>OX383954.1:4568594-9368594 GCA_947532085.1 Elegia similella
CTTCATTTTCATTATTTAAAGTCAATGCTTTTCTTGATGATATAGTTTTACCATCGTATACATTTAAGAATGTGTTTGGAGGTACAAATGATGCGTCAGCTGTATTGAAATATAAAGAAATTGTATTGTTTTCAGGAGCAGTTATTAGTATGTAGCAATCTGTGATGGTTTCATTCAGATCTGGTTCGTGTAAGCTTACGATCTTACCGTAAGATTCAGTGTAGTTTCTTCCACAAAAACCAACTAAAAATACCTCGAAATCTACGCCTTTATATTGTTGAGTTACTTCGTCAGGAGAAGTTATGATGCTGGCTACAAATGATCCTTTCACATAAATATCTAACGACTTCTTGAGTCCACATATTATATAACGATCCGGGAGTGTAGCATTGCTGTAAACATCATAATACATAAACACGGAAGAAGATATTTTGCTCGTAGTATCCCATTGTATATAATTTTTACCGAGGGTCGGACTCGTGAGAGAATCGCTTGATATGATAATTTTATCTTTATCGCAAACGTTTTTATTCGTTCCTGGTTGAAGATCGAAATCATTGAAGTGTATTTGGACAAGTTGATATGAAGAAGGAACGGCAAAATGATAGCCGCAATGTACTCCACGATTAATAGTACCTGTGTCATAGCCTGGAGACTTGACTCGCTGCTTGCTGCCAGACACGTTGAATAAGGATGCTCCACAGACTGATTCCGTAACAACCAAGTTAACTGTAAACCCTGAGCTAGTAATTTCTCCATCTGTTGATAGTCTAATACTCAATCTGTTTCCAGATGTGACTAATTCTGGTGGGAACGTATGTCCACAGTATGTGCCAATGACTAAACTGTCCGGGTTCGTTCCGTCTTTGATTTGTACGAAATCGCAGTCACATTGACTGTAGCCGATAGCTGTTTGGTTGATATCCCGGCACGGAGCTATATGGAACGACGAGAATGAAACTTTAATAACATGGTCCACTGGGGCTAAAATATTCCAATGGCAATCAAGGAAGTTCTCGTACGTATACGCCGAATTTATATGCGGCGATTGCAAGGTGTAAGATGATATAATATTCAAATCCCCGCCACATCCAGCGGACTCCGAATATGTAAATTTAATATCTATTTTAAAACCTCTATATTCCAAATAAGGATCGCTTACAAACTCTACGGTCATTGTATTTCCTTTACTCTTTATAATCGTTGAGGATTTGATTTCGCCACAAAGAAGAGCTAGTCGTTTGTCTTCATCAGTTTTAGTACCTTCGTATACAGCCAAATAGTCAGCATTGCATTCGTACGATTGCTCTAAATTAAAGTATGCGAAATCGAGCACTATGGTCTTGTTTTGAGGTGCTTCAATAATCCAAGTACAGTTCATATCACTGTTGTAATTTTCTAGCGGACCTGACGTAATAGCAGTAGGTTCTTTAACTTTACCCCCACAAGAGTAGATGGAATATGCCATTTTGAAACCTCTTTTTGAAATTGAGTCATCGGAAATAAAAGTTATTTCAACTTCTCCGACCAAGGTGTTAATTTTCGGAAGTTCTGATCCGCAGTAGATTTCATAGAAATACATGGAAGATATTGTTAAATTGTCACTGTCGCATGAACCAGGGTAACCTTCTAAATCGAAATCTAAGAATTTGAGCTGCATCTTTTCCTCTGGAGCCAATATTTTGTAGACGCAAGTCCTCGATCGCTGGTAGAAGGGATAGCCGGGGCTGTAAATATACTGTTCATTAGTTGTAGCTTTAAACGTCCCACCGCATATCATTGTCCATTGAGCTTCAAAGCCATCCAAATTCACGTTACTATCAGTTCGCAGAACTACTTTGAGCCGGTCTCCCGTGGAGTTAAAAACTGGTGGTAAATCGCGACCACATAGCCTGGCAACCTCAACGTAGTCTTCATTTTTCCAATCGTAAATAATAACAGCGTCTTTAGTGCAATTCGGCGTCATTTCGATAACAAAACGGTTGATAAATTTCAGAGATACTCTAAACCCAACATCTTTAGATAAAAGTTCCCAAACGCATTCCGTATTACTAGAGTACCCTTTAGGGAAGTTTGGAGACGAAAATGTTGTAGGATACATGTAATTGCCACCACATTCTTGAGTCACAGTTCTGGCAGAAACGTTCACGCTTGAATTTCGCGCCTTTGAATGATATTCTACTACTACATTATATGGAACAGTTAGAGGTTTATCTTGTAATTTATTTTTACAATATTCACCAAGAATATGATTACCGACCGGCGAGAAACTATAACGTGATATTTGTATAAATTCTTCATCACAATTATAGTCGAAAGACCCTTCAATTTTAATTTCGATTCGAGTATGTGCTGGAGAGGCTTTTAGTTTCCAAGCACAATCTATAGTATCATTGTATGACTTCGGTATATTTATTATTCTAACAGGAGTTTCTCCAACATTAACAGTTCCACCACATTGATTTAATTTCCATTGTACATCGAAGTTAAGACGTTGATCTTTGCCTTTCTTCGCATTAATATGTACAGTCCGGCCAGGTATTCTATAAGAAAATAGTGAATTACAATGAGATATTCGCGGAGAGTTAAAATTGTCTAATGGTATCCGTATAGTTAATTTTGGATCAAAATACAAGCATCGTTTTCTAGTAGCCGAAGCTGAGGAATTTACATAACCTGACAAGAATAATGTTTTATATTCGTCTGGGTCCTTTTCATCATCTGCTTTATAACTCCAGGCGCAAAAATAAGGATCATCTGTATTTATCGACGATAAGTGTCCTGTGTCTCCGCTCAAAGTACCCCCGCATAGGGCCGGCTCATCAGAAGTAAATTTAGCTTTGAATTTAAATGGTCCATCATTAGGCTTTCTCACATTAATTGTCATTTTATTACCAGATGATTTAAAAGTCGTACTGTCATTCGCTATATCATAATTATATTTGTACGCTATGGTTTGTTCAAAGTCCCCTTCGCTAATATAAATATTGTATTTTCCAGAGTCTAGGATCGCCAAAGATATTCTCCTCGTCTGGTCTGGGACTTTGATTAACCAGCTACAGAAGTTCAAAGTTGACGCTTGAGGATATCTTGGAGTGGTGAGAAAGCCTTCTAATGTGGTTAGCTCTCCATGACAAGAAGGTAGTACGGACTTAAAAGTGATTCGAAAACCAGGATGCCTCATATCTGAAGCATATGAGCTAGGCGTACCAATATGAAGCTTGATAGTGACATTGTTACCTGATGTCTGAACTTCAGCTACGTCGAGTTCAGTCTGCGAGCAGTATGTCATCAAAACCTCATCTACATTAGTGCCCGGTTCAAATTCTTCGATCGTCACTTTGGTACCACATTCTGCCTCTGATTCAGGTAAATTCATTTCATGCGGTGTTATTGTCAACGCTCGTCCTTCTCTGCCTATGATGCGCCATTCGCAGACTGTGCCTGCAGGTAAGTGAAGTTCGTTGGGATATCCAGGGGAGGTTACTTCTCCTTCAGAACCACTTATCGTACCACCACACACATCTATAGATACGTTAGCTTTGAATCCGTTGTTAGGCTCAGTTAATTCTGTTCCATAATTGATTAATACAGAGTTACTTGTAGTTTTTATCGTTCCAGGTTTTGAGCCACAGAAGCGCCCTTTAACGGGCGAAAAGATTGATGCGCCATCATGAATTTCTACAAATTCTGACACACAGTCGTCGTCTTTCTTAAGATCGAATCGTTCTATAAAATCTACTCTTAATATCTCACCTACGGGTCCAGTAAATACATAGATACATTCTGAGTAGGGATCTGGGACGTTTGGATAATGTGGTGTACTTATTACTTCCCACGGATGCTCAGCGTCTAGTTTAGACGTTACTCCACAGTTAATCTGCACCTCTTCATAATGAATTCTGAAATTGCCAAATCTTGTTTCACTGGTGACGTAACTAACAACTAAATTGTTGCTTGTTGTTTCGGCGATTTCATTTATTTTCTCGTGTGAATAACCACAGTATTTACCGTCAGAAAGTCTCGGGGAATCTATAGATTCGCCATTGTGCAGAACAACGTACGTTTTGCAGTCCTTTTCGTCGTTTGTTATGTTGAAATATGAAAATATTACTTTTATGCGACGGCCTGGACGCCCTTTTACTCTCCAGTCGCATCTGAGGTTTTGTCTTTCAATAACATTATCGAAGTCATGTTGATTAATCTCGATGACTCCAGACGGATCAGTCAGTATACCACCACAATGTGATCTGACTTGCGCCAGAAAACCCTTTTTTGAAAACGAGTAATCACTTGTGAAAGTAATTTTTAGGAAAGTAGAACCATTGAATACTTGTTGCGAAACGTCTGATTTAAGACATACTTTTTCTTTGATCGGTTTCCATTCAGCTGGTACGTTTGACGTGAAAATAGAAACAAAATCCCCGTTAGTACACGGGTCACGTTCTTCGATATCAAAATCAATAAATTGTACTACCAAATGCCTGCCAGCTGTCGCTTTATATACCCATTCACAATTCTGTTCATCTTCATAATGTTGAGGGTAGTTGGGGGAGTTAAAGTGGTCTGTTTCTCCGGGATTTATGATTTTAGTGTTATTGTTACCACAAGTGAGTTCACCAGAAGTCATATCTACGTCTCTGTCGCCTTGAGCCCATTTGAGGTGGAAGAGAGCGCCTGTATTTGCCTCATTTACGGTAAGTTTGATATATGCAGCATTAGACGTGGTGCGTATTACTTCCGATTTGCTATGCAGGGCTCCGCAGAGTGTCTTCAAAAGCGGAGCTTCATCGTCATGTCCATCGTAGATACTCAAATTATCGTCGCAAGTTTCGCTATGAGTATGTATTTGTAACTCGTCAATGTCGATAGTAATAATTTGGTTGCCACTAGTGATGCGCCACCAGTACTTGCCTGAACCCATGAATGGACGTGGATATAATGGGGATGCGATTTCACCTTTGTCCAAGTCAATAATATTATTTCCATGCTTAAACGCATACATTAAAAAGAATCCAGAACCAGGTTCTTTGTTGTCATCACTACGAAATTTGATGTACAGCTGTGAAGCAGATGTAATTCTTGTAGTATTTTTAATATGTCCACAATAAAGACCGAGTATACGTCCGGATCCATCGTGCTCGCGAACCTCTAGATAGTCCTGGTTGCATCCTTCTGAATACCCTATATCCAAATCAAGGATAGACAAGGAGACTCTATTTCCTGGGGATGTTTTGAGTTTCCACTCACAGTCAGCGTTATGAGGGTATGGACCGTTGTAGTTTGGTGAAAGTATCGAACCAGCTGCAGACGTTAATGTTCCTCCACAAGATGAGGCTGCCGTTGAGTAATGCGCTATGAAAAATCCATTAATTCTGTCATCGCGTGTACCAAGTTCTAAAGTGAGTGCGCTGCCTCGACTAATCATAGTCGCTGATGCTACTATTCCACAATATTCACGATCTAGTGGCGCCTTGACATCATTTCCATCATAGACTCTCAGATAAGAGTTAGGGCACGATAACGACATATGGGTTATGGTCAAAGTTACTTTCTGTTCCAACTTTGGCGCGAGAATGGTCCAAATACAGCTTGAATTTGAATAGCTTTTGTACCTTTCGTTTGTTATTATCCCGTTCTCAGTATTTTCAGTTGTCGATATAACTCCACCGCAAATCATACTGAAATTAGCTTTGAATCCTTTAGCTGTTCCAGATTTGTCAGTGACAAATTGCACCCTCAATGTATTGCCTTTAGAAATATAGTAATTTTGGTCAGATGTACCACAAATTCTATGGGTATAGTTACTTTTCCAAACTTCTTCGTCATACAGTTTTATTGTATCACCGCATTTGCCTTCATAGTCGTCATTATTTAAATCTAAATCGGTAAAGTCGATTGCTATTCGATGGTTAGGCGGCACAGTTATCGTCCATAAACAATCCAGATTATTTTCGTAATTTTTGGGATAGTTTTTAGACGTTATTACTCCAGATTGAACTCTCATATAACCACCGCAACTGGCATAAATTTGTGTGAAAGCGGCCGAAAAATGCAAATCTTTTAATGATGAAGTCTTTATCAATTTTACTAGTACGTAATTTGACGTCGAGTCGACTGCAGCGGTGTCATGGCAAAATTTAGTAAGCAACGGATAACTGTTAGTTGGGCCATTGTAAACTTCTATAGCGTCAGTAGTACAATCACTTGTGTCCAACATATACACTTTAGTGAAGTGAAGAAAAATATTTGTACCCACAGCAGTTTCTATTAACCACTGACATTCCATCTGATCACTGGATGACAAAGTTTTATTTAAGAAACCAGTTCTTTTCTTAATATGTCCCCGACAGCCGTAACCTACCCACTCTAATCTAAATCCTGAATGCGCTTGTTTAACCTCCTGTTTTGCAAAAAAATTGACTTGTAATAAATTACCTTTTGTGCTAACAGGCTTTGGCTTGCTCGTATCGCAATAGCGAGCTGAATGTTCTATAAGATCAGGTTCTCCAATTAAAAGATAATCTATGTTACAAGAAACATTTTCTCGTCTTCTCATTAAATATCCATTATCAAAGTTACTAACTGGACTACTACCGCCCAATCTGCGAATAGGACTATTAAAAACTCTGCCAGAATCCCATGAATGTCTCACAAATGAATAACTATACCGCGGATTAGGTCTTACATCAAAATGAGTGAATGTAGCGTTGATTTTGTTACCTTTAGGCACTTGTACTGTCCATGAACAGTTCATGTTTTCAGGGTAGCTGTTTGGATAGTTCAAGCTTTCAATAATGCCATAAGTTCCTGTAACTTTGTTGTTACATATAGCATTGTAGGTGAGCAAGAATCCCTTGCCATTCATTAAGAAATCAGATTTGAATTTCACGAATGCATAGTTGGTCGTGGTTTCAATCACTTTGTTTTGAGAAGATTTGCAAAACCTTCCTAAACTAGGTGATTCGGGATCTCGTCCGTCATAAATTTCCACGTAGTCATCACAGAGGAATCTCTCTAATTCAAGGGTCACAAATGTTAGTGACATTCTTGACCCTTGATTTGTGACGATTCTGTAGAAGCATTCGGCATTTTCGTTATAACTTTCGGGATAATTCGGTGATGATACAGTTCCTTGATATCCAGTAAATGTTCCTCCGCAACCTGTATTTGTGCTGTCCCATTCTATCTTAAAGCCAGTACCACCAATCAAAAAGTCTGAATGAAAATGTATGTACAAAGAGTTAGCCATTGAAATTATAGATTTCCATCTAAATTCACCGCAGTACTCTGCTATCAGTGGGGAAGCTTCTGCTGGGCCATTTCTTACTCGAAGATAATCCTCACAATGACCAGTTCTGTAATTGGAATCTTCGACATCAAACTGAGAAATGTTCAGTTTGATTTGTTGTCCACTTGTCACGGTGATTACCCAGACACAGTCGAGGTTTTTATCATACCTTCTAGGATAACCTGGAGAATATATTATGCCATGTTGTTGCACATATGTACCACCACAGTTACCTTTCGCATCTGTGAACATATATGTCACTGAGAACCCTCCAAATTGCATCGAAGCATCTGATACAAACTTCAACATCAGGCTATTGCTTGTGACTGTTAAAGTAGGAGGTATTTTATTGCAATACGAACCCAGTGTACTTTTATTATTATCCTCGTCTATTGTGATAAGATCCAAGTGATCTGCATTACACGCTGCTGTTTTTTCAAGTTGAAATCTGTTCCAATCTAACTTTATATGTTTACCTTCAGGTGCTATTATAATCCATGTACACGTTTGATCGTTTTGGTATTTACCATCGGCAGGGTAATTTATGGTTCCTGTTGAGTCTTTGTATATAGCTCCACATTTAACGTCGACGGTTGTGAAGTTAGCATAGAATCCGCCCCCAGATTGGCTCATATCTGATTTGAAGCTTACGTACATCATGTTATGGGTAGAAGTACGTGTAGGTGGAATTTTATTGCCACAAAATTTCCCCAAAAGTGTAGCATTTGCATTCCAGCCGTCTCTTACTTCCACCTTGTCAAAATTACATCGCGTATCACCCTCGACGTCGAAGTCTTGGAAGGTAAGTTGTATGGCTTTGCCAGGAGATGCTTCGATTACATACTCACATACTCTGTTGTCAGGATACGAGAATGGATATCCGGGGGATTTAATAACACCACTATCTCCGCGCACGAAGTATTTACAAATTACTTTATAAGCGATTTTGAAGCCTTCTCTACGAACACTACGATCAGTTTTAAATATCATAAAAACATTATTCGATGTGGAATTCAGCGTTATTCTTCGGTCTAAAAGTCCGCAATAGGTTCCCATGATGGGATATTCAGAAGACGGACCATCGTAAATCTTTAAAAAGTCATCTTTACAGTTTCTGGAACGTTCCACGTTAAAGGATTGGAAGTCCAGTTGGATTTGAGTGCCTGGACCTGTCCTAATTTTATACTCGCAGAACATATTATTATAGTAAAAGCCGTCGAAGGTTGGCGATGAAATCTCACCTTTGTCTCCACTGTAGACTCCTCCGCAGCCCGGCAAACCTTCCACAGGGGCGTATGTTATTTGAAAACCTTTACCAGAACTATGAGCATCCGAATGGAAATGTATCAATATTTCTGGGCCCGTTGATTGTATTGGGGCAGGTTGGGTTGAGCTACAATATTTTTCTAGGAGTTGGTCTGTTACCAGCTGACCATCGTATATTGCTAAGTAATCAAAGCTACAATTTTGGTGAGTCTCTAAATCTAGTTGGAAGAAATGTAGTTGGATTCTCTTGCCGAGGCTAGTGCTGACATGCCAGTAGCAGTCTCGGTTAGGAGGATACTTACCAGGTGAGCCAGGTGAGCTGATGGCGCCGTGTACCGTCGCGTTCACCTCGCCACCGCAGACAGGCGCGACGCTGTTCCAGTGCAATGCAAATCCGTCGTGATTGTCCGCGCCGTTCGATAGGAACCACAGATACAAATTATGCTGATTTGATAAAATATGGCCTCCTTTTGGTGCCTCATTACCGCAAAATCTTCCTATTAAAGGATCTGCTGTACTACGACCATCATGTATTTGCAAAAAGTCAAAAGTGCAGTCAGGTGAGCGCTCCAAGTTAAATCTGGTGAATGTTACATTGATAACTTTATCTGGAACGGTTCGTATAATCCAAGCGCACTTAGAATTCCGATTGATAGTAGTATTAGTCAAGGGATAAATTAAGTTACCTTCTTCAGCGCGCAGTATGCTTCCACAATGAGATCTTTCTTGACAAAGAGTACCTGTGTATTGCGCAGTACATTCACATCTGAATCCCTCTGCCATAGAATCGTCTGGTCGACAAACGCCACCGTTTTTGCATGGATTAGTCGCACAGCTCTCTGCTTTAGCATCACAGTGAGCTCCGGTAAATCCTCTGAAGCAAAAGCATGTATAACCATTGCGGAGCATATGGCATCGCCCGTGAGGACCACATGGATCTCTTTCACAACTCTTCGTACCGTTTTCTGCAGGCACGTAACATCCGTGAAGACCGACTCCATCCCCGTCCATGCCTAGTGGACATTCACATTGGACACCTCTTGCGAGCCCTGAGTTCTCGACGCATTTGGCTGATGGATGACATCCTCCATGATCTATACTGCAGGAACCTCTATATGTGCATGTGACACCGTCGCCCATATAACCTGGTGGACAAGAGCCACATATGCGAGATCCGATTGTGTTATGACAGGATACCATTGAACTGCAGCCGCCATTGGAAATCATGCATTCGTCTATATCATAGCAGGCATAACCGTCGCCTTGATATCCTGGGGGACATTGACCGCATCTGAAAGATCCGGGAAGATTGATGCATTCCACCTTCGGATTTGTTGAACATCGCGGGCCGAAACTGTTGTCACATTCGTTGACGTCTGTTAAACATGCAACACTGCCGTTTGTAGTCCATCCTTGGTCACAAATACACTTGATGCCTTCTCCTGAATTCACAGGTACGCAGGTGCCATGTCCGCACATCTCAAAGTTTCCTGCAGAACAGTCCATTTTCCTTCTAGTGCAATGTGTTCCGTACCACCCCGCTCTGCATTGACACTCGTAAGAGCCTGGTTTGTTGATGCAATCCGCTCCATTCTGGCATCCCAAATCTGTGCCAGCGAAGTTCCTACATTCGTTCACGTCGATTTCACAATTTCTTCCCTCCCAGTTCGATGGACAGAGGCAGTGGAAGTCGCCGACCAAGTTAAGGCAGGTGCCTCCGTTTTGGCAAGTGTGGACTTGGCACTTGTCTCCGGACCAGCTGTCGATCTGGCGTTGCAAGCGGCTGAGTCTTGTATTTATCCTGCTGACTCTCAATGACAACGCTGAGATGTTTCCTGCAAAGTCGTCAGCTGACACTAAATTTCGACTTTCTAGCGCTTGTAGTCTTTGCAGCACGTCGTTTGAAGCAGACGGGAGCGGATCCACATTGATTTGAGCCTGCGAAGGGCCACTTGTTCTTGTAACGTTGGTCAGATTGACATCTCCAAGGAATATGGTAGACTGCGGCCCGTTGGTGCGTAAATAAATATTTTTTCCTCGCGCTGGTTCAAGATAAAGGTTTCCATTTGAAGTTCTGATCTTGGCTCGGTCATCGTAGTTACAGTCGACGTGTAGGACCCACACAGTTAAGAATATAGAAGTCAGTAGTGTTTTGGACATGGTCCATGTGATGCTTTGTTGAGTTTTGTAGGAAGACTGAGCCGGTGTTTGTAATTGAGGGCTTGCATACCGCGGGGGGCGTCAGGGCTACGCCCCCTTGGTCTGGTTAGGGATTGGGTTACAGTGTCACATGTAAATTATTCATCCATGAAGCCTTATCGCATAGAGATTATGTTATCATATGGTGGGCCGAACGATTGGGAATTTAATACTTGTGAAGGGTGTAGGGTAGGCCTAATCCACTGCCTGCACTGGCCAAGTATGGCTCCGGTAGTACACAGAGGGTCATGCTCCTGCAGTGGAGAGGAGACTAAAAATACCTGATGATGATGATAATGATAATACTTGGAAAACACTTTATATAGGCTTTCCTTGTTAATTGTAAAAATAACTTTTGTTTCTCATGAGGTAGGTTCTTATAGGTAAATTGTATTTAATATACAAGTAAATAAAGGGAAATAATAAGTCGAGCCACAAAATTATTTAATGGCCACGTGATCAAAATTCTAATTTAATAACTAAGCAACGGGAAAATGACATAGCCTCTATTAAACTAATTCGTCTTTTTTACACCGCCAACTAAATATTCTATAGTAAGCGTCAAATAAAGAGCATCAATTATTATGACTTGTCCTTCTTATTTATACATTGCCACCTAATTTACTAACTCGGCCACGGGTTTTTACATCTCGTCACCATTTTTCTTTTTACAGCTTCAACACTATGTCCTCAAAAAAATATAATTCAAGCTTCTACAGACAGCATCATTTATTATAACTTGTGTGAGACGACAGCGACCGGTCATTTACGCCATTCGATTCATATCGATAGGCAGGAGAGCTGGTACCAATTTTTGGGTAGGTAGGTACTTGAAGCAAGTTGAAAATTGTCACATACCTCAACACGGAACTACATATGGCTGGTGAGTAGCGGGGCTAAATCAACCCCTAATTTTTTTAAATATTATTGATTCATTTCCAAAAATAGGTATTTGAAGCAATATGCAATTTTTTATGTTGTAGTATAATGTTTAAAGAATATAAGAAAATATAAGCCAGACGATTTAGTCGGGGTTTTTAACATTACCAGATCCGTGCAAAAATATTTGGTAAAAATTATAAAAAGTCTATTTGAGGCAGGTTGAAATTTTAAAAGGGTACTATTTTTAACTAAAAAATAAGATTGGTTCTCAAAAACACCGATCATTTTGGTGGGACTTTCTACCTACCAAGCCGCCAAAAGATTAGGGGTTGATTTAGCCCAGTCCAGGTCAGTCATGGGTACTATTTTTGAAAGTATGACACTCGTCTTCGAGCGATTGTTGTATGGAAAAATCGTTCGTTTACGATCGGCATCATTTCAAAAATAGCGTACCAGGTCTGCAGTTCCGTGTTGGGGTATAATAGGAGACGTATGTGACAAGTTTTCAGCTTGCCTCAAATACCTGCCCAAAAATTGGTACCAGCCCTCCCACTATTATTATTAGTCAAATGATGGTAAACATTTTTGTTTCAAAAATAAAGTCTTATTTTCTCTCTCCTCAATAGCTTCTGATAATATTAGTGGCCAAAATATACTATTTGAAGACAATTTTAGCTAAATTTTGATGATCAATTAATTTGGGATGAGTTACATTTTAAACACGCTAAGTTAAAAAATTAAAAGCTAAATAAATATATTTTTTGATGCCAAATATTAGTATTTTAGAAGTTTACTGTTAGAATGCAAGTTACAAATTTAGATGCTAAATAATAACCATCATGCTGAGTTGTATTTAGAGTGGCTTACATAGAAGATAACTAGTGGCTCAGATAGTATTGTTTGGATGCTCGTTAATTGTGGCTGACTTAGTAATTTAGAAGGCAACTTACAATTTTAGAGGCAAATATTGCTATTAAAAAGAAGCCTGTTTAATTAGCACCCGTAAATAAATACAAATATAGGTAAATAAAACGCATATAAATTTAAATGGACGATTTATTTTGATCATGATGATGATGATGATGTGTTCTTGTGATCCCTTGTCAGGGACATAGGGCTCGCAGAAGAATTCTCCACTTCTCACGGTCATGGGCTGTGACTATTTTTAATCATATGTAACAAAAATAGATACTTTAAGTAAATTAAACTTTGACTAGGTAACTTAAATAGTTTTTATTCAGCAGAATACAACAAGAAGCTTCGATCACCAAGGTACTGCACGAAATTGTGGAATCTGACGTATTTTTAAATCACTAGTAGAATTCGCTGAATTAATTAAATACATCCAAATTATTTGTATAGTTTAGGTCGATCCTTGAACAAGATCGCCGCGTTATTGGAATTTGAAACAAATATAATATTATATTTAAAAACAATACATATATGTTATGTATGATATCTTAAACCATTTTCTTTCGAAAAGTTTGTATATTTTACGTGTAAAACAAGAATTCTCACATGAAAATATTTATATTTACATCTCGCAGGTCCCTCTTTCTTAGTTTTTTAATAAAAATATGAATACGAAAATATTAAGTCAAAAAGTTTTAATATTCATATTTTTATTAAATCTAAATTTATAGATTTAAATTTTTAGATTTAATAAAATAATATGTAATGAAAGTTATCGTTCACCAAAAGACATTTAAAATTTCTTACGGTGAATAAAATATTTGACTATTGAAATAGGTAAGTACCTACTTAAATAAAACTAAGTACATACTAATTTGTACTTATTTACTTTGGACGCTGGATACTTAAATATTTATTTTTTACATGTTTATTCTAACTCCTTTGTAATATTTAAAAATCACCTTTTTCTCCTACAATTTTCTACCTATCTATATCTATATACATATAATAAAACAGTAAAAATATTTTGTCTGTACATTTCGAATTTTTGACTTAAATGGATAGAGGGACACTTAAAAAGAATAATAGAAAGCAAAAAACATTTTTTAGAATTTTTTGTCTGTCTGTATCACGATTATCTCCGAAAATACTGAACCAATTTACATCAAACTTTCACCAATTGCTTTGTTTTAACTCAGTTTAACATTTAAAGTTTGATTCATCAAAATCTGTTAGTTGAAAAAAAAGTTATCGTCATTTGAATGAACTTAAGGCATGAGTTTGCTTGCAAATATATAGCATTAATAAATAATAAGTGATATAGGAAAATTAAAATCCAAAGTCAATTCATCATCGTTATACGACATCATTATACCTATCCATACTATCCACACTAATCCATACTAATGTTATAAATGCGAAAGTAACTCTGTCTGTCTGTCTTCTTTTCACGCTTCAACCATTGAACTAATTTGGATGAAATTTGGTATGCGGGTAGTTTGAGACCCGGGGAAGGACACAGGGAATGTTTAATTCCGGGAAATTCTATTGTTCCCGAGGGATCGACACTAACGCGGGTGGAGCCGCGGGCAACAGCTAGTTTGAAATATGGCTAGGTGGTCAGAATCTACATAATTAAAATAAATATATATGAGCAAATCCCACAGGCTTCGTTGCCTCGGCCACTTGGAGAGGATGGAGAAAAGTCGTGCTGTAATAAAAGCTTTTATGGGAAAGCCTAGAGGTCGACGTCCAGTCTGTCGTCCTCTATATCGTTGGATGGACAAGGTCAAGAAGGAGATATGCGAGCAAAGGGATAGCGCAGGACAGACAGAGATGGAGTTGCTTATTATCGGAAGACAAGACTCTTGGGTCGCTGCGCGATCTTAGTTTTAGTTTAATTCCACATATTGTTCTAGCCTTAAAATAAGTTCGAGACCTGTGTTATGTGGTGTGGATACTGACTACACGTTAATCTATACTAATATTATAAAGCTGAAGAGTTTGTTTGTTTTTTTGAACATGCTAATCTCAGGAACTACTGTTTCAAATCGGAAAATTCTTTTTGTGTGTTGGATAGTCCATTTATTGAGGAAGGCTTTAGGTTATAGAACATCACACTGCGACCAATAGGAGCGAAGCATCAATAAAAAATGTTTTGAAAACGGGGGAAAAATTATTCATTAGTCATAATAACAGAAATTGCCGCGGACGAAGTCGCGGGCAACAGCTAGTATTTTATAACAAACACTTATATAGTTAAACATCCAAGACAACATGTCATCATCATCAACGTCATCATTGTTTGATTGCGATGTAACTCACAATAATCTTTCATATGAAAAAAACCGACTTCAAAAAAACTACTGAACCGATTGTGTTCATAGATTGTAATCATTATATTTCGATTTCTTTAAGATTATCTAGGTACGTTATGTAAATAAGTATCAATTTTGTAAATCTATACTAATATTATAAAGCTGAAGAGTTTGTTTGTTTGAACGCGCTAATCTCAGGACTACTGGTTCAAATTGGAAAATTATTTTTGTGTTGGATAGTCCATTTATTGATAAAGGCTTTAGGCTATAAAACATTTCGCTGCGACAAATAGGAGCGAAGCATCAATAAAAAATGTTTTGAAAACGGGGGAAAATTATTGATCTATAATTCTATACTAATAAAATAACGAATTAATCGTAATAACAGAAAATGCCGCGGACGAAGTCGCGGGCAAAAGCTAGTATTTTATATATAAGTAATATAATAGATTTCCCTTCCTTTTTTCTTTTATTTACAATCATCATCATCATCATTAGCAGCCCGCGGCACTGTTGGACGTAGGCCTCTCCCAAGGTGCACCATTTTGCTCGATCCCCAGCTATGCTCATTCAATTGCCGCCAGCCGCCCTACGCAGATCGTCGCTCCATCTACTAGCTCCGTGGCGCAGCGGTCAACACGCCTGCCTGCGACACGGAGTGACCGGGTTCAATCCCCGGCCAGGTCAAGATAGAAAATGATCTTTTTCAGATTGGCCTGGGTCTTGGATGTGTATCTATATATGTATTTGTTATAAAATATAGTATCGTTGAGTTAGTATCCCATAACACACTCGAACGTACTCGTGTCTCGAACTTACTTTAACTAGCCCCTAGTTCAATCTGTGTGATTTGTCCGTATATATTTATTTATTTATATTTATATTTATCTAGCCGGGGGGCGTCCCACACTTCGCCTACCTAAACGCGGTCTCCACTGCAGAACTCTCTTACTCCAGCGATCAGGTCTGCGACTCTGCGACAGATGTGGCCAGTCCACCGCCACTTCAGCTTGCTTATTCGAGAAACTATGTCGGTTACTTTGGTTCGCTGACGGATTACTTCCTTACGAATCTTACCCCTCAGAGAGACTCCAAGCATAGCCCTCTCCATAGCTCGCTGAGCAACTTTTAGCTTATGGGCCAGCGCCACCGTCAGTGTCCACGTTTCAGCACCATAGGTCATCACAGGCAAGACGCACTGGTTGAATACTTTTGTCTTTAGGCTTTGTGGTTTATTTACAATACTAGTCTTCAATAACAATGCTGTGTAAGCATTAACTTTAAAACCCAAATAAAATTACCTATCTATATCCAGCTTCCGTTTCCCCATACATACTTCCGATTCGCCATGACGGCCTGTGATTGGTCGCCCGAGGACTAAAAAAAAAAAAGATGGCGAGCGAGTCGAGAACGGCGCGCCGTGCGCTGATATAATTTCCAATTATAACGACTTCTTTATATAAGTACGTGAGGAATGTCCTCACAGGAGGCACCATAAATTAATGTTGCGACTTTCTGGAAGAGTTACTGCATTCTCCGATCAACCCCAGAATCACAGCAAGGAAAAACAGTAAACACTAACCTGGATCCACGGTGGACAGGACTCTGGAAAGGAATCGCCTGCGACGGGGCCTCGTGCCGGCCGGCTAGCGATCTTCCTGTTTGAACTGTATTATTTCTCACTGCCTACACTAGTGGTACACCATCGCATACACGCGATGAAGATTTAGGGTTGTTTTGGCCAGCAAAGCTCTTAGAAGTCGTTATAATTGGAAATTATATCAGCGCACGGCGCGCCGTTCTCGACTCGCTCGCCATCTTTTTTTTTAGTCCTCGGGCGACCAATCACAGGCCGTCATGGCGAATCGGAAGTATGTATGGGGAAACGGAAGCTGGATATAGATAGGTAATTTTATTTGGGTTTTAAAGTTAATGCTTACACAAATGCATTCTTCTTCTTCTCAGCATATTTGCGTCCACTGCTGAACATATAGTCCCCAATAACATGCATTACGAACGATAGAGATGAAAAAATTGATGCCGGGCTTCAATGGGGTGCCCATATTACTACGTTAGCGGGTAAACTTAGTTCTGCAGCTTATGCTGTCAGGAGAATTAGACAACTGACTGATGTTGATACTGCGCGTTTGGTATATTTCAGTTACTTTCATAGTGTTATGTCTTATGCGATTTTACTATGGGGTAACGCTGCAGAAGTAAACACCATATTCGTCCTGCAGGACGAATATGGTGCTTTCTGCAGAAACGCGCTATTAGATCTATGTATAAACTTGGTGCTAGAGAATCTCTTAGAGAATTGTTTAAAGATATAAATATTTTAACTTTACCTTCTCAGTACATATTTGCGAATATTATGTTTGTGGTAACGTGACAATATGCAGATATGCATCGTAGATAAGCATATCAAACGTTCATGCTAATATGTGTAAACGTGCTTAACGTGCCCTCCTGTCAAATAGTATATAAGACTATACAAACATCTAATGTATTAGAGTCGTAACTATGTAAGGAGTAGGATATCAAGATGGAATAATAAACATAATCCAGACGGCTCTCCTATGTTTCCATCACCACTTCCTGACATCGCCACAACAAGGATATCTCTATGGAGCGCGTGTGCGTTACCCCAGCAAAAAAGTACTGAATATCAAAACGTAATATTGCTAGATAATTAGTAAGTAACGTCGTGTAAATGTAGTTGAAAGTTTTAAATTTGTACGTCCATTAATTTTTGAGATATTGATTAAAATCAGATTCTGCTAGGATGACATTTCAAACGTTACGCCAGCAAAAAATTTTCTCGGATCCGAATGAAAGTTAATACAATAATTAGTAGTTGATGTGCTGTAAATGTACTTGTATAAATAGAATTTGTACGTCTTCAGACTTTTGCGATATTCGATTTTTTGCTGGGGTAACGTTTGGTCGATTGCTGGATCTTATAATCGGCACGGCGTAGGAGTTTGATTATTTTTATTTACACTGTTATGAATTTGTAGATCATGTCTGCAAAAACAGAATTTCTAAAAATGTTACTGTTCAGGGATTAAAAATGAAAATATGAAATCAGGTATTTTAACTCCTGTACTTTAAATATAGGATCTAGAAAATAATTGTTGACGTTAGTTTGTATAATATAATTGCCTACAATGCCTAGGTAAGTATCAATATGATATCTTAAGTATTAAATTAGTTATGAGGAAAAAGAACCATATCTAGGTCTCCAGGAATTTCGACAGCCGATTTGACCAGTTTTTCTATTAGTTCGGAAGTCGACAGTTATCAAACTATTTGTAAGGGTAAGTTAACTATAAGTTTGCAAAACATCAGCTTAATACACGCAGTAGTTTAAGAAATATAATTAAATATCCAACCGTAGGTGAAATACCATAATAAGCCGACCATTTTCGGGAGTATAGCAAAAAGCGACGCTACAGTATATATTGCTAACCATCCTAAATTAGCAGTAGTATTCACGTAAAATAGTACAGTCGCGTACATCGTTAAATTCAAGTTTTTTTTTAACTTCTACAAAACTATTGTTTGCTTAGGACCACATTTTTTATATTGTAATGTGCCCAACAGTCCCCCTGCACTTACACTCATAATGTAGATATAGTTTTGGATTTATATATTTGTTTATTTGGTGGTTCCCTAACAGGTTATCATGTGATGTCTCATTGGTTTTTTTATATGACGAGTCATCATCATCATTTCGAGTACGTGACACGGTCAATCGACCATGCTCACCCTGGTGTCAGAGTTCTTCGGAACCGCCTCTCGGCCTCTGACGTGGGGCAGAGTGCTTTACAAGACCACGACTATGCGCTTCGCGCGCTTAGTTGCGTGCGCCACTAGGGTTGCCAACTCAGTTGATCAGAAATCAGGGAGGTAAAAAAAGTAAATGTAAAGTTTTATTGTATGGCCGTTAATGTTTAAATAATTCCAATAACGATTGGTAAGTATTGTTCAGGTCGAGGGCATCACGATGCTCAAACGTCTGAAGGAGGAGGAAGTCTTGTTTGCAGAGAGCGATTAAGGCAGCTTTTCTACGCTATGAATATAAAAACTTATAGTAATGAAACGAAATTTGGTGGGAACGAACAGAACTTTTAATTTTTTAAAACCATAGTCAACACACTTCTATACGTAACTTTTTAATACTAGGTGGCTTTAACTAATTTTGTTAAACAGAAACAACAAAACTCATCAGCAGTATAAACGGCATTAAGAAATCGGGCTTTCTTAGTCTTTAAACAACCTTGCAAAAATAGATCACTGTATCGAAATAGCGAAAATGTTTACCGATACATTACACCGGTATTTCAGAATACCGGTATCCATGCGCCAGTCCAAGCGTACGCCCCCGTTCCACGACTTACCCGGCCGCATGCACACCACATAAAGGTATACGATAAAGCTCATATTTCACTTCTCAGAACACAGAATAAAATTATAGATCTGTACATTTATATTACTTTGACAGGGATCTCAAGTTCTAACTAGTTTGTGGCCATGACAAGAATGAGTCACTGACCAGCATTTGGCAACGCTGATAAGGAGAGTGCATTCATGAGGTTGATACTTTCTTTACAATATTAGTAAACGCCCTCTATATATTTGAGTGGTAAACTCATTCTTTATCTTTCCGTTTGACACTTAAAATCGCCAATTATGAATGAGACATAGTATGAAATACTAGTATATTATTTACCACTAACTAAATGTCCTAATTTAAAATAAATAATGAGTTAAAAATTGCTGTGTATTTACAGAGTTATGAGTGGAGTAAACTTAGTGTTTATTTCAGAAACTGATATTTAGATGGCGCTGCTGCAGAGCGGTCTGTGCTACTCCTGCGGGATCGACCAAATGTCTAGAGTGAATACTACGACAGTTTTTTTTTTGTGTTGACGTCTCGTCTCGTCTCGGTCGCGCACATAATACAATGATGTAAACCAAATGTATACAGCGTCAGATTTAAAAAAAATCTTTGATTTTGTTATCCAATAATGAGATTTGTAATTTACAGTTAGCAAATGAAATAACTATTAATTTATATTATACCTAAACTTATATAACAAATACTAAACAAGACGGAAATCCGGAAGCCTACAAAAAGTAAAAGATTTTTCCTACTCATCTAAATAGGTATTTTGTAAACGCCTAGCGTACCTATTACTCGAAAGAAATTAAATATGGTGACAATATATATTATATATCTGTACCTACCTATGAACCTATAGAACCAAGGCATAAAACCAAGAATATATGCCTGTGCATTAAAAACTCATCCTCATGTTCGCATACGTACACAAACTGTATTCTACACTCTCGTATGAAGAAATAAAGATTATATTTATAAATGCGAACACTTCAGTACACGAATGTACCGCAAAAATAAATGAATACACGACCAATTTCAGTAATACAACTAAATATACGGTACCGTCGCCTTTTACTATACTCCCAAAAATGGTCGGTTTATCATGGTATTTCACCTACAGTGAATTAATGATATTTAATGATATTTCCTAAACTACTGCGTGTATTGAGCTGATTCTTTGTAAACTAATAGTTAACTTACCCTTACAAATAGTTAGATAGCTGTCGACTTTCGAACTAATAGAAAAACTGGTCAAATCGGCTGTCGAAATTCCTGGCGACCTAGATATGGTTCTTTTTCCTCATAACTAATTTAATACTTAAGATATCATATTGATACTTACCTAGGCATTGTAGGCAATTATAAGGTACAAACTAACGTCAACAATTAGTTTCTAGGTCCTATATTTAAAGTACAGGAGATAAAATACCTGATTTCATATTTTTATTTTTAATCCTTCAATGGTAACATTTTTATAAATTCTGTTTTCATAGACATGACCTACAAATTCATAACAGTGTAAGTAAAAAAAATCAAACTCCTACGACGTGCCGATTATGAGATCCAGCAATCGACCAAACGTTACCGCAGCAAAAATTTGAATATCGCAAAAGTCTGGAGACGTACAAATTCTATTTATACAAGTACATTTACAGCACATCAACTACTAATTATTGTATTAACTTTCATTCGGATCCGAGAAAAATTTTTGCTGGCGTAACGTTTGAAATGTCATCCTAGCAGAATCTGATTTTAATTAATATCTCAAAAATTAATGGACGTACAAATTTAAAACTTTCAACTACACGACGACGTTACTTACTAATTATCTAGCAATATTACGTTTTGATATTCAGTACTTTTTTGCTGGGGTAACGCACACATGGAGCGCAGCCAGATAGCACGTTATTGGATGGCGACCGTGAAGCTGAGCCAATCTGAAGAAGAAGTCCCTATATCTGGATAATGAAGAGGAACTCTGCCTTGCTGCCGGACAGTGGAACATCGTGAAGAAAGAAATGGTTTGAACAAAGAATGAAGAAAATTATAATTTAATGAAGCAAATAATTATATAATGAAATACATATAAAGAAGATGATGATTTGTTAAGAAGATTTAACAGAAGAGAGAAGAAATAGTTGGAGCAAGCTTGCAGTAGCAGCCCAGGAGTAACAATGGCATCGTGATCGTCCCCCAGGCGCCAGGAGACGAACATTACTGCTTCGTATAAGGAAAATCCCAGGAGTCGACGACGCCGGACGAGTATTAAAAATATCCTTTTTAAATATTTACTAGTAGTAAGTTACTTCTTGAAATAATTAATACAAGTTTTTGACAGGTTTACATTTTTAAATATTTTTATCAGATTAAGTAGCTATTTTAGGCTCTAGTAGTACAGAGAGGGTCGTGCTCCTGTAGTGGAGACTAAAAAGGACCTGATGATGATGATGATGAAGTAGTTATTTTAGTGATTTTTTCATACAGTTTTACAAGATTTTATTAAGTTTAATTTTGATGCAAAATGTCAGATAATTTTGATCTGGAAACGGCTATCGCCTTATTGCCTATTATGAATGGTGATGAAAAAATAACCAAATCATTAATTAATAATATCGAATTTTATAGTAGTATCTTAAATAACCCGTCACAGCTACGTTTGATTAAATTTGTTATAAAAACAAGACTATCAGAATACGCTAAACTGTTTTTAAAACCAAACTATGGTGATATTAATACTTTGCTAAGCGATATGACCTCTGTATGTACTCCGTGGATATGACACAGCTTCTCTTGCCTAAAAAGTGTCCTGTTCCTATATACACTAAATTATTAAATTCAAAGCAAGGTTATCGATCAATACAGGAATATGGATCTGAAATCGAAAACCTTTTTGTGGAATTGACATTAGCCCAATCTGATGGCGACAGAAATAAAATTAATATCTTTCGTCCCATATATGAAAAAATAGCTATAGATTGTTTTTGTAAAGGTCTCAATAGTTTTAAACTTTACGTGATCATTTCTAGCCAAAACTGTATCTCTCTCTCTCTCAATGTATTCAAAACGCTATTGATGAAAGTACAATTATGTCAATATATAAACAGTATAGTTATAAAAGACCAAATATTTTTTTTAAGTATCATAAGTATACTCCAAAAAACAAATCGGTTTTTACGAATTGTGCATCGAAAAGTTCCAGACGCATGACGACAATAGTACCTAATTCGTCGTACATGTGCAGCGCTCACGTTCTATCGACTCAGCAAGCGCCGCTGGTCGTGGAACCAAGGTGCAGCGAATCTAACTACGATGTTCTAGATTCAGATTTGAAACTTTCTAAGTTATTTTATGTTGATGAAGATTTAAGAAATGAAAACTTAGAATTAAAAGTATCCGAAGTCAAAAATCCGTTAAAATCAGATAAAATAAAAACTAAACGGACAAAATTAAACAAAAAACCGCGAAAACGCGTAAAACGGGATTTAACAAATAAATGTAAGAATAATTTAATTAAAAATAAGAATCTATCTAGAGGAAAATTAAGTGTATTACGAAAGAAATTAAATATGTAAAGAAAAATTAAAATAAATTCTAACAAAAGAAGAAAAAGAAGTTTTAAATTGATAAATACGCAAATGAATAAAAATATGAAAAAATATGTAACGAGAAAAATAAAAATGAGAGATAGTGTAAGACACAAATATATGAGTAAGAAAATAAATAAAATATTGAGATATAATAAAAAGTTAAATAATTTAAATAAATATAAGGATAAAACTATTATAGAAAAATAGTCTTTTGATTATATCAAAATAAATAAATTTTATAATAAGAGATTCGTAGGAGTAACTTAGATTATCTATATTATGTTTCCTTTTATTAATTTTTTTTTTGATGTTATAATATTTAGAAATTAAAGATAGTAGGTAAATCACTTCACAATTTTTTTGTTTGAAAAATTTATCGCCCTATTTATTTAAATATTAGAATATTATTTTAATGTCGTATTTTTTTGATAAATTAAATCTCTTAATGGTTAATAACATTTAAATGATATCTTATAGTATATAGCCAATTAGTAATCAATTCAATTTATTCAGTTACAATTTTACAATTATGTTTGAAGTTAAAATTACTAAAAATTTAACGTAAAATTCAAATATATAGAATTATAAAATCTAATTAAAATCTAAAAATACAAATTATTACGATAACTATTAAATTAAAAAAAATATATACATGAGAAAGAGAAATAAAAATACTAAGTTCTATAATTAGAAAAAAAAAAGTCCTCAATGCCTTGTTTTTTTTTTTCAAGTAAATACTTTTTCTATTCATGATTGAATGCTATAAAGCATAGATTGATAAAAAAAATTGCTTCATTCTTCTATAATAAAACCAGGACTGTCTCTTAATTCTCCAGGTAGCTGATTAAAAGCTTTTACTGCCTGGTATTGGTAACTGTGCTCAAAAATCTTTAAACCAAGTTACTTTTGACTTATTGCCTTCTAGTGTTTTCCCGCGCGATTCTATCACTTTCTGTTTCAAATTCGTTCAAATCACTGCATACATTTCTCTTTCTTTGCATTGGTGTACTGTTGCATAACTACATAGAATTCAAGCGATTGCATATATTTCAATTTGTAAAAAAAAAATATGAAACTATTTTTAAAAAAAAAATATACCATAAAACAATTATAAAAAATTCAATCGCACTAAAAAAAAATATATATCGATCTTACAATCGACGTGAAGATATGTATATAATAATGACGTGCAATTTCGAGGTCAAGAGCAATATGAATAAAATAAGTAGACGCACTTGCATAAACACACATCAGCAACATTTTAGAGGCCGCGGATATTCTGTGTCAGCACAAAACATCGCGATAAATAGTAATGAATTTAAGATTATGTCCTAAAATTGTAAAAATAAAATTATGTTTAGATGTCTAAATAGAAAAATGTATTTAATAGCCGATTCAGGTGCCTCCATTAGTTACTTAAAATACAAATGGTTAAATACCTCATTACTTCCCATGTGTGAAATTGCTCCCAAGTAAATTATAGAAAGAAAGAAAAAAAAAAGAAAAATTGTTTATTAGCGTCATATTTCATGTTATAATATAACATTTTGGTAGATTAATTATTCTAAACATAACTCTAAAGCGACGTCCACTCAGCATGAGTCTAGACATCTTGCAATACCCCGACGCTGGTATTCCAGAGACACCAGCCAATCGAGAAGTACTACGAGTACTCGTATTCATATTCAACATATAGATAAAATGATGATTCATTGAATAGTACAAAATGTTAATATATTGTTTTAAAAGATGATATTATAGATAATATATATTATAGATATTAAAAATCGTTTGTTGTGGGTAAAATGAGTCAATAAAAGTGTCTTACTTAAGTGTTTATTGAATATGAATCATCAAGGATTCGTTTTTAAATTAATTTTTTTTTACGTATTAATTGATGAATTATTATGTAGCTCGGATGCATTGAAATAGAAATTCGGGTAGTATAGGTAAAATATTGATAGTAGATATAGAATGATTTCTTCGTATTTACAAAGTTATTATAAACTATACATACAATTGCTACATTTGAAGCAATTGAGTTTCAAAAATCCGAGATTTAGGAATACAATCTGTTTGAAATATGTTCGATAATTATAAAGTTTGTAATTATTTACGACGCGTGTAAACAGTAATAAGCTGATAAAGCAAACTTAACCGCAATATGTAAGTCAATCCCAAGAAAAGCCTGGTTTGTATTAAGACTAGTTTGAGCTCGTATTTGTAGATTGCAATGACTTTAATCAATATATACAGTCAAAATCTACAGCTGATATGACAATATTATTATTGTCTATGACTCTTCATTTTATATAAACTAAGATTCGGTACTAACGGATGTGCGCATAGACGAACCGTTAGGAGAACTTGGTAGGTTTTGAAGAAAAATATTGAAGAAATTTTATTATAAAAAATGAGCTCAATACACAATGTATTATTGCGATACGCGTTGAACCGAAAAATATGATAGTTTACCCCTTAATTCTGGGAATTAAAACTAACACTGTTCTTGTGAATTATGCTGATGAGTGATGAGTATAAAGAATGTCAAAATCAATTTTTCTGAGCAATGTGCTTAAAAGCAGCTGAAAGCTTCTACTTCCACTGTAAATTTATTTTTATATAAGATTGTAATATTTTTTTTAAAAAGGAAGTAGTTTAGAGTATAGCATATGTAAGCTGTAAGATAGATGTCTCTATGTTGAATTAGTATTGAGTTTTTTTTTTTTTTTCGATATTAGAAGATTTTTTTTTAAGAATTTTTATATTTTTTATTGTTAAAGTGATTAGTACATTTCGGACTTAATTATTATGTAAACCCCCTATTTTTTTTAAACTATATTTATAATCAATGATTTCAAGTGTTGTTAGTGTTTTGTAATACATATTTATATGGCATGCATGTTATTGTTCAGGATAGGTTCTTTGTGTTAGATTTATCTTTTCAGGGGGACGGGGACCCAACGCTTTCAGGGGAGGTGTGGTAACGTGACAATATGCAGATATGCATCGTAGATAAGCATATCAAACGTTCATGCTAATATGTGTAAACGTGCTTAACGTGCCCTCCTGTCAAATAGTATATAAGACTATACAAACATCTAATGTATTAGAGTCGTAACTATGTAAGGAGTAGGATATCAAGATGGAATAATAAACATAATCCAGACGGCTCTCCTGTGTTTCCATCACCACTCCCTGACATCGCCACAACAAGGATATCTCTATGGAGCGCGGCCAGATAGCACGTTATTGGATGTTTGTGCGCTATAATCTTGATTTATATAAGAAAAATAGTGATATCCATGACCGAAACACGAGAAATAAAAATAAATTAGCTACACCAGTATTGCGATTGCAGAAAACTATGAATTCATTTTTGGGTTTAGGAGTACGCTTCTGTAATAAAATTCCTGCAGAAATATTAGGTCTGCCTTTACTTAAGTTCAAAACGATTGTAAAAAACCAGTTAATAAAAAAGGCTTATTACTGCATTGATGATTATATTACTGATAAAAATGCGTGGAAATTTATATAAATTTATTTAATGTTAACAAGTATTAAATGTTAAAATTAATCTATAGTATGAAAAATTGTATTTAATGTTAACAATGTATTCAGAGCCCTTCAGGCACGTAGGGACCAAGGCTGGATTGAGTTTCTTTCGGCGTATTGTTCTCACCAGTGGTCGTTCCGAAACGCTAGTAGTATTTCAATTTTGCATATATAAAAAAATATATAAGAAATAAAAATATGACGTTCAAAAAGAGATACATGTATCCAATTTTGAATAAAAATCTTTGCCACCTTTCTTTCTTTTTCATCTTTGCGCAAGCGTGCCACCTCCATGGTAGCCAGGGTAAGTGGCAGTGCCAACAGCATCCTAAGATTAATAAGTACAAGATTGGACTGTCCTTACATGTCTCACTGCCGGAGCTTGCATGCACCGTGCAGAGTTTTTATATACTAACATTAGTTCTTAAGATAATTTACTAACAATATATGAGTCTGTGTAACTTGAAATCAAAATTATTATTATTATTTGACTTTGACTTTGACTTTGAAAAAAGTAAGGGGTCATTTAAATATTAGGTAAGCAGCAAATGGGGGGGGGGGGGGGTCGGGTGTAGGCTTATTTTTGCTGACATGGTGGCCGGATTGCACAGTGATGGCGTCAGCAACATTTATAGCAAAATAAACAAATATATTTTGTGAAAAATAATGCCAATGTTTACGTAAGCTTGGGGTAGGGGAAAGAGTTTTTCTTACTTTTGCTGACAAGGAGGAGGAGGGGTAAACATAATAAAAATACTAAAAATACGTAAGCAATAGCTTACGTAATACTTGAACGGCCCCTAAGTAGTGTGATTCGGTAAGTATTAAAACAAAAAATACTTTTATAGTTTATTTTCGAAATATATTAACAATTTAAAATAACAATAGGTTAAAAATAATGATACAATACTTTGTTTAGTGTGACTTTTTAATACGTTTAGTCGCAAAATGTCCAATTCGCAACATGTTCAATTCGCAAAATGTCCAATTTGCAAAATGTCCATTTCGCAAGATGTCCAATTCACAAAATGTCCAGCTTCGCATAATGTGCATAGTCATCAACTTTGACCAACCAAACCCTGACCACCAATCACCAATCACCTTATTTATCGTATCGACTCGCGACCCGCCCCGGCTTCGCACGGGTGCAATGCTGATGCTACAACCTTTGTCTTGAATAGTGATTCAAGAGGAAGGTTTTAGTATCAGCAATGCAATGCTATCTATGTAAAAAAAAACCTAAAAAATCTAAAAAGATGACTTTGTTTTATACTATTATATTTGACTATTCATTTAAATCAAAGTTGATCATGTTTGGTGATTGGTGGTCAGGGTTTGGTTGGTCAAAGTTAATGACTATGCACATTCTGCGAACGCTGGACATTTTGCGAATTGGACATTTTGCGAAATGGACATTTTGCGAATTGGGCATTCTACGAATTGGATATGTTGCGACCACTGGACATTTTGGGAATTGGACATTTTGCGACTAAACGTTTTTAATATTGTCTTAACAAAATTCGCTGTTATATTTTATGTATATGAAAATTTGTTTACCTTGATTTATAATTTGAAAAAATACCAACGAGAATGTACCTTTTCCAGCCAATAATAACTAACATAAAATAGCAACTAGAAACTAAACGAATGCATATGTATAATGAAGTACAACTAGCAAAAAAATCTGTTCCAAGATAAGTAAAGTTTGTCCGTCCAAATGGTTTGCGCGCTTTGCCAAGGCGATGCCGGCAACCGACAAAAGAAGTGTCGGCGCCCGCCAAAGGCGCTATCGGCACCTTCAAAGACTCGGCACGCGCTATGCAGACGCAGGACACATTGTTGCGTCGCGCGGAACGGCTGTTTAATTTTGTGACTTAACTTTCCAAAACATCTTGTAGGTGTACTGCAAGCCATTTGGGCTCGCAAAAATAATCTTAATTTTCTGGTACCTGGGTTGACCTTTGATTGAGATTATTAAACGATCGACGCATAGCTAGAGATTTTGGCGGTGTATTGCGCTCCATTCTGCGTAAGTGAAGACCTTCGTATCTCTCTGATAAGATCCTCACTAAAGCATTCACACTACACTTATAAACCTTACAACCCAACCCGACCCCCCATTATTCCTTGTAGTAACAAACACTATCTTCACATAGTTGTCTACACTAGTATAAGGCGCTGGGGATTCCGAGCAGTAGCTTGATAGCACTGTCCCGGATCTATCCACCAATTGGACGTAATTATGGTCGCAATCCCTCCCCAAGTCAAATGTCTCGAAATACAAAGAAACTTTTGTGCCTTCATGAGTCTCCAACTCCCATTCACAAGTCTTAATCTGACGGTACACAACGGGATATAGGGGACTTGTCACCGTTCCTTCTGTGCCATAGAAATATCCGCCACAACCTTGCCCTTTATCAGTCACCATGTACGTCAAATCGTAAGTAACACGGTTATCAGCCCTAGTCATATGATTGTGCAACAAAATATATCGGCCTGTTGAAAAGACTGGAGAAGGCTCTTCATTTTCATTATTTAAAGTCAATGCTTTTTTTGACGATATAGTTTTACCATCGTATACATTTAAGAATGTGTTTGGAGGTACAAATGATGCGTCAGCTGTATTGAAATATAAAGAAATTGTATTGTTTTCAGGAGCAGTTATTAGTGTGTAGCAATCTGTGATGGTTTCATTCAGATCTGGTTCGTGTAAGCTTACGATCTTACCGTAAGATTCAGTGTAGTTTCTTCCACAAAAACCAACTAAATATACCTCGAAATCTACGCCTTTATATTGTTGAGTTACTTCGTCAGGAGAAGTTATGATGCTGGCTACAAATGATCCTTTCACATAAATATCTAACGACTTCTTGAGTCCACATATTATATAACGATCCGGGAGTGTAGCATTGCTGTAAACATTATAATACATAAACACGGAAGAAGATATTTTGCTCGTAGTATCCCATTGTATATAATTTTTACCGAGGGTCGGACTCGTGAGAGAATCGCTTGATATGATTATTTTATCTTTATCGCAAACGTTTTTATTCGTTCCTGGTTGAAGATCGAAATCATTGAAGTGTATTTGGACAAGTTGATATGAGGAAGGAACGGCAAAATGATAGCCGCAATGTACTCCACGATTAATAGTACCTGTGTCATAGCCTGGAGACTTGACTCGCTGCTTGCTGCCAGACACGTTGAATAAGGATGCTCCACAGACTGATTCCGTAACAACCAAGTTAACTGTAAACCCTGAGCTAGTAATTTCACCATCTGTTGATAGTCTAATACTCAATCTGTTTCCAGATGTGACTAATTCTGGTGGGAACGTATGTCCACAGTATGTGCCAATGACTAAACTGTCCGGGTTCGTTCCGTCTTTGATTTGTACGAAATCGCAGTCACATTGACTGTAGCCGATAGCTGTTTGGTTGATATCCCGGCACGGAGCTATATGGAACGACGAGAATGAAACTTTAATAACATGGTCCACTGGAGCTAAAATATTCCAATGGCAATCGAGGAAGTTCTCGTACGTATACGCCGAATTTATATGCGGCGATTGCAAGGTGTGAGATGATATAATATTCAAATCCCCGCCACATCCAGCGGACTCCGAATATGTAAATTTAATATCTATTTTAAAACCTCTATATTCCAAATAAGGATCGCTTACAAACTCTGCGGTCATTGTATTTCCTTTACTCTTTATAATCGTTGAGGATTTGATTTCGCCACAAAGAAGAGCTAGTCGTTTGTCTTCATCAGTTTTGGTACCTTCGTATACAGCCAAATAATCAGCATTGCATTCGTACGATTGCTCTAAATTAAAGTATGCGAAATCGAGCACTATGGTCTTGTTTTGAGGTGCTTCAATAATCCAAGTACAGTTCATATCACTGTTGTAATTTTCTAGCGGACCTGACGTAATAGCAGTAGGTTCTTTAACTTTACCCCCACAAGAGTAGATCGAATATGCCATTTTGAAACCTCTTTTCGAAATTGAGTCATCGGAAATAAAAGTTATTTCAACTTCTCCGACCAAGGTGTTAATTTTCGGAAGTTCTGATCCGCAGTAGATTTCATAGAAATACATGGAAGATATTGTTAAATTGTCACTGTCGCATGAACCAGGGTAACCTTCTAAATCGAAATCTAAGAATTTGAGCTGCATCTTTTCCTCTGGAGCCAATATTTTGTAGACGCAAGTCCTCGATCGCTGGTAGAAGGGATAGCCGGGGCTGTAAATATACTGTTCATTAGTTGAAGCTTTAAACGTCCCACCGCATATCATTGTCCATTGAGCTTCAAAGCCATCCAAATTCACGTTACTATCAGTTCGCAGAACTACTTTGAGCCGGTCTCCCGTGGAGTTAAAAACTGGTGGTAAATCGCGACCACATAGCCTGGCAACCTCAACGTAGTCTTCATTTTTCCAATCGTAAATAATAACAGCGTCTTTAGTGCATTTCGGCGTCATTTCGATAACAAAACGGTTGATAAATTTCAGAGATACTCTAAACCCAACATCTTTAGATAAGAGTTCCCAAACGCATTCCGTATTACTAGAGTACCCTTTAGGGAAGTTTGGAGACGAAAATGTTGTAGGATACATGTAATTGCCACCACATTCTTGAGTCACAGTTCTGGCAGAAACGTTCACGCTTGAATTTCGCGCCTTTGAATGATATTCTACTACTACATTATATGGAACAGTTAGAGGTTTATCTTGTAATTTATCTTTACAATATTCACCAAGAATATGATTACCGACCGGCGAGAAACTATAACGTGATATTTGTATAAATTCTTCATCACAATTATAGTCGAAAGACCCTTCAATTTTAATTTCGATTCGAGTAAGTGCTGGAGAGGCTTTTAGTTTCCAAGCACAATCTATAGTATCATTGTATGACTTCGGTATATTTATTATTCTAACAGGAGTTTCTCCAACATTAACAGTTCCACCACATTGATTTAATTTCCATTGTACATCGAAGTTAAGACGTTGATCTTTACCTTTCTTCGCAATAATATGTACAATCCGGCCAGGTATTCTATAAGAAAATAGTGAATTACAATGAGATATTCGTGGAGAGTTAAAATTGTCTAATGGTATCCGTATAGTCAATTTTGGATCAAAATACAAGCATCGTTTTCTAGTAGACGAAGCTGAGGAATTTACATAACCTGACAAGAATAACGTTTTATATTCGTCTGGGTCCTTTTCGTCATCTGCTTTATAACTCCAGGAGCAAAAATAGGGATCATCTGTATTTATTGACGATAAGTGTCCTGTGTCTCCGCTCAAAGTACCCCCGCATAGGGCCGGCTCATCAGAAGTAAATTTGGCTTTGAATTTAAATGGTCCATCATTAGGCTTTCTCACATTAATCGTCATTTTATTACCAGATGATTTAAAAGTCGTACTGTCATTCGCTATATCATAATTATATTTGTACGCTATGGTTTGTTCAAAGTCCCCTTCGCTAATATAAATATTGTATTTTCCAGAGTCTAGGATCTCCAAAGATATTCTCCTCATCTGGTCTGGGACTTTGATTAACCAGCTACAGAAGTTCAAAGTTGACGCTTGAGGATATCTTGGAGTGGTGAGAAAGCCTTCTAATGTGGTTAGCTCTCCATGACAAGAAGGTTGTACGGACTTAAAAGTGATTCGAAAACCAGGATGCCTCATATCTGAAGCATATGAGCTGGGCGTGCCAATATGAAGCTTGATAGTGACATTGTTACCTGATGTCTGAACTTCAGCTACGTCGAGTTCAGTCTGCGAGCAGTATGTCATCAAAACCTCATCTACATTAGTGCCCGGTTCAAATTCTTCCATCGTCACTTTGGTACCACATTCTGCCTCTGATTCAGGTAAATTCATTTCATGCGGTGTTATTGTCAACGCTCGTCCTTCTCTGCCTATGATGCGCCATTCGCAGACTGTGCCTGCAGGTAAGTGAACTTCGTTGGGATATCCAGGGGAGGTTACTTCTCCTTCAGAACCACTTATCGTACCACCACACATATCTATAGATACGTTAGCTTTGAATCCGTTGTTAGGCTCAGTTAATTCTGTTCCATAATTGATTAATACGGAGTTACTTGTAGTTTTTATCGTTCCAGGTTTTGAGCCACAGAAGCGCCCTTTAACGGGCGAAAAGATTGATGCGCCATCATGAATTTCTACAAATTCTGACACACAGTCGTCGTCTTTCTTAAGATCGAATCGTTCTATAAAATCTACTCTTAATATCTCACCTACGGGTCCAGTAAATACATAGTTACATTCTGAGTAGGGATCTGGGACGTTTGGATAATGTGGTGTACTTATTACTTCCCACGGATGCTCAGCGTCTAGTTTAGACGTTACTCCACAGTTAATCTGCACCTCTTCATAATGAATTCTGAAATTGCCAAATCTTGTTTCACTGGTGACGTAACTAACAACTAAATTGTTGCTTGTTGTTTCGGCGATTTCATTTATTTTCTCGTGTGAATAACCACAGTATTTGCTGTCAGAAAGTCTCGGGGAATCTATAGATTCGCCATTGTGCAGAACAACGTACGTTTTGCAGTCCTTTTCCTCGTTTGTTATGTTGAAATATGAAAATATTACTTTTATGCGACGGCCTGGACGCCCTTTTACTCTCCAGTCGCATCTGAGGTTTTGTCTTTCAATAACATTATCGAAGTCATGTTGATTAATCTCGATGACTCCAGACGGATCAGTCAGAATACCACCACAATGTGATCTGACTTGCGCCAGAAAACCCTTTCTTGAATACGAATAATCACTTGTGAAAGTAATTTTGAGGAAAGTAGAACCATTGAATACTTGTTGTGAAACGTCTGATTTAAGACATACTTTTTCTTTGATCGGTTTCCATTCGGCTGGTACGTTTGACGTGAAAATAGAAACAAAATCCCCGTTAGTACACGGGTCACGTTCTTCGATATCAAAATCAATAAATTGTACTACCAAATGCCTGCCAGCTGTCGCTTTATATACCCATTCACAATTCTGCTCATCTTCATAATGTTGAGGGTAGTTGGGGGAGTTAAAGTGGTCTGTTTCTCCGGGATTTATGATTTTAGTGTTATTGTTACCACAAGTGATTTCACCAGAAGTCATATCTACGTCTCTGTCGCCTTGAGCCCATTTGAGGTGGAAGAGAGCGCCTGTATTTGCCTCGTTTACGGTAAATTTGATATATGCAGCATTAGACGTGGTGCGTACTACTTCCGATTTACTATGCAGGGCTCCGCAGAGTGTCTTCAAAAGCGGAGCTTCATCGTCATGTCCATCGTAGATACTCAAATTATCGTCGCAAGTTTCGCTATGAGTATGTATTTGTAACTCGTCAATGTCGATAGTAATAATTTGGTTGCCACTAGTGATGCGCCACCAGTACTTGCCTGAACGCATGAATGGATGTGGATATAATGGGGATGCGATTTCACCTTTGTCCAAGTCAATAATATCATTCCCATGCATAAACGCATACACTAAAAAGAATCCAGAACCAGATTCTTTGTTGTCATCGCTACGAAATTTGATGTACAGCTGTGAAGCAGATGTAATTCTTGTAGTATTTTTGATATGTCCACAATAAAGACCGAGTATACGTCCGGATCCATCGTGCTCGCGAACCTCTAGATAGTCCTGGTTGCATCCTTCTGAATACCCTATATCCAAATCAAGGATAGACAAGGAGACTCTATTTCCTGGGGATGTTTTGATTTTCCACTCACAGTCAGCGTTATGAGGGTATGGACCGTTGTAGTTCGGTGAAAGTATCGTACCAGCTGCAGACGTTAATGTTCCTCCACAAGATGAGGCTGCCGTTGAGTAATGCGCTATGAAAAATCCATTAATTCTGTCATCGCGTGTACCAAGTTCTAAAGTAAGTGCGCTGCCTCGACTAATCATGGTCGCTGATGCTACTGTTCCACAATATTCATGATCTAGTGGCGCCTTGACATCATTTCCATCATAGACTCTCAGATAAGAGTTGGGGCACGATAACGACATATGGGTTATGGTGAAAGTTACTTTCTGTTCCAACTTTGGCGCGAGAATGGTCCAAATACAGCTTGAATTTGAATAGCTTTTGTACCTTTCGTTTGTTATTATCCCGTTCTCAGTATTTTCAGTTGTCGATATAACTTCACCGCAAATCATACTGAAATTAGCTTTGAATCCTTTAGCTGTTCCAGATTTGTCAGTGACAAATTGCACCCTCAATGTATTGCCTTTAGAAATATAGTGATTTTGGTCAGATGTACCACAAATTCTATGGGTATAGTTACTTTTCCAAACTTCTTCGTCATACAGTTTTATTGTATCACCGCATTTGTCTTCATTGTCGTCATTATTTAAATCCAAATCGGTAAAGTCGATTGCTATTCGATGGTTAGGCGGCACAGTTATCGTCCATAAACAATCCAGATTATTTTCGTAATTTTTGGGATAATTTTTAGACGTTATTACTCCAGATTGAACTCTCATATAACCACCGCAACTGACATAAATTTGTGTGAAAGCAGCTGAAAAATGCATATCTTTTAATGATGAAGTCTTTATCAATTTCACTAGTACGTAATTTGACGTCGAGTCGACTGCAGCGGTGTCATGGCAAAATTTAGTAAGCAACGGATAACTGTCAGTTGGGCCATTGTAAACTTCTATAGCGTCAGTAGTACAATCACTTGTGTCCAACATATACACTTTAGTGAAGTGAAGAAAAATATTTGTACCCACAGCAGTTTCTATTAACCACTGACATTCCATCTGATCACTGGATGACAAAGTTTTATTTAAGAAACCAGTTTTTTTCTTAATATGTCCCCGACAGCCGTAACCTACCCACTCTAATCTAAATCCTGAATGCGCTTGTTTAGCCTCCTGTTTAGCAAAAAATTTGACTTGTAATGAATTACCTTTTGTGCTAACAGGCTTTGGCTTGCTCGTATCGCAATAGCGAGCTGAATGTTCTATAAGATCAGGTTCTCCAATTAAAAGATAATCTATGTTACAAGAAACATTTTCTCGTCTTCTCATTAAATATCCATTATCAAAGTAACTAACTGTACTACTACCGCCCAATCTGCGAATAGGACTATTAAAAACTCTGCCAGAATCCCATGAATGTCTCACAAATGAATAACTATACCGCGGATTAGGTCTTACATCAAAATGAGTGAATGTAGCGTTGATTTTGTTACCTTTAGGCACTTGTACTGTCCATGAACAGTTCACGTTTTCAGGGTAGCTGTTTGGATAGTTCAAGCTTTCAATAATGCCATAAGTTCCTGTAACTTTGTTGTTACATATAGCATTGTAGGTGAGCAAGAATCCCTTGCCATTCATTAAGAAATCAGATTTAAATTTCACGAATGCATAGTTGGTCGTGGTTTCAATCACTTTGTTTTGAGAAGATTTGCAAAACCTTCCTAAACTAGGTGATTCGGGATCTCGTCCGTCATAAATTTCCACGTAGTCATCACAGAGGAATCTCTCTAATTCAAGGGTCACAAATGTTAGTGACATTCTTGACCCTTGATTTGTGACGATTCGGTAGAAGCATTCGGCATTTTCATGATAACTTTCGGGATAATTCGGTGATGATACAGTTCCTTGATATCCAGTAAATGTTCCTCCGCAACCTGTATTTGTGCTGTCCCATTCTATCTTAAAGCCAGTACCACCAATCAAAAAGTCTGAATGAAAATGTATATACAAAGAATTAGCCATTGAAATTATAGATTTCCATCTAAATTCACCGCAGTACTCTGCTATCAGTGGGGAAGCTTCTGCTGGGCCATTTCTTACTCGAAGATAATCCTCACAATGACCAGTTCTGTAATTGGAATCTTCGACATCAAACTGAGAAATGTTCAGTTTGATTTGTTGTCCACTTGTCACGGTAATTACCCAGACACAGTCGAGGTTTTTATCATACCTTCTAGGATAACCTGGAGAATATATTATGCCATGTTGTTGCACATATGTACCACCACAGTTACCTTTCGCATCTGTGAACATATATGTCACTGAGAACCCTCCAAATTGCATCGAAGAATCTGATACAAACTTCAACATCAGACTATTGCTTGTGACTGTTAAAGTAGGAGGTATTTTATTGCAATACGAACCCAGTGTACTTTTATTATTATCCTCGTCTATTGTGATAAGATCCAAGTGATCTGCATTACACGCTGCTGTTTTTTCAAGTTGAAATCTGTTCCAATCTAACTTTATATGTTTACCTTCAGGTGCTATTATAATCCATGTACACGTTTGATCGTTTTGGTATTTACCATCGGCAGGGTAATTTATGGTTCCTGTTGAGTCTTTGTATATAGCTCCACATTTAACGTCGACGGTTGTGAAGTTAGCATAGAATCCGCCCCCAGATTGGCTCATATCTGATTTGAAGCTTACGTACATCATGTTATGGGTTGAAGTACGTGTAGGTGGAATTTTATTGCCACAAAATTTCCCCAAAAGTGTAGCATTTGCATTCCAGCCGTCTCTTACTTCCACCTTGTCAAAATTACATCGCGTATCACCCTCGACGTCGAAGTCTTGGAAGGTAAGTTGTATGGCTTTGCCAGGAGATGCTTCGATTACATACTCACATACTCTGTTGTCAGGATACGAGAATGGATATCCGGGGGATTTAATAACACCACTATCTCCGCGCACGAAGTATTTACAAATTACTTTATAAGCGATTTTGAAGCCTTCTCTACGAACACTACGATCAGTTTTAAATACCATAAAAACATTATTCGATGTGGAATTCAGCGTTATTCTTCGGTCTAAAAGTCCGCAATAGGTTCCCATGATGGGATATTCAGAAGACGGACCATCGTAAATCTTTAAAAAGTCATCTTTACAGTTTCTGGAACGTTCCACGTTAAAGGATTGGAAGTCCAGTTGGATTTGAGTGCCTGGACCTGTCCTAATTTTATACTCGCAGAACATATTATTATAGTAAAAGCCGTCGAAGGTTGGCGATGAAATCTCACCTTTGTCTCCACTGTAGACTCCTCCGCAGCCCGGCACGCCTTCCACAGGGGCGTATGTTATTTGAAAACCTTTACCAGAACTATGAGCATCCGAATGGAAATGTATCAATATTTCTGGGCCCGTTGATTGTATTGGGGCAGGTTGGGTTGAGCTACAATATTTTTCTAGGAGTTGGTCTGTTACCAGCTGACCATCGTATATTGCTAAGTAATCAAAGCTACAATTTTGGTGAGTCTCTAAATCTAGTTGGAAGAAATGTAGTTGGATTCTCTTGCCGAGGCTAGTGCTGACATGCCAGTAGCAGTCTCGGTTAGGAGGATACTTACCAGGTGAGCCAGGTGAGCTGATGGCGCCGTGTACCGTCGCGTTCACCTCGCCACCGCAGACAGGCGCGACGCTGTTCCAGTGCAATGCAAATCCGTCGTGATTGTCCGCGCCGTTCGATAGGAACCACAGATACAAATTATGCTGATTTGATAAAATATGGCCTCCTTTTGGTGCCTCATTACCGCAAAATCTTCCTATCAAAGGATCTGCTGTACTACGACCATCATGTATTTGCAAAAAGTCAAAAGTGCAGTCAGGTGAGCGCTCCAAGTTAAATCTGGTGAATGTTACATTGATAACTTTATCTGGAACGGTTCGTATAATCCAAGCGCACTTAGAATTCCGATTGATAGTAGTATTAGTCAAGGGATAAATTAAGTTACCTTCTTCAGCGCGCAGTATGCTTCCACAATGAGATCTTTCTTGACAAAGAGTACCTGTGTATTGCGCAGTACATTCACATCTGAATCCCTCTGCCATAGAATCGTCTGGTCGACAAACGCCACCGTTTTTGCATGGATTAGTCGCACAGCTCTCTGCTTTAGCATCACAGTGAGCTCCGGTAAATCCTCTGAAGCAAAAGCATGTATAACCATTGCGGAGCATATGGCATCGCCCGTGAGGACCACATGGATCTCTTTCACAACTCTTCGTACCGTTTTCTGCAGGCACGTAACATCCGTGAAGACCGACTCCATCCCCGTCCATGCCTAGTGGACATTCGCATTGGACACCTCTTGCGAGCCCTGAGTTCTCGACGCATTTGGCTGATGGATGACATCCTCCATGATCTATACTGCAGGAACCTCTATATGTGCATGTGACACCGTCGCCCATATAACCTGGTGGACAAGAGCCACATATGCGAGATCCGATTGTGTTATGACAGGATACCATTGAACTGCAGCCGCCATTGGAAATCATGCATTCGTCTATATCATAGCAGGCATAACCGTCGCCTTGATATCCTGGGGGACATTGACCGCATCTGAAAGATCCGGGAAGATTGATGCATTCCACCTTCGGATTTGTTGAACATCGCGGGCCGAAACTGTTGTCACATTCGTTGACGTCTGTTAAACATGCAACACTGCCGTTTGTAGTCCATCCTTGGTCACAAATACACTTGATGCCTTCTCCTGAATTCACAGGTACGCAGGTGCCATGTCCGCACATCTCAAAGTTTCCTGCAGAACAGTCCATTTTCCTTCTAGTGCAATGTGTTCCGTACCACCCCGCTCTGCATTGACACTCGTAAGAGCCTGGTTTGTTGATGCAATCCGCTCCATTCTGGCATCCCAAATCTGTGCCAGCGAAGTTCCTACATTCGTTCACGTCGATTTCACAATTTCTTCCCTCCCAGTTCGATGGACAGAGGCAGTGGAAGTCGCCGACCAAGTTAAGGCAGGTGCCTCCGTTTTGGCAAGTGTGGACTTGGCACTTGTCTCCGGACCAGCTGTCGATCTGGCGTTGCAAGCGGCTGAGTCTTGTATTTATCCTGCTGACTCTCAATGACAACGCTGAGATGTTTCCTGCAAAGTCGTCAGCTGACACTAAATTTCGACTTTCTAGCGCTTGTAGTCTTTGCAGCACGTCGTTTGAAGCAGACGGGAGCGGATCCACATTGATTTGAGCCTGCGAAGGGCCACTTGTTCTTGTAACGTTGGTCAGATTGACATCTCCAAGGAATATGGTAGACTGCGGCCCGTTGGTGCGTAAATAAATATTTTTTCCTCGCGCTGGTTCAAGATAAAGGTTTCCATTTGAAGTTCTGATCTTGGCTCGGTCATCGTAGTTACAGTCGACGTGTAGGACCCACACAGTTAAGAATATAGAAGTCAGTAGTGTTTTGGACATGGTCCATGTGATGCTTTGTTGAGTTTTGTAGGAAGACTGAGCCGGTGTTTGTAATTGAGGGCTTGCATACCGCGGGGGGCGTCAGGGCTACGCCCCCTTGGTCTGGTTAGGGATTGGGTTACAGTGTCACATGTAAATTATTCATCCATGAACCCTTATCGCATAGAGATTATGTTATCATATGGTGGGCCGAACGATTGGGAATTTAATACTTGTGAAGAGTGTAGGGTAGGCCTAATCCACTGCCTGCACTGGCCAAGTATGGCTCCGGTAGTACACAGAGGGTCATGCTCCTGCAGTGGAGAGGAGACTAAAAATACCTGATGATGATGATAATGATAATACTTGGAAAACACTTTATATAGGCTTTCCTTGTTAATTAAAAATAACTTTTGTTTCTCATGAGGTAGGTTCTTATAGGTAAATTGTATTTAATATACAAGTAAATAAAGGGAAATAATAAGTCGAGCCACAAAATTATTTATTGGCCACGTGATCAAAATTCTAATTTAATAACTAAGCAACGGGAAAATGACATAGCCTCTATTAAACTAATTCGTCTTTTTTACACCGCCAACTAAATATTCTATAGTAAGCGTTAAATAAAGAGCATCAATTATTATGACTTGTCCTTCTTATTTATACATTGCCACCTAATTTACTAACTCGGCCACGGGTTTTTACATCTCGTCACCATTTTTCTTTTTACAGCTTCAACACTATGTCCTCAAAAAAATATAATTCAAGCTTCTACAGACAGCATCATTTATTATAACTTGTGTGAGACGACAGCGACCGGTCATTTACGCCATTCGATTCATATCGATAGGCAGGAGAGCTGGTACCAATTTTTGGGTAGGTAGGTACTTGAAGCAAGTTGAAAATTGTCACATACCTCGACACGGAATTACATATGGCTGGTGAGTAGCGGGGCTAAATCAACCCCAAATTTTTTTAAATATTATTGTTTCATTTCCAAAAATAGGTATTTGAAGCAATATGCAATTTTTTATGTTGTAGTATAATGTTTAAAGAAAATAAGAAAATATAAGCCAGACGATTTAGTCGGGGTTTTTAACATTAACAGATCCGTGCAAAAATATTTTGTAAAAAATTATAAAAAGTCTATATCTAGTTTGGTGGGACTTTCTACCTACCAAGCCGCCAAAAGATTAGGGGTTGATTTAGCCCAGTCCAGGTCAGTCATGGGTACTATTTTTGAAAGTATGACACTCGTCTTCGAGCGATTTTTGTATGGAAAAATAGCTCGTTTACGATCGGCATCATTTCAAAAATAGCGTACCAGGTCTGCAGTTCCGTGTTGGGGTATAATAGGAGACGTATGTGACAAGTTTTCAGCTTGCCTCAAATACCTGCCCAAAAATTGGTACCAGCCCTCCCACTATTATTATTAGTCAAATGATGGTAAACATTTTTGTTTCAAAAATAAAGTCTTATTTTCTCTCTCCTCAATAGCTTCTGATAATATTAGTGGCCAAAATATACTATTTTAAGACAATTTTAGCTAAATTTTGAGGATCAATTAATTTGGGATGAGTTACATTTTAAACACGCTAAGTTAAAAAATTAGAAGCTAAATAAATATATTTTTTGATGTCAAATATTAGTATTTTAGAAGTTTACTGTTAGAATGCAAGTTACAAATTTAGATGCTAAATAATAACCATCATGCTGAGTTGTATTTAGAGTGGCTTACATAGAAGATAACTAGTGGCTCAGATAGTATTGTTTGGATGCTCGTTAATTGTGGCTGACTTAGTAATTTAGAAGGCAACTTACAATTTTAGAGGCAAATATTGCTATTAAAAAGAAGCCTGTTTAATTAGCACCCGTAAATAAATACAAATATAGGTAAATAAAACGCATATAAATTTAAATGGACGATTTATTTTGATCATGATGATGATGATGATGTGTTCTTGTGATCCCTTGTCAGGGACATAGGGCTCGCAGAAGAATTCTCCACTTCTCACGGTCATGGGCTGTGACTATTTTTAATCATATGTAACAAAAATAGATACTTTAAGTAAATTAAACTTTGACTAGGTAACTTAAATAATGTTTTTATTCAGCAGAATACAACAAGAAGCTTCGATCACCAAGGTACTGCACGAAATTGTGGAATCTGACGTATTTTTAAATCACTAGTAGAATTCGCTGAATTAATTAAATACATCCAAATTATTTGTATAGTTTAGGTCGATCCTTGAACAAGATCGCCGCGTTATAGGAATTTGAAACAAATATAATATTATATTTAAAAACAATACATATATGTTATGTATGATATCTTAAACCATTTTCTTTTGAAAAGTTTGTATATTTTACGTGTAAAACAAGAATTCTCACATGAAAATATTTATATTTACATCTCGCAGGTCCCTCTTTCTTAGTTTTTTAATAAAAATATGAATACGAAAATATTAAGTTAAAAAGTTTTAATATTCATATTTTTATTAAATCTAAATTTATAGATTTAAATTTTTAGATTTAATAAAATAATATGTAATGAAAGTTATCGTTCACCAAAAGACATTTAAAATTTCTTACGGTGAATAAAATATTTGACTATTGAAATAGGTAAGTACCTACTTAAATAAAACTAAGTACATACTAATTTGTACTTATTTACTTTGGACGCTGGATACTTAAATATTTATTTTTTACATGTTTATTCTAACTCCTTTGTAATATTTAAAAATCACCTTTTTCTCCTACAATTTTCTACCTATCTATATCTATATATATATAATGAAACAGTAAAAATATTTTGTCTGTACATTTCGGATTTTTGACTTAAATGGATAGAGGGACACTTAAAAAGAATAATAGAAAGCAAAAAACATTTTTTAGAATTTTTTGTCTGTCTGTATCACGATTATCTCCGAAAATACTGAACCAATTTACATCAAACTTTCACCAATTGCTTTGTTTTAACTCAGTTTAACATTTAAAGTTTGTTTCATCAAAATCGGTTAGTTGAAAAAAAAGTTATCGTCATTTGAATGAACTTAAGGCATGAGTTTGCTTGCAAATATATAGCATTAATAAATAATAAGTGATATAGGAAAATTAAAATCCAAAGTCAATTCATCATCGTTATACGACATCATTATACCTATCCATACTATCCACACTAATCCATACTAATGTTATAAATGCGAAAGTAACTCTGCCTGTCTGTCTTCTTTTCACGCTTCAACCATTGAACTAATTTGGATGAAATTTGGTATGCGGGTAGTTTGAGACCCGGGGAAGGACACAGGGAATGTTTAATTCCGGGAAATTCTATTGTTCCCGAGGGATCGACACTAACGCGGGTGGAGCCGCGGGCAACAGCTAGTTTGAAATATGGCTAGGTGGTCAGAATCTACATAATTAAAATAAATATATATGAGCAAATCCCACAGGCTTCGTTGCCTCGGCCACTTGGAGAGGATGGAGGAAAGTCGTGCTGTAATAAAAGCTTTTATGGGAAAGCCTAGAGGTCGACGTCCAGTCTGTCGTCCTCTATATCGTTGGATGGACAAGGTCAAGAAGGACATGTGAGAGCTTAAGGCTGATAACTAGCAAAGGGATAGCGCCGGACAGACCGAGATGGAGATGCTTATTTTCGGAAGCCAAGACTCTTGGGTCGCTGCGCGATCTTAGTTTTAGTTTAATTCCACAGATTGAACTAGCCTCAAAAGTTCGAGACCTGTGTTATGTGGTGTGGATATAGCTGAACGTTAATATTCTATAACAAACACTTACACATTTATACATCCAAGACAACATGTCATCATCATCACATCATCATTTTTTGATGGCGATGTAACTCACAATAATCTTTCATATGAAAAAAAACCGACTTCAATAAAACTACTGAACCGATTGTGAAGAAATTTAAATAGGATCAATTTGAAAACATACCCTTGTCAGTAAAAAAATAATTTTTAACATCGGTTGATAAATGACGGAGATCCGAGGTAAAAAAACATGTAAAATAATATATATAATAATAAGTTGTTTATTGCAGATAACAGAGATCCAAATTTGTTAGTAAATAATAACAAAAAAACTTACGTCTAATGTTAGTAGGTAATTAGCATGGGACCTGAGCACCTATATTTCACCATGCAAGGCTACAGACATGGTCCCACGCACAAAATGCCGCATCATTTGTGAATGCGGTCTATCCGCAACAGTTTTTAGGATGCTGATGTGACTCGCCCTGATTCTCCTCAGCAATGACGCCATTTTTTTTACGGAGCACGGCATGAAAACCGTCCGTCCTCGCTTGCGAAAACATTTCAGAGTAAAAAAATTAAAAAAAAACAATTTTTTTTTTCGTTGTTTATCAAATCAAATCAAATCAAAATTTCTTTATTTCGGATGACTCGGATCCATTTTGTTAGTTACAGTTTACTTATATCTATGTTAGTGTGAAACTTAATCGAAATCTACAAAATTTATTTAATTGAGACGCCCTGTGCAGCGAATCGGCCAGCATATTATATTTGCCCAAAAGAGGCCACGGCCTTAGTTCCCTGCACAAGATGCCTCATCATCGGCGAGTCTAGTCTTTCCGCCACAGTTTTTAGAATGCTGTTTTGACTAGCTCTCAGTCTTTTCAGTAACGAGGCCATTTGTTTACGTATTACAGCATGGAATCCGTCCGTTCTGGCTTGTGCAAATATATTCGAGGCACTGCAGAACCGAGGTAGTCTCAACAGCATTCTAAAAATATTATTATATAGGATACGCAGGGCGTCCAACGATCGTTTGGCACAGCTGACCCATAGACTACTCGTGTAAAACCCTTGACAAAAAGCTTTAAAGAGTGTTATTTTAACTTGCTGGCTGCAACGAGCGAATCTACGCGCCAGCATGTTGCCCCTAACCGCCAGCGCCCTGCGTTCTCTTTCAACGTCTGCATTGTCTTTAAGGTCGTCCGCAAGAATATGTCCTAAATACTTAAATGTTGTTACTCTGTTCATGTTCATGCCGTTGAGGGTGATAGCAGTTGTATCTTCAGGACATTTGCCAGCGGCCTTAAAAACCATGACTGCACATTTTTTTACATTGTACGTGAGTCCATGCTTAGCCGCAAACTTCTCACATACCCTTAACATATCGTTAATCGATCCCACAGTCGGACCCAGCAGCACCATATCATCAGCATAGCTAAGTTTATTTATGACAACTCCGTCGACACTACACCCGACACGCATACTGCCGAGTTCGACTATGAGATCGTTAATATATAGGTTGAACAGCTTAGGAGACGTAATCCCACCCTGACGCACTCCGCATGCCAACCCATATGCTTCAGACATACTGTCGGACCACTTCACCTGATTCACCTGATGCTCGTACCAATACTTTAATATATTTAGCACTTCCACCGGTACATTCCTTTCCCTCAGCTTTCTCCACAGCATATTATAAGACACAAGGTCAAATGCTGTGGAAAGATCCAAAAAACAGGCGTATACCGGCGTCTTACGGTTAGTATAATATTGGACAGTATGCTTGAGAGCAACAATCGCGCTCTCAGTGGACAGTTGTGGTCGAAACCCAAACTGGGCGTCATGTAAATTTAGGTACTGTTGCAAGCGTGAACCAAGCATACTGTCCAGTACCTTGGCAATTATTGTCGCAAGAGAGATCGGTCTGTAGTTTCCACTATCCGAGATATCCCCTGTTTTGTTTTTTATAATTGGTACCACGTTAGTTTTCATTAAATCAGGTGGTAAGTACGCGTGACTGATACATAATGAATAGAACATTGATAGGACTCTCGGTAAGTGAAACCCCGCATATTTCAAATGTTCAATACTCAGACCATCGTGCCCGGGCGACTTACCCCTACGCATCCTCTTAATGACTGATTTTACTTCGGCTGTCGTAAAATGCAGCGGCGACGGCGGCAGTCCCCCAGGCCCACGGTCCTCCTCATTAAACATTTCATCGGCAGGTCCGGGCGGAGACTGCGTGCAAAACTTTTCCCTAAACATGTTTGCAATCTCAGTTGTGTCAGATCTCCCTTCTACACTAATGGGACAACCGGGCTTTGTATTAAGACTGGATGTGGCCTTCCAAAAGCTTTTAAAATTATTTAAAGCTCTTTTTTGTGCTAACATGTCCATTTTTAACTGGTCCTGATTCTTTTGGCACCAATTTACTCGGCTTTTGAAAGTTTTACGAGCTTCGCACATTTGTACATAAACTGGCCCAGATGAGGGTCGATTGTGCTGCACCCATGTCCCAAACGTAAGCCTAGCCTCTCGGTGAGCACTTTGCACATGCTGGTTCCACCCGCATAGTACTTTACGTTTCCCCTTTTTATTTACATTTTTTGACTTTGTACTTGCAGCCGCACCGCACAAAGTATAAACAATTTTTTGATATAATTCATCTAATACTATGTGGTGATCTGCTCGGCCACAAGAACCATGACTACACTCCGTAAACTCCTCCGGGAAGTGTAAGTTACGAAAAGTCTCGTTACAAAGGTTACGGTATTTATTAATCTGTGATTCATTCCTTTCTCCCCACCGTACCGAACTATGGGGTAAATCATGTGTCATAACCTTACGTCTCACCACATTCAATTGACACGTAACATAAAAAGGTAAATGGTCCGACATATAAACGCCTTCCTGTATGTGTATATCTGATATCGTTTGCCATGCAGATTGCGACACTATACAATGGTCCAACCATCTCCTACAGCCATGCGCCTCACTAATAAATGTATAACTTTGTTATAAATGTCTAATGCCATGAAAACAGACAATGACAGATCAACAGATATACAGTAGATATGACCAAATGTCCCATTGCGATCGGGAACCCAACCCTGAACCACCGCATGAAGGTGAATTTGTAGCCGTGCTGTTCCGCTATACCGGCGCAGACTACGTTGGCGCTTGCTGCTATCAGAGTACCATTGCCTAGAAATAAAGAATGCAATATTATAAGACTAGCAGCCTCCGTGGTTAAGTGGTTAAGGCGTTTGCCTGTTGCGCGGCTCCGCCCGCGTCATTGTCGATCCCTCGGGAATAGTACTTTTTCCCGTGATAAAAGGTAGCCTGTATCCTTCTCCGTACTCCAGAGAACTTGTATGCAAAATTTTATGATGATCGGTTCAGTAGTTACGGCGTGAAAGCGTAACAAACAAACAAATTTAGTTTCGCACACAGTTATAATATTACTAGCGACCCGGACCCGGCTTCACACGGGTGCAATGTAGGTACATATAAAACTTCGTCTTGAATCACTCTATCTATTAAAGCACATAGCCTCCGTGAATTGAACAGCAACAGGACAATGCAGGCGAATCGCGGCAGAATCATCTGATTGTCTGATAATAAAGATGATTCCGTGCTTCGGAAGGCACGTTAAGCCGGTGGTCCCGGCTGCCATCTGGTAGTCGTTAAAGGAACCACGTCAGAGGCCGAGAGGCGGTTACGAAGAATTCTGACACCAGGGTGTGCATGGTCGATTGACCGTGACACCTACTCGAAATGATGATGATATCTATTAAAAAAAACTGCATCAATATCCGTTGCGTAGTTTTAAAGTCTAAGCATACATAGGGACGGACAGACAGCGGGAAGCGACTTTGTTTTATACTATGTAATGAAGTAAGGATTTAGCTTACAAACATAGATAAACAAATAAACGCAATACGTACCTCCTAAACATGCTCCGAATAGTAAAGACCAGATCATGGGCCCCATGGGCAAGTTAAGGGTCGTGTTGGACACGATGGTGACCACCACCCGCACCATCATGGTTGTGAGGGGAATGTTGTCGATGCAGATGGAAATTATACCGGAAACCTGAAAAAGATTCACCGTGGTGATAATTCGTGCAGTAGAAGTGTTGTGGATGTAGAAGTTGTATTTTTTTAAATAGAAGTGATATTTTATATATTTATCTATTTTTTTTTAATGTATATTCGTCGGCAAACGAGCAGACGAGCCACGATAAAATTAATATAATTATAATTCTACTAGCTTTCGCCCGCGGCTCCGCCCGCGTCAATGTCGATCCCTCGGGAATACTACTTTTTCCCGGGATAAAAGGTAGCCTATGTCCTTTTGCGCACTCCAGAGAACTTGTATGCAAAATTTCATGATGATCGGTTCAGTAGTTACGGCTTGAAAGCGTAACAAACAAACAAACAAACTCACTTTCGCATTTATAATATTAGTAAGGATTATATAAACGAGTTTTATAACTTGATTACAAAAACTATTTGAATGTACCTACTCATGTCCAGGACTGTATGATTGTTGTGACAATAAATGAACGACTCCTCTGAGGGTAAGCTGAGGTGGGCTAGGGAGAATACGTAACGAAGGATGTATTCTTATAGGTGCTTGCGAGGCCGGAGACTTTATCGTAGAATGTACCAGCTGCTTCTATTCCCGCGCAGATTGTAGATGCCGATCGATAGGTTTTTAGGTCTTACAGACCTGGGCTCTGTCTGCCCCGCAAGGGAAAAAGACGTGATGTTTGTATGCACAGCCCTTTTTAATGATTATAGGTACTTGACATCTTAAATTGTTCTTGCTCGGCCTTATCTTCAATAACGCCAATAACTCTATCATCAGTTTAACCCCGGCTTGTTATCTATACTAATATTAAAAAGCTGAAGAGTTTGTTTGTTTGTTTAAACGTGCTAATCTCAGGAAATACTGGTTCAAATTGGAAAATTATATTTGTGTTGGATAGTCCATTTATTGAGGAAGGCTTTAGGCTATAAAACATCAGGTTGCGACCAATAGGAGCAAGACATCACTAAAAAATGTTTTGAAAAAAACAGAAATTGCCGCGGAAGAATAAATAATAAATAAATAATAAATATATACGGACAAATCACACAGATTAAGCTAGCCCCAAAGTAAGTTCGAGACTTGTGTTATAGAATACTAACTCAACGATACAATATTTTATTACAAATACATATATAGATACACATCCAAGACCCAGGCCAATCTGAAAAAGATCATTTTCCATCTTGACCTGGCCGGGGATCGAACCCGGTCACTCCGTGTCGCAGGCTGGCGTGTTGACCGCTGCGCCATGGAGCTAGTCAATGAATAGTGAAAAGAAGCTAGTTTATATTTAAAAAGAAAAACTTCTTCACACAACTTACCCATAAAGTCAAAACGATAGCAACAGGAAGCCTTCCGCCTTCATCCACCTTCAAGATCAGCTGTTCTATCAGCCCTCCGATGAACGTTATGAGACCAAGTTTGGACAGCGCCTGTTAAAAAACGTCACATCATCTAAGTAAGACAGAGAATTTGTTGTTTTGTTGTATGGATAGTACGTTATAATGGTGTAGGGGTATACAAATTGTCATCTGAGCATTTCTGCATCGCGCTCGCTAGTCCAGCCAGTCGCCACCGATTGCCGCGCCGGTTAACACGCTAAATATTACCTTTGTCGGTTTCACTTGTAGTGCAGTGTTATAAGTAACTTTTGTACGTTTCTTCTTGTGACTGTAATTGTACGTAACTTTTGGTTCTAAATAAACTGTCGTGAACTCAGTGTTGGTGTATCCATTTGTGCAACCTTCATCGTAGCTAGGAGACCACACACTATACACGGATAGCGAACACTCACAGATACTCTATACAAATTAGCACAGGAGCCAGGAGCATAGTGTGTGCGGCCGTTGTAGTATACCGCCTCCTACAGTTGGTGACCCCGTGTTTGAGCTGATTTGAAGATACACCTAGTTTTTTTGGCACACCCCGGCGCGGCGGCGACTCACAAGACCTAACCTGCTAACGACAAAGGTACCTACTAGTTCGCTAGAAGAAAATAATAATCATGCAGACCGGATCGCCTGTCGACGCGGGCTCAGCGCAGCTCGCAGGCCCTTCCGCCAGCATGGAAGTTGCTAGCGTTTCCATATTAGCGGAAATTTCGAAATTAACAACGCAGTTGGAAAATTGGAATAAAGGAAGATACCAAGAGCGGTTTCAACGAAACAGGCAAAGAGGCAGAGGTTTTAGAAATTTTAATCACCGCCGCTCGACTTCGCGTGGAAGCAGAGGACCGAGACCGAAACCAGGGAGCCCGGATTGGCTGTGCTACTATCACTTCAAGTTTCGGAATGGAGCTACTAAGTGTGTTCAGCCCTGTGCGTGGAAGGAACAGCCGGAAAACTAGACGAGGTGCGAGCTCCGGCGGAAGCTTGCACCATTCAGCCTTCACACCGCCTCAGCATCCTGGACCAGAACAGCGGACTTAAATATTTGGTAGACACAGGTGCAAATATTTCTATAGTTCCTGTCAAAAATTTTAAAAAGCATTGTAGTAATAGTTTTGACTATAAATTGTATGCTGCAAATGGAACGGAGATTAAGACATTTGGTGTTAAGACTTTAGAATTAAATTTAGGTCTCCGTCGTGCATACCGATGGACATTTGTTATAGCAGATGTCAAGCAACTCATTTTAGGCGCAGATTTTTTAATTCACTTTGGCCTTTTAGTAGATTTAAAAGCTAGAAAATTAATAGACAATTTAACTAATATGAAAGTTTATGCCTCTGTGGTAAATTACACTGAACCGTCGGTCAAGACTCTTGATGATAACCACCCTTATCATGCATTATCAAGTAAATTTCCAGACTTAACGAAACCCATTTCTTTCAGAGAACCCCCTAAGCATGATGTATGTCATTATATAGAAACCACGCGTCCTCCAGTGTACGCCAAGGCCAGACCTCTACCGCCGGATAGATACAAGAAAGCTAAAGAAGAATTTCGTCTTATGCAGGAGTTGGGCATTTGTAGGCCTTCTAAAAGTTCATGGGCTAGTCCTTTGCATATTGTTAATAAGAAAAACGGTGATATCAGACCTTGTGGCGATTATAGGCGAGGGCGGGCGGCGTGCGCGCACTATCGTTGCGTCGACGCAACGTTGTGTTTAATAATAATAAATAAATATATACGGACAAATCACACAGATTGAGCTAGCCCCAAAGTAAGTTCGAGACTTGTGTTATGGGATACTAACTCAACGATACTATATTATATAACAAATACATATATAGATACACATCCAAGACCCAGGCCAATCTGAAAAAGATCATTTTCCATCTTGACCTGGCCGGGGATCGAACCCAGTCACTCCGTGTCGCAGGCTGGCGTGTTGACCGCTGCGCCACGGAGCTAGTCTGTTTGCGATGAAGTCGGCCACTAGTACGCGTGGTTGCGTTGTGGTTGCGATGTCGGTCGGTATACTCGGTATCATAATGGATGTGTATATATGTATTTGTTATAAAATATAGTATCGTTGAGTTAGTATCCCATAACACAAGTCTCGAACTTACCTTGGGGCTAGCTCAATCTGTGTGATTTGTCCGTATATATTTATTATATATTTATATTTATTATTTATTTATTATCATACACGCAATCGATAACGACTGCAAAATGTAGTCCGTATGAATAGTCCTATTCATTTTCAATACAAAATATACACCCGACCACGTGGTGTGGTTGAGGTGTGGTTGTGGTTGTGGTGTGGTTGTGGTACGTGTGAAGAAGCCCTAAGCGAGAGCAGTTGTCGCGTGGACAGCTGGGCGCCTGCTAGCTGTCGGTGCGTGGACCAAGAGCAGTCGTATTAGTTTAGCGCGGGATGGGATCCAGGATGGGAGCGGGCTATAACTTTAATACATATAGACTCCTGTTCTCCTCTACAGGTCGCATTTCTCAACCAACACCCGTGAAATGAGCGGGTTCAATAATTACATAGAATTATAATGTCTAATAGACAGTTATTTGCTAAAAATATGGTTACAAAGATGGTATAGTTAATGATGGTTGATACCTGATGGTAACCGGTGACATCAGCAATACCGTAGTGACATTGTCAAGAACAGTAGAGACAATGGCGGTGATGAAGCTGAGGAGGTAGATCAGCGGCCAGAGTCTGCCTTTAGTCACCTGTAAAAAAAAACAATGACGTTCTATCTCTCTATGGGGGAAAAGCAAGTAGCAGCGCGGGAGGATGACACCCCTGACCAGACGAGATCAGAAGAGACCAAACCTTACCTCAAAAGTAAACACAGCCAGGAAATCAAAGACGCCGGTCTCAGCCATGATAGCCACCAACACCATCATACTGAAAAGCAGCAGCAGCGTCTCGTGGTCCAGCCACGATATGATCTCTGGCAGAGTCGGTCGCTCTCCCAACATGGCAAGGACGGCTACGGATAACGTGGCTGCCGATACGGCGGCCATTGTCTTGTTGATCACCTGGAACAAGTATGATGTTGGCTATTAATCTTGTTAACCTCCCATTATCCACAAAGGCACGAGTTATAAGACCGTACAGAACCGATTTCTTTTTAGGGTTCCGTAGTAAACAAAGAACCCTTATAGTTTCGCCATGTCTGTCCGTCTGTCCGTCCGCGGTTTTACTCAGAGACTGTAAGTACTAGAGCCCCAAAGTAAGTTTGAGATTTTGGAATACTAACTCAACAATACTATATTTTATAACAAATACATATGTATATCGGTTTAAAGAACTTTATTCTCAATAAGACTTAAAACCACTTACATGAGAATTAAATATAAAGTTAACAATAATGTTCGAAACAGATCACTTTGTGATAAGAAATGAATATCAAAAAACTACTTCATTGTCGTATTCTAGTTATAACTTCAGAATATGCTGAGCGAGTTTAGTTTTAAAAGCACCAATGGACTCGATATTTTTTAAATCTGACGGTAGTTTATTATAAATCTGTGCTCCCTCAAATGTAAACATTCGCTTACCGTAATTAGTTCGAACTTTAGGCAGTGCGAGGTAACTACTTCTTCGTGTGAGTCGCTTGATATAGATAAACATCCCAGACCCAGGTCAATTTGAAAAAGATAATTTTCCATCTCGACCTGACCGGGGATCGAACCCGGCGTGACCGCCTAGCATGATGACCATGCCACAGCCTCGTCAAAATTTTGATAAAACTCACCTCAAAAATAATCAAAACATATAATGCTATCAACAACACAACAGCATAAATAACTCCAGAGCTGTCTATTGGAGATATAGTATAGCTCATTGTAAAGGGAATGCTTTCAGGAGAATTCGTCCTCATCCTTATAACGTAGTCAGCATCCGCGTTGGTTAGTTGAAAGGTTCGAGTCCTAGCTTCCCCCTCGTTGAAATCTATTTGGCTGTCATCTTGAAGAGCTATTGTCCAAGCCGCGGTTATCTGAAAGGCCACAGGAACTGATAACGGGGTATTGACTTATATGATTATGTAATTTATTAAAGGCTGAACTAGATTGATAAAGGATATGTTGAGTGGTTAGAGTGCTCGGTCAGCCTTTGTAAGGTGCAGATTCAAGTCTGACATGACCCGATTGGTATCACCCTGAGCTTGTAAGCATATCACAATCATGAAAAAAAATGGCTGTCAGTAAACTCAGTTTATAGACGACTAGCTTTCGCCCGCGGCTCCGCCCGCGTTAATGTCGATCCCTCGGGAAGAGTACCTTTTCCCGGGATAAAAGGTAGCCTATGTCCTTCTCCGTACTCCACAGAACTTGTATGCAAAATTTCATGATGATCGGTTCAGTAGTTACGGCGTGAAAGCGTAACAAACAAAAAAACAATCACCTTCGCATTTATAATATTAGTAAGGATAATTTTAGGAAGAGAGGTAGATGCGTCACAAGCCGAACGCTTAGGCCGATCGTGCCTCTCTATCGCTTGTTCAGCGCTCTCGCTTGCACACGGAACGTGTCACTTTATCGTGCGTGCAGCCGGCGTTAATTGACTTATCACGTTATCACGTTAAAAATGAGAAATAAAATTAAAACAAATTTTTTTTTACTAGTTTTTGAAGTAGACATTTGTCTCCCATCTCACCTGATGGTAAGTGACGATGAAGACGAGGATGTTACATGCCTATTCAAGAGATACATGACTATAAAATTGATAACTGTTGATTTGAGATTTAAACCCTCGGCCTTATCCACACAAATCTCATGTCTAACAACCTGAGCCTATCCGATTTTGCAAATGCGCAATTTTATCTGATGCTATACTTCAAAAACACTCTTAATCTATCTTAATCTTATACCTTTAAACGAGCAATTCTTGTATATTCATTTATTTATATGTATATAAATTTATTTCTATGATCTCGGAAACGGCTCTAACAATTTCGCTGAAATTTGGTATATGGGGGTTTTCGGGGGTAAAACTCTATCTAGATTAGTCATATGTTTGGTAAAAAGCGTATATTCGAGTTTTCATGCGTTTTTCATTTCACGCAGAATATGGTCGCTAATTTCGTCATGCCGGCCACTGCCCGTCGGTCCAGCGGCTTAAGACGCGGACGGGGAGAAACGAGTTACGGGTTTGAACTGCTCGGTGACTTACTTTTTTCCTATATGTTCAATTTTATATATTTTGTATTTTATTTTTTGTGTTTTTAGACAAGTTTAAAAAAAAATAGTTATTGTTTGAGATAAAAATATATATTTCTCATAAATATAGATTATCACCTAAACACCACAGACAATAAGTAGTAATAACCGAGCGAAGCTCGGTCGCCCAGGTACTGTTAACTAATATGACTTACTTCTTCAGTCGTATTTCCAGAAGTATCATTTAAACTATGACTTTTGAGTCTCACAAACCAAACATCCAATTTGTTTCTTATTTCCCACTCACTAGAGTTGAGTTTCGACTGCTCTTGTGAAGATAGGAAGGGCCCACTTAATTCTACATTAATTCTAATTGTATCTTCTCTTATGACTGGGATATTTTCTAGAATATAATCTGAAATAAGAAAGAAAATAATTAAAACTTGTTAAAAATATATGTACGCAAATTTTCGTGTTTTTTCGACATTCGCAAGGGAATCAAAACCTACAGGGTACTTCCCGTGAACTCAGAATCTTGAATTTGGTACGAAGCAACGTCTTATAGTACAGTTAAAGGGAAAATTGCGAAAAACATAATTTTTTTGTTACATCATGTAATAAAAATATTTTTAATTTTTAGATAAGATAAGATAATAGTTTATTTGCTAGAATACAGTACAGAGTTCTTTAATTATTACAATCGCTTGTATTCCACCTTTAGATAGGCATGCAAATATTTAAATAGGTGACATGAATCTATTAATTAAAAAAAAAATATTTCATCAAATATTAAAAAAAAAATTGGGTTTATGAAGCAAATTTCGCCATTAGCATGGGAATCAAAACCTACAGGGTACTTCCCGTTAACTCAGAATCTAGAAATTTGGTACGAAGCAACGTCGTATAGCACAGATAAAGGGAAAATTGCAAAAAGTATAAATATTTTGTTACATCATATAGGATTTTTTTTTTTTGTATAATTTTTACCTTTTTATAGATAACAGTACGGAACCCTTTGTGCGCGAGTCCGACTCGCACTTGACCGGTCGTAATAATCACGTTATCACTCTTCCATGCTGGTCTGGGAGAATAGAAAAAACGTAGATTGTGCCAGCTGCTTCTCTTCCCGCGCAGATCGTAAAAGCCGATCGAGGGATTGGGCTAAAATCTGCGGAATCTTGTTAATAGGCGATGCGGCTTGCAACCCATCACTATTTTGATTCCGTTTTACATCTACACGCCCTCCAACATGCTAAATGTGGCCATAAGGTTTTATAGATCTAGGCTCTACCCCGCAAGGGTAAAAGACGTGATACTGTGTGTGTATGTATTAGCCGTGTGGTATCCGGCAGAGTAGAATAGGACCACACCAAGTGTTCCCATGGATGTCGTAGAAGGCGACTTAGGAAATACAAGCTAAACAAAGCTTATAAACATCTAAGAGACCTCTCCAACCCGTCTGGCCAGCGTGGAGAGTGTAGGCCAAGTCCTCTGGCTGCTCTGGCCAAGTATGGCCCTAGTAGTACAGAGAGGGTCGTGCTCCTGTAGTGGATACTAAAAAGGACCTGATGATGACGTCTAAAACGACATACCTTTATCCCCTCCTTTTCTAATTGAAGTATTTCTAACAACATTATGTTTTTCATTATACAACATGAATACTGATGTGAAAAATAACCAACACGCTACAAGCACACTCATTTTTACGTAGTATCTGGCTTCGGCCCACTGAAAAAAACACAAAAAAAAAACTATTTAATAACATACAACGTGATTTTGAACCCCCTAGCTATATTGAAATCTGGGAATCAGAATCCCTAATGGAACACAAAATTGCAAGAAAAAAAGATAAAAAAACGAAAAAGAAAATTAGGTTTCCCATACAAAGTCGTCGATCAGCTGGACGGATTTCTATGAAAGGTTAAATTTATTTTTTCGTTTTTATTCTTTTTTCTTACAATTATGTATTCCATTAGGGGTTCTGATTCCCAGATTTCAATATAGCTAGGGAGTTCAAAATCACGCTGTATACAGAACCCCTGACAATATGTTAATCAACCCAAAACTCTCTATTTCTAATACTATAGAGATTTGAGAGTTGTGCCTTACTCGGAATTTTCGAGAACGGTGTGAATGGGTCAGAATTTTTTTCCGACAATTTTAAATAAATAAATACAGACTAATAACACAGATTGAGCTAGCCCCAAAGTAAATTCGAGACTTGTGTTATGGGATACTAACTCAACGATACTATATTTTATAACAAATACATATAGATACAAATCCAAGACCCAGGCCAATCTGAAAAAGATCATTTTCCATCTTGACCTGGCCGGGGATCGAACCCGGGCACTAGCGTGTCGCAGGCTGGCGTGTTGACCGCTGCGCCACGGAGCTAGCCAAACTCTTATTAATTTATTCTTCTTTCTCTCAAGTGCGGGAATTATTGAGAAATTCTCGAGAATTATTGGAAATTTGCCGCAAATTTCCGTGTAAAGAAATTTTGGAGAACAGACAATTTCTCTCCGGCACATTACTAATTGTCACAAGTTCATTGCGTTTTGTATTTCAAAAACAAAGTTCTTGTTGATAAACCCTTCATTAGATATGTACTAGAGTAATTTACTTAACTTACTTTTTTAGAATTTTTCTCCGATCCTTTTGTGATACTGAAAAGAGAAAACAAAACACACAATATAGATTCTTAGTGGCTCGGTAGTAAACACCTGTAAACGGCTGTATCTTTTGATTGCATTGGCTCAGAAGTTTGATTTTTTCACAGCTCTTATGGACAGTAAACTTGAGTATTTGATATGAATTTCAACTTCATACATACACGCGTTCCTGAGAAAAGACAGACAAACGGACAACAAAGTGATCCTATACGGAACCCTAAAAAGTATGGAAAGCGTACCTGCTCCCAACTGCTGAAGTATCTTTGGCATCGCTTTGTACTGTTCTCTCACTATCGCTAAATTTCCCCTCGTTACTGACATTTCCTCTAATGACGTCAGCGTGATGGCTTTCGTTCAAAGATGGCGCCGAATTCACCGATGGCAGCCGCTTTCTGGACACGTTTCTCTTGTTTTCTGGTTTACCTGTGAATTAATAATAAATTTAACAATTCTACTCAAAAAATCGGTCAAGTGCGAGTCAATTTGCGCTCGAAGGATTCCGTACCAATATCTATTTATTTGTGAAGTATATATAAATCTATGTTTAAATTATTATTATGGATCTACTTTGACAATATAATACTACTTATAAATAAAACTAACTAAAAATAACCTAACCTGCATAACTAAAAATAATCTTTATAAATAAAAAATGTCCCGCAGTTCGTTGTCACGCGGAAGGGTACCTAGAAGGCTGACAGCATTGCCACGTTGGATGGCAATGCTTATTCTTTGTACAGTCAGCGACAGAGATACCTTGCCAGGCCCTGTATCTATATCTTGAGTTTTCTCTTAAACTATAAATAATAATAACATAAAAAATTATATACACAAAGATTTTATTGAAGACTTTCTTAATACAAATTTTTACGTTTATATTTTTTATAGTTTAAAAGAAAATTCAAGATATAGATACAGGGCCTGGCAAGGTATCTCTGTCGCTGACTGTACTAGAAATTATTTTAAATTATTAAAATTGAAATTATATACTAAAAACCCGTTTTAATAGCACGTGAGTGACGGGTCACTCACGTGCTATTTCGTCAGAATTGCCGACTATACACGGTGAAATTTTGATCGTTCTGGACCCTTAATCCCCCCTGATTCAGCCCATCGATATGAACAACTTTTCCTATGGGACCAATGCTGGGAACTCAAACCTTACACCCTACTGAGTGGCATAGGCTATATGTTTGTCGTATTTCACTTTTTCTTTTAAAAACTTATCTTTTTTGTAAGGAGTAGGTGGTTATCATATTTATGAATTACTACGTGAAAACTGGATGGACACGGAGCTGAAGGGGGGTAAAAAGTTGTAAAAAATGGGTGAAGTAGTATGTGTATGTCCCTAGTCACGTCTATATTCTTTACGGGGTAGACATTTACAAAAACGAAACCACTTAAAGATCACTCAAATTCTTTCAAATCGCTTTACATGAAAGTGGACAAAAATCACAATCCAATGCTGAAAGATTTTTTTAAATCGATCCTGTAGTTTCGGAACCTATTCAGTGCAAACAAACAAATCTTTCCTCTTTATAATATTGGTGTAGATTAACTTTTTCTTTTATTTTTAACCGACATCAAAAAAAGGAGGAGGTTATCAATTCAATTATATTTTAGAATTTTTTTATGTTTCTTATCTCAGAACTATTACGACATTATTTATGATAATAATAATGAACGGATTATAAAATATTCTTTGTTGAAAGTGTATGCTTTCACGTTGGTCCCGTTTAAATTTCATCATAATCGGTTCAGTACTCAGTATCTAGTTTGATTGAAATCGTTATTTAGGGTGCTGTACGTCAAAAGGAAAAAAACGGAACCCTTATTGGATCAAGACCCTTTTTCTGGAACGCGAGTTATCTATATATAAATACTCGGGTCTACTGTCCCTTGGACCTGTAAAAAAATCAAACTTCTAAGCCAGCGCAATCAAAAGATATAGCTGGTTATGCCTCAGATTTTCGTGATTTTTCGACACTCGTAAGGGAATCAAAATCTACAGGGTACTTCCCGTGAACTCAGAATGTTGAAATTTGGTACGAAGCAACGTCTTATAGCAAAAATAAAGGAAAATATGCAAAAAGCATTAATTTTGAGTTAGATCATATAATAAAAATATTTTTAATCGTTTCGAACTTATTATCAATATGTACGGAATCCTTCATGCGTGAGTCCGACTCGCACTTGGCCGGCTTTTTTTTATGTGAAAGATTATTGTTTTAATAAATAAATATATACGGACAAATCACACAGATTGAGCTAGCCCCAAGGTAAGTTCGAGACTTGTGTTATGGGATACTAACTCAACGATACTATATTTTATAACAAATACATATATAGATAAACATCCAAGACCCAGGCCAATCTGAAAAAGATCATTTTCCATCTTGACCTGGCCGAGGATCGAACCCGGGCACTCCGTGTCGCAGGCTGGCGTGTTAATACGTACTTTAATTACAAGTACCTAATTGAAAATACTGTCATACCCTACACGAGTTATGAAATATGAAGTAATATTAAGTTTCACGATGCCAAATAAGGATGGCTCAAATATCCAACTATTTGCCAATTTGCATGTATGAAGTAATTTTTGTGTGAGTTGACAACGTGACCAATCCGTTTTGTTGAGTGTCAAATAGCGAGTTTCGAGAAAAAGATTTTAATTTCAATTCAGTTAGTTGTTTTGTTTTTTCGTGTGTGTAATTGGCCAACACTGGTGTCTGATTTTTCAAGCTGCCTAAAGGCATCTGTCATAGTTTTATGACTGCCATCAATGATGCCGGAACCAACGGCGTTAAGCCGTTCCTAATCACGGAAGAGCGCGAGAATTGTTTGTACCACTTGCGATCACCCATCACAGTGAGGACTGCGCCCAGTGTTGCTTAACTTACTCTCTCAAAATTTCATGGTGAAATTTTGATCGTTTTGGACCCTTAAAGGGATGATTCAGCCCGTCGAAATGAGCAACTTTTCCTATGGGACTAATGCTGAGAACTGGGAACTCAAAAAATAATTGACAATTCCATACAAAAATGTTAGGCCGCCCGGTAAATTTGTAAAGGAATATAAAAAACTAGCTTTCGCCCGCGGCTCCGCCCGCGTCAATGTCGATCCCTCGGGAATAGTACTTTTTCCCGGGATGAAAGGTAGCCTATGTCCTTCTCCGTACTCCTGAGAACTTGTATGCAAAATTTCATGATGATCGGTTCGGTAGTTACGGCGTGAAAGCGTAACAAACAAACAAACTCACTTTCGCATTTATAATATTAGTAAGGATAAGGATTTAGTTCCCAGTGTTAATCCCATACGAAATATTAATATCGACGAACTAAATAACCACTTAAAAAAATAAAAATGTGAGAAATAATGATTTGGAATCAACATTTCCCACATATTTTATTTTTTTTACCGCAGAGGATGTCTCAGGCAAAACCGTATCCTTACTAATATTATAAATGCAAAAGTGAGTTTGTTTGTTTGTTTGTTTGTTTGTTACGCTTTCACGCCTTAACTACTAAACCGATCATCATGAAATTTTGCATACAAGTTCTCTGGAGTACGGAGAAGGACATAGGCTACCTTTTATCCCGGGAAAAAGTACTGTTCCTGAGGGATCGACATTGACGCGGGCGGAGCTGCGGGCGAAAGCTAGTAATAATATAAATATAAATTATCACCACTTTAAGCCAATACAAAAGTGATACTATTGTTAGTTCTCCAAGTCTTCCCGTGGATGTCGTAAAAGGCGACTTAGGAAATACAAGCTAAACAAAGCTTTTAAACATCTGTGAGACCTCTCAACCCGTCTGGCCAGCGTGGAGAGTGTAGGCCAAGTCCTCTGGCTGCTCTGGCCTAGTATGGCTCTAGTAGTACAGAGAGGGTCGTGCTCCTGTAGTGGAGACTAAAAAGGACCTGATGATGATGACTATTGTTAGAACTCTTAGGTCATCTGGGTGATGAAGAATTCAGTTATTTTTATACTTAAAGAATTCTGCGTCATTCAATTAGGTTTATTGTCAGATGTTTATCTACGAATGTTTTTTTTGAAGTGTGCACATTTTGGGATGGTTAAAAAATGTTAACCCGCATCAGGACACGTGACCTCGAAAATTCGTAAGACGGACACGTGACCTGAGACCGCGGGCGCGGCGTAGGAGAAGAATTAATATCCCCCTCTCTTTCTACCGCGCGGCGTTCTCACTTCTGCCGGCACTCCTGGAGTGAAACTTATTGCTTTTTAGATTATTAACATGATTTGTAAAATTTAGATCCATTATTGGCTGTAATACCTACTAGATTTAAGAAGTGTTGTGGGTTATGTAATAAACAAAAATAAAATTAAAATAAAGAATATTTAACCTGTTCTTATTTTTGATGTTAACCATCTAGTGGTGGGTTAGACCGACTGGTTGCCGTGGCGTGAATGTAATACTTTGTATGTATGTATGTAGTCATCATCATCATTTCGTGTAGGTGACACTGTCAATCGACCATGCACACCCTGGTGTCAGAGTTCTTCGGAACCGCCTCTCGGTCTCTGACGCGATTCCTTTTAACGACTACCAGATGGCAGCCGGGACTAACGGCTTAACGTGCCTTCCGAAGCACGGAATCATCTTTATTATCAGATTATCAGACAATCAGGTGATTCAAGCCTGCAATGTCCTAACTAAAGTAAAAACAACTTAACAAAGTATGCTTCCCGTAGGAATCGAACCCACGACCCCCGGGTCTATAGGCAAACGCCTTAATCACTGGACCACGGAGGCAGTTGATGTGAGGGCAAATCTTGGAGCCAGGCGCCCGACTGGACATGATGCAGCCTTTAAACTAGTGATTTAAAAATACTTCAGATTCCGCAATTTCTTGCATAATAATTACAAGAAATGATCGTTAGATATAGTTTTTCTTAGAAATCGCTCATGATTTCATGCGCCATTGCAATTTAAAAGACATTAAACATAAATACGAGTAGTAATGTATATTGGACATTGTACTCATATATAATTATATGTAATGTACATCATCTGTCAAAAAAGACAATGTGTCTCTCTGTACTACCGGAGCCTTACTTGGCTAGAGCAGACAGAGGATTTGGCCTACACTCTCCTCGCTGGCCAGACGGGTTGGAGAGGTCTCATTGATGTTTTTGAGCTTTGTTTAGCTTGTATTTCCTAAGTCGCCTCTTACGACCTGCATTAGAAGACTAGGAGTGGTCCTATTCTACTTTGCCCGAAACCACACGGCAATGTACAATACAATATAATGGTACGATATGAAAAACCAGCCAAGTGCGAGTCGGTTTCGCGCACGAAGAAGAATTATAAATGCAAAAGTGAGTTTGTTTGTTTGTTTGTTTATTTGTTTGTTTGTTTGTTTGTTTGTTACGCTTTCACGCCTTAACTACTAAACCGATTATCATGAAATTTTGCATACAAGTTCTCTGGAGTACGGAGAAGGACATAGGCTACCTTTTATCCCGGGAAAAAGTACTAATCCCGAGGGATCGACATTGACGCGGGCGGAGCCGCGGGCGAAAGCTAGTTATCTATAAAAATGGCAAAAAAAACATGTGTGTTGGGATGGGAGAACCCTTTAAATATTAATTTTATTTTCATTTAATTTTTTTTTTTAAGTGTCTATAAAACTAATATCCTATCCAATCACTGCTCATAGGGAACATGTGGAAATGTTCAATATCACCGTGTGTACACACACAGTGGTGACACTGTATTGATAGCACATGGCATAATGTATTGACATGGCTGTAATCAACTTTCGACATATGGTTGCAAAGCTGCAAACCAGTCATTACCTAAACAAGAAAACCTTTTATACAGCGTCATTTTGAACCTCTGAACTATATTGAAACCTGGAATCAGAATCCCCAATGGTGTAGTGTAGGTATAGCCTTAAGTAGTTATAAGTATATATTGTTTGTATAACCCTAAATAAAGCAGTAGCAGTCTTCACCATAGAGTACTTTAATACAACTGAAAGTCTTCACGCAACACTCAGTCGTATCACTTGTCTATCCATCTCATCCTGGCAGGGTCACCATCAGGTGTGCGGGGTAGAGAGGGGAATAAATGAAAGATATGTGTTAAAGATAAATGTGATGTATCGAAATAATACCATTGTTAATTTATGCAAAGTATGTGTTTCAAAAAGGCATAAAATAACAACTGTATGTACCACTATATGCGAATAAAATATTCTGATTCTGATTCTGATATGAATGTCTGATGCAAAGGATGTATTTAGACTAAACACAATTATAGAATGCATACTATATGTTCGCAAGTAGTATGTACTACAGCTAATTTCACACTACAATGGAATACAGAATGGAAAGAAAAAAGGTAAAAAGCGAAAAAAAAAACTTTACCTTCCATAGACATTCGCCCAGCTGATCGACGACTTTGTATGGGAAGCCGGTAGCCTATTTTTTTCCACATTCAGCTTTTTTCTTGCGATTCTATATTTCATTCACAACCCAACGTTAATCCGCAGATACTATTGTAAATCTTCTTTTTTTGTACAAAATTGGGGAATTTTTCGGACAAATTTACATCCCTCTAAAATATATATGGATGGTACGATCAGTATTTGTAATAAATAAAATAAATATATACGGACAAATCACACAGATTGAGCTAGCCCCAAAGTAAGTTCGATACTTGTGTTTTGGGATACTAACTCAACGATACTATATTTTATAACAAATACATATATAGATAAACATCCAAGACCCAGGCCAATCTGAAAAAGATCATTTTCCATCTTGACCTGGCCGGGGATCGAACCCGGCCACTCCGTGTCGCAGGCTGGCGTGTTGACCGCTGCGCCACGGAGCTAGTCATTATATTTGTAAGTTTATAAAATGTGGCTTACAACTAGCTGTTCCTTTAATATTTGTAATTATCCGGATGCATTTCTTTTGAAGCGTCAATAACCTACTAGCATCGGTGCTGTTGCCCCACAGTATGATTCCTAGGTATGAGGACTAGGTACATTTTCTATGTAGGTGTTTACACGGTTCGTATCCATATAGGCATTTCTCAGGCAAGTGTGCGTGAGCTGTCGCATAGTTATACCAATGTAAACCTTATTGGCTGTAACAGTTATTAACACTTATGAACCGGTATTTTTGAACAGATTGAAAGTGTTACATTTTCTTTTTTGACGACAAACGAGCAGACGAGCCACCTGATGGGAAGTGGTCACCGTCGCCCATGGACATCTGCAACACCAGAGGAGGTGCTGATGCGTGGCCGACTCTTTAGATACCTGTAAATACGCCTTTCTGTTTTTCTTTTAAAACAGAAATAAAAAAGTGTTCAAAACACTATACGGACACCGGTAAACTCCCTGCTAGGTAGTCTGTTTCTTTGTCATATGACCTTGGCCACGATCCTTCACGCCTCATGGTTCTAAGTGAGCGTGAAGATGTAGTTATAGATAAGTATTCATTGTTGAACAATAATCATATTAAAATCGAAAATATGTTTTTTTATTTATTTTTTTATTTTTATTTATTTATTTATTAGAGACAACAACAGCTATTCTTAAAATTATTACAATATTACTTAATGTACACAGTTATTTATATCCGGCCAAACAGTTGTCCACAGTAAACATTATGTGAAACGCCTTATGTTAACAATTAGTCTTCAACATTAGTTACCTACTTAAAATTAAATGCAATATTTATAAATCATATGATATTATTTATTACTTGTACTAAAAAGTTTTAAAAAAATATATATAACTATAATAAAATTGCGATAATACATAGTTATTTAAACATAAACATATGTGTGTGTATATATATATATACACATACATGTTGTATATATATATATACAAATATGTATCTACACAACCTACATACATATAATAAACAAAAACACTATTTTTGCAGTAGTGTGGCTTTGATCATGCTCACAAAGCTCCTTTTACTGCAAGCAAATGGATCAACTTCACTGAAAAGTGTGTTATAGTTGTCAGCTAATCGCGACAAAACCGCGTTCTGTCCATAATTGGTGTTATGCGAGGGCACCGCCAAGAGATGTGTATGCCGCGTGCGGCGCGAAGGGACACTCAACCTAAGTTGCTGTAAGAGACCCGGACAATCTATTCTACCGCACAGCACATCATACAATAACCCCATTTCCAGAACCAGGCGGCGTTTCTCAAGCGTTAGCAGTTTATGTTCTTGGCAATTTTCTTCGTATGTTCTCTTGCCATATTTAAATTTATAACTTAAACTTTATATATTATAATGATTAAGAAACCTTTTTTGAATTTTTTCTATCCTGTTTTTGTGTACGGCATATTTTGGTGACCATATGGGTGAGGCATATTCCAATATACTCCGAACGTATGCATAATAAACAATTTTTAAACTAATAACCGATGTAAATGGTTTACAGGTTCGCATGACAAACCCTAAGTTACGAAAGGATTTATTTACTATATCATCAATATGAAGAGAGAATGTCATTTTTGAATCAAGAATGACTCCAAGATCTCGAACTGACTCGACTCTTTTCAATTCAATGTCGTTCAGTTTATATTTGAATTTTACTGGCTTGCTTTTGCGTGTGAAACTAATACAATTACACTTAGAAATACTGACTGTTATATTATTAACAGCGTAATACGACATTAAATTATTCAGATCCTGCTGAATTAACTTACAATCAGAGATGGAATTCACACGCAAAAATACTTTTTTGTCGTCAGCATATAAGATATGTTTAGCGCTCTTGAAACACGTATCTATATCGTGTATATATGCGTTATAGAATAAAGGGCCGAGATGTGAGCCTTGAGGAACGCCTGATGGTACAGTAATGAAGTCAGATCTGTAACCACCCAATACTACAGCCTGGGAACGATTGGCAAGGTATGAGGTAATCCATCTCAAGAGGTCTCCATGTATACCCATCGATTCTAGTTTCCGCAACAGAATGATGTGATCTACACGATCAAAGGCCTTTTCAAAGTCCGTGTAGATAACATCAACCTGTCCACCGTTTTCCATCTGTTCCAATACATAGTTAGTAAAGAGAGTTAAATTAGAAACAGTGGAGCGATTTCTCATAAAACCGTGTTGCGAGTCAGGTATTCCTTTTGCAACAATTGGGTAAATTTGCGCGTAAATTTCCTTTTCGAATACTTTTGATAAAGCATTTAAAATTGAGACTTGACGGTAGTTTGAAATAAGAGCTTTTGAACCTTTCTTATGTACTGGAACTATAAGAGCCTTTTTCCAAATGGTAGGAAATACACCCTGACTTAACGATTTAGAAAATAGGATAGAAATTGGAAAAGCTAACGTTTCAGCACAATGAGCTAAAAATACTGGGGGAATACCATCGGAGCCTGCACCTTTGGATTTATCAAGACTAGCAAGTCGCGTTTTTATGTCCGATGGAGAAATGTGTATTTGGGAAACTGTCTCATTATTAATTGTAATAGCATTTGATCGACTAGACGAAGAGTAGGGATTAACAAAAGCATTCTCAAAAAATTTGTTGAAAACGTTACATATTTCTTGGCCTTCAGTGTAAGTTTCGTTGCCAAGTGAAAATGTCTTAGGATAATTTGACCCGCCTCTTTTAGATTTTACGTACTTCCAAAAATGTTTAGGTGAACGACTTATGTTTACCTGAGTTCTATTCATGTATTCAGTGAAACACTCTGTCTGAGCTCTTTTAAATCTTTCACGAAGTAAGGAAAACTCATCATAGTCACGAGGGTTACTAAAACGTTTCCATTTTTTATGCAATTGTTTTTTCTGTTTACTTATTTTAATCAACACTTTATTATACCATACAGGATAATGAGAACTTATATTAGATCGCCTAGAAAGAGGTATGTGAAGCGTACAACATTCGTGCAGTTTATAATAAAATGCCATGACATCGTCATCTATGGTATTGTGTGATAAAATTTCAACCCAATCAATATTTCCCAGAAATTCATTAATTTTATGGTAATTACCCTTATAAAAATTATATCGTGGCTCATATTTCTCTTTAAATTTGATACACTTTAAGTCCAAGATATTAATTAATAGAGGTGGGTGACTGACATTCTCAGTAATTATTGGTGTTGATGAACGAGTGACTTCCAATACGAGATTACTAAAACATAAATCTAGGACATTGTTTTTTGAATTAGGAATGTAGTTATATTGTTTAAAGCCAAAAAAGTGAATATTGTCTAAGAGTAACATGGCACTATCCTGTTTTTCGGTACTACCTCGCTGTAGAACTGTGCATTTGTCACTATCCCAGTGAATACAGGGTAAATTAAAATCTCCCACCAATAAAAAATTACAACTTGGATTACACTCTGTCAAATTGGCAATATTACTTATTATATTATTCATACGATCCAGAAAACAATCCGTTTCGGGCGGTGTGTACACAACAATTACAAACAAGTCGCATTGAGATGACAGTGCACGAGCCGGCACACGTATACATAGAGATTCGGCAGTATCGCTGCTCCAGTCATGCAACAAGGTCGCCTCGAGCTCGCGTCGCGCACAGATCATGGCACCCCCACCTTTAACTTTATCACACAACCCTAGATTCCTATCGCAACGAAATACGTCATATCTCGCATCACAAAACTCAGAATTCAATATATCACTTTGCAACCAGGTCTCAGTAAATATAAGTAAATCGAAGTTATTACTCAATATTCCATTATAAAGTTCCAAACACTTAGTCCTTAACCCTTGTACATTCTGGTAATGTAATGAAAAAAAAATTTTTTTTTTACTAAATTTTGGATTAGGCATTTGTCTCCCATCTCACCTGATCGTAAGTGACGATGGAGACGAGGATGTTACATGCCTATCCAACAGATACCCATTTATTCTAACTCTGAATGTCCCGGAACTGTACTTGTCTGGGAATAGTGACGCAGGCAGTTCATTCCACACCTTAGCTACTCGAACCAAAAAGGAACTGTCAAAGCGTTTAGTTCGACTCTTTGGTATTCCAACGATAAAAGGGTGTAATTATTAAATTTATTTAAAATTGCGCCACAAGTAGGATTTGAACCCACAAACCTTCGACATCGGGTCCGTCGATGCTCTCAACCAGAGGCGGCTTTACCTATAGTGCAGGGTGTGCGGCGCACACGGGCGCCGAGTCTAAGGGGGCCCCTGGCGCCCTCTAATGCGCCACCTCCAAAGATACGTCGCTCGCGGCACCGGCGCTCTCAAAGACCCTGCGCCCGTGTTACGGCCGAAGCCGGGCGCACGGTAGCAAAGCAAGACGCGCCATCACAAGCTGTGTCTCTACCTACTCTACACTATAACTTTATTTTAACGTGAAATCAGCCTTAAAACAGATACTTAAAGATTATATTGGCGTAGTGTCGCGTCGCTACCAAAGGCGCGTGCCGGCACCTTCGATTCGTTTGAAAACACGATGAATTGTGGAAAATTTAACTGTAAGTATTTCATTTTCAGCCGTGTGGTATCCGGCTGAGTAGAATAGGACCACTGCAAGTCGACTTAGGAAATACAAGTTAAACAAAGCTAATAAACATCTGTGAGACCTCTCCAACCCGTCTGGCCAGCGTGGAGAGTGTAGGCCAAGTCCTCTGGCTGCTCTGGCCAAGTATGGCTCCGGTAGTACAGAGAGGGTCATGCTCCTGCAGTGGAGATTAAAAACCTGATGATGATGATACTGTTTGGGTTATAGACTTGACAGAAAAGCACTTACCATGTTCCTTCTCATACTGCTGCTTAAAAGGCTTCAGAACCGGGTCATTCTTCACATCATCAGGCAATCCCACCCACACCTTTAACGTACTGGCTGTGACCTCATCACTACACACCAGAGAATACTGGCTTCCCTTCCACGCGGCTTCTGGCTTTTTCTTGGAGATACCAGCCCACTCCTTAACGGTCGACCAGAAACTCATTTTTGGGTTGTCATAGCACTGGTTGAGCTAAAATAAGAATAGGCAATGATATATCTATCTCTTAAGGCTCCGGTACACGAGTAGAGTAAACGGTAGAGTGGATGGTAGAGTGGACGTTAGAGTGGACGGTAGAGTGGACGGTAGATTGGACGGTAGAGTGGATGGTACAGTGAAATTTTGATCGTTCTGGACCCTTAAAGGGATGATTTAGCCCGTTGATATAAACAACTTTTCCTATGGGACCAATAAGTCAAAAAAATTTATGACGGTCCCATACAAATTGACCAGGCGGCCGAAATTTTTGTGTGGTACTGCCCATTTTTTTTGTTGAGTTCCCAGCATTGGTCTCATACGAAAAGTTGTTCAAATCGACGGGCTGAATCACCCCTTTAAGGGTCCAGAACGATCAAATTTTCACCGTGCATATTGGTAGAGAGCGTGGTAGGGTACAGTGCCATCTACGGCCTGGGCGCGAGGGACTCACTCAGACAGTTGTTTAAAGAAATTAATATCTTAACTGTAGCTTCACAGTATATATTCGAGATTATAATGTATGCAAGGAAAAATATTTTGTCTATATTTAATAAATAGACCCTTGCGTAACAATCATAAATTATTTCTTCCGCGATATCGGCTAAGCAGAGTTAGCGAGTCGTTCATGGGAAACTGTATACGCTACTACAACAAATTGCCAAAATCGGTCCTTGATATGCCTGATAGAATATTCAAAAGTTATGTAAAACAATAACTTTGTAAAAAGGCATATTATAGGACCGAAGATTTTATTAATGATAAGAATGTTTGGCTTGAGCTTGGCGCGGACGCCTCGTACTGTATTTATATGACTATATTGTGTGGTACATTCTGTACGTGATATTTTGATAAAAATGACTTTTTTTATTTTAATTTTAGTTGATACTTAATTTGACATTTTTTATTTTATTTCGTTGTTATTAATTTCAATAATATGACATTATTTTTTTAATTCAATTCGAACATGACATTTAAATAAACTAATGTTTACTCAGTCCACATACCTAATTTCTAAGGTTTTCAAAAATTGTGAGTTGTCGTCCTTGGAGAAAATGCGCTGTGCAGTTTGTTCTGCACTCCGCTTTGGAAGCGGCATTAAACTTAGCCATAAGTAAATTTTGACGTCAACAATTGTTGAGAAGTGAAATATGACAATTAATAAGTGTTCAAAGAAACCTATATTGAATAAACGTTTTGAATTTGAATTTGAGTGGACGCAGTAGTAGAGTAACTACTCTACCTATGTATATCCTTAGTAGAGTGCATCGTAAAGTGGACGCAGTGGTGGGGGAAGACAAGTGCCCACGTTGGTAGTCACACTCTTTCTTGTATTCTACCGTACTAATGCTGTTTGGTATAGTTAGTACAAAAAGACTCTATCGTCTACTTTACTGTTTACTTTATGCGTGTAACGGAGGCTTAGAGACAAACTAGTAGAGTAAAGTGACTATCAACGTAGGCAAGCTACTCGACTACGCGACTTCCCCCACCGCTGCCTCCGTTCAACTCTACAATCATCATCATCACCGTGTCCGACGCTGCGCTTGCCGGTACGTGGTCGCCATTCGAAATCCTTTCTGCCCCATCGGCCATCGGTTCTGCGCGCTATGTGCCCCGCCCACTGCCACTTCAAAGAGCTAATCCGCTGAGCTATGTCGGCGACTTGTTCTTCTACGGATCTGCTCATTTCTGATTTGATCTCGCAGAGAAACACCGAGCATAGCCCTCTCCATAGCTCTTTGAGCGACTTTGAGCTTTTTTATGAGGCCCATAGTAAGGGACCACGGGACATAGTAAGGGAACTCTACAATACATTCTACTAATATTTGGTCACTCTTTACACGTTAATGCTTAGTAAAGTTATATCTACAAGTGTCAGTTTCGTCCACCGCCTCCGTGGTCCAGTGGTTAAAGCGTTTGCCTGTTGACCCGGGGGTCGTGGGTTCGATTCCCACCGGAAGCATACTTTGTTTAGTTGGTTCCAGTTTGGTCAGGACACTGCAGGCATGAATCACCTGATTGTCTGATAATAAAGATGATTCCGTGCTTCGGAAGGCACGTTAAGCCGGTGGTCCCGGCTGCCATCTGGTAGTCGTTAAAGGAACCACGTCAGAGGCCGAGAGGCGGTTCCGAAGAACTCTGACACCAGGGTGTGCATGGTCGATTGACCGTGACACCTACTCGAAATGATGAGTTTCGTCCACAGTGTTCGAACTCTACTTACTAAGTCATTAGTACTAGTAGGTACTTTGCTCTACTTCTAGTTAGTAGCATAATAAGTACTCTACCGTTTACTTGTAGAGCCTCGGCATAGGTATAGGAGAACAGCCTTAAAACATTACGAACTAACAAACCGATACTTCGGTTAGATATAATTATTGAGCCTTATTAAAACTAATAGCAATATTTTGTTAGACACAATTTTAAAAACATTGACATAGCAATATTTTTGAAACTGTTTTTACTACAAAATGAAATACATAAGTACTTATAAAAAACATTATTTTGTAAGTACCTACCTAGTTATATTATTATTTGCACTGATTGAGGATGTTTTAGAATTGCTTTATATTATCCTTTCTTAGTTTAAATTTAGATTCATATGTACTTAAATCTATATATTTAACAAGCAACCCGCCCCGGCTTAGAAGTAAATTATATATATAAACCGTCCTCTTGGATCACTCTATCTATTGCTGAAAACTGCATTAAAATCGAAGTAGTTTAAAAGATCTAATCGACAGACATCGGAAGCGTTTATGTTATAAATTATAATATGTAAAGAAGTTAAAATAAGTATTAAGTTAGGATATATTTTCTAATTTACGAAATTAAATTTGTTATCAAATAAACATATTAATCATTAGGGTTTTGAAGATTCAAACCAACTTGACACATATTATCCTACATAATATTTATGCAAACCCTATAAATCTTATTTTTTTTTTAAATAGCATAGCAATGCTCGGTATATTATTAAAATTGAAAATGTGTGATGAAAAAGAACTCAGCTACAGATAAGATTCGAACCCACGTCCCTTAGGTTTACGCCCTAAGTGTGATATATATCTATATATATATTCCTAAGCTTCCTATCAATACTTAACTTTGTTTATTGTTTAACTTTGAGGTTATAATAGACAATAACAATAAAAAGAACAGAAATCAACGTTATATAAATTTATAACAAACAAATAATTATATTTCCTCACAAAACCGTCATAAAACATAAAAATACTTACATTCAAACAGTTGTATTATGTTTTATAACACTGACAATGATTATTTTTAGCACATAACCACACATACACTCTGAAGGACGCTCGCGCGCAAACTGGCCAACTCGTTGTTTGTATCGCAGAACATAGTCGTAATAAATTATCATAGCTGAATAAATAATATAGCTATGTTCCGGTCATTAGTTTAAGACAGACATATATTTCTGCGATACTAATAACCTCTTATATGCTCGTCTGGGATAAAAGAAAAAACGTAGAATGTTACTTCTCTTCCCGCTCAGATCGTTAAAGCCGAACGAGGGACTGGCAAAATTCCGTGGAATCATGTTAATAGACGATACGGCTAGCAACCCATCACTATTTTGATTCCGTTTTTCACCTAATGCTCACCAACATGCTAAACATGGCTTTCGGGTCTTATAGGCCTAGGCTCTGTCAAACCCGCAAGGGAAAAAGACTTAGTGATAATATTTATGTATGTATGTTACTAATCTCTAAATATATATAACTCAAAGTTGACTGACTCATAATCATAATCTTTATTTGCAATGAATACATATGACTGACTGACATAGTGATCTATCAACGCACAGCCCAAACCACTGCACGGATCGGGCTGAAATTTGGCATGCAGGTAGATGTTATGACGTAGGCATCCGCTTAGAAAGGATTTTGATGAATTCCACCCCCAAAGGGATAAAATAGGGGATGAAAGTTTGTATGAAACTTCTATACTTCTTAACGCGAGCGAAGCCGCGGGCAAAAGCTAGTGATAGTATATAGCTACTGAAACTAAGCAGATTTAGTGATTAACACATATTACTATTTAGCCGTGTGGTATCCGGCAGAGTAGAATAGAACCACTCCAAGTCTTCCCGTGGATGTCGTAGAAGGCGACTTAGGAAATACAAGCTAAACAAAGCTTATAACCATCTAAGAGACCTCTCCAACCCGTCTGGCCAGCGTGGAGAGTGTAGGCCAAGTCCTCTGGCTGCTCTGGCCAAGTATGGCCCTAGTAGCACAGAGAGGGTCGTGCTCCTGTAGTGGAGACTAAAAAGGACCTGATGATGATGATGATGATGATGACTGTCGTCCCAACTCGATTTTCTGATGTATATACATACATATATATATAATATATGATGAGGACTTCATTAGTAAACATAAATAAACAATTTCTTACATCCGGTTAGAAAGCGTAGGTACCCATGGAAGTTATAGAAGATTGAAAAGTCCAGATTTTGTAAAAATAAAAAAAAAAGTACTTAGCAGTGATTATTACAATATATTATATTAAAAAATATAGCCAGTGTTTCTCGGGGAGATGTAAGGATTTCAACGATACCTGAAAAATCCAAATCTGTTCAGGCATTATGGAGTTATATTAAGATACATACATTTAGCTTACTACATACATGGATAGATTAGTGGTGTGGTTTCCGGCAGAGTAGAATAGGACCACTCTTAGTCTTCCCATGGAGGTCGTAAGAGGCGACGTAGGAAATACAAGCTAAACAAAGCTCATAAACATCAATGAGACCTCTCCAACCCGTCTGGCCAGCGAGGAGAGTGCAGGCCAAATCCTCTGTCTGCTCTGGCCAAGTATGGCTCCCGTAGTACAGAGAGGGTCATGCTCCTGCAGTGGAGACTAAAAAGACCTGATGATGATGATAACATACATGAATTCTTACAATAGCATTACTCTTCTTTTTTGGCAGTCGTGTAAAATAATAAGTCCTTTATTGATGCCTCCTCCTTCATTATGCGAACCGCGAAGGAATGGAATTCCCTCCCCGCGTCACTGTTTCCCCACTCGTACAATTTAGGGATTTTCAAGGCAAGACTTAATAGGCATTATTTGAGTTTGCGTGTACCACCCTAGACCTCATCGTTGCTTCCCATCAGGCAAGATAGAGGTCAAACGCACTCAAATTATTCATAAAAAGATAAAAAGTTGAACTCGCAATAGCCTAAACGCTAAAGACATGTTCACCTTTGATTCTGCCAATGATGGCGATCGTATCCGACTTTTATAAATATGAGGATATCGTAGGGCCGTATTCCCATACAAGCGTAGTCCCTTGATTACTCGCCGGATACTACCAGTAGAGCAATGATTTATTACAACAAAAAATCTCTATCGGTATATTAGCATATCCCTTTAATATTTTTTCATAATTGAATTATCTTTATCTCTAAATATATATAACTCAAAGGTGACTGACTAACATAGTGATCTTTCAACACACAGCCCAAACCACTGGATGGATCGGGCTGAAATTTGGCATGAAGGTAGAATGTTATGACATAGGCATCCGCTAAGAAAGGATTTTGATCAATTCTACCCCCAAGGGGATAAAATAGGGGATGAAACTATACTTCTTAACGCGAGCGAAGCCGCGGGCGTTATATACCTACTGCGCGCTGACTTCGTCCACTCAATGCCAATGCATTGAGTGGCCGACACGGGGTACGGGGTAGAAAGAGTCTAATACTATATTCGTAGGTCTAATAACAATTCATTAGACCCTTTCTACCCCGTAAGAGATAAGACATGATCGTGGATCTGCACTTCAGCAAAATCTTCTTATATCATGTAGTAGTAAGCCGTCAGAGTGACAATAATAATCTTGATATAAGATAACAACTACGAAATATCTTTAGTATCATTTATTCTCACAATAAAAATTGCAGTGACGACGTACTTACTCAAGGTTGAACATTTTAGGTAAATAAGTATATAAATTTGGGACTTATAGGTACCATCCTAAATCGGATCCGATGAGAGGGACGCCGCTATACGTGCGATACGATTGGAGATATCTCGTATCGTGTCTAACGTTAGCTGCGTCCCTCCTCCCATCGGATCTGATATTCAGGATGGTTTAATCAGCGCCTTTGTTGTAATAATTTGCAATTATTCAATATTATTAGGGTTCCATACCTCAAAAGCAAAAAACGGAACCCTTCTAGGATTATTTTGTTGTCCGCCTGTCTGTCAGTCAAGACCATAGAGATAGGGTAATCCTGAGTCAAGACCATGAAGTTACATGGTCAAGACCCTGTTTCTCAGGAACGCGTAGAGGTATCAAGCTGAAATTCATATCAAATACAAGTCTACTGTCCCTTGGAGCTATGAAAAAAAAAAACTTCTAACAAACGCAATCTAGAGATACAGCTGGTTATGCCGCAAATTTTTGTGTTTTTTCGTCATTTGCAAGGGAATCAAAACCTACAGGATACTTCCCATGAACTCAGAATCTACTAGCGGCCCGCCCCGGCTTCGCACGGGTAAATATAGGAATATTAATATATAATTATTTAGCCTACATTCATTAGAAATAATGTAAAATTCTAATGTAGATTTTTTTTATATTAGTTAACTAGTTTCAGAGCCTATTCAATGGAAACCAACAATATCTAGGAAAGTTTTTCTTTTTTTTTAATCTAATTATTTTTTCGAGGCTTCAGTACACTTGGTGTGACTATTTATTTTTTTATTTATTTATTTAATTTATTGCACACAATCTTCATGATTTTGTACAAAAGGCAATAACTTAATGCTAAGCATTGTCTACCAGTTTTACCTTAAGGATGTGGTGAAAATTTTATGGTCGGGGTGCAAGATAACAATGAGTGTTATAACGTAGGATATATGTGTAAATAGACTGAATTAATAAATATCATAGACAGTAAATTGACAAAATTATCAGTCCTTAGTTTTGATATCATAAATGATATATATATCTATTAGGATATCATAAACATACATATATAAATATAATAAATAAACATACATATACTATTGCAGCATAACTTGATCGCGATAATGTCTGATTACAAGCATTTTGAAGTGATCACGGGACCGTGCTCTCATAATGTTGTCAGGGAGGGCGTTCCAAAGCAGTACAGCCGTAACATCAAAAGAATTTGCAAGAAAATTAGAGCGATGGGGAGGAATAGCTAGACGTAAAGAGTCTGAAGAGCGCAGAATTCTGTCATGGGTGGAGCATAGAAGCTGAAATTGTGAGGTCAAGTAAGTGGGGGCTAACGGATTATAGAGAATGCTATGAAGCTGACATAGGATGTGTAAATTTCTGCGCTGACGGATGGTAAGCCATTTAAGCTGTGAACGATATGCAGATACGTGGTCATATTTGCGTAGGCAAAATATGAACCTTATGCAGTTATTTAGGAGGCGGTCTAATTTGTTGAGGTGATTTTCAGTGATATCAAGATAACGCACATCAGCATAATCAATGATAGGAAGTATAAGGGAATGGACCAGTTTTAATTTGTTTTCGAAAGGAAGAAAATTCTTGAGAAGATTCAGTTGATGCATAGGATAGACAATGGACTGCTTAACGCTACGTTCAGCATTCCATTCTCCATAGGTACCCCAGCCAAGAATCTGTCCCGCAGGGCAGTGTACTGACCACATTCCAACAAGACGTGTAACAAGTCTTGGTCCTTTTGACAAAAACTACATAGGTCTGATGAGTCACACGAGTCAATAACAAAAATTTGTTAACTGGAACATGGCCAGTCCTCACCCTGAATAGGAAAGAGTCGTTTGTTTGCCTTTACAATGTTAAATATGAGGTATCATACCCATCATCATCAGGTCTTTTTAGTCTCCACTGCAGGAACATGACCCTCTCTGTCTTCTTCCCTTACCTTATCCCACTTTTTATGTGGGGTCGGCACAGTATGTCAGTTCCCTCCATTTTGATCTGTCACCTACCATATCCTTTTTCGCTCCTTTCTTGTTCATACTCTCCTTGACACAATCCATCCATCTTTTCTTAGGTCGTCCTCTGTTTCGAGTTCCATTCACCTTCAGTTCCAAAGCCTTCCTTGCGATATGACCTTCTTCTCTCCTCATCACATGCCCATACCAGCTCAGTCTATGACTATGGAGCTTTTCAATTACTGGCGCGACTTTCATACTTCCCCTTATATACTCATTCCGTATTTTATCCATTCTTGTCACTCCACACATCCATCTCAACATTCGCATCTCTGTTACATGCAGTTTTCTTTCTTCTATCCCTTTTGTGGCCCAACATTCCGATCCATACAACATGACAGGTCTGATAACAGTTTTGTAAATTTTCCCCTTAAGCTTAAGGGGCATACGACTATCACAAGTTACTCCCGTGACCTGTCTCCACTTTGCCCACCCTGCGCTAATACGGTTATTAACGTCGCGATCAATATCGCCGTCCTTCTGTATAACTGAACCGAGGTACCTAAAATCGGAGCAGACCGGTAAAGAAACACCACCAAGAGCAATAGGAGAGAAGTTAGATGGACCACCGAAGTCTATAAACAGGTGTTCTGTTTTGGTCCTGCTAATTTTCAAACCTACACTCTCCAGTCTGTCCTGCCATCTTTCCAGCCTACTCTGTACCTCAGGCGCATCTTCTCCGACCAGAACGATGTCGTCAGCAAACAACATACACCAGGGCGCTTCCTCTTGTATATCTGATGTTAATGCATCCATTATCAAGAGGAATAAGTAAGGGCTTAGAGCCGAGCCCTGGTGTAGGCCCACCTCCACACTGAACTGTTCAGTATCCCCGGCTTCGGATCGAACTTTAGTACTGGCTCTGCTGTACATTGCACGTATTAGCTGCAGATACTTCCATGGCAACTCTTTTACATTCAGGGCCCACCACAGAACCTTACGAGGAATTCTGTCATATGCCTTTTCGAGGTCAACAAACACCATATGCAAGTTTTTGTGTACTTCACGGTATTTTTCGCATAGTTGTCGTAGTGCGAATATGGCATCCGCTGTTCCTCGACCAGGCATAAAACCGAACTGGTTCTGTGTTATCTCACACTCTTCTCTTATTCTTCTTTCAATCACTTTCTCCCAAATTTTCATACTGTGTGACATAAGCTTTATTCCTCGATAGTTGTTACAATTTTGTACATCACCCTTATTCTTAAAAATGGGTACCAGTGTACTAGTACACCATTCCTCTGGGGTCGCCTCCTCTTGTAACAACTTATTGAAGAACAAAGCTAGCCATCTCCAGCCATTCATTTCTAATAACTTCCATACTTCTACTGGTATTCCATCTGGTCCTACAGACTTTCCATTCTTCATACTTGCAACCGCTTTTCTTACTTCATCCATGCTTACTTCATTTATCATTCCCACATTTATAGGTACAGTCGATAGCACACCACTCCACTCATTTTCGACATTCATTAATCCATCGAAATATCTCTTCCAGCGTTCTTTTATTTCATCATCTTTCGTTAAAACTTTCCCATTTTCATCTTTCATGCATTTTATGTGACATATGTCTCTCGCACTCTTTTCTCTTATTTTTGCCAATCTATATAGATCTTTTTGCCCATGAGGGCTATCGAGAGATTTATACAGCTTATCCTGTACGTTGGCCCTTGCAATAGCTATGATTTTCTTAGCTTTATTTTTATAATTCTTATATATTCCTCTTTTACTTTCTTTCAAACTTTTATCCCGATCACTTACATTCTGCCATTCTTTAAATGCCACTTTCTTTTCTTTAATTACCTTTTGTACTTCTTCATTCCACCACCAAGTGTCCTTGTCTATCTTCCTCTTACCTTTTGACTCTCCTAATACTTTCTTTCCTACGTTTCGGATGATGCCTGCCATTTCATTCCAACATTCATTTACAGATTTTTCGGTTAAATCACCCATCTCAATCATTCTGTCGACAACATATTGCTTAAAATTCTCAGCAAACTCCTTCTTTTGCAATAAATGCCATTTTATTTTAGGTTTGGGCTTTGGTTGTTTTTTATTTGTTTTAACTTTAAATTTCAGTGATAAGACCAGTAATTTGTGTTGTGGTGCCAAGGCCTCACCTGGTAATACTTTACAATCAGTTACTAAACTAATTTTGTTTCTGCGGAGTAGAAAATAATCTATTTGTGTCCTGTGACTACCACTTTTATAGGTTATGAGATGTGTATCACGTTTTTTGAAAAATGTATTTGCTATTAATAAATCAAAAGCCAGAGCGGATTGTAAAAGTGCTTTTCCTTCATCATTTCGGGTCCCAAAGCCCCATCCCCCGTGCACCCTTTCAAACCCTATATTTTCCTGCCCAACATGTGCATTAAAATCGCCACCAACATAAATATCCTCGTCCAAGGGAATACTCATCAACAAACTGTCCCAATTTTCCCAAAACACCTGCTTTACCTCATCATCGCATCCCACCTGTGGTGCATACACACTCAATATATTCAATACAACACCTTTGTATAAAATTTTTACAGCAATCATTCTGTCATTCACCCTTTTGACGTCTAACACTGATTCTTTCAATTCACCATCCAAGACTACGCCAACACCATTCCGCTTTCCATCACTTCCACAATAAAATAGTTTGTAACCCTCCCCGATTGCCCTAGCTTTTGTCCCCTTCCACCTTGTTTCCTGCAAACAAGCCGCATTTATTCTCCTTCCTTTCAATATATCTGCTAACTCTCTTCCCCTGCCCGTCATGGTCCCTACATTCCAACTTCCAAATCTCAACCGCACTTCCTGGACTCGCTTCTTATGTTGCATCCGTCCCTGATGCAACAACCCTGGTATACTTCCCACAGGCGCCGGGTGCTGCGCCTGCGCGTCGCCTCGGGGGTACGCCCTAGTCCGATCGCCATCAGAGTAAGAACTTTTCATACTGAGATAAAGTTTTGGCATATTTTTATAACTGGCCGCCTGCCTAACATCAACCCTCCTTGGGAATGCTATTGTGTTTAGTAGCGGTTTTTATGACCGGCCGCCGCCAGACATCAACCCTCCCTGGGAATGCAGTTGTTGCACTGGATGTAAGTGCTTTTCCCGTTAGTCGCCTCTTACGACATCCATGGGATGTGATGGAGTGGTCCATTATTCTAAGCCCGGAACCACACGGGAACATGACCCTCTCTGTACTACCAAATAAATCATACCTAAGTATTCTATTATAAAATTTAGTATTGTTGAGTTAGTATCCGTTTTTTCCACTTGCATTATATTCCTAATTACTATGATTTTCAGTTATATCATTTTTTAGAATTTAAACTTGAAGTAGGACTATTTTATTAACATTGTGCATGCATAAAAAATTTTATTTTTCTTAATTTCAATAATGAAAATGCTTGTAAAAGGAACTTAACGATGTTGTCCGTATTGATCGAAAATGTGTCATTTTTTTACACTTTTCCTAACTTTTTTATAATGTGTAAATTAAGCTTACTGTTGTCCGTGAATACATGCAAAATTTCACTTTAGTTGAATTTATCAAACCCGAAATGATACTGAAATGTGAGTATGAAAAATTTAATTTTCTTAAAATTTATTGTGCGTTACCCCAGCAAAAAAGTACTGAATATCAAAACGTAATATTGCTAGATAATTAGTAAGTAATGTTGTGTAAATGTCGTTGAAAGTTTTAAATTTGTACGTCCATTAATTTTTGAGATATTAATTAAAATCAGATTCTGCTAGGATGACATTTCAAACGTTACGCCAGCAAAATATTTTCTCGGATCCGAATGAAAGTTAATACAATAATTAGTTGTTGATGTGCTGTAAATGTACTACTATTGTATAAATAGAATTTGTACGTCTCCAGACTTTTGCGATATTCAAATTTTTGCTGCGGTAACGTTTGGTCGATTGCTGGATCTCATAATCGGCACGACGTGGGAGTTTGATTTTTTTTACTTACACTGTTATGAATTTGTAGGTCATGTCTGTGAAAACAGAATTTATAAAAATGTTACCATTGAAGGATTAAAAATAAAAATATGAAATCAGGTATTTTAACTCCTGTACTTTAAATATAGGACCTAGAAACTAATTGTTGACGTTAGTTTGTACCTTATAATTGCCTACAATGCCTAGGTAAGTATCAATATGATATCTTAAGTATTAAATTAATTATGAGGAAAAAGAACGATATCTAGGTCGCCAGGAATTTCGACAGACGATTTGACCAGTTTTTCTATTAGTTCGAAAGTCGACAGCTATCAAACTATTTGTAAGAGTAAGTTAACTATTAGTTTACAAAAAATCAGCTCAATACACGGAGTAGTTTAGGAAATATCATTAAATATCCAACTGTAGGTGAAATACCATGATAAACCGACCATTTTTGGGAGTATAGTAAAAGGCGACGGTACCGTATATTTAGTTGTATTACTGAAATTGGTCGTGTATTCATTTATTTTTGCGGTACATTCGTGTACTGAAGTGTTCGCATTTATAAATATAATCTTTATTTCTTCATACGAGAGTGTAGAATACAGTTTGTGTACGTATGCAAACATGAGGATGAGTTTTTAATGCATATATTCTTGGTTTTATGCCTTGGTTCTATACATAGGTAGGTACAGATATATAATATATATTATCACCATATTTAATTTCTTTCGAGTAATAGGTACGCTAGGCGTTTACAAAATACCTATTTAGATGAGTAGGAAAAATCTTTTTCTTTTTGAAGGCTTCCGGATTTGGTGTAGTGTATCGGTAAACATTTTCGGTATTTCGATACAGTGATCTATTTTTGCAAGGTTGTTTAAAGACTAAGAAAGCCCGATTTCTTAATGCTGTTTATACTGCTGATGAGTTTTTATATTCATAGCGTAGAAAAGCTGCCTTAATCGCTCTCTGCAAACAAGACTTCCTCCTCCTTCAGACGTTTGAGCGTCGTGATGCCTTCGACCTGAACAATACTTACCAATCGTTATTGGAATTATTTAAACATTAACGGCCATACAATAAAACTTTACATTTACTTTTTTTACCTCCCTGATTTCTGATAACTGAGTTGGCAACCCTAGTGGCGCACGCAACTAAGCGCGCGAAGCGCATAGTCGTGGTCTTGTAAAGCACTCTGCCACTCATATAAAAAAACCAATGAGACATCACATGATAACCTGTTAGGGAACCACCAAATAAACAAATATATAAATCCAAAACTATATCTACATTATGAGTGTAAGTGCAGCGACCCGGTTGACGGAATGAGAATAGTACTCATTGAAATAGGACTGTTGGGCACATGCCAATTGAGATTGTATCATAAGTACAATATAAAAAATGTGGTCCTAAGCAGACAATAGTTTGGTAGAAGTTAAAAAAAAAAACTTGAATTTAACGATGTATGCGACTGTACTATTTTAAGTGAATACTACTGCTAATTTAGGATGGTTAGCAATATATACTGTAGCGTCGCTTTTTGCTATACTCCCGAAAATGGTCGGCTTATTATGGTATTTCACCTACGGTTGGATATTTAATTATATTTCTTAAACTACTGCGTGTATTAAGCTGATGTTTTGCAAACTTATAGTTAACTTACCCTTACAAATAGTTTGATAACTGTCGACTTCCGAACTAATAGAAAAACTGGTCAAATCGGCTGACGAAATTCCTGGAGACCTAGATATGGTTCTTTTTCTCATAACTAATTTAATACTTAAGATTTCATATTGATACTTACCTGGGCATTGTAGGCAATCATAAGGTACAAACTAACGTCAACAATTAGTCTCTAGGTCCCATATTTAAAGTACAGGAGTTAAAATACCTGATTTCATATTTTCATTTTTAATCCCTGAATAGTAACAGTGTAAATAAAAATAATCAAACTCCTACGCCGTGCCGATTATGAGATCCAACAATCGGCCAAACGTTACCCCAGCAAAAATTCGAATATCGCAAAAGTCTGGAGACGTACAAATTCTATTTATACAAGTACATTTACAGCACATCAACTACTAATTATTGTATTAACTTTCATTCGGATCCGAGGAATTTTTTTGCTGGCGTAACATTTGAAATGTCATCCTAGCAGAATCTGATTTTAATTAATATCTCAAAAATTAATGGACGTACAAATTTAAAACTTTCACCTACATTTACACGACGTTACTTACTAATTATCTAGCAATATTACGTTTTGATATTCAGTACTTTTTTGCTGGGGTAACGCACACGAAATTTTCTATATTAAATGCAGATTCCATAGGTAAAGACCTATATATATGTTATGTTTGTTGTATTTAAAAACCTCTGTGGTGCAGTGATACGATTTTGAATCACAGGTCTCGGGATTGATTCCTGCCCAGGTCAATATAGAAAATTATCTTTTTCTGAATGACCTGGATCTTCTTTTTTTCAAGTCAAAATGGTTCCATTTAGTTAGATTTATTTTGACCAATATTTGGCTACGCTGATTGCCTTATCATTAGCCTCATTGAGGTCCTGTACCGTGCAAGTAGTGAGGCAGTTAAGGAATGACAGATGAGACACTGACTGAGACTGTAGTATACTAACTCAACAATACTATATTTTATGATAGATACTTATAGAAAAACTTTTAAGACACGCCAATCTGAAAATATATTGTTTAAATCATGATCTAGCCTTGGGCTTGGATATTTTCCCACCATTTAAAGCACTTAGAAGATTGATAAAAGACTTTAAAAGTACTGGTAGCAACTCTTTCTTATAAAAGGATTTTCTATGAAAAGGTAAGACAAAGTCTGACAGAATATATAAAATACACAGCTTAATTCATGTATTTATTACGAAACTTATGCTTACAATATTATTTACAACCACTCAAGTCCAAGAAACACGAATAGCGACAACCAAAACAAATTTTGAGGTTATGTCTATCTTGTCGAAACAGTGGCTTCTTTCCGAGCCGCATCTTGAAGGAGTTGGGTGTCCACCTCGTCAGCGGGAAGTTGCACGTACCGCACCACAGATCCACGGATAAAACAGTTCTTTACTGACAGCATATGAGGATATTTATCAGAATCAATGACGCTGATATCCGCCAACTTTATATTCAAGTATTGATCAACAGAATGTAACGTGCCGCATATGCTAAGGTCGTTTTTCAGTTCTACGACCACGTCTTTGCCGACTAACGACTTGAAGAAGGAGTAAAATAACATTTTTTATGCAATTTTATTAACAAAATCAGAAAGAAAATAAACCGCGTCTATTTGCGAGGCTAGCCGTCAATGTCAATCTGATAAATACTGACAATATTTTTTTTAAGTTTCTGCTAAGCTTTTTTTGACATAGCTATCATACTGCAAGATCAATGTGCGGCATCCTCCAGTGTAAATAGATCGATTGATTGTATGTGACGGATTGTGACTACTGAGACTAGTCACTAGACACGAGTAGCTTCCCTATTACCATTCATTCATTCTATTATATATATTTATTATATCATTCAGAGTAGCTTCCCTATTAACAGCCTCCGTGGTCCAGTTGTTTAGGCGTTTGCCTGTTGACCCGGAGGTCGTGGGTTCGATGCCCACCGGAAGCATACTATGTTTAGTTGTTTTCAGTTTGGTTAGGACATGTTATAAATTGAAGAACACTGGCTGCACACACGAAAAAGCGTGTGTGCCAGCGAGAGCGCAGGTCAAGCAATAGAGGCGCGATCAGCTTGTGAATCATCTATCCTTTTATCTATACTTTTATCGACAACAAATTTTTAATTTTATATCAAGTTTTACATAATACCTATATATATTTTTATATAATATATGAGTTTTTAATATTAAGTCAAAAGTTCAACCACATATCTACCTAAGTACTACCACATTTTATTTCGGAATATTTCGCAAACAACGCCACTCATGCTCATGCATGCCAGCCACCCCACAAACTAAATTGAGCCACCCCTTTCATAGAAAAAAAATACTGACTCTTATCATCAAAAATTCATTCATTGTTTTTTCATTCATTCATTTACTTTTGGCGTTTGCTTGCTCCACGCTTGCTCGTCGTGCGTGTGATTTGATTGTTTATGCCAAAAACAAAAATAATAATTACAAAGTCTAATGCCATGATATGTGCTGGCTGATTGTTAAAAGTTAAAAGACATTGTGCATTTATTGTAAACCTGTAAACTATTATCCATTTCTGACGTGTTATAGATTTTGTAACCTAACCTAGAAAACGTCAAAAAGCCGCTACAGAATGGCCACCGCTCTGGAAGACAATGCTGAGATTGTAAGTTTTGTTCTATTTACATCGACTATAGTAAAAACTTTTATTAATTTATGATGAATAACCATGATTTTCATGATATACAATTTGTCAACAGTCTAGTAAAACCAACAGCCCTCTAATAATTGGAATCAATGTATAAATATGTCTGCCGTAGCCCGTAGCAGAAGCAAGGAGTTTAAAATAAATAACAATAGTACATGGGTGTGAACTAACCTGCTTAAAACTATTAATATATAGCAACTATTAACCTTTTGCACATTAAAGTATTACTTATTTTATGCTGATTAAATTTTAAATATATTTCAAAGTGATTCAACACCAAATAAACCAAGAAGGATATGGGCATAATAGATACTGGCTGAATATGAATTTCATCAATAGATTCTATTTTTAAATTTGTTCTTTTATTTTGTTTCAAGGACTGGGGTAATGAGAGGCTCAGCCGAGCCCAACGAGCAGTAGAACTGAACCTCTATGATGTAGACTCATGGTCCCTGCTCATTCGTGAGGCACAAACTCGGTGCATCAATGATGTTCGGTCAATGTACGAGAGTCTCATCACTGCCTTCCCTACCACGGGGAGGTTTTGGAAGATCTACATTGAACAGGAGGTTGGTTAATGTTTTGTTATGCGATAAATGTAGTAACAAGGTTTAGATGTAGAAAATATGTATATTTGCTGTATATGTAGGTCTGTCTTCCATACTGGTCAGGGAGAAAAGAAAAAACGTAGAATGTACCAGCTGCTTCTCTTCCCATGCAGATCGTAACAGCCAATCAAGGGAATGGGTAAAATCTAAGGAATTGAGTTAATCGGCGTTGCGGCTAGTAACCCATCACTATTTTGGTTTTGTTTTCCACCAATGCCCGCCAACATACTAAACATGGCCTTCAGCCCCCGTAGCATGGCTCACTGTCTCCGTTGATAAAAAGACAAAATATCGCGTTTTGCGTCTTTTAACCCAGCGAGCATGGCACAAGCGTTAAATAATGTCAAATTTCATTCATAAATACGTTACAAGTTGCGGGGTGCGCGTCTTGCGAGCATGGGCAAGGGAAAAAGACGTGATACTATGTAGGTCTGTGTGTCAATATTGCATTTCAGTCCACAAACTTATTTCGCCCACCCTTTCCCGGCACTGGTCTACTAGACGGGTTGAAAGTATGCTCCTGTATGTGGTTGCTATACCACCAGCTTGCAAAAGCGCTTTTCCTCATTGTTTATCTTGCGTGCAAGGAATGGAATCACTTGGCAATGGAACTTTTCTCTTGATTCATATCATTTGGGTCTCTTTAAGCCTAGAATGTTGTAAGTTTTTAATGAGCTAGCAAGCTCCACCATAGACCTCATCTTCACTTTATTGAAACTGCCAATAACTGACGGATTAAAGAAAATTAATAAATAAAATAAATCCATAGGGACATACCATACAAATTGGGCTAGCCCACAGTAAGTTGTGAACTTGTACTTTGAAACAATTTACTTTGCGTGCTTCGGCCACCAGTTCATGCAAACTATTGCTGGCCACATGCCCACCCACTTGACTGTTAGTCCCTTCATTTCCGCTACCTGATGCATGCAACCCTGGTCGATCGTGAACTTGTGTTGTAGGATGCTAACTCAACGATACTATATTTTTATAATAGATATCTACTTACATAGATAAACATCCAAGACCCAGGTCAATCTGGTCTAGTAGTTTTGTTTGTCTGTTATTTTATTTGAAATATTATCAAATATGTTTTTTTTATCTTTTCAGATGAAAGCGAGAAACTTTGAGAAAGTAGAAAAGGTTAGTATGGTTTAGCGAAAATCTAGAAATAAGTTACTCTTCAATGCAAACTAAATGGCGGCTCTGATATTAGCTTCTCTACTAAGTAACTCTCACACTGACGCTGTGATCAAGTCGGGAGATGGGAAGAGTGCGCGGGGGTGTGCGCCGCCGCCCCCTCTTGCTTTACCCCTCTGATACCTAAAATTGTGTACTGCGCATCGACTGGTGATATTCTGAACCGCCAAGAAGTTTGCAAAGTGTAATATAAGAAATCTGTGATAATAAATCTTGTCTACGGGACAGTATGGTCAGATTCTATGAATCGATGTATTAGTTGTAAGAAAATAAATATGAAAGATACAAATTTATCTTTTTTTTCGGATAGGGTGCTGTGTTCAGACGTGTTGGAGGCGATTTTCTTTTGAAAAGGTTTATTTTTAGTGACGGAGAAAAGTATTTTAGCATTATATACATTTGCTCTTCTGGAAGGTATAATATGTAAAGAAAACCCTGTCCAATCCCTAAAGAGGTGAATCAGCTAGTCAATATGAACAACTCTTCCTATGGGATCAGTCTGGGAATTTAAAAAAAATATAAATTTTCAATCAAAAATGTTTGGCAACCGGGTCAATTTGTATGGGAACATCAAAAAGAATTGTTTTTCCAGCATTGGAATTTAGTCCTTCAAGGATCTTACATGGTTTTCTTTACTTATTGTATAAAGTCTTATTAAAAGATGGAAACGAAAAATTCTATAAACTTACAATTTCAAATACCTTTTCAATGGAAGGTCACTTTTGACATGTATAATCCCTGAAAAATATGATCCTCAAAAATGGCTTAAAACACCGCTGGCAACATTGGTTTTCTACTAAAACTGCACAACAAGCGACAAATACATGTTGACATAGTTTGTGCTCTTCCTATATGTTATGGTCTCCATAACCTAGATATCCTTACTAATATTATAAATGCGAAAGTGAGTTTGTTTGTTACGCTTTCACGCCGTAACTACTGATCCGATCATCATGAAATTTTGCATACAAGTTCTCTGGAGTACGGAGAAGGACATAGGCTACCTTTTATCTCGGGAAAAAGTACTATCCCCGACGGACCAACATTGACGCGGGCGGAGCCGCGGGCGAATGCTAGTAACCTATATAACATGGGTTGTTTATAGGGGGGGGGGGGGGGGGGGGGGGGGGTCTTACCTGATCTCAGGCACAGCTGCGACTCTTACTCTAATTCGTCCCATGTCGCCATCCCTTAGTAGAAGTACTCTTTACAATATATTGGCCAGTAACATATTGGTTACAAACTAGTTTGGCCCAGGCAGCATAGTTTGGCATATGGGTGTCATTTTCAAGTTTATCCTAAAACTTTTTAATAAATAAATATAAAAAATCGTCGCGACTGCGCAAGCGCTGCGCAAAACCATTAGACGATTATGTAAAAAAATGAAGTCTTAATATTTTCATATTTATATTTTATATAAAAAAATTAAGAAAGGGCGGGACCTGCGAGATTTATATATAAATATTGTCTATGTGAGAACTATTGTTTTAGACGTAAAATTTACAAACTTTTCGAAGTAAAATGTTTTTAGATATCATGAGATATAGGTATATATATATCGTTCTTAAATTCAATATGTATCTGTTTTAAATTCCAACAAGGGGCTGTCTTGTTCATGGATCGACCTAAATTATACAAATACTTTTGATGTATTTAATTTTTTCAGCGCATAGTCCTAGCGATTTGAAATCACGTCGATTTCCACAATTTCGTGCAGTATCTTCTTAATAGTAATTACATATAAAAATATTTGCACAGCTTTAGTAGAAAACCAAAAACACCAGCTTTTAAAAATATAGAATTAGACAAATTCATTATTATAAAATTATGGATCGCGTAACCGTTATGCATAGAAAAAAAGATGGTGAATATTCAAAGAAAGTGTAAAATGAGTTCAAAGTATACACACAAATGGAGGGAAGGGAGTATTTTTAAAGCTCCTACAAGCTACACACAAGTCGGCAGCTCTTGGCCGTCAACAGCCACCAGAAGGTAGGTAAATCAAATTTGCTAATCTAAGTTTGTGTAAGTAATATCAGAGCGTCATGTGGTTTTTTTCCCTCGTACAGCAGGATTGTGGAATGGACTCCCGAGGTTTTCCCTGTGCTATGACTTGGGGTTCTTCAAAAGGCGTGTTTACAGGTATCTTAAGAGTCGGCCACGAATCAGCACCTCCTCTGGTGTTGCAGATGTCCATGGGCGACGGTGACTACTTCCCATCAGGTCTGCTCGTTTGTCGTCAAATATACATAAAAAAAGTAATGATTTTACTCGACTACGGTAAAGCCAAAAGGATGTTATGATTTTGGCCGCCTTGTATGTATGTTCGTTGTTTCTCGTATCTTATAAACTAACCGGCGTAACTTGACATATTAAGACACATCATTACATGCGACTTGACCGCACGCTGGTTATTATGCTATGTCATAATGTGACATCACACCAAATGCAAAATGGCGGCCTCTAGAAAAAACCGCAATCTTAATAAAAGTTTTATGAAATACTAGCTTTCGCCCGCGGCTCCGCCCGCGTCTATGTCAATCCCCCGGGAACAGTACTTTTTCCCGGGATAAAATGTACCCTATGTCCTTCTCCGTATTCCAGTTAACGTGTATGCAAAATTTTATGATGATCGGTTCAGTACTTACAACGTGAAAGCGTAACAAACAAACTCACTTTCGCATTTATAATATTAGTTAGGATACAGGGTTACTTCAAAACCCTAAACTATCATAAACAATAACGTTTCTTCTACGACTATTGATAATTTAATTTGTTAAATTTTACTTTCATACAATTTATTTTTATTTTATTTTTTTCCGATTGAATGTTAACAATTCGCTAGTATCCTGAAAAAATATAATTAGTCCGTCAGTTAGATTTTCAAAAAATATTGGACTAGTATTTTTTCTTTTGTAGATTAAACAAAAAATTATAAAGATATAGCCCTTTAAAGTTCCGTGTGACGTCATAGTTTGCTATAATTTTTAGCAAACTTTGACGTCACGAGCCCCCACTCCTGAACTTTGACGCGCTTTATCTTTATTATTTATTGTTTATTAGACAAAAGAAAAAATACGTGTCCAATATTTTTTGATTATCTAACTGACGGACTAATTGTTATGTTATTATTACGATCCAGGAAACTAGCGTATTCTAGGATTACGTGCGAGCGTCGCGACGTCCTTTCGTTTACAAAGACTTACAAATATCGCGACAGGACATACTTGATTTTTTTTTATTTCTCTGCTAGTCAAACCTTGATAATCCGATATAATACTATGGGTGGTGCGTCAAAGTGTTGATTGATAATTTAAATAAATATTATTTGTCATCATATCATGTAACAACACTCATCAGAATGCTTATAACGTGATTGTATGTTTGTCTGCTCAGCTGTTTCAGCGGTGTCTCATGAAAATACTCAACATCGAGCTATGGAGGCTGTATCTCAACTACGTCAAGGAGACAAAGTGCATGCTGCCTACTTACAAGTAAGTACTAAATATCCAACATAATATCTTCTTTTATTGTTCGTGCTACAAAATTATGGAATGCCCTACCGGTAGATCTTCGGAAGGCTCGAACTCGTTTGATATTTAAGAATACAGGGAAATTTCATTTTCTAGAATGCCTGTCAGATGTTCATAATATGTGTGTAGTTTATAATATAGTGCGTCCGTTCAGATAGTTTGCGCGCGTTGATAAGGCGACGCCGGCAGCCGATGAAAGAAATGTCGGAGCCCGCTAAAGGCGCTATCGGCAGCTTTTTTGTATAATTTAGGTCGATCCTTGAACAAGATCGCTCCCTTGTTTGAATTTGAAACGGATACATATGAAATTTAAATATGATATATATGTGTTATGATATCTAAAAACATTTTTCTTCGAAATCTTTGTAATTTTTATGTCAAGGACAATAATTCTAACATGGCAATATTTTTTTTATAAAAATATAAATATGTATAAAACATAAATATAATATTAAGACCTTTTATCTTTTTTCCTAATCGCCGAATGGTTCTGCGCAGCCTGGCTTGCGCAGTAGCGACGTTTTTCGTTCGCGCGCACCCGCTTAAAGTAATTGACGTCTTACAATTTTCAGAGAAAAGATGGCGCAGGCGTACGACTTTGCACTGGACAAGATAGGTTTGGACATCCATGCGTACCCAATTTGGAATGACTATGTCACTTTTCTGAAGAGTGTTGAAGCTGTGGGTTCTTACGCTGAGAACCAGAAGATTTCTGCTGTCAGAAAGGTAATTTGAACTTCATTAGTATGGTATTGTTACGTGGTTAGGGTTCGGGATTTGGAGTAAAACACCAAACTCTGAGGGAATTTATTCACTATGGAATCCCAACACTGACTGGTCTGCCAACACGTCGAATATCCAAAACGCAAAGCACTCGTAGTCCTGGTCCGTTGCTGAGCTCGGAGAAATTATTACTTATCAATCACACATATCACTCGTATTAGTATCGGTCACTAAGAACTCTCGCGGTCAACTGATTAACGATCGTTTTTTTTTTTTTTTTTGGATATGACTGTGTAGCTTTTGAGGCGAGGGCAGAGTGCCCTCAACCTTTATAGACAACATCACCAAAGGGCCCCCAGGAGGGACGGACCTCGGCTTTGGGCGTTGCCTGTGTGCGCAAGGCTTGGAGAGACAGCAAACTCTCATATTGCCTGATGGGCCGCGTATGCGTGCATGCAAGCCTGAAGGGCCAATCTGAGAAACAATGGCAAAAGCCTTTAGAGAGCAGCAACTCTCATCTTTTGCCTTATGGGCCGAAAGCTACGTTGCCAGAAGGGCCTATCCTGGGTGCAAGTCACCCGGGACCGCCGGGCGGTCACCAGTAATCGGAGCTAATCCTACTCTACGCACTCTATTCCGGTGGCGAGTGCGACGGGGTCGGATAGTGTTAACGATCGCCGCTTCAGCTCCCTTATATACTGATTTATGTGGCTCTAGAAAGTTCCATATACTTCCGGTCCCGATAGCCGACAGCCAAGACATTCCAGAATATTCAAGTATGTGTGGGAGCGGGATAGAATGCATGTGTGAGCAGGATGGAAGGTATATGAGCGCGACAGACGATGATCGGAAAAGTTCTAGACTATTCTACTCTGGGAGCTTCGCGACAATGCTATAGTGATTAAGACACTGTTTTTATACAAATGCATTTTTCAGGTGTATCAAAGGGCAGTAATAACGCCAATAATAGGCATAGAAACGCTATGGAAAGACTACATAGCTTTCGAACAAAGCATTAACAATATTATTGGTAAGTTTGTGTGTCTGTTACTTTAGCCGTAGCCCTTCAGGCACGTAGGGACCAATACTGGACTGAGTTTCTTTCGGTGTATTCTTCTCAGCAGTGGTCGTTTCGAAACGCTAGTAGCTTATCGATTTTGCAAATATTAATTTATTGTTTTTTTTTATTTATTGTCGTCTCATAGGTTTTTTGGGCTGTAGATCTCGGAAATTACGTCAGTTTTAGAATCCAAGATGGCAGACGTGACTTATCATGAGAAATCGACATGGGTGTCGTTTCCTAGATTTTTTGGGGTGTAGATCTCAAAAAGTATGTCAATTTTGGAACCCAAGCTGGCAGACGCAACTTTTTAAGACAAATCGACATTGGCGTCGTTTCCCAGGACGTGGGTCTCTAACGTCTATTTTGGAATCCAAGATGGAGCACGCGAACTTTTTACGGCCAACTTTCTTGCCTTAGCTAGCATCAATGCTATCGTAATAACGGACCCCGGGTCTGAAGCCCTACTACTTAGGATGCAACTGAGAAAAACACTCGGATAATGATGACAGACTACATTAATTATGCAATTTGTAAAGAAAACCCCATCCGCCCCTTGAAGGGTTGATTCAGCCCTTCAAGGATCATACAGGATTTTCTTTACATATTGTATATAACGAGCTCCTCGGTGCCTCAGAAGGCACGTTGAGCTGTTGTCCTGGCTATCTTTATTGATGGCAGTCGTTAAGCTGTAACAGATGCCTTAAGGCAACTTAAAAAATCTGACACCAGAGTTGGCCACTTACTATGAAAATCAATTTAACAAACTAATTTTCTTTTAGCCGAAAGAATGGCGATGGAGAGATCAAGGGAATACATGAACGCGCGTCGAGTAGCCAAAGAACTAGAGACAGTCACTCGTGGGCTTAACAGGAATATGCCTGCTACGCCCCCAACCGTCGACCGGGAAGAGATGAAACAGGTATAGCTATCTCTCTCACCTGGCAGGATCGCCATGTAATGTAATAAAACAGTACCTCCTGGGCTTAACAGGAATATGCCTGCTACGCCCCCAACCGTTGACCGGGAAGAGATGAAACAGGTATAGCTATCTCTCTCACCTGGCAGGATCGCCATGTAATGTAATAAAACAGTACCTCCTGGACTTAACAGGAATATGCCTGCTACGCCCCCAACCGTCGACCGGGAAGAGATGAAACAGGTATAGCTATCTCTCTCACCTGGCGGGATCGCCATGTATTGTAATAAAATAGTCCCTCGTAGGCTTAACAGGAATATGCCTGCTACGCCCCCAACCGTCGACCGGGAAGAGATGAAACAGGTATAGCTATCTCTCTCACCTGGCAGGATCGCCATGTATTATACCCAGTTCCCTGCTTTGATTGCATAGGAATAGTTGTTCATATCAACGGGCTGAATCACCCCTTCAAGGATCGGACAGAGTTTTCTTTCCACGTTGTACAAAGCTATGTTATTAGCCGGTGACAAAGGCTATAATAAATGCCGATGAGGTCCCGAAAATACTGTTGATACATACATATATATTATCACGTCTTTATCCCTCACAGAGTAGACAGACCCTAAGGTCATAATACCAAAAGGCCACGTTTAACTTGTTAGTGGGCGTCAATGTGGAAAACGGAATCAAAATAGTAATGGGTTGCTAGCCGCATTGCCTGTTGTCAAGACGCTTTAAATTTTCGTCCATTCCCTTGACCGGCTTCTAAGAAGAGAAGCAGTTGGCACCTTTTTTTTTCTTTTATCTCAGACCAGCATGGAAGGAAGAAAGAAGAAAAAATTTAAATAATACTTTTTTGTCCTAGGTGGAGCTGTGGAAGAAGTACATATCCTGGGAACGCTCCAACCCTCTCCGCTCTGAAGACACCGCGCTCGTCGCTCGCCGTGTCATGTTTGCTATAGAACAGTGTTTATTGTGTCTGGCACACCATCCTGATGTGTGGCACCAGGCGGCCATGTTCCTTGACCATTCTGCCAAGTTATTACAGGAAAAAGGTGTAAGTAATACTGCAAAATTATTACCGTGTGCCGTGTCATATTTAGCCGTGTGGTATCCGGCCGAGTAGAATAGGACCACTCCAAGTCTTCCCGTGGATGTCGTAGAAGGAAATACAAGCTAAACAAAGCTTATAAACATCTAAGAGTTCTCCAACCCGTCTGGCCAGCGTGGAGAGTGTAGGCCAAGTCCTCTGGCTGCTCTGGCCAAGTATGGCCCTAGTAGTACAGGGAGGGTCGTGCTCCTGTAGTCTAAAAAGGACTTGATGATGATTACTTACCAGTAATAAATACATATAGAAAGCTCCGTGGCGCAGTGGTTAACACGCCAGCCTGCGACACGAGAGTGCCCGGGTTCGATCCCCGGTCAGGTCATGATAAAAAGCGATCTTTTTCAGATTGACCTGGGTCTTGGATGTTTTATTTCAGATGCCTTTAGGCAGCTAGAAAAACAGATAAAAGGGCTGATGTTTTTAGGACTCCAATGCCGCGCGGCTCTTCTCCGACGAAGCGGCAGCAGTGTACGAACGGGCCACAAGTGGGCCTTTGAAGCAATCTACATTGTTGCATTTCGCCCACGCGGACTATGAAGAGAGTAGGCTTCATTATAACAAGGTATGTTACTTGCATTGAATTAGAAAAAGGCATAACACTCATACAACTAACGTTTTGTGGCATACTTACCTATTTAGATATACGTACTCTTTACGTCCTTCAGTGTAACAGAAATTTTGTTGCTTGACATCTGACAATTCCTGTCTTATGTCAAGTTACACTACAATAAAAAGAACTATCGGCTGTGCTTGTGAAATGTCTTTATACTTCTGTGTATTTCTTCCGTACCTTCTGACTGTTATGTGTATTAATTGGAATTGTTTCACGAACAATAAACTCAAGTGAAACCGTGGATTGTTTCTGTTATTTGCTGCTTACACATCAGCCCTCGACAACAACACCCACAGTTTCAATATCAGTCCCATTTACGCAAACAAACTTAACTCAAATCACAACGAGAAACTTACGCACTCATAGACGAAGGTAGTTTGCGATTGGGCGCATCAAGGTCACGGGGCGGTGTTAACATATCTAATGAACGCTATGGTGTCAACATAGCGCAGGTAGTTAGACTAGCAGCTCGTCACAAGCGACCCTACCGACGCCAATGATAAGTTACTCTAGTCTAGTGTCACTTTTCAGTCTTTCCTTGCGTTTCCTGCACCACTTTACTACACAGGAAGTATTTTTTTTCTTAATTCGTTAAGATTTCGCCGATGTTCACAAAAAATGTCGTTAAATGTTTTTATCGATGCGTCCTTCCGTCACGGAGCGCACAGCAGACTAGTTCGCGAAAAAATTTACTTTTTAAGCCCCGTCCGCTTTGAGCTACATTGTGTGGTGTCAGTTTTTGAGCGCAATGCTGCTTCCATAGTTTTTATAATTTAATGGTTACTTGTAACAATAATAACTGAACATGGTATCTTAATACAATGCGGGGCAAAAGATATGCATTGGTTTTGGCCGGGCAGGGATTGTGCTGCCGAAGGACCACAGAAATATATCAAAATAGAACGGGGATGCTAGGATTTTGCCAAGGAAACACGCGTGTCAGTTTTTTCATAAGTCCCCCCCCCAATTTGACGTCATTACTAGCTAAAAAACTGCCTCCGTGGTCCAGTGGTTAAGGCGTTTGCCTGTAGACCCGGTCGTAGGTTCGATTCCCACGGGAAGCATACTTTGTTTAGTTGCTTTCAGTTTGGTTAGGACATTGCAGGCTTGAATCACCTGATTGTCTGATAATAAAGATGATTTCGTGCTTCGGAAGGCACGTTAAGCCGGTGGTCCCGGCTGCCATCTGATAGTCGTTATAGGAACCACGTCAGAGGCCGAGAGGCGGTTCCGAAGAACTCTGACACCACGGTGTGCATGGTCGATTGACCGTGTCACCTACTCGAAATGATGATGATGATGACTAGCAAAAAAGTAATGTGACATGCACAGAAATAAATCGCGTCATATCGATATACAGTTTAGTAAAACCGCAGAATGAAGCATGTGTTTATGTCGGGACGTGCGCGCTGACTGATGAACGTTTAGCGAATCTTGCACGATCGTGCAAGATTGAGACGCGCGTGTACCGCCCACTTGGCCGTTTTATCTTGATTATTTCTGTGAGTAGGACCCTGGGAGTGGTTGTCTTCGTGACAGCGCGCCATTTTAGTAAACAACATGGTTTGGACGGAGGTTATGGTGCCTTTGTCGTTCGCGCGTTTTTCGAAAATGGCCGTTTTGTTTGCCGCCACACAAAGAGCTTATACCAGAGTTGAGTCAAGGAAAAGGTTTTTAGGGTTCTGTACCCAAAGGGTAAAAACGGGACCCTATTAATATCGCTCCGCTATCCGATGTCTGTCTGTCATCAGGTTGTACCTCATGAACCGAATCAGTTAAAATTTTCACAAATGATGTATTTCTATTGCCGCTATTACAACAAATACTAAAACATAGAATAAAATTAATATTAAAGTGGGGCTCCCATACAACGATTATTTTGCTGTTTATAACGGTACGGAAACCTTCGTGCGCGAGTCCGACTCGCACTTGGCCGATTTTTTATATAAAACTAGCTTTCGCCCGCGGCTCCGCCCGCGTCAATGTCGATCCCTCGGGAATAGTACTTTCCCCGGGATAAAAGGTAGCCTATGTCCTTCTCCGTACTCCAGAGAACTTGTATGCAAAATTTCATGAAGATCCGTTCAGTAGTTACGGCGTCAAAGCGTAACAAACAAACAAACTCACTTTCGCATTTATAATATTAGTAAAGATGGCTGAAAATTTGCATGCCTGCTTAGGTTAAATGTAATGAAATTATATTAATGTATTCCCCCTATAATGATATTTAAAGCTAATTAATTGATGTGGTTTGATATAGTTGATAGAAGATTATAACCACTTATTTTCCCACAGGTTCACCAAGTTTACACCAGATATTTGGACATGGAAGAAATTGACCCCACTTTGGCTTACGTGCAGTATATGAAGTTCGCGCGCCGAGCGGAGGGCATCAAGTCTGCTAGGACTGTCTTCAAGCGAGCTAGAGAAGATCCTAGGTATAGTATAGTAGCTAAGGTGTGGAATGAAATGCCTGCGTCTATATTCCCAGACATGTACAGTCCCGGGACACTCAAAAGTAGAATAAATGGGTATCTCTTGGATAGGCATGTAACATCCTCGTCTTCGTCGTCAGTTACCATCAGGTGCGATGGGATCATCATCATCATCATCAGGTCTTTTTAGTCTCCACTGCAGGAGCATGAACCTCTCTGTACTACCGGAGCCATACTTGGCCAGAGCAGCCAGAGGACTGGGCCTACACTCTCCACGCTGGCCAGACGGGTTGGAGAGGTCTCATTGATGTTTATGAGCTTTGTTAAGCTTGTATTTCCTAAGTCGCCTCTAACGACATCCACGGGAAGACATGGAGTGGTCTTCTACTCTGCCGGAAACCACACGGCTATCACAATATGAAATGTATCTGCTATATACTAAATGAAATTTAGTACATTAGACTAGCTCCGTGGCGCAGCGGTCAACACGCCAGCCTGCGACACGGAGTGACCGGGTTCGATGTGACGGGTCGCCAGGTCAAGATGGAAAATGATCTTTTTCAGATTGGCCTGGGTCTTGGATGTGTATCTATATATGTATTTGTAATAAAATATAGTATCGTTGAGTTAATATATTTAGTTAAGTCCTCTGGCGGCTCTGGCCAAGTATGGCCCTAGTAGTACAGAGAGGGTCGTGCTCCTGCAGTGGAGACTAAAAAGGAACTGATGATGATGATGATGATGACATATATAGATACACATCCAAGACCCAGGCCAATCTGAAAAAGATCATTTTCTATCTTGACCTGGCCGGGGATCGAACCCGGTGACTCCGTGTCGCAGGCGTCCGTGTGTTGACCGCTGCGCCACGGAGCTAGTCAAGACTATGGAACAGCTGTGTTTTTGCAATTTCGGAAAGTTGTTCAGATTTGTGGTCTGAGTCCTTGAACGTTTGCTAATGAACTCAATTTCACCCTGTTTATGGTCCAATTTCGTTTGTACATACATACATAGTATGCCCTTTTTTTTTTTATGGCCGCAAACAGTCATTTAAACAAAAATATACTATTGAACTTATTTTCTAAAAATAGACCAACAGTGCCAAAAACTTAAAAAAAAATAAAACAAATACAAAGTGGTTCGAAACATGGCAGAATCACTAACTATGCCTATAGTGTTAGTACTTTAAAATATGTATGATAAAGTAAAATATATGTGAAGAAAAAATATATATTTAGATATATCTCAGCCTTTTTCCCTTGCGGGGTAGACAGAGCCTAGGTCTATAAGACTTTATGGCCACATTTAGCATGTTGGAGGGCGTGTAGATGGAAAACGGAATCAGAATAGTGATGGGTTGCTAGCCGCATCGCCTAGACAAGATTCCGCAGATTTTAGCCCATTTCCTCGGCTTTTACGGTCTGCGCGAGAAGAGAAGCAGCTGGCACATTCTACGTTTTTTCTTTTCTCCCAGACCAGCATGGAAGAAAAAAGGTTTCGTTTGTTTCACTGTAATAGGCTAGTTTTCTGGGTCGTAATAATAACATAACAATTAGTTAGATAATCAAAAAATATTGGACACGTATTTTTTCTTTTGTCAAATAAACTATAAATAATAAAGATAAAGCGCGTCAAAGTTCAGGAGTGGGGGCTCGTGACGTCAAAGTTTGCTAAAAATTGTAGCAAACTATGACGTCACACGGAACTTCAAACTATATCTTTATCATTTTTTGTTTAATCGACAAAAGAAAAAATACGTGTCCTATATTTTTTGAATATCTAACTGACGGACTAATTATATTTTTTTAGGAAACAAGCCTATTCCGATCCACCCTGACTCTTAGCTTATTAATTTGTTCGTTCTAGATCCCGCTACCATGTGTTCGTGGCTGCAGCCCTAATGGAATACTACTGTTCCAAAGACAAAAATATAGCCTTCAGAATCTTCGAATTGGGGTTGAAGAAATTCTCACATATACCGGAGTATGTGCTGTGCTATATCGACTATCTTTCTCACTTGAACGGTAAGTTTTTGTACCCCTCAGTGTCTTTGAAATCGCAGGGTTCTGGGTTCAATCCCTGGTCAGGTCAAGATGGAAGAATATATTTTTTGAATTAACCTAAAATACTTCTTTATAGGGTTCCGTACCCAAAGGGTAAAAACGGGACCCTATTAATTTCGCTCCGCTGTCCGTCTGTCACCAGGCTGTATCTCATGAACCGTAATAGTAAGACAGTTGAAATTTTCACAGATGTTGTATTTCTGTTGCCGCTATAACAACAAATACTAAAAATAGAATAAAATAAATATTTAAGGGGGCTCCCATACAACAAACGTGAATTTTTTTCTTTGTTTTTGCTTGATATTGATAACGGCAACAGGTTGACGCTTGAAATATTCACAGAATATTTAATTATATATATTCACTCTAAAAATAAATAATTATATAATAATAAAATTTATATTAAAGGGGGGCTATCCTACACAACAGACATGATTTTTTTGTCGTTTTTGTAGATAACGGTACGGAACCCTTTGTGCGCGAGTCCGACTCACACTGGGCCGGTTTTTATACTACTTAGTAGGCAAACAGGCATACGGCCCACCTGATAGAAAGCGGTTACCGTAGCCTATGGACGCCTGCAACACCAGGGGTACCACTCGCGCGTTGCGGACCCTGAAGAAATCTTTTCACGCCCTCTTTAAAGAACCCCATGTTGTAGTCACTTGAGAAAACCATGGATGGGAGTCCGTTCCACAACTTAAGCGTACGTAGAAGAAAGTTCCTTTCAAAGCGTACTGTACGCAAACATTTAGGATACTAGCTGTTGCCCGCGGCTCCGCCCGCGTTAGTGTCGATCCCTCGGGAACAGTAGAATTTCCCGAAATGAAAAGTACCCTATGTCCTTACCCAGGCCTCAAACTACCTCCATGCCAAATTTCATCCAAATTGGTTCATTGCTTGAAGTGTAAAAAGAAGACAGAGTTACTTTCGCATTTATAATATAGATGGAACACTTCGTGCGCGAGTCCGAATCGCACTTGGCTACTTTTTTGCACCTCTGTGGCTCAGTGGTGCCGCAAGCGCATTTGAATCGCAGGGTCCCGGGTTCAATGCCCGGTCTATAATAAGTCCATAAAAATGAAAAACGACCCTTTTCCAGATTGACTTGGGTCTTGGATCTATATAAGTATCTATTATAAAATTTAGTATCGTTGAGTTACTATTCCATCAAGTTTCATAAAATTCAGTTAATTCATTTGTTCACATTCATCATTCCACATACATAGGACAGCATCGTGGCGCAGTCTCGAACTTACTTTGGGGCTAGCTCAATCTGTGTGATTTGTCCGTATTTAAATATATTTAACCCAAACTAATATTATAAATGCTAAAGTGAGTTTGTTTTCTTTGTTAGTGTAAATAAATAAATATATACGGACAAATCACACAGATTGAGCTAGCCCCAAAGTAAGTTCGAGACTTGTGTTATCGGATACTAACTCAACGATACTATATTTTATAACAAATACATATATAGATAAACATCCAAGACCCAGGCCAATCTGAAAAAGATCATTTTCCATCTTGACCTGGCCGGGGATCGAACCCGGGCACTCTCGTGTCGCAGGCTCGCGTGTTGACCGCTTTTAGATTGATGATGATGATGTTTCAGAGGACAACAACACTCGAGTACTGTTTGAACGGGTCCTCTCATCCGGTAGCCTCAAGCCGGAGAGCTCTGTGGATATTTGGAATAGATTCCTCGAGTTCGAATCCAATATTGGTGACTTGGTGTCTATCGTGAAGGTGGAGAAACGGAGGCAAGCTGTGTTGGAAAAGGTATCTCAATAGCAATTCTAAGACAAAATTTAAAGACAGCCTCCGTGGTCCAGTGATTAAGGCGCTTGCCTGTTGACCCGGGGGTCGTGGGTTCGATTCCCACCGGAAGCATACTTTGTTTAGTTGTTTCCAGTTTGGTTAGGACATTGCAGGCTTGAATCACCTGATTGTCTGATAATAAAGATGATTCTGTGCTTCGGAAGGCAAGTAAAGCCGGTGGTCCCGGCTGCCATCTGGTAGTCGTTAAAGGAACCATGTCAGAGGCCGAGAGGCGGTTCCGAAGAACTGACACCAGGGTGTGCATGGTCGATTGACCGTGACACCTACTCGAAATGATGATGATGATGATGATGATGAATAGCAATTACTTTAAAAACTGGTTGCACTCCGGGAGTGCCAGCAGAAGTGAAAACTCCGTGTGGTAGAGAGGGGGATATTAATTCCTCTCCTACGCCCCGCCGGCGGTCTGTCACGTGTCCGCCTTACGAATTTTCGATCAGGTCACGTGTCCTAACATTTTTTACCTATCCCAACGAAGCTAAAGATGTTTTTACTTCAAAAAAAATTCTGTCCCTCGGGAAGGCGTAAGGATTCCAACCCAAACCCAGGTCTAGAAAGACCCTGAACGGCGCCCCTGGGTGGGGAGTTGACCTTCGCGCTTTAAACACGTTATTATGTATATGAACGGGACTCAGCACGAACCTTTTTATTATTTGTACCATCGTGCGTGGTCGCAACGAGTGTCGTTGCGACCACGATGGATGTACTCCATTGAAACGTCAACGGAAACAAATAGTAAAAAGGTTCGTGCTAAGTCCCGTTTATACATGCTGAAATTTTGATCGTTTTGGACCCTTAAAGGGGTGACTCAGACCATCAATATGAACAACTTTTTCTATGGCACCAATGCTGGGAACTAAAAAAAAAACTCGTCATTTCCATACAAAAGAGTTCCGCCGCCCGGCCAGTTTGTTTGGGAATGTCGATTTTTTTTTAGTTCCTAGCATTGTTCCCATAGGAAAAGTTGTTCATTTTGATGGTCTGAGTCCTTTAAGGGTCTATAGGGCAGGTATATATGTATAAAAGTATACCATGTATACATAATCATGCTGTTTAAGTATACCCCCATTTTGTGACACGTTGTACCTATATGTCGGAATCCAACTTGTCATCTTTGAGCCGCAGGACTATTGGAGCTCCCTCCCATCCTTCGCACCATAGACACTGACTTTTGATAACTTTAACTTTTTTTTAACAGATCAAAGAGTTCGAAGGCAAAGAGACTGCGCAGTTGGTCGACAGATACAAGTTCTTGGATCTCTACCCTTGCAGCATTGCTGAACTCAAGTCCATTGGCTACACAGAGGTAAGTTAATACTCTACGCCGTGTGGTTTCCGGCAGAGTAGTAGGACCACTCCTACTCTTCTCATGGAGTTCGTAAGAGGCGACTTAGGAAATACAAGCTAAACAAAGCTTATAAACATCAATGAGACCTCTCCAACCCGTCTGGACAGCGAGGAGAGTGTAGGCCAAATCATCTGTCTGCTCTGGCCAAGTATGGCTCCGGTAGTACAGAGAGGGTCAGAGTGGAGACTAAAAAGACCTGATGATAATACTCTTCCATGCTGATCTGGGAGAAAAGAAAAAACATAGAATTTACCAGCTGCTTATCTTCCCGCGCAGATCGTAAAAGCCGATCGAGGGAATAGGTAAATCTGAGGAATCAGGATAATAGGCGATGCGGCTAGCAAACCATCACTATTTTGATTTCGTTTTCCACTTAATGCCCACCAACATGCTTATGGCCCAATTGTGGCCTTCAGGCTTCAGGTCTTATAGACCTATGCTCTGTTTACCCCGCAAGGGAGATGTGGTGATACTATGTATGTATGTATATATGTAAACGCGTGAAAAACATTACCCTCCTTCTGGGTTGGTCAGTCAGGTTTTGAAATGCGCGGACATATATGTATGCAAATCAATTGGCGAGCTCCGTGGCGCAGTGGTTGACACGCCAGCCAGCGACATGAGGGTTCCTGGGTTTGATCCCCGGTCAGGTCATGATGGAAAACGATCTTTTTCAGGTTGACCTGGATCTTAGATGTTTATCTATTATAAAATATAGTATAGTTGAGTTAGTATATATCCTACGACACAAGTTCACAACTTACTGTGGGGCTAACTCAATTAGTGTGATATGTCTCTATATACAAGGTCCATTTAAATTAAGCGCAAATATTTTAAGGACGAGGTCTCATAGGTTCAAGAAATGCTTTAGTAGCAAATTTAAAAAAATCGATACGCTAGGTTTTTTTTTTATTTTTTCATACAAAATATATTTTTTTATTATATATTTATTTATTTTTGCAGGTAGCATGTATGTCAAACAAATCGTGGGCGTTGGGCGGCCCACTGTCGGGCATCTCGCCCGAGTTAGCTGCCGTTATATTGGGACAAAAGTAAGTAATCTTTCTTAATAAATCACTACATAATATAAAACAAAGTCGCTTCCCGCTGCCTCCGTGATCCAGTGGTTACGGCGTTTGCCTGTAGACCCGGGGGTCGCGGGATCGATTCCCACGGGAAGCATACTTTGTTTAGTTGCTTCCAGTTTGGTTAGGACATTGCAGACTTGAATCACCTGATTGTCTGATAATAAAGATGATTCCGTACTTCGGAAGGCACGTTAGGCCGTTGGTCCCGGCTGCCTTCTGGTAGTCGTTAAAGGAACCACGTCAGAGGCCGAGAGGCGGTTCCGAAGAACTCTGACACCACGGTGTGCATGGTCGATTGACCGTGACATCTACTCGAAATGATGATGATGTAATATTTTCACATGCTTAATTAATTTTAAGAACTATTGTACTATTCAAATTGAAAATATGTGATGAAAAAGAACTCGGCCACAGGTAGGATTCGAACCCACGTCCCTTAGGTTAACGCCCTAAGTGTAAGTTAGGTTAAATAGTGGGTAGTATTGAAGAAGTACGCATGCTTGAAATGCGTATACCCTACGGGGTATTATGTGATGAGAGAATTCGACGCGGTGATTCGAAGTCACGGTGGTGTAATGGTATCACACTTAGGGCGTAAACCTAAGGGACGTGGGTTCGAATCCTACCTGTGGCCGAGTTCTTTTTCATCACATATTTTCAATTTTAATAATATACCGAGCATTGTAATGCTATTTCAAAATCAATTTAAACTATTGTACTCTATTTTAAGTGAAATAAATATAATTATCATACATATTATAAAACAAAGTCGCTTCCCGCTGTCTGTCTGTCCCTATGTATGCTTAGATCTTTAAAACTACGCAATGGATTTTGATGCGGTTTTTGAGGTGAAAACTTCTTTACCGGCGTTGTACACTTTTTGGGATGGGTAAAAAATGTTAACCTCGCGTCAGGACACGTGACCTGATCGAAAATTCGTAAGACGGACACGTGACCTTCACTTCTGCCGGCACTCCCGAAGTGCAACCCTTTTTTATTTTTAAATGGAAAAAATTTTTTGAAGAGGAAGGTTTATATTTAGTATAAGTATTGATAAGGTGCGAAGCCTGGACGGTTCGCTAGTTGAGAAATAAGAAGTCGTACGGTCGCCTACAAAAGTCCATATAGAAATTGTGTAAAATGTGTGTATCTGCGGATACTATTTAAAAATAACAGCAATTTCAACCTTATACATGTGGCATAAGGTTCATGGTATTGTTAAATACATATGGCTCCCTAATCAGTGCAATATTTTTTCCACTTTTTCGCTATGATTAATATACATATCCATACCAAATTACAGCTCTCTAGTACTTAGTCTCTGAGTAAAACCGCGGACGGACATCATCATCATCATTTCGAGTAGGTGTCACGGTCAAACGACCATGCACACCCTGGTGTCAGAGTTCTTTGAACCGCCTCTCGGCCTTTGACGTGGTTCCTTTAACGACTACCAGATGGCAGCCGGGACCACCGGCTTAAAGTACCTTCCGAAGCACGGAATCATCTTTATTATCAGACAATCAGGTGATTCAAGCCTGCAATGTCCTAACCAAACTGGAAACAACTAAACAAAGTATGCTTCCGGTGGGAATCGAACCCACGACCCCCGGGTCAACAGGCAAACGCCTTAACCACTGGACCACGGAGGCTGCTGCTGTGGACGAACAGACGGACAGACATGGCGAAACTATAAGGGTTCATTGATTACGGTACCCTAAAAATTAAATATTGTTGCAGAGATAACGACCCGAATAAGGACATCGCCCGCCCGGACACAAATCAAATGATTCCGTACAAGCCGAAATCGAACCCGCTACCTGGCGAACACCCCATACCTGGTACGTACTGGTTGTTGACCAATAGGCTTAGTTCCTAAAAAAAATAACTTTAAAAATATTTTTTTTACTAATTATTGAAGTAGGCATTTGTCTCCCATCTCACCTGATGGTAAGTGACGATGAAGACGAGGATGTTACATGCCTATTCAAGAGATACCCATTTATTCTACTTTTGAATGTCCCGGGACTGTACTTGTCTGGGAATATAGATGCAGGCAATTCATTTCACACCTTAGCTACTCGAACCAAAAAGAAACTGCTAAAGCGTTTAGTTCGACTCTAATCCGTCTTGTAGGTTACTAGCTTTCGCCCGCGGCTCCGCCCGCGTCAATCCGTCGGGAATAGTACTTTTTCCCGGGATAAAAGGTAGCCTATGTCCTTCGCCGCACTCCAGAGAACTTGTATGCAAAATTTCATGATGATCGGTTCAGTAGTTACGGCGTGAAAGCGTAACAAACAAACAAACAAATAAACAAACTCACTTTCGCATTTATAATATTAAGTAAGGATAAGGATCAACAAGTATTATAGATGGTGAAATTTTAATCGTTTTGGACCCTTAAAGGGGTGACTCAGACCATCAAAATGAACAACTTTTCCTGTGGGAACAATGCTGGAGACTCAAAAAAAATTCGACATTCCCATACAAACTGGCCGGACTGGTGAACTCTTTTGTATGGAAATGACGAAATTTTTTTTGAGTTCATAGCATAGGTCCCATAGAAAAAGTTGTTTATATTGATGGTCTGAGTCACCCCTTAGGGTCCAAAACGATCAAAATTTCACCTTCTATCTATACGTATTTTTTTCTTTTTTCAATCAAACCAAAGATGATAAAGATAAACGACGAAAGATGTTTATTTTCATACCAATTGCTCAGACAGCTCCGCGGCGCAGTGGTTAACACGTCAGCCTGCGATACGAGGGTGCCCGGGTTCGATCCCTGGTCAGGTCAAGATGGAAAATGATCTTTTTCAGATTGGTCTGGGTCTTGGATGTGTATCTATATATGTATTTGTTATAAAATATAGTATCGTTGAGTTAGTATCCCATAACACAAGTCTCGAACTTACTTTTGTGCTAGCTCAATCTGTGTGATTTGTCCGTATATATCGTTACTAGCCTTCGCCCGCGGCTCCGCCCGCGTCAATGTCGATCCCTCGGGAATAGTACTTTTTCCCGGGATAAAAGGTAGCCTATGTCCTTCTCCGCACTCCAGAGAACTTGTATGCAAAATTTCATGGTGATCGGTTCAGTAGTTACGGCGTGAAAGCGTAACAAACAAACAAACAAACTCACTTTCGCATTTATAATATTAGTAAGGATAAGGATCAACAAGTATTATAAGATGGTGAAATTTTTATCGTTTTGGACCCTTAAAGGGGTGACTCAGACCATCAAAATGAACAACTTTTCCAATGGGAACAATGCTGGGAACTCAAAAAAAAATTCGAAATTTCCATACAAACTGGCCGAACGGGTGAACTCTTTTGTATGGAAATGACGAAATTTTTTTTGAGTTCATAGCATAGGTCCCATAGAAAAAGTTGTTCATATTGATGGTCTAAGTCGTTATGGCAGTAGTTCTGTAGTACCACCATGGCAGTAAGTTATAAAATGTTTTCTGTTTCTAGGTGGCACATTCCCCATGCCTCCAGCGGCCGCACACGTGTGCACTCTCATGCCGCCGCCCAGTTGCTACCGCGGGCCCTTCGTGGCGGTTGATCGACTCATGCAGTTGTTCAACAGGATTTCTTTACCTGACAAACGTAAGTTTAAAAATATTGTGAGCAAATTATGTATTGCAAATATAGTCTGTCCGTTCAAATGGTTTGCGCGCTTTGACAAGGCGGCGTCGGCAGTCGGCAAAAAAATATGGGCGCCTGCTAAAGGCGCCATCGGCTTCAAACCCTCGGCACGCGCTGTACAGACACAGGACACGTTGTTGCGGCGCGCGGGACGGCTGATTAATTTTGTTACGTAGCGAGGACAGTATACAAATAAAAATGGTTTTCGTCTTTGGTAAGATACTTATTTTATTATTTTCATTAACTATCCAAGATCACTTGTGGGTGTACTGCAAACCATTTGCCCGGACAGACTATATATTTGCCTACCGGGGCAAAAATTGAGTTGTAAAAGTATGTATCTATTATAAAATATAGTATCGTTGAGTTAGTATCCTACGACAGAAGTTCTCAACTTACTGTGGGGCTAGCTTAATTTGTGTGATATGTCCCTATATATTAATTTTTATTCTTTTTTATTTATATTTTATTATTTTACCAGCTCCAGCGCCAACGCAAGAAAATGGCTGCGATACAAAGCTCTTTGACCTCGCTCGCTCTGTCCATTGGATAGTGGATGATGAGGGCATCACCACTGTCTCCAACAAGGTAATATACATTGTTCCTATTTTAGGGTTCCTTACCTTCCTTCACTTGGTTGTCCGTCTTTCTGTCTGTCGGTCTGTCAAGACCCTTTTTTTATAAACGCCTGGACTTATCAAGCTGAAATTCATATCAAATACTCAGGTCTGCTGTCCCTTGGAGCTGTAAAAAAATCAAACTTCTAAGCCAACGCAATCAAAAGATACAGCTGGTTATGCCGCAAATTTTCGTATTTTTTCGACATTCGGAAGGGAATCAAAACCTTACTTATAGGGTACTTCTAGTGACCTCAGAATCTTGAAGTTTGGTACGAAGCAACGTCTTATAGCACAGATTAAGGAAAAATTACGAAAAGCATACATTTTGAGTTACATTATATAATAAAAATATTGTTACGTGGTTAGGGTTCAGGATTTGGAGTAAAACACCAAACTCTTCAGAGGGAATTTATTCACTACGGAATCCCAACACTGACTAGTCCAGTATCTTCTTTATCTCCCCGTATCTTCCTTAGGACTTTCTCTAGATTCCGCAAATGATCATCAAAGTCTCTGCCCATGATGATGACATCATCCAAATATACTAAGCAGGCATCTCCTACTAATCCAGCTAGTACACACTCCATAAGTCGCTCAAAAGTAGCCGGCGCGTTACATAATCCGAAGGGCATAACATTGAACTGCCATAAACCTTTGCCAGTTGAAAATGCGGTCTTTTCTTTATCCTCTGGGTGTATTTCTACCTGCCAGTAGCCAGATTTTAGGTCCAACGTAGAGAACCATCGCATTCCACTTAGAGTATCCAAGGTGTCATCAATTCGGGGCAACGGATAACTGTCCTTCTTAGTGATCTCGTTTAGTCGTCGATAATCTACACAAAACCGTGTACTGCCATCTTTCTTCTTAACTAGAACAACAGGAGAACACCAAGGACTTGCAGATGGTTCTATGACTTTATTTCTCTTCATGCCCTCCAACATTTCTTCAACTTCTTTCTCCTTGGCAATCGGTATTCGTCTTGCTCGCTGACGAATAGGTCTTTCGCTTTCAGTGTCAATCCTGTGCTGAACTAATGAAATTCTTCCAAGATCTTCTTCTTTGGAAGAGAAGACATCAGCAAAACGCAACAGTGACTTCTTTGCATCTGAGTATTGCTTAAAAGTCAGATTATCTTTGCTGTCTTTCAGAAGATCAATAATTGTAGAGTTATTCGCGATGTTAGGTGACACTGAGCTCAGCTTTGATTGACACTTTCTCATCCACACAACTTCTTCGCATTTTCCCACAGTATCTCCTTCATTGAGGCTTACCTCATGGAAGTCTAGGTTAACCACTCTAACCACTGCAGTATCACTTCCACGCACTAAGGTTCTTGCTGTTAGGAGTCCTCTCGCAGTTGGTTTGTGTAATGTGTCCTCAATCAAAACACATCTCTTTGCCTCCGTTTTCTTAGGCGTCGTGGGCAGTCTCACCATTATTTGAGCCTGTGTTCGTCCAGGAATAACAATTTTGTTAAGGCACGTTACTTTTCCAGTGGAAGATCCAAGAATGAAGATTTCTTCATTACCACACTTGAAAACCATTCGTGATATCAATTCCACAATTATATTTCTTCATAAAATCTAGGCCCAGTATGCAGTCATCAATGATTTCAGCTACGATGACATTGTGAGTATAGGGTGTCTCTCCCACGTACATCGTAACTGCCATTTCTCCTAGGACAGGTATTGGCTGGCCAGAAGCAGAAAGAAGCCGACAGTTGATGTTCTTGCGTCCCCTGGCCGCTTTCACTAGATGTGGCTTAACTATAGTCCTAGATGCACCTGTGTCTACTGTCATCCTGCAGTTTTTCCCATCCACTGAACCACATATTGCCAGACAATTTTCATTGCTTGCCTGTGAGATGATTATTGCTGGGGCTTCTTCTGAGCCAGCCAGTACCCGCCCCTTAGTCCTGGCTGTTACTCGTTTCCCTGCTTCTTTGAAGGAGATATCATAAACTGATTGCTTAGGTCTTCCTTAATTTCTTTTTTGATCTCTTCTATAAGCTGTTCCCTGAGCTCTTCCTTTAACTGTTTCTTTTTGCGGCAATTGAGCTGTAAATGGTCTCTTTCACCACAATTCCAGCACATAGGTCCAGTTCCATTATCCTTCTTTGAAGGGGCCTTAACCGCCTTGACTACCTCGCTCATCTCGTTAATTTCTCTCAATTTATGAACTTGCACATCTTGTCTTACCGCTTCCACTTCAAGGGCGTGTGCAAGGGCATCTTTAAGCGAGGTGTGATGTTGGAGCTTTACTGTAGCCCTTACCTCTGAATTCTTAATTCCATCCACAAAGGCTTGCAGTAGATTTTTCTCCACCATCCGGGGGTCTTCTGAGGGAAACGCTTTCCTTACGAGCCTCTCGATCTCTAGTGCCCACTGTTGTAACCCCTCGCCTGAGCGCTGGACTCTGTCGCGAAGCTGGGCTCGGAATACGTGCTCTAAGTGGCGTTCTCCGTACCTTGCTTCAAGAGCCTCCAACAAGTCCTTGAAGTCACTACCTGAGTTAGGTAATGCTTCTAATACTGTCAAAGCGGAGCCCTTCAGTGCAACGGTGAGGGCTGTCAGGCCCTGTTCATTAGTCCATCCATTTGCTGCGGCAACAGTTTGAAACTGCTGTTTATACGCGGCACAGGAAGTAGTTCCGTCGTAAGATGGCACTTTCACCTTGGGTCCAGGTGCATAAGCAACAGCGTTGCTTGACGTGACTTTCACGCCTACTGTCTCCAGGCGCAGCACTTTCTTCTCTAGTCCGGAGAAGATTGTTTCCAGACCTGTCACGCGATTATCCACCAAAGTCTCCAAATCCGTCACTCGGTTCTCTACCAAATCCACATCCTTACGGATCAGGTCCACCACGTTGCTGACTTTGCTGACAGCTGCTAATACCATTCGTTGGTCCTCACTCATGTGATGCAGCTTTTCGTGCATACGCTTTTGCTCTTCTTTTTGTTCAACATTGATGTGTTGCAGTTTACTCTGGTTCTTATTTATACACTGCAACATTTGCATCAAGCTACTAAAATCAAAAGATGCTTGAGTGGGAACCTGGTGAGAGGGGCTAGGGAACGTGGCTTGATGATTGGCGGCTGGCATCTGTTGGGCGGCGGCAATCTCTTGGGAGGCCGTAACTTCTTGCAGCTGTGACGGCTTCGGTGGTTGCGACGTTTTGGGCGGCTGCCCTGTCTTGGGCGGCTGCCATGTTTTGGGCGGCTGCCATGTCTTGGGCGGCTGCCATGTCCTGCGCGGCTGCCATATCCTGGGCGGCTGCCATGTCTTGGGCGGCTGCCATGTCCTGGGCGGCTGCCATGTCTTGGGCGGATGCGAACTCTGGGGCTACGGGCGGCAGTTGCTCGGCTGCGATGTTTTGGGCGGCTGGCGTATGTCGAGCTGTTGCAACTTGGGCGGCTGCTGCGGTAGCCTCCATTGCACGTTGAGCCCGGGTCCTGACGCCTTCCTTATCTACTTCGTCCCTCGGCAACACTGGCATTTCCAAATCCCACACTTCTGACACCAAATGTTACGTGGTTAGGGTTCAGGATTTGGAGTAAAACACCAAACTCTTCAGAGGGAATTTATTCACTACGGAATCCCAACACTGACTAGTCTTCCAACACGTCGAATATCCAAAACGCAAAGCACTCGTAGTCCTGGTCCGTTGCTGTGGTCGTAGAAATTATCACTTATCAGTTGCACACAAATCACTCGTATTAGTATCGCTCACTAAGAACACTAGCGGTCAACTGATTGACGATCGCCACGTCCGCTCCCTTATATACTGACTTATGGGTCTCTAGAAAGTTCCATATACTTCCGGTCCCGACGGCCGACAACCAAAACATTCCAGAATATTCGAGTACGTGTATGAGCGGGATAGAACACATATGTGTGAACAGGATGGAAGATGTATGAGCGCGACAGACGATGTTCGGAAAAGTTCTAGACTATTCTGTTCTGGGAGCTTCGCGACAATATTTTTACGTTTTTTTTTCTTCTCCCAGACCAGCATGGAAGATTTTATGCAGTTTATTTTGCTATAAATGATATTTATATTTACAGGCTCGTCGAAGGAAAGCAGGTGAAGATTCTGATGATGATGACTTGGGAGTAGCACCACCTGTCAACGACATCTACCGGCAAAGACAGCAGAAAAGAGTCAAATAGACCTTGAAACATGACACTTTGGCCCTATTGTCAATACCAACCCAACAACCCTTCTATAATCTGTCCGGGCGAATGGTTTGCAGAACACACAAGAGATTTTGGAAAGTAAATGAAAATAATAAAATATTTTTTATTAGTAAAAAAAAAAAAAAAAAAAAAATTGCTAAGAACCGTTATCTTCCAAAGGGCGAAAAAACATTATTATTCGTGTACTGTACTCTCTGCGTAACAAAATTAAACAGCCGTTCCGCGCGGTGTGTCCTGCGTCTGTACAGCGCCTTTGGTGGGCGCCCACACTTCTTTTGTTGGCCAGCGTCGCCTTGTCAAAACGCGCAAACCATTTGAACGGACGGAATATACTGTATTTAGTATAAGATTGGACTTAAACCTTAAGTCTCAGAGATTGTGGTTTTTCGGGTAAATACATATACATATATGGACAAATTCACACAGACTGAGGTAGCCCCTAAGTTCGAGGCTTGTGTTATGAGATACTAACTCAACAATACTATATGTTATAACAAATACATAATACAAAGATAAACATCCCAGACCAATCTGAAAAAGATCTTTTCCATCTTGACCTGACCGGGGATTGAACCCTGGATCTCCGGTGTGGCAGCCTGGCCCCTAGGCCACAGCTCATCAGATGTATAGGACTGACACACTGGTGTCAGAGTTTTCAAGCTGTAGACCCAAAGGCATCTGACACAGCTTTACGACTATCATCAATGATGGAAGCCGAGACTAACGGCTTGACGTGCCATTCGAAGCACGGAGGAGCTCGAGACATTTTTTAAGCCTGTTGCGGTCACCCATCTAAGTGGTGACCGCGCCCGGGGTTGCTTAACATGTATAACCGTTATAATGCTGGGCCGAGCTCCTTAAGTCTCAGAGATGGTTCATAATCATGTCTAAGATTTCTTGGACATACGTCCAAGTATTATTAGTACTGAATGGCTGTTGTTGTTACAAATAAATAAAATAAAATAAAGTACCGATATGACATTTTTTACGTGACGCCGGCGGCACGCACGAAAAAGGGTCGGGTTCCGTGTGCGAGAGTGCGGAACAAGCGATAAAGAGGCACGGTCGGCTTGTGACGCATCTATCTCTCTTTCACCGTTATCGACCGAATCTGTAGTACAGACAACCAATTTAAAAAATGTTTGCATTTTCATAAATTTAAGATGATGTAAGATAAAATATTGGATGTATTGAATATTTATTCAGTTTTATACTAGATATGTATTTTATACAGACCTTCTAAGAAAAAATAAATAACATACATACATATTATCACGTCTTTATCCCTTACGGGGTAGACAGAGCCTACAGTGATAAGACTGAAAGTCCACCTTTAGCGTGTTGGTGGACGTAAAGGTGGAAAACAGAATCCAAATAATGATGGGTTGCTAGCCGCATCGCCTATTGTTATTCCCTTGACCGGCTTCTACGGTCTGCGCGGGAAGAGAAGAAGCTGGCACATTCTACGTGTTTTCTTTTCTCCCAGACCAGCGTGGAAGATTTTAAATAACATGTTAGTGAAAACCTCATCAAAATCGGCCTAGTTAGACTGTCAGCGTATTTTTTCTGTGGCACGAAATTGATTTGTCACATATCAGACTGTGGCGTTGAAAAGGTTAATCTTGAATGAAATGAATCTTGTTTACTCTGACGATGTAAACTTTTCTCAATATATGTATTAATCATATGTTTTGTACCATGAAGTGAAGTATAACTATGTTAAGATACTTTAATTATAAGATTAATTGGTAATTACTATCCTTGTTTTATTTCCAACTCTGATGCCCGTGACTTCGTTCGCGTGGACTAATAATAATAAATAGTAAATAAATAAATATATACGGACAAATCACACAGATTGAGCTAACCCCAAAGTAAGTTCGAGACTTGTGTTATGGGAACTAACTCAACGATACTATATTTTATAACAAACTTTGCAATTTTTTTCTATCGAGAAAATTTAACGCAATCGTGTTTTTGAGTCAGATAGTTACCAGAGTTAGTCCTGAACTTTGCTGCATTTTTATTTCAACTTGAGTATTTAATTATTATTGATATAACAGTCAATCATGCAAAGCAGTGTGAGGTAGTACGGGCCCTTAAGGCGTCATCATTTTTATATTTCTTATAGTTTAGCTGGACCGTTATAGTTCTGCATCAGGTGTTCCAGTTTTCAAAATAAATTATACCCTATATGCTGCTCAGGCTTGATAGTTTTGATTAGTATTGATAGTAGATGAAACAAGTTTCATTCGAATCCGTCCAGTATTTCCGGAGATTATTGTGTATAAACAGACAAACAGACAGACTTTTTTTTATTCTTACTCTATTAGTATGTGTTCATCACTATATTATTTTTTTGTAAATATATTCAATGTACAGACACATTTTTTTTTACTCTTTTATTATATGTATTGATTAGCTTTCGCTCCACTATGCTGCGTTGTATCTGAGGTTGTATGGCGGTCAAAGTGACATTTTTTTTTCTTATTCGTTTTACGGCATTTGGCTTTCTATGCCTTTTAGCCCTTCATATTTTTTACCTGTTATCAACGAAATGGTGGTGTAATTCATTTCGTTGATTCAATGGACCCCTGGCGACAATTTCCACGAATCCACTGGTTTGATCATAGACGCAGTAGCAGTAAGGCGAACGACCACCAGCCCGCTATGTAAATCTCACTACGGCTGCACCATGGCACTTTATTTTAGTTATTCCACACATTGATCATAAACATGGGCATTTATAACACCAAATTACACCAATTTTACATTATAAAGTCCACTAGAAGCAATTTGCAAAACAATCCGAAACAAAAACCGTGCAGGCCGCCGAAATTCCCGCCAAGAACTCCCGTCAAAGTGACATTTAAATGTTTTTTTTTGCGGTGAAGGCAAAGTCAAAGTCAAAGTCAAAGATTTTTATTCAAAATTGGATACATGTATCTCTTTTTGAACGTCATATTTTTATTTCTTATATATTTTTTTATATATGCAAAATTGAAATACTACTAGCGTTTCGGAACGACCACTGGTGAGAAGAATACGCCGAAAGAAACTCAATCCAGCCTTGGTCCCTACGTGCCTGTGCAAAGATAACTCTTTCCCCGTATAAATTGATAGAATAATTACTAGTAGCGCTATCTAAATCTGAATCCTTGCCATTTCATGTCATCGTCATCGGGTTTATAATAGTTGGTCATTTTGCGAATTAGTCCAATGAGAGGTTCGGGGGTGTAGGGGTGCCATTTTGCGAATTAGGCATTATGCGACTAAACGTTAGTCTTGTCCATGTTCATTTAAGGCCCACTTGTTGATCAACAAGTGAGTCTCAATCAAATCGTACACAATAAGCCAATACCCAATCCCAATGATTGGGAGATCGGGACCACATCACCATCAATTTTATGTGTACTAATTAGTCTTCATTATTTTGATATAATGGTGCTAGTGTTTATTCATTCATTCATTCATTCACCATAAATAAAACAAAATTCTTCCATTTACATCGATTTATTTATTCTTTCATTGATTTCGAATATTTTATACAGTTTTGAATTCATTTGTAAACGAATGTCTAACCGACGTAAAGAGACCTACCGAGCTATATTGAAAATAACTTATTTTATAAAAATTTACAATTATCTACCGTTCTTGAGGTTTCGCTTATAAATATCACTTTGCAGAGCGAGAGATACGATATTTTAACATGGTTTTTCAGCCATTATCATGTATGTGTAGGTTTTCTTATGTTGAATATGTTACCTGAAACAAAATGTATGGAATAAGCTAATTTCCTGGGTTGTAATAATAACATAACAATTAGTCCGTCAGTTAGATAATCAAAAAATATTGGACACGTATTTTTTCTTTTGTCAAATAAACAATAAATAATGTCGCGAAGCTCCCAGAACAGAATAGTCTAGAACTTTTCCGAACATCGTCTGTCGCGCTCATACATCTTCCATCCTGCTCACACATATGTATTCTATCCCGGTCATACATGTACTCGAATATTCTGGAATGTTTTGGTTGTCGGCCGTCGGGACCGGAAGTATATGGAACTTTCTAGAGACCCATAAGTCAGTATATAAGGGAGCGGACGTGGCGATCGTTAATCAGTTGACCGCGAGTGTTCTTAGTGAGCGATACTAATACGAGTGATTTGTGTGCGACTGATAAGTGATAATTTCTGCGACCACAGCAACGGACCAGGACTACGAGTGCTTTGCGTTTTGGATATTCGACGTGTTGGAAGACCAGTCAGTGTTGGGATTCCGTAGTGAATAAATTCCCTCTGAAGAGTTTGGTATTTTACTCCAAATCCTGAACCCTAACCACGTAACATTTGGTGTCAGAAGTGTGGGATTTGGAAATGCCAGTGTTGCCGAGGGACGAAGAAGATAAGGAAGGCGTCCGGACCCGGGCTCAACGTGCAATGGAGGCTACCGCAGCCGCCGCCCAAGTTGCATCCGCTCGACATGCGCCAGCCGCCCAAAACATCGCAGCCGAGCAACTGCCGCCCGTAGCCCCAGAGGTCGCAGCCGCCCAAGACATGGCAGCCGCCCAGGACATGGCAGCCGCCCAAGACATGGCAGCCGCCCAAGACATGGCAGCCGCCCAAGACAGGGCAGCCGCCCAAAATGTCGCAACCACCGAAGCCGTCACAGCCACCCAGGAAGTTACGGCCTCCCAAGAGATTGCCGCCGCCCAACAGATGCCAGCCGCCCATCATCAAGCCACGTTTCCTAGCCCCTCTTTCCAGGTTCCCACTCAAGCATCTTTTGATTTTGGTAGCTTGATGCAAATGTTGCAGTGCATAAATGAGAACCAGAGTAAACTGCAACGCATCAATGTGGAACTTAATGGAGAAATACAAAATATGCGGGATGAACAAAAGTGCTCGAGGGATGAACAAAAGCGTATGCAGGAAAAGCTGCATCATATGAGTGAGGACCAACGAATGGTATTAGCAGCTGTCAGCAAAGTCAGCAACGTGGTGGACCAGATCCGTAAGGATGTGGATTTGGTGGATAATCGCGTGACAGGTCTGGAAACAAACTTCTCCGGACTAGAGAAGAAAGTGCTGCGACTGGAGACAGTAGGCGTGAAAGTGACGTCGAGCAACGCTGTTGCTTATGCACCTGGACCCAAGGTGAAAGTGCCATCTTACGACGGAACTACTTCCTGGGCCGCGTATAAACAGCAGTTTCAAACTGTTGCCGCAGCAAATGGATGGACTAATGAACAGAGCCTGACAGCCCTCACCGTTGCACTGAAGGGCTCCGCTTTGACAGTATTAGAAGCACTACCTCACTCAGGTAGTGACTTCAAGGACTTGTTGGAGGCTCTTGAAGCAAGGTACGGAGAACGCCACTTAGAGCACGTATTCCGAGCCCAGCTTCGCGACCGAGTCCAGCGATCAGGCGAGGGGTTACAACAGTGGGCATTAGAGATCGAGAGGCTCGTAAGGAAAGCGTTTCCCTCAGAAGACCCCCGGATGGTGGAGAAAAATCTACTGCAAGCCTTCGTGGATGGAATTAAGAATTCAGAGGTAAGGGCTACAGTAAAGCTCCAACATCACACCTCGCTTAAAGATGCCCTTGCACACGCCCTTGAAGTGGAAGCGGTAAGACAAGATGTGCAAGTTCATAAATTGAGAGAAATTAACGAGATAAGCGAGGTAGTCAAGGCGGTTAAGGCCCCTTCAAAGAAGGATAATGGAACTGGGCCTATGTGCTGGAATTGTGGTGAAAGAGGCCATTTACAACTCAATTGCCGCAAAAAGAAACAGTTAAAGGAAGAGCTCAGGGAACAGCTTAAAGAAGAGATCAAGAAAGAGATTAAGGAAGACCTAAGCAATCAGTTTATGATCTCTCCTTTAAAGAAGCAGGGAAACGAGTAACAGCCAGGACTAAGGGGCGGGTACTGGCTGACTCAGAAGAAGCCCCAGCAATAATCATCTCACAGGCAAGCAATGAAAATTGTCTGGCAATATGTGGTTCAGTGGATGGGAAAAACTGCAGGATAACAGTAGACACAGGTGCATCTAGGACTATAGTTAAGCCACATCTAGTGAAAGCGGCAAGGGGACGCAAGAACATCAACTGTCGGCTTCTTTCTGCTTCTGGCCAGCCAATACCTGTCCTAGGAGAAATGGCAGTTACGATGTACGTGGGAGAGACACCCTATACTCACAATGTCATCGTAGCTGAAATCATTGATGACTGCATACTGGGCTTAGATTTTATGAAGAAATATAATTGTGGAATTGATATCACGAATGGTGTTTTCAAGTGTGGTAATGAAGAAATCTTCATTCTTGGAGCTTCCACTGGAAAAGTAACCTGCCTTAACAAAATTGTTATTCCTGGACGAACACAGGCTCAAATAATGGTGAGACTGCCCACGACGGCTAAGAAAACAGAGGCAAAGAGATGTGTTTTGATTGAGGACACATTACACAAACCAACTGCGAGAGGACTCCTAACAGCAAGAACCTTAGTGCGTGGAAGTGATACTGCAGTGGTAAGAGTGGTTAACCTAGACTTCCATGAGGTCAGCCTCAATGAAGGAGATACTGTGGGAAAATGCGAAGAAGTTGTGTGGATGAGAAAGTGTCAATCAAAGCTGAGCTCAGTGTCACCTAACATCGCGAATAACTCTACAATTATTGATCTTCTGAAAGACAGCAAAGATAATCTGACTTTTAAGCAATACTCGGACGCAAAGAAGTCACTGTTGCGTTTTGCTGATATCTTCTCTTCGAAAGAAGAAGATCTTGGAAGAACTTCATTAGTTCAGCACAGGATTGACACTGGAAGCGAAAGACCTATTCGTCAGCGAGCAAGACGAATACCGATTGCCAAGGAGAAAGAAGTTGAAGAAATGTTGGAGGGCATGAAGAGAAATAAAGTTATAGAACCATCTGCAAGTCCTTGGTGTTCTCCTGTGGTTCTAGTTAAGAAGAAAGATGGCAGTACACGGTTTTGTGTAGATTATCGACGACTAAACGAGATCACTAAGAAGGACAGTTATCCGTTGCCCCGAATTGATGACACCTTGGATACTCTAAGTGGAATGCGATGGTTCTCTACTTTGGACCTAAAATCTGGCTACTGGCAGGTAGAAATACACCCAGAGGATAAAGAAAAGACCGCATTCTCGACTGGCAAGGGTTTATGGCAGTTCAATGTTATGCCCTTCGGATTATGCAACGCGCCGGCTACTTTTGAGCGACTTATGGAGTGTGTACTAGCTGGATTAGTAGGAGATGCCTGCTTAGTATATTTGGATGATGTCATCATCATGGGCAGAGACTTTGATGATCATTTGCGGAATCTAGAGAAAGTCCTAAGGAAGATACGGGGAGCAAACTTAAAACTGAACTCAAAGAAATGTCATCTATTCAGGAACAAAGTAAACTACCTCGGTCACGTAATTAGCAGTGAGGGTGTACAAACCGATCCTGATAAAGTTGAAGCAGTGCAAAAGTGGCCTACCCCGAAGGACAAGACAGAGGTGCGAGCCTTCATGGGACTGTGCTCATACTACAGGAGATTTGTCAAAGGATTCTCAGAGGTTGCTAAACCTTTACACCGTTTGACAGAAGACAAACGACCTTTCTTCTGGGACGAGACTTGCGAGAATTCCTTCCAAAAATTGAAGGAAAGTTTATGTAAAACTCCAATTTTGGGATATCCACAGACTGATGGTCAATTCATCGTTGACACAGATGCAAGTAACACAGCTATTGGTGGAGTGTTATCTCAGAAACAAGGTGACGCAGAAGTTGTAATAGCTTACTTCAGTAAATCTTTGTCAAGGCCTGAGAGGAACTACTGCGTTACACGGAAAGAACTCTTAGCTGTGGTAAAAACGCTGCAACATTTCAACAAGTATCTCATCGGCAGAAAGTTTAAACTGAGAACTGATCATGCTGCTTTGAAGTGGTTGCTTCAGTTTAAAAACCCGGAAGGTCAAGTTGCTCGTTGGATTGAACAACTCCAAGAGTTCGACTTTGTTACTGAACATCGCAGTGGAAAGTCACATGGAAATGCTGACGCGCTTTCAAGAAGGCCTTGCTCAGAAGATTGTAAACACTGTGTCAAACAGGAGTCTAAAGAAATCGCTGTGAAATTAACAAGGGCGAGTCCGCCGGGACCATGGGATGACGCGATCTTCAGAGAAGCTCAGGAGGATGATGAAGACATAAGGCTTATTATTGCATGGAAGGAACGCGGAGCAGAAAAACCTAAATGGGTAGAAGTTGCACCTACAAGCCCAATCACCAAAGCTTACTGGGCTCAATGGGACAGTTTTGTCTTGGAGGACGGAATACTTTACCGTAAATGGGAAAAACCAAATGGCAAAGAGTTTCACCTACAAGTAGTTGTTCCAAGAGCTAAAGTAAAAGACGTTCTTCGTGAAGTCCACGATGGGGTGTCCGGCGGACATCTTGGCGTCAAGAGAACATTAACAAAGATACGAGAAAGGTTCTACTGGCTCAACTGTCGAGAAGACGTGGAGGATTGGTGTCGCAAATGTACCATATGCGCTGCTGTGAAAGGGCCATCGACAAGAAATCGCGGTAACCTCAAGCTCTACAACGTTGGTGCACCCTGGGAACGCATTGCAGTTGATGTGGCAGGACCATTTCCTATAACTGAGTCGGGAAATAAATACTTCATGGTGGTAATGGATTACTTCACCAAGTGGCCTGAAGTATTTGCCATACCTAACCAGGAAGCTGCAACAGTAGCCTCTAAATTAGTTGAGGAAGTGATATGCCGGTTCGGTGTGCCCTTGGAAATCCACTCCGATCAAGGACGGAACTTCGAATCACAACTATTTCAAGAAATCTGTAAGATTTTAGGAATGCACAAAACAAGGACCACGCCATATCATCCTCAGTCAGATGGCATGGTGGAACGCTTTAACCAGACGCTGGAGAGGCATTTGGCGAAATTGGTTGATAACCATCAAAGAGACTGGGACAAGTACATACCGCTATTTCTCCTCGCTTACCGGACTTCAGAACACGAAAGCACAAGAGTGACCCCAGCTTTTATAAATTTTGGCAGAGAACTTCGGTTACCGGTAGATTTGCTAACGGGAAGACCACCAGAAGTTTCTCACACTGTGACAGATTATGTCTCGGATCTTCGGGAAAGAATGCGAGATGTATATGACCTAGTTCGGGAAAACGGGCTGCAAGCAAGCGAGAACATGAAAACTAGATACGACCGAAGAGCAAATACGAGTGGCTATGAAGAAGGAGCTTTAGTGTGGCTTCACAACCCAATACGCCGCAAAGGAAAATCTCCAAAGCTGCAGACGAGATGGGAAGGGCCATATAAGGTGATCACCCGCATGAACGATGTGACATACCGCATTCAACGACAACCAAGAGGAGCATTCAAAGTGGTGCATGTAGACCGCTTAGCACGTTATCATGGCAGCAACAGTGACGCTCGGGACGAGCGTCTCTAAGAAGGGGGCAGTGTCGCGAAGCTCCCAGAACAGAATAGTCTAGAACTTTTCCGAACATCGTCTGTCGCGCTCATACATCTTCCATCCTGCTCACACATATGTATTCTATCCCGGTCATACATGTACTCGAATATTCTGGAATGTTTTGGTTGTCGGCCGTCGGGACCGGAAGTATATGGAACTTTCTAGAGACCCATAAGTCAGTATATAAGGGAGCGGACGTGGCGATCGTTAATCAGTTGACCGCGAGTGTTCTTAGTGAGCGATACTAATACGAGTGATTTGTGTGCGACTGATAAGTGATAATTTCTGCGACCACAGCAACGGACCAGGACTACGAGTGCTTTGCGTTTTGGATATTCGACGTGTTGGAAGACCAGTCAGTGTTGGGATTCCGTAGTGAATAAATTCCCTCTGAAGAGTTTGGTATTTTACTCCAAATCCTGAACCCTAACCACGTAACAATAATAAAGATAAAGCGCGTCAAAGTTCAGGAGTGGGGGCTCGTGACGTCAAAGTTTGCTAAAAATTGTAGCAAACTATGACGTCACACGGAACTGCCTGAGTTCAAAGAGCTATATCTTTATTCTGAACTTCAAAGGGCTATATCTTTATCATTTTTTGTTTAATCGACGAGAGAAATATATTTTTTGAATATGTAACTGACGGACTAATTATATTTTTTTAGGAAACTAGCCTATTATTATACATATTAGAATAGGCTTGTTACCTAAAAAAATACATTTAAAATTTCCGTCTTATAGATTATCGAAAAATATTAGATACGTTTTTTTTCTTTTTTTCAATCATACAAAAATAGATAAAGATTTAGCCCGTTAAAGTTCCGCGTGACGTCACTGACCGGTACACTTTTTACCGGTCTGTTGCGTCATGAGCTTCCAGTCCTGAACTTTGATGCGCTTTATCTTTATCATCTTTTGTTTGATTGCAAAAAGAAAAAAATACGTATCTAATATTATTCGATAATCTATAAGACTGACTAATTATTTTAAATAGTTTTTTTAGGAAACAAGCCTATTATGGTAATACTAGCTTTCGCCCGCGGCTCCGCCCGCGTCAATGTCGATACCTCGGGAATATTACTTGATGATCAAAATTTCATGATGATCGGTTCAGTAGTTACGGCAAACAAACAAACTCACTTCGCATTTATAATATTAGTAAGGATTTACTACAGTTAATAAATTCCTTTTTTTGACATATCAATTACAAATTACAAAAATTATACATATATTATATGAGACACTAGGGGGGAGTAAGGCCGATTCTTTTATTTTTACCTACTTAAAAAAAAGGAGGAGGTTATCAACGCAGTTGTATTTTGCCCTTGTTTCTTATCGCATAACTCCGTCATTTATTAACGGATTTAAAAACAAAAACTTTTTTGTTGCAAGCTTACGCTTTCAAATTGGCCCCGTTTCATTAAACTCAGTTCAGTAGTTTGATTGAAGTAACAGCCTCCGTGGTCCAGTGGTTAAGGCGTTTGCCTGTTGACCCGGGGGTCGTGGGTTCGATTTCCACCGGAAGCATACTTTGATTAGTTGTTTCCAGTTTGGTTAGGAAATTGCAGGCTTGAATCACCTGATTGTATGATAATAAAGATGATTCCGTGCTTCGGAAGGCACGTTAAGCCGGTGGTCCCGGCTGCCGTTAAAGGAACCACGTCAGAGGCCGAGAGGCGCTTCCGAAGAACTCTGACACCAGGGTGTGCATGGTCGATTGACCGTGACACCTACTCGAAATGATGATGATTGAAGTACGAATTTTCTATATGCAAGATTTTATTGTTTGTCATATCACATCGGGATTTTACAAGCATTTATTTAGTTTCACCTGTCCCGATGTGTCTGTAATCAAATTTTGCGAGTCAAATTTGATCCACTTCCCGGTTACCGATTGAGCTGATATTTTGCATACATGTGTAAATCGGATGACAATACAATATTATGGCATCGTTGCGCTTGTCTGATGATGGAGTCGGAAGGCCATAGGAACTCTTAAACTAAACAAGATACACCAATCGTGTTTGGGCTTATTTGATTAGTCTTGGAAAGCACTTTACAGTGTAGATTATAATAAAAGCTTGTCACAAAAGTGTAAATTTTGCAAAAGAAAACTTGTTTACCATAGCATACCACATCTCTCGCTCTACGCAGGAGCTCTTAGAACCACTTCATCGGTCGATCTCTCCAAACACGACGTCCAGAGTACCAATGATAGCCACTATGTCAGCCAGCATCGAGTTCTTGCCGATCTTCTCCAGAGCCGCGAGGTGGGCGAAACCGGGCGCCTTGATTTTGCATCTGGAATCAAAAGATTTTTGGCGTTGAACACCTGCATGCCTACCCTGCTGCACATAGCGCGTAGAACCGATGGCCGATGGGGCAAAAAGGTTCTCGAATGGCGACCACGAACCGGCAAGCGAAGCGTCGGACACCCAACTACCAGGTGGTCGGACGACCTGACCAAGGTCATTGCCATTATTTAGAACTCAAAAAAAATGCGTTCGAGCCATGTTTGGAGCAAACCCAAGGGAAAGCTGTGTGCCTTATTTTAAAAAACTTAATATACTAACAATTTATTCCCTATATATTTTAGAAGCATGTGTATATATTAAAGAGAATATGAGTAAGTTTAGGCAAATTGTTAATAAGCATCCCAGAGCTACAAGAAACAAAATTCAAATATTGCCGCAACAGAATTCTAATATGGCTACATATAATATAACTGTATATATCATAGGTCCAAGACTGTATAACAAATTACCGGACACATTGAAAGGGTTAAATAATAAGCTTTTTAAAATTAAATTAAAGAAAATTCTAATTGACAAATGTTACTACAGCATAGAAGACTTTTTGACTGATAATATAAATATGTAATTAATTAACAAATATTGACAATAATGTTAAATTTGCACGCCTTTGTAAGGCAAAATGTATTGACACTCTAATATAAGGTTAACAACTTTTGTAACACATAGATTTATGCAAATAAATTGAATTGAATTGAAGGTCGCAGGGAAACGCTGGATGCAGGCCGCTTCCAACCGGTCATTTTGGAAATCATTGGGAGAGGCCTATGTCCAGCAGTGGACTTTTTGCGGCTGATATGATGATGATGACCTGCATGCACAGCAAATGTCACGTTCCGGTCACCTACCCCGGTCCTTGCTTGAGGATATTTTAGGATGAGAGGACTAGGAGAGAGGGGGGGAGGTAGAGATAGAGATAGATACTGACCTTCGATGGGAGACTCAAATCACTTTATTATCCAAAAAGGTAACCGGGGTACTTCGGTCGCTATATAAATTAAAAAACTTCCTTCCTGATACTACTAAAACAATGTTGATAAATGCTTTGGTATTACCGATAATCGATTATGCTGACGTGTGTTGCTCTGACCTGAGTAGCGATCGACTTAACAAACTCGATCGTCTTCTTAACAACTGTCTCCGCTTTATCTTCGGATTGCGTAAGTATGACCATGTGTCTGCTTATCGCTCCCAACTTCATTGGTTACCAATACGGCAACGGCGGGATTTGCACACTCTCTCTATCCTCTTTTCTATCCTCTTTGAACCCGCTACTCCGGCATATCTCAAGTCTAAATTTCAATTTCTGGGTGACACCCACTTCAGAGTACTTCGCTCTTCTAGCAGTCTCCTCCTCCATACGCCAGTTCATCGGAGTGGGTTCTTTGAGAACTCTTTTATTGTTCGTGCTACAAAATTATGGAATGCACTACCGGTAGATATTCGGAAGGCTCGAACTCGTTTAATATTTAAGAATAGAGTGAAAGCTCATTTTCTACAATGCCTGTCAGATAATTCGTAATATGTATGTAGTTTATGTATTGTTTATTCCTACAATATTTACTAGCGTGTATATCTGTATATAGTTTATTATCCTAGTTTGTTTTATTTCTTCTTTTTATGAATTAAAACTGGCACTACCCCGACAATTCTCCACATCACCCAGTTGGTTGACTGGTAGAAAAAGCCATTGGCTTTAAGTCCGCCTTTACACTGTATTGTGTATAAAGTTAAATAAATAAAAAAAATAAAAGTAGAGGAGTAGTAATTGTTATTGTTAACCTCTCCAACCCGTCTGGCCAGCGTGGAGAGTGTAGGCCAAGACCTCTGGCTGCTGTGGCCAAATATGGCCCTGGTAGTGCAGAGAGGGTCATGCTCCTGTAGTGGAGACTAAAAAGGACCTGATGATGATGATGATGAATTGTTATTGTTATTGACGCTGCCCATGGACAACTAGCCGTGTGGTATCCGGCAGAGTAGAATAGGACCACTCCAAGTCTTCCCGTGGATGTCGTAGAAGGCGACTTAGGAAATACAAGCTAAACAAAGCTTATAAACATCTAAGAGACCTCTCCAACCCGTCTGGCCAGCGTGGAGAGTTTAGGCCAAGTCCTCTGGCTGATCTGGCCAAGTATGGCCCTAGTAGTACAGAGAGGGTCGTGCTCCTGTAGTGGAGACTAAAACATCATCTGACACAAGGTACACTCTGAATTGATTGAAATGATTGAATTCTCACTTGCGTACCTCTACAGTGTTGAAGGTCCCATTTAGCACCTGGTTTCCGAACAGTTTATAGTTCCTGTCTACCCCGTAAGTTTGAGACGTGTAAGTTACCTGTAAGGCTTGGATCCACCATCAGACACAAGGTACACTGAATTTTCCATTGAATGCCTCCACAGCATTGAAGGTGTTATCATATAGGCACCTGGTATCCAAACAGTAGTTCCTGTCTACCCCGTAAGTTCAAGAAACGTGTAAGTTACCTGTAAGGCTTGGATCCACCATCAGACACAAGGTACACTCCGAATACTCCCTTGGTTGCCTCTTCAGCGTTGAAAGTGTTATCATATAGGCACCTGGTATTCGAACAGCTTATAGTTCCTGTCTACCCCGTAAGTTTGAGACGTGTAAGTTACCTGTAAGGCTTGGATCCACCATCAGACACAAGGTACACTCCGAATTCTCCCTTGGGTGCCTCCACAGCGGTGTAGGTAACACCGGGTGGTACCTGGTACCCCTGGGTGAACAGCTTGAAGTGGTGAATCAGAGCTTCCATCGACGTCTGCGAACAACGAACATAAGTGAGCATTTTTAGCGATTCCATAAGTCAAGCAACTCGGGCGCGGTCCCAATTGGGATGGGTGGCATAAAAATATCTCGGCTTCTCCGTGCTTAGAAAGGCATGTTAAGCCGTTGCTCCTGTAAGATAAACTACAACACAGCTTATAACTTTTTAATATTTTTTTACAATAGAAACGACAATCACTATTAACTTATGATATTCTACTTCGTGTGACAGATTTTCCTTAAACATCTGCACTGCACAAAATCTTCAAGTCGACTGACTCTAGTTGGCACGAGCAAGCCCTTTTTGTTCACTTGAGTGCCCCACTCTTGATTTGTGACGGCCCGATATTCAAAATAGAAACCGTTTATTTATATGGCCGGAAATATCATACTTTTAATAATACTTTATTTCAAACATTAGATTAATAATAATAATAATAATAATAATAATAATATTTTTATTTCAGAAATCAAGGTTCCATATTTTGTTAGTATCACTTTAAGGCTTATATACTAGGATTAGTAAATATCTGAATTATAATTAAATCATTTCAACAATTAAATTAGAATTATAGAATTAAAATAATTATTAATCTAGAATTACTGTTTAATTATTCCATTTAACTAGTCCCATTTAAAATATTACAGTTTTGGTCCACTGTTGCATCATGTGGCTGTCAACAGTTGATGCAACAGTGGCCAGTAGGCTATTGGAACTGGCCCGGATTCGCTTCATAAGCGAGGCTGTTCGCTTTCGCATAATAGCCTGAAAGCCATCTGTCCGTCTTGTCGCAAACATTTCGGACGCACTACAATGTCGCGGCAGGTGCATCAATGCCCTGAAACCGTTATTGTATTGTACACGCAGAGCGCTGTATGCTTTCTGCGTATAGCTGACCCAAAGTGCACAGGTGTAGAAGGACTGACAATACGTTTTAAAAAGTTTTATTTTAACTTCTTCTCCACACCTTGCGAACCTTCGAGCCAGCATATTGCTTCGAACAGACAGCGCCCTACGTTCCCGTTCCAGGTCCAGGTCATCCTTGAGAGACTCGCCGAGCCAATGCCCTAGGTATTTAAATTGAGTGACTTGTTCCAAGGCGTTACCATTGAGTGTTATAGGTGGCACAGTTTTGTAAGTTTTATTGCCCGCCTTAAACAATAGCAATTTGCTTTTACTCGCATTATACCGGAGGCCATGGGTCTCGGCGTATCTCTCACAGATGGCGAGCAGCTTACGAAGGGCACTGACAGAGGGAGCCAGCAGCACCATGTCGTCAGCGTAACTGATGTTGTTAATGAAAGTACCATGCACTGAGCAGCCAACTTCAGTACCACTGAGTTCCTCTATCAATTTATTAGTATACAGGTTAAAAAGGCTGGGAGATGTGAGGCCGCCCTGTCTTACCCCACATTCCAACCTGTACACTTCCGATAGCGAGTCCGCCCACCTGACATAATTATTTTGATTATTGTACCAATATTTAAAAAGACTTACAAACTCCTTCGGTAGGTCCGTATCGTCTGCCAGTTTTCCCCACAGCATTTCATATGACACTGTATCAAAAGCCTGTGATAGGTCTAAAAAACATGCATATATTGGGGTTTTTCTAGCGGTATAATACTGAACGGTATTCTTGAGACACAAAATAGCGGCTTCTGTAGAGAGTCCAGGCGTAAAACCAAACTGGCCGTCGTGCAGTTTTAAATGATTTTTCAAATGTTTCTCAAGCAGACCGTCCAGCACTTTCGCCATAATTGTGGCTAACGATATGGGCCTATAATTCTTAATACTGGACACGTCACCTGTTTTACTCTTTACGATGGGAACTACTATAGTTTTCATAAGATCCTCTGGTAGGTATGAATGCCCAATACATAAAGAATAAAACATAGCCAAGACTCGCGGCAGGTGCACTCCCGCATGTACTAAATGTTCTATGCTAAGAGAATCGTGGCCTGGTGACTTGCCACGCTTCATATCTTTGATGACAGTTGATACATCACCTGCAGAGAACATGACATATGTCCCCGTCTGAGACTGACACTCATCTTTATGCGAAACCTGCCCCTGTCGGAGAGGAGATTTTACTTCGAAATGAGTCTTAAATAACTGAGCAATCTGGGCAGGTGCGGTAATCCCTTCTATACTCACAGGCAACCCAGGCTTGTGATTCAATTTATTGATGTCTTTCCAAAAAGATTTAAAATTTTTAGAGGAATGATGACAAGCAATAATTTCCATTTTTATTTTCTCTTGGTTGTCTTGACACCATTTGAGCTGTGATTTAAACACTTTCCTCTTATCATTCATCACTTCATATACAGTCCCGTTTCTAGGTTTACCACAAAGGACCCAATTTTGAAAAGCAAGCCTGGCCTGTCCGTGCGCACTACTTACATACTTATTCCATCCTATAACAGGCCTCTTTCGGTTATCTATTTGCGTCTGCTTACAGCTCTGTATTGACGCTTCTGTTAGGATGACAATAATTTCTTTATACATATTATCTATTACATATTTATGCGTTTTGTTGTTACATAGCATATCACTACACAGGCTTAAGTCCGTAGGAAAGTCTATCTCTCTTAGTTTTTGATTACAATAAATATTGTACATTTCTATTTGCTGTCGGGTTCTTTCACCCCATACAACTTTATTTCTTTCCCTAACACACTGTAATATTTTTGGACGTATGTTATCCAATTTACATTTAATAAACAAAGGGAAATGATCTGACCACGATACACTATAGTCTATATGGGCACTAGTCACAGAGTTCCATGCTGCTTCTGATACTGCACAGTGATCCAACCAACTACGAGTACCGTGAGCGTCACTTATATACGTATATGAATCGGAGTTAATACCTATCAACTCAAAGTCTGCAATCCGCCACCTTTGGTCTACACAGAAACTACATAGTTCATTTCCAAAGTCCTTACCTGGATGTGCATTAAAATCGCCCAGTATGAAAGCAGTTTCCACTGAGCTGTCGTCAATAATAGCACTTATCTCAGCTAGACACTCGGTAAACTCCGCCAAGTTTTCTTTTACTTCAAAAGGCATATACACCGAAAACACTAAAAAAGAGCGATTCGACGACACCACTTTAATTACAGCTATACGCTCACTTTTACACTCCACTGTAGTAACGGTAGGAAACAAACTTTTTCGCCAAAGAATCGCCACGCCTCCATACTTTCTGCCTCGTAGAATTCCTGCGCCCGTATCTATCGCTGATTTCCCTGTATAATTGAAATCTCTGTCTACAGTACCTAGATATGGTATGTCATGGGGCATAAGCCAAGTTTCTTGTAGGCAGACAATATCTGCTGACTCGCATAAAGTTCTTACGTAATCAACTGCTCGAGTTATATTTTTGCAGTTGAACGTAGCCATAGTTTGACAATTACTATTATTTGGCACCTGGGTCATAATCATTTTGTATTCTATTCTTTCTATTCGTACCGCCGTTAAGTTTGTTTACATATACAAATCGTCTGAAAGACACTCCCTCCGGCCACAGACTGTCCTCCAAGAACATTGACAATTTAGTGTGTGGTACAAAAACCTTATACGCGCTATAGTTTCTTTGTTTCATCATATTAATTTTCTTCAGGCTAACTGAAACCTGTGTTCTCTTCTCAATATAATCGATAATATCTTTCTCTGATGCTTTTTTGTCAACATTATTTATAAACAACGGTATATTTTTGTTTGCCGCTTTAAAATTACATTCCGGCTCTGTAATCGCTTTTCCTCTCACTCCAATATACTTATACGAGCTCTTTTTATTTTTCTTATGTGTAACGACATTCCACCCCACATCTTTGTTTTCATCCTGGCTTATAACCGTTTGTGTTTTCGCTAGCTCCCTATTTGCGGTAGGCAGCGTCTGAGTCATCGCCGTCGGTCTATAGCCTGCCACCTCGTTATCGGCATGTGCGGGCGCGGGCGGGGGCCTATTAACTTGCGCAGGAACTTCGTTTATAGATGCCAATACCGTGTTATTCTCAGAAGAAACTGGCTGAATATGCGATGAGAACTCAGTTACATTCTGTACTGGGGAAAGAGGCACCTGATTTAAGTCGTTGTTGACCGCCTGACTATCCTCGATAACGCGCGATTTGTTTACAATGTGGGATAATCCTACTGGCCCACTGTCGTAGCCGCAACTTTCGTTTATTCCACCACCTCGTTTACGAGTTATATAGTTGTAGTCAAAATTGTTTATTATTGAGGTTTGCTTTAGATTTTGAAGCTCTTTTTTGACCTCATCAAGTTGGTTAATATTGACGTAACCCTCTTTAATTTCACGTATATCTTTCTGTATTACTAGAAGATCTTTTAGGAGCTTCGTAACATCGACATGGTCGAAACATACGGGGGGTAGTTTTTTCAAAACTCGGGCCGTAAATATCGGCATCAGTTCCTCGTCAATTTCTTTAAAAATCGCTATTATGTCGTATAAATCTCGTTGAGCTTTTCCCTCCCGTTTTCTGACTATTTTTCGCTTCGCTGTCGGGATCGAATCAAATAGAAGATTCTTCGCTATTTCAATCTCCTCCGTAGAAAAGGCACTTTTGCAAATATTCACTAAACCTTCTTCATCTATTACTTCATACTTATTTTGAATAAAAGCCAACAGTTCTGATATGACAATATTACAATTACTGCACTTAATGACTTTCGAAGTCATTTTTAACACAAAAAAGAGTAAATTGAGTTAAATAAAACAATTTATTGACATAATAATTTACAAATATATGGAAACCTTACACTCCCGACTGTCTTCGCTGATGGCAGTCGTTAAGCTATGTCAGATGCGTTAAGGCAGCTTGAAAAATCTGACACCAGTGTTGGCCTCTTGCACATACGAAAAATAAATAACAAAAATAATAATTGTTTCCATCTTTCTTTTACCTTTATTTATAACGCAACTAAGCAAAATTAAAAAGCCCTTATAAATATGTATCAAGCTGTATCAAGTATAGTTAGAAACCTAGTTTTTAGGTTTCCGTACCCAAAGGGTAAAAGCGGGACTCTATTAATATCGCTCCGCTGTCCGTCTGTCTGTCTGTCCGTCTGTCATCAGGCTGTATCTCATGACCCTGAAGACAGTTGAATTTTCACAGATTATTGACAGTGAATAAAATAACAATAAATTTAAGCATGTCAATTTTTTTGCCGTTATATACAATGGGGCTAGGCTCTGTCTACCCCGCTAGGGAAAAAGACGTGATACTATGTATGTATGTTTGTTTATTGTAGAGAAGTGGGCCAAGGAATAGAAAAGTAGAGAGACATACCTTCATCTCCTCCCTGGAGGGCGGGGTGAGTTTAGCGTCGTCAGTCTTGACCTCACCCGGAGGCATCTGGTTGAGGCACTGGTCGATGATACGCAGGGACTGACGCATCTCTTCAGCACGGCACAAATATCTGGAAGTAACATTGAATTAGAAAAACCGGTCAAGTGCGAGTCGGACTCGCGCACGAAGGGTTCCGTATCGTTATCTATAAAAAGTAAAAAAGATATGATGTCACTTAAAATTTATTCTTTTCGCAATGTTTCCTTTATCTGTGCTATACGACGTCGCACCAAATTTCAAGATTCTGAGTTCACGGGAAGTACCCTGCAGGTTTTGATTCCCTTGCGAATGTCGAAAAAACACGAAAATTTGCGGCATAACCAGCTGTATCTTTTTCCAAGGGACAGAAGACAGAGTACTTGATATGAATTTTAGCTTGATACCTCAACTTCCTCAGAAAAAAAAAAAAAAAAAAAAAAAAAAAAAAAAAAAAAAAAAGGGTCTTGACAGACCGACAGACAGACAACCGAGTGATTCTATGAAGGTTCTTTTTTACCTTTTGAGGTAAGGAACCCTAAAAAACTATGGAAGCGTAACTCTCATACAACTAACGATTCAATATTATTATAATTTTTTTTAATAGATATTCAGTCATAAAATAATTGCTTGTTATAAGAACATTACTGTGCTTAATATTCAATTTACTAATTATGTTAATCCAAATTTTCATGCTGTATTAATTACGATTCGAACTAAGCACTGTTGAGATATTACAACGTTTCATTATTTAGGTCCCCACGAGACAGGCCTGACCTAGTGTGGGGATCACGAGTAAACTAAGTAGTTTAGATAACTTCGTTTATCTTTCGTCACAAAGTTACATATCATGCATTTGTGTACTTGTAATTTTTTTTGGCAAATAAACATTTTCTATTTCTATTTTCTAATATCGGTCCCATTTACGCAAACAAATTAACTCAAACCACAACGAAAAACTTACGCACTCATAGACGAAACTAGTTTGCGATTGGCCTCGTCAAGGTCACGGGGCGGTATCAACATATCTAATGAACGCTATGGTGTTAACATAGCGGAGGTAGGTAGGCTAACAGTTCGCCTCGCTCGCTATGATAAGTTACTCCAGTGTCACTTTTTCGTCTTTTCCTTGCGTTTCCTGCACCACTTTACTACACAAGAAGTAATTTTTTTCTTAATTCGTTAAGATTTCGCCGATGTTCACAAAAAATATGTCGTTAAATGCTTTTATCGACACGTCCTTCCGTCACGAAGCACGTGGCAGACTAGTTCGCGAACAGATATACTTTTGTAAGTCCCGCCCGCTTTGATCTTCTTTGCGTGGTGTCAGTTTTTGAGCGCAATGCTGCTTCCATAGTTTTTCTAATTCAATGGGAAGTATACCTACGATCACTTCGAAGGTGAAAACCGAACAAATCCGGTAAGAATGATGCGCGTTTGGACACGTGTTCACCGACTTCGACGAATTAGGAATCGTTTGTTCAGAGCTATAAGTATAACATATGCTGGTACTTCATCATCATCATTATCATCAGGTCTATTTAGTCTTCACTGCAGGAGCATGACCCTCTCAGTACCACCGGAGCCATACTTGGCCAGAGCAGACAGAGGATTTGGCTAACAGAGTGTAAGCCAGACGGGTTGGAGAGTTCTCATTGATGTTTATGAGCTTTGTTTAGCTTGTATGTCCTAAGTCGTCTCTTACGACTTCCATGGGAAGACTAGGAGTGGTCCTATTCTACTCTGCTGGAAACCACACGGCTAATAAATGTTATAAATTAAACACACTCAACAAGTGGGTTTAATTTTTAACACCCCTCGGAGCGCAACATATATCATGGCGACCCTGCCAGTGGCGTGCTTCGTCGGTACTGGCATGTATATACTACATATATATACCCCTTAAAGGGGTGACTCAGACCATCAATATGAACAACTTTTTTCATGGGACCAACGCCGGAAACTAAAAAAAAAAATTTGCCATTTCCATACAAAAGAGTTCCGCTGCCCGGCCAGTTTGTATGGGAATGTCGTATTTTTTCTGAGTGCCCAGCTTTGTTCATATATCTTATCTTCGATGGGGCCGACTCAGAGTCGGTAGCACGTCTAACCTTTGGGTTATTTTGTACTTACCCCATGCCTTACTCACCCGCACGGTTTATTCTGAAGAAGGACTGCATGAGCTTCAGAACATCGCCCAGTGCGTAGTGCCTGTAGTCCTCTAGCTCAGGATAAGGTGATCCTAAGAGGTCCAAACGCTTACCAGCTAACGAGTCACAGATACACAGAATGTGTCTCATTGTCTCCTCCGATTCCTCACATGCCCTACATAGTGGGCTTTCGACAATTTTCAGTTTAAAACATATAGGAAAAGTTGACAATTTTAAGTTTAAAACATATAGGAAAAGTTGTTCATTTTGATGGTCTGAGTCACCCCTTTAAGGGTCCAAAACGATCAGAATTTTATCATGTATATGTATGTTACCTGTCGTAGCAATCCCCATTGGTACCAATGGGCACGTCGAATTCCATGCGGTCATAGGCATCGTAGGGCTGAGTCTTGCGGAGGTCCCACTTGATACCAGAGCCTCGCAGCATCACGCCGCTGTGAGACAAAAATCACATTTAGGAAAGAAATCCTATTACCTTCAATCCTTACTAATATTATAAATGCGAAAGTCAGTTTGTTTATTTGTTTGTTTGTTACGCTTTCACGCCGTAACTACTGTATGCAAAATTTTAGGATGATCGGTTGATCATCATGAAATTTTGCATACAAGTTCTCTGGAGTACGGAGAAGGACATAGGCTACCTTTTATCCCGGGAAAAAGTACTATTCCCGAGGGATCGACATTGACGCGGGCGGAGCCGCGGGCATAAGCTAGTCAAGTATAAATCTCTCACATGCTTCATTCATTCATTTCGAGTAGGTGTCACGGTCAATCGACCATGCACGCCCTGGTATCAGAGTTCTTCGGAACCGCCTCTCGGCCTCTGACGTGGTTCCTTTAACGACTACCAGATGGCAGCCGGGACCACCGGCTTAACGTGCCTTCTGAAGCACGAAATCATGTTCAATCTTCGTCAATCAGGTGACTCAAGCCTGCAATGTCCTAACCAAACTGGAAACAACTAAACAAAGTATGCTTCCCGTGGGAATCGAACCCACGACCCCCGGGCCTAGAGGCAAACGCCTTAACCACTGGACCACGGAGGCAGTTCCTTAACCACTCACATGCTGGGCTGGGAGAAAAAAATAAAAACGTCTCTTTCCGCGTTGATCAAGAGCCGATCGAGGGAATGGGCGTTAATCTAATGAATAATATTGTCGCGAAGCTCCCAGAATAGAATAGTCTAGAACTATTCCAAACATAGTCTGTCGCGTTCATACATCTTCCATCCTGCTCGCACATATGTATTCTATCCCGCTCACATGCATACTCGAATGAAGGGATAACGACGTGATACATACATATGTATGTATTCATAATAAAGGTAATTCGCGGCGGTCGTGGGTTCGATCCCCACGGGAAGCATACTTTGTTTAGTTATTTCCAGTTTGGTTAGGACATTGCAGGCTTGAACCACCTGATTGTCTGATATTTTTTTTTTACTTTTTTTATACTAAATACTGGATTAGGCGTTTGTCTCCCATCTCACCTGATGGTAAGTAATTTAGATGATTCCGTGCTTCGGAAGGCACGTTAAGCCGTTGGTCCCGCCTGCCATCTGGTAGTCGTTAAAGGAACCACGTCAGAGGCCGAGAGGCGGTTCCGAAGAACTCTGACACCAGGGTGCGCATGGTCGATTGACCGTGTCACCTACACGAAATGATGATGATGATGAAAGGTAATTTACCTAAATCCATAGTTCAAGGCGTCTTGCGCAGTGACCACACCGATATCCTTGGTCCTCTGCACCCAGAGACGGTTGGTTGTCAACACATCTTCCACCTCGTCGATTCTCTCTGCGAACTTCTGCGCAAACTCGTAGATATCATCCATAAGGCCTAGGGGCATGTCCTGAAATGATACAATAAAAAACATTATTTAAAAATAGTTTCACTTCATAGAGTTTCACTTACCTCTGAGGTCCAGTGTTTAAGGCGTTTTCCTAGACCCGGGGGTCGTGGATTCGATTCCCACTGGAAGCATACTTTGTTTGGTTGTTTCCAGTTTGGTTAGAACATTGCAGGCAAAACACCTGATTGTCTGATAATGAAGATGTTTTCGTGCTTCGGAAGGCACGTTAAGCCGTTGTTCCCGGCTGCCATCTGGTAGTCGTTAAAGGAACCACGTCAGAGGCCGAGAGGCGGTTCGAAGAACTCTGACACTACGGTGTGTATGGTCGATTGACCGTGGCACCTACCCGAAATGATGAATCGTTTTCACAGAACCGGGAAATAAGATCAAAAGAAAACAAGTCTTTGTATGGGACCTGCAACTACCATCCACCGGGTGTGCATGGTAGATTGACCGTGTCACCTACAGGAAATGATAAAGATGATGACTGTTCTTTCTTTCTTACCAGAGAAACTCCTCCCGGCCGTATATAGGCGGCGTGCATTCTGGCACCACTGACTCTCTCGTAAAACTCCATCATCTTCTCTCGCTCTTCGAACAGCCAGAAGAACGGAGTTAAGGCACCCACGTCGAGGGCGTGAGTTCCGATGGCCATGATATGGTTGAGAATACGAGTGATCTCCGCGAAGAGCGCTAGGAGGATAAATAATAAATAAATAAATATATACGGACAAATCACACAGATAAGCTAGCCCCAAAGTAAGTTCGAGACTTGTTTTATGGGATACTAACTCAACGATACTAAGTATATTTTATAACAAATACATATATAAATAAACATCCACCAAGCAAATGGAGAGGATACAAAACATTTTAAATCATACACGGTGAAATTTTGATCGTTCTGGACCCTTAAAGGGATGATTCAGCCCGTTGATATAAACAACTCTTCCTATGGGACCAATACTGGGAGCTCAAAATTTTTTTTTGCGTTCCCGTACAAATTAACCGGGCGGGCGAATTTATTTGTATGGAACTGCCCATTATTTTTGTGATTCCCAGCATTGGTCCCATAGGAAAAGTTGTTCATATCGATGGGCTGAATCACCCCTTTAAGGGTCCAGAACGATCAAAATTTCACCGTGTACAACATAGTTTAACACAAGAGGTGGTCTTATCGGTTAGAGCAATATCTTCCAGACAACCCTTGAAGAGAAGTACGTAGTCGCAGAAAAATTACTAGTACTAACGTACAGAAGTCGCAAAGGTATTCAAAGAAATATCAACTCAATGTAGTTAGCGATACGGTGTAATTTAGCTCGCGTCAGAACGCAACACCTTTTAGTTTAGATACCTGCCGCAAGCCAATTTTATACTTATAGCTCTGAACATACGATTCATAATTCGTTAAAGTTGGTGAACACATGACCAAACGCGCGTCGTTTGTACCGGATTTGTTAGATTTTCCTTACTTATTCGTAGGATTTTCCCCTTCGAAGTGGTGCAATTAAGTATAAATAAATAAATACTTGGTGAAATTTTTATCGTTATGGACCCTCAAAGGGGTGACTCAAACCATCAATATGAACAACTTTTCCTATGGGCACAAAGATGGGAACGCAAAAAAAAAATCCATATTCTCATACAAATTGGCCGGGCGGCGGAACTCGTTTGTATGGAAATGACGAAATTTTTTTTGAGTTCTTAGCATTGGTCCCATACAAAAAGTTGTTCATATTGATGGTCTGAGTCACCCCTTTAAGGGTCCAAAACGATAAAAAATTCACCATGTAGATACGGACAAATCACACAGATTGAGCTAGCCCCAAAGTAAGTTCGAGACTTGTGTTATGGGATACTAACTCAACTACTATATTTTATAACAAATACATATATAGATAAACATCCAAGACCCAGGCCAATCTGAAAAAGATCATTTTCCATCGTGACCTGACCGGAGATCGAAGCCGGGGCCCTCGTGTCGCAGGCTGGCGTGTTAACCACTCGCCAAGTATAATTTGGATTATATATATACTATTGACTGGAAGAGATCCCATCTTGGGATAAGTCCGCCCTTGTAGACTGATCTTTCTTAACTGTATTTATTATAGCTTTTTTCTTCTACAATAAAGATATCACAAACAAACAAACGGATACTTACTACGTATATACTTGGCTCTTAACGGGATGTCAATATTCAAGAGTTTCTCAACGGCCAAGCTGTAGCACTGCTCATTGCACATCATGGACACGTAGTCCAGACGATCGAAGTACGGGAGCGCTTGGGTATATGTCTTGTACTCGATAAGTTTCTCGGTACCACGGTGAAGGAGACCGATGTGAGGATCTGCGGCGCGGACGGTCTGAAAAGTACAAAATTATTATAGCGACAAGAGACAGGGGTGTGGCCGGCCTTTCAATGAGTTGGGGCTGGGCAATGACGGCAGAAAGTGACCCCCTCCCCACGGCTCTCTTACTCACCGAAAAAAGCTTAGGAGCCGGCCCATATTTCTGTGTATAATTCTTTGTATGTGTGTTGTGGCAGCAAATAAATGAGTTACCTATCTATCTACAAGCAAAAAAAAATTTTTCGTTATAAGAGACCTCTCCAATCCGTCTGGCCAGCGTGGAGAGTGTAGACATAGACATAGACATACGTTTATTTGACACAGCAACACACATATATTACAAAAAAAACAATAAGTAAGAAAAGTGTAGGCCAAGTCCTCTGACTGCTCTGGCCAAGTATGGCCCTAGTAGTACAGAGAGGGTCGTGCTCCTGTAGTGGAGACTAAAAAGGACCTGATGATGATGATGATAATGAAACAAAGGACATTGGACGTTAGAAGTACGTAATTATGTATCATATTCAAATGGCACGGCTGCTACCGTTGATGGCCGCCTTTAGCTGACTCTGATTCTAATTAAGAAGGTTCCCAGTTGGGTGTTGCAGTTGTCCATGGGGTGACTCGCTTGCCTGTTTGCCGTCCTATACACGGTGAAATTTGATCGTTCTAAACCCTTAAAGGGGTGATTCAGCCCGTCGATATGAACAACTTTTCCTATGAGACCAATGCTTATTTATTATTTACTAGCTTTCGCCCGCGGCTCCGCCCGCGTCAATGTCGATCCTTCGGGAATAGTACTTTTTCCCGGGATGAAAGGTAGTCTATGTCCTTCTCCGTACTCCAGAGAACTTGTATGCAAAATTTCATGATGATCGGTTCAGTAGTTACGGCGTGAAAGCGTAACAAACAAACAAACAAACTCACTTTCGCATTTATAATATTAGTAAGGATAAGGATAAGGATTGTTACTTTTTATAGACGTTTAAAAGTTAATAGTGTTGCTGAAAATATCAAGTAATTGGCGACGAAACTTTTTCTAGATATAGCTTTTTTGTTATTTACCTAGGTTTTAAATATTTTGATGTAACTATTTATTTTGATTTTGATCTTCGAACTGTATTTTATATTTTTTTCATGCTAGTATTCCATAAAAAATAAGGCTGAGCTACGAAAAAATAGACGTTTTACGGTATTCTTCTGATGCACAACGCCTTAAAGATATGATAACAAACCTCTCCATCCAGTTCGAGCACAAGTCGCAGCACACCGTGAGCGGCGGGATGCTGCGGCCCGAAGTTCAAGATCATGTTCCGAACCTGCTTTTGGGCCGGGGTCACCACACCTGAAACAGTACTTATCATATTATGCGGAGCTTCGATCAAGGTGTAAAAGAAATGGATAAGGGGTAAAGCGCAAGGCCCAATCGATATCATCATTTAAAAGTAAGGTTAAGTCTCATTTTCTCTCTTTAATTTTAAATTAGGACTAAGTATTTCCAAATTAGCCGTGTGGTATCCGGCAGAGTAGAATAGGACCACTCCAAGTCTTCCCGTGGATGTCGTAGAAGGCGACTTAGGAAATACAAGCTAAACAAAGCTTATAAACATCTAAGACACCTCTCCAACCCGTCTGGCCAGCGTGGAGAGTGTAGGCCAAGTCCTCTGGCTGTTCTGGCCAAGTATGGCCCTAGTAGTACAGAGAGGGTCGTGCTCCTGTAGTGGAGACTAAAAAGGACCTGATGATGATGATGATGATTTCCAAATTTATATAATTTACTGTCATTGACATTGTTCTCATCTTTTTATTGTATACTATATATATTCATAGATAGGTATTCGTTTTATTTTTACAATATGTATGAAATATTTTATTGTATGTAATATATATATATATATGCTGCACCGCTCTCAATTAATGATTTAAATTATTCCTACCCAAAGGTATGAGGTTGGCTGAAAGAAATTGGATATTGGGATAAGTCCGCCTTTGTACCTATTATTTTATTTTTATTTTTGTTTCTTCTATTGTTAAGTTTTGTTATAATGGTGCAATAAAGTGTATATTATTATTCACTTTATTTAACTTTAATCTTAGGTCTAAGTTTTATAATATTTGTATAAAAGTAAAATATAAAAATATGATACAAAACATAAAAACATTATAAAACCTAAACCTAGCTCGCCGCCAGCAGCGGGGCAAGGCTCAAGCTACCGGCGGTTAAGGCTGCAGAGAAAGAAACCTCCTGACTATGCGTGACGTGTCCAGGAGTGCTGCCTTCTGTATCTGGCCCTTGATCCAGCCATCCAGCGAGGGACTCTTAAGGTGTTGGTCGAGACTCTTCGCTATAAGGCCGTTTGCAGATACAACTATCGGGACAATGATCGTCGAATCCACATCCCACATAGCGGTCACCTCGTGAGCCAAGTCAAGGTACTTGCTGAGCTTGTCCTTCTCGGCTTTCACGAGGTTCTCGTCATGCGGGATGGTGATATCGATGAGCATTGCCTGGCGCGTCGATCGATCTGTCAACACGATATCAGGCTTATTGGCAACAATAGTCCTGTCCGTAATAACAGATCGATCCCAGTAGAGCGTGGCATGACCATTTTCGAGAACTGGCGCCGGCGTGTACTTATAGTACGGTCTATTTGTTATAAAATATTGTATCGTTGAGTTAGTATCCCATAATACAAGTCTCGAACTTACTTTGGGGCTAGCTAATCTGTGTGATTTGTCCGTATTTATTTATTTATTTATTTAATTATGTACATCATCATCATCATCATCATTTCGAGTAGGTGTCACGGACAATCGACGATGCACACCCTGGTGTTGGAGTTCTTCGGAACCTTTCGGCCTCTGACGTTGTTCCTTTAATGACTACCAGATGTACATAGGCCCATATTATAAATACTTTACAGACTTACATACATTAAAATTCATATAAATAAATACCAAAATAATTGTTAGAAAAATAAACTATTTATAGGGTTCAGTAGCCAAATGGCAAAAACGGGAACCCATAATAGATTCGTCATGTCTATCCGTCCATATGTCACAGCCATATGGACGGATACTTTTTAAGAACTATACTGTTGAAACTTGGTAAGCAGATGTATTCTGTGAACCGCATTAAGATTTTCACAAATTTGTTTTTCATCAAACCCATTCTTGTGGGTTATCTATGGATAAGTCTTCAAAAATGATATTGAGGTTTCTAACATAATTTTTTTTCTAAACTGAAAATTTGATTGAGAGAGTTAGAATATGATTTTACATACTGTTGTAAGGTGGATGCTTCATCATTGAGGTGACCTCATCCGGGAACATGACCACACCCTCGAATTGCTTCACAAACTCTGGGTCCGGCATCCATCGGTGACCCTTACGGTTTGAACTGAAATGTCATTATTATCGATTAAAAAGTAATTATTAATTATGTTATAACAGCAGCACAGATAATTCATATTTATTTTGCTATTTTTTTCTCCTCATATTTGGAAGGCAAAGGGATCTAGCACAAATAGCCAAAACCTATGTATTTTAAGTCTTTTGTCATACATTAAACATTTTTCTCTTTTCAAGTCAATTATGCCACAAGAGAAGCATAGAAGAGGTTTCATTGTTTTTCCTGTGTTCATGCATACTTTTATTTATACAGGCTAAGTGGTATCTAACGCATAACCTCCTAAAGGTGACTTAGGTACATCAAGATTAACTACGTTTGTCCCATGACATTTTGTAATTCGATATTTAAAAAAAAAAATGCAATTTTGCCATTCTACTCGTCTTAACTCTATGGTAATCAGAGCTACGAGGTAATAGTTTAGTAAATAGTAGGTACCTAGGCTCACGTGGCACGCGGCCGGCAGCATAGACTTAACGTTTGATAGAAATCCACATAAAAGCTATTGTATGTAAAATCTTACTATGTATTGCGTTTAGGTAAAAGTCATAGAACAAACATTGTTAGTCATGATGTACCTAAGTCGTCTTTAACAGGTATTGCGTTAGTTAATGATCATCATCATCATTAGGTCCTTTTTAGTCTCCACTGTAGGAGCACGACCCTCTCTGTACTACTAGAGCCATACTTGGCCAAAGCAGCCAGAGGACTTGGCCTACACTCTCCACGCTGGCCAGACGAGTTGGAGAGGTCTCAAAGATGTTTATAAGCTTTGTTTAGCTTGTATTTCCTAACTCGCCTTGTACGACATCCACGGGAATACTTGGAGTGGTCCTATTCAACTGGCTGGGGATACCACTCGGCTACGTTAATTAGAATACCTGTTTATATAGATATAGATCAGGCTCACTATACAAGAAATGTGGTTGTTGTCATTGATGATTGTGTAGTGGCAGGCCTCTCTCACTCCCCGTGTCAGTACACACTGGGCAAATCCAGAAGGAATGACAAGCGTTTGGTCATTTATCTTCACTGATTCACTGAATTATTTGTTCAGAGCTACAAGAATTAAATTTGCTTGCAATGGACTCTATAGGTATCTAAACAAAAAGGTGCTGGGTTCTGACGCGAGCTAAATTACACCGTATCGCTAACTACATTGAGTTAATATTTCTTTGAATACCTTTGCAGGGTGCAACTCTGTATGCAAGTACTTGTACTTATTTTGTGACAGTAGTATGGAACCCATACTGTGTGTCTGTTGATCTCAACAGCTCTGTGGCGTAGTGGTTAACACACCAGACTGCGACACGAGTGAGCCCAGGTTCGATCCCCGGCCAGGTCAAGATGAAAAATAATCTTTTTCAAATTGGCCTGGGTCTTGGATGTATATCTATATATGTATTTGTTATATAATATAGTATCGTTGAGTTAGTATCCCATAACACAAGTCTCGTATTTACTTTGGGGCTAACTCAATCTGTGTGATTTGTCCCTATATATTTATTATTTATTATCTAACTTGCACTTGCGCAGCAGTACTCCATGCTCTAAGAAACCCTTTGATTGACTCTGCGCTCATCCTCGAATGCCACATCGCATTGAACGAACTCTGTAAGTATAACACAGTTACCTTACAGTGGATAAAAGGCCACAGTAACTCACTCGGGAACGATGCAGCGGACGAACTTGCAAGGAGGGGGTCGAATATGATTCCATTCGGCCCACTACCAATGGTACCCATACCATTCGCGCAGGTACGTTCATGGATCAGTAACCGAGGTAAGGCCGAACATCAAAGAATCTGGTCAACCCTGGACACATGCCGACAAGCTAGGGAAACCTTGCCTGTCCTAAACAGCAAGCTCTCAAAACGCATGCTGGCGCTACCAAGGGTAAAATTACGACTCCTTATAGGAATAATTACCGGGCATTGCTCGTTAAACAAACACCTATTTGTTATAGGAATCACTAACAGTCCCCTTTGCAGAGGCTGCCTACAAGCTGAAGAAACTGCGAAGCACCTCCTACTGGAGTGCCCAAGCATAGCATCTACTAGAGAGGAGTTCCTGGGACACCCGGGGACCATGAGCGAGGCCTGCAGCACACCCTCTGCAGTCCTACGTTTCCTCGACGAGCTGAGATGGCTCGAGTAAAACAACAAAAAAAAATGAGGGAGAGAGCAGTCTCCCCAAGGCAGAAGACTGGGAGAACAGACGTCTTCAGCTCACACACAATGGGCCCAAATGAGAGGCCTAAGTGTGGAAAAATGCCCACGGAACCAGGTGAACCAGGTGAACTAACTTGCACTTTGTCATTTTGCTTAATTAGCTAGCTGCAACCTAGCCAACCCTATTACTAAATGTGAAGGTGCTAACAATGTTATAGTAATGACAACTATGGTCAGAACATAGCCATTTTCAACTCGAAAGAAGTAGTTTTCAATGAAAAATGCCACAAAAATAGGCTGCCATCCTTACTAGTAATAGAAATGCGAAAGTGAGTTTGTTTGTTTGTTACGCATGCACGCCGTAACTACTGAGCCGATCATCATGAAATTTTGCATACAAGTTCTCTGGAGTACGGAGAAGGACATAGACTACCTTTTATCCCGGGAAAAAGTACTATTCACGAGAGACATCATTGACGCGGGCGGAGCCGCGAGCGAAAGCTAGTAACTAAATAATAGAGTGTTGTGGTAGATCCTTTATATTAGTTTATGATGTCTATGGAATTCTCTCTTGGTGTGTGACTGTGATTAGAATTGTAACTGATTTCTAATATAAAACATATTTATAAAGTTCTTTGGTATTATTTCTACACTTGCACATGAGGCAGTTAATCCATTTATAAAAAAAACATAATATTAAGTTGATTATACAAATGTTTTAGACGTCAGATTTGGGTTTGAGGTTATGCCAATTTCAAAGCCATCTGTCCAATAACCAATATAAGAAATGGCTTATTTGTAACAAAAATATATTCACTTATTTATTTAGATGATAATTGCATTAAATAATGATCATAAACATCGATAAATAAAACATTACGTAACTAGAACCATAACAATACCAAAAAAATTGATTTTATTGAATGTACTTACTTTACATTATAAATTGCTGGTATGTTATTCAGCAGGGCCTTGTTGGCGCTCAGATTAGCGGATTTTCGCAGCAAAACATTCATTATTGAGGCCATTTTCAGGCCGAAATTGGTCCTATTTTCGCTCCCGAGAAAATTTAAGACCTGTCAAATGTCATTAACCGTGACATTGCTGTCAACGTCAATGGTGACAGACAACGTTTCAAAAAGTGCGTTCAAAAACTAAAAAGAATTTTGCATTTTGCGGCTTTCGCATGGCATGATTTACTGAAAACATAAATGTATTTTGAAGTGACTATCAAATCGTCGTACACTAAATTAGCAAATAGGCCGGACGGTGGCAAACAAGGATATATTATGGTAAACTTAGGACAATACCTATATGATAAGTGAGCAGATTGAAAATATAAATATTATGGTTCGTCAGAATCTCAAAATCTTATATATACATACATTTTATGTTTTTTTTTGTATTTTGGTATTATTGGTACGTGTTAAAAATACAATACCATTATTTGCTTATTGCGTTGTTCGAATCGATAGAATCAATATTTAGGATGAAGTACCCCATCACTCCCCTTAACATATCATTCACTCATTTCTTCCATTCATTCTTTTAGAGCGATATTCAAAATGTCTATGGAAGTAACCTCTTTTCTATTTTCGCGAAATACATTTGAAGTAAAAATAAGATTTTGACGTGATAACGTCGTATAAATCGATGACCGTCGGCTGCTTGCATGAAAAAGTGTCACGTTCCGTGCGCAAGAGCGCGGAACAAGCGATAGAGTGGCATGATCGGCTTTAGCATTTGAAGACGCATCTATCTCTCTTCCACCGTTGTCACGTAAAATTATCGTTCATAAGCCGACTTTCATCATCTACATTCCAGCCATAAGAAGTCCACTGCTGGACAAAGGCCTCTCCCAAGGGTTCTTCGTTCCATGGGAGGATATTGCCATACTCACCACGCTTGGCAGATGAGTTGGCGAGCGCAGTTTTTTTGGCTTCTTGTGCTTCCGACGCTGCTGTCCATCGGAAGCTTTTTTAAGCTGGGGAACGATATATATTATATATAAAGAAGGGATTTGGGTTAATACTCATTTACTTTGAGATAATTTACTTTGCGTGCTTCCGCCACCAGTTAGTTCATGCAAACTATTGCTGGCCAGCGCCCACCCACTACTGTTAGTCCCTTCATGCCCGCCACCAATAGTTAATGCATGCAATCCTTTTCTGTCTTTTTTTTTTATAGTAATCATTAATTATTATTTTTTATGTAATTTTGTGTTAATTATTAGTGAGCATTTGTTTTTTGTTTGTTTTAACAAACACGCAGACAGAGAAAACTCTTTGTCTGCGTGTTTGTTAATGTGTTCGTGTTACCTATTACATCTGTATGCCTATTACATATAATCATAGATTTAAAAAAAATTGCGTCTCTCTGCATATAATCTACTAGCTGCTGCCCGCGACTTCGTCTGCGGCAATTTCTGTTATTATGATTAATTAGTTTTTTTTATAAGTATAGATAAATATTTTCCCCCGTTTTCAAAACGTTTTTCATTAATGTTTCGCTCCTGTTGGTCGCAGCGTGATGTTTTATAGACAAAAGCCTTCCTCAATAAATGGACTATCCAACACAAAAAGAATTTTCCAATTTGAACCAGTAGTTCCTGAGGTTAGCGCGTTCAAACAAACAAACAAACAAACAAACAAACAAAAAACAGCTTTATAATATTAAGTATAGATATAGATTTGTGTGCATATGTGTTGGTGTACAGTCTAGTGATTTGATTATACTATATTTTTTCTTGTAATTTTCATACTGTAATGATTGTAACGTGTTTTACGTACCAAAATAAATAAAATAACCGCGTAAAATTCCTACGCCAACTCTGGCAGAATATGTTTGACACAATTGCTAGTTCATCATCATCAGGCCTTTTTAGTCTCCAATGTAGGAGCATGACCCTCTCTGTACTACCGGAGCCATACTTGGCCAGAGCAGACAGAGGATTTGGCCTACACTCTCCTCGCTGGACAGACAGGTTGGAGAGGGATTGCTAGTTACATCTTTATAACTACCATGTTTTAAAGGAATAAATGAGCTTGAATCTTGGAATAGGGCAAAACGCAATACAATGCGTTGCTCATGCTGTCCGTGAATTAAGGCGATACCACTGTAAATAAGGTCGTTCTAAACCTTATTTATCTCGCAAAATACTTAAATTAGGAGTTTCAAATCTAAGTAATATGATTTTTGACTATTTCATCTCCAAAAATTGAAGATGAAAACACGTTTTGATAAAATTTTCTCGATAGAAATATTTTTTGAAAAATGGTCTACGTTCGCAGAGTTTTTGTTATTGTGGCTCAAATGCGACGAATGAAATAATGATTTTTAGACTAAAAGATAGGTTATTAGTAATTCATCAAAATGTTAATATGAAAATACAATTAACCGGTCTGATTTTATATAAAATAGAAATAACGAATTTGGCGCTTACGTTTTTTTCTTTGAGCGACTCGAGACTATCTCCTATCTCATCATTCACGGGCTAAACCGCCAAGCGCCATCCCTTGCGCGCACTTGATCAGTCCTTTCCCGAGCGATGTTACCAAACATTTGAGTCCTCGTCTTAACACAAAAATAGCTGCCTTACATCAATAAACCAGCGTGCAGGTGTGACCAAATATAGAAGTTCTTATAATATTTTGTCTATTTCCGACCTAGTGAAATATTTAAGTTGGAGCTCCGAAATAAAGAACTTACAGAAGGAACTTACCTACAAAAAATAGTATCACGTCTTTTTTCATAGCGGGGTAGACAGAGCCAATAGCTGCCTTACATCAATAAACCAGCGTGCAGGTGTGACCAAATATAGAAGTTCTATAATATTTTGTCTATTTCCGACCTAGTGAAATATTTAAGTTGGGGTTTCGAAATAAAGAAGTCACAGAAGGAACTTACGTACATAGTATCACGGCTTTTTCCTTGCGGGGTAGACAGAGCCCAGCCTCATATTGCTAACTTCGGAATACATTAAGTTTTATATATTTTGAAGTGACTATCAAAACGTTGTACACTGAGTTAACAAATAGGCCGGCGGGCGGGTCTTTAAGACGAGAAGCCACATTTAGTTAGCTATAGGTGGAAAACGGAATCAAAATAGTGACGGGTTGCTAGCCGCATCGCCTGCTTATACGCTTCCTCAGATTTTCGCCCATTACCTTAATCGGCTTTTACGATCTGCGCGGGAAGAGAAGCAACTGGTACAGTCTACGTTTTTTCTATTCTCCCAGACCAGCATGGAAGTAAGGAATGCTTGAAGGCAATAATGATTTCAGGTACTTAGGTGTGTGTACCTCATGTAGAGATCTTGGGGCTTCTACCCTCGTATTGTGTAGAATAATAATACTGCACAAGATGACTGAATTAATTATAATATATATTGAGACAAGAGCATTAAAAATAGCTGTTATACAAGCTACAAAAAGTACCTACATAAAAAAAAAAATATTCTGTTGGTGTTGCCAACACATCCTCCTCACCCAGCCGTGATTTTAGTTGCTGGTGTCCGAAATTATCACAGCGGACTACTGATATACTCAGCGGATTAGCTGTTTGAACTGGTAGTGGGCGGGGTACATAGCGCGTAGAAACGATGGCCGAGGGACAGAAGGGTCGAATCGTCGGAACCCTTCGTGCGCGAGTCCGACTCGCACTTGGGAGGTTTTTTAGTTCCCAGCTTTGATTCTATAGGAAAATTTTCCCCCGAGGAAAGAATTGTTACCCCTACACTACACATTGTAATTTTTTTGTACGAAAGGATATACTTTCAAGTTACTTACTTCGCTGGCTCAGCGACCCGAAGTGGATCTTGGTCTCCGACTTAAAAGTGCGCCCTATTCTGTGCCACCTCTGACCAGTCGGATACTTCCAACTCTTTCAAGTCTTTGGCGACTTCATCCTTCCAACGATATCTTGGACGGGACTGGACGGCGCCCGGAAGGTTGACCATGATAGGCTTTCTTTGCGGCTCGATCATCTCCCATCCTCTCCACATGTCCTAGCCAGCGAAGTCGGGAAGATTTTATTTCTCCGATGATGTTCGGCTCAGACACTAGCTCTTCTTGTTCGGCTCAGACACTAGCTCTTCTTACTTTCAAGTTGGTGCTATTTAAATTTAATCATAATCGGTTTAGTAGTTGGATTAAATTCGTATTTTTACGTGAAAGATTATTTAGGTAATAACATGAAGATCTCTAAAAACACGAATTTTTTTTTAAATATTATTTTGAAAGATGGAGTGTTCGCATCTGTTTCTTTATAATCTGTAGATCAGGGGCGTGCGGACATTTTACGTCATGGAGAATAAATGATTGCTAGAAGCGTCATTGTCAATGACGCGTTACTTTGAGTGTGTAATTTTATTCTCGTACTCATCATCATCATCATTACAGCCGTAAGAACCACCACCTCCGTGGTCCAGTGGATAAGGCGTTTGCTTGTCGACCCGGGTGTCGTGGGTTTCGATTTCCACGGGAAGCATACTTTGTTTAGCTGCTTCCAGTTTGGTTAGGACATTGCAGGCTTGAATCACCTGATTGTCTGATAATAAAGATGATTCCGTTCTTCGGAAGGCACGTTAAGCTGTTGGTCCCGGCTGCCATCTGGTAGTGGTTAAAGGAACCACTTCAGAGGCCGAGAGGTGGTTCCGAAGAACTCTAACACCAGGGTGTGCATTGGTCGATTGACCGTGTCATCTACACGAAATGATGATGTCGTAAGAACTCTACTACTGGACAAAAGGACTAGTCTAAGGATTGGTCGATCTATGGGAGAATAGCAGCTAGTTTGCTTATCAGTGGCGTAACTACAGGTTGGCAGTGTTGGGAAGCCCCAGAAAGAACTAAAACAGCGGAGGAGAGGTGGGGAGAGGGTTGCAAGAAGCCGCTGAAACTCAAACTCTCCTGGTTCCGTTGTATGAATTTGCCACGGGCCCCTATAGTTACTCCATATAGTATGCCGTCGGCAGTGGTCGGTTCCGAAACACTAGTAGTTTTTAGCTTTTGAACAATAATTAATAATTTGAATATAAAATAAAGAGTATTATTTAAAATGTGAATTGACGTGAAAAAGTGCCTGAAAAGGCCTATTTTCTGAATAAATCTTTGAATCTTTGATACGCCACTGTAGCTTATTATTACCTATGAAAATGAAGTACTGTTTGCCCGCACTGAGAATCAAACCCAAAGCTTGGTTTTCAGGGAAGCGTGACGTGACTATACTGCTCAATTTTTTTATGGTATAGGACGGCAAACGAGCAAGCGAGTTGCCTGATGGTACGCGATTACCGCTGCCCATGGACAACTGCAACACCAAGGTGTAACAGGAGCGTTGCCGGCCCTTGAAGGAGTTGGGGGCAGGACATGGAGGAGGAAATGGGGGAAGGACGGGCCTCCGGCTCTCTCACTCACCAAACGAATCATAAAGCGTAAAGCTTCTACCCAAACGTCGATTTTCTGTGAGAGTGTGGTACTTCTTCGGGCGAGCCGGCCTATTCATGCTACTAGCAAAAATTACTTTTGTCGGTAGCGTGGCTCTACCACAACTGGTAGACCATGACGCTCCATGATTATCATCATCATCATCATCAGGTCCTTTTTAGTCTCCACTACAGGAGCACGACCCTCTCTGTACTACTAGGGCCATACTAGGCCAGAGCAACTAGAAGACTTGACCTACACTCTCCACGCTGGCCAGACGGGTTGAGAGGTCTCTTAGATGTATATAAGCTTTGTTTAGCTTGTATTTCCTAAGTCGCCTTCTACAACATCCACGGGAAGTCTTGGAGTGGTCCTATTCTACTCTGCCGGATACCACACGGCTAAGCTCGCTACATGATGACCGTCAGCAATTGGATAAAGTATTCGCATCTGTCTTTCGCATCTATATATTAGATATATATTGTTCCTACGCCAGTAATGGCAGAATATGTTGTGCATCATTGGATTGTAACATCTTTGTAACCATGTTCAGAGGAATAAATGATTCCTAATTCTAAGCGAGGAGCCAGATGGTCCTTTGGGTCTGAGCATTACAAGCGCTAACGTATGTTAAGCACCCCAGGCGCGGTCCCCATTGGGATGGGTAACCACAAGTGGCATAAAAAAGGCTCCTCTTTTTGGACGGCACGTTAAGCGGTTGGTTCTGGCTCTAATTATTTAAGCTAAGTCAGATGCATTTAGCCGTGTGGTTTCCAGAAGAGTAGAATAGGACCACTCCAAGTCTTCCCGTGGATGTCGTAAGGGGCGACTTAGGAAATACAAGCTAAACAAAGCTCATAAACATCAAAGAGACCTCTCCAACCCGCCCGGCCAGCGAGGAGAGTGCAGGCCAAGTCCTATGTCTGCTCTGGCCAAGTATGGCTCCGGTAGTACAGAGAGGGTCATGCTTCCAGTGGAGGCTAAAATGATGACGAGATGCTTTTAGGCAGCATGAAAAATCTGACACTAGTGGTGGCCACTTACACACACAAAAATCAATCGTCTAAGGGTTCTTCCGGTGGCATCCTGAGCATTATAAATGTGGCCATAAGGTCTTATAGAAGGCTCTGTCTACCCCGCAAGGGAAACAGACGTGATACTATGTATGTATCCTGAGTATTATTATCGCTTACGTATGTTAAGTAACTTCGGGCGCGGTCCCCATTAGGATGGGTGACTACAAGTGGCATAAAAATAGGCTCCTCCTTCTTCGGATGGCACATTAAGTCGTTGGTCGCGGCTGTCATCATTTATGGCAGTCGTTGAGCTATGTCAGATGCCTTTAGGCAGCATGAAAAATCTGACACCAGTGTTGGCACATACACTAAAATCAAAAGACGTTTTTCCGGCGCCATACTGAGCCTGTTTGGAGGCCGAGGCACGTCGGAAGAAATGTCCCTTTTGTTCATCATCATCAGGTCCTTTTTAGTCTGTGTCCGTTACGCCAGCCAGATTTTGTTGAAAATTGTCGAAAATCGACATTGTAGTGCAGTAGATAATTAGATATAGAGCTTCTGTAAATGGTAAGCTAATTTTTAAATTTGGTAAGCGTATATTTTTTGAATTATTTGATAAAAACAGTTCCGGCTAGCGTAACGTTACCGTAGCCAGATCTTTTTTTGTTTTACGGGAATTTTGAAATAAAAGTTATGTAAATAATTAGATATCAATTTGGTATAAATGGTACAACTTAAATTGTATTTGTATTTGCTATGGTTGCGAAGATATTTGAAATTCTGCTGGGGTAACGGTTTGCTCAATTGCTGTATCTCGGAATTGACTAAGCGGATGATGATGATTTTTGCACAGAACATCTGGCTAATTAGTTATAGTTTATAGCATAATAAAGGAATTCATAGTAATTAACCGTTTTGAAGTTATTTTTATTAAATAGAAATATGCTTTAATAGGTCCTATCACTTCCAATAAGCGCTCCAAAGACTAACTTGAAACGTCATTATATAGTGAAATACTGTCTATAAATGGTACCGAAGTTTCATTAGTATCCTATACGTAATTAAAAAGTTATGATGAATCTTCGATTTGTTTCGGCTATGGCGCGCGGCGGAGTTATTTAACGACCGATTAACCGAGTTTCCCGTACGAGTGGTCACTGAATCTTTTGTAAATAATTAGATATACATGTCAATTTAATACCTGCTAAATTTCAGACCTGTAAATTAATTAATTAACGAAATAATTGAAAAAAATGATGTTCGCGTGGTTACCCGACCAAACCTAGAATGTTATAAAAAAGCGGCCGCGCAATACATTATACCAACCTTCTAAAACTTACAGGATAATACATACGCGGTTTGTACAGACGAGCTATTTTTAAAAAGTAGGTACATTTATTTTAAAATAGCTACTAGCTACCAGTTACAGCTTAGCAGTTAGTAGTGGAAGCATCTTGATAATTTACTCGTAGTTAATCTGCGTTATCCTTACTAATATTATAAATGCGAAAGTGAGTTTGTTTGTTTGTTAAGCTTTCACGCCGTAATTACTGAACCGATCTCTATGAAATTTTGTATACAGGTTCTCTGGAGTACAGAGAAGGACATAGACTACCTTTTATCCCGGGAAAAAGTACTATTCCCGTGGGATCGACATTAACGAGGGCGGAGCCGCGGAAGCTAGTGTTTACTATAAAACAAAGCTTTAGCTTGTACTGTTTCAAAAAGTACGTATCCTAAGAAGTAAACTGCATTGTTATGTCGTTTATTTATAATATTGTATTTTGATTTTTATACTAAAAACGTAATTTAAGAATACGGCTATCTTTATCTATACTAATATTATAAAGCTGAAGAGTTTGTTTGTTTGTTTGAACGCGCTAATCTCAGGAACTACTGGTTCAAATTCGAAAATTCTTTTTGTGTTGGATAGTCCATTTATTGAGGAAGGTTTTAGGCTATAAAACATCACGCTGCGACTAATAGGAGCGGACACTGAAGTTGGACACTGTACATAATTTTACTTACTTAGGTGCGCTGATCTCAAATACCGGATCTTGTGAAGATGACGTGCACAGGCGAATAGGTATGGCCAAGAATGCCATGTCACAATTGAATCGTATCTGGACCAATAGAAACATCTCCATTAAACTGAAAAAGAGACTAGTCACTACCCTGATATTTTCAATATTTCTCTATGCCGCTGAGACTTGGACCTTAAAGAAAGTTGACCGAACCAGAATCGACTCTTTTGAAATGTGGTGCTGGAGAAAAATGCTTCAGATTCCATGGACAGCACGCCGGACCAACGCATCTATTCTCAAACAACTAGGCATAAAGACCAGACTCTCCACAATATGTCTACGAAGAATACTGGAATTCTTCGGACATATTTTCAGGAAACGTGGAGATAATCTCGAGAAACTCCTGTTTACAGGCAAAGTAGAAGGAAAGAGATCCAGAGGACGTAGTCCCATGCGTTGGTCCGATCAGATTCGCTCGACGCTAGAGACCAAAGTCAGCGACGCTGTCCGAGCTGCAGAGCACAGGACTGAATGGCGGAACATAGTACACAGGAAGGTGTTCCATAGAGATCACGACCCTCAACAATGAGGATTACGAAGCAAGGAGGAGGAGGTGATTTTATACAATAAAACTTTATATATGACTACAAGTATTTTACTTTAACTTATTCGGAACAATAACATAAAAAAGATATAGGTATTTATAAATTATTTCTTTTTAATTTTAGATAAGCATGCGACGTTGCATATTGGTCCATAAGAAAAAACCTGTGATTATTTTTGAAGCTAATTTATAAACTTACTTACCTTTTTCGGACAAATCACTCAGATTGAGCTAGCCCCAAAATAAGTTCGAGACTTGTGTTATGGGATACTAACTCAACGATACTATATTTTATAACAAATACATATATAGATACACATCCAAGATCCAGGCCAATCTGAAAAAGATCATTTTCCATTTTGACCTGGCCGGGGATCGAACCCGGTCACTCCGTGTCGCAGGCTGGCATGTTGACCGCTGCGCCACGGAGCTAGTCAACAGTATTCTATCTAAAGATACGAAAATGTTTTATATTAATATAATATTAGTTATAACTAAGTTTTATTATATCACTTATGTAGCTCGTCTGTACAAAACACGTACGAGTATGAAATTATCTAGTAAGTTTAAGAAGGTTGGTATAATGTATGGCGCGGCCGCTTTTTCATAACATTCTAGATTTGGTCGGGTTACCACGCGAACATCATTTTTTCAATTATTTCGTTAATTAATTAATCTACAAGTCTGAATTTATTAGGTATTAAATTGACATGTATATCTAATTATTTACAAAAGATTATGTGACCACTCGTACAGGAAACTCGGTTAATCGGTCGTAAAATAACTCCGCCGCGCGCCATGGCCGAAACAAATCGAAGATTCATCATAACTTTTTAATTACGTATAGAATACTAATGAAACTTTGGTACCATTTATAGACAGTATTTCACTATATAATAACGTTTAAAGTTAGTCTTTGGAGCGCTTATTGGAAGTGCTAGGACCTATTAAAGCATATTTCTATTTAATGAAAATAACTTCTAAACGGTTAATTACTGTGAATTCCTTTATTGCGCTATAAACTATAACTAATTAGCCAGATGTCCTGTGCAAAAATCATCATCATCCGCTTAGTCAATTCCGAGATACAGCAATTGAGCAAACCGTTACCCCAGCAGGATTTCAAATATCTTCGCAACCATAGCAAATACAAATACAATTTAAGTTGTACCATTTATACCAAATTGATATCTAATTATTTACATAACTTTTATTTCAAAATTCCCGTAAAACAAAAAAAGATCTGGCTACGGTAACGTTACGCTAGCCGGAACTGTTTTTATCAAATAATTCAAAAAATATACGCTTACCAAATTTAAAAATTAGCTTACCATTTACAGAAGCTCTATATCTAATTATCTACTGCACTACAATGTCGATTTTCGTAAATTTTCAACAAAATCTGGCTGGAATAACGCACACTTTTAGTCTCCACTACAGGAGCACGACCCTCTCTGTACTACTAGAGCCATACTTGGCCAGAGCAGCCAGAGGACTTGGCCTACACTCTCCACGCTGGCCAGACGGGTTGGAGAGGTCTCACAGATGTTTAAAAGCTTTATTTAGCTTGTGTTTCCTAAGTCGCCTTCTACGACATCCACGGGAAGGCTTGGAGTGGAACTATTCTACACTGCCGGATACCACACGGCTTCCCCTTACCCTTTTGTTACTTTTGACATTATACCAATACCAATGAATTCAATTTCACCCTGTGTAGACAACATCACCAAAGGGCCCCCAGGAGGGACGGACCTCGGCTTTGGGCGTCTTATAATCCTAACTAATATTATAAATGCGAAAGTAAGTTTGTTTGTATGTTTGTTTGTTTGTTTGTTACGCTTTCACGCCGTAACTACTAAACCGATAATCATGAAATTTGCATACAAGTTCTCTGGAGTGCGGAGAAGGACATAGGCTACTATTCCCGAGGGATCGACATTAACGCGGGTGGAGCCGCGGGCGAAAGCTAGTAAAATTATAAATCGATGAACCCCGGCTGCACTCACGTTCAGTGTGCAATCGAGAGTGCCGAACAAGCGATAAAGAGGCACGATCGGCCTAAGCGTTCGGCTTGTGACGCATCTATCTCTCTTTCACCTATATCACGTTCAATTTTCGTCCTTAACCCGACTTTATAACAACCAATTTATTTTTAACTTGTAGTAGAGCGTGCGGCCTCTTTACCTGTACGTCATACAGAATACATAATTGCTAGAAGCGTCATTACATTAATTATTAATAATTTGCGTGTGTAACCGTTATTACTATTACTTACTCTGTGGTGTAACTCTATTTCTGCTGTGCGCATTGTGTGCAATGTTATTTGGGAAGTCTCCCGCGGCATCGTTCACGTCAAAAGGATACGGGATTCGAAGGACACCCGAAGTCAAACTATTTTTTAAGACGGCACTGCACGCAATTATGGAAATTGACGTGTTTTCAAATCATTAGTACGATGCGCTGTATTAATTAAATACATCAAAAGTATTTTTTTATAATTTAGAAAGATCCTTGCACAACACAATATCGCCCCGTTGTTAGAATTGAAACCGGTAAATATGAAATTTAAAAATTATCTTAATAATAAAAAAAATTAAAAATTATCTTAACAAACTTTTCGAAGAAAAATGTTTTTCTCATATATCTAAAAACATTTTTCTTCGAAAAGTTTGTAAATTTTACGTCAAGAACAATAATTTTTACATGACATTAATATTTATATTTTATATTTTATATATTCAGAGTTCACCCGATTTCATCATATTTTTTTATAAAATTATAAATATGAAAATTATAAGCATTCATCTGTTTACATAATCGCCTAATGGTTCTGCGCAGCCTAATGGCTTGCGCAGTCACGACGTTTTTCGATGGCGCGGAAAGAAAGTAACTGCTGTAGACTCTGGAACGCGCTCCCCTATTCCGTTAGAAGGGCCCCTTACCTAGCCGCGACTCCTTTAAATTTAGAGTTCTCAGGAACAGCGAACGCCCGAAGAGTCGCGGCCTTGCGCACACAGGCAACGCCCAAAGCCGAGGTCCGTCCCTCCTGGGGGCCTTTTGGTGATGTAGTCTATACAGGTTGAAATTTAATTCATTAGCATACGTTTAAGGAGTGCCTCAGATCTGAATAACTTTCATTATGGGACCAACTTCGACATTGTGAAAAAATTATTTGCTTTTTCATACAAAAGTGGAATATCTACTTGGCCATTTATGGAATAGCTGATTTATTTTTGCAATTTTGGAGTTGGTCCCATAGTGAAAGTTGTTCAGATTCGTGGTCTGAGCCACTCCTTAAACGTTTGCTAATGAATTCAATTTCACCTGTATAGACAACATCACCAAAGGGCCCCAGGAGGGACGGGCCCGGCGTTGCCTGTGTGCGCAAGGCTTGGAGAGACAGCAAACTCTCATATATATAGTTTAGGTTGAGGGCAGTCTGCCATCGCCTCAGTTGCCCTGTGAAGTAGCGAAAGCTCACTTGGTACGTAATATAAAGTAATGATGCACTACTATATATTATATTTCGTCGCTTCATTCTTCAGATATAAAACACATGTAGTACCTTTTACCTACTGGCAACATTACGCACATTCAGAGATAAAAATTAACTCTGGTAACACCGTCCTCCCACCAACACCGCTCCACTTGGGGGGTGCAACACCAACGGATCGTCATTCTTCAGAGAAGAGAAAAACAACATTTTCTGTTTTTGGTATTATAGAAGGGAGGGAAGGGAGTTTATATCTCCGAATGAAGCGTACTCATATAATATTGATCGAACTTCACTAGGTAAGTTCGTTTGATCATATATTATACTTATTTGGTCAAGGGTGTCATCCTCAGCTACTTCCACAAGTGTCGCATCGGGTACGCTCGCCTGATCATACTAGCTTCTGCTTTCATAGCTGCTTTTTGAAGTAAAAACTTCATTAGTGGCGTTGTTGCCTTTTTTGGAATGGGTAAAAAAAGTTAAATTCACGTCAGGACACGTGACCTGATCGAAAATTCGTTTGGACACGTGACCTGCAAAGGCGAGTTTTCACTTGTGCCGTGCCGGAATGCAACCCGTTGTTTTTTTTGACATAGGACGGCAAACGAGGGAGCTGGTCACCTGGTAGTTAGTGATCACCGCTGCTCATAGACAACTGCAATTCCCGGGATGCTTAAATTTTTTTCCGATGGTTACCAGTGTGGGAAGTACAAGAAGCCAAAGAAACTGCTCGCCAACCCGCCTGCCAGGCGTGGTGAGTATGGCAATATCCTCGCATGGAACCAATAGTCCTTGGGAGAGGTTTTTGTCCAGCAGTGGTCTTTTTACGGCTGAAATGACGATGAAAAACCGGCCAAGTGCGAGTCGGACTCGCGCATGAAGGGTTCCGTACCGTTATCTGTGTAAACGGCAAAAAATCATGTCTGTTGTATGGGAGCCCCTTACATAATTAAATATTAATTTGGGAAATAATAAATCAAGCTACAAAATTATTTATTGGCCACGTAAGCAAACTTCTTATTTCATAACTAAGCAACGGGAAAATGACATAGCCTCTAATAAACTAATTCGTCTTTTTTACACCGCCAACTAAATATTCTATAGAAAGCGTCAAATAAAGATCATCAATTATTATGACTTGTCCTTCTTATTTATACGTTGCCACCTTATTTACTAACGCGGCCACGGATTTTATATTTCGTCACCATTTTCCTTTTTACAGCATCAAAACTCTGTCCTCAAAAAAATATAATTCAAGCTTCTAGAGTCAGCATCATTTATTATAACTTAGCATGTAAAAAAATACAGCATATTCTTTTATCGTAAAAATAGCCACTACATGATATGGCGTGATTCATGTATCGATAGGCAGGAGAGCTGGTACCAATTTTTGGGTAGGTAGGTATTTAAGGCAAGTTGAAAAATTGTCACATACCTGTACCTCAACACGGAACTACAGACCTGGCTGGTGAGTAGCGGGACTAAATCAACCCCTATTTTTTTTATATTCTTTTTTCATTACATAAAATATAGATATTTGTGGCAATATGCAATTTTTTATGTTTTATGTATAAAAATATAAGCCAGACGATTTAGTCGGGGTTTTAATATTACCAGATGCGTGCAAAAAACTTTGCAAAAAAATAAAAAAAATCAATTTGACGCAGGTTAAAATTTTAATAGGGTACTATTTTGGTGGGACTTTCTACCTGCCACGCTGCCAAAAAATTAGGGGTTGATTTAGCCCCGCTATTTACCACTCACCAGTCAGGTCTGCAGTTCCGTATTGGGGTATAAAAGGAGAGGTATGTGACAAGTTTTCAGCTTGCTTCAAATACTTGCCCAAAAATTTGTACCAGCTCTCCTTCTATTACTATTAGTAAAATTAAGGTAATTTTATAAACATTTCTTTTTTTTTTTCAAAAATATAGTCTTATTTTGTCTCTTCTCAATAGCTACTGGTAATATTAGTGGCCATAATATACTATTTGATGACAATTTTAGCTAAATATTGACGATCAATTATTTTGGGATAAGTTACATTTTAAACATGCTGAGTTAAAAAAATAGAAGCTAAATAAATATATTTTTTGATGTCAAATATTAGTATTTTAGAAGTTTACTGTTAGAATGCAAGTTACAAATTTAGATGCTAAATAATAACCATCATGCTGAGTTGTATTTAGAGTGGCTTACATAGAAGATAACTAGTGGCTAAGATGGTATTATTTAGATGCTTGTTAATTGTGGCTGACTTAGTAATTTAGAAGGCAACATACATTTTTAGAGGCGGATAATGCTATTAAAAAGAATCCTGTTTAATTAGCACCCTATTAATTTTATTTATATTTAATTACTCATTTTTAAAGTGAATATAGAACTGAATATTCTGTGAATATTTCAAGCGTCTACCTGTTGCCGTTATCAATATCAAGCTAAAACAAGCAAAAAATCACGTTTGTTGTATGGGAGCCTTTTTAGTATTTGTTGTTCAACAGAAACACATAATCTGTGAAAATTTCAACTGTCTAACTATCACGGTTCATGAGATACAGTCTGGTGACAGACGGACAGCGGAGCGATATTAAAAGGTCCCGTTTTACCCTTTGGATACAGAACCCTAAAAATGATGATATTACGTAGATAGGAATAACACAGTTCGTTCATAAGTAAAGAGTATGAAAAGTAGCAGAACTTGCCATGGCATAAAATACGATTTGAGTTTCCTATAGTCCATTTTCATTGATCTGTTACTATCTGAATTGGTGTACGAGTGAGTAGCGACAGCGACATGTTTGACGTGTCACTGGATAACGAAGAGCGTCATAGCACGAACCACATAGTGCTGGGAACTGAATACTCATATATATCGATACATTTTGGTCTAACAAAATATTAATTGTCTGTTTACAGACGATAATTTTACGTGTTAACGGTGAAAGATTTTTTTAAATAAATATTAATAAATATATACGGACAAATCACACAGATTGAGCTAGCCCCAAAGTAAGTTCGAGACTTGTGTTATGGGATACTAACTCAACGATACTATATTTTATAACAAATACATATATAGATACACATCCAAGACCCAGGCCAATCTGAAAAAGATCATTTTCCATCTTGACTTGGCCGGGGATCGAACCCGGGCACTCTCGTGTCGCAGGCTGGCGTGTTGACCGCTGCGCCACGGAGCTAGCCAAATAGATGCTACTACTACTACTGCTTCTGCAGCTGCTGCTCCAGAACGTGTAATTTTTCGTGCACGCAGCTGGTGTTCATCAATTTATTTATTATAAGACGTTAGAACGCCAAAATAGAAAAAAAAATCCGCTCCTTGTCCTCCCATGCTCATCGTAAAATACGGTCGAAAGAATGTGCGAATATCTTATGAAATCATTATTTATAGGTGCACATCAGAATTTCGATTCTCTTTACTTTATTTTTGAGTTTTTATCCCTTACTAAGTAGACTGAGCTAAATGTCACAAAGTTTGTTAATGCAGCTAGCGGGCTTAAACGTGCATGAATTACATGATAGAAATTTATTTATAGATCTATAAAAATCCTTCTGTCATTGTACCTTGATTGACTTTTATTATGATTTCTATTTGGTTAAAGTTCAACATGGAAGTTATTTTTCCCTATGGTAAGCTACCCAATGACGTTCGCTTCATTTCAAACCTAACCGTGAGATTGACTATATTATTGGATTGAAAACGGCATTATAAGAAATTTATGTTTTCCAAGAATCTTTTTGACGAGATTACAAAGTCATTCAACTCTTCTAGTACCTTAGTATTACTGCTTTTAAATAAGTCTAAGGTTTAACTCGTATACGCGATTGAAACAAACGAATACAAAGCAATTACGTTCTTGATAGCTAATCGATAACCTCAATGTTGATACGTGTACAACACTAGCTCATTACCGCACATACCGTGGCCATCTTGTATGAATTATTTGAAAATCGAATGCCGGCGGAAACGCGCGTTTTCACTGTGATGTCGCGCGGGAAAACGTTGCGTATAGACAATTTATTTTTTTCAATTCCATTAAGTGCAATTTAAAACTAATTTATATAGTGCCAGTATTAAAGTGAATAAGTTATGTGACAGTGTGCGTTTTGTTTTATTTTCTAAATGGTTGTGATCGATTCATGTAAGTCTTATTGCAGTTATTTATTATAATATAGCGTTAGAAATAATTGGTTTTACCTTGTATTTTTTACATTATTTGAACGTCATAGCATAAAAGCATACGTAATATGTATGCTTTTATGCTATGACGTTCAAACTTTATCAGGAATATTATACATTCCTCAACAAGTTTGTTTGCAAGACAGACAAGAAATAAGCATTAAAAAAAAGAAAAAAAAACCGTTGGTGCCTTTGAAAATTAATATTGGCTATCGGGGACTGAATGTATCTAACGATTCCACTTAGGTAAGTCTAAATCCCCTAAGGCATTTAGAACTTATGGTGAAATAAAAAAACTTAAATACATAAATTTTATCAAATATATTAATATCTATATATCCTCTAACTAATATTATAAATGCGAAAGTGAGTTTGTTTGTTTCGCTTTCACGCTTTTACTACTGAACCGATCATCATGAAATTTTGTATAACGTTATCGGGGGAACGGAGAAAGACTTAGTGTATTTATATATATTTAATCCCGGGAAAAAGTACTGTTCCCAAGGCATCGACATTGACGCGGGCGGAGCCGCGGAAGTGAGTTTGTTTGTTACGTTTTCATGCCGTAATTACTAAACCTATCATCATGAAATTTTGCATACCCGTTGTCTGGGGTACGGAGAAGGATGTACCTATAGTACATTTTGACGCGGGCGGAGCCGCGGGCGAAAGCTAGTTGTATACATAAACTCGAAAAACATTACTCTTGGGGAGATGCGTTAAAAATAATTAACTTCTACATGACATAGCGGCCCGCCCCGGCTTCGCACGGGTAGATATAGGTATTTAATGTATAGCCTATGTTCATCAGGGATAATGTAGGATACTAATCCTTACTAATATTGTAAATGCGAAAGTGAGTTTGTTTATTTGTTTGTTTGTTTGTTACGCTTTCACGCCGTATCTACTGAACCGATCATCATGAAATTTTGCATACAAGTTCTCCGGAGTACGGAGAAGGACATATGCTACCTTTTATCCCGGGAAAAGGACTATTCCCGAGGGATCGACATTAACGCGGGCGGTGCTGCGGGCGAAAACTAGTGGTAAATAAATATACAAAATCAACAATATAAGAAGAGAAAAAAATAAAAAAAACTACACTTTTTAATAAAATTTTATTAAATCTTTATGATATTAATGTAAATGTAGATAGTGTGTAGACAAATGATGTCCTTAAAGTTAACAGGGCGACTTTCTTCATCCCGTAATGTCTACAGACGTGGTGAAAACTGTTCTTCTGCGATCCATTTCACACAAGCACACCGATCCATTTCACACAATCACACACTTTCACAGACAATCAATCGGTACGCATTTTATTGTGTAAACAGAAATCAACAATGATTTTTATTATTAGCTAAACATAAACAGATGCACGGTCGGATGTTTTACAATAGCCTGTGTCAGATATGTAGGATTGTACAATTATAAGATTAGCTAACGGGGTAGACAGAGCCAAGGTTCGTAGGACCACGATTTGACAGGCGAAAAGGAGAGACAGAGTCAAAATCTAATCCTTACTAATATTATAAATGCGAAAGTGAGTTTGTTTGTTTGTTTGTTACGCTTTCACGTTGTAACTACTGAACCGATCATCATGAAATTTTGCATACACGTTATCTGGGGTACGGAGAAGGATGTAGGGTACATTTTATCCCGGGAAAAGTACTGTTCCCGAGGGATCGACATTGACGCGGGCGGAGCTGCGGGCGAAAGCTAGTATTTAATAATATTTTCTCCCAAAGAGGAGTAAATATTAGATTTTTATTTAATACTAGCGACCCGGACCCGGGCTTCGCACGAGTGCAATGTACATAATAAACCTTCCTCTTGAATCACTCTATCTATTAAAAAAACCGCATCAAAATCCGTTGCGTAGTTTTAAAGATCTAAGCATACATAGGGACGGACAGAGAGTGGAAAGCGACTTTGTTTTATACTATGTAATGATAACGATTCCAATAAACTTGCTAGAATGAGATCGCTACATTCGTTTTTAGGGTTGATAAATAAATGCATAGAATAACCCGAATGTATAGGCTTTATTTAACTAATAAATTCAACATAATATTTATAGAAGACATATATCAGTTGTGACAAGAGTTCGTATTATGTCAAGGATTACCTTTTAAATTCATAACCATAAACCATGACATTCTTCCCTCCTTCTTTAATCATGGACGTAGTCATTCAGGTAGGCAGGTGGTCTCTTAGATCGTGCTGACCTACGTGGTTCATCAGCTGTAGTTGAGCGGTGTGGTTCATCAGCCGTAGGAGAAGAAAGAGGCGTAGTGTAGACATCCAATTCTGAGCTATCTATAGTCGGTTCAAATTGTTCTGCATTAATATCATGACTGTTATTATTAACATCATCAGATGTAACAAGTCGGTGATCCGGCAGTATTGCATCACCTCTGGGTGCGAGGTGGCGATTCGAAACCGTCAATTCTCTGCCATTGGAAAGTCTTACGGCGCTATAATGAGGATTTGGCTCCAGAAGGTCAACTTCTTCCACCATTGGATCATATTTGCTGACTCTTACAAATTTCTTCAAGAGAACCTTTCCAGGTTGCAACCACGACGGCATGGATTGTCCCCAAGACGATCGCCGTGGATGATTAAACATTCTTTCATGAGGCGTTGTGTTAGTTGAAGTGCATAGGAGGGACCTAATACAGTGGAGTGCTTGAGTAATAACTGCCTCCCATTTATCTATTTGGAGATTTTTATCTTTTAGTGCAAGGCGTATCGTTTGCCAAAGGGTCCCATTCAGTCTCTCCACTTGTCCGTTACCTTGTGGATTGTAAGGAGAAGATCGACTAGTAGATATGCCCTTAGTATGTAAAAATTCTTTAATACCAGCTGACATGAAAGACGCTCCTTGATCTGTATGAACAGTAGCTGGCATTCCAAAAATTGAAAAAATATTAGTAAGATGTTTAATTACTGTCTCTGTACTCATATCTGGGCATGCATAAGCAAACGGGAACCTCGAGTATTCGTCAATTATTGTTAAAATGTACTTGTTGTTTGTCGATGATGGTAGTGGTCCCTTAAAATCTAAGGACAATCTCTCAAAGGGCATAGTAGCTTTAATTAATAACCCAATATTTTTATTGAATCTTGGTTTTATCTCTGCACAAGTTGGACAAGAGGCCACAACCTTTTTCACATCATCACTGGTAAACGGTAGGTTTTTAGATCTTATCCAATGCGTAAGTCGTGAAATACCAGGATGACAGAGAGATTTGTGTAATTCTATAAGGCGATTGTCAGTTGTGGCTCCGCATACTTGCCTGGACAATGCATCTGCTACAGTATTCAGATGTCCTGGTCGATATTTTATACCGAATTTGAAATTTGATAATTCTAATCGCCATCTCTGGATCTTATCATTTTTTATTTTACTTGCATGTCCTCTGAGCATATATGATACAGACTTCTGGTCCGTTATTAGATAAAATGGCCGTCCAATTAGATAATGTCTCCATTTTTTAAGACTTTCTATAATGGCGTATGCCTCTTTTTCTATTATAGGGTACTTTTTTTCACTTTCATTTAGAGATTTTGAAAAAAATGCTATCGGTCGACCGTTTTGTGTCAAAGAAGCAGCGATAGAATAATCTGAGGCGTCTGTTTCTACAGTGAATGTTTCTTTAGGATCAACTGCTGCTAAAGACGATTCAGAAATAATCCTTTTTAGTTCTTCAAAAACTTTCACTTCATTAGCGTTTAGAGGATATGTCTCTACTTGTGTCAATGGGTGTAATTTCGATGAAAAATCTGGTACCCATTTAGAGTAGTGAGAGAATAATCCTATTACGCGTCTTAAAGATGCAGAATCAGTGGGAATTGGTAAATCACGAAGAGGCCGTAAGCGTTCTGGATCTGGCTTAATGGTTCCATTATTGATATTATACCCAAGAATACTCAAATCTGTTATGGAAAATTCGCTTTTCTCTTTATTTATAGTAAGACGGAACTTATTAGCAATTTCCATGAATTTTTTTTTGCTCAGAGGACATGACAACAAAGATTTTCCATGACACGAAATAGTACAGCAGGAATTACTTGATTATCCAACTTTAGTGTTGCTGAACATACCTTAGTTATTTGAGATGTATGTGATGAAGATGCCATTGACACTTCCTGTCTCCATGGCCTAGTTTCTAGATCGTACTGCTTTACGACTTCTTCATCGATGAAACTCCCTGTACTTCCAGTATCAATTAAAGCTTGCAATAATATACCATTGATGGTAACGTGAGTTGTGCATTTCTTGATATCACTTGCTGCCAATACTAAACAAGAAGTAATTTCTTCACCTTCATCAGTTGTAGTGATGGCGGCGTTGACATTGCTACTTCTGCATACTTTTGCAAAATGACCTTGTTTGCTGCACTTGAGACAGATTGCCTGTGAAGCTAGACATAATCGACGTGGATGACGTGCGTTACCACAGAAATAGCATCTTTCATATGATTGTTGTCTACCAGGTTCGTTATTCTTTCGACTTTGATTCGAAGTAGCAGCTATAGGCGATGGCTGTGTGACAGCAGCGATTTGTGAATTGTTGAAGCTTTGAGATTGGATATGAGCAGATTCGAGAGCGCGGGCCTGATTGTGGGCTTCATCGAGAGTGAGTGTCATATTTTCGAGTAGTCTCTGTCGAATAGCAGGAGAAGCCAGGCCAGAGATAAAAGAATCACGAATGTATTCATTTTCATATTGAATAGCAGTAACCGCCGTAAAACTGCATTCTTTAGACAGGAGTTTCAGAGATTGAAGGTATTGATCAATTGTCTCGTTCGGTTGCTGTTTACGAGAAGCCAAGTTGTGACGAGCGAATATTTCGCTTTTTGGCTTGATAAATAAACCGTCTAATGTGGATAGAGCTGAAGAATAGGTGTCAGCTTGGGCTATGTATTCATATATATTTGCCGATATTAGGTTTATGAGCAGCTTATGTTTTACCTTGTCTTCTGTAGCATTTGCTGCGTCCAAAAAATTTGTAAACGTTTTCTTACAGTGTAGCCACAGCGCAGCATTTTTGTTGTCAAGCGGATCCGCTTCAAATCTATCTGGCTTTAAATACTTCTCCATCTCGGTTGAGGCATTTGATTATTGAATACGTATTAATATTAGTTAAATAAATTGATAAATAAATGCATAGAATAACCCGAATGTATAGGCTTTATTTAACTAATAAATTCAACATAATATTTATAGAAGACATATATCAGTTGTGACAAGAGTTCGTATTATGTCAAGGATTACCTTTTAAATTCATAACCATAAACCATGACATGGGTTCCATACCCAAATGGTAAAAACGGGATCCTATTCATATGGCTCCGCTGTCCGTCTGCAACCAGGCTGTATATCATGAACCGTGATAGTCAGACAGTTGAAATTTCAAAGATGATAATATTTCTGTTGCCGTTATAACAATAAACACAAAAAAAAATAATTAAGGGGGCTTCCATACAACAAACGCGATGTTTTTTGCTCGATATTGATAACGGCAACAGGTAGACGCTTGAAATATTCATAGAATATTTAGATTAATTATTCAATTTCAAAATAAATAGTTAAATTAAAAAATAGTAATATTTAAGGGGGCTTACATACAACAGACATGATTTATTTGCCGTTTTTATAGACAATGCATGATAATGTGCGGCCGTGTGGTTTCCGGCAGAGTAGAATAGGACCACTCCTATTCTTCCCATGGAGGTCGTAAGAGGCGACTTAGGAAATACAAGCTAAACAAAGCTCATAAACATCAATGAGACCTCTCCAACCCGTCTGGCCAGCGAGGAGAGTGTAGGCCAAATCATCTGTCTGCTCTGGCCAAGTATGGCTCCGGAAGTACAGAGAGGGTCATGCTCCTGCAGTGGAGACTGAAAAGACCTGATGATGATGATGTATGATAATGTATGGTATGGAACCCTTGGTGCGCGAGTCCGACTCGCACTTGGCCGATTTTTTAATTTGTAGAGCGTGCGGCCTCTTTTCGTCATACAGAATACGTAATTGATAGAAGCGTCATCATATTAATAATTAATTATTTGGTCGTATTGGAAATCCTTGGGAGAGGCCTATGTCCAGCAGTGGACTTCTTGCGGCTGATATGATGATGATGATTTGCGTGTGTAAACTCTATTTACAACTATAAACTAACTAAAAACCCCTTTTTTACGCATAAATTGTTTTGTCCTAATATGCTTTGGCATACCGGTTATAGCATAAATATTTTTGGCATAATAGTTCTTACGCATAATTGTTTTTTGGCATACGGGTAATTTGGCATAGTCATCATTTAAGCTAATTTGTTTTGGCATAATGATGATTCGCATAATCTCCATAGACATAAATACTATGAGACTAGTAGTGATTAGGTTTAATATTTATAAAAACCGTCAAAATAGGTTAGAAATCTCTTCCAGAAAAGTAGGTTAGGTTAGGCTATGCTTTTATGTTTAAATACAATTATGCTTTAGTAATGTTATGCCTAAATATGATTATGCTTAAGTACATTATGCTTAAAGTAATTATGCGTATACTGTTATGCGTAAGAACGTTATGCTTAAAAACCATTATGCCAAAAAACAGTATGCCATGTGCCATGTTACATTACGGCTTAAATTTTTATGCTTATAGTTACCCACCAGTTTCTAAATACTCGAACCGAAAAGGAACTGTCGAGTTTATAAAAATGAACTCGTTTTTTTTCTTCGTACTCCAGAGAACTTGTATGCAAAATTTCATGATGTTCGCTTTAGTAGTTACGGCGTGAAAGCGTAACAAACAAACTCACTTTCGCACATATAATATTAGTAAGGATTTATTACCTAACGATTTGCATGCAAGAAAGTACTATAAATAAAGGTTTTACTAAATACTGCCCAATTATATAATTCGTAGCATTTTCGTAGCTGGGCGGGAGTCGAGCGATACGACCTCCATGGCTACAACAAAGTCGTAGTATTTCGTAGCGCTTGACCATCTGCGTTTGAACTTTCTTCGAATCCTAATTTCCTAGTAGGAGTTCTTGGCGGGAATTTTGGCGGAGAGCACGGCTTTTGTTATGGATTGTTTTGTAAATTGTTTCTAGTGGACTTTATAATGTGAAATCGGTGTAATTTGGTGTTATAAATGCCCATGTTTATGAACAATGTGTGGAATAACCGAAATAAACTGTCTCAGTGCGGCTGTAGTGAGATTTACTTAGCGGGCTGGTGGACCGCCTTGTCTCGTTGCGTCGTCTGTGATCAAGGCAGTAAATTCGTGGGAATTGTCGCCAGGGGCTCCGTAGAATCAATGAAATGAACTACACCATCGTTTCATTGATAACAAGACTTAGAAAAAGCGCGGGAAAACTCATTTATACTTGATACTGGCTAAATACGTAACGCCAGTAGCCATAAATAAAAGAAAAAAAAACCTAGTACCTCAAATAAGGGGGCACTGCCGAAAATCTGGCTTTATGGGAAAGGGATAATATTTCAATATCAAATTTAAAAAAAATAATTACTCGACGCCATGTTGGATTTGGTTAATTTTGGCGCCATCTTGCTGTCAATTTAATTTTGTAGTTTTACATGGATTTAACGATAATTATTAAATTCAATTAATTTTCCGTCAATTTTGGAGGATAACAAAATAAAACTGTCTTTGACATAACAATAAACAAAAACTTATAAGAATACAATCAATATGAATTTGATTATGGCGAATCTTAAATTACAATGACCCGTAATCGTAAGTACCTATTTTATTCAATGAACATCATCATGTTATCCACATTGATTTTCTTTAATTGAGAAGAATACTAAGCAGTATTTCTAATTATTATAACTCCGAAATCATAACTTTTATGTGGACTTTAAATAATTAGGACCTAAGTATCAAGGAATATAGTACATATACCTAGTACTCGTAGCTGCTTTTAGTCTACATTACTCATGGAAGCTTACATATTTCACTTACGTTGTTGTGTTACGTCGGTACTTAATATTTCTTTACAATATTTTATTATAGGCCTATTAGTATAATTAAATTTCATTGTGTTAGTTACCTATTTGATTCATTAAATAATTTTGTTTCCTTTCAGATGCAAAATATGATATATCACTCTAATAAAGCAATGAGTATACAAATCAATTAACTGAATTTGATCAAGCCGCCAATAAAGTAAAACGGCAACGACTGACAAGCAGTAAATATTCCCTATCTCTAGCAAGGAGATCTAGTGATTTATGCAAAAATTCGATGAAGTATGTCGAATCATAATGTGTTCAATGTAACTGGTGAATGTACCTACCTATGTAAATAAAAATAAGTATTTGATATAGCTACCTATCTAGTTTTTTTCATATCATTAAGTAATAATACCTAGTAGGTACCAACAGGGAAAGCTATGCCAGCTGCTAAATGCAAGGTATACCACCTTTACCTCTATTGACATCAAAAATAAGGCTAACGTTTTGCTCCAAAAAAGTAATTATTAAAAAAATCATATATCAAATCATCTTAACGGAACTCTAGGTGATATCTATGGTCTTTATTGCCTAGAGAAAACATAAGGCAGTCGGTCGTCTGATACTAGTAATAGTATCTTCTTCGTAGTTTGTGGGGCTGGCTGGGCAAAATACATGCTTTAATTAAGAATACAATTAAAGCATGTATTTTGCCCTTTAATAAAAAATACAAATAAAAAAATAGCATCTTGCACGTCTTTAAAATAATAAATACCAATTAATTTTAAATCAATCCATGATAGGCACTATTTAAACTTGTATGTACTTTCATTGTATTACTTATGTACTTACGAGAAAATAAATACGTTTTTACTTAACTTTTACTTTTGAGCCGTGTATTTAATTAAAAATACAATTTTTTTTATGTTATAGAGCGGCTAACTAGCAAGCGAGTCACCTGATGGTAAGCGATCAACGCTGCCCATGGACAATTGCAATACCAGAGTGTGACAGGAGCATTGCCGGCCTTTAAACAGTTGGGAAGAGGACATTGGGAGTAGGGAAAAATGGGGGACATGGGGAAAGGGGGAGAAGGATGGGCCTCCGGCTGTCTTACTCACCGAACGAAGCAAAGAAGCGATAAGCTTCTACTCAAACGTCGATTTTCTGTGAGTGTGGTACTTCCCCGGACGAACCGGCCCATGCATGCTACTAGCAAAAATGAATTGTGCCGGTAGCCCGGCTCTACCACAACAAAAATACTAGATACAATAGAGGTCGAATGGAAGAGCGTTACAACTATTATTAGGCACGTTAAGTCGTTGGTCCTTTCCTTTTTTGCAGTCGTCAAGCTATCAATTATAGCCGCCAAGTCCACTGCTGGACAAAGGCCTCTCCCAAGGATTCTTCCATGGCATATTGCCATACTCACCACGCTTGGCAGGTTGATAAGCACAGCCCTTTAGCTTCTTGTATTTCCGAAGCTGCTGCCCATCAGAAGCATTCTGAAGCTGGGGAAGGATAGGAATTTGCTGGATTTGGGAAGAGAATGATAGGTTTTTTTGATTAAAACTAACGTTAGATATAGACATTATTACAATATGTAAGAACGGGTTACTCACGTACGAAGTCAGCTCCAAATGAGGTCGAAACATGTCGGCCAGTAGCAGTAATAGAAATTGCCACAAATATGAAGTTCAAAGTATTTATTCTCATAAATGTAGGGACAGTAAGTTGATGATCTTAGTTATTTTTCGCAGTACATTTTACCTTCATAAGGTGTGCAATTATGTATAATCTATACTAGTATTATAAAGCTGAAGAGTTTGTTTGTTTGTTTGAACGCACTAATCTCAGGAACTGCTGGTTCAAATTGGAAAATTCTTTTTGTTGTGTTGGATAGTCCATTTATTGAGGAAGGCTTTAGGCTATAAAACATCACACTGTGACCAATAGGAGCGAAGCATCAATAAAAAATGTTTTGAAAACGGGGAAAAAACATCTATACTAATTAATCATAATAACAGAAATTTCCGCGGACGAAGTCGCGGGCAACAGCTAGTATTATATTAAAATTGCAAATATAGTAGACTAGCTTTCGCCCGCGGCTCCGCCCGCGTCAATGTCGATCCCTCGGGAATTGCACTTTTTCCCGGGATAAAAGGTATAGCCTATGTCCTTCTCCGCACTCCAGAGAACTTGTATGCAAAATTTCATGATGATCGGTTCAGTAGTTACGGCGTGGAAGCGTAACAAACAAACAAAAAAACAAACTCACTTTCGCATTTATAATATTAGTAAGGATAAGGATAGGGTTACGCTTTCACGCCGTAACTACTGAACCGATCATCATGAAATTTAACATACAAGTTCTCTGGAGTGCGGAGAAGGACATAGGCTACCTTTTATCCCGAGAAAAAGTACTATTCCCGAGGGATCGACATTGTTACTCCAAGTGTGTGAAAAATATGCAATAGAGCATGGATTGGTGTATAATGTCACTAAAAGTCAGTGTGTGGTCTTTGGTCTTAATACTAAAAATGGATGGGAGATACCACCAATTAAATTATGTGGTCAACCGATGAGTGTTGTGGAGCGTTTTAAGTACTTGGGCCATTGGATCACACAAGATATGAAAGATGACATTGACATTGAGAGGGAACGGAGGGCCCTGTGTGTAAGAGCAAATATGATTGCCCGTCGATTTTCAAAGTGCTCATTGGAAACAAAATGTACTTTATTTAGAGCATACTGCTCTTCATTTTACACATGTACTCTGTGGGCGAAATACACTAAAAAAGCATACAGGACCCTTCGAATCCAGTATAATAATGCTTTTAGGATGTTGATGGGGCTGCCAAGATTCTGCAGTGCTTCTGGCATGTTTGCGGAAATAGGAATGGATTGTTTCCATACTATTATGCGCAAGCGTGCCACCTCCATGGTAGCCAGGGTAAGTGGCAGTGCCAACAGCATCCTAAGATTAATAAGTACAAGATTGGACTGTCCTTATATGTCTCACTGCCGGAGCTTGCATGCACCGTGCAGAGTTTTTATATACTAACATTAGTTCTTAAGATAATTTACTAACAATATATGAGTCTGTGTAACTTGAAATAAAAATTATTATTATTATTATTATTATTGACGCGGGCGGAGCCGCGGGCGGAAGCTAGTAAATAAATAAATATAAAATCACGTTTTTCATGCTTTTTTTGATTAGCAAATATATAATTATCAATAAAATATAATAAGTAGGTAAATAAGCATGTTACGTGTGAATGTTTAGCGAATTAGCACCAAAATTCGTGTTTTATGAACAGTCCGATTTGCGTTCTCGATCATAGAAATAGAATAAAATTGGTTCGGGCAAAAATATAATTTACTAGCTTTCGCGCGCGGCTCCGCCCGCGTCAATGTCGAACAGTACTTTTTCCGGGATGAAAGGTAGTCTATGTCCTTCTCCGTACTCCAGAGAACTTGTATGCAAAATTTCATGATGATCGGTTCAGTAGTTACGGCGTAAAAGCGTAACAAACAAACAAATAAACAAACAAACTCACTTTCGCATTTATAATATTAGTAAGGATTGTATAACTAGCTTTCGCCCGCAGCTCCGCCCGCCTCAATGTCGATCCCTCGGGAACAGTCTATTTTCCGGGATGAAATGTACCCTATGTCCTTCTCCGTACCCCAGATAACGTGTATGCAAAATTTCATGATGATTGGTTCAGTAGTTACAACGTGAAAGCGTAACAAACAAACAAACAAACTCACTTTTGCATTTATAATATTAGTTAGGATTGCACCCGTGCGAAGCCGTGGTCCGGGTTGCTCGTTTACTATAAATGTTTGTCACTAACACATCATCATCATCATCATCAGGTCTTTTTAGTCTCCACTGTAGAAGCATGACCCTCTTTGTACTACCGGAGCCATACTTGGCCAGAGCGTACAGAGGATTTGCCTACACTCTCCTCGCTGGCCAGACGGGCTGGAGAGTTCTCATTGATGTTTATGAGCTTTGTTTAGCTTGTATTTCCTAAGCCGCTTACGACCTCCATGGGAAGATTAGAAGTCCTATTTTACTCTGCGGGAAACCACACGGCTAGTAACACATAGTCGCCCTAATTCTGAACAAACCTGTGGGCGTTGGCTACTTATTTATAAAGTAACTTGGAAATATGATGGTACACCCACGCGCGATCGAAGAAGGTTAGGAGGCATGACATGAGGATATTACTATTTAATATGGGGGTGGGGTGGTAGTGGCAGCTGTTCTGTGTCACAGATTGCGTATACTTTTTAGAGATCCGTACCTCGCTTACACCGTGACTTAGATCTCCCGTCTATCCGCGGCTATCTCAAAAACTCCAAGCGATTCTTTGAGAATGGCGCACGCCATCCCAACCCGTTAGTAGTGCAAGTTGCTAACTACTCTCCCAATGCCCACGATACGACCTTACGTCGTAGACGTCCTAGGAACGTACTTGACGATACCGATGATCCTATTAACTGCCTTCGTGGGCCAATGGTTGAGGCGTTTGCCTGTAGATCCGGGGGTCGTGGGTTCGTTTACCACGGTAAGCATACTTTGTTTAGTTGCTTCCAGTTTGGTTAGGACATTGCAGGCTTGAATTACCTGATTGTCTGATAATAAAGATGATTTTGTGCTTCGGAAGGCACGTTAAGCCGTTGGTCTCGGCTGCCATCTGGTAGTCGTTAAAGGAACCACGTCAGAGGCCGAGAGGCGGTTCCGAAGAACTCTGACACCAGGGTGTGCATGGTCTATTGACCATTAGACCTACTCGAAATGATGATGATATATTTTCATCGCACAAGCCTGCCCAGACCCCTCTCCGGCTCCTAATAGCCAGAGGAATCCCACTACCCTACCCGACCCCGTCACACTCGCCACCGGAACAGAGTGCGTAGAGAAGGATTAGCTCCGATTACTGGTGACCGCCCGGCGGTCCCGACTTGCACCCAGCATACCCCTTCTGGCAACGTAGCCTATAAAGATGAGAGTTGCTGCTCCCCAAAGGCTTTTGCCATTGTTTCGCAGATTTTCCCTTCAGGCTGGGCACGTATACGCGGCCCATCAGGCACTATGAAAGTTTGCTGTCTCTCTAAGCCTTGCGCACGCCCAAATCCCAGGTCCGTGCCTCCTGGGAACCCTTTGGCGATGTTGTCTATATAGGCTGAGGGTACTCTGTCCTCGCCTTAAACGCCCAGTGAAGTAGCGAAAGTTCACTTGGAGTCATTGGAGTCACATGGAGTCACTACATAGTCATTTGCCTTCCGAAGCACGGAATCATCTTTATTATCAGACAATCAGGTGATTCAAGCCTGCAATGTCCTAACCTAATTGGAAGCAACTAAACAAAGTATGCTTCCGGTGGGAATCGAACCCACGCTCCCCGGGACAACAGGCAAACGCCTTAACCACTGGACCACGGAGGTTATTGAATTAAAGGGATGAATCAGCCCGTAGATATTTCAGAAAAAAAAGGGTAAACGGAAAGAGAGGTCTTGGCAGGCTTGTCTCCCTCCCCGTGTAAGTATCGAAAACGTACCTACGCGCGGCGACCCCATCGAAGGTCAAATCCGAACAAATCCTGTAAGAACAACGCGCGTCTGTTCATGAGTTCACCGACTTCAAACGACTAATTTTTTTTTATTTTTTTTAAACGGTCAAATCACACAGATTGAGCTAGCCCCAAAGTAAGTTCGAGACTTGTGTTTAGGGCATGGAATACCGAAAAGATTTTCATACCGGTATTGATACCGGTATTGAAATTTTAAAAACCGGTATACCGGTAATTTCGGTATTTTTTCGGTATTTTTTTAAAATACTGCTAATTACTGTTTAAATTATATATATTGGTATATATTATTATACCAATAGCGATTGACAAGTCTTGTTTCCGGAGAGCGATTAAAGTAGTTTCTAGGCTATGTGATAGAAACACTGAAACCTTTTATCAACTCCTCAGAAACCACAAAATGAATAAATGTAATAAAGGTTATAAGGTAAAGGTAATAATTCATTTTGTGAATACTAAAGAAAATGCGTTATTTCATCCAAGAATTATTTAAATTGTTTCCTTGGCACAAATATCACAATCAAATATATATTAAAATTAGTTTTACTCTCTAATGATAAGAAAACACTTTGCCCTAAGGGTCTTCATGGTTCTATATATAGGGCAAAGAATACAGACGGAAAACACGCTTCTCCACTTCCTGTTTCTGTATGTACGAGGGATGGTCTGGTGGGTATTGAAGTATTGACATTATCTGCGACATGTACCGTGACTTCGATTCCAGAGTTAGGATTGCTGTTGGTGAACCGTCACAGTTGGAGTCCACCAAGGCTCGGTTCTCAGCTCCTTCTTGTTTAGTGCGATATTAGATGAAGTGTCAAAACGCATCAGAAATACACATGAGCTTCCTCCGTGGCTGCTCATGCATGTATACTGACGATATCGCACTGGCAGATGCGTAAAGGGGAAGACGTGTGCGACGCGTGAATATATGGAAGGAGTCGCTTGAGAACGGCGGCTTGAAACTAAATGTGGCGAAGACTGAGTACAGGGATTGCAACGTTACAGATTCCGTGCCTTTACGCATAGGTGGAAACGTGGTCGAGCGTACTTACCAGTTTAAATACCTGGAATCTGGCCTTTACGCGTCCAGAGATATCAAAACTTGCATAATGTGACTAGTATCATTTGAGACCCAAAAATGTATTTTAAACTAAAAGGACAGGACATTCTAGACCTGTCCTCTTATATGGAAGTGAAGCACAGGCTATGTGAGCGGCTCAAGAGGAAGTCACAGAAATGGATATGCAGCATTGGATGTGTAAAGTTTCGCGAAAGGGCCGCATAAAGAACTCACACATTCGCGGTAGCCTCCATGTCCATCACATAGCAGGCAACTCTCCTGCAGGGCCGCCTACGCTGGTACAGTCATGTTTTGCGAAAACCAGGAAATTACATAGGGAACAATTGTCTGACCATGTTCACCGAGTCCCGGCAGAAGGGAGAAACCCAAGAAGTGCTGGGTTGATGTATTTGGGGTGGATATGCGTGCAATGGCTTCATAACATGCAGTTTCTTGAGTAGTTGATTTTGATGTGATATTTTTATAATCGAGATTATTCATAATTCATGCATATAAAAACTCATCAGCAGTATGAACAACACTATGAACCACCGAAATCGAACGTTCTTCATACCCTTGCAGAAATAAATCAATTTTTTTGAAATACCGAAATACCGGTATTTTATCCTCAAATACCGGTATCAAAATACCGAAAATTTTTACCGGTATACAGGTATTTCGGTATACCGGTATACCGGTATCCATGCCCTACTTGTGTTATGGGATACTAACTCAACGATACTATATTTTATAACAAATACATATATAGATACACATCCAAGACCCAGGCCAATCTGAAAAAGATCATTTTCCATCTTGACCTGGCCGGGGATCGCACCCGGTCACTCCGTGTCGCAGGCTGGCGTGTTGACCGCTGCGCTAAGGAGCTAGTCTTGTACTTATGATTCGTATGTTCAGAGATATAAGTATAAAATTGGCTTGCTGCAGGTATCTAAACTAAAAGGGACTGCGTTCTTACGCGTGCTAAATTACACCGTATCGCTAACTAGGTACATTGAGTTGATATTTCTTTGAATAACTTTGCAAAGTGCGATTTCTGTACGTACGTTTTTTGTTTAGAAAATTATGCTTCTGACAATCGTGCGAGCAATCGATAATATTATAATTAACTAATATTTTTTTCTGATTCATAAAATCAATAATACCCCTCCCTATACATATGCTTACTAATATTATAATCGCGAAAAAAATTGTGAGTATGTATGGATGTTTGTTACTGTTTCACGCCAAAACGGTTGAACGGATCGTGACGAAATTTTGCACACAGATAGGTTATTACTAAGATTAACACATAGGCTATGTTTCATCCCGGAAGAAAGTACTGTTCACGCGGGATCGACACTAGCGGACCCACGAGCGACAGTTAGTGCAGAATAAAATTGAGATAATATTTATATAAGAATTTAAAAAAATCTCATTCTCGCTGGGTAGGCATAGAACAACATACACATTAGAACTGTAATCACGCGTGATGTGTATGAGAACAAGCGTCGCCTTATTTGAAGCATACTAGGTTCTTTGACTAGCTCCGTGGCGCAGCGGTCAACACGCCAGCCTGCGACACGGAGTGACCGGTTTCGATCCCCAGCCAGGTCAAGATGGAAAATGATCTTTTTCAGATTGGCCTGGGTCTTGGATGTGTATCTATATATGTATTTGTTATAAAATATAATATCGTTGAGTTAGTATCCCATAACACAAGTCTAGAACTTACTTTGGGGCTAGCTCAATCTGTGTGATTTGTCCGCATATATTTATTTATTTATTTATTCTTTGCATAAGCCCTTTATCCGGATCTCTTGGGTTATATTGGTTATTTTTATAGTATGTCTCTGAGTTCAGTGTACCTCTTGGCAAAGGCCTCCTCTAAACACTTCCACTGCTTTCTGTCACTGGCAACCCTTCTCCATTTAAGCATACTACTAACGCAAAACAATAGGCTAGTTTCCTAAAAAAATATATTAGTCCGTCAGTTAGATATTAAAAAAATATTAGACACGTATTTTTTCATTTGTCGATTAAACAAAATATGATAAAGATATAGCCCTTTGAAGTTCCGTGTGACGTCATAGTTTGCTACAATTTTTAGCAAACTTTGACGTCACGAGCCCCCACTCCTGAATTTTGACGCGCTTTATCTTTATTATTTATTGTTTATTTGACAAAAGAAAAAATACGTGTCCAATATTTTTTTATTATCTAACTGACGAACTAATTGTTATGTTATTATTACGACCCAGGAAACTAGCCTATTTAGTAGCCTCCTCCTTTGGTCAAAGTTTCATTTGGACTTCTCACTTTACTTTGGGGTCCGCCAGATGGCGCTTTCCAGTAAACACTCACTCCGTATCTCACATAGTCTAAAAAATCAAAGTGAGAAATATTTATAGTGAAAAGTTGTAAAATAGCTAGTCTATAACCTGATAATCTAGTGTATGTGTTATCCAAAACTTTTAAACGATAACAATAAAAATATTGGAACTTTTAATTTGAAACTAAATAGTGCAGTAATTTACATAAATAAGTGACATTTTCCTGTGACAAATCATACTGAAACATTATAGACAAAATCAATTACAAAAATAAGTAAACATTTCAATAAAATTTATAGTGCAATAGTGAAAACTTTCAAATATTACATACTCGTATTAGTAAACCGTTACGATCATTCAAATCACTCTTGGACTTTGACCCCTGACTATAAAACCAGCTGCGAGTCAAAAGCACCGAGTTAATACAACATTCCAAAGAAATTTCTATAGGTCACTAATTTCAACCATACATGCAACAGCCAGTTGGAACATTGGTTAACGCTGCTGATTTTTATGCATCAAATGCAAACTGAGCGTTAAGACCCCGGTTCGAATCTCAACTGCCTGATCAGCGACAAAATTTTTCTTTTAAACATTTCGTAGTGAGTAATGCTTCATGCGATACTTAAAACTTAAATCAACACACTTATTAGTACAGAGACGCACCAATAGATGGAGTTCGAGATAATATATTAAGACTGATTATCCATTTGATCCTACACAGTTTGTAAACATACATAAACACATGATGGATAATATTACTATACGAAAGAGATTTAATAAATCAAGCTCTGAGATAAATATGTCATCAAGCAGTCAGTTGTACGCATCAGAGGAAGACCTTTCGTTTTCAAGTTTACCGCTTAACCCAAACGACAATAGCGAGGAAATGCTCGATTTAAGAAGGCAGCTGTATAATAAGGAGTCCCAACTCACTAATGCAAATGAGGAGATAGCTAACTTACGTTTAGAAAATAACAAATTAAAAATAAGAATTGAAGAACAGAATAAGCAGATACACGTTTTGAAAACAATACCTAGTACTACGTCTATACCTGTAAATACAACACCAAAATTTAGAAGACTATCTACACCTGTACAAAAAACATTATTTAACATCTCGTTAAGGACCCCCAAAGTATCACCACTTCACAATGATGTTACAATATGTGGAAATTATATTAAAAATAAAGAAAATGACACAGAAAACAGACATAGTACAAATAACAAACAACCTACGCAGGAAAAAATAAATACAACTTTACTACAAACTACACGAAACCATCATACTGTAGAGGGCACCACCAGTCATACGCAGAAAATAGTTTTAATTGGAGATGAACATTTACGAGGAATTGCAGGCAAGCTGATACACAGCAGGAGAAATAAATGGAATGACGTTTATAATGTCACTGCCTTGACAAAGCCTAATGCAACTTGTGCTGAAATTGTCAATAGCTGTGAAAATTTCATACCATATCTTAATTCAAATGACATTGTTATAATTGGACTTGGAGCTAACGAAAAAAATCCGTATGTCTTGTTCGCGGAAATCTGTAAATGTCTTCACTTACTTAAATATCACACAGTTTTAATCACAAATGTAAAGTTTAACAAATATATAAATGACAAGTTTCATAACTACAATTTAAAAATGTTGACAAAAAATTATTCTAATTGTAAGTTTATAGAAACTTCCAGCATAAATAATTTTAAAGTAAATGACAGGTGGAGCGAGGTTTTATGTAATAAACTAAATATAAAAATTGACTTTATAAAATACAAAGAGGAATTTTTGGATAAAAAAATAACATATTTATTGAGGCAACAAATAGAAAATTGTAATGAAAATAATAAGTCTTTAATTAACAGCCATGCAACGAATAAATTAATAAAAGGCACAATTCCATACATGTTTGCAAAAATAAAGGAAAGAACATCATCTTTACATACTACTAACACACAAATAAAATCTAATACAGTCAATAAAACTACGGATTTTAAAAAGGGCACCATACCCTATCTATTTTCTAAATTAATTAATGATAAAAAGAAAAAAAAAATATTTTTTTTTGTACCTAATAGAAAATCAAGTAGGTACATTTAACTTGCTACATCAGAATATCGCTGGAGCTGTATGTAAACAAGACGATTTATATATAGCAATAGAAGAGCTTTCTACGGACATAGGGAAAATAGATGTGATCTGCTTAACAGAAACATTCATAAAACATGGTAGAGAAGCTAACGTAACAATCCCAGGTTATAAAATGGCCTCATTTTATTCACGGCCGCATCAATCTCGTGGAGGTAGCTGCATACTAGTCAAAAATAATCTACAATTTAAAATACTAGAAAATATTCTGAATCCAGTTAATGCAGACTTTGAATGCTGTGGAATCGAAATTATAGATATAAATCTTATTATTATATGCATCTATCGAAGCCCATTAACAAAGACTGGCAGGTTCCTTAAAGAGTTTCGATTATTGGCTAATAATTTATCAAAAAAAAGAATAAAAAAGTTGTTCTCTGCGGCGATTGGAACATCAATATGCTGGTAAACCATAATGATTCCAAAGACTTGAATACAATATTAGCGAACAATAACTTTATTAATCACATCTCTTCAGCAACCAGAATGAAGTCATGCATAGATCTTTTCGTAAGCAACATGCCTGATTCACTGGGAAAACTTCATTGCCTTGCTCTATCAGATCACGAAACAGCCCAAAGTTTAAAAATAAATGTGGAGAATAATTTAAATACACAGCCCACTTATTGGTTTGAAATAAAAAGAGATTTCAATGAAGATAATGTAAGGAGATTTGTAGAATGCATATCTAGTCTCTCTTTTAACGAAGTTCTTACAGAAAAATCAACAAATAAGGCATTCGACAAATTTCATGACCTATTTCTATTAGATACTATACAATTTATGTTTCTCTGAAATTAAAGTCAGAATTGAAAATTGTTCTTACAAAAAAACATGATGTTGCGTACAAAAAAGGCGTCTATATCTAAGCTACCACCTTTCTACTGCAAAACAACAAAGTAAAAAAAAATTATATAATAAATACGCTAAAATTCTAAAAAGATGTCTACATTACTCACAAAAATTGACAAATAACAGGTTGTTAACTAATTCAAAAAATACATGCAAAACAGCCTGGCAATTAATAAAAGAAAAAACAAAAAAAATAAGGCCTGCCAATGAAATAAAATCAATTAATTACAATAATAAAAATTACACTGACCCAAAATCAATATGTAACAATTTCAATAAATATTTTATTAATTTAACTAAAAAATCGACTAATTCTAATTATTGTTCTAATTCCACTATACCTAGTAACCCTAATAGTATATTTTTGACACCAGTAAATGAATATGACATTTTAAAAGTTATTTTATCGCTAAAAAACACCAATTCAACTGGATATGACGACATAAACGTAAAAATGCTAAAAAAATGCGCTATGTATATCGCACGTCCTTTGGCTTATATAATTAATTTATCATTTTCTGAAGGAATATTCCCTAAAAGATTGAAATATTCCATTCCTCAACCCCTGTATAAAAAAGGCCGACATTGTGAGATGGACAATTATAGACCCATAGCACTGGTTTCAGTTATATCGAAAATTTTCGAAAAAGTTATGCTAGAAAAGCTGTATGATTTTATCACAAAATCGAAATTGTTGACAGCTGAACAATATGGGTTTATGAAACAAAGTTCAACGGCTCTAGCATGTTTTAACTTTATTAAATATGTAACTGAATGTCTTAACGAAGGTGTTTCATACACTGCTCTACAACTGGACCTAACAAAAGCTTTCGATTTCGTCTGCCATAAAATATTGCTAGAAAAACTATCGAATTTTGGAATTAGGGGACGAGCATTAGATTGGATTGCAAGCTTTTTAGAAAACCGCAATCAATGTGTCGAGATTACTACCATATCAAATAACCATAAGGCCAAAACTAGATCAGAATTTAGGCAGCAAAATAACTGTTCTGTTCCACAAGGCAGTATTTTGGCACCTTTTTGTTTTTACTATATGTTAATGACTTGCCCAAAGCCACGGACCAAAAGTGCATCCTATTCGCAGACGATACCTCTATATTATGTAGAGGATCCAATGACGAAACAACTACAAATACAATTATTATTACTGCTTTAAGCAATGTTGCAAACTGGCTCGACAGAAATAATTTAAAAATAAACCCTAATAAGACAAAATTAATCCAATTTCGGACATATAATAGTAATCCACCTAAATTAAATATTTCTTATAATAATACGACAATAGAACAAGTTGACAACTCAATATTTTTAGGCTTACATCTCGACAAGCATCTAAAATGGGACATGCATATAGAGCAAACAATAAAAAAGCTTGACAGATTTATTTACGCACTAAAAAGAATAAAGGACACCATAGGAATCAAAGCGGCACTAACTGCCTACCATGGATATGTGTCGTCGGTTTTACGATATTGTCTAGTCATGTGGGGTAACTCTGTCGATGTAGAAAGAGTTTTCAAATTACAAAAACTGCATAGGAGCAATTTGTGAGCAAGTTTATATATCTATGAAATGTGCTTGTTTGTTGTAAAATACCCGTATTTATTCCCCAAAAAAAGTGATATCCCTGGTACCCGAACAAGACATATAAACAAATTACAAGTTCCCATGCAAAAGCTCTGTGTATTTAAAAAAAACGCCTATGTAATGGCTATCCGTATATATAATAATTTACCTAATAGATTTCATACATATAATTTGCGTAAATTTAAAAAAAAATTATTTGATATTTTATCAGACAAATGCTATTACACAGTAAATGCGTTCCTACAAGACAAATTGACATAGTAATATGAGTATGACGTTATAATTTGTTTTTTAATAATTTTTATTTTGACTAATATTTGTTTTTGTCTATTTTATAAGTTTATTGGTAATTGTAATTTAAATCAGCTTTTGAAATGTAATTAATTAATTAACTTCAATGACCATATAACCATTATATTTACACGCCGACTTAATTGCGGTAGATAGGTAATATGTGTGACCACTTAGTACTTAAGACCTTTTGTAATAACCATATTCGTAAATGAAGCTATTCTATTCTATTCTATTCTACACGTTAGAATAGCACACGTCAGCACTATTCGATTTTTTTTTCACGTAAATCTCACTTTTGTTCCTTTGACGATCGCGGGACAAACTACTTAGGTCATTCAAGTGAGCTGATAGAGCGCATTCTCGGCGCGCGTGCCACGCCCCTTCAAATGTCTTTGTTGTTATGTGGGCTACACCTATGCGTACGAAGTCGCGGGCAACAGCTAGTAGGTCAAATGGTAAATTGCGCCACACCCGCCGCGTAGGCGTAATAGAAGCTGAAAAGAATATAAACGCTGTCATTACGAGTAATATCTATACTAATATTATAAAGCTGAAGAGTTTGTTTGTTTGTTTATTTGTTTGTTAGTTTGAACGCGCTAATCTCAGGAACTACGGTTCAAATTGAAAATTATTTTTGTGTTGGATAGTTCATTTATTGAGGAAGGCTATAAAACATCACGCTGCGACCAATAGGAGCGAAGCATTAATATAAAATGTTTCGAAAAGGGGGAAAATTATTCATAGTTGAGGACATCCGACGCGTGCGATGCGTAAACGGTTCAAGTTACTCAAAAATGTGTATTAAAGAGAGAGTATTTTATTTCTCTTTAAACGCACTAAAACATGTCCGCGACAGTATACACGGTGAAATTTTGATCGTTCTAGACCCTTAAAGGGATGATTCAGGCCATTGATATGAACAACTTTTTCTATGAGACCAATGCTGGAAACTCAAAAAAAAAAAAATGGGCTGTTCCATACAAAAAATTTCGGCTGTCGGGTCATTTTTTTTTATTTTTTTTATTATGAGTTCCGAGCGTTGGGCCCGAAAAGTTGTTCATATCGACGGGCTGATTCATCCCTTTAATTCAATAACCTCCGTGGTCCAGTGGTTAAGGCGTTTGCCTGTTGTCCCAGGGGTCGTGGGTTCGATTCCCACCGGAAGCATACTTTGTTTCGTTGTTTCCAATTGGGTTAGGACATTGCAGGCTTGAATCACCTGATTGTCTGATAATAAAGATGATTCCGTGCTTCGGAAGACACGTTAAGCCGGTGGTCCCGGCTGCCATCTGGTAGTCGTTAAAGCAACCACGTTAGAGGCCGAGAGGCGGTTCGGAAGAACTCTGACACCAGGGTGTGCATGGTCGTTTGCCGTGACACCTACACGAATTGATGATGGTCCCTTTAAGGGTCCAGAACGATCATAATTTCACCATGTATGTCTGTAATAACAAAAATTGCCGCGTATAAAGTCGCAGGCAACAACTAGCCAATAACAATCGAGCCGAGCACGCTTGAAGGTCATGTCATGTGCATGTAGGTACTCTATAATTTGTCCGGATGCGCCCGTTCGCATGTCGGCAAAATCGGTTTATCGGCAAAATTGTAGCGCGTGACGTCACGGTTAGAGTCCCGCACACAGACTTTCTATCAGCCGATAGTTTAGTTGGGAAGATTACTCTTCCGTGGCCGTGTGGTTTACGGAAACCACACGGCCATCGGGTAGTAAAATAGAACCACTCCAAGTCTTCTCATGGATGTCATGGGGAACTCCGGCTCTCTCACTCACCGAACGAAGCGTAAAAGCGGTAAAGCTCCACTCAGACGTCGATTTTCTGTGAGTGTGGTACTTCCTAGTAATTCATTTTGCCGGTAGCGTGGGTGTACCACGACTTGAATTGTACCATTTCACCAATTGATAGGATTCCCTGAAATTTAAATTAGCCTACGACACTGGTCCGCGGATACCGTCCGCGGAAGACCAGTGTCGTGGCCACAACAAAATTATAAATATATACGGACAAATCACACAGATTGAGCGAGCCCCAAAGTAAGTTCGAGACTTGTGTTATGGGATACTAACTCAACGATACTATATTTTAGAACAAATACATATATAGATACACATCCAAGACCCACGCCAATCTGAAAAAGATCATTTTCCATCTTGACCTGGCCGGGGATCGTACCCGATCACTCCGTGCCGCAGGCTGGCGTGTTGACCGCTGCGCCACGGAGCTAGTCAAATTTATTTTTATGTTTGTTTTTTTTATTCCTATTGGTGCCAAATAAACATTTTGACGATATAACGTCTTATAAATCGATGAATGGCGGCTGCACGCACAAAAAAGTTCCCGTTCCGTGTTCATGCGAGAGTGGGGAACACGCGACAGACGATGGACCTAAGCTCCAACAGCATCTTTGACTTTGAGCCGACGAGACTGCATCAACATTACATCAACCACTGTTGTGGTCTGGATGTGGTGGCTATCAAATACCTTAAGTCGTATTGTAATGTTACTAGCACGAAGTTTTAACTTCCCTGTTTAATAACAAAATATGTATGAGTCTGGTTGCGCGAAAATAAAGATTTATTATTATTATTATTTATAAAACTTATATAAAAAGTAAAATATAACAAAATATCATACAAAAAATATAACTTTTACTAGCTGTTGCCAGAACTCTGACACCAGGGTGTGCATGGTCGATTGACCGTGACACCTACACGAAATGAAGATGGTCCCTTTAAGGGTCCAGAACGATCAAAATTTCACCATATATGTCTATAATAACAGAAATTGCCGCGTATGAATTCGCAGGCTAAAACTAGCCAATAACAATCAAGCCGAGCACGCTTGAAGGTCATGTCATGTGCATGTAGGTACTCTATAATTTGTCCGGATGCGCCCGTTCGCATGTCGGCAAAATCGGTTTATCGGCAAAATTGTAGTGCGTGACGTCACGGTTAGAGTCCCGCACACAGACTTTCTATCAGCCGATAGTTTAGTTGGGAAGATTACTCTTCCGTGGCCGTGTGGTTTACTGAAACCACACGGCCACCGGGTAGTAAAATAGAACCACTCCAAGTCTTCTCATGGATGTCATGGGGAACTCCGGCTCTCTCACTCACCGAACGAAGCGTAGAAGCGGTAAAGCTCCACTCAGACGTCGATTTTCTGTGAGTGTGGTACTTCCTAGTAGTTCATTTTGCCGGTAGCGTGGGTGTACCACGACTTGAATTGTACCATTTCACCAATTGATAGGATTCCCTGAAATTTAAATTAGCCTACGACACTGGTCCGCGGATACCGTCCGCGGAAGACCAGTGTCGGGGCCACAACAAAATTAACTTTTATGTTTGTATCCTTATCCTTACTAATATTATAAATGCGAAAGTGAGTTTGTTTGTTTGTTTGTTTGTTTGTTACGCTTTCACGCCGTAACTACAGAACCGATCATCATGAAATTTTGCATACAAGTTCTCTGGAGTGCGGAGAAGGACATAGGCTACCTTTTATTCCGGGAAAAAATACTATTCCCGAGGGATCGACATTGACGCGGGCGGAGCCGCTGGCGAAAGCTAGTTGTTTATAAATAGACTAGCTTTCGCCCGCGGCTCCGCCCGCGTCAATGTCGATTCCTCGGGAATAGTACTTTCTAATAATTACAAGTATGGCTCTAGTAGTACAGAGAGGGTGGTGCTCCTGTAGTGGAGACTAAAAAGGACCTGATGATGATGATGATGATGATGAATAATTACTGCTTTTTACTAATTATAGCTGACATTGTTTTTAATTATCTGTGGGAAATGTTGTAAAGCCGTAAAATACCATACAAATAGATAAGAATCAAACTTGATCCTTCTTTTAGAATTCCGTAAGAACGAGTGATACAGTGTAATTTAAGAGGAAACACTAAGCTCGAGAGAATTTAAAAATAGGTACCTATTTGTAAAATCTATTGCTGACGCGCTGCGTGCTCAAACAATCCCCGCAGAGTGCGACAGAGACAACTGCAGCTCGGACCGAAAAAAACAATGAAAAGTACACAAAATTAACGCTTACTACACGTCCACTGATTTCTTCTCCAAAACGTAACTGATTTATTTTTCTTTATTCATTAAATATTTAAAATTAGCTTTCGCCCGCGGCTCCGCCCGTATGAATGTCGATCCCTCGGGAATAGTACTTTTTCCCGGGATAAAAAGTATGTCCTTCTCCGTACTTCAGAGAACTTGTATGCAAAATTTCATGATGATCGGTTCAGTAGTTACGGCGTGAAAGCGTAACAAACAAACAAACAAACAAACTCACTTTCGCATTTATAATATAAGTATAAGTATATATATTAGTATAGTAAGGATAAGGAAGTAAGGATATTGATAAGGATGCTCACACCAACTATGTAGTTACATGTTACATTTTAAGATTTTCTCCTTAAGAGCCCGCCATATGCCAGGCGGCGTGGCGATACAAACGCGGATGGTCTAAAGACGTTGGCTACTTTGGATATTTTAGTTTTTTAGGAATATTCAAGGGTTATTCGAAAAAGAAAAACATATGATGGCTGCCTTATCTGTAATGCAATAATAATCAATAGTTTCAAGGTTAATTTTAATGTATTTGGTGAATAATGCTATATACCGACTAAATTAGACGTGATTTGGAGGCAACTTTGCAATTTTTTTCTATCGAGAAAATTTAACGCAATCGTGTTTTTGAGTCATATAGTTACCAGAGTTAGTCCTGAACTTCGCTGCATTTTTATTTCAACTTGAGTATTTAATTATTATTGATATAACAGTCAATCATGCCAAGCAGTGTGAGGTAGTACGGGCCCTTAACTGAAATGTAAATTTCTTTGAGAAATAAAGTTCTTAACCACAAATATGTATGAGTCTGGTTGCGCGAAAATAAAGATTTATTATTATTCTAGGATTTAAGTATTTATAAAACTTATATAAAAAGTAAAATATAACAAAATATAATACAAAAAATATAACTTTTATAAAAACCTAATCCTAGAGGGCTGCCAGCAGCGGGGCAATGTCGATCCCTCGGGATTGGTACTTTTTCCCGGGATAAAAGGTAGCCTATGTCCTTCTCCGTACTTCAGAGAACTTGTATGCAAAATTTCATGATGATCGGTTCAGTAGTTACGGCGTGAAAGCGTAACAAACAAACAAATAAACAAACAAACTCACTTTCGCATTTATAATATTAGTAAGGAAGTAAGGATAAGGATAAGGATTAACACGTAAAATATTCGTCCGTGAATCGACTTTATTACAGACATCTTTTTTAGCAGATTTTTTTATCTCTTTGCCGCGATTCGATTTTACGATCTGCGCGAGAAAAAGCAGCTGGTTTCAAGTTTTATCTTTGCTCCCAGAACGACATTGAAGAGTCAATAGTATAATACAAGTTCCATAAAACAATTACAATTTTAATTGGTACTCACTTGTATTTACGATATAAGTTTAAATATAAACAATTTGAAACGGTGCACAATTATAGCTGACATTGTTTTTAATTATCTGTGGGAAATGTTGTAAAGCCGTACAATACAATACAAATAGATAATAATCTAACTTGATCCTTCTTTTAGGATTCCGTAAGAACGAGTGATATGGTATAATTTAAGAAACACTTAGCTCGAAAGAATTGAAAAATAGGTACCTATTTGTAAAATCTATTGCTGACGCGCTGTGTGCTCAAACAACCCCTGCAGAGTGCGACAGAGACAACTGCAGCTCGGACCGAAAAAAACAATAAAAAGTACACAAAATTAACGCTTACTACACGTCCACTGATTTCTTCTCCAAAACGTAACTGATTTAATTTCTTTATTCATTAAAAATTAAAATAAACTATGGCTGTGTTTCTATGTTTTCTTTTTCTAATATAATCACGTTAAATTTGTTTACTTGATGTTTAAACTCAACGGAAGTTCTTACTTGTTTTTAAAGTTGTTCATATCGACCGACTGAATCACGCCTTCAAGGATCGGATAGAGTTTTCTTTACATCCTTACTAATATTATAAATGCGAAAGTGAGTTTGTTTGTTTGTTACGCTTTCACGTCGTAACTACTGAATCAATCAATATGAAATTTTGTATACAAGTTCTCTGGAGTACGGAGAAGGACATAGGCTACCTTTTATCCCGGGAAAATGTACTATTCCCGAGGGATCGACATTGACGCGGGCGAGCCGCGGGCGAAAGCTAGTATTGTATATAAAATTTGCAACTTTGTTGTGGTAGAGCCAAGTTACCGGTAAAATTCATTTTTGGTAGTAGCACGAATGGGCGCCGGCTCGTCCGTGGAAGTACCAAACTTTCACTGAAAAACGACGTCTGAGTAGCTTTACCGCTTCTATGCTTCGGTCGGTTAGTAAGAGAGCCAGAGGCCCATCTTTTCCCCTCATTACCTCCCCTTACGTCCTTCTTGAAAGGCCGACAACGCACCTGCTACACCCTGGTGTTGCAGTTGTCCATGGGCAGCGGTGATCACTTACCATCAGGTGACTCGCTTGCTCGTTTGCCTATATCATAAAAAACAACGGTTTGCACTCCGCGAGTACCGGCAGAAGTGAAAACTCGCCTTTGCGGCGGTCTCAGGTCACGTGTCCGTCTTACGAATTTTCGATCAGGGCACGTGTCCTGACGCGAGTTTAACATTTTTTACCCATCCCAAAGGTGCATATCGCCGCTAAAGAAGTTTTCACTTAAAAAAATACCCAAGGACTCTAAAGGGCAAAATACACAGAGGCGACGTAAGATTTGGATACGGTGTGGATTTATCCCTTGCAACGGTAAGTCCATGCCGCATCCATTCTGTGTAGTTTACGACGAATCTCTTTCATACATTTTGTACGAACAAGATTTGAAGGGACAACAAATCCACATCCACATCGTATCCAAATCTTACGTCGCCTCTGTGTATTTTGCGCTTAATGTTTTCTAACGAAACACAAATTGGTCTCTATTGATCAATCGAAGAGAACAGAATAATTACTGCGAAACTAGTCGTATCCTGTTGAACAACCACTGCGTAGGTATCACCAGGTTTTTATGGAAATCGACTTCAATAAAAACATGACATGTTTTTTACTGGCTCTGAAGAGGATAAGTTGTTTATGACCTTTGTATAAAAAATAAAATAAAAAGGCCAAATCTTGCTCGTTCGGGTTCCATACATTATCTTTACAATCATCGTCATCAGGTCTTTTTAGTCTCCACTGCAGGAGCATGACCCTCTCTGTACTACCGGAGCCATACTTGGCCAGAACACACAGAGGATTTGGCCTACACTCTCCTCGCTGGCCAGACGGGTTGGAGAGGTTTCATTGATGTTAATGAGCTTTGTTTAGTTTGTATATTTCCTAAGTCGCCTCTTATGACCTCCATGGAAAGACTAGGAGTGGTCCTGTTCTACTATGACGGAAACCACAAATAATTAAATATATTTGAACACATATGATGTTAATAAAAATGTATGCTTTTCGCAATTTTTCCTTTATCTGTGTTATAAAACGTTGCTTCGTACTAAAAATCAAGATTCTGAGTTCATGGAAAGTACCTGTAGGTATAAGTACCCTTGCGAGTGTCGAAAAAACACAAAAAAAATTGCTTGATAACCAGCTGTATCTTTTGATTGCTTTGGCGTAGAAAATTGATTTCTTCACAGCTACAATGGCCTGAAGACCTGAGTGTTTGATATGACAGCTTGATACCTCTACGCGTTCCTGAGAAAAAGGATCTTGACAGACAGACAGACGGACAACCAAGTGATCCTATAAGAGTATCGTTTTTTTCCTTTTGAGGAACGGAACCCTAACAATACAGCATGGGAAGTTTTCAAAACAAAATTTACATACGAGTAAGGAGTAAACAGAAAATTTACCTCTTTGATGTCAATCACAAAATCAGTGTTTACCATTCTTGTCGTTTGAAGTAACATCTTTGTTCCTGAGCTATTTCTGGCTGGGTTTCATCTATAAGCACATTGTTGTTTTCGTTTTTAGGGTTTCGGACCCTAACCGCGTCAGCGGAAACCCTAAACCCTGTTACGGGGCAGTAGGTATCTATTAAACTGTTTGTTTGTTTGTAAATACTTTATTGTACTACTGTATTGTTGTCCGCGGCTACGCCGCCGCCGTTAGTGTCGATCCCTCGGGAACAGTAGAATTTCCCGGAATTAAACATACCCTATGTCCTTCCTCGAGCCTCAAACTACCTCCATACCAAATTTCATCCAAATCAGTTCAATGGTAGAAGCGTGAAAAGAAGATAGACAGACAGACATAGTTACTTTCGCATTTATAATATTAGTATGGATGGATAGTATGGATAGGTACAATGTTGATGTATAATGATGATGAATTGACTTTGGATTTTAATTTTCCTATGTCATTTATTTATATATAATGCTATATATTTGCAGGCAAACTCATGCCTTGAGTTCATTGAAATGACGATAACTTTTTTTTAATGAACCGATTTTGATGAAACAACCTTTAAATATTTTTCTGAGTTAAAACAAAGCAAATGGTAAAAGTTTGAAGTAAATCGGTTCATTATTTTCGGAGATAATCGTGATCAGACAGACAGACAAAAAATTCGAAAAAAATTTTTTGCTTTCTATTATTCTTTTTAAGTGTCCCTCTATCCATTTCAGTCAAAAATTCTAAATGTACAGACAAAATATTTTTACTGTTTTATTATATGTATATATATATATATATAGAAGATAAAAATAACATACATGTAAGGATTTATCTTAAACTTAAAAGAAAATATGCACAATGGCGGACTTATCCCTTGAGGGGATCTCTTCCAGTCAACCAGGTATCTGAAATGAGACATTAGTTGGGTTAACTGGGGCAGAGGTAGAGGGGAATTCAAGCAGGAAAATACGTAAAGACAAACAATATTTAACTAAAAATTACCTAATATAAATCTCTAATACATATTAAACATAGGTCTATAATAACAAGGCCAAGAATGGGGTATAGAAACCCGATAAAACCGAGGACGTGCTGGGAAGATGACATCTCAAAGGTGGCTGGCAAGTTATGGAGAAGACACACACAAGACAAGAAGAAATGGAAGGAACTGGGAGAGGCCTTTGTCCAAAAATGGGCTACGATAGGCTGACTATGATGATGATATAATATACATACATACTGTAGTATGTTACTTGAAATTTGAACTTCGTCTACCTACTACCTGATTCCTCAAATTACCTACGCCCATTCCTTCGATCGGGTTTCGAAATCGGCGTGGGAAGAGAACCAGCTGGTATGGTACGTTCTACGTTTTTAGGGTACCTCAAAAGGAAAAAACGGAACCCTTATAGAATCATACTCTTATTAAATTAAGAAATAAAATATGGTGAAAAATTTCAAGCGGGCGGGACTTGAACCTGCGACTTTAAGTCTACGAGTATGTACGACCGCTCTTCCAACTCAGCCACCGCCTGTTTAACCTCGGCGTCGAAACTCTCCACCATATCTGGCGCCGAGGCTTACTTCGTACGTGAGTAACCCGTAATTCACACATCTATACTAATATTATAAAGCTGAAGAGTTTGTTTGTTTGTATGTTTGTTTGGACGCGCTAATCTCAGAAACTACTGGTTCAAAATAGAAAATTATTTTTGTGTTGGATAGTCCATTTATTGAGAAAGGCTTTAGGCTATAAAACATCACGCTGCGACTCATAGGAGCGAAGGGGGAAAATTATTCATCTATGCTAATAAAAAAAACGAATGAATCATTATAACGGAAATTGCTGCGGACGAAGTCGCGGGCAACAGCTAGTTAATAATATAGATAATGATTTTGAAGTAGGTATCGACTTTTTTATAGAATATTTATTCAGTAATTTCACAAACAATAAACACTAACTAACAACTAGAACTAAATATAATAAAAATGGTTGTCTGTAAGAGAGATATAGATGCGTCACAAGCCGAACGCTTATAAAGGTCGATCGTGCCTCTCTATAGCTTGTTCCGCGCTCTCGCTTGCACACGGATCCTAAATAATCCTGATACTTTAACTAAGTATAAATAATAAATATATACGGACAAATCACAAAGATTGAGCTAGCCCCATGGTAAGTTCGAGACCTGTGTTATGGGATACTATCTCAACGATACTATATTTTATAACAAATACATATATAAGATACACATCCAAGACCCAGGCCAATCTGAAAAAGATCATTTTTCATCTTGACCTGGTCGGGGATCGAACCCGGGCACTCCGTGTCGCAGGCTGGCGTATTCACCACTGCGCCACGGAGCTGTCAAATGAACACTAAATAGAAGTTATCTATAAATAAAAAATGTCACGCAAGTATCGAATTGGTATCCTTCGTTTATTTAGTCCACCTTACCAATAAAAATCACCTACCTCTAAATAAATTTTTAAAAGCTTTCGACACAAGTTCATAACCCTACAGTGTATTTTAGTTAGATCAATAAAAAAACACGGTTCATAGTAGCCGCTAAAATAACCTATTTGTTGAACATCCACGAATCGATTCTGCTCAATAATTCAAATCCGAGCGTGGGACAGCACAGAGTGTGCTTTACCCGCTTTGATGCGCTAATTTATAACTTCAAGGTTCAGTATTGACTAATAAGCACCATTGAATCAAGTTTCTTGAATCAGGTCAGGTATGTCATCGTCAACTATTTGGTCCACAGAAAAATATCAAAATATAATACAGTTATTTTTTATTATATGATCACTTGGTTGTCCGGCTGTCTCTCTGTCTCTCAAGACCCTTAATTATCAGGAACGCGTAAAAGTATCAAGCTGAAATTCATATCAAATACTCAGGTCTACTGTCTCTTGGAGCTGTGAAAAAATCAAACTTTTGTGTTTTTTCGACATTCGCAAGGGAATCAAAACCTACAGGGTACTTCCCATGAACTCCGAATCTTGAAATTTGGTACGAAGTAACGCCATATAGCACAAATAAAGGATAAATTGCGAAAAGCATACATTTTTATTTACATCATATACTTACTTATTAAAAATATTTTTAATAATTTCAAAGTTATTAAATATAATGTACGAAACCCTTAGTGCGCGAGTCTGACTCGCACTTGGCCAGTTTTTTTCTTTTCTCTCAGACCAGCATTTCGAGGATCCGTTTATAAGAACCTGACTTGGTGACCATGGGACCAACTAGAGGGTGCAAACTTTCAGAAAAAAAAAAATTGTAAATCGGTCTAGCCGTCTTCGAGAAATCGGGTAACATACATTAAAAAAAATATTCCGACGAATTGAGAACCTCCTCCTTTTTTTTAAAGTCGGTTAAAAATTTTCCTCTTAATCACTGCCCTGCGGAAGTGTGGCCAAAATACATAAGAAGGGCTTGTACTAAAGGGCTGGCACCATTGCCACTTTGTATGGCAATGCTTATATTTTGTGCAAAGAATTTGCCAGCCCTTTGTTCATTGGAAACCTCTACAGCCTTTTGCTCACAATTTGAACATTTTACATCTGATTAATGGTGAAAAAAATCGTTCGGCGTTTCACTTATCCAAGTCCTATGAACTTTGTGTGTATTGGTGGTAAAGTTCATGTAAAACTTGACCCAAATCGACTGGACAGCGTGACAAGGCCGATCAATATAATGAGGCCAGAAGGACTGACCTCACATCACTGTCACCTGTCCGTAACATATCTACATCCACCCTTCTACACATTGGAAAGGCTGAGAAAGCATTTTATAAAATAAATAATTTTTTAGAAACGCTTGAAATGGTACGGTCACGTCATGAGAAGGGACGAGGATCACATGACAAGAGTGGTGATGCAAATACCAGACGGAAAACGAGGCCCTGGCCGACCTCCTACTACATGGAGCCGTACTATTGGAAAAGACCTTAAGATGGCAGACGTCAACACAGAGACAGCACAAAGTCGTATCTTGTGGCGAAAGCGTACGAGGAGGGCTGACCCCAAATGAAATGGGATAAACAGTCAAGGGAGAAGAAGAAGACAATATTTTATAAAAGTTTGAGATGCCGTATTTATTTATTCAAATCAAATTAATTTTCTTGTTATCCTGATTTTCCATGGCCAAAAGAGCTTATAATAACAAGAAACATATCTTTCACTCAAAAATGAGACGGTGTCTAAAGAAACGCCTCATAAAGACATACATCTTTAGTATCGCACTATACGGCAGTGAAACGTGGACATTAGCTACAAGGACAGAGAACGCTTGGAAGCTTTCGAGATGTGGTGCTGGAGACGTATGGAGTGTATTAGTTGGACACATAAAAATACCAATGAAGAAGTGTTGGGACAAGTAAATGAGAAACGAGAACTACTGAAGACGATTGGAATGTGAAGAGGAAGGATTTTTGGTCACCTTATACGACACGATCAATTTATGAAAAACTAGCTTTCGCCCGCGGCTCCGCTCGCGTCAATGTCGGTCCCTTAGGGAATAGTACTTTTTCCCGGGATAAAAGGTAGCCTATGTCCTTCTCCGCACTCCAGAGAACTTGTATGCAAAATTTCATGATGATCGATTCAGTAGTTACGGCGTGAAAGCGTAACAAACAAACAAATAAACAAACAAACAAACTCACTTTCGCATTTATAATATTATAGTAAGGATAAGGATATTATAGAGGGAAAAATTGAAACAAGGAGAGGGAAAGGAAGACCAAGAAGAGCATATTTGGATGAGATAAAGAAAAAGGGCTGGAGTTGTGTCATATGGAGAGGTGAAGAGAATGGCTGAGAACCGAGAGACATGGAGAGTACTCCACCGACAAAAACACAGTTCTTAAATTATAGAGATCCTGATTTTATATACTAATAATTGAAATTTATTTATAAATTGTTTCACATTGACTTGACTAGATCTTGTGTATCATGTAATATTAATGATTAATATAGGTGTGTATTAAAATTTTGCATGCTGGAAACGACTAAGTGTAACTGCGCTTAAGCGAAATAAGTCATTTCATTTCATTAGTGTATAATCTCTTAAACTTTTAAACGAGCAATTCTTGTATATTTATATGTAACGGCTCTAACGATTTCGCTGTGGTATATGACGATTTTCGGGGTAAACAATCGATCTAGATTAGTCTTATGTTTGGGAAAACACGTGTTTTCTAGTTTTCATGCGTTTTTCTTTCCACGCAGAATATGGTCGCTAATTTCTCCTACCCCTTATGTTAGCTATAAATAATAAATATATACGGGAAAATCACATAGATTCAGTTAGCCCAAAGTAAGTTCGAGACTTGTATTATGGGACACTAACTCAACGATACTATATTTTATAAAAAATACATATATAGATAAACATCCAAGACCCAGGTCAATCTGAAAAAGACCATTTTCCATCTCGACCTGACCGGGGATCGAACCTGGGCACCCTCATTTCGCAGGCTGGCGTGTTAACCACTGCGCCACGGACCTATCTAGTCCTGTGACGTTGTTATTAGTGCTTAACAAAAAACCCTGTATTATAATAAAATATTGTTTTTTATCCACAGAGTGACAATGGAAAATGGGTACGAAGAGAACATCAAAAAAACCATAGCAAACCTCAGCCAACGGGCTCCGCGTACCCTCAACCAGTTGGAGAAACTTGGGCAAGGGTTGGAGAAGAAGTTCGGACAAGGTACGATTCTTACATTTTGTTGAGGTCTAATTAAGTTAACTTCAAGGGGGACGGGAAAGCTATAGCAAATAAACAAAGCTCATAAACATCAATGAGACCTCTCCAACCCGTCTGGCCAGCGAGGAGAGTGTAGGTCGTCAAATCCTCTGTCTGCTCTGGCTAAGTATGGCTCCGGTAGTACAAGTAGGGTCATGATAATAATGGTGAAGGGGGACAGGTCTGCTCGGCCTCATTGATACTTCTTTTATCTTATCTGTTGTTTCACGCTCGATCGCTAACATAACGTGTTTCACAAAATTATGTAAATTACAATTACATACAACATAAAATCAGAGAAGAAAAATGATAAAAATATAAAATACAAGCTTTCGCCCGCGGCTCCGCCCGCGTCAATGTCAATCCCTCGGGAATAGTTCTTTTTCCCGGGATAAAAGGTAAAAGGTCCTTCTTCGCACTCCAGAGAACTTGTATGCAAAAGTTCATGATGATCGGTTCAGTAGTTACGGCGTGAAAGCGTAACAAACAAACAAATAAAAAAACTCGCTTTCGCATTTATAATATTACTAGCTTTCGCCCACGGCTCCGCCCGCGTCAATGTCGATCCCTCGGGAATAGTACTTTTTCCCGGGATAAAAGGTAGCCTATGTCCTTCTCCGCACTCCAGAGAACTTGTATGCAAAATTTCATAATGATCGGTTCAGTAGTTACGGCGTGAAAGCGTAACAAACAAACAAACAAACAAACAAACAAACAAACAAACAAACAAACAAACAAACAAACAAACAAACAAACAAACAAACAAACAAACAAACAAACAAACAAACAAACAAACAAACAAACAAACAAACAAACAAATAAACAAACAAACAAACAAACAAACAAACAAACAAACAAACTCACTTTCGCATTTATAATATTAGTAAGGACTAGCTTTCGCCCGCGGCTCCGCCCGCGTCAATGTCGATCCCTCGGGAACAGTACTTTTTCCCGAGATAAAATGTACCCTATCCCTATGTCCTTCTTCGTACCCCAGACAACGTGTATGCAAAATTTCATGATGATCGGTTCAGTAGTCACAACGTGAAAGCGTAACAAACAAACAAATAAACAAACAAACTCACTTTCGCATTTATAATATTAGTTAGGATTAGGATTATCCAAAGCCCTACAGGCAAGTAGGCGACCAACTGTTGAAAAGAGTTTCTTTCGGCTTCTTCTTCTCTGCAGTGGTCGGTTCCGAAACGCTAGTAGTTTGTAGCTTTTGAACAATAATTATTATTTTAATATAATTTAACAAATATTATTTAAAATGTGAATTGACGTGAAAAAGGGAATATGCCTATTTTCTGAATGAATCTTTAAATATTTGAACCTTAAATATCTTTAATGACCAAAATGCTAGCCGCGTTACCGTGATGGACACCAGAAACAAACCATAGCTGGTGTATCCGGTCTTATCCCCTCCTCACACCTCTATATCCTTGATAAGACGCTTAGTATCCGATCCCCAGATGTCCATGATTTCTACTGCGATGGGCACAAAAAAATACTGAGACTCTACTCTAATGTTGCATATTTTATCAGCTCATTAATCACTATCCATAAGTAAAAACCTCATAAAAAGCGGGGCAGTAGTTTTTGAGTTTAACGCGAACAGACAGACAGGCGCGGCGGAGGACTTTATTTTATAATAAATTTATATTGACTAGCGACCCGGACCCCGGCTTCGCACGGGTGCAATGATCATATAAACCCGTGTATAAACCTTCCTCTTGAATCACACTATCTATTAAAAAAATCCGTTGCGTAGTTTTAAAGATCCAAACTTACATAGGGACAGACAGCGGAAAGCTCGATTGAAATCAGTTTTTAGGGTTCCTTATCCAAAAGGTAAAAGCGAGACCCTATTAATATCGCTGTCCGTCCGTCCGTCCGTCCGTCTGTCTGTCTGTTTGTCTGTCGGTCTGTCCGTCTGTCACTAGGCTGTATCTAATGAACCGTGATAGTTAGACAGTTAAAATTTTTACAGATGATGTATTTCTGTTGCCGCTATAACAACAAATACTAAAAATTAGAATCAAATAAAAAGGAGGCTCCCATACATCAAACGTGATTTTTTTTGCTTATTTTTGCTCATTATTAATAACGGCAACAGGTAGGCACTTGAAATATTCACAGAATATTTAGGTATATATTCACTTAAAAAATAAATAAAAATAAAATTAATATTAAAGGGGGGCTCCCATACAAAAGACATGTTTTTTTTTGCCGTTTTCATAGATAACGGTACGAAACCCTTCGTGCGCGAGTCCGACTCGCACTTGGCCGGTTTTTTTTATATAACGAGATATTTAATATTTAGTGATATGATGTAAACTTGCGTTTTATTTATATTTGAGTAGCTTTGGCTCGCGGCTCCGCCCGCGTCAATGTCGATCCCTCGGGAATAGTGCTTTTTTCCGGGATAAAAGGTAGCCTATGTCCTTCATCGTACTCCAGAGAACTTGTATGCAAAATTTCATGATGATCGGTTCAGTAGTTACGGCGTGATAGCGTTACAAACAAATAAACAAACAAACTCATTTTCGCATTTATAATATTAGTAAGGATAAGGATAAGGATGTCATTTGTCAGGAAACAAGCCTATTGTTATATGATGGTTAATTTCCCTTTGAAGGTTTGAAGCTCGGACCCCCGTTGGAGCAGCATCAGTCGGTGTTGGACAGAGTGTCGTATGAGAGTGAGAAACATAGCCACAGTGAAGCATCTTCGAGGAGAAACAGCGACGATGGGAGACGGAAGGAGAATTACAGAGGTAACTGTACTACTCTTCAATACATTTTCTTACGTTTCATCATCATCATCATCATTAGGTCTTTTTTGTCTTCACTGCAGAGCTTTCTTATGTTTAGTTACAACAAACTGTACATAGTATCACGTCTTTTTCCCTTGCGGGGTAAACAGAGCCTAGGTATAAGACCTTATCGCCGCATTTAGCATTTTTTTGGGCGTGTAGATGGTAAACGGATTCAAAATAGTGATGGGTTGCCTATTGACATGTATCCGCAGATTTTCGCCCATTCCCTCGATCGGTTATTACGATCTGCGCGGGAAGAGAAGCAGCTGGCACATTCTACGTTTCTTTTCTCCTAGACCAGCATGGAAGGACTTATCTAAATTAGAATAAAACAAATTGTATTCTAAGTTAGATCAGAATAGGAACAACATCTAAATTATGGCGAGCTCCGTGGCGCAGTGGTTAACACCCCAGCCTGCGACACGAGGGCCCCGGGTTCGATCCCCCACCAGGTCAAGATGGAAAATTATCTTTTTCAGATTGGCCTGGGTCTTGGATGTGTATCTATATATGTATTTGTTATAAAATATAGTATCGTTGAGTTAGTATCCCATTACACAAGTCTCGAACTTACTTTGGGGCTAGCTCAATCTATGTGATTTGTCCGTATATATTTATTTATTTATTATTCGTTTTTGAGTTGAGGCGATAAGTGACACTAATCTAACAATTACAATTTGTAGTATTCTAAGTTAGATTTAGTGTCACTTATCGCCTCAACGGCAACAGGGGAGTGTTGCCGTTTCGAGCTGTTCGAGCTACGCTCGCACATTTGGGCGACTCGCGACTTACATCATGTAAGTCGCGTGTCAGCTACTTTAACAATATAAATAGCTCAATAATCTTAAAACATATCGAGATACATATCGATGGCGTCATGAGACACACATCGAACGGTCGGCGATACTATAGCGCCTGGACACTGCCATCGAGAAAGGATCCGTCACACCCAGCCATCATGTAACCAGCAAGAACAATAAACTACTTTCTCTGTGACGTGATCTTGTGCATCCACACCACCATCTTCAACCCAGCAAGCAGCAACATCTCTTCATGTATGGTGTTGGGCCTAACACCAAGTCTGGCACCATACACGAGCAATAAACGGCAAAAAATCACGGGAGTTTGTTGTTCCCCTTAAATATTTATTTTATTCTGTTTTTAGTATTTGTTGTTATAGCAGCAATAGAAATTCATCATCTGTGAAAATTTCAACTGTCTAGCTATCACGGTTCATGAGATACAGTTTGGAGACAGGGACACAGGCGGACAGTGGAGCCATAATAATAGGGTACCGTTTTTACCCGATACGGAACCCTAAAAACTCCAACTATAAAAAGACCAACCTATAAAGACCAACTATTAAATGTGCTACTACTATTCTTCTAATATCTTATCTAAGACTAGCTGTTTTCCCGCGACTTCGTCCGCGTAAAACATAGCCTATGTTCAGCGCAGATAGTGTAGCTTCCCAACTGTGAAATATGTTTTTCAAATCCGTCTAGTAGTTTCGGAGCCTATTCGCGTCAAACATACAAATCTTTCCTCTTTATAATATTAGTATCATCATCATCATTTCGAGTAGGTGTCAAGGTCAATCGACCATGCACACCCTGGTGTCAGAGTTTTTCGGAACCGCCTATCGCCCTCTGACGTGGTTCCTTTAACAACTACCAGATGGCAGCCGGGACCACCGGCTTAACGTGCCTTCCGAAGCACGGAATCATCTTTATTATCAGACAATCAGGTGATTCACGCCTGCAATGTACTAACCAAACTGGAAACAACTAAACAAAGTATGCTTCCCCTGGAAATCGAAGCCACGACCCCCGGGTCAACAGGCAAACGCCTTAACCACTGGACCACGGAGGCTGTTATAATATTAGTATAGAGAAGAATTTTATCTATACTTCTATCTTCGATCATTAATACCAACTAGATGTCGGGTCAGCGCATAAAAAACGGCTCGGCAAATAGCTTCTCACTCAAGCAGTGTGGGGCTATTTTATTTAGTTCGGTCCAAACACAGCCAACGTAACGAAGTGTCACGATGCCGCAGTGTGCACTAAAAACTTGTCGAAATAATGGCCAAAAAAAGAATTTTTCGTCCGGAGTATCTTATTTTCGGTAGGTAAATTAACTATTTTATACATTTTACCTTTTAACTAATAATAAACATTGTAAATAAAAGTTGCCGATTTTCAACCACGGCAAGAAATGTTTGGCCAAGCTAGCCAACATCCGCACAAACATTTGAAGAAGCAAACAGAAACGAAACAAAACGACGTAACTCGCAATGTAATCAACGAGAAAAGTACTTTATGTTTAGTGCAATAAGGTTGTCATCACAATGGATGTTCTTAGACAAAATGATTCTTCGTTTCTAAGTGACAGGTGTTATTTATTTTGTTCTGAGTTTATTACTTTGCTAGTCTTCGTGACGAATAATCGTAAGCATAAGGTAATTGTTTTAAAAAAAGCGACTTTATTGTAAGGTGATATGGTCTAAAATATCTTGATATTAAAATGGTTTTAAAACTTTAGTCTCTGTTTATCAGTAAGTCAATGTAGATGTATAGCTATATGTTCGAGCGGACAGAATTTTGCTACGATTTTGTAGGTAATGCGTTATCTAGTTGGTATTAATGATCGAAGACTTCTATACTATAATATTAGTAAAGAAGTATAGATAAAATTCTTCTACTAAGTGAGAAGAGTGATCTCAACTGTATTTCTCTCTGCAGATGGGACCTGCTCGGAACCACCTACAGCTGAAGTGGGGCAGCACAACGTCTGGAACAACCTCGACAGCTCTACGTCGACCACCAGAACGGAGCTCAGTCTCTCTGACAACGGTGAAGACCAGGTACCGTAATATTAAAAGCTTGAGCAGTCGTTATGACTATATCATCATCAGGTCTTTTTAGTCTCCACTGCAGGAGCATGACTCTCTCTGTACTACCGGAGCCATACTTGGCCAGAGCAGACAGAGGATTTGGCCTACACTCTCCTCACTGGCCAGACGGGTTAGAAAGCTCTCATTGATGTTTATGAGCTTTGTTTAGCTTATTTTTCTAAGTCGCCTCTTACGACCTCCATGGGAAGACTTGGAGTGGTTCTTTTCTACTCTACTGGAAACCACACGGACTGATTATGACTATATAGATGACGTAAATGCACCTACTTTGCGTGTCCGAACCCCGTCCAAGCGTCGAGGTTAGTCGCCGCTACTGACAGTCTGCGCGCGACTGTTGTTACAGCCGGAAGGCTGCGAAAACTAAAAATGCCTCGTTGCGTGATTGCAAACAGCCAAAGGCAAGGACATACTCAAAGATTCAAAGATTTATTCAGAAAATAGGCCTTTTCAGGCACTTTTTCACGTCAATTCACATTTAAAATAATAACTATTTAATTATATTCAAATTATTAATTATTGTTCAAAAGCTACAAACTACCAGCGTTTTGGAACCGACCAATGCAGAGAAGAAGACGCCGAAAGAAACTCTTTTCAACAGTATTTGTCGCCTGAAGGGCTTTGTATGATTTTTTATATTTTTATCTTTTAGTTTTTTTCTGATGTCATGTTTATACAATTTCAAGTTACATAATGTTGTGGAACACGTTATGTAAGCGATCAAGGGTGAAACAGCAGATAAGATAAAAGATAGAAGTCTCAAAGAGGTCGAGCAGACCTGTCCCCCCCGGCATCACCCGTTCACGTTCCGCATGGACTCGTATTTCCTATCAAACTTTTTAACAAGTAACATAAACATGTCTAATGTGGTTTTAATTTTTTTTTTTAATCTGTGGATTTTAAGGTCTTAGAGACTTTAGCTCTGTCTATCCCGCAAAGGGAAAGACGTAATAGAATGTATGTAAATAATAAATTAGAGTAAACGAATGCCTGCCTATGAAACCAACATACTTTTAGAAAACTCTGCTTATCTTACATATACATTTTTATATTTTATATATACACACAGATTGAGCTAGCTCCAAAGTAAGTTCGAGACTTGTGTTATGGGATACTAACTCAACGATACTATACTTTATAACAAATACATATATAGATACGCATCCAAGACCCAAGCCATTCTGAAAAAGATCATATATCACCTTGCGGGGTAGACCTAGTAGAGAGCCTAGGTCTATAAGACCTTATGGCCACATTTAGCATGTTGGAGGGCGTGTAGATGGAAAACTGAATCAAAATAGTGTAGCCTCATCGCCGACTAACATGATCCCTCAGATATTCGCCTATTCCCTCGATCAGTTTAGGAACCATTTTTAATCACAGTTCGGCCGTGATATAAGCCACGGTATTTTTATAACGTGATAACATCTTATGAATCGATAAACGCTGGATGCACGCACAAAAATGTGTCACGGGCCGTGTGGAACGCGCGATAGAGAGCTGTCAGCCTATTCAGTCGCCTTAAAGAAACCTAAATTATGTGTCAGGGAAAACCTCCGGTGGCAATAGATTCCATTCCTTAGCCATACGCAAGATTGGCGCTTAGGAAATTGACATGATTCGATATATTAAAGCCCAGTCCCTCGATCGGCTTTTACGATCTGCGCGGGAAGAGCTGGCACATTCTACGTTTTTCCTTTTTCCCAGACCAGCATGGAAGAATGCATGCCTATCTATAGTTATGCGTTAAAAGTTAAGCGCCAATTATGGTAAAATATGTGGATCTATTTTATGTATATGAAAAATCTTAATGTACCATATTTTAAGCAAATAAATATATTATTATTATTATTATATTATTATATAAGTCTATGCCAAAAATATTACGCCATATCTTTTTACTACAATTTCATTATTTGAAGAACCCCATGCAACTGCTGGCCAAGCAGTTGAGTTTAAGTTTTCTTAGCAGGGTAACCAACACCGTCGTCGGAGCAGCCATGAGTCGGCGTTACCAGGGACACCTCTTCACACCAGGGTGCCGTGGAAGTCAGCTGACAGCATTAACGCTGATGCTGCGTTTGGGACGTCCTTGGCTGACATCATGGAAAGCCCAGCCAATAAGGTAGAATTGACTATGTCTTTTATATTCTCTCTAGAGGAAGACAAGCGTGATCTTTCAAAGACGGCCTGAACACTCAGAATCATGAAATTTGGTACGAAGCAACGAAAAAATTAGGCGCTGTATCACTTAACCGTTTGTAGCGGACATCGCGAGATATTTTACTTACTCGTGTCATACCTGTTCTCAGTTCGAAAACCCGTGTCTGCCATTTTCGTGTTAATTTTCACTTTTAATTTAATAATTCAATAATTTATAACCAAATATTGTATTTTTAGGTATCTTGCTCATTTAGTTATACTTTTTATAGACATATAAAAGTTGGTAGTTGTCGCTGAAAATATCAAGTGATTTGCGACGAAAGTTTTTCTGGATATAGCTGTTTTGCTATTTTATTTAGCTAGGTTTCAAATATTTTTTGAAAATATTTTGATGTAACCATTTATTTTGATCTTTGAACTGTACTTCATATTTTTTCATGCTAGTTATCCATGAGAAATAAGGCAAACTGCGCGACGAAAAAATAGACGTTTTGCGGTATTCTTTTGATGCACTGCGCCTTAATTTTGAGTTACATCATATAATAAAAATATTTTTAAACTTATTATAGACTAGCTTTCGCCCGCGGCTCCGCCCGCGTCAATATTGATCCCTCGGGAATAGTACTTTTTCCCGGAATAAAAGATAGCCTATGTCCTTCTCCGTACTCCAGAGAACTTGTATGCAAAATTTCATGATGATCAGTTCAGTAGTTACGGCGTGAAAGCGTAACAAACAAACAAACTCACTTTCGCATTTATAATATTAGTTAGGATAAGGATAAGGAAATGACACGGAACCCTTAGTCGCGAGTCCGAATCGCACTTGGTCGGTTTTTTTTCATTATTTGTAGAAAATCAAGGGTCGAACTTGATCTTTTTTATTTCGTGTTTTAAACTAACACTGAATAGATACTTTATCAAGTGTCAATCCACAGAACATAGGCATTGGTCGGAAGTCTGCACAATAACGTTTCCCATCATTACGGCACGGCTAGCGTGACGCACGTGTGCCAGTTTAGATTAAACCTCGGCGCAAGAGTTAATTACGTGGAGACGACAACATCGATTTATCATCTGTCAACGATTAAGTCAAGAAGTTCTATTTTTGAAATTACTCCGTTCGTAAACGAGCGATTTTTCCATACAAAATGGGATTTGGGATTAATTAAAAATGTTAAACTCGCGTCAGGACACGTGACTGAAAATTCGTTAGTCGGACGCTTGACCTGAGACCGCCGGCGCGGCGTAGGAGAGGAATTAATATCTCCTCCCTCTGTTTCTACCGCGCGGAGATTTCACTTCTACCGACACTCCCGGAGTGCAACCCGTTGGTTTTTAGGGTTCCGTACCCAAAGGGTAAAAACGGGACCCTATTAATTTCGCTCCGCTATCCGTCTGTCTGTCTGTCTGTCTTTCTGTCTGTCTGTCCGTCTGTCACCAGTCTGTATCTTATGAACCGTGATAGTCAGGCAGTTGAAATTTTCACAGATGATGTATTTCTGTTGCCGCTATAACAACAAATACAAAAAAGTAGAATAAAATAAATATTTAAGGGGTCTCCCATACAACAAACGTTATATTTTTGCTTGTTTTTGCTCGATATTGATAACGGCAACAAGTAGACGCTTGAAATATTCACAGAATATTTAGCTATATATTCAGTTCAAAAATAAATAATTAAACAAAATTAATATTAAATTTAATAAAAATTAAAAAGGCTCCTAGACGACAGACATGATTTTTTTTGCCGTTTTTTATATATAACGGTACGGAACCCTTCGTGCGCGAGTCCGTCTTGACCGTTTTTTTTTGAGCTTCCTTTATTGGTGCCCTAGGAAAAGTAGTTCATGTTGTTTGGTGTCACCTCTTAAAGGGAATGTCGGCATTAAATTTACACGATGTATGTGCAATTAGATACATACCTAATATATTAGTTTCCTATCATTAGATCGTCGATACGGCAACAAAGTTAATTATATGGAGACGACAACATAGTTTGTCACCAGTCTAATCGCTAGAGAGGTTGGTCAACTATTTTTATCTCTTTTTTCACACTTTGAGGGAGTAATCGGTTTATTAGTTTTGAGTAAATGGCAAACCTACGCACAGATCATATCTAAATTATAAAAAAAACTGTAATTTTGATAATTCACATATATTAATAATTCACATAATTTGATATTCACATAATTCACATAATTTGATATTTTGATAATCACCTTTTTTGGGTTACTTTTTCAACATCGAATATTTATTTAGAAAACTGATTGGTATTTACGATTCGAGCAATACCTTACAGTACAGCCATACAGTAGTTATATACCGATGACATATTTAAAGTAGCGCAAGTTGTTTTAAGAAAATAATAACGAAGTTAAGAAAATGTGTAACGATAGTATGGAAAAAGTACGAAATAAAGAGAAAATGAGCAAAAATCTGACGAATCATCATAAAGCGATGTGGCTACCAACCCATCACTTTTTGATTTCGTTTTCCACCTAACGCGCATCCAGATGCTAAACATGTATATTTTGTCTAAAAACCTATCTACCTTGCAAGGGAAAATGATGTAAAACATATTTATATATGCTCTGTCTACCCCGTAAGGGATAAAGCCTAAGGCTATAAAATCCGAAGGCCACATCCAGCGTGTTGGCGGGCGTAAAGTTGGAAATAGGAATCAAAATAGTGATGGGTTGCTAGCCACATGACATGATTCTTTAATTTTCGCCCTTTCCCTCGACCGGCTTTTACGGTCTGCGTAGGAAGAGAAGCAGCTGGTACATTCTACGTTTAGACCGATCGTGCCTCTCTATCGCTTGTTCCGCGCTCTCGCTGGTACATGAAACGTGACACTTTTTCTAGCGTCCATCGATTCATAAGACGTTATCACATCAAATTGAAATTTCCAGGTTACCACCGGCGCAGAAATAAATCTGTAGATTACACGATGTTTGTAACGTTCTTGACATTTATTTATTTAATTCTTCTTACACTATCATCACAGGTTTCCCTAATACAATAGCGTAATGTACAATGTTTTCCTTTAATTACTTTTAACATAACACAAAACAAACAATGTTGCCCTTGTGAATTCCGTCAATGAGCAGCCGAATAAATCTATTTTCTCTGCGATCTTGTTTAGCGTATGCAAGGTTTGGGTGACTGGCGCCTCCTTAAGGGTATTTGTTCTTGCTTGTGGTATCGCGAATAACGGGGGCTGTCGCCGTCGCCACACGTACCGGTTTGGCACGCTTAGTGCCAACCACTGCAGCACCGCCTGGTTGGAGATCCGGCCCCGTAGGGTTTTAAATAAGTATGTTGCCAAGCTCAGACGTCGTCTCACTTCTAACGTGTTGTACCCCACCATCCCGAGAACGAAGAGTGTGGGGTACATAAGTGGATAGAACGGGTACACGCCATACAATTTCAAGTAAAGAAATCTAGTAAATTTGTTCTGTACTCGTTCTACCATATTATCGAGTTGAATTCCAAGTGGCTCTTCACTAATGCTTCGTACAGAGCTCGCACTGCATTCAGATTCGTGAATCCGCTTGAATGTCGCAACATGAAGCCCAGGTTACGGTAAGCTTTCTTACGTACCTTCACGATGTGCTCTCGAAAATTAAGGTCACTGGTAAAATACACTCCTAAGTCTTTTGTTTCAGACACTCGTTGCATCGGTACACCCTCTATGCAATATAGATAAGTGTATGGTTTCCGTGATCTAGTGAATGACATCACTGAGCATTTTGGCACGTTAAAGTGCAGCTTGTTTCTGTTGCTCCACTCTACTACCCTATCTACATCTTCTTGCAGCTTCTCGCAGTCCGATTGATCTCTTATTTCCTTGACTAATTTCACGTCATCCGCGAATAGGAGGCATGTTGATTCGGTTACTACCCGTGGCAAGTCATTTATTACCAGATTAAATTCAAGGGGCCCTAAATTGCTGCCTTGATTTACGCCTGATCTTGTGCAGTATTGCTTCGATTGCTGTCCATTCCAATCCACATATTGGCGTCTGTCCTTCAAGTAGCTTGCAAAAAATTTAAGCGTTTTCGGTGTAAAGCCGGCCTCTCCAAGCTTCATGAGGAGAACGTCATTGTCGACTGTGTCGAACGCCTTCTGATAATCGAAGTAGGCCACATCTACTTGTACTCCTGAGTCCACCATTGGCACTAATTTCGTCATCAAATGCAATAGATTGCTTGCCGTGCTTCGTTCCGGACGAAATCCGTGCTGTTCATCCGCCAGCTGAGCCTTTACCTGCGGGTACACTGAGTGGTTAATAGCCGACTCAAAGACCTTAGCCGGTGAACACAATATTGCAGCCGGCCTATAGTCCTGTGCTTTCGAACCTGCTCTACCTTTAGGCACCGGAACCACCCTTGTCAACTTCCACTGATCCGGGAATGTTTGCTTATCGAGGCATGTGTTAAATATATGTAGAAGCGGTGCTGCTAGTACTTCAAGACAGTCTCGAAAAATGAACGGTGGAATTCCGTCGGGACCTGTGGATTGTTTAGGTTTCAGCTTTCTTAACGCCTGCTTTACTTCTGCTAGCTGCAGCTCGTGCACCTGCACCCGCGCCGCTCCGGCTGAAGTATTGGCGCTGGCTGCAGTCACATCCAATTTAGCTGGCTCCTGGTGGTACACGGAGCAGAAATACTCTGCCAATTCATTAACTGCTTTTCTCCCACTTAGAATGCTCCCATCTTTAAATATTTTTTGCTTATTGGTACTCTTTCTCTTTGTTTTCATAAAACGCCAGAATGGGATCATTGGGATCCTTAATTACTTTGCACCCAGTCTCTATGGTAGTTGTGAGCTTGTTCTACCGCTTTTTTCACCTTCGCTCTGTATTGCGAGAATTCTTCATAGGCGCTTCTCGACTTACATTTTTTGTAGCGCTTATGAAACTTATGTTTCCGTTGTATGTCTGCTATAATCTCTTTTGTGTACCATTCTGGGTACATGCGCTTCGTATCAGCATTTGACGGGTGTTTCTCTGGAGTACATTTCCCTATCTCACAATTGATCTGATGGTAGAAATAGCTTACTACGTCATCTGGATTTTTTATGAGATATAACTTACTCCAGTCCATCTTCTCTATATTGCTATATAACTGCTGTATGTCCGCTTTCCGAAAATTCCATTGCTTACCGAACGAAGGTTGTTCTTTTTTATCACTCTTCTCCGCGTTTTCTTCACTTCTTACATCGGGTTCCAACATCGAGACCCAGACTTCTAGTGGTGGATGCTGTTTATCGACCGGCTGCAATCCCTCCGCTTCCCTAACGGATACTTCACCAACCACTCCACCTGCTTTTAACACTAGATCAAGTAGTCTATCATTACAATTTGGGATGCTGTTACATTGACTAAACTTACAATAGGCTAATACATATTCATAATAGTTATGGACATCAACTCGGGCGGAATACAAATTAAAATCTCCTACCACAATTACATTATTTTTGTATTTTGCACATATTTTTTCTATTAAGTTAAACATGATCATATATTCATCATTACTTGAATTTGGTGGGATATATACGACACAACAAACGAATAAGAACCTACTTCGTATATATACCGAAGCTGCAACCATTTCAAAAGAATGTTTGTCTATGTTGACCTTGTCATTGTTGTTGTTGGTGTAGGTAGCTGTCGCAGTTCTAACCCTGGGGAGGCCACTATACACGCTCCACCTTGTTTACGCTCATCCGCACGATCACAACGTAATATCTGGTATCCCTGTGGGACAAGTTCGGCATCGTATATAGATTCGCTGCACCCTGTTTCTGTTATAGCAAACAGATCTGATTCCGATGCCTGGATAAAGGACATAATTCTTGTTGTTTTTGTCCGTAATCCTTGCACGTTTTGATAGTGTATCACTATGAGTCTTTCCTTTTTCTTTTGATTCCTTTGTTTATGTCCCAATCCACCTTCATCCTGTGCACTCCAAGTACTTCCATTAGGTTCGTTTTGCTCGTTCTTCTCTGTCCCTCCGAAAATTCTGTCGCCACGGTTTGATGCATATGTCCTCTGCCCAGTTCCCGGGCTCTAGGATCTTCTCTGCTAATCTTGACGGTGTTCCAATTTTGAATGATGCATAGTTGCCTCGCGCTTTGAGCGTCTCTACCGTGCACACGGCCTCATTGCAGATCGTTTTTAAATGCCTAAGTACTTGGTCTGTGGCTGTACCTTGTTTGACATAATATAAATGGAAATATTTCCATCTTTCCGACGCTTCTAGCGCTGTTGCTCCCGAGACAGCCGTACCCCGCAATATCGTAGTGACGGATGCTCGCTGGCGTTTCTTCCTAACTTCGATCCATTCACCATTTCCTTCCACTTCTTCAGTGCCTGTATTTTTTTCTGCGACGGTATTCTTGTCCCTTACATGAGGTCCTATGATTGGTACTTGCTTTGCTTGTAGTGGCTTTGTAGTGACAATCTGCGGTTGAGTTGCCGCAGCTACGCATTGGACGTCTTGGCCATCGAATAATGTGGAATCATATGTTTTGGATAGATCCTCGGTTTTCTTATTCACGTATTTATTCGTGTCAACTTTACTTTCCAGCTCTTCTATTTTCCTGCTTAACTCTGTGCTACAAACGTTGCAACTTTTATTGCGTATTTCTGATTTTATCTCTGTTAAGCATTCCTTCACTATTTTGCTTAGCTTTGCAGTTAGTCGACTCTCCAGTTCCGCATGCAACCCTTTCCATTCTCTCATCATTGACACTCGCATTGCGTCGAGTGCGCTCTCAATACTGTTGCTCTGATGCTTAGGTTGCACATAGCGCGCCCCGGTACGTACTGTTACATTGTCGAGACTACATATTGATACCTCTGGACAGTCCAGTGCGCTCTCAATATTATCACTGTACTGCGGTTGCACATAGCGCGTTCCAGTCCCGGTACGTACTGTCACATTATCGAAACTACCTATTGAATCATCCGGACAGTCGCTCGCCATACTCATGTCATGGGTCAGCAATGTTTGTCTCACGGGTGTTTTCGAATTGTCACCTTTTGGTATTTTACTCCGACATTCGATGCATGTCCAGGTGTTCTTGTACTCTTTTGATAGAGAGGCAAAAGTTTGGCTGGTAAAGTTACAATGTCAAATATTTGCTTGCATTTTTTACAGCTCATAAATTCAACGTCGTCTCCTATTACACCCCGACACCCCGCACAGGTACTCGCTCTTGTAGCCATCCTGCTTCAATCTGCCTCCCGCCGTTTAAACCTTCTTACCATTCTTTCTTCGTTGCCTGTACCGATAATATACGACAGCGATACTTATCGGCGTGTGTGTGTGTGAAGCGGTCGGACGCCGCCGCGATGCTCGGTGATGATGACTCACCGCAGCGGGGCCGGCGCGAGTTGTGGTAGGTCAGGCACACCAACGGAAATTTAAAATTCTTGAACTATTTTTGCTTGTATCTTTTAAGATTTTACACTTTTTACACTTCTGTTATCACAATTTTGTCGATCACAGTCCAATGTTATTGATTTTTACTACTACGAATTGGTACCAATGATATTTCCCGGTTTTTCGAATGAACTATGCGCAGCGAATTAAAACAGTGTTTGCCTTTTGTCGACGTACGATATGATATGACGTACGATGGATTCTAGATTGTCATTGGATTTGATGACCTGCAGTGCAATGATATGTCAACTCTTTCCATATACTTCTATGGCACAAGTAATTATGAAACAATGGGTTTTAGTGGCCTTTGACCATTTACGGGCGTTTAATTTCGCAGCTGATATGTTTTTTTTTGCCGTTATGAAGTTTATTCAGTGTAGGTTTTGTAAAATATACATACATATGTACATACATACATATAAAAATATATATACCTACATATATGGACATATCACACAGATTGAGCTAGCCCCACAGTAAGTAGTGAACTTGTGTCGCAGGATACTAACTCAACGATAATATATTTTATAATAGATACTTATATAGATAAATATCCAAGACCCGGGTCAATCTGCAAAAGATCGTTTTCATTCATCATGACCTCCATGCTTCGGTGCACGTTAAGCCGTTGGTCCCGGCTGCCATCTGGTAGTCGTTAAAGGAACCACGTCAGAGGCCGAGAGGCGGTTCCGAAGAACTCTGACACCAGGGTGTGCATGGTCGATTGACCGTGACACATACTGCGTACACGCACATATACACATACATTACTCGAAATGATGATGATCATGACCTGGCTGGGGATCGAACTATAGACGCTGCAATCAAAGGCACTTGTGGTACCACTGAGCAACGAGGGTCGTTGTCACGTCTTTTTCTCTTACGGGGTCGACAGTGCCTAAAGCTATAAGCACAAACACCATTTTTAACATCTTGGTGGGAGTTAGGAGTAAAACGGAATCAAAAAAGTGATGGATTGCTATCCGCATCGCCTATGTATATAAGTCGTTAGATTTTCACCTAATCCCTCGATCGGCCTATCTACTACGGTCTATCTAAGGTCTGCATAAGAAGAGAAGCGGCTAGTACATTTGACGTTCATCATCGTCATCATCAGGTCTTTTTAATCTCCACTGCAGGAGCACCCTCTCTGTGCCAGGGCCATACTTGGCCAGAGCAAACAGAGGATTTGGCCTACACTCTCCTCGCTGGCCAGACGGGTTGGAGAGGTCTCATTGATGTTTATGAGCTTTGTTTAGCTTGTAAGTCCTAAGTCGCCTCTTACGACCTCCATGGGAACACTTAGAGTGGTCCTATTCTACTCTGCCGGAAACCACACGGCTAGCTACATTTGACGTTATCAACTCAAAAACATAATTGTATATTTTCGTATCTATTGACCTAAATATGGTAAAGTAATTGATATAATAAATGGACAGTAAATCGAATAGGGCGCGGTGTGCTATAAAATATTTATTAACCGCCCCTAACCCCCAGGGGTTCTGTTTTTCAAGTATATGTATGTTGATTTGAAATACTCTGTGGCCTTAACGGCTTGATGGATTCTAGATTGTCATTGGATTTGTTTCAGTCGTGAAAGCGACATTGGCTATATAAAAAAATGCACTAAATCCTTATCCTTACTAATATTATAAATGCGAAAGTGAGTTTGTTTGTTTATTTGTTTGTTTGTTTGTTACACTTTCACGCCGTAACTACTGAACCGATCATCATGAAATTTTGCATACAAGTTCTCTGGAGTACAGAGAAGGACATAGGCTACCTTTTATCCCGGGAAAAAGTATTATTCCCGAGGGTTTGACATTAACGCGGGCGGAGCCGCGGGCGAAAGCTAGTATTATATAAAATAAAAAACAAAAAAAAAAATTCGGAATATTCGTGACCAAGTGAAATAGGGATTCTATTTCCCTTAGTTTATATAAATTGACCATAAAATGGTTAGACCGATTTGGCTTAATTATTTTATGTCGTCATTGTTTTTCTCAGGCGTATCCTAATAAAATAAGAAAAGAAGAAAACTTTACTACCTTATGCACTATGTAACTTAGCAGTTTAACCATTGGCGACCCAACGTCTGTCAGGTCAGCTAGTGAGATATATGTACCTAAAATTAGTCGTCGACAGTTTTTGTACAAATTAGGTTCTTAAATCTGACTGATCCAGATGACTGGCCTGTGGAATTCGTCTGTAAGGACCTACATCGCCTGCCACCGGTCACCTTTGACCACGTCGATGTCACCAGGTTGTTGAAAGACATCAACACGTTGAAATCCAACTTGGCCGATCTACAGCTCAAGTTTGAGGCGTCGCAAACTACCATCAATGATTTGCGTGCGGATATTGTTGAATTAAAAAGCAACAAGTCCGTAAGTAGGTCACCCGATGCCTCAAACGTTAACCCGTGCCGCGGTGCAGTCGATGCATCGCAGTCAAGTTTTGTGTCAGCGAAATTAGACACATCGCCGGTCATCGCCGTCGAACGACACGCGTCACCTCGCCCCGCACCTCGTGCATCCCCTGCGGTGACGAACATGAGCACGCCAACACCTCGTGCTTATGCGACTGCTGCAAGCCAACCTCCCAGGATTGAGCTGTCATCACTAAACAGGAAAAAGGCTCCAGCAAAGGAAGCAGTTTCCGAACCAGTTCCTGAGAAGGGACATGTTGATAATGAGGGCTTCACAAAAGTGGAACGAAAGCGGAAGAAGCCCCTTTGTAGAAACAAGTGCGGAACAGGACTCAGCGGTCCCAACATGCTGCTGCGTGCTGCCGTACCGTCAACTTTGCTCTACATCTCCCGCCTTCAGTACTCTACAAAGAGTGAAGATGTGGTGGAGTATATTAGAGTGAAGACAAAGTACACCTTAAGGGTCGTAAAGTTGGAATCGCGTTACAACATCAATTTCAACTCGTATGTAGTGCGAGTTCCAACAGCACAGCTGGAGACCTTTACTCGTGAAGATTTCTGGCCGAAGGGTGTCGTCTTTCGGCGTTATCGCGGGAGGCTACCCGACACCCCGTTACAGTGTTCGGCGTCTCAGACTAAACGCACCAATTAGTGATTATTATTAGAATTATATTTTATATCTATGTTAGTTTTAAGGTATATATTGATATGGGCCATGTTTTGTAATCTTCATTCCATGTTTTGCCTGAAATAAATGATTTGATTGATTGATTGATTGAAATCAAAATTAGTCTTAAAATAAAAAAATAAAAAATGTTTCATTTATAATACGTATTTGTTCATTATATGGGAGAATTATCTATCTATAATTTAAGAACTGTGTTCTTGGCGGTAGAGTATTCTCCATGTCTCTCGGTTCTCAGCCATACTCTTCACCTCTCCATATGACACAACTCCAGCCCTTTCCTTTATCTCATCCAAATATGTCTTCCTTTCCCTCTCCTGGCTTAAATTTTTCCCTCTATAATATTTTTCATAAATTGATCGTGTCGTATAAGATGACCAAACATCCTTCCTCTTCTCATTTCAATCGTGTCAACTTACGCTTATTTTAACATAATTCCCAAATCTAGTTTCTCTTCATGCCCTATCATATTTTACTTACTTAGTTCTTACCGATGACATGTGCCCTTTCCTATGTTGAGTAATTTGTTGAAGTTGTAAAAAGATAGTGTTGATCAATATGTGTCTCTTTTCTTCTACCCTTTTCAAGACCTCTTCATTTGTCACTCTTTCTACCTACGTATATATGTATAACGTCAAAAAAGCATACCGATATTGAAGCTTTTTTTAAATCAGTAGGTTCTTTCGTTGATTGACGTGAACGATGGAAAATGGATTGTAATATAAATTCAGACAGTCAGTTATTTTTTCCAAGTCATTGCAAATTTTCGAAACAGAAACAGGGACAATAATACAAAAGAACCGGGAAAAACAACTAAATTTAATTTATTTGTTATTTTTTTATGATTTTGTTATATTTTTCTCTTATTTGTTAATTGTATTTTTTTTTATATGTGTGTTCTTAAATAAATATTTACTTACTTACTGTCTTTTTTTGGGTTGCCACTTTTATATCTTTATTTTTAACACACTCAACAGTCGTTATTGAGGAGAAAAATTAAAATGTGTCTGTGTAGTTGATAATATTATTATCTTATGTTTTATAAATGATCATGAATGAATGAATGAATTTTTAAATTATCCTTTGAAACGAATGTATAAAATATATTTTATTTAATAATCAATTTTAATTTGTTAAATTTTGTTTTGTAGCTAATATTTACTAAAATAATTGCACACCTTTAAAAAGGCTGTATACTACACTATATTTTTTGTAGACCTGTAATTTATTGTATTCATACAAATACATGATTCATTGATTGAATAATTGACATGTTTCAGAGTGAGCCCATGTTAGACTCGAGAGAGAAAAAGGTACTTATTCCTATATTTTAATAGTTGTTGTCGGCTTCGTGCAATATAACTCAATGGCACTCGATGTATAGAATAGAGAAACAAATATGTATTGGAAATATGTATCTTTTTCTTTACTATGAGAATTGAGTATTTAACACTATTACTGACACACAACCTAACTCAAAAGTAAGAACATGGTTTTAATGTCTACTGGTGGGAGTTCCCAGAAAAGAGTTGCTTTTGTATGTAAAATACAATATGTATAGAAAACCCGGCCCGATCCTTGAAGGGGTGAGTAAGTCCGTCGATATGAACAACTTTTCTTACGGGATCAAAGTTGGTTACTCAAAAAAATCAAAAGTATTATTGGTCTCATAGAAATACAAGCCAAACAAAGCTCATAAACATCAATGAGACCTCTCCCCCGTCTGGCCAGCGAGGAGAGTGTAGCCCAAATCCTCAGTCTGCTCTGGCCAAGTATGGCTCCGGTAGTACAGAGAGGGTCATGCTCCTGCAGTGGAGACTAAAAAGACCTGATGAAAAGTAGTTCTTATCGACAGGCTGAATCACCCCTTCAAAGATCGGCCTGGGTTTTCTTTTCATATTGTACAGAATGGGTTTTAAAAGTGAATAATAATGGACTCCAATAAGTAAATAAAACAAAACTTGATACCTAACCCACGGTAATGATATGATATTTTTACCGTGCCTAACCCATTTTAGATTTTGCTAAGTTAGTAGTAGAATATGTAAATACTTGTAGCTATGTTGTTAATTTGATACCCTCAGAAAGGGTTTTAAAAGTGAATAATGGATGCACTTTATCCAATATGTAAATAAAACAAAACTTGATACCTAAACCACGGTAATTATATCTTTACCGTGCCTAACCCATTCTACTGTTGTTAATGTTAGTAGAAGAATGTGCAAATAGTTGTAGCTATGTTGTTAATTTGCTACCCTAGGAACTTTCATTTCTTGCTAAGTTCTTTATTTTAATAGAATCCTGTTTTATTATTTTGTTTAAGCTTATACAGTGGCTTAAGATAGTTATTGTAGTACGCTTAATAAGTGAATTTTTTTGTCGCAGTAGTTTAAATACAATGCCATTAGTTTACTGTAGACATGGGTATTTAAAACCAAGCTTCTAAAACTAGCTTTGCTTTGGCTGGATAGAACTAGTGAGACTTTTTTTCTTAGTAGTTCCATTGACTTCATAATGTCAATGGAACAACATTCACTTTGAAACACTGAGCAAGCGAATTTTTAGCTTATAGCCAATTATGATACTTTAAACCAAAAGGCATTCTTATAATCATATAAATACCCAACGGGCTCTTTTAAATGTAGTTTTAATATGGGTGTTCAAAACAATATTTTTTCTCCAGGTCCACCTCCGCGATGACATCAAATCCATCCATTCGGATACCTCAGATGAAAGACGGTTTGGTCGTGGCTGGAGGTTTGTCAGAAACGTAACGTCAGCAGCTGGCGCCTTCTCCCCGAAGATCAAGGACGTACCTACGGCTCCTGCCTTACCGGGAACGCCACTGCCTAGTTTTCAGGTCAGTAAATAAGTTTAGAAAAGGAGGTAGTAATAGAGCAAAACATAGAATAGAATGATAAACTGTTTTTAAAATTAAAAGAAGCTTAGATAAGATAAGAGGTAAAGTGTAATGTACTAACTCCGTATGGAGAAATGGCATACAAATAGAGAAGCAGTTCCCATGAATAGAATTTCGTTGGAGATACTACACGTGCGACTATTGTATGCGACCAAGTCAATTGACGAATACAACAAGTAGTTCAGGTCAATATAACACCGTGTGCAAGAAATTGAATGTTATCCAAAGCATCGAGTCCATTATATAGTATATAAGCGGTATTCCGGAACTCCAAAGGGTTGATGAAAGATGAAATTTTTTCGGAATGAGCACATTTCATATCGGAATTGAAAATGACTCTAGAAACTTTGTCCACAGTCGAAACCAGACAGTAAGTCGTCGGATTACCAGCAGAAAGATGACAGGAAGCCGTCTCTCCCGCAGTACCCGAATGAGAAGGATGAGAACGTGGGCGAGACCAGTCCTGAGGCAAGTGTACCAGTTTTTTTATCAGCTGTTTATTGCAAAGCATAAAAGAGATCTGGCCTGTCGACGCTCTCAACCACTGACAGACCAGATGTCGAAGGCGAAATTTTTTCATCGATTTTAAATCGAGCATTTTAATGGTAATAATATAATTAACTGAAATTTCTTTTCGTAGGGCCTAGAACCAGAATCACTGATGTTCAGAGACGGAAGACGAAGGATAGACATGGTGCTGGCTTACGAGGAGGAGGATTACGGGGTCATGACGGAGGCTGAGGCCAGGAAGAGGGACTATCGGAGGACCTTTCAGGTGTGATATCTCCCTTTCAAAAAGGTTATTCGGCGTAGACAATGATAGCTCACGGAAAAAATAGTAGTCTGTGGTATGATCATGGCGTCTACTAACTGAGTGCCACAGAATATTACCTCAGGCGCATTGGACCGTCATTGATGTCACAAAAGGTGATGGCTGAAAATCAGCGCTGATCATTAATGTGTCCAGGTAACACTGAGCCGTCACCTATTATAGTAGGTACACAAATTTTAATTATATTTTGTGTTTCTAACCGTGGTAGAGCCACGCTACCGACAAACTTCATTTTTGCTAGTAGAATGAATGGGCCGGCTCGTCCGGGGAACAACCGCACTCTCACAGAAAATCGACGTTTGAGTAGAAGATTTACCGCTTCTATGTTTCGTTCGGTGAGTGGGAGCCGAAGGCCCATCCTTCCATCCTCCCCCCTCCCATTACCTTTAAACTATGTCTTCACCCAAAATCATTGAAAGGCTGGCAACGCTCCTGTCACACCCTGATGTCGCAGTTGTCCATGGGCAGCGGTGATTACGTACTATCAGGTGACTCACTTGTTCGTTTGCCGTCCTATACCTATTTTTTTTTCATTTCTTTTCATCATCAATATTAATAATAAATCTATAAGGGTTGGTTATAGAGCAAGTTGCTTTGTTTTCAGAGATAACGTGTTTATAAGCTCTATACCTACATGATACTGAAACTATATTGATGATTTTTTGATTTTTCTGTATGTACTCGTATGTATTCCTCCATAATTCTTAACTGAATAAACTGAATTTTATGAAACTTGGTAGATAAACATTTAGTCGTACAGGATAGGCTACTTATTTTTTTCTCTAGTTATGATAAGACGGTATATTTTGGTGTCCCTACAGGAGAACCTGATCAAAGAAGGCCTAGAGCTGGAACTAGAAAATAAATGCCTATCTTTCGATGAGAAGACCTGGTTCCTGAAGATCCACATCCCCTGGAAGACTGAGATGCGGCTGGCTGAGGTGATCGGCATGAAGCTGCCTACGAAAAGATTCATCACCATTTCTGTGAGGGCCTGGGTATGTCTTCTTTATCTTTCAAGTCTTAGTTTTAACTGCCTCTGTAATCCAGTTGTTAAGGCGTTAGCCTGTAGACCCGGAGGTCGTGGGTTCGATTCCCGTTTGGTTAGGACATTGCATGAAACACCTGATTGTCTGATAATATATATGATTTCGTGCTTCGGAAGGCACGTTAAGCCGTTGGTCCCGGCTGCCATCTTTCTAGTTTAAGTCTATATTTAATTTTATAAAACCAACTTCTGGAACTTCAATATCTATCTCTCCACCAATGTTCGTGACAATCGGTGCAGTAGCGGCGGAGTACGAGCCCGGACGGACAGACAGACGGACGGACGGACGAACATGAAGAAACTATAAAGGTTTCTTGTGGACTACGGAACCCTAAAAAGTGCTAATATACACGCGGGTTCTTTTTAAATAACATTCAAAATATCGAGGAAAGTCCAAGTTTAGAGACGAACGCGAGAATTCACGCTATTCATATTAATTAACTGGCAATAGATTAAACAATGAATTGTTTGTTGCGGCTCACGCTTCATAAAGAATAAACGCAGCTACCAGACCATGCAAAACGATTTCACGCCAATTCTTCACAGTTTGATTCACGCGTCATACTCAGGTAAATTCTATTCTAAATTGATCTCCGAAAGGCATGCTTATCGCTTGTGTTGCCTACTTGGAAATATAGACATGCATTTTTAGCCGACTTCGAAATAGGAGGAGGTTATCTATTCGATTCATCATCATCATCATATCAGCCGCAAGAAGTCCACTGCTAGACATAGGCCTCTCCCAAGGATTTCCAATACGACCGGTTGGAAGCGGCCTGCATCCAGCGGCTTCCTGCGACCTTAGTCAGGTCGTCCGACCATCTGGTTGGTGGATGTCCGACGCTGCGCTTGCCGATACGTGGTCGCCATTCGAGAACCCTTCTGCCCCATCGGCCATCGGTTCTACGCGCTATGTTCTATTCGATTATATTTTTTTATTGTATCATCATCGTCATCATAATCAGGTCTTTTTAGTCTCCACTACAAGAGCATGACCCTCTCTGTACTACCGGAGCCATACTTGGCCAGAGCAGACAGAGGATTTGTATTGTTTTTTATTGTATGTTTTCTCAGAACTCCGTCATGAATGAAAAAAAAAACTGTAATTTTTTTTTTTAATTCTACTAACTGCCTCCGTGATCCGGTGGTTAAGGCGTTTGCCTGTAGACCCGGAGTCGTGGGTGCGATTCCCACGGGAAACATAAATAATAATTAATAAATATATACGGACAAATCACACAGCTTGAGCTAGCCCCAAAATAAGTTCGAAACTTGTGTTATGGGATACTAACTCAACGATACTATATTTTACATACATACATATTATCACGTCTTTATCCCTTACGGGGTAGAGAGAGCCCACAGTCATAAGACCGAAAGGCCACATTTAGCTTGTTGGTGGGCGTAAAGGTAGAAAACGGAATCCAAATATTGATGGGTTGCTAGCCGCATCGCCTATTGTTATGATTCTTAGATTTTCGCCCATTTCCTTGACCGGCTTCTACAGTCTGCGCGGGAAGAGAAGCAGCTGACTCAGGGTAGTTTGCGCTATTCTGCGCCATGAAGCAATGCCAAGGCGACTTATAAACATGGTACTACTTTACCTATATTAAAAAATAATATTTGATCAACAGAGTGACGAAAAGCAAGCAGAGCGAGACAAAAGATGGCATTCAAAATGGCGGCGGCGGTGGAAACAGTTGTACGAGTATGAGCACAGTAGGATTGAGCCTGAACCGTCTTTTTATACTGCCACTGACCAGAGGGGGGTCAGGAGGGAGGAACAGTAAGTATCTGCCACTTTTGGAACCACAAATATATCAAGATAGAACGGCCAAGTGGGTGGTACACGCGTGTCTCAATCTTGCACAATCGTGCAAGATTCGTTAAACGTTCATCAGTCAGCACACACGTCCCGACATGAACACATGCTTTATGCTACGGTTTTTAACTGTAAAAACTGTTTATTGATATGACGCGATTTATTTTTGTGCATGTCATATTACTATTTCGCTAGTAATGACGTCAAAATGGGGGCGCGGCTTATGCAAAAACTGACACGCGCGTTTCCTTGGTAAAATCCTGGCATCCCCGTTCTATCTTGATATATTTCAGTGTTTGGAACTGTCCTCTTGGAACTAAACCTCTTTTTAGGGTTCCGTAGCTCAAAAGGAAAAAATGGAACCCTTATAGGATCACTAAGTTTGTCAGTCTGTCTCTTTGTCTGTCTGTCTGACAAGAACTTTTTTCTCAGGACCGCGTGGAGGTATGAAGCTGAAATTCATATCAAATACTCAGGTTTTCTGTCCCATGGAGCTGTATAAATCAAACTTAAATTTAAGAAGTAGTTGCCTCTAACCCTCTCACTTGCCTGACGAAGTATAGAAGTGGTAAAGCTTCTACTCAAACGTCGATTTTCTGTGAGAGTGTGATTCTTCCCCGCAATAGGCTTGTTTCCTAAAAAAATACCATTTAAAATCATTAGTCAGTCTTATAGATTATCGAAAAATATTAGATATGTATTTTTTCTTTTTTCGATCAAACATAAGATGATAAAGATAAAGCGCATCAAAGTTCAGGAGTGGGGGCTCATGACGCAACAGGCCGGTAAAAAGTGTACCGGCAAGTGACGTCACGCGGAACTTTAACGGGCTGTATCTTTATCAATTTTTGTTCGATTGACAAAAGAAAAAATTCGTGTCCAATATTTTTTAATAATCTACCAGACGGACTAATTATTTTGAAAAATATGTTTTAAGAAAACATGCCCATTTATGCTAGTAGCAAAAACGAATTTTACCGGTAGCGTGACTCTACCACGACTATTACTATATATTAGATCTTTTGAAAGTTACCACTATAAACAGTGGGTTCTTTGAGAACTCTTTTATTGTTCGTGCTACAAAAATTATGGAATGCACTACCGGTGGATATTCGGAAGGCTCGAACTCGTTTAATATTTAAGAATAGGGTCAAAGCTCATTTTCTACAATGCCTGTCAAATTGTTCGTAATATGTATGTAGTTTATATATTGTTTATTCTTACATTACAATATTTACTAGCGTGTATATTTGTATGTAGTTTATTATCTTAGTTTGTTTTATTTATTTTTAAGAATTACAATTTGGCACTACCCCGACAATTCTCCACATCACCAAGTTAGTTGACTGGCAGAAAAAGCCATTGGCTTTAAAAAAAAGCCTTTACTTTACACTGTATTGTGTATAAAGTTAAAAAAAATAAATAAAATAAAAGAGCTAGTTATCTTTTCCGACTAAAATCGCTTTTCTTCCTTTTTAGATTTCTAGTCAAAGACAGACACACGCAGTTCTCGCCGGCACAGCGGAGTCTGCTAGTCATGCAGATCTTACTGAGAGCCAGATATGACAACACTGAGACCAAGGTAAGAACCAATATAAGACCTACAATTTATTTTTATTGATTTAGAACCATATCAAACTTTTAAGGATTAATACTAAGCCTGCGCCCGTAGCAAGTACGGTTTATATCGCGCGGTCAATGGTCATTTCGAGTAGGTGTCACGGTCAATCGACCATGCACACCCTGGTGTCAGAGTTCTTCGGAACTGCCTGTCAGCCTCTGACGTGGTTCCTTTAACGACTACCAGATGGCAGCCGGGACCAAAGGCTTAACGTGTGTTCCGAATCACGAAATCTTTTTAATTATCAGACAATCAAGTGATTCAAGCTTGCATTGTCCTAACCAACCTGGAAACAATCTAATCAATCTGGCTATTCAAAGAGGTAATGAATAGCCAGATTGATTAGATCAAAGGTACCCATGGTGCAGCTAGCACCATGGGTACCTTTGAGCCGGGTACGATCAGGGGGGGGATATTTGACTGAATTTGTTATAATTGACTGTTGTTTTTCCTTATTGTTTTGTGACTAATAACTAGACTAAGTATAACTGTATAATATGTTTATGAATAAATTTATATCTTATCTAAACAAAGTATGCTTCCCGTGGGAATAGAACCCACGACCTCCGGGTTTACAGGCAAACGCCTTAACCACTAGACCACAGAGGTAGTTGTCGATAGTTTATCGCGCGATAAACTATCGACATCTCGCTCTTTTATAGTACGGAAAACAGGATGGCGGAAACTTCGCGCGTACCTGCTATGGCGGCTGATTTTAAGCTCGTCTTACTAACAAAGACTTAAAGTTCAATGTTACCAAAATATGGAAAAAGATCTGATGGGATACTAATTCAACGATATTATATATTTTAGCCCTGTGGTATCCGGCAGAGTAGAATAGGACCACTCCAAGTCTTCCCGTGGATGTCGTAGAAGGCGACTTAGGAAATACAAGCTAAACAAAGCTTATAAACATCTGTGAGGCCTCTCCAACCCGTCTGGCCAGCGTGGAGAGTGTAGGCCAAGTCCTCTGGCTGCTCTGGCCAAGTATGGCCCTAGTAGTACAGAGAGGGTAGTGCTCCTGTAGTGGAGATTAAAAAGGACCTGGTGATTATGATATTATATTTTATAATGGTCAGGGCTGTCATCGTCAACTGCCCTTCCGGTAGTTGCAAGTATGGCACCGGGTTCGCGCGTCCGGCCTCCCAAACTGCTACTTACTTTTCCGTGAGCAGTATCCCATTAACTTTAATTCCCTTCCCAAATCCAACAAATTCCAATCCTTCCCCAGCTTCAAAATGCTTGCGATGGGCAGCAGCATCGGAAGCACAGAAAGACAAAGTAACTGCGCTCGCCAACCTGCCTGCCAAGCGTGAGTATGGCAATATCCCCCCATTTTATTTGAGTTTACATATTCAGTGAAGCAATTATAGATCTTTTACATTAACGTGTCAAGTTTGGATTGAAGACATCAAGATCAGAGTTACGCTGTGTCAGTTCGTCAAAATCTCGACACACATTCTAACTATTATTTGAGTATTTTATTTATTTATTTATTTATTTATCTTCACAAAATCCACAGCTCTTATGAATATTACAATAAAATCCTTGTAAATTACACTTACAGCCAATAACGGATTCACATTTTTTAGTTTAATACACATAACACGAAAAAGTACATTCTTAGTATATTTTATCACATTATTAATTCTTTACAAGAGCAAAGACTGCCTCGTGTCAAATCAGGGAGGTACATGTCTAACACATAAAAAATTCAACCCACTACCTACATCACATTTTCAATAATGTCTGTTAATTTTATTTTAATTGAATATTTTTTTGTATGAAAGAGATCGATATCGGAGAAATTTTTATTATATGATGAAGTTGAAGTTTTGTTTGGAAGGACTATGTAGCTAGCTCCAAGTGAGCTTTCGCTACTTGGAGCTAGCTACATAACCGGGCGTTTGAGGCGAGGGCAAAGTGCCCTCAGCCTATATAGACAACATCACCAAAGGGCCTCAGGAGGGACGGACCTCGGCTTTGGACGTTACCTGTGTGCGCAAGGCTTGGAGAGACAGCAAACTCTCATATTGCCTGATAGGCCGCGTATACGTGCATGCAAAGCCTGAAGGGCCAATCTGAGAAAGAATTGCAAAGTTAGTTTTATTTAGGTTAGTTCAGGCTTTAGGCTTTATTTTTTTTTATGGCCAGGAATGTCATCCTTAACTGATCAAAGAATTTAGCGTAACTTCTTCATTCTTGAAGTCTTGAGTCTTAAAGACAAATTGTTCATTTTCAGATGGGGATCCGCCGTCTTCTGAACGACGGGGCTTACTTGGCTTGTTTCCCTTTACACGAAGGGAGACACGATGTGGACCTTTCTGACGGAACGGTCACGGATAGAAGGGTGAGTTTGTTACTCTGTCTAATAGAATAAGAAAAAGAAATCAAGGTAAATGGGGGTAATCGGAGCTAATCCTACTCTATGCACTCTGTTCTGGTGGCAAATGTGAGGGGGTAAGAGTGGGATTCCTCTTGATATTCTTAGATGGAAAGGGAACGGAGTAGACTAATGATTTTTGGAGTGAAAACTTCTTTAACGGCGTTGTGCACTTTTTGGGATGGGTAAAAAATGTTAAACTTGGGTCAGGACGCGTGTCCTGATCGAAAATTCGTAAGACGGACACGTAACCTGAAACTGAGAGGAGAAGAAGTAATATCCTCTTTCTATCACGCAGAGTTTTCACTTTTGCCGGCACTGCCGGAGTGCAACCCTTTGTTTTAGTTACCTCATGCTTACCTCTGTCATTAATGAACCTGTTTATTTATTTTTTTCTTTGAAAGGGTTTGTTTTCAACTTGGTCCCATTTAATTAATCGGTTCAGTAGTTTGATTGAAGTCGGTTTTTAGGGGTCCGTTCCTCAAAAACGTAACCCTTATAGGATCACTTTGTTGTCCGTCTGTCTGTCAAGAGCCATTCTCTCAGGAACGCGTGGAGGTATCAAGCTGAAATTCATATCAAATACCCAGGTCTACTGTCCCTTGGAGCTGTCAAAAATTAATCTTCTAAGCCAACGCAATCAAAAGTCAAATATAAATTTTCGACATTCGCAAGGGAATCAAAACTTACAGGGTGCTTTCCGTGATTCAGAATCTTGAAATTTAGTACGATACAACATCAGATTTTTAATACTTTGTGCGCGAGTCTGACTCGCTTTTGGCAGGTTTTTTATATGAAAGATTATTGTTTTCAGCTTTTATACCTAGAATGGGCTCGCCCTTGCAAGTGGTATAAGAAGCAACCTCTTTGGCTTATCCGACGATACTTCGGCGACAAAATTGGCCTGTATTTCTGTTGGTTGGGCTTCTATACGAAGATGCTGTATGCACCAGCTATAGTCGGCACCCTGTGTTTTCTCTACGGGCTGGCTAGTATGGAATCTCAAGATAATATACCTAGGTAAGTAAAATTTATGATAATACCATTGTCATCAGTCCCATTTACGCAAACAAACTTAAATCACAACGAAATACTTACGCACTTATAGACGAAGCTTGTTTGCGATTGGCCGCGTCAAGGTCACGGGGTGGTGTCGGAACGCTATGGTGTCAACATAGCGGAGGTAGGCAGACTTGCAGCTCGCAAAAAATATTTTACTCACTAATGATAAGTTACTCCAGTGTCACTTTTCCGTCTTTCCTTGCGTTTCCTGCACCACTTTACTACACAAGAAGTTCTTTTTTTTAATTCGTTAGGAATTGGCCGATGTTCACAAAAAGTACGTGGTTAAATGCTTTTATCGACGCGTCCTTCCGTCACGGAGCACGTGGCAGACTAGTTCGCGAAAAGATATACTTTTTAAGCCCCGCCCGCTTTGATCTACTTTGCGTGGTGTCAGTTTTTGAGCGCAATGCTGCTTCCATTAATTCAATGGATAATACCTTATTCAATCGTGATACTGATTAAGTGGGTGACGCAAAAAAGATTCAGAATGTGCCATTTTAAACAAAAATTCAAAAAATTCAAAGATTTATTCAGAAAATAGGCATATTTAGGCACGTAATTCACTTTTTAAACGATACTTATTTACTTATATTCCAATAACTAATGAATATTGTTCAATAGCTACTTACGTACAGGACCGACCACTGCAGGGAAGAAAACTCTGAAATAAACTCTTTTCAATAACATGGTCGCCTACTCACCTGAATAGCTTTGTATGATATTTTCTTTAATTATATAGGATATACAATAAAAAGATCGGTCCTATATAGACAGTATAACATTCCTCCGGAAATTAAGTTGCATTGGTTCCGTTAGTCAAAGGTCAGATGAAATAAATATTAAAAAATCATTACCTACATCATCATCATCAGGTCTTTTTAGTCTCCACTGCAGGAGCATGACCCTCTCTGTACTACCGGAGCCATACTTGGCCAGAACAGACAGAGGATTTGGCCTACACTCTCCTCGCTGGCCAGACGGGTTGGAGAGGCCTCATTGATGTTTATGAGCTTTGTTTAGCTTGTATTTCCTAAGTCGTTTCGAAATCTATGGGGAAGACTAGGAGTGGACCTATTCTACTCTGCCGGAAACCACACAGCTAGAATATAGAAGTAAAGAGCCTTATTGTAAAAACGAATACTTATATCACAAAGGTGAAAATGGATGAAGCAAACGTTAAATAAAAGGGCTGCTCCATAGATGATACATTTTTAATTTCAGCAAAGAGATCTGCGACCTCCGCGGCCCCGGCAACACGACGCTCTGCCCTCTCTGCGACAAAGCCTGCCAGTACCAGAGTCTGTCGGACTCCTGTCTCTTCGCCAAGCTAACCTACCTCTTCGACAACCCAGCTACTGTGTTCTTTGCGATCTTCATGTCTTTTTGGGGTATGTTTAATTCATCATCATAACATTGGTGTCACTGGTGTCAGAGTTCTTCGGAACCGCCTCTCGGCCTCTGACGTGGTTCCTTTAACGACTACCAGATGGCAGCCGGGACCACCGGCTTAACGTGCCTTCCGAAGCACGGAATCATCTTTATTATCAGACAATCAGGTGATTCAAGCTTGCAATGTCCTAACCAAACTGGAAACAACTAAACAAAGTAAGCTTCCGGTGGGAATCAAACCCACGACCCTGGTCAACTGGCAAACGCCTTAACCACTGGACCACGGAGGCTGTTTAATTTAAGCCGTAAGAAGTATAAGGACTAAGGCAATATCCTTCCATGGAATGAAGAATTCTTGGGAGAGGCCCAAGTATTCTTAGCGGGTTGTGAGTTTGTGAAGGCTCGACCGTCCCGACGCTCTAGCCGAGTTCTCACATAAATAGGAAGGGAGAGAACAAGACGAACACACAGAACACAGCTAATAACTTTATTATAATATTTGCTTTACAATTTCGATAAATTACAACAGAGACTTATGCTCCAAGATATGGTAGAAGACTCAAAGATGTTAGTAGACTGAAAGATGTTAACAGATTGAAAGGTGGTAGCAGACTGAAGAATGAGTGATGAGAGAGAGAGAGAGAAAGTCATCTAAATATGGAATGGAATGGAATGAAATTTGAATTAAAACTGAAATTTGAATTAAAATAAGGAATGAAAAATGGACAGGATGAGAGAAATGAGGTTGGATGAGATGCAGCATGCAGGTGGCATGCTGCAACGTTACAAGTTGAATGAGTTTCTTTGGCTTCTTGTGCTTTCTATGCTGCTGCCCATCGAAAGCATTTTAATGTTAGAGAAGAATAGGATTTTTTGGATTTGGGCAGGGAATGGAGATTGGGATACCACTCACTCTGATGAATGGGGGAAAAGCAGGCCCCTCGGGAGGCCTGGCGCGCGTTCCCGATGCCATACCTGCAACAAAGCGTAGCGATTATATACTCTTTGCCTGCAACCACCAGCCAAGCAGGTGAGGACGATTCCTGACGTCTTGACTGGGGTATGTAACAATACTTTCTTATGTCATCAATGACAGCTCCGTGGCGCAGTGGTTAACACGCCAGCCTGCGACACGAGGGTACCCTGGTTCGATCCCCGGCAAGGTCAAGATGGAAAATTATCTTTTTCAGATTGGCCTGAGTCTTGGATGTTTATCTATATATGTATTGTATTGTATAAGCCCTTCATCCTGAACTCTTGGGTTATATTGGTTATTTTTATAGTATGTCTCTGAGTCCAGTGTGCCTCTTGGCAAAGGCCTCCTCCAACCGCTTCCACTGCTTTTTGTCACTGGCAACCCTTCTCCGGTTAGGGCCTGCAGTGTGTTTTAGTTCTCTCTATATATGTATTTGTTATATAATATAGTATCGTTCAGTTATTATCCCATAACACAAGTCTTAAACTTACTTTGGGGCTAGCTCAATCTGAGTGATTTGTCCGTATATATTTATATTTATTTATTTATATATAGAGACAAGGCCTGCCAAGACCAGACTATTGGACTCTTGTGTCTTCGTTAAGTTGACCTACCTATTTGACAACCCGGCCACTGAGTTTATTATGACACCACCAATCCTGCGAGTATTCGTATCTATGTACGTTACGTCTTCGAGAGACTTGTTGGTACAAAATCAGTCCAAGAACGAAGCGGAAACTACTTTCTAAACTTGCACGTCTTTGTATAAAATTAAACCAGCCAAGAGCGAGTCGGGATCGCAGACAAGTACAATATTTAACTACAAAGACGCTAAAACATGTTATTTGTGTGGCCACCCCCTTTATTTATTATTTTTTTTGTTATACCGGCAATAGACGCAATTTTTTTTAAATCTATGCCGGCAATCATAGAAGTATGAAGATTTTTTTTAAATCTATGCCGGCAATAGATATACACATTTTGTGAAAATGTCAAGTGTTTACCTATTACGGTTCAATAGACACAGCCCTGTGACAGACGGACGGACAGCAGAGGCTTAATATTAAAGTCGCGTTCTTACCCTTTGGGTATGGAACTACGGCACCCTCAAAATAACTAATACTCTTTCCAAACTGAGTTATTTTATTTTTTATTTTATTTTTGCAGCTACAACGTTCTTGGAGCTTTGGAAACGAAAACAGTCAGTGCTGAGGTGGGAGTGGGATCTTGGCGGAGTAGATCAGGTAATAATCCTTATACAGTCATAGTTTTAGGGTTTTACTCACTGTTTTATTTAATCATCATCATCAATTTTTTTTTTTTGATATAGTACGGCAAACGAGTAAGCGGGTCACCTGGTGGTAAGTGATCACCGCTGCCCATGGACAACTGCAACACCACGGTGTGACATGTCGGTCTTTCAAGGAGTTGGGGGAAGGAAATGGGGAGGCGACGGGGAAGGATCCGGAAGCCTCCGGCTCTCACTCACCGAACTAAGCATAGAAGCGGTAAAGCTTCTACTCAGACGTCGATTTTCTGTGTGAGTGTGGTACTTCCCCGGACGAGCCGGCCCATTCATGCTACTAGGAGAGCGTAGCTCTACCATGTCTAGGTGTAGGTACTCCAGGATAACGGTAGATACTGTAACTACATTATTTACTCTAAAAGTAAAGCAAATGCACACTAAAACGTGATAATTTCCCAGGACGAAGATCCCCGTCCGGAGTTCGAGACTTCTGTAAAAACGTTCAGAACCAACCCAGTGACCAGGGAGAAGGAGCCGTACCTACCTGCTTGGCAGAAAACCATGAGATACGTAGCAACTAGTTCTGCTGTTTTATTTATGGTAAGTTTATCCTAGTCCTAGTCTTCCCATGGAGATCGTAAGAGGCGACTTAGGAAATACAAGCTAAACAAAGCTCATAAACATCAATGAGACCTCTCCAACTCGTCTGGCCAGACAGGAGAGTGTAGGCCAAATCCTCTGTCTGCTCTGGCCAAGTATGGCTGCGGTAGTATAGAGAGGGTCATACTCCTGCAGTGGAGACTAAAAAGACCTGATGGCGATGAAGTTTATCCTACAAGACTACCATGAGTGGTAAGCTGAAGTGGGTTAGGGAGTATAAATAGTGAAGGCTATATTCTCATAGGCGCATGTGAGGCCGGGGCCGCACCTAACCATTAGAGTTAACCCTTTTTAATAACGGTAACTTGACACCTTTATTTGGCCTTGCTCAGCATCATCCTTTATTATTTCACAATGTTAATTACTATATTCTCTACCTTTTTGTACCGACATATGTTTCAATTACCTAAATAATTTAAGTGTTTCCATATCTCAAGCGGACATACTGTTTATTTAGTTAACATTAATGTTTCAACGCGCAAATTATTGAAATCTCTCTGTTTTGGCTCTGAGCCAAGTTATAGTACTTCAGTCGGCCACATACCTATTCACATTCTACTATAACTATATCATTCAAATCTGACAATAGCTCTTGAAAATTTTGCAAAAAAGACTTGTTATTCCTGGTTGCAACCACAGCTGTGCAGCTACTTTCACGCTGTTAAATGGGGAACTTGCATGAAGAGGCCCGTATCTAGACTCCCGTACCAACACTCTCCTCGCTGGCCAGACGGGCCAGCGAGGACAGCGTAGGCCAAATCCTCTGTCTGCTCTGGCCAAGTATGGCTCCGGTAGTACAGAGAGAGGGTCATGCTCCTGCAGGCTCCTGCAGTGGAGACTAAAAAGACCTGATGACGATGAAGTATATCCTAAGACCACTATGAGTGGTAAGCTGAAGTTTATTATTGATTATAAATAGTGAAGGCTGTATTCTCATAGGTGCATGTGAGGCCGGGGCCGCACCTTACCATCAGAGATAACCCTTTTTAATAACGGTAACTTTGTGAGACCTCGACCGTCCCGGCGCTCTAACCGAGTTCCCACATAAATAAGAAGTAGGGAATAGTGGAGAACAGAGACTCGACACACAACACACACAGAGATTAACTTTATTTGTTACAGCTTATGCATTACAGATGAGAGACCGGGGGACTAGAACTGAACGGTCCGAGAGATGATGGTAGACGGAAGAATGAGTGATGAGAGAGAGGGAAAGAAATCTAAAAATGGAATGGAATGAAATTTGAAATAAAATGAGGAATGAAAAATGGACAGTATGAGAAAGAAATTAGGTTGGACGAGATGCAGCATGCAGGTGGCATGCTGCAACGTTACACCTTTAAAGACCTGATGATGATGATCACATGACATTAGTCAAGTGCGTTGACTCTTACGTTATGTAAACAGTACTTAGCGCTGGCTATTGCGTTTCACGGTTACGAGGTTGAGTATTAATAGTAGAGTATTTCTGGCTATGAGTGCTTTGAACCTAAATCATTCCTATTTGACGTCTCCAGTATTACAGCGAGAATCGGTTGGAATAAGGGAACGTATGTATCCATTGCATACCGTTTAGGGGGGAGGAGTTTTTCAAACTATTACGTTTTGTCTCAGGGGCGAGGGCCGATTCGTCACGTAGTCAACGTTTAAGGAAATTTCGCGCATTTCGCATTCGCATACTGTTTCCTTGGTGGGATGAGATGTTATAAAACCGGCCATGTGGCTAAGGTGTGGAATGAATTGCCTGCGTCTATATTCCCAGACAAGTACAATCCCGCGACATTCAAAAGTAGAATAAATAGGTATCTCTTGAATAGGCATGTAACATCCTCGTCTTCATGGTCACTTACCATCAGGTGAGATGGGGGACGAATGCCTACTTCAATAACTAGTAAAAAAAAAGTTCTGTTGTATGGGAGCCCTCTTAAATATTTGTTTTGTTTTAATTTTTATTTGTTTTTAAAGTGACTATACAATTTAATATACTGTAAATATTTCAAGCGTCTACTTGTCGCCGTTATCAATATAATAAATAAAGAGCGAATAAATATCGGGGATCGAACCTGGGGACCGAACAGCCGTGTCGCTGGCGTGATGACCACTGCACCACGGAGCTCGCCAAATAATTTTCTAACTCTTCAAGAATATTATAATTAAATTTTGTTTTCTCTGATAACAGATCACAGTTGTAATGGGCGCAGTGTTGGGCACGATAATCTACAGGATATCCATGGTCTCTGTCATCTACGGAGGCAGCGGGTTCTTCCTCAAGAAACACGCCAAGATCTTCACGTCTATGACCGCTGCGCTGATCAACTTGACCATCATCATGACTTTGACCAGGGTAAGAAACAATCACTTCATACATTTTCATACGTGCTAGTAGAACCCTCACCATTCTTGCATCGGACTACGAGAAGCAGACAGAAATTTCACCCTTTTATCGTTGGAATACCAAAGAGTCGAACTAAACGCTTTGACAGTTTCCATTTTGGTTCGAGTAGCTAAGGTGTGGAATGAATTGCCAGCGTCTATATTCCCAGACAAGTACAATCTCGGGACATTCAAAAGTAGAATAAATCTTTTGAATAGGTGATATGGGAAACAAATGCCTACTTCAATAATTAGTAAAAAAAAACGTACATAGTTGCACGTATTTTTCCCTTGCGGGGTAGACAGAGCCTAGGTATATAAGACCTGAAGGCCACGTGGTGAAGGCGGTGGAGAACGGAATCAAAATAGTGATGGGTTACTAGTCGCATCGCTTATTAAAATAAAATAAAATTTGTTTATTTCAGGCTACTTGGCCCATATTTTTTTTTTTTTTTATATTAAATGAGTTTACTCTTGACCATAATCTAGGCCAAAGGCAAAGATATGGTCTAGGATCGAGCGAGTTCACCCAGAAGAAGCCTATTCACTCTAACTTTAAAAAGATTCAGGTTATATGCGCTCGGAAACACAGACGCAGGCAATGAATTCCAATCCTTAGCTGTGCGCATAATAAAAGAAGATGAAAAGCGCTTGGTACGAATGTTAGGAATTTTAACCAGGTAAGGATGGTACCCAGCAGTGCGTCTGACCGTCCGATAGAAGAAAGGAGAAGGTGGTATGAGTTCGTGCAGTTCTTGAGCACACTCTCCGAAGAATATTCTGTAAAAGACACATAAGCTGGCGACTTTGCGTCTATGGCTAAGACTTTGCAGTTTATTTTTTATGAGCCCATATTTTAAGTCACATTTAACAGTCGTCGCTCGATACAATTATTAATAATATTAATTCAATTTAATTACTCTACTTATCAGGCATTTCCATAATGGAGAGGTCCAATTTTCAGCCACTGTTTTCAGAATGATGTTGCGACTACCCCTCACTCTGTTGATCAGGGATGCGGTTTTTTTGCGAATTATCGCATGGAAGCCATCAGTGTGGCAGTGCGCAAACATCCCTGATGCACAACAGATTTTTTATTATTTTTATTTTTATTTATTATCATGATTCCTCAGATTTTACCCGTTCCCTCGATCGGCTTTTATGATCTGCGCGGGAAGAGTAGCAGCTGGTACATTCTACGTCTTTTCTTTTCTCCCAGACCACCATGGAAGTCACTCATAGTATAAAACAAAGTCGATTTCCGCTTCTCGCTGTCTGTCTTACTATGTATGCTTAAATCTTTAAAACTACGCAACGGATTTTGATGCCGTTTTTTCAATAGATAGAGTGATTCAAGAGGAAAGTATATGTATATTTTACCGCACACGTGCGAAGCCGAGGCGGGTCGCTAGCTATAAATATATATGGACTAATCACACAGATCGAGCTAGCCCCAAAGTAAGTTCGAGACTTGTGTTATGGGATACTAACTCATCGATACTATATTTTATAACAAATACATATATAGATACACATCCAAGACCGAGGCCAATCTGAAAAAGATCATTTACCATCTTGACCTGGCCGGGGATCGAACCCGGTCACTCCGTGTCGCAGGCAGGCGTGTTGACCGCTGCGCCACGGAGCTAGTCAATAAAAATAAAATCAAGTTTTTCATGCTTTTCTTGATTAGCAAATATACTTGATTATCAATAAAATATAATAAGTAGGTAAATAAGCATGTTACGTGTGAATGTTTAGCGAATTAGCACCAAAATTCGTGTTTTATGAACAGTCCGATTTGCGTTGACCATGGCATGATGACCACTAGACCAAAGAGAAACAGAAACGAGTAACTACTCTCTTTACATTATTTTGAGGACCTTGATGGCCCAGGGCCGTGAGCATTTAAAAGCGCTTACGAATGTTAAGCAGGTCTCGGTGCAGTCCACGCTGTGATGGGTGACCGTGCTTCAGAATTCACGTTAAGCGTTAATACTGGTTGTCGCCATTGATGGCAGTCGTTAAGCTATGTTAGATAACATTGGGCAGTTTGAAAATCTTACACCAGTGTTGCCCACTTACACAAAAACAAAACAAAATTATTCTAACATCATCATCATCATCATCATTACAGCTGCAAAAAGTCTACTGCTAGACAAGGGCCTCTCCCAAGGATTCTTCGCTCCATGGGAGGATATTGCCATACTCACCACGCTTGGCAGGCGGGTTGGCGAGCGCAGTTTCTTTGGCTTCTTGTGCTTACAACGCTACTGTCCATCGCAGTATTTTGAACCTGTGGAAGGATCGGAATTTGTTAGATTTGGGAAGGGAATGGTATCATCATCATCATTTCGTGTAGGTGTCATGGTCAATCGACCATGCACACCCTGGTGTCAGAGTTCTTCGGAACCGCCTCTCGGCTGCTGACGTGGTTCCTTTAACGACTAGCAGATGGCAGCCGGGACCAACGGCTTAACATTCCTTCCGAAGCACGGAATCATCTTTATTATCAGACAATCAGGTGATTCAAACCTGCAATGTCCTAACCAAACTGGAAACAACTAAACAAAGTATGCTTCCTGTGGGAATCGAACCCATGACCCACGGGTCTACAGGCAAACGCCTTAACCACTGGACCACGGAGGCTTTTTGGTATGGTAGATATTGGGATACTACTCACTCGGATAAATGGGGGAAAAGCAAGTAGCAGCTCGGGACGCCGGGCGCCGTACCGATGCCATACCTTCAACCACCGGACAGGCAGCTGAGGATGACAACCCTGACCTATATTTTAATATAAAAATAATAAACTAGTCAATTCTTTTGATTTCCAGATATATGCAAAAGTAGCAGTGTACCTGACAAACATGGAAAACCCACGCACTCAAACGGAATACGAAGACTCTTACACCTTCAAGATCTTCTTCTTCGAGTTCATGAACTTCTACTCTTCGCTCATCTACATCGCTTTCTTCAAGGTCTGTATCCATATTGTTTTAATTTGCAATAACTATAATCTTTTTGGTACTGGTATTGTTTAAGAAGTTGCGAAGCGAGCAAGGTCTTCCGCGTAAACATAGATTGTTGTATCTAAGTATTTGGCTATGGTTGTTGAGCAATAACTCTCGAACCAGTGATCCATTGAGGATTTACGAAGACTCTTACACCTTCAAAATATTCTTCTTCGAGTTCATGAACTTCTACTCTTCGCTCATCTACATCGCTTTCTTCAAGGTTTGTATCCATATTGTTTTGATTTGCATCAAGTATAACCTTTTTGGTGCTGGTATTGTTTAAAAAAGTTGCGAAGCGAGCAAAGTCTTCAAGTCGAGTTGGGCCATAAACACAGATTGTTGTATCTAAGTAATTAGCTATGTTTGTTGAGCATACTCTCGAACCAGTGATCCAATGAGGATTCACAAAGATTCTTACACTTTCAAGCTCTTATTCGTTCATGAACTTCTAGTCTTCGCTCATCTACATCGCTTTCTTCAAGGCCTGTATTCATGTTGTTTTGATATGCAATAAGTATTACCTTTTTGATATACTCTTATTAAATTAAGGGCCGGGTTTGAACCAGCGACCTTAGGTCTATGTATAACCTATATAGGACCTAAGGGAAGGATAGGAATTTGTTGGATTTGGGAAGGGAATAATAGGTATTGGGACACTTCCCACTCAGATGAATGGTAAAGCCATTAGCAGCTCGGGAAGCCGGGCGTACCCGATGCAACCCCATATAGGCAGTTGAAGATAACACCCCTAACCTTCATTCGAGGCCCCTGGCATTCGAGTTGTTTCTTTTTAATAAAGGCGTCAGAAAATGTTTCATAGCATAAATATTTTTTCCAGGGCCGCTTCTACGACTATCCCGGCGACGACCAAGCGCGCAAGTCGGAGTTTTTCAAGCTCAAGGGCGACATCTGCGACCCGGCCGGTTGCTTGTCCGAATTGTGTATCCAGCTGGCCATCATCATGATCGGCAAGCAGTGTTTCAACAACTTCTTAGAGCTGGGATACCCGTACGTACGTCTGTGTTTGTGAATGTCTTTAAAGTTTCTGTAGAGTTCATATACATCTTAACTGTTTCAAGAAATTGTCTACTACAATCCTGAATATTCCAGAGCATTTACGCTCCTGTTCAAAATAGGTTAGGGGTGTAACACTCAACTCCTTGGCCAGTAGTTGTAGGTACGGCATCGAGTACGCGCGCCTAGCTTTCCTGATCTGCTACTTGCCTTTTCACCTTTCAGAGTGAGTAGTATCCCAATACCTTCATTTCTTACTAAATCCAACAAATTACAGTCCTTGCAAAGCTTAAAAATGCTTTCGATGGGCAGTGGCGTCGGAGGCACAAGAAGCCAAAGAAACTGCGCTCGCCAACCCGCCTGCCAAGCGTGGTGAGTATGGCAATATCCTCCCATGAACGAAGAATCCTTGGGAGAGGCCTTGTCCAGCAGTGGAATTCTTACGGTTGTAATAAAGATGATGACAAAATAGGTCCATATACGTTTATCGAGCGGCCGGATTTATTGGCCAACTACGGCACTCTGTGAGGGACCTTGAATTTCGAAGAATTACAACTGAGGATGCAATTGGGAACAAGCTTAGATGATAATGAGTTAATCTGTACCAAAGGTTCATTTAGTAACGTTTATTTAATTATTTATAGGAAATTCCACAACTGGTGGCGTCAGAGATCCCACCGAGCTGTTACCAGGGACTTAAGCAAACCACACATGGCCTGGGAGCAGGATTACCATCTACAGGACCCTGGACGATTGGCGCTGTTTGACGAATACTTGGAGATGAGTAAGGAGATACTTTTCTTTTAAAATCAAAGTTCATCTCGGGATAAACAAATCCAAACCCTTACAGGCAAAGGTGACTTTGCATTTACTGGAACATCTGAGTTTGTTTGACCGAACTAGAAATAAATATTCCGAACTAGAAATAAGTGCGACTTATATCTGGAGAATTATCTCTCTATATCTCTCATCTAAATGTTTTCTAGGTTGTTCCCTAAACTGTGATACATGGGAGCCTGAAATCCACTATTAAGACAGCATTAATGCTATGATTTACGACTGTTTTGAGGCAGCCTAACGCTACTGCCAGTTCCACTTTAAGTAGAACTACAAATTAAAAAGCACCATTACCACAGACAAATGTGAAAATGAATCCACTCATGTAGGAGCTTTCAAGAACCAGGAGAAAATCCATATAATTTTATTGACATTAGAATTTTTTGTTCGACTTGCCGGATGAAGATAAATCAAAATGTAATATGAGAAAAAACTTCTTTTATTTTAGTTCTGCAATACGGTTTCGTAACACTCTTCGTGGCTGCCTTCCCATTAGCTCCACTCTTTGCACTGCTGAACAACATAGCAGAGATTAGATTGGATGCCTACAAGATGGTGACCCAGGCCAGACGACCTCTAGCCGAGAGAGTGGAAGACATCGGCGCTTGGTAAGTAAATAGAATTATAATTCTTTCCGCCCTATTGTCTTAACTTTGGCGAGTAATGGGAGTCACTCTTTGTATTAACTTTTTTCGTGTATTTCAGGTACGGCATCCTACGGGGCATTACATACGCTGCTGTGGTTTCCAATGTAAGTGAAAATGGAATCTTTCTTACTAATATTATAAATGCGCTAGTTTATGAGGATATATTATGGATGTTTGTTATTCGTTTAACAAAAATAATCGATTGATTGTAAGGAGTAATGGGAGTCACGCTTTGTGTTAAAGTATTTTAAATCTTTAGGTAAGTTATTAAACATTTTTGCACTCTCATATAATATATCTCTCTTACCATAGTTTGTTCTGGGTTAATTGTAATTTATTGGTATTTCTTAAAAGGTGTTTATATTTTCTTATTTTGAATGTTATTTGAGTACGGACTTCTTTTGTAAGAATTTTTTAATAAGAATGCACATTTTGTAGCTACGGTTAAGGTTAAGGCGTTTGCCTGTAGACACGGGAAGCATACTTTGTTCAGTTGTTTCCAGTTTGGTTAGGACATTGCAGGCTTGAATCACCTGATTGTTTGAAAATAAAGATGATTCCCTGTTTCGGAAGGCACATTTAGCCGTTGGTCCCGGCTGCCATCTGGTAGTCGTTAAAGGAACCACGTCAGATGCCGAGAGGCGGTTCCGAAGAACTCTGACACCAGGGTGTGCATGGTCGATTGACCGTGACACCTACTCGAAATGATGATATTATACATGGTGAAATTTTTATCGTTTTGGACCCTTAAAGGAGTGATTCAGCCCGTCGATATGAACAACTTTTACTATGGGACCAAAACTGGGAACTCAAAAAACAATTCGACATTCCCATACAAACTGGCCGGGCGGCGGGACTCTTTTGTATGGAAATGCCGAAATTTTTTTGGGTTCCCAGCATTGTTCCCATAGAAAAAGTTGTTCATATTGATGGTCTGAGGGGTGACTCAAGGGTCTTTAAGGGTCCAAAACGATAAAAATTTCACATGTGTAACAGTTTAACCTAAAATTTCAGGCGTTCGTTATAGCCTACACAAGTGACTTCATCCCACGCATGGTCTACAAATACGTGTATTCGCCTGACAACACGCTGGCTGGGTACATCGACCATTCCCTTTCGTGTAAGTTTATTATGTAGCCGTATTTAAATATTCCTAGTTTTATATACATTTATATTATCGGATGACCGACTTAGTGATTCCTTCCTAGAGAACTGTATACACTATTATAATAAAGTGCCACAACCAGACTTTTATGCCTTAAAGAAAATTCAAAGCTTATGTTGAGCAGTAAGATGGCTTATTTTAAGACTGATGATTACCTTAATGATAAACATATCTGGCTTGATCCTGGCGCTCGACCATCATAAAGTTTCAGTTTTGTCATAATTTGGTTCATTGTAAACATTTATTATAATTTTTTGATTTGACATCTATTCTATTCAATTTTGTAATATTTTATTGTTTTTACAGTGTTCAATACATCGGACTACAGGGAAGATTGGGGGGCCGACGAGAATGAAGTGGACCCCCCGACTTGTGCATACAGGGGGTACAGGAACCCCCCTGACCATTCTGACCCGTACGGTCTATCTCCACATTACTGGCACGTTTTTGCTGCTAGACTCGCATTCGTCGTTGTTTTTGAGGTTAGTAGATACGAGTACACTCTGATGCAAACTTTTTGGTGGCTTTGAACATCGCACGAGTCGATGCGCAGTACACAATTTTAGGTATCAGCGGGGGAAAGGGAGAGCGGGTGGCGCAACCCCCGCGCCCCTCTCCCCGACTTCATCACAGCGTCAGTGTGTGAGTTACGTTCGTGTAGTGAACGACTTACTTTGTTTTATCTACACTAATATTATAGAAAGCAAATATTTGATCACTTGTTTGTTTGCTTCGAAACAACTGACCGATTTGAAAAATTCTTGCACCATTAGAATCCTACATTATCTGAATGCTATAGAATAAATACCTATCAACCCGTGCGAAGCCGGGGGCCTCTAGTAAGAGGTTTCCCAAACTAGCATTTTATTTTTCCAGCACGTAGTCTTTGGACTAACGGGCCTCATGCAGCTCTTCATTCCTGACGTGCCCAGTGAACTGCGCACTCAGATGCAAAGGGAAGCTCTGCTAGCCAAGGAGGCTAAATACGAGCATGGCAGAAGGAGGCTCTCCACGGAATATAGACAGCTGATCACACAGAAAAGTGAGACAAATACAGGTACAACTTTTTGCTTCCTATATAAAAAATATCTTGAAAACTACATAAGTTTTATAAGGTTTTTTTGGATTCACAAAGCTTTTCCGACTCTAATGTCAGTATTTCGTTCCATGGGAGGATATTGCCATACTCACCACGCTAGGCAGGCGGGTTGGCGAGCGCAGTTTCTTGGGCTTCTTGTACTACCGATACTGCTGCCCATCGGAAGCATTTTAAGCTGGGTAAGGATGGGAAGAAGTTCCGAAGAACTCTGACACCAAGGTGTGCGTGGTCGATTGAACGTGTCACCTACTCGAAATGATGATGAGGGTGGGAATTTGTTTGATTTGGGAACGGAAGGAAGGTATGGGAACACTTGGATGAATGGGGGAAAAGCAAGTAGCAGCTCGGGAGATAAGTGGGCGACTTAAGAAATACAAGCTAAACAAAGCTCATAAACATCAATGAGCCCTCTCCAACCCGTCCGGCCAGCGAGGAGAGTGTACGCCAAGTCCTCTGGCTGCTCAGGCCAAGTATGACTCTAGTTAGTACAGAGAGGGTCGTGCTCATGTAGTGGAGACTTGAAATACCTGATATAGATAGATAGATATTAGCGCCATGCAAAAATTTTATATTGCGCGGTCAGTATTACCTTAGTTGTGTATCCTTACTAATATTATAAATGCAAAAGTGAGTTTGTTTGTTTGTTACGCTTTCACGCCGTAACTACTGAACCGATCATGAAATTTTGTATACAAGTTCTCTGGAGTACGAAAAAGGACATAGGCTTCCTTTTATCCCGGGAAAAGTACTATTCCCGAGGGATTATATTGACGCAGGCGTAACCACGGGCGAAAGCTAGTTTAATATAACTAGCTCCGTGGCGCAGCGGTCAACACGCCAGCCTGCGACACGGAGTGACCGGGTTCGATCCCCGGCCAGGTAAAGATGGAAAGTGACCTTTTTCAGATTGGCGTGGGTCTTGGATGTGTATCTATATATGTATTTGTTATAAAATATAGTATCCTTGAGTTAGTATCCCATAACACAAGTCTCGAACTTACTTTGGGGCTAGCTCAATCTGTGTGATTTGTCCGTATATATTTATTTATTTATGTATTTTGAAAAATGTTGTTTCTCGGCAGAGCGTGCCCCGGGCCCGTGGCTGCGGCGCGCGTCGCGTGCTTCAGACGGCTTGGACGCGCATGTAGCCGTCTCTCAACGACCATCATCACCTCAGATCACTCACTGATACTAGCCTGAAGACACACTATTTTTTAGGGTTCCGTACCTCAAAAAGTATAAAGGGACCCTTATACGATCACTCGGTTGTCCGTCTGTCTATCAGTGACCTTTTTCTCAGGAACGCGAAGAGGTATCAAGCTAAAATTCATATAAAAAAACGTGATACTATGTCATCATCATCATCATCAGGTCCTTTTTAGTCTCCACTACAGGAGCACGACCCTCTCTGTACTACTAGGGCCATACTTGGCCAGAGCAGCCAGAGGACTTGGCCTACACTCTCCACGCTGGCCAGACGGGTTGGAGAGGTGTCTTAGATGTTTATAAGCTTTGTTTAGCTTGTATTTCCTAAGTCGCCTTCTACGACATCCACGAGAAGACTTGGAGTGGTCCTATTCTAATCTGCCGGATACCACACGGCTATATGATATATTTTTTTTTTTTTATTAGCCATTTAGGTCCCACTGCTGGGCAAAAGCCTCCCCTTCTGTTTTCCACCTTGTTCTATTCATTGCCATGTTTTGCCATCCCAAATTACCAATTACCATTATTTTTATATATGATACTATGTATATGTTTTAAATCTTCAATATTTTTCGTCAATACTGATTTATTTTCTCATAGCATAGTAAGATGGATAGAAACATAGTTGTTGTTGAATAAATCTGTGGCGCCATCTATGTGATGAGCCTGAAATCATTCGTACGCAATAAGCGTTGGAACGACATGATTGTCTGGGGTACGGATTTGGTAACCATCCGTCCGGATTAGTCCGGACATGTCCGGACTTTTAGACTCTTGTCCGGGCTGTTTCCGGCCCTTTAATTTGTCCGGAAATATGAGTAAGAAAACTTTTTTTAATTTTTTGTACAAGGTCACTATCCCCCTCGCAATACGAGCGTCTGCCTGCCTACCATGCTTACCATAGCACTGAACTAAAGTCCGGACACATCGAAATGTCCGGCTTTTTGCGAGGATATTTCAAATTCCTAAATGGTAACTAGGTACGAAGGAAGGACAAAGTGTACATTTTATCCCGGGAAAAAGTACTGTTCCTGAGAAATCGTCATGACAGAACTTTACTTTTAGTAACGAATCTCCGGTCCTAACTCAGGTCTTAACTATATTTAGATTTATACTTTTTACTTAAATGGCACTCAGCCGAAAGTTCCTAGATTAATTTTAATTGATTTAAGAGTAATATGAGAAAAAAATAGTAAACGGTTATTTTATAAATTAATTTCATCATAAATACAGGCTTAATACACATGGATAAAGTCGGGAGAAACAGTTAGTCAATGAATATTCTTAAATAACAGATTCGCTGTTCGAAAAAGGTAATTGTTCCTTATTAGGGACCAAATTTAGTAGATATATATTTTATTATTATTGTTAAAACACCAAAGAATGACGGTTACAACACTGTTTTTGATATGTATATTGTGTGAATGATATGTGCACAAATATATAAGTAAATATGTGTATGTTATCTATACTAATTTATATTTACTATATATTTAATATAATAATATAAAGCTGAAGAGTTTGTTTGAACGCGCTAATCTCAGGAATCACTGGTTCAGATTGGAAAATTCTTTTTGTGTTGGATAGTCCATTTATTGAGGAAGGCTTTGGGCTATAAAACATCACAAAGCACCAATAAAAATAGTTTTGTAAACGGGGTAAAATTATACATCTACACTAAATAATCATAATAACAGAAATTTCCGCGGATGAAGTCGCGGGCAACAGCTAGTTAATTATATTTATATGGAAACTATATCCATTCTTCTATTTAAAAACAACATTGTCTTATCATGATCATTTAAAACGTATCTTGTTTAATTAAGAGAGGGTACTCTTAACTCATTAAGACAGTGGCGCCACCTGTGGTATTTTGAGCTATCAAGTCAGAAACAACAGGATTTGCACATCCTCAATAAGGCTGCGTTTCTACCAGAGATGTGTGAGGAAGCGTAGCGAAGGATGTGACCAATAGAATAGTTTAGCGGAGCAAGGTTTTTGTACGTTCTGAACGAACTAGGGATGCGTTGCGAGGAATGTGTTGCCAGGATGTGGGAATGGATGGAGTGCTAGACCCGGTGGGTGGTTAGCTGCTAGAAGTCATTAAAAATGTACGAAGAACGTGGATTAGTGGACACTTTATATATTTTTTTTTTTATTTTGAATAGGCTTACTCTTGACCTTAGACTAACCCTGGGGGTAAAGACAAGATCTACGATATCTATATTTGACAATCTGCGATGAAAACATCAGAAAAAAGACCCGCTACACACCCTCGCGACGCATCCTCGATTTCTCGCATCGTTCAGCGGTCTCGCACATCTCTTATGGAAACACCTCGTTTCACATATTCGTTACGCAACCTCGCACAATTCTGGTGGAAATACAGCCTTAGGTACCATATAGCTATACATATTAAGCTGGGAATACACGTCCGAATTTGCCATCCAAATTCCGACGGTCGGGCAGTGTTGCCGTTTTAGGGATATTGCTAGATTTAGGGGAATTGATTGTCTTTGGGGTCATCTCTTTCGCAATCTGATGGAGTGATGAATGTTTAACTCATTGAGTATCTAAATAAGAAAAATACACAAATGTTTCAGTACTACTATCTGTTGGTAATTTCATAGCGATCAAAATTGTGACTGTTAGAAATTTTGACTTGACGTTTACTAGCCATAGAAAACTAAATTAATTATATTTGCAAGGTTCATTGAATTAGAAAAACTGTGGAAGCAGCATTGCGCTCAAAAACTGACACCACGCAAAGTATATCAAAGCGGGCGGGGCTCAAAAAGTATATCTGTTCGCGAACTAGTCTGCCACGTGCTCCGTGACGGAAGAGCGTCGATAAAAGCATTTAATGACATATTTTTTGTGAATATCGGCGAAAATCTTAACGAATTAAGATAAAAATGACTTCTTGTGCAGTAAAGTGGTGAAGCAAACGCAAGGAAAGACGGAAAAGTGACACTGGATTAATTTATCATAGCGAGCTGCTGTCGCGAACGATATCTACCTCCTATGTTGACACCATAGCGTTCATTAGAAATGTTGGCACCGCCTCGTGACCTTGACGCGGCCAATCGCAAACTATCTTCGTCTATGAGTTCGTAAGTTTTTCGTTGTGATTTGAGTTAAGTTTGTTTGTGTAAATGGGAGTGATAATGAATCGTTAGTTGTATGAGAGTTACGCTTCCATAGTTTTTCTAATTCAATGGCAAGGTTGTACCTATAAGAATGTGTTGTCCAAATTTTATGTGATATTAGGTAGATATTGTTAGACTAGACTCCCGTTTAATATAAATCGGGGACTCATTTTAGTATATATAATAATATACTCCCAGACTTTAGTACTAGCATGGCCGCGCGACAACGTTTATCGACTATCGCCATCCTGTTTTTCGTAATATCAAAGAGCGAGATGTAGACAGTTTATCAAGCGATAGAAACTACGTCGCGTGCTCGCCATGCTACGGTGGCTAGTGGGAAACTATGTCAACACTTTAACCGTCACTTTTTTTAGCTGTCATTTTCTATTTATTTTGTGCGGATATTGGTTGAAGCCACATATTAAAGTTGGTCCTCGTCTTATAATAACACGGATTAGTTGTTATTATATATAAACTTAGTATATACCTAGTATAGATATTGGGTTCTTGGCGGGAATTTCTAAGGACTGCACGGTTTTTGTTTTGGATTATTTTGCAAATTGTTTCTAGTGGAGTTTATAATGTGAAGTCGGTGTAATTTGGTGTTATAAATGCCCATGTTTATGAAAATATATGGAATAACTAAAATAAAGTGTCATGGTGCGGCTGTAGTGAGATTTACTTAGCGGGGTGTTTGTTCGCCTTACTGCATCGTATATGATCAAGCCAGTGGATTCGTGAAAATTGTCGCCAGGGGCTCCGTCGAAATCAGCGAAATGAATTACATCATCATTTCGTTGATACACAAGCAAGATAGCTCGAAAAATAATAATAGTATAGATATTTTTATAATTACCTGAGGTAAAAATCTGTGGTATTTCGGCGTTTAAAACTATGTTTACAGCTCGCGGTAAACTTTATTACTGTACTGAAGTGAGAAGCGAGTAATAGCGTTACCGGTACAAGCTACGAATAGAGGTACAACAACGAACGTTCAACAAAGGGGAGGGGGGGGGGGGGGTTAGCACCAACCACATAGGAATGCATCACCCACACTCTGATAAGCGCGGGGATGCGGCGCGGTGTGTGGGCGGTCGTGTTTCCTCCCCTCTTCGCTTTACGCCCCGCTGAATATTATTGATGACGAGTGTATTGTAAATGTATCTACAAAAGTATTAGAGGAATGGGTGCACCACCATTTGATATTTATCTTCTTTTCTTATTAGGTTAGGTATACCTTGAAATGTATACACGTTTAGTCGGACCAGATATATCAAGACAGAAGCTGGTCAATCTATTTTATAATAACAATGGGTCCAATCTAGAAGAAATTTAATAATAATTCTGACATTAAAGGTATTCTTAAAATTACAGTAATAATTGAAAAAATTAAAAACTAAAACTAACCCTAACTATACAAAAAAGAGAAAGCAAACCTAACAGTAAAAAAAAAGATAAAAAATGTCTCGCAAATCAGTGCCCTGCGGAAGTGTGCCCAAAAGGCTGGCAGCATTGCCACGTTGTATTTCAATGCTTATTCTTTGTGCAAAGAAATTGCCAGCCCTTTGGGCATTGGACACCTCTACCAGTGTTTTGCTCACAAATTTAAACATTTTGTGAGCTGAGGGCCCCCACGGCCCCAACGTTTCCACACCAAAGGGCTCAAATATGTAGCCATCGCCTAGGCATGCATATTTGCACCGCTTGAGGGACTCGGCGGCCGCTGCAGCCTCCCCAGTCCAATCTCTATGATTATATTTCACCTGAAGAATCTCAAATTTGTATAAAAAATACAGTTGCACCACCTGACGTGCTTGTGATTACCGCAACCATATTTTTTTATATGTTATAGTGCGGCAAACGAGCACCTGATGGTAAGTGATCACCGCTGTCTATGGACAACTGCCACACCAGGGTGTGACAGTGACAGGAGCGTAGCCGGCCTTTTAAGGAGTTGGGGGAAGGATATGGGTGAGGATGGCTGTCTCACTCACCGAACGAAGCATAGGTACTCGTAGAAAAGGTGAAGCTTCTACTCAAACGTCGATTTGCAGTAATTTCGTACTTCCCCGTAAGAGCCCGCCCATTCATGCTACTAGCAAAAATGACTGCTGGTAGCGTGGCTGATGCCACCGGTGTCACTGTCAAAAAAATAGATTTTTGATAGATATAATGTGGCCCCCAAATGAGATTGGGGTGAAAGTTTCAAACGGTGCCCCCATTCTTTTGAATGTCTGTATTTACCTATTATAAGAATATAATACTGTGTTGTAATACTCAATATTTTTGTGGAAATAAATTATTGTTACTGTACATTATTTTATTTCTATTTCCATTCCTTTCATTCATCATCATTCCAGAACTAAGATGTCCACTGCTGGACAAAGGCCTTCTAAGGATTCTTCTTTCATATTGCCATACTCACCACTTGGCTTAACTGCCTCCGGGGTCCAGTGGTTAAGGAGTTTGCCTGTAGACCTGGGAGTAGTGGGTTCTATTCCCACGGGAAGCATACTTTGTTTAGTTGTTTCCAGTTTGGTTAGGACATTGCAGGCTTGAATCACCTGATTGTCTGATAATAAAGATGCGTGTTTCGGAAGGTACGATTAGTCGTTGATCTCTATATAATTGACAGCATCCGTAAGCTATGTCAGATGTCTTTAAGGTAATCGATTATACATGGTGAAATTTGTCTACGGGATAAATAAACATAAATAAATAAATATATACGGACAAATCACACAGATTGAGCAAGCCCCAAGGTAAGTTCGAAGACTTGTGTTATGGGATACTAACTCAACGATACTATATTTTATAACAAATACATATACAGATAAACATCCAAGACCCAGGCCAATCTGAAAAAGATCATTTTCCATCTTGACCTGGCCTGGAATCGAACCCGGGCACTCCGTGTCGCAGGTTGGCGTGTTAACCACTGCGCCACGGAGCTGTCCCAGGGATCAACGCTGGGAATTCAAAAAAAAATTCGTCATTTCCATACAAAAGAGTTCCGCCGCCCGGCCAGTTGGTATGGAAATGTCGAATTTATTTTTGAGTTTCCAGCATTGTTCCCCTAGAAAAAGTTGTTCATTGTGATGGTCTGAGTCACCCCTTTAAGGGTCCTAAACCATAAAAATTTCACCATATATCAGGTCAGGGTTGTCATCCTCAGCAGCCTGTCCGGTGCTTGCAGGTATGGCATCGGGTACGCACCCGGCCTCCCGAACTGCTACTTGCTTTTCCCCATTCATCCTAGTGAGTAGTATCCCAATACCTTTCATTCCCTTCCCAAAAACAACAAATTCCTATCTTGCCGTAGCTTAAAAATGCTTGCGATGGGCAGCAGCGTCGGAAGCACAAGAAGCTAAGAAACTGCGCTCGCCAACCCGCCTGCCAAGCGTGGTGAGTAAGGCAATATCCTATCAGGAAGCGAAGATTCTTTGGGAGAGGCCATTGTCCAGCAGTGAACTTTTTGTAATTGTAATGATGATTGATGATGATCATTTCGTGTAGGTATCACGGTCAATCTTTTGCTCCGGCTTTTGAGCACTCTCAAATAGCCGTGTGGTATCCGGCAGAGTAGAATAGGACCACTCCAAGTCTTCCCGTGGATGTCGTAGAAGGCGACTTAGGAAATACAAGCTAAACAAAGCTTATAAACATCTAAGACACCTCTCCAACCCGTCTGGCCAGCGTGGAGAGTGTAGGCCAAGTCCCCTGGCTGCTCTAGCCAAGTATGGCCCTAGTAGTACAGAGAGGGTCGTGCTCCTGTAGTGGAGACTAAAAAGGACCTGATGATGATGATGATGATCACGGTCAATCGACCATGCACACACTTGTGTCAGAGTTCTTCGGAACCGCCTCTCGGCATCTGACGTGGTTCCTTTAACGACTACCAGATGGCAGCCGGGACCAACGGCTTAAAATGCCTTCCGAAGCATGGAATCATCTTTATTATCAGACAATCAGGTGATTCAAGCCTGCAATGTCCTAACCAAACTGGAAACAACTAAACAAATTATGCTTACCGTGGGAATCAAACCCACGACGCCCGGGTCAACAGGCAAATGCCTTAACCACTGGACCACGGAGGCAGTTATGAATGATGATGAGATGTCTTGAAGCGGCTTGAAAAATCTGTGTTGGCAACTTACTGCGCAGCGGCCCGGTTTAGCCCTGAAGTCGGAAGAAACAGATACACGGTAATACATAGGAAATAACAAATTGGTATCACAAGTTATCACAAGTCAGAGGTCAAATTTATCGCGCGATATTCTTAATTAGTATTATCTGGGCCTGATTATAGCACATTGTCTCTTCGTCTATTATGTATTAAAAGAACAGACGATTTTTAAGAGGAAACACTAAGCACGAGAGAATTCATTTATCAGTGTTTGTAAAATCTATTGAAAGAAAGAAAGAAAAATAATTTATTTGGACAATACTTTATTTATTCAGTATACTTATTATATTTATTCTATCTAATAATAATTACAACTACTTAAAAAAATATATATTAATATTTACAAATTATATAGTCCCTGCAAACCGTCATTCTGTAGCAACGTGCCCAAAAGGCTGGCAGCATTGCCACGTTTGGTTGACAATACTTATTTCTAATATTTTACAATACAAGACACCAAAAGGGGTGACTCAGCATTAGGTAGTGATGTACCTGAGTAACATCACGCCGCTGGTCTTCCGTGACACCTGTCCATTAAAACAGTAGAGAGTAGAAAGTAAAACATAAAAATAAAAAGGAGAGATAACGCTGCTGGACGAATTGTAGCTTATCTAAAATTAATAAATAAAAAAAAAAAAAAAATTATCACAATATTGCGGTTCTATTTTTATAGAGTTTCGAAGACTAAGAAAAGTATTTATAAATAACAATATATACATACATAAAAAAGGAGGTGACAAATAGAAACAGAACTACTGTTGGTTAGTTATTTGAGTGTTCAGAAGATGTCTTATATAGTTTTTAAAAGTACAAATAGAGCTTGATGACTTTATTGGTGGTGGGAGATCGTTCCAGCACTTCGTGGCAGCATAACGAAAGCTGCTACGAAATGCAGCAGTTCTGTGTTTAGGACAAATTAAGAGAGTATTGATCCTAGTATTACGCTGTGATACTTTTAACTTTTCATACAGTTAAGACGGCTCTTTTGTTTTCAAAATACCGAAAAGAAGCGAAGTAAAATGTAATTTTATCTCTGTCCTTGACTGTACACAACAGTATTATAAAATAAATACGGGATCATCTATGACATCAAAAAAGCAAATGACTTGATCTGAAAAACGTTCTTCCACAGGGTAGTATCCTCAATCCTCACGCCTACCCTGTTTAATATATTCTGACTATATTAAATTATATTAATTGACTATCATCATTTCGAGTAGGTGTCACGGTCAATCGACCATGCACACCCTGGTGTCAGAGTTCTTCGGAACCGCCTCTCGGCCTCTGACGTGGTTCCTTTAACGACTACCAGGTGACAGCCGGGACCACCGGCTTAACGTGCCTTTATAATAAAATAAAAAATAATTAGCTAGATTATTAATAACTAACCCCATCACCCACCTACTAATCGCTTTATCTTAGCCTAAGATCTGGCACTTCACAGATAAAAAAAAATCAAGACGTTGAATCTCATCCGTCAACATCCTTGGCCCGTACTACCTCACACTGCTTTGCAGGATTGTCTGTAATATCAATAATAATTAAATACTCAAGTTGAAATAAAAATGCAGCAAGTTCAGGACTAACTCTGTTAACTATCTGACTCAAAAACATAATTGCGTTAAATTTTCTCGATAGAAAAAAATTGCGAGGTTGCCTTCAAATCACGTCAAATTTACTCGGTATTATTCACTAAATACATTAAAATTAACCTTGAAACTTTTGATTATAATTGCATTACAGATAAGGCAGTCATCATGTATTTTACTTTTTCGAATAACCCTTGAATATTCTTAAAAAACGAAAATATCCAAGCCAACGCGTTTAGACCATCCGCGTTTGTACCGCCACGCCGCCTGGCCTATGGCGGGCCGTTAAGTGCTACGAGAAGAAATTATTACGGCTAAATCCAACGACGACGGAATCATGCGTTTTCCACCTATGTAACCACGAAGCTGATCGCTAACTAGATATCTCGTGGTTTAGGTTACAAAATGAGGTTTACTAATTCGAAATATTTAAATATTGACCCGGGGGTTGTGGGTTCGATTCCCATCGGAAGCATACTTTGTTTAGTTGTTTCCAGTTTGGTTAGGACATTGCAGGCTTGAATCACCTAATTGTTTGATAATAAAGATGATTCCGTGCTTCGGAAGGCACGTTAGGCCGGTGGTCCCGGCCTAACGTGATCAGAATCCCTTATGAAATACAGAATTGTAAGTAAAAAAGGTAAAAAACGAAAAAATTAATTTAACCTTTCATGGAAATTCGTCCAGCTGATCGGCGACTTTGTATGGGAAACCTAATTTTCTTTATCGTTTTTCACCTTTTTTTCTTGCAATTCTGTGTTCCATTAGGGATTCTGATTCCCAGATTTCAATATAGCTAGGGAGTTCAAAATCACGTTGTATTAAAAAGAAACACTCTAGATTTAGGTTTTTATAATGTTATGTTTTGTATTTAATTTTTAACCGACTTCAAAAAAAGAAGTTTAACTATTGCTGACGCTGATCCATGCGTCAACTCGTGAACGGGTGCTGCCGGGGGTACAGGTCTGCTCGGCCTCTTTGAGAATTTATTTTATCTTATATTGCTGTTGTGCGCACGCTCGATCGCTAACATAACGTGTTCCGCAAAACTATGTAAATTAAAATTGTATATAATATAAAATCAGAAAAAAATAAAAGATAAAAAAATATAAAATATCATACAAATCCCTTCAGGCAAGTAAGCGACCAATACTGTTGAAAAGAGATCCATTCGGCGTCTTCTTCTCTGCAGTGGTCGGTGTTCCGAAACGCTAGCAGTTTTTATGCTTCCCGTGGGAATCGAACCCACGACCCCAGGGTCTGCAGGCAAACGCCTTAACCACTGGACCACGGAGGCAGTTCGAAAAACCATTATTATATTTTTCGGTTATTAAAAACTGTCTGTCCGTCTGTTATCAATCATCACTGAATGTCAAAGTGACGAAGCCGGTGCCCACAAAGAGCAGATAAGATAGTTTATTTGGATGCCATTATGTGTTCATTAGATGGTATAAGAACGAATGGCATAACTTCAAATTACCTAATTCATATTTTTTAAATTATTACTTTAAGGTTGGTACGTTAAGCCGTTGGTCCCGGCTGTCATCTTTGATGGCAGTCGTTAAGCTATGTCAGATGTGACAAATCTGACACGATTGTTGGCACATAAGAATTACAAAAAAACATTAATAACATTTTGATTTTTTATGACATCATCATCATCATCATCAGGTCTTTTTAGTCTCCTCTGCAGGAGCATGACCCTTGCTGTACTACCAGAGCCATGTTGGCCAGAGGACACAGAGGATTTATCTTACACTCTCCTCGCTGGCCAGACGGGTTGGAGAGGTCTCATTGATGTTTATGAGCTTTGTTTAGCTTATACAACTTTGGAAAAACTTCCTAAGTCGCAGACTTGGAGTGGTCCTATTCTAGGTACTCTGTCGGAAACCACACGTCTTTTATGACATAAGATACGGTAATCGAGCAAGTGAGTCACCTGATAGTAAGTGGTCAGAGTTGCCACGCCATGGACAACTGCAACACCAGGGTGTGACAGGAGCGTTGCCGGACTTTCAAAGAGTTGAGGAGAGGACATGGGGAAGGAAAATTAGCAGGATGGGCCTCCGGCTCTGTCACTCACCGTACGAAGCATAGAAGCGGTACAGTACTCAAACGACGATTTTCTGTGAGTGTGGTACTTCCCCGGAAGAGCCGGCCCATTCATGCTACCAGCAAAAAATAATTTTGCCGGTTTGTACGCATTTTTCCACAAAAATTTTACATAAATATTTAAAAAACTAGCTTTCGCCCGCGGCTCCGCCCGCGTTAATGTCGATGCCTTGGGAATAATACCTTTTCCCGGGATAAAAGCCTATGTCCTTCTCCATACTCCATAGAACTTGTATGCAAATTTCATGATGATCGGTCCAGTAGTTACAGCGTGAAAGCGTAACAAACAAACTCACTTTCGCATTTATAATATTAGTTAGGATGATATTTATCAATGAATAAATTGTATGTGACTTAACTACCTTTGACTCAAGGCATATGACTCAACAGAAGTATATATATATATATATATACGGACAAATCACACAGATTGAGCTAGCCCCAAAGTAAGTTCGAGACTTGTGTTATGGGATACTAACTCAATGATACTATATTTTATAACAAATACATATATAGATACACATCCAAGACCCAGGTCAATCTGAAAAAGATCATTTTCCATCTTGACCTGGCCGGGGATCGAACCCGGTCACTCCGTGTCGCAGGCTGGCGTGTTGACCGCTGCGCCACGGAGCTAGTCAAAAGTAATAAGCAAGATTTCGGCCCATAAGGCAAAAGATGAGAGTTGCTGCTCTCCAAAGGCTTTTGCCATTGATTCTCAGATTGGCCCTTCAGGCTTGCATGCACACATACGCGGCCCATCAGGCAATATGAGAGTTTGCTGTCTCTCCAAGCCTTGCGCACACAGGCAACGCCCAAAGCCAAGGTCCGTCCCTCCTGGGGGCCCTTTGGTGATATTGCTTATAAAGGCCGAGGGCACTCTGCCCTCGCCTGAAACGCCCGGTGAAGTAGCGAAAGCTCACTTGGAGCTAGCTACAAAGTCAATTTAGTTACAGTTTCTTCCTACGACAAAAGTTTCACAACTTACTATGGGGCTAGCTCAATTTGTGTGATATCTATACCAAAGTCTATACTAATATTATAAAGCTGAAGAGTTTGTTTGTTTGATTATTTGTTTGTTTGTTTGTTTGTTTGAACGCGCTAATCTCAGGACAGCTAGTGTCCTTATATATTTATTTAAATATTTTTCATATAATGATAACATTTTGACCTTATTATATTTATATGGCACTAGCTGTTGCCCGCGACTTCGTCCGCGGCAATTTCTGTAATTATGATGAATTAGTTTTTTCTTAGTATAGATGAATTATTTTCCCTCGTTCTCAAAACGTTTTTTATTGATGCTTCGCTCCTTTTGGTCGCAGCGTGATCTTTTATAGCCTAAAGCCTTCCTTAATAAATGGACTATCCAACACAAAAAGAATTTTCCAATTTCAACCAGTAGTTCCTGAGATTAGTGCATTCAAACAAACAAACAAACTCTTCAGCTTTATAATATGAGTATAGATTAGAGTTCTTTTTGTAAAAATTCTCAGCAAACTTACTCTCTTTTTTTCGAAAGATTATATCATCAGCTTATCAGCCGCAGGAAGACATAGGTTTTTAAAAATAACCAGGTGGATGCAGTCTGCATCCAAAGTATCTTATAATGCGACCTTGGTGAGGTCATTCGTTTAAAAAAAAACAACGGTTGCACTCGGAGATTGCTGGCAGAAGTGAAATCTTGTATTTTGAAAATTTTGGAATGTCACGTGTCCGTCTTACGAATTTTCTAAACTCTGACACCAGGGTGTGCATGCTCAAAAATTGACCGTGACACCTACTCGAAATGATGATGATGATTTAAATATTTGACTAAAAATACTTATTAGGTATATGTTTGTTAAACCAAAAGTAAAACGTTACTGATTTAACAGGAAAACAATATTACGTACGCTGGCTGTTAGGTACTTATTGTAATCTAAAATCTAGACACAACAGACTTGCAGGAAACTTAAATTCTTTTATTTATAAAAGTAAAAGATGTATATCAGTTGTTTCAGTGGCGTGGCGTGTCTTGGGGCCCTGTATCAAAATTATTTGGGGGCCCAAATGAAGGGTAAATATATCTCACAAAAGAAACAATTTTTTTTTTATTTAAAACCTTTACCTGTACCCCACATAACATAACTGATTTTCTCCTTTTAGACACCTAGTTGACTGGAATAACTCTGGTAGTCAGTATTGGGATAAGTTCGCCATTGTGCATATTTTCTAACAAGCTATTAAGCTTAGTTCTTTTATGGTATTTTATGTTGTGTGCCGTTGTAGCCGTGTGGTATCCGGCAGAGTAGAATAGGACTACTCCAAGTCTTCCCGTGAAGGTCGTAGATGGCGACTTAGTAAAAAACAAGCTAAACAAAGCTTATAAACATCTGAGAGACCTCTCCAACTCGTCTGGCCAGCGTGGAGAGTGTAGGCCAAGTCCTCTGGCTGCTCTAGCCAAGTATGGCCCTAGTAGTACAGAGAGGGTCGTGCTCCTGTAGTGGAGACTAAAAAGACCTGATGAAGATGAAGAAGAAGAAGATTTTATGTTGTTATATGTACAATAAAGAATATGTTGAATATACGTTGGAGGTGCGGTTGCGGGGGGAAACGGCAATGAATGAAAATGATCGTAGCGTGCACTGCACACGCGTGCCGTGTACATACATACTCGTACGTACTAGTGTGGACATGCGCAGATTGGATCTAGTTCGGTGACGATACCTGTACATCGGTTATTCGAGATAAGGGGAATGGCTTAAACTGGGGAATCCCACAATAACCTATGTAGGATGTTGCCAACCTTGGAAAAAGAGATTGCTTTTTGACTTTTATCATTTCTGAAGTGAAAACTCTTTAGGCGTATGACAGTTGTAAGGGTTCCGTAACGAAAGAGGAAAAACGGGACCCTATTAATATGGCTCCGCTATCCATCTGTTACCAGGCTGTATCTCATGAACCGTGATAGTTAGATAGTTGAAATTTTCCCATATGATGTATGTTGCAGCTATAACAACAAACTAAAAAAACAGAATAAAAAAATATTTCTCTCCCGCTCCCATACAACAAACGTGATTTTTTTGGTAGTTTTTGCTCTATTTTGATAACGGCTACGGGTACACGCTTGAAATAATCACTGAATAGGTATTATTTGGAGAAATAGTACATTACTGCAGAGGCCGGGAAGTAAGGGATTGCCGGACGAGTAGAGTTTTCAAGGCCGAGCGTCAGCGAGGCCTTGGCAATAAATACGAGTCCGGCAATCCGTTTCCCGGCAAAGGCATGTATTGTGCTTTTCTCAATAAATGCGAGGAAATAATAAAAGACGTACTACTGGGAATAAATGAGTATAATATAAAAAACTATAATAGTATGTACATTTTTATTTTCATATTTGTTTTACGGCATTTGATGTTCTACGCCTTTTCCTTCATATTTTTCAACGTTTTATCAAAGAAATGATGGTATAATTCATTTTGTTTATTCGACGGAGCTCCTGGCGACAATTCCCACGAATCCTCTGGTTTGATCATAGACGACGCAGTAACGCGAGCGACCACCAGCCCGCTATGTAAATCTCTAAATCCGCACCATGACACTTTAGTTAGTCCACACATTGTTCATAAACATTTATAACACCAAACTACACCGATTTTACATTATAAAGTCCACTAGAAGCAATCTGCAAAACAATCCAAAACAACAACCTCGCTTGCAGTACATACGCCGAAAATAAATAATAGTACAATCCCGCGTTATTTTCTTTTTTAATTTCAATTGTCATTTCGTGCTAAGGAAACATAGCCCATACAGCCCAGGCATATTTTACCTGAAAATTGTAATACCGTAAAAATCTGCTATCCCGCGTTTTTTCTTTTTATTATTGGCATATTTTTGTGTGATTTTACCAACATTTTAATTAAATTATTTTCATATTCATATAACTACTTATATGCTCGATGAGTGCATTTTTTTATAATGTGGTAGCCATTGGCTGTATGACAAGTTACATTGTACAAGTTACATAGATTAATTAAAAAGTTTTGAGCAGCGGCCAGGAATGAATTTTCATACTTACTTTCCTGGCCTAGGCCGGTAAAGTATTGCACTAGCCAAGAATTACAAACTTCGTGGCTTCGTTTTACTACAATAATGCCTACATTTCCGAGCATGTTTGAGAAAAATATATATATTTTATTTATTATTTTGTAGTTACCTATATTATTTAATTTATAATAAATTATTAAAATTAAAATAAAATTAAAGTTTCATACAATAGACATGATTTTTTTTTCCGCTTTTTTATAGATCATGGTACGGAACCCATCGAGCGCGACTCCTCGCACTTGGCTGGTTTGTTTTTATATATTTTCACCCGGGAAGCACGAGATTAAGTGATATTGTTGATATAATTTTACTAACTCAAGTTAGGGGGGTGGGGGCACTGTAGCCCGGGGCCCCGTATCCGCTGACACGCCGGTAGCTACGCCCCTGACTTATTTAAAACATTTTAGCATGCACTCAAAATTAAGTCACGTAGGTACATACCTAACCCCAAGATTTTATTGTAATCAAGATACGTTTACAGTTTATTTATACTATTTCCTTATGACTTGGGTATTTTCGTATATTTAATACAGTGTGATTTTGAACCCCCTAGCTATATTCAAGTCTGGGAATCAGAATCCCTTATGGAATACAGAATTGTAAGTAAAAAAGGTAAAAAACCGAAAAAATTAATTTAACCTTTCATGGAAATTCGTCCAGCTGATCGGCGACTTTGTATGGGAAACCTAATTTTCTTTATCGTTTTTCACCTATTTTTCTTGCAATTCTGTGTTCCATTAGGGATTCTGATTCCCAGATTTCAATATAGCTAGGGAGTTCAAAATCACGTTGTATTAAAAAGAAACACTCTAGATTTAGGTTTTTATAATGTTATGTTTTGTATTTAATTTTTAACCGACTTCAAAAAAAGAAGTTTAACTATTGCTGACGCTGATCCATGCGTCAACTCGTGAACGGGTGCTGCCGGGGGTACAGGTCTGCTCGGCCTCTTTGAGAATTTATTTTATCTTATATTGCTGTTGTGCGCACGCTCGATCGCTAACATAACGTGTTCCGCAAAACTATGTAAATTAAAATTGTATATAATATAAAATCAGAAAAAATAAAAGATAAAAAAATATAATATATAAAATATCATACAAATCCCTTCAGGCAAGTAAGCGACCAATACTGTTGAAAAGAGATCCATTCGGCGTCTTCTTCTCTGCAGTGGTCGGTGTTCCGAAACGCTAGCAGTTTTTATGCTTCCCGTGGGAATCGAACCCACGACCCCAGGGTCTGCAGGCAAACGCCTTAACCACTGGACCACGGAGGCAGTTCGAAAAACCATTATTATATTTTTCGGTAATTAAAAACTGTCTGTCCGTCTGTTATCAATCATCACTGAATGTCAAAGTGACGAAGCCGGTGCCCACAAAGAGCAGATAAGATAGTTTATTTGGATGCCATTATGTGTTCATTAGATGGTATAAGAACGAATGGCATAACTTCAAATTACCTAATTCATATTTTTTAAATTATTACTTTAAGGTTGGTACGTTAAGCCGTTCGTCCCGGCTGTCATCTTTGATGGCAGTCGTTAAGCTATGTCAGATGTGACAAATCTGACACGATTGTTGGCACATAAGAATTACAAAAAAACATTAATAACATTTTGATTTTTTATGCCATTATCTTACACTCTCCTCGCTGGCCAGACGGGTTGGAGAGGTCTCATTGATGTTTATGAGCTTTGTTTAGCTTATACAACTTTGGAAAAACTTCCTAAGTCGCAGACTTGGAGTGGTCCTATTCTAGGTACTCTGTCGGAAACCACACGTCTTTTATGACATAAGATACGGTAATCGAGCAAGTGAGTCACCTGATAGTAAGGGGTCAGAGTTGCCACGCCATGGACAACTGCAACACCAGGGTGTGACAGGAGCGTTGCCGGACTTTCAAAGAGTTGAGGAGAGGACATGGGGAAGGAAAATTAGCAGGATGGGCCTCCGGCTCTGCCACTCACCGTACGAAGCATAGAAGCGGTACAGTACTCAAACGACGATTTTCTGTGAGTGTGGTACTTCCCCGGAAAAGCCGGCCCATTCATGCTACCAGCAAAAAATAATTTTGCCGGTTTGTACGCATTTTTCCACAAAAATTTTACATAAATATTTAAATAACTAGCTTTCGCCCGCGGCTCCGCCCGCGTTAATGTCGATGCCTCGGGAATAGTACTTTTTCCCGGGATAAAAGCCTATGTCCTTCTCCATACTCCAGAGAATTTGTATGCAAATTTCATGATGATCGGTCCAGTAGTTACAGCGTGAAAGCGTAACAAACAAACTCACTTTCGCATTTATAATATTAGTTAGGATGATATTTATCAATGAATAAATTGTATGTGACTTAACTACCTTTGACTCAAGGCATATGACTCAACAGAAGTATATATATATATACGGACAAATCACACAGATTGAGCTAGCCCCAAAGTAAGTTCGAGACTTGTGTTATGGGATACTAACTCAATGATACTATATTTTATAACAAATACATATATAGATACACACCCAAGACCCAGGTCAATCTGAAAAAGATCATTTTCCATCTTGACCTGGCCGGGGATCGAACCCGGTCACTCCGTGTCGCAGGCTGGCGTGTTGACCGCTGCGCCACGGAGCTAGTCAAAAGTAATTAGCAAGATTTCGGCCCATAAGGCAAAAGAGGAGAGTTGCTGCTCTCCAAAGGCTTTTGCCATTGATTCTCAGATTGGCCCTTCAGGCTTGCATGCACACATACGCGGCCCATCAGGCAATATGAGAGTTTGCTGTCTCTCCAAGCCTTGCGCACACAGGCAACGCCCAAAGCCGAGGTCCGTCCCTCCTGGGGGCCCTTTGGTGATGTTGCCTATAAAGGCCGAGGGCACTCTGCCCTCGCCTGAAACGCCCGGTGAAGTAGCGAAAGCTCACTTGGAGCTAGCTACAAAGTTATTTTAGTTACAGTTAGTATCCTACGACAAAAGTTTCACAACTTACTATGGGGCTAGCTCAATTTGTGTGATATCTATACCAAAGTCTATACTAATATTATAAAGCTGAAGAGTTTGTTTGTTTGATTATTTGTTTGTTTGAACGCGCTAATCTCAGGACAGCTAGTGTCCTTATATATTTATTTATATATTTTTCATATAATGATAACATTTTGACCTTATTATATTTATATGGCACTAGCTGTTGCCCGCGACTTCGTCCGCGGCAACTTCTGTAATTATGATGAATTAGTTTTTTCTTAGTATAGATGAATTATTTTCCCTCGTTCTCAAAACGTTTTTTATTGATGCTTCGCTCCTTTTGGTCGCAGCGTGATCTTTTATAGCCTAAAGCCTTCCTTAATAAATGGACTATCCAACACAAAAAGAATTTTCCAATTTCAACCAGTAGTTCCTGAGATTAGTGCATTCAAACAAACAAACAAACTCTTCAGCTTTATAATATGAGTATAGATTAGAGTTCTTTTTGTAAAAAATTCTCAGCAAACTTACTCTCTTTTTTTCGAAAGATTATATCATCAGCTTATCAGCCGCAGGAAGACATAGGTTTTTAAAAATAACCAGGTGGATGCAGTCTGCATCCAAAGTATCTTATAATGCGACCTTGGTGAGGTCATTCGTTTAAAAAAAAACAACGGTTGCACTCGGAGATTGCTGGCAGAAGTGAAATCTTGTATTTTGAAAATTTTGGAATGTCACGTGTCCGTCTTACGAATTTTCGATCAGGCCACGTGTCCTGACACAAGGACTAATGCTGTGAACTCAAAAAACAATTTGACATTCTCATACAAATAGACCGGGCGGCTGAAAATTTTCAGAGCGTCGGTCGCATATAGCCCTAAGACAAAGAATATTTATGCCTAAGATCCAATATTTTAATTCTTAATTTAATAAGAATAAATCTTAATTAGTAAACCCAAAGCTGGATCATAATTTCTGTCATCTGACATCGTCATTGAATCGTTATGTGAAAAAAAAATTAGTTAATATAATTAGGTTATTTGATTATTGTCGCCTTAAATACGTATTGGGCATTCACACCCTATGTAAAGTGCTGAATGAGTATTCTGTTTAATGATGTTGTATTTGACTGTTAATTTTTTTAAAGCCTTTCTTTCCTACTTTATTTATAACGCGCATTGAATTAGAAATACGGCGTGATTTTATACCTATAAACTATATTTAAATCCTGGGAATCAAAATACCTAATAGAATACGGCATTGTAAGAAAAAAAGGTAAAAAACGAATAAAAACTTTTGACTAGCCATAGAAATTCGCTCAGCTGATGTATGGGAGGTCCAATTTCATTTTTCATTATTTACCTTTTTAGGATTCCGTTCAAAGGGTAAAAGCGGGGCCCTATTAATATCGCTCCGCTGTCCGTCTGTCGGTCTATCCGTCTGGGGTAACAATTACTTAGAACTGAATATATATATGTATATATGTGTAATATGTATACCCCATATTGATAGGTCTTCAAAAATTATATTGAGGTTTCTAATATCATTTTTTTCTAAAATAAATAGTTTGCGCGAGAGACACTTCCAAAGTGGTAAAAACTACAAACCCCCTGTAACTTCTAAAATAAAAGAATGATAAAATTAAAAAAAAGTTATGACGTACATAACCATGCGAACTTCCAGCGAAAGTGGTTTAAACGAGTTCTAGTAAGTAGTTTTTTTTAAATCTATACTTATATTATAAAGCTGAAGAGTTTGTTTGTTTGTTTGTTTGAACGCGCTAGTCTCAGGAACTACTGGTTCAAATTGGAAAATTCTTTTTGTGTTGGATAGTCCATTTATTGAGGAAGGCTTTAGGCTATAAAACATCACGCTGCGACCAATAGGAGAAAAGCATCAATAAAAAATGTTTTGAAAACGGGGAAAAATTAATCATCTATACTAATTAATCATAATAACTGAAATTGCCGCGGACGAAGTCGCGGGCAACAGCTAGAACGTCATAAATCGTAAACCGCAATTTACATTTCATTCATCAACTCAATTATAACAAGAACTTTTATATAATGTTACTTGCTGCTAAAAAACCCTTCACGGGCGAGTCCGACTTGCACTTGGCCGCTTTATTTACGTACCTTTTTTTCTTGCAATTCTGTATTCCATTAGGGATTCTGATTCCAAGATTTCAAAGGTTCAAAATCACGTGGTATAATCATTATATATTGACACACTGTCCCCACTTCGATGGGTGACCGCAAGTGGCATTGGTGCCAGTCGTTAAGCTATATAGCTAACGCTCTTTGAGCTAGTTGAACCCTCACCATTTCTCCATCGGACTACGAGGCGCAGACAGAAATTTCACCCTTTTATCGTTGGATACCAAAGAGTCGAACTAAACGCTTTGACAGTTCCTTTTTGGTTTGAGTAGCTAAGGTGTGGAATGAACTGCCTACGTCTATATTCCCAGACAAGTACAGTCCCGGGACATTCAAAAGTAGAATAAATGGGTATCTCTATATAGGCATGTAACATCCTCGTCTTCATCGTCACTTACCATCAGGTGAGATGGGAGACAAATGCCTAATCCAACATTTAGTCTTATCTTATATTATAATAAGATAAGATAACATTTAGTAAAAGTAGTAGTAAAAAAAAACCGGCCAAGTGCGAGTCGGACTCGCGCACGAAGGGTTTCATACCGTTATTAATAAAAACGGCAAACAAATCATGTCTGTTGTATGGGAAACCCACTTTAATATTATTTTTGTATGGGAGGCCCCCTTAAATATTTATTTTATTTTTAGTATTTGTTGTTATAGCGGCAACAGAAATACATCATCTGTGTAAATTTCAACTGTCTAGCTATCACCGTTCATAGGATTCAGCCTGGCGACAGACGGACAGACAGACAGACAGACGGACAGCGGAGCGAAATTAATAAGGTCCCGTTTTTACCCTTTGGGTACGTAACCCTAAAAAATATCACATGCCTTTGGGAGCTAAAAATCTGACTATAGTGTTGGCTATTAAACACACGAAAAACAGACAAGTAATCACTGTGTCACGCAGAGGGTCACTTTAGATATAACTTTGTATAATGATGAATGTTGACTGATTGATTGATTACCTACACCCATTGTGTTCGCACAACCAGTCAATAAATCTTATTAATGGCTAGTTCCGTGGCGCAGCGGTTAACACGCCAGCCTGCGACACGAGAGTGCCCGGGTTCGATCCCCGGCCAGGTCAAGATGGAAAATGATCTTTTCCAGATTGGCCTGGGTCTTGGATGTATATCTATATATGTATTTGTTATAAAATATAGTATCGTTGATTTAGTATCCCATAACACAAGTCTCGAACTTACTTTGGGGCTAGCTCAATCTGTGTGATTTGTCCGTATATATTATACTAGCTTTCGCCCGCGGCTCCGCCCGCGTCAATGTCGATCCCTCGGGAATAGTACTTTTTCCCGGGATAAAAGGTAGCCTATGTCCTTCTCCGTACTCCAGGGAACTTGTATGCAAAATTTCATGATGATCGGTTCAGTAGTTACGGCGTGAAAGCGTAACAAACAAAGAAACAAACAAACAAACTCTCTTTCGCATTTATAATATTAGTAAGGATAAGGATAAGGATATTATATCTGTAGTCTTATTATCAGAGACAGAAAACACTGAAATACGCAAGTTTTTAGACGTGATCACGTGACGTCAGGAAACAAGCACTTACAATTCAGTGTGATACTTATGAGGAAATTAGGGCGATGACCGACGATTGTCTTTACATTGACCAATAAAATGTAAAGTAACTACGTAGTCTACTCTTGTAAATGTGAAAAATATTGTGGAGTGGTCAGCGTCTTTAGGAAATATACTTATTGGATGGATGTCTTTTCCATACTGGGATTAGCTCCGATTACTGGTGACCGCCCGGCGGTCCCGGGTGACTTGCACCCAGGATAGGCCCTTCTGGCAACGTAGCTTTCGGCCCATAAGGCAAAAGATGAGAGTTGCTGCTCTCTAAAGGCTGTTGCCATTGTTTCTCAGATTGGCCCTTCAGGCTTGCATGCACGCATACGCGGCCCATCAGGCAATACGAGAGTTTGCTGTCTCTCCAAGCCTTGCGCACACAGGCAACGCCCAAAGCCGAGGTCCGTCCCTCCTGGGGGCCCTTTGGTGATGTTGTCTATAAAGGTTGAGGGCACTCTGCCCTCGCCTCAAACGCCCGGTGAAGTAGCGAAAGCTCACTTGGAGCTAGCTAAACAGTCATTTCCAAAAAAACAAAAAATTCCATACTGGTCTGGGAGAAAATAAAAAAACCGGTCAAGTGCGAGTCGGACTCGATAGAGAAAAGATGTAACTAAAAATGTATGGTTTTCGCAATTTTTACTTTATTTGTGCTATAGGACGTTGCTTCGTACCAAATTTCAAGATTCTGAGTTCACGGGAAGCAGTGACGTGCAGTCTAGACTATTAGACAATGTCTACCCTGCAGTCGCTAAATAAATACAATTTTTTTTTCGTTTTTATTAAAAAAATAATTATATTCGGTGCGCATGCAAAATTCTGCTAGCAAATACTTTATAGTCGATTTTGATCAAGTACGGTGCTGCGGTCGCGGTCCGCGCGTGCCCGCGCCAAGCAGTATCTATACGCGTAAGCCGCGTAAGACAAAACAAAGGTCTGACTTTTCACGCACACATAGAAAATTATTATACACCGATAGGAAATCGCTTTTGTAGTAGTACAAGTAAACATCTTTCATCGGCTCACACATGCAAAGCAAATTGGCGCTGTGTGTGTGAATTTGAGACACTGTCTCCGAGGTTTCTATTGGCTGCCGCGCGCGATATTAATGTTAACGTCACCTGTCAATGTCATTATAGATATTATTCATACTTATGTAAATGTCATCGATTAACGTGTTTACTAACAATCCAAGATGAAAGTTTTATTTAAAAATTAAATGCTTTATCAGTTAAATTTCATTTGTGACAAAAATATTTTCATGTGAAAGTTGTGTCGCTTAGTGTTTGCATGCCGAAATCGAAATATAAAGTGTTTTGTGAACACGCAAAAGAACAAATCAAGTACCTAACCGGTTAGTTATTCTAAAGTTTAATCCACGTTTAATCTTAAACCTTACGTGTACGTGGCTCGCAGGTTGTAATCATATCTCTTATCTTTCGCTTGTTTTGAATACTTTTGCGGTCGAAGATCGAAAGACTATCATAATATTAAACGAGTTGTAGATAACTAGCCGTATAGTAGGCTAAGGTATAGGTAAAGGTGGTATGTTTGTAAGGTAAGTTTTATAATTATGTCTACCCTATGATAAATGTCTGTGCACGTCACTGACGGGAAGTACCCTGTAGGTTTTGATTCCCTTGCGAATGTCGAAAATTTGCGCATAAACGGCTGTATCTTTTGATTGCGTTGGCTTAGAATTTTGATTTTTTCACAGCTTCAAGGGACAGTAAACCTGAGTATTTCATATGAATTTCAGCTTGATACCTCCACGCGTTCTTGATAAAAAGGGTCTTATCAGACAGACAGACAGACAACAAAGTGATCCTATAAAAAACAAATATATTTTATTGGGTTACAACATATTAACAAATATAAAAGTTGCTCCTTTTAAGCAAAATATGCTTGTGCCAGGAGACTCCGCTCTTCTTATCGCTAGGTTACAATACAAGCTACCAAATAGTACAGTTATTATTATTTATATATATCATTTACATATATATATATATACATACATACATACGTACACACACATACACATATATTATTATTTAAAAATAAACAATTACTTTGTTTTGAGGTACGAAACCCTAAAAACGTAGAATGTGCCAGCTGCTTCTCTTCCCGCGCAGACCGTATAACCCAATCGAGGGATTGGGCTAAAATCTGCTGAATCATGTCAATAGGCGATGCGGCTAGCAACCCATCCCTAATTTGATTCCGTTTCACATCTACACGCCCTCCAACATACTAAATGTGGCTATAATGTCTTAAAGACCTAGGCTCTGTCTACCCCGCAAGGGAAAAAGACGCGATACTATGTAATGTACGTATGTCCATATTGTGTTGTGTTTCATATAGGCTTCGTATCTTATTTCGGAGAGACGCAATTTTTTTTTAAATCTATGTTGAGCTATATGTACAGTCGGCCAAGCAGATACCTTACCCCCTGACTTTTAAAACGTAAATTCACACTTTGCTGTGAAGCGCCACCTACCGTGATTTTTGGCAAGTAGACAGACAACTGCTGGTATAAACTTGTTTCTGATAACCTGCTCAGTTGCAAATTTTGTGTTTCTAATAATCTCAGCTAATAATTCAAGTAATCATCAATGGTAAGAACAAGAAAGAATCAAAAACAATCCTACGTAAAGTTCGATTCGAACCATGGACCTACGACTGAGAAGCTAGCGCTCATCTCAATACGCCAACCGACGATATGACGTCCAGGGCGAAATTGGGAAATATCTATTTCTACTGCTATGACATCATTGTCACCAACTGCAACGCATTGCTTTAACAAATAAATTGAGGGTAATCTATCAGATTTATTTATACCTGATACCAACTAATCAAAAATATTGTTCACACGCGTCACAATTACATTCAAGATACTGCGATTACTGTGTAGTGATCCAAAACCCCACCAGTTATTAGGCATCCCGTTTCATCTTATATAGCAGATTTTGTGAAAGCTAATAGTGTATTGTGAAGACAACCACAGTATTTAAAGTATCTATATCTAGAGAGTTAGGTATCGCGGTAAGTAGAAATTATAAGTATTTAATATACTTACTTAATTGTTACACTATTTTTTGTTCCGTAAAACATAGGGTTTGTGATAAATGTCTAAGATAAATATATCTCTTACAGAGAAACACCGTCCGTTTGTGGATTCGGAGATTTAAGAAGACTCGATCAACTGGCCTAACATATAATATTTCAATTGAAACAGTCAACAAGAACGAGATCGTATTTTATTCTGATGAAAAAAGTTTTAAGTCTGATGATGATGGCAGAAAAATATTGCGGAGAAGACATGGCCAGCGTATAGCCATCAAAATAATTTGCCTTTGAGAACAGTGGCAGGATAACATTAGGTAAAAATATTCATTAAATAGTGAAGTAAAATAATAATAATATTTAATACCTAGTGTATTACGCAGTGTAGAATAATAGGTAACTGATCGTATTATTGTTTTGCAGGTTATTGGGGACAGATGTCTTCAATGGGCCCAGGGGAGCTGGTAGAATTCGGCGGCCGGATGAATAAAGAAAAATACTTGGAAAATTTATGAGATGTGGTGATTCCAACAGTTTGCAATGTAGAATATATTTTATTTAAGACAATTGTTCTGTGATCTAACTGTTATTGAGTGACCAATTAAAATCCCAGATTGTAGGGTCAAATAGTGCTTAACTGGGACACGAGACACGAGTAAAGTTTGATTTAAATCAATTTAGACAAAAAGGTTATACTAAATTAATAAATATGCGCATAAGTGATATGTGATCTGATCTAACATGGTAAGTGAAATGACAAATAGACTTGAACAAAAGCTTCAAAATGGGGGTCACCCTCTCCCATATTAAAATTCATTTAATGCCATAGGTTTATATTCATTCTTATACTATTATCGAAGCAAAGTTATTCACATAGCACTATTTGACCCTACACATTAAAAAAAATATAATACTATGATTAAAAAGAAGTTGAGAGATGTAAATTGTTACTTATTAAGTAACATGTTGGTTCTCTCTACAGAAGATTAATCATAGTTTGAATTAAGTAGGCAGGTATTTATTTCACTGTTACATTTTTTTGATGTAATAAAGTAATTAAAAATTTAAAATGCTTTTTATTCACAGTAATTAGCTCGGTAACATTATGTTAAAACAACCAAAATTACACCAACATCACAATACGAAGTTGGTGATATTTGTAAAAAATAAAAAGCTTTGGAGGATTTGACCCTGTTCATTCATAATCACATTAACTATTAAACCGTAGTGCCTACCACTTGCGCCACATCTAACTATTGAAGTATCTTTGAAATAAGCGTATCGTATGCTAGGGCTTGTTTTATTTATCAAAAATCGAATAGATGGCATTAGTCGTCAAGGGTATCAGATTTCTGCTTATTAACCTTATTTGTTCATTCACAATTCAATAGATGGCACTAGTCGCAAAGGATATTACACTTGTATATTTTTATCTTTGGGTTTAAACCACGGATGTTTCTTTAGTTTGCGAAAAATGGCGCTGTTGTAGGGGGTCAGATATCTCATTGGCTGACTGTACAAAGTGGTTGTCAGTTACGAACAATAGTTTAAAAGCAATCACATACCTATAACAAAGCTATATGCGTACATAGACCTGAAGTCATCGGTTTAAGCCTTGCCCACGTGTTTTTTTTTACCATATCTTATTTTTGACGTGATAACGTGATGATGTGATAATGTTATTTATTTATTTATTATAAATCAAACGAGAGCGAGCGTTCGGTTTTTTTGTGGCGCATCTATCTCTCTTCCACCGTTATCACGTACCTAGGTAAAATTGTCGTCCGTAAACCGACTTTACAGACACAGTCTGTACAAGACGCATTGTTTTTTCAAAAGGGGTCCGCCGCTAAAAAGTTTGAAATAACTGCAATAGAGTATCAAATACGACATGCATACTGCGACTGCCCAAATCATACGACCGATAAGTTTTTATGAATGAACTTCCAAAGGAAGCTTAATGAATGTTTATTTTTGTTTATCTCCGGAACATTATTTTGCTAAAGATAATGAAATAAACATTTGTAGTTGTACTGGTTTTTGATTCGACGTAACGTTTATAGTATTTTTAATGAGAAAACTTCTTAAGGCGAGTTTAATGGTATTTTTGAATCTCAAAAAATGGCCACTGTTGAGATGCGAAAATACCATTGACACTCGGGACATTGTTAAGGTCACAGTACACTTAATTTTTCCTTTATGGGTTCCATATTTCCTTTTTCTCGGGTCTTGGATGTGTATATAGTATCGTTGAGTTAGTATCCCATAACACAAGTCTCGAACTTACTTTGGGGCTAGCTCAATCTGTGTGATTTGTCCGTATATATATTTATTTATATTTTTGAGGTACGGAACCGGTTTACCCGTTTAAAAATTACTCCTACCACACATATCAGTCAAACTTACAACACCCCTCACTTTGAGTTTGGGGTTAAATTTCCGAGATAATAGACAAAGAGTGATTAGAGCGACACCGTGTCACTAGGGCGTTTAGATATTTGAGTATAAGTGGGAGTAATGTTTAATCTGTGTACCGCTTCCGTTACTCTTTAGGGTTCTGTACCCAGAGGGTATACGTTACTCTTTAGGTAATAGGGTTCCGTCCCTTTGGCACGGAACCCTATTACCAAAGACAGTAAAATATTAATATCATTGAATTAGAAAAAAATATGAAAGCGTAACTTTTATACAACTAACGATTTACGAACTAACTTAAATCACATCGAAAAACTTACGCACTCATAGACGAAGCTAGTTTGCCACTGGCCGCGTCAAGGTCACGGGTCGGTGTCAACATATCAAATGAACGCTATGGGTCAACATAGCAGTACGTAGGCTAGCAGCTCGCCTCGCTCGCTATGATAAGTTACTCAAGTGTCACTTTTCCGTCTTTCCTTGCGTTTCCTGCACCATTTTACTTCACAAGAAGTCATTTACTACACAAGAAGTATTTTTTTCTTAATTTGTAAAGATTTCGCCGATGTTCACAAAAAATATGTCGTTAAATGCTTTTATCGACGCGTCCTTCCATCACGGAGCGCGCGGCAGACAAGTTCGCGAAAATATCTACTTTTTTAGCCGCGCCTGCTTTGAGCTACTTTGCGTGGTGTCAGTTTTTAAGAGCAATGCTGCTTCTATAGTTTTTCTAATTCAATGAGTAACGTATACATTGTCAATCTCATACAAAGTATTGGCCCAACTTAAAGCCTGCTATAAGCACGAACAAGGTGCCTAGTAAGCTATACATACAGACAGACCGTGGCAGTTAGTTCCTCCTTGTAAGTAATCGGTTAAAAAGAAAGAAAGTAGGTAGTAAAGTAATCGAATAGGTGTCACGGTCAATCGACCATGCACACCCTGGTGTCAGAGTTCTTTGGAACCGCCTCTCGGCCTCTGACATGGTTCATTTAACGACTACCAGATGGCAGCCGGGACCATCGGCTTAACGTGCCTTCCGAATCATGGAATCATCTTTATTATCAGACAATCAGGAGGTGATTCAAGCCTGCAATGTCCTAACCAAACTGGAAACAACTAAACATATGCTTCCTGTGGGAATAGAACCCACGACCCCCGGGTCTACAGGCAAACGCCTTAACACTGGACCACGGACAGCATGTAAGTCGCATTTTTAAAGTAATTACGCATAAATAAAATAATTCGATTTCAACGAAACTGCCGAACCGATACTGACGAAATTCAAAAGGGGCCAATAATAAATATATATATACCTAATGTATACCTACTAGTGTTGCCAGTTGTCCCGATTTTTAGGGGTCTGGGCACGCGTCCCGATTTGTACCTGATAGGGACGCTAAACGACCCGATTAATCAAAAAAAAAATTTATTTTTATTAAAAAAAGATGTATATTTACCCTACGTAATTTTTACTCATTACATCACTATGTCAAATTCAAAATGGCAGACATCAGCGTCACATCACATCACTAGCGCATCGCATCGAACGAGAGAGCGTAATGCACTAGTAGTTTAAAACGCAATAAATTAAACCCAGACTTAAAAACCCCTTGTTTTTTGTTTACTGTCCCGATCTACAACCCTAAATCCCTTTTTTTTGACCTCATGTACCGATTTAAAACAAATTGGATCTGGCAATCCTAATGTACACCTTCCTTCCTAAAAAATAATTTTTAAAATCGGTAAATTTTTAATAATTAATGACGAAGTTGTAAAGAAACAAATATACGAAAACAATACCTAGTTGAATATACAACCTCCTTTTTTAAGTCAGTTGAAAAGGAAACCCACTGCCGTACCTATGTCAAGGTTTCCTCCAAAAAACTCGTCAACTCACAAAGTTATCGACCAACTTCGACTTACTGTCACGCAAAAACTCTAATTACCCCTTATACTCAGTAGTTAACTGTAATTCGCATAACGACTCAAGTATATGTATGTCTTGACAGCATCATGTGTCACATTGGGCGAGTGGAAACAGCCAGTTGAATGGCAAGTGCCTGCCTACATGCAGGAAAAACACCCAATAATTTCAGAAGTGTTCTCTTTCAAACCAAAAATAAAACGCAGACAGTTTAGTTTAAACATTAGATACAAAAATAGGATTACTATACAAAATTTGTCATGGACTATAAGACGACAAAAGTATATGCTCGGCCTCTTTGAGTCTTCTATCTTTTCCACAAAATTATGTAAATTGAAATTGTATATAACATAAAATTTAAAAAATAAGAATAGGTAAAAATATAAAATATATTACAAAGACCTTCAGGCAAGAAGGCGACCAATACTGTTAAAAATATTTTCTATTGGCGTCTTCTTCTCTGCAGTGGTCGGTTCCAAAACGCTAGTTGTTTGTAGCTTTTGAACAATAATTAATAATTCGAATATATTTAAAATGTGAATTGACGGGAAAAAGTGCCTGAAAAGGACTATTTTATTAATAAATCTTGTGTATCCGTATAAAAATGAAAATCAGGAAAAACGATAAAAAAATGTATTTTGAAACAAAGAATAAGAACGGAGTAGACAGAGCCCAGTTTAGCATATTGATGGGCGACGCCTGGAAACCGGAATCATAATAGTGATGGGTTGCTAGCCGCCTATTAACATGGTTCCTGATATTTGCCCATTCTACTTTTTTCAATCTACGTGAAAAGAGAAGTAGCTGGTACATTCTACGTTTTTTTTTCTACCAGACAAGCATTGATTAGACTTGATATTTCAAATTTAAAACGTCAATATTTTAATGAAACAATCTCCTAACTGTATTAATAATATTTGACATACATATATATGTTGCTGTCAACGAACGAAGAATTCTTTTTACTAAAAAGTTAAGTATAAAAGTTTTTATTATTAGGTCATTATGACTAAAATAAAGTCTTCCTGTTTTCCTCCTTTTTTTTTTAAATAAGTATATAAATATAATATATATACGGACAAATCACACAGATTGAGCTAGCCCCAAAGTAAGTTCGAGACTTGTGTTATGGGATACTAACTCAACGATACTATATTTCATAACAAATACATATATAGATACACATCCAAGACCCAGGCCAATCTGAAAAAGATCATTTTCCATCTTGACCTGGCCGGGGATCGAACCCGGTCACTCCGTGTCGCAGGCAGGAGTGTTGACCGCTGCGCCACGGAGCTAATCCTTTTAACAAAATATCTGTGTCTGTGTGTTACAAATAAAATTTCTTCTTCAATTCAAGCCTTTTAAATCATCATCTACCTATAAGACTACAGTCCACCAACACTATCTAACGTATTGACCCCACTCGCCCAATGTGAACCCGCGTGACCATTTAAACCCATCTGCTTTGATAACACATGATAACTAGTCGTTTCGTGACCAGCGCCGCGAACGGTCGTGAGCCATGTCGTGCCATGCAAGTCATTCGAACCTCGAGAACGTGCCTTCGACGGCTCTCATGCTGCCCAAAGATGAAAAAGTTGTAGTAATACCTGCTCAGGGGGTAGGGAAGATACTGATAAGGGAGGACACGATTTTGGCGGGGCTGCAGGGGTGTGCAGGGTGCGGTAGAGCGCAATTTTCGTGTGCTGGTGTTAAAAGTCAGTGGTCAGTGCTGTGTTGGGGACGACAATCTGATAAGAAGTATTATTTTTGTAAGTATCTTTCATTTTATTTAGTCTGTCTGTCTACTAGTCTGTAACTCAAGAACTGTGATAGACAGTTGACATTTTCACATGTATTTTAACCCCCGACGCAAAAGAGGGGTGTTATAAGTTTAAAGTCGATGTCTGTGTGTGTCTGTGGCATCGCAACTAAAACGGAGGGACCAATATCGATGCGGTTTTTTTTCATTTGAAAGCCATATTCCTTGCAGTATTTCTTAGCTATCTTTGGTTAATATCAGTTCAGCAGTGTAAGAGCATCAGCTCTCTATGATTACTCGATTAAGTGTTTCACGCGTGCCAGTGTAATCGTTATCATCGTCATCAGGTCTTTTTATTCTTTACTGCAGGAGCATGACCCTCTCTGTACTACCGAAACCCTACTTGGCCAGAGCAGACAGAGGATTTGGCCTACACTCTCCTCGCTGGCCAGACGGGTTGGAGAGGTCTCATTGATGTTTATGAGCTTTGTTTAGCTTTTATTTCCTAAGTCGCTTCTTACGACATCCATGGGAAGTCTAGGAGTGGTCCTATCCTACTCTACCGGAAACCACACGGCTATATAAGTCCTAGTTATATAAGTCCCGTTTATATACATAATTATGAACGGCTGACAAATCCATACATACTAACTTCGATCAAATATAATGGTAGATACACAGTCTCATGCAAAATGAAGCCTAAACAATGTCCCCGAGCCAAAACATCATGCATACTTACAAACAACAAAATCGGTACCTACATAGGTAATTAAAGTATGAAACTCCATCTTTCTTTTCACTTTTGACGCGTAGTTTTTGCCTCTTTTCACTGACCTTCGTCATCGCGAGACGAGATTTTGAGTGCTAGCGCGGTTTATTGAAACTGTGGAGAAAACAGCTCCGAAACTCGATTAGGGCGCTGTTTTGCCGGTGCCACTTATCGGACGCGAATCCTGTATCTACCATTATATTTGATCGAAGCATAGTAAACATTTTAAATCATCGCCTTGGGGTCGTGCATCGGATAACTTCCACATTGGATAACAAATGAACTAGGTAATTAGATGGCACGCAATAGCCACAATGTTTGCCGATAAATATATATATATAAATCTATACGAACAAATCACAGATTGAGCTAGCCCTAAAGTAAGTTTCAGATGTATACATAATCATGTAGCTAGCTCCTAGTGAGCTTTCGCTACTTCACCGGGCGTTTGAGGTGAGTGCCTTCAGCCTATTTAGACAACATCACCAAAGTGCCCCCAGGAGTGACGGACCTCGGCTTTTGGCGTTGCCTGTGTGCGCAAGGCTTGAAGAGTCAGCAAACTCTCATATTGCCTGATGGACCGCGTATACGCGCAAGCCAATCAATGAAGGGCCAATCTGAGAAACATTGGGATGCTAATCTCAACGATTCTATATTTTATAACAAATACATAATATATAGATAAACATCCAAGACCCAGGCCAATCTGAAAACATATCATTTTCGATCTTGACCTGACCGGGGATCGAACCCGGGCACCCTCGTGTCGCAGGCTGGCGTGTTAACCACCACCACGGAATACGCCGAAGCGAAAAGGAGGGCTATGATTTTGACCGGTATGAATGTATGTTCTTCTATTCGGTCATAACGTCTAAACCACTTATCAGAATTTGACAAGTGAGGTATCGTTAGAAGCGTCTTGACCGTCCGCTGGTTATAGGCTATTAAGTCATGACAAATTGAATGAGGCGCCCTCTAGAGGAAAAAACTGCACTCTGTATCATTACAAAACATTTTTTTACCCGACTAACTTGCCCAAAAGGAGGGTAATGTTTTTCGCGCGTATGTATGTATGTCTGTTTCATTGTCCACTCCTGTAGCCTAAACGGCTTGACTAATTTTGAAGTGTAAGGTGTCATAGGATTTGTATTCTTCCCTGGACTGTCATAGGCTATGTGACATCAGTAAAATATCAATATGGCAAACGTAAACCGACAAAAACTTGCAAAGAGTTGTTACTTCATGTAGCCCCAATAGCTTGACGAGTTTTGAAGAATGAGTCCTCATTAGATTTGTATTCTTGCCAAGAGTCTGAGCAATGTGACATCAGCTAAAACATCAATTTTACGAACATAAATGCAACAATTTATAAACAGCAAATTGATAAACTTAGTTCCAATTCGCAAAATAGATGACGCTGGGTCAATGGTCAGTCGGGTTTTTTAGCGGTACTGCACGAAATTGTGGAAATTGACGTGTCTTCAAATCACTAGTACTATGCGCTGAATCAATTAAATACATCAAAAGTATTAATTTAGATCGATCCTTGCACAAGGTCGCCCCCTTGTTGGAATTTGAAACAGATACATATGGATTTTAAAAACGATATATGATATCTTAAATAATGTTTCTTCGAAAATTTGGTAAATCTTACGTCTAAAACAATAATTCTCACATGACAATATTTTTATTTACATCTCGGAGGTTCTTATTTTCTTTATAAAAATATAAATGTGAAAATATTATGACTTCATCTTTTTTACTAATCGCGCGACGTTTTTCGTTCACGCTGTACTCGCAGAAATTACCTACTTTTTTATTTATTCATTTATTCATCGCTAATTATACACATACAATAAAATATAATGAAATGAAATGAAATGAAATGAAATAGAATTTTATTCAAATTTGGATATCATGTATCTCTTTCTGAACGTCATATTATTATTTTTAATATTTGAAAAATCGATAAGCTACTAGCGTTTCGAAACGACCACTGCTGAGAAGAATACGCCGAAAGAAACTCAGTCCAGTATTGGTCCCTACGTGCCTGAAGGGCTACACTTTCACATATTTATAACAAATTGAATTATTTTACATTAAGTAATCACCGATGTACAATTTATTGAATATATTACTTCCATGGAGTTTTATCTGATAAATAGTCATTAATACAATAATAGGCATTTTTAAGCAATTGATTTTTAACAGCAGTCTTAAACTTACCTAATGACAGAGCCAATATTTCTTCAGGAATTCTATTATAGAAGCGTATACTAAGTCCCAAAAATGAATTCATTGTGTCGCTAATTTATTTTTATTTCTCGTATTCCTGTTGTGGATATCACTATTTTTCGCGTAAAGATGAAGATTATTACGAACAAACATAATATTTGCAAATATGTATTGCGCGGGGAATGTCAAAATATTTATATTTTTAAACAATTCTCTAAGAGATTCTCTAGCACCTAGTTTATATATAGATCTGATAGCGCGTTTTTGAAGGACGAATATGGTATTAACTTCTGCTGCGTTACCCCATAGTAATATCCCATACGACATGACACTATGAAAGTAGCTGAAGTATACCAAACGCGCAGTATCAACGTCAGTCAACTGTCTTATTCTTCTAACAGCGTAAGCAGCAGAACTAAGTTTACCCGCTAAGGATGTGATATGGGCACCCCACACAAGTCCCGAGTCAACTGTCATCCCAAGAAATACTGTTTTATCTACCAAATCTATCGTTTCGTTTTCGACCACTATGCGTGTTGGTACTTTTGTAACATTCGGTAAACAAAATTTAATACACTTCGTCTTTTTAGCGTTCAACAGCAAATTGTTTGCTGTAAACCACTCTAATACTTGAGCTAATGTACTATTGACCTCGTCAAAATTGTCTGTTGTCCTATCAACAGGGAAAATAAGAGAAGTATCATCGGCAAATAGTACAGCTTTACATGTGTGAACATAGTATGGCAGATCATTAATATATATAAGAAACAACAAGGGGCCTAGTATAGAGCCCTGGGGTACGCCCATCTTAACAGATGATCCCGAGGATTGAACTCTATCAACGCTAACTTTTTGAATTCGGCTACTCAAATAAGATTTGATTAATGCAATAGATTTACCTTTAATCCCATAGTGTTCCAATTTGGACAGCAGGGTATCGTGGTCTACACAATCAAATGCTTTGGAGAGATCACAAAAAACACCAATAGCATTTTGTTTTCTCTCCCAAGCACAATATATATGTTTTAAAAGCGCAACACCCGCATCCGTAGTTGATCGACCCTTCGTAAATCCGTATTGTTCACTATGAAATAGACCATTTAGATTAAAAAAAAGAAAGTAACTGATTAAAAATTAACTTTTCGAATATTTTACTTAACGCTGGCAGAATAGAAATTGGACGGTAATTTGTTGGATCATTTTTATCACCCGATTTGTACAACGGTATAACTTTACTTAATTTCATTAGATCAGGAAAAGTCCCTGTATCTACACATTTATTAAAAATAGACGCTAAATAAGGAGCAATTATTTCTATAATATTACTTATGACTGATACTGAGATGTCCCACAGGTCTCCAGTTTTTTTATTATTCAAAGTCTTGAACGTATCAATGATTTTTTGAGGGGTTACATGTTCAAATATTAGAAGACTGTTACATTCCGGTATACAACTAGTTAATAACTTTTTAGATTCCACAGATGATGAAAGTAAGGAGGCAGTAGTATTCACGGGAATATTTGTAAAGAAGTCTTCAAAATATTGAGTAATCTCCTCGCTAGTACTGAGGACCTTATTATCTATTTTTAATTCAATTGAAATGGCGCGTTTTTTCATTTTTCCTGTTTCTGTATTAATAATTTTCCACGTTGTTTTTACTTTGTCACTAGAATTTAAAATAGTCTGTCTGGTATATAAAGATTTTGCACACGCACATACCCTTTTAAAATTTTTTGAATAATTTCTAAAAAATTTAACAAAATCAGGATTCTGATTATAGGCTTTCATGGCTAGTAATTCATATAATCTATTTCTACTGACGTAAATACCTGGAGTAGCCCATTCACTAAACCTTTTACGATTACGTTTAATGTTTGTTTTAATTTTAAACGTATTGTTAAATTCCGATTCAATAACATTATGGGCGAAGTTAATGCACACCGTCTTCGCTGGCTTGGCCACGTCCAAAGAATGGAGGAGGATCGGGGGGTGAAGAGAGCATACCTGGGCCGGCCGATCGGTCGCAGGCCGGTGGGCCGTCCCAGGTATCGCCGAAGTGACGTTGTGACGGACCTGCGGGAGCTGCAAGTTGGCGACAGCTAGCAAGATCTAGCACAAGACCGAAAGCGCTGGCGTTCTCTTATGCTGAAGGCCAAGACTCACTTTGGGTCGCTGAGCCAGGATATTAATGAGAAAGTACCTACCCTAACAAAACAATATTAAGTGTTAAAATCTCTAGACACCTCTAGACTTTGTTCTAGGCATACGACCACAGAAACTCTGTTAAGACCTATGTATAAATACATTAATAGGTATGTATGTGAGTTGTTTAAAAGTACCTAGACGTTAAGAATAATTTTATTCTTACATCTACTAGGTTTTTACCTAGTCTGTAAAAACATAACAACTTCAGGTGCGAATATTTCCTTGTTTCATACTTTTTTAAGTTTGGTGATATGTATATTACCTAATCATGCCGCAAAAGTGGTAAAATAAAATCTTGAAAATATTATTTTAATGGTAGCTCCCTTACAGGTAATGTTAGTAATTTTTTTAAAGCGACTATCCAAGCGTTGATTGTTGTTGAATAGGTCTTTAAAAATATCGTGAGCTTATGAACATCATTTTTTTCTGATATTTGGTTTCTTAGCAATTTTTTGTTAGAGACCCTTTATCTACTAAATCTATACTAATATTATAAAGCTCAAGAGTTTGGTTATTTGAACGCGCTAATCTCAGAAACTACTAGTTCAAATTGGAAAGTTCTTTTTGTGTTGGATAGTCCATTTAATGAGGCTTTAGGCTATAAAATATCACGCTGCGACCAATGGGAGCGGGAGCGAAGCATTAATAAAAAATGTTTTGAAAACGAAGGAAAATTATTTATTTATACTAATAAAAAAACTATTTCGAGTATATACACCATCTAATCTTTAAAGTCCAATGGGTCCCCACGACGCTCGAGTAAATCCATATTTACTATCATGGGCTCCCCTACAATTGGTACCAGCTGAAAATCAGCGCTGTGGTTCACCTGGTGAACCACAGTGCTGATCGTGGTGAACTTCACCACGATAAGCATAAAGCTGAGCTGTTTTCGGCAATTAACTTTTGTAGGTAGTTCTTTAGTATTTTTAATTTATTGTTGATATTGTTTTTTTTTTTTTGCCGAATAAAGTTTTTCTTTCTTTCTTTATCTTATTTTGGTCGGATTTTGGTTTAAACCAGGTACTAAGGCCACTCATTTTCTTTTTCTTTTGTGTCACCCAATGGTAGCCTGTAAGAGATTGCTTCGGCGATAACGCCGCCAATTGTACATAAATCTTTTTGTTTACTTTTTATATATTTGTATTTATTTCTTGGTGTCATTAAGTGTTTTTACCTACTTACTAAGTTATTAAACATCAAAAGAACGGATCGAGTCCGCAACACCATGCTACGTTCCATCACCAAAGTTACCGATGTAGCCGTCGCAGCCGCTAAGCTAAAATGGGATTGGGCCGGGCACGTCAGCCGTATGCCATCTGAACTTTGGGCTGGATTTCTGTCGGCATGGACCCCAACAAATGGACACCGGCGACCTGGAAGACCTCGGCGGAGATGGCGGGACGACTTGGATGCGTACTGCAAAGACTGGCCAACCAAAGCCCAGAACAGAGAGGAGTGGAAAGAAGAGAGGGAGGCCTTTGCCCAGCAGTGGGATTTAATTTTTTTTTTTTTTTACTAAATATTGATTTAGGCATTTGTCTCCCATCTCACCTGATGGTAAGTGACGATGAAGACGAGGATGTTACATGCCTATCCAAGAGATACCCATTTATTCTACTTTTGAATGTCCCGGGACTGTACTTGTTTGGGAATATAGACGCAGGCAGTTCATTCCACACCTTAGCTACTCGAACCAAAAAGGAACTGTCAAAGCGTTTAGTTCGACTCTTTGGTATTCCAACGATAAAAGGGTGAAATTTCTGTCTGCGCCTCGTAGTCCGATGGAGGAATGGTAATTTAATAGGCTAATAATAATAATAATAAGAAATTGGCCGCAGGGCAGCTTGTGGCGAGCTGTTGGTGAGTAACGACACCACGGACCTGAGTGCTCCAGAGAGTCGGTCAGAGCCCTCGCCGTCGTCGTGTCTTCATCGGTCGGGGTGGAAACCCAAGAGGGCTCGCAGGGCTCTCGACTCTGGCTTGCCTTAGTTGGCCGTCCAGAGAGGAGTCGTGAGAGCTGTTGCTCCAGGGGTGGAAGTGTTAAAGGGCATAACGCCGCGAGTAACTTCGGAGAAAGCGCAGCACACCTCTCGACACCCCTAAGTCGCCCGCACCGGTGTTGCCCCTTTTGCCGGCATTAATCGTTGGCTATTTTGAGGGGCCCATCTAGTGGGCGGCAAGCCACCACCTGCCAATTGTAGTCAGTTATCATGATTATGGCAGGTGCACGTCCCTTTGCAATAACCCAGCATAAGTCCACCTAACTCTTAATCCCATAAACCCATTAATTTCCTTTTTAAAATGCAATAGTTCCTCCTCCGGCCAAGACCTGTTCAAGGGCATATCACACATGGGTATTTCTAGGAACGGGTTCTGGCTAGAGACCAACATTACATCAACTTCTCCAAAGGGCCTCTACGTGTTGGATCTATATCCCCACGCAAGCCTCTCAAAGAACCGGGGTAACACCCGTGAATTAAGAGAGATACAAAGAAATTGAATAAATAAAGAGAATAATAATAATACTAAGTTATTTTCTTTCGATAATAACTAATGTCTTAACGAAGATCAGACATTACTTACTGACGTAAGTGACTTAGAATATTGATATTTTTCATCCCGTTAAAATTCAAATACATTACGGACTGGCCTTGAAAATGATGTCACTCGAATTTACATACAATTCACGTTTATGCATGAATGAAATCTTAAAAAAATCGCGGAAATCACGTAATCTATTCTTAAAAATATTTTTTTTTCAGTACAATCATGACTTACAGAAAAGTTGGCATAGCCAATTGCCAAGGGTCAGGGATGTCGTAATAAAGATGATTTCGTGCTTCGGAAGGCACGTTTAGCCGTTGGTCCCGGCTGCAATCTAGTGGTCGTTAAAGGAACCACGTAAGAGGCCGACAGGCGGTTCCGAAGAAACTTGATACCAGGGTGTGCATGGTCGATTGACCGTGATACCTACACGAAATGATGATGATGCTTTTAACCAAAACAAAAGCGAGCGAGCGAAATGAGCGAGAGTTTCTAACATAGGGCAAAGGCACAAAAATGAATTAGGCACAGAGGATAGGTTCGTAAGGTTACTTGTGACCAAAGTTCCTCCAAATAACCAGATCTAAATTTGTATTTGTTACATCTATAAAAATATGTTTTAATACCATTATGCGATATACATATGCGTAGAACGTTAACCGAGTGCTTATTTGAAGCCCGAGCACCAGCGAGGGCTTTAAAAAGCACGAGTGCAATATAAATTACTTAATGCGAGGTGCGTAATCTTCTTTTCTTTGAACTACTACAAGAAAAGTAGGTATGTAAACAATAAAACTGAAGATAAATTACAATCAGTGAAAATTTTTTGTTAACATGCGCGTCTTTTTTTCTTTCTGGCCAGTATATTTTTAGCCCAGGCAATCACTTCACAGGCTACTCCATACGGCCGTCAGTTTGGCCAACCTTTTTTGAGACAAGTGACACGTATTAAAAAAAAACTAAATAGTGCAATAAAGAATTTCCATACATTTTTTCTGCTCTAGAGCAGTAAAGTTCCGCTTTGTGCTGGATAAGTAGTGCAGTTATGATAGAATTGCAGCGTAGTTGGAATAAAAAAAATATTATGCTTAAGGAAATCATGCTTTAAAAATATGCGTGATAACGTTATGATAATGGCATATATGCCATGTCATATTATGCCTTAAAATTTAGGGGAATTAATAAAGAACCAGTGACTAACTCGCAATAAAACAATTAGATACTTTAGCATGACGGCGATGTCTCTTGTTGACATTTTGGTTTCACTGGGGTCTATAACCGACGATAAAAATCGGGTTTTCGCCGAACAAATAAACTGTTTTGGTGTTTTTTGTACTTTTTCCTGTTGTTGTGACTCTTGTAATTTTCCAGCTTATAAATCTTATCTTTCCTCCAGTAGATATACTATATTTTTTTTTGGTTAAATAAAAATCACTCTTATAAAATTAGGAAATAAAATATGGTGAAAAAATTTCATGCGAGCGACCTACATCGCCTAACACAACTATCCGACTTTTACAAGTGAGGGAATTGAATCAACTTATTTTAAAATGACTTTGATAATCAACTAATATGTAGGAAGCCATGAAATATTTTCATAAGTATTTTATTTTGCATTCACAATGCTGTTTTGTGAATGCAAAATAAAATACTTATGAAAATATTTAACAACCCCCGTGGTCCAGTGGTTAAGGCGTTTGCCTGTTGACCCGGGGGTCGTGGGTTCGATTCCCACTGGAAGCATACTTTGTTTAGTTGTTTCCAGTTTGGTTAGTATATTGCAGGCTTGAACCACCTGATTGTCTGATAATAAAGAAGATTCCGTGCTTCGGAAGGCACGTTTCGCAAGCGAGAGCACAGAACAAGCGATAGAGAGGCACGATCGGCCTAAGCGTTCGGCTTGTGACGCATCTATCTCTCTTCCACCGTTATCCTGTAAAATTATCGTCCGTAAACTGACTTTACAGACAAAAAAATATTTTTAAGCTTTTGTCAAATGTACCGTTTGAACTGAAATTTTGTATATAAATACTTACATAGAGTATAAAAAAACTATATACTCAGACATTGGGGACGCGTGGCATTAAAAAAACGGCCAAGTGCAAGTCGGACTCGCGCAGGAAGGGTTCCGTACCATTATCGATAATAAGTTCAAAATGATTAACAATATTTTTATTCCGTGCTTCGGAAGGCACGTCAAGCCGGTGGTCCAGGCTGCCATCTGGTGGTCGTTAAAGGAACCACGTTAGAGGTCGAGAGGCGGTTCCGAAGAACTCTGACACCAGGGTGTGCATGGTCGTTTGACCGTGACACCTACTCGAAATGATGATGAATGCTGTTTTGATATACTCTTATTAAATCTTATATAAATATATATAACTCAAGGGTGACTGACTGACATAGTGATCCATCATCGCACAGCCCAATTCCCAGCATTGGTCCCATAGGAAAAGTTGTTTATATCAACGGGGTGAATCATCCCTTTAAGGGTCTAAAACGATCAAAATTTCACCGTGTAGAACTAGCTCGCCAGGCGTTTATGGCTTTCGTGGCATCACTATCAATAGATAGTATAAAACAAAGGCACTTCCCGCAGTCTGTCCCTAAAGCTAAGCCAGCAAGAAGCCATTCTATGAACTTGAGTTCATAGAAAGGCTTCTTGCTTTGATGAGTTTGAACTCTCATGGGCCCAACATGGGCCCCATTGAATGAGTTTTCTTCGGGCTCCAGATGTTATTGTCACGCCACCGATACCGCATCAAAATTGCGTAGTTTTAAGCATACATAGGTATGCTTAAATATTTAAGCATACCTTCTTCTACCTTATCCTTATCCCTCTATTTATGTGGGGTCGGCACAGCATGTAAGCTTTTTCCATTTCTGTCTATCTCCAGTCAACTCGTCCGTCACTCCCTTTCTACACATATCCTCCTTTACACACTCCATCCAACGTTTCCTTGGTCTCCCTCTGTTTCGATGACCTTTGACATGCATATTATATTTAAGCATATTTATGTATGCTTAAATATTTAAGCAGACCTATGTATGTATTAAAGATGCTTAAATCTTTAAAACTTTAATACATACATAGGTATGCTTAAATCTTTAAGCATCGTTATCCATAATTTAAGAACTGTGTTCTTGTCGGTAGAGTACTCTCCATGTCTATCGGATCTTAGCCATTTTCTTCACCTATCCATATGACACAACTCCAGCCTTTTCCTTAATCTCATCCAAATATGCTCTTCTTGGTCCTAAGCATACCTATGAATGAAGAAGTGTACCTATGAATGAAGAAGTGTTGGGACAAGTAAATGAGAAACGAAAACTGCTGAAGACGATTGGAATGAGAAGAGGAAGGATGTTTGGTCACCTTATACACGATCAATTTACGAAAAATATTATAGAGGGAAAAATTGAGGCAAGGAGAGGGAAAGGTAGACCAAGAAGAGCATATTTGGATGAGATTAAGGAAAAGTCCAGCGGCAGAGTGGAATAGGACCATTCCAAGTCTTCCCGTGGATGTCGTAGAAGGCGACTTAGGAAATACAAGCTAAACAAAGCTTATAAACATCTAAGAGACCTCTCTTATCCGTCTGGCCAGTGTAGGCCAAGTCCTCTGGCTGATCTGGCCAAGTATGGCTCTAGAAGTACAGAGAGGGTCGTGCTCCTGTAGTGGAGACTAAAAAGACCTTGAAGATGATGATGAAAAGGCTGGAGTTGTGTCATATGGAGAGGTGAAGAGAATGGCTGAGAACCGAGAGACATGGAGAGTACTCCACCGACAAGAACATAGTTCTTAAATTATAGATAGATGTATGCTTAAAGATTTAAGCATACCTATGTATGTATTAAAGTTTTAAAGATTTAAGCATCTTTAATACATACATAGGTATGCTTAATATTAAGCATACATAGGTATGTTTAAATCTTAAAAACTACAAATTTTAAAACAACGCAATTTTGATGCGGTTTCAGTGGCGTAACAATCCCGAAGAAAACTCATTCAAAGGAGCCCATGTTGGGCCCTGGGAGTTTGAGTTCATCGAATGTCTTCTTTTTGGCTTAGCTTTATCACATTTCACGCGTTGACACATAAGGGGCTTATTTATTTACTTGCTTAAAATTTCACACCCGAGCGCCTAATATGATTAACATGTACCTACCCTCGCAGTATGCTAATTTTTTTATTATATGCGTGATTTTGAACCTCTTTAACTATATAGAAATCCCGAATTTAGAATCCCTAATAGAATATAGAATTGCACGAAAAATAACCTAAAAATCTAAAACAAAACTAGGCTTCCTCTATAAGCAGGTGCCGCGCGAACAAAAAACGTCGCTATTGCACAAGCCATTAGGCTGCGCAGAACTATTAGGCGATTATAAGAAAAAAGATGAAAAGTCAATGAAGAAAAAAAAATAAGTATAGAAAGAAAAAAAATTAAGTATTTTCATATTTTTATTTTTATAAAAAGAATAAGAAAGGGGGGCGACCTCTGAGGTGTACATATAAATATTGTCATGTGAGAATAATGTTATGATATGTATGTAATGATAGCATAACATATATATATCATTATTAAATTTTATATGTATCTGTTTCAAATTTCAACAAGGGGGCGATCTTGTTCAAGGATCGACCTAAATTATACAAATACTTTTGATATATTTAATTAATTCAGCGTGTTTTCATTGAAAACAGTTCAATTACCATAAAAAAAATTGACCCATCGCTTTTACCAAAAAAAAGACGAATCCGCACCTTCGTACCTAGATTCTATTCCACTCAGTCACGCCGGCAGACTTGCTACACTGGACCATACCTATACAGATACTTTAATGACTTATTCCTAACCTACAAAATGAATAGATCTACGTTAAAATCTAAAATGAAAAATGTATTAAAAACCTTATCTTACCACGACACAGAAAACATTCTTAGGGGTGTGTCTTAACATAACACTTTTTTAAATCTTACTTTTGTCTCTTTTCTGTTTTTTGTGGAATAAATTTTACGGTTTTAGAATAAAATAAAAAATATATATTTAACGAATAACATACATTTTATATATATATATATATATATATAAATTTATGGAATATAAGATACAAATACACACATAAAAAGAATAGATAAAAATACGCAAATTAATATACTTTAAACAAATGTATAACTGTAACAATCGGCAACCAACAAAGAATTAAACATACATCATAAACAAATTAAATTATAATATAACCTCCCTCTTTTCTCTATAATATTAATATATATGTATTTAACTATAAAGTCCCTAGATTATTCTACACATTCAAACCACTATATTACAATATGATTTATCTATACCACAACCACTATGGATAAAAATTAATCAATTCAATAAAAGTAAAAAATATACAAATAATAATAAAGCATAGTAGAGAAAAAAAAACAAAGCTGCACGCTCATCGCTTCTCACTGTGGCACATACCTAAATAAATACTTACGAGATGCGTGCAGCCGCGCAGTAGGTTTTGATAACTACCCAACTTGCTTTTGATTTTTTTTTTTCTCGCTATGTGTGACATTTGTTGGATTGTATTGCTTGTATTAAATTGGTTCTAAAAGGCAATTCCGTTGCATACGTGTTCAATTTTTTAATGGTTTTACATTTGTAGGTAGAATTATTTATTAAGAATGTTTATGTTTAAGTAAATACTTATGTAAATAAATAATATAAATCCATCATAACCAAACGTTTTAACATAGTGTATTTTTGATTTAAGTAGGTACTAGAAGATCAGACGCCTTTATCATGTATTTTTATTACCATTCACTGGGGCGGAGGGTTGATAACCTGAGATACAGGATATTTCCTAGTTCAGGTATCGACCCACCATAATCCTCTGTTTAAAATTAAATTGTTATTAATTTACGAAAAACCGGATACATACATAATGAAGGTATTGTGTATATTGGTTCTAAGTTTTATTGTAGTGTTAAGGCGCTGTATCCCTTAACCGTTTGTAGCGCTTGAAAGTGGCGATACCAGTTGGCCTGTCCATAGTCTCATTTCAAACCCGTGTCTGCCATTTACGTGTTAATTTTCACTTTTAATTTAATAATTCAATAATTATAACCAAATATTGTATTTTTTTTTGGTATCCATCTGGCTCATTTAGTTATACTTTTTATAGACGTAAAAAAGTTGGTAGTTGTCGCTGAAAATATCAAGAAATTCGCGACAAAACTTTTTCTGGATATAGCTTTTTTGCTATTTTATTTTGCTGGGTTTTAAGTATTTTTTTGAAAATATTTTGATGTAACCATTTATTTTGATCTTTGAACTGTACTTCATATTTTTTTCATACTCGTATTCCATGAAGAACTAGGCTAACTGCGCGACGAAAAAATAGACGTTTTACGGTATTCTTCTGATGCACAGCGCCTAAAGTGATTATGGTGAGAAATAAACGTTTTTTATTATTTATTTATTTTATTTATTTTTCACAATTTCGTGAATTTGTGAAACCGTGCAGTACCGTATAAAGTCGCCGATCAGCAGTCGAATTTCTTTTGAAGGTAATTTTTTTTTTTTTTAGGGTTCCGTACCTCAAAAGGAAAAAAAGGAACCCATATAGGATCACTCGGTTGTCCGTCTGTCTGTCTGTCTGTCAAGTCCCTTTTTCTCAGGAACGCGTAGAGGCATCAAGCTAAAATTTATATCAAATACTCAGGTCTGCTGCCCCTTGCATTTGTGAAAAAATCAAGCTTCTGAACCAACGCAATCAAAAGATACAGCTGGTTATGTCGCAATTTTTAGTGTTTTTTCGACATTCGCAAGGGAATCAAAACCTACAGGGTACTTCCCGTGACCTCAGAATCTTGAAATTTAGTACGAAGCAACGTCTTATAGCACAGATAAAGGAAAAATTGCGAAAAGCATAAATTTTGAGTTACATCATATAAAAAAAATATTTTTAATAATTTCAAACTTATTATATACTAGCTTTCGCCTGCGGCTCCGTCCGCGTCAATGTCGATCCCTCGGGAATAGTACTAACTTTTTCCCGGGATCAAAGGTAGCCTATGTCCTTCTCCGTACTCCAGAGAACTTGTACGCAAAATTTCATGATGATAGGTTTAGTAGTTACGGCGTGAAAGCGTAACAAACAAACAAACAAACTCACTTTTGCATTTATAATATTAGTAAGGATAAGGATAATGTACGGAACCCTTAGTGCGCGAGTCCGACTCGCACTTAGCCGGTTCTTTTCCCTATTTATTGCAATTCTGTATTCCATTATGGATTCTGATTTCAGGATTTCAAGTAGTTCAGAGGTTCAAAATCACGCGGTTACCTACATATTCATTGTTGTAGTTGAATCATAATTCTATACAACACGTTATAATCTGAAAAAGATGTATAAACTATTTGATAAAACTGTTTTGCGCAGTTAGACCTTGTGCTTCGTGACGCCGGATGTTTTATCAGACAAATTTCATACAAAGAGAAGCTATTGACCCGCAATTGTACCAGGACACTGAGAATGTTTTGCGACTAATACTTTTTGTTTGTAGAACACTGGCTGGTTTTGATGTCAAAAAATTATAACTATTGCAAGAAACACATCATTACAAATTCAAATTTCCCTCGGCTTTTTTTCGAGCAAAATTAATTTCCTTTTTAATTTAAAAAAAAATTTATCAGTAAAAGACTGGCTGGTTTTGTTGTCAATTAAAACTATAACTATTTTATTTATTGCAAAAAACATATAATTCCAAAACAAATTTCCCTTCACGTTTTGTAGAGCTACATTAAAATATTCTGTCCAATTTAAAAGTTTTGTCTGAACTGGACACGAGCTGGTTTTGTTGTCAATTAAAACCATACCTAGATTTGTTGAAAAAAATGTCGATTAAAACTATGTCTATTTATTGCAAAAAAGACAATTCCAAATTCAAATTTCCCTCCACTTTTTTTCGAGCAAACATAAAATATTCTGTGTAATATAAAAATGGATACATATGTTTTTTACGATTTCAAATGTGACCGACGAGTCGGTTGATCAACTTTAGACCATTTACGGATGAGGGACCTTCAAAAGCAACCATCTACTGTTGACATAACGAATACAAGCGCGGTCGTATAACTTTGGGAGATGAACAAAGAAGATATATTTCAACGGTTTATAGTTTTTTTGTTAACGTTTATATATCATACGCACTCTATCGCACCACCCAAACTCAATTTCTCTGTTTGGTCCTATGGTCGACTGGCAGAGAATGACATATGCCATTAAGTCCACCATTGGTACACTTTTATTAATTTGTGCAATAAAGTTAAATTAATAAATAAAACGGCCGTTACCAAAGTACGGGCAGTGAAAAATTTAATTTGACCTCTGTAGATTGGTTCGGGAAGCCTACAGGAAGAACAGAAATGGGGTGGAAATAAAACGGTATGGAAGGATTATATTTCAGGGAGTGGAATGACATAAGTATGCATATTTTGTTTCCATAATGAAGAAGAGACACTAGAATCCTTACTAATAATATAAATGCGAAAGTGAGTTTGTTTGTTTGTTTGTTTGTTTATTTGTTTGTTTGTTACGCTTTCACGCCGTAACTCCTGAACCGATCATCATGAAATTTTGCATACAAGTACTCTGGAGTGCGGAGAAGGACATAGGCTACCTTTTACCCCGGAAAAAAAGTACTATTCCCGGAGGATCGACATTGACGCGGGCGGAGCCGCGGGCGAAAGCTAGTAATCTATAAATATTAAAATGAATCCAATTTCCCTTGGTAACGGCATCACGTGTCAATCACGTGGACCGATTTGGCTAATTCTTTTTTTGTCATATTTGTTTTTCTCATGAAAGAAAATGTTAAAATAAAAATTAAATTAAAAATTTTAAAACCCCATAAGCAAGAATACTAGTTTAAGGAACAACCCTTAAAAGTAAAAAAGCTTAGTCAGGTTCTCTGGAGACGTTCTGGTTGCAGCATCAGGTCGAAGTTATCAATTAATTGTCATTTAACGATTATACTGGCACGCGTTAAGCACTTAATACGCCATTACATCATTTTGGAAAAGCGCTGATACTATTACACTGCTAGACCGATATTAACCAAACATAGCTAAGAACCACCGCAAGAAAAATGGCATTCAAATGAAAAAAAACGCATCGAAATTGGTCCATCCGTTTGAGAGCTACGATGCCACAGACACACACAGACTTCGACGTCAAATTTATAACACCCCTCTTTCCGCGTCGGGGGTTAAAAATGAGCGGAAACTTAAAAACAATGAAAATATTTAATAACTTTGTTATCTTTGTAATTTTCTCTAGGGTTCCGTACCCAAAGATATACTTTTCCAAGTCAAGTAATAGGTACTCATAATTTTACACCTTAGCACATACCTGACCATCACAAGAAAATCATTCGTACTCCGTACCTCATCCGTATACTGGCTATTGACGTCACAACACTCCTACAAACATCCATATGCCATATATGATATGACCAGTAAAAAAAAAAAAAAATATATATATAGGGACAAATCACACAGATTGAGCTAGCCCCAAAGTAGGTTCGAGACTTCTGTTATGGGATACTAACTCAACGATACTATATTTTATAACATATACATATAAAGAAAAAACATCAAAGACCCAGGCCAATCTGAAAAAGATCATTTATCATCTTGATATGACCGGGGATCGAACCCGAGCACCTGCGCCACGGAGCTCGTACCAGTTAGCATATACCTGAACCTGACCATCACAAGAAAATCATCGGTACTTCATCCATAGTACTTGCTATTGACGTCACAACACGTCTACAAACATCCACATGCCATATATGACCCGTAATTACAAGGAATAAGGTTCTCTTTTTCGACATCGCGTGGTCGATACTGCTGTCCATGTAATTAGCTAAAGTACGGTGGATCGAAACTGGTGATTAAGATAGATGCTTCGCTTGGTGTGTAGCGGTTTTTAACAAGTCCGTTCTGAGACAATTTTCTAATTATAACTCCCTCCGTGGTCCGGTGGTTAAGGCGTTTACCTGTAGACCCGGAGGTCGTGGGTTCGATTCCCACGGGAAGCATACTTTGTTAAGTTACTTCCAGTTTGGTAATCATCATTTCGAGTAGGTGACACGGTCAATGGACCATGTACACCCTAGTGTCAGAGTTGTTTGGGACGGCCACTGACGTGGTTCCTTTAACAACTACCAGATGGCAGTCGGGACCAACGGCTTAACGTGCCTTCCGAAGCACGAATCATCTTTATTATCAGACAATCAGGTGACAGGACACGGGAAGTACTCCGTAGGTTTTGATTCCCTTGCGAATGTCGAAAATTTGCGGCATTAACGGCTGTATGTTTTGATTGCGTTGGCTTAGAAGTTTGAAATTTTCACAGCTCCAAGGAACAGTAGACCTTAGTATTTGGTATGAATTTCAGCTGGATACCTCTACGCGTTCCTGAGAAAAAGGGTCTTGACTGACAGACAGACGGACAACAAAGTGATCCTATTCCGTTTTTCCCTTTTGAGGTACGGAACCCTAAAAAATAATATATGGGTCCCATTTATGTAAATTAAGCTCATCATCATCATCATCTTTTCGCTTTTTCAGGCAAAATATACTTTTTGTAATCGATAAATTAGCCGTTTCGATTGTCGACGTCAATAAATTAGTAATATATTAGGTAATAGCTAACGTAGTTAGGTCTACAATTATACGCCCGCGGCTCCGCCCGCGTCAACGTCGATCCCTCGAGAATAGTACTTTTTCCCGGGATAAAAGGTAGCCTATGTCCTTCTCCGTACTCCAGAGAACTTGTATGCTAAATTTCATGATGATCGGTTCAGTAGTTACGGCGTGAAAGCGTGACAAACAAACAAACAAACTCACTTTCGCATTTATAATATTAGTAAGGATTATTAAATATAATTAATATTAATTGCCATGCATTTTTATCAATTATATAATCAGCAATGCAGTAATAACCCTTTTTTACTAACTGGTTTTTTACAGTCGCTTTAAACTTAAGTAAAGGCAGACCTAAAATTTCTGCAGGAATTTTAAGAAGTGTACTCCTAGACGCAGAAATGAATCCATAGTTTTCTGCAATCGCAAAACTGGTGTAGCTAATTTATTTTTATTTCTCGTGTTTCGATCATGAATATCACTATTTTTCATATATAAATCAAGATTATGTATGGCGCTCAAACATAATATTCGCAATTTACCGACAAATTGAGAGAAAAGAATAACAATATATTTTATTTGTCTACAATTATCAAGAATATTGACACGAATGTTGTTTTTAACCGTGAAGACATTAAATAAACAAAGTATGTTAAAATTGACACTTTATCGTTAACTATTGATAACAAATCATACGAGATTGTTTATAATTTAAAGTTGATAATTGCTTTTATTAAAGTTGAAGCGATAAACTCGCACTTACAAGTGTTAGTATAGGTACCTATTGTCGTTGGACCGAACAATACTTAGTTTACTTAACTGAGTGAAAAAAAACCGGGCAAGCGCGAGTCGGACTCGCGCACGAACCATTATCTAAATTCTAACTAAATAAAACAAACATATAGTTAAAAATTAAACCTAAATAAAAACGAAAATAAAAATTGAAAATTAAAATAAATCTTAATATCAACCGAGTGGGTTCCAAGGGATGGTTACAGAAAAAGAGGAAGACCGAGAAAGAGATGGGCAGATGACTTGAATGAGGACAGAGATAAATGGAAGAAAGGAGGGGAGGCCTTTGCCCAGCAGTAGGACACAAAAGGCTAATAAAAAAAAAAAACTTAATTAAAGTCAATCAAAAATGCCACCCCGAATCGTTCCAGACACAAAGGTACCCATTATGCTAGCTGCATTGCCTCTCTGAATGGCTATGGATAACCTTTGAACCAGGTACCATCCGGAGCGGTAGTCATCACCTCTTTCCCTCAAGGGACGCCCTCTCACCAATGAAATCCTTGGCTTCAAGACACCAAGGCCCTGCTGTTTCGACGGCGACTGGAACAAACTCGTACTGCGTAGGCAAAATAGAGTATTTAGTAAATTTATGTCCAGCCGCCGTTTTTGCAGCTGCTCCGGCTGATCGTATGGTATTGGTGAGAAAGGACGCCGCGTAGGTACTGACACAAGTTTTAACTAACGTCTAAAAACGAGCCCACATAAGATGGTGGTAACTGAAGAAAGATTTATAAAGTCCTACTTCACAAGGGAAATTAGAAAAAATATTATCCATTTCAGTACCACCACGAGTAGAGGCCAGCGCTGGTAACAAAATTTCGTAGGTATATTACTTACTTTGATTTCCGAGCGCAATACGGCTTCCTACCGTTTCGCCAAGCGCCGCGCGCTGTCGAACGTAAACACATTGCTATTATGTAATGTATTATTATTATTAAAACTGCTTTGATTTTATATTAACTTGACGTTATGTGGTTGGAATAATATATTCAGTAGTTGTTTTACGTAACTAACAACTGTCTTAACCTTCGATCAAATGTAATGAACACGATTTGCGCTCGAAAAGTGGCACCGGCAAAACAGCGCCCTAATCGAGTTTCGGAGCTGTTTTGTCCACAGTTTCAATAAACCGCGCTAGCATTCACACGTCTCGCGATGACAAAAATGCAAAAACAACACGTCAAAAGTGAAAAAGAAAGATGGAGTGTCATACTTTCAGTATGTACCGTTTTTGTCGTTGTTTGTAAGTATGCATGATGTTTTGGCTCGGGAACATTATTTAAGCTTCATTTTGTATGAGACTGTGTATTTACCATTATATTTGATCGAAGGTCTTAACTAATTTTTAATTCAATTTGTATGAAATTTTACTTTACCGAGTACATTTATAAGTTGGACGACTATAACTCTTTAATTTATAAACTCTTCTTAGCTCTGATAGTTTTCCTTTAAACTTCGTTATATATACTACTGCTGTGCATTTTTTCACGTGTTCATATACAACCATTTAGTAGATAGAGTGGGGGACACAGGACTCTAACAAAAATTTGGACTATAAAACCAAATATTTCCGAAACGGATAAGTAAATCAAAAAATGATGTTCACAAGCTTACAATATTTTTAAAAGCCCTATTTAACAAATACCCACATGATGGGTCAGTCGCGAAAAAAAAATTACTCCCCTTTATACTTGTATGGAAGCTACAATAAAACTTTTTTTTTTCAACATTATATTTTACTATTTTTTTGGCATAATTAATATACATGTCCATACCAAATTACAGCTCTCTAGTACTTATTGTCTCTGAGTAAAACCGCGGACGGGCAGACGGACAGACATGGCGAAACTATAAGGGTTCCTTGTTCGGAACCCTAAAAAAGGGTTGCAGTTGCATCCCGGGAGTGCCGCCCGGCAGAAGTAAAAACTTGTTTTTTTTTGAATATTTTGGAATGGTTCGACAATAATATCGAACGAATTACTTTATCAGTAAAGTACAAGTGTAGCACGTGACCTGATCGAAAATTCGTAAGAAGGACATGTGACCTGAGACCGCCGGCGCGGGCGGCGTAGGACAGAAAGTAACCTACCGCGCGGAGTTTTCACTCCTGCCGGCACTGCCGGAGTGCAGCCCGTTGTCAAAAAAATGAAATCACTTTAATGAGACTATCTTCAAGTCAAACTAAGTAGTTGCGTAGATCTCTTATCACCGTGACCCCTGATAAGACCCAGACAGTTTTATGCGTACGTTCAATACGTTGGCTATATCGATGAGTGAATTTCGTAATTAGCTACTTACTGGCACGGACTCAAAAACACCATTAAAAAGGACTAGCTGATGCCCGCGACTTCGTTCGCGTGGACTTTATGACTCCGCAGAAAATGCGGCGTTATTTTTATATTCTTATAGTTTAGTTCGACCGTTATAGTTCTGCATCAGGCGTTCCAGTTTCCAAAATAAATTATACCCTATATGTTGCTCAGGCTTGATAGCTATAAAATGAAACAAGTTTCGTTCGAATCCGTCCAGTATTTCTGGAGATTAGCGTGTATAAACAGACAAACAGACAGATGTTTTTTTAAATTCTTACCCCTTCGTGCGGAACCCTTCGTGCGCGAGTCCGACACGCACTAGGCCGGTTTTTTTTTCTTTTTTGCCTATAAAATAACCAACCTGTTAGAAAACTGTTTTTACATTTTTCGTGCATTTTCAGGGTTCCGTAGCCAAATGGCAAAAAACGGAACCCTATATGGATTCGTCATGTCTGTCTGTCCGTCGTCCGTATGTCACAGTTTTATCCGAAACTATAAGTGACCTGATTGAAAATTCGTAAGACGGACACGTGACCGAGGCGGTCTCACGGCGTAGGAGAGCAAGTAATATCACCCTCTCTACCGCGCCCAGCATTGGTCACATAGGAAAAGTTGTTCATTTTGATGAGCTGAGTCACCCCTTCACGGGAATGTCGTTGGTTATGTCACACGTTGTATGTGCACCCATGCGAAACCGGGGCAAGTAGCTAGTAAAACATTTTAATAAAATCACTTTAATACGGTATTATCGCGTATATTACATTATTTTTACACCTAACGTTTCGAAAACTTTACAGTTTTCATGGTCGCAGGTAGATTAAGTTGACATTTGTCTTTGTGTTATAATAACTAGCTCCGTGGCGCAGCGGTCAACACGCCAGCCTGCGACAAGGAGTGACCGGGTTCGATCCCCGGCCAGGTCAAGATGGAAAATGATCTTTTTCAGATTGGCCTGGGTCTTGGATGTGTATCTATATATGTATTTGTTATAAAATATAGTATCGTTGAGTTAGTATCCCATAACACAAGTCTCGAACTTACTTTGGGGCTAGCTCAATCTGTGTGATTTGTCCGTATATATTTATTTATAACTATACAAAACTACAGCCTACAATATTTATTGATAATGTTCCGGATGTACGCAGTATTGGCTCACGGTGTCTGAAGGTCTTGCAGTCTTGTGATGAGCTTGAGATTTTATTAAATTGATGACAGGATCCCAAGCTGGTAACTGCCAACCATCCTTTCTATTGAAATTGTATGTAATGCAAATAAATTAATATTGTTTTTTTTTTTTAATTACAATGTTTTTTGATGAGACAGCTCCGTGGCGCAGTGGTCAACACGCCAGCCTGCAACACGGAGTGCCCGGGTTCGATCCCCGGCCAGGTCAAGATGGAAAATGATCTTTTTCAGATTGGCCTGGGTCTTGGATGTGTATCTATATATGTATTTGTTATAAAATATAGTATCGTTGAGTTAGTATCCCATAACACAAGTCTCGAACTTACCTTGGCGCTAGCTCAATCTGTGTGATTTGTCCGTATATATTTATTTATTTATTTAATTTATTTATTTCAATAGTCTCACGAAGCATTCTTGGAATGTATCTATTTTCTTTTGCAAGGACTTGAGGATTATCAAAACGCATGTAGTGGTTGCGCTTGTCTTAAGGCATGTTCGTAGTAAAAATAGAGAAAAAAAATGGTTATCTATTCTGTAGTATAATTTATATCATGATGATTATAACCATGTGGTTATAAGACGATCTACTCAATGACGGTTGTATATTTGAGATGATTAATCATAATTATACTTAGTTGCATATAATAACTTCATATATATCAGACAGAGTCTTTAGAGTACGGCAAGACGATGCGTATTCTGAAATAAAGGAAATAAAAGCTGGTGTGCCTCAGGGAAGTGTATTGGGTCCGGTCCTGTACCTACTTTACACCTGTGACATTCCTCATTTAGATAGCAACACTATTGCAACCTTCGCCGACGATACCGCTATAATGGCTGTTGGAAATACTCATGCGGAAGCTGCAGAAAAGGTTCAAATAGCTGTTAATAAAGTTCATAATTGGACAAAGAGATGGCGAATCACGCTTAATAAATCAAAATCAATCCACGTGAACTTTACAAATAAGCAGGATCAATACTCTCCCGTTTATAGAGCGAAATACGAGGGGTGGCTGATATAAAATCTACTTTGTTAAAGAAAGTTTTGAAAATCGAACTGGCCACTGCAAAATCATATTCTATATTTATTCCTTTTTCAAAATTATGACGCTTATTTTTTTTCGCTTGCTTTTGTTTTTTTGGCGCGGCTTTGATTTCACCATGTCGAAAGAAAATTGCAAAATGATGAAATTTGAGCATCGAGCAGTGATTAAATTCCTAAGTAAAGAAGGAAATACGCCTACGCAGATCAGAGAGCGCATGTTAAAGGTGTTTGGTGATTCAAGTCCTTCTGAATTCGTTATAAAGTTTTGGTCGAAGCAATTTAAACATGGCCGTGAGAGCCTGGAAGACGACCCACGTAGTGGAAGGCCAATTTCTGCTGTTACCGCAGATAATGTTGAAAAGGTGAAGAACCTGATTCTTGCAGATCGGCGAATCAAGCAGTGGGAGATAGCCAGAGATGTGGGCATTAGCAAGGAACGAGTTCATGAAATTATTCACGAACATTTGGGCATGTCCAAGGTGAGCGCGCGTTGGGTCCCTAGAATGTTGACCCCCTTTGACAAACAAAGGCGAGTAGAATGTTGTCAGGCATTTCTAGACCTGGTCAAAGGTAAAGAAGAAGAGACTATCTCTCGAATTGTGACCTGTGATGAAACTTGGATTCGCCAGTGGGATCCGGAAAGCAAACAAGAGTCAATGCAATGGAAATTTAAAGGAGAAAAGCCGCCAAGGAAGTTCAAGGTTCGGCCGTCGGCTGGAAAACTAATGGCCACCGTATTTTGGGATGTCGAAGGGATTTTGATGATTGATTATTTGCCTAAAAATACAACAATGAATGCTGAATATTATGCAAACTTGCTTGACCAGCTTCGTGAACAAATCAAAGAAAAGCGGAGAGGCAAACTCAGCAAAGGTGTTCTGATTTTACAAGACAATGCTCCTGTACACACAGCCTTAACGGCGAGGTCAGCCCTGAGCAAAAACGGCTTCACAGAAATTAACCATCCACCTTATAGTCCAGATCTGGCTCCCTGTGACTATTTCTTATTCAAAGATTTAAAGAAAAAATTGAGGGGTCGCAGATTTTCGACGGACGAAGAAATGAAGGAGGCTGTGACTGACCATTTTGACGAGCAAAATAAAAATTACTATTATAACGGCATGATGTCACTTATTTGCAAATGTCATAAGTGTATTTCACTTGCAGGAGACTATATAGAAAAATAAAAAAAAACTAGCCATCAAAGTATTTTCTTTCATAGTTAGGTAGATTACTTATCAGCCTCCCCTCGTACCTGGGTATGACACTCGACGCAAAGCTCCGATGGAAAGCTCACGTCAAAAAGAAAAGAAAGGAACTTGAAATAAGGTTCCAAAAGATGTACTGGTTGCTTGGAAGAAACTCCGCCCTGTCTGTGTGTGTGTGTGTATATAAACAAGTTCTAATGCCAGTATGGACTTATGGTATACAGCTGTGGGGCTGTACCAAAAAGAGTTACGTCGAAATGATACAACGGTTCCAAAATAAAGTACTAAGGGCTATTGTAAATGCACCTTGGTACGTAAGAAATGACGACCTGCACCGGGACCTTAACATACAGCTCGTCGATATGGTTACTAAGCAGTATGCCGAAGCACATGAATACAGGTTGCTTCATCATGTGAATGTCGAGGCGATCCAGCTCCTCGACAACACGGACATAGTGAGGTGGCTCAAAAGAACTAAACCCTTTGAATTAGTGTAGTGTAAGTGATAATGACACAACTATAGTGCAGTGATAGTGCGTACAAAGACACATGAACAGAGTGCCTCCCCTTAATAGAGACAGTAAGAAAAGTGCCGATGGACACATTCTTAAACAATACATTATAAAACTAGGTCAATGTAAAATTACTCATTAGTCTAAGTTAAGGCTAGATCGTAATATTATTAGCGTATTTTTGCTTTCAATACGATAATTTAAGGAAAAAAAAAATAGTTGCATATATTTCTTACGCCTGTATGGAACCAGAGTGTGAACGACAATGTCATCATCATCATATCAGCCGCAAGAAGTCCACTGCTGGACATAGGCCTCCCCCAATGATTTCCAAAATGACCGGTTGGAAGCGACCTGCATCCAGCGTTTCCCTGCGACCTTGGTCTGGTCGTCCGACCACCTGGTAGGTGGGTGTCCAACGCTTCGCTTGCCGGTTCGTGGTCGCCATTCGAGAACATTTTTGCCCCATCGGCCATCGGTTCTACGTGCTATATGCCCCGCCCACTGCCACTTCAAAGAGCTAATCCGCTGAGCTATGTCGGTAACTTTCGTTCTTCTACGAATCTCCTCATTTCTGATTCGGTCTCGCAGAGAAACACCGAGGATAGCCTTCTCCATTGCTCTTTGAGCGACCTTGAGACTTCTTATGAGACCCATAGTAAGGGACCACGTTTCTGAGCCATAAGTCATCATTGGTAACACACATTGATTGAAGACTTTTGTCTTTAGGCACTGAGGTATCTTAGACGAAAAGACAGAGACAACATGGACATTTGACAAGACCTTTGTTTTGTCCATATTTATTTTAAGGCCCACTTGCTGTGAAACTCCATTGAGGTCATTGAGCATGGTGCTTATATCCTCCAGCGATTCCGCCATGACAACGATGTCATCGGCAAATCGAAGGTGAGTGATATACTTGCCATTGACGTTGATGCCAAATCCTTTCCATTCCAGGAGTTTGAAGGCATCTTCCAGAGCAGTGGTGAACATTTTCGGAGAAATAACGTCTCCCTGTCTCACCGCTCTCTGCAGTGGAATAGTCCTCGTGCTCTGTTCCTGTACTCGGACTGACATAGTGGCATTTTTGTATAAACACTTCAACACTTCGATATACCGGTGGTCAATGCGGCATCGCTGGAGAGACTGAAGCACGGCCCATGTTTCGATCGAATCAAAGGCTTTCTCATAGTCCACAAACGCTAAGCATAGTGGCCGGTTATACTCTTTGGTCTTCTGTATAACCTGCCGCAGCGTATGGATGTGGTCTATGGTGCTTTAGCCTTTTCGGAAACCGGCTTGTTCGGGAGGCTGGAAAGCATCAAGCCTGTTCGCGAGACGATTTGTGATCACCCTCGAAAACAGCTTATAGACGTGGCTTAGGAACGTGATAGGCCTATAGTTATTCAGTAGGGTTGTCACCCTTTTTGAAAAACAAGACTACCACGCCCCTATTCCACGCCTCTGGCGTCACGCCCTCGAGCAGAACGGAATTAAAGAGCCTCTGAAGGACTTTCAGTACCGGCGTTCCGCCCGCTTTCAGAAGCTCTGTTGTGATTCCATCCTCGCCCGGTGCCTTGTTGTTTTTGAGCTGTTTGAGGGCAATTCTAATCTCGTACAGACTGATGTCCGGGATGTCAATGTAATATAATCTATACCTAACTAATTTTAGCTCCGGATCTAGGGGTCAAGCCGGGGCCCATACCCCGGGCCGTGTGCTGAAGGGGCGGCAAAATCGAGAAGGTGGCGAAATAAAAAGCATGATTCTATTCCCTTTCGACCACTTTCAAGATCAGTAGATCACTTTCAAATCTCATCGACAACTAGGGTTTCTATTCATCCACTAGGTATTTTTTTTCTTGGAGCTAGCTCCAAGTGAGCTTTTGTTATTTCACCGGGCGTTTGAGGTGAGGGCAGAATGCCCTCTACCTTTTTAGACAACATCACCTCAAGAGGTAAAAATTTCCAAAACAAAAACGTTGGAACCAAAAATTTACTAGTTTTTTCTTTTGAGAAGCCACTGTGGCTTCTCCGTACGCTCATTAATCATTCAATCTGTATCTGCAGCGCAGGTGCCACGATGAAACTCGTATTCGAAAAAAAAATGCAATATTTTAAGATTCCTATCTTGTACTCATTACTGGAACACCTGATGCAGAACTATGACGAGTTAAAACAAAGCAAATTAGAATGTATTTAAAATATCAATAACTTAAAAACTACTTATAGATAGAAAACAATATTACAAATATATTTGCTCTGGCAGATCATTACCCCGAGGTAGCGTGCCCAGAAGGCTGGCAGCATTGCCACGTTGTATGGCAAAGCTAATATTTTGACCAAAATACAGCCCTCTGGTCACGAGATACCTCAATTAAATAATTTATGCTATTTACGACAATGATGATGCGTTATGCGAATGTAATAATTAATTTGTATTCGCGTCATTTCATTTTGCTATGGCAAAATGAAATGACGCGAATACAAATTAATTATTACATTCGAAACACAAATAGACAAACTTAAAATTCAAGAATTTGGTATTCCTTTTTTGATAAAACGTCAATCTCATTTTATTCAACGACCAAATATTATATTTAAAACAATGGACCAAATATTATATTTAAAATCGGTTTGCACCGCCCCTACTTGTCACGTCACGTCGCGTTATTATGTATGTTGTCAGGGGGGTGGCATTACAAGGCCATACAACAAAATATTTCTGGACCCGGGGCTGACTAATTTATACATTATATAACTTCATCATCCATGCTAGTCTGGGCTCTAATTTCGACTTACATACATTTACTAGCTGTTGCCCGCGACTTCGTCCGCGGCAATTTCTGTTATTATGATTAATTAGTATATAGATGAATAATTTTTCCCCGATTTCAAAACATTTTTATTGATGCTTCGCTCCTATTGGTCGCAGCGTGATGTTTTATAGCCTAAAGCCTTCCTCAAAAAAAGGACTATGCTACACAAAAAGAATATTGAAAGACCAATAGGAGCGAAGCACCAATAAAAAATGTTTTGAAAACGGGGGAACATTATTTATCTATACTAATAAATAAACGAATTAATCTTAATAACAGAAATTGCTGCGGACGAAGTCGCGGGCAACAGCTAGTTTATTTATCTCAGTAAAACATAAGCCGCAACTTTGTTTGACAGAGTCAAGGAAAACGCCACCAGAACATTTCTTGTATGAGAATTTCCTTGATTATTTGTTGTTATCTAAGGGCTAGCTCCGTGGCGCAGTAAGATGGAAAATAATCTTTTTCAGATTGGCCTGGGTCTTTGATGATTATCTATATATGTATTTCTTATAAAATATAGTATCGTTGAGTTAATATCCCATAACATAAGTCTCGAACTTACTTTGGGGCTAGCTCAATCTGTATGATTTTTCCGTATATATTTATATTTATTATTCCTTTATGTGAATTACCTTAATTATTTGTTGTTATCTACATCTACATATTATAAAGAGGAAATATTTGATTGTTTGTTTGCATTTAATAGGCTCCGAAACTAAAGGGTCATTTGAAAAACTCCATCGCCATTAGAATACATTATCCTTGATGAACATAGGCTAATGCGTATTACCTTCTGTTACAATATTGTTAGGTAGCTCTTATAGACAGTGGCTCTGTCTACCCCGCAAGGGAAAAAGACGTAATACTGTGTATGTATGTACAATATTATTCCAATCGCTGTCCCAATGTATGAGCATTGTTGTCTTGTTTTTATAGCTTACTAGCTTTCGCCCGCGGCTCCGTCCGCGTCAATGTCGATCCCTCGGGAATAGTACACTTTCCCGGGATAACAGGTAGCCTATGTCCTTCTCCGCACTCCAGAGAACTTGTATGCAAAATTTCATGATGATCGGTTTAGTAGTTACGGCTTAAAAGCGTAACAAACAAACAAACTCACTTTCGCATTTATAATATTAGTAAGGATGAGTTTTTTGATGGGTAAAAACTCGCGTCAGAACTCAGAACACGTGACCTGAGACAGCCGGCACGGCGTAGGAGAGGGAGTAATATCCCCCTCTCTTTCTACCGAGCGGAGTTTTCACTTCTGCCTGCACCCCCGGAGTGCAACCCGTTGTTTTTCTTTTTCATGTTCTAATTATAAGAAGTTTATTATCCTTATCCTTACTAATACAGCGTGATTTTGAACCCCCTAGCTATATTGAAATTTGGAAATCAGAATCCCTAATGGAATACAGAATTGTAAGAAAAAAGGGTAAAAAACTAAAAAATTAATTTAACCTTTCATAGAAATTCGTCCAGCTGATCGGCGACTTTGTATGGGAAACCTAATTTTCTTTTTCGTTTTTTACCTTTTTTTTTTGCAATTTTGTGTTCTATTAAGGATTCTGATTCCCAGATTTCAATATAGCTAGGGGGTTCAAAATCACGTTGTATTATAAATGCGAAAGTGAGTTTGTTTATTTGTTTGTTTGTTACGCTTTCACGCCGTAAGTACTGAACCGATCATCATGAAATTTTGCATACAAGTTCTCTGAAGTACGGAGAAGGATAGGCTACCTTTTATCCCGGGAAAAAGTACTAATCCCGAGGGATCGACATTGACGCGGGCGGAGCCGCGGGCGAAAGCTAGTCTGTAATAAGTATCATTGTAAAATAATGAGGTTATAAACAATTATGTGTGACGCATCTATGTATTTTCTCACGATTGTGTACGTGTTTGTTGCACAATGTTATGGAATAATGAGATTTACGTATTGTATAACTATCCATATGGTATGGGACGTTACGAAAGAAATATCTCCATAGAAACTGAACCGGCTGATTGCACATTTTTACGAGAAATTTGGAAATGTCCTAAGAAAAACCGGCCAAGTGCGAGTCGGACTCGCGATAGAAGGGTTCCGTACCGTTATCTATAAAAACGGCAAAAAAATCATGTCTGTTGTATGGGAGCCACCCTTTAATTTTTATTTAATTATTAATTTTTAAAAGTTAATATTTAACTAAATATTCTGTAAATATTTAAAGCATCTACCTGATGCCGTTATCAATAACGAGCAAAAACACGCAAAAAAATCAAGTTTTATGTATGGGAGCCCCCTTAAATATTTATTCTATTCTATTTTTTAGTATTTGTTGTTATAGCGGCAAAGGAAATACATCTTCTGTGAAAATTTCAACTGTCTAACTATCACGGTTCATGAAATACAGCCTGGTGACAGACGGACAGACAGACAGACAGACAGACAGACGGACAGCGGAGCGATATTAATAGGGTCCCGTTTTTACCCTTTGGGTACGGAAACCTAAAAATTATAAATCTTAAAGTGAGTTAGTTAAGTTTGTTTGTAACGCTTCATTAATACTCACTCAACCATTAGAACTAGACTTTACATTCAACAAATTTTTAGAAGACATAATAATAATCGTTTATACTTATAAAAAATTTGAAAATCTTTATGAGAGGCTATATTCAGCTGTAGACTTCTTGCGGCTGATATGATGATGATGATGATATTATAAAAAAAAAAACAACTACAAACAAAATACTGACCCAATTTTGATGGATTTTGATGGTTTCACATAAAATAAGTTATAAACCCCCGTACGGGGACTCCGTTCGCGTACCCCGTACGCGAACGGAGTCGCAGGACTGCTTATATCAACGCACAGCCGAAACTACTGTACCTAGAAACTTGAAATTCGGTACAAGGGTTCCTTTTATGATGCAAGTGTGTAATACAAAAGGATTTTTAGAAATTCAACTCCTAAAGGGGTGAAACAGGGGTAGGGCATGGATACCGGTATACCGGTAAAAAAATTCGGTATTTTGATACCGGTATTTGAGGATAAAATTATTTCGGTATTTCGAAAAATTTTATTTATTTCTGCAAGGGTATGAAGAACGTTCGATTTCCGTGGTTCATAGTGTTGTTCATACTGCTGATGAGTTTTTATATGCATGAATTATGAATAATCTCGATTATAAAAATATCACATCAAAATCAACTACTCAAGAAACTGCATGTTATGAGGCCATTGCACGCATATCCTCCCCAATTACATCAACCCAGCACTTCTTGGATTTCTCCCTTCTGCCGGGACTCGGTGAACATGGCCAGCTATTGTTCCCTATGTAATTTCCTGGTTTTCGCAAAACATGACTGTACCAGCGTAGGCGGCCCTGCAGGAGAGTTGTCTGCTATGTGACGGACATGGAGTAGGTATACCGCGAATGTGTGAGTTCCTTATGCGGCCCTTTCGCGAAACTTTACACATCCAATGCTGCATATCCATTTCCGTGACACGCAGCTCCCTCTTGAGCCGCTTACGTAGCCTGTGCTTCACTTCCATATAAGAGGACAGGTCTAAAATATCTTGTCCTTTTAGTTTAAAATACATTTTTGGGTCACAAATGATACCAGTCACATTATGCAAGTTTTGATATCGCTGGACGCGTAAAGGCCAGATTTCAGGTATTTAAACTAGTAAGTACGCTCGACCACGTTTCCGCCTATGCGTAAAAGCACGGAAGCTGCAATCCCTGTACTCAGTCTTCGCCACATTTAGTTTCAAGCCGCCGTTCTCAAGCGACTCCTTCGACATATTCACGCGTCGCACACGTCTTCCCCTTTCCGCATCTGCCAGTGCGATATCGTCAGTATACATGCATGAGCAGCCATGTGTATTTCTGATGCGTTTTGACACTTCTTCTAATATCGCACTAAATAAGAAGGAGCTGAGAACCGAACCTTGGTGGACTCCAACTGTGACGGTTCACCAACAGCAATCCTAACTCTGGAATCGTAGTCACGGTACATGTCGCAGACAATGTCAATACTTCAATGCCCACCAGATCATCCCTCGTACATACAGAAACAGGAAGTGGAGAGGCGTGTTTTCCGTCTGTATTTCTCCATGAAGACCCTTAGTGCAAAGTGTTTTGTTATCATTAGAGAGTAAAACTAATCTTAATATATATTTGATTGTGATATTTGTGCCAAGGAAACAATTTAAATAATTCTTGGATCAAATAACGCATTTTCTTTTGTATTCTTTATTACCTTTATTCATTTTGTGGTTTCTGAGGAGTTGATAAAAGGTTTCAGTGTTTCTTCTATTACATAGCCTAGAAACTACTTTAATCGCTCTCCGGAAACAAGACTTACCAATCGCTATTGGTATATATAATAATGTATATAATAATATATTTCAATATATATAAGTTAAACAGAAATTAGATGTATTTTAAAAATACCGAAAAAATACCGAAATTACCGGTATACCGGTTTTCGAAATTTCAATACCGGTATCAATACCGGTATGAAAATCTTTTCGGTATTCCATGCCCTAAACAGGGGTGTGAAGTTTATATGGAATTTTCTCATTTACAGACTTAGAAGTTTGAAAATAGGTATATAAGTTTTTGATTACAATTAATAATGATCTGTGTAGTTAAAATGGACAAAATTCCCCTCTAAAGGGATAAAATGGAGGGTAAAATTTGTATAGAAAATTGCTCATTCCTGGACTTAGAGGTATGAAAATAGGTAATACGTTCTCGATTACAATTATAACAAATGCATGTGTGTAGGTAAAATGGTCAAAATTCCCCCCTAAATGCTTTAAAATGGGGGGGGGGGGAGGGGGGGGATGGAAATTTCTCATCTCTACACTTAGCAGTATGAAAATTGATAATTGTAACATAAAATGTAGGTACGCAAACGAAGTCGCGGGCACTGCTAGTATAGGTACAAATAAGAACGCACTCTCACGGTAGAAAGAAGAGGATATTACTTCCTATCGCAGTCACAGGTCACGTGTCCATCTTACGAATTTTCGATCAAGTCACGTCGCGAGTTTAACATTTTTTACCCTTTCCAAAAACTGCATAACGCCGCTAAAGAAATTTTCCCTCCAAAAATTTTTCAAATAGGACTGCTTGTCACTGGGCTCTGCCTACCCCGGAAAGGATTAAGGCGTGATGTATCTAATTATAGATCTTCCATGCCGGTCTGGGAAAAAAAGAAAAAACATAGAATATACCAGCTTTATGTACTAAAAACGGGTCACTCACGTGCTATTTCGTCGGGGTCCCGAACAGTTCGGGACCCCGACGAAATAGCACGTGAGTCCGCCGCGCGTCTCGCACTCGCCTTGAAAATGGGCTCCTGACGAGTCCAAAACTATAGTCGGCAATCCCGACGAAATAGCACGTGAGTGACCCGTTTTTAGTACATAATGTCTGTATCTCACGTTAGTTTCAATGATATAATATACCAGCTGTTTCTCTTCCCGCGCAGACCAAAGAAGCAGATCAAAAGAAATTTTTTCATAATTTAAAAAAACATTTTATCAAATGTACAGAAGTACATTTTTTTCATTCATTGAAAAACGGGACCCTATTAATTTCGCTCCGCTGTCGATCTGTCTGTCTGTCCGTCTATCTTTCTGTCCGTCCGTCTGTCACCAGGCTGTATCTCATGAACCGTGAGAATTAGACACAAATAGAATAAAATAAATATTTAAGGAGGCTCCCATACAACTGACGTGATATTTTTGCTTGATTTTGCTCGATATTGATAACGGCAACAGATAGACGCTTGAAATATTCACAGAATATTTAGTTATATATTCACTTTAAAAATAAAATAAGGGGGGCTCCCATACAACGGACATGAGTTTTTTGCCGTTTTTATAGATAACTGTACGGTAAGAGTCCCGTGTCCCGTCGCGTGAGAGTCCGACTCGCGCGCGAGTCTGACTCTCACGCGGTCGGTTTTTTGAGTTTATTCGTTACAAACAAGAAAAAGTACAAATCTTTCCTCATTAATTTTATCGTAGATGTTCGAGTTTAAATAATACGATTATAGGCATTACTATAATTTTACTTTAAAATATAAATTAAGTAAAAATAGGTTTAGGTAATAAGTGTAATAAAACGATAGCATGCATGGATGGATAATAGAAAACCTAATGCTGCTCTGTACATTGACATGACAAGAGCATTCGATCATGTCAAACATGACATTCTACTTAATCAGATGTACAGTTATGGCATTCGCGGCAACGCCTATAATTTAATTAAATCATACCTTACCGGACGCGTACAAAAAACACAAATAGAAAGAATCTCCACAACAACAAAAAGAGAAATAACATACAGTTCCAGTACGAAAGAGGTGGTATGTGGTGTGCCACAAGGAACTGTACTGGCCCCTCTATTATTTATAATATATATAAATGGCATTGACAAAATTATAAATCATAGTATGACATTGTTTGCAGACGATTGCACAATTTTATTTACAAGCAAAACTCTTAAAGATCTTGAAGTCGATGCTAATCTATCTTTATTGAAAGTAATGGAATGGTTAAAACAACATAATCTGACATTAAATACTGATAAAACTAAAATTATGACATTCTAGCAAATAAATAATGATACCAATAAAATTAGTATTAATAATAATGGTAATACAATTGGTGAAATAAATATAACAAAATTCCTAGGCTTGTTTATTGACAATAAAATGAAATGGAAACCGCATATTAATCATGTATGTAAAAAAATAAATCAATACTCCTATGCCCTAAATAAACTTCAAAAAGTAGTTAGTCAAGAAGCTTTGTTAACTGCCTACCATGCACACGTGAACTCAATTTTAAGATACGGAGTAATATTCTGGGGAAACTCCACCGACAAAGAACTGGCATTTAAAGCCCAAAAAAATGCATTCGTGCAATGTGTAAATTGAATGAAAGAGACTCATGCAAACCTTATTTCAAAGAACTAGGCCTACTAACTCTCCCTTGTATCTATATATTGGAATGCGCGCTATTTGTCAAAAACAATATGAACAAGTTCACACGCCATGCCCGTGCCCGAACTTTTGACAAGTTGTACCTGACAACATGCAAAACTACACTTCTCAAAGAAAGTATTTTTGGTAAAGCTCCTAATATATATAATAAAATACCAAAACAACTTCGGTTAGCAGAAGATATTAAATCTTTTAAAACACACCTCCATAATCTTCTTATCAATAAATGTTATCCTATACATGAATATCTGAGTGACAAGTTGGAAAATCTGACATTTTGATAAATACGGTTAAAATAAGTAGTAATATGACAAATCAGTGTAATACTTAGGCGATATTTTAGGTCATTTCACAGAATATTGTAAACCTTAGTGGTAGGACATAGTGTAACTTTAAACCTTAAAATGAAACACCTATCTCCATGATGTATCCTATGCTCCACAATAAAGAATTTTGAATTGAATTGAATTGAATTGATAGCAAAATTAATTAACAGTTTCCGCTAAAGCGACACAGTCCGATGCACCTTATTTCACCTTCCCGCGTATTTTTGTCTGCATCTGTAAATAAGGTCGTTCTGAACCTTATTTATCAAGCAAAATACTTTAATTAGGAGTTTCAAATGCAAAAAAAAATGATTTTTGACTATTTCATCTCCAAAAATGTAAGATGAAAAACGTTTAGATAAAAAATTCTCGACAAAAATATTTTTTGAAAAATGGTCTTAGTTCGCAGAATTTTCGTTATTGCTCAAAGAGGACGAATTAAATAATGATTTTGGAGTAAAAGATAGTTAGTAATTCATCAAAATTTCAATATGAAAATACAATAAACCGGTCTGTTTTTGTATAAAATAGAAATAACGAATTTGGCGCTTACGTTTTTTTGTTTGAGGCAGTTTGAGCGTCTTGAGACTATACCTGTCTCATCATTCACGAGCTAAACCGCCAAGCGTATCTCTTGCGCGCACCACGGTTCAATTTAGGGATTTTAATGGTTTCGCAGGGCATCTTTGGTGGGTGGTAAGTTTTCCAACTGTCTGTCCTTTTTTGTAAATAGGAATTTTCTACATTGGTTGACATCAGTGCATGTGCATAATCTAAAATAAAACAAATGTTACACAAGCACTCCAATCACTTTATATCACAAATGCCGACCGTTACATAACTAACCTGTGACAAATCTTTCTAATAAGTGCAAAACCTACTCCACATTTCCTTTTATATCATATTTAAAACCTTCGGTTGCAGTGACATGAGAGATCCAAGCTTCAACAGCGCTCTTTTTCCTTTTTCAACAAAAGAAGTAACAGTATAACACCCGGAAAAGGCGTGGAAAAGTGGTAACAAAGTGGCCTTTCCAGGTCTTATATAAGAAACAGTGGCGCCACTATTGCGAATCACTTCGGATCCCTATAATATTATTCTTAAAAATAGTAAATACCAATACCAATATACATATAAAATAGTATATATTGGTATTGGTATTAGGCCCGATTTTGTTCTTTTTATTTACAAATGATTTAATTAATTACCTTAATATGATTCAACCTGACGCAAAAATAGTTTTGCAGAAGACACCAATACAGTAGTTACGGGTAACAATACAGATGATTTAACTAAAAAAAATTAACACAACAATAAATTTATGTCTTAAGTGGTTCGAAAACAATAACCTTAAACTTAATATTACGAATAAAAAACGAGAATCATGAAGAAGAAGCAAGAAAGAAGGAAACTCTTAATAGTGCCTTAAATGACAAAAAAATTGCTGTGCTTAAGTCCTTTAAATTTTTGAGAGTTAATATAGATGCTCTACTTAACTGGAAAAAAGAACTTGATTCAATAGAAAAGTCTGTGATCTCAGCTTGCTATGCAATTAGGAGTTTGCGTGATGAACTCACAACGGAACAGCTTAATTTTTTTTTAAGGGTTCCGTGCCTCAAAAGGTATAAAGGAACCTATATAGGATCACTCGGTTGTCCGTCTGTCTGTCTGTCGGTCTGTCAAGATCCTTTTTCTCAGGAGCGCGTTGAGGCCAGCGCAATTAAAAGATACAGGTGTTTATGCCGCATATTTTCGTGTTTTTCGACATTCGCAAGGGAATTATCCCGTGAACTCAGAATCTTGATATTTGGTACGAAGCAACGTCTTATAGCACAGATAAAGGAAAGATTGCGAAAAACATACATTTACAGTTTCATCATATAATAAAAATATCTAAATATATATAACTCAAAGGTGACTGACTGACATAGTGATCTATCAACGCACAGCCCAAACCACTGGACGGATCGGGCTGAAATTTGGCATGCAGGTAGATGTTATGACGTAGGCATCCGCTAAGAAAGGATTTTGATTAATTCTACCCAAGGGGATAAAATAGGGGATGAAAGTTTGTATGCAACTTCTATATACTTCTTAAGCGAAGCCGCGGGCAAAAGCTAGTTTTAAATAATTTTTGATATTCGCAAATGAATCATAACCTACAGGGTACTTCACGTGAACTCAGAATCTTGAAATTTGGTATCAAGCAACGTCTTATAGCACAAATAAAAAAAAATTGCGACAAGTATAAATTTTTTGTTACATCATGTAATAAAAATATTTTCAATTTTTTTTTTTTTTTTTTAATTTACAATTTGGTGTCTAATATTATATAGATAATGGTACCTTTCGTACGTGAGTCCGACTCGCACTTGGCCGATTTTTGTAAACGAAATGAGGAAACAAACACATTATACTACACGGAGCGACGAGCTCCTCTTTTTCAGATTGGCCTGGGTCTTGGATGATGTGTATCTATATATGTATTTGTTACAAAATATAGTATCGTTGAGTTAGTATCCCATAATACAAGTCTCGAACTTAGGCAATCAAAACCTACAGGGTACTTCCCGTGAACTCAGAATCTTGAAATTTGGTATCAAGCAACGTCTTATAGCACAAATAAAAGAAAAATTGCGACAAGTATACATTTTCTATTACATCATGTAATAAAAATATTTTTAATTTTTATGCAGCAAATTTTCGACATTCGCAAGGGAATTATTGAATAAAGAAAGTTTCAGATTCGTGGTCTGAGTCTCACCTTAAACGTTTGCTAATGAATTCAATTTCACCCTGTATTCTAAGCACTATTGTATCTATTTTAAATGATATTAATATCATTATCTTCGTACTTCATCCTGTTAGAGTTCGCTTCGTTAATTTAAATTCGTATTTATGTAGATATGATTTTTCAGTGGTGACGTTGCTGTCTGCGATCTTCGTGCTAAGTTTCATCGGCACCATATTCTTCTGCTTCACAAACGCCATCAACGATGCAATATTATCCGTAAGTACCAATTCTTTTACTTTTTTTATGTTAAAGGTATAAGTATTGTTGTGGTAAATCCACGCTACCGGCCAAATTAATTTTTGGGAGGAGACTGCCACCACCGCCATACATACCGATTTGGTATACATAGCGCCATCCATTATAATACCGCCTGGTTATAGAGCCCCCTTAGCACTTTTGAACAAATAAGTCGCCAGATACACCCTCCGTCTGACTTCTACGGTATTATACCCTACCGTATCGAGCACAAATAGAGTAGGTTACATTTTTTTTTTTTTTTCGAGTAGGTGTCACGGTCAATCGACCATGCACACCCTGGTGTCAGAGTTCTACGGAACCGCCTCTCGGCCTCTGACGTGGTTTCTTCAATGACTACCAGATGGCAGCCGGGACCACCGGCTTAACGTGCCTTCCGAAGCACGGAATCATCTTTATCATCAGACAATCAGGTGATTCAAGCCTGCAATGTCCTAACCAAACTGGAAACAGCTAAACAAAGTATGCTTCCGGTGGGATTCGAACCCACGACCCCCGGGTCAACAGGCAAACGCCTTAACCACTGGACCACGGAGGCTGTAAGGTTACATTAGTGGTAGTAATGTACATTGGACGATAACATTAGTGGTGGTAGAGCCACGCTACCGGCAAAATTCATTTTTGCTAGTAGCATGAATGGGCCGGCTCGTCCGGGGAAGTACCACACTCTCACAGAAAATCGACGTTTGAGTAGAAGCTTTACTGCTTCTATGCTTCGTTCGGTGAGTGAGTGAGCCGGAGGCCCATCCTTCTCCCCTTTCCCCTTTTTACCCTACTCCCAATATCCTCCCCCAACTCCTTGAAAGGCCGACAATACTCCTGTCACACTCTGGTGTTGCAGTTGTCCATGGGCAGCGTTGATCGCTTACCATCAGGTGACTCGCTTGCTCGTTTACAGCCCTATAACATAAAAAAGGACGGCGAGCGAGCAAGCGGGTCACCTGATGGTAAGCGATCACCTCTGCCCATGGACAACTGCAACACCAGGGTGTGACAGGAGCGTTGCCGGCCTTTCAAGGAGTTCCAATTTTTTGCTTGATATAATAACGACAAATATTTAAGGGGGGCTCCCATGCAACAAACGTGAAACTTAAAAAGTTTATAGATGTCTAATGTTGTATAGATAATGGTACGGAACCTTTCTTGCGCGAGTCCGACACGCACTTGACCGATTTTTGTAATGTTTGCCTTCTCATAAAGTTCTCTGCTTTATCCTAAAGGAAAAGTTGTTTATATCGACGAGCTGAATCACTCTGGCTGGTTTTATTTACATCCTTATCCTTATCCTTACTAATATTATAAATGCGAAAGCTAGTTTGTTTGTTTATTTGTTTGTTTGTTACGCTTTCACGCCGTAACTACTGAACCGATCATCATGAAATTTTGCATACAAGTTCTCTGGAGTACGGAGAAGGACATAGGCTACCTTTTATCCCGGGAAAAAGTACTATTCCCAAGGGATCGACATTGACGCGGGTGGAGGCGCGGGCGAAAGTCATGATTCTTTAGATTTTCACCCATTCTCTTGACCTGCTTCTACGGTCTGCGCGGGAAGAGAAGCACATTCTCCATTTTTTATTTTCTCCCAAACCAGCACGGAAGAGGAGCTGCTAAATAATATGTTTCTTCTTCTTCTCCAGAATATGGTCATCAGAAACAACTCGCTTGCCTTCTCAATATGGAAGCGGCCCGACGTCCAGCCGTTGATGAAGGTCCACCTCTTTAACTACACCAACTGGCAACAAGTAAGAGACGGGTTTGAAGACAAGTTGAAGGTTGAAGATGTCGGGCCATATGTTTATGCGTGAGTAATCATAATCTCTCTTTTTCTCTTTCTCTGTCTCACTCTCTCTCTCTGTTTCTACATACATACATGGTATCTCATGAACTGTGATTGTTAGACAGTTGAAATTTTCACAGATGATGTATTTATGTTGCCGCTATAACAACAAATACTAAAAATTTAATGAAATAAATATTTATGGCGACTCCCATACAACAAACGAGAATTTTGTGCTTGTTTTTGTTCGATATTGATAACGGGAACAGATAGACGCTTGAAACATTCACAGAATATTTAGATAAATATTCACTTTAAAAATAAATAATTAAATAAAAATAAAATTTTTATTAAATGGGGCTACCATACAACAGACATTATATTTTTGCCGTTTTTATAGATAACGGTACGGAACCCTTCGTGCGCGAGTCCAACTCGCACTTGGCCGGTTTTTTTAAACAAGTTGGTACTTCATTCCGGCAGCAGCTCGTTTCTGATGGCGATTCGTTATACATTTGTGGGATATAATTTGTTAATGGAGAGGTAGGTATATTGTTGTAATGCATATTTAGAAATTCAGTGGTAAGATTAGATAAATTCCTTTGCAAGTTTTTTTGATGTTAAAACTGATAAAAAAGGCAACTAGTTTTGATAAACTACATATACAGGGTAAGTGGTATCTAACGCATAACCTTCTAAAGGTGACTTAGGTACATCAAGATTAACTACGTTTGTTCTATGACTTTTTATAACTCGATGTTTGCTTTTTTTCATACAAAAAAAAATGCAAATTTGCAATTCTACTCGTCTTAACTCTATGGCAATCAGCGCTAGGAGGTAATAATAGTAGGAACCTATGCTGGGCGCAGCCGGCGACTGCTGGCTGTACTCTAGTCATACCTACAGCTACATTAGAATTAAACATAGACTTTTAACGTTTGATAGAAATCCACATAAAAGCTACAGTGTTTAAAATCTTACTACGTATTGCGCTTAGGTAAAAGTCATAGAACAAACGTTGTTAGTCATGATGTACCTAAGTCGTCTTTAGCAGGTTTTGCGTTAGTTAACTAACCCTGTATTTTTTTATTTAAACATCTATACTAATATTATAAAGCTGAAGAGTTTGTTTGTTTGTTTGAACGCGCTAATCTCAAAAACTGTTGGTTCAATTTGAAAAATTATTTTTGTGTTGGATAGTCCATTTATCTAACAAACTTAAGCGGGTGCCGCGCGAACGAAAAACGTCGCTACTGCGCAAGGTATTAGGCTGCGCAAAACCATTAGGCGATTAGGAAAAAAGATGAAAAGTCCTAATATTTTCATATTTATATTTTTATTAAAAAAAAAAGAAAGGGGGCGACCTCCGAGATGTAAATATAAATATTGTCATGTCAGAATTATTGATTTAGACGTAAAAATTACAAAGTTTTCGAAGAAAAATGTTTTTAGATATCCTTATCCTTACTTAACATTATAAATGCGAAAGTGAGTTTGTACTGAACCGAACATCATGAAATTTTGCATACAAGTTCTCTGGAGTGCGGAGAAGGACATAGGCTACCTTTTATCCCGGGAAAAAGTACTATTCCCGAGGGATCGACATTGACGCGGGCGGAGCCGCGGGCTAAAGCTAGTAATAACAAATTTATATCATTTTTAATAATATATCTGTTTTAAATTCCAACAAAGGGCGATCTTGTTCAAGGCTCGACCTAAATTATACAAATACTTTTGATGTATTTAATTAATTCAGCGCATAGTACTAGTGATTTAAAAAGAAGTCAATTTTCACAATTTCGTGCAGTACCGTCTTAAATAGTTTATTTCATCATCATCATCATCATCATTAGTTTGCATAAATTGTTATAAGAGGTGCAGTTAAAAATTTCCTGACTATAATTCCCTTCCCTTCCTAAGAGGTGCGGTCATAGTCATAAATTGAATGAATGAATTAACTCTTTATTGTACACCAAAGAACGAGCTTATAAAATAGAATACAAATAAAAGATTTAAATGCACAATGGGCGGTCTTATCGCTTAAAGCGATTTCTTCCAGAATAAATCAACACATTACTGGACCGGGTGTACTTAACTTTAATTATACTACATATACCTACTTATATACTAGCAAAAATACATAGATAAATATGTACGACAAAAAATAAATAGATATAATATATATATATATATCAACAGTTGGAACAGTGAAAAGTTGGAAAGAAAAAAAAATAAAAAGAAAACAAAAATAATAAAATAAAGGAAAGTATATTATTCTTTAAGGTATAAGAATAAATTGGGGCGGTCCAAGATGGCCACCGGTCCTGAACGGTATCACGCTTCAAAGAGACTATCTGTAACCTTTAATGAGCTTATAAACACCTCAGGTTAAATTGATTATTTTCTTTATCAATTGTTTTAATTGACTTTCACACCTAAGGTTCGGAGGTGACATGATCATAATAATTAAATTATTGTTTCATTATTTTTTTATAACAATCTATCAATATAAAGGTTGTCAAATATGTTATACTCCATTTTTACTGCGATTTCATCGAATCTTAGCCATAAGAAGTTTACTATAACCATGTTATGTCTGCCTACATTTATGCAAATAAATAAACTAAAGCAACTTCTTCTTCTTCTTATCGTGTCGACTCGGGCAAATTAAATTTGTGTTGACCAGAACTCTGCCACTGACACAGCGTTATCAGTAGCATTGTATAGGTCCTCGCATGTGCAGATAGGACACGCAGGGCAAGAAAACAGGTGTGCCATGGTCTAGACAAGAAATATCAGACCTGTAACCCCACATTCATGTTCTCCTTGCTTCGGCCGACTTGAGTCCGTAGTCTGTTCAAGGACTTCCATGTCGCCCAAGGTAGATCATGGCTAGGGGGAGATGCTCTGACAGATGCTGCCAAAGATGAAATGAAGCCACTCGAGGATTATTTTTTCCAAGGGAGGATATTGCCACACTCACCGCCTCGACAGGCAAAATGCATTTTTGCTAGTAGCATGAATGGCCCGGTTTGTCCGGGGACGTACCACACAGGCTAGTTGCCTAAAAAAATATAATTAGTCCGTCAGTTAGATATTCAAAAAATATTGGACACGTATTTTTTCTTTTGTCGATTAAACAAAAAATGATAAAGATATAGCCCTTTGAAGTTCCGTGTGACGTCATAGTTTGCTACACTTTTTAGCAAACTTTGACGTCACGAGCCCCCACTCCTGAACTTTGACGCGCTTTATCTTTATTATATTTGTTTATTTGACAAAAGAAAAAATACGTGTCCAATATTTTTTGATTATCTAACTGACGGACTAATTGTTATGTTATTATTACGACCCAGGAAACTAGCCTATTCAAAGTTTGAGTGGAATTCTTACCGCATTATGTATAATGCGGTGAGTGAGCCCCATGTTTTTTCCCCAACAACCAAAAACCGGCCAAGTGCGAGTCGGACTCGCGCACGAAGGGTTCCGTACCGTTATCTATAAAAACTGCAAAAAAATCATGTCTATTGTATGGGAGTTCCCCTTTAATATTATTTAAATTTCTATTTAATTATTTATTTTTAAAGTGAATATATAACTAAATATTCTGTGAATATTTTAAGCGTCTACCTGTTGCTGTTATCAATATCGAGCAAAACAAGCAAAAAACTAAACTAAGTATGCTTCCCGTGTGAATCGAACCCACGACCCCAAGACTACAGGCAAACGCCTTAACCACTGGACCAGGGAGAGAGTTAAACAGGTTGTGAATACATAAATAACTTATTTTGATCATACGTTAGAACACACCAATCTATTAATAACCTTTATAGTTATCATAAAACAGTAATTTTGGGCATAATCGAGTGTTATCACTCAACATACATATATGAGTCCTATCAAAGTTAGGGTTGCCAACTGTGAGCTTACTGTAATAAAAACCGGCCAAGTGCGAGTCGGACTCGCGCACGAAGGGTTCCGTACCGTTATCTATAAAAACGGCAAAAAAACATGTCTGTTGTATGGGAGCCTTTTATTTTAAAGTAAATATATAACTAAATATTCCGTGAATATTTGAAGCGTTTACGTTACGCGTTAAGCGTAATATCGAGCAAAAACAAGCAAACAATCACGTTTGTTGTATGAGCCCCCTTATATATTTATTTTATTCTATTTTTTAGTATTTGTTGTTATAGCGGCAAAAGAAATACATCATCTGGGAAAAAAATTACTGTCTAGCTATCACGGTACAGATACAGACAGTCTGGTGACAGACGAACAGACAGACAGAGAGCGTAGCGATATTAATAGGGTCCCGTTGGGTACGGAGCCCTAAAAACTACTGTAATAAAATAATATACAGCGTGTAAATTGGCCTTCCCCACCGATCAATATGAACAACTTTTCCTATGGGAATAATGCTGGGAACTCAAAAATAATTGTCATAACCCATACGAACTGGCCGGGAGGCAGGACTGTTTTGTATGGAAATGCAGATTTTTTTTTAATTTCCAGCATTGGTCCCGAATATTTCTTTTTATTAATTTTTGCTTATACGTTTTTGAACTTGAAGTACACTAAAATATTGTAACTTTTAAAATTACTTTACTTTGGAAGGTTGGCAACACTAATCACAGCTGATACCAGAGTCCTTGTGGGGTATAACATCAGCTAATAATAAAATCGTAGTTCGTAATGCAATTGCTTATCTTTATACATTGATTGACCCGACTTTGGGTGTCAGGCCATCTTTTATTTACAATTTATGACGCATTAAAAAAAAACTACTTACTAGATCTCGTTCAAACCAATTTTCAGTGGAAGTTTGCATAGTAATGTACATCATCATCATCAGGTCCTTTTTAGTCTCCACTACAGGAGCACGACCCTTTCTGTACTACTAGGGCCATACTTGGCCAGAGCAGCCAAAGGACTTGGCCTACACTCTCCACGTTGGCCAGATGGGTTGGAGAGGTCTCTTAGATGTTTATAAGCTTTGTTTAGCTAATGTAATGTACATCATAATATATATTTTTTAGTTTCATTATATTCTTATTTTAGAAGTTACAGGGGGGACCGTGGGGACACACATTTTACCATATTGGAAGTGAAACTATTAAGTTTTCTTAACTTAATGGTTTAGAAAAAAATATATTCGAAACCTCAATATCATTAGACCTACTATCCATAATTAAACAAACGTAGTCCTAAATATAAATATATACGGACAAATCACACTGCTAGATTGAGCTAGCCCCAAGGTAAGTTCGAGACTTGTGTTATGGGATACTAACTCAACGATACTATATTTTATGACAAATACATATATAGATAAACATCCAAGACCCGGGCCAATCTGAAAAAGATCATTTTTCCATCTTGACCTGGCTAGGGATCGAACCCGGGCACTCCGTGTCGCAGGCTGGCGTGTTAACCACTGCGCCACGGAGCTGTCCTGTACAAATATGGGAAACCCCCGAAATTTATTGTTTTTTTTTGTGTGAAAATCTTAATGCGGTTCACAGAATACATCTACTTACTAAAGTTTCAACAGTATAAGTTCCCTTGCGAGTGTCGAAAACTTTTAAAAAATATTTCTTTTCGCACCTTTTCCTTTATCTGTGCTATAAAATGTTGCTTCGTACCAAATTTCAAGATTCTGAGTTTATGGGAAGTAAGGGTACAGGTTTGGATTCCCTTGCGAATGTCGAAAAAACACGAACATTGGCGGCATAATCAGCTGTATCGTTTGATTGCGTTGGCTTAGAAGTTATATTTTTTCACAGTCCCAAAGGGCCAGTGGACCTGAGTATTTACTATTCTACGCGTTCCTGATAAAAAGGATCTTAACAAACAGACAGACCGTATTTTCCTTTTGAGGTACGGAATCCTAAAAAGGTAAAAACCGAAAAATTTAATTTCAATGTCGATCCCTCGGGAATTCATGATGATCGGTTCAGTAGTTACATACAACGTGAAAACGCAACAAACAAACTCACTATTAGTTAGGATAAGTTAGGGTGTCTGAGGTTGTGCGCTTTTTAGGGTTCCATAGTCCACAAGGAACCCTTATAGTTTCGTCATGTCCGTCCGTCCGTCTGTCTGTCCGTCTGGGCTCGTACTCCGCCGCTACTGCACCTATTGTCACGAAAATTGGTTGAGAGTTACATAGATATCAAAGCTTCAAAGGTTGGTTTTTAAATCTCCTTCCCATATAACGAAAAGTGAATTTAAAAAATTAAATTGGACTAACCCCAACGTGTAGGATATCGTTGAAAAGGTCTTTTAAAATGCAAGAAAAACTGCTTTGAAACTATGTAGATCAAACCCCCCAGTCTTGAGATAATCTAATACAAAGTTAAAATTTGAGGTCCCCCCCACCGTATCTTTTGAAATATTACGAAAATAATTCTGAAAAAAATGTGGTATAAATCTCAAATTATGTACTTTCAATTAAAACTATAGCGGTGTCGGTATCATAGATAGTTATTTTTATACAACTCGACAAACTTAAGTAGTTACAGTCGGTCGAACAATAAAAATTTATGGAGTCAACCGCAAAATGAAATTTGTATTTACAACATTCGACTTTTTTTGCCGTTTCTATAGATAACGGTACGGAACCCTTCGTGCGCGAGTCCGACTCGCACTTGGCCGGTTTTTCATTAACACGTTGTAATGCGTGGGATGTGATGCACAATAAATAAATACTACCAAAAACGTTTGTGTGTCTATACGTGACTTATCATTATGTACTTCCACAATTTATGTTACTGAGACCTTGACATTTTTATGCGTTTATTGAACGCATATCCATAATGCGTCATCATGTAAATACTATCATACACATACTATCACGTCTCTTTCCCTTGCGGGGTAGACAGAGCGCAGGACTGAAAGACACGTTTAGCATATTGTTGTGTAGCATCATTGAATTAGAAAGAAATATGGAAGCGTACGACTAAGGTCGCAGGAAGACGCTGGATGCAGGCCGCTTCCAACCGGTCGTATTGGAAATCCTTGGGGGAGGCCTATGTCCAGCAGTGGACTTCTTGCGGCTGATATGATGATGATGATGATGATGGAAGCGTAACTCTCATACATACAACTACCGATTCAGTCCCATTTACTTGCTTAAATGAAGCTGAAAAGAAGAGAGACGCGTGACGTCCGGATGATTTGTTAACCGACTTTAAAAAGGAGGATGTTATCAAGTCGGTTGTATGTTTATTTTAAGGGTTCCGTACTTCAAAAGGAAAAACGGAACCCTTATAGGATCACTTTGTCTGTCCGTCTGTTCGTCAAGACGAGACCCTTTTCTCTCAGGTATGCGAGGCATCAAGTTGAAACAGACAGACACCTTCCGGTCTGTGGTAACACTATGAAAAAAATGACCAAGTGCGAGTTGGCCTCGCGCACTAAGGGTCCCGTAACATTATCTATATTAAGATTAAAATAATTAAAAACATTTTAAGATTGATTTTTTTCACGGCCAGGAGCAGAAGAACGGGGGGCGGGGTAAAGGTCTAGTTAAGCCACAAATATAAATACTTTTTTTCATCATCATCAAGAATCTATTCGCTGAACACACTCTCATGGGCTCCGTTGAATGCTTTGCATCAATTATTACAACAAAACATATTTTAATCAATAAATGACTTTCTGGCGCGGGCCTAGACAATAATACATTTTGTTTGTCACTAATTTATTTAATGTTATATCAAATGTAATTAAATATGTTTTTACAATTGGAAAATGCATGTGTGTAAGAAATGAGTATAATAAGTAGTAGTAGACAATAATAAAGAAAAAAAATTTCATACTGTTTTCAACAGTTGAATAGGCTTGCTCTATTATTTTGACTAGCTCCGTGGCGCAGCGGTCAACACGCCAGCCTGCGACACGGAGTGACCAGGTTCGATCCCCGGCCAGGTCAAGATGGAAAATGATCTTTTTCAGATTGGCCTGGGTCTTGGATGTTTATCTATATATGTATTTGTTATAAAATATAGTATCGTTGAGTTAGTATTCCATAACACAAGTCTCGAACTTACTTTGGGGCTAGCTCAATCTGTGTGATTTGTCCGTATATATTTATTTATTATTTATTTATGTAACATCTGTTATTGACCCTATTTCAGCAAATAAACGATTTGTATTTGTAATGATGCCTCGCAGTGACGTGCAGTCCATACAGACAGTTAGACTCTGTCTACCCTGAACTTACTAAAAATATATACATACATTTTGCTCAAACAAAAAAATATTACATCGTTGCCTCTAAAAAAATCACAAGGAAAATGCTCCATACATCAGTTGTTATTGAATAAACAAAATATAATCCTAACTAATATTATAAATGCGAAAGTGAGTTTGTTTGTTTGTTTATTTGTTTGTTTGTTTGTTTGTTTGTTACGCTTTCACGTCGTAACTACTGAACCGATCATCATGAAATTTTGCATACAAGTTCTCTGGAGTGCGGAGAAGGACATAGGCTACCTTTTATCCCGGGAAAAAGTACTATTTTTCCAATGGATCGACATTAACGCGGGCGGAGCCGCGGGCGAAAGCTAGTATTTATATAGGTACGAGTCGTAATTTATTAGGTAAGTTTTTGAGTATGTTTTTGTCCACATTCCGAGAAATGTGTGTGCACGTCGCTGATGCCTCGGGCTCCAGATGGTATAGATACGCCTCTGTTTTCTGGTCACCGCTTACTCCAACCCTACTCCCAATAGGCTAGTTTCCTGGGTCGTAATAATAACATAACAATTAGTCCGTCAGTTAGATAATCAAAAAATATTGGACACGTATTTTTTTCTTTTGTCAAATAAATAATAAAGATAAAGCGCGTCAAAGTTCAGGACGGCTCGTGACGTCAAAGTTTGCTAAAAATTGAAGCAAACTTTGACGTCACACGGAACTTCAAAGGGCTATATCCTTATCATTTTTTGAATATCTAACTGACGGACTAATTATTTTTTTTAGGAAACTAGCCTATTGGCCCCGGTGCATGGCGCCGTTTAGCCCTCCGCTAGATACGCCCCTCCCTATTATATTCCCTCCGATGCTAAATAGCTATTTAATTACGTCACGCAAGTTTAAATAATTATCAGCAAGTGCGAGTCTGACTCGCGCACTAAGGGTTCCGTACCAATAACTACTTGTTTGTTGAGTGAATATAAATCTAAATACTTATTTCAAGTTCTCTACCTGTCAATATTAAGAACGAGAAAAAATCGCCAAATAATCCCGTTTGTTGTATGGGGGCCTCCTTAATTTATTTTAATTTAATATTTTATTTTCAAAGTTAATATACAACTAAATATTTTGTTAATATTTCAAGCGTTGTTGTCGTTATTTATTAATATATATAAACTATATTGCACTGTTTAAAAAATGTACAAAATAAGGTCGTTATTAATATCGAGCTAAAAACGCTAGAAATCACGTTTGTTGTATGTAAGGCCCCACTTAGATATTTATTTTATTCTGTTTTTAGTATTTGTTCTTATAGCACAGAAATACATAATCTGTTGTAGATGATTCCGTGCTTCGGAAGGCACGTTAAGCTGGTGGTCTAGGCTGCCATCTGGTAGTCGTTAAAGGAACCACGTCAGAGGCCGAGAGGCGGTTCTCTGACACCAGGGTGTGCATGTTCGATTGCCCGTGACACCTACTCGAAATGTTGATGACATAATCTGTAACAATTTCAACTATCACGGTTCATGAGATTACAACCTGGTGACAGACAGGCGGACAGTAAAGTCATAACGATAGGATCCCGCTTTTACCCTTTAAGAGCCCGACATATGCCAGGCGGCGTGGCCATACAAATGCGGATGGTCTAAACGCGTTGGCTACTTTGGATATTTTCGTTTTTTAGGAATATTCAAGGGTTATTCGAAAAAGCAAAACATATGATGGCTGCCTTATCTGTAATGCAATAATAATCAAAAGTTTCAAGGTTAATTTCAATGTATTTGGTGAATAATGCTATATACCGAGTAAATTAGACGTGATTTGGAGGCAACTTTGCAATTTTTTTCTATCGAGAAAATTTAACGCAATCGTGTTTTTGAATCATATAGTTACCAGAGTTAGTCCTGAACTTTGCTGCATTTTTATTTCAACTTGAGTATTTAATTATTATTGATATAACAGTCAATCTTGCAAAGCAGTGTGAGGTAGTATGGACCCTTAAGTACGGAACCCTAAAAACAAACCAATTCAATCAAACGCCAATTTATCAAGCATTTATGGAAATATGTGGAGCACAATTTTTTTCATTCATTAACGGTAAGACAAAGAGATCTAAAGGGCATTGTTCCATTGTATTAAGTAACGATTAGTAACGATGCTTGCATAAACTGATGATTTTCTAATTTGAAAATTACCGACTAATTTGTTTTGCATGATTTTATAACAAAGTAAGGATGATGCATGTCCGCATAGTCGAATAGGAACTCTCACAAAATGTGTATTTACGCGAGGGATTTACATTAACGCGGGCGGAGCCGCGGCCAATAGCTAGTATTACACGTACATACATACATATAGCCGTGTAGTAAATTTAATTGAGTTAGCAATTAATAAATAAATAAATATATACGGACAAATCACACAGATTGAGCTAGCCCCAAAGTAAGTTCGAGACTTGTGTTATGGGATACTAACTCAACGATACTATATTTTTATAACAAATACATATATAGATACACATCCAAGACCCAGGCCAATCTGAAAAAGATCATTTTCCATTTTGACCTGGCCGGGGATCGAACCCGGTCACTCCGTGTCGCAGGCAGGCGTGTTGACCGCTGCGCCACGGAGCTAGTCAAATTCTAATTTGACAATTTTAATTTATACAATTTTCGACTATATATTTCTATGTACTTAAATTTGCATGCTATTACAAGATAGCCAAATAGGCTGTCTCTTCTTTTTTTGTAAAGAACATCTCATATACCCTGTTTTGTGCAAATAAATTATTTTGAATCTGAATAGTTTCCGGCAGAGTAGAATAGGACCACTCCAAGTCTTCCCATGGTCGTAAGAGACGACGAAATACAAGCCAAACAAAGCTCATAAACGTCTTTTTCCCTTGCAGGGTAGATAGAGATTAGGTCTATAAGACCTTATGGCCAGATTTAGCATGTGGAAGGGCGTGTAGATGGAAAACGGAATCAAAATAGTGATGGGTTGCTAGCCGCATCGCCTATTGACATAATTCCGCAGATTTTATCCCAATCCCACGATCGGCTTTTACGATCTGCGCGGGAAGAGAAGCAGCTGGCACAATCTAGTGACACAATCTAATCTCTATTCTTTTTTCTTTTCTCCCAGACCAGCATGGAAGAAGGAAGAAATAGAAGTATCACACGGAGTAACTATTATTAGTACTAATATTATTAGTAATCTGTGGTAGTACGTATGAAAAATAGGTACTTGTAAGTAACATCAGTAATGATTTTCTTTTTTAACAGATTCAATATTCTTATATAAAAAAAACCGGTCAAGTGCGAGACGGACTCGCGCACAAAGGGTTCCGTACCGTTATCTATATGAAGTTAAACATTATCCTAACTAATATTATAAATGCGAAAGTGAGTTTCTTTGTTTGTTTGTTTGTTTGTTTGTTTGTTTGTTATGCTTTCACGCCGTAACTACTTAACCGATCATCATGAAATTTTGCATACATGTTCTCTGGAGTACGGAGAAGGACATAGGCTACCTTTTATCCCGGGAAAAAGTACTGTTCCCGAGGGATCGACATTGACGCGGGCGGAGCCGCGGGCGAAAGCTAGTTAAAAATATTTTATTTTATTAAAAATATGATGTAACTCAAAATAAATGCTTTTCGCATTTTTTCCTATATCTGTGCAATAAGACGTTGCTTTGCACCAATTTCAAGATTCTGATTTCACGGGAAGTACCCTGTAGGTTTTGATTCCTTTGCGAATGTCGAAAATTATTCAAAATATTTTTATTATATGATGTAACTAAACATTTATACTTTTCGCAATTTTTCCTTTATTTGTGCTATAAGAAGTTGCTTCATACCAAATTTCAAGATTCTAAAAATGCAAAAATTGGCTGTAGTGTAGCACATAGCCACAGCAAATTTTTCACACGCAGTTATCAGCTATATATGCTCTAATTAACTTATCCTAACTAATATTATAAATGCGAAAGTGAGTTTGTTTGTAATCACGTTGTAACTACTGAACCATAAAATTTCGCATACACGTTATCTGGGATACGGAGAAGGACCTCCTCCTTGCTTCGTAATCAACATTCAGTCCTGTGGGTTCTTATATTAATTCTGTGCCTGTGGTCTGCAGCTCGGACAGCGTCACTGACTTTGGTCTCTAGCGTCGAGCGAATCTGGTCGGACCAACGCATGGGACTACGTCCTCTGGATCTTTTTTTTTCTACTTTGCCTGTAAACAGGAGTTTCTCGAGATTATCACCACATTTCCTGGAAATATGTCCGAAGAATTCCAGTATTCTTCGTAGACATATTGTGGAGAGTCTGGTCTTTATGCATAGTTGTTTGAGAAAAGATCCGTTGGTCCGGCGTGCTGTCCATGGTATCTGAAGCATTTTTCTCCAGCACCACATTTCAAAAGAGTCGATTCTGGTGCGGTCAACTTTCTTTAAGGTCCAAGTCTCAGCGGCATAGAGAAATATTGAAAATATCAGGGTAGTGACTAGTCTCTTTTTCAGTTTAATAGAGATGTTTCTATTGGTCCAGATACGATTCAATTGTGACATGGCATTAATAAAAAAACGGAGAAGGACATACGGTACATTTTATCCCGGGAAAAAGTACTGTTCCTGAGGGATCGACATTGACGCGGGCGGAGCCGCGGGCGAAAGCTAGTCACTATATTTGCAATTTTAATATAATATTATACATATTTGCACACCTTGTGAAGGTAAAATGTACTGCGAAAAATAATAATAATAATAAAATAACTTTATTTTCTCTTCACATTGCGAAAGCTCTTAGTAACTATTGATTTATATTATAAGACTAACCTATAACAAGAACTTGCAAGCCTTGTGAAGAGACTAGTTCCTGAAATAGGTCTCCTAAGAGACCTGTACTACAGGTAACTAGGCCCCTCCCTTGGAGTACTTGTTACAGTCATTGGCGCTTAAAAAACTAATGTGGTAAACCATATGCATGTTTGCTTATATTGAATACATTTATTTCTAATCAAAACAAAAAAATCAAAAATAACTAAGATCATCAACTTACTGTCCCTACATTTATGAGAATAAATACTTTGAACTTCATATTTGTGGCAATTCTATTTTTTGACGTAAATTGTATTTTATTGTCTTGTTCTGTATCCAGCAGTGGGCTTCTTGCGGCTAATAGGTATGATGATGATGATTTCTAATTTAAACAAGGAATACATTTCTGAAAAAGTTAACGGAACATATTTTCAGCCATCATTTTTCAACCAAATTATTCAAACAACACTTTTCAGCCAGTATTATTCGACAAACTAATAAAAAAATGTTCCTTTTCAGGCAGCAACTAGAACGCGTGAACATTAAATTCGATGGTGACCAGCTGAGCTTCCAAGAGCGGAATTACTTCCGGTACCTGCCGGAGAGGACGACAGGGGCCCACTTTGACCAGATCATCGTACCTAACCTACCGCTTCTTGTAAGTTTTGCCAAAGACATACATACATACATACATACTATCACGCCTGTTTCCCATGGGGGTAGGCAGAGACTAGGGACCTCCACTTGCTACGATCTTTACAAACCTCTCTCGCTTCGTCTACATCCATCACTCTCTTCATGCATGCTCGTCGGTTTCGGGTACTCCTAACTTGTGTCTTTGCCAAAGACTTTTTATTTTTAACCGACAGTAAAAGGGCGCACGAAGGGTCCGTACCATTATCTATAAAAACGGCAAAAAAATCATGTCTGTTGTATCTATTATTTTTATTTAATTATTTATTTCTAAAGTGAAAATATAAATAAATATTCTGTGAATATTTCAAGCGACTACCTGTTGCCGTTATCAATATCGAGCGAAAACAAGCAAAAAAAATCACGTTTGTTGTATGAGAGCCCTCTTTAATATTTATTTTATTCTATTTTTTAGTATTTGTTGTTATAGCGGCAACAGAAATACATCATCTGTGAAAATTTCAACTATCTATCTATATTATTTGGCGAGGAAGTAAAGCAGCTGGCACATTCTACGTATTTTTCTGACCTGCATGAAATAAATAATCTAAATACCTATTACTATCACGGTTCATGAGACACGGTACAGCCTGGTGACATACAACAAACGTGATTTTTTTGCCGTTTTTATAAATAACGGTACGGAACCCTTCCTACGCGAGTCCAACTCGCACTTGGCCGGTTTTTCTTTTTATATTTGCAGGCCGCTGTTGGTAAAATATGCAGAACTGTATGGATGTACTTGAACACCTTATTATGTACAGTCAGCCACCAAGAACCTGACCCCGCCTCTACCTATATATTATAGTTATGAATCAGAGAGATTTTTAATAAACTTTCTAAATAAAATAAATAAATACATAGATATATACGGACAAATCACACAGATTGAGCTAGCCCCAAAGTAAGTTCGAGACTTGTGTTATGGGATACTAACTCAACGATACTATATTTTATAACAAATACATATATAGATACACATCCAAGACCCAGACCAATCTGAAAAAGATCATTTTCCATCTTGACCTGGCCGGGGATCGAACCCGGTCACTCCGTGTCGCAGGCTGGCGTGTTGACCGCTGCGCCACGGAGCTAGACAAATAGGTATACATTTTCATTTACTTAGAGACAATTTACTTTGCGTGCTTTCGCCACCAGTTAGTTCATGCAAACGATTGCTGGCCAGCCATGAACTAACTGGTGGCGGAAGCACACAAAATAAATTGTCTCAAAGTAAATGTAGCTTTGACTTCCGCAAAGTAACACCTGAATCTATTAACTATTAAATACATTTTCATGTCGATATTATTAAGAGCAAATTCAGATAGGTAGAGGGCGGGGTCAGGTATCTCTATTCTTATTTATTTTATATGGCTGTACTGTACCATATTTTAAGCAAATAAATATTCTGATTCTGATTCATGCTCAACTTTAAACTCATATGACTTATTTCAGGGGGTGGTGTCTAAAGCGAAGAATATGAACCTGAACAGCTTGCAGGAGTTCTCGCTGCAGGCAGCCCTGAACTCTGTCTTCGTGAAGCATAAGGAACCATTCATCAGGCTGCCAGTACACAGGTACATCATTACAGCCGCACAAGTCCACTGGACAAGGGCCTCTGCCAAGAATTCTTTGTCGTTTCGGCTGTCAACTTCGATCATTAATACCAACTAGATAACGCATTACCTACAAAATCGTAGCAAAATTCTGTCCGCTCGAACATATAGCTATACATCTACATTGACTTACTAATAAACAGAGACTAAAGTTTTAAAACCATTTTAATATCAAGATATTTCAGACCATATCACCTTACAATAAAGTCGCTTTTTTTAAAACAATTACCTTATGCTTACGATAATTCGTCACGAAGACTAGCAAAGTAATAAATAACACATTATTTCACATTATTTCGACAATTTTTTAGTGCACACTGCGGCATCGTGACACTTCGTTACGTTGGCTGTGTTTGGACCGAACTAAATAAAATAGCCCCACACTGCTTGAGTGAGGGGCTATTTGCCGAGCCGTTTTTTATGCGCTGACCCGACATCTAGTTGGTATTAATGATCGAAGGCTGTCAAGTATGGCTCCGGTAGTACAGAGAGGGTCGTGTTCCAGCAATGGAGACTAAATAGACCTGATGATGATGATGATCATCGTCATCAAAACAGCCGTAAATGTCTACTACTGGACAAAGTTCTCTCCCATAGATATTTCGTTCCATGGGAGGATATTGTCATACTCACCACGCTTGGCAGGCGGGTTGGCGAGCGCAGTTTCTTTGGCTTCTTGTGCTTCCGACGCTGCTGCCCATCGGAAGCATTTTTAAGCTGGGGAAGAAAAGAATTTGTTGGATTTAGGAAGGGAATGAAGGTATTGGGATACTACTCACTCAGATGAATGGGGGAAAGCAAGTAGCAGCTCGGGAGGCCGGGCGTACCCGATGCCATACCTGCAATTACCGAACAGGCGGAAATTTCATTTAAGACGAGGCCTCAAATGTTTGGTACCATCGCTCGGCAAAGGCGTACGCAGACTGATCAAGTGCGCGCAAGGGATAGCGCTTGGCGGTTTAGCCCGTGAATGATGAGATAGGAGATAGTCTCGAGTCGCTCAAAGAAAAAAACGTAAGCGCCAAATTCGTTATTTCTATTTCATATAAAATCAGACCGGTTAATTGTATTTTCATATTTACATTTTGATGAATTACTAATAACCTATATTTTAGTCTAAAAATCATTATTTCATTAGTCGCATTTGAGCTACAATAACAAAAACTCTGCGAACGAAGACCATTTTTCAAAAAATATTTCCATCGAGAAAATTTTATCAAAACGTGTTTTCATCTTCAATTTTTGGAGATGAAATAGTAAAAAATCATATTACTTAGATTTGAAACTCCTAATTTAAGTATTTTGCGAGATAAATAAGGTTCAGAACGACCTTATTTACAGTGGTATCGACTACCTCACACTGTTTTGCATGATTGACTGTTATATCAATAATAATTAAATACTCAAGTTGAAATAAAAATGCAGCAAAGTTCAGGACTAACTCTGGTAACTATGTGACTCAAAAACACGATTGCGTTAAATTTTCTCGATAGAAAAAATTGCAAAGTTGCCTCCAAATCACGTCTAATTTACTTGGTATATAGCATTATTCACCAAATACATTAAAATTAACCTTGAAACTTTTGATTATTATTGCATTACAGATAAGGCAGCCATCATATGTTTTTCTTTTTCGAATAACCCTTGAATACTTGAATAACGAAAATATCCAAAGTAGCCAACACGTTTAGACCATCCGCGTTTGTATCGCCACGCCGCCTGGCATATGGCGGGCTCTTAATTCAAAATATAAAAAGCAGACTACGATATAGATTTGTTGGCACATTTTACATATTTTTCTAACCAGCATACAATAATTAAGCGAAATAATAGTTATTTGAGTAAAATCACTTTAATACGGTATTATCGCGTATATTACACGACACTTAAGCGAAATAAATTTCATTTCATTTCATTTTATTTTATTTCATTTAATTTCATTTTATTTCATTTCATTTCATTTATTTTTACACCTAACGTTTCGAAAACTTTACAGTTTTCATGGTCGCAGGTAGACTCAACACGCCCCCGTCATACGTCACAAACACAATGTACCTCTCATATGTTGATGAACGCGAAGTATATAACATCATAAATAAACTAAAAAATAAACGTAGTTTTGGGCATGATGAACTGCCCCCATTACTTATAAAAGCTTGCGCTAGAGAAATTACGCCTCCCCTAGTAAAACTGATAAACCAGTCATTTGACGAAGGACAATTCCCGGACAACTTAAAAATTTCGGTAGTAAGACCGATTTTGAAGAAAAATGGAGATCCCTGTGAACTTTAGGCCAATATCAATGCCATCAACGATATCTAAAATATTTGAGAAGGCTATGACAAATAGACTATATAACTTTTTAGAAAAATATCATATATTTGACGACAACCAATACGGTTTTAGAAAAAAACGTTCGACTAGCCTAGCCGTGTATCACTATGTGCAACAAATTCTTACCCATATAAACAATAAACAATATGGTGTCGGTCTTCTACTCGACATGACCAAGGCCTATGACAAAGTTTCTCATGACGTGCTGTTATGTAAGCTACACGACGCAGGCGTTCGCGGACACGCGCACAAGTGGCTGCGCTCGTACTTGTATCAGGGGTTGGAATACCGGTAAAAATCCATTACCGGTACCTCTATGAAACGACAGTACCGGTAATTGGTTTGGTACCGGTACATTTGGTAACGGTAAAAATCAAGTACCGGTACCTCTATAATAAAACGGTACCGGTAATTGGATTGGTACCGGTACCTCAATAAAACGACGGTACCGGTAATTGAAAGAAGTACCTGTACCAAATACCGATAAACAGTACCGGTACTTAGTACCGGTACTCGTATTGGGAATTATCATTTCGTTAATGTGTGTCGTTGCCGTGTTGTGCATGTGCGGCGTGAGGCGGGGGCCCACAATAGGGCGGCACTTTTACAGTCGAGCGAGTCCCATGCGGTAGACGGCAACAATGCGTAGGTACCGGTAAAATTAACGCAATTTTAATACCGTTAAAATTTGACAGAATAGAGGTACCGGTACTTACTATGTGAATTTGGTACCGGTAACAAGTAGCGGTAAAATTACCGTTAACTGTTAACAATATTATTACCGTTAAATACTAGATTACCGGTACCTCATATTACCGTTAAAATTTTAACAGAATAGTAATACCGGTACTTATAATGGGAATTTGGTACCGGTAACAAGCCCTGACTTGTATGACCGGAAACAATATGTACAACTTGAATACAACAATAGTTTAACCAACGAGACGGAATTAATCAAATCTGCTTCAAAAACAACAAATTGTTTTATCCCTCAAGGCAGTACGTCGGGTGCGTATTGTTCCTTATATATATTAACAATTTGCCACGGTTGTTCCCAGATGATAAAAGCCTGTGCGTAATGTTCGCGGAGGATGTCTCGTTGCTATTCCAGTGCAAAAGCACAAATGAATCACGCGCTGTATTAAAAGACGCGGTAACTAAACTTAGTACTTATCTGGACAACCAAAACCTAGAAATTAATTTTTTGAAGACGAAAATAATTCAATTTAGGCCTCCACAAAAATCCCCTCTTATCTTATCTCCAAGTTTAAAAATAGGCAATATAATCGTTGACGAAGTAAAACATTTTGACTTCTTAGGAATAACAATTGACACCCATTTAAATTGGAAAACCCACATTACGAAAATAAAAACAAAATTATCTAGATTTGTATATGCACTTGGTATACTAAAAATGAATACTAACTTCGATACGGCATTATCAGCATACTACGCTTACGCTCATTCGTGGTTGCGTTACGGAGTTATTCTTTGGGGCAATAGCGTCGATGTGCAAGACCTTTTCATCATGCAAAAGAAATGTATCCGCATACTCACTAATACCCGAAGCCCAGACAGCTGTAAACCACACTTCATCGAAAAAAATATTTTGACACTCCCGTCACTATACATACTAGAAATAGCCCTCTTCGTCAGGAATAATTTGTATCTATTTACGCAACTAAAGGATACACATGCTATTAATACCCGACATAAAAATCGACTAAAGTTACCAAATTCAAACTTAGCTATGTTTCACAAAGGTCCATATGTTATGTCAATTAAAATATTTAATAAAATACCCGACATAATAAAATCTGAACTCAAAGACACGGCATTCAGAACACGATTAAAAGCACTACTTATATCTAAGGCATATTACTCTGTAGACGAATTCCTCAACCTAAAAATCTACCAATTTATGACCTAATTACCTCAATCTCACGTGAAATGTACCTACATTATATTAATTTTTGACATATATTTTCTATTTCGAGTGACTTTAATTTTATGTATTAACTCTTATTTACAAATGCAAACATTCGACTAAAATTTAATTTAATTTGTTGTTATAATCGCCACACCCTAACTGGGTACATGTCAATCTGCACAATAATTCTATCAACTTTATGCTGTACATGTAAGCGAATAAATGAATATGAATATGACTAAGTTGACATTTGTCTTTGTGTTATAAGAACTATATAAAACTACCGCCTACAATATTTGTTGATAACGTTCCGGATGCACGCAGTATTGGCTCACGGTGTCTGAAGGTCTTGCAGTCTTGCGATGAGCTTGAGATTTTATTAAATTGACGACAGGATCCCAAGCTGGTGGTAACTGCCAACCATACTCTCTATTGAAATTAGGATGTTTTTTAATTTCAATAGCCTCACCAAGCATTCTTGGAATGATTCCGTTTTATTTTGCCAGGACTTGAGGATTATCAAAACGCCATGTAGTGGTTCGGTTTGTCTAAGGCATGTTCACAGACTGCAGACTTCGTTGAGCGTCTATTATTCATGTCAGCAATATGTTCTTTCATTCGGGTACCGATGCTTCTCTTTGTTTGTCCAATGTATGATAAACCGCACTCACAGTAAATTTTATATACTCCTGCATCTCTCTGAAATAATAGTTTGTAAAAAAAAAAACAATATTTTCAGCTCTTAGGCTATAAATCCGCATTGACAGGGTAATGGGAATGACGTTACTTGCACTGCAAACAGTCAGTATCCAAGTAATTAATCACCTAATGGAAGATCAATATAGGTGTTCTAATTGGACGGTCAGTCATGGCCGTCTTTGACCTGGGCCTTCGAATAGGACATGGGCCTCAAAAGCAGGGACTTTACGGTATCCAAATAGAGGTTCCGTACCCAAAGGATAAAAACGGGACCCTATTAATATCGCTCTGCTGTCTGTCTGTCCGTCTGTCACCAGGCTGTATCTCATGAACAGTGATAGTAAAACAGTTTAAATTTTCACAGATGATGTATTTCTGTTGCCGCTTTAACAAAAATTGGATAAAATAAATATATAAGGGGGCTCCCATACAACAAACGTGATATTTTTGCTTGTTTTTGCTCGATATTGATAACGTCAACAGGTAGACGCTTGAAATATTCACAGAATATTTAGTTATATATTCACTTTAAAAATAAATAATTAAATAAACATAAAATTAATATTAAAGGGGGGTTCCCTTACAACAGACATTATTTTTTTGACGTTTTTATAGATAACCGTACGGAACTCTTCGTGCGCGAGTGCGACCCGCAGTTGGCCGATTTTTATTTCTTTTAACCTCCGTGGTCCAGTGGTTAAGGCGTTTGCCTGTTGACCCGGGGGTCGTGGGTACGATTCTCAACGGAAGCATACTTTGTTTAGTTGTTTTCAGTTTGGTTAGGACATTGCAGGCTTGAATCACCTGATTGTCTGATAATAAAGATGATTCCGTGCTCCGGAAGGCACATTAAGCCGTTGGTCCCGGCTATCATTACTGATTCAGATGACTTTAGGCAGCTTGAAAATCTGACACCAGGGTTGGCCACTTACACACACGAAAATCAAACCAAGTCAGCTACTGGCAGACATGTTTCGATCTCATCCGGATCCTCAAGGCGCGAAAGACTTACTTGACTTCTAATTGCTACAGGTTCCTGTGGGGATACGAAGACACTATCATCGACACCGCCAAAATCTACTTAAGTTTCCAAGGTCAGCTGAAATTCAAGCAGTTTGGACTCCTAGCCACGGTAAGCACCGTCACCTTTCTACCACCGCACCGCCCGCCACAGGAGTAAAGTCCATCCCCACATCCTTAATATTCAGGTCTCCAAAAATGTCAGAACGTCTCGTGGTTTTTTCCCTCGTGCGGGATTGTGAAATGGGCTCCCGAGGTTTTCCCTGTGTGCTATGACTTGGGGTCCTTCAAAAGGCGTGTTTACAGGTATCTTAAGAGTCGGCAACGCATCATGACCTTCTCTAATGTTGCAGATGTCCATGGGCGATGGTGACCACTTTCCATCAGGTGGCTCGTCTGCTCGTTTGCCGTCTAAACTTACGCAATACTAGATCGAATGTATGTTCATCCAGCTGAAATTTAAGAGATCTGTCACATTGTGTGGAAAGACACGCACTTCATATATCATTATCATTTCAGTCGTAAGTCCTTTTTTTTGGACTTGACAGCTCCGTGGCGCAGCGGTCAACACGCCAGCCTGATACACGAGAGTGCCCGGGTTCGATCCCCGGCCAGGTCAAGATGGAAAATGACCTTTTCCAGATTGGCCTGGGTCTTGGATGTATATCTATATATGTATTTGTTCTAAAATATAGTATCGTTGAGTTAGTATCCCATAACACAAGTCTCGAACTTACTTTAGGGCTAGCTCAATCTGTGTGATTTGTCCGTATATATATTTAAAGTCCATTGCTGGACAAAGGCATCTCCCAAGAGTTCTTCGTTCTATGGGAGGATACCCACCACGCTTGGCAGGCGGATTGGCGAGCGCAGTTTCTTTAGCTTCTTGTGCTTCCGACGCTGCTGCACATCAGAAGCGTTTTTAAACTTGGGGTGATAAGGTTTTTTTTTGGATTAAGGAAGGGAGTGAAGGTTTTGTGAATCCAACAAATTCCTACCCGAGTGGAAGAATGGAGGAAAAGCAAGTAATCACCCACGGTGGTGATCCCACGGAATTAACATTAACGTGAGCGGAGCCCCGGGCGTCAGCTAGTTTATTGGTCTGTACATTTCTCATCAATTTTCAATTCCTATGATTACAGATATGAAGATTACTGCCTCCGTGGTCCAGTGGTTAAGGCGTTTACCTGTAGACCCGGGGGTCGTGGGTTCGACTCCCACGGGAAGCATACTTTGTTTAGTTGGTTAGGACATTGCAGGCTTGAATCACCTGATTGTCTGATAATAAAATTGTTTCCGTGCTTCGGAAGGCACGTTAAGCCGTTGGTCCCGGCTGCCACCTGGTAGTCGTTAAAGGAACCACGTCAAAGGCCGAGAGGCGGTTCCGAAGAACTCTGACACCAGGGTGTGCATGGTCGATTGACCGTGACACCTACTCGAAATGATGATGATGATTACAGAAAAACGACACAGTCTCCGACAGGCTGACGATCAACACGGGAGAGGTGGACAAGGAAAAGATGAACCTCATTGAGAAGGTGGAGGGCCAAGACCATCTCAACTATTGGGGCAGTCCCGAATGCAACAGGTAAGCTGTTTTTGAAATGATGACCATGACATTTTTGACCACTTTACACGTAAATGAATAAAAATTTTACGGCACTGTGGTGACACTCCCTGTACGTGAGAGTTCGGGCACCGGTGACCTTAAGCCGAGGCTAGGGTTGATACCACTCAATAGTCAGCAACAGAAATACCTTGCCAGACCCTGTATTTATATCTTGAATTTTCTCTTAAACTATAAATAATAATGACATAAAAAATTATATACACAAAGATTTTAATGAAGCCTTTCTTAATATAAATTTTCACGTTTATATTTTTTATAGTTTAAGAGAAAATTCAAGATATAGATACAGGGCCTGGCAAGGTATTTCTGTTTCTGACTGTACTAACGTACGTAGAGAAGACTCACTCTCTGGAGTCGATTAAATAGATAAAAATGCTTTTTTTCTTTTTCTTTTATTTTAATAAATAACGCTATTATTAAATAATTAAGGCCGTACGAGACACGCAAACACAACAGACACAGCCCGTGAGCAAGACAGTTGGCGACGGCCCGTTCTACTCCCCGCGCGCCTCTCGATGCCCCCGCGCACATCCAGACACCCACACATAGCAAAATAGAGAAATATGGAAAACAATGGGGGAGACCTTTGCCCAGCAGTGGGTTGACGGAAATTGAGACAGCCATTTACTTTTATAGGGTTTTAAAATTGTTAAAAGTCACAGATTTTTATTCAAAATTGGATACATGTATCTCTTTTTGAGCGTCATATTTTTATTTCTTATAATTTGTTTAAATTATGCAAAATCGAAATACTACTAGCATTTCGGAACGACCACTGGTGAGAAGAATACGCCGAAAGAAACTCAATCCAGACTTGGTCCCCATGTGTCTGAAGGGCTCTGATTACATTGTTTACATGTAATAAAATATTATTAATTGCCAAGCTTTTTTTATCAATTATATAATCAGCTATGCAGTAATAAGCCTTTTTTACTAACTGTTTTTTTACAGTCGCAGGCAGACATAATATTTCTGCAGGAATTTTATTATAGAAGCGTACTCCTAGACCCAGAATGAATCCATAGTTTTCTGCAATCGCAATACTGGTGTAGCTAATTTATTTTTATTTCTCGTGTTTAAAAATCGTTTGTAAATTAGAGTTGTTTATGCGATAAAGAAAAAATGGAAAGTTAGCAAGCGCCAGTCAATGTAGGCCATTGATAATCTCTCAATGAAATTAGAATAACATTCATTATAACTCTGATCGGTCAGAGTTTATCAAGAACTATAGATAACCGTAGTTACTCGGAATGGGGAATCACGTACTTGGAATTCATTTTACTTTTCAATAAATTAAAGGGAAAAAACTTTTTGAAACCAAGCTTCTTTGGGTTCCGTAGCCAAATGGCAAAGAACGGGACCCATATGGATTCGTCATGTCTGTCTGTCCGTCCGTCACAGCCACTTTAAGAACTATACTGTTGAAACTTGGTAAGTAGATGTATTCTGTGAACCGCATTAAGATTTTCACTCAGAAATTGAAAAAAGAAAATACATTCTGGGGGTTACCCAAACTTAGACCTGAAATTTAAATTTAAAGCAAGCAGCTCGGGACACCGGGCGCGCGTACCTGATTCCAAAATAAGGAAGACACTCCTGACATCCTTCCCCCTCCCCTCCCCATTTCCTTCCCCATTAACAGCCTCCGTGGTCCAGTGGTTAAGGCGTTTGCCTGTTGACCCGGGGGTCGTGGGTTCGATTCCCACCGGAAGCATACTTTATTTAGTTGTTTCCAGTTTGGTTAGGACATTGCAGGCTTGAATCACCTGATTGTCTGATAATAAAGATGATTCCGTGCTTCGGAAGGCACGTTAAGCCAGTGGTCCCGGCTGCCATCTGGTAGTCGTTAAAGGAACCACGTCAGAGGCCGAGAAGCGGTTCCGAAGAACTCTGACACCAGGGTGTGCATGGTCGATTGACCGTGACACCTACTCGAAATGATGATGATTTCCTTCCCCCAACTCCTTGAAAGGCCAACAACGCACCTGTCACACCTGGTGTTGGCCATGGGCAGCAGTGATCACTTTCGATCAAGTGACCCGCTTGCTCGTGTACCATCCTATATCATAAAAAAACACAACTTTACTAATTTTAATCGTATATTTTATTCCAGCATAGAAGGCTCAGATGGCTCCATCTTCCCGCCTTCCCAGCTCGACAGGAACAGGACTCTCCAAGTCTTCATGCCGAATCTCTGTAGACGACTTCCGTACAACTATGAGAAAGATGTTGAAGTAAGTATTATAATCCTCGTCTTTATGTCTAACGGGGCATACAGAGCCGAAGCTCTAAGTCCTTTAAATGAGGGCTTTTCAAGTCTTCATGCTGAGTTTATGTGGAATTGTAGACGACTTCCTAACAACCATGAGAAAGATGTTGAAGTATTATAATCCTCGTCTTTATGTCTAACGGGGCACACAGAGCCGAAGCTCTAAGCCCTTTAAATGAGGGATTTCCAAGTCTTCATTCTGAGTCTATGTTGATGACTTCCTAACAACTATGAGAAAGATGTTGAAGTATTACAATCCTCGTCTTTATGTCTAACGGAGTACACAGAGCGAAAGCTCTGAGGCCATTAAATGAGGGCTTTTCAAGTCTTCATGTTAAGTCTGTGTATACTTCCTTACAACTATAAGAAAGATGTTGAAGTAAGTATTATAATCCTCGTCTTTATGTGTAACGGGGCAAACAGAGCGAAAGTTTAGGTCCTTTAAATGAGGACTTTTCAAGTCTTATTCATCCTCATCATCATCATCAGGTCTTTTTAGTCTCCACTGCAGGAGCATGACCCTCTCTGTACTACCGGAGCCATACTTGGCCAGAGCAGACAGGACTTGGCCTACACTCTCCTCGCTGACCAGATGGGTTGGAGAGGTCTCATTGATGTTTGAGCTTTATTTCCTAAGTCGCCTCTTACGACCTCCATAGGAAGACTATTAATGGACCTATTCTACGCTGCAGGAAACCACACGGCCAAGTCCTCATGTCGAGTCTATGTTGAAGACTTTCTAACAGGTTTTAGTCGTGGTGGAGCCACGTTACCGGCAAAATTCATTTAGCTGGTAGCATGAATAGTCCGGCTCGTCCGGGGAAGTACCACACTCTCACAAGAAATCGACGTTTGAGTAGAAGCTTTACGAAGCTTTACTAAGCAAGACTTTGGTACTTAAGTACTAGTACTTATTCTGTAAAGCGGCTTACTAGGTAAAGGTATGAGCTGGAACTAGTTTTTTTTTTTTAGGGATCCGTACCGCTCCGCTGTCTGTCTTTCCGTCTGTCACCAGGCTGTATCTGATAAACCGTGATAGTTAGGCAGTTTCACAGATGATATTTCTGTTGCCGCTATAACAACTATGATTGTAAACCCAATTTTTTTTAAATTCACCTTTATTGTCCTACTGCTGGGCAAAGGTCTCCCCCATTTCCTTCCAAACATCCCTATTTTGGACTCCGGAAGATGGATACAGAAAAAGAGGTAAGCCTCGAAAGCGTTGGTGTGATGATATCATGACCAATGAAAAAAAAATGGTCTGAAGTGGCACAAAACCCTATTTACTTACCGCAAATAAAGATTGATTGAAATGCTATACAACAAACGTGATTTTATTTTGTTTGTTTTTGGTCGAATTTGATAACGGCAACAGGTAGACGCTTGAAATATTCACAGAATATTTAGTTATACATGCACTTTAAAAATAAATAATATAATAAAAATAAAATTAATATTAAAGGGGGTTTCCCGTACAACAGATATGATTTGATCGCCGTTTTTATAGATAACGGTATGGAACCCTTCGAGCGCGAGTCAGACTCGCATTGGTAAATTTTTTTGAAATTTGGGATTGTTCTATTTCCTGATTTGTAATTTACGTTTCTTTTTCAGATAGATGGAATAACCCTCCTCAGGTACCGCCTACCCCTAGACGTATTTGACGACCCTGAACACAACCCCAACAACCAGTGCTACTGTGAAATAGACACGGCCACTTGCCCCCCTCGGGGGGTCATTAACGTCACCGCTTGCACTATGGGTAAGATTACAATAATAATCTTATTCTCCTACTCCTCATCATTTCGAGTAGGTGACACGGTCAATAGACACCCTGGTGTCAGAATTCTCTGGAACCGCCCCTCGGCCTCTGACGTCGTTCCTTTAACTACTACCAGATGGCAGCCGGGACCAACGGCTTAACGTACCTTCCGAAGCACGGAATCATCAGACAAATCAGGTGATTCAAGCCTGCAATGTCCTAACCAAACTGGAAACAACTAAACAAAGTATGCTTCCCGTGGGAATCGAACCCACGACCCCCAGGTCTACAGGCAAACGCCTTAACCACTGGAGCACGGAGGCAGTTATCTTCATATCTGTAATCATAGGAATTGAAAATTGATGAGAAATGTAGAGACCAATAAACTAGCTGGCGCCCGTGGCTCCGCTCACGTTTATTTCAATCTCCCGGGATCAGTACTTATTCCGAGATGAAAGGCAGCCTAGACACCCGGGTCTACAGGCAAACGCCATAACCACTGGACCACGGAGGCAGGTACTCCGCTTACTCCTAACCTGAGTCTATGTTTCTTAAAAGGCCGGCAACGCTCTTGTCACACTCCTAGTGTGGCAGTTGTCTATGGTCAGCGGTGATCGCTTACCATCATGACCCGCTTGCTCATTTGCCGTCCTGTGTCATAAAAAAAAACAACGGGTTGCACTCCGGCAGTGCCGGCAGAAGTAAAAACTCCGCGCGGTAAAAGAGGGGGGATATACTTCCTCTCCTACGCCGCGCCGGTCTCAGGTCACGAGTCACGAGTCCCTCTACGAATTTTTGGTCAGGTTTCCGCGCGAGATTAACATTTTTTACCCTTTCCAAAAAGAGCACAACACCGCTAAAGAAGTTTTCGCTTCAAAAGTTGAATTCTGTACTTCGGTATTGTAATCTTATACCTTTAAACGAGCATTTCTTGTATATTTATTTATTTATATGTATGTATGTACATAAATTTATTTCTATGATCTCGGAAACGGCTGAAAGAGCGACCACGGGCCAGATTTCGAAGGTTGTGAATCAAATCAAAGTGAAGCGAAACTTTTCCATTACATTTCTTCGACATTTCTTCGCTATATAAGTAATAAATAAATATATATATATATATACGAACAAAGCTCCAAAGTTAGTTCGAGACTTGTGTTATGGGATACTAACTCAACGATGCTATATTTTATAACAAATATATTTATAGATAAACATCCAAGACCCAGGCCAATCTGAAAAAGAGGAGCTCGTCGCTCCGTGTAGTATAATGTGTTTGTTTCCACATTTCGTTTACAAAAATCGGCAATCTGAAAAAGATCATTTTCCATCTTGACCTGACCGGGGATCGAACCCGGCACCCTCGTGTCGCAGGCTGGCGTGTAAACAAACCACTGCGCAACGGAGCTCGCCAATTAACTTGGTTTTTATTTTCAGGAGCTCCGGCCATGGTTTCCTTCCCCCACTTCCACCTCGGCGACCCGAAGCTCCGGGAAGAGATCGAGGGTCTTAAACCCGACCCTGTCCTTCACGAGTCGTATCTGGACGTCCACCCAACACTGGGCCTATCTCTCAATGGGAAATCTAGGTAAATTTAGTTATTTGTTCTTCTCTTCAATGCTGGTCTGGGAGAAAAGAAAAAACATAGAATGTGCCAGCTGCTTCTCTTCCCGCGCAGACCGTAGGAGCCGGTTAAGGGAATGGGCGAAAATTTAAAGAATCATGACAAAAGGCGATGCGGCTAGCAACCCATCACTATTTTGATTCCGTTTTCCACCTTTACGCCTACCAACTCGCTAAACGTGGCTTTTCGGACTTATGGCCTTTGGCTTTGTCTACCCCGTAAGGAATAAAGACGTGATGATATGTATGTATGTATTTTTTTACGGCAAACGAGCAAGCGAGTCACCAGATGGTAAGCGATCACCGCTGCCCATGGACAACTGCAACACCAGGGTGTGACAGGTGCGTTGCCGGCCTTTCAAGGAGTTGGGGGAGCACATTGGGGGGAGGACATGGGGTGAATGGGGGGGAGGATGGGCCTCCGGCTCATCCTCAATAAACATCAATGACACCTCTCCAACCCGTCTGGCCAGCGAGGAGAGTGAAGGACAAATCCTCTGTCTGCTCTGGCAAAGTATGGCTCCGGTACCACAGAGAGGGTCATGCTCCTGCAGTGGAGACTAAAAAGACCTGATTATGATGATATGTAGTATTGATTATTTTGACTTATGAAACTAGCGTATTTTTTTTTCATATTTGTTTTACGGCGTTTAGCTTTCTATGCCTTTTAGCCCTTTATATTTTTCTATGTGTTATCAACGAAATGGTGGTGTAATTAATTTCGTTGATTCAATGGAGCCCCTGGCGACAATTCCCACGAATCCACTGGTTTGATCATAGACGCAGTAGCAGTAAAGCGAGCGACCAACAGCCCACTATGTAAATCTTACTACAGCCGCACCATGACACTTTATTTTAGTTATTCCACACATTGTTCATAAACATGGGCATTTACAACCAAATTACAACGATTTCACATTATAAACTCTACTAGAAGCAATTTGCAAAACAATCCAAAAGAAAAACCGTGTAGTCCGCCGAAATTCCCGCCAAGAACTCATGAAACTAACCTATTGCAGTAGGTTTTTTTTTCTAAATAAATGATTGCTTTATTTTCAGCTTACAACTCAACTTCCAAGTGAGGAAAACTGGAATGTTCACGTCCCTAGGATTCCTGAAGCAAGGGCTTATTTTACCGGTGGCCTGGATAGAAATGGTGAGTGGGCTTTTAACTCATGGATTTCGGCCCATAAGAGTTGCTGCTCTCCAAAAGATTTTGCCATAGATTCTCGGATTGGCCCGTCAGGCTATGCATGCACGTATAGGCGGCCCATCAGGCAATATGAGAGTTTGCTGTCTCTCCAAGCCTTGCGCACACAGGCAACGCCCAAAGCCGAGGTCCGTCCCTCCTGGACCCCTGGAGGGACGGACCTCGGCTTTGGTGATGTTGTCTATAAAGGTTGAGGGCACTCTGCCCTCGCCTCAAACGCCCGGTGAAGTAGCGAAAGCTCACTTGGAGCTTGGGATACTACCATCCGTCCGGATTAGTCTGGACATGTCCGGACTTTTAGACCCTTGTCCGAACTTTGTCCGCCCCTTTAATTTGTCCGGATTTATTAGTATATGAGTAGTATATGAGTGATAAAACTTTCTTTTATATAACAAAAAAATATCAAAAAAAAGAAACGTCTGCCTGCCTACCATGCTTACCATAGCACTGAACTAAACTAATAATGTATCCAAAAAAAGTCCGGACTTTTATCGAAATGTCCGGCTTTTTGCCAGGGTATTTCAAATTCCTAAATGGTAACCCTACTTGGAGCTAGCTACATAACATAGTTGACAGCTCCGTGGCGCAGTGGTTAACACGCCAGCCTGCGACATAGAGTGGTTCGATCCCCGGCCAGGTCAAGATGGAAAATGATCTTTTTCAGATTGGCCTGGGTCTTGGATGTTTATCTATATATGAATATGTTATAAAATATAGTATCGTTGAGCTAGTACTCCATAACACAAGTCTCGACCTTACCTTGGGGCTAGCTCAATCTGTGTGATTTGTCCGTATATATTTATTTATAGTCAAGAAATAATAAATAAATAAATATATACGGACAAATCACACAGATTGAGCTAGCCCCAGAGTGCCCAAAGTAAGTTCGAGACTTGTGTTATGGGATACTAGCTCAACGATACTATATTTTATAACAAATACATATATAGATAAACACCCAAGACCCAGGCCAATCTGGAAAAGATCATTTTCCATCTTGACCTGGCCGGGGATCGAACCCGGGCACTCTCGTGTCGCAGGCTGGCGTGTTGACCGCTGCGCCACGGAGCTAGTCAAAGTTAGAAAAAAGTTAGAAAAAAAAAATGGATGCTGGTAGTGCCTGTGTTATACTTTTGTACGAGATGTGGTTAGATGCATTTATCCTGTAAAAAAAGGAAAGCTAAAGAATAAAAGGAAAATATTAAATGTTATACAAAGCCCTTCAGGCGAGTAGTAAGCTAATAAACATGGTCCGTGGATATGTATTTTCACATTTAAGAAAATCTCAAAATGATCCTCAAGCGCTTTTACTTAATAATGGCCTTTACTTGAGAGACCGTGGACTGAATTACCAAAAACTCTAAAAATTATTCATGAATGATTCAGGTAACTTAAATAAATCCATTCATTCAATTCATGAGTATGCATAGCGTAAGCGCATAGAACAATATTACTCCTCCTAGCACTTAGTAATATTCTGATATCTAGGTATTATCCTAGCGAATCGTATAAACGCGTCGTGTTGCTACTTTAGACTATAATCAATGTGTGTTACCAGTGATGGATTACTTACGGGTCCGAAACGTAGTCCCTTACTTTGGGCCTCATAAGAAAGCTCAAAGTCACTCAAAGGGCTATGGAGAGAGCTATGCTCCGTATTTCTCTGCGAGATCGAATCAGAAACGAGGAGATTCGTAAGAGGACACAGGCCACCGACATAGCTCAGCGGATTAGCTCTTTGAAGTGGCAGTGGGCGGGGCACATAGCGCATAGAACCGATGGCCGATGGGGCAGAAGGGTTCTCGAATGGCGACCACGTACCGGCAAGCACAGCGTCGGACATCCACCGACCAGATGGTCGGACGACCTGACTAAGGTAGCAGGAAGACGCTGGATGCAGGCCGCTTCCAACCGGTCGTATTGGAAATCCTTGGCCTATGTCCAGCAGTGGACTTCTCGCGGCTGAGATGATGATATTGTTGCTACTTTATAGTTGTAGTGTAGGCGACCGTAAAGATTTGATACTTGTATTTTTCATTTTGTGTGCGTTATTCCAGCCAGATTTTGTTGAAAATTTACGAAAATCGACATTGAAGTGCAATAGATAATTAGATATAGAGCTTCTGTAAATAGTAAGCTGATTTTTAAATTTAGTAAGCGTATACTTTTTTAATTATTTGATAAAAACAGTTCCGGCTAGAGTAACGTTACCGTAGCCAGATCTTTTTTTGTTTAAGGGGAATTTTGAAATAAAAGTTATGTAAATAATTAGATATCAATTTGGTATAAATGGTACAACTTAAATTGTATTTGTATTTGCTATGGTTGCGAAGATATTTGAAATCCTGCTGGAGTAACGGTTTGCCCAATTGCTGTATCTTGGAATTGACTAAGCAGATGATGATGATTTTTGTACAGGACATCTGGCTAATTAGTTATAGTTTATAGCGCAATAAAGGAATTCACAGTAATTAACCGTTTAGAAGTTATTTTCATTAAATAGAAATATGCTTTAATAGGTCCTAGCACTTCCAATAACCGCTCCAAAGACTAACTTTAAACGTTATTATATAGTGAAATACTGTCTATAAATGGTACCAAAGTTTCATTAGTATCCTATACGTCATTAAAAAGTTATGATGAATCTTCGATTTGTTTCGGCCATGGCGCACGGCGGAGTTATTTAACGACCGATTAACCGAGTTTCCTGTACGAGTGGTCACTGAATCTTTTGTAAATAATTAGATATACATGTCAATTTAATACCTAATAAATTTCAGACGTGTAGATTAATTAATTAACGAAATAATTGAAAAAATGATGTTTGCGTGGTTACCCGACCAAATCTAGAATGTTATGAAAAAGCGGCCGCGCCATACATTATACCAACCTTCTTAAACTTACTAGATAATTTCATACTCGTACGTGTTTTGTACAGACGAGCTACATAAGTGATATAATAAAACTTAGATATAACTAATATTATATTAATATAAAACATTTTTGTATCTTTAGATATAATACTGTTGACTAGCTCCGTGGCGCAGCGGTCAACATGCCAGCCTGCGACACGGAGTGACCGGGTTCGATCCCCGGCCAGGTCAAAATGGAAAATGATCTTTTTCGGATTGGCCTATATCTTGGATGTGTATCTATATATGTATTTGTTATAAAATATAGTATCGTTGAGTTAGTATCTTATAACACAAGTCTCGAACTTACTTTGGGTCTAGCTCAATCTGAGTGATTTGTCCGAAAAAAGGTAAGTAAGTTTATAAATTAGCTTTAAAAATAATCACAGGTTTTTTCTTATGGACCAATATGCAATGTCGCATGCTTATGTGAAATTAAAAAGAAAGAATTTATAAATACCTATATCTTTTTTATGTTATCGTTCCGAATAAGTTAAAGTAAAATACTTATAGTCATAAAACTATCCTATCTCTCAAGTTGGATCGAACTGCACATGGTGTGCGAATTTTATTATAATCGGTTAAGTGGTTTAGGAGTCCATTGAGGACAAACATTGTGACACGAGATTTATATATATTAAGATATAAAGTTTTATTGTATAAAATCACAGATCAACAATAATAAAATGTAATAACATCACAGTGTAGTATGTACTTACATATTTTATCTACAGTAAGTATCTACTTCCTATTGCTTCCTGTAATCTGATTAAAAAAATCACAAATGTCTTGGACTAGCTGTTGCCCGTAACTTCGTTCGCGGCAATTTCCGTTAGTATGATTAATTAGTACAGATGAATAATTTTTCCCCGTTTTCAAAACATTTTTTATTAATGCTTCGCTCCTATTGGTCGCAGCGTGATGTTTTATAGCCTAAAGCCTTCCTCAATAAATGGACTATCTAACACAAAAAGAATTTTCCAATTTGAACCAGTAGTTCCTGAGATTAGCGCGTTCAAACAAACAAACTCTTCAGCTTTATAATATTAGTATAGATAAAGATGCTTAAATTACGTTTTTAGTATAAAAATCAAAATACAATATTATAAATAAACGACATAACAATGCAGTTTACTTCTTAGGATACGTACTTTTTAAAACAGTACAAGCTAAAGCTTTGTTTTATAGTAAACACTAGCTTTCGCCCGCAGCTCCACCCGCGTTAATGTCGATCCCACGGGAATAGTACTTTTTCCCGGGATAAAAGGTAGTCTATGTCCTTCTCTGTACTCCAGAGAACCTGTATACAAAATTTCATAGAAATCGGTTCAGTAATTACGGCGTGAAAGCTTAACAAACAAACAAACTCACTTTCGCGTTTATAATATTAGTAAGGATAACGCAGATTAACTACGAGTAAGTTATCAAGATGCTTCCACTACTAACTGCTAAGCTGTAACTGGTAGCTAGTAGCTAATTTAAAATAAATGTACCTACTTTTTAAAAATAGCTCGTCTGTACAAACCGCGTATGTATTATCCTGTAAGTTTTAGAAGGTTGTGGTAACGCGAGCAAAGTCTCAATTTAAAAAACGCAATAAAAAATTTAATATTATTATGTACATGTTTCCTACGCCGCTTTATCAATGTTTTTATGTTGGTTGTCCTGTCTGTTGTGGAAGCGTGGGGGGAGGAAAGATGGCGCGGAGCCTCTTCGCCCCTGACACTGCTGTCTATGAACCTTGACCGATAAGGTTGTTTTTTGACCAGTCGCGCGCGCCTGCATATATGTAAATGTGCATTATTCATTGTGATTCTATTTTGGGAATCATACGCCGCCGATTGACGCTGGATCTCGTGAATCCATTTATTCTGTGAAAAAGGGATAAGGACTCGTAATCCTTTGTGTAAAGACTGACACGTGTATTGTTCACCAACACCCCCTGAAGAAGTCCTGGCGGTGGATAGCAGCTTCTTGGACGTGCATCGACGTGGAAACGACATTCAGGTCAGTCCTCATATTAACATTGATAGCGGTTCTTATCATATCCCTTTTTTTACACGCAGTGAAGATACCTTAGGCATCTTCATTCTTTGGGAGCATATCCCACCAGGTGGTAGCTATTTACACGCTAACCTACCATAAGTTTTGGTCCTTTCGAGTCTGGATAACATCCAGCTTAAAAATTCCCGCTATTTTTGCGTATTTTACGCACAAAAACGCATTTCTCAGCGCCGCCATATTCATTGGCTGACGCTTATTTTACGCCCCATTACCCAGTAGTTTGGTTTATAAGCTGAGATAATATTCCAGCTTATAAACTCGCTTATTTCACGTAATTTTACGCATAAAACGCAATTTAGTAGTGCCGGCACAAACACCGGCCGACGCCCATTTTTGCATTCCATACTGTTAAATACAGTATTGTCAGTAAATACATACAATATATGGATGCAAATTGCTTTGCATAATTGGTTATAATCTAGTTGGTTAAAACTAACTTATCGCTGCTTCTTAACTTGTAGTTTTTTCGCCCGTACCAAGCACCGCCTACCCTCAGATTTTCAATATCAAGATTTTAAGTCGCAATTATGACGGAAAAATCAGGAGATAGCGAAGTTAGGATGACTTTGTTAGTCAGTAAGAGGGACGCATTATTTCAACGTGTTAATCGTTTGTATGATGCATCGAAGAAGATTGTTTCGTACGATTTGTCGTTAAGAAGTAATGAAAATTTTATGTCTGAATCAGAAATGTTAGATGATTGGCGCCATTAGTTTGAATCTATTGTAGATGAAATAAATAAATTAAAATTGAGTTCAAGACCTATCGGGGTCCCAGACTACGCCTGTCTGGACTCATTTGAAGATTTATATTCGCGGATTAAACGAACTCGAAATAAGATAAACGAGAGCTTGAAGCAGAGTTCACACACTGCGAGTGACTCAAACAAGTCAGTAGTGAAATTAGAACATTTAGTAATTCCGAGTTTTGACGGTCGCCCAGAAAATTGGAATGTTTTCTATCAGTCATTTAAGACTAATATTCATTTGAATCAACAATTGTCTGACTCGCAGCGCGTGCAGTATTTAATTGCCAAATTGACTCATGACGCATTAAAATTCACTGCAGGTATTGTTCCCAGTGGAGAAACGTATCAAATCTTATGGGACAGCTTGGTTAAAAAATATCATGATAAACGTGCCCTAGGTACATTTTATTTAAATAATATTTTAGACTTAAAAAATTGCTCGCATAGTGCGAACGCACTTGACTCATTTATAAGTAAATTTTCCGCATCATTTTCGGCACTTAAAGAATTAGATATACCTGATCTGACAGACTTTGTTATGCTACAATGCGCTTTAAGAAAAATGGATGCTCAAAGTATTCAATCATTTGAATTATCTGTTCGGGATGAAAAGATACCAACAACGCAACAGCTGATCTCCTTTGTACAAGATCAGGCTAAAATATTGGAGCGCTCCAACCCTCGTTACTCATCATATATGAATAAGCAACCCGTAACTAAAACCCGTGATCAGACGTCACATACCTATAAGACGTTTATGACCGGTACTAATGTACATACAGGTTGTAGCTTATGCGCTAAAGGTGATCATAGACATTCATACGATTGCCCACAGTTTAAGAGTATGCGCGATGCTAAAACTCGATACGATTATATCAAATCGAAACGCGGGTGCGTTAATTGTTTGAGTACCCTACATACGCTACCGGATTATAAAAGTACTTCGGTCTGTTTCTGTCAGAAAAAACATCATAAGTTGTTGCACTTTGCAAATAACAATAATCATAATTTGAAATCACGCGCGAATGTAGGCGCCGGAGCCGTTGAGCATTTGTCACAGTCGACCGCGACTTCATGCGCAGCCGTATCTGTCGATCGGCCCGCTTTGGAACATAATAATATTCAAACGTTTTCTGTCACTACTATGCTTCGCGAGAATTCAATTATGAACGCAGATACGTCTTCTCAGTCGTATGCTACTAGTTATAAGGGTGATATTATTTTATCGACCGCTCAAGTTTATGTATGCCCTAAAGATGGTATTAATAAAAAATATATCGTTCGTTGTTTGATTGACAGCGCGTCACAAAATAATTTAATAACAACGGAATGTTGCCGCTCGCTTAATTTACCAATAACGCCTTTAAGTAATTCTTTTGTTAAGGGTGTTGGTTCGAACTCTAGTCCTATATTAGGCTATGTTTATTTAAATATTGAGTCCCGTGTCTATCCAGATAAAAAATATGCTATTCATGCATTGGTAGTAAAATGTATCACGGATCAATTACCCTCGCGATTTATCGATTGTCGAGAATTCGACACGCGCAATCTGCACCTGGCGGATTTAAGTTGGAATATCCCTGGAGATATTAATTTAGTTCTGGGTGCTCAGCTTTTCCCATATATATACCTAGGTGATAGGGCAGATTGTGGACCGCGCGCGCCGCCGGCAATTTTCACCACGCTCGGTTATGTATTTATGGGCGAATGCCCACGTAAAGATGTTTTGCCCGCAACTTCGTCTTTTACCGCGCTAGCATTAAATGATTTAGTGCAGAAGTTTTGGGAACTCGAAGAAGTGCCCACAAAACGCTTGTTGTCTCCTGAAGAGACAGAGTGTGAAAATATTTTCGCTTCGACCGTGAGTCGCGATGATTCCGGTCGTTATACCGTCGCTTTACCCTTCAGCAGGGACCCTGCTGAACTTGGCAACTCGTATGCCACCGCTTACCGCCGCTTTATTTCGCTGGAACGTAAATTACGTCAAACGCCCTTAGTACGCGAGAATTACAATAAAGTAATTCAAGATTATATCGATAATGGGTATCTTAGCCCCGTCGATGTGTCTGATTTGACCTCTGATGGTTATTATATACCTCACCACGCCGTGGTACGCCCTGATAAGCCGTTACCGCGTATTGTCTTGGACGCAAGTGCCAAAACACATACTGGATTTTCACTTAATGATATTTTACACATCGGCCCAAATCTACAGGCTGATTTATTTGTATTGTTATTGAATTTTAGGATGTTTCCTATCGCCATAAACGCAGATATAAAACAGCACTATTTACGTATAGGCGTTATGCCGGAGCAGCGTAAATACCTACGCATTTTATTTAGGTTCAATGAATCGGAACAAATTCGCACCTTCGTTCTCAACAGGCAACCCTTTGGTCTCAGGTCTAGTCCATACATAGCTTTACGCACAGTGAAACAGTTGGCTTCGGACATGAGTTCACACTATCCTGAAGCAGCTAAAGTGGCTGAAACCTGTTTGTATATGGACGATTTGGTCCATTCCACAGCTGATAAAAGCTCTGCTAAGCTGTTAGCTCGTGATTTAATTAATTTGTTCAAATCTGGTGACTTTGACCTAGTAAAATGGTCGAGTAGCTGTCCTGAGCTACTTGATTCACTTCCTGATTCGCACCGCAAATCAATCGAATTCGATTTACACAACAACTCATCTAAAGTTTTAGGTCTTTCCTGGGATCCTTGTGAGGATAATTTGTTTTTCACCACTATCACAATTGCTGAAAAATGCACTAAAAGAAACATACTTTCGGTTGTGGCTAGATTATTCGACGTACTCGGTCTAGTTGCGCCTGTGATACTCGCAGCCAAATTGCTTATTAAGGAGTTATGGCTCTGCAAGAGTGATTGGGATGACCTGGCTCCAGAGAACATACGTGCCCGCTTTCACGCACTCGCTCAAGAGATGCACTTGCTTAACACTTTGAAAATTCCTCGACATGTTGGTGTGGAGGTCGGGTGTGAGCTGCGTCTTGTTGCTTTTTCGGACGCCAGTATGAATGGACTAGGAGCAGTTATTTATGCTCATTGCACTTACCCTTCTGGTATTATTGAAACGCGTCTACTTTGCGCAAAATCGAAAATTAGCCCTACGAAAATTTCCACTCTCGCTCGCCTTGAACTTTGTGCTATTTTACTCATGTCAAAATTGATAAAAATTGTACGAGATACATTCGTTGAACGCATGACCATAGTGGACATATACGCATTTTCGGATTCCACGATAGCTTTATCGTGGGTTCATTCTTCCCCGCATAGATGGTCAATCTTTGTTGGCAACAGAGTAGCCCAGTGCCAAGAAAATTTAGACGCTAAACATTTTTATCACATAGCTGGTGCTATTAACCCAAGCGATTGTCTTTCTCGTGGCATGTTGCCATCGCAACTTTTGTCTCACGATCTGTGGTGGAACGGCCCTCCTTGGATTCGCGAGCCGCCTGAAAAATGGCCTATTATTCCGTTCGCTCCCGCTAATTGTAATGATTTGCCTGAACATAAGGCTAATGTTATGGCTGTCACAACGCATATAGAGGAACCACTCTTGTGTACATTGGCACAACGAGTTTCTTCTTGGCAAAAATTGCTACGCATTATAGCCTATGTACTTAAATTCGCTAAACCTAAACTCAAAATCAATCCTCTATCTGTAGCAGGATTAGCAGCTGCTGAAAGGGCTCTAATTCTTGCTGTTCAATCAGTGCATTTTGCTGAAGATATCAAACTACTCAAAGCTAAGAAGTTACCTTCAAAGAAGCTGCAGAACTTGGCAGTATTCTTAGACGCTGAAGGAATCTTACGTATAGGAGGAAGATTTTCTGGGTCGATGCTTCCGTATGAAGCTAAACATCCAATTTTACTTCCAAAACGCGATCATATTGTCGATCTAATAATTCAACATTCTCATGTTTTCAACTGTCACGCTGGACCTGGACTTCTTATGTCAATTATAAGACAGCGCTACTGGATATTAGATGCCAGAACAGTCATTAGGTCTAAGTGTCGGAAATGTAACACTTGTTTCAAGTTGAACCCTACGCATCCCACGCCTATAATGTCTGCATTGCCGTGGTACCGTGTGACAGAGACAGCGAAAGCTTTTGTTCATACTGCTTGCGATTATGCTGGACCTGTACGCATTACCCTTTCGCGTCGCAGAGGTCGACATGCTCAAAAGGCATACATTGTACTTTTTATTTGTATGGTGACAAAGGGTATTTATCTGGACTTAGTCTCAAGTCTGACATCCGACAGTTTTTTAAACGCATTCAAGCGCTTTATTTCCCGCCGCGGTCCAGTGTCTTGCTTATATTCCGATAATGCCACAACTTTTATTGGTGCCAAAGCACAATTGGATGAGCTTTATAGTTTTTTGACAAGTTCAACCTTCAAAAACGCACTGTCTAATGAGCTTTTGTCTCAAAAAATAGATTGGAAAACAATTCCACCCCGATCCCCTACATTCGGGGGAATTCGGGAGGGGAATATAAAAAGTATGAAAACGCATTTATATAGGGTGATTGGAAACCAGTTGCTCACTTATGAAGAGCTATTGACGGTTCTAGCGCAAGTTGAGTGTATCTTAAATTCTCGGCCTTTGAGTGTCATTTCTTCTGATCCACACCCTGAAGTTTTAACTCCCGCGCACTTTCTAATGTCCACTCCACTGCAGTATTTGCCTGCCACTGATCTCTCAGATCAGCGCTATAGTTTATTGGAACGCAAAAAATTGCTCGACCATATGGTTCAATCCTTTTGGAAAAAGTGGCACCTTGAATATCTGCACACGTTACAAGTCAGACAAAAATGGGCTACAACAGACAAGCCTGTAGAGATAGGAACAGTTGTTCTATTAGAACAGGAAAACTCAGCTCCATTGACTTGGCCATTAGGAATAATTACTCATGTCTACAAGGGTACAGATAACGTCGTTCGAGTAGCGACCGTTAAAACGCAGAATGGCATTTATAAACGCGCTGTTACCAAATTATATCCTATTCCAACACAATAAATTCATTTAACTCTTTACGCATTTAGTATAAATTTAGTTTAGGTAGCTATAATTTGAATTAATTCGCTATATATCTCCTGATTTACCATGTATAAATTTATTTTTGTATTGAAACATCTTGCGACGTTTCAAGGCGGGGTGCATGGTAACGCGAGCAAAGTCTCAATTTAAAAAACGCAATAAAAAATTTAATATTATTATGTACATGTTTCCTACGCCGCTTTATCAATGTTTTTATGTTGGTTGTCCTGTCTGTTGTGGAAGCGTGGGGGGAGGAAAGATGGCGCGGAGCCTCTTCGCCCCTGACACTGCTGTCTATGAACCTTGACCGATAAGGTTGTTTTTTGACCAGTCGCGCGCGCCTGCATATATGTAAATGTGCATTATTCATTGTGATTCTATTTTGGGAATCATACGCCGCCGATTGACGCTGGATCTCGTGAATCCATTTATTCTATATCCCTTTTTTTACACGCAGTGAAGATACCTTAGGCATCTTCATTCTTTGGGAGCATATCCCACCAGGTGGTAGCTATTTACACGCTAACCTACCAGGTTGGTATAATGTATTGCGCGGCCGCTTTTTTATAACATTCTAGATTTGGTCGGGTAACCACGCGAACATCATTTTTTTCAATTATTTCGTTAATTAATTAATTTACAGGTCTGAAATTTAGCAGGTATTAAATTAACATGTATATCTAATTATTTACAAAAGATTCAGTGACCACTCGTACAGGAAACTCGGTTAATCGGTCGTTAAATAACTCCGCCGCGCGCCATGGCCGAAACAAATCGAAGATTCATCATAACTTTTTAATCACGTATAGGATACTAATGAAACTTAGGTACCATTTATAGACAGTATTTCACTATATAATAACGTTTCAAGTTAGTCTTTGGAGCGTTTATTGGAAGTGATAGGACCTATTAAAGCATATTTCTATTTAATAAAAATAACTTCTAAACGGTTAATTACTGTGAATTCTTTTATTGCGCTATAAACTATAACTAATTAGCCAGATGTCCTGTGCAAAAATCATCATCATCCGCTTAGTCAATTCCGAGATACAGCAATTGAGCAAACCGTTACTCCAGCAGGATTTCAAATATCTTCGCAACCATAGCAAATACAAATACAATTTAAGTTGTACCATTTATACCAAATTGATATCTAATTATTTACATAACTTTTATTTCAAAATTCCCGTTGAACAAAAAAAGATCTGGCTACGGTAACGTTCCTCCAGCTGGAACTGTTTTTATCAAATAATTAAAAAAGTATACGCTTACCAAATTTAAAAATCAGCTTACCATTTACAGAAGCTCTATATCTAATTATCTATTGCACTTCAATGTCGATTTTCGACAATTTTCAACAAAATCTGGCTGGAATAACGGACACTTTCATTTTTAGGGTTCCGTACCTCAACAGGTTAAAAGGAACACTTATAGGATCACTCGGTTGTCCGTCTGTCTGTCGCTCTGTCAAGACCCTTTTTCTCAGGAACGCGTTGAGGTATCAAGCTAAAATATATATCAAATAATTAGGTCTACTGTCCCTTTGAGCTGTGAAAAAATCAAACTTCTAAGCCAACGCCATGAAAAGATACAGCCGTTTATACCGCAAATTTTCTTGTTTTTTCGACATTCGCATGGGAATCAAAACCTTCAGGGTACTTCCCGTGAACTCAGAATCTAGAAATTTGGTGCGAAGCAACGCACAGATAAAGGAAAAATTGCGAAAAGTATATTTTTTTTGTTACATCATATAATAAAAATATTTTTAATAACTTTCAACTTATTATAAATAACGGTACGGAACCCTTTGTGCGCGAGTCCGACTCGCACTTGACCGGTTTTTTACTTTTAATTACAGCCTTAATTGAAGTTTTATCTTATTCATACATACCCTTTAGATGGGCATGTGGTCCCAATAGATATTTTTGCTTAGCATAATACTCATCATTTAAATTAACCACCAGCAAGAAAAAGTGCCCGTGGTCCACCCAAGTGAACTAAGCAGGTGGACCACGACCCCTGACTGATCTCAACGCCTATTGTGTACGTTTTTTGTCAGACACATATGTCACATAGATGGCGCCATAAGTTTAGTTGTCAACTATGTATCCACCATATTATCTATACATATAATAAAACATCTATACATATTTTGTCTGTACATTTAGAATTTTTGACTGAAATAGATAGAGGGACACTTAAAAAGAATAATAGAAAGCAAAAAAATTTTTTTCGAATTTCTTTTCTGTCTGTCTGTCAGTCTGTCTGTCTGTCTGTCTGTATGTATGATCACGATTATCTCCGAAAATACTGAACAGATTTACTTCAAACTTTCACCAATTGCTTTGTTTTAACTCAGCAAAACATCTAAAGTTTATTTCATCAAAATCGGTTCATTAAAAAAAAAGTTATCGTCATTTGAATGAACTCAAGGCATTAGTTTGCCTGCAAATATACACGGTGAATTTTTTATCGTTTTGGACCCTTAAAGGGGTGACTCGGACTATCAAAATGAACAACTTTTCCTATGGGAACAATGCTGGGAACTCAAAAAAAAATGTGACATTCTCATACAAACTGGCGGCGGGACTCTTTTTTATGAAAATGACGAATTTTTTTTGAGTTCCCAGCATTGGTCCCATAGAAAAAGTTGTTCATATTGATGACCTGAGTCACCCCTTTAAGGGTCCAAAACGTTCCTGAGGGATGGACACTAACGGCGGCGGCGTAGCCGCGGGCAAACGGCAAACCAACCGAAACTGCTGCGCCTAGAAACTTGAAATTCGGTACAGGGGTTCTTTTATCGATGTGTGTGAGCGCTAAGAAAGGATATTAAGAAATTTTACTTCTAAAGGTGTAAAATTTGTATGGAAATTTTCTCATTTTTGGACTTAGACGTATGAAAATAAGTATATAAGTTCTAGGTTACAATTAAAAATATCTGTGTAGGTAAAATGGACGATATTTTCCCCTGAAGGGGTAAAATAGCGGGGTAAAGATTGTATAGGAATTTACTTATTTCTAGACTTAGAAGTATGTAAATAGTAAGTATGAAAATAGGTAAATAAATTCACGATTACAATTGAAAAAGATCTGTGTAGGTCAACTGGAAAAAAATCCCCCAGAAGGGAGTTTGTTGGAAATTTTCTCATTTCTGGACTATGAAGTATGAAAATAAATACGTATGTAAGTTCTCGATTACAATTAAAAAACATATATGTGGGTGAAATGGACAAAATTCACTCCTAAAGGGGTAAAATGGGAGGGTAAAAGTTTTATGGAAATTTTCTCATTTCTGGACTTAGAAGTATAAATAATATCCATACTTCCATACTAATACTAATATTATAAATGCGAAAGTAACTCCGTCTGTCGTTTTTTTACGCTTCAACCATTGAACTGATTTGGATGAAATTTGGTATGGAGGTGTGAGGCCCGAGGAAGGACATAGGGTATGTTTGATTCCGGGAAATTCTACTGTTCCCGAGGGATCGACACTAACGCGGGCGGAGCCGCGGGCAACAGCTAGTGAGAAAATAAAATCAGTAGGTATTCACGACAAATATCTTATTTGAGATGAAAAATATATTTTAGGCTTATACGTGGGGCGCACTATAAGTTTTCGGAATGAATATGAAAAAATACTATTAAAGGTACAAAATGATTTTTTTTTTTTTCAAAATAATCTCCCTTGGCGTCTATGCACTTTTTCATTCGATGAAACCAGTTTTGAAAACTTTTGTGCCACTCCTCTGTGGTGACCTCTGAAACGTGTTTTTCATACTCCTCGACAGCCTCTTCCGGTGATGAAAATCGTTGACCGCGTAATTGGTTCTTAATTTTTGGGAACAGAAAAAGTCACAAGGTGCCAGGTCGGGACTGAATGCAGGATGACTCATGAGTTCTACATTTTTCGCCTTCAAAAAGTCGTTTGTCTGTCTGGCCGTGTGAGAACTAGCATTGTCGTGGTGCAGGATGATACGGCGTTTACGGTTATTTTTACGGAGTTCGTCAATAACTTCCGGCAAACAAATGGTCGTGTACCAGTCACTATTCACTGTACGACGATTCTCTAAAGCAACAGTAGCCACGTGTCCAGTTTTATTAAAAAAAGAAGCAATCATCCGCTTAGATGCACTTTTCACGCGCGCCACTTTGGTTGGTTTCGGCTCATCTTGAAAGACCCATACGCTCGATTGCTGCTTTGTTTTGGGATCGTAGCAATAAATCCATGTTTCGTCACCTGTTACTATGTCCCACACCAAATTTGACGCACTTTCGTTGCGAATCTGGTAAGCATGGCACTGCACCAAGTGACGCGGTCCGTTTTTTGAGCCTCGGTCAAGTTGTGTGGGATCCACCGCGAGCACAGCTTTCTCACACCCAAATGTTTGTGTAGGATTAATTGTATTTGACTCATGCCTATTTCTAAGGATGCGCGAATTTCATGGTAGGTCACATGCCTGTCTGTTTCAATCATACGGCGCACAGCATCGATGTTTTTGTTGGTCACAGCCGTGGACGGCCGACCATCGCGAGATTCGTCACTGAGATTGATACGACCACGCTTTGTCACGCAGTTGTCTTGCATGGTGCTTCATTGCCAAAAGCTGTTTCAAGCCGAGCGATGCTCTGTTGAGCTGTCAAATTACACTTAAAATCGTAGAAAATCATACTACGAAAATTTTCCCGAGTTAAATCCATGTTGATGCAGAGACACAATTTTTTAAATGGCGCCACAAGGTAAAAACAAAAGACAGTCAAATAATAATAATAATAATTTGTTTAATTCAGGCACAATTATACAGACCTATATCATAACATAAATTTAGACGGATTATAAATTAAAATTAAGTTAAAATTAAAAAAAAATTAAATAAGATAATAGTAGTAGGTATAAAAAGTGTACAGTAGATGTAAATTAAACTAAAAAACAAATGACACAAACTGCATTCTACAGCCAAAGAGTTCTATTTTCAAATGTTGCAATAAATTTTTAAATATTGTTTATGTAAGTGGCCAGTTCCGGAAACTTACAGTGCGCCCTATGTATTAGAACAATATCTTTCAGTTTTACATAGTTTAGGCTAACGCCATCTAGTGACGGGTGGAAAACTAACTATTGCACTGCAGCGCCCTCTCCGCCGCCCATAGTGGCAGTTAGTGGAACTAACCACCACAACCTGCCGTCGACCGGCCTACTGCTTTTAACAGGGGTCAATATTTTGTGTGAGGTTGGCAGTATATATATACGTTAGTAATATACTGTCTTGACATGGGTATACCTACAAGTTACATTGATATTATTGAATACAATTCACTCGCCACAGGAGTAAAGGCCATCCCCACATCTTAGACGCTTGGGCCTCTAAAAATGTCAGAGCGTCACGTGGTTTTTTTCCTCGTACAGCAGGATTGAACAACGGACGTCCCGAGGTTTTCTCTGTATGCTATAACTTGAGGTCCTTCAAAAGGCGTGTTTACAGGTATCTTAAGAGTCGGCCACGCATCAGCACCTCTTCTGGTGTTGCAGATGTCCATGGGCGTCGGTGACCACTTCCCATCAGGTGGCTCGTCTGCTCGTTTGTCGTCAAATATACATAAAAAAAATACAATAGTTCCCTAATAATTTGTTGATTTTCTTCCAGAGCGTCGACGAGCTCCCCGAAAGTCTCCGCTCGCTCATCTACCACGGCACATACTCCACGGCGGCCGTGCAGCTCGGGCTCACGGTGACGAGCGTAGCGTCGCTCGTGGTGTCCGCCGCCTGCCTCTTCATGCTGCTCTTTAGCAGACGGCCGAAGCCCTGTGTCACGGTCAAACTTCAGACGGAGAAGCCGCAGCAGTTATCGTAATGTGATTAAGCCTCTCTAGATAGCTACGGTATCTAAATAATTGTGTAAATGATTTTGAGTTACCTGGCAATGTTAAGCCTTAATGGAATAAAAAACTGAAATAAGGAACCGGCCAAGTGCGAGTCGGACTTGCGCACGAAGGGTTCCGTACTATAAAAACGGCAAAAAAGTTATGTCTGTTGTATGGGAGCCGCCCTCTGTTTTGCTTTAATTTAAGTATTTATTTTTAAAGTGTATATATATCTAAAAGTTCTGTAAATATTACAAGCGTGTTGCCGTTATCAATATCGAGAAAAAACAAGCTAAAATTCACGTTGGTTGTATGGCAGCCCCCTTAAATATTTATTTGATTCTGTTTTTTAATACTTTTTTCAGTTATAGCGGCATCAGAAATATATAATCTGTGAAAATTTCAACTCTCTAACTATGACGGTTCTTGAGATACAGCCTGGTGGCAGACGGACAGTCAGGCAGACAGACGGACAGCAGAGCCATGTTAATAGATTGTTACCCTTTGGGTACAAAACCCTAAAAAGGTAGAATAAAATGGGGCTCCCATGCAAATTCACCGTTAAGCTGATCAAATTTCTATGGGCAAATCGTCTATAAGCGCGATGGGCAATTTTTTAAGGTGGGAAAAAACGAACTCTTGACAGTGATTTTGGTTTACCGTTACCAAAATCAATACATTTTTTTTTTACAATAAGCATTTTTTTTTTTCAAAAATTACAATTTTTTTCTTGCCATAGTAGGTATATTATATTAGTGATACTAATTTCGTCTTGAAATATTGCCAGGCAGTTCAAAATCACCGTGATATTGAATGTGAAGTTGTTTGGTGCTCCTTGTCGGAAAAACTTTTAGATGTATTTTGACGAAATTGTACAATGTCATAACTAACACATTAAATTGGCAAATAAGGTAAGATTACGCGAATGAAGTCACGGGAAAACAAGTAATTTATAAAGAAGCGTTAAAGATTTCTAAGTAATGTATTTGTTAGTTAGTAATATGATTAAAAGCCACCAATGGTGCATGCAGGTGAACGGATCGGATTTTTGGGATCGGAGTGATCGGACCCCAAAAATTCAGGTACGGCCTTAAAACGCTCCCCTTCAACCCTGTCAGTAGCGCTATTTTCGAAATTACGCCGTTCGAAAACTAGCGATTGTTCCATACAAAAACCGCCCGAAGACGAGTGTCACACTTTTAAAAATAGTACCCCAGGTATTTCGTCATAATCATTTCTTCCGTGCGTTATTATAAACACAATTAGTATCGAGTAAAATGGGTTTAAATATCTCCTTAACGCTTGGGTTACTATCTCGCGACTATTTGGACGGTATCTTTGAATCTTTAAATCTATCCACCGATTTGTAGACGCTTGTATACACTTACAGAGATTTAGCTTGCCATGGTAGAGACTTCGAAAGTAATCTTGGCAATTTCCTTTGTCGAAATATCTTCAGAATGTCCATTTCTTGAAACGTCTTTTCTCCTAACGTCCTTCCTTTGAATGCTAGTTTCTCAAACAGAACATTATTCTGCGTATTTAAAAATATTATAACCTATAAATACCAATACGTCTTCTACGATTTACGGAGGAAATAGACATCTGATTTGCTTCTGATCCGATTTCAGTGTAACCCTTAAAAAAATATGAAAAACTCCCTTATTCTGCATGAAAGAACTCCAAGCTTTTTTTGATGTCTCTTACCAACTTTTTAACCCTCATCCATTATGGTGATACGTGGTGAGGTTTGTGACCACCCCTGCCCCATTTATTTTTTCTTAAAGGTTTTTAGGTCATTAAAAGATCGGAGTTGTACACTGCTAACATATAATATTTCACACGATCTATGAATCTATCCTTGGAGCTGGTCTCCTAAGATTTTTTTATTTTGAAAAAGGGACAGTGCTGTCATAAAAAAACATTATAACACCCGAAAACTCAAAACCGTCTTCATCATCATTATCAGGTCTTTTTAGTCTATTAATTAGTCTTATACATATATTAATTCTGTGCTAAATTTTATGTTAACTAATACTGTATTATGCCACAAAATTCCAAAAATAGTCGCTTTCGCCCAAGTGTTAAACATACTTATTTATAAGACAAAGTATATTTAAGGTTTTTTATATAGATCTGTTGATGATTGACATTCCATTTATTTTAAGTAAAGTATCAACAAGTTTTTTGTTGCGAAGTTAAATATATCTAAGTATACTAATTGTAACAAAGAAGAAATATTATTTATTTGAAGGACATGTTTAGGTCATGTTATACATTATAAATACGTTTAACACAGAGTAACAAAAAACTTCATGACAAAGTTAAATAAGTAAGTAGATAGTTTTTAAAATCCAAGAGTTCCAGTGAGGAAAATAATTTAGAAATTGTACTTATATTTTATTACGATGTTTAGTGTTATTATAATAAATGCGTAGTGAAGCTGAACTCTCAGATCTAATAAATTGAGCCAGATGGCCTATGGATGTAAGAATAATTACTGTTTACGCAGGTTAAGGGCAGCCCTAGGCGCAGCCCTCACTGGTGACCGCAAGTGGCATAACATCTCAGGCTCCTCCGTGCTTCGGAAGGCACGTTAAGCCGTTGGTCCCGGCTATCATCATTGATGTCAGTCGTTAAGCTATATCAGATGCCTTTAGGTAGTTTAAAAAATCAGAAACCAGTGCTGGCCGCTGTGAAAGTGGCCAATTCTGGTATCAGATTTTTCAGTTCATGTTTCTATGTTTTAAGTACTTTACCGTTTTGGTATGAGGGAGTAAGTAAATATTTTTAATTTGTAAATATTATTTCCTATATAGATAGTTTGTTCTTTCGTAAGCTATGTTTAGGTAAAAAAGACAGTAGATATATTTTAAAATAAGATTATATCGTATATTTTGTCAAAATCAGGAAAAATATTGATTTTCCAATAAATTAATGTTGGAATGTTAGGAATAGGAATTGCACGGAGGAATTGCTTCGAGTTTTTGGGTATATTAAGAGGAAACACTGTACTCGAGAGAATTGAAAAATAGGTATTTGTAAAATCTATTGTTGTCGCGCTGTCTGCCCAAACAACCCCCACAGAGTGCAATAGAGACAACTGCAGCTCGGACCGAAAGTACCTACCAATGAAAATTACACAAAATTAACGCTTCGTAGCCCCCTGATTTCTTCTCCAAAATTTAACCGTTTTAATTTCTTTTTTCATTAAAAAATTTAAATAAGCTATGGCTGTGGTTCTATGTTTTCTTTTTCTAATATAATCGCGTCGAATGTGTTTTTTTGATGTTTGAACACAACGAAAATTCTTACAAATATTTTAGGTTTTTGAAGGTCCATATCTCTTTACATAATTCAATTATGAAAAAAATTAAACACGGGACATGCTAATATATCGATAGATTTTTTTATTAATCATTGCTCTATCGGTATTATCTGGCGAAGATTGGGACTACGCTTGTATGGAAATACGGCCCTACGGACGTGTAAGTCGTCGTTCTAATTGAACACAAATACGCGATCATCGCAAGTTTGCGCGAATTACACTCTAAGAATTTGCGATCAAACTTATTGACGTCGAAAGTGTCCCAAATTCGTGCGATGATCTCGTATTTTTTCTTTTTCCGAGACCTGCAAAATAGATCATTCTAATATTACCCAAAAGTAGCGTTGCCACCCGTCCGATAAAGCCGGACAGTGTTAGCTTTTTGAGCTCTTGTCCGGCCTGTCCGGCATTTGTAAGGCTTTTTATACTATCGTTCAATTCAATCACGTTCATCAAGTTAAATTAGCATTCGGCTTGGGAATTCAAAAGTCTGGCTTTTAAATGTTTTTTATTCAATATTTTTGTCAGAAATCCTAATTTCTCTGTCCGGCTTTGGAACCCAAAACTTCCGACTCTTTTGACGGGTAAGTACGGTTAATTGATTTTTAGAGATACCTACGCTACCCGAAAGTAATATTTACTGCGCGTCTCGAAGTAGTCAATAGACACGACCCTTGCATCTATGTATGACCACGCGACGCGAGGGCGGGCTCGCGGGACTTTTTGTCATCGAGTGATCACGATATAGAGTGCTTTTCTGCTTTTATTTTGAAGTGCATTTTTGAAATGACACCGTTCATAAACGAGCAATTTTTCCATACAAAAATCGCTCGAAGACGAATGTCACACTTTCAAAAATAGTACCCATGGAGTGCTATTTGAAATGACGCAGTTCGTAAACGAGCAATTTTTCATACATAAATGACTCGAAGAAGAGTGTCACACTTTCAAAAATAGTACCCATGATCGCATCGGTGAATCGCACGATGATCGCGCATTCGCGTTCATTTAGGAAGATGCCTAAGAATCTATGTATACGTTAATATAAAAAAAATTGATGTAAATATTAGTCAATAAAACTGTTGATATTTTTGATGTTTTGTTTAATTTGCTCGACACCTCTACTTAACCTCTGTTGACCTTAAATCAAAACATACCTACATAAAACTACCTCCGTGGTCCAGTGGTTAAGGCGTTTGCCTGAAGACCCGGGGGTCGTGGGTTCGATTCCCACGGGAAGCATGTTTGGTTAGGACATTGTAGGCTTGAATCATCTGATTGTCTGATAATTAAGATAATTCCGTGCTTCCTAAGGCACGTTAAGCCGTTGGTCCCGACTGCCATCTGGTAGTCGTTAAAGGAACCACGTCAGAGGCCGAGAGGCGGTTCCGAAGAACCCTGACATCAGGGTGTGCATGGTCGATTGACCGTAACATCTACTCGAAATGATGAAAACATACAAACATACATATCAATCAAGGGGGGTACCGCGCGAACGAATAACGTCTCTACTGCGCAAGCCATTACGCTGCGTAAAACCATTAGGCAAATGTAATAAATTGAAAAAGTTAAGAATGGGAATGAAAATATTTCTATATATTTTCATGTGAGAATTATTGTTCGAGACGTAAAATTACAAACTTCTCGAAGAAAAATGTTTTTAGATTTCATAACATTATTTAATTTTCTTATGTATCTGTTTCAAAATCCAACAAGGCGGTGATCTTGTGCAAGGATCGACCTAAAATATACAAATAATTTTGATGTATTTAATTTATCCAGCGAATAGGCTAGTTTCCTAAAAAAATATAATTAGTCCGTCAGTTAGTAATTTAAAAAATATTGGACACGTGTATTTTGACCCGGGAAACTAGCCTATTGTACTAGTCATCATTTCGAGTAGGTGTCACGGTCAGTCGACCATGCACACCCTGGTGTCAGAGTTCTTCGGAAAGCACGTTAAGCCGGGACCACCGGCTTAACGTGCCTTCCGAAGCACGGAATCATCTTTATTATCAGAAAATCAGGTGATTTAAGCCTGCAATGTCCTAACCAAACTGGAAACAACTAAACAAAGTATGCTTCCCGTGGATATCGAACCCACGACCCCCGGGTCTACAGGCAAACGCCTTAACCACTGGACCACGGAGGTAGTTATTGTACTAGTGATTTAAAAATACGTAAAATTCCAAAATTTCGTGCAGTACCTTCTTAAAACGTTTTATCCCGACCCAGTAAGTATCGTTAGAGATAATTGCTCCGCTTAGAAAGCAGTTAACAGTTCAAACCCCACCCGGCCTAAATAGTAGGTACCACAAAATAAGAACGTACCTACCTACTAGTAGGTAATTGCGCCAGTACGTTTGTAGACCAATCTGCCGGCCTATTTGCTAACTCAGTGTACAACGTTTTGATAGTCATTTCAAAATACATTGCGTTTTATATATCTTTAACCCTTATGCATGAGTTTTTAGTTTTCAATAAAAGAGAAAATTTATAAAAGAATTTTTGCTAATTTATGCAAAAAAATGTCAAGAAAACAATTTATAAAAATTGCCCCCTCCCATAATTTTATTTAATTTTAATTTTTTTGATTATTTTTTTCAGATTATGAATAATTGTATAATTACACCTCTCCAACCCGTCTGGCCAGCGTGGAGAGTGTAGGCCAAGTCCTCTGGCTGCTCTGGCCAAGTATGGCTCTAGTAGTACAGAGAGGGTCGTGCTCCTGTGGACGATATAATACAAATTTATTTCCATTTTTATTATTTCAATATCACATTTTTTTTTATGTTTGCATTCCTAAATCGAGAGAGGTTCCCGTCGAAATGTCCCTTTGTATGAAAATGAAATGATAAAAAAAATACTCACGTCATATATTTTGAGCACAAACCATATTATATTTACAGTATATATTTATTTTATTATAAATATAATAGTATCAGGCATATAATTAATTTTTATTTAGACAAACCGTATATTGTTTATAAGCAACATCACGCATTTAAGGGCAAAAATTGTCAATCATATAAAACCCGCAATGTATTTTGAAATTACTATAAAAATGTTGGTCAGAGTTATCAAATAGGCCGGCTGATCTGACTCTAGTTACGATAATTTTTTATCGACCGTAGGGGTCGATAAAAAATTATCGTTAACTATCTGCTTCTGCTAAGAGAACGAAGGTCACCGACGTAGCTCAGCGGATTTGTTCTTTGAAGTGGTTCTGGCCCTTCGGCCATCGGTTTTACGCGCTATGTGCCCCCACATAGCGCATAAAACCCATGGCCGATGGGGCAGAAGGGTTCTCGAATGGCGACCACGTACCGGCAAGCGCAGCGTCGGACATCCACCGACCAGATGGTCGGATGACCTGACTAAGGTCGCAGGAAGACGCTGGATGCAGGCCGCTTCCAACCGGTCGTATTGGAAATCCTTGGGGGAGGTCTATGCCCATATCAAGTTAAGATTCGCTCATATTCAAGTTAGATTCACTCATATTCAAGCTAGATTAACTCTTATTCATTTTCAAACCAGATTAGCTCTTACTCATTTTAAAATCAGATTCACTCATATTAAACCTAGATTCGCTCATATTCAAGTTAAATTCACTCATATTCAGGCTAGATTAATTTTCAAAACAGATTCGCGCGATAACTATCTAGATTTGCTCATATTTAAGCTAGATTCACTCATATTCGAGCTACATTTGATGAAGTAAGAGAAGTGGTGTCATTGTTGGCTTAAGAAAACTTAATCTTCCTATGAATGCAACGTGTACCTAGTCCTTGTTAACGTTTAAGGTATGGGTCAAGCAAGTAAAAATCAAAAATTCCTTTTTCAGATTATATTAAAGTTAGACGCTCTCCTGTACGGGGGGTTCGTACCCCTCTGGGCGCTCAGACTTGTCCCCCACCTCCCCGCGCTTGCCGCCCCCGCCCTCGCCGTGCAGCTCCATCAGCTTGGAGATCTCGAAGCGCGGCCTCTTCAGCACCTTCACCTGGATGTCAACAGATCGGGTTAGATCCGTCGGGGGAAAGGTTTTTGGGGGTAGAGAATTGGGTGTTCAGCGATAAATCAAAAGGGAACACGAGTTTTCATCATGTAATTGTCATTGCGAGCTAGGTGTGTCATCATTTAAAAATGTATTAGTTTTTTTTTTCAATTTAGTGCATTGTGAGATGATTGTTGATGTTTGATATGAAGAGCGATAAACTTAGCTTCCAGATTACCATTTTATGAACAACTTTTCTTATGGGATCAAAAATGGAAACTAAAAAAAAATTACATTTACAAACAAAAATGTTCAGGCTAAAAATTATGCTAAAATTTTAAGTTCCCAGCATTGGTCCCATAAAATTTTTCACATCGACGGTCTGAATCATCCCTTCAAGGATTGTTTAGTGTCAAGCAGACAACAATCAGCTGTAGAAACTGGCAAATCATTTTACTATGAATGAAGAATAGTATAAATTAACATACCAATTGCGTAACTATATCATAGACAAATGATGATGATATCATAGACAAATCGTAACTATATCATAGACAAATCTAATGAGCCCAAACACGATTGATGTATCTTGCTTAATTTTAGAGTATATGGCCACCTTCCAACTCCATCATCAGATCAGCGCAGCGATTCCATAATACTGTATTGTGATCCATTTTACACATGCATGCAAAATATCAGCTCAATCGGTAAAGTAACGTGAATCAAATTTTACTTTATGAGCAAAATTGATTAGACAAACATCGGAATGGTTGAAACTAAATCAAAGCTTGTAAAAAGAGAGAGAAAGAGATCACACACCTTTCTGATGCAGACGTCCCTGAGTGGGTAGATACCGTGGCAAGCCTTCTCGATGTCCTTAGCGATGGAGTCGGGGATCAGCTTGTTGACCACCTCACGGAGCTCAGAGTTGGTCACGTCACGGGTGATGATCTCGCACATCTTCTTTCTGATGGCGCGCACCTGCAATTGGAATTTAAATTATGAAATACTAGCTTTCGCCCGCGGCCTCGCCCGCGTCAATGTCGATCCCTCGGGAACAGTACTTGTCCTGGGATAAAATGTACCCTATGTCCTTCTACTCCAGATAACGTGTATGCAAAATTTCATGATGATCGGTCCAGTAGTTACAACGTGAAAGCGTAACAAACAAACTCACTTCCGCATGTATAATATTAGTTAGGATCGTTTTTAAAAAGCAACATGTAAATAAAAAGAAATTATTTTCTACATCTACAATTGTTTCTCTCTTCATTAGACAGCAGTCTTCAAGCTATGTGAGATGCCTTTAGGGCAACATTTTTCTTAAGCGCCTGCTTAACCATCCTAAACTCAGTCAATGACGAGAGGGAGGCCGCAATACCTGCGATAAATAAATAAATATATACGGACAAATCACACAGATTGAGCTAGCCCCAAAGTAAGTTCGAGACTTGTGTTATGGGATACTAACTCAACGATACTATATTTGATAACAAATACATATATAAAAGACCCAGGCCAATTTGAAAAAGATCATTTTCCATCTTGACCTAGCCGGGGATCGAACCCGGTCACTCCGTGTCGCAGGCTGGCGTGTTGACCGCTGCGCCACGGAGCTAGACTAGCGATACGATTGCATACCTCGTATCGTGTCTAAGGGGTCATTCAAATATTACGTAAGCGAATGAGGGTTGGGGGTCTGGGCTACTCTTATTGTTGCTGACAAAGGAGATTTTAGAATCTGCACGGTGACGACGTCGGCAAAATTTTGCAAAAAAAACATATTTTGTAAAAATTATAGCAATGTTTACGTAAGCTTGGGGGGAGGGGGGAAGAGCATTTCTTACTTTTGCTGACAAGGGGGAGGAGGGGGTTAAAAATAAGTGCTTACGTAATACTTGAACGGTCCCTAGCGTATAGCGGCGTCCCTCTCATCGGATTTGATATTCAGGATGGTATAATACACTTTTTAATCATACATCAGTGGTTAACACGCCAGCCTACGACACGGAGTGCCCGGGTTCGATCCCTGGCCAGGTCAAGATGGAAAATTATCTTTTTCAGATTGGCCTGGGTCTTGGATGTTTATCTATGTATGTATTTGTTATAAAACATAGTATCATTGAGTTAGTATCCCATAACACAAGTCTGGAACTTACTTTGGGGCTAGCTCAATCTGTGTGATTTGTCCGTATATATTTATTTATTTATATTTATTATATGCGAAAGTAACCCTGTCTGTCTGTCTTTTAAAAAGTTCAAAGTAAATGACATAAAGAAGCAAAAAAAAACGAAATGCGGGCTGCAAATCGTAAAGGGAAGGCTAATGTCCATAATTGAACTTCTTACAGCTGGATTTATGATGTTACCTGGGTGTGTTGAGCGTAGCAGGTCTTGCGTTGGCTCAGCGTGTCCTTGTTGGTGAAACCGATGCAGAACACTCGCAGCAAGTAGCCGTCTGTGGTCTTCACGTCAATGTTGGCTTCCACGAGGGTCTGCCATTTCTTGACCATCCATCTGAAGAAAAAACTCCTTTTAGTGATTGTATGACTTCTTTAGACAACAGATACTATAATTCTACGGTAATAGATATTCATCCTGCGGCACGCGCTCAGGCAATGACTGGCAAGATTAGTTCCAAAAGCCTGGTCCACAGCTTGTTAACTAATAAGAATTTGTCAAAGCGTATAAGTAAATATTACGCAGGAGCATGACCCTCTCTGTACTACCAGAGACATACTTGGCCAGAGCAGGCAAAGGATTTAGCCTACACTCTCCTCGCTGGCCAGACGGGTTGGAGAGGTCTCATTGATGTTTATGAGCTTTGATTATCTTGTATTTCCTATTTAGAAGTGTTATCCGAATAAATGTTATAATCGAAAATGCTTTTTATTCTATCTAAAATGATATTAAATCCGATAATCCGCCGTCGACGAATAAATATGGGTACCGGATTACCAAGCACTTACTGTACTAACTTAAAACAGCCTCTGTGGTCTAGTGGTTAAGGCGTTTGCCTGTTGACCCGGGGGTCGTGAGTTCCATTCCCACCGAAAGCATACTTTGTTTAGTTGTTTCCAGTATGGTTAGGACATTGCAGGCGTGAATCACCTGATTGTCTGATAATAGAGATGATTCCGTGCTTCGGAAGGCACGTTAAGCCGGTGGTCCCGGCTGCCATCTGGTAGTCGTTAAAGGAACCACGTCAGAGGCCGAGAGGCGGTTCCCAAGAACTCTGACACCAGGGTGTGCATTGTCGATTGACCGTGACACCTACTCGAAATAATGATGATGACTAACTTTAAATCCGCGTTCTATAATACGAAGTGTAGTAATTAAATGTAGCAATGGCATGAAGGGCCTATGTGTATAGAACACAGAGGCACTGTATCATGTGACGGCGTCTATATCTGCAGCTTGAAACGATATGATGGCCATTGTGGGCGCTTCATATAGCTGGACTGCAGGTGGTATTCGGAATCCTAAAATTTACCAACACAACCAGTAAAACTTCTAATAGATAGAGTATAATAATAAATAAATAAATATATACGGACAAATCACACAGATTGAGCTAGCCCCAAAGTAAGTTCGAAACTTGTGTTATGGTATACTAACTCAACGATACTATATTTTATAACAAATTCATATATAGATACACATCCAAGACCCAGGCCAATCTGAAAAAGAGCATTTTCCATCTTGACCTGGCCGGGGATCGAACCCAGGCACTCTCGTGTCGCAGGCTGGCGTGTTGACCGCTGCGGCACGGAGCTGTCAATAATAAGCCATTTTATTGTCCTTCATAATGAATTTGTTATCCATCTATTATTATTTATTATATTATTTATTTCTCAAGGACCTCTTATCGAGTAAAGGCCTCCTCCATTCTTCTCCAAAATGTTTTGTCTCTGGCTTTTAACGCCCAGTTTTCTCCTGCAATTTTTTTAATTACGTCAAGCCATCTGTCGAGGGGCCTTGCCCGTTTCCTTTTTGTGAGCGGGCCAGCCCAGTGCGTCACTTTGTTGGACCATCTTTCCGTATTACGTGCTACATGGCCTAACCATTTCCATTTTAGTTTTTTGCAATGGTTTAGAGCATCTATTACTTTGGTCCGTTTATGTCTGTGTTTCTTTGTTTATTAATGCGTTTTAAGTTTAAAATATTCTGCTCCATTGCTCTCTGGCAGGTTTGAATTTTCCTTTCGGTATTTTTATTGTATATCCATGTTTGGCACGCATAAGATAGACACGATAGATAGAATATACGGAAATAAAAACCCAATCTTGCTTCTGTAGTTGAGATTAGCTGATACAGACAGACATAATACAAATTTGACTTTGCTTCAGTTTGTCAAGTCAAATTCGAGAAGTCTTTGATTAAGGATATTTAGCATATATTGTAGGAATCAATTGCTCTCATCGTCAGTTTGTGTAGGTGACATGGTCAATCGACCATGCACACAGCTCCGGAACTCGATTAGTGCGCTGTTTTGCCGGTGCCACTATTCGAGCGCGAATCGTGTATCTACCATTATATTTGATCGAAGAAGGACATACAATAAACTATAAACTAACATACCTGAGCTTGTCAGTGGTGAGGTCCATGCCGTGGAAGTTGCACAGTACATTGCGGCCCTGAACATCCTCGGCGATAAGGCGGAACTTGCGGAAAGACCTGTGGACAACATAGACTATGTAAAAAAACCAGCCAAGTGCGAGTCGGACGAAGGATTCCATACATTATATATAATAAGTTTGAAATTATCAAAATATTTGTATTATATGATGCAACACAAAATTAATGCTTTTCGCAATTTTTCCCTTATCTGTGCTGTAAGACGTTGTTTCGTACCAAATTTCAAGATTCTGAGTTCACGGGAAGTACCCTGTAGGTTTTGATTCTCTTGCGAATCGAAAATTAGCGGCATTAACGGCTGAATCTTTTGATAGCGTTGGCTAAGAAGTTTGAGTTTTTCCACAGCTCCAAGGGACAGTAGATCTGAGTATTTGATATGAATTTCAGCTTGATACCTCCACGCGTTCCGACAGACAGACAGAAAGACAAACAGATGGACAACCAAGTGATCCTATAAGGGTTTCTTTTTACCTCTTGAGGTACAGAACCCCAAAAATAGGTCCTGCCTCAAGTTTGAGAACGGCTGGAGTAAAACTGTAGCAACGACATAAAAGACCTCAATAAAATAGTATGGAGGCGCTGCATTATGTGGTAGCGTTAATATGTGCAGTTTGAAACGATATGAAGACCATAGCGGTGCATCATATAGCTGGACTGCAGGTCATGGTACTATTCCTAAGAGCTTTATGTCAAACTAGCTGTTAATTTCTGTTATTATGATTAATTAGCGTAGATGAATAATTTTTCCCCGTTTTTACAACATTTTTTATTGATGCTTCGCTCCTATTGGTCGCAGCGTAATGTTTTATAGCCTAAAGCCTTCCTCAATAAATGGACTATCCAATACAAAAAGAATTTTCCAAATTGAACCAGTAGTTCCTGAGATTAGCGCGTTCGAACAAACAAACTCTTCAGCTTTATAATATTAGTATAGATTTAACTAGAAAAAACTAGGTACTCGCGTGTGCGAGTAAATTGGCATCGCGACACATGCATTTTTGGTCAGCTAAATCTAGTATTGGGTCTATACTTTATGAAAGGGTAATTTTTTTTTAATAACATGTTTTATTTCTCTGTATAAGTTTAATAAAAGAGGGTAAGTCTCAGTTTCTGTCAAAATCTGACAAGTAAACAAGTAATTAAAGGAACTAATTTAGTAATATTTATATTATTAATTGATGTGCAAAAGCTACAGACTCCTAGCGATATGACCAGCGCTCCAGGTGGTACCAGGTTCAAAGAATTTCCATAGGTAATCAGAGTGTAAACGCAGCTAGCATTATGAGAACCTTTGAACCATTAAGGGGATTTTTGACTAAATTTTTTTAGATTAATAAAACATCTAGGTTACAAAATGTAACTTTTTCTTATCATGTCTGTGTAAAAAGGCAACTGTTTATTCACACTTACAGCACATTTTCAAAAACATATCCTTTGATCTTTACTGTTGCACCCAACTCTTGACTTAAGGGGATATTATACCATCCTGAATCTGATCCGATGAGACCCCGCACTACGTGCGATACGATTGGAGATATCTCGTATCGTGTCTAACGTATAGCGGCGTCCCTCCCATCGGATCCGATATGCAGGATGGTTTCTTTAATAGGCGGTTTAACACTCATTCATTACGCCAATTACTTTGAAAATGACAAATAATATAACAAAATACCTACATACCTCTCGGCATCCGTGTCAGCTTGCAGATCAGCCAGCGAAACTTCAAACACACGGTTCTTCAGTCCTTCTGAAGCGATTTTAGTACCCTTAAACAAAATAGTAACTTTTAGATCTAGTATACATAGTAGGTTTCCGAGAGAAGAACCAATAGTTTCTTCAGCGGTAAATCAAAAGGGAACAAATGTTTTCATCAGATTTGTATCATTGCGAGCTAGGTGTGTCATCATATAAATTTAAAAATATATGAGGAATTGACAACTGAATAGTATTGTAAAAAAAATTAAAAACACGAGCCTATGTTATGCATGCCAAACATGGATATGGATATTGAATCTATCAAAAATTCAAAACTGCCAGAGAACAATGGAGTGGAGTATCATCATCATCATCATCAGGTCCTGTTTAGTCTACAGGGGCATGACCCTTGGAGCGGAGTATGCTTAACTTAAAACGCATAAATAAACAAAGAAACAGACATATGGAAATTTAATTGACAAAAGTAATAGATGGTCTAAACCACTGCAAAAACTGGCCAAGTGCAATTTGGACTCGTGCACGAAGGGCTCCGTACTGTTATCTATAAAAATAGCAAAAAATAATGTCTGTTGTATGGGAGCCCCCATTTAAAATTAATTTTATTTAATTATTAAAGTGAATCTATACTAATATCATAAAGGTTTGTTTGTTTGTTTGAACGCGCTAATCTCAGGAACTACTGGTTCAAATTGGAAAATTCTTTTTGTGTTGGATAGTCCATTTATTGAGGAAGGCTTTAGGCTAAATAACATCCTTCTGCAACTAATAGGAGTGAAGCATCAACAAAAAATGTTTTTAAAAATGGGGGAAAATTGTTCATTTAAACTAAGAAAAGAACTAATTAATCATATTAGTTAGTATAACAGAAATTTCCGCGGACGAAGTCGCGGGCAACAGCTAGTATATAACTTAATATTCTGTGAATATTTCAAGCATCTCTATGTTGCCATTATCAATATCAAGCAATACTAGCCAAAAAAAATTACATTTATTGTATGGGATTAATATTTTAAATATTCTATTTTTAGTATTTGTTGTTATAGCAGCAACAGAAATACATCTGTGAAAATTTAAATACTTATCATGGTTCATGAGATACAGCCTGGTGACAGACGGACGGATGGAATAAAGAAATATATTTACATACATGAAAAAACAATTCACTCTTTTTTTGGCAGTTATGCAGCAGTGCATATATGTAAAAACCGAGGCATTTGAACAATAGGCCCACACATGAGCCCTAGATGTGGAAAATTATCAAAACGAGTTTTACATGGCATTTGGAAGCTAACAAACATACTAAAAAATATAAATACACAATTGTTAGTATTAATATAGTCTCTCCAAGGCAGAAGACCGGGAGAACAGACGTCTTCAGCTCACACACAATGGGCCCAAATGAGAGGCCTAAGTGTGGAAAAAAGCCCACAAAACCAGGTGAACCAGGTAGTATTAATATAATATTATAACTAGCTTTTGCCCGCAACTCCATCCGCATCAAAGTTGATCCCTCGAGACCAGTACTTTTTCCCAGAATAGAATGTACCCTATGTCGCCATACCCCAGATAATGTATATGCAAAATTTCATGATGATCGGTGCAGTAGTTACATTGTGAAAGTGTAACAAACTAACTCACTTTCACATTTATAATATTAAGATAATCCGATGCAAATGAAGAATGAAATCCTATCCTTTAATTTTAGTAATATGAAATGGCAATTCACCCGAATTTATTTTAAGTCCCAGCCGCCTTTCACACCCTTTGCTACACTCAAACCCTTTTCTTTTTTACTGTGGGGCTTATTATGATATCTTATTGATACTATAAAAGCTCACTATATGATCTGTCAATTCCTCATACTTTAAGGATATGATAAGTTTCCTAACCAAAAAATAAACACTCACCTGAGTACGGTTAACAAGGGTGGTTCCCACCTGCCTTTTGGTGAACATAGACGGTGCCTTGACATCATACCAGTCCTTACGGGTGAAGGGATCAACGCTGAAAAGAAATATTTATAAGATAACCTCAAAATACAATAACGTACCTCAAACACATGGAAATATGCAAGAGTAATAGCACTTATATGAATTGTTATAGGCATTCATTACCGAATTTAGCATATATAATTACAGTAACGTAAGAAACTTTGAAGAAAATACTACTTCAGAACAAGATCAGAGACACGAGACAAAACATTTGTATCTTAATTTATCACGATAATCACATATTAAACGGCTTAGTACAAGCAAGTAACTGAAAGAACAGCGATTTACCGAATATATTTTGACTGTATTGCAAACTTACATCTTCTTCTTCACACCTTTCTTGCCGCCTTTCGATAGGCCTTTATTTTTACCGACCGCCATGTTCAAACACAAACTTTGGAAAGAATCTGATTTTGACAGTTGTTTATGGACAAGCAATTTGACGTATGTTGCCAGCTACATAATTAAGATTTCCGAAAAGGACACAAATGTGACCATATTTAAAAAGCTTTACAGAATGTATATTTTTATATGTATATTTTTTATACATACATACATTTTATCACGCTTGTTTCCCAAGAGGGTAGGCAGTAACTATAGATCTCCCCTTGTTAAGTTCCTAACAAATATCCCTAGCTTCGTCTACACCCATTCATTACTCTCCTCATACGCTATACCGTACTTCTAACATCTCCTTGACTGAGGGGTAGCAAAACAAACTTTGTTGCATATTGCTGAAGAGTGCCCACTTCATCATTTCCCCGGAGGACTGAGCGAACTTCATTCCTTAACTCCGGGAGCTAAGAAAGGGTTTTAAAATTTAAAATTAAATATACAAACAAGCGGCAACTAGTGGCCGGGACGTAGGAGGTTATTTACTGAAACGTTTCCGTCTGTCATAAATCTTATAATTACCTGTCGGAGTGGTGGCAGGATGTGTTCGTTAGTCTATAATTCCTGAAGTGCTATTTTTGAAATTACGCCGTTCGTAAACGAGCCATTTTTCCATAAAAAATAGCTTGAAGACGAGTGTCATATTTTCAAAAATAGTACACCTGATCACTGTACTCAAAATGCAGTATTTTGGCGAAATATTCAACAACATAGCAATACCTTTCTTAAACCATAGACAAAGTAGGAAGTAACGTTATATTTTTTATTTTTCTGCAGCACTGGTTTTAAGCTACAAAACAACATAAAACCAGCCAAGTGCGCGTGGGAATACAACGAAGGGTTTCGTACACTACAACACTCAGAACAAGAATACAACCATATAACTTTAACCTACGAATAAGTAATAAAACTAACTATAAAAAAATTGGTTGTCTGGAAAGTCGGTTATGCAACTCATAGGTAATAGTGAAACAGAGATAAATTTGTTTGTAATTAATATGCAGTGTACGACGACTATGCATCGGAATATTTTCTTTATATATATGTTACGGCTAATAGGTGAAGTGCGGATACACCTAGTTCTAGCCGGGTACAACTAGGTGCAGCCTTGTACATGTGGTTAGACCTAGGTGTATCCTACGTATCTTCGGTTAGAACTAGGTATAGCCTTCATCATAGCGGCTAGAACTAGATGCAACCTATTTATCATCGGCTAGAACTAGGTTTTTAGGTCATTTATGAATTTTGAATGATATATGAATGTTCCCATTTGACTCGATTTCGTATCACCTTCGTAGATTCCTAAATGTGATCATAGAAAGTGCCTCTGTAAAGCAGCCGGTATTTTGTGTAACTCGAAATGTCATTCAAGTTCATCCTGTTCAAATAAGTGATAGACATTCTTGCAACATATTATCACATGAAATTATAGCTTTTTTTTTAAATTGAGGCTGATTAAAAAGTGTATCCTATTTGTTTTAACATAAAATATGAAGAGAATTAGAGACCTGTTGATTTTTTCATACTTTAGAAATTTTAATTTTCTGTGAAGATATCACGAGCCATAAAAAGAAATGGTCTGAAGTGACACAAAATAGGGATATTTGGAAAGAAATGGGGAAGACCTTTGCCCAGCAGTGGGACAATATAAGATAAAAAAAATATCTTGTTCCAATAAGTGCAAGAATATCTTTCTTGCAACATGAGATTTGTTGTTTTTTATAATTAAAACTGGTTTATAAAGTTATTCTATTTGTTTAACATAAAAACATGACCGAAAAGAACAAATAGATAGGTACTTGTTGATTTTTTCAGAGTTCGACAGTTGTCTAGTTTTGTTAATTTTGATGAGAAGGCATATAATATAAGTTTATATTTTATTTGTTAACATTGTTTGTTTGACTTTTTACTACTTATAAGTAACAAGCTTTCGCCCGCGGCTCCGCCCGCGTCAATGTCGATCCCTTTGGAAATAGTACTTTTTCCTGGGATAAAAGGTGATGATGATGATGATCGGTTCAGTAGTTACAGCGTGAAAGCGAAACAAACAAACAAACAAATAAATAAACAAACAAACTCATTTTCGCATTTATAATATTAGTAAGGATCTACAAGCGTGATAAAAAAAATATGTAACTACAATATGTTTAATACTTTTCTTTTTAAAATTGTTTTTCATTTCTAAAATATGTCAAATATTAAATTAACGTCACTCCAAAATTCTTGTTCTATTTTTCATGTAATCAATCAATTGGGAAACGCAAAATACGATTCTTAATATCTCAATGACCTGAAAACCTAGTTCCAGCCGATGATAAATAGGTTCCACCTAAGTTTGTGAGGGCTGGACCGACCCGGTGCTCTAGTCGAGTTCCCACATAAATAGGAAGTAGGGAGAACAGAGACTCGACACACACCACACACAGAGATAAACTTTATTTGTCTTATATTGACAATTTGTTGTAATATATTGACTTTACATAATATATCAGAAACTGTAGGAACCAAGTAAACAGTCCGAGAGATGATGGTAGACTGAAGAATGAGTGATAAGAGAGAGAAAAAGTAATCTAAAAATGGAATGGAATGACATGTGAATTGAAATGGGGAATGAAAACTGGACAGGATGAGAAAGAAATGGGGTTGGACGAGATGCAGCATGCAGGTGACATGCTGCAACGTTACAAGTTTAACCACTGATGTGCGGTTGCACCTAGTTCTAGCCGCTATGATGAAGGCTATACCTAGTTCTAACCGAAGATAGGTAGGATACACCTAGGTCTAACCGCATATGCCCGGCTGCACCTAGTTGTACCCGGCTAGAACTAGGTGTATCCGCATTTCGCCTATTAGCCGTACGTAACCGTAACCGTAACATATATATTACGTATTGACACCTACTAGTCTCGGCAAGCGCTAGATTACGTCCATAGAACAATATACTCATTACGTCTGAACGCCAATCAAGAAAGCGGAAAGCCCGGCGACCGGTAGGTGTGTGACGATGATCCCGATTTTAGATTGTTCTAGGTAGAAAAGAAAAGAATCGGCAGGTGAAAAGAAACGAACGCAACGACTAAGAGCGTTTTCACATTATCCGATCCGATATCGGTGTCGGACGACGATAGCCGACACCATGTGCTATTTTCACATATTTCCGACAAAATCGTTCCGATACGGCCATTTGCTCCATAGCTTAGTGCGGGCAGGTCATCATGGCAGACTATAATAGAAAACTTTATTTGCTGTATCTATTATATTTGAGACGCAAAAAAAGATCTGTCCACAGACAGTATTGGATACATCCCATTGTGGAAGCTAGATATTCAGATTCTACCAGTTCAATTAATGTAATTATATCGTATTTAAATGATGACGACGCCATGATGACAACCAAACTAGTAAAGAAGCTCAAACTCAAAATGGCCGCCGCGCATCAGGCTCTACGCACACAGAGACAATTTAGATACACGTACAGCACACATACAAACATTATCGTCTGACGGCTCACGGGCGTCCGATGGTGCCGCCAGCGTATCGGTGTCGGCTCCGATATCCGATATCAGGCCGGACAATATGAAAGACAGGTACATATTTCATACATTTTGCTTGCCCCGATATCGTGTCGGCGTCCGACACCGATATCGGATCGGATAGATAGTGTGAAAACGCTCTAACGCGTGGATTGAAATATGGGATTGAATGAAAATGAAACCGGGGCAGCACTAGTGGTGTACTTAACGGCTATATTTTCCTAACGTGCTCCATGGAACATGCTATATTTTTATAGCATGTTAGTTTTGACGCTATGTTTTAAAGAACGAAATCGCCAATACCAGACGCGTTGTAAAGTCAGACGTTATATGTAGTGTTGCCGATCGATAGGCCACTATCGATAGACTATCGATAGTCTATCGATACCGCGGCAATAGTGGGAACATCGATAGGACTATGGATAGTATCGATACTATCGATAGTATCGATACTTTTATCGCCTCTAACAACTTTACAATCGTTAGTATCGATACTATCGATAGGTTTGGACACGTAAATTACACGTAATTCGAGATACAAACATAGACTTACTAATCACATTAATAATCAGTACAACGAAAGATTGTCTTCTAAATCCTTTATTTGATGGGCTGTGCTGTGACACTAACTAAACCTGTGTAACTATGTGGGTTTAACGAGATTCTTTTGTTATATTGCTATTTAACCTTGATAAATACTATAAATCGAAAAATAAACAACTATCGATAGTCCAAACCTATCGATAGCATCGATACTATCGATAGTAAAGTTGTTAGATGCGAAAATAGTATCGATACTATCGATAGCATAGCGACTATCAAGGATTAATACTATTGATACTATTGCAAATCATCAATAGTATTACCACATTTTGACCTATCGATACTGTCGATAGTATCGATACTATCGATAGTCCTATCGCTATCCTAACTGATTTTCGAGGTCAACTATCGATAGTGGAACAATTGATAGTTCGGCAACACTAGTTATATGTAATCTGCCGTTAGATTAATATTCTGCTAATTTATAACAACATGTTTATTCGTAACGTGTACAGCCAAACGTAGTATTTTAACGTATGCTTAACGTTTATATAGTGAGTAATTATTTGATAACGTCTGTTTGCTTTGTTTTATTGTTGCTATTGTCTTTCAGAAATGTCCTTTTAGAGTTCGGCAATTATTAATATTTACTCTAAACATCGTGAGTTCGTAACTAATTAAGGGTATTTTTACATAAACACAACTTTATTAGGTTAATCAACCATTCAACACGGTATTTACATTATTTTACATCGAACAATAGGTATACAAGCGAACAACAGAAGTTTCATGGAGAAAGTGCGCGAAAACTTTCCAAACGCAACACGGCTCATAGTTAGCGGATAACTGAATTTCTAACGCTGCACAGCAATGCTATTTTTTTTAATTATGTGTACCAAATTCACCCGATTTGATAGCGACAACGACCGAACAACGAATCACGCGAAACTCGGCAGCACCGCGCTAGTTCAACGACCACGCGCTACGTTATAACGTAGCTTCGTATGAATAGATTTATAGCAGTCGCTATTCGTTATGACTTGCGAGTAAATAGCGTGTTATTTTTATCAGCTATACGTTATATTAAAACCACCACTAGGCAACACTGCTTTCTCATTCATGAAATTTTGACACCATTCATCCAATTTGCGATTGATTTCATTCATTTCAGTCATTCAGTAGCCGTCGTAGCGAGTGGTTGTGCTTACTTTGCTTTAATTTCTTACATTAATATCACGTAAAAGCGGAAATTTGTGAATTTACCTTTATTTCTCCTAAGTTTCCTATACTTTAATGTACTTTAGTGCTGTTATGTTTATTTGAGTGTAATAATGGGTGCGAAAGTGTCTAGAACAGACTTCGAATGGGTTTACACGGAGGAGCCCCATGCTAGCCGCCGAAAGATCATCCTAGGTATGTTATTACGTCATGTTTATTTATGCAGGCTATTTGGGCATACTATTCAATCGGTTAATCAATACTTACATCCCTGACTGTGTAGAAATCATATTCAAACCTAAAAAAAACTTGATTATTTTTTTTATTTCCCGCTTTGCACAGGAAAATCGTGGTATCTATTGCAACGGTATTTTGCTGAAATGATTATATTTTTGGGAAAATAACATTTAATATTCAATGGGCGTAGCCACACACTAAAATAATCAATTTTATGTATTGCTTGTTCACATAAATTATTTATTTATTTATTTAAACTTTATTGCACAGTTATAAAACTTAGTACAAAAGGCGGACTTAATGCCATAAGGCATTCTCTCCCAGTCAAACCTTTAGACCAAACAGAGAGTTTAAATGGGGTGGTGCGATAAAATTACAAATATTTAATTTGATATACATAGACTACATCATATAAATTCATATAAATATGAAAAATACTAAATAAATACATAACTACCATATATACATAACTACCATAAATATAAATATATATATAAACACGCATAAATAAATATAGATGATATGAAAACATAAAATTTTAATATAGATATAGCATTTGATGCAAATACCAGTAGCGACAACTAGTTTACTCATCTGACGACGTGTTGTCAGGTAGACAGCTAGGTTAAGATTGCCAACCCCAGTTTCGTTCAAGGAAAGATTCAATTCCATCATCGTAACTACCTGACGTTGCTATTCTATTAACGGGAAAGAGAGCAGGAAATGGATTTTTCTAAAAATAATTTATGTATTGCCTCCTTAAAAGCAAATCTATTAGGAGACCTTCTTATGGTATCAGGGAGGGCGTTCCAAAGACGAATTGCCTGAATCTGAAATGAGTTGGACATGAATCCAGAACGATGATAAGGGGTAGCTAGGATAAGACTATTAGAAGAACGAAGAGAAAGAGTGTGAGTAGAGCTGAGAAGGCGAAATTTAGATTGGAGGTAATCAGGGGCGAAACGGTCATTAAGAATGGTGTACAGCATGGATAGAATTCTGGCATCGCGACGCAAGTGAATAGGCAGCCAACCAAGCCGATGACGGAAAGAGGAAACATGGTTGTATTTGCGTAAACCATAGATGAAACGAATGCAATTATTACCTAATCTATCCAGCTTCGAGACAAGTGACTGATTTGCATCGGGAAAGCATACATCTATGTAATCGGTATATGTCTGGTTTACATACCTATTTCACAATGTTTCTTTAATTGGGCGGCTAATAGTTATAGTACATTATTACTTTTTATGATATGAATTTTGTAAAATAAACCTATTTTGTAGTCTGCCATTGAGTTTAAAAAAATATCATTCCTAGACCTATACCTACTGGTTTTGGCTGTATATTTGACAGATATTATCACGATTAAACAGTGCCGCATCTTGGGGGCCTCGACTGTCGCAAACTGCTAATTATGATGATGATGATGATGATCACTAGCTGTTTAGTTAATAAAACAAATTTTGTCCATATGCGATATACGTAAAAGCCGATCGAGGATAAAACCTGAAGAATCATGATAATAGGAAATGCGGCTAGCAACCCATCACTATTTTGATTCCATTTTCCACCTAATGTCCACTAACATGCTTAATGTGGCTAGGTTCTGTCTACCCCGCAAGGGAAAAGACGTGATACTATGTATGTATATATGGGATATCCAGTATAGTGGGCATGGTGTTGGGAGTGGCCACAATATTCAGGATATGAGTATAATTTCTATTATTTACTTCATACTGTCAAGTGTTTTTCCCTTGCGAGGTAGGCAAAGCACAGGTCTTTTAGACATGTTGATGGGTGTGTAGGTGGAAAACAGAATTAAAATAGTCATGGTTATTAGCCGCATCTCCTATTGACATGATTCCCCATACTCCCATTGCCTTGATTGGCTTCATCCATTCAAAGTTTTAATTTTAAGTTGTTAAGTAAGTATGCAAAATACATTTGTGTAAGTGTAAAAATCTTTGGGTTTAAGTTTGATTCATCATCATCATCATCAGGTCTTTTTAGTCTTTACTGCAGGAGCATGACCCTCTCTGTACTACCGGAACCATACTTGGTCAGAGTAGACAGAGGATTTGGCCTACACTCTCCTCGCTGGCCAGACAGGTTGGAGAGGTCTCATTGATGTTTATGAGCTTAGTTTAGCTTGTATTCCCTAAGTCGCCTCTTACGACCTACATGGGAAGACTAGGAGTGGTTCTATTCTGATCTGCCGAAACCACACGGCTATTGTTTTGATTAAGGTTTTATAAATCAGTATACCTCTTATGGGGGTTTATAATGAATCTAAGACCCATTATACATATACTAGAGTCTTAAAAATCTGGCAGACTTACAACAAGTGTAAAGACCCTTAAAAAAAAAACAACGGATTGCACTCCAGGAGTGCCAGCAGAAGTGAAAACTTGAACATTAACATTGTGTATTTTTGTATATTTTGGAATGTCACGTCCCTCTTACGAATTTTTGATCAGGTCACGTGTCCTGACGTGAGTTTAACATTTTTTACCCAAAAAGTGCACAACGCTGCTAAAGAATTTTACACTTCAAAAATAGATTAAAAAATGAATACTGTTGGTAAACGTTAGGTCTATACAAAGGAAGTTGGTCAAGAAACCAGTGGCCCACAGCCTTTATTGAGAGCTGGAGGCCTGTCGTTATCTGATAAAGAACATTTTATCAGATTAGTTAAATGTATAATCTTTTACATATAAAAATTGGTAGGTAGAGTAGCTTGCGGCGAGCTGCTAACCTACTTACTCCGTTATGTGGATACCATAGCGTTCATTAGATATGTTGACACCGCCCTGTGACCTTGACGCGGCCAATCGCAAACTAGCTTTGTCCAAGAGTGTGTAATGTAAGTTTTTCGTTGTCATTTGAGTTAAGTTTGTTTGCGTAAATGGGACTCATATTGAATCGATAGTTGTGTGAAAGTTACGCTTCCATATTTTTTCTATTTTTTCTACCCATTCAACAGTTTCATAAATTAAAATTAGTCTTATCAACAAGTAGTGTACTGTAATCTTTAATCAGATGCACATAAAACTTAAGTTTATTTCGATTTATTCGGGCATAATGCTTCATGATGATTTAGGTATTACTTTTTATTTATATATATTTATTTACCTGCAGTCTGAAATAAATGTTTATTTATCTACTATTGCATGTCATACAGCAATCCTCTTTGAGCATGCCTTTTCAAACTTGTTAGGTGCCAGGCAATATACAAAAAAGATTAAAACTTGGGGGTTTTATTTAGTGAAAAACGTACAAGACACTATACTTGACATGACAGCAGACGGCAGGAAGCTCAGAAGAATATCATAGATGGTCTTCTGAGGCGGGAAGAGAAAAATTAGCGCTTCTGGTGGCGAAAAACGAAAAACAAAATCTTTAACTTTTTTTTTAATTTGACACTGGTTAATGTTATAGAATCAATACACATACAACCTTATTATAATAATTTACCTTTTTAACAAAGCTTTTAGTACCTAAACTCAGAAGTAATTCATAGATCACAACACTGAATTTTTAAATGATTTCTCTTTACCAGCAATTGTATTTTACTAATGACCTCTATAAGAAAAAGCGTGTCACTAACCTAGATATGATTGTTCAGAAACCGTTAAATTCTACATAGCTTCCAAATTTTTTCCATTACGTCAACTTATTTTCCTGTAATAGAGAAAACCAAGGATTTTAAAACTAAATTTGTCTTTAAAACAAATCATCGACGTCGACCATCGAAGGGGAAGGCCAAGAAAGCGATGGCGCGACGACCTAGACGTTTTTCAATGTGGATGGTCTGAAATGGCATTGGACAGAAACAAGTGGAAGGAAATGGGGGAGACCTTTGCCCAGCAGTGGGACAATATAGGTTAGATAAAAAAAAATTGGATTATCATCATCATAAGTCTATTGCTCGACAAAGGCCTCTCCCAAGGATTTTTCAATCCATGGGAGGATATTGCCATACTCACCACGCTTGGCAGGCGGGTTGGCGAGCGCAGTTACTTGGCTTCTTGTGCTTCCGACGCTGCTGCCCATCAGATAGGATTAATCGTTGTATAGCGCTTCTCCGGCGGCTACATAGCATATCAAATATTAAGCGCTGCTTGCGAATAGGCTGGTTTCCTAATCCTTATTTCCATACTAATTGCGAAAGTAACTCTGTCTGTCTGTCTTTTTTTCAAGCTTCAACCATTGAACCAATTTGGATGACATTTCCTCATCATCATCATTTCGTGTAGCCACGGTCTATCGACCATGCACGCCCTGGTGTCAGAGTTCTTCAGAACCGCCTCTCGGCCTCTTTGAGGTCCCAGTATCGGTCCAATAGGAAAAGTTGTTCATTTTGACGGCCTGATTGACGGCAAAGGAGTTATCGTCATAAAGTCGTTAATTGCTTAAAAAGTAAACTATTCCTTGCGATAACACGTTTATCTGATAACATCTCTCTGGCAAATGTTTGTAAAGTGATTTCATACCGTAAGAACTACTGCTAGATAGTTTTTATGGTAGGTATAAGAGGGCAAACGTGCAAGCGAGTCACCTGATGGTAAGCGATCAACGCTGCCCATGGACAACTGCAACACCAGAGTATGACAGGACCATTGTCTAGCTCCGTGGCGCAGCGGCACCATGGATCTAAGAGAATTAATATAAGTGCAGCGGTCAACACGCCAGCCTGCGACACGGAGTGACCGGGTTCGAACCCCGGCCAGGTCTTTTTCAGATTAGCCTGGGTCTTGGATGTTTATCTTTATATGTATTTTTTATAAAATATAGTATCGTTGAGTTAGTATCCCATAACACAAGTCTCGAACTTACTTTGGGGCTAGCTCAATCTGTGCGATTTGTCCGTATATATTTATTTATTTATTGCCGGTCTTTCATGGAGTTGGGGGGGAGGACATTGGGAGTAGGGCAAAATGGCGGACATGGGGGAAGGGGGAGAAGGATGAGCACCGAATGAAGCATAGAAGGGGTAAAGCTTCTACTCAAACGTCGATTTTCTGTGAGTGTGGTACTTCCCCGGACGAGCCGGCCCATTCATGCTACTAGCAAAAATGAATATTGCCGGTAGCGTGGTTCACCACAACAAAAATATGTGATACTAGCTTTCGTCCGCGGCACCGCCCGCGTTAATGTCGATCCCTCGGGAATAGTACTTTTTCCCGGGATAAAAGGTAGCCTATGTCCTACTCCGCACTCCAGACAACTTGTATGCAAAATTTCATGATGATCAGTTCAGTAGATACGGCGTGAAAGCGTAACAAACAAACAAACAAACAAACTCACTTTCGCATTTATAATATTAGTAAGGATTATAAAATATGTTTATGTGTGTGATATTGTCCCTAATAAATATATCACTAATGTACCTGCTTCTGTTCCCGCGTAGACCGTAAAGGCTGGTCGAGGGAATGGGCGCATAACTCATTTGCTTGCTTTTCGTTGTAAGTAGCCAAAACTGGACGCAGTGGTACCGTAAATGGCAGGGTTCATTCCCCGGTCAGGTCAAGATGGAAAACGATCTTTTCCAGATTGACCTGGGCCTTGGATGTTTAAAATAACTAGTATCTTTGAATTAATATCCCACGACACAAGTTCACAACTTACTGTGGGGCTAGCTCAATGTGTGTAAATTATTCCTATACGTATAAAATAAATAAATAAATACCTATATACGGACAAATCACACAGATTGATCTAGCCCCAAGGTAAGTTCGAGACTTGTGTTATGGGATGCTAACTCAAAGATACTATATTTTATAACAAATACATATATAGATAAACATCCAAGATCCAGGCAAATCTGAAAAAGATCATTTTCTATCTTGACCTGGCCGGGGATCGAACCCGGTCACTCCGTGTCGCAGGCAGGCGTGTTGACCGCTGCGCCACGGAGCTAATCAATGCCTACTACGTATATTTATTTATATTTTTTATTTAGCCGTGTGGTATCCGGCAGAGTAGGATAGGACCACTCCAAGTCTTCCCGTGGATGTCGTAGAAGGCGACTTAGGAAATACAAGCTAAACAAAGCTTATAAACATCTGAGAGACCTCTCCAACCCGTCTGGCCAGCGTGGAGAGTGTAGGCCAAGTCCACTGGCTGCTCTGGCCAAGTATGGCTCTAGTAGTACAGAGAGGGTCGTGCTCCTGTAGTGGAGACTAAAAAGACCTGATGATGATGATGATATTTTTTATTATTATTTAAACGTGGCCTTTAGATCTTATAGCCTTAGGCTCTGTTAACTCCGTATGGCTAAAACCCTGATAATCTTATTATGTTTTTTTATACATCAAGCAATCACTTTTTAACCGTAGCAGGCATGCCCAAACATTGTTATAATCAGATAAACAAGATAAGGCAAGGAAAGTTGTTATTTTATCAGTTTACTTTTGAAGCGATTAGTGTCTACTTGTCGGGCTTCCAAATGGTTTGAAAGAAAGGAAAAAACCTGGAAAAAAGAAAAAAATCATGTTTGATGTATGGGAGCCCCCTTAATTATTTATTTGATTCTATTTTTTGTATTTCTTGTTATAGCGGCAACAGGAATATATCATCTGTGAAAATTTCCACTGTCTAACTATCACGGTTCATGAGTTACAGCCTGGTGACAGACGGACAGACAGACAGACAGACGGACAGCGGAGCGAAATTAATAGGGTCCCGTTTTTACCCTTTGGGTACGGAACCCTTAAAACGGCAAAAAAAAAACATATCTGTTGTATGGACGCCCCTGTTTATTAATTTAATTTTTATTTAAAAGGTGATACCACTGTAAATAAGGTCGTTCTGAACCTTATTTATCTCGCAAAATACTTAAATTAGGAGTTTCAAATCTAAGTAATATGATTTTTGACTATTTCATCTCCAAAAATTGAAGATGAAAACACGTTTTGATAAAAATTTTTGTAAATTTGTTGTAAAAAATTGTAGCTCAAATGCGACGAATGAAATAATGATTTTTAGACTAAAAGATAGGTTATTAGTAATTCATCAAAATGTAAATATGAAAATACAATTAACCGGTCTGATTTTATATAAAATATAAATAACGAATTTGGCGCTTACGTTTTTTTCTTTGAGCGACTCGAGACTATCTCCTATCTCATCATTCACGGGCTAAACCGCCAAGCGCTATCCCTTGCGCGCACTTGATCAGTCCTTTGCCGAGCGAAGGTACCAAACATTTGAGGCCTCGCCTTAATGTGAATTAAAACTAAATATTCTGTGAATATTTCAAGCGTCTACCTGTTGCCGTTATCAATATCGAGTAATATTTATAGCTTCCCTCAATAAATGGACTATCCAACACAAAAAGAATTTTCTAATTTGAATCAGTAGTTTCTGAGATTAGCGCGTTCAAACAAACAAACAAACTTTCAGCTTTATAATATTAGTATAGATCTAATGATCTAAGTATGAGTATATAAATAAACATCTCACCACGCGTACCAAGATGATCGTGTATCAGGCATGCATCTTGAGCATACTTTCGTATGGAGCTGAAACCTGGACGTCGTACGCAAAACAGAAACGTCGACTGAATGCTTTTCATATGCGCTGTCTTCGCAACATTTTGGGGATATCTTGGAAGGACAGAGTGACCAACGAGCGGGTTCTTGAGATTGCGCAGCTGCCTAGCTTTACAGCGTTACTTAAGCAGAAACGGTTGTGTTGGCTAGGGCATGTTTTTTTTTTTTATCTATATCCGACGGTAAACGAGCAGACGAGCCACCTGATGGAAAGTGGTCACCGTCGCCCATGGACATCTGCAACACCAGAGGAGCTGCTGATGCGTTGCCGACTCATAAGATACCTGTAAAAACGCCTTTTGAAATCAATCATGTGCATCGTATGGAGCCCGCGCGCCTGCCTCGGAAAGTTCTGCTTGGTGCTGTAGCAAACGCAAAGCGTAACGTTGGTAGGCCTATGCTGCGGTTCAAGGATTGCGTAAAGCGAGACATGCACGCTTTTGGTATTAACCATCTCGACTGGGAAGTAGTTGCCGAGAACCGTAACAAGTGGCGTAAAGTTGTGGTGGAGGGACGCAAAGCACATGACCAAGTCTGGTGTCAGACACTAGCGGCGAAAAGAACGCGACAACATCAAGCTTCTTCCGTCGTTAGCAATAATACTTTTACCTGCAGAGTATGCGGTAGAATCTGCCGCTTGCGAATCGGCTTATTCAGCCACGAAAAGAGCTGCAACCCAGGGACTGACACTGACACTGTCTAAATCGTCTGTAATAGACGGACTAAGGCCATTGATGACGATGATGAATGATCTAATCCTTCCATGCTGATCAGGGAGAAAAAAAAACGTAGAATGTACCAGCTGCTTCTCTTCCCGCGGATCGTAAAAGCCGATCGAGGGAATGGGCGAAATTTTGAGGAATCATATCAATAGGCGATGCGGCTAGCAACCATCACTATTTTGATTGCTCTATCTATATGCCCATCAAAATGCTAAGCGTGGCCTTTGAGTCTTATGGACCTGGGCTCTGTCTATCCCGTAAGGGAAAAAGACGTGACACTATGTATGTATAGATCTAATGTAATGTACTTGCGACCATGATGCTACGTAAGAATCGGCCAATTTGCCCTTAGGTAATTGGTCTAATAAGCTCATTGATTAGTTGTCCAATTTAGAACGCAGCAGATGGTCTAAAACAGGGATCACGACGACCAAAAAGTAGTGTATTGTTTTTCGAGTTCATGTTTGTGTGTGAGTTTATTTTTTTTCCACTATAATTTCCAAATACCTCAACGGATTTGGATTTGTAACATCCTCGTCTTCATCGTCACTTACCATCAGGTGAGATGGGAGACAAATGCCTAATCCAACATTTAGTAAAAAAAAAAACTTATGACGTATTGTCATCATCATCATTTCGGGTAGGTGTCACGGTCAATCGACAATGCACACCCTGGTGTCAGAGTTCTTCGGAATCGCCTCTCGGCCTCTGACGTGGCTGGTTATTTTAACGACTACCAGATGGCAGCCGGGACCACCGACTTAACGTGCCTTCCGAAGCACGGAATCATCTTTATTATCAGACAATCAGGTGATTCAAGCCTGCAATGTCCTAACCAAACTGGAAACAACTAAACAAAGTATGCTTCCGGTGGGAGTCGAACCCACGACCCCCGGGTCAACAGGCAAACGCCTTAACCACTGGACCACGGAGGCTGTTAACACATCTCAAAAGACTGTTCAAATCCATTTAGAGCCTCGGCGGTACGCTTCTAATTGTAACTAATTGATGAGCTTGTAAGTTCAATGTTTTTAGGGAATTATCCTTTCCCTTAAGCGCCTTTTATACCAGCCTGAATCTAGGATCCGGAATTCAGCATCCGATAAGGACAAGAAATTCAGTCGTCAGAGCTCCTGATTACACCGTCCGGAACGTGTCCTGAACGGAGACTGCGCGTCCTGAGAGAGCCATCCGTTGGGCATCCTGAATGCGTGAGAGGGACGCCGCTCTACGTGCGATGCGATTGGAGATATTATCGTATCGTTTCTAACGTATAGCGGCGTCCCTCTCATGCGTCGATCCTAAATTCCGGATGGTTTCACTTTATGCTTCCGTTATGCTTCCGATAAGGACGTCGGAAGCCATTCTGTCCTGACAACGGATCGACCGTCCTGAATGCGATTAAACTGTCCGTTGACTATCCGTTGACTGAATTCCGGATCCTGAATTCTGGATGGTCTAATTGGCGCTTTATCCTTTTTACAAGAATGCCGTTTGTGATGAGAATGGCACGTCCACTTGTTATCATTGGCTATAGCTTAACCCAACTTAAAATCAGGGGTGTCGTCCTCAACTACCTGTCCGGTTAGGGTTGCCAACTTACCGTTGAAAACGGTATTATATTAATATACTGTTTTTCACTACATTATACTTTTCACTGTTGAATAAAAATAAAGTATACAAAATACTGTTTTCAGCATCAAACGGCTTAACAGTTTTTTTTGTTATTTAGTTGAGGCCCGAGGGCGCTAAGTGCAGCGCAGCCTGCAGCCAGCAGTTTGGTTAGGTAGGACATTGCAGGCGTGAATCACCTGATTTTGCTGCCATCTGATAGTTAAAGGAACCACGTCAGAGGCTGAGAGGCGTTTCCGAAGAACTCTGACACCAGGGTGTGCATGGTCGATTGACCGTGACACCTACACGAAATGATGATGATCTTCTTCTATCGAGTCGTAAAATGGCTATATATATTTTTAATAAGTTTTGACCAGTGCTTTGCCACCATAATTGCCCGTTCGTTTGCCTCATTCAGATCCCGCTGGGAGCAAGAAGCTGGGCTTTCTGGGCACATTAAGAGGTGATCCATAGATTGAATAGCACCGCAGTCGCACTCACTATTGTTGGAGAAGCCCCACGTGACTCTGTTTTCGTGGCATCTGCCAACACCAGCCCGCAGTCTATTTAAAGACTTCCAGACTGGCCAGGGCAAATTGCTACCCGGTGGTAATTTCTCAGCAGGCGGTATATGGTTTGATGATGGCGGATATTTCTTTAGCCATTGCTCTAATCTGGCCTTAGGAGCTAATGATGATGATGTTGAATTGTTACTAAAGGGACTTTGGACACCACGTGATATTAGGTTACCCAACAGACGCCCTGTCTTAGCTATGAATAGTCAATTAGAAATTGAATAAATAACAAGCATTTTTGATGTAATAACGTCTTATGCGAGAGCGAAACAAGCGATAGAAGCACGATCGGCCTAAGCGTTCGGCTTGTGACGCATCTATCTCTCTCTCCCCGTTATCACGTAAAATTATCTTCCGTAAACCAACTTTACAGGCAACCAATTTTTTAATAAAAATAATCTATAAAATATATAATTTAGCTAATAGATTCAGGTGTTACTTTGCGGAATTTAAAGCTACATTTACTTTGAGATAATTTACTTTGGTGCTTCCGTCACCAGTTAGTTCATGCAAAGCACGGATCAAGTACAAAGTACTTCGTACTTGCCCCGTGATCCAAACTATTGCTGGCCAGCGCAGAGCCAAAGGGACTAACAGTAGTGGCTGGGCGCTGGCCAGCAATACTTTGCATTAACTAACCGGTGGCGGAAGCACGCAAAGTAAATTAATATTTCAAAGTAAAGCGACTATTATACCATCCTGAATCTAGGATCCGGAATTTAGCATCCGATAAGGACAAGAAATTCAGTCGTCAGAGCTCCTGATTACACCGTCCAGAACGTGTCCTGAACGGAGACTGCGCGTCCTGACAGAGCCATCCGTTGGCCATCCTGAATGCGTGACAGGGACGCCGCTATACGTGCGACGCGATTGGAGATATTATCGTTTCGTTTCTAACGTATAGCGGCGTCCCTCTCATGCGGCGATCCTGAATTCCGGATGGTTTCACTTTACGCTTCCGTTATGCTTCCGATAAGGACGTCGGAAGCCATTCTGTCCTGACAACGGATCGGCGATTAAACTGTCCGTTGACTATCCGTTGACTGAATTCCGGATCCTGAATTCTGGATGGTCTAATTGGCGCTTAAAGGTGACTCTGACTAAAGGGCTGACAATGTTTTTGCACAGCGCATTAGCATTGCCATCCAACGTGGCAATGCGGCCAGCCTTTTAGCCACACCGCAAGGCAATGGTCTGCGTGACATTTTTTATTTATAGATAACTTTTATTAAGTGTACATATTTTATAGTTATACTAAGTTCTTGTATGTTAGTTAGTATTATATTTAAAGAAATAAATTAATACCTATATTAAAAAAGTAAATTAAATAATTTCAAAATATTTTAGTCTAGTGTGGCTACTGCAATTGACATAATATCCACGAAGATTGGACTTTATTATTTAACGATATTTTCTCTCTAACGTGAGATTTAGCTGGAATTCATGGACTTATCGCAAGTACGCTTAGGGCTCGAGTGGTCACCAATCCAAACGGTAACCATGAACAAGTTGCTGAAGAGGAAACACTGCGCACGAGAGAATTGAAAAAAAGACATTTGTAAAATCTATTGCTGTCGCGCCTCGTGCCCAAACAACCCCCGCAGAGTGCGATAGAGACAAATGCAGGTCGGACCGAAACTACCTATGCAAATAATAATTTATTTTTTAATTAAAATTGTAAAATAAACTATGGCTGTGTTTCTATGTTTTCTTTTTCTAATATAATCGCGCCGAAATTGTTTTATGGATGTTTGAACACAACGGAAATTCTTACCAATTTTTCAGGTTATTGAAGGTTCATATCTCTTTACTGGTACTATCCGACGAGGAGTCAGGGGACTACGCTTGTATGGAAATACGGCCCTAGGATTTCCTCATAATATGCGTACGCGCATTTAGCGCAAGCGAGTTGTGTTGTGACAAACGATACTAATAAGTCGTGAAGGTTTCCTGTCAATAAACGTTTTCAAAACATGTCTGGTGTCTCATAACTTGTACTCATAATAAGTAGACTTTCATTGTTCAGCGGGTTTCGGCAACATAGTAAAATCTATCGCCGCTATACGTGCGATACGATTGGAGATATCTCATATCGTGTGTAACCTATAGCGGCGTCTCTCCCATCGGATCCTATCATGATTGGGGATCGAACCCGGGCACGCCACGAAACTCACATATAGTGTGATTTTGAACCCCCTAGCTATATTAAAATCTGGGAATCAGAATCCCTAATGGAATACAGAATTGAAAGAAATAAAAAGGTGATCGGCGACTTTGTATGGGAAACCTAATTTTCTTTTTCGTTTTCCCCCTTTTTTTTTTGCAATTCTGTGTTCCATTAGGGATTCTGATTCCCAGATTTCAATATAGCTAGGGGGTTCAAAATCACGTTGTATACGCGCGGCGAGCGACTTCAACGACGAATTATGAATGGTTTGTTCAGAGCTATAAAAATAAAATTGGCTTGCTATTAATTTCTGTAGGTATCTGAAGGTGCTGCGTTCTGACCATAGATTATCTTATCTCTATGGTTCCGACGGACGCGCGCGAGACCGAAATTACACCATAACGCAAACCACATTGAGTTGGTATTTTTTTTTACTAATTATTGAAGTAGGCATTAGCCGTGTGGTTTCCGGCAGATTAGAATAGGACCACTCCAAGTCTTTCCATGGATGTCGTAAGAGGCGACTAAGGAAATACAAGCTAAATTAAGCTAATAAACATCAATGAGACCTTTCCAACCCGTCTGGCCAGCGAGGAGAGTGTAGGCCAAATCCTCTGTCTGCTCTGGCCAAGTATGGCTCCGGTAGTACAGAGACGGTCATACTCCTGCAGTGGAGACTACATAGACCTGATGATGATGATGTAGTAGGCATTTGTCTCCCATCTCACCTGACGGTAAGTGACGATGAATACGAGGATGTTACATGTCTATCCAAGAGATACCCATTTATTCTGCTTTTGAATGTCCCGGGACTGTACTTGTCTGGGAATATAGACACAGGCAATTCATTCCACACCTTTGAATACGTTTGCAGAGTAGGACGTCTGTACGTAAGTACGTATTATTTATTCTGTGGTTCGGCTATGTAACGTGAACATTGTTCAATAACTGCCACTTGACCGTCCCTCTAATGAGAACACGTGAACGCCAGAAACACGTGACGCGAATATGTGTCATCTTGCATCGCATCGCAGCTCATATGGAAAAGTTCCTATTCACATAGGATTACCATTTAGGATTTTGAAAAATCCTGACAAAAAGCTTTCGATAAAAGTCCGGACTTTTTTGGAAACATTAACCAATTAGTTTAGTTCAGTGCTATGGTAAGCATGATAGATAGATAGATTCATTTATTCTTTAGAATATGGTGATACAATGGTGTTACAATAAATATGAGACGCAGCATATTCTGCCTAGTAGGCGTAGGAATGTTTAGTCACTATTCACAATACAAGAGGTCTCATGGTAGGCAGGCAGCGATAAAAGAAAGTTTTATTACTCATATTCCATAAATGCGGACAAATTAAAGGGCCGGGCAAAGTCCGGACAAGAGTCTAAAAGACCGGACATGTCCGGACTAATCCGGACGGATAGTAACCCTAGATTTACATGTTCATGGCGGATTCTAAATGCTTCCGAGGCTTTTGCCCCTCGGAAGCATTTTAAGCTAGGGAGGATAGGATTTTTTTGGAGTTGGGAAGGGATTGGGATAATACTCACTCAGATGTATAGGGGAAAAGCAAGTAGCAGCTCGGGAGGCCGGGCGCGCGTACCCGATGACATACCTGACACCACCGGTTAAAAATTTCAGTATGACACGCACGAAATTGTGAAAATTTACGTGTTTTCAAATCACTAGTACTATGCGCTGAATTAATTAAATACATCAAAAGTATTTGTATAATTTAGGTCGATACTTGAACAAGATCGCCCCCTTTTTGGAATTTGAAACAGATACATATTAAATTTAAAAATGATATATAAATGTTAAGATATCTAAAAACATTTTTCTTCGAAATCTTTGTAATTTTTATGTCTAAAACAATAATTCTCACATGACAATATTTATATTTACGTTTCGGAGGTCGCCCCCTTTCTTATTTTTTTTATAAAAATATAAATTTGAAAATATTAAGACTTTTCATCTTTTTTCCTAATCGCCTAATGGTTCTGCGCAGCCTAATGGCTTGCGCAGTAGCGACGTATTTCGTTCGCGCGGTACCCGCTTAACATAAAATGGTTGCCTGTGAAGTCGGTTTTCAGACTATAATTTTACGTGATAACGGTGGAAGAGAGATAGTCAACATGTCAGAGAGATGAAGATGTTGAAATGGGCGGCAGGTGTGACTTGACTCGATAAAGTGCGCAACCAATATATATGTCAATTTAAATTAAGCGCAAATATTGTAAAGGCTGACTCCCATAAGCTAGAAAAATGTTATAGGAGCAAAATAAAAAAAAAATCGGCACGCTAGTAGTACAAGAGGCAGCTTTAAAGTCTCACCAATCACACAGAAACTCACTGAAACCGCCTCAGATGGTACGGACATGTTAAAAGAAGAAATAAAGACCATGTGGAACAGATTGCACTAGATTTGCCTGAGAAGAAGAAAGGTAGAGGCCGCCCGCTATTAACCTGGTGGTCTAAAATACAAAGACAATCCAGGATAGATTAACCTGGCGGAGAAGAGTGAGAAGACCCGACCCCAAATAATGGGAAAAGGGCAGGACAAAGAAAGAAGAGAACGGTGGAAGAGAGATAGATGCGTCACAAGCCGAACCGATCGTGCCTCTCTATCGCTTGCTCCGTGCTCCGCTTGCACGCGGAACGTGACACTTTCGTGCGTGCAGCCGGCTTTCATCGATTTATAATACGTGATCACGTCAAAAATCCTTCTAAATAATCTATACTACCTAGTTAATATTATAAAGAGAAAAGATTTGATTGTTTGTTTGTTTGCATCGAATAGGCTCTGAAACTTCTGAACCGATTTGCAAAATTCTTTCTTCATCATCATCATCATCAGGTCTTTTTAGTCTCCACTGCAGGAGCATGACCCTCTCTGTACTACCAGAGCCATAGTTGGCCAGAGCAGACAGAGGATTTAGCCTAAACTCTCCTCACTGGCCAGACGGGTTGGAGAGGTCTCATTGATGTTTATGAGCTTTGTTTAGCTTGTATTTCCTAAGTCGCCTATTAGGACATCCATAGGATAACTTGGAGTGGTCCTATTCTACTCTGCCGGAAGCCATACGGCTATTATATTCTTGATTAGAATCCTACATTATCCATGATGAACATAGGCTATTTAAATAGCTATATCTTCCCGTGCGGAGCCGGGGCAGGCCGCTAGTCTATATCTATACATATAATAATATATATATATCTATTCTATATTATTTACATATATAAAACAGTAAAAATATTTTGTTTGTACATTTAGAATTTTTGACTAAAATGGATAGAGGGACACTTAAAAAGAATAACAGAAAGCAAAAAATTTTTTTTCGAATTTTTTGTCTGTCTGTCTGTATGTATGATCACGATTATCTCCGAAAATACTAAACCGATTTACTTCAAACTTTCACCAATTGCTTTATTTTATATCAGTTTAACATTTAAAGTTTGTTTCATCATAACCGGTTAGTTAAAAAAAAGTTATCGTCATTTGAATGAACTCAAGGCATGAGTTTGCCTGCAAATATATAGCACTTAAATAAATAATAAGTGACATAGGAAAATTAAAATCCAAAGTCAATTCATCATCGTTGTACGACATCATTATACCTATCCATACTAATATTATAAATGTGAAAGTAACTCTGTCTGTCTTCTTTTCACGCTTCAACCATTGAAGCAATTTGGATGAAATTTGGTATGGAGGTAGTTTGAGGCCCGGGAAAGGACCGAGGGATCGACACTAACGCGGGCGGAGCCGCGGGCAACAGCTAGTAACAGATAATAGTGTTAATTATAACAGGTGGCGCGAATCACTGATTCACGGAGGTAATTAGAGTGTTAATTATACAGCTTTCGCAGTAAAACACTAACTCACTGATAGTGTAGTGATAATTTGCTTGTTTAGAAGTGATCGCACGACTTTTATGATTCAGATTTCTGAGATTTTGTGAAAAATCTATACTAATATTATAAAGCTGAAGAGTTTGTTTGAACGCGCTAATCTCAGAAACTAAAGGTTCAAATTAGAAAATTCTTTTTGTGTTGGATAGTTCATTTATTGAGGAAGGCTTTAGGCTATAAAACATCACGCTACGACCAATAGAAGCGAAGCATCAATAAAAAATATTTTGAAAACGGGGGAAAATTATTCATTTATTTCTTAGTAATAAATTATAATAACAGAAATTGCCGCGGACGAAGTCGCGGGTAACAGCTAGTCACAAAATAAAATTGTAGCTGAATTTCACCTTTTAGTTATCTGTAATGTGTCACAGTGGTACGTAAATATGGTCACGTAGACTTTTGTATGTACATAGATGTTTAACACTTATTATTATGAGATAGGTGATGTCACACTGCACACACAAATGTGCATTCTGTGGCGTAGCTAGCCTTGAGTGGGGCCGTATATCGACGTTTGCCTGGGCCCCTTAAATCTATCTACAATTTTGAAAAAAAAACCAGCCAAGTGCAAGTCGGACTCGCGCACGTAGGGTTCCGTACCGTTATCTTAATAAGTAAAAAATATTAAAAATATTTTTATAACATGATGTAACAAAAAATGTATGCTTTTCGCAATTTTTCCTTTATCTTTGCTATACGACGTGGATTCGCACCAAATTTCAAGATGCTGAGTTCACGGGAAGTACCCTGTAGGTTTTGATTCCCTGCGAATGTCGAAAATTTGCGGCATAAGAATTAAAAATATTTAAATTACATGATGTAACAAAAAAAATGTATGCTTTTCGCAATTTTTCCTATATCTGTGCTATAAGACGTTGCTTCGTACCAAATATCAAGATTCTGAGTTCACGGGAAGTGCCCTGTAGGTTTTGATACCCTTGCGAGTGTCGAAGAATAAAGAAAAATATTTTTGTTATATGATGTAACTAAAAATGTATGCTTTTCGCAATATTTCCTTTATCTGTGCTATAAGACGTTGCTTCGTACCAAATTTCAAGATTCTGATTTACGGGAAGTACCCTGTAGGTTTTGATTCCCTTGTGAGTGTCGAACAATTATAAAAAATATTTTTGTTATATGATGTAACTAAAAATTTATGCTTTTCGCAATTTTTCCTTTATCTGTGCTATACGACGTTGCTTCGTACGAAATTTCAAGATTCTGAGTTTACGGGAACTGTAGGTTTTGATTCCCTTGTAAATGACGAAAAAACACGAAAACTTGCGGCATAACCAGCTGCATCTTTTGATTGCGTTGACGTAGAAGTTTGATATTTTCACAGCTCCAAGGGACAGTAGACCTGAGTATTTGAAATGAATTTCAGCTTGATACCTATACGCGTTCCTGAGGAAAAGGTCTTGACAGACAGACAGACATACGGACAACCATGTGATCCTATAACGTTCCGTTATTTTTTTTTGAGGTACGGAGCCCTAAAAAGCATTTGCGATTATTACGTTTATTCAGGTTACATTCTTATCATTTGAATTTGACAGCCTCCGTGGTCCAGTGGTTAAGGCGTTTGCCTGTTGACCCGGGGGTCGTGGGTTCGATTCCCACCGGAAGCATACTTTGTTTAGTTGTTTCCAGTTTGGTTAGGACATTGCAGGCTTGAATAACCTGATTGTCTGATAATAAAGATGATTCCGTGCTTCGGAAGGCACGTTAAGCCGGTGGTCCCGGCTGCCATCTGGTAGTCGTTAAAGAAACCACGTCAGAGGCCGAGAGGCGGTTCCGAAGAACTCTGACACCAGGGTGTGCGAGGTCGATTGACCGTGACACCTACTCGGAATGATGATGATGATGATTTGAATAAATGAGCAATATCTATTTATACGCTTTTACACGTCATTCTAAATAGTTTGATTGTTTGTTTGTTACGCTTTCACGCCGTAATTCTAAACCGATCATCTTGAAAATTTTCATACCCGTTGTTTTAGTGTATTTATTAATAACTAGATTTCACTCGCGAACCCTAGCGAACAGTACTTTTTCCCGGGATAAAATATACCCTATGTCCTTCTCCATACCCCAGATAACGTGTATGCAAAAATAAATAAATTAAATTAAATTTCATGATGATCGGTTCAGTAGTTATAACGTAAAAGCGTAACAAACAAACTCACTTTCGCATCTATAACATTAGTTAGGATGTTAGTGAGATACTTATATAAATATTTTCTCTTTGTTACAGAAAAATACCCAGAAATAAAACAGTTGTTCGGCTACGACCCGTTATTCAAATGGGTGGTCACAGGGATGGTGTTGATCCAAATAGCGATGATGCCTGTAGTGCAGCATCTCAGCTGGCCGGTCCTTTGGGTACTGGCGTATTGCTTCGGAGGAGTCATCAACCATTCACTCATGTTGGGTAAGTTATATCGATGTGCCAAATGGCATACGGGAGAATACATACAGGCCAATGAGACTTATAAAGGTGGTTTTGCAAATATATTTATGATGTTGTGGCCTAGTAATGTAAGAGCACGAAAGATGTAGGTTCTAATGTTACCTATCCTGACCGGATGATGCATTATAATTCATGAGCGGGAGTTTTCATCGATCTCTCTTGCTTCCGATGAAGAAATATATCGAAAATTCCCAGTTCATAAGTTGTCTATTTACAAGTGTAAACGATAAAATAAATAAGTGAAAATAAGTCATATTAATTTAATCGAGTAGCGAGTGCTTTAGTTACAGAGGTGTCTGAATCAACTAGATAGATGCGTCACAAGTGGAACGCTTAGGCCGATCGTGCCTGTTTATCGCTTGCTCGGCGCTCCCACTTGCATACGGAACGTGACACATTTACGTGCGTGCAGCCGGCGTTTATAAGATGTTATCACGTCAAAACTGTAGATAGATAAACTATTTATTGTACCATCAGACGTAAGAGTACAATCACGATAAAGAAAGTAATCGATACGTGACTGGTAACTCTTGTGTGGAACTGATAGAAATTTGTAGTATCGCAGTGCATACTGCGTATATTACTCGAAGACCAATGCACTGGTTTTAAATTCCCAGAACAATTCCCAAAAATAAATCCCTCAGACAATGCGTCATTCCTGTGCGATGTGCCTGTGTTGATAGAAAATAAAATGACTAATTTGATTTAAAAGATACAATGAGATCTAAAGCTTCATGCCTTGTGGTCATCATCATTTCGAGTACGTGTCACGGTCAATCGACCATTTCTGAATATACATTTTCATGTTAATAATACTTTTAGTTTAAGAGAAAATTCAAGATATAGGTAAATGGCGGGATCAGGTATCTCCTTGGCTGACTGTACAAATTGTAATAACTTTAGTTGTCTATGGCGTCTCAGTCATGCGACCGTTTTGCAACTAACGTGGTCAATGGCGCTCAATAGGTTAATAAAATAAATGTTTTCTTACTTACCTATATGTATTGTGACATTGTTTATCTGATAATCATCATTATTTCAAATAGGTAGGACGGTCAATCGACCATGCACACCCTGTGTCATAGTTCTTCGGAACCGCCTCTCGGCCTCTGACGTGGTTCCTTTAACGACTACCAGATGGCAGCCGGGACCACCGGCCTAACGTGCCTTCCGAAGCACGGAATCATCTTTATTATCAGACATTCAAGTGATTCAAGCCTGCAATCTCTTAACCAAACTGGAAACAACTAAACAAAGTATGCTTCCGGTGGGAATCGAACCCACGACCCCCGGGTCAACAGGCAAACGCCTTAACCACTGGACCATGGAGGCTGTTATATATGCCTTGTGGTTTCTGGCCTAGAATACAGAACCACTCCATTCTGTCCTATCGATGTCGTAAGAGGCAACTAAAGGGATATCCCGTGCAACGACAGCATTCCCTAAGAAGAGTTGCCGTTAGCCATGCGGCCAGTCGTAAAAAAAAGCCGAAACTTTTCATAGCATGGAAGGTAAAAAAGACTTCAATGCTGTCCCGACCCCACATAAAGTGGAACGAGGAGTGGGAGAAATAAAGCATAAATTAATTTTTTTACAAAACAAACGCGTTGTATCGTTGTTGCTCTACATTTGCCACAACCCGTTAGTTGTCCAAGCTGCAAACTACACCCCCACTACGTCCTAAGATGTCAGAGCCCTCTCCAGCTTGGAATAGCCAGAGAAATTCCACTCACCGATCACCTCGTCTTCGTCACCGGAACAGAGTGCGTAGAGTAGGATTAGCTCCGATTACTGGCAACCGTTCGGCAGTCCCCGGTGACTTGCACCCAACATATGCTCTTTGGCAACGTAGCTTTCGGCCCATAAGGCAAGAGATGAGAGTAGCTGCTCTCCGCAGGCTTTTGCCATTATTTCTCCGAGGCCCTTCAGGCTATGCATGCATGAGATCACAGCGCATCAGGCAATATGAGAGTTTGCTGTCTCTCTAAGCCTTGCCCAGGAGGAACGTACCTCGGCTTTGGTCGTTACCTGTGTGCGTAACGCCCAAAGCCGAGTTGCCTATACAGACCGAACACTTTTGTATGAAAATGTATTGAGTTTTCTACATTGGTCTCATATGATAAAGTTGTTCATTTTGATGGTCTGAGTCACCCCTTCTCGGGAACGTTGTTGGTTATGTTAAACTCTGTATATCATTTTAAAGTAACTCGACACAATAGACATGCCGCGGGCGAAATCTAGTATATAATAAGTTTCAAATTATTAAAAATATTTTTATTGTATGATGTTACCATAGAGATAAGATATGATGTCTATGGATGTAACTCAAAATTTCAAAATTAATGCTTTTTGCATTTTTAGATACAGGAAAAAATCTATGAAGTACCCTGTAGGTTTTGATTCCTTTGCGAGCGTCGATAAATTATTAAAAATATTTTTATTAAATAATATAACTAAAAATATATGCTTTTCGCAATTTTTCCTTTATCTGTGGTATAAGAAGTTGCTACGTACCAAATTTCAATATTCAGAGTTCATGGGAAGTACCCTGTAGGTTTTGATTCTCTTGCGAATGTCGAAAAAACACGAACATTTGCGGCATAACCAGCTGTATCTTTTGATTGCGTTGGCTTAGAAGTTTGATTTTTTCACAGCTCCAAGGGGGTACTAGATTTAAGTATTTGATATGAATTTTAGCTTGATACCTCCACGCGTTCCTGAGAAGAAGGGTCTTCACAGACCGACAGACGGACAACCAAGTGATCCTATAAGGGTTCCGATATTTCCTTTTAAGGTACGGAACCCTAAAAAAATCAGACCACATGTTAATGTGAACTATACTATCTAAGTACAGTCAGCAACAGAAATACTTTGCCAGGCCCTGTATTGGTATCTTGAATTTTCTCTTAAACTAATAAATATAAACGTGAAAAGGTATATTAAGAAAGTCTTCATTAAAATCTTTGTGTATATATTTTTTATGTTATTATTATTTATAGTTTAAGAGAAAATTCAAGATAAAGATACAAGGCCTGGCAAGGTATTTCTGTTGCTGACTGTACTAGTACTTATTATGTGACTAAGCCGATGGCTTGGCTACGTGAGTAACCTTGGGTAGGTATCGTTTTGACGTGTGACTGTTTATAATTATGTACTCTATATCTATATGTATTTATGTATGCGATCGATAAGTTTCTTATCGCTATGTTGAACACAATAGCGAATGTTTTTTTGATGTCCATTGTTTTGAACCAACAGCGTCATTTTTTAAACGATTGCCCAAAAAAGGATTATTATGTCCGAGTTACTATTTATTCATTTCGTGTTTGTGTAACGGTCAATCGACCATGCACATGCACACCCTGGTGTCAGAGTTCTTCGGAACTGCCTCTCGGCCTCTGACTCCTTTAACGACTAGCAGATGGCAGCCGGGACCACCAGCTTAACGTGCCCTCTGAATCACGGAATCATCTCTATTATCAGACAATCAGGTGATTCAAGCCTGCAATCGTAACCAAACTGGAAATAACTAGACAAAGTATGCTTCCCGTGGGAATCGAACCACGACCGGTCTACAGGCAAACGCCTTAACCACTGGATTACGGAGGCAGTCACGAGTAACTATGTGAGTTTGTATCCCAGTATATTTTATTTATATTATTTATTATTTACTAGCTTTCGCCCGCGGCTCCGCCCGCGTCAATGTCGATCCCTCGGGAATAGTACTTTTTCCCGGGATAAAAGGTAGCCTATGTCCTTCTCCGTACTCCAGAGAACTGGTATGCAAAATTTCATGATAATCGGTTCAGTAGTTACGGCGTGAAAGCGTAACAAACAAACAAACTCACTTTCGCATTTATAATATTAGTAAGGATAAGGATACATAGCTCGTAGAACCGATGGCCGATGAGGTAGAAGGATTCTCGAATATAGACCACGTATCGGCAAGCGCAGCGTCGGACATCCACCAACCAGATGGTCGGATGACCTGACTAAGGTCGCAGAAAGACGCTGGATGCAGGCCGCTTCCAACCGGTCGTATTGGAAATCCTTGGGGGAGGCCTATGTCCAGCAGTGGACTTCTTGCGGCTGATATGATGATGATATTTTATTTTGGCGTGATAACGACTTATGTCTGTATTTTTAGGTCTGGGAGAAAAGAAAAAGCGTAGAATGTACCAGCTCTTCCCGCGCAGATCGTAAAAGCCGATCGAGGGAACGGACGAAAATCTGCGGAATCATGTCAATATGCGATACTTGTAGCAAACCATCAGTATTTTGGCCAATCTGAAAAAGATCATTTTTCATCTTGACCTGACCGGGGATCGAACCCGGGAACTGCGTGGCAGTGGCAGCCTGGCATGTTGACCACTAGGCCACGGAGCTCGACATGTGTCATCATAATATCTATTTGGTCATCATCATTTCGAGTAGGTGACACGGTCAATCGACCATGCACACCCTGTAAGAAAGGGACATAGGACATTGCAGGCTTGAATTACCTGATTGTCTGATGATAAAAATGATTCCGTGCTTCGGAAGGCACGTTAAGTCGTTGGTCCCGGCTGCCATTTGGTAGTCGTTAAAGGAACCACGTCAGAGGCCGAGAGGCGGTTCCGAAGAACTTTGACACCAGGGTTGTGCATGGTTGATTGACCGTGTCACCTACATGAAATGATGATGATGATAACATCTATTCATCTAAAACGAGCTGTAACTCGCGACTTTGTAAGTTAAAATTATAGCCTATGTTATCCGCTGATAATGTTCCACAAAATTATGTAAATTGAAATTGTATATAACATGACATCAGAAAAAAAAGAAAAGATAAAAATATTAAATACTAGCTTTCGCCCGCGGCTCCGCCCGCGTCAATGTCGATCCCTCGGGAATAGTTTTTTTTCCGGGATAAAAGGTAGCCTATGTCCTTCTCCGTACTCCAGAGAACTTGTATGCAAAATTTCATGATGATCGGTTCAGTAGTTACGGCGTGAAAGCGTAACAAACAAACAAACAAACTCACTTTCGCATTTTTATTATTAGTAAGGGTCATACAAAGCCCATAAGGCAAGTAGGCGACCAATACTGTTGAAAAGAGTTTCTTTCGGCGTCTTCTTTGCAGTGGCAAAAATATATACACTACGGCAGTGGTCAGTTCCGAAACGCTAGCAGTTTCTAGCTTTTGAACAATAATAAAAAAAAATAATATAATTTAATGAGTATTATTTAAAATGTGAACAGACGTGAAAAAGTGTCAGAAAAGGCCTCCTTTTTCTGAATAGATCTTTGAATAATTTACCTTTCTATATGTGAAAGAATTTTCAAAATCAGTCCAGTAGCTTTTGAGTTATCCATTACTCCTGACAACAACAACATTACTCCTGAGAAAAATGATTACAAACAAACACACAAACAAATCTTTTTATAATATGTATCTTATCTTTGAGTTGTATTTATTTGAGTGGATAATACGATTATAACGATTTTATTTGAAGATTGCCTCTCTTCTATCTTACGATAAGATAGTCGGATGTGGGTCTCACTGAACGTGATGATAACCACTAGCTGTCGCCCGCGGCTCCGCCCGCGTCAATGTCGATCCCTCGGGAATAGTACTTTTTCCCGGGATAAAAGGTAGCCTATGTCCTTCTCCGCACTCCAGAGAACTTGTATGCAAAATTTCATGATGATCGGTTCAGTAGTTACGGCGTGAAAGCGTAACAAACAAACTCACTTTCGCATTTATAATATTAGTAAGGACTAGCAGTGCCCGCGACTTCGTTCGCGTACATTTTATGTTATGTTTGTATGGGGGCCACGTCTTATCATAACTAGAGAAAAAAATAATAAGCCTATCCTGTCTCCTGTACTTCTAAATGTTTAGCTACCAAGTTTCATAAAATTCAGTTAATTCGTAAATATAAAATAATACATACATATATACATGTGATTTTTTTATCGTTTTGGACCCGTAAAGGGGTGACTCAGACCATCAAAATGAACAAATTTTCCTATGGGAACAATGCTGGGAACTCAAAAAAATCGACTCTTTTGTATGGAAATGACGAATTTTTTTGAGTTCCCAGAATTGGTCCCATAGAAAAAGTAATATACAAAACGATAAAAATTTCACAATGTATATACGTACAGAAAAATCATCAATTTAGTTTCAGTATCATGTATAGAGCTTATAAACACGATATCTCTGAAAACAATGTAACTTACTCCATGAACGACCCTTACAGATTTATTATTAGTATTGATGATTGATTTGTTTGTCTGTGGCTGGAGTGACTGGCATATGTGTCAGCCATGGTGACAGCTGCCCTTTATCGGCTCTTACCAACTCAGCTTACCACAGATATAGGTGAACACTAGCTGTGCCCGCGACTTCGTTCTCGTACCTTTGTATGGGGGCCACGTCTTTATCATAACTGGAGAAAAAAATTAATTAGCCTATCCGGTACGTCTAAATGTATAACTAAGTAAGAAAATACAGTTAAGTCGTTTAAGCGTCTCAATAACGCTTTAATGAATTAATTTCATTAACATACCCACATACAGAAAAAAAATATTAAATTCCTCAATTTAGTGTCTCATGTTAGAGCTTATAAACACGATATCTCTGAAAACAAAGTAACTTACTCTATGACCAACCGCTACAGATTTATCATCATCATCATTTCGAGTAGGTGTCACGGTCAATCGACCATGCACACCCTGGTGTCAGAGTTGTTCGGAACCGCCTCTCAGCCTGTGACGTGGTTCCTTTAACGACTACCAGATGGCAGCCAGGACCAACGGCTTAACGTGCCTTCCGTAGCACGAAATCATCTTAACTCATCAATCGCGAGAAACACAGACACAATTGATTATATTTTGTTATGTTTTCCGATTGGGGCGTTCGGTAGTTGACCGGTTATTTATCAGACAATCAGGTGATTCAACCATGCAATGTACTAACCAAACTGGAAACAACTAAGCAAAGTATGTTTCCCGTGGGAATCGAACCCACGACCCGGGGGTCGTGGGTTCGATTCAACGATTCAACGCGAGAAACGCAGACACAAAATCCATTGTGTCTGCGTTTCTCGCGCTTTATGCGTTAACGTTTAAAATTGATACAGCTGCTTTGATAAATTATATTATAGGTGACTTTGACAATGAATTATATAACATATGTCGTTGTCAAAGTCATCCGAATCGACTGAAGGGCAGTCGGAACGTGCGAAGTGGGTGGAAGGGGTAAAGAATACGAGCGCAACGCACTTGTCGCGGCAAAAATGAACAACAAAAGGGGGTGTCAGTCTCTCAATAAAATACAATACTAGAGCAGCAACGTGTTAACACCTCCTGCTCTGGTTGTAAACACAGCTGCATTTTACTGCAGTGACAACCCGAGCATTATCGATCTGTAATAAATGAATAAAAAATGTTTGACATACTTTTAAATGTTTAAAATAGTCATTTTTTTAGGTTAGGATAGTACTTACGTTTAAACTGCGACACGGAGTGACCGGGTTCGATCCCCGGACAGGTCAAGATGGAAAATGATCTTTTTCAGATTGACCTGGGTCTTGGATGTGTATCTTTATATGTATTTGCTATAAAATATTGTATCTTTGAGTTAGTATCCCATAACACAAGTCTCGAACTTACTTTGGGGCTAGCTCAATCTGTGTGATTTGTCCGTATATATTTATTTTTTATTTATTTATTTATATGGTGTTGAGGTCACCGATGTTTGACGAATGATGGTGGCTCGTATTAAATAACTATTGCCATTAGTTCTCAGTTCTTCTACATTCCTTACATGTTCTGCTAACACCAATTTATTTTCTTTTAGCATATTTTGGTGCTGGAAACTTATTTTGTGTTTTACACTCTCAAAACCAGTTTTTATAATAACGTCCATTTTTCCATAAACAGTTTTAACAAATTCCTCTAAAAATATCTTTTTATGTGTTTCTAAATATATTTTATTTACTCTGATCTATACAAAACTAGCTTTCGCCCGCGATTCCGCCCGCGTCAAAGTCGATCCTTCGAGAATAGTACTTTTTCCCGGGATAAAAGGTAGCCTATGTCCTTCACCGCACTCCAGAGAACTTGTATGCAAAATTTCATGATGATCGGTTCAGTCCTTACGGCGTGAAAGCGTAACAAACAAATAAACAAACAAACAAACTCACTTTCGCATTTATAATATTAGTAAGGATAAGGATAAACCATGCTCTTGTCCTTATTATTTTGACATAAATGCCCTAAAACTGCGTTCGCAAGATGGCGCGACTGTCGTGCAAATTCCGAATAGTTTAAATAAGTAGATTCTGTATTGCAAACAGATGACGCAGTAAATTACCCAGTAGAATTTCGGAATTCTCTAAATCCAGCTGGTCTCTCCACATTACGTGGCACTTTCTCAAGGACGACAGCTGAAAATTAGCTGTTACTCCTAGTGGGCAGAGTTTAGCTGAGCTGTTGCCCCTATTGTGCACTGTGCCACACAAATGCATGCTTAGATGTAATTATTAAAATGTGTAATTATGTACCATAAAGCAATTATGTATATTGTGTGTATCTACTTAAAATTGGTGCTCCAGTGATGTTGCTAAGAAACCTAAAACCTCCGAAATCAAGTGCTATATAATTTTGATATAAACCTATCAAATACTTTCAGGCTCCTCAATTTAGAAGTTTAGATTGGGGAGCCCCTATTGACGTAAGTTTTGATACGTTTTACAACAAATCCAGGATTCGGCCTACAAAATAATCTCATCATCTGGGGTGGTCTAACAAACGGGGTGGTATGCCTTTTAAAAAAATCGGAAGTGGCTCCTTAATTCAAATGACGTGAAGATAACTGTCAAAAATGTACTTGTGAAAGTTCAAGTTCATCGGCAGGCAGGGGCTTTGCTCAATGCCTCTCGTGTAGCGAGCTGTTATCATCCCAATAATCGGACGTCAGTTTTGGCCACACACACGAAAATTTTACATTCAAGGTCAGAAACCACAAGGACACTTGCTACATCAGTCATAGGTCATTCATAATAATAAATTTGTTTATTATCTGTACTTTTCGTCATGTTTTCAGTGGAATTATGATAAGATTGTCATGATTATCTTATCTCTATGGATAGATAGGATTTTTATTAAGGACTGATTGGATCTATTACTTGGGTGACTTTTAACTAAGTGATAAAGAAAGAGGTACCAGCTGCATAAAGTAAAAGTTGTAGTATATTGATGCAGTATGCTTATTGGTATTGTCAAACAACATGTGGATGCGCCACGTCTATTTATAAGCTGTTCAAGGGTTATCACGAATCGTCTAACAAACAGGCTTGATGGCGTTCAGCTTTCCGAACAAAGAAGAAAAGGCAGTACCGTAGACCAAATCCATACGCTGCGGCACGTAAGTCAGAAGATCAAAAAGTATAACCGGCCACTATTCTTTATATTTTTGGACTAAGTGGGGTTTAAACCCGGGACCCGTTTCGTTCATAGGTCGCGCTCTTAGATCCCTAAGCCATTACCGATTCCTCATTTTTCATCTTCAGTAAAAAGTTGTGCGAAAGTAACGCTTTGCGTTTTACATTCTGTAAAAGGAACTTTTTCTAAACCTATTTTGTTTCAGGCATTTTAGGCGTTACATAAGTTCATGTTACTATTTATTTGTTCCAGCGATCCACGAAATCGCCCACAATTTGGCGTTTGGTCACAGTAGGCCCATGGCCAACAGACTTTTTGGGTTTTTCGCAAACTTACCGATCGGACTGCCAGTGTCTATCAGCTTTAAGAAATATCACTTGGAGCATCATAGGGTAAGTCTCTCTTCTTTTTTTTCAACTCTGCGTTCTTTTGAAAAGTGAATGGAGGTATGTCATGCATGTTGACCAAATGGCCTGCGACCGAACTCGTAAGTGACCTTAAGGTGTTGTTGTGGTTGTTTTCATTTTCAAAAACTGCCTTTTATATACGTTTTAGTCTCAGGATAGTTTCTGCATGACATTATAGCAATGTATGTTGATCAAACAGCAATCCGATAGACCAAAAGAGGTGATGCAATGTTTTTACATAACTGTTTAAAAAGAGAGTTTCATTGTCTTTGTGCCGATGAGCACAAGTTATGTCCGATTTTTCAAGGTAACTTAATCAATTTGGCATGATTTAACAACTATTAACATGAGAGCTAAAACACTGTTTCGGTTTCGGTCGAACTTACTGATAAAAGTACACAGAGAGATAATAAGTAGTTGGGTTGCAGAATAGGTTAGTTTGGAATGCCCTAAGGAAAGCCTAATAGTAGATTTTTTGCAGCTGCGATGACCTCGCCACTCTTATGTTGTTAACCAAAAACATTACGACTACGATTATGAACCAAATAGTACTCACGAAAACTCAAAGAGATCGCAAGTCGTAATGATTGTTGTTTCTCTTTGATCTTTGCCCTGTTGTCTGCATATTTTCCAATCTGCTTAAAGGCACTCGGCAATGCTCATCCTTATTTGTTTTCTTTTTCCAACAGTACCAAGGCGACGAGGTGATAGACACTGACCTCCCCACTCTTCTAGAAGCTAAGCTGTTTAACAACACCGCTGGGAAACTCCTATGGTTGTTCTTACAACCTCTGTTCTACATAGGTTAGTATCAAGACGAACTATTTTTTTTGTTGTGGTAGAACCACGCTACGGGCAAAATTCATTTTTGGTAGTAGCATGCATGGGCCGGCTCGTCCGGGGAAGTACCACACTCTCACAGAAAATCGACGTTTGAGTAGAAGCTTTACCGCTTCTATGCTTCGTTAGGTGAGTGAGAGAGCCGGAGGCCCATCCTTCTCCCCCTTCCCCCATGTCCCCCATTTTTCCCTACTCCCAATCTCCTCCCCCTAACTCCTTGAAGGGCCGGCAATGCTCCTATCACACTCTGGTGTTGCAGTTGTCCATGGGCAGCGGTGATCGATTACCATCAGCTGACTCGCTTGCTCGTTTGCCGCTCTATAACATTTACAAAAAATTTATATTTAATTTGGATTCGATATTCTTCCACTTTCATCTGAGCATGTTCGCGTATCGCGTGTAAGAAGAAAATCTTCCAGTTTCACAAAATATGTATTAGTTTGAGGAAGAAGTCTTTTGTTCTGTATGGAGGCTTTATCGTTTATAAAAAGGAGCTGTAGCTTTAAAATCTAAATTCAAAGACAAAAAGAAGTTCTAGAAGACGGGGTGAAAGTATACCCGTATGTGGTTATATACCACAAACTCGCATAAAGCGCTTTTCCTCATCGCTCATCTTGCGTACGGCTAAGGAATGGAATCTCTTGCCACCGGAAGTATTCCCTGACACATATACTCGTAATTTGAGTCTCTTTAAGGCTAGAGTGAATAAGTTTTTAATAAGCCAGCGAGCTCCACCATAGACCACATCTTCACTTAACATCTGTCAGGTGAGATCGTGGTCAATCGGTTGACTCTGAATCATCAAGATTAAAAAAATAGCTTATATCGACTTGCGTTTTATTGGGATGGCAATAGATTTATAAACATTAAAATTTTATTTGAGGTCTATTTTGCATTTTTAACTTATTTTTATTAAGCTTTGTAGGTAGAAGTGTTTCGTTAATCTTAATTTATTTTAACTGACACAAATTTAATGAAAAAGAAGCAGTTAAATATTATTACCATTTATATTCTTCTTAAAAAATTGGTTGTAATTTTACGTGATGACGGTGGACGAACGATAGATAAATTGAAATGAAATGTTTATTTGCAAGGGTCATCATACATATAAATTCCCGCCTTTTACAGTAGGCATGCAGAAATTATATCTGAAATAAGTTAAATATTATTAGTCAATACGATTTAATTAGACAAAAATTCACTATCTTACTAAATAAAATTCATGTCAAATATTCGTGTATGTCATAATAGCATTGTATCAATTAACCATTTATGCAATTTATGTTTAAAGTTTTTAAAACTAAGCATCTTTAGGTTAGATGCGTCACAAGCCGAACGCTTTGGCCGATCGGCGTTCGTCGATTTATATGACGTTATCAAGTTCTAACAAAACCGTGGCTTATATTATCACGGCCGAACTGTAATTTGATTAAACGTGGTTCAAAACATCCAGAAACATACATACTCATTTCAAAAATCATCCTAATTTCAATGGAGAGGATGGTTGGCAGTTGCCACCAGCTTGATCCTGTCATCAATTTAATAAAATCTCAAGCTCATCACAAGACTGCAAGACCTTCAGACACCGTGAGCCAATACTGCGTACATCCGGAACTTTATCAATAAATATTGTAGGCGGTAGTTTTGTTTAGTTCTTATAACACAAAGACGAATGTTAACTTAGTCTATCTGCGACATAGATTTTAAAAAATCAATTTCGAGACTTCGTACTTCTATGATCTGCGATCATGAAAACTAAAGTTTTTGAAACGTTAGGTGTAAAAATAATGTAATATACGCGATAATACCGTATTAAAGTGATTTTATTTAAACGTGGTTCCTTAGCCGATCAAGGGAATGGGCGAAAATCTGAGGGATCATGTTAGTTGGCGGTGCGGCTGCACTATTTTGATTCCGTTTTCCATCTACACGCCCTCCAACATGCTAAACCTGACTTTTACGTCTCATAAACCTAAGCTCTGTTTACCCAGTAAGGATACCCTGCAATAATAGTTGAAATTTAGCGTCCTATTAAAATTTTGACGAATTGGTAACATAACAACTATGAAACCGGGTACTTAAACTTTGCCTCCCATTCACCCATGCCAAGTTCGCTATGCCAGGGTCGTGCTCCTGCAGTGGAGACTAAAAAGGACCTGATGATGATGATGATGATGATGAAGTTCGCTATTCCGATATTTCCGATCTTGAAGAGGATCACTCCTACTTAAATAATCACTACTCCTACATAAAAGCATACTAAACATGGTGCTCAAGGGCCGTGTTTCCATACAGGAGTAGTCCCCTGATTCCTCGCCGGATAGTACCAATAGAGTAATGACTTTTTTACTAAAAAAATCCGTATGTAAAATTTTTTTCATAATTGAATTATTTAAAGAGATATGAACCTTCAAAAACATGAAAAATTGGTACGAATTTCCGTTGTGTTCAAACACCAAGAAACAAATTTGGGCAATTATATAAGAAAAAGAAACGCAGAAACACAGCCATAGCTTATTTTAAATTTTTAATGTAAAAAGAAATTAAATCGGTTAAGTTTTGGAGAAGGAATCAGAGGACTACGAAGCGTTAATTTTGTGATATTATAAATATCTATTTTTCAATTCTCTCGAGCTTAGTGTTTCATCTTAAAAAAAGGGTCTGGTCGGGTCTTCTGGTAAGGGGAATGTAGGTTTAAATTTCCGTTTCCTCTGGTACCTAATTAAGAGCAGCGGGGATTGGGAAATAGTAACTGAAGGAAATCATCCTTTAGTCAATTAGCATATTAGTAACAGATATATTTTTGAGCACTGGAGAGCAAATGTGGATGTTGGTTGTAAAGGCTCGCGAGGTCTACTGTTCTCGCAGAACCACTTGTGTAACACTGGTGGCACAGATGTTTTATTTTACATTTTCTCTGTGTATTTTCTTTTATTTTAGTTTTATATTGCGTTGTGTGTCATGTGTTGAAAAAATCCTTTATTCTACCATCAGCTGCACGGTACCATTGCCCATAAATTGATCGAGGTGACCCGTGACCAGAAGGCTGGTCTATACCTTGGCCAAAAGATCAGCATTGCCATCCAACGTGGCAATGCTGCCAGCCTTCTGGGCACGCTACCGCGAGGCAACGATCTACCCGGATGTTTTTATTTTATTTTTTATTTATTTAATTAATTTATTTCTTTGGAAACTTACAGTTATTTTATTAGTAAATATATATTAATTTTTATTTATTTTTAGTTGTAGTATTAGTTATTTTAAATTGTATGTATATTTGAATAAAAAATTTCTATTCTATTCTATGTGGTTCCGTATTTTTATACAGTGAGGCCGTTGCTGATGCGTCCGAAGCCCCCGACACCGTTGGAATTCGTCAACCTGGTGATACAGCTGTTCTTCAATGCTGTGGTAGTCAAACTGTTTGGTAAGTATATTTTTAACAAACTGTAGCCCGCGGCTCCGCTCACGTTTACATTGATCCCGCGGGAACAGTAGCCTATGTGTTAATCCAGGTACCTACCTGTATGCATAATTTTGTCAAAATCCGTTCAGCCGTATTCCCGTGCTTGAGTAACAAACATCCATACATATTCACATAGCAGGCCATGCCAGATGAAATGACGCACACACGGATGGACGGACAGCTAAGGCTTAGCAATAGCATGTGGTCCCAAGTCCTAACGCCTATTACCGTACCGTTAAAATTAATAAATATTTTTATGTTCCAGGGTGGAAAGTACTGGCGTACCTGATCATCGGGTCGCTGATGGCGATGGGAGTCCACCCAGTCGCAGGTAACATCATCATTATCATCATTAAAGTCGTAAAAAGTTTGTTGTGGTAGAGCCACGCTACCGGCAAACTTTATTTTTGGTAGTAACATGAATGGGCCGGCTCGTCCGGGAAAGTACCACACTCTCACAGAAAATCGACGGTTGAGTTTTTTTTTTTTTTGAAATGACTATGTAGCTAGCTCCAAGTGAGCTTTCTTCGATACTTCACCGGGCGTTTGAGGCGAGGGCAGAGTCCCCTAAACCTTTATAGACAACATCACCAAAGGGCCCCCAGGAGGGACGGACCTAGGCTTTGGGCGTTGCCTGTGTGCGCAAGGCTTGGAGAGACAGCAAACTCTCATAGTGCCTGATGGGCCGCGTATGCGTGCATGTAAGCCTGAAGGGCCAATCTGAGAATCAATGGCAAAAGCCTTTGGAGAGCAGCAACTCTCATCTTTTGCCTTATGGGCCGAGACGGTTGAGTAGAGCCTTTACCGCTTTTATGAGAGATCGGAGGCCAATCCTTCCCCCTCCCCACAATTTTAACTTCTTACATCCGTTATGAAGCGTTTAGAAGTTACGGAAATTTATATTAAAAATATTTTGTTAAAATTAAAAATAAAGGAGTGATTGTGTTAAAATCTATACTAATATTATAAAGCTGAAGAGTTTGTTTGTTTGACGCGTCTATCTCAGGAACTCCTAGTTCAAATTGGAAAATTCTTTTTGTGTTGGATAGTCCATTTATTGAAGAAGGCTTTAGGCTATAAAACAACACGCTGCGACCAATAGGAGCGAAGCATCAATTAAAAAATGTTTTGAAAACGGGGGAAAATTATTCATCTATACCAAAGAATATATACGCTACACGAAAAGAAACGACACTCAAGCATGTGTGCACGTAAAAGCGCTTGCGGCTATGTGTGGGTGCGCGGGGGCATCGAAAAGCGGCCGGGGCGGTTAACGAGCCAGCACTAAGTGGATTATTCAAGGGCACGGTAAAGATATCTAACAGTATTCCGTCTTCATACAAACGGTCGAAACTCGCACTTCGAGGTCATTACACTCTTAAGTACATTCCGGGTACGCAACCGGCGATTCACAGTCAAGGATGTGCTGTAGTCGGTGAAGGACGAACGTGTATGTGATTGTATTAAAGTTTATTTGTGGATATTGTTATATATAAGCACATCCATTTTGGTGTAAGAATAAAACTGTTAAATATAGATAATATTGTGCTGTTTTTGGTTGCTTAAATTGTTTATATCAACGGCTAGCTCTGTGCTAAGCTAACGTGCTAATGTGTAACGTAACGTAAAGCGGCTAGCTAACGTGACTAGCTCCGTGGCGCAGCGGTCAACACGCCTGCCTGCGACACGGAGTGACCGGGTTCGATCCCCGGCCAGGTCAAGATGGAAAATGATCTTTTTCAGATTGGCCTGGGTCTTGGATGTTTATCTATATATGTATTTGTTATAAAATATAGTATCGTTGAGTTAGTATTCCATAACACAAGTCTCGAACTTACTTTGGAGCTAGCTCAATCTGTGTGATTTGTCCGTATATATTTATTTATTTATTTTAAATTCATCATTAAGCCACCATAGTAAAAAATCCTCAAATTACCTGCAATCTGCAAATTGGCTAGCTCCGTGGCGCATCCGTCAACACGCCAGCCTGCGACACGAGAGTGCCCGGGTTCGATCCCCGGCCAGGTCAAGATGGAAAATGATATTTTTCTGATTGGCCTAGGTCTTGGATGTTTATCTATAAGTATATGTATTTGTTATAAAATATAGTAAGTATCGTTGAGTTAGTATCCCATAACACAAGTCTCGAACTTACTTTGGGGCTAGCTCAATCTGTGTGATTTGTCCGTACATATTTATTTATAATCACCGAAAGGTAAGATTATAAAATTGTTTTTTTTTTTTACCTATTTAATATCAATTTATTTCTTTTTAGTACCTAGGTAAGTATTTTAAGAATTCCACATACAAAGAAGGTACCTATAATCTCCTTCTTGTATCAACAAAATTATCAATTGCTATTCGTGTGTCCAACTGAAACTCGGGAACGGCTTGACCAATTTAATAATATAATAATTCATTTATTTCAGGCAATAGTATTGTACTTACAATTATGTACAATATATGTATATATAAAAACCAAATTTAGCTAAATTTGGTTTTTATATAACTATTTGGGGAAGTCTAGGGTAGGTTTATATGGTAAGAAATCATGGAAAAATTAACCATCAGGTGAGATGGGAGACAAATGCCTAATTCAATATGTGACACGATAAAAAAACTGGAAGTTTCCTAGGCTATATGAATACCAACTAACTGCCTCCGTGTGTGTAGTGGTTAGAGCGTTTGGCTTACAATACGGAGTTCGATTCCCGCCGGGGGCAACGACTTTGCGTTGTTGTTGTTGTTCCAGTTTGGTTAAATCATTGCAGGCTGATCACCTGTTTGTCTGATAAGAAAGAGGAACCGTGCTTCGGAGGGCACGTTAAGCCGTCGGTCCCGGTCGCTGCCTTTGACAGCCGTTGTTACACAAAACCAAGTCAGAGGTCTATAATGCGGTTTAAAAACTCTGACACCAGTGTTAGTCATTAACACACACGATAAGAAAGATAGATACTTAATAATTTACTGCTACTAACATATAATATTGAAATAGGCGAAACATCATTATGAAATGGTTATAATAGTAATTATTGCTAGTTACCTACCTAGTAAGTTATTTACATTAAATGTGATGACTTCCATGTTAGTCTGGGAGAAAAGGAAAAACACTGTAGACGTGGCCCTGGCGCGTGTTTATGTACCGCGCGGCGGTAGGCATTTAATTCAAGGACAGGCCCGAGTTAGTACTGGGTCGTAACTGGTTCTACCAAAAACGAAACGAACTGGTTCTTTCAAGGAAAGTAACTGAAGGGGAAAACAGTTCTTTGAGAAACGGTTTTTGTACGGGGCAGAGGCGGGGCGGCGGACTATTATAGACTTTATAGCATACAGAATAAGGTCCAAATGTATTGTCCCATCGTAAAAAGAAACGAACGAATGAGAAATAGTTCCTTTGACTTTGTACTTCGCAGTTCGTTCGTCATTTGAAACCAGTTCGTTTCGTGTAACGAGAGAAACAGGCGGCGCGCGGCTCGCGGCGGTGTCCGTTACGCCAGCCAGATTTTGTTGAAAATTGTCGAAAATCGACATTGTAGTGCAGTAGATAATTAGATATAGAGCTTCTGTAAATGGTAAGCTAATTTTTAAATTTGGTAAGCGTATATTTTTTGAATTATTTGATAAAAACAGTTCCGGCTAGCGTAACGTTACCGTAGCCAGATCTTTTTTTGTTTTACGGGAATTTTGAAATAAAAGTTATGTAAATAATTAGATATCAATTTGGTATAAATGGTACAACTTAAATTGTATTTGTATTTGCTATGGTTGCGAAGATATTTGAAATTCTGCTGGGGTAACGGTTTGCTCAATTGCTGTATCTCGGAATTGACTAAGCGGATGATGATGATTTTTGCACAGAACATCTGGCTAATTAGTTATAGTTTATAGCATAATAAAGGAATTCATAGTAATTAACCGTTTTGAAGTTATTTTTATTAAATAGAAATATGCTTTAATAGGTCCTATCACTTCCAATAAGCGCTCCAAAGACTAACTTGAAACGTCATTATATAGTGAAATACTGTCTATAAATGGTACCGAAGTTTCATTAGTATCCTATACGTAATTAAAAAGTTATGATGAATCTTCGATTTGTTTCGGCCATGGCGCGCGGCGGAGTTATTTAACGACCGATTAACCGAGTTTCCCGTACGAGTGGTCACTGAATCTTTTGTAAATAATTAGATATACATATCAATTTAATACCTGCTAAATTTCAGACCTGTAAATTAATTAATTAACGAAATAATTGAAAAAAAATGATGTTCGCGTGGTTACCCGACCAAATCTAGAATGTTATAAAAAAGCGGCCGCGCAATACATTATACCAACCTTCTAAAACTTACAGGATAATACATACGCGGTTTGTACAGACGAGCTATTTTTAAAAAGTAGGTACATTTATTTTAAAATAGCTACTAGCTACCAGTTACAGCTTAGCAGTTAGTAGTGGAAGCATCTTGATAATTTACTCGTAGTTAGTCTGCGTTATCCTTACTAATATTATAAATGCGAAAGTGAGTTTGTTTGTTTGTTTGTTAAGCTTTCACGCCGTAATTACTGAACCGATCTCTATGAAATTTTGTATACAGGTTCTCTGGAGTACAGAGAAGGACATAGACTACCTTTTATCCCGGGAAAAAATACTATTCCCGTGGGATCGACATTAACGAGGGCGGAGCCGCGGAAGCTAGTGTTTACTATAAAACAAAGCTTTAGCTTGTACTGTTTCAAAAAGTACGTATCCTAAGAAGTAAACTGCATTGTTATGTAGTTTATTCATAATATTGTATTTTGATTTTTATACTAAAAACGTAATTTAAGAATACGGCTATCTTTATCTATACTAATATTATAAAGCTGAAGAGTTTGTTTGTTTGTTTGAACGCGCTAATCTCAGGAACTACTGGTTCAAATTCGAAAATTCTTTTTGTGTTGGATAGTCCATTTATTGAGGGAGGTTTTAGGCTATAAAACATCACGCTGCGACCAATAGGAGCGAAGCACTACGAAGTCGCGGGCAACAGCTAGTCTAAGACATTTGTGATTTTTTTAATCAGATTACAGAAAGCAATGGGAAGTAGATACTTACTGTGGATAAAATATGTAAGTACATACTACACTGTGATGTTATTACATTTTATTATTATTGATCTGTGATTTTATACAATAAAACTTTATATATGACTACAAGTATTTTACTTTAACTTATTCGGAACGATAACATAAAAAAGATATAGGTATTTATAAATTCTTTCTTTTTAATTTTAGATAAGCATGCGACGTTGCATATTGGTCCATAAGAAAAAACCTGTGATTATTTTTGAAGCTAATTTATAAACTTACTTACCTTTTTCGGACAAATCACTCAGATTGAGCTAGCCCCAAAATAAGTTCGAGACTTGTGTTATGGGATACTAACTCAACGATACTATATTTTATAACAAATACATATATAGATACACATCCAAGATCCAGGCCAATCTGAAAAAGATCATTTTCTATTTTGACCTGGCCGGGGATCGAACCCGGTCACTCCGTGTCGCAGGCTGGCATGTTGACCGCTGCGCCACGGAGCTAGTCAACAGTATTCTATCTAAAGATACGAAAATGTTTTATATTAATATAATATTAGTTATAACTAAGTTTTATTATATCACTTATGTAGCTCGTCTGTACAAAACACGTACGAGTATGAAATTATCTAGTAAGTTTAAGAAGGTTGGTATAATGTATGGCGCGGCCGCTTTTTCATAACATTCTAGATTTGGTCGGGTTACCACGCGAACATCATTTTTTCAATTATTTCGTTAATTAATTAATCTACAAGTCTGAAATTTATTAGGTATTAAATTGACATGTATATCTAATTATTTACAAAAGATTATGTGACCACTCGTACAGGAAACTCGGTTAATCGGTCGTAAAATAACTCCGCCGCGCGCCATGGCCGAAACAAATCGAAGATACATCATAACTTTTTAATTACGTATAGAATACTAATGAAACTTTGGTACCATTTATAGACAGTATTTCACTATATAATAACGTTTAAAGTTAGTCTTTGGAGCGCTTATTGGAAGTGCTAGGACCTATTAAAGCATATTTCTATTTAATGAAAATAACTTCTAAACGGTTAATTACTGTGAATTCCTTTATTGCGCTATAAACTATAACTAATTAGCCAGATGTCCTGGGCAAAAATCATCATCATCTGCTTAGTCAATTCCGAGATACAGCAATTGAGCAAACCGTTACCCCAGCAGGATTTCAAATATCTTCGCAACCATAGCAAATACAAATACAATTTAAGTTGTACCATTTATACCAAATTGATATCTAATTATTTACATAACTTTTATTTCAAAATTCCCGTAAAACAAAAAAAGATCTGGCTACGGTAACGTTACGCTAGCCGGAACTGTTTTTATCAAATAATTCAAAAAATATACGCTTATCAAATTTAAAAATTAGCTTACCATTTACAGAAGCTCTATATCTAATTATCTACTGCAACACAATGTCAATTTTCGTAAATTTTCAACAAAATCTGGCTGGAATAACGCACACCTCGCGGCGCGTGCATGTTCGTTCTCCATAAACCAGTTACATTAGTAACTAGATGCATCTGAATTGAAAAACCGTCCGTTCGTTTTACTCCAAGAAACCAGCTGTTTCATAAAAAAACGCCCAGTACTAGCCCGAGTTACAATACTGTTAGATATCTTTACCGTGTCGAGGGCTAGAAGCGTTTGTTGTTTGCGTCTCGCGCACGTCTTGCAGCACGCAAGTGAGTAAAGAAAGCATGATTTGAGTACTACGCGTTTTAAACAATAATCATGTCCGCTGCTAAGATTTATTGTTGTGTATATGGCTGTGGCAATAATCAAAAACAGAATAATGATAAAAGCTTCTTCTCATTGCCTAGCGAACCTGAAAAGTAAGTACCTACCTAGTTGATATTTATTTTCTATTACCTAGTAGTCAAACTGCCTCCGTGGTCCAGTGGTTAAGGCGGTTGCCTGTAGACCCGGGGGTCGTGGGTTCGATTCCCACGGGAAGCTTTGTTTAGTTGTTTTCAGTTAGTTAGGGTATTTCAGGCTTGAATCACCTCATCATCATCATCGTCAGGTCTTTTTAGTCTCCACTACAGGAGCACGACCCTCTCTAGTATAGTACTACTAGAGCCATACTTGGCCAGAGCAGCCAGAGGACTTGGCCTACACTCTCCACGCTGGCCAAACGGGTTGGAGAGGTCTCTCAGATGTTTAAAAGCTTTGTTTAGCTTGTATTTCCTAAGTCGCCTTCTACGACATCCACGGGAAGACTTGGAGTGGTCCTATTCTACTCTGCCGGGTACCACACGGCGAATCACCTGATTGTCTGAAAATAAAATTGTTTCCGTGCTTCGGAAGGCACGTTAAGCCGTTGGTCCCGGCTGCCATCTGGTAGTCGTTAAAAGGAACCACGTCGGAGGCCGAGAGGCGGTTTCAAAGAACTCTGACACCAAGGTGTGCATGGTCGATTGACCGTGACACCTACTCGAAAATGATGATGACCTAGTAATAGATAACAATACTGGGTAGGTGGTACCGTCCGTTTAACACGTAGTAAACACCTAAATCACTTTGTCGTTTTACATTATTATGCTACCTACTCGTACTTCTAAGTAGCCTAAGTAGGTATTTACTCATATTATCACTTTAACAGATTATCTCGTCGTAATGTAAGATGATCATCAGGATTTTCAACTAGTTACTAGCACCTTATCGGAGATGTTTGGCGCGTAACATAAATTGCTAAATAATTCAGTAGCATTAGTACCGAATACCTAAGATAATACCAACTGATGTTGTCTTACTACTATTTATACTGCTTTTAGGGTTCCGTATCCAAAGGGTAAAAACGGGACCCTATTAATATCGCTGCGCTGTCCGTCTGTCTGTCTGTCTGTCTGTCTGTCGTCTGTCTGTTTGTCTGTCCGTCTGTCACCAGGCTGTATCTCATGAACCGTAATAGTAAGACAGTTGAAATTTTCACAGATGATGTATTTCTGTTGCCACTATAACAAAATACAAAAAAATAGAATAAAATATATATTTAAGGGGGTTCCCATACAACAAACGTTATTTTTCGGTTCTGTATCAACCACGGAACAAAAAAAAATAACAAACAATAATTTGGTACACTACATAGAAACAATGAATTTCATTAGTATTTTTATTTTACTTAAAAAAATATTGAGTCTCAATCATTTGCTACACTACATAGAAAAAATTAATTTCATTACTAATATTCATTTTACTTTAAAAATATTAAGTCATTAATCCTACGTCCTCTTTTTTCTTGTTCCGTGGTGTCAACCCTAGCGCTTACACGTTGCGATTCAAGATCACAGAAACTCGAAGTCACACGTACAGGGAGTGTCACCGCTGTGACTATACTAATAAAAAAAAACGAATTAATCATAATGACAAAAATTGCCGCGGACGAAGTAGCTGGCAACAGCTAGTGTGTAATATTTGCAAAAAATCTTGTTTTCTGGCAACACTGCAATCGGTTCGGAAGCAATTGCCAGCATATACACGGTGAAATTTTGATCGTTCTGGATCACCCCTTTAAGGTTAAAGGGGTGATTCAGCCCATCGATATGAACAACTTATGCTATGGGACCATTGCTGGGAATAAAAAAAAAATGGGTAGTTTTATACAAAAAATTTCGGCCGCCCGGTCAATTTGTATAAGAAAAAAAAATTTGAGTTCCCAGCATTGGTCCCATAGGAAAAGTTGTTTATATCAACGGGCTGAATCATCCCCATAAGAGTCCAGAAGGATCAAAATTTCAGTGTATATTTTTTTTTTCGCAACTACGTTATACATTGTGGGCTCGTTCTTTCAGGTCACTTCGTTTCGGAGCACTACATGTTCCGTAAAGGGTTCGAGACGTACTCTTACTACGGACCCCTAAATTGGATCACGTTTAACGTGGGCTACCACAACGAACACCACGATTTCCCAGCTGTACCCGGCAGGAGACTACCAGAAGTAAGTACCTACAAGCTAAAGCTGATTTCACAGTGACGCCGACGAGACGCGCCGTTTTTTAGGGTTCTGTACCTCAAAAGGAAAAAGGAACCCTTATAGGATCACTCGGTTGTCCGTCTGTCTGTCTGTCAGTCTGTCAAGGCCCTTTTTCTCAGAACCGCGTGGAGGTTTCTAGCTGAAATTCATATCAAATACTCAGGTCTACTGTCCCTTGGAGCTGTGAAAAATCAAAGTTCTAAGATTTAGCATTTAATGCCGCTAATTTTTGTGTTTTTTCGACATTTGCAAGGGAATCAAAATCTACAGGGTAATGCCCGTGAACTCAAAATCTTGATATCAATATGCATAGATAAAGGAAAAATTGCGAAAAGTATAAGTTTTTAGTTACATCATGTAACTAAAAACTTATACTTTTCGCTTTTATAATGAAAATATTTTGAATAATTTTTAACTTAATATAGATAACGGTACGGAACCCTTCGTCCGCGAGTCCGACTCGCACTTGACCGGTTTAATTTTATTTTATTTTATTTCTTACAAAATGTAAAAGGCGGAATTAAAGCCATCTACCAGTCAAACCACAGGTGGTGCCGAGAAAAGAGAATTTTGGAAGTTGGTGCAAGATACATATCAAGTGAGTTATATACAACGTGATTTTGAACCCCCTGGCTAAATTGAAATCTGGGAATCAGAATCCCTAATGGAACACAGAATTGCAAGAAAAAAGGTAAAAAACGAAAAAGAAAATTAGGTTTCCCATACAAAGTCGCCGATCAGTTGGACGAATTTCTATGAAAAGTTAAATTTATTTTTTCGTTTTTTACCTTTTTTCTTACAATTCTGTGATCCATTAGGGATTCTGATTCCCAGATTTCAATATAGCTAGGGGGTTCAAAATCACGTTGTATCGTTGACTGCCGCGTTTCAACAGCGCGCGCGTGCGCTGTGAAACTAGTTTTAGTATTGCACGTTTAGTTGACCCTCGAGTTTACAGGCAAACGCCTTAAGGACGAACAAGTCGCGAGCTCGAACTCACTGGACAGCCTCCGTGGTCCAGTGGTTAAGGCGTTTGCTTGTTGACCCGGGGGTCGTGGGTTCGATTCCCACCGGAAGCATACTTTGTTTAGTAGTTTCCAGTTTAGTTAGGACATTGCAGGCTTGAATCACCTGATTGTCTGATTATAAAGATGATTCCGTGCTTCGGAAGGCACGTTAAGCCGGTGGTCCCGGCTGCCATCTAGTAGTCGTTAAAGGAACCACGTCAGAGGCCGAGAGGCGGTTCCGAAGAACTCCGACACCAGGGTGTGCATGGTCGATTGACTGTGACACCTACTCGAAATGATGATGATGACTCAATGGCGGGCGCGGATAAAAAGCACTTTGCTTCACCTAGCATTGTGTCCGACAGAGATAGTATCAGTGATGAGTAGTTAGACGCTATATCTACACGCATACGCCGAGTCGCAGGCACACAAACACTACCGAGCACGTGAAAAATTGCAAAACGTCCTTTGGAAAATGGGGTTTTATGAAAAAACGACTGCATAAATAAATTAAAAAGAAAGTTAATTGATATCTCGATAATTGAACATTGTCGGTACGGTCTTTGTTTTCGATATATTATACTTCTTTTCGCCCAAAGTTGTGTTAAAATTAGTAAGAAAAGCTTAAGTTTGTTGGCTCATAACTTCTTAATGGCTTTTTAGACAAAATTAATAATGAGACAAAACGATATCATGTTAAACTTTAAATGTACAATGTCAAACAATGGAATACAGCCCCCCCGAAATTTGTATGGGAAAAGTATCGACTCGTTCAGCCTTAAGGATGCCTGTCCACTGGAGCGATACCCAATAGAAAAACTTCAAAATTTTCGCTCTGAAATTCTATTGTTGGATTTTTACCTCGCTCACCGCTCCGCAACCTCGCTCCGCTCCAGTCGACAGGCACCACTGGACCACGGAGGCAGTTACGTATTTTAGTACTTATATTAATTTTGTTCCAGGTGAAGCGAATCGCCTCGGAATTCTACGACGACCTGCCCCAACATCACAGCTGGTCGGCAGTCCTATGGGACTTTGTGATGGACCCCGAAATAGGACCCTACGCCAGAATCAAGAGGAAGCACCACGGACTTAAAAGCTAGACGAGGTGAGATGGTTTGCCAAGGAAAAAATGCCTTGTTTCCTAAAAAAAACATTTAAAATAATAAGACCGTGTTATAGATTATCGAAAAAGATTACATACGTAGTTTTTCTTTTTTTAATCAAACAAAAGATGATGATAAAGCGCATCAAAGTTTCAGTCATGACGCAACAGGCCGGTAAAGTGTACCGGCCAGTGAAGTCACGCGGAACTTTAACGGGATATATCTTTATTAATTTTTGTTTGATTGAGAAAAGAAAAAATACGTGTCCATAATTTTTCAATAATCTACCAGATGGCCCATTGGACTTGACTTTCAAAGGTGATGTACGTGCTTGTCACAGATATAGATATATATGTTCATATAGCTTGACTAGCTCCGTGGCGCAGCGGTCAACACGCCAGCCTGCGACACGGAGTGACCGGGTTCGATCCCCGGCCAGGTCAAGATGGAAAATGACCTTTTTCAGATTGGCCTGGGTCTTGGATGTTTATATATATATGTATTTGTTATAAAATATAGTATCGTTAAGTTAGTATCCCATAACACAAGTCTCGAACTTACTTTGGGGCTAGCTCAATCTGCGTGATTTGTCGGTATATATTTATTATTATTATTATTTATTATATATGACGCAAGTACAATACTACCACTTCTATAATATACACCGACGTACCTGCGCAAAAATATCCGGCGCGAAAATATCCGTCCGCTATTGGCTGATGCGTGCGCGCCATGTCTGGAGTTCGCTGTAGCGCCGCGCAGTACGAGTATTATGAGCGAGACAGCACGAGTCCTGTAGTTTATGGATTTAGAATATTATGTAGTAGATATAAGTACGTTATTTCACTGATAATTTCATTCGGTTTTATTCGGCGGTACGTTGTGTTATTCTGGGTCGTCGAACAATGCTGATGCGATGCGACTTACATATAGAAGTGGCAGTACTGTACCACGATTAGTATGGAAACCAAGCGTTTTGACTTTTCAACACCGAAGCTTTACCGCTTCTATGCTTCGATCAGTGTCATGATAAATTTAATGATCGTCAGCATAAAGCAAAAAATTACTATGTTTAAAACACTGTTGTATATCATTAATAAACAAGACAAATAAGAGAGGCCCTAGAATAGATCCTTGAGGGATCCCTGATGTAATGGGAACAAATTCAGATTAATATCCGTTAACCACGACCTTTTGCATCCTGTTGCTTATATAGGATTTGAACCAGCGCCATAAGTCTCCGTTGTAGGCTAGCTTATCAAGAAGAAATATATATAGGATTTGAACCAGCGCCATAAGTCTCCGTTGTAGGCTAGCTTATCAAGAAGAAATATATGATCTATCCGGTCGAAAGCTTTTCGAAAGTCTGTATAAATACTGTATGTCTGTTCTTGTCCAGTGTTTCAAAAGATGTATAGCATATATATATTTCATAATTGAATTATTTAAAGAGATATGAACCTTCAAATACCTAAAAAATTGGTAAGATTTTCCGTTGTGTTCAAACATTAAGAAAACAAATTCGACGCGATTATATTACAAAAAGACAACATAGAAACACAGCCATTTTTGATTTTAATTTTTTATGAAAAAAGACATTAAATCGTTTAATTTTTGGAGAAGAAATCGCGGAACTACGAAGCGTTACTTTTGCGTCATTTTCATAAGTATTTTCCGTGGTATTTTCGGTCCGAGCTGCAGTTGTCTCTATCGCACATTGCGGACCCTGCTTGGGCACATAGCGCGACAGCAATAGATTTAACAAATACCTACTTTTCAATTCTCTGGAACGCAGTGTTTCCTCTTAAGCGGGTGCCGCGCGAACGAAAAACGTCGCTACTGCGCAAGCCATTAGGCTGCGCAGAACCATTAGGCGATTAGGAAAAAAGATGACAAATCTTAATATTTATATTTTTATGAAAAAAATTTGAATGGGCCGACCTCTAAAATGTAAATATTAATATTGTCATGTGAGAGTTATTGTATTAGACGTAAAACTTACAAAGTTTTTGAAGAAAAATGTTTTTAGATATCATAATTGTGTTATCATATCTGTTTGAAATTCCAACAAGGATCGAGCTAAATTATACAAATACTTTTGATTTATTTAATTAATTCAGCGCATAGTACTAGTGATTTAAAAACACGTCAATTTTCACAATTTCGTTGTAGTTAGTACCATCTTAATTAATAATATTGTTTCATTTCTTTCAGGATGTGACCAAATTACTAGCTTCGTAACTTATGAGATAAATACACATTTAAGCCTACGTCGGCTTTGAAATGGTAAAAGGTTTTTTTTATATTACTATGTCCAACCATTTTAACCAACTTCAAAAGAGATGGAGATTATCAACTCGTTTTAATGTATATATGTATATTTTGTAATGTTTTTTACCTCAGAACTTCGTCACTTATTTTTTTGTTTGAATGGGTTTGCTTTCAAGTAGTCCCATTTTAATTTTAACATAATCAATATCGGTTCAGTAGTTTCATTGAAGTAATTTTTTTAATGAAAGATTGTTGATATTTTTTTATATCATTTTACCATTTCTGTTGTTTTTATTTGAAATTCGCATTTATTCATAATTTTACAATCATAAAATCACGTATTTTGAAAAATAGATTCTTTATCAGAATCAGAAATCATTTTTTGTTAAACTGGTTATTAAGACTGGTTATGAGATTCGTGTGTGTATCACAGTTTTTACCTTATAAATAAGGCATACAATATTTAGTCACAATTACAATCACAAATAATCAAAAATTATGTAATATTCCTTATTTACTGCGTCGTCGGGTTGGAGAGGTCTCATTGATGTTTATGAGCTTTATTTAGCTTGTATTTCCTATTATTTGTAGCTCTTACGTGGCGATAATATCTACTCCAGCAATGTATCACTCGTAGTTTAGGTAAATTAACTCTTCGCGTTCCTACCACATTTACGCATTTATAATCATGTCTTAGTATGGATGGATGTGTTAGCTATATGTGACGTTTCACGGGTAAAGATGCCCTACGAACGCTGGCGCTTAAGAGTTGTCTGGATAGCCGCGCAAACTCAGCGATGGACATATTATCGAGTAATTGCTGTTTCACCTGTATCAAACGCGGGCGCTACGCGAGCGAGCGAGATGACACGACGATTTTACCTAAATCCGGGCATTATTCAATGCGCCTTCCGTCTTTTAGGATATAAGGAATTTTGAAAAAACTATTCAATGAAGTTACAGAAAAATATGCTATTACAACTTATAAGTAACCAAAGTACGTACGCAAGTGAATAATATTGGAATCTTCATGTTCATAATGGTATTTATTTACCTCCAAAGTTGGGTTAAAAATGGTGCTAAAATATCGACGTTTAGAGGATTATTTTTTAAACTATTGATTTTTAATCAAGCTGTATAGGAACGTACATAGATTATGATGGGATCAATTGATTTCATGCATAAAATTGTACCAATATTATCAAATATTGCCGCGAGAGCCTTTCGCCATTTGTATGGAGGTTTTCGTCTCCAGGGGAGCCTTAAGACGCTTAGAAAATAAAAAATGATTCATATAATTTTAGTAAGCTTAATGCAGAGCGCATTAAGCTAAGTAAAATTATATGAATCATTTTTCCCCTATTTTCCCACTATTATCCCTTAACAGTTTGTAGCGGACATCGCGCGACATATTTTACACTCGTAATGAAATAAGGTTGAAAGTGGCGATACCGGTTGGCCTGTCACCAGTCTCATTTCAAACGTCTGCCGTTTCCGTGTTAATTTTCTCTTTTAATTTAATCATTCAATACCATATATTGTATTTTTTGGTATTCATCTTGCTCATTTAGTTATACTTTTTATACACTTAAAAAAGTTGCTAGTTGCCGCTGAAAATATCAAGTAATTCGCGACGAAACTTTTTTTGGATATAGCTTATTTTGGTTATTTATTTTGCAAGGCTTTAAATATTTTGATGTGATCATTTATTTTAATCTTTGAACTGTACTTCATATTTTTTTCATGCTAGTATTCCATGAAAAATAAGGCTAAGGTTTTACGGTATTCTTCTGATGCACAGCGCCTTAATCACAATGTCGTGAGTGCCAGCGTCCATAAGGAACCTATACCCGTGGCAAAGACAATATAATACTAGCCCGTGGTTACACATAATTTTTTAATTTATAATCCAATGTTCCTTTATATACAATGTTGTCGGAAAGGGTATATATATATATGATAAGTACATTATGAGACTAATGATACCAAACTAAGTAGTTTATACAAATATTAATCTGTTAATTATACGATTGTGGTATCATTTTGACGTGTCCACGTTTCGCACAAGCGAGAGTTGCGCTACAACATACACAGAGGCCGTTACGTGCTAAATTGAACAGTATTCATAAAACGACTAACATAGAAAGCATTTTTATCATTTAAATAAATGCTAATAATATAAATAGATATTAAATTTAAATAATGTAATATCTCATCATCATCATCATCAGGTCTTTTTAGTCTCCACTGCAGGAACATGACCCTCTCTGTACTACCGGAGCCATACTTGGCCAGAGCAGACAGGATTTGGCCTACACTCTCCTCGCTGGCCAGACGGGTTGGAAAGGTCTCATTAATGTTTATGAGCTTTGTTTAGCTTGTATTTCCTAAGTCGTCACTTACGACATCCATGGGAAGACTTGGAGTGGTCCTATTCTACTCTGCCGGAAACCACACGGCGAATATCCTTATCCTTACTTTCTTACTAATATTATAAATGCAAAAGTGAGTTTGTTTGTTTGTTACGCTTTCACGCCGTAACTACTGAACCGATCATCATGAAATTTTGCAAACAAGTTCTCTGGAGTACAGAGAAGGACATAGGCTACCTTTTATACCGGGAAAAAGTACTATTCCCGAGGGATCGACATTAATGCGGGTGGAGCCGCGGGCGAAACCTAGTCTATTTATATTTATGTTGAATGTTGGAAATAATATTGAAATGTAATATCTATTTATATTTATATTTAAAAAAAATCTTTGTTTACATTTCGTAGCAATTTTTTAAATACATTGTCGTGCGGGGTTTTTGTTCAAACCTTTGGGTTGACCATTTATGCGCTGTTTACATCCTTTCCGATCAACTTTGTATTATTTTAGCTATATGTAGTTCGACGAGTCATAACATTTGGCGTTGAATTGAAGAGAAAGTTTAAGAAATTGCAATTTTTTTTTTATTATGTTTAATTTTAATTGTGTGTATGAAGCTTTTCGTAATCGTCATTTATATGTTTTTCTTTTTTAAGTGCTCAACGTGATATAGATATTAAATGATGCTATTTTCTTATATTATTTAGTTATTTTGAATGTATTAATTTCTGCAATTTATTAATCATTGAAGTCATTAATAATAATAAGAGATGATAGCATGGATTTTATTTGGAGAGGTCTCATTGATGATATTTTTTTTAGCTTGTATTTCCTAAGTCGCCTCTTACGACATCCACGGGAAGACTTGGAGTAGTCCTATTCTACTCTGCCGGAAACCAAACGGCTACACCTAATGCCTACATACCAAATTCCACCTAAATCGGTTAAGTGGTCGAAACGTGAAAAGCTAGCCGACATCTATATGTCGGTTTCTTTTTTTTTTTTTACTAAATATTGGATTAGGCATTTGTCTCCCATCTCACCTGATGGTAAGTGACGATGAAGACGAGGATGTTACATGCTTATCCAAAAGATACCCATTTATTCTACTTTCGTATGTTTTTTAAAATCTCTAAGTTCCAATATACAAAATATTTTACCATGTTTTCTTGAGTAGCGCGATGGCCCAGTTTCGTGAGCATTGAAATCGCTTACGCATGTTAAGCAACCCTGGGCGCAGTCCCTATATTGATGGGTGACCGCAAGTGGCATTAAAAATCTCGAGCTCCTCCGTGCTTCTGAAGGCACGTTAAGCAGTTAGTCCCGGCTGTCATCTTTAATGGCAGTCGTTAAGCTATGTCAGGTGCCTTTAGGCAGCTTGAAATATCTGACACCAGTGATGGCCACTTCACACGAAAAACAACAAAAAACCATATTTTCTGGCTTGCGGGTTACGTAGCTTCTTTCCTTTATAGTATTAACTTTATTTAGCGCAAGGAAAGAAAGAAGCAATAATTTTCAAATTCATGGCATTCGTGTCGAGGCTCTTTAATTAATATGACATTGGACTAAGTAGACACTACAGATTGTTTTTATATATATAATATAATGCTCGGTATATTATTAAAATTGAAAAAAATGCGTAATGTAGAATACCACACCACTAAATAGTGGGTAGTATTGAAGAAGTACGCATGCTTGAAATGCGTATACCTACGGGGTAATATGTGATGAGAGAATTCGACGCGGTGATTTGAAGTCACGGTGAAGTGATAGCACACTTAGGGTGTAAACCTAATGGACGTGGTTCAAATCCTATTTCTAGCGATTTCTTTTTCATCATAATTTTTCAATTTTGAAAATATACTAAATATACTATTAATTGTTTTACTTTACTATATAAATCTTTCATACTACTATACGCCTTTGAAACTCAACAAGGTTACTACAGGATGTAAGATATTATGTAAAAAGATGTATGTTTCGGATCATATACCTGTGTATAATGTTGTAATAAAATATATTTCAATAGTTTTGTCTTTTATTGAATACAGATATCGCCTTACGCCGAAAAACTCAATAATTTATGTATTTTTAACTAGCGAACCGGACCCCGGCTTCGCATGGGTGCAATGTACATAAAAACCTTCCGTCGAATACTCTATCAATTAAAAAAAACTGGCCAAGTGCGAGTCGGGCTCGCGCACCAACAGTTCCGTAGGTGCCACTATCGATAATTAGTTAAATAGGAGTTCTTCAATATATAGATTTTCCAGTATTCTAATATATATTAGTGATGTAACGAATATTCGCATTCGCGGATATTCGCATATTTTTGCATATTCGCATTCGCATTCGCGAATTTACTGCGAATGTATTTGCGAATATTTTTTTTAAAAATTTTTTTTTTATTGTTGTTTGATATAATAAAACAAAATCTATACATTAACTATGTTTTAATTCAAGGAAATTATTTAACCTCGTCATCACATAATCAGTCTTCTCTTTATCATTTGGTTGGTAACATTTATTTATTAACTTTGAGAAATTAACCTTAAATCTAAAATTATAATGTCTACAAACATTGTACACAAACAAAAACAATTCTTCTATGAATTTTTACCTTTTCTACTTCTTAACAAAACTAAAAATAACAATCAACAAAAAATAAACTATAATTATGGGAATCATAAGTAAACTCTTTAAGAAACAAAATAATTTATTTTCTTTTATAGCTTTTGTAGGTCACTAGTCTGTACACGGGGTGTCACTATGTCTGATCACTGATTAACTGATAAATGTCTACGCACTCCACTAGCTTGACCTACGTTAAGAAGTTCAGAAGAAAATTAAAGACAAGTTCCAGGACGATGAGTATATTTCTATGTCCACAGTTACACACAGTCACAATCACAGTTATACAGAATTACGAAAGTATCTATAACAAATATGTATGAGGAGTATACACTAGTTATGCGAGAGACGGGCGGGTCGCGACTGGCGGCCGAAAGCACGCTAGCCCGCTGCAATACGAAACGCTGACACAACAATGTGTCCCTACATAACATCCCCCCAAATTTTCCAAAAAAAAAATTTATCTTTCTAAACAACATTCAAGGTTATAACTTTGTAACTTATAAAATCTAATAACATGTCACAATCGCCCGGCCGGAGTGAAGCTATGCGCTGACTCAACTCGGCGCTCGAAACCTGAGCTTCAGTTCGCTCGCCGGACAACAATACCTCGAAGCGATTGCAACATATTATTGTACAATGAACATGTACCTAACTGAATCTAAATTTAGAATTTATGTTTCGAAATGTTTTCTACTTTTACAATATTAACTTCTATTCGCAAATTTAATAAGATTAAGTACATTTATACATATTGAAAACGTTTTAGACAAAACCTAATTTTTTTGAAAAGACCAAAAAGAAGTTATACATAGGTATCAACAATTGTTATACTCATACATACTATTTATTTGCAAAACCATCTATTTGTTAAACCATATAAGCTTTTACTTGTACCAATACCAATAAACTATATTATTTCCAAAACATTGTTTTTATTTTGACTGTCTATTCACACGTATCATTAACTACATTCACACATAAGTATAAAATAAATGGATCAATACATATGAGAATACATAAGATTGTAGTGTGCGAAAATTTTCTGTTATTCACTATCACAAATGACACAAAACATTACACCTCTAGTACACTGTCGGCTGAGTCACGGGTGCAGCCTGCGCCCTGACGTTCGGAATAGGTACACTCGTACTCTGGACTTCTTGTTGCAACCATTTTCTAACTTTTTTCGTACATCGCCGACGTAACATACAGATTGTTATAACGGCCATTAACACTGCCGTGATTACTACAATTATCGACAAATAATCTAACTTGGACTGTACCGTAGTCCCAATAGTAGCTTGGGCCTGGGCGACCGCTACGTTTTCTTGTTTGCTCTGTCCCCAGCCCATTATGACTTTATCTCAAACAAAACTGAGGTGAAATGACACATAGTTAAAATGCATCAGTATTTAAGGAAATCAAAGTTCAACTAATCAGTTTTCGCACACTATTACAACACCAAAATATATCTTGACATCTACAAATTTCTGAAAAAGTATGTACTTATGCAAGTATCTACTAACCTATTTGGTTACGATATATGCGTGCATAAACAACAACACTTTACTCATGTCGCAATACTTAATTTGCTTACATTTTCACGATATAACTGAATAACATTTACGTATTGCTTACTTTTGAAATACATATATAAATAACATATACCAACTTAACTTACTGCGAGCACCTATTTTTCACGGGAATTTCTGCAGCTTGCGTGTCGTCGACTCTTCATAAATAGAAAGTAACCTCTCCTTAAGGGCTTTAAATTTTTCCGTCGCAGGTGGGTCCATCAATAAGTCTGCAATCTGTCCAATGGCGTCTTTGGAAAGCTTGCCGTGGTTGATCCTCCCAAAATTGCGGTAGTCTCGCCGACACTGAGACTGTAGCCATATCCATCGAGGTGCCTGAGGGCTGCGTTGTGCCCGCCACAATAGGCGATCCGTCGGGATTCATTTTGTTTCTCACAGAAATAAAATTCCGGCTTACTGTTTTCCGCGTGACTGTACCCGTACGGTGTGTCCTCCTCCGATGGTGTGAGCCGCTACCCCTATATGCCCGCCTCTTGTCTATTAGGCGTCTTCTGTCGTGGTCACCACTTGTTGGTCACCACTTGTATGAGGAGGATACACAAGTTATGCGAGAGACGGGCGGGTCGCGACTGGCGGCCGAAAGCACGCTAGCCCGCTGCAATACGAAACGCTGACACAACAATGTGTCCCTACACTTTAAAGTTAAATTGTCGCCATAAACTATAACCAATATATAAGTATTGTATTATGTTCTTCTAATAACAAAAATATTTTTTACAATTAAACTTTTCTCAGTCTTAAGATATATCTTTAATGTTTAAATAATCAAACTAAAAGTAATTATAGTCACCAAGCGATAGTGAATTGGCGCCAAATTTAAACAAAATCTGAATATTCGCATTCGCAATAGCATTCGCGAATGTCGGTAGCAAATATTCGCATTCGCATTCGCGAATGTCCAAAATATGACATTCGTTACATCACTAATATATATCTAACAATATTTCGATATATCTAATAAAATTCATTTTGAAATTTCTTAATATAAACTAATTTAAAAACTACTTATAAATAAACCTAACTATATTCCTACTAAAAAAAAAACCTTAAATATAAAATAATTAAAAACTAAAAATCTAAACTAAGATGTTGCCCGTGTGGCAAAGTGCCAAGAACACTAGCTGCATTCCCCCGCTGAATAGCAATTGCAATTCTTTGCGCGAGGAAAGAGCCAGCCCTCTTGTCACCAGCGGCGTCGATAAGCCTGGGCGCTAATCCCTTTACAAATTTCTTAGTGCTAGGACCCCATGGACCCAATGTTTCGACACCAAGCGGAACAAACATGTACTCATTAGTAAGAGAAGCATATTTGCGCCGCTTGGCGTCCTCTTCAGCCTCCGCTGCGGCTCCAGCCTTCAGGACGGTTCCCCCGAGGCGAGAAGGGGCCACCGTGTCGACGCATGTTGCGTCCCACACGAGAGCCCTCCCCCGCTCCCAGGGGACCAAGGTCAAGCCGTCGGGGCGCTTGCCATCGTCGCGCGTTAATCCAGCTGGTTCCAAAATGCTTGGAATTTCGGCGGTGGCAAGCGCCCTTTTAATAATATCGTTAAGGGAGCCGTGGCGGGAGAACCTGCCTGCGCTGCGCTGACAGTGTAGTCCATGGAATCCGTTTCTGTCGACGGCGCTGCCACACGGACAATGATGTCGTTCGACAATGGCAGCTCCTAGCCTGAGACCTACGGCGATTCGAAAGCTGCCATTGTCGAGTAGTGTTCCGAGGTTTGCCGAGGGAAGGGCGTGGAGCCAATGACCGGATTCAAATTCTGATACAGCACGAAGCCTTGCGCGGTCAGTGTCACTGATAGAATTTTGAATCAGAAAATTATGATCTCTCTGTACCAATGGAGCATCCCAAAGTTTTTGACGGTTTGGTGCCTCAGGGATGCTTTCATTGGGATAGAGAGTCCTCCAGGCCTTGATTGCATCCGATGCACAGTGTATCTCAGCTGAAGTGGATTTTAAAATTCTTGCACACATATGTGATACACTATGCACGGACGAAAGAAAGGCTAAAAGAGCAACACTTGAAATTTTCCTCACTCCGATGCCACCTGATCTAATCGGCAAAGAGGCTTGAATCCAAGCGTGGTCCTCGAGGTTTAAATTTAGAATTTTTACCAACGCGTTTTTGAGAGTGGCATCTAAATTGTCTAAAAGATTTGTATGCTTCCAGATTGGGCAAGCTCTTAGGATATAGGTAAATTTAGGTACAAAAAGGCAATATTAAAGGATGGTATAGGCGATGTGAGAATTTAGTAGGCCCAATCTGTTGATATTTTTCGAAAGTATTTCTGATTTATTTTCTAAAAAAGGTCTAACGCTTTCCTCGAGTAACGGCGCCCCTAGGAGGAAAAGTTCTATTTTCTAAAATTTTAATGCCGGGTGCAATATTTTGAAAATTTTGAATGATAGAAGCTAAAATAAAAAGCGAAATTCACATGGGAAGCGCTTTAAGCTGAAATTCACATCAAATACCCTGAGTATTTGATGTGAATTTCAGCTTTATACCTTCACTCGTTCCTGAGAGAAAGTGTCTTGACAGACAGACAGACGGACAACAAATGTGATCCTATAAGGGTTCCGTTTTTTCCTTTTGAAGTACGGAATCCTAAAAACCGCATCAAATCCGTTGTGTAGTTTTAAAGATCAAAGACTACATAGTGACAGACAGACTACGTACGGAAAGCGACTTTATTGTATACTATGTAGTTATAATAATTGTTCATTTAGGCGCCTTGCAGACTAATAGTCTTTGCTATCGACAGCTAGCAGTTGACTGATCGACAGCAACCTGCTGCTGTCGACTGTTCGCCAGCAGAATTTGACATGTCGACGGCTGCAGCCCATTAGCGGCTAATCTTTGTCATTCGAACGACCAACATCTAGGTTTCACTGCCTCAAGATGCCTCGTGTAGAGGCGAAACACGTGTCGCGAGCACGACGACCGACATTGCTGCAGCCTCAACGGATGCAGCAGTATCGACCAGGGTTGCATGCATCAACTATTGGTGGCGGAAGCACGCAAAGTAAATTGTCTCAAAGTAAATGTAGCTTTGACTTCCGCAAAGTAACACCTGAATCTATTAACTAGCCCATTAGCCGGCTAATTTTATGCATTCATTGGTCGGCTGCAGCCGTCGACATGTCCAATTCTGCTGCCGAACAATACCGATAGCTGCAGTTTGCTCTTTCGACAGCTGCAGTTGACTGGTCGACAGCTGCAGTTGACTGGTCGACAACTGCAGTTGACTGGTCGACGGCTGCAGTTTGACTGGTCGACAGCTGCAGTTGACTGGTCGACAGCTGCAGTTGACTGGTCGACAGCTGCAGTTGACTGGTCGACAGCTGCAGTTGACTGGTCGACGGCTGCAGTTTGACTGGTCGACAGCTGCAGTTGACTGGTCGACAGCTGCAGTTGACTGGTCGACAGCTGCAGTTGACTGGTCGACAGCTGCAGTTGACTGGTCGACAGCTGCAGTTGACTGGTCGACAGCTGCAGTTGACTGGTCGACAGCTGCAGTTGACTGGTCGACAGCTGCAGTTTGACTGGTCGACGGCTGCAGTTGACTGGTCGACAGCTGCAGTTGACTGGTCGACAGCTTCAGTTGACTGGTCGACGGCTGCAGTTTGACTGGTCGACGGCTGCAGTTGACTGGTCGACAGCTGCAGTTGACTGGTCGACAGCTGCAGTTGACTGGTCGACAGCTCTGACCGGGGCCTTAATTTTTTGGTATAATGAAACAAAAATCTGACTTAGCAAACATTTATTGCATACAAATCGTATAATTACAATGGACGGTCTTACGTTACAACTATTCAGTACTATTCCATTACAATCACAAAAAAACAACGGGTTCCACTCCGGGAGTGCCGGCAGAAGTGAAAACTCCGCGCGGTAGAAAGAGAGGGGGATATTACCTCCTCTCCTATGCCGCGTCGGCGGTCTAAGGTCACGTGTTCGTCTTACGAATTTCCGCTCAGGTCACGTGTTCTGACGCAAGTTTAACATTTTTACCGCTAGAAGTTTTCACTTCTAAAAAGTATAAGTGATGTTTGAGATTCATAAAAAAGCTTAGGTTTAGGCACTCTTAAGGCACAGACAAATACAGTGACACATTGATACTACACACTTTTAAAAATTTCCTCGATCAAGTATAAAAACTAGATACACCAATCCGCGATAAGTAGGCATTTGAATGCATATTTCCAGATTTAAATTTGAATTTTGAATTTCGGAATTCAAATATAAATCTTTCGAAATTAGACTTTAAGGTATGCAAGTAAGGTCGGTTTTACTATAATGTAGGTTTATAACATAACAATATCTGAAGTGTCATTTCTATGTTGTACTAATCCAAAGTTTTAAAGATATAATCAGTCTGTTGTCCTAATAACCTGCTCGTATACAATATGATGATATCTATATGTAGTTACAATATTTTCTAAAGGGAATTTGATCTGAACAATTCTTACTATTGAACAAATAGCGATATATGAGAACAAAATATACCTTCCATTCTAATCAACAGAGCAGAAAATAGAATTTCTATATATTAGGGGGTGTAATTAGGGTTCCGTACCCAAAGGGTAAAAACGGGACTCTATTAATTTCGCTCCGCTGTCCGTCTGTCTGTCCGTCTGTCACCAGGCTGTATCTCATGTACCGTGATAGTTGGACGGTTAAAATTTTCACAGATAATGTATTTCTGTTGCCGCTATAACAACAAATACTAAAAAATAGAATTAAGTAAATATTTAAGAGGACTCCCATACAACAAACGTGATTTTTTTTGCTTGTTTTTGCTCGTTATTGATAACGGCAACAGATAGACACTTGAAATATTCACAGAATATTTAGTTATACATTCAATTTAAAAACAAATAATGAATTTAAAAAAAATAATATTAAAGGGGGGCTCCCATACAAGAGACATGATTATTTTTGCCGTTTTCATAGATAACGGTACGAAACCCTTCGTGCGCGAGTCCGACTCGCACTTGGCCGGTTTTTTTTTACTACACTGTCCGTTCGTCACAGAACTGTATATTTTTATAAACAATAAATGAACTTACAAATGTTCGGACGGCCAAGCAATTTGTATAAAATACAATATACAATATTATTTTAGTTTCGTCTTTTTCAGTAGTTTAAATAAGAATTATTTTAAATGTGAATCCTTATCTGATTAACAATATAATTTGTATAAAATACAATATAATTTTTACTCCACCCACGTCCGTCACAGAGCTGTATATTTTATCAGTAATGGGTAGACTTGAAATTTTCACAGAATGTATAATATTTCGATAATCACTATAATATTTATATTACTACACTACATTATATAATATATTATTATAAAAACCAAACAAAATTTGAAATCAAGGGGAAGGACATCCCTATTTGATTCCGTTTTCCATCTACACGCCAACATGCTAAATGCGGCCATAAGGTCTTATAGGCCTAGGCTCTGTCTACCCCGCAAGGGAAAAAGACGTGATACTATATGTATGTAAGTCACCCCTTTAATGAAATGACGTAATTAGATCCCCCTCTCTGTGAATATTGCAACTATTGATATCATTATATTGTATTAGTTATCTAAGAAATGCAATCATAATACTTAGGGTCAATTCAGACTACGCGGAAAAACGCTCGAGCACTATGTTATATAGTAATTAAATATCAACCTTATTCCATTCAATCAAAGCTGAAAATAGTAAGTAACATTAAAATAAATAATATTACAATGTTGCATACTATTTTCAGCTATTAGTCTGAATTGACCGTTAGAACGTACCTATTCTACGTGACCTGTGCAGGGGTGGCGGGGGAGGAGGTCTTTCAAAATACCATGCTTCCTCACAGGGGGAGAGGGGGTTTAGGTCGTCGTCATGTAGTCAATATTCCCTTTCCATACATTTTTTTAAAATCAATATCCATACCTACTAATATTATAAATGCGAAACTAACTCTGTCTGTCTGTTAGCTATTCACGCGTCAACCACTGAGCCGATTTAGATGAAATTTCGTATGGTGGTAGTTTGAGCCCTGGGGATGGATAAAGAATACTTTTCGTCCATAAATAACTGTTCCCTAGGGATCGACATTTGCGAACAGATGCTAGTTAATTACTACGTGAAAAATAGAGGGGAAATGGGGGAGGGGGCTCGGCATATCCTGTCGGATGTGGATAGTCATTAGACATGGACAGAGGAAGGGTGTCATCATCATCATCATCATATCAGCCGCAAGAAGTCCACTGCTGGACATAGGCCTCCCCCAAGGATTTCCAATATGACCGGTTGGAAGCGGCCTGCATCCAGCGTCTTCCTGCGACCTTAGTCAGGTCATCCGACCATCTGGTCGGTGGGTGTCCGACGCTGCGCTTGCCGGTACGTGGTCGCCATTCGAGCACCTTTCTGCCTTATCGGCCATCGGTTCTTCGAACTATGTGCCCCGCCCACTGCCACTTCAAAGAGCTAATCCGCTGAGCTACGACGGAGGAAGGGTGTAAAAAATTTAAAAAATGTGTCACGTAGTATCGGTAAGTTTCAATAGACAATACTTATTCACTATTCGTTTTAATAACTTTTTTTAGTTCAGAATGGCAGTTACCTTAGTGCAGTCAAAAAAATATTAGAAAAAATTACTTTTTTGATTTACGAGAAATAAATAAACAGTCAAATACACATAATAGACATTGCACACATTTTTCTTATTAATTACAATTCAATATTTCAAAATATATACATACATTTTAAAGTTATACATATTCTACTCACTTATTTTGTAGTTTTTAGGGACAGTATAAAATATGCAAGTATATAAGGTCAATTATATCCCATTCCTCTTATACGCATTAAGGCTTGCGACAATACGAGTATATCAAAATAGAATTGTGAATACAAAAAAGCTTAAAAAAAAACTGTTATGATTTGATTTTTTTAAGCCGTTAGCTCATATACTATATTAAAATTAAGCTTACACTACCTTAAAACTAAATGGTAAATAATTGGACGGACTTACATTAACAAATAAGGGCGTTAAGAAAATATTTTATATATTTAATTCGAGATTTGTATGAATGATCTTTATATTGATATGTGCTGCGTGTTTTTATACGCGCAGGTAAAGATTTGTGATCGCCGCTCTCAATAACGTGTTCCATTGTTATACAACGAGTAGGGGTGACTTAGCTTGTCAAAATGAACAACTTTCCCTATGGAAAAGTTGTTCATGGCTGGGAACTAAAAAAAAATTACATTTCCATACAAAAGTGTTACACAATTAGTATGAAAATGTCAAAAATAATTTGAGTTCCCAGCATTGGTCCCATAGGGAAAGTTGTTAATTTTGACGGGATGAGTCACCCCTTTACGGGAACTTTTTTTCAATTCAGTTCAAAACGTTTATTCAATATAGGTTTCTTTGAACACTTATTAATTGTCATATTTCACTTCTCAACAATTGTTGACGTCAAAAATTTACTTATACGTTATGTTACACGCTGTATATACTAGTTGCCAATAAGCACGTCAATAAAGGTCACTGACCTATATGTACTTGTCTTCGTTACTAGTTAAGATAAAGGCTGTTTTCCACCAAAACCGCGGTAGGAGTAGAGCGACGTATGAGAAAAAACCACGAGAGTATCGTGTATAAAAAAAATATATTTAAAATGTATGCTGGCAACATTGCCCCCACCCCTCTTCCTCTTCTCTCTAAAGACCATTGTGAGCTAGATGTGCGTCTCAATAAATTTAGTTTAAAAATATTTTTCTTTGTTATTTCTTAACATATCGCTTCATTGGGTTATTCCGTACTCTTCCCATGCATTGTTTGAATTATTATTTTCCTTACTCATACTTTTTACTGTCACTTAGCACAGCTTAGGTGAAACCTGTTCAGCCAGAAATGATTTGTATGTCATTATCAGACAAACAATGTCACAATACATATAGGTAAGTAAGTAAACATTTCTTTTATTAACCTATAAAGCGCCATTGACGTTAGTTGCAAAACGGTCGCATGACTGAGACGCCATAGACAACTAAAGTTATTACAATTTGTACAGTCAGCCAAGGAGATACCTGACCCCGCCATCTACCTATATCTTGAATTTTCTCTTAAACTAAATTACTTTTAGTTTGAGAGAAAATTAACATGAAAATGTATATTCAAGAAGTCTTAATTAAAATATTTCCGAATATATATTTTCATGTTAATATTATTTTTAGTTTAAGAGGAAATTTAAGATACAGGTAGATGGCGGGGTCAGGTATCTCGTTGGCTGACTGTACGAGATAGTCTGGCTTCAAAATGTTGAATATGAACGACGATACAAAGACGAAGTCAATGACCGATATTGACACTGTAAATAATATAAAAATATTTTTTGATAAATTTATACAATAATGCATTACTGCAGTACATCAGTGTGTCCTAATGAATAAAGGTCATTACAATAATATTCGCGTTAGTAGAGCCATCTATGTACGAGATAGTCTCACTTCAAAATGTTGAATATGAACGACGATACAAAGACAAAGTCAATGACCGATATTGACACTGCAAATGGCAACTGTTGTAGATTTTTTTATCAATTTATACAATAATCATGCAAATAATTTAAAAAAACCGGTGGACAGCTCGAATGGCACTTTTTCGAGTCAGTGTTTTGTATATATAATTATTCTAGCGATGTGATATGAGAATTATTAGTCTTTTTAATAAGTATTTTAAGTTAGAACAAAAATATTTTTAACAAGACTATATCCTTAGAGTTGATATAATGAACAAATATAACTCGTGAAATTTTTATCGTTTTGGAACCTTAAAGGGGTGTCTCAGACCATCAGTATGAACAACTTTTTCTATGGGATCAACGCTGGAAACTAAAAATAAAATTCGTCATTTCCTTACAAAAGAGTTCCGCCGCCGGCCGGCCAGTTTGTATGGGAATGTCGAATTTTTTTTTGAGTTCCCAGCTTTGTTCCCATATAAAAAGTTGTTCATATTGATGGTCTGATTCACCGCTTTAAGGGTCCAAAACGATAAAAATTTACCATGTATTTAGGACCAACTAAGCGCATAGAATATTGATGGTAGTATAAGGCTATCCATAAATAATGTCACGCGAATTTTTAAAAGTTTCAAGTACAAACTTATCACGCGCAGGAGCAAATTTTTTAAAAAAGGACGAGGTTATCAATCCATTTTTTATATTTTTTTTACCGCATAACTCCGTCATTTATGAACAGATTAAAAAAAATGTTTGAAAGGTTGTTTCCGAATTGGTTAAATTTTATCAAAATCGGTTCAGTAGTTTGATTGAAGTCGGTCGATTTTATATGAAAGATTATTAAGCTAAAAAGCTTTATACGTGTGACATCACAAAGCTTTTAACCCCGTCTCCCTGTTGCCATACGCTGTCACACTTTCTTGACCCTCCATTATCGTGTGACATAATTCATGGATGTCCCCTATTTAAAAAAGATTATACCAAGGTTTAAACTTACATGAGTAGGTTTTGAGTGTGTTCTAGCCATTCAATTATTACGTAAGCAGAAAAACGCCCATTTTCAAGCCCTCTAGCCCTCTAGCCCTCTAGTCAGCAAAGGTAATCAAATCTGTTACCCCTGTACAAAGTACATGCATTTCAGTTAATGTCATCGATAATTATAAAATATATGTATGTATAACACTAATGTCTTGCGTTTCACTGAACACCAAGTCACGTGTTACGAAAATGTGACTGTGTTCCACTTGTTAAAATGTCCGAAATCCGAACAAAAATGTGCTGTAAGCACGTTTGTGACTGTTATCACTTGTATCGAAGGACCAAAAGAAAAAAATGTATGGCACCGTTAGTGCAAGTACAAAACGGGAAGTGTTGGGTACCGACGAAATAACCAAACTCCACGAGTGCTGTTTGTACACTGAATTTATTGCATAAATTAGGTCAAAGAACATATTGCATGGTAAGCAGATTGCAATTATGCAAAACACTCACATACATATATTTTATAATTATCGATGACATTAACTGAAATGCATGTACTTTGTACAACCCCCTCTCAAACTTACGTAAACATTGGTACAATTTTCTCAAAATAACGCGTAATTTTGAACATCTGAACTACTGATATCCGGGAATCAGAATCACTAATGGAATACAGAATTGCGAAAAAAAGTAACAATAAAAAAATTAGGTTTCCTATTCACAGTCGCCGATCAGCTGGGCGAATTTCTATGAAAGGTAATTTTTTTCTTGATTCCTATATTCCTTCCTTTCATAAATAAATAAATATATACGGACAAATCACACAGATTGAGCTAGCCCCAAAGTAAGTTCGAGACTTGTGTTATGGGATACTAACTCAACGATACTATATTTTTATAACAAATACATATATAGATAAACATCCAAGACCCAGGCCAATCTGAAAAAGATCATTTTGCATCTTGACCTGGCCGGGGATCGAACCCGGTCACTCCGTGTCGCAGGCAGGCGTGTTGACCGCTGCGCCACGGAGCTAGTCATAGTTCAGTATAGTTAAGAGGTTCAAAATCACGTGGTATGTTCTTTTATATGGAGAAATGTTGCTGTCATCATCATCAGGCAAAAACTCCGTCCCCGGTCATAAAAAACTTGTTTGTAAAGTCGGTATACGGGCGGTCATTTTTGTGGAAGGGAGATAGCATCACAAGCCAAACGCTTAGGCCGATCGTGCGTCTCTATCGCTTGTTCCGCGCTCTCGCTTACACGCGGAACGTGACACTTACGTGCGTGCACTTGGCGTTCATCGATTTATAAGATTTTATGACAATAAACATCTAAGAGACCTCTCCAACCCGTCTGGCCAGCGTGGAGAGTGTACGCCAAGTCCTCTGGGTGCTCTGGCCAAGTATGGCCCTAGTAGTACAGAGGGTCGTGCTCCTATAGTGGAGACTAAAAAGGACCTGATGATGATGATGACAATAATCCCAGCATAGACCGCTTCAGTGCTTACGTAATAATTGAATGAATTAGTAATCCAACAGGCATAGAAACAAACCTGTCCCAACAGTGGGATAACACACGTTACATAATAATACTCAATCTAAACCTCTGTCTCGAGGCCCTGTTCCTGAAGCGGCGTGGCCTCGTCAGGCCCGTCCTCGGCGTCCGGCGAGGCCAAGGCCGAGACATCGCATCAGACCTGCGAGGCCGGAGCCGTGGATACGGTGCTATGCGGCGTGGTCGGCCGAGAGCCGGCCAAAGACGCGTTCAGCGAGGCCATGGTGCCCATCTGGGAAGAATGGTAGATCATCATTTCGTGTAGGTGTCACGGTCAGGTGAGTTCTTCTATGACAATAAAAATATTTAATAAATTGCTGAGCTTTAATGAAAGCACTTAAAATTATTCAAAAATAAATTATTAATCTGGCTGATAGAGAAGTGTTTTTATTTAGTAAAGGTATTTTTGGAAGGCAAAATTGACAAAATATACCTAATATAAATCCTAATCCTATCCTTATCTTATCCTTGTTACACCTGTAAGGGGTGGCACATCAATCCTTACGGACATTCGAAATAAGTGGTACGAAAAATTGAATAAATCATATTTACATTTTATAAATTCGCCTTATAAGAAAGAACGACGTCACCAAAGCTTTTTATATAATGTAATTTTGCCCACATCTAATAACGGTTAGTCCAAGAGCTTACTAACAAAAACTCACCCTCAAATGCGCCAAGTCTTCAAGCTTCGTCAAGTCAGCCAATTCCAAATACAAGCTATACACCAAGAGCCAGCCGTAGACCCCCGCAACACAAAACACGATCCAGCAGAGGCACATCAGTATATTATAGGCGAAAATCATGTCGTTCACTATAGCGGCGAATATAAAAGCGATGAGGCGGAACAGAATGAAGACGCCGAATGTGTATAGCCAGGGGACGACCTTCTTCTCATGCTCCTAGAACGAGAAAATAGTTTCTTTTATTAAGCAGGTGCCGCGCGAACGCAAAACGTCGCTACGCTACTGCGCCAGCGCAAAAGATGAAGTCTTAATATTTTCATAATTATATCCTTATAAAAAAATAAGAAAGGGGGCGACCTCCGAGGCGTAAATTTTGTAATATGAGAATTATTGTTCTAGACGTAAAAATTACAAAGTTTTCGAATAAAAATGCTTTTAGATATTATGATATCTAAATAAATAATAAATAAATTGTTTATTGCAGATAACAGAGATCCAAATTTGTTAGTAAATAATAACAAAAAACTTACGTCTAATGTTAGTAGGTAATTAGCATGGGACCTGAGCACCTATATTTCACCATGCAAGGCTACAGACATGGTCCCACGCACAAAATGCCCCTTCATTTATGAATGCGGTCTATCCGCAACAGGTTTTAGGATGCTGTTGTGACTCGCCCTGATTCTCCTCAGCAATGACGCCATTTTTTTACGGAGCACGGCATGAAAACCGTCCGTCCTCGCTTGTGAAAACATTTCAGAGGCACTGCAAAATCTAGGGTCTCAACAGCATTCTAAATATATTATTATACTGGATACGGATGACATCCAGCGATCTTTTGGTACAACCGACCTAAAGACTAAAAATATTTTTATTTAAAAATTATATATACCATATATATATGATTTTAAAATTTCATATGTATCTGTTTCAAATTCCAACAAGGGGGCGAACTCGTTAAAGGATTGATCTAAATTATACAAATTCTTTTGATGTATTTAATTAATCCAGCGCATACTAAAAACACGTCAATTATTTCGTGCAGGTACTGCACGAAATAATTGACGTGTTTTTAAGTTTGTCTAAGTCTATTTGTCTTATGCTTTCAACGCACGGTCATCAATGTACATGTATATGTCGTAGGCCGATCGTTTAATTGGGCCGATCGCGATAAGCCTGGCCAGCCGGCCTATTTGCTAACTCAGTGTGCAACGTTTTGATAGTCATTTCAAAGTACATTACGTTTTATATATCATTAATAAAAATAGTCAATCATAGGAAACCCGCAATGTATTTTGAAGTGACTATCAAAACGTTGGTCACTGAGTTAGCAAATAGGCCGGCAGATCGCTATGTGCCGCCATATTTTGATTTGGCCAATTATTTCATGATCTGCCCAATGTAAAGTTGAGCAGATCGATTTTCGTTTGAAACATACTTTCAAATTGGTCCCATTTAAGTTTCATCAAAATCGGTTGAGTAGTTTCATTGAAGCTGGTTTTGATATGAAAGATTATTTTTCGATTAAATTCTCTCCCATCGCTCTATTGACATTAACACATAAAATGAAAATTATAAAAAATACATACTGTCTTATTCTATAACGCATTTAATGACTAGCTCCGTGGCGCAGCGGTCAACACGCCAGCCTGCGACACAGAGGGACCGGGTTCGATCCCCGGCCAGGTCAAGATGAAAAATGATCTTTTTCAGATTGGCCTGGGTCTTGGATGTGTATCTATATATGTATTTGTTATAAAAATATAGTATCGTTGAGTTAGTATCCCATAACACAAGTTTCGAACTTACTTTGGGGCTAGCTCAATCTGTGTGATTTGTCCGTATATATTTATTTATTTATTATTTTAAGCCGCCTATAACAAATTGACAGTGACAGCTGAGAAAACGGCGTAGTGATAAGCGTTGTCTTATTTTGGTCGAACAGCTTAAACCAGCCGGCCTATTTGCTAACTTGGTGTACAACGCCACCGACATAGCTCAGCGGATTAGCTCTTTGAAGTGGCAGTGGGTGGGGCACATAGCGTGCAGAACCCATGGCCGATCACGTACCGTCGGACATCCACCGACCAGATGGTCGGAAAACCTGACTCAGGTCGCAGAAAGAAGATGGATGCAGGCAGCTTCCAACTGGTCGTATTGGAAATCTTTGGGGGAGGCCTATGTCCAGCAGTAGACTTCTTGTGGCTGATATGATGTAAAACGTTTTGATAGTCACTTCAACATACATTGCGGCTTTTGTAGGATTGTCTATTTTTATTTAAGGTTATATGTAACGTAATGTATTTTGAAGTGACTATCAAAACGTTGTACACTAAGTTAGAAAATGGGCCGGCTGGTAACAACGATAAGGCTCGAATTATACGCGTCCGCGCGACTGAGCGGCCCAGCTAAAACATCGCGTGACGAACGAGCAACTGTATACAACGTATTATTTGAATAGCAGCGCAGCCGCACACCTGGCAGACCAGTACTGCTTGCAGCGGTCGCGCGGCCCATCAAGTTAAGGCTGGTTTTATAGTGACGCGTTCGCCAGCGCGGTTGGTAAGCGTCGCGGGGCACGAGTTATGAGTGTCAAGGGATCGTTACAGAGTAAAATAAACAGGGCGGATGGCCCGTGCTACGGTATTTCGGCCGCACTTAGCATCCGCGCGGGCGGTAAGCGTGACTGTAAAACCAACCTAAACCATGTTGTGTTATCAATGCATTTTTTCTTTCTGATAATAAAACCAAAGCAATGTACCGACTTTTTAACATGAAAAATCTTTGAAATCGGTACTATATACGGGGTACCATGTCAGAAAACCGGACCGTAACGAATTGATCTATATCGTCTATTCATCGTAGAAACATGATTATAGTGACATTATTTAGCGTATATAGTCAGCTCGCTGCTAAGAACTTGAGTTTGCACCGCGGCATCTGTTTTCTTTCAATCTTAAACACTAAATGCGACTTGATATAGACGTTTCACGTTAAAACCAATGGCCGTGTGAACCAACAGCCCCACCCGATTTTTTTCAAATCAAATTTTTTTCGTCACCTCAAATCACCTCAAACATTAGAAAAAGTGTGGATAGCTGTGGCGTCCGAGCCGCTTCATAGAAATCTAAAAACGACGCTGTCAACTGCGGTCAACCTGCTCGTGCGTGCGGATGCATATAATTCGAACCTTATTCTCTTTTTATAATAAGTTATATATTTAAATGGAAAAACAACAAAAGTAAAACACTAAAGTGACAGACACATACCTTGTTCTTGTTTTGTTGTACTAACTAGGGTGGCAGCATGAGTAAAGTGTATGATAGTTTAATGATGTGCAATAAATGGTAAAAAAAGACAAAATTGTGATGTAAAAAAAATTTGTTTACTGTAAAATCGATAGATGTAAAATCGGAAGAAAGATAGATGCATTACAAGCCGAACGCTTAGGCCGATCGTGCCTCTCTATCGCTTGTTCCGCGCTCTCGCTTGTACAGTCAGGGACAGAGATACCTGACCAGGCCTTCTATCTTATATCTTGAATTTTCTCTTAAACTATAAACAATAATAACATAAAATGTATATACAGAATGATTATAATACAGTGTTTCTTATATATACACATTCTTTATTATACACATTATATATACATTTTCGTGTTAATATTATTTATAGTTTATGAGAAAATTCAAGACATAGGTAGAGGCCTGGTCAGGTATCTCTGTCCCTGATTGTACACGGAACGTGACACTTCTTCGTGCGTGCAGCCGGCGTTCATCGATTCGAGTTTACAAAATACACTCTTTCTAAGGATATGACTAATAAAACTACTATACGGAAACAAACATAGCGAGAACCTCTGTGGCCTAGTAGCCATCATGCCGGGCCGACAAACCGGAGGTCACGGGTTCGATGTCAGGTCAAGATAGAAAATAATCTTTTATATGATTTTTTTTTTATGTTATAGGGCGGCAAACGAGCAAGCGAGTCACATGATGTTAAGCGACCACCGCTCCCCATGGACAACTGCAACACCAAGGGTTGTAACAGGAGCGTTGCCGGCCTTTCAAGGAAATGGGGCAAGAATGGGCCTCCGGCTCTCTCACTCACCGAACGAAGCATAGAAGCGGTAAAGCTCCTACTCAAACGTCGATTTTCTGTGAGAGTGTGGTACTTCCCCGGACGAGCCGGCCCATTCATGCTACTAGCAAAAATGAATTTTGCCGGTAGCGTGGCTCTACCACAACTAAATTTGAATTTGTTATAAAATATATTATTGTTTATCCCAAAACTAACACAAAAAGTCTCGAATTTACTTTGGGTCTATCTGTGTTTCGTCCGTAAACAAATTGTAAAGAAAACCCAGTCGGATGCTTGATGGGGTGATTCACTCCATCGATATAAATATAAATATATATGGACAAATCACACAGATTGAGCTAGCCCCAAGGTAAGTTCGAGACTTGTGTTATGGGATACTAACTCAACGATATTATATTTTATAACTAATACATATATAGATAAACATCCAAGACCCAGGCCAATCTGAAAAAGATCATTTTCCATCTTGACCTGGCCGGGGATCGAACCCGGGCACTCCGTGTCGCAGGCTGGCGTGTTAACTACTGCGTCACGGAGCTGTCGATATGAACAACTTTTCCTATGAAATCAAAGCTGGGAACTCAAAAAAAAAATTACATTTCCAAACAAAACTGTTCGGCCGTCGGGTCAATTTGTTTGGGAACGTCAAAATATTTTTTGAGCTCCCAGCATTGGTCCCATAGAAAAATTGTCAATATCAACGGGTTGAATTCTTCGATCAAATATAATGGTAGATACACAGTCTCATACAAAATGAATCCTAAATGTCCCTGAGCCAAAACATGCATCATCATCATTATCATCAGGTCTTTTTAGTCTCCACTGCAGGAGCATGACCCTCTCTGTACTACCGGAGCCATACTTGGCCAGAGCAGACAGAGGATTTGGCCTACACTCTCCTCGCTGGCCAGACGGGTTGGAGAGGTCTCATTGATGTTTATGAGCTTTGTATTTCCTAAGTCGCCTCTTACGAACTCCATGGGAAGACTAGGAGTGGTCCTATTCTACCCTGCCGGAAACCACATGGCAAAAACATGCATACTTACAAACAACAACAAAAACGGTACATACTTCTTCTTCAATTGAGTCGTAAAAAGGCTTTCCGTTTAATTAAATATGTTTCGACCAGTGCATTGCCACCGCAATTGCCCGCTCGTTTGCCTCATTCAGATCTTGTTGAGGGCAAGAAATTGGGCTTTCGCTCACCAAGAGGTGACCCATAGATTGGATAGCACCACAATCGCACTCATAGTGAGTGCGAAGTGAGTGTTGAAGAAACCCCACTTGACTCTATTTTACGGTACATACTGAAAGTATGTCACTCCATCTTTTTATTTTTCACTTTTGACGCGTAGTTTTTGCATCTTTTAGGCCTATAAGGCATTCAAACACGGCACGGTTACTACTTTTAAAGTTAATCTGAGGAGGTATTTATAGACGCTCAAAAACTGTAAAATCGCAGCTCTTTTTTGATTTATATATTATTTTTTTTATTACTATTTCCTATTGCTATATTTAATGTTATTATAATATATGGCGTGGTATGGAGTGTATTTATAGGGTTGTTGAAGGTCTTCTGTTTCAACTTTTTGACAGCTTAGTATCCCATAACACAAGTCTCGAACTTACTTTGGGGCTAGCTCAATCTGTGTGATTTGTCCGTATATATTTTTTTATTTAATTATTTAAAAAAAAAACAGTATAACTTCATTTTTATTTTTTATTGTTATTAGATCAAGTTTGGGATCCGCGGAAGACCAGCGTCATGGTTTCCCCTGAGAGTGAATTATGACACAATGCTGAGCGGAGACCAATTTGGTACCTTTTTTTGTGTAATTTTAATTGTTGTTCAATTACATATTGAAACAAATTTATTTAGTGTGCCAAATAAACATTTTTTTCTTTCTTTCTTTTCACTGACCTTCTTCATCGCGAGACGTGTGAGTGCTAGCGCGATTTATTGAAACTGCGGATAAAACAGCTCCGAAACTCGATTAGTGCGCTGTTTTGTCGGTGCCATTTTTCGAGAGCGAATCGTGTATCTACCATTATATTTGATCGAAGAAAAAACCTAATTAATCATAATAACAGAAATTGCCGCGGACGAAGTCGCTGGCAGCAGCTAGTTGTATATATTTATAATTTAACTATTTAGCAACTACGTAAATTTTAAGATGAACTATAATTTTTAAAAAAATGTTGCAATGATAATTTTTGTATTAGTTAAATAGTAATTGTTCAACATACCTTTCTCAAAGCGTTGATGAGGATGATGCTGGTAACAAGCACAGCCACGGATCCGACCCAGGAGAACAGTGAGAACACGATCAGGACATTGCGGACTGAAATAATACACACATCTATGGTCATCATAACTGCCTCCGTGGTCCAGAGGTTAAGGCGTTTCCCTGTAGACAAACGCCTTAACCACTGGTCGTGGTTCAAATCCCACGGGAAGCATTCTTTGTTTAGTTGTTTCCAGTTTGGTTGGGACATTGCAGGCTTGAATCACCTGATTATCTGATAGTAAAGATGATTCAGTGCTTCGGACGGCACGTTAAGCCGTTGGTCCCGGCTGCCATCTGGTAGTCGTTAAAGGAACCACGTCAGAGGCCGAGAGGCGGTTATTGTCAGACAATCAGGTGATTCAAGTCTACTGTCCTAACCAAACTGGAAGCAACTAAACAAAGTATGCTTCCCGCGGGAATCGAACCAACCGGTCTACAGGCAAACGCCTTAACCACTGGACCACAGAGGCAGTCAGATCGCTGTTAGTAAAATATTCTCTTAAGATACTTAGTCTTAGATGTTCCAAACATCCCTCTTATGGAGGTTTGATAAATTATAATGAATCCTTACTTCCTTATCCTTATCCTTACTAATATTATAAATGCGAAAGTGAGTTTGTTTGTTACGCTTTCACGCCGTAACTACTGAACCAATCATCATGAAATTTTGCATACAAGTTCTCTGGAGTACGGAGAAGGATATAGGCTACCTTTTACCCGGGAAAAAGTACTATTCACGAGGGATCGACATTGACGCGGGCGGAGCCGCGGGCGAAAGCTAGTCTTAGATAAATCTGAAGCCTCGAAAAAATACATTTTATTTAGCCTGTTATACCTCCCCTCTTTAACGCCACTCATCCCTATCTGTTGAAACAATACATATAAAAAATACATATAAGATTTAAAATTCCTCAAGCTCTTTCTTACCCGGTGCGCTTCCAACATACACAAACTGGAAACTAATGACGTAGTATCCATAATGCACGGAGCCAGGTGTGGCCATTCCAAGGCAGTACAGCTCGAAGATACTTTGTGCAAATGTGAACAGGGCAATGAACTGCAACAACAACGTTTATAATTAGGGCTAACAATAGAATTTGCAATTAAATAAATCTATACTAATATTATAAAGCTGAAGAGTTTGTTTGTTTGAATGCGCTAATCTCAGGAACTACTGGTTCAAATTGGCAAATTCTTTTTGTGTTGAATAGTCCATTTATTGAGGAAGGCTTTAGGCTATAAAACATCACGCTGCGACCAATAGGAGCGTAGCATAAATAAAAAATGTTTTGAAAACGGGGAAAAATTATTCGTCTATACTAATTTATCATAATAACAGAAATTGCCGCGGACGAAGTCGCGTGCAACAGCTAGTAAATATATATGAACATAACACAAGAATTGACTAGCGACTGCACGACTGCCTCCGTGGTCCAGTGGTTAAGGCGTTAGCCTGTTGACCGGTTGGTGCGATTGCCGCAGGATACTTTATTGACCGAGCGAGCGAAGCGAGCGAAGCGTCTCAGTTTCCACTGGCCCAAAATTATTTTGTCCGTCTGTCTGTCTGTCTGTCTGTTCTCGCCTGCAGGTCGCATTTCTTAACCGATTGTCATGAAATTTTGTAAGCAGGTTCGGTAAATATATAGAATTTTTTTGTCGTGACAGTTTTTCGAAATTTTAGAAAATGGCGGTAATATGGGGGTCCGAAACTTAAAAAAACTTATAGCAAAGCTATTTGAAAAAAAATTCAAAAATGTCATTAGACTTTTTTGTTATTCTCATTAAGACGCAACTTTTTTGTCTGAACAACTTTTTTATATGATAAACTTGAACGTGTTTATAGTCGGCAATTTGCCTAAAAGTTGTCTGAAATCGATTTTCTGTATATTTTTTTTTGTATTAGTGCATTCAGTATGATGTCGTAAATACAAATCTATGGTATGATAAGTATGAAAATGGTGCGTAGTAACTGTGACGTCGCCGACGTCAGAGAAAAAATGTTTTTTATATAAACACTAGCTGCCCCGGCGAACTTCGTTTCGCCATAAGTTAAAAACTATCCTATCTCTCAAGTTGGATCGAACTGCACATGGTGTGCGAATTTTATTATAATCGGTTAAGTGGTTTAGGAGTCCATTGAGGACAAACATTGTGACACGAGATTTATATATATTAAGATATTGTACCATGTGTCAAATAAAAGGGCTTTATGAGTAGATTACACAGAAATAAACTTCACTCCCATATTGCTCAAACCCACAAACTATATGTACCTAGTACAAAAGTCAAATATAAATTGAAATGAAAGAAGTTGAAGTACGTGAAGTGGGAGAGGGAGTGAAATTGAACAACTTTCCCTAAGGAACATATATCATAATATGAAAAATATTTTTTGGCATAAAGCGTGATACTGCGAATTACTTTTATGATTGAAAACACTGAATAAACATAGAATCCTGAAATAAAAATAAATAAAAAAGATTCACATGCTATCCTGTGACTTGAACCTGGGCCTTATAGGTGCCGGCCACTTCTTTACGTAAAATTCGCATGTTTGTCTGCCATAGTAGTTGAAATTAGCGTCCTATTAAAGTTTTGACCAATTGGTAACAACTATAAAACCGGGTACTTAAACTTTGCCTCCCATTCACCCATGCCAAGTTCGCTATTCCGATATTTCCGATCTTGATGAGGATCACTCCAACTTAGTAAATGTGTACAAAAGCATACTAAACAAGCTCAAGGGCCGTGTTTCCATACAAGAGTAGTCCCCTGATTCCTCGCCGGATAGTACCAATAGAGCAATGATTTTGTACTAAAAAAATCCATACGTTTAAATTTTTTAATAATTGAATTATTTAAAGAGATATGAACCTTCAAAAACATGAAAAATTGGTATGAACTTTTATATATTGTGTTCAAACATCAAGAAAACAAATTTGGGCAATTAATTATATAAGAAAAAGAAAACACAGAAACACAGCCATAGCTTATTTTAAATTTTTAATGTAAAAAGAAATTAAATCGGTTAAGTTTTGGAGGAGAAATCAGAGGACTACGAAGCGTTAATTTCGTGTACTTTTTATAGGTATTTTCCGGCCGAGCTGCAGTTAACTATCGCACTCTGCGGGGTTTGTTTGGGCACGCGGCTCGACAGCAATAGATATTATAAATACCTATTTTTATAATTCTCTCGAGCTTAGTGTTTCCTCTTAAAAAAGGGTCTGGTCGAGTCTTCTGGTAAAAGGAATGTAGGTTTAAATTTCCGTTACCTCTGGTACCTAATTAAGAGCAGCGGGGATTGGGAAATAGTAACTGAAGGAAATCATCCTTTAGTCAATTAGCATTTCAGTAACAGATATGTTTTAGAGCACTGAAGGGCAAATGTTGATGTTGGTTGTAAGGGCTCGCGAGGTCTACTGTTCTCGCAGAACCACTAGTTTAGTTGTTTCCAGTTTGGTTAGGACATTGCAGGCTTGAATCACCTCATCATCATCATATCAGACGCAAGAAGTCCACTGCTGGACATAGGCCTCCCCCAAGGATTTCCAATACGATCAGTTGAAAGCGGCCTGCATCCAGCGTCTTGCGCGGATTTAATTCAACGCTGCGCTTGCCGGTACGTGGTTGCCATTCGAGAACCCTTCTGCCCCATCGGCCATCGGTTCTACGCGCTATGTGCCCTGCCTACTGACACTTCAAAGAGCTAATCCGCTGAGCTATGTCGGTAGCCTTTGTTCTCTTACGAATCTCCTAGTTTCTGATTCGATCTCGCAGAGAAACACCGAGCATAGCTCTCTCCATAGCTCTTTGAGCGACTTTGAGCTTCCTTATGAGGCCCATAGTAAGGGACCATGTTTCAGACCCTTACCCAAAGAACCACGTCAGAGGCCGAGAGGCGGTTCCAAAGACCTCTGACACCAGGGTGTACATGGTTGGTTGACCGTGTCACCTACTCGAAGTGATGATGATGATGTTAGGTTTCCTTGTGATCAAAACAGAAGCGAGTGAGCATCTCCAAGTAATAAGGGTTGTTAAGAATAAATGTGGTTAAAGAACTTTATTTCTCAAAGAAATTTACATTTCACATATAGAGAAAATCTTAAAATCTAACATGTACATAGTTGGTGTGAGCATTAAAAATAAACCATTTGTTAAAAGTTAAGACGGTAGTCGCATAAATCGTGCTTATGCCTATTGTACGCTAGGTACTAAGCAAATTATAGTAAACAACATGAGGGTGCTCGTTCACTGACATCTTATACAATATCGATCTACTGACACAGATTTACTAACCTAGTTATTATGTGTTTTTTTAAAAGACACAATAAATAGACACATCAGCTGAAAAGCTGCTCCTCTATAATTAAATAGCTTTATATATTATAATATATTTACATACCAGTGAGATCAACGCAGTAAGCAGTGATCCTCTTTGTAGGTCCAAGACAAAGGCATCGTGAAGTATAGGCTTCTGGTACCAAGGCACTCGTAGAGAACGGACGGATTTTGTAGAGCGGAGGTTTGTTGTAGACCTGAAATTGATGAATATTTATTAAGTGCTTCTGCTAAGATTTACTTTTGACATCTGTTTCCATTTCTGCTTCCGTTATGACGTTGCATCACTGCTCAAAATGTATTTTCAAAGAAATGTTAAAAGTGAAACAGTTGTACCAACTAGAAGCTTTTTACACCCTTCATTCATCTCCTTTGGAATGCCTAAGCATAGCATCTACTAGAGAGGACTTCCTGGGACATCCGGGGACCATGAGCGAGGACTGCAGCACACCCTCTGCAGTTCTACGCTTCCTTGACGAGCTGGGATGACTCAAGTAAAAACAACAAAAATAAAAAAATAAATGAGGGAGAGCGCATTCTCTCCTAAGCAGAAGACCAGAAGATAGAATGTCTTCTGGTCTTAATTTATGCCCCCTGATACCGCCCCCACCCTGTGGAGATGTATAGTTTACGAGTTATAAGTGATAGAAGATAGTTAAGCGCCAATTAGACCATCCAGAATTTAGGATCTGGAATTCAGTCAACGGATAGTCAACGGACAGTTTAATCGCATTCAGGACGGTCGATCCGTCTTCAGGACAGAATGGCTTCCGACGTCCTTATCGGAAGCATAGGTGAAGCCACCCGGAATTTAGGATCGCCGCATGAGAGGAACGCCGCTATACGTTAGAAACGATACGAAAATATCTCCAATCGCATCGCACGTATAGCGGCGTCCCTCTCACGCATTCAGGATGGCCAACGGATGGCTCTCTCAAAACGCGCAGTCTCCGTTCAGGACACGTTCCGGACGGTGTAATCAGGAGCTCCGACGACTGAATTTCTTGTCCTTATCGGATGCTGAATTCCAGATCCTAAATTCAGGATGGTATAATAGGCGCTTTAGTATGAAAATTCAAAGATTTATTCAGAAAATAGGCCTTTTCAGGCACTTTTTCACGTCAATTCACATTTTAAATAATACTTAGTATATTATATTCAAATTATTAATTATTGTTCAAAAGCTACAAACTACTAGCGTTTCGGAACCGACCACTGCAGAGAAGAAGACGCCGAAAGGAAACTCTTCAACAGTATTGGTCGCCTACTTGCCTGAAGGGCTTTGTATGATATTTAATATTTTTCTTTTCTTTTTTTTCTGATGATAAATTAAAATTGTATATAACATACAATTTTAATTTACATATTTTTGTGGAACACGTTATGTTAGCGATCGAGTGTGCAACAACAACAGATATGATAAATTATTTTAATATAGATATGATAAATTAATTTATTTTAATTTTAAAAAATTGCTACCGTCTATTAAAAAATAAGGTCGCCAATACTAGGCGCCACACAAACGTAACTTCTTTTCTGCCGTCAGTTGTTCCAAATGATATCAATATGTGTAACAAAATGTTTTACAATGTTTATGAACGCAACCTATAGCTGTCAAAAATACTCCAAATTATTGAAAATATTTTTTTTTTCTAAAAAACTATGTTGTTCTGCAACTTGAAACTTTGCACAGTGACTCTAAATAGTGTTATCGATAAATTATAATTAATATATAATTAATAATAATAATAATAAACTTATAAGCTTTCCATAGGAAACTAGCTATCCATAACACAAATCTGTTAGATAATAAATAATTATAGAAAATACACAAATTACTTACTTTCCAGTGTAGTGAGAGTACACCGACGGCGTCGAGCGGTAAGTAGAAGGCGTTTTCCTCCCGTACATTGTTATATTTCAAAATAAACACACAATTATGAATGGCGACGACGCCCTTTTGGAAAAACCGCTTGGAATGTATTTTCAATCACATTAAATCGCAAATAGCCAACAGCACTGGCACAATCTGGGTTTAATTACAAATATTAGTCACACTTAATAATTAATTATAGTTAGAAAATCGTATTTTTCGTTAAAAACAAGAATTAAGCCACGCCTGTAAGTAAACTATTTTATCGTTGTTGATTTTGACATTTGTAGTGTTGCCACATGTCACTGTCAGACTGCTTTATATTTCTCTCAGAACAATAACATATTTCTCGATTCAACCAGAGAGAAAAATTTAAATCACTGAATACTATACCTTCATGCTAATAATACCTTTATTTGACTCTACTCTTCTTTCTTTCCCGTTTATATTTGTATGGAAACCTAAGAACTACAATGGAAACAGAAAGTAGGAAGTAAGTATAGAATCATAAACATAACAAAGATAAATGCCGTACTATCTTTATGGGGGAGGTGTGGCTCATACTGAGGGCTCATATTAACAAAATGTGGGATGGGATAAAGATAGAAATGTGTGTTTTAGTTGTGGTAGAGCCACGCTACCGATAAAAGTACCTAATTTTTGCTAGTAACATGAATGGGCCGGCCGACTCGTCCGAGGATGTACCACACTCTCACAGAAAATCGACATTTCAGTAGAAGCTTTACCGCTTCTATGCTTCGTTTAGTGAGTGAGAGAGCCAGAGGTCCGTCCTACTAGCTGGTTTCCTACTACTTAGGGTTGGATCTCATTTGTCAGCACTGAGCAGCATAGAAAAGTGCTGTTCCGTGCTAACAAATGAGATCCAAGATAAATGAGATCCAACCCTTAATATGCAGTGGACGTTTTTACATAGTGGATGTTTTGATACAGTTGACATTTTGAAGAAATCGACAATTTAATACAGTGGACATTCTGATAATGGGACATTTTAAAGTGGTCTTTGTGATACTGGTGACATTTTGATACAGGGGACATTCTGATACAGTAGACTTTATGCGACTGAAGGCTTTCCCCATTTCCTCACCCCATGTCCTTCCCCCAATTCCTTCAAAGGCCGGCAACCCTCCTGTTACACCTTGGTGTTGCAGTTTGCAGTTGTCCATGGGCAGCGCTGATCGCTTACCATCAGGTGACTCGCTTGCTCGTTTGCCGTCCTATATCATAAAAAATAAAATAAGAAGTACGTAAACCAGCTCGGCGCGAACTTCGTTTCGCTATTATTTTTTGTCGTAAACATTTCTTTTCTGCAGTTATCCTGCTATTCAGGGTGATAACTATGGTGTGATAATAAAACAAATAAAAAAATCGACTTCAATTAAAATACTGAACCAATTATGATGAAATTTTACCAATTTGAAATCGGTTCATAAATGACGGAGATATGCGGTAATAAATAAAGAAAGAAATATATAACCAAACTAGCTGTACCCCGCGACTTCGTCCGCGGCAATTTCTGTTATTATGATTAATTAGTATAGATGAATAATTTTTCCCAGTTTTCAAAACATTTTTTATTGATGCTTCGCTCCTATTGGTCGCAGCGCGATGTTTTATAGCCTAAAGACTACCTCAATAAATGGACTAACCAACGCAAAAATAATTTTCCAATTTGAACCAATAGTTCCTGAGATTAGCGCGTTCAAACAAACAAACAAACTCTTCAGCTTTATAATATTAGTATAGATTCTGTTATTATGATTAATTAGTATAGATGAATAATTTTTCCCCGTTTTCAAAACATTTTTTATTGATGCTTCGCTCCTATTGGTCGCAGCGCGATGTTTTATAGCCTAAAGCCTACCTCAATAAACATACTAACCAACACAAAAATAATTTTCCAATTTGAACCAGTAGTTCCTGAGATTAGCGCGTTCAAACAAACAAACAAACAAACTCTTCAGCTTTATAATATTTGTATAGATATAGATTGATACTCTTTTTCTTGAAGTCGGTAAAAAATAACTATGCATACGGAGGAAGTTTCTAACCATCTGCAGTAAGGCTCATAATATAAAACGAGGACTCACTATAGAATCTCATGTTTGGTCAAAGATCCCAGAGCCAAGCTAACTCACTATACTTACCGAAGATATCCCGGACACAGGAAGAACAACAAGGCGCCGGGCAGTTACAGCAGAGCTTCTGAACGCGGGTGGAACGCCAGTACTAAAAGTCCTTCAGAGGCTCTTAATTACCGTTCTGTTCGAAGGCATAGCGCCAGAAGCGTTGAACTGAACACAGTGTGGTGGTTCTGTTCTTCAAAAAGGGTGATAATACCCTTCTGAAGTATAGACCCGTCACTCTCCTGAACCATGTCTATAAGCTATTTTCGATGGTGATTACGACTCCGAACAGGCTCGATGGTGATGCCTTCCAGTACCTTGGAAATCCCGCTCAATCCACAAATCCATTGTAAAGATTAATGGTTGACGGATGGATATTTTTGCACTCATATCCACTTTGATCCTTGATACAGGATTTTTTAGACAAACTGACATCGCTGGGAGGTAAAGGTAAATCGGTCTCAGGTGTTATTGACGGCAGTCGTTAAGCTATGTCAGATTTCTTTAGGTAGTTAAAAAATTCCGAATACCAGTGTAGACAATTTGCACGAGACGCGAAAGTTCACAAGATACGTCACGAGCAAATACAGACATACCAATGCAGGCAAGTACCACCTTATGGAAAAATTAAGGCCGAAACTCATCAGGGCCTAAGCCGACGGTAAGCGGAGTGGGCACAATGAAAAAAGGAAGTTAAAAGGAGAACATCACATTTTATTAATCTCAATTTTCTTCACAACAAACTTCTCTTTGGAAAATATCACTGTTTACGTAAATAGGACCACACTGCCACAAACACTTAGGACAATCCGACCGAGTACTAGTTTTGGGATCCTGTAGATCAACCCACGCGTAGAACGACTGATCGGACAACGTCGAAATTTGATCGTATTCGAAATTTTTCCATTTTTTCGTGCTTTTGTCTGTAACGCGTCTCTCGTGTAAGTATTTCGTCAGCTTTTCGATTTTTTCCGCTGCGGCCACACCGACACTGTCGTAGGAGTCTTCGATGGCTGCGTAAGACTCGGGGATGGAGATTTCCGTACGGTACTCGAAGGACAGGTCCCTGGTGACGGTAGAGCCTTCTTCGATCGACAAAGTAACCGGTGTGGCAGCTGAAAATTTTTCACCATTTTACGCACCTACAACAAATTAATTCGGGTTACATACAAGATAGTAAATATTATGCTAACAAGTGCGCGCGAGTACTGGGGAAAATCAAGAGAATTCTCATACTGTTGCCCAAGACCATTAACGAAGTACATCCAATGAGATTATACCCTATGGAGATCTCACCTTTTCGACCTAGAAGAGTATCTTTCCGTACTGTGTGATTAGAAGACGTACACTTATTCATACAAACGGTACGGCAAGAGAATCTTTATAAAACCCCTATTTAAACTACTGAACTAATTAAATGGCACCAATCTAAAAGTATTTTTTTTTTTAATTAAAAAACCGAATTTACCGCCTTTTTTTAAAGTCGGTTGAAAAAGTCAAAACGATTCCTTAGTGAGGCCTCCATAGAGAATCTTGTCTTGACCGACATCACTTGTCAACTAAAGTCATCGCTTGAGCATTGAAATACAACTATATTTTAAGCAACCTTTAAGCATTCGGTCATGGATTATTTTTATTGGACCGCAGTCTTAAGATCATAAATCAATCTTAATGAACGTAGTTGATGGAATATACAGGCTGACTGGCTAACCACGTGACATTGACAATAAGTTGACCAAATTATCGAATGTATGGACACGCGCTAATCAAAGCGCGCATACCTGTTGACGTGTCGGTCGCAGGCCGTCTAGTGTAGCTGGATGAGCGTAGCGAGCGCGCGGTTTCCAAACATTCCGAGAATGCGGACTAATTTGATAATTGTTTTCTTTGTGATTAATAAGTACTTTACTGGTTTTAAATTTCTTAACGTTACACGTGATCATTATATGTCCTTAAGTATAACACGTGATTTACCAGTCAGCCTGTAAATTAAGTGAATAAAAAATGTCTTTTTAACTTACATTTCTTTTGTTCGGATGGCATATTCTCATGCGCATGGGGCGCTGCACCACCGCACCGGCAGAACTGCTGCGGCTGCATCATGAAGACGAATGGGGCAGCCTCCTTGTTGCCACTCATGAATTCCCTCATGTTCTCGGCGAAATGAGCGTTATTCTGCCATTGCTCGAAGCACGTCCTACAAAGATTTTTAATTAATTTGCGCTATCTTAAAGGCAGTCTATGCAAAAGGCTTCTTAAAGACTAATTTTCTGCCCCACAACGCGATGATCGGTCCCATTTCGCCAATTATATTTGGAGCAGCTAGCCTGCCAGTTGGCAAAAGGCAATCTGTCCCAGCTTATACAATTATGTTACAAAGCATAGGTACACGTAGGACGTAAATCTAAGGGACTTCAAATCATAGCAGACCTTTTCAATTTTAATAATATACCGAGCATTGTAATGCTAAGTACATATAAAAAAAATATCAAACTACCCAATCCAACCACAATTTTATCCAACACGACATGATAAACTCACTTCAGTCAACTGAATCGATTTTGATAAAAACGCAAGACACCCGTGCCAGTCATTGGTCTTCCAAGTAATTTTGAAACTATCGCTTGAGTTGCAACTTGCAACCATTAGTAAAAAAGCTATCCATCAGGTGGCTCGCCTGCTCATTTGCCGTCAACCATGCAAAAGAATTGTTTCTTCTCGCTTCACACATTTTATTAACGCACCTGAAGAACTCGGTGGGGTTGTCCTTGTTGTGGCTCAGTACATAGCGGTTGAAGCAGTCCTCGCAAAATACCTGGCCATAGTAGATCTTAACATTTGTTGTGGGTACTCTGTGGCAGAAATCTGGAAAAAGGCAAAATTGGCGATATAGGCCAAAGTGGCGAGGAAGTTCTATTTGTACCCTACATCAGAGGCGGATCGACAGATTTGCCGCTCATAGGCAATTAAATGTTTGCTTCCTATAGCCATTAGACGTGAAACAATGAGGAGAGGAAAGGATATTACTTTGTCGGCCCTAGGCTTTCTATTGCTACCTTCCATCAACCTATTTGCCATGACGTGCGGTGTGTCAGTTTCTTGCATAAGTGTTACGTATTAGCGTAATGTGAGATGCACAGAAATAAATAGCATCATATCGATAAACAGTTTTTCATAAGAATCTTGCACGATAGTGCAAGATTCTTGGCCGTTCTATCTGGATATATTTCTGTGTATTAAACCGATGAAATTTAAACTTGAAAGCATACCCTTTCAAAAGCTTTTTCTTTAATTGAACCATAAATTACGGATTTCTAAGATAAACAAAAAATAATTATACTTTTTTTGTTTGATGGCCAAATTGAAGAAAAGAAAAACCGGTTTTAATTCGGTAAAAAGATAACTTACAGCATTTCGCGCACACAGGATGGAAGCTCTGCCCGTCGATCAGCACCCGGCTACTCTCTTCCACCGCCTGGAGGCATCTCGCGCACGTGCAGCGCTTCGGTGGCTCCGGCGCCTCCTCGGCTTTCTGCGAATCTTTCTTTTCTGTTTCAAGAATGTTAACATTACTTTCCAGAAAGTGAAGACATCTCGTGACGACGTCAGTAGCGACGAGCGAGCGAAATAAGATTTACTGACTCTCACAACTGTCAAGTTTACATAAGCCCGGCTTTGAAATGTGTGTTTCATTCGATATATTTTTGTCCGGCATTGGAACCCAAGAGTCTGGTTTATTTGACGGGCAAGTCTGGCTATTTTATTTTTAGAGATGGCAGCGCTAGTCGTCTATAGTGTTACCTTCGTCTTTATTCTCACTGACGTCATTCGCCGGTTGTTGAGGCTTTGCTCCAGGCGCCCACTGCATCCACCAGCTATTAGAGTGGATCCGAGGACTCTCCCCCCTGAATCTTGTCAGTACATGCGTGTTGAAGCACTCCGTACAGAACACGTGGCCGTAGAACATCTTCAAAGATGATGGGATCGTTCGACAGATACCTGGGATAAAAAGTTAACTATGATCAACGACCCATACTAAGCTGTATCGCTTGATGCACCTGCCGCATGGCCAAGGATGTTTGATGTCAAGAAATTTAACAGACTTCAAATAAAGGAGGTTGTCAAGTCGGTTGTATGTTTTTCTTTATGTTTGTTAGTTCAGTCCTCCGGTATAAACAGAATTTTCTTTGACATGGTAAGTTGGTCTCAAATACAATCTGATCAGTATTTTGCTTTTTATATGAAAGATTGTTTGACACATTGCTTGTCATACATACTCATCCTTAGACGGATATCTGGGAAGTAAACTATGCTCAACGGCCCACACTAAGCTGTACCGCCTGATGCACCTGATGGCCGCATGGGCAAATCGTTTGGTGACAAGCTTTTTTTTGACACATTGCCTTTTATACATACTCCATTTTGATTGAATCAAGCAAGCGGCGAATATTAAAACTATACTCCTACAGTGACCAGCTGAATAGCTTTTCTATAGTAGCATTCCGTACCTATGTAAGGTGTAAATTGCAGCGATGCCTGGATTTAGTTTTGAATACACTTTTTAAATAGTTGATAAGGAAAAGGAAAATTAGATGTACTTACAGCACGTACTGCATAGTCTATGAAAGCTCTGGCCATCTATGTCCACTTTATCTTCGGGACAAATTGGCAGAAAACATCTAGCACAGAAGCACTTCTTCGGTTGCTCTTCTTTCTCCATGATTGAGTTTCAGAAAGTCCGGAATATTATGTGATTTTACTATTTAATTTTAAAAATTGGGAGAGATGTCTTGATTGCTAGGTGATGTGATGGGAATTGAAAAATAAAACAAAACCAAATCAAAATTCACAGAACAGAAGATTTTATTTTTGAAGTTTAAATAGCAGTTTACCAGCCAGTTTCAATTTAAATTACGATTTTGAAAGAGGTTTTAATATTTTAACACATTTTAAATCTCTATTTTATTGTTTAACGCTTTCGTATGGATGTTGTTTTGCGCTACGCCGTTGCAAATAAAATGAAAATTTCGAGTTAAATTTTGATAAAATAAATCGATCGATTACTTATCTTTTTCCAAAAGTAGCGGCAACACTTCTCGATTATGATTCACACGGCTTGTCAATCAAACAAACTTCGAATGACGTCACTAGTTATGCTTATGTGTGCGCGATACGTCCGTTGTTTGTGTTATCTATCATGTTTTTATCAAAAAAGTGATGTTTGTGAAATTGTTTTGGATTAATTCTACGCATTTTTAGTGGTAAAGTTTACTCCGTATCTTATCTGAACATATTTGTTTGATTACACAGCGATAAGGAAGAGTTTGTTAGGTTATAATGATCGTTGGACAGGCAAACCCATGTTTTACTGTTTTATGTTAAAAAAAGGACAGTTTTGGGCCGGGTGTGGCCGTTATTCGGCATTATGAGCATCTAATCATTTATATTACTCGAAGTTTTTGTTATTTATAACTATATTTTTACTTAATTCATCTAAACTGCTTCTAGTTTTTAGAAGTTAAAAAGTTATCTGTGACCTAAATGCCTTCAAACGGTAGCGACCTTCGGCTGATAAACCGATTTGTATACTTTATCCACGCTTCATTCACCTGTTACAAAGTGAAACATTTGTGCCAAGATAAAAAAAGATTCTAATACCTACAGTCACTGTAGTGTTTACCCATACAAGGATAATAATAGTATACAACATTTTACAAGTAGCTTACAAGCTATATCAGAAACCAGAAATATTTATTTGCCAGAATACATGAATATAATAAGTTGTTACAGTTTTATTATTATACTAGCTTTCGCCCGCGGCACCGCCCGCGTAAATGTCGATCCCTCGGGAGCAGTACTTTTTCCTGGGATAAAATGTACCCTATGTCCTTCTCCCTACCCCAGATAATGTGTATGCAAAATTTCATGATTGGTTCAGTAGTTACAACATGAAAGCGTAACAAACAAACAAACTAACTTTTGCATTTATAATATTAAATTAGGGTGTCACTATACCCACTCTGCAGGCAGACGTGCAAATATTAATTAAGTACATCAAATTAGTCTTTCTTTCTTCTTTTATAATATGGCTTTCACCGATACACCGGTGATTCTGCCAACGGCATGTTTCGAAGATACACAATGTTTCGGTATTGGTCGGTATTTGTATGCTAGCTGAAAGGGGATGGGAAAAGACAAATGTGATTACACACAGAGGAAATACAAACACAACATAATAGTTAATATGGGGATGATAGTATTAGTATGAATTTATAGGCAATAATTAAAAGTAAGTCATAATACAAATCTAGATGATAAAATGGTATAAATAAAATAAATAAATAAATATATACGGACAAATCACACAGATTGAGCTAGCCCCAAAGTACGTTCGAGACTTGTGTTATGGGATACTAACTCAACGATACTATATTTTATAACAAATACATATATAGATAAACATCCAAGACCCAGGACAATCTGAAAAAGATCATTTTCCATCTTGACCTGGCCGGGGATCGAACCCGGTCACTCCGTGTCGCAGGCTGGCGTGTTGACGGCTGCGCCACGGAGCTAGTCGTATAGATAGTTATCAAATTAGTTATAAATTTAGCACATAAACTCATATATAATTTGTCACATAAATATTCTTTAACAGTATAATAACATTCCTCTAGTAGCCATTTGTCAACTTATTTTTAAATGTAGTACCATCTAATGCTTTAATATCGTCAATATTGTTAGTTTATTATTTTTCATAATGAAGAAAGTAGTTACTAAAAATACTATTGATATAAAGATTATACTATAGATCTTGTAAAATTAAAGTTATTAAACGTTACCAAAAATACTATTTAAATAAAGATTATACTACAGATCTTAAAAAATTAAAGTTTTTAAAAGTTACTAAAAAAAAATTAAGCAGTAGGACAGAATTGTTGTAGGGTATGTATGCACATGACCATACAGCTATAATAAACCAATGATATTCCCGTGAAGGGGTGACTCAGCCCAACAAAATGAACTTTTCCTATGGGACCAATGTTGGGAACACCAACTTATTTATTACATTGTCATACTTTGTATGAAGTTTGTTTGTTTGAACGCGCTAATCTCAGGAACTTCTGTTACAAATTGGAAAATTCTTTATGTGGTGGATAGTCCATTTATTGAGGAAGGCTTTAGGCTATAAAACATCACGCTGCGACCAATAGGAGCGCAGCATCAATAGAAAATGTTTTGAAAGAGGGAAAAATTATTCATCTATACTAATAAATCATAACAACAGAAATTGCCGCGGACGAAGTCGCGGGTAACAGCTAGTTTTAGGATAAAAGGTAGCCTATGACCTTCTCCGTACTCCAGAGAACTTGTAAGCAAAATTTTATGATGATCGGTTCAGTAGTTATGGCGTGAAAGCGTAACAAAAAAACTCACTTTCACATTTATAATATTAGTAAGGATAAGGATATGAAAAATTCCTTTTTTTACTTAAAAGGGTATACTTTTAAGTTGGTCCCATTTGAATTTTATCAAAATCGGTTCAGTATTTGATTAAAGTCAGTATTTTTATATAAAAGATTGTCTATTCAACCTGTATGGTTTAAATAAAAATATACTAATATTTAAATACATATATTACAATGTACAATATATTTTTAATAATTTTCCCCCCGTTTTCAAAACATTTTATATTGATGCTTCGCTCCTATTGGCCGCAGCGTGATGTTATATAGCCTAAAACCTTTCTCAATAAATGGACTATCCAACACAAAAAGAATTTTCAATTGGAACCAGTAGTTCCTGAGATCAATGCGTTCAAACAAACAAACAAACTATTCATCTATACTAATTAATCATAATAACAGAATTTGCTACGGACGAAGTCGCGGGTAACAGCTAGTAAAATATAGTATTGTTGAGTAAGTATCCCATATCACAAGTCTCGAACTTACTATATATAAACAACTAGCTGTTGCCCGCGACTTCGTCCGCGGCAATTTCTGTTGTTATGATTAATTAGTATAGATGAATAACTTTTCCCCGATTTCAAAACATTTGATAATGATGCTTCGCTCCTATTGGTCGCAGCGTGATGTTTTATAGCCTAAAGCCTTCCTCAATAAATGGACTATCCAACACAAAAAGAATTTTCCAATTTGAACCAGTAGTTCCTGAGATTAGCGCGTTCAAACAAACAAACAAACTCTTCAGCTTTATAATATTAGTATAGATATATACTAGCTGTTGCCCACGACTTCGTCCGCGGCAATTTCTGTTATTATGATTAATTAGTATAGACGAATAATTTTCCCCCGTTTCCAAAACATTTTTTATTGATGCTTCGCTCCTATTGGTCGCAGCGTGATGTTTTATAGCCTAAAGCCTTCCTCAATAAATGGACTATACAACACAAAAAGAATTTTCCAATTTGAACCAGTAGTTCCTGAGATTAGCGCGTTCAAACAAACAAACAAACTCTTCAGCTTTATAATATTAGTATAGATATGTAAAATATATAAAAAAATGGTTAACATCTGAAATGTATTTGTTTCAGAATGGTCCACCCGAATGTTAAGAAAAGAAAGATGTCTCGCCACGAGAAAGCGAAGAGTGGCTTTGTAAGTATTTCTTTTATTTATTAAAATACCATTAACTTTCCTAGTTTTCATTATAAGCTTTTTTTATGATATGGGACGGCAAACGAGCCAGCGAGACACCTGATGGTAAGCGATCGTTGCCCATAGACAACTGCAACACCAGGGTGTGACAGGAGCGTTGCCGGCCTTTTAAGGAGTTGGGGGGAGGATGGGCCTCCGGCTCTCTCACTCGCCAGACGAAGCATAGAAGCGGTGAAGCTTCTACTCAAACGTCGATTTTCTGTGAGCTGTTAAAGAATATCATCGTCATTTCGAGCAGGTGACATGGTGTCAGAGTTCTTCGGAACCGCCTCTCGGCCTCTGACGTGGTTCCTCTAACGACAGATGGTAGCCGGGTCCCAACGGCTTGACGTGCCTTCCGAAGCAAGGAATCATTTTTATTATCAGACAATCAGGTGACTCAAGCTTGCAGTGTCCTAACCAAACTGGATACAACTAAACAAAGTATGCTTCCCGTGGGAATCGAACCCACGACCCCCTGGTCTACAGGCTAACGCCTTAACCACTGGACCATGGAGGCAGTTTTTTAAGTACAGAATAGAAATTGGTCTAGACCTTCAAAAAAGTTAGCATATCCAATTTGTATTGGGGGGTCAAACTGTATTTGTTTTAGCGGTTTATGTTACTACATACCAGCCGGCTTACTCGCTAACTTTTGCCAATTTAGCTGTCAACTAGAAAATGAAAAGTAGAATAAATGTATCTCTTGGCTATCCAAGAGATTCAAGTGAGAAACTTACCGTTACTTACCATCAGGTGAGATGGGAGACAGATGCCTAATCCAATATATAGTAAAAAAAAAAAATTTCCTCGATCGTCACTTTAAAATAGATTGCGGCTTTCGAATGATTGCCTTTTTTTATTGAAGATATCTAAACCGTAATAGGCTTGTTTCCTAAAAAAAATAGCATTTACGATTATTAGTCCGTCTTATAATAAAGTCATTTATTTCAGTAATCTTGGTTACAATATGATGCTAGGACTTCCCAGTGAGTAATCATATGATACTCGTAATGGGAATGACCCGCTGCTTCCTATAAAGTTTTACATTAAGACTACATTTGTGAATGAAGTATACATATCAATAGAAGAAAAACAAAACAAACAAGAACATTTGTAAGTAAAGGTATATGTGTGACTGTGTGTGTGTGAGTGCATGCTTGAGTGTGTGCCTGCATGCGTGTGTGAGTTTCTTATAGATTATCGAAAAATGTTATATACGTATCTTTCCTTTTTTCAATCAAACAAATATTGATAAAGATATAACCCGTTAAGGCGCTGTATCCCATAACCGTTTGTAGCGGACATCGCGCGATATTTTATATATTTGTGTCATACCTTTCGCCAGTCTCAGTTCAAATTCGTGTCTGCCATTTTCGTGTTAATTTTGCTCATTTAGTTATACTTTTTATAGACGTATAAAAGTTGGTAGTTGTCGCTGAAAATATCAAAAATTCGCGACGAAATTTTTTCTGTATATAGCTTTTTTGCTATTTTATTTAGTTAGGTTTTTAATATTTTTTTGAACATATTTTGATGTATAACCATTTATTTTGATCTATGAACTGTACCTTATATTTTTTTCTTGCTAGCATTCTTTGAAAAATAGGGCTAACTGCGTGACGAAAAAATACACGTATTACGGTATTCTTCTGATGCACAGCGCCTAAAGTTCCGCGTGACGTCACTGACCGGTACACTTTTTACCGGCCTGTTGCGTCGGTTTGTCCCCGTTGAGTCACACCGCGATGAGTAACACTACTCTATGGGAAAAATAAATCCCGCTGTGTAGCAGTGTTGGTCTGCACCTCATTAAACAAACAAACACGCAAGTAGCATCCACATGTGGCTAAAGATATGGCAAAACTGATGTTTAGAAAATATTGTGTTTAACTTTTTGTATAAAAGTGTAAAAATGTTTGAATAAAGCGTCTATTGAGACATCCTAAATTCAGTCACTGACGAGAAGACGCTGCAATACGTTAGACACGAATGTAAATATCTCCAATCGTATCACGTATATATACAGCCCAGCCCCCGTAGCATGGCACGCGCGACAGCGTTTATCGACTATCGCCATCTTGTTTCCCGTAATATCAAAGAGCGAGATGTGGATAGTTTATCGCGCGATAAAAACGGCGTCGCGGGTGCTATGCTACGGGCGCAGGTTCGCTCTTGCATGGAGTACTGCAGTCACCTCTGGGATGGCTCAGCTAAATACCAGCTTGAAGCATTCGACTCTGTTGACCAAAGAGCCCGCAGGCTTATAAACAACGACGTGGACTCAAATAGGAAATTGCAATTCTTGGAGCATCGCCGTAAAGTCGCTTGCCTATCGGTATTTTATAGGATCCATTTTGGAGAGTGTGCGAAAGCGCTCTTTGAGCTAGTTGAACCCTCACCATTCCTCCATCGTACTACGAGGCGCAGACAGAAATTTCACCCTTTTATCGTTGGAATACCAAAGAGTCGAACTAAACGCTTTGACAGTTCCTTTTTTGGTTCGAGTAGCTAAGGTGTGGAATGAACTGCCTGCGTCTATATTCCCAGACAAGTACAGTCCCGGGACATTCAAAAGTAGAATAAATGGGTATCTCTTGGATAGGCATGTAACATCCTCGTCTTCATCGTCACTTACCATCAGGTGAGATGGGAGACAAATGCCTAATACAACAATTAGTAAAAAAAAATGTATTGCGGAGTCTTTCTCGTCAATGACTGAATTGAGAATAGTTTAATACCACCTTTAGTGCTGTTATCTGTCATTCATCATCCTCCTTACCTTATCCCATTATCTGGGGTCGGCGCAGTATGTCTTTTCCTTCCACAACTCCCTGTTCCCCGTCATGCCCATATCCACTCCCACCGCCCTTATGTCCTGCCTTACGCATTCCATCCATTCCTTTTTTTGGTCTTCCCCTCCTTCGGTATTCACTTACCTCCATCTCTAGCGCTTTTCTTGTAATATGATGATCTTCTCGCCTCATTACATGACCATACCAAGCTAATCTACCACTTCTAATTTTTTCGTTTACCGGCGCTACTTTGCAACTTCTAGTCCTATCCATCCGCGTCACTCCGCACATCCACCTTAACATTCCCATTTCGGTAGAATGAAGTCTATTTTCATCCTGCACCTTTGTAGCCCAACATTCTGAGCCGTACATCATCACTGGTCTAATTACAGCTTTATATCATCATCATCATCAAGTCTTTCTTCGTCTCCACTAGAGGAGCACGACCCTCTCTATACTACTAGAGCCATACTTGGCCAGAGCAGTCAGAGGACTAGAGGATAGTCAGATGTTTAGAAGTTTTGTTTAGCTTGTATTTCCTAAGTCGCCTTCTACGACGGGAACTTGGTGTGGTCCTATTCTGCTTTGCCGGGTACCACATGGCTTTATTTATTTTGCTGTTATCTGTGATTGTTCCTAATAAAATAAAATAATACACAAACGGTGGAAAATAGAAAAAAATTGGAGAGAGCCGACCCCAAATAGTGAAAAGACGAGGAAGCAGAAGTAGAAAGGACCTATTCGCCATTGGGGTCTAGGCTAGTTGAATACAGAAATGCAAGAAAAAAATGGTAAAAAAAATTGACCTTCCATAGAAATTCGCCCAGCTGATCGGCGACTTTGTATGGGGAGCCTAAATTTTTTTCGATTTTCACCTTTTTTTCTTGCAATTATACTTCTTTTTTATTAGTATACTTCCAACCCGTCGTAGTGGAAATCCTTGGGGGAGGCCTATGTCCAGCAGTGGACTTCTTGCGGCTGATATGATGATACTTCGTTAGGGATTCTGATTCCAGGATTTCAGAGGTTCAAAATCACGCGGTATAGTGGTGTATTAGTTTGTTGTAACGGTTCATCATCGATGTGGGTTATTTCACGACTGCGGCATTGAAAGATAAAGGGTACGGTCAGAAAATAAATTATGTCATATTAAAAAAAAAAAACTGGCCAAGTGCGAGTCGGACTTGCGCATGAAGGCCGTTATTTATAAAAACGGCAAAAAATCATGTCCGTTGTATGGGAGCCCCCCTTTAATATTAATTTTATTTTTATATAATTATTATTTTGAAAGCGAATATTTAACTAAATATTCTGTGAATATTTAAGCGTCTACCTGTTGCCGTTATCAATATTTTTTAGTATTTGTTGTTATAGCGGCAACAGAAATACGTCATCTGTAAAAATTTCAAATGTCTAACTATCACAGAGATACAGCCTGGTGACACACGGACAGTCTCAGTGGATTGAGTGAAACGATGTTGTCAGTGAAGAGTTACCTTGAATAAATAGTTTTAATGATATAACGCTATTTTTCAAAAACTATATCCTAGAAAATACGCTTGCGTTAAAGCTATTATACAATAATGTAACTTTTTTGCCGACGCTACAAAGTAACGAGATGTTTGCAGAAACATGACGCTATATCAAACAATTTTACACTCAGTTCAGCAACTACGTTTCAGTAGATCGAGTGAAACGATGTTGTCAGTGAAGTGTTACCTTGAATAGATAGTTTTAAAGATATAACGCTATTTTTCAAAAACGATTCCGAGAAAAAACGCTTTTGTTAAAGCTATTATACAATAATGTAACTTTTTTGCCGACGCTACAAAGTAACGAGATGTTTGCAGATATAAGACGCTATATCAAACAATTTTACACTCAGTTCTTCAACTACGTCTTAGTGGATTGAGTGAAACGATGTTGTCAGTGAAGTGTTACCTTAAATAGATAGTTGTAATGATATAACGCTATTTTTTAAAAACCATATCCAAGAAAATACGCTTGCGTTAGAGCTATTTATTATACATAAATGTAACTTTTTTTGCCGACGCTACAAAGTAACGTGATGTTTGCAGAAACATGACGCTACATCAAACAATTTTACACTCAGTTCAACTTCAGTGGATCGATTTAAACAATATTCTCAGTAAAGTATTACCTTAAATATATATTATCAAATATATGACGCTATTTTTCAACTTAAACTATATCCAAGAAAAGCACGCTTGCGTTAGAATTATTTTATCATCATCATCAGATAAAATGTCATCATCAACAGATCAGGTCTTTTTAGTCTCCACTGCAGGAGCATCACCCTCTCTGTACTACCGGAGCCATACTTGGCCAGAGCAGACAGAGGACCTGGCCCACACTCTCCTCGCTGGCCAGACGGGTTGGAGAGGTTTGATTGATGTTTATGAGCATTGTTTAGCTCGTATTTCCTAAGTCGCCTCTTTCGACAGCCATGGGAAGATTAGGAGTGGTCCTATTCTACTCTGCCGGAAACCACACGGCTGCATTGCGTTAGAGCTATTTATTATACATGAATGGATTTTTTTGCCGACGCTACAAAGTAACGTGATTGTTGCAGAAACATGACGCTACATCAAACAATTTTATGTGTTGGTCCTGTTGGTCGCAGCGTGATGTTTTATAGCCTAAAGCCTTCCTCAATACATGGACTGGCCAACACAAAAAGAATTTTTGAATTTGAACCAGTAGTTCCCGAGATAAGCGCGTTCAAACAAACGAACAAACTCTTCAGCTTTATAATATTAGTATAGAAGTATAGATTAATGGAACTTTTTTTAACGTGATGTTTGCAGAAACATGACGCTACGTCAAACAATTTATACTCAGTTCAACAACTACGTTTCAGTGGATCGAGTGAAACAATAATTTCAGTGAAGTGTTAAATTAAATATATACTTTTAAAGAAATAACGCTTATTTGAAAAAAAAAAAAACTAAATTCAAGAAAATATGCTTGCGTTAGAGCTATTTATTATACATTAATGGAACTTTTTTGCCGACGCTACAAAGTAACGTGATGTTTGCAGAAACATGACGCTACGTCAAACAATTTTATACTCAGTTCAACAACTACGTTTCAGTGGATCGAGTGAAATAATCTCAGTGAAGTGTTAATTTAATTAGATATTTTGAAAGATCGATGTTATTTTTAACCGACTTCAAAAAAGGAGGAGGTTATAAATTCGGTTTTATTTTTTTGTAATGTTTGTTACCTCAGAACTCCGTCATTTATGAACCGATTTTAAAAACTCTTTTTTTTTGTTTGAAAGGTAATGCTTACACGTTGGCCCCATTTAAATTTCATCACAATCGGTTCAGTAGTTCGATCGAATTTTTAAAATGTGATCTGTAATACGGACTGTTGGCTGAAATAGTTTTCATGGGGTTGTCGCTATTGAAAAGGCTACGGTCTTGTCTTCAATGTGTGGTATGTACGAGATATTGCATCAATATCGTAGTATTATTAAAAATAACCCCGAACTGGTCTTTTAAAAAGACAAACTAGTTAGTGTTTCCGACTAAATTTCGTGAGTGAAATCGTTTTGTTCAGTTGTTTTTAAAAATAAGATGTATTGTCCTAAGTTGTATATTTGATATAACCTTTACCTTCGTAAACTTTTTGAACTAAAACAAGAGGCTAAAATTCATCATTGATCGGTCGAAACTAGGTTTATAAATCATTTAATATATCGTAAAACTAGTCCTTTTTACAAGTTTTTATTTAGTTTCACCTGTCCCGATGTTTGTCTGCAATCAGATCTTGCGAGTGAAATGTGATCCACGTCCCGGTTACCGATTGAGCTGAGTAAATCGGATGGCAATACAATATTATGGAATCGTAGCGCTGGTCCGATGATGGAGTCGGAAGATGGCCATAGGAACTCTTAAACTAAACGAGGTACACCAAACTTATTTCATTTGTCTCGGAAAGCCCTTTACAGTGTGGATTCGTTTATAACAAAAGCTTGTCACAGAAACGTAATGATGTCAAAAAAACTTTTAACATTTTACCCAGTGAATTAGAAAAACTATGGAAGCGTAACTCTCATACTACTAACGATTCAATATCAGCCCCATTTACGCAAACAAACTTAAATCATAACGAAACACTTACGTACTCATAGACGAAGCTAGTTTGCGATTGGCCGCGTCAAGGTCACGGGGTGGTGTCAACATATCTAATGAACGCTATGGTGTCAACATAGCGGAGGTAGACAGGCTAGCAGCTTGCAAAAAATATTTTACTCATCAATGATAAATTACTCCAGTGTCACTTTTCCGTCTTTACTTGTGTTTCATGCACCACTTACTACACAAGAAGTTTTTTTTCTTAATTCGTTAAGATTTCGCTGATGTCCACAAAAAATATGTCGTTAAATGCTTTTATCGACACGTCCTTCCGTCACGGAGCGCGTGGCAGACTAGTTCGCGAGAAGATATACTTTTTATGCCCCGCCCGCTTTGATCTACTTTGCGTGGTGTCAGTTTTTGAGCGCAATGCTGCTTCCATAGTATAAAATTCGATGATTTTACCACTCATTGAACGTCGTAATTTTCCCGACCGATAGCAGAAGGAAGGAAGCTCTTATACCTCCATTGACAAATGCTATACGCATGCTATTTATTTTTAAGCCACTGACTCACACACCTACGTAATCCTTACTCCTTACTATACTTACTATCCTTACTAATATTATAAATGCGAAAGTGAGTTTGTTTGTTTGTTTGTATGTTACGCTTTCACGCCGTAACTACTGAACCAATCATCATGAAATTTTGCATACAAGTTCTCTGGAGTACGGAGAAGGACATAGGCTACCTTTTATCCCGGAAAAAAGAACTATTCCCGAGGGATCGACATTGACGCGGGCGGAGCCGCGAGCGAAAGCTAGTGTGTATATAAACGCAACATTTTAAATAGTACCTAGTTCCTGCCCCCGTAGCATAGAACGCGCGACAACGTTTATCGACTATTGCCATCTTGTTTTCCGTAATATTAAAGAGCGAGATGTGAATAGTTTATCGCGCGATATAAACGGCGTCGCGGGCGCCATGCTACGGGTGCTGAGCCTAGTTCTTAATTTATGTCAAGTTTGAATACGTTCTTTTATGGTCACTATTATGGCCGATTGGTTTTTTTTAGGGTTCCGTACCCAAAGGGTAGAAACGGAAACTTATTACTTTCACTACACTGTGCATCTGTTTGTTTGTCATCAGGCTGTATCTTATAATTCGTGATAGCTAGACAGTTGAAATTTTCACATATAATATTTGTGTTGCCGCTGTTGCCGCTATAACAACTAGTACTAAAAACAGACTAAAAATAGTTAAGTAGGATCCCATACAACAAACGTGATTTTATTGCCGTTTTTTGCTCGTTATTACCTAATAATGGTAGCAGGTAAGCGCTTGAAATACTCACAGAATATTTAGTTATATATTCACTTTAAAATTAAGTAATAAAATAAATATTTAAGGGGCTCCCATACAACAGACATGATTTTTTTGCCGTTTATATAGATAATAGTACGGAACCTTTAAGAATGAAATTGGCTTGCAATAGATTCTGTAGGTATCTGAATGAAAAGGTGCTGCGTTCTGACGCGAGTTAAATTACACCGTATCGCTAACTACATTGAGTTGATATTTCTTTGAATACCTTTGTAGAGTGCGACTTCTGTAAGTAAGTACTAGTACTTATTCTGTGCTTTGGGTATGCTTCTGAATTTAATATTCATTGAATTTTCTCAAAAAAACTAAAAAAATATCTACATACCAATCCGAATCGAATGACACCTCAATAATTTACAGAGAATACGAAAAAGTTTTGACCTAAAAATCACTCGTTGACTAGACTATAACAAGAACTCTTAATATCAGACAGTCCAGCCTTGTACTTACGATATTCTTAAAAGAGACAAACTGGTTCCTAGGCAGTAATCAACACGGCATTATAAATACTTACCACCTTCCTCTTATATCATACAAATATCTATGACGCCATTGCTTTGCTACCAATAGCGTGTGTATATTTGTTTACAAATATCTCTTATACAATGAGTGTAGTAATCGCTCAAGAATGAGGTAACGTATCAGTTTGTTTTCGGTGTCGCTTGAAAGTGTATGATTTTCAATGAAGTCCAACAAAATTACTTATTTTAAGGGCCCAGTGCGGGGTATGGAAAATTTTGGTCTTAAACATAATTAGCGAAATAGGATTTTTGAAGTGACTTCTTTAGCGGCGTTGTGCCCTTTTTGGGATGTGTAAAAAATGTTAAACTCGCGCCAGGACACGCCTGATCGAAAAGTCGTAAGACGGACATGTGACATTCCAAAATATTCAAAAATGCACAATGTTAATGCAAGTTGTAACTCCCGGAGTGCAACCCGTTGTTTTTTTTATATGCAAGTCGAGTGATTATCATAATCTGAAGTCCGTCCACTGCTGGAGTTAGCTTCCACTAAGGATAGCCAATACGACTATTTTAAAGCGATCTGTATCCAGGCTTTGTTGGGACCTTCATCAACGCTTCGTCGTGTCTAGAGATCAATGGGTCTTCCCATTTCAAAAAATGCCCAATGCGCCTTTTCGTTTACTTATATACAGAGATGTCGGTTACGGTAACGATAACAGTGCTGTGAGTTCAATGGTTATTTGCCATATAAAAAAATGCTCAACGCGCTTTCTCGATTACTTATATACAGAAATGTCGGTTACAGTAACGGTAACAGTGCTGTGAGTTCAATGGTTATTTCCCATCTCAACAAATGCCCAACCCGCTTAGAGGTGACGGTAACGGTAACAGTAACAGTGTCACGAGTGATTTTTCCCATCGCGAAAAATACCCAACACGCCTAGAGGGGTGACGGTGACGGTAACAGTGTCGCGAGTTCAATGGTTATTTCCCATCTCAACGAATGCCCAACCCGCTTAGAGGTGTCGGTGACGGTAACGGTAACAGTAACAGTGTCACGAACGAGTGATTTTTCCCATCGCGAAAAATACCCAACGCGCCTAGAGGTGTGACGGTGACGGTAACAGTGTCGCGAGTTCAATGGTATTTTCCCATCTCAAAAAAATGGCCAACGCGGCAGTTAATTTTTCAATAAGGTCTTACTGTATCATTATGTGAAATGTATTTTTGGCAGAAATAATGGAGTGTTCTGCCTTTGCCTTCCTTTTTAACCGACTTTAAAAAATGAGTAGGGTTATCAATTCGGTTGTATGTTTTTCTTTTAATTTCTGAAGTGAAAACTTCTTTAGCGGCTTGTGCACTATTTGGGATGGGTAAAAAATGCTCGACACGTGGCCTGACCGAAAATTCGTAAGACGGACACGTGACCTGAGACCGTCGCGAAGGCGAGTTTTTACTTCTACCGGCACTCGCGGAGTGCAAGCCGTTGTTTTTTTTTATGTATGTTACCTCAGAACTCCGTCATTTATGAACCGATTTAAAAAAATATTTTTTTGTTTGACCGGGAATGTTTTTAAATTGGTCCCATGCAAATTTCATCACAATCGGTTCAGTAGTTTGAATAAAGACGGTTTTTTTATATGAAATATTATCACACATCAATCTATAAGGTTTAGGGGAAAAATATTTCGCTAAATATGTTTTTATGGGGAAAGTTGTTCAGTCGCAAATGCCGAATCTGCCCTTAAAATAAGTTAATTTTGTTTTATTTAATGTAGTGATGAAATCTCGAGGTTTTATGTTTATAAATGAAGTGAAGATGGAGTTCGGATCTGTGGTTTGTTTTTTATTTTTACTGTACTAGTAACTTCTTTTTTTTTCTTTTCTTCTATTTTGCCCTTAAAATTCATTTAGAAGCTTATTTTAGAAATGATGGTGTAATTAATTTCGTTGATTCGACGAAGCCCCTGGCGATAATTCCCACGAGTCCACTGCTTTGATCATACACGACGCAGCAAGGCGAGCAAACACCAGCCTGCTTAGTAAATCTCACTACAGCAGCACCATGACACTTTATTTTAGTTATTTGGCCCTCAAACTTCATTCAGAAGCTTATTTCAGCCAGTGTCTAGTTAATCTGCGAGTTATTCGTGTATTAACGAAATGATGGTGTAATTAATTTAGCTAAACGAAGCCCCTGGCGACAATTCCCACAAATCTAATGCTTTGATCATACAGGACGCAGTAAGGCGAGCAAGCACCATTCCGCTAAGTAAATCTCACTACAGCCGCACCATGACAGTTTATTTTAGTTATTACACACATCCTTACTATCCTTACTTCCTTACTATACTATATATACTATACTATACTTACTTACTATACTATACTATACTATATACTATCCTTACTAATATTATAAATGCGAAAGTGAGTTTGTTTGTTTGTTTATTTGTTTGTTTGTTACGCTTTCACGCCGTAACTACTGAACCGATCATCATGAAATTTTGCATACAAGTTCTCTGGAGTGCGGAGAAGGACATAGGCTACCTTTTATCCCGCGAAATAGTACTGTTCCCGAGGGATGACATTGACGCGGACGGAGCCGCGGGCGAAAGCTAGTTGTTCATAAACAAGTCTGTCTATAACACCAAATTTCACCGACTTCACATTATAAACTCCACTAGAAACAATTTGCAAAACTATCCAAAACAAAAGCCGTCGATCTTCCCGCCAAGAACTCAAAAGTAATTTCCTTGTCACGGTACAAGGTAATAAAAAAAAATAGTATACAGCGTGTAAATGTACCCTCGACGTTCCTTTAAAGGGGTGACTCAGACCATCAATATGAACAACTTTTCCTATGGAAACAATGCCGGGAACTCAAAAAAATTTGGGCATTTCCAATAAAAAGAGTTCTTTTTATTGTACTTACTTCTACCTGCTGTTTTACTTTTAATTATCCTTTGTCCAACTGGTTGACTGGAAGAGATCCCTCTTGGGATAAGTCCACGTTTTGTACAAATTGTGTGTCATTTTGTAATGTCCTTTGTGTTTAGTACAAAGTTTTTAAAACAAACAAAGAGTTCTGCCGCACGGCCAGTTTGTGCGGGAATGTCGATTTTTATTTTATTTCCCAGCTTTGTGTGTGTCCATAGGAAAAGTTGTTCATATTGATGGGCTGAGCCACCCCGTTAAGGTGATACCACTGTAAATAAGGTCGTTCTGAACCTTATTTCTCTAGCAAAATACTTAAATTAGGAGTTTCAAATCTAAGTAATATGATTTTTGACTATTTCATCTCCAAAAATTGAAGATGAAAACACGTTTTGATAAAATTTTCTCGATAGAAATATTTTTTGAAAAATGGTCTTCGTTCGCAGAGTTTTTGTTATTGTAGCTCAAATGCGACTAATGAAATAATGATTTTTAGACTAAAAGATAGGTTATTAGTAATTCATCAAAATGTAAATATGAAAATACAATTAACCGGTCTGATTTTATATAAAATAGAAATAACGAATTTGGCGCTTACGTTTTTTTCTTTGAGCGACTCGAGACTATCTCCTATCTCATCATTCACGGGCTAAACTGCCAAGCGCTATCCCTTGCGCGTACTTGATCAGTCCTTTGCCGAGCGAAGGTACCAAACATTTGAGGCCTCGCCTTAAGGGAACGTCGGTCATTTTACACGCTGTATGTCAGGGGTGTTATTCTCATCTGCTTGGCCGGTAGTTGTCGGCGGTCGTAGCCGATGCCATGGCATCAGGTACGCGTCCGGCTTCCCGAGCTGCTACTTGCTTTTCTCCCATTCATCCAAGTTCATCCCTACCCAAATCTCACAAAGACCTATCACAGGACTATACTATTAACTATTACTATATACTATTAACTTTCGGCCGCGGCTATGCTCGCCTCAATGTTAATCCCTTGTGAATAGTACTTTTTCCCGGGACAAAATATAACCAATGTACTTCTCCTTACCCCAGACGACGGGTAAGAAAATTCATGATGATCGGTTCAGTAATTACGGTGTGAAAGCGTAACAAACAAGAAAATTACTCACTTTCGCATTTATAATTTTAGGAGGTATGGATTATAATGGAATTACCTTCTTAATCTACAGTTCTACACCAAATATCATAAAGAGGAAAGATTTCATTGTTTATTTGCATTGAATATGCTCCGAAACGTCTGGATCGATTTAAAAAATTAATTCATCATTAGAATCCTACATCCCTGATGAACATAGGCTATAGAATTAAATACCTATACCTGTGAGAAGCCAGGGCGGGCTGCTAGTTTTACATATAAAGAACGTGGGATAAACATAATAAAAATATACAAATTGACAATAACTAAAACATCATTCACATTTTAAGTAGTCAGGTAAAGTATAAAATAGTGTTGACTAAAAATATACATTTGTATTGGAAATATATGTATCTTATCAAAGTGCACATTCATTCAAATAATTTTATCTGTTATCTATCAGACAGCTATTGCTGATAACTTGGAAATACTTCAGTTATTTTCGCGCGTTGCAAGAAGTCGAACGTGTTTATTTCTCAAAAATTATTGAAACTGCTAAAGAATCTACTTGTGGATTTTAGTCGGAAATGCCGACTATTAAATGCAGTTTATTAACAATACCATCTTCATGGGGATCTTGCAGTGCAGCCACAACCCGTTCACTGTTCTGTTATTAAATATATTGTTTGCAGTGGTTGTGTTCGAATGTACTAGCACATTATAGTATTTTTACTTTAGTCGGAATCGCTGACTAGTTTTAGTCTGTTACGAAGACCAACATCGGGATGACTAGTATTAGTGTCAGTAGTGTTAGTGGTTAACTGTGAGTGTTTTGTAAAAGTGACAGTGATTTAATGTGATGCCTACTGATACAAAGAAAGCTGGAACTCTCCCTAGAGTGAGAAGGAGGGACACATGGCGACAGAATAAGGTGAGCGTAGGATAGTTGATATTGCTTTTATTCGGTTTGTTCCTCCGTGGTTTGTTCCCATTGACTCACACCGCAATGAGAAATACTGCTACTCGATGGGAAAAAAAATCCCGTTGTGTAGCAGTGCAACTATCGTTTTCCCAATGAGGAACGCTGTTACCTATTGGCACTCTATATTCCCGTTCAGTAACAGTTATTAAGAAATGTTGTAATAAAAGCATTTCCAATGTTTGTTTTGTAAGTATTTTTTTCTAAGTCTCATCAATGTTTAAGTGAATCCTAACAAGTGCAATATAGAATTTAACCAACCTGTTCAAAAGACGGAAAGTAGCTTATTTTATTTACGACAAACATACTTTGATACGCTTCGTCGCAAAATGTCCCTTTCGCAAAATGTCCCTTTAGAATAGTAAATTGTGACGCAAGGGACTAACATTATGCTTTTTAGGCGAGGAGATTAATTTGAACGCAGTTTGATCCATGGAGTCGAGCTTATTTGCGTTGGCCCCAATAACAAAGTGTTAAATGTTGAGACAAAAAAATGGCGGAGAAAATTGTCTACTTTTTCGTAGACAGACACAATCGAAATGATAAGGAAAGACGATATTGAAATATACTTTTTATAAATTTTTTTGGTATTTTTTGCTGTTATCTCTCCAAACTTGCATTTCCGTTCAAAAGCATTTGGACAAAAATGACGGATTAGGTCGTAGTGATATGAAATCAATTTTATTGCTCAATGGTTGGTCGGTGACTCGGATCAAGTATACACATGCAAAATCAATGTAATAATAAATTTAAAGGTGCAAACATTTTGAAACTAGATATTGCGTGTCGCAGTATTTTCCAAAAGGGACCAGCAGAATGCTGCAGCGCTGATATTCTCCTGACGTGTGGAGTAGATATTATTATTAAAAAACTTTCTTCTTTTTTCATGTCGATGGAACTTTAGTAATCCTATATTTTTCCAGCCCAATAATGGGCCACTTCTTTGCCTTTTAGCGTAAATATACATTTTTCATAAAAAATGTATAAATATACATTTTTTATGAAAAATACGCTACGTAAATACGCTACGTAATTTTTACACATTACATCACTATGCAAACACAAATTCAAAATGGCACACATCAGTGGCACATCACATCACTAGCGCATCACATGAACGAGAGAGCGTAATGCACTAGTAGTTCAAAACGCAATAAATTAAACCCAGACTTAAAAACCCCTTGTTTTTTGTTTACTGTCCCTAAATAAAATGTTAAAAAAACTTCATGTTATGACTTGACTGTAAACAGTAATTTATAAAATAGTTTGAAGGGTTATGTAGGGCCTCGTAATACAAAATTTTAAATGATGTAATTTATTTCAAATGGGGGAAGCAGTGGCCCCGAAAAATTCCCCTAACTTAAACATCCTTTTATTTCAGTTATCAGTAACATGACTTTTGGATTATAACAAAGGTTGGTGGTAAAGATTAAGCGATTAGTTTTATAGCTAAATGGTCGCTACTTGATACAGGGTTTTGCAATTTTTATTTTTATTTTGAAATCTTCCCTGGGTAGTCTGGAAGTCCCTTAACCGACTCCGGGCTGGTGTTGGGAGATGTCGAGAAAACAAAATTGGTTGGGGTTTTTCTACCAACAATTAGTGTACAGTCAGCTAAGGAAATATCTGACCCCCCTACAACAGCGCCATTTTTCGCAAACTAAAGAACCAACCGTGGTTTAAACCCAAAGATAAAAATATACAAGTGTAATATCCTTTGCGACTAGTGCCATCTATTGAATTGTGAATGAACAAATTAGGTTAATAAGCAGAAATCTGATACCCTTGATGACTAATGCCATCTATTCGATTTTTGATAAATAAAACAAGCCCTAGCATACGATACGCTTATTTCAAAGATACTTCAATAGTTAGATGTGGCGCAAGTGGTAGGCACTACGGATCAATAGTTAGTGTGTTTATGAGGGAACAGGTTCAAATCCTCCAAAGCTTTTTATTTTTTAACAATTTTCACCAACTTCGTATTGTGATGTTTGTGTAATTTTGGTTGTTTTAACATAATGTTACCGAGCTAATTACTGTTAATAAAAAGCATTTTAAATTTTTAATTACTTTATTACATCAAAAAAATTGAACAGTGAAATAAATACCTGCCTACTTAATTCAAACTTTGATTAATCTTCTGTAGAGAGAACCAACATGTTACTTAATAAGTAACAATTTACATCTCTCAACTTTTTTTTTAAATGTGTAGGGTCAAATAGTGCTATGTGAATAACTTTGCTTCGATAATAGTATAAGAATGAATATGTAAACCTATGGCATTAAATGATTTTTAATATGGGAGAGGGTGACCCCCATTTTGAAGCTTTTGTTCAAGTCTATTTGTCATTTCACTTACCATGTTAGATCAGATCACATAATCACTTATGCGCATATTTATTAATTTAGTATAACCTCTTTGTCTAAATTGATTTAAGTTCAAACTTTACTCGTGTCTCGTGTCCCAGTTAAGCACTATTTGACCCTACAATCTGGGATTTTAATTGGTCACTCAATAACAGTTAGATCACAGAACAATTGTCTTAAATAAAATATATTCTACATTGCACACTGTTGGAATCACCACATCTGATAAAATTTCCAAGTATTTTTCTTTATTCATCCGGCCGCCGAATTCTACCAGCTCCCCTGGGCCCATTGAAGACATCTGTCCCCAATAACCTGCAAAACAATAATACGATCAGTTACCTAATAATCTACACTACGTAATACACTAGGTATTAAATATTATTATTATTTTACTTAACTATTTAATGATTATTTTTACCTAATGTTATCCTGCCACTGTTCTCAAAGGCAAATTATTTTGATGGCTATACGCTGGCCATGTCTTCTCCGCAATATTTTTCTGCCATCATCATCAGACTTAAAACTTTTTTCATCAGAATAAAATACGATCTCGTTCTTGTTGAATCACCTCACTGTTTCAATTGAAATATTATATGTTAGGCCAGTTGATCGAGTCTTCTTAAATCTCCGAATCCACAAACGGACGGTGTTTCTCTGTAAGAGATATATTTATCTTAGACATTTATCACAAACCCTATGTTTTACGGAACAAAAAATAGTGTAACAATTAAGTAAGTATATTAAATACTTATAATTTCTACTTACCGCGATACCTAACTCTCTAGATATAGATACTTTAAATACTGTGGTTGTCTTCACAATACACTATTAGCTTTCACAAAATCTGCTATATAAGATGAAACGGGATGCCTAATAACTGGTGGGGTTTTGGATCACTACACAGTAATCGCAGTATCTTGAATGTAATTGTGACGCGAGTGAACAATATTTTTGATTAGTTGGTATCAGGTATAAATAAATCTGATAGATTACCCTCAATTTATTTGTTAAAGCAATGCGTTGCAGTTGGTGACAATGATGTCATAGCAGTAGAAATAGATATTTCCCAATTTCGCCCTGGACGTCATATCGTCGGTTGGCGTATTGAGATGAGCGCTAGCTTCTCAGTCGTAGGTCCATGGTTCGAATCGAACTTTACGTAGGATTGTTTTTGATTCTTTCTTGTTCTTACCATTGATGATTACTTGAATTATTAGCTGAGATTATTAGAAATACAAAATTTGCAACTGAGCAGGTTATCAGAAACAAGTTTATACTAGCAGTTGTCTGTCTACTTGCCAAAAATCACGGTAGGTGGCGCTTCACAGCAAAGTGTGAATTTACGTTTTAAAAGTCAGGGGGTCAGGTATCTGCTTGGCCGACTGTACTGCGGTGCCGTTCGTTTCTAACCTTCTGTCGTGCCTGAGCTGCCCCACTATTAGCCTCGTTGAGGTCCTGTACCATGGTACAGAACCTCAACGAGGCTAATGATAAGACGACCGTTGCCAAATACTAGTCAAAAGAAATCTAATCTAATGGAACCATTTCGACTTGAAAAGAAGAAGTAAGTTCTGATCAGTAACGTAACGTATTAAATTAAAACAACGGATTTGGTGGGAAAGGTCATGCAATAAGAGATTAGATGTATTGTAAAATGATCGCTACTTAATACAGGCTTTTGCTATTTATCTAGTAAGAAATGCTGACTAGGAGTAACCAGACCTATCGTATTAAGAAGTGATAAATATTACTGTTTAGTAACGTAACATATATTAAAACGACGGATTTGGTGGTAAAAGTCATGCAATAAGAGTTTTATTGTAAAATGGTCCTAATACAGGGTTTTACTATTTATCTAGTAAGAAATTCTGACTAGAGTAACCAGACCTATTGTATTAAGTAGTGGTAAATACCCATACATTTCTGATCAATAACATTTTTAATAAAAACAACGGATTTGGGTGTCAAGATAAGCAATCAGTTTTTATTACTAATGGCTGGTGACGTGCATCATGTTTTATGTAGATGAATCATATGTCCAAAAATTGGATTACGACGCAGTTAGAGCAGTAATTTTAACCGACTTGAAAAAAAAAGAGTAGGTTATCAATTCGGTTGTATGATTTTTTTTTGTGTTTGTTGCCTCAGAACTCCGGCATTTATAAACCTATTAGAAAAATCTTTTTTGTTTGGAGTTTGCTTTAAAGTTGGTCCCATTTAAACATCACAATCGGTTCAGTAGTTTGATTGAAGTAGGTTTTTTTATATAAAACATTAAAACTGCAGGCCTGCTCGCTAACTTTTGACAGTTAATGTGTACAACATATTATTCGTCACATCAAAATACATACGGCTTTCGAACGATTGAATATGCTATTTTTCTTTTTCAGTTCTCAGCTATTCCTGATGTCATGGTCGAATCGTCAAATTGTTGCAATATTCAGCATTTTTTTAGACGCGCTTGAATATTTATATGACAATTTTTGTTTTAATTTTTTGTAACCCGCTAGCTGTTCTCCCTATCGGCAAAGAATTATACACATTACGCGAACAGATTTTGATTTTGGTCGATTGACCGTGACACCTACTCGAAAAAAAAAACTACCCGAACCAGGGGTGAAATGTAAATTATAATTTTTTTTCTTTCTCCCACCTAATCTTTGATGCGCAATGGGTCGAGTAAGTACACATTTAGTACAGTCAGCCACAGAGATAGTTGACCCCGCCCTCTACCTTTATCTTGAATTTTCTCTTAAACTAGAAATAATATTGACCATGAAAATATATATTCAGAAAGTCTTAATTAAAATCTCTCTGAATATACATTTTCATGACAAAATTACTTTTAGTATAAGTGATAATCTATACTAATATAAAGCTGAAGAGTTTGTTTGTATGTTTGTTTGTTGGTTTGAACGCGCTAATCTCAGGAACTACTGGTTCAAATTGAAAAATTCTTTTTTTGTGTTGGATATTCAATTTATTGAGGCTATAAAACATCACGCTGCGACCAATAGGAGCGAAGCATCAATAAAAAATGTTTTGAATACGGGGGAAAATTATTCATCTATACTAATAAAATAACTAATTAATCATAATAACAGAAATTGCCGCGGACGAAGTCGCGGGCGACAGCTAGTTTAAGATATAGGTAGAGGGCGGGGTCACGTATCTCGTTGGCTGACTGTACTACTGCAGCTCACAAGAACCACTAGTTTTAAAATATTCCACTTTTACTTTTTTTTTTAAATCCACTTATGATTCAAGCTGTGTAAACAAACGCGCCTACGCCTGTAAACCGGTAACAAACGGTCGACATTGACCTAATGATGCCACAATGATATCACCGTTGCATACGAAATCATTAAATTATAGAAATTTCATCACCTGTGTCTAGTAGCGACCCACTCCTTGCGAAGTTTTGGCACACAGTAATTTCTTGCGAACATAGACCTAGGGGGATCCTGGTGAACCGTTGAGTTCACGGGGATTCCCTAAGGGAATCAGGCTGGGAGATCCACGTGGACGGGGTGTGAAGGACGTCACAAGTGATATGACGCCAACTTTTTACGTTACATGTTTGCAGTATAAATAGGTTCTAAATTAATTGCTTGAATTTGAATTTAGAAGAGAATAGAAAAATTGCATGCTTATTTACTGTTGATGTGTGCGTGAGCTTGTGTCGCGATGCGTTTGCATGAATTATTATTTGCGTCACTGTTACGTTCGTTAGGGGTAGGGGCCTATCCTGTCATATATACTTGTCATGGCAGTGGGTAACACGCCAGCCTGCGACACGAGGGTGCCCGGGTTCGATCCCCGGTCAGATCATGATGGAAAACAACCTTTATCAGATTGACCTGACTCTTGGATGTTTATCTATATAAGTATCTATTATAAAATATAGTATCGTTGAGTTAGTATCCTACGACACAAGTTCACAATTTACTGTAGGGCTCTATATATTTATATTTATTTTTATTCGCTACCCTGGATCTATTACATGCCCACACTATATGGGGTCGGGGTAGCAATTCCCACTGTGCTAAATCAATCGGGCGAGATATGTTATGCCACTTGCGGTCACCCATCGCAATAGGGACTACGCCCAGGGTTGCTCAACATGCGTAAGCGGTTTTAATGCTCACGACCACTGGACCATCGTGCTCCTCGCTCGCTTATTTTATAACATAACTCTTCGAAATTTATTTCATCCGATGAAATTTATAAGCTGCAAATATTTCCAGGTCTTATAGTCTATAGACCTAGGCGCTGTCTACCCCGCAAGGGAAAAAGACGTGATACTATGTATGTATGTACCTTCCAACAGTGTACCAGCCAAAGCCTTTGCAAAACAAACAATAGTTTCGATCGAGGTCGCAAACATTTTGGGTAACTTATTAGCATTTCTCGTTTGACCTTTGGTATAAGGTTATATTTGATTAGCCAGGATATTGATGACACAAAACACAGCAGAAAACGGGAGTTAACAATGCATTAAAAAACCGGCCAAGTGCGAGTCAGACTCGCGCACGAAGGGTTCCGTACCATTATCTATAAAAACGAAAAAAAGTTTTTGTTATATGGGAGCCCCACTTAAATATTATTAAATTGAATAACTTAATATTCTGTGAATATTTCAAGCTACCTGTTGCCGTTATCAAAATAGACCAAACATGAGCAAAAAAGTTTCAAGGAGTTAGGAGGAAGATATGGGGGTAAGGATAGGCCTTCGGCTCTCTCACTCACCGAACACTCAGCATGGCTCTACCATAACTACCATTTTCTTCTTCCAATATTTACAGTTCAAACTAAAGTTCGCCCACAACATTGCAACTGACCAGTTCATCATCATTTCGAGTAGGTGTCGTAGTAACGTGCCTTCCGAAGCACGGAATCATCTTTATTATCAGGCAATCAGGTGATTTAAGCCTGCAATGTCCTAACCAAACTAGAAACAACTAAACAAAGTTTGCTTCCGGTGGGAATCGAACCCATGACCCCCGGGTCAACAGGCAAACGCCTTAACCACTGGGCCACGGAGGCTGTCCGGACCGCGGAGGCTGACACTGCCCAGTTGATACATTAATAATCAAATTTCCTCTGCTTTCCCTATAAATAAAAACTTTCTCTCACTAGCTCTATTAATTAATATGAATTAATAATAAATTCTTCATAGGAAATTCTTCGCTGCAAACTGGTCTTAGTTCCGTTATTCAACTATTTCGGTTGACCTTATACGGGTCACGATTTTGTAGGGCCGGTTCGGTATAAATTTCTTATAGCAATCTATACTGATTTCATATTAACCACCTCTCCATGCCTTTCGGGGTAAGCAGAGCCTAGACATTGGGTTCTTACTTATGAAATTAGCGTTTTCTATAGAGCATTTTTAATAAATTGAATTTTTCATACTTACGATTTTAGTATCATTTCGAGTTTGATAAATTCAAATAAGTGAAATTTTTATTTGTATTTGTATTATAAAATTCACAAAAAGTTAGAAGAAGAATAGAATAATACATTTTCATCAAAACGGAGATCTGAAGTGTCATGAGTTCTTTTCATGAGCACTTTTCGATACCTAATTCAGAAAAACAAAAAAAAATGCAATTAGAATGTTAATAATATAGTCCACTTTGAAGATTAAATAAAAAAATGTGTTTAAGGGCCCGTACTACCTCACACTGCTTTGCATGATTGACTGTTATAGCAATAATAATGAAAAACTCAAGTTGAAATAAAAATGCAGCAAAGTTCAGGACTAACTCTGGTAACTATATGACTCAAAAACACGATTGCGTTAAATTTTCTCGATAGAAAAAAATTGCAAAGTTGCCTCCAAATCACGTCTAATTTACTCGGTATATAGCATTATTCACCAAATACATTAAAATTAACCTTGAAACTTTTGATTATTATTGCATTACAGATAAGGCAGCCATCATATGTTTTTCTTTTTCGAATAACCCTTGAATATTCCTAAAAAACGAAAATATCCAAAGTAGCCAACGCGTTTAGACCATCTGCGTTTGTATCGCCACGCCTCCTGGCATATGGCGGGCTCTTAACTGAAAATCATAGTCATTAGGAACAAAATGGCAACGGTCTAATATTAGACCGTCGTCCCAACGCGATTTTCTGATGTATAAGATATCTTAAGGAGATTATAATATATAATAGATGGGCACTTCATTGGTGAACATAAATATAGATACAGTTTCTTATAGGTTTCTGATGTAAGAAAGTTTGAAAATTTTAAAAAATTACAAAAATTAATGTTGCAGTGATTGTGTTAAAATTCTTTAGTGTGTAATATTCTGAGCAGATCCGGCAGTGTAGGTAGCCGTGTGGTATCCGGCAGAGTAGAATAGGACCACTCCAAGTCTTCCCGTGGATGTCGTAGAAGGCGACTTAGGAAATACAAGCTAAACAAAGCTTATAAACATCTAAGAGACCTCACCAACCCGTCTGGCCAGCGTGGAGAGTGTAGGCCAAGTCCTCTGTCTGCTCTGGCCAAGTATGGCCCTAGTAGTGCAGAGAGGGTCGTGCTCCTGTAGTGGAGACTAAAAAGGACCTGATGATGATGATGATGATTCTGAGCAGTTTGGATCAATTTAAGTGAAATGATTAACCTTTGTTGTCTCACTGCTGGGCAAAGACCTGCCATCTTGTACGCCATTGTTCTCTAAAAAGAGCGATAGATCGCCAGTGTCTATCTTCTCTATCATAACAGAACACATGAACATTTTATACATACATACATACCTATCACGTCTTTATCCCTAGCGGGGTAGATAGACCCTATGGCTATAAGGCCCAAAGGCCACGTTTAGCGAGTTGGCGGGTATAAAAGGCGAGCACCGTTGCGCAGTGGTTAACACGCTAGCCTGCGACACGAGGGTGGCCGGGTTCGATCATGATGGAAAATGATCTTTTTCAGATTGGCTTGGGTCTTGGATGTTTATCTATATATGTATTTGTTATACAATAGTTGAGTTAGTATCCCTTAACACAAGTCTCGAACTTACTTTAGGGCTAGCTCAATCCGTGTGATTTGTCCGTATATATTTAATGTGTTCTGGAGACTCCCGCCCGTCTGTAGATTTCTTTCGACAAACCATGAGCGTCCCAGAAAGTGTTAAAATAAATAATAATAGCCGATGATATAACTTTCATCGCCTAAAACGTTTTATTGTGGCCATGTGGGTCGAAGGATATTAGTAAGTTAGTTCATGTGTCGCATTACCACTACTACGGTAGCAACACCAACTCACTGTTTTGTCACCTTGTTTTGAACAAAGCGTTTTTTCAAAGTTTATATAAGGTCAATTTAAATTAAGCGCAAATATTTTAAAGGCTGACTCCCATAAGCTAGTAAAATGCTTTAGAAGCAAAATAAAAAAAATCGGCACATTAGTTTTTGAGATATCTGGAAGTGAACAAAATAAAAAATGAAAAAAGCACCCTGTGTACAAATAAACACTTTCTTGGCCAACAACTTTTTACTATTATCTACTATAGATACTAGGTCACTGACTTCGACGACCAAAAGAGGTGATTTATCAATTTAAAAAAAAATATGTTCCCGATAAAAAAATAAAAAAAATGTAGCGTGTCGATTTAAAATTTGCGACTAAAGCGTTTCTTTGAACTATGGGAGTCAGCCCTTAAAATATTTGCGCTTAATTTAAATGGACCAGTCATGCTCCTGCAGTGGAGACTAAAAAGACCTGATGATTATGATGTATATAAAGAAATACTTTATCAAAATCTTTCCGTATATAATTTTTTATGGTATTATTATTTATAGTTTAAGAGAAAATTCAAGATATAGGTGGAGGGCCTGGTCAGGTATCTCTGTCCTTGACTGTACGTTTGTAAGTATTACATATTATAATAATTCAAGGTATGGTACCCTCTTTCGGCGTTTCTTCTCTGCAGTGGTCGAATAGTGAATGTAAGGAATATTCGCATTCGCATTAGCGAATATTCGCACAATTCTGTATATTCGCATTCGCGAATGCAAAAAAAAAAGACATTCGTTACATCACTAGCATGGAATACCTAATTAACGATTTGTCTACGGTTTCTCAATACTGTGTTGTTTTACAATATAATTAGAAAAATCTGTAAAACGGTCTTTAGATATTTGAAACAGTAAAACTTTTGACAGTTTGTTAAAATAGTTATAGTTATTATAATTTAAAAGAAAAAAAGATATGGTCGGCCCCCGAGTGTCTTAAGTTTCTTTATTTGTTTTTAAAAAAGTTATATTAAATGCACATTCGGTTACGTATACTTTAAAATGTACACTTAAATGTATACTAAAATGCATCTTGTAAAGTGATGCTCTCTCTGTCTACACATTTATTTAGCGAAACAGCACACGCTTTTAAAACGTCTTTATTTAAATTAATTACGAGTATGAGTGGACGGGATTCAATAATATTTTTTTTAATATAAATCTTAAGTTGACACGTGATTCTGTAAAATAAGGGTAATTATCATAGACATTCGGTAAATGAAGTGATCTTATGGTTTCCTTTCTACCTTAAAGGACACGGAACCCTAAAAATTGCAGATTACGAATTAATATCGTATGTTAGTTTTCGAGGTTATAACTTACGACACGCATATCGTCTCGTATGTGATCGAGCTTCGTTGCTAATAGATTTTTATTCGACAAAGAAGTGAGTTTCGATAGTATAATAGACTTTGACCGGGTTTCTCAAAGTGGGGTACACGTAAAGCTGGGTTTTCGTCTTTGGGTACTTCCTCCATTTTTTAGGGGTTATGTACGACTTTTTACAAGAAGGAAAAGGAGTGTATTATTTTGAAATGTATGCATATGTATGTTTATTTTACCATAACTACTAAATGCCTCAACTGATTTGAACTTATAGGGTGTTAGAATCCTTACCTTCTCGAGTGACAAAGGGTTTTTTTGGCAGGACAGACACGACTTTATTTTTCAGTGACTAAAATTGTTCTTCAAACGTTATCTCGCTGTGACATCAAAATAATGAAGGGTACACTGAGACTAAAGTTTGAGAATTCCTGGACTATGATGTAAGCGTCGTGTCATTTACATTAGTCATATTGAGAATTCTTTATAAGACAAGGTTATTAGCTTCACACTCCTTTTTATTAAAAGTTTATTTTTAACACTTCTTTACAATATTTTTGAGGAGAAATCTTCTTTAACGGCGTTGTGCACTTTTTGGGATGGGTAAAAAATTTTAAAGTCGCGTCAAGACACGTGACCTGATCGAAAATTCGTAAGACGGGCACGTGACCTGAGGCCGCTGGCGCGGTGTAGGAGAGGAAATAATATCCCCCTCTCTTTCTACCGCGCGGAGTTTTCACTTTTGCCGGCACTTTCGGAGTGCAACACTTTGTTTTCTATTATTTTCATGTGTTTTAAAAATAAATAAAATTATTTTTATTCAGATAACTTTGATCCATTTTAGTTAGTTTTAGCTTGAGAAGCAAGCATTTGGACCGTGCCTGTTCGGCTCCTTAGTATACATTCATTTTTGACCGCCTTCAAAAAAGGGGAGGTTATCAATTCGGTTGTAAACTTTTTTAATGTTTGTTTCCGCATAACATCGTAATTTAAGAACCGATTTTGATTTTTATTTGTATGAAAGGGTTTCCTTTTAATTTGGTCTCACATCATACTGAACCGGTTTTGATCCTTATCCTTATCCTTACGCTAGTACAATATAAATGGAACCAAATTGAAAGCATACCCTTTCAAACAAATAATTATTAAAATCGCTTCATAAATGACGGAGTTATGAGGTAACAAACATTTAAAAATGCAACCGAATTCACAACCTCCTGTTTTTAGGGTTCCGTAGCCAAACGGCAAAAAACGGTACTCTTATGGATTTGTCATGTCTGTCTGTCCGTTCGTATGTCACAGTCACTTTACCTTTCAGTCAGTCAACTCCAGTATAACAAGAACTTTTATGTTATGTTACTTGCTGCTTCGGAACCCTTCATCCGACTCGCGCTTGGCCATAAAAGAGATCGATATTACCGCAAACGGAGCCGCGAGCGAAAGTATCTAAATATAACACAAAAGACAGAGACAACTCTAACAAACTTGTATGCTACATTGAAAAGGATACACACTTTACGATGCGGCATTTGTTAGTTTGTCCTCACGCTAATTACTCTATGGATGACTTGTAATTCACGTAATTAGGCGAGGACGTACTCATAGTCAGGCTTCGTTATAACTTAAAAAGGCAACTTCTATAAATATTGAACCGATTACTTAATTTCCAGTCCTTCCACTAAGATCTCAAAATCACCCGAGAGCTTCAGCAGGACTCACTCTTTTTAAGCGGGTGTCGCGCGAACGAAAAACGTCGTTACTGCGCAAGCCATTAGGCTGCACAGAACCATGCGGCGATTAGGAAAAATGATGAAGTCTTAATATTTTCATATTTATATCTTTAATAAAAAAAAAATAAGAAAGGGGGCGATCTCCAAGAAGTACATTTAAATATTGTCATGTGAGAATTATTGTTTTAGATGCAAAAATTACAAACTTTTTGAAGAAAAATGCTTTTAGATATCATACCATATATATATAATTTTTATATTCCATATGTATCTGTTTCAAATTCCAACAAGGGGGCGATCTTGTTTAAGGATTGTTCTAAATTATACAAATACTTTTGATGTATTTAATTAATTCAGCGCATAGTACTAGTAATTAAAAACACGTCAGTTTTCACAATTTCGTGCAGAATTAGTCTAAAGTCACAATTGAAGTGAGATATCATAGATTTAAAAAAAAAAATTTCGTCTCTCTGAGACGTAACGTTAGACATAGACTATATCGACGACAAATGCAGTTCTTTTGAAGTAAAAACTTCTTAAGCGGCTTTGTGCACTTTTTGGGATGGGTAAAAAATGTTAAATTCGCGTTTAGGACACGTGCCTTGATCAAAAATTCGTAAGACGGACACATAACCTAAGACCGTCGCAAAGGCGAGTTTTCACTTCTGCCGGCACTCCCGGAGTGCAACCCGTTGTTTTTTAACAAATGCGACTTGATCCAGGTTGTTCTTTCTCTACGAGATCAATTTAGGATTGAGGAGATCCGTAGAAGATCAAAATTCACCGACATGAGTCAGAAGATAAGCTCCTTAAAGTGTCAGGAAGCAGGGCAGAAAGGTTCTCGTATGGCGACGACGGCGGCGTATTAGCGCACCGTCAGAAACCCACTGACCAGGTGGTCGGACGACTTGACCAAGATCGCTGGATGCAGGCCGCTTCAAACTCGTCATTTTGGAAAATTTTAGAAGAGGACTTTGTCCAGCAGTGGACTTCTTGCAGCTGAAATGATGATGACGATGATGATTGTCCTGAGAAAATACGCAATAAAATCGTACCTTGACTATGCCATAAAGCATGATCACCTCATCCAAGCTATTAATCAATCCGTATGACATAATATTCTTCAGAATTTCCGCCTTTTCACTGCAAACATTGTCACGGCCAAGGTCAGGCGTAGACTAGACTATAGATGCGACTCCGGCGCTTGCGCATTGTAAGCGCCAGTTCTAATTTTGAAATTCATCGAGATCTACGCTTCGGTCGATAATATCTCTCTCGATAGATTTCGCGTATTCTTAAAATAGTGTATCCGGTAGTGATAAATAAATAGTGTGATTAATTAGTGTAGTATTAGGTAGTATATTACGTATATTGAGTATGTTTTGCCTGCAGTATCGTCGAATTGTTAGTGCTTTAGATAGATTGATCAGTCTTTGTGAGAGAGAGAGGAGAGTGTATGCCAAATCCTCTGTCTGCTCTGGCCAAGTATGGCTCCGGTAGTACAGAGAGGGTCATGCTCCGGCAAAGACATGATGATGATGATGTCTTTATGTTCAGTTGGGACATCCCCGGGAACTTCTCTTGCCGGGGCAAAGTGACCTTTTTTGTCCGTCCAGTAGACAAGGCTTATTGGTACCTTTTTTTACATGTGGAAAATGCGTTACGCATACTGATCTGCTACCGGGGTACAGAACAGTTATGCGGGACTCGCACCCGCTAAAAACCACATGATTGTTCTCTTCGCGCCATATTACCGGAATGGTGGGCACGGTGGAGCTACCTCTTCCACTAAGGCTAATTGGTACCTAGGGGCTAAAATATAACGCACTTATTCGCGTCACGAATCCATTTTTTGGAAGCTTTTATTTAGATGACCAGCCGGCCTTTTGCTAACTCAGTGACCAACGTTTTCATAGTCATTTCAAAGTACATTACGTTTTATATCTCTTTAATAAAAATAGTCAATCATAGGAAACCCGCGATGTATTTTGAAGTAGCAAATAGGCCGGCTGTGCTGATGTTTGTCTGTAATCAAATCTTGCAAGTTTTTGATCCACTTAGGTTACCGATTGAGCTGAAATTTTGCATGCATGTGTAAATCGGATGACAATACATTATGGAATCGTTGCGCTGGTCTGATGATGGAGTCGGAAGGTGGCCATAGGAACTCTTAAACTAAACAAGGTACACCAATCGCTCATTTGAGTTGTCTTGAAAGCACTTTACAATGTGGATTTGTTTGTAATAAAAGATTGTCGCAAAAATTTAATTTTTCTGCGATTATTTGTAGGGGATAAGTCTACGAAAAGTAGCAAACAAAAGTAGTACTTGAATTAGGTATAGTCTAACTCAGGGAATAGTGCAGTTTCATCAAAATAGGATCTTCAGAATAGGACTTAGGAAATACAAGCTAAACAAATCTTTTAAACATCTGTGAGACCTCTCCTAGTAGGAGATACGGACGGGTAGGAGTCTCCTACCCGTCCGGCCAGCGTGGAGAGTGTAGGCCAAGTCCTCTGACTGCTCTGGCCAAGTGTGGCTCTAGTAGTACAGAGAGGGTCGTGCTCCTGTAGTGGAGACTAAAGAGGACCTGATGATGATGGTGATGCTTGAGAAATTATTACCTCACGTATGTAATTAGTGGACGCCCCCTTACATCTTGTGAATATTTCTATACATATGTTAATAATTGTATGCAGTTATTATCTCACCAAGAAGGTGAGGTAAGCATCGTAAACAATATCGTTTCCATGAAACGACACTTTGGATTCACTCCAAACGACTTTATCGTGACACAAGTATTGGCTCGCGAATTTGCCCGAGCTAATATTACAAAAAAATGGGTTGCATTTCGGGAGTGCCGGCACTTGCGGTACCACTGCGCCACACAGGTCGTAGTAATAGAGATAGCAATGACGAGATCTTTGTATGTGTCGGTGATACTTGCATTTTGTTTGTGCGAATATTTTAACACATGTAATGTCATGCAAATGTGACATAAGCTCAAGTATCCAAAAACTAGGTTAGCTTAGTCGTGGTAGAGCCAGGTTGCCGGCAAAATGAATTGCTGGTAGCATGAATGGGCCGACTCGTCCGGGGAAGTACCACACTCTCATAGAAAATCGACGTCTGAGTAAGCTTTACCGTTTCTATGCTTCGATCGGTGAGTGAGAGGCCCATCCTTCCCCCCTCCCCTCCCCATTTTCTTCCCCCAACTCCTTGAAAGGCCTACAACGCACCTGCCACACCCTGGTGTTACAGTTGTCCATAGGCGGCGGTGGTTACTTACCATCAGGTAACCCGGTTGCTCGTTTGCCGTCCTATAACATAAAAAAAAAGGTTAAGTGGTTCGCAGAGTGACTATTGTTACTCATTTCGCATTTGCACGCAATCCAGGCATTTGAATCTGAAAATCCCAACCAGCCTTTTGTAAGGGCAATACCGCATTGCATCTGTCCTACTCTCATTATTCCACCTAAATCCGCCATTGTTTTTTCAATTGAAAACTTCTTTAGCGGCGTTGTGCACTTTGTGGGATGGGTAAAAAATGTTAAACTCGCGTCAGGACACGTGGCCTGATCGATTCGTAAGTGGGACACGTGACTTGGGACCGCCGCAAAGGCGAGTTTTCATTTCTGCCGGCACTCCCGTAGTGCAACTCGTTGTTTTTTTGCGTGTTTTTATTACCTACTAGCACCCATTCCGGCTCTGCGCGGGTAGATATAGGTATTGAATCTATAGCCTAATAGCTTTTGCACGTGGCACCGCCCGCGTCAGTGTCGATCCCTCGGGAACAGTAGAATTATCGAAATTTAAAGGTACCCTCTTTCATCCTTCTCCAGGCCTCAAGCTACCTCCATACCAAATTTCATCCAAATTGGTTCAATGGGTAAAGCTTAAAAAGAAGACAGATAGACAAACAGAGTTACTTGAATTGCCAGTATCAATCTAACTTGAAGTTAGAAATTCTTGTTATATGTTTGCTTATAAATATATGTATATCAAGAAATTTGAAAACGGTTCCAGTCATTTTGAAAACATTCATTTAAGATTTGCGAATAACAACACCCCCCGCAGTGCAGCCTGGATAAAAGATGATGACACCCATATTTAAAACAAGCGACAGCTCCGAGAAAAGTGCCACTTTTACGCACTAAGAATAGCTGTACTATTTTGGGGGATTTCGCAACACTGACACGGTTGAGCCAATGTTTTCAAATTTAGTGTTTACTGAGATTCTGTAAGGTTAGTCTTGTATTGTCTTTGGTGAAGGGTTGTGTTTGAAACGGCAAGGTGAATTTGTGTTTGTGTTGTCTCTTTGAAAGACGATTTTTAAGTATCCAACAGTTTTCCATACGGCTAATATGTCGTCGACATAAAGAAAAATTTCTTACCGGGCTTGTCAAATGTCCTAATTTTAAATTTCCTTAATTTAAATTTAAATTAATCTCGTCTTTATCTCTTACGGGGTAGACAAAGCTTAGGGCTATTAGACCAAAAGGATATAGTCTAAAGAATTAGTTTCGTCCATGCGGGGGAGTAAAGGCAGCTGACATATTTTATGTGTTTTTCTTTTTGTCTTCCATGCGCCTCTGGAGCATGAAATATGACAATAAGTTTGTTTGTTTGTTTGTAATTTCTTTATTGTACAAAAACCTTAACACTAAAGAATATAAATAAAACAGTTTTATGTAAAAAAATAACATTTAAATAAGTTTTACATGCCAGGCTAGCCGTACATTACAGAATTTTCTTTTAAAAAACGTTTGGTTCGCCAGAAGTTAGAATATCCTACCAAAGTAGTAGAAAAGACTCGATGTTGCAGGCGTAAACAAACTCAATATACTTTTACTATACACTGGACGTTTAATTAGACGAATAAAGTGATGTGTATTCAGTGAGTGTCGCAATGGATACTATAAAAGTAGTGGGAGAATTTGTAAGGGAGCGATCCCCATTTTCGGTGAGTATCATTCAGTGTAACTATTGTCCCATATGCTTCGGTTAACAATCATTTTATCTTTTACCTAGTCATCATTTCGAGTAGGTGGTACGGTCAATCGACCATGCACACCCTGGTCGGAACCGCCTCTCGGCCTCTGATGTGGTTCCTTTAACGACTACCAGATGGCAGCCGGGACCACCGGCTTAACGTGCCTTCCGAAGCACGGAATCATCTTTATTATCAGACAATCAGGTGATTCAAGCCTGCAATGTCCTAACCAAACTGGAAACAACTAAACAAAGTATGCTTCCGGTGCGAATCGAACCCACGACCCACTGGACCACGGAGGCTGTTTTTTTTACCTAGTAAGACCAGGACATTATTTTTATCATTTATTTTTCTTTTTACTCCCCTCATCCCACTTTATGTGAGGTCGCAGCCTGTAATTCTTAAAACTTTCCATGCTGTACAAGTTTTAGCTTAATTTAAAAGATCGGCCGCCTGTCTTACGTCCACCCTCCTTGGAAATGCTTTCAGATCAGTACATTTATATTCTGTTTTAAACTTTTTGCGCTTTAAATTAGTAATTTTAACGGGAATTAGCACGAACCTTTTTACTGCGACCTCGATGCATGTAACTCCTTAGAAACGTCAGCGGAAATAAATATATAAGATGTTCGTGCTAAGTCCCGTAAAATTAATAATCTTCCTTTCTTATCTACCATCTCTTTGTCAACCATAAATTGCGTTTCACGTAAAGGGAGAGGAGGGAGCCAACGAAGTGTCATAACGGGGAAAAGGGTCATAAGCTTTGTGACGTCACACATAAAAAATCACTAGGTTTCGCCCGCGGCTCCGCCCGCGTCAATGTCGATCCCTCGGGAATAGTACTTTTTCCCGGGATAAAAGGTAGCCTATGTCCTTCTCCGTACTCCAGAGAACTTGTATGCAACATTTCATGACGATCGGCTCAGTAGTTACGGCGTGAAAGCGTAACAAACAAACAAACTCATTTTCGCATTTATAATATTACTAGCTTTCGCCCGCGGCTCCGCCCGCGTCAATGTTGATCCCTCGGGAATAGTACTTTTTCCCGGGATAAAAGGTAGCCTATGTCCTTCTCCGTACTCCAGAGAACTTGTATGCAAACATTTCATGATGATCGGTTCAGTAGTTACGGCGTGAAAGCGTAACAAACAAACAAACAAACAAATAAACAAACAAACAAACAAACAAACAAACAAACAAACTTACTTTCGCATTTATAATATTATTATAGTAAGGATAAGGATAGTAAGGATTATGAAAATTGATGCCTCAGCTAAAATAAATCGTAACTATTTTAGTTGAAGCATCAATTTTCATACAACCAACGCTCTTACTCAAAAAACCTTAAAATCCCTATGACGCAAAATCGATATTACCACTGTCCTGATTTTTATGGTCCAGTAAAGTCGATTGGGTTATATATAAATATAAATATATACGGACAAATCACACAGATTGAGCTAGCCCCAAGGTAAGTTCGAGACTTGTGTTATGGGATACTAACTCAACGATACTATATTTTATAACAGATACATATATACATCCAAGATCCAGGCTAATCTGAAAAAGATCATTTTCCATCTTTGCCTGGCCGGGGATCGAACCCGGGCACTCCGTGTCGCAGGCTGGCGTGTTAACCACTGCGCCACGGAGCTGTCTAAATATATGTACTTCTTTCTTATCTACCATCTCTTTGTCAACCATAAATTGCGTTAAACGTTAAGGGGAGACAAGGGGTCAGCGATGTGTCATAATGGGCATTGACTTCACAGCTTATGGTCCCTCTCGATTATAAGCTATGTTAGGACACGCTTATTAATCGATGACCGGTAGCTATTTTAGCTGAAGCATCAATTTCCATACAACCAAAGCTTATTCAAAAAACCTTAAAATCCCTATGACGCAAAGTCGATATTACCACTGTCTTGATTTTAAGGGCCAGTAAAGTCGATTGGGTTATATAAGAACGAGAAGGAAAATAATGGGGTCTATGGCACAGGCCCTCTGCGACCTCACTGATTCTAAGGATCGAAGCCACTTTGAGAACAATCCATACTTTTAAATTTTCGCGCTACGTATTTATTAAATGCATTACTTAAGGCGCTGTATCCCTTAACCGTTTGTAGCGGACATCGCGCGATATATTTTTTACTCGTGTCATACTTGTCGTCAGTCTCAGTTCAAACCCGTGTCTGCCATTTTCGTGTTAATTTTCACTTTTAATTTAATAATTCAATAATTATAACCAAATATTGTATTTTTTAGGTATCCATCTGGCTCATCCAGTTATACTTTTTATAGATATAAAAAAGTTGGTAGTTGTCGCTGAAAATATTAAGTAATTCGCGACGAAACTTTTTCTGGATATAGCTTTTTTGCTATTTTATTTAGCTAAGTATTAAATATATTTTTGAAAATATTTTAGTGTAACCATTTATTTGGATCTTTGAACTGTACGTCATATTTTTTCATGCTAGTATTCCATGGATACCAGATGGCCGTCGAGGAAGAAAAAGACCTAGGAGGAGATGGCGCGATGACATGGACGCACACATGAACGATTGGCAGACTGTGGCCCTTGACAGGGACACTTGGATACAGAAAGGGGAGGCCTTTGCCCAGCAGTGGGACACAAAAGCAGGCTAAAAAAAAAAAAGTATTCCATGAAAAATAAGGCTAACTGCGCGACGAAAAAATACACGTTTTACGGTATTCTCCTGATGCACAGCGCCTTAACGGGAATTTGCCCGATCATCCACTGACCACGCCCGGGGCAACCTTGTCGAAATGTCTGGAGAAAAACGGTATGTTCGCGCTTATTCCCGTTAATGCATTTAATAAATCCATACTTTCATACAAATATTATAAATGCGAAAGTAACTCTGTCTGTCTGTCTGTCACCTTTTCACGCTTCAACCATTGAACCAATTTGGATGTTTGGTATGGAGGTAGCTTAAGGCCCGGGGACATGATACTTTTCATTCCGGGAAATTCTACTGTTCCCGAGGGATCGACATTAACGCGGGCGGAGCCGCGAGCAATAGCTAGTTGGTTATTAAGGATATTAGTTATATTCATATTAAGTGCGGTCGTGCTGAGGTGTTCTCCCAAGACGGATGACCCACTGAACCAGTCAGCGGTATCATCATCAGGTCCTTTTTAGTCTCCACCACAGGTGCACGACCCTCTCTGTACTACTAGGGCCATACTTGGCTAGAGCAGCCAGAGGACTTGGCCTACACTCTCCACGCTGGCCAGACGGGTTGAAGACGTGTCTTAGATGTTTATAAGCTTTGTTTAGCTTGTATTTCCTAAGTCGCCTTCTACGACATCCACGGGAAGACTTGGAGTGGTCCTATTCTACTCTGCCGGATACCACACGGCTATTCAGTCAGTCAGCGGTATATGGAGTAGTTAATGAGGATATTATTAAACTAGTGATGTGCATATTTTTTGGCGTGATAGCGCCTTATAAATCGATGAACGCCGGCTGCACGCACGAAAGTGTCACGTTCCGTGTGTAAGCGAGAGCGCGGAACAAGCGATAGAGAGGCACGATCGGCATAAGCGTTCGGCTTGTGACGCATCTATATCTCTTCCACCGTCATCTGTAAGCTGACTTTGCAGACAACCATTTTTTTTAATACTTTCGGTATTTTAAACTGAACTATAATCCGCGAGAGGCGGTTCCGAAGAACTTTGACACCAGGGTGTACATGGTCGATTTCGGTATTTTAAACTGAACTCAGAGGCCGTGAGGCGGTTCCGAAGAACTCTGACACCAGGGTGTGCATGGTCGATTGACCGTGACACCTACTCGAAATGATGATGAATGGGACAAATAAGGAAGAATACTTTTTCAAATTGGTTCTTAAATGACTGAGCTTAGGGGTAACAACTAACAACATCCAAAAAGAACATACATTTTAATTGTAAAAATCCTACTTTGTTTATGTCGGGTGGAAAGTAAGTATGATGAATTCCACACAACTTTGATTTATTTTGCAAAATGGTCCCCCCCTCTTATTGTTGTTTACATAGTATTGAATGACCCTAGTCTCAATTACTACAAATACAACGTGATTTTGAACTCCCTAGCTTTATTGAAATCTGGGAATCAGAATCCCTAATGGAACATAGAATTGAACGAAAAAAGTCGAAAAACGAAAAAGAAAATTAGGTTTCCCATACAATGTCGCCGATCAGCTGGACGAATTTCTATGAAAGGTTAAATTTAGTTTTTCGTTTTTTACCTTTTTTTCTTACAATTCTGTATTCCATTAGGGATTCTGATTCCCAGATTTCAATATAGCTAGGAAGTTCAAAATCACGCTGTATGTAAAACAAATTTCATTGCCGAATCTAATACACCAATTCGATGTTGCAAAACGAACAATGAGAAATTACAAAATCGATAGCCAATTGATTTGCACAGCCCTAAAAGGGCAGCGATGCCATTGACAATGCACAATGGTTGACCGACTTCACTTAACCATTAGTAATGTCGCGACGACTCATTAGGTATGCTCGTTAGGAGTGTAACTTACTTTGCCTACTTAGTAGTATAAAAAAAAAACTTAGTTTGTAAAAATCAATAAAGACTCGTCCAGGCAAAAAAAAAATCATCGTGAAAAGTAAAAAAAAAAACTGCGTTAAAAAAGTGTACATAAAGAAAAATTGTGATTTTTTTATAAAAAATATTCTTTTTCTTGTTTGTAAATGTAGGCATTACTTAAATTACGCTTTTGCAAGTTAAAAAAAAAGTTGAAAGATGTTTTACTGGTGATTCTTTTACGTACAAATAATATAAAAAGTCATAGAATAGTGAAGAGTTTGTGTTTTGTGCATTTTTTTTTATAATATGCAAGATAACAGTTATACCTAGCGGCTTTGTGTGCGTAAAAGTGATAAAATAGTAGTAAAATTATAATGTAATAAAATGTTACGCTTGTTTTGGTATTGTAACAGCGAGTGAAATCAGTGTGATGCGGAATTGTGTGAAAAAAATATTTTTTAAAACTTTGTGATGTGCGAAAAGGACTTATGTGTGGACGTAACTTTTTTAAGGTAGCTAAAAATCTTTTTTTCATTAGTTATTAAATAACAGTTTTTGCTCGCGTCTTCGCTAGCTTTAATGTCGATCTCACACGAACAGTAGATTTTTCCGGGATGAAAAGTAACGTATGTCCTTCCCCGCACCTTAAACTACCTCCATACCAATTGGTTCAATAGTTGAAGCGTGAAAAATGACAGACCGACAGACACTACCCTATGTCCTTACCTGAGCCTCAGACAACCTCTATATCTTTCATCGCTATTGGTTTTAACGTTGCAGCATAAACTGGCGGCCTATTTTAGTGTACAACGTTTTGACAGTCACTTCTTCTTCTATTAATGATCTAATTCTTTTTAAGATTTATAAAACACTACCTTTCACCCGCGGCTCCGCCCGCATCAAATTCGATCCCTCGGGAATAGTACTTTTTTCCGAGATAAAAGGTAGCCTATGTCCTTGTCCGTACTCTAGAGAACTTGTATGCGAAATTTCATGATTATCGGTTCAGTAGTTACGGCGTGAAAGCGTAACAAACAAACAAACTCACTTTTGCATTAATAATATTAGTAAGGATAATGTATTTTACATTAGTTTTTATAAATCTTAAATAGAAATAGTCATCATACGAAAGCAGCAATGGATTGGACAAATGATGATCACAAAGGTGTACGCTAAGTTAGTAAATAGGCCGGCTGGTACTACCCAGACAGCGGGTATTCAAAATTTCATGACGATCGGTTCAGTAGATAGGGCGAGAAGGCGTCACAAACAAACTTTCGCATTTATATTATTAGTTATAGGATTTACCAATTCGATTAAATATAATGGTAGATACAGTCTCATACAAAATGAAGCCTTAATAATGTCCTCGAGCCAAAACATCATGCATACTTACAAATAACAACAAAAACTGACGATGTGATGACACATGACATAGAAAATCTGACTTATAATTAAGCTCCTTTTGTAGATTAGAATTACTTCCAAAAATTAATTACTGAATTTATGTAACTAATTATATTCATAAATAATTATTGTAAACCCTAGCGGTAGTACATAGTGTAACTAATATTTTAATCATGTAACTCCACCTACTGTAAACAGGTCTAACCTATGATCCACAATAAAGATGATTGATTGATTGATTGACTGAAGGTAAGACACTCCATCTTTCTTTTTTACTTTTGATGCGTAGTTTTTGCATCTTTTCACTGACTTTCGTCATCGCGAGACGTGTGAGTGCTAGCGCGGTTTATTGAAACTGGGCAAAACAGCTCCCAAACTTGATTAGGGCGCTGTTTTGCCGGTGCCACTTTTCGAGCGCGAATCGTGTATTTACCATTATATTTGATCGAAGATTTCAATAACTATTTCTTACATTTTGGTACAAACCTTCACTTATCTAAACTATTTCCTGTCTTACCTTCGACCGGCATGCCGCAGTGACGTAAATCTATTGAATCCATTATCTACCGGCTCAGAATGGACAATGGCTAGCGCATTGTTATTTAACGATTAACAAAACGCCTTCGCAGTTACGTGTTTTTATAAAAATAGGAAAGACTTGTTACCAAGACAGTAATAAAATCTATACAAATAGGTTTTTTTGAAGTGAAAATTTCTTTAGCGGCTTTGTGCACTTTTTGGGATGGGTTAAACATTTTAAACTCGCGTCAGGACACGTGACCTAATCGAAAATTCGTAAGTTGGTCAAGTGATCTGACATCCGGCGCGGCGTAGGAGAGGGAAGTAATATCCCCCTCTCTACCGCGCGGAATTTTCACTTTTGCCGGCACTCCCGGAGAGTAACCCGTTGTTGTTTTAACATCTAACGCGTAAGTTTTCACGTTTTTTTTACAAAATCCTTTACGTTTTACATCTCAAATAAAAAAACCGGCCAAGTGTGAGTCGGACTTGTGCACAAAGGGTACCATTATCTATCCTTACTAATATTATAAATGCGAAAGTGAGTTTGTTTGTTTGTTTGTTTGTTACGCTTTCACGCCCCAACTACTGAACCGATCATCATGAAATTTTGCATACCAGTTCTCTGGAGTACGGAGAAGGACGTAGGCTACCTTTTATCCCGGGAAAAAGTACTATTCCCGAGGGATCGACATTGATGCGGGCGGAGCCGCGGGCGAAAGCTAGTCTATAAAAAATAAGTCTGAAATTATTAAAAATATTTTTATTATATGGTGTAACTAAAAATTTATGCTTTTTTCCTTCAAAAACTCGGATCTTTTCGAAAATCTCTCGAAATTTATACCAAGATGGTGTGTGTTTCGGAGCACGGAATCATCTTTATTATCAGACGATCAGGCAATTCAAGCTTGCAATGTCCTAACCAAACTGGAAACAACTAAACAAAGTATGCTTTCGTGGGAATCGAACCACGACCCCCGGGTCGACAGGCAAACGCCTTAACCACTGGAGCACTGAGACAGTCAGAGAATGGGTTTACCTTTTTTAGTTTGGATATTTCCATGACCACCTTTTTATCAGCCTCTTTGCTGATTCTACCGTCAGACCAGCTCTGTGGAACATATTATAGCATTGTCACCAATATACGCCTAGTATACCAAATTTGAACCGACATAAGTTAATCATCATCATATCAGCCGCAAGAAGTCCACTGCTGGATATAAGCCTCTCCCAAAGATTTCCAAAATGACCGGTTGGAAGCGGCTTGCATTCAGCGTTTCCTTGCGACCTTAGTCAGATCGTCCGACCACCTGGTAGGTGGGTGCCCGACGCTGCGCTTGCCGGTACGTGGTCGCCATTCGAGAACCTTTTTGCCCCATCGGCCATCAGTTGTTCGCGCTATGTAATAAGTTAATCATAAAGTAATAAGGCGTGCCAATAATTGTTGCACCTAACCTTTTTTCTTTTCCAGTTATAAATGACGAATTCAAATTCAATTTTATTTATTGCACATATAATCAAAATATACAAAATGCAATAACTTAATGCTAAGCATAGTCTATCAGGTTTACCTTAGGGATACATCATACTAAACGGGAATTTCTTTGCCCACAGCTGGACACATGGTTCGGGAGGCCGAAGAAGCCGAGCGGGGGCCCCGACCGTGGGTACGACACCGTACCGCGGGGGGCGGAGCCCCGGGCCGAGGACGAGGAGCCGTCGGCTGCGGCGGAGTACAGCAGCAAGATCAACGCTCTTAACGATGAGCAGCTGCAGAGGCGGTTTGAGGAGATGCTCGTAAGTATCTACACAATAGATTCCCAGTAGAAGCCTAAATTAGGGTTATGAGAAGCCTAAATATGGTGGTAGTTTTTACATAATTATGTGAGACGTGAGTGTTGCTTAGTGTTCGGTGGTGGAACAGTCCTTGACCTGGGATCAAGGATTCGTTAGTTCCGCTGGTAGACGGAGTCCTAGTTTGAGGACAGCGGGAAATCAACGTTATTAACGAAAAGCAGCTGCAGAGGTGGTTTGAGTATCTACACTACAGATTCCCAGTACAAGCCTAAATTCGGGCCATATGGTGGTAGTTTTTACATAATTATATGCGACATATTGTTGTTGTGCACATTTAGTTATAGGTAAGTAAGACAGTGTAATGCAGGTGGAGTAGAAGCTGTACAGCTGCTAGGGTGGTTTGAGCAGATGCTTTTAAGTAACCTGTAACACTGTTACCTAATACTGTAGTGCATATCCCTGTACCATGATACAGCTACTATCATGCGCAGCATGCCCCGAGACCTGCACACTAGAGGACCTGTATATGGCTACATAGAATGCCATACAAGTTGCATTGTATTGGGTGAAAAAGGAATCAATTCGATGTAAAGAAGAATAGAGTTGATCTGTCGGTGAACTAACTTAGTTGTTCATGATTTTCAATCCCAATTTAGGCCTAAGTTGGAGTCTTGTGTTGGTATTTTTACTGACCATGTTGTAGAGACCAAGTCTAAGTAAGATTGTAGTTGGTGGGGGAAGAGCCATTGGTCTAGAGACAAGCAGTAGTTCACTGTGGCTACGACATCGTACCGCAGGGGGCCTATCATCGGACCGAGGACGAGGAGCCGTCAGCTGCCGCCAAGAACAGCAGCGCCAGATTAACAGCTAGAGAGTTGAGGAGATGCTAATATGTAATAAAAATATCTCAAGCTCCTCCGTGCTACGAAAGGCACGATTGTTGGTCCCATCTGTCTGTATAGATCGTATATCAGATTCCTTAAGGCAGCTCGGCAAAAATCTGTCACCAGTGTTAGCCACTTATAAGAAAAACTAAACAAACAAGCTAAACAATAAAGTCAGCCAGTAATAAAATCTAAGGAATGCGAGTAGTGATTAGGTCCCTTGACCTCAAATAATAATTACAACCGGTCAATCACGTGTCCGTTAATTGATTTATAATGTGCCACATGCTACTGATCTACTATCAGAAATTGTCAATACAAACGTAATGTAGGATTTTTTACTAGAGGATGAATAGTAACAAGTTTTATGTCTATCTATTGATCTGGCAACGGTTTTCATTGCAGCATTATATCATTAATTCCCACGAAACCACTGTTTTGATCATAGATGACGAAGGAAGGCGGGGCACGCTAAGTAAATCTCACTACAGCCGTACCATGACAGTTGTTTTTTATTTTATTTATTTAATCCAAATACTTCACCGAAAACAATTTTCCTTAATCTATAACGCCTAAAAACCATGTTATGGTTTGGCTAGGCGCTGCACATTCGCACAACTAAAGAAAATAAACTACAAACATATTACTACAAAGTAATAACTATCTAAATATAAAAAATATAAATATAAAATATACAAAGTAATAATGCATCCCATATCAATCACAAACAAAGACTACAAACGTTTTCCACACATTATTCATAAACATGGGCATATATATCACCAAATTACACCGATTTCACATTATAAAGTCTACTAGAAGCAATTTGCAAAACAATCCAAAACAAAAACCGTGGAGTCTGCCGAAATTCCCGCCAAGAACTCCCTTTCCCAAGGCTGTAGGGTCTCTTATATTTTTTTTTTTTAACTTTTTCAGAGTGACATGAACCTCAGTGAAGAGAAGAAGGCGCCGCTTAGGAAATATGCGCGAGATCAGAAACAGAAGATGCTCGTCGCGTACAAGTTTGTTAACGCACAGGTTATTAGTTTATTCGTATTTTGTATGTATAAAGTTGTAATAAAATCATCATCATCTCCGTCACAAAAAAGTCCACTGCTAGACATAGGCCTTCCCCAAGGATTTCCAATACGACCGTTTGGAAGCGGCCTGCATCCAGCGTCTTCCTGCGACCTTAGTCGCAATAACTGTATGTATCTGGCTGGTTTTGCAACCATAAGAAAAGTTCAATAAAAAAATGTTTTATTGTCTTTTATTGTTTTGGTTTTATTTTTTTGTGGAGGCCTATGTCCAGCAGTGGACTTCTTGCGACTGATATGATAATGATGATTGTCTTTTAAAATGCATTGATTACTCAACAAATTCGATACATTTTATTTTTTTTAATCTTTATCCTAACTATCCTAACTAATATTATAAATGCGAAAGTGAGTTTGTTTATTACGCTTTCACGTTGTAACTACTGAACCGATCATCATGAAATTTTGCATACACGTTATCTGGGGTACGGAGAAGGACATAGTTACATTTTATCCCGCGAAAAAGTTTCCGAGGGATCGAGAAGACGCGGGAGGAGCCGCGGGCGAAAGCTAGTTTCAGATAAAATATTTTATTCATGAAAACGTTATTAATTTTTACAGGAAGGCCGATCAAAATTTGAAAAGCCATCCGACTACGTCTCCTATCTCAATCAACCAGAGTTGTCCGTGGGGAAACTGCACAGCTGCCTGGAAAACCTTAGGATAGCCTTGACGAACAACCCGCTGTCATGGATAGAAGAGTTCGGGACCAAGGGGATTGTGGCACTGCTCAATACGCTCAACTTATGTTACGTTAAGTGAGTATCTTATCATATACCGAGTGATTTTGAACCTCTGGAACTATACTGAAATCTTGAAATCAGAATCCCTAATGGAATACAGAATTCAGAAAAAAAAACTGAAAATCGATATAATACATTAGGCTTCCGATAGAAAGTCGCCGATCAGCTGAATGAATTTCTATGGAAGGTCAATTTTTCGTTGTATTTTACGTTGAGATTTGAAAATATCGTTTTATTTACATGCATCAGTGGAAGAGGGTTTTACCGGTAAGTAAGTACATAAAAGTTTCGAATTCGCTTGAGTATTAGGTAAGTTACTAAGTAAGTAAAATAAATATAAGTTGATTCTTTTAATGGAAAAACAGCTTTATTTTTAAAGTCAAAACTTGTTATGCGGAGTTGTGCACTTTTTGCGATGGGTAAAAAATGTTAAACTCGCGTCAGGACACGTGACCTGATCGAAAATTCGTAAGAAAGACACGTGACCTGAAAACTTCTTTAGCGGCGTTGTGCCCTTTTTGGGATGAGTAAAAAAATGTTTAACTCGCGTCAGAACACGTGACCTGAGTCCGCCGCAAAGGCGAGTTGTCACTTCTACCGGCACTCCCGGAGTGCAACCCGTTGTTTTTTTCTACATTTCAATGAGCGTTATGGCTGTACTTTTACTTTCACGGTTTATCCAAACTTTCTTCTTTTAAAATGGAAAAAAGAATTTATAAGCAAATTCAAGGCAGAAGTGGTATGAGGCGTTTTAACCTTACCTAAACTTAACTTGAAACATAACTTAAAAAGATTTCTTGATTACTTAAATTGTTTTTTGAAATAGCATTACAATGCTCGGTATATTATTAAAATTGAAAATATGCGATGAAAAAGAACTCGGCCACAGGCCACAGGTGGTGTAATGGTATCACACTTAGGGCGTTAACCTAAGGGACGTGGGTTCGAATCCTACTTGTGGCCGAGTTCTTTTTCATCACATATTATCATTTTTAATTTCTTGATTATACTGATCTTTAAAAAAAAGCATGTTTAATAATCATCCTTCTCTTATTCTAGTGACTCCCGCTACGACCGAGTGCAGAACGAGTGCATCCGATGTATATCCGCCATCTTGAACAACACTGTCGGTATCCGGACAATGTTCGAATGTCGGGAGGCGTTGCCTGTCCTCGCGAGAAGTCTAGAGCCTAAGAAACCAGTCTGCGCGTTGGAGGCCGCTAAGGTATACTTTTTTATGGTCTAGGACGGTAAACGAGCAAGCGAGTCACCTGATGGTAAGCGATCACCGCTGCCTATGGACTACTGCATTACCAGGGTGTGACAGGAGCGTTGCCGGATTCAAGGAGTTGGGGGGAAGGAAACTGTGGAAGGATGGATGGAAGGAATGTAAAAGTATTTGGGATGCTACTTGGTTGGATGGATTGGGGATGAGAAGTAGCAGCTCGGGAAGCCGGCTGCGTACCTGATGCCATTCCTGCAACCACCTTGCAGGCATTAAAGGATGACACCCCTTACCGTGTTAAAGTGTATAAATAGATATTTTGCATTTATATAAATTATAAATAGTAAATCCGAATTAATTTCATCATTGAAAACGCTTTTATTGTTAGTATCTGTCAAATGTAGTTGCAGCGCAACTCTAGTTTGCATGAAACGCCGTGGACACGTCAAAAATGATGCCACCGTTATCATCATCACAGCTTGCGGCAGTCCACTGCTGGACGTAGACCTCTCCCAAGGTGCGCCACTTTGCTCGATCACGAGCTATGCTCATCCAATTGCTGCTAGCTGCCCTACGCTTCTAGCCGGGGGCGTCCCACACTTCTACAACAATCATGTGGCAAATAGAAATAACGCTCAAAATTAATACTCAACCTTGACTACAACTAAAGTTACTAACGATATTCCCAGATGTCACCAATGTGAGGTGCCTAAGGCGGCAAGTTTGACAATTTTATTTCATATCTATCACCGTTATTGGAGTCTTACTTCCTGGCGTCGGATGGGATAAGGATTAATTCTTCCTATTTTAAATCGATTTCGATTTAATAATGAAACAGTTCATGTTTTATGGGTATCTCTGGGATAGGCATTAACATTCTCGTCTTCATCGTCACTTAGCATTAGGTGAGATGGGAGACTAATGCCTATTTCAATATTCAGTAAAAGAAAAATTAAAGCGAAAGTTAATTTACATTTATCCAATTTCAGGTCCTAGCCGCCATTTGTTTGATTCCAAATGGCCACGAGAAAGTGTTGGAAGCCATCACGATGGCGGGCGAGTCCAGCCAAAAGCCGAGGTTCCTGCCCATCGTCGAAGGATTGGACCCAAAAGCACCAGAGAGCTTGAAAGTAAGTTATTAGGTTATACCCATTTCTATATCTGCATTATGTCACACACAGATGAAAAGGTATGTATATTCCGTCAAGATTCTGTTTATGACATAGTTTCCTAGAGACCCGCATGATATGTTATAATGTCATGCAGGTTTTGAGGGAGGCCACACACAGCCTAATAGGATGTGTTGTCTATCTGTCTGTGGAATGGCAGCCGTAACCAGAGGACGGATCAAAATGTGTATCTTTTTTCTTAAATATGGTTTAGTTGGAAAGGTTTTTAGCTGTGTTTAAGTCCCGCCTGTGCAGTCAAGGTCGAAGGTGTATCAATATCATTTATTCAGTAATTTCAGCCGTGAGAAGTCCACTGCGGGACCTCTCCCAAGGATTGTTCGTTCCATGGGAGGATATTGCCACGGTCATCACGCTTGGCAATCGGGTTGGCGAGCGCAGTTCTTTGGCTTCTGGTTCTTCCGACGCTGTTGCCCATCGAAAGCATTTTGAAGCTGGGGAAGTATAGGAATTTGTTGGATCTGGGAAGGGATGAAGGTATTGGTATACTACTCACTCGGATGAATGGAAGAAAAGCAAGTAGCAGCTCGGGAGGCCGGGTGCGCGTACCAGAAGCCAGACCTGCAACCACCGGACAAGCAGTTGAGGACGTTTACTAAAGATCAGGATTATATGTGGCGCTCCACGGGTAAAAGTACCTTATGGACGCTGGAGCTTAAGACATTTAGAAAAACAATTCATACAATTTAACCCGTCAAGTGCGAGAAACGCAGACAATTGATTGGAATTAAAATAAAAAAGTTGTTGTGTATGATTTCAGAATGGCTGCATGCAACTGATGAACGCGATAATCACGGAACCCGAAGAGCTTGAATTCAGGATGCATCTGCGGAGCGAGTTCATGAGGACTGGACTCTTTGACCTCATCGGTAAGGTTCATTTTTCCAATGAATTACTTACATACATGTCCGCGCAGACAGAGCCGGAGTCTTCATGACCTACTACTTTTAGTATGTCAGTGAGCATTAGGAGGAAACGGAATCAAAATAGTGATGGGTTGCTATCCGCATCGCCTAGTAATATGATTCCTCAGATTTTTGCCCATTCTCTTGATCGACTATGCGCGGGAAGAGAAGCAGTTGGTACATTCTACGTTTTTTTCTTTTCTCCCAGACTAACATGAATGAATTACTTGACGATATTTACCTATTTAGATAACAGAATTATTGACCTAGGTCATAGAATTAATGTAAATTTTCATAAAGTCATAAACGGGAACTAAAAATTATTAGTTTGACACACATTTGAAATAATACCTTATATATGGTCATTCTTTTGACGAAGTCTTAAGACGAGGCCTCAAATGTTTGGTACCATCGCTCGGCAAAGGCGTACGCACAGTGATCAAGTGCGCGCAAGGGATAGCGCTTGGCGGTTTAGCCCGTGAATGATGAGATAGGAGATAGTCTCAAGTCGCTCAAAGAAAAAAACGTAAGCGCCAAATTCGTTATTTCTATTTTATATAAAATCAGACCGGTTAATTGTATTTTCGTATTGGAGATGAAATAGTCAAAATTCATATTACTTAGATTTGAAAGTCCTAATTTAAGTATTTTGCGAGATAAATAAGGTTCAGAACGACCTTATTTACAGTGGTATCGCCTTAATATTTTCATATTTATATTTTTATAAAAAAAATTAAAAAGGGGGCGACCTCCGAGATGTAAATATAAATATTGTCATGTGAGAATTTTTGTTTTAGACGTATAAATTACAAAGATTTCGCAGAAAAATGTTTTTAGATATCATAACATATACATATCATTTTTTGAATACATATGTATCTGTTTCAAATTCCAACAAGGGGGCGATCTTGTTCAAGGATAGACCTAAATTATACAAATATTTTTGATGCATTTAATTAATTCAGCGCATAGTACTAGTGATTTTAAAACACGTAAATTTTCACAATTTCGTGCAGCACCGTCTTAAATCAGGTTCTAAAGTTAGTCCTCCTTTTATAATAAGACATTATGTATACAATTTGTGAATGGTTTAGTAATAGCTATTCTCTGTCTACCCCGTAAGGGAAAAAGACGTGATACTATGAATGAATGAATGATAAAACTTTATTGCACCAACACTTAAAAGCAATAACAATAAAAAGAATTAGGTATAACATGAGTTACAAAGGCGGGCTATGTATGTATGTGTCCCCTATTCTTAAGAGCTTGTCCCTTGTCTACATTTTTATCTCAAAGGAAAATGTAAAATTTCCAGACGACTTACGAGCGAGTGCGGAGAGAGCGAGACAGATACAAATGAATGTATTCGACACGCACGCGGCTGCAGATCACGACGAATTCTTAACGAGATTTGATGACGTAAGGTACGAGTGACGTATGATTTGAACAGTATCAATGCCGTGATTATTTAATTTGTTTATTATATTTATAACATTTAGGAATAAGCATAACATAGATTTATGGTAATAACAATGTTACATAAACTGAATCAGGTTTTTGCGATCATTTGACTAGCTCGGTGGCGCAGCGGTCAAGACGCCAGCCTGCGACATGGAGTGAGCGGGTTCGATCCCCGGCCAGGTCAAGATGGAAAATGATCTTTTTCAGATTGGCCTGGGTCTTGGATGTGTATATATATATGTATTTGTTATAATATATAGTATCGTTGAGTTAGTACCTGTCCTATAACACAAGTCTCGAACTTACTTTGGGGCTAGCTCAATCTGTGTGATTTGTGCGTATATATTTCTTTATTTATTTATTGGATCGTCGTAACTACTTACTTAATTTACAATATTAATAAGTTCACAAAATGTTTTTAACATTTTTCTCAATATATAATATACTGAATATTGAAATGAAAGCATTATATTTTTTTTTATTTATTTATTTGCTGGATAATGCTTTTATAACACCATGTGGTAATTTTCCATTCTACAGGATGACCTTTGGGTGCATAACGCAATCATATTTTCTAAAAGTTAATGCTTAGAGAAGGAAACCTAAATCTTAGGAAGTCTTCCTAAGAATTAGATTTCCTTCTCTAGTAGAGTGACTAGTAGAGTTGTTAACAAATACATTCTTTCATAATGTAGGGTGATGAATATTAAGATGAACGCAATATAATGGTTTTATAACACCATATGGTCCTTTTCCATTCTACAGGATGACCTTTGGGTGTATAACGCAGATAATATTTTCTAAAAGATAATGCTTATAGTCTTCCTAAGATTTAGATTTCCTATGCCAGCCGTAGCATGGCACGCGCGACAACGTTTATCGACTATCGCCATCTTGTTTCTCGTAATATCAAAGAGCGAGATTGGGATAGCCCATCCCGCGATATAAACGGCGTCGCGGGCGCCATACTACGGGTGCAGCTTGCAATTTATACACACCGGATATTTTTAAGCGGGTGCCACGCGAACGAAAAACGTCGCTACTGCGCAAGCCATTAGGCTGCGCAGAATCATTCGGCGATTAGGAAAAAAAAATTGAAATGTCTTAATATTTTCATATTTATATCTTTATAAAAAAAATAAGAAAGAAGGCGACCTCCGAGACGTACATATAAATATTGTCATGTGAGAATTATTGTTTTGGACGTAAAAATTACAAAGTTTTCGAAGAAAAATGCTTTTAGATATCATACCATATATATATCATTTTTAAATTTCATATGTATCTGTTTCAAATTCCAACAAGGGGGCGATCTTGTTCAAGAATTGACCTAAACTATACAAATACTTTTGATGTATTTAATTAATTCAGCGCATAGTACTAGTGATTTAAAAACACGTCAATTTTCACAATTTCGTGCAGTATCGTCTTAAATGTGGCATTTCGATCTTGTCTACGTCATAAAGGACGTTAAGAGTTGAATTTTTAAGCAAATATAATTTTTATATTGTAGGGATAGATTATTGTTACTTACTACATATCGTAAGAATGGAAATCAGAGAAGGAGGCCTCGCCCAGCAATGGGATTTAAAAGGCTATTAATCCTTACTAATATTATAAATGCGAAAGTGAGTTTGTTTGTTTGTTTATTTGTTTGTTTGTTACGCTTTCACGCCGTAACTACTAAACCGATCATCATGAAATTTTGCATACAAGTTCTCTGGAGTACGGAGAAGGACATAGACTACCTTTTATCCCGGGAAAAAGTACTATTCCCGAGGGATCGACACTGACGCGGGCGGAGCCGCGGGCGAAAGCTAGTAATAATATAATAATAATACATCCCAAGAGGCTCTCGCTTGATGGCTGGATCAAGCTTTTATAAACCCTTGTCCTTCATCAAGCTCTCGCTTGATGAAGGACAAGGGTCAGATACAGAAGGCAGTATTCCTGGACACGGCGCGCATCGTCAGGAGGTTTCTCTTTCTGTAGCCTTAACTGTCGGTAGCTTAAGCCCTGCCCCGCTGCTGGCAGCCCTCTAGGATTAGGTTTTTATAAAAGTTGTATTTTGTATATGATATTTTGTTATATCTTACTTTTATATAAGTTTTATAAATACCTAATTCTAAGAAACAAAATAAATAAAGAGAATATTAATAATACTACACTTACTTGGTGTTTTGACGTGAAAGATATACAAATAAATATAATTCCATATGTGTAATTTCAGAGTGGACTTCAACGACGCGAACGAATGTTTTGAGCTTGTCAAGAACTTAGTCCTGGACACAGCGGCTGAGCCTTATCTATTGTCAATATTGCAGCATCTACTGTTCATCCGAGACGACGAACTCATAAGGTATTGTTTTATTTACGGCAATAAAGTAAAAGATAATCATACTTTTAATCAATACTAATAATAAATCTTTAGGTAATGGAGTAAGTTACTTTGTTTTCAGAGATATCGTGTTTATAAGCTCTGTACATGATACTGAAACTAATTGTCGCTTATTAGAATTTTTTTTTCTGTGTGTATGTTTAATTTTGTGAAACTTGGTAGATAAACATTTTGACGTACAGGACTAGGGATAGGCTATTCAATTTTTTCTCCAGTTATGAAAAGATGTGGCCCCTATACAAATGTACGCGAATGGAGTCGCGGGCACAAATAGTTTTACATAAGTATACGATAGATATTTTATAATTTCTTATTTGAACGCTTCAGATTTAGGTATAAACATCGTTTCATCTCACTCTCTCGTATAGCGCCCACATTTCTCGCAGGTGAAACAGCAATACTCCGAGCAGCTGTTTGGCGCAGTTCGGTTGACCTTACAGGCGACTCTTAATGCTTTGGTCCTTTAGTTGCTTCGTATAGCCTTCGGAAGAGACTGGAAACTGTACAACACATCATCATCATCAGGTCTTTTTAGTCTCCACTGCAGGAGCATGACCCTCTCTGTACTACCGGAGCCATACATGGCCAGAGCAGACAGAGGATTTGGCCTACACTCTCCCCGCTGACCAGACGGGTTGGAGAGGTCTCATTGATGTTTATGAGCTTTGTTTAGCGTGTATATCCTAAGTCGCCTCTTACGACCTCCATGGGAAGACTTGGAGTGGTCCTATTCTACTCGGCCGGAAACCACGCGACATACAACTTAATACATACTCTATTTTTGATATTTCAGGCCTGCGTACTACAAACTGATAGAAGAGTGCGTGACGCAGATAGTTCTACACAAAAACGGATATGATCCCGATTTCAGAGCCACGCAGCGATTCAACATTGACGTACAACCACTCATAGATGGACTTATAGGTAAGACTTGATACAATGATGGAACATTACATCGACTGTTCAAGTTTCTCAAGGGAGAAAGTTTCTGAGATATCTAACTTTCACTTATATGTGGATTCAATATGAAAATATGGTTGTTGAAATGCTAATAACAACGTAACTGAAGGTGTTAGTCTTTTGTATGTGTTGTAGAAGCAAAAAAAAAAAAATAGCATTATTTATAACATGTAGATAGAGTCAGATATCGAGATACCTGACCAGGCCATAGATACAGAAATATTTTAACTCATCAATCGCGAGAAACGCAGACTCAATTGATTATCTATTGTTATGTTTCCCGATTGGGGCGTTCGGTAGTTGACCGGTTAATGAAGACTTTCTATTATACATTTTCATGTAAAAATCATTTTTAGTTTAGGAGAAAATTCAAGATATAAGTGGAGGGCCTGGTTAGGTATCTCAGTAGATGACTGTACATAATGTTAAAACTTCTTTATGCTTTAGAAAAATCAAGAGCAGAAGAAGAAAGAAAAGTAGAGGAACTCAACAGCAAGTTAGAAGCGGCCATCGCTGCGAGGCAGGAGGCGGAAGCTAGGGCGGCGCATCTAGAAGAAAGGCTCAAGAATGCTGGTACGAATACGGGGCCGGGTGGAGTCTCACAAGGCAATATAGCCGCTATTGCTAAGGTAATAAGGAAAATAGTGTTTTATATATGGGGAGGTTGAGATCGGGTCACAACACCATCCTTAAAACTGGCAGATAATTGGGACTCGCCTTTATTGAGGCATCTCGTGAAGGGGACCATGTCGGTGGCCCTAAATGGCCAAATATTATATTTTATTAAGTAGGTAGATTTAAGTACTAACACATTACTAACAAATTGGGTAAAGTTATCTGATAAATAAATGAATAGAATTATATATACGGTGCAGAATTATATAAAACATAATCCTGAAACAGCAAATAACTTTGAGAAATGAAGCTTTAAATAAAATAGAAGAAACTGGATGAGGTCAATGGCCCAGTTGGTCGCATTATAAGTGCTTATGTATGTTAAGCAACCCGGGCGTGTTCCCTGGTATGGGTGACCACAAGTGGCACAAATTTTTTTCGAGCCCTTAGGAATGCAAGTTAAGCCATTGGTCCCGGCTGTCATCACTTGGTGTTAAGCTATGTTAGATGCTTTTAGGCAGCTTGAAAAATCTGATATTAGTGTTAGCCACTTACACACACGAAAGCAAGCACGCAACGGTAAGAAACTGACATTTATTTAAGAACAAAGATGTTAATATTTTTTGTTTGTTTTAGGCGATAGGTAGTCCTGGAGGACCACCCCCGCCGCCCCCACCCCCGATGCCTGGAGGTACGATATATATAATTCTTTCTTATATTTCTCACATATATTCAACTGTTTCTCACAAACTTTAAAATATTTCTTGCACTTTTTGTAATAACCTTATAATAAATGTAGGATATTTTGTTATTAATCAGAGTATTAGCACTAATGATTTGAAATGTTCAAAAGTTTTTCATATTTCATATTTTTGCTGGTTTCTCATTAATTGACTTAATATTTTCTTTTTTGCTTTGTTTGTCTCGAGTTGAATTTACTTATTGGTGTTTTTATATATTATTTTCCAAAAGATTTTCTCTTTCCAATTATTATTGTCAATATGTTTTAACTAAAGTTATTTATTTAATTTTGCATGGTAGACCGCTTATTGTGTGACTGTAATTTGTAGGTAACTTTGATTCGCGATCGAACTTGCTTAAGGTGCTCCCACACCGGTGTTTAAAAACGTTTCCAAACGTTTAGAAACGTTGCAGATACAATCCGAAACAGCCGCCGTTTACTGAAAAATGATGATGATAATGATGATGAATTAAAATGTTTTACGCAACTGTGTTATTCCTAATAGTTGACGAACGACTGAAAACCATTTATAAACAAAACATTTAGCAACATTTGGAGACAAAACAAAAACTGATTGTTTGTGTGATATATCTTTATTGTACATAGAAATAAGTTATAAAATTACAGTTGAGATAGATCAATCTACAATTGCGGACTTATCCCAAGATGGGATCTCTTCCAGTCAACCGGTGAATAAGTTAAAAGAATATTTTTATTGGTGTTTTATTTTGCATTCACAATGCTATTTTGATAAATTAAGAAAATAAAATATGGTTATAATTTTTTTTTCAATGTAAAAATAAAAGATGGTGAAAAAAGTTCAAGTCCCGCCCTTGAACTTTTTTCACCATCTTTTATTTTTACATTGAAAAAAAAATTATAACCATATTTTATTTTCTTAATTTATTGAGACGGTACTGCACGAAATTGTGAAAATTGTCGTGTTTTCAAATCACTAGTACTATGCGCTGAATTAATTAAATACATCAAAAGTATTTGTATAATTTAGATCAATCCTTGAACAAAATCGCCCCCTTGTTGGAATTTGAAACAGATACATATGAAATTTAAAAATGATATATATATGGTATGATATCTAAAAGCATTTTTCTTCGAAAACTGTAATTTTTTATGTGTAAAACAATAATTCTCACATTACAATATGTAGATGTACGTCTCGGAGGTCGCCCCCTTAAAAGTTAAATGAAATTAACTCAAATATAATACTGTTTGCAACAACTTCAAACATCGGTGTGGAAGTATTAGAAGATATTTTTTTTAATGTTCACTCAATATGCGGCTACTTTGTATCGAGTATAACAAATATTATTTTGTATGAACTTCGATCAAATATAATGGTAGATACACAGTCTCATACAAAATGAAGCCTAAATAGTGTCCCCGAGGCAAAACATCATGCATACATTACTTACAACCGACGCCAAAAACGGTACATACTGAAAGTATGAAACTCCATCTTTCTTTTTCACTTTTGACGAGAAGTTTTTGCATCTTTTCACTGTACCTTCGTCATCGCGAGACGTGTGAGTGCTAGCGCGATTTATTGAAACTGCGGATAAAACAGCTCCGAAACTCGATTAGTGCGCTGTTTTGCCGGTGCCATTTTTCGAGCGCAAATCGTGTATCTACCATTATATTTGATCGAACGTATGAATGTAATATTCCGCACACTGTGTCTGCATGATCACTGGTTGTGGTTGTAGGAGGTCCCCCGCCGCCGCCACCCCCGCCCATGCCCGGAGGTATGTGCACTCTATTATTACTTATCAGCAATACGAAGGGTACTACCACTTCTATAAGTCGCATCGGCTTTGTTCGGAGGCGCAGAATAGCACCAACTACCGTCGAATCAAACTGAATGTAGTTTTAATGTAGTTTTGGGCAGATCTGGTCATACATTTTCATATGAACCGAATATGTTTCCACATGTATAGCTTCGGCTTTTACATACAACTCGTGTCTGAGAAACCTGTGCGTGTTGAATAGTAAAATAATGCCATGATACTGGCCAACATATATGAGGAAAGGATAAGAAACTAATACCTATGATATGCTGAATATTTGTACTGAAGGGTTTGTTTTGACAGTTACTTATTATGTACTAAAAATGGGTCAGTCACGTGCTATTTCGTCGGGATTGCCGACTATAGTTTCGGACTCGTCAGGAGCCCATTTTCAAGGCGAGTGCGAGACGCGCGGCGAAGGGTCCCGAACTAAATGAACTATAGTCGGCAATCCCGACATAATAGCACGTGAGTGACCAGTTTTTAGTACATAATGTCTGTATCTCAGTAACTTATGTTTAATGGTGGCACTTCACATCGCTAATCGCGTATTTTTCATATTCGCTCAAATACGATGATGTGAAGTAACTCTATTCGTCGATATTTGCCTATTCTCACGAACAGATTAACACCCGCATCCCGGCCCGGCTGTCGGTTTTTTGCAACATATCAAAGGATTGTGAATATGGCGAATATGTTCATTTACCGCCCACGCATCGCTCGTTCAGTAGTGTGCGGCGAGCGACAGCGGCGGAAGTGTATACTTCTGTAGGTAGCTTTTTTTCGCGCCAAAATGGATTGGACAAACCACCGGGTTATGATATTTTTGGAATATTAAATGCATTCCTGCATATGGGACCGCCACTCTGCAACATGCCTCTTACTTTCTACGATTTTTGTGTTAAAATCCACCAGCGTCTTCTTCTCTATGGCCTTTCAACGACTTTGTTTTTACGTACGTATAATCACCATTACAGTTATAAAAAAGTCCACTACTGGACAAAGGCCTCTCCCAGAGATATTTCGTTCCATGGAAGTATATTGCCATTTGCCGAACCCTTAGTGCGCGAGTTCGACTCGCACTTGGCCGGTTTTTTTTAAAACAGGTTTCCTCGCGATAGTTATTTCTTAGTTATCATTATCATCATTACAGCCGCAAAAAGTCCACTGCTGGACAAGGGCCTCTCCCAGGGATTCTTCGTTCCATGGGAGGATATTGTCATACTCACAACGCTTGTCAGGCGGGTTGGCGAGCGCAGTTCGTTTGGCTTCTTGTGCTTCCGACGCTGCTGCCCATCGGAAGCATTTTAAACCGGGTGAAAAATAGGAATTTGTTGCATTTGGAAGGGGAATGAAGGTATCGGGACTACTCACTGGGATGAATGGGGGAAGAGCAAGTAGCAGTTCGGGAGGCCGGGCGCGTGTACCCGATGCCATACCTTCAACCACCGGATGAGTGAGCATAACACCCCTGACCATGATTTCTATTGTGCTAATTACCAGTACGCATAATATGTACTGGTAATTAGCACAATGGAAAAAATAAGCCGCTGCTGCAGTCAAAACGTCCATCGTTCAACTCTCAAGCAAAAATATTCGCAAATGTTCGGCATATTTGCTGTTCTTGAACAATGTGTAGACGTAGCTCGTGTATTTTGGAGTTATACACAAATATAGCGAATCATCATCATCAATTATCAATCCTAGCTATGTTCCCATGTCATTTGGGGTCATCATCATTTCGAGTAGGTGTCACGGTCAATCGACCATGCACACCCTGGTGTCAGAGTTCTTCCGAACCGCCTCTCGGCCTCTGACGTGGTTCCTTTAACGACTACCAGATGGCAGCCGGGACCACCGGCTTAACGTGCCTTCCGAAGCACGGAATCATCTTGTTATCAGACAATCAGGTGATTCAAGCCTGCAATGTCCGAACCAAACTGGAAATTAAACAAAGTATGCTTCCGGTGGGAATCGAACTCACGACCCCCGGGTCAACAGGCAAACGCCTTAACCACTGGACGACGGAGGCTGATTTGGGGTCGGCTCTCCGTATCCTCTTGCGCCAGTTTTCTCTACTTTGTATCATGTCAGGGGTTACATCCATCGTCTTTTGATCCTTCCTAATAGTGCTAGACCAAGACGAAGAAGTAGGGGGGCGCCCTCTACCCCTTCGTCCCTCGGCGATGTTAACAACTATTTTTCTCATGTGGTCATCATCTCTACGCATTATGTGTCCATACCAACGCAGTCTGCTCTCTCGCATTTTGTCCTGAATGCTGGTCACTTTAAAAGATCCACGAGTATGACTATTATTATTATTATTATTGTTGAACACACTAGCAGCTTATTAAGCTGATGCGTGTGCGTCTTGATGTCTGGAGATTTTGACTTTATCCAGTCTATTCTTGAAGCTGTTTACTGAAGGTGCAGTAACAACATACTCTGGTAGGCTATTCCAGTCTGTGACTACTCGATTGGGGAGAAAATTTTGAAATGGTTTCTTTTAGCTCTCATACAACACAATTTCAGCTGATGTCCTCTCAATCGTTTATTGTCAGATAATTGGAATAGGTCTTGTAGATTTGGTACATCATAATATCCTGTTAGAATTTTGTAGGTCTCGATTAGGTTGCCTCTTTGTCTTCGACATTCTAGTGAGGTAAGATTCAGTTCCTTCATCCTTTGTTCGTAGGGCATATTTCGCAAAGATTTAACCTGTTTTGTAGCTCTTCGTTGTACATTTTCAATAAGCATTTTGTCTTTCTTGAAGTATGGATCCCAGATTACATAGGCGAACTCCAACAGCGGTCTTATATATGTCTTATAAAGTTTGACAAAGGTTTTTGGTGTTAGACTCATGAAAGATTTTCTAGTAAGATATAGTATAGAATTTGCTTTCTTTACTATTGATGACTATTCCTTACTTTATTCATTAATGTCACTCCTACCGCCCATGTCAACATGCGCATTTCTGTACAGTGCATTTTATGCTCTTCTAGATACGGACTAGCGAATAGCCCAAAAACACAAACATAGAATAGCGATGTGAAGTGCCGCCATAATGTCTTTGCATTAGTTTATAAAAGCGAATGATTTTCTGGGCACATGTTTCTCGTGTTACATTTTTTGCTGATGTTTTGTGTTTTGATATATTTTTCAGCCAAAGCAGGAGGAGGCCCACCTCCACCGCCCCCGCCCCCTATGCCGGGTGGAATGGGCGGCCCGCCTCCCCCTCCCATGCCGGGCATGGGAGGTCCCCCGCCGCCCCCCATGCCTGGCATGGGTGGACCTCCACCGCCCCCGATGATGGGAGGACCAATGATGCCGAGAATGGTATGTTATGAAAGTTTCTCATCTTTCTTGTGTGTAACAAGCTAATATGGTTCATAATAGGAAGTCAAAGTCAATCAAAGACCGGCTATTTATTTATTTATTTAAAAAACTTTTTGAGCCTATGGAGCTATAGTAGGTGAACTTAATGCTAAAAGCATTCTCTCCTAGTCGACCTCGAGAAGGATAACAGATAAAATAGGTGGTAAAGTGGGAAATAAATATGAGAGATAGAAATATTATAAGGGAGGAATAATAGATAGATACTAAGTGATAGTAAAATACTTAAATATATATTTCGTTACATAAATATTTATAGATACAAAAATAAACATACATAAATACATATACAAAATAGTGAGAAATGATATATGTCTATGCTAGATGTTTCTCACTATAAAGGTTGTGTGGCGACATATACATATACAACAAAGACCAAAAACAGGGCTGAACTGTCAGGAGATGACCTCAATACACAATAGTACAAAACTACTCACAAGATGGTTCTTGGATAACAAAGCTTATAAACATCTAAGAGACCTCTCCAACCCGTCTGATTAGCGTGGAGACTGTAGGCCAAGTCCTCTGGCTGCTCTGGCTGCTCTGGCCAAGTATGGCTCTAGTAGTACAGAGAGGGTCGTGCTCCTGTAGTGGAGACTAAAAAGGACCTGATGATGGCTCTGAGCGATTCTAAAATGCGCAAACGACCGAACAACGGAACTGTGGAATGAACTGCCTGCGGCGGTCGTGCCTCTCTATCGCTTGTTTCGCTCGCACATGGAACATGACACTTTCTCGTGCGTGCAACCGGCATTCATCGATTTATAAGACGTTATCACGTTGAAAAGATAATTGGACTAGTTAGATTAAAAATACAAAAGAAAATGGGTTTTACAAATGATATACAAATGATATAGGTTTTATCCTTATCCTTACTAATATTATAAATGCGAAAGTGAGTTTGTTTGTATATTTGTTTGTTTGTTTGTTTGTTACGCTTTCACGTTGTAACTACTGAACCGATCATCATGAAATTTTGCATACAAGTTCTCTGGAGTACGGAGAAGGACATAGGGTACATTTTATCCCGGGAAAAAGTACTGTTCCCGAGGGATCGACATTGACGCGGGCGGAGCCGCGGGCGAAAGCTAGTAAATCATATATCTTTTATATAAGTCGACTAGCTCCGTGGCGCAGCGGTCAACACGCCAGCCTGCGACACGGAATGACCGGGTTCGATCCCCGGCCAGTTCAAGATGGAAAATGATCTTTTTCAGATTGGCCTGGGTCTTGGATGTTTATCTATATATGTATTTGTTATAAAATATAGTATCGTTGAGTTAGTATCCATAACCAGTCTCGAACTTACTTTGGGGCTAGCTCAATCTGTGTGATTTGTCCGTATATATTTATTTATTTATATTATTTATTGTATTTTTAGCCCCAGCCCGACGTCCTGCCTTACGGTCTCAAGCCTAAGAAGAAGTACGAGGTGGAAGGACCTCTCAAACGTGCCAACTGGAAAACTATTGTGCCGGCCAAGATGTCTGAAAAGGCTTTCTGGGTCAAGGTAACGTATTTTCACATAATCTATACTAATATTATAAAGCTGAAGAGTTTGTTCGTTTGTTTGATTGTTTGTTTGTTTGAACGCGCTAATCTCAGGAACTACTGGATCAAATTGGAAAATTCTTTTTGTGTTGGATAGCCCATTTATTGAGGAAGGCTTTAGGCTATAAAACATCACGCTGCGACTAATAGGAGCGAAGCATCAATAAAAAATGTTTTGGAAACGGGGGAAAATTATTCATTTATACTAAGAAAAAAAGTAATAAAGCATAATAACAGAAACGCGCGGACAAAGTCGCGGGCAACAGCTAGTAACAATAATAAAACTTACGTGAGATAAATACATTATATTAACTGCCTCCATGGTCCAGTGGTTAAGGCGTTTGCCTGTAGACCCGGGGGTCGTGGGTTCGATTCCCAAGGGAAGCATACTTTGTTTATTTACTTCCAGTTTGGTAAGGTCATTGCAGGCTTGAATCACCTGATTGTTTGATAATAAAGATTATTCCGTGCTTCGGAAGGCAAGTTAAGCTGCTGGTCCCGGCTGCCATCTGGTAGTCGTTAAAGGAACCACGTCAGAGGCCGAGAGGCGGTTCCGAATTACTCTGACACCAGGGTGTGCATGGTCGATTGAACGTGACACCTACTCGAAATGATGTTATAACAGTTGGAATTCCATGTTTTATATTCATAGAAAATGTTTTATACTCATAGAAAATACACGGTGAAATTTTGATCGTTCTGGACCCTTAAAGAGTTGATTCAGACCGTCAATATGAACAACTTTTCCTAAGGGACCAATGCTGGGAACTCAAAAAAAAAATGGGCAGTTCCATACAAAAAATTTCGGCGGCCCGGTCAATTTGTATGGGAACGTCAAAAATTTTTTTGAGTTCTAAACATTGGTCCCATAGGAAAAGTTGTTTATATCAACAGGCTAAGCATCACTTTAAGGGTCCAGAATGAACAGAATTTCACCATGTATAATCAATGTCTATTTGTGTATCCAAATACACAAATTTACACACACACACACACACACACACTTACACACACACACATACACACACACACTCTCTCACACACACTCTCTCACACACACTCTCTTTCACAAACACTCACTCACACACACACACACACACACACATTTATTTTTATTTTTTCTAAATATTCAGTATCTATCACTATCAGTCAATAAGGTTTTTGTATCTAGTTCTATAGTATGATAATGATATGGAAGAGCGGAGTCTACTGGCACAAGCATCTATATGCTTAAAAGTAGGCTCCAATAACAAATCGATAATTGTAGAACTTAGCTTACCCAATAAAGATTTTTATTTTATTTTTTCATTTAAAAATAGACAATTATTAATGTATACCCCTACAGGTGCAAGAAGACAAACTAGCGTCTCCTGACATCCTGAACGGTCTAGCGATGAAGTTCTCAAGCAAACCTGTCGCTAAGAAAAACGAAGACGCCGTTGATAAGTAAGTTTATATTTTAGTGTGTATTAAGTAGCAATATAAAGTTTAAATGGGACATCAGCAACGTTCAAAAAATTTTATGGTCTTAAAATTATGTATTTTTAAACAAGGCAAGGCCAATATTTTGCCATCACTTAGTACAAGAACTAGTCCTTGATTCTAAACCCGCTCCGCTGAATAAGTTTTATATGCTAAATAATTCATTCTTACGTGTATCATACAGTGTGATTTTGAACTCCCTAGCTATATTGAAATCTGGGAATCAGAATCCCTTATAGAATACAGAATTGTAAGAAAAAAAGGTATAAAACGAAAAAATAAATTTAACCTTTCATAGAAATTCGTCCAGCTAATCGGCGACTTTGTATGGGAAACCTAATTTTCTTTTTCGTTTTCCCCTTTTTTTCTTGCAATTCTGTGTTCCATTAGGGATTCTGATTCCCAGATTTCAATATAGCTAGGGGGTTCAAAATCACGTTGTATATATGATAATTGTACAGGAATAGATATCTCATTCGGCAGCACGCGTTCTGACAAGCTTAGTTCCAAAAGTCACCGTTAGATGGCAGTACTACTACTTCTTTTAAATTCTTAAGTTAACTAGTACACTACTAGTTAACTTAAGAATTTAGAATTTATGAGAACATAAAGGTATATATATATATATAAATAATATTATTTAAATGATAAAAATTTTACCTGAATAAATTTAATGATCAAAATGCTTATTATTGTTACTTGTAATATGAATATCTGTAAAATATAGCACCTAACGCCCTCTGTGTATAGTTGCAGTGCAACTTTAGTTTGTGTGAAACGTCGTGGACACTTCAAATATGATACCACCATGCTTGTACATTGCCACGAGAACGGGCAACAAGCATATTCTACGTACTGTTTAGCCGTGCTCGAAATTCTCGCGAACGGTGAGAACGAGTCGGAAGTTTTTCCTCTCAAGTGTGGGAGTTATTGAGAAATTCTCGAGAATTATTGGAAAATTCCCGTGAGAAGGAATTTATGAGAACAGAGAATTTCTCTTCGGCACATCACTACGTGTATCAAAATGGTGGTAACAATACTTGAGAAGCATGATTATCTTGTGAAATTGAACAACTGTTCCCAGGGGACATAGATAAAAATTGCCTTCCCATACAAAATGAGCAATCAGCTGATCGACTTTGTATGGAAAGTTTTTGACGTAATAACGTCTTTTAAATCAATGAACGCCGGCTGCACGCACGATTAAGTGTCACGTTCCGTATGCAAGCGAGAGCGCGGAACAAGCGATAGAGAGGCACGATCGACTAAGACGCATCTATTTCTGTTCCACCGTTATCACGTACAATTATCATCCGTAAACCATTTTTTGCCCCCTGGGGAAAGTTGTTCAACATCATGGGTCGATCATGCCCCTTAAGTTACCCCCATTTTGTTACATGGTGTAGACCACGGAATAATAAACCTCATGGAAGGGACGTGTAGGCGTGGCCCGCGTGCCGCAGTTAAGCACAGCGAGTCTTAACCAGGCTCAATTACTCTGTTGTTGCTGGTGTGACGCGACGTGTGGCTGCCGGTGTATTACTTTGCGTGTTTCTTGAAAAAACTCTTATAAATGACTCGATGCTCTATCCTCGAGTGCAAAAACAATAGTAGTACTAAGAACTTACTACGATCAGGTGTTTCTTATCATCAATAAGTCGCTATTTACTCTGTATTTCATAAATTTGTTTTAGCATTAACCTCTGTCTATTTAATTGAAAATAAATATTAGAGTAAATAAAAAATTACACGTATGCCTATTGAGATAAAGTCTAAAATTGTATGATCCCTCGATCATGTACGCCATCTAGTGGCGAGTGGTAGAATCAGAAATTACGACACAAGGCGAAGTAAGCCAAGGGTTGTGATATCATCGAATATCGATTTGTAAAAGTATTAATTTTTGAATTATATATGCACACGCTTTTTATTGTCACTGTGTACTGGATAATTTAACTTTAATATAGTTGACGTTATTAACGTACTAGCTTTCGTCCGCGGCTCCACCTGCGTCAATGTCGATCCCTCGGGTATAGTACGTTTTTCCCGGGATAAAAGGTAGCATATGTCTTTCTCCGACTCCAGAGAACTTGTATGCAAAGTTTCATGATGATCGGTTCAGTAGTTACGGTGTGAAAGCGTAACTAACAAACAAATAAGCAAACAAACAAACTCACTTTCGCATTTATAATATTAGTAAGGATAATACTTAAAATTTAAGACTAAACCTACACAACATTTACAAGCAAAAAGGCCCGGCAGTTCGTTGCCCTACAATGCTCAGAAGGCTGGCAGAATTGCCACGATAGATGGTAATGCTGATTTTTGTGCAAGGCCAGTCCTGGTCAAAGAAAACATCTACTGAATTTCAGGCGAAAGTCATTTGATGTTTCCTGTTATATATTATTTTAATAAATTAAACTAAAAATTAATTAAATCTTAAATAAAAACCTACCTATAAATATAATCTACCTATAAATATTCGTTCATTTATAATATAAAATACAGATAAAAAATTATAATATAAGTATGTTCCCGTGAAACCGCTATTGAAACTAGTTTGTCTTGAATTCTATAGAATAAACTAATTTGGCCTAGGATGAACAGATTTTAAATATTCATCATCATTTCGAGTAGGTGTCACGATCAATCGACCATGCACACCCTAGTGTCAGAGTTCTTCGGAACCGCCTCTCGGCCTCTGACGTGGTTCCTTTAACGACTACCAGATGGCAGCTGGGACCACCGGCTTAACGTGCCTTCCGAAGCACGGAATCATCTTTATTATCAGACAATCAGGTGATTTAAGCATGCAATGTCCTAACCAAACTGGAAACAACTAAACAAAGTATGCTTCCGGTGGGAATTGAACCCACGACCCCCGGGTCAACAGGCAAAGCCTTAACCACTAGACCACGGGGGCTGTTAATTATTTTTATATTTTATTTTTTATATTATTTTAAATATTGTTTAATTATGTATGGTAGTTTAAGTGGTAAAATAATAAAATATAAGAAATAATGAACAAATCAAACAGATTGAGCCAAAGTAAGTTCAAGACTTGTGTAATGGGATACTAACTCAACGATCCTATATTTTATAATAAACTAGCTTTCGCCCGCGGCTTCGCCCGCGTCAATATCTGGAATAGTACTTTTTACGTAACAAATAAACTCACTTTCGCATTTATAATATCAGTTTATAATATTAGTAAGGATAGATAATATAGATAAACATCCAAGTCCCACGTCAAATCTGAAAAATATCATTTTCCATCTTGACCTGACCGGGGTTCGAACCCGGGACCACTCGTGTCGCAGGCTGGCATGTTAACTACTGCCCCACAGAGTTCGACTGAAGTCGGTCAGTATAGATCACAACAGTGAGGTCATTTTTAGAAACCAAGATGGCGAATGCTACTTTTCAACAATAATTATTGAATTACAATGAATTAACACCAATTTTAGAATCGATCGATTTCCTAGCGTCATTAGCAAAAAGATATGAACCCAATCCCTATTTGAGTAGCAATGACATTATTGATAAAACATTCTAGAAGAATAAATAATGGAGTTCAAATTGAAACCTTAAATCTTAGTAAATAGGGTGTAAAATTGTGTACAACTTTTAAGTACGACATCTTTTGGCGAATAGCTGAACTAAGTAGTCTGAGATCGTTAAAAGCACATTGAAAGAAGCCGACGTAGCATATGCACGCTGTCATAAAAACCACAAAGTGTTATTGCTTAATTCTACTTTATGGCGCAAGAAATAAGGTTTTTCTTTTTGTAATGCAAACTGATTGTTATTTCTTTTTGGTTCCAAGAAATTATAAGCTTTCTAATTTGTTAAATTTCAGTGTGCGTAAAATGTTATTGTGTGAGTTTGGCGACAGTGGTTTTCAAGAAAAATATATGCTATGCCACTTCCTCTTGTTTTTTAAATTCCGTGGTGTAGACTGTTATATACTCAAAGTATGTGTCACGACTTATGATACTATACACTAATATATTTTTTATTTTTCTAGAGTGCCAACTCTCAAGAAAGTTAAAGACCTGAAAGTCTTGGACAGCAAAGCGGCGCAAAGTCTCTCCATACTTCTCGGTGGATCGCTCAAACACATGTCATACTCGCACATACGAACATGTATACTACGCTGTGATACTCAAGTTTTGACTGCCAATGTACTCGATTTGTTAATACAGGTAAGTTTCTCGTAGGATTCTCACTACTCGTCTTATTTATACAGCTATGTTTCTCATTTATATTAATAAAACTGTCGCAATTTCTTTCCCCCATACTCCTCGGTATATATGAGCCATATGTCACATAAAGCTTGTATACTACACTGTGATACTTAGTTTTGACTGCCAATGTACTCGATTTGTTAATACAGGTAAGTTTCTCGTAGGATTCTGACTGTGTTTAGCTCCTTACTTCTCGCACACTCAATCAAATATATGTCATGCTAAGTTTTTCCGTGGCATGAAAGCTTACAATGCCCGTAAAAGTTCACGCCTGGGCATGGAAGGCTGTCAGCATTGTCAACTTAAATGGCAATGCAGATGCACAGACGCCTGTACTGTGACGACACACGACTTCATTACCATTCTACGTGCGAGGTTACTCCACCCGAGAATCACCTTTTTAAATGGTAAAACAATTATCTGGCACATAAGCACGTGTAACCTTGATAGAATCTAGATAAAGATCTACTTATTATGTCCTACTTTATGAATGAATGAATGATTTATTTATTTTCAAGAAACTAAGTCTCATAATTGGTTAGTTATGATCTGTATAAAAGCTCTATTAATGAAATAATAAAAGAGTGATCTTCGAACCTTCTACTAGTGTGTTTTTCTTGAGTACATCCCTTCAGCTCTCAACAAAGCAGGTGCAACTTTCAGCTTCTTGTCATTCCATTTATCATCATCATCATTCCAGCAGAGGATATTTTCATACTCACCATGCTTAGAAAAAAAGCCCACCTGCGGGTTCGACGCTTCTGCCCATCGGAAGCATTTTTACGTTGGGGAGTAGGAGTTTCTAAGATTTGGGAAGGGAATGAAGGTATTGGGATACTCACTCGAATGATTGGGAGAAAAGCAAGTAGCAGCTCGGGAGGCCGGGCGCCGTACCCGATGCCATACATGCTGCACCGGCCAAGTAGTTGAGGATGACACCCTTGACCATTTTCCATTCCATTTATCATCATCATCATATCAACAAGAAGTCCACTGCTGGACATAGGCCTCCCCCAAGGATTTCTAATACGACCGGTTGGAAGCGGCCTGCATCCAGCGTCTTCCTGCGACCTTAGTCAGGTCATCCGACCATCTGGTCGGTGGGTGTCCGACGCTGCGCTTGCCGGTACGTGGCCATTCGAGAAACCTTCTGCCCCATCGGCCATCGGTTCTGCGCGCTATGTGCCCCGCCCATTGCCACTTCAAAGTATACTCTTTCTCATTTAATTTTTTTTCCACAGTATCTTCCCCCAGCGGATCAGCTGAAGAAGCTCGCAGAACTGAAGTGTAATGTATCAGAGTTAACAGAAGCGGAACAGTTTGCTGTCACAGTGGCTGATGTGAAGCGGCTATTGCCAAGGTTAAGAAGTTTGGCGTTCAGGGAACATTACAGGGAGATAATAGCAGAGGTTAAACCGGTTAGTTATATTCTTCTTCTTATCGAGTCGGAGATGGCTATTTTCAAAATTTTGACCAATACTTTTAAGAATTAAGAAATAAAATATGGTGAAAAAATTTCATTCAGGCGGGAACTTGAACCAGCGACCTAGGTCTATGTACGACCTATGCTCTGCCATCTCTACTGCACAATTCAATCTCGGCGATCGAATAATTTATTAAAAGTATATCAAAATAGCATTGTGAATGCAAAATAAAAAATATAAAAATATTTTGACCAATATTTGGCCATGCTTACCACGCTATTGGCTTCGTTAAGATCTTTATTTGTACAAAAGGTGGGCCATAGACTGAGTGGCACCAGTCACATAGACTATAGGCTAGTTTCCAAAAAAAAAATATAATTAGTCCGTCAGTTAGATATTCAAATAATATTGGAGACGTATTTTTTCTTTTGTCGATTAAACAAAAAATGATAAAGATATAGCCCTTTGAAGTTCCGTGTGACGTCATAGTTTGCTACAATTTTTAGCAACTTTGACGTCACGAGCACTCCTGAACTTTGACGCGCTTTATCTTTATTATTTATTGTTTATTTGACAAAAGAAAATATACGTGTCCAATATTTTTTGATTATCTAACTGACGGACTAATCGTTATGTTATTATTATGACCAAGGAAACTAGCCTATTGCTGGAGAAACCCCACCTAACTCGGATTTTAATCTCCCAACACCAGCCCGGAGCCTGTTCAGAGACTTGTCCCTTAAATTATTTTATTCTGTTTTTATTATTTGTTATTATAGCGGTAACAGAAATACATCATCTGTGATTATTTCAACTGTCTAACAACCACGGTTCGTGACATACAGCCTGGTGACAGACGGACGGTCTAACAGACAGACAGACGAACAGCGGAGCCATATGAATCCCGTTTTATCCTTTGAGTACGAAACCCTAAAAACTAATAGTGTATGTTATGTTACAGGACATAGTATCGGGCACAGCTGCGTGCGAAGAAGTCAAATCCAGCACAAAATTCGCCAAGATATTAGAACTACTATTACTACTTGGTAACTACATGAACACCGGGTCGAATAACGCCGGCGCTTACGGCTTCGAAATTAGTTTTCTTACTAAGGTAAGTTAAGCCCGAGGGCCCAGTGGTCGTGACTATTAAATGTTCAAAGTCAAAGTCAAAGTCAAAATATTTTATTCATCGTAAGATATTTGAAATATCATTTGGTGAACGTTAAATTACACATTATTATTTACAACATTAATATTGTTGACGTCAATAACTTACTTAAAGCTAAGTTTACGCCGCTTCCAAGGCGAAGTGCAGAAGAAGCGGCAACAAACTGTTGTTCACCAGCGATAGCCTCAAACTTATTATTACTATAGTTATAATTATTATTATTATTATAATAAGACTCATTATCAGTTATGAATATTTTCGCACATAATTGATCATATTAAAAAATTACTTATTGTATGCTTGAACTGTGAACTGGTCCACTTTTGCTCTGCAAAAATGAGACCTTTTTGTCAATGAACATTAATTTAATCTATTTTTATCAACACTGATTGTTTCAATCTAATTAATCATCTGATGTTTTTTGATAGTTCTTTATTTTCTCTTTTAAAAAAGTTACAAAATAATTGTACAACTTAACTCTCAGTATACATAACAGTGAAAACCTATTATTGGCTGTATAAATGACTATAACCATTGTCTAATCTTCTGTGTAAAAGCTGTTGGTTTTCCTAAATAAATAAATAATAATGTTAAGCAACCCTGTGCGCAGTCCTCACTGTGATGGGTGACCGCAAGTGGCATAAAAATATCTCGAGCTCCTCCGTGCTACGGAAGGCACGTTAAGCCTTTGGTCCCGGCTGCCATCTGGTAGTCGTTAAAGGAACCACGTCAGAGGCCGAGAGGCGGTTCCGAAGAACTGATCGATTGACCGTGTCACCTACTCGAAATTAATCAATAAAAATCCTGTCTTACAATTAAAACATAATTAATTTTCTTACAGCTAACCGCGACGAAAGATCTGGAAAACAAGCAAACGTTGCTACATTATCTGGTAGAAACAATCGAGAATAAATTCCCAGATGTCCTAACGTTTGCCGAGGAGATGCCTCACATAGACAGGTAAAAATACACATAAGTTAGCGTTTTAAATGTATATGTATATTGAATTTCCATAAAAAGGGTGTTCAGCTATCTTGGTTTTCAAAATTGGTGTCATTTTTGTTAACTGCACCTAAAATGAACTCAAACATGACACCCATGTCGAAATTTCATTAAAGTGGTGTCAACCATCGCGGCACAAGTATCTAGAGAAACATATTTCAGTCCTCAAAAAAATGTTTTTATTTAGACCTAACGTAAGGCACGAATGAACTGATAATTCGATATGACACCCATGTTGAATTCTCATGAAAGTGGTGTCAATCACCGCGGCACAAGTGTCTAAAGAAACATATATTGAAGTCTTCAAAAATTTGTATAATTTAGAACAGACGTAAGGCACGAATGAAATGATAATTCGATATGACAGCCATGTCGAATTTTCATTAAAGTGATGGTATTTGCGCCGGCAAAAACGGCAAATAATTGTATGTTTAAGAACGTACGTAAGGCACGAATGAAAACGCTATTCATTCATTCATTCATGTAGTTCGCTACTGACCGACATATCAGCCAGTCCGAAGAACTTCCATGAATATAGAGGCGCGGACGAAATATTCTGTTATGTAAAGAAATGTTTGCCTTGGTTTTAAAAGAAAATAGTTTTTCAAAAGTATTTTAATTCGCTTGTAGGTTACAAGCGAATTAAAATACTTTTCATTTATCGCTTGTAACCTCCTTTTTGCCTTGGACCAAAAGAAGTTTGTTCAATAGTTTTGGAATTATGTTTGTTTCTGTATATTTGCTACAGAGCGGCGCGAGTATCAATGGAGAACCTGCAAAAGGCTCTCAAGAAGATGGACAGCGACATTCGGGCATTAGAAACAGACCTCAACAATTCTCGAGTGCCGCAGTGTCCTGATGACCTCTTCCACGAGGCCATGAACGTATCCTTTAATATTTGTTTGTTGTTTTACGTGTGTGTAAGTAGCCGAGCGGTAGCCGAGAGTTAGCCGTGTGGTTTCCGGCAGAGTAGAATAGGACCACTCCAAGTCTTCCCGTGGATGTCGTAGAAGGCGACTTAGGAAATACAAGCTGCCTGCGTCTATATTCCCAGACAAGTACAGTCCCGAGACATTCAAAAGTAGAATAAATGGGTATCTCTTGGATAGGCATGTAACATCCTGGTCTTCATCGTCACTTACCATCAGGTGAGATGGGAGACAAATGTCTAATCCAACATTTAGGAGAAAAAAACAAAGCTTATAAATATCTGTGAGACCTCTCCAACCCGTCTGGCCAGCGTGGAGTGTGTAGGCCAAGTCCTCTGGCTGCTCTGGCCAAGTATGGCTCTAGTAGTACAGAGAGGGTCGTGCTCCTGTAGTGGAGTGTAAAAAGGACCTGATGATGATGATGATGATGACTCTTGCCTTGAAAATCCCTAAACTGTATATGGCATAGAATAAGTTCGCACCAGTCTTACTCTACAAAGGTATTCAAAGAAATATCAACTCAATGTAGTTAGCGATACGGTGTAATTTAGCTCGCGTCAGAACGCAGCACCTTTTTGTTCAGATACCTACAGAAATCCACTGCAAGTCAATTCGATTCTTATAGCTCTGAACAAACGGTTCATAATTGGTTGAAGTCGGTGAACACATATTTTTATAAGTGTTTTATTTTGCATTCATAAGGCTACGATTCCGTCCCGGCTGCCATCTGGTAGTCGTTAAAGGAACCACGTCAGAGGCCGAGAGGCGGTTCCGAAGAACTGACACCAGGCTGTGCATGGTCGATTGACCGTGACACCTACACGAAATAATGATGATGATCGAAGGTAGTAGGGAACTTTCTATTTTCCTTGTAAGTATCCTTAATCATCAGACAGTCCTTCGCGAAAGAAGCGCGGGAGCAGTGCGACCTCCTCAACTCTATGTACCGCAAGATGGAGGCGCTCTACAACGAATTAGCGGAATATTACGTGTTCAACCCGCAGAAGTATACGCTTGAAGAGTTCTTCGCGGACATCAAGACCTTCAAGGACTCGTTTATCGTGAGTATTAGACACTAGATGGCGTTGTCGAGTCACAATACGCAAGGAAACCGGCCAAGTGCGAGTCGGACTCGCGCACGAAGGGTTCCGTACCGTGGCGCAGAATAATAACAACCTACCGTCGACTTAAATCGAATGAAAACATCAGTAATAAATAAAAACCGGCCAAGTGCGCGTCGGTCGCGCACCAAATGTTCCGTACTGTTATCTATAAAAACGGCAAAAAAATCATGTCTGTTGTATGTAAAAAAAAAAAAACAAAGGGGGACTCCTTTGATTTTTGTTTTTTTTTAATACTTTTTTTTAAAGTGAATATATATTCTCTGGCTGCTCTGGCCAATTATGGCTCTAGTAGTACAGAGAGGGTCGTGCTCCTGTAGTGGGGACTAAAAAGACGTGATGATGATGATGATGAAATTGAATATATAACTAAATATTCTGTAAATATTTCAAGCGTATTCTTGTTACCGTTATCAATATCGAGTAAAAACAAGCAAAAAAATCACGTTTGTTGTATGGGAGCCCCATTAAATATTTATTTTATTCTATTTGTTACTATTTGTTGTTATAGCGGCAACAGAATTACATCATTTGTGAAAATTTCAACTTTCAACTGTTCATGAAATAGAGCCTGCTGACAAACGGACAGACAGACAGACGGACAGCGGAGCGAAATTAATAGGGTCCCGTTTTTATCCTTTCGGTACGGAACCCTAAAAATTAGAGAAGTTATTCATACACACACGCACAAACAATGTGCATGTGTGTGTGAATTGGCGAATTTCGAATAATAGTCAAGATTTTGATTTTTAAAGTGAAAACTTCTTTAAGCTGTGCGTTCACTGGACCGGAATCGGAGCGGACGGATTTGTTGCTTTGTATGGATTTGTATGGCACTGCGTGCACTACGTCGGCATTTCCGTGCCGGAGACCGGAATTTCTGCCGGTGACGGCACCGGCATCGGCAGTCGTCAGTGTTGCCGTTCATAAGAAGAACTACCCCTTATGGTAGAACTTTTTATATTGGAATATTATTATGAATAACAGCGGATGGTAGAAACCTCATTTCGTAGGAATTCGATTTAGATCATCCATAACTTTTAAATTCATAGCTAATCATCCCATGACATAAACTTAATAGCCATAATAATTAAAAAGGAGAATCATTTTATCGCAGAAAGTTAAATTCACACATAGTTACAATTGCCTTTTGCCATACAATTCATTTCTATAGTCAATCATATCTGAGAAAATGTTTTGTCAGAATCATCATTTGGCTTACCTACGTTACATATTATGAGCAATTGATCAACACATTTTACAGAAAATGTACGTATATAGTAACCATAATGTACGCAGCATTCAAGCAAGCATGCAGCATGCAAGCAGCAGGCACGCAGCATTTAATTTAACTTTTATGTCTTATTTTCAAGTCTACCGCTGGTATTGAATGAAACTGTAAAAGTTCATTGTGGTGTTCCTCAAATACATATGCCATGATCGTGAATGAGTAAGACGAAAAAATAGAGTGATGAAAATACTGACATTAAAAACAAAAATACAAATCGATGAACATTGGGTTTTTTTTTTTTGTTTTTTTTTTTTTTTTCTGCGGTAGGCGTGAAAACGTGCACAGTGGGCTCTGCATTAAAACACAATTTTAAATAAAAATACTATACTTACAGTTCTTTATAAACATTTTTTCACAAGTCCAGAGTGCCTTTACTACACTGCAGTATTAGTTTCATCAAATACATGAGGTAAAATAGTTTTCACACTTCATTGTCCTGCCTACCATTTACTTCTCTCAACTGACACATAACCTAACCACATTAAAATGTCAAATTATGATGAAATTCTACAAAATCAACGCGCGTTGGAGACAATGTTTGCTAAGAAACTTGGCAATTTTGAGGCACAGTTGAAGGCGACTGCATCTGGCACTACCAGTTCACCGGAAAATGCCAATTTGTCACGGCTCGAGGAGGACTTCCATTTGTTTAAGTCTGAGATGTTCGACATGATGTCACTTCTTAAGAAGCAAGTTTCAGCACTAGCAACAGCACAGGAGTCTTGTGAGGCCCGTCATCGCAGGAAGGCCATCTTGATAAGCGGCATTCCAAACAATGTTACCGAGTTGACATCATTTGTGATTAAAATATTTCACGAACACTTGGGCATTGAAATCTCTCCAGACAATATAACAATCTGTCATCGCATAGGCAAAGTGACTGAAGGCAAGTGTAGACCAGTGCTTGTTCGTTTCTCCGTGCTTGCCCTCAAGATGGCTGTGTGGGATAAGAAGACACACTTCAAGGGATCACAATTCAGTGTGTCGGAGTTCCTCACTCGTCAGCGGCAGGCTGTCTTCATTCAAGCTCGGAAACGTTTTGGCATGAGGAGGTGCTGGACGATGAGCGGCAATGTCATCGTCAAGTTGAAGAGCGGGTCAAAGCAGAGGTTGTACACTGAAGCAGAACTTGCTGGGCTGCCGGAGTCGGAGGATGAGGTGCTGCAAGGACCCCGTGAGGACGCAGGCGCGCGTGATGCAACTATTGCAGCTGCCTCTGAGCAGCCCCCGAAGTTGAAGAGAGCGGCCAGAGGGAAAAAATAGTGTGGTCGCGCTGTGTACAACTGTTTGGTTTGTGTCCATTATTGTTTGGCTAATTTCAAACAATGCCTTGTACTTTCTTTTATGTAATTTAATAATCTATTTACCTTCAACTTATCACACATTATTTCATTTTTTTTTAATTTATTTACGATTTCATTGTACGGTACGGTGTAAAGAAAACGACATTGAAAGCTGTCAACAAAGAGTATATAATCACTTGTCAATTCAAACATGTCAAAACACAGAGGTATTTGTTTCACTTTGGCATCATAGTATTTTAGCCAGTAACTTTTTATTTCGCAATTTTGTTTGTAATTTTAATTTTTATAGTTTAGTGTTCTCTATAAGGCAACCGGCAGGACATGATAATTTAGTCTTTTAATTTTATATTTTTTATTCCTTATTGTTTAGTATATAGGTATATATATATTTATTAATATTTATTTATAATGTCCAATGATGGTTCATTTCTATCTGCATATGATCTTAGTTTTACATCTAGTAGTAATGGTGATGATTCATTTCACGATCCTGAAACTCTGCATACTATTTTGAATAATGTTGTGGACAAAACACAATTCACTCAATATCTGTCACATAAATGCGCAAAGCATATCTGCACATTACACTGACTTCCTTGACACTTTCTCTTCTTCTCCTTTTGACGCTATTCTTATTTCCGAAACTTGGCTGAAACCGTCTCTTTCTTCTTTCTCTGTTTCTCTTCCTGGCTATTTTATAGTTAGAAATGACCGCGTTGGCTGTGGGGGTGGAGGAGTAGCTATTTACCTGCGCAGTCACTTTGTTTACAAAATTTTATATGCCTCTCCTCCTACTAACTGCAGCGCAGCCGAGTTTTTATTTCTAGAGGTTTCTGTCCAAGGTCAAAGGGTACTTCTTGGAGTCGTATATTCTCCCCCAAGATATAATTATTTCGCACAGTTAGAGTCAGTTCTTGATTCCCTTTGTTCGGATTACACACATCACATAATCATGGGTGATTTCAATTCTGACCTGATTGACACGGATTCACGTTCCCTTAAACTTTCCGACATAGTCAAGTCAGCTAATCTTGAAATACTGCCACTGGGCCCCACTCACTTTAATCCTTCAACTGACGATACATGGCTTGACTTAATCCTTACATCCTCATTGGATCTTGTGATCAATCATGGTCAAGTTGCTGCCCCAGGATTTTCGAAACACGATCTCATATATTTACAATATAAACTAAAGCCCCCTAAAGTTAAGCCCTCTATTATCTGGATGAGAAATTTCTCAAAGATTAATTTTGACCAACTTAGACAAGATGCTACGAAAGCAGACTTCACGAATATCTTTGAAGCTCAGACGGTGGAAGAAAAAGTTTCTTTGTTAAATACCGCCATTTTAAAATTATATGACTCTCATGCGCCAATGCATGCTGTTAAAGTCAGGCGACCGCCGGCTCCTTGGATTGGTCGGGGGATTCGTATGGCTATGACTCGCAGGGATAAGGCTTTCAGATTGTATAAACGCGACAGATCTGATGACAATTGGTCGGCATATAAAAAGGCACGTAATCGGTGTAATCAAATGGTAAGAACAGCTAAATTAAAATATTTTCATGAACAGCTTTTAGATTCTTCTTCGGCCAACACATGGAAATTCCTTCGTTCTTTAGATCTAGGTAAAAACACGCAACAAACAACTACAACGTTTACTCCTGACGAATTCAATACTCATTTTTCAATGTCTTGCTCTCTTGATCCGTTAGTCAAAGCTCGCACGATCTCTAAAATTTATTCCATGGCCAATCTCAATGTTGATCCTTTTTCTTTTTCTCTCATAGGTGAGGACGAGATCCATAAAATCATCATGTCACTCAAATCTAATGCCGTGGGATGTGATGGAGTGAGTCGGCATATGATTATTAATTTGATTGATATTTTACTCCCTATTATCACCCATATTGTTAATTTCGCTTTCTTCTGGCACGTTTCCATCCCTATGGGCGAAAGCCTTCGTTATCCCTTTACCGAAAGTGTCTAATCCGCAATCTTTAAATCATTTTCGCCCCATTTCTATCTTACCCTATCTCTCTAAAATTCTTGAAGCGGCGGCTCATGCTCAAATTTCTTCTTTTGTTCACTCCCACAATCTCCTTACGCCCCTACAATCCGGTTTTCGTCCCGGGCATAGTACCACAACTGCCCTGCTCAACGTCACCGAAGATATTCGCCTTGGCATGGAGAATACGTTGGTCACCATTCTCGGCCTTATCGATTTCTCTAATGCTTTTAATATGGTTGATCACGATATTCTCCTTGCAATTCTTAAATATATGAAATTCTCGTCTTCAGCAACCAATTGGTTTTCTTCATACCTAAATGACAGACGCCAAGCGGTTCGTATGGACCGTGAGCAATCTCAATGGATAAATCTTTCTTCTGGTGTTCCACAAGGTGGCATCTTGTCTCCAATTTTATTTTCCATATTTATTAATTTATTATCTTTAAAAATTAGCTGTTCTTATCATTTCTACGCCGATGATTTGCAGATTCATATTCAAACTGCTGCTGAAAATGTAGAATTCGGTATCGAACAATTAAACACTGTTCTTTTTGAAATTTCATCTTGGTCTGATTGTTTCGGAATCAAAATCAACCCATCCAAGTGCCAGGCAATTATATTGGGTAGCTCAAGGCAACTGGCTAAGCTAGATATGAAGTCGATGTCTCCTATTGTTTTGAATAACGAAATTATCCCTTACAGCGAATCTGTTAAAAATCTGGGTCTCTATATGGATTCGACTCTTAGCTGGAGGCCTCAGGTGATGGATATCTGTAGGAGAGTCAACTATTCCCTACAGTATTTGAATCGCTTTAGAAACTTCCTACCTATTAAAACTAAAGTCACCTTGGTTAAGACGCTTATTTTTCCCATTATTGATTATGCTGATGTGTGTTATCCTGATCTCAATGAAGATCTTCTTAATAAGCTTGATCGTCTTATTAATAATTGCATTCGTTTTATCTTTCGGCTTCGTAAATACGATCACGTATCTTCTTTTCGATTTAACCTTCAATGGCTTCCTATTCGTCAACGTAGACAGCAAAGAATGCTTTGTACTCTCTTTTCCATCCTGAATAATCCTTGTGCCCCTGCGTACTTGAAGAGTAAATTTCAGTATTTGTCGGAATCCCACGACCGTGTCCTACGATCTAGTAACTCTCTTCAACTTTATATTCCTTTGTACCGCTCTGAATTTATGTCCAAGTCTTTCACTCTTCAAGCTTCACGACTCTGGAATGCCCTGCCAGAAGACATTCAATATATCATAAACAGGTACTCATTTAAAAAAAAGTCCATATGCACCTTCTTCCACAGTAGTTTCGTTAGTGCAGTAGATATTAAGATAATTTTCAGGAACCATTTTGTTATGTATATCAGTATTTATGTATGTAAGTGTATGTTTATATATATATATATATATATATATATATATTTGTTTGTATGTATTATAAATATCTATGTAAATCCTTAAGATTTGTTATGTTAATATTCGCCTACCACATTTTGTTTCTATTTATCCCGAAGGTTGACTGGTAGAGAATGCTATTAGCATTAAGTCCACCTTTTGTACCATTTTCTATGGTAAATAAAGTTTTTAAATAAATAAATAAAATTGGCCGCACTCACAAAAAATGTCACGTTCCAGACCAGCAACAGCAGCAGCAGTAGAAGTAGTAGTAGTATCTATCACGCATCTATCTCTCCCCGTTATTACGTAAAATTATTGGCCGTAAACTGACTTTACAGTCAACCAATTTTCAGGGTGCCGTAGTAAATAGGGAACCCTTATAGTTTCGCCATGTCTGTTCGTCCGTCCGTCTGTCCGTCCGTGGTTTTACTCATAGACTATAAGTACTAGAAAGCTATAATTTGGTACGGATATGTATATTAATCATGCCGAAAAAGTAGTAAAATAAAATATAAGGTTCAAGAATATAGTGAAGTTCAAAAAATTTTTTTCGGGTCATATGGATGTACCCAAAGAATCTATCTTCATCTTTTAATAAATCAGCATATAATGTATGAAACTCTCCATAGAGGAGTCTTTTAGAGTTCATATTATGCACCCATATCTTTCTGTTTTTTTTTATCTCTCCTCTTCTGACAAAATACAGCTAATAACAAAAATATCTTCATCACTATCCTCCATAATGCTAAGCACGTGCAAGCTATGACGATTGCTTTAAAAAAAAAATGCCGATCCGGAATCCGAAAGCAGTGAACGCACCCCACCGGCATTTTATAAATGCCGGCGCTCCGGCCGCTCCGTCCGCTCCGATTCCGGTCCAGTGAACGCGCAGCTTTAGCGGCGTTGTGCACTTTTTGGGATGAGTAAAAAATGTTAAACTTTCATCAGGACACGTGATCTGATCGAAAATTCGTAAGACGCATAAATGACGCGCAGGAGAGGAAGTTATATCCCCCTCTCTTTTTACCGCGCGAGTTTTCACTTCTGCCGGCACTCCCGGAGTGCAACCCGTTGTTTTTTTTTATGGTCGTTTTCGCTGTCAACCGCTGAGTAATGTTGGCTTAGGTTAGATGTGAGACTTATGTCTATTATGTCAGTTCAAATGTTAATTTTCTGTGGTTGGTCTTAATTATCTGTGGTTTGATAACTCATTCTAACTAATATTATAAATGTGAAAGTGAGTTTGTTTGTTACGCTTTCACGTTGTAACTACTGAACCGATCATCATAAAATTTTGCATACACGTTATCTGGGGTACGGAGAAGGACATAGGGTTCATTTTATCCCGGGAAAAATTGTTCCCGAGGGATCGACATTGACGCGGGCGGAGCCGCGGGCGAAAGTTAATAATAAAAAAAGTATACTTAAAATAATATTTTTCGTGAATAAGATTTTAACAAACTAATCTTCAATTTCACAGACTGCCCACCAAGAGAACGTAGTAGCCCGGGAGACAGAAGAGCGAAACAGGCGCGCGAAATGCGCTCGCGAGCTGGCAGAGCGAGAGCGACGCGACAGACAGCACCGGTACAAGCAGTTTGTGGACATGGAACGAGCACAAGACGGGGTCATGGACAGGTTGGTATCACTAGCACTAATTTCGCGGGATCGACTTGCGAATACCTTAATTCCCTTTGTATCTTGCTAGCCAACTTCGGCTTACCGTTCAAAGAAATTGGTTATTAAATTGGTTATTTATAGCCGCTTTCAATTTGAACCCCGTACCTTTATGAAACGGTGGTACAAGCAGTTTGTGGACATGGAACAAGCTCAGGACGGGGTCATGGACAGGTTGGTATCACTAGCACTAATTTTGCGGGATCGACCTGCGAATACCTTAATTCCCTTTGTATCTTGCTAGCCAACTTCGGCTTACCGTTCAAAGAAATTGGTTATTAAATTGGTTATTTATAGCCGCTTTCAATTTGAACCCCGTACCTTTATGAAACGGTGGTACAAGCAGTTTGTGGACATGGAACAAGCTCAGGACGGGGTCATGGACAGGTTGGTATCACTAGCACTAATTTTGCGGGATCGACCTGCGAATACCTTAATTCCCTTTGTATCTTGCTAACCAACTTTGGCTTACCATTCAAAAAAATCTGTTATTTATTACCGCTTTAAATTTTAACCCCGTACTTTTATGAAGCGGTGGTACAAGCAGTTTGTCGACATGGAACGCGCGCAGGACGGGGTCATGGACAGGTCGGTGTGAGCACTGATGTTGCAGGATCGACTTGCGAATACCTTAATCCCTTTGTATCTTACAAGCTAACTTTGGCTTACCATCAAAGAAATTAGTTATTTATAGTGCCGGTTATATTTGAACACAGTGCCGTTATAAAGTCATAGTAGTTCAAAATTGGATCGATCTGCGAATACCTTAATTACCTTTGTATCTCACTAGCTATCTTCGGCTTACCATCCAAAGAAATTGATTAATTATGGTGATTATATATGAGATGGGAGACAAATGGCTACTTCAAAATTCAGTAAAAATAATAAGATATCCGTGGTTATATTTGAACCCAGTACATTAATTCCCTGTGTATCTCACTAGCTTTCTTCGGCTTACCGTCCAAAGAAATTTGTTATTTATAGCCGATCAAGATTTGTACTCAGTACTCGGTACCGGGTTTTACATCTACACGCCCTCCAACATGCTAAATGTGGTCATAAGGTCACACCTAGGCTCTGTCTACCCCGCAAGGGAAAACGACGTGATACTATGTATGTATATAGCGAAAGCGTCTAATTATCTTTTTTATTTCAGTTTGATGGAAGCGCTGCAAAGCGGCTCCGCGTTCAGTAGAGAGCGGCCGAGGAAGAAGGCGAACCCCAGAGCTGCAGGAGGTAAGACCAATATTTCTCATATTCAGCTATACAGGATGAAGTTTAATTCATTAGCAAACGTTTAAGGAGTGATTCGGACCACGAATCTGAACAACTTTCATTATGGGACCAACTTCAACATCGTGAAAAAATTATCTGCTCTTTCATACAAAAGTGGAATATCTACATGGCCAAAATTTATGGTACAGCTGTTTTTTTTTTGCAATTTCGAAGTTTATCCCATAGTGAAAGTTGTTCAAATTCGTAGTCCGAGTCACTCGGTAAACTTTTGCTAATGAATTCAATTTCATCCTGTATATACAAGGAAATTACCCCCAGGAATTCAAGGAAATTAAGGGGGACTTACAAATTCATAGCACGATCTGAGTTTATTATTCGTTATCGAGTTTTCAACTATTGAAAGTGACAGTTCTTAAATATAACGAAGCAAAGACAGAATCTCTTAGAAGCATCACATTAATTTAATAAGTACAGATATACCGAAATACCTGACCAGACTCTCTACCTGTACCTTGAATTTTACCGTTAAGGCGCTGTATCCCTTTACCGTTTGTAGCGGTTGAAAGTCGCGATACCGGTTGGCCTGTCACTAGTCTCAGTTCAAACCCGTGTCCGCCATTTCCGTGTTAATTTTCACTTTTAATTTAATAATTCAATAATTATAACCAAATATTGTATTTTTTTAGGTATCCGTCTTACTCATTTAGTTATACTTTTTATTGGCTAGGTTTTGAATATTTTTTGAAAATATTTTGATGTATATATTTTTTTTTGATCTCTGAATTGTACTTCATACTTTTTCATGCTAGTATTTCATGAAAAATAAGGCTAACTGTGCGACGACAAAATAGACGTTTTACGGTATTCTTCTTATGCACAGCGCCTTAAATAAAAGTAATATGAACTTAAAATATTTCTGAATATATGTTTTCATTTTAATATTATTTCAAGAGAAAAGTCAAGATATAGCTAGAGGGCCCGGTCAGGTGAAATAATAGTATATAAAATAAACTGAATTAAACGTATCTTTCCCAGTAGATTTAAATGATTAAATTAGGTAAATTGTGTTAAAAGTAATTGAGTATATTAATCAGAAATATTTCAATGCTGCTTGATATTAAGGATTTATTTCAAAACTGACACAAAAATGATTATGAGGTAAAAACAAAACGAATATTGATCACATCTTTCATTTCACAATCACATGTTGTAGTGTCACAGTAAGAAAAGAAACACAAGTGTTATCCAAAGATTTTCTACTTTCATTTCTTCACCACACCAATAATGCGTGACACTTAGTGTCGAAACACACTATGCCGAAGATACGCAGCCGAAATTCCGCGGCTGATCATATGCGCCGAAGTTACGCAGCAGAAAGTCGGCTGAAAGCCGTGCAGACCGTCGAACTGGAATCGTGCGTCTTCACATTTACAAAAGTATACCCATTTAATAAATTTAGTTGTTGAAAAAGGGATCACTTGTTTCTCGGGAAGACAAAAGAAAAACATTTTTGCCGTACCTATGTATAGCAATAAAATACTCCTCCTGACCCGAGTGTGGAGCCCGGGGTCATCTATTATGACAGAATTCATGCTGTGATATTATTTGGCAAGAAAATACTGTTTTCTTTTAATAAGATTTGCTATTGGAGCCTGTTCAGACTAGACCTTTACTATATACGTATGACAACCCCCCCCCCGCAGTGGTCGTTTCGAAACGCTAGTAGCTTATCGATTTTGCAAATATTAAAAATAATAATGTGACGTTAAGAAAAAGATACATGATATCCAAATTTGAATAAAATTCTATTTCATTTCCCTCCGAAAGTGGGTTCATCCCTGGCAATCAACCCGAACTTCGGCCGCGCGTGTAGTGCGTAGCTATCGCCACAGAACTTACGCCAGCCGAAGATCGGCTGTATGCGATAATCGGGGTAGATTCGGCATAATGTGTTCGTCTCTAATATAAATAGTATTGCAGGCGTTAGCACGCCGAACTTCATATGTTAATTTGATAACAGTATATCAAAATAGAATTATGAATGCAAAATTAAACACAAATATACTTGTTAATACGTCACGTTCACGTTTTTCTGATATTTGCTCACTTTGCACGCTCACTAGTAGAGGACTTGGATTTGAGTGAGGAGGAGGGACTGGTGCACGCTATATTGCACCGGTTGGAAGGTACGTTACCATTATTGCCCATGTCGGTTATTATTTTATACGGCGAAATTATATTATTTTATGGAGAGATGTAATGGAATGGCATCTTTATTTATTTTAATACTAGCTTATATACTAAATTAATTTTTAAAAATTAAATAATTAAAAAAAGGTAAACGTACATACAGTAGTGGAGTAGTTTGCTGATAATTTGTTAATTCAAAATGTTTTTTTTTTTATCAATCTATTAATCAATAATGTATTTGTCAAACATAGGTACAATGATTTATATGATACAATTATTTTATTTAAAGTGTATTTATTTTTTCATTTGATACATAACTGTTTTTGAACGTGATGTACTTTTGATTATTTTTTTTAATATTCGCCAATCGTAAGGCTCTATACTTGAAGAGCAAGCAGGACTAGATAGCTAACATTATGAATAATAATGTTTGTTCTACGACTTTTGATAATTTCATCATCATTATCATCAGGTCTTTTTAGTCTCCACTGCAGGAGCATGACCCTCTCTGTACTACCGGAGCCATACTTGGCCAGAGCAGACAGAGGATTTGGCCTACACTCTTCTCGCTGCCCAGACGGGTTGGAGAGGTCTCATTGATGTTTATGAGCTTAATGATTTCATACAAAAATGAATATTCATTTAATTTTCCGGTTGAATGTTAACAACTCTATAGCGCGACCATTGCGACGGCCTTTCGTCTTCGATCAAATATAATGGTAGATACACAGTCTCATACAAAATTAAGCCTTAATGTCCCTAAGTCAAAACATCATGCATACTTACAAACAACGACAAAAACGGTACACACTGAAGGTATAACTACATCTTTTTTTTCACTTTTGACGCGTAGTTTTTGCATCTTTTCACTGTACCTTCGTCATCGCGAGACGTGTGAGTGCTAGCGCGGTTTATTGAAACAGCTCCGAAACTCGATTAGAGCGCTGTTTTGTCGGTGCCGCTTTTCAAGCGCGAATCGTGTATCTACTATTATATTTGATCGAAGCCCTTCGTTTATGAATGTACCATAGACTTACAAATGTCACGACAGGATATTAAAAACTTGAAAATTATATTTTTATTTCATTTATTATGTAAACTCGTAGAACAAACGTTGTTTATGATGTGAGCTATTTAATTCTGCAAGGCAATTAGTGTTTTACAAGTGTAGTAATAAGGTCCATGTTCCTTTGTCCAATTGTATATCCGATCCGGCCCGACTTCCACCGTCTAATTATAAAACGAGGAATAACATTAATACTTGGTTTAAACCATTATCCGACCAAATTAAGTCGACACTTATCAATTTGACGTTTTGTCGAACTGTCATTGTCAATTTGATTTGGACGGATAATGGTTTAAACCAGGTTGGTACTAAAATTATGGACACAGTTTAAAGTATACTTCATTATTTCTCGTTGCTGATTGTATTTATTTATTTTTCATTTTAGATATGAACACAGTGTAGACGACACTTCTACGGCACATCACGTGTGTCTAAGTATTATTTTTTTGAGTGATGCACTAATAATAATGTATTATTTCATTATGCTATTAATATGATACAATCATAATAATACGCATACAGTAGTACCATGTTCATAAGTCGATCCCCTCTCGGTATTGTTCGATCGGGTGATTCAGTCCGTTGATATAAACAACTTTTTCTATGGGACCAATGCTGGGAACTCAATTTTTTTTTTAAGTTCCCAGCTTTGTTGTTATAGGAAAAGTTGTTCATATCGATGTGCTTAATCACCCCTTCAAAGATCGGACAGGGTATTCTTTACATATCTTATAAAAAACATGAGAATGAGCCATAATGTTAAAATTCTCACAATTCAGTCATACCACTAATATAAAGTTAACACCAGATGGCAGCACTGTGTCGTAGAGTGGGATAAGCGGCTGTCATTGGATAATATTCGACAAGCAGTGACAACTGACACATTGTTGGCCAATAACAGCTTACCGAACCCGACGCCTCAGTGCTGCCAACACTTTCAGAATAGCCATATTATTAAAACATTGATTTTTGCTTTTGATGTTGTAAATGTGTGTGATTTCGTTATCATATGTAGTTAGTTACGTTATCATATATAGTTTTATATAATACATGGTATTACGTATTTATTATATTACATATACGTATGACTGTATCACAACTGGAAAAAATATGTTTTCGCGATTTTTATCCATATAAACTAGATGATGGCCCGCGACTTCGTTTGCGTGGACTTTATGACTCCGCAGAAAATGCTCATCGGGCTAAAAAACTTTTGTTAACGCGTCATTTATATATTTGTTATAATTTAGCTGGATCGTTATAGTTCAGAGTTAGATTCAGGTGTTCCAGTTTTCAAAATAAATAATACCCTATATGTCACGCCTTAACCATTGGACCACGTAGTACACACCCTGGTGTCGGCCCATAAGGCAGATGAGAGTTGCTGCTTTCCAAAGGCTTTTGCAAAGCTATGCATGCACGTAATCGCAATATAAGAGTATGCTGTCTCTCCAAGCCTTGCACACACAGGCAACGCCCAAAGCCGAGGTCCGTCCCTCCTGAGGCCCTTCGGTGATGTTGCCTATATAGGCTGAGGGCACTCTGCCCTCGCCGCAAACGCCCGGTGACGTAGCGAAAGCTCAATCTATACTAATATTATAAAGAGGAGAGATTTGTTTGTTTGTTTGACGCGAATAGGCTCCGAAACTACTAGACGGATTTGAAAAAATCTTTCACAGTTGGGAAGCTTTACTATCTGCGTTGAACATAGGCTATGTTTTACGCGGACGAAGTCGCGGGAAAACAGCTAGTAGAAGATATCTACATAGTCGTTTAAAAAAAAAACACCCTGGTGTTGTATGTCTATGGGCAGCGGTGATCACTTACCGTCAGGTGACTCGCTTGCTCGTTTGCCGTCCTATACCATAAAAAATATACATATATATAACACGTGCATATGTTTACAGCCGAGAGAAGAGCGCAGTTGAGTCGGTCGCGATCCCGGTCGGGTTTGACAGGCGCCATGACTACGAGGGAGCTCACCAAGTAAGTTTATTCTACATACCTTGTACCTTTTAAGGCTCAATAAAGTTTTTAAATAAAAATAAATAATACCTGGCGTGATAACGTCTTATAAATCGATAAATGCCGCACGAAAACTTTGTCACGTTCTGTGTGCAAGCGACAGCGCGGAACAAGCGATAGAGAGGCACGGTCGGAGTAAGCGCTCGGCTTGCGACGCATCTAACTCTTTCACGTAAAATTATCGTCCGTAAACCGACTTTACAGATAAACTAATGTTTTTTTTTTAATATTTTGTGCCCTACAATATTTATTTAGGTATATAAGAAAAAAAAACAGTGATAATTATAGTAGAAACACTCTAAATAAAAATAAATTATTTAAACCAGTATTGCGATTTTTACCAGTGTTAATAATATTTCACCGGAAAACTATAAATTCCTTTTTGGGTCGTGTAGTACGCTTCTATAATAGAATTCCCACCTAATAATTAAAGTCCAATGTCCCCATGATGCTCGAGTATGTGTTCTAGGCTAAGACTTAATTGTAAAGTATGTTATATGGACCAAGTCTGATTATTTTTTTCTTTAGCCGTTTGTGTCCCACTGCTGGGCAAAGGCCTCCCCTCGATGTTTCCACAAATTCCTTTCCCTCGATAAACTCTGGAAGAGTTTATCGAGGGAAAGGAATTTGTGGATCCTTCTCAAACTTGTCAATGTCATCTATCCATCTCTTCCTCGGTCTTCCTCGTCTTCTACGTCCACCTGGTGTCCATTGGGTGGTGATGTTAGCCCATTTTTCAGGATGCATTCGGCAGATGTGACCCGCCCAATCCCCTTTAGTTTGGCTGCCTTCTTTCCAACATCCGAAATTTTTGTGATGGAGCGCAGGGTGGTGTTTCTCACGCGATCAATTCGCTTGACACCTAAGATACTACGCCCCATAGCTCTTTGACAGACCTTCAATTTGGACATTTGAGCATTAGTGAGCGATGTTTGAGCACCGTAAGTTAGGATGTGCAAGATACACATGTCGACGAGTTTCTTTTTGAGGCATGTTGGTAAATTGCCTTTAAGTAAGTCTGAAATAAAGTTATTATTATTTCAATTCTAATTAATAGTTCTTGTTCCAGCGAGCTGCTAGGCAACGCGTGATGAAGCTCACATCAAGTGATATTAGTAATGTATATTAGTTGTAAGCTAACGTAGCCTAACACACCATTCAGACTTATCAATAAACTCCATTAGAATTAGAACAGGTAGGCACTTTCTAAGGGCCATAGCAAACATGTTATTTCGTAGTGTAGACGCCGAGGTTTGAACATGCGGTAGCTCAATTGGCAGAGCATAGGCCGTACAGAGACATAAGGTAGCTGGTTCTTCGGTAATTTCTCACCATATTTTATTTCTTAATTTAATAAGAGTATAATGTTTAAGTACTTACGAAAGAAGAAATTAAAACCTTAATATTGAGAAAAAATATGTAATTACTAATTTACAAATTTAAGAAAATACTTGATGAAACGTGTTTGTAACAGAACTCCTCCGAATGAATAAATGAATGAATGAGTGAATGCGTTTATTTGCTCATGAATAAGGTAAAACAATACAGGTGTTAAAATACGATTGAACTACTTATTCAGATTTTATAGCACGTAAAATTAACATTGTGGTATATTATATTTAAAATTGAATTGATAAATTAATTATTACATATACAACGTGATTTTGAACCCCTAGCTATATTGAAATCTGGGAATCAGAATCCCTAATGGAACACAGAACTGCAAGAAAAAAAGGCAAAAAAAGAAAAAGAAAATTAGGTTTCCCATACAAAGTCGCCGATCAGCTGGACGAATTTCTATGGAAGGTTAAATGATTTTTTTTGTTTTTTACCTTTTTTTCTTACAATTTTGTACTCCATTAGGGATTCTGATTCCCAGATTTCAATATAGCTAGGGGGATCAAAATCACGATGTATACTTATCTCATCAATCACGAGAAACGCAGACACAATTGATTATCTATTGTTATGTTGCTCGATTGGGGTATTATGTAAAATCATTAAAAAAATCTTAAAATTACATATTTATTAATATTCATTAAAAAAATAATTTACCGAAACGGCTTGACCGATTCTTATTAATTTTATGTGTATATTCAGCAGAATGTAAACTATTTTTCATACACCTTTGTGATAGTTCACCCATATTTTTTTATTTATCTGGCAAAATAACGTTTTTCGAATCAGCTGTTTCTTAAGGTTTCAGAAGAAAAAAAACAGATTGTGTCAAAAATTCAAAAAAAGTTTAAGTTGGGTCGGATGAAGTTTGAACCTGGGACCTTTCGCTTAAATGTTGCGCTCTTAAACTCTGAACAACTACCGCTTTAGAAAATCTATACTTTGGTCAGTCTCACCTTCGTGGAGATGCCATCTTCACTTGTCAATGCTAAGAGAATCACTCGTATGCTATGGCCCTAAATCCGTATATGCTTCCGAAAAACATTTCTCCTTGTTCTTTATGTAATATGTAAGCATAAATATAATTTATACATATGTATAACGTCCCGATGACGGTTTTTTTTGTAATAACTGGTAACACTGAAATGTTGTTTGAAACACGTACTGGCGCCATTTACTTTGACTTTACGTATCCGTTGATACAGCAGTATCGACCAGGGTTGCATGCATCAGCTATTGGTGGCGGGCATGAAGGGACTAACAGTAGGTGGGCACTGGCCAGCAATAGTTTGCATGAACTAACTGGTGGCGGAAGCACGCAAAGTAAATTGTCTCAAAGTAAATGTAGCTTTGACTTCCGCAAAGTAACACCTGAATCTATTAACTACGTACTGGCGACACTGAAATATAAAGTCTTCGTACAATACTTGGACAGTAACGTCGAATATTATACAATGATACTAACCTATCGAGTTGTTGGTGTGTGAAGTTCAGTGCTGTCATCTGAGGAGCCCGATGGAGTGGTTGTGAACATTCAAAACGCTTAAGCATGTTAAGCAACATTGGCCGCAAGTGGCATAAAAATAGAGGTCCTCCGTGCTTTGAAAGGCGCGTTAAGTCGTTGGTCCCGGCTGTCATCATTGATGGCAGTCGTTAAGCTATGTCAGATGCCTTTAGGCAGCTTGAAAAATCTGTCACCAGTCTTGGCCACTTACACAAAAAATCAAAACAAGTGCTGTCGTGGTAGAAAACATTTCAAAACTACCCCATGATGAAATGGAATTTTAGAATAAAATTAACGCGCTTAATAATTTATTATACAGCGTGATTTTGAACCCCCTAGCTATATTGAAATCTGGGAATCAGAATCCCTAATGGAACACAGAATTGCAAGAAAAAAAGGTAAAAAACGGAAAAATAAATTTAACCTTACATTGAAATTCGTCCAGCTGATCGGCGACTCTGTAGAAACCTAATTTTCTGTTTCGTTTTTTATTTCTTACAATTCCGGTTCTATTAGGGATTCTGATTCCTAGATTTCAATATAGCTCGGGGGTTCCAAATCACGTTGTATGTATAATCTTAGATCAAGCATAAAAAAAAATAGATACACATTTCGCAATAAAAAAACATCGTTTAAATTCTAATTTTGAATTCTTAAAGCTGGCGATCCGCTTTCGAAATTAGACTTTATGGCATACAAGTAAGGTTGGTTTTGCATTGATATAGGTTTATAACAACAATAGTTATAAATAATTTTGGACTGTGGACTTGTGTCTTTTTGTATGTGACTGTGTATCTAGTTTTTATAATTGATCGGAGTATAGATCCACAAGGTATTTTGTAACGATGGACCTTCGCCGATAGAGAAATACTGCCTTTTTAACTAACTACAAAAAAAGAAGAGTTTTACCAATTAGGTTGTTTGATTTTTAATGGATGTTACTTCATAACTCCGTCTTTTGTGAATATATTACGCGACAGCAATAGATTTGACAAATACCTATTATTCATTTCTCTCGAGCGCAGTGTTTCCCCGTAATACGAATTCAAATTCATTGGTATAGAAAACTTTTTGGGTCTACAATATGTACAGAAAACCCGGTCTGATATAAATATAAATAATATAAATAAATAAATATAAATTTTTACGCACCGTTATCTATAAAAACGGCAAAAAAATCATGTCTGTTGTATGGGACCCCCCTTTAATATTAATTTTATTTTTATTTAATTTTAAAGTGAATATTATGTGAATATTTCAAGCGTTTACCTGTTGCCGTTATCAATATCGAGCAAAAATAAGCAAAAAAAAAATCACGTTTGTTGTATGGGAGCCCCTTTAAATATTTATTTTATTGTATTTTTTAGTATTTGTTGTTATAGCGGCAACAGAAATACATCATCTGTAAAAATTCCAACTAACTATCACGGTTCACGAGATACAGACGGACAGACAGACAGACAGAGACGGACAGCGGAGCGATATTAATAGGATCCCGTTTTTACCCTTTGGGTATGGAACCCTAAAAAAGGGCATTTCCAATCAAAAATGTTCGGCCGCCCGTTCAATTAGTATGGAAAAAATATGAGTTCCCAGCATTGGTCCCAAAGGAAAAGTTGTTCATATGGACGGGATGAATCACCCCTTCAAGGACCGAACTGGGTTTTCTCTACATATCGTATAAGTATTTAATTCGCAATATACTTTACGGTTGCTCGCAGAATGCCTTATATATACTAGTTATATATTTGTATATAGTGATTATATATTTGTAGTTTTGTATCGATATAATGTAAGTTGCAATTTTAGTATAATATTATAACAGTTTTGCAAGTTTTTTCTTGTATTATGAGTAACTCATACTGAATTGAATATTTGTCAATTACATTTTACAAAATTTATGAGCTCGCTCGCCCAGCGGGTGAACTTTTTACTAGTGCTTATGCATGTAAAGCGACCCCACGCATCGTTGCTTTCCCTACCTCCTTTGTTGGAACAACCCCAGTTAGGGGGCGTCCATATATTACATCAAAATTGCACCCCCCTTTGACCGCCCCCCTCCCATTGACAACCTCTTTAACCCCCTCCCCCCGTGCAACCCCCTTTAACCCCCCTTGTCACACTTTTTCTTATTCGTTTAACACGGACTGTCACAGTCTAGTTCCCAGCTTTGATCCCATAGAAAAAGTTGTTCATATCGACGGGCTGAATCAACCCTTTTAAGGATTGGACAGGGTTTTTTTGCATATTGTATATTAATGCTCGTGACCAAAATAACGATATACGTATAATTTGGCGAAATACCCCAAAATGAAGACTGTATCTTAGGTTACGAACCTTAAAGTGCGTCGTGGTTGTATTTTAGTAGCGATATTGTGTAACAACCATTGAATTAGAAAACTATGGAAGCGTAACTCTCATACAACTAACGATTTAAGATCAGTCCCATTTACGCAAACAAACTTAACTCAAATCACAACGAAAAACTTACGCACTCATAGACGAAGCTAGTTTGCGATAGACCACGTCAAGGTCACAGGGCGGTGTCAACATATCTAATAAACGCTATGGTGTCTACATAGCGGAGGTAGGTAGGCACCGTTCGCGACAGCAGCTCGCTTCGATCCCATGAAAAGTTACTCTAGTGTCACTTTTCCGTGTCACATTTCCGTCTTTCCTTGCGTTTCCTGCACCACTTTACTACACAAAAAGTAATTTTTTAAATGTAAGTCGTTAAATACTTTTATCGATGCGTTCTTCCGTCACGGAGCGCGCGGCAGTCTGCAGTTCGCTTTGCGTGGTGTCCGTTTTTGAGCACAATGCAGCTTCCATAGTTTTTATAAATAAATTGTAACAACAATAAGACTTGTCTTCGAATGTAACTGTAGATTTTATATTGCACTTTATACTACAATACGGTGTTATACTTATACAAAATGTGGTTTAATATTCTCATTTGGTTATATACCTACATGGTTATTTGTAAAGCTTAAATAACCTTGTAGGATTGGATAGCTATCATCATAGGCACGTTTGTTCGACGAGTTCTAAAATAAAAAATTAAATAGAAATGATTTTTCAAGTTTTTAATGTCCTGTCGTGACATTTGTAAAAACCGACCTTCCATACAAATTTAGTTGGTCAAATTTTTTTGGGAGGTGTAATTTTTTTTCAGAAATTAGCTTTTTTTCTTGGCACTGGCCAGCAATAACTTGCATAAACTAACTGGTGGCAGAAGCACACAGCAATTTAACTCGAAGTGGATGTATCTTTGACTTCCGCAAACGCCTGAATGATTGATCATTAGATTTTTATACGTATAACGTAGATATATAATATAACACACGTCCCGTTATGTTAGTAAGAACTCTGATCTTTTTAAAAGACAATTCTTTTGTATATAAATGAATGAATAGAAACGGATCACTCACGTACTGTTTCGTTGGGATTGCCGACTATATAGTGCCGACGAGCACGTAAGTGACCTTCTTTTATTAAAAATCTTTTTCTCACGGTACACTCTGATGCAATTTTTTTGGTGGCCCGGAATATTGCGCGAGTCGCTGCGCAGTACACAATTTTAGGTATCAGCGGGGTGAAGCGAGCGGGTGGCGGCGCACACCCCCGCGCGCGTCATAGCGTCAGTGTGTGAGTTACGTTCGTGTAGTGCACACACCGGGTGGGCTTTACAATGCTTAGCACGAATTTAGATATGCTGTGTATGTATTGTATATTATAACTCACTTTCCTCTTCATTACGACACCATTTTTAAAGAGCGGAGTCGCGTTATTTTCAAATTATAAGCATTATAATGTTTCATATGTTGGCTATACATAAAATACATTTTTTGTTAAATAATGGTATTTTTTGTCGTGTACTTTAAGAACACGAGCAGGGGGCGTGGGGGGCCTGTATAAAGGGGGCCACACACCACGAAAGGTAGGTTAGGTTTTTTTTTTCTTAGTATTGAAGTAGGCATTTGTCTCCCATATCACCTGATGGGAGACAAATGCTAGGTTACCTTGTGACCAAAACAGAGCGAGCGAGCGAAGCGAGCGATCTTCCGCTACCTAGGGCAAGCCCCCAAATTCTTACCTAAAATAATGCTATTTAAGTCCTATTTTGTATGAAAAAAAATTTTGTCTCCGCGCTTTAAAAGTCGTATTGTTAAGAAGCGAGCAAAGCGAGCTCTATTAGAGCCAATCAACAGAAATTACAAATTTGTGCTAAGCTATTGTGAAGATCACCCCACACACCTGCGCCCATTTGCACTCGTAGCTAATATCAAGCCATTAAATTTGCATCAAACTGTACAATGATATAATAACATACTAGTTATGGTAAAATGTATTGAAATTTCTTTTAAGTCAACATTTCTTCTGTTCTTTACATTACAATAGACATTCATAGAGGTGTCTATTGAGTTATTGAACAACTTTTAGAAACTAAAAGTTGTTCAATAATAAATAAACGCATAGCAAAATAGGTAAAAAACATGTGTCATAATTTTGACGTGACAGCATACCTGTTTACTCTGTGGCTAATGAGTATCGCTTTTTTCTCACTAGTTGGCGCCACTGTTGAAAAGTTCCGAAAAAGTTTGTAACGCGTGGAAACAAAGTGTACATTTAAAACATTCCTCACGCTACAGCGCCTCTAGCGGAAGATTCACACAAGATAGCCTCATTAATAGAAAGGATATTTGCTGATACATTATTAACTAAAATTAGTTTAAAAATTGTTTCTGTACATTTTGTTTACACATTATTAGTGATAGAAAAGTAGGGTGCAATTATACCTATAGTTTGGGAGCAACGATGATGAAGAATTTTTAAAAATCACAAGACTGGTCAACATTTTTAACCGACTGCAAAAAGGAAGAGGTTATCAGTTCGGTTTTATTATTTTGGTTGTTACCTCATAACTCCGTCATTTATGAAACGTTTTGAAAATTTCTTATTTTGTTTGAAAGGGAATGCTTTCAAAGTCGCCCTGTTTAAAATTGATCAAAATCAGTCGTTTGATTGAGCTCGTTTCTTTTATATTAAATAATATATAGGTATAATTGTATGCGGTTTTCTAATCACTTCTTATAAATACGGATATATAGTTCTGATACTTATATCAGTTGTAAAAACATGTAACTCATCCCGTAGTATCGAATATATATTTAATTATAATCGTCTGAATATATTTTAGATTTGTATACCTGACGCTCGTGAGGTAGTTTTAACTTACATGTAAATATATTTTTGTAAAATGTTGCATTTTCAATTGATTAAAATGTTTTTTAAATATCTCTGACTTTTTATTGTATGCTTCTATTTCATTGTCACTTACCATCAGGTGAGATGGGAGACAAATGCCTAATCCAACATTTAGTAAAAAAAAAATATTTACTTAAAGTCCGTCCGATCAGATGGTTTGCGCGCTTTGACAAGGCGGCGCCAGCAGCCGACAAAAAAATGTAGGCGTCCGCTAAAGGCGCTATCGGCGGCTTCAAAGACTTGGCACGTTCTGTACAGATGCAGTACACGTTGATGGGTCGCGCAAAACGTTTCCGCTGTTTCATTTTGTAACGCAGAGAGTAAGGTACACGAATAAAAATGCTTTTTGTCCTTACGAAGACAAAGGCGGTTCTTAGCAATTTGTTTAAATTTCCATGTTTTGTACTAATAAAAAATATTTTCCTAATTAAATAATTTTGTTATTTCCATTTACTTACCAAAATGTCTTGTAGGTGTACTAGAAACCATTTGCCGGGACAGACAACAGTAAAAAAAAATTGTTTTAATTTTTTAATCAAAGCGGCAGTAGATATTCTGTGTAAATTTCAAGTCTACCTATTAAGGTTCAATAGATCCCTCCCTATGACAGACGGACGGACAGCAGGGGCTTAGTAATAAAGTACTGTTCTTACCCTTGGGTACGGAACCCTAAACATGAGTTTCTTATTTGTATTAAACTAGCAGCAGCTGGCTCCTATACATATAGCGTTCACACGTTTTACCCGTGTAGGTATAGGTAAGTATTCATTTTATAGCCTATGTTCATCAGGGATAATATAGGAATCAAATGGTGAAAAAAAAATTATCAAATCGTTCCAGTAGTTTCGTAGCTTATTCAATGCAAACAAACAAACATATTTTTCACTTTATAATACTAGTGTAGATAAGAAACCGGGTCACTTGTACTGTGTAAACATAGTGTGTAACCCCGAAAATACACACATAAGATCACATTTCATTTATTAGATCAAATGAAGAGTAGCCAAAATAGCCGTAGGTGGCGCCACTGCCATTCAAACTAATAGTTCACGCGAAACATACTGCAAATGAGCGGTTCACAGACTTGGCAACGTGCGAGAGGCGTGGCCAGGCATTCACAGTGATTTCTCACTACTATCTTCATACTACGGATTAGTATTGTTATCCCTGTATTTGGTAACTTGACACTTTCGGTTTATCAATCATCATCATCAGGTCTTTTTAGTCTCCACTGCAGGAACATGATCCTCTCTGTACTACAGTAGACAGAGGATTTGGCCTACACTCTCCTCGCTGGCCAGACGGGTTGGAGAGGTCTCATTGATGTTTATGAGCTTTGTGTAGCTTGTATTTCCTAAGTCGCCTCTTACGACATCAATGGGAAAACTTGGAATGGTCCTGTTCTACTCTGCCGTAAACCACGCGGCATATCAATCAATCAATCATATTTTATTTGCAATAAATGTGGACTAAAGTTGGTACAATACGTAAAGATATTTAAGTTTCACACATTAAGCTGTAATAGGCATGCAGAATTTACAGTTGTGAAGTCAATAGCAATTTTGTAAAAACTAAGTTTAATGGGTCACTTCAACAACCCTTGCGGCTTCCGTTAGATTATTTTGGTTTGTTCCCATTCAGTCACACCAAGTAACACTGTTACTAAATGGGATAAAATCCCGTTGTGTAGCAGTGTTATACATAGCAACTATGTTTTTCCTAATGAGTAACATTGTTACTTATTGGCACTCTGTATTCCAGTTCAGTAACAGTTATTAAGAAATGTTCTATTAAAACATTTCCAATGTTACTTTTATAAGTAATAATAATAATTGTAAAGAATATTTAACGAATCGGCATAGAATGTAATGAAATAACATTTATATTAGTCAAAAAATACTTAAAATTTGTGAACAGATTTTAAAGTTTTCTAATGACCTATATCTATGAATACCTCAAACGATACAACGTGGTTTTCTTTTTTTTTAATATAATAAACAACTACAGTCGTACAAACAAAGATCGTAGTCTTAAATCTTTTTATGAATTTAACACTGAGCTAACTAGAAAGATTTTTACAAATATCAATGTTATTTCATTACATTTTACTATAATTCGTTACATATTCTTTTACAATTATTACTTATAAAACAAACATTGGAAATGCTTTTATTAGATCACTAGCTTTCGACCGCGGCTCCGCCCGCGTCAATGTCGATCCCTCGGGAATAGTACTTTTTCCCGGGATAAAAGGTAGCCTTATGTCCTCCGTACTCCAGAGAACTTGTATGCAAAATTTCATGATGATCGGTTCAGTAGTTACGGCGTGAAAGCGTAACAAACAAAAAATAAACAAACTCACTTTCGCATTTATAATATTAGTAATAATAGTAATGCAAAATTTCATGATGATCGGTTCAGTAGTTACGGAGTGAAAGCGTAACAAAAAAAAAATTGCGTCTCACTTCTATGATTAAAACGTATAGTGTAACGTTGCAGCATGCCACCTACATGTTGCATCTCGTCCAACCTCATTTCTTTCTCATTCTGTCCATTTTTCATTCCTTATTTTATTTCAAATTTCATTCCATTCCATTTTAGATCATTTTCTCTCTCTCTCATTACTCATTTCTTCAGTCTACCATCATCTCTTGGACTGTTTACTTGATCGGTCTCTGATCTATTATGTTAAAGTTAATATCCTTATCCTTACTTTCTTATCCTTACTAATATTATAAATGCGAAAGTGAGTTTGTTTATTTGTTTGTTTGTTACGCTTTCACGCCGTAACTACTGAACCGATCATCATGAAATTTTGCATACATACAAGTTCTCTGGAGTGCGGAGAAGGACATAGGCTACCTTTTATCCTGGGAAAAAGTACTATTACCGAGGGATCGACATTTACGCGGGCGAAGCCGCGGGCGAAAGCTAGTATTTATATAAGTTATGAAACTGTGACACATAAAATTAATCTTCTTGTCTGTTGTGTCGAGTCTCTGTTCTCCACCATTCCATAATGTGGGAACTCGGCTAGAGCGCCGAGACGGTCGAGGTCTCACATAGGTACCGTAATTGTAAAAAGTTAGCAAGTTGGCCTGGTCTACACTGTAGCATTTAGCATTAACAACAGCATTGCCAATGCTGTACGTTACAACCATATGTTAGTTGTAACCTGTTGAGGTTCTAACTTATATTTATAGATTACAACAGGTTCTAACTTATATTCATTCTGTGACATGCGTGAAACTACACTAATAGCTGGGCGTGAGCATAATTAGCGCTTACGCAGGTAAGTAAACCTGGTTACAGTCCCCACTGGGATGTGTGACCGCAAGTGGCATAACAACATCTCGAGCTACTCCGTACCTCGGAAAGCACGTTAAGTTGGTCCCGACTGTCATCATTAATGGCAGTCGTTAAACTATGTCAGATGCCTTTAGGCAGCTTGAAAAATCTAACACCAGTGTTAGCCACTTACACACACGAAATACAAAACAATTAACTACACAAACTCCATATCGATTTTATTTATGTATCGTTTAATCCGTAGACCATAGCCGATCCTACATCACTATTCATCCTATTCACGCGCACGGTTGAGACGCTACGCTCCGAGGCGTGGTCTGATAGCTTGCCAAGACCCGCCCCCCGTCATCTGAACACGAATTTAACGCATTTGATTATATCGAAACTAATTTTAATACAAGTACTTGTTTTTGGGTTACCCGAGTGTTACGAAGAAATGCTTATTTTGATATAGGTATACCTTCTTCTTCTCTTCGTGTCGATTGCCTCAAATAACTTAAATTATTTGACTTATACCACACTTTTAATTCCCAAAACACAGAAGTAGGTATCTTGTTTGGGAATTACTGAACATATTTTTGATTTGTTCATTTATGTTTTTTCTTTAACATAGGTAATGTTAAGAATGGCACCTCTGCTATGCTCCCAACCACTCGAGATACAAGTTTGTTCCTAGTTCGATGGTGGGTTGCTGAGCTAATGGTCCAAACTTACACACAATAATAACCTCCAATGTTAACTTACTTATCTAATTTAAATGTCAATAAATATATTTTTGTTTTATTTATTTACTTCGTCGCTGAGTATAGGTCGTGTATTGTGCAACTGGTTGGGCACATTGGGCACGAGAGAAGGTGCAGCATAGTCTGATCGACTTGACCACACTGACACCGAGCTTCGGTTTGATCAATATAACCCCACCTCGCTAAGTTATGCCTACAGCGACCCACCCCAGTACGAAGGCGGTTGAGACACTTCCACGTAGGCCATTGAGTTTGGTGACCCGGTGGTAGCTCCTGCGATGGAGGAATAAAGTCTGGCGGTGGAGCGTGCCGCTTATACCACATCTGTAGTCGGGAGGTTCCTGGATAGTTTCGAAGTATAGGTATACCTACCTAGGTCGGGACGTCATACGCAACTGCCAGACCGGTAGTTGCATGTAAGACATCGGGTACCTACGCACGCCCGGCTAACCGAGCTGCTACTTGCTTTTCCCCCCCATTTATCCGGTTAATAAGTATCCCAAATACCTACCTTTAACCTAAGCCGTGTGGTTCCCGGTAGAGTAGAATAGGACCACTCCAAGTCTTCCCATGGATGTCGTAAGAGGCGACTTAGGAAATACAAGCTAAACAAAGCTCATAAACATCAATGAGACCTCTCCAACCCATCTGGCCAGCGAGGAGAGTGTAGGCCAAATCCTCTGTCTGCTCTGGCCAAGTATGGCTTTGGTAGTACAGAGAGGGTCATGCTCCTGCAGCGGAGACTAAAAAGACGTGACGATGAACCTAAGAAGCAACCTTTAACCCGTTTCCCCAACTAAATAAACGCCTCCCACGTTTAAAAAGCGTTTCGATGGGAAGCAGCGTCAATAACCAAGCGTGGTGAGTTGGTGAAATATACTTGGTGGGAGGCCTATGTCCAGCTGTCGACTTCTTATGGTTGAGATGATAATGATAATGATTTGGGTTCGCAAATCGTTATTAAGAGAGACGATAAAAACTGTAATATTTTCAAAATATTCATTTATTTAGTGATATGCATGATACTCGAATTCTTATTGCAATAAATTAATACTTTACAAAAACTTTGTTCCTTTCTTTGGAAGTACCTAGATTCATTATTGATTTTACTAGTAGATAAGTAGTAAAAACCTAGGTATAGTAATACGTTTTTACGACTTATCTAATAGCGACCCGGACCCCGGCTTCGCAATGTACACATAAACCTTCCTCTTGAATCACTCTATCTATTATAAAAAAACCGCATCAAAATCCGTTGCGTATTTAAAGATCCTAGCATACATAGGGACGGACAGACAGCGGAAAGCGACTTTGTTTTATACTATGTAATGACTAGTAAGTTAGTACTTACTTAATATTTGCGCTTAATTTAAATTGAGTTATATATAGGCTCAGCCGTGTGGTTTCCGGCAGAGTAGAATTGGACCACTCCAAGTCTTCCCATGGATGTCGTAAGAGGCGACTTAGGAAATACAAGCTAAACAAAGCTCATAAACACCAATGAGACCTCTTCAACCCGTCTGGCCAGCGAGGAGAGTGTAGGCCAAATCCTTTGTCTGCTCTGGCCAAGTATGGCTCCGGTAGTACAGAGAGGGTCATGCTCCTGCAGTGGAGACTAAAAAGACCTGTTGATGATATATAGGCTAATTTAAGAAACTACTGGGCCGATTTTGAAGCGGTTTTTACTAACGAGCGGTACATTATTCTGGATATGTTGTTTATGTCTTTAAAACCATATTTCTGAACATTTTTACAGATACTCAATAATAGAAAAAAAAAAACAAGATTTTCTAATTCGTTTAGTAAATTCCCGTAGTGTTACAATATTTTATTAACTAATAAATACTAAAGCCTTTAAAAAATCAATTGTTTCTAAGTAACAACAAAAAAATATTGAGCAAAACATTTTATGATTTCAATAGGACTTGTTTTTTGAGCAAATCTTGCATAAGTACATAATGAACTTTAGTATTTTTTTTAATTAGCTATAATTGGACTATATGTTACCTACGCAGCTAGTGAACAAAATCGTTGATAGCCAATATATAAAAAAATCGATAAAAGAGCTCCCTGCTTCAGAAGGCCGTTGGTTTCAGTTCATAATTATCGGAATTTTATAAAATCTGACACTACTATAGTAAGTATGGTTTAGGTAGTACAGAAAGGGTTATGCTCCTGCAATGGAGACTAAAAAGACCTGATGATGATGATGATGATGACACCACTGATCAGGGACGTCTTAAAATGGAGGTGCAAGGGGAGCGGGATTGAGCTAACCCCACAGTAAGTTGTGAACTTGTGTCGTAATAATTGATACTTATATAGATAAACATCCAAGACCCAGGTCAATCTGAAAAAGATCGTTTTCCATCATGACCTGACCGGGGATCGAAAACGGAATCGTGTCGCAGGCTGGCGTGTTAACCACTGCGCCTCGGATCTAAAGGTAGCACCCGTGGTGATCCACCCCGCCATGCGCCACCCCCTAGGTACGCTATATTATAAGTATTTTAATAAGTGTTTTAATTTGCATTCACAATGTTATTTTGATATACTCTTAATAAAATAAGAAATAAATTATGATGGAAAATTTCATGCGGGCGGGACTTGAACCAGCAACCTAGGTCTATGTACGAGCTATCTGACACCTATTTGACAGCTCCGTGGCGCAGTGGTTAGCATGCCGGACTGCGACACGGAGTGCCCGGGTTCGATCCCCGGCCAGGTCAAGATGGAAAATGATCTTTTTCAGATTGGCCTGGGTCTTGGATGTTTATCTATTTATGTATTTGTTATAAAATATAGTATCGTTGAGTTAGGATCCCATAACACAAGTCTCGAACTTACCTTGGGGCTAGCTCAATCCGTGTGATTTGTCCGTATATATTTATTTATTTATTTACCTATGCTCTGCCATCTGAGCTACCGCACGATTCAACCTCGGCGCCGAAATTCTCCACCATATCCCATTCCTTATACGTATTAAGGCTCACGTCACCTAACTACAACTTTAAAAGTTTTAAGTCTGATTAGGAAGCTCAAATGAGCTTTCTATCCTGTGGTATCTCGGGTCTATACCTAATATTTAAACCTCTTAATACTAGTCTTTGGTCAAGGGTTATTGTCTTTTACTGCTAATGCTTGGACTATACACCGCAGCCTGGCCAAACTGTTGACGCTACAATTGGACGTGTCATCTGAAAGAAAAAAAATTAAAAAAAATTTGTTACCAACTTACAATAATTATTTTTATTGAATCACGTTCTGATGTGTCTGAGGCCGAGAGGCGGTTCCGAAGAACTCTGACGCATGGTCGATTGACCGTGACACCTACTCGAAATGATGATTAATAATTATATACTTCATAATTACAGCAATCTTTCTTTACATTCTAAAAACGGGTCACTTACAGGGTCCCTCCGCTGCGCGTCTCCACTCGCCTAGAAAATGGGCTCCTGACGAGTCCGAAACTATAGTCGGCAATCCCGACGAAATAGCACGTGAGTGACCCGTTTTTAGTACATAATGTCTGTATCTCACGTTAGTTTCAATGATATAATTTCTTTACATAGTTTAATAGAAGGCTTTTTGCAAAAAAATACATTTTTGTGACAAGAATCCACACTGTAAAGTGCTTTGTGCCAAGACAAATCAAATGAGCCCAAACACGATTGGTGTACCTTGTTTATCTTGAGAGTTCCTATGGCCACCTTCCGACTCCAACTTCAGACCAGCGCAACGATTCCATTACTGTATTGTCATCCTATTTACATATGCATGCAAAATTTCAGCTCAATCGGTAGGTAACAGGGAAATAGATCAAATTTAACTTACAAGATTTGATTACAGACAAACATCGAGACGGGCAGGAAATAAAAGCTTGTAAATAAAATAATTGTGTCCTGCAGGCTCAGTTAGCAAAAGGAAATGTCAGAAGTGGGATCACAGCGGAAGTTTGATCCCACTTCTGATGTCGGGTACTATTAATACGAGGTACTGCTTAACGATTGCAATTAAAGCTGTGCGTGCACTGGACCGGAATCGAAGCGGACGGAGCGGACGGAGCGGACGGATTTGTTGCTTTGTATGGATTTGTATGGCGCTGCGTGCACTGCATCGGCATTTCCGTGCCGGAGACCGGAATTTCTGTCGGTGACGTCACTGGCATCGGCAGTCGTCAGTGTTGCCGTTCATAAGAAGATCTACCCCTTATGGTAGAACTTTTTATATTGGAATATTATTATGAATAACAGAGAATGGTAGAAACCTCATTTCGTAGGAATTCGATTAAGATCATCCATAACTTTTAAATTCATTAGCTAGTCATTCATTGTAGTCTTCCTCAATTACATATGTCGTGAATGAGTAAGACGAAAATACAGAGTGATGAAAATACTGACATTAAAAACAAAGATATAAATCAATGAACATTGGCTGCACGCACGAAAAATGTCACGTTCCAGACCAGCAACAGCAGCAGCAGCAGGAGTAGTAGTAGTATCTATCACGCATCTATCTCTCCCCGTTATTACGTAAAATTATTGGCCGTAAACTGACTTTAGAGTCAACCAATTTTTAGAGTTCCGTAGTAAATAGTGAACCCTTACAGTTTCGCCAAGTCTGTCCGTCCGTCCGTCTGTCCGTCCGTGGTTTTACTCATAGACTATAAGTACTAAAAAGCTGTAATTTGGTACGGATATGTATATTAATCATGCCGAAAAAGTAGTAAAATAAAATATAAGGTTCAAGAATAAAGTGAAGTTCAAAAAAATTTTTCTTTAATTCCCAAAGAATCTATCTTCATCTTTTAATAAATCAGCATATAATGTATGAAACTCTCCATAGAGGAGTCTTTTAGAGTTCATATTATGCACCCATATCTTTCTCACTCCAGCCAGAGTAATGATTACCCAGTAAGGTATAGACATCGTGATGATCTAGATCTTAGAATATTTTTTTTTGTGTTTTGGTAAAGACAGACTTAAATATGACACAGACATAATAATGGGACAGGGCAGATTGGTACAGGTTTAGGTGGTATCTTCTCTATCTCTATTATTATAAACAAAAGTCACCGCCGGTAAATATAGCAAAGCGTTATGCTATATGTTAGTGACCACTTTATAGGATAGCGCTGTGTGGAGGGTTATACTCCGACCCCAAAAACACGTAAATTAAAAAAATTACAATATTGTAACTTTTGCTGCAAAAATGTAACATTTCAGGAAACGAAACGTAACTTATGACTCAAGGGCCCTGGCAACACTGTAAAAATGCCGGTCCGGAATCCGAATGCAGTGAACGCACTCCACCGGCATTTTGAAAATCCGGCCGCTCCGTCCGCTCCGATTCCGGTCCAGTGAACGCACAGCTTAAAAGTCACAGCAGGATTGCATTGATTGTGAGAAGCCCGATGGCCCAGTCATCATCATCATCATCAGGTCCTTTTTAGTCTCCACTACAGGAGCACGACCCTCTCTGTACTACTAGGGCCATACTTGGCCAGAGCAGCCAGAGGACTTGGCCTACACTCTCCACGCTGGCCAGACGGGTTGGAGAGGCCCAGTGGTCGTGAGCTTTACTAGCGCTTACACATGTTAAGCAACCCCGGGTGACCGTAAGTGGCATAAAACATATCTCGAGATCCTCCATGCCTCGGAAGCCACGTTAAGTCATTGGTCCGGATATCATCATTGATCAGACAACTTTAGTGAGCTTGAAAGACCCATGTCCAGCAGTGGACTTCTTGCCGCTAAGATGATGATGACATAAACCTACCTACCATATAATTATAGCTACCAAACTCATGTACTTATTTACTTTACATAAACAATACTTTAACTTACTATTAAGAAAGGGTTTCTCTTTCTCCACTTTGGTCTCCCTGGAGTCTTGTGGTCGTGTCACCGACACCGGCGACTCCATGTAGCTCTTGCAGCTCTCGGATTCTAACTGTCAACAAAAGCAAAGTTTTAGTTGGAGAGATCATTGATTGTAATGAGCCTACCAATCTTCAGTTCCATAGACCACATCCATACGCTGCGGCAGGTTATACAGAAGACCAAGCAGTATAGCCGGCCACTATACTTAGTGTTTGTGGACTATAAGAAGGCCTTTGATTCGATCGAAACATGGGCCTTGCTTCAGTATCTCCAGCAGTACCACATTGACCATCGGTATATCAAAGTGTTGAAGTGTTTAATAGGAACGCCACTATGACAGTCCGAGTACAGAAGCAGAGCATGAGGGATATTCCACTGCAGAGAGGTGTGAGACGAGACGTAATATCTCCGAAACTGTTCAACGCCGCTGTGGAGGATGCCTTCAAGCTCCCGGTATGGGATGGACTTGGCATTAACATCAACGGCGAGTATATCACTCACCTTCGATTTGCTGATGACGTCGTTATCATGGCGGAGTCGCTGGAGGACTTAAGTACCATGCTCAATGACCCTATTGAAGTTTCCCAATAAGTGGGTCTTAAAATAAACATGGACAAGACGAAAATAATGTCGAATGTCCATGTTTTGCCTTGGCCGGTTTCTGTTGGGAACGCCATCCTTGAAGCTATAGACCAATATGTTTATCTGGGTCAATTTATGCAGGTTGGAAGTTGCATCTTCGAAGACGAGGTCTTTCGACGAATCCTCGGCTGGGCAGCGTTCGGGAAGCACCGCAGTGTCTTCTCATTCAAAATACCTCAGTGCGTAAAGACGAAAGTCTATAATCAATGTTTGTTATCAGTCATGACTTACGGGTCCGAAACGTGGTCTCTTACTATGTGCCTGTGGAGAGGGCTATACTCGGTTACTTTGCGAGATCGAATCAGAAACGAGGAGATTCGTAGAGGAATAAAGGTTACTGACATAGCTCAGCGGATTAGCTCTTTGAAGTGGCAGTGGGCAGGTTACATAGCGAGTAGAACCGATGGCCGATGGGGCAGAAAGGTTCTCGAATGGCGACCACGTACCGGCAAGCACACCGTTGGACACCCACCGATCAGGTGGTCGGAAGACCTGACTAAGCTCGCAGAAATACGCTGGACGCAAGCCGCTTCCAACCGGATTTTAAGCATACCTTAAGTGTGAGAAACTTAGTAAGTAAAACTGAGTAAGGCATGGGATAAGTACAAAATAACCCAAAGGTTAGACGTGCTACCGATTCTGAATCGGCCCCATCGAAGATAAGTAAAACTGATACGAATAAATAGTAGGACTAACTGAGAACAGTACTAAAACAAAAACAAATACATAGAATGAGATGTGCGACCACACATAATTTTGCCCGTTGTAGTTTAATTTTGCCGCCATATCCCAGCGGCGTGTTGTCGGGTCTATTCTCGCCTCGCATCTGTCACGTTAACTTGAAATGTGATGATTTGCGTGATAGCGAGACTCGAGCTGTTACGATTTCTGTGAAATGTAAACTTATTTGTTCACTACAGGACTTAATAGGCGGGTTAGTTGGTAGGGGGAGAACTCAATAAACATAAAATTACTAGGTGTGCCCGCGACTACATTCTCGTACATTACTAATTAATTATCCGTGACTAGCTCCGTGGCGCAGCGGTCAACACGCCATTCTGCGACACGGAGTGACCAGGTTCGATCCCCGGCCAGGTCAAGATGGAAAATGATCTTTTTCAGATTGGCCTGGGTCTTGGATGTGTATCTATATATGTATTTGTTATAAAATATAGTAACGTTGAGTTAGTATCCCATAACACAAGTGTCGAACTTACTTTGGGGCTAGCTCAATCTGTGTGATTTGTCCGTATATATTTATTTATTACCTATGTTATGTTTGTTTATTTATTTATTGTGACATAAACGATTAGTTCCATTAACATTTATCACACATTAATTGAACAATTATGTACAAGTAAGGAAATAATAACATTTTAAATAAAATTACCTATAATAACATGGATAAACAATAATTTGTATTGTAATAATGCAGGTGTAATCATACTTAGACCATTGACTAGCTTCGTGGCGCAGCGGTCAACACGCCAGCCTGCGACACGGAGTGACCGGGTTCGATCCCCGGCCAGGTCAAGATGGAAAATTATCTTTTTCAGATTGGCCTGGGTCTTGGATGTGTATCTATCTATGTATTTGTTATAAAATATAGTATCGTTGAGTTAGTATCCCATAACACAAGTCTCGAACTTACTTTGGGGCTAGCTTAATCTGTGTGATTTGTCCGTATATATTTATTTATTTATTATTTATTACCTATGTTATGTTTGTTTATTTATTTATTGTGACATAAACGATTAGTTCCATTTACATTTATCACACATTAATTGAACAATTATGTACAAGTAAGGAAATAATAACATTTTAAATAAAATTAGAATAACATGGATAAACAATAATTTGTATTGTAATAATGCAGGTGCAATCATACTTAGACCATTTGTCAAAAAACGAAGGCATTGCGATAATGGTTTATAGGTCGTCCAAAGGGGACGTACAATTGTATGGGGCCCACGTCATATCATAACCTTATTCGTGTTGGGTATGGTGGGATACTTCGAACTGCGAGTGCGAAGAGGATTGGCATTAGTGACTTATATATTTAAATTATTAAGAGGCAAATTTATAATGCAGACATACTGCAAGTAGTAGATTTCTGTGTTCCAGATAGGTATGTGGATCGCCGGCGAAGGCCGAAACTTTTTATGGTACCTCATGGGAAAACCAATTTAGTGGACAAAGCCCCTCTGACGCGTGCGCTGCACACCCTGAATAAAATTGCTGAAAACATCGACCTTTTTGAGTGTTCACTGGGTGAATTCACAAGGACAGCTCTCTATGTTATTTGTTATAATAATAATAATAAATATATACGGACAAATCACACAGATTGAGCTAGCCCCAAAGTAAGTTCGAGACTTGTGTTATGAGATACTAACTCAACGATATTATATTTTATAACAAATACATATATAGATACACATCCAAGACCCAGGCGAATCTGAAAAAGATCATTTTCCATCTTGACCTGGCCGGGGATCGAACCCGGTCACTCCGTGTCGCAGGCTGGCGTGTTGACGTGTTGACCGCTGCGCCACGGAGCTAGTAATAATGTATAAGGAATGTAGCTTGGACGAATAAACCACGTAGATATGATTGGCTAGTCTATTGCATTACGTACAAAACCCGTAAAAATAGATTTTAAGCTGTAGTAAATAAATAAATAAATAACTGTAGAAAAAAATTAAGTAGTCTAACCTGTGTCTTGTACGTCTAAATGTTTATCTGTCAATTTTCATAAAACTTATTTAATTCGTTTATGAGTTATGGAGAACATACGTATACAGAAAAAAAAATCTAGAAATCAGTTTAGTTTCAGTATCATGTACGCTTATAAACACGATATCTCTGAAACCAAAATAACTTACTATTTTAGTTATAGGATATTAGTAGAACATATATTTTTCTGTCTTTTTAAATTAAATTAATTTAAAAAACAAAATTATATTTAAAAATGACATAAAAAAGGCATAAATCAAATGTTACCCTAAAATATAATAATAAAAAAGAAAAGGACTAGTGTAATACTATAGGATCACAAACTATTTCTCAAATGGACAAATATTATACTAATAATTATTTTTTAAAACTCGCTTTCCGTTCCATCTTTATTTCTGCGACACCCGACAGGGCTCATATTGTACCTATTTAAATTACAGTGCAGTGACTATATTGTAAAAGCTGATGTATTGTACAATATGAAATGCATATAAATAAATTGAAATTGAAAAATTTAAAAATAAATAAAATTTCATTTATCATACAGAACCCTCGTGAGTTCGACTCGCACTTGGTCGATTTTATTTTGGTCGCTTAACGTCCCTGCTATTTAATTTAGCCGCGTCTATCCGCGCATCTGTCACGCCAACTCGATATGTGATGATTTGCGTGATAGCGAGCGCGTGACATGAACACGGCATAACACGGTACGGTTTCTGAGAGATCGAGATATATACTTACCTTTACTCGTCTTTTTTTGTGTAACGCAATTTTAGATGCAACACTTGCACACGTGGTTTTAATGAATTGTTTATATAAAATTCTCCTTTCTGAGCTTTGGTTGGCCAGTTTTTGTAGTAAGTTCTCCCTTCTGAGCTTTGGTTGGCCAGTTTTTGTAGTACCTAAGCATCCAAGTCATCCCGCCATCTCCCCCGAGGTCTTCCAGGTCGACGGTGACCGTTTGTTGGGGTCCAGGCTGACAGAAATCCAGCCCAAAGCATTGGCGGCTCTCTCTTTCAAGCCAAAACGTCTGAACGGATCTTGACGAAATTTTGCACATAGATAGGTTATAACCTGGCTCACATAGGCTACCTTTCATCCCGGAAAAAATAACTACTCTTCACGCGGGATTGACATCAACGTAAGCGGAGCCACGGGCGACAGCTGATAAATTATAAAGGAGATGGGAATTCGTGGGACCAGAATTTATCAAAATTTAAGGTGTACTAAATATCAGTCATTTTTTGTAATAAATCTCACAAAATATTGTAACATTTTACCATACAGAAAACTTACAATATGTATAACTAAATAATCGATAAAAAGTGAACTCGATTAATATTTAACATTAAAAAAATCGTATAAATATATGAAAATCGATTCACAAGTCACAATAAAGTCAAATATCTTTAATTTTACTATTTTTTTTGTACGCAATGGTTCCTTTCAAATAAGGTAACTTTGATTTGTATAATACTTTACTTAGAATTGACTAGCTCCGTGGCGCAGCGGTCAACACGCCTGACTGCGACACGTAGTGACCGGGTTCGATCCCCGGCCAGATCAAGATGGAAAATGATCTTTTTCAGATTGGCCTGGGTCTTGGATGTTTATCTATATATGTATTTGTTATAAAATATAGTATCGTTGAGTAAGTATTCCATAACACAAGTCTCGAACTTACTTTGGGGCTAGCTAAATCTGTGTGATTTGTCAAAAAAAAAAAAAAAGAAACATACTTGGGCCCACGAATATATGGAAATAAATAAATATAAATATCACAAACAAAACAAATCACACAGATTGAGCTAGCCCCAAAGTAAGTTTGAGACTTGTGTTATGGGATACTAACTCACTCTCGTGTCGCAGGCTGGCGTGTTGACCGCTGCGCCACGGAGTTAACCGAGTAACGGAAGTAAGTACCTAAATTATTTGATTCCTTGAATCACACTTCAAAGAATAATTCAGGAATACCGAACATGCAAGCATGGTCACGAACACATCTAGAATTAACATAAAAAGTATAAAAACTCCAGAGTGCCTTATAAACATTATCAATATTAATAGTCTCAATCAGATGCAGCTCCATACGGCCCACAAAAAGACGAGACGGCGCGCATCGCGGCGACATCTCGCGGGATCAAATGCCTAGGGCTGGCACAAAGCTGTTAGGGATTTTTTCGTTTTTATTTAGTGTGAAAGTTTTAGGCGCGTTGGGCATTTTTTGAGATGGAAAAAGAACAAAAAACTCGCGACACTGTTACCGTTACTGTAACAGACAACTTTGTATATAAGAAATTGTATAAATGTAAATAATAAGAAAAAGACATACAAATAAATAAAGATTCATATGTGAACAAGTTTTTTTTGCATTTTTTTAATGAAAATCTAAAGAACCTAGCTAAGAACAAAAACAGGTCTACTAAATTTTCATATGCACAAGAATCATTAAAATTGGCAAAGAGCAAACTCATAGATATAGCACGAATAAAGTAAAAAATCCGAAAGACATGTCGTAACTAGGTACACCAAATAATTTCGTTCGGAACCCACAGTTCGTACTTGTACGGTTTTTATTATCTGTAGGCAAAATAAATAAAAAACGTAATTAATTGCCAAAAATAGAGTTTATAGAATACCGATTCGCTCAAACCAGTTTAGTTCCGTAGTCATTACTAATAGGTTATATTAATTCTCATTTCTTTTGGCGTGACAAAGTCTTATAAATCTATGAACGCTGGCTGAACGCACGAAAAAGTGTCACTGTCCGCGTGAAAGCAAGAGCAAGGAACAAGCGATATAAGCACGATCGGCCTAAGTGTTCGGCTTGTGACGCATCTGTCTTTCTTCCACCGTTATCACGTAAAATTATCGTTCGGAAACCGACATTACAGACAAGAGATAACGTCTTTTAAATCGATGAACTCCGGCTGAACGCACGAAAAAATGTCCCGTTCCGCGTGCAAGAGAGAGCGCGGAAAAAGCGATAGAGAGGCACGATCAATCTAAGCGTTCGGTTTGTGACGCATCTTTTCTTCCAACATTATCACGTAAATTATCGTCCGGAAACCGACTTTACAGTTTTTTTTTTATTATCTTTTTGTCTATTTTTATTTTTAGATTTGTGTCAGTGGCCAGCCCTGGCGGACATGTCGCGATGTTAAAGCCGCATTAATCCGCGTCTCCATAATTTATCGCTACACGTGCGCGCAGAAATAGAAGGATTATTTTAATTGCTAGACGTGGATGACGGAAACTGTTTTTAACCCCTGACGCAAAAGAGGGGTGTTATAAGTTTGACTGCTATGTGTGTGTCTGCCACCTATTAAAACGGTGAACGGGGGTGTTTTTAGGGTTTCGTACGTCAAAAGGCAAAAACGGAAGCCTTATAGGATCACTTGGTCGTCCGTCTGTCTTCAAAATTCAAAATTCAAAACGTTTATTCAATATAGGTTTCTTTGAACACTTATTAATTGTCATATTTCACTTCTCAACAATCGTTGACGTCTAAAATTTACTTATGGCTAAGTTTAATCTGTCTGTCTGTCAGTCTGTCAAGAACCTTTTTCTCAGGAGCGCGTAAAGGTATTAAGCTGAAATTCATATCAAATACTCAGGTCTGCTGTCCCTTGCAGTTGTAAAAAAAATCAAGCTTCTGAGCCAACGCAATCAAAAGATACAGCTGGTTATGTCGCAATTTTTCGTGTTTTTTTGACATTCGCAAGGGAATCAAAACCTACAGGGTACTTCCCGTGACCTCAGAATCTTGAAATTTAGTACGAAGCAACGTCTTATAGCACAGATAAAGGAAAAAATGCGAAAAGCATAAATTTTGAGTTACATCATATAATACAAATATTTTTAATAATTTCTAACTTATCCTTTCCTTACTAATATTATAAATGCGAAAGTGAGTTTATTTGTTTGTTACGATTTCACGCTGTAACTACTGAACTGATCATCATGAAATTTTGCATACAAGTTCCCTGGAGTACGGAGAAGGACACAGGCTACCTTTTATCCCGGGAAAAACTACTATTCCCGAGGGATCGACATTGACGCGGGTGGAGCCGCGGGCGAAAGCTAATTATAATGTACGGAACCCTTAGTGCGCGAGTTCGACTCGCACTTGGCCGGTTTTTTTTAAAACAGGTTTCCTCGCGATAGTTATTTCTTAGTTATCATTATCATCATTACAGCCGCAAAAAGTCCACTGCTGGACAAGGGCCTCTCCCAGGGATTCTTCGTTCCATGGGTGGATATTGTCATACTCACCACGCTTGGCAGGCGGGTTGGCGAGCGCGGTTTCTTTGGCTTCTTGTGCTTCCGACGCTGCTGCCCATCGGAAGCATTTTAACCCTTTCCCACTTACCATCAGGTGAGATGGGAGACAAATGCTTAATTCAATATTTAGTAAAAAAAAAAAAACCCGTCAATCGCGGAAACGCAGACACAATGGAGTTTTTATTGTGTTATGCGGCCAGATCTGGCCTCTTGGGGGTTGAAGGATTAAACCTGGGGAAGGATATATTTGTTGGATTTGGTATGGGAATGAAGGTATTGGGATACCACTATCTCGGATGAGTGGGGGAAAGCAAGTAGCAACTAGGGAGGCCGAGCACGCGTTCTGATGCCATACCTCATACCTGTAACCACTCGTTCCTGAAATCACACGCTCACTCATCACGAAAACTACTTAGCCAATAAAGATGAAATTTGGCAGGAAGGTAGATTGTGTCTAGCAGACGTCCACTAAGAAAGGATTTTCAGAAATTCCGGCCCTTAGGGGGTGAAATAGGGGTTGTAATTTATATGAAACCTCGTTATTTTTAAAGTGAGACACATCATCATCATCATCATCATATCAGCCGCAAGAAGTCCACTGCTGGACATAGGCCTCCCCCAAGGATTTCCAATACGACCGGTTGGAAGCGGCCTGCATCCAGCGTCTTCCTGCGACCTTAGTCAGGTCATCCGACCATCTGGTTGGTGGGTGTCCGACGCTGCGCTTGCCGATACGTGGTAGCCATTCGAGAACCCTTCTGCCCCATCGGCCATCGGTTCTACGCGCTATGTGCTAAAGTGAGACACATAACATTTTTAATTTATTTTAGTAGTTAGTTGAAAATAATAATGGATTTATTAAACTTTGAAAATTACATTCCTATAGGGGGTGAAATAGGGGTTGCATCTTTGTATGAATCTTGAATTCCCTCCCCGCGTCGCTGTTTCCCGACTCGTACAATTTAGGGATTTTCAAGGCAAGAGTGAATAGGCATTATTTGACTTTGCGTGCACCACCCTAGACCTCATCGTTGCTTCCCATCAAACAAGATAGAGGTTAAACCTAAGATTTATAAAAAAACAAATTCAAAGCTCTCAAAATTTTCTTTAAAAAAAAATTTCGTAATTTTTGACTATTTTTGAGGCGAGACACATGACGTTTTTGAATTAGTGGTTAGTAAAAAAAAGTAGTAAATTGGATTTTAAAAAAAATACATCCCTGAGGGTGCATTAGGGGTTGCAAATTGAGTTTGTTTGTTACGCTTTCACGCCTTTACTACTACGCGGGCGGAGCCGCGGGCGAAAGCTATTAATTTAATAAGAGTATACATCCACTCGAAAAACAACACACTCCTTTTTAGTTTTAGGTTAATTGTTCTAGTATATATATTTTGTTTTATTTCTGTATAGATTTCACATTACTTTGTCATTAGGGTTTCCACCGGCAGTATTTATTTAGAGTATGTATATTACAGTAAATTATGTACAAGATTCAATTTGACATTCAATTTAATAGTGCGGGAAGACACACTCCTTGTTTGGCCCTCTTGTAAATAGATACTTACCACGGCGGCCGCTCGTAACGCAGCCTGTAGCCGTTCTATGTGTTGTATGGCAGCTCTGAGGATCTCTAATTTGGGTAATCTTCCACTTCCAGCTCGCGCTCGTATCCTTAGCTCCTCGAATGCAGCGTTAACCTGAAAGCAAACATGAGAATTATAATTTAACAAGCTCTTATTTAACTTGCAATGTATATGTGTGGTATCCGGCAGAGTAGAATAGGACCACTCCAAATCTTCCCGTGGATGTCGTAGAAGGCGACTTAGGAATTACAAGGCTAAACAAAGCTTATAAACATCTAAGAGACCTTTACAACCCGTCTGGCGAGCGCGGAGGGTGTAGGCCAGGTCCTCTAGCTGCTCTGGCCAAGTATAGCCCTAGTAGTACAGAGAGGGTCGTGTTCCTGTAGTGGATACTAAAAAGGACCCGATGATGATGATGATGATGATGTATGTAACTATGTTTGTTCGGGATCTTACACAACAAATAGATATCTTCCACCAATTGAGCTGAAATTTTGTATACTCGTTTAGTTTAAATGACAATGCATGGTTGTGTGTGACATCATTCTGAATCTAGCATGGTGGAACTAGCGGACTAGCCAGTTTTGATGCACTCCGACAAATATCAAATTATCTAAAGGACTCGCTGGCACCTATAAGCTAGTAAAATGCTCAAGAAACAAATTTAAAAATATCGACACTCTGGTTTTCGAGATATCTTGGCTTAAATATTTAGAAAATTAGACGCAAGAAACACCCTGTGTTAAATAAATACTTTCTTGGCGTACACATTATTACTAGATTTTCTACGGTAAAAGCTCAGATCCCAAGGAGCATTGGATACTCAATAAAACCTGACTGTTTGGTAATGAAGTTTCTGGGATCTGGCTATTTTGGGACTTGGACCTTCTGGGATTTGGACATTCTGGGATATGGACGTTTTGAACCCTCTGGGATTTGGACTAATTCATCTATGATTTGGACATTTTGAACCTAAACTCGTTTAATGCTGCCTACCACTTGACTGTAGGCCGGTACAAGTATTGCAGAATTGAAGAACGTCGGGAGACCAAAATACCTAGCTACACGTAAAAAAATCTTAATAGCGCGTTCTAAAAAACTCCCAACACCATCTACTAAAGAAATGCAAGTAGAAAAGAGTTTATTTGTTTAGAAACACAGTTCCGTGAATATACTCGTACCTTTGAATATTACAGATACATTTAAATCACAAAATGCATCACTACAAATTTTTAAATAAAAAAAAAATTACGGCTAATTTACGATCTTCGAATACAACAGATAGTATGGACACCAAGTCACTGATGTCGACAATAAAAACAGCAGATTCTCCTTTTTTATAATTAATAATTATTTTGACCCGCCCCGGCTTAGAACGGATGCGATAAATTATACATAAAATCCTTCCTCTTGAATCACTCTATCTATTAAAAAAAACCGCATCAAAATCCGTTGCGTAGTTTTAAAAATCTAAGCGGCAGCAGGAAGCGACTTTGTTCTATACTATTTAGTAATGAAAAAGCTGATTATTTAGGTACGCTTAATTTTAATTGAATCTTATATAGGTATTAAAATATCTTAAGAAAACTCTTTCCGAACCTTGAAGGGGTCATTCAGCCTGTTGATATAAACACTTTTCCTATGGGACCAAATATAGGAACTCAAAAAAAAAATACACTTCCAAACAAAAATGTTCGGCCGCCCGGTCATATTGTATGTATGTATGGGAACGTAAAAAAATGGGTTAGGAGCATTGGTCCCAAAGGAAAAGTTGTTCATATCGACGAGCTGAATCAGCCCTTCAAGGATCGGACTGGGTTTTCTTTACATATTGTATATTGTGTAAAGGTATAGTATGATAATTGGTAACCTTGAAATATAGATATATGCCATCGTGGTTTGTGGAACTATAAAAAATATCAGGTCAAGGGTGTCATCCGTGATGTATTTCAAAGATGGTCGGGGTGTCATCCTCAACTACCTGTCCGGTGGTTTCAGTTATGGCAACAGGTACGCGCGCCCGGCCTTCCGAGCTGCTACTTGCTTTCCCCCATTCTACCTAGTGAGTAGTATCCCAATTCCTTTCATTCCCTTCCCAAATCCAACAAATTCCTATCCTTCCCCAGCTTCAAAATGCTTGCGATGGGCAGCAGACGAAAGAAGACGAAAACATGTCGGCCTATAGCTGACTTCGTACGTGAGTAATCCATAGTTTGCATATTAATAATATGTACATATTAATATTATTATTTTTCGGTTTAGAAATAAATACTTCTCGGCTTAGAAAGTCGGTAATAATGATAAACACTGACCTAGGTCAAGAGTATCATGGGAGGCATTTGATCTGATTGGAGGAATGTTCTGACTATTCTACAAGTATTTAATATAACTGCTTTTTGCATTGAGATATAGGTGTGAGGATGTAAATCGAGATGAGATAGAGCATTCTTAGATCCATGGATAAAGCTTGGTGTAACTGTTTGTTGACGGTTTGTTGCCGCTTCTTCTGCACTCCGCCTTGGAAGCGGCGTAAACTTAGCTTTAAGTAACTTATTGACGTCAACAATATTAATGTTGTAAATAATAATGTGTAATTTAACGTTTACCAAATGATATTTAAAATATCTTACGATGAATAAAATATTTTGACTTTGACTTTGACTTTGTTTGGGTATAACGCCTGTCGTTGAAATGACTACTGGTATTAGTGTTGCTTTCTGTAAGTTCCAGAGCCTACATATCTTCCTACATATCATCGTCTTTGAGGTATTTATATTTGCTTATTTTTTTGGAGATAGTGGATTGTAGGTTGTGAGTATTTGGTAAACCTATATCAATAATCATAGCTGTTTTATTAGTTTTATCAATTGCAGTGATGTTCGGTCTGTTAAGGGCCCGTACTACCTCACACTGCGTTGTATGATTGACTGTTATATCAATAATAATTAAATACTCAAGTTGAAATAAAAATGCAGCAAAGTTCAGGACTAACTCTGGTAACTATATGACTTAAAAACACGATTGCGTTAAATTTTCTCGATAAAAAAAAATTGCAAAGTTGCCTCCAAATCACGTCTAATTTACTCGGTACATAGCATTATTCACCAAATACATTAAAATTTACCTTGAAACTTTTGATTATTATTGCATTACAGATAAGGCAGCCATCATATGTTTTTCTTTTTCGAATAACCCTTGAATATTACTAAAAAACGAAAATATCCAAAGTAGCCAACGCGTTTAGACCATCCGCGTTTGTATCGCCATGCCGCCTGGCATATGACGGGCTCTTAAAGTGCGATATGCGATCTGTTAAAATGTTATCATTATTACTTGCCCATTAATATAATCTAAGCCCATTATAATAATAAAGGACAGCCTCCGTGGTCCAGTGGTTAAGGCGTTTGCCTGTTGACCCGGGGCACAGAATTAATATAAGTACTAACCCGGGGGTCGTGGGTTCGATTCCCACCGGAAGCATACTTTGTTTAGTTGTTTCCAGTTTGGTTAGGACATTGCAGGCTTGAATCACCTGATTGTCTGATAATAAAGATGATGCCCTGCCTCGGAAGGTTCGTTAAGCCGGTGGTCCCGGCTGCCATCTGGTAGTCGTTAAAGGAACCACGTCAGAGGCCGAGAGGCGGTTCCGAAGAACTCTGACACCAGGGTGTGCATAGTCGATTGACCGTGACACCTACTCGAAATGATGATGATAATAATAATAATATAAGCCCTATTTTGTGCTTTGGTTGGCCATATGAATTGAAAAAATAACAACTATAGACCATGATGTAACCCCTTGAATCAAATTACCAAAATAAAACTTCACAAATAAGATCAAACCATAATTAACAAATTACTCACGAACACCGTCAAAACATATAAATAACGTCATTTTCCTCATTAAAATATAAAATTCTTGCGACTCGGCTTCAATGGGCCGTTTCTAATAAGCGGTGTTTTGTAAATGTAAGGGTGAGTGCATACTGAGCTTTACATGAGCTCGAGATATTATTGATCATATGATTTATCATAGACCTGTCTCTAAGATCTGGATACTTTTCCTACCTACACTATCCCACGACTTAGTCATTTTTGTGTGCAGTTTAGTAAAATCTAGAATCATTATCAATAAAAACCTATTATTTCAAGAATTATAAATACGCCGCTGTCCTTCATCATCAGGTCTTTTTTAGTCTCCACTGCAGGAGCACGACCCTCTCTGTACTACCAGAGCCATACTAAGTCAGAGCAGTCAGAGGACTTGGCCTACACTCTCCACGCTGGCCAGCGGGTTGGAGAGGTCTCACAGATGTTTATAAGCTTTGTTTAGCTTGTATTTCCTAAGTCGCCTTCTACGACATCCACGGGAGGATTTGGAGTGGTCCTATTCTACTGCCGTAGTAAATAAAACAATTGTACATTTAAATTCTACTTACATTCATAATAAATAAAAACATAAATATCTTAATATATATAAATCTCGTGTCACAATGTTTGTCCTCAATGGACTCCTAAACCACTTAACCGATTATAATAAAATTCGCACACCATGTGCAGTTCGATCCAACTTGAAAGATAGGATATTCGCGGACGAAGTCGCTGGCAACAGCTAGTACTTCTATATAATAATATAATAATAATAAATATATACGGACAAATCACACAGATTGAGCTAGACCCAAAGTAAGTTCGAGACTTGTGTTATGGGATACTAACTCAACGATACTATATTTTATAACAAATACATATACAGACACACATCCAATACCCAGGCCAATCTGAAAAAGATCATTTTCCATCTTGACCTGGCCGGGGATCGAACCCGGTCACTCCGTGTCGCAGGCTGGCATGTTGACCGCTGCGCCACAGAGCTAGTCAAACATGGCCAAATATGGCCAAATCATGGGTCAAGCAGTGGAGACTAAAAAGACCTGATGATGATGATGATGAACAACTCACACATATTGAGCTAGCCATATGAACAGAATCCCGTTTTTGCCCTTTGGGAACGGAACCCTAAAAATGTGACTTTAATGTTAGCCCGTATACAAAATCCTTTATAACAACGGATCCGTGAATACCTATGCGTACGCCTTTAGAGGACACAAAGACACGCATTTTGACAGATTTATTTGACGACAATCACAATATTTAACAGCACTACAAAACGACGTAAAAATAAATTGTAGCGGCGCCGTAAATTTAGCTTTACGCGATATTAAGATGTCGTATATTCAAGTCTTTATTGACCGAGTCTGGCTATTTTGGGCTCGAGGGTTGCTGTGGACTGACTCACGTTTTTTTTAGCTACGGGAGGGACAGAGTCATGATTTTATTTATTTAAAAACTCTATAACAACAATGTAATTGGCGGACTTAAAGCCAAAGGCTTTATCTACCAGTCAACCAACAGGTGATGCCGAGAATAAAATGTAGTAGAAATAAGTGCAAAATAATATTATAATAATTAAAAGCCATACAAAAGTGTTTGTAGTTATATACTAAATAATAAATAAAATATAAACTTACATACCAAAATACATAAATAAAAATACAGTGATACATATATGTGTGGGATGGATCCGCCCACTACCAGCTCGAGGCCCTGGAAGCTATCGACAGACGTGCCAGAAGACTCGTCGATGATGAGATGCTTACGGTAAAACGACTCCAGAGCCTCAAACACCGCCGATTAGTAGCTAGTCTGTGTGTCTTTTACAGACTGCATTTCGGTGAGTGCGTACAGGAACTGCACGATCTAATTCCCCCTGAACCATTCCATCTTCAGACGACACGCATTCCATCCATATGTAGTCGATATTTCTGCTCATCGCACCTCAAGATTCGCCTCCTCCTTTATTTTGCGAACCGCGAAGAAATGGAATTCCCTCCCCGCGTCGCGGTTTCCCGACTCGTACAATTTAGGGATTTTCAAGGCAAGAGTGAATAGGCATTATGAGTTTGCGTGTACCACCTAGACCTCATCGTTGTTTCCTATCTGGCAAGATGGAGGTCAAACGCACTCAAATTTACGATAAAAAAAGTATATACTAGTTACATAAATATTTCATACTCATTTAAAATGGTGAGGGAAATATGCGCGTACTGAGTTTTTAAATGCCAGACAACTACGGCTACTACATGATATAAAGGCAGCTTTTGGGTTGGAGAATAAATAAGATTTCTTTCTGTGTGAATTAATTTTTTTTTGGTGGTCGAGGAGCCTGTACCTATTTCATTACAGTGCCCTCGCCACCTACAGTTAGCGGAATTAACTGCTGCGTCCTGCCGGCATGCCTCATCATCATCATCATCATCATCATTTCGAGTAGGTATCACGGTCAATCGACCATACACACCCTGGTGTCAGAGTTCTTCAGAACCGCCTCTCGGCCTCTGACGTGGTTCCTTTAACGACTACCAGATGGCAGCCGGGACCACCGGCTTAACGTGCCGTCCGAAGCACGGAATCATCTTTATTATCGGATAATCAGGTGATTCAAGCCTGCAATGTCCTAACCAAACTGAAAGCAACTAAACAAAGTATGCTTCCCGTGGGAATCGAACCCACAACCCACGGTACAGGCAAACGCCTTAACCACTGGACCACGGAGGCCGGATGCCTGATCTATAAGGTCAAGAGTGTCATTCTGCGAATTGCCTATCGGGTGTCAGGTATAGCATCGGGTACGCGCGCTCGGCTCCCGAACTGCTACTTCATCATCAGGTCTTTTTAGTCTCCACTACAGGAGCATGACCCTCTCTGTACTACTAGAGCCACACTTGGCGAGAGCAGTCAGAAGGCTTGGCCTACACTCTCCACGCTGGCCAGACGGGTTGGTGAGGTCTCTTAGATGTTTATAAGCTTTGTTTAGCTTGTATTTCCTAAGTCACCTTCTACGACATCCACGGGAAGACTTGGAGTGGTCCTATTCTACTCTGCCGGATACCACACGGCTATCTCTTACTGCTACTTGCTTTCCCCTATTCAACCGAGTACTTATCCCAATATCTTGATTCCCTTTCCAAATCCTAAATGTATATCCTTCCACAGCCTAAAAATGTTTCCGATGGGCAACAGCTTCGGAAGCACAAGAAGCCAAAGAAACTGCGCTCGCCAACCCGCCTGCCAAGCGTGGTGGGTATAACAATATCCTCCCATAGAACAAAGAATCCTTGGTAGAGATGTTTGTCCAGCAGTGGAATTCTTACGGCTGAAATGATGATGACGATATGCTGGTAGATAAACCTACCCTAGAGGGTTGATTTCAGGTAGAATGTCGGCCGTAAAAATTTTCGCCAAATCATATCACAGAAATCGCGGGCAACAGCTAGTTGTACGATATAATTAATTGTTTGACTGTGTCAGTGTGTGAGTCTGTGTGTAAAACTGTGAATGCCCATAACAGATTTTATGTCTTGCTTGCTCATTGACATTAATGAAAACCGCATTTAACACCGCATTATGTTATGTTTAGTTTGAGAGATGTACTTTACGCGTCTTCAGTGATTTTCGAGTTACAATGTGTTGTTACTAATTTAGTCAAAATATATCAAAAAATATAGTAAAACTAGCTTTCGCCCGCGGCTACGCCCGCGTTAATGTCGATCCCTCGAGAATAGTACTTTTTCCGGGATAAAAGGTAGCCTATGTCCTTCTTCGCACTCCAGAGAACTTGTATGCAAAATTTCATGATTATCGGTTCAGTAGTTACGACGTGAAAGCGTAACAAACAAACAAACAAACAAATAAACAAACTCACTTTCGCATTTATAATATTAGTTAGGATTGTTTTAATAATTTTAAATTCCAAAAATATATGAAGAGATGTATTGACTTTATTTGCACCTACCGCCCAAACAAAAAGTTGGGACACCACAGGAAGCAAAACTCAAGATCATGGTATTATATTGGTAAAAGGTATTCCAAAACGTCCACATTACTAAAGAATATATACACTACGCGACATTACGAAAATCACTCAAGACGCGTAAAGATCATCTCTCAAACTATTAAACACTAGCGGCTTGTCCCGGCTTCGCACGGAAAGATATAGGTATTTAAATAGCCTATGTTCATCCAGGATAATGTAGGATTCTAATGGAGAAAGAATTTTGCAAATCTTCTGCAAACAAACAATCAAATCTTTCCTCTTTATAATATTAGTATAGATATAGATAAAATAATGTGGTGTTAAATGCGGTTTTCATTAATTCGTATAGGTATGAGAAAAACATGACTGAAGGCATTTGTTGTATTGGTAATTATGTATATCGTAATTTTAATTTAATTATTTATCTTTAAAGTGAATATATAACTAAATATTTTGTGAATATTTCAAGCGTCTACCTGTTGCCGTTATCAATATCGAAAAACTATTATTTTATTCTATTTTATTGTATTTGTTATAACGGCAATAGAAATACATCATCTGAGACAAATTCAACTGTCTTACTATAACGGTTCATGAGATACAGCCTGGTGACTGATGGACAGATAGACAGACCATATTAATAGGGTTCTTTTTTTTACCCTTTGGGTATAGAACCCTAAAAATTATGTTCCACGTTGAGCCAGCGACGTGGTACACGGGTGCTGAGTATCGTCCAATGGATGTTGCACAAAGTTTACTTTATTTAAGGTTAATTTCTAGCCAAATTAAAAATGGTGAAAATGCCAATAGGAGACAAGTAATATTTTTTTTTCTTTTATTCTATTTGTCCACCAAACTTCATTCAGAAGCTTATTTTAGCCAGTGTCTAGTTATTTTTCGAGTAATTCTTGCTTGTGTATCAACGAAACGATGGTGTGATTCTTTTCGACCCTGTCGACAATTCCTACGAATCCACTGGCTTGATCTTAAACGACGCAATGAGGTGAGCAAACACCAGCCCGCTAAGTAAATCTCACTACAGCCGCACCATGACACTTTATTTTAGTTATTCCTTACTTTGTTCGTAAACATGGGTATTTATAACACCAAATTACACCGATTTCACATTATAAAGTCCACTAGAAACAATTTGCAAAACAATCCGAAACAAAAGCCGTGCAGTCCGCCGAAATTCCCGCCAAGAACTCGACAAGCAATTTTATAAAAAAAATTTTTTTTTTAAATGGCTGTGCTCCAAGTGAGCTTTCGTTACTTCACTGGGTGTTTGAGGCGAGGACAGAGTGCCCTCAACCTTTATAAACAACATCACCAAAGGGCGCCCAGGAGGGACGGACCTCGGCTTTGGGCGTTGCCTGTGTGCGCAAGGCTTGGAGAGACAGCAAACTCTCATATTGCCTGATGGGCCGCGTATACGTGCATGCATAGCCTCAAGGGCCAAAAATCTAAAAAACCCGACCGAGTTACACAAGGTTCATCAACAATAGCGCGTTTTAAAATTGACCCAGCGCCATCTAGTTCGCGAAATAGGAGCCGAGTTTATTAATTTGCTATTTATAAGTTGTAGCATTTATGTCCGTAAAGTTGATGTTTTAGCTGATGTCACATTGCTTATAAGACTTCTGTGAAGAATACAAATCTAACAAGGCCTCAATTCTTCAAAATTGGTCAAGCCATTGGGGTTACAGAAAGTGACAGCTCTTTGCAAGTTTTTGCCAGACTAGGTACGTTCGCCATTTAAATATTTTACTGACATCATGACACTCCAGGAAGGAATACGATACATATGACACCTTACACTTCTGTTCCATTGTCCACTCCTGTAGCCGTTGAGGCACTTACATACTTTGACATACTTACATACATAATTACATACATATATACATACACTAGCTTTTACCCGCGGCTTCGCCCGCTTAAGAAGTATAGAAGTTTCATACAAACTTTCATCCCCTATTTTATCCCCTAGGGGGTAGAATTGATCAAAATAAGCGGATGCCTACGTCATAACATCTACCTGCATGCCAAATTTCAGCCCGATCCGTCCAGTGGTTTGGGCTGTGCGTTGATAGATCACTATGTCAGTCAGTCACCTTTGACTATATATATTTAGATACATACATACGCGCGAAAAACATTACCCTCCTTCTAGGCGAGTCGGGTTAAAATCATCGAGTAGTCAAAGTATTCCCCTTAATGACTGTGAGTGATACCAATACGACCCGAGTTTAAACTAAAATAAAGCGATCCGTCGATCCGGGATAGCATTTAAAGTGCCTTTTTGTCGCGAGGTGTCTCAGGGGAGCGCGTCACGCTCGACACAAGTCACAACAAATTACCAGTGTCACTACACTACACACAGTTAGGGGTGTCGACTGACACTCGTGCGATTTTTTTAAAATGATTACAAATATGTTATGATCACTTATGTGTCCAGCGTAACACTGAGCCGTCTCAACAGCCTCTGTGGTCCAGTGGTTAAGGCGTTTGCCTGTTGACCCGGGGGTCGTGGGTTCGATTCCCACCGGAAGCATACTTTGTTTAGTTGTTTCCAGTTTGGTTAGGAAATTGCAGGCTTGAATCACCTGATTATCTGATAATAAAGATGATTCCGTGCTTCGGAATGCACGTTAAGCCGGTGGTCCCGGCTGCCATCTGGTAGTCGTTAAAGGAACCACGTCAGAGGCCGAGAGGCGGATCCGAAGAACTCTGACACCAGGGTGTGCATGGTCGATTGACCGTGACACCTACTCGAAATGATGATGACTGAGCCGTTACTTATTGTAGGACACAAAATAAATTGTAATTATTTTTATTGATTTTGTATGTGTATTTTTGGGCTATTTAAATTTTCTTATTAAAATTTTCACAAATTATGTATTTATGTTGCCGCTTTAACAACAAATACTAAAAAGTAGAATAAATAAATATTTAAGGGGGCTCCCATACAACAAACGTGATTTATTTGCTTGTTTTTCCTCGATATTGATAACGGCAATAGGTAGACGCTTGAAATATTCACAGAATGTTCAGTTATATATTCATTTTAAAAATTAATAATTAAATATTAATAAAAGGGGGCTCCCATACAACAGACATATTTTTTTTGCCGTTTTGTATAGATAACGGTACGGAACCCTTCGTGCGCGAATCCCAGTCGCACTTGGCCGGTTTTTTTAATATTTCACTGAAACAGCAAATTATACATGTTCACCTGTCCTCTTCTCGGGTGTTGTTAAGAAGTGACAACCCTGAGCGCGTGCCACAGATGGTAGTGAATTAAGCTCGAATGCACTCGCATCGATACCATCGTTACACGCATCGAGCTTCCGTCCATCACGGGTTCACTTAGAAACCTGACAGATAGTATTTGCTGTAGGATGGAAAAATGGTATATTACTTGAGGCTGGCGTACTTTTAACACATTCACGGACACTCCCGCCTGTAGACGTAATTCTATTGTTTTTTTTTTATTGTGTCTGGCTCAGTGTCCGTGAATGAGTTAAACGAACGTCACATAAACAAAATCCTACAGAACAATACGGGGTATTATTATAAAAATATTTTTATGCTATTATTTGATCAACAATACACCGATTTTTACCTTATCAGATCGCAAAATGAATTTTGGTAGGATTATTATATAGTAGGATTATTTTATCAGTTTTTTCAGGAGTTATTCAACCGTTCCCGTATGTTACAGGGAGCAACCTGCATAATTCCTGAATGCTGTAGGCTCTCTCCCCCATTTCTACCCCTTCTACATTTCCTCCGCTCCATGTCCTCCCCCAACTCCTTGAAAGGCCAGCAACGCTCTTGTCACACCCTGGTGTTGCAGTTGTCTATGGGCAGCGGTGATCACTTGCCATCAGCTGGTTCGTTTGCGTTCGTGACCAACAGGTAGGTAACAGCCTCCGTGGTCCAGTGGTTAAGGCGTTTGCCTGTTGACCCGGGGGTCGTAGGTTCGATTCCCATCGGAAGCATACTTTGTTTAGTTGTTTCCAATTGGTAAGGACATTGCAGGCTTGAATCACCTGATTGTCTGATAATAAAGATGATTCCGTGCTTCGGAAGGCACGTTAAGCCGGTGGTCCCGGCTGCCATCTGGTAGTCGTTAAAGGAACCACGTCAGAGGCCGAGAGGCGGTTCCGAAGAACTTTTTTTGCAAAAAAGAGCAATTCGTGCCATCTACGGCCTGGGCGCGAGGGACTCACTCAGACAGTTGTTTAAAGAAATTAATATCTTAACTGTAGCTTCACAGTATATATTCGAGAATATAATGTATGCAAGGAAAAATATTTTGTCGTTCAAAAAAGTTAGTGATTTAATAAATAGACCCTTGCGTAACAATCACAAATTATTTCTTCCGCGATATCGGCTAAGCAGAGTTAGCGAGTCGTTCATGGGAAACTAACTGTATACGCTACTACAACAAATTGCCAAAATCGGTCCTTGATATGCCTGATAGAATATTCAAAAGTTATGTAAAACAATTACTTTGTAAAAAGGCATATTATAGGACCGAAGATTTTATTAATGATAAGAATGTTTGGCTTGAGCTTGGCGCGGACGCGTCGTAATTCTGTATTTATATGACTATAATGTGTGGTACATTCTGTACGTGTTATTTTTAAAGATGACTTTTATTATTTTTATTTTAGTAGGTACATAATTTGACATTTTTTTTTATTTCGGTGTTATTAATTTCAATAATATGACATTATTTTTAAATTCAATTCGAACATGACATTAAATATACCAATGTATACTCAGTCCACATACTTAATTTCTAAGATTTTCATAAATTGTGAGTTGTCGTCCTTGGAGAAAATGCGCTGTGCAGTTTGTTGCCGCTTCTTCTGCACTCCGCTTTGGAAGCGGCGTTAAACTTAGCCATAAGTAAATTTTTGACGTCAACAATTGTTGAGAAGTGAAATATGACAATTAATAAGTGTTCAAAGAAACCTATATTGAATAAACGTTTTGAATTTGAATTTGAACTCTGACACCAGGGTGTGCATGGTCGATTGACCGTGACACCTACTCGAAATGATGATGAATAGGTGACCAAAGACTCATTCAAAATAAACTGCAAAGTCTTAGCCATAGACGCAAAGTCGCCAGCCTATGTGCCTTTTACAGAATATTCTTCGGAGTGTGCTCAAGAACTGCACGAACTCATACCACCTTCTCCTTTCTTCTATCGGACGATCAGGCGCACCGCTGGATACCATCCTTACCTGGTTAAAACTCCTAACGTACCAAGCGCTTTTCCTCTTCTTTTATTTTTTATAAGTCCATGTGCGCACAGCTAAAGATTGGAATTCATTGACTGCGTGTATTTCCGACTGATACTGATACTGAAACTGATATTTTTAAAGTTAAAGTGAATAGGCTGCTTTTGGGTGAGCTCGCTCGATCATAGACCATATCTTTGCCTTTGGCCTAGATTATGGTCAAGAGTAAATTTAATATAACTGATGGGGCGGGAGATCGAAAGGATTACCTCGGACCGAAGGCGTGGTCCAGGATCCTTGCGCGCTGGTCTTCTCCACGCTCGATCACTGGATTTTCGGGGTTGAAGCACTAACACTTTCACTACCGGGAGGGTGTCCATTATTAGTTATCGTTTTCCCTATGTTTAGGAATTTTTATATTCGCGAGCGCGTGCGCGGCGTTTTTGCGTTAGACGAACAGAACCGCCATCTTGAGGTAAGGTGAGGTGAGTAGGTAGGTGAGAAAGAGAGGGAATGAGTGTGTGAGGGAGAGTGTGCGTGATTTAAGCGGAAAATTACAATATATATAAAAAAAAAATAATGTTAATTTGGCCTAGACAATAACTAAATACACCATTTAATATAAAAAAAACCGAACTTGTGGCGAACTAATTTACCCAACATTTATTTATATACGGGGGAATTAAAAAGTTACCTTTAATTCCCCCGTATATAAATAAATGTTTGTCCGTCGCTCCGTCACGTTCCAGGGATCACGGGATTACATGAAGGGCGGCGAATCCCTACTACGCCCGGAACTAATTCGTGCTTTATCCAAATAGTGTTTATAATATGGTGACGATCAATACTAAATTCATATTAATAATAAATCTGTAAGGGTAAGGGTTGGTCATGGAGTAAGTTACTTTGTTCTCAGAGATATCGTGTTTATAAGCTCTATACATGATACTGAAACTGAATTATCGATTTTTTGTTTTTTTTTCTGTATGTATGTTCTCCATAACTCTTAAACGAACTGAGCTTAGTGGCGCAGTGGTTAACACGCCAGACTGCGACACGAGGGCCCGAGGGGTTCGTTCCCGATCAGGTCAAGATGGAAAATGATTTTTTTCAGATTGTCCTGGGTCTTGGATGTTTATCTGTATATGTATTTGTTATAAAAATATAGTATCGTTGAGTTAGTATCCCATAACACAAGTCTCGAACTTACTTTGGGGCTAACTCAATCTGTGTGATTTTTCCGTATATATTTATTAATTTAAGTATTCTTCTACCCATTACATTTATTTAATTTATCTGTATTTATTTATTTATTATTTACTAGCTTTCGCCCGCGGCTCCACCCGCGTCAATGTCGATCCCTCGGGAATAGTACTTTTTCCCGGGATAAAAGGTAGCCTATGTCCTTCTCCGCAATCCAGAAAACTTGTATGCAAAATTTCATCGGTTCAGTATTTACGGCGTGAAAGCGTAACAAACAAACAAACACACTTTCGCATTTATCTTCTTAATATATCTTAATATATATAAATCTCGTGTCACAATGTTTGTCCTCAATGGACTCCTAAACCACTTAACCGATTATAATAAAATTCGCACACCATGTGCAGTTCGATCCAACTTGAGAGATAGGATAGTTTTTAACTTATGGCGAAACGAAGTTCGCCGGGGCAGCTAGTAATATTAGTAAGGATAAGGATTTAACTGAATTTTATGAAACTTGGTAGATAAACATTTAGACGTACAGTACAGGACACAGGATAGGCTACATAATTTTTTTCTCCAGTTATGATAAGACGTGGCCCCCATACAAATGTACGCGAACGAAGTCGCAGGCACAGCTAGTATTAAATAAAGGCTCTGAGAGTTGTAGACCTCGCAACTCACGCGTCGAACTCACAACAGTCCTAAGCGCCAAAGACCCCATTGGCGCTTAAGTCATTTATGCTAATTCCACTATTTTTGACGTCTTATCAATCGATGAACACCGGCTGTACGCACGAAATAGTGTCACGTTCCATGTGCAAGCGAGAGCGCGGCACAAGCGATAGAGAACGTTCAGTTTGTGACGTTTCTTCTTTCCACCATCATCATTTCGAGTACCTAGGTGTCACGGTCACGGTCAGTCGACCATGCATGCACACTCTGGTGTCAGAGTTAGATAGATAGATAATTCATTTATTTGCTGCCAGAACACACATACATAAAAAAAATACACAGTCATAAGAAAAAAGCAAGTACAAAAATTAACTCAAATACAAAATACCTACCTGCGCATTTCTCGATGCGTGTGCTACAGCAATACAAAAAGGAAGCAGCTCAGTGGTAATATTGCCCGAAAGCAATACACTGATTTTCAGCTGTGACCTGAAGAAGAGTGTGAGGTGCGTATCCAATAAAAAAGCATTAATTTCTTTGTTCTTCGGAACCGCCTCTTGGCCTCTGACGTGGTTCCTTTAACGACTACCAGATGGCAGCCGGGACCAAGGTACAAAGTATTTGGGATACTAGTTGCTCGGATGAATGGGGGAAAGCAAGTAGCAGCTCGGGGAGTCGAGCGCGCGTACCCGATACCTGCAACCACCGGAGAGGTAGTTGAGGATGACTCCCCTGACCTTAACGTCTAACTTCCTAACTCATCCTTACTAATATTATAATAATAATATAATATAAATAAATAATATTATAAATGCGAAAGTGAGTTTGTTTATTTGTTTGTTTATTTGTTTGTTTGTTTGTTACGCTTTCACGCCGTAACTACTGAACCGATCATCATGAAATTTTGCATACAATTAAGTTCTCTGGAGTACGGAGAAGGACATAACCTTTCATCCCGGGAAAAAGTACTCTTCCCGAGGGATCGACATTGACACGGGTGGAGCCGCGGGCGAAAGCTAGTATTATTATAACGCGAAAGTGAAATTGATTGTAGGTTTGTTTGTTACGCTTTCACCCTTCAACTATCGAACCAACTATCCAAAGGATGCTTTGGTCCCGCAAAATGTTACTGTTCTCGATGGAAAGACATTTACGCGAACGGAGCCGCGGGCGAAAGCTAGGCTAATATTTACATGGACATATTCGCGACAAAAGATATCTTTACATAAATTAAATAGCTTTCTTCGATAATATCTTGTATATTATTAATCAATCGTATCTGTTTATCTTTTAAACTACTCAACGGATTTTAATGCAGTTTTAAGCAATAGATAGAATGATTCAAGAGGAAGGTTTATATGTATAATTTACTGCCCTATAGTAGTAGGTACTACATTGCACGCGTGCGAAGCCGGGGCTGGTAGCTAGTTTGCAATAAAGAGAAACTAATTGGTAGTTTCTGCTATGAACCGCAATGACCAAAGTACTCTAGCATCGTTTTATTATTTACTTTTAGAACTGCGCGCGGAAAAACTAAACCTTTTTCGTTTCCCGAAAACCACCGACAACAGAATAAAATATTCAAAAAACGAACACCCGTAAAGAGTGGCCAAGTTTCAAATTAAACATTAACGGAACCTACTTTTCTCAACCTCCGTCGCTCCCTCAACGTGGCGGCTTTCCGTCGATCTACAGCTGCAGTTTTCCTTTTACAAGCCTTGCACGCCCACGCCAAACATCTCCGACTTGGACCTAAAACGTGTTGAACATGGTCCTCCTTTTCATCATTAACTTCACTCTTCCCCTCATTTTTCACTTGGCAACACTGATCCTTTTGAAAATCGAACTCTTTGTATTCGTCGTAGAAACTCATGTCGCGGTTTTTTTTCGGGCGCTTCCCGCCGCGGCACTGGTGACACTGTCATACAGCCGAGGGTGCTGCCGAGAGATTTCAGCTATTAATATACCCGGACTATCCGCCTAATGCTGAGAGAAGCCAATTTATTACTGTTTAGATTGAAATTGATGCTGGCCATAATTTTACTTTGAATTTGTTACGTTGAAAGCGCGCAGACGTTTTTATATTCTACCTCGTTTTCGTGTTGTGAATCGATATTTAATGTGCCGTTTTATTTGTAATATATAGAGTGACGTGAGAGCAGATCTGAAAACGTCATTTGTCAAATAAAATAATATTAAACACGAAATACTTCTAGCGAGGTGGGCTGTCGAAAAATATAAGTTTAAATATTGTTTTAAAGATCATGATGAAACAGACCTACTAAAAATATATTGGTAACTAACTAAAGTTAAAATACATTAAATTTCATGATTTTTTTTCCTTTTTTTAACAGACTTATAAAAAAGGAGGTTATAAAATCCGTTTAATTTTCTTATGTTTATTACCTCAGTTGTGCGTTATTTAAAAAATTAAAAAATTCATCAGTCCTTTTTGTTTGAAAGGGCACGCTTTCAAGTTGACCGCAATTGAAATTCATCACAATCGGTTCAGTAATTTTACTGAAGTCGGTTGATTTTATATAAAAGACTAGCTTTCGCCCGCGGCTCCGCCCGCGTCAATGTCGAAGGAATAGACCTTTTTCCCGGGATAAAAGGTAGTCTATGTCCTTCTCCGTACTCCAGAGAACTTGTATGCAAAATTTCATGATGATCGGTTACGGCGTGAAAGCGTAACAAACAAACAAACAAACTCACTTTCGCATTTATAATATTAGTAAGGAAAGGATTATTTACTTTTCATGTGTGTAAGTGCATGTGTGTAGTGTTTGGCGTCCGGCAGCTAGGTGGGTGGACGACATAAAGCAGACTGGATTGCGAAGGCTAATGATAGGGAAGAATGGTCGTGGAAAGCTGACGATGAGGATGAAGTGTATGACAATTTTATAAGATTTTCCAAGCTGCCTCAAGGCATTAACATAGTTTATATAAAGAACGTCTCTACTCCTCTATCCGAGCCATCACATCATAATATAACCTGACATTAGCTGTCGCCCGCTCACGTTAATGTCGATCCCGCGGAAACAATATACTTTTTCCGGGATTAAAGGTTAGGATAACACATAGAAATGTGTTATCTAGGTAATAACCTATTTGTGTACAAAATTTCGTCAAAAACAAATCAGCAGTTTTGGCGTGATTGAGAAACAAACATCCATACACATTTACTAACTCGCGCGGTTATAATATTAGAGTTACTATTCAATAAAGTCAATAAAAGCTACAACTACAGATAACGAATCTCTTCCACGCTGGCCTGAGAGAAGAAAAAACGTAGAATGTAGCTGCTTCTCTTTCCGCGCATATCGTAAGTGTCGATCAAGGGAATCGGCGTAAATCGGAGGAATCATGTTAGTAGATGATGCAGCGGATACGGAATCAAAATAGGGATGGGCTACATCACTATTTTGATTCCGTTTTCCACTTTGTGCCCATCAACATGCTAAAAGTGGCTTTTAAGGTCTTTAAGCCCTGCGCTCTGTCTACACCGCAAGGGAACAAGACGTACATACATACATAGTATCAAGTCTTTTTCGCTTGCGGGGTAGACAGAGCCTAGGTCTATAAGACCTGAAGGCCACGTTTAGCATGTTGGTGGGCATTAGGTGGAAAACGGAATCAAAATAGTGATGGTTGCTAGCCGCATCGCCTATTAACATGATTCCTCAGATTTCACCCATTCCCTCGATCGGCTTTTACGATCTGCACGGGAAGAAAGCAGCTGGTACATTCTACGTTTTTTCTTTTCTCCCAGACCAGCAGCGGAAGAGAAAGAAGTGATAGTATGTATGTACCTGCCAATTCTTGTCTCAACATGTACCCTTCGATCGATCAATATATAATAAATGGTAGATACACAGTCTCATACAAAATGAAGCCTAAATAATGACCACGAGCCAAAACATCATGCATACTGACAAGCAACAACAAAAACCGTACATACTGTAAGTATGACACTCCATCTTTCTTTTTCACTTTTGACGAGTAGTTTTCGCATGCTTTCACTGACCTTTGTCATCGCGAGACGTGTGAGTGCTAGCGCGGTTTATTGAAACTGTGGACAAAACAGCTCCGAAACTCGATTAGTGCGCTGTTGCCGGTGCCACTTTTCGCGCGAATCGTGTATCTACCATTATATTTGATCGAAGCAACCTATCTGGAAAGTCTGTCTGGCATGGCTAAACGATTGAAAAATTAAATTCTTCATACGGAACCCTCTATCCTTCGTTTGCCTCGCGCTTGGCCGTTTTTTTTTATAAGGCTGTGTGACATACATATTTTTTCTCTAACACCCTTCAATCCAAAACGAGCTAAGTAACAACCAATGAAATTTTCTGGGAAAAACAAATTTTTCCCTCTTAGTAACACAGTCATTGAGTAAGTACCGGGGTCAGTTTTGAGATATTTCCATTTCCACCCCTGACAATCATCATTTTGTCGTGTCGCACCCTTGTCAACATTTTATGGCTCGTGTGACCACAATATTGATTTCTGGGGGACATTTCGGGAAGTTTTCACTTTTAAACTCTGTGGCCTAGTGGTCATAACTCATAATGCCACTATCACACCAGAGCTCTCGGGTTTGAATCCCGGTCATTAGTCCGTATATATTTATTTATTTATCTAACAGTTTATGTACACGGAAATAAAATATACAAAAAAGAACTTAAATAAGAGACAATAGGTATAAAGGTGCTGCTTATTTCATACGAAATCTCTTCCAGCAGACCTGTGACTGTGAGAGGAGATAATATTATTGGATTATTTATTTAGTTTACAAAATATACATATGATACGGTTAGAGTGATAAATCAAAAACTATTAATAATTGTCTATCATTATTAATAATTACCGAATGTAGAGGTAAAAGTGAGAAATTATTCACATTTGTCGGTGATTATTAATAATGTAACCTTAGTACCGATAAATGTAATAACTACCGATAAAAATAAACGTACACTGGTGATTTTTTTCTCGATTGGGCAACAGAGGTGCGGGCAGGGATGGCGGGGCGGCGTGCGGGATGTGCGAGGCCACGCGAAGATTTGCCTTCTTGGATTCTAAAACTGATGTAATATTCCAGATCTACACCGAAAAAAACCTATAAATTGACACTCATGTCGATTTATAATGAAAAGTCGCATCCGCCATCTTAGATTACCTAATCATTTTCGAGATTTACTATTTAAAACGACACTCATGTTGGTTTATCATGAAAAGTCGTGCCCGCGATCTTAGATTACATAACTGAGGTAATTATCGTTAATTATCGTGATCAAGACCCCAAAAAACCCAAAAAACGACCCACAAGTACAAGACCTACCCTTGTTTGTGTGATCTGAGACAAGCACTGTGTGTCATATCATATCTATACCAATATTATAAAGCTGAAGACTTTGTTTGTTTGAACGCGCTAATCTCAGGAACTACTGGTTCAAATTGGAAAATTCTTTTTGTGTTGGATAGTCCATTTATCGAGGAAGGCTTTAGGCTATAAAACATCACGCTGCGACCAATAGGAGCGAAGCATCAATAAAAAATGTTTTTAAAAAGGGGGAAAATTATTCATTTCATACTTATAAAAAAACTAATTAATCATAATAACAGAAACTGCCGCGGATGAAACCGCGGGCAACAGCTAGTTATAAATAAATACCTGCCGGATTAAAAACTTTGGGTTTTTATTATATTTTATAACTTTTACCAATGTGTGTAGTGAATTATTAATAATAACTAGCAAAAGTAATAAATTTCAATTGTTTATTCACATTTAACAAAACACTATTTTATTATCAATAATGTTATAAAATTATTAATAATTTTCAATTAATCAAGTTTACCGTAACACATACACCAAATTATTTCGTAGAGTAGGATAGAAATAGGGGACATACATTATTATCCTTTTTGCTATTTTTTTATGTATTATGGACTATCTGAAAATATCTGGTCTGAAAATAAATAATTTTTATTTTTATATTTTTTTTTTTTTATAATAGCGGACACTGGAATACCTGCTCCGAAAGAGAAGCATTTACATTCTACGATTTGTTATTTTCTTCCAGACTAGTATAGAAGAGGAAGACCTCTATTGCGTACTATTTTCAGCTTTTATTGAATGCAATAAGGTTGATATTAAATTATCACTTAAAAAGTGATCGTGCGTTTTACCGTCTAGTCTGAATTGATTAAAGTACTTAGATAACATTAGCCTTCGCTGAAAATAGTCTGGTTCAAATTACCGAAATTTCCATAAATCATTGTCACCTGACGATATTTAATATTTCAAGAGTTACGACGCTGTTACGGACAGTTTTGCAATCAACAAATGTAGTTTTAAGTGTTTTTTGACGATCTCTGTAGCCGACTGGTCATCAGGCTGGGCTGCCACACCGGAGGAATCGGGTTCGATCCCCGGTCAGGTCAAGAAGTCAAGATGAATAATGACCTCTTTCAGATTGGATTCGATCTTGTATATGAATATGTTACAAAATATAGTATCGTTGAGTTATTATCCCATAACACAAGTCTCGAACTTACTTAGGGGCTAGCTCAATCTCTGTGATTTGTCTGTACCTATACTATATTTAAGTATTTCCAAAATCACCAGAATTTGTATAGCATGTGTCACGTCCTGACATTCCACGGGGTAGATAGAGCCAAAAGTAGTCCAAGGCCGAGTTAAGTAAGGTGATCAGCAGAAGGTATCTACTACACACTTTTTTACCGTTCTTTACGCTTTCTACTAGATGGGACACAAAATTTTTAGGTTGGGGGGGGGAGGGGGTGCAACATGAAAAACAAAACAAACAAACTGGCTATTTGCTTTTCCCCCATTCATCCGAGTCAGTAGTACCTACTCCTATCCTACCTTTTACAGCTGAAAAGATGCATGAAAAAAATGAAAATTATGGATTTACACTTTTTTTTTATTCTTCTTTTCAGCTGTAAAAGGTAGGATAGGAGTAGGTACTACTGACTCGGATGAATGGGGGAAAAGCAAGTAGCCAGTTTGTTTATTTTGTTTTTCATGTCGCAGACACAGTTTTCACCCTTTTATCGTTGGAATACCGAAGTGTCGAACTAAACGCTTTGACAGTTCCTTTTTGGTTCGAGTAGCTAAGGTGTGGAATGAACTGCCTGCGTCTGTATTCCCATCCCAGTCTGTACAGTCCCAGGACATTCAAAGGTAGAATAAATGGGTATCTCTTGGATAGGCATGTAACATCCTCGTCTTCATCGTCACTTACCATCAGGTGAGATGGGATACACTTCAATACTTAGTAAAAAGATGTGTGTAAGTGGCCAACACTGATGTCAGATTTTTCAAGCTGTCTAAAGGCATCTGTCATATTAAAATGCAACGGATTTTGGTAGAGATGGTATACATAGGTAGATTACCTAGCAAAAAAAACAGTTAACTTTTGTAAGGAAAATCAAGATACATATAGTGAAAAGAAAATTAACTAGTTTTACGAATAAAAGATAGAATTAATGAATGAATGAAAAGATAAAGTAGGTAATAATGGTTGAAATGTATTCTGTTTCTGGTTCAAATTACCCCTAATTACCGTAAAACTCGTATGGAATTAATATTTCACGAGCTACGACGTTGTTACTGCGCAGTTTTTCAATCAACAAATGTAGTTTTGAGTGAATTCGCCTTGCAACTTTACGCTCAACGAAGTTAGCCTTTTAGTAATTTTAGTAATATTATAAATGCGAAAGTGAGTTTGTTTGTTTGTTTGTTTGTTACGCTTTCACGCCGTCACTACTGAACCGATCATCATGAAATTTTACATACAAGTTCTCTGGAGTACGGAGAAGGACATAGGCTACCTTTTATCCCGGGAAAAAGTACTATTCCCGAGGGATCGAAATTGACGCGGGCGGAGCCGCGGGCGAAAGCTAAGTAAAGTAATAAGTAGCTAATAGCGCCATAGAATAAGTATAGTACCAAGGGCGGATCCAGAGGGGGTCATGGGGGTCATGAACCCCCCTGGGCTGGGTCCAGGACCTAGGTGGACCACTAATTGAAATTGTTAAACATAATGTTTTATAATACTCATCCATAATAACGTAGCATTGATATGAAGATATCAATGGGTACGTTGAATGGTAATAGATGAAGTGATACGGGTTTCGGTAGAAGACCTAAAAGAAAAATTTATTTTGTCATTTAAATATATGTGTATTTTTAAGTACAGTAAGTACTTACATACCTTATTAAAATACCTACGTTTTACTTGTATCTATGATTATAAAATGAAATTATAACTTCTTGTGACTTGATCACTACTCTCATAAAAATTTATATATAATATTTATTTGTTGTCATTATATTATTTGTCCAGTTGTGACATGCCAAGTGAATGTCATTAAATAAAAATATTTAATATTTAAATTACCCTAACATCCCGAATGTGCGAATTTCTCTCCAAGAAATTCTGTTCTAATAAAATAATTCTCACGGTAATTTGCAGGAAATTTCCAATAATTCCCGCACTTGAGAGAAAGAAGAAATTCTCGGGAATAATTCGCTCTTGAAAATTTTGAGCACGGAGCTACGGGTACATATTAAAATCCCAAAAATCATAACACCTTTATTTAAAATGTACGAACCCAAAATACCCGAATTCTAAATACCGTATATTTAAAATACCAAGTATTTAAAAGATAAAATATTTAAATTACCTTATGGTTGAATAGCTCAAGCTCAAAACATCTTATTACAGACTTACCTGACTTTTCCTTATCTTTAAATCATCATAATCATCATCAGGTCCTTTTTAGTCTCCACTACAGGAGCACGACCCTCTCTGTACTACTAGGGCCATACTTGGCCAGAGCAGCCAGAGGACTTGGCCTACACTCTCCACGCTGGCCAGACGGGTTGGAGAGGTCTCTTAGATGTTTATAAGCTTTGTTTAGCTTGTATTGCCTAAGTCGCCTTCTACGACATCCACGGGAAGACTTGGAGTGGTCCTATTCTACTCTGCCGGATATCACACGGCAAGGTAAGTATCTTTAAATACCTGACTTTAAAAAGACTTAACCTAATTTAACTGATTTTATAAGTTCGAAGAAGAAACGAGCTGCTACCAGAATATTAAGTTAGTTTGGGTGAGAACTGCGACCACACCAGAAACCGAATTGCCGACAGAAACGAGCCACTACCAGAATATTAGGTTAGGTTAGGTTAGAACTGTGATCCACCAGAAAACGGATTGTCGTCAGAAACGAGTTGCTACCATCATCATCATTTCGTGTAAGTGACATGGTCAATTAACCATACACACCCTGGTGTCAGAGTTCTTCGGAACCGCCTCTCGACCTCTGATGTGGTGGTGACGAGTTGATACCAGAATAGTAGGTTGGGTTAGAACTGCGACCCCACCAGAAAACAAATCGCCGTCAGTATCGAGCTGCTACCAGAATACGAGTATTAGGTTAGGTTGGGTTATTTATTTTATGCATTTCATATTTTGAAATTGTAATGTAAGGTTAATTGAAAATTTTATATTTCAAGATATGGTATTTTAAAATTCTGACATAATAATGTTTTAGTATTTCGAATTCTGGCATTGTACAGTAAGGTGTAATCGGTTTAGGCATTTTAAATCTTAAGGTATTTTGAGTTCGGGTATTTTGGTCTCGTACATTTTATATAAAGGTGTTATGTTTTTTGGGATTTTAATATGTACCCCGGAGCTACACTAATCCTGAATTATCGCGAATTCTCTTTGAATCTTCAGTTGCGTTTCTTCGAACCATTAGACTACTACAAATCTAGGTCAGTAACATAGTCTTGTAAGAAAAAAACTTATAACCTAAAACCAAACTTCTGGCCAAACTCACCTACCCACAATTTCCTCGTATATTAACAAGATATTACCTAAAAATGGCAAATTATTCGCAATTTTTTTACCATTCATGAGCCGATGTAACACTTCATTACGATGGATGTAAGTAACTCTAGATGTTCCATGTTGGAGCCCAATATAGAACTTACTTTTTAGGCGGGCGGGATTTGAACCTGCGACCTTAAGTTTACGTACGACTTAAGGTCGTTGTAATGATTAATAATGACAGAACAAATACATCATCATCATCAGGTCTTTTTAGTCTCCACTGCAGGAGCATGACCCTCTGAACTACCCGATATACCATACTTAGCCAGAGCAGACAGAGGATTTGGCCTACACTCTCCTCGCTGGCCAGACGGGTTGGAGAGGTCTCATTGATGTTTATGAGCTTTGTTTAGCTTGGAAAGGAAATATCCTAAGTTGCCTCTTACGACATCCATGGGAAGACTAGGACTGGTCCTATTCTACTCTGTCGGAAACCACACGGCTAATGATCAAATCTATACTAATATTATAAAGCTGAAGAGTTTGTTTGATTGTTTGTTTGTTTGAACGCGCTAATCTCAGGAACTACTGGTTCAAATTAGAATTTTTGTGTTGGATAGAGCATTTATTGAGGAAGGCTTTAAAACATCACGCTGCAACCAAGAGGAGCGAAGCATCAAAAAAAAAAATGTTTTGAAAACGGGGGAAAATTATTCATCAATACTAATAAAAAACTAATTACGAGTAATCATAATAACAGAAATTGCCGCGGACGAAGTCGCGGGCAGCAGCTAGTACAATTATATACAGAACAGACTACCGGTAAAAGGCATTTGGCTTCTTCCATTTACGCGATCTAAGTAGCCGGTACATTCTACATTTTTTTCTCCAAACCAGCATGGCAGCGTCATTCATAGAACCTGCCTCCAGCAGGCTAAAGTCTACAAGCCATATCTAGTATCTTATATAATTTGTGTTACTCTAGAACGCACACATATTTACCACCCACACAGTCTCGTTATGACGACAGTGGCTCGCGCAGGCGCGGTAGAGGGTAACCAGCGAAGGGATGCTGGGAGGAACAGAGGTTTTGTAGAGTCGTGTTCGAGTGGAATTATATTGTGTATGATTTTTTTTTCTTTGAGAATTTGAGACATGGCTGACATGTGTAAGGGTAATAGTGGAAAATAATTGCAATAATTATTTAGTTTTAACGGTGTATTATGGAAAGCTTATTTACTGTAGTCTCTAAATAAATATATGATAGATTTCGAAGAATACCATAAAATGGAAGTAATCAATATAAATACAATTTATAATTTTCTGTTATTGCATTTCGGTTGTGATACGACGTTTAAGAAGCTGTGTTAAAACCATTTTACGTTATCAACTTTTGTCTAATCAAATATGTTCAGTTCTAATTTGAGTTAAAAGTCCTACTTATATAGAATAGAAGATAAGAATTAGATAAGATTAGAATAAAATATTGAATAATTGCGTATAACATAGCGTGTAACCCTCTACACCCTACCTTAAATGAGTGACTCAGCCTATCAATATGGAAAAACTTTCCCATGGAAATAACGCTGGCAACAATTTTTTTGACATTTCCATACAACTTACCGAGTAGGCCGAACACATTTGTATGAAAATGTAGCTTTTTTGCTTTTCCGCATTAGTGTCTTAGGAAAAGTTGGTCATTTTGAGTCACCCCTCTCAGGGATGTCGAGGGTAAATTTAAACGCTGTATACCACCTTATAATAAGGTACTTGGTAATATGTTTTTTCTGAGTTTATTTATGCTAACCTACTTACTGCTTCAAATTATTTTGACATGATAAAACATATTTTGATAATTAATAAGCTATTTTTATTTTATTTTCAAATGTGTTAAAATAAACCAAGTAAAATCTGAAAAACTAAATATTTCAAAAACAGCTAACCACTCCACAGTTTTTACTATCCAACAGCACAACATCCCCGTTGATTGGGGTGTGATCCGCAAGCAAGGACATCTGCGCCATTAAATTAACAATATAACTCAGGAGTGCTAAACAAAACCATTAGATAACACACCACTTATTCCAGTATCAACATAGTTTTATGTGAATTAGATAATCTGTGAAAAAACCCGAGGATTTCCATAGTTTCCCGATGTGCATGTAGGTGAGTAACGATTTTTCATCTTATTTTTACCTATTCTATTTTTAAATGCAGTTATATTTTAAAGAAAATAGTTCAGTTAGTAAGAAGAAGTCTTTATTGATTTTTGATTTAGTCTTTTTTGTGAAATTACACAGGTAGCTGAAAAAAAATTAAGGTTAGAACTGGCCATTTCTCTAAATATCAGATTACGAAAAAAGTGTTTTCTTTTTTTTTTGTAATGTAGGGCATAAAATATAAGCCTTATGATTTAAGTTATTTGACTTAATGTTGAGTTTATTTAGCTAAGAGGTTATATATTGACCTATTTTCGAAAGATGTCGCCTACCTAGCTGGCTGTATGACCTAGGTCACTAGGAGCGAAGAGGTGAATTCGTGAAATAGCTTAAACCATTCTGCAAAATATATTTTTCATTTCCAGTGTGAGTACGTTAACTTTTTATAAGTATTTATTGTATTTTACACCAGGCAAGTAATTTTATCTTTCGATATTAGTAACAATTTGTTTTAATGTGCCTCTCTTGAAAAGACTGTCGCGTTCAATGATTTGTTTAAAATCAATAATTTTTGGTTTGTTATATTTATTTTCATTCGCCGTCATCATCTTTTTTATTTATTTATACAAATAATTGTATAATTTTGTGTTTTTAGGGTTCCGGATCTCAAAAGGTAAAAAGGAACCCGTATAGTTTCGTCATGTCCGTCCATCCGTCCGTCCGTTTGTCTGTCCGTTCGGGCTCGTACTCCGCCGCTACTGCACCGATTGTCACGATTTTTTTTATTATTGGTGGAGAGATAGGTATAGAAGACCCAAAAGTTGTTTTGTAAAATTATGAAAAAATGTTTTTCAGCCTCAAATACAACGAAAAGTGAATTTAAACTTTCTTATTATTTTCATTTCAACTTTCTTAATATTTTCTTTTATTAGGAAACAAACACGACAAAAAAAAAGCAGCCAAAACGGTCCAGCCGATCACAAATTATGCTGTGACCAAGGGAAATAGGGATTAATTTTTATATTATAGATTAAAATAATTGAAAAGCGAAAATAATCCTTCATTAAAACCGGCCAAGTCCGAGTTGGACTCGCGCACGAAGGGTTCCGTACTGTTTACGATGGGGTTGGTCGAATGTTGTATATACAAATTTCATTTTGCGGTTGACTCCATACATTTTTTACGGCCGACTGTAACTGCATAAGTTGGTCGAGTTGTATAAAAATAACTATTTATGACACCGAGACCACTATAGTTTTAATTGAAAGTACATACTTTGAGGTATATACCACATTTTTTTCAGAATAATTTTAGTAATATTTCAAAAGTTACGGTGAGGGCACTCCTGAAATTTTAACTTTGTATTAGATGCTCAGGACTGTGAGGTTTGATCTAGATAGTTTCAAAGAAGTTTTTGTTGCATTTATAATAGACTTTCACTTATAATAGTTACACTTATAATAGATTTCATAAAATACCATTTCAACGATACCTCATACGTGTGGGTTAGTCCTGGAAAGCAAAACTACCCCATAATTTGGAAGTTTTATGAAAAATGTATAAAAATACTATTGTTCAAACGGTAGGTAATTTAGTTATTATTACAAAAAAGCCAATTTTTGAAAAAGCCAACGTTCGTTACGATGCCAAAAAGCAATAAGGTCGTAAAATTTTCACAATATTTTTAACTATCGTTAAGTTTACACAATTTTTTGAAAATCTTCCTTAATATTTTCTTTTATTTGAAAACAAACATGACAAAAAAAAGAATTAGCCAAATCGGTCCAGCCATTTAGGTATCCATCACTCGTGATGCCGTGACCAAGGAAAATAGGGATTCATTTTTATATTACAGATTAAAATAACTGAAAAGCAAAAATAGTCTTTCATAAAAAAACCGATCTTCAATCTATTTTGAAAATAAGTGGCCACGTGCGAGTCGGTCTCGCCCCCGAAGGGTTCCGTAGCAGAGCAAGTACACATGATGTACATGATTTGAGTTGATTGAATGAAAGGTAAATTGCCGGTTTGCGATTTATGACGTATTAAAACAACTACTTACCTATAGATCTCGTTCAATCCAATTTTCGGTGGAAGTTTGCATGGTAATGCATATCATATATTTTTTTTAATAGAAAAAAAATATATTAGAAACCTCAATATTATTTTTGAAGACCTATCTATAGATACCCCATACGTATGGGTATGATGAGAAAAAAAAATCAGTTCTAGGCAAAAAAATTGCCAGCCCTCTGGTCACCAGATACCTCGACCAGTCCCTTATTTATGGTTTTAAATAATTTATGAGCTGAAGAGCCCCACGGACCCATAGTCTCCACCCCAAACGGCTCAAATATGTAGCCTTTGCCAAGGCATGCTGCATATTTGTGACGTTTGAGGGACTCGGCCATGGCCGCAGCTGCGCCAGCCTTAGAACTAGTGCACTCCTAGTGCACTACTTCTAAGGCTTCTTTTTAAAGTAAATATACAATTAAATATTCTATGAATATTTCAAGCGTCTTCCTGTTGTACTGTACTGTTACTGAGGGACGAAATGAACTTTTCATCTTATCTATTCAAAAATCAAAGCGCAATGGCCGTATATATACAGGGTCTAAAATACGTTTTTATTCCCGAGGGACTAAAAAGTTTTTAAGTCACATTTTAAACTTTTTTATAATAGTCCTGTCTGTGGAATTGAAAACACACATATGGTTTTCTCATAGAGAGATGAAAAGCAGAATGTGTCATATGGGGACTAACATAATACTTTTACTTTGGGCAACATACACTGCATCCCTCACTTCACTCAAGTCAGGAGTCTACTTTAGTATCCCTTAAGGGCTCGTACTACCTCACACTGCTTTGCATGATTGTCTGTAATATCAATAATAATTAAATACTCAAGTTGAAATAAAAATGCAGCAAAGTTCAGGACTAACTCTGGTAACTATCTGACTCAAAAACACGATTGCGTTAAATTTTCTCGATAAAAAAAAAATGCAATGTTGCCTCCAAAACACGTCTAATTTACTCAGTATACAGCAGTATTCACCAAATACATTAAAATTTACCTTGAAACTTTTGATTATAATTGCATTACAGATAAGGCAGTCATCATGTATTTTTTTTTTCGAATGACACTTGAATATTCTTTAAAAACGAAAATATCCAAAGTAGCCTCGTTTAACCATCCGCGTTTGTACCGCCACAACTTCTTCCGTTCCTCTGGATTCAAAATACTGCCCTCACTTAAAAGTATTATGTAGGCCCTTGTGTCACAATCTACTATAATAATCACACTATAGCTTAGTGTAGTAAAAGATTATATTTTTGTACAGGTGATGGCCATCTAGATGGACCGGTATGACGAGAGCAGAATGGACTCGGAATTGATCCTGTGTCCCCCCGACGCTGCCTGATTTAGGTACGTACCTAACTTTGAGCTTAATTTAGTAAGTATGAGTAAATGCCTTAGGCTAAACGTCTTATAAATAGATGAACGCCGCATGAAAAAGTGTCACGTTCCGTGTGTAAGTGAGAGCGCGAAACAAGCGATAGAGAGGCACGGTCGGCCTAAGCGTTCTGCTTGTGACGCATCTATCTCTCTTTCATCGTTATCACGATGTATCGTCCGTAAACCGACTTTACAGACAACCAATTTTTATCGGAGCGTTTTTTCCCGGTTGCATCCTCAGGGTTGTGCCCGGGGTCCTTTATTATATCAGCATTTATGGTGACATATGATTCGGCAATGTTATTACGGCCACAGTCGCCTATCTGACGCCAAACCGCTTAGCTCCAAAACCATGAACATATAACTGTGAGAAAAAGCCCAAGCTCCGGCGAGCTTTGGCGAGCTCCGTGGCGCAGTGGTTAACACGCCAGCCTGCGACCTGGGTTCGATCCCCGGTCAGGTCAAGATGGAAAATGATCTTTTTCAGATTGGCCTGGGTCTTGGATGTTTTTCTATATATGTATTTGTTATAAAATAAAGTATCGTTGAGTTAGTATCCCATAACACAAGTCTCGAACTTACTTTGGGGCTAGCTCAATCTGTGTGATTTGTCCGTATATATTTACTTATTTAAGTATTCTTCTACCCTTCTATCTTTAATCTGAATCCTACTAGCCTAGTTTCCTTAAAGAAGATAATTAGTCCGTCAGTTAGATATTCAAAAAATATTGGACACGTATTTTTTCTTTTGTCGATTATACAAAAAATGATAAAGATATAGCCCTTTGAAATTTCGTGTGACGTCATAGTTTGCTACAATTTTTAGCAAACTTTGACGTCACGAGCCCTTACTCCTGAACTTTGACGCGTTTTATCTTTATTATTTATTGTTTATTTGACAAAAGAAAAAATACGTGTCCAATATTTTTTGATTATCTATCTGACGGACTAATTGTTATGTTATTATTACGACCCAGAGAAAACTAGCCTATTAATGGAAGTAATAACAGAAACGTAGCCTTAGATTTCATCATCATTATCATCATCATCAATTCAACCGAAAGAAGTTGACTGTTGTCCTAAGAATTCTTCGATCCATTAGAGGATATTACCATACTCACCGTCAGGGCTTATCCTTAACTAGGCCAGTAGTTGCACGCGTGGCCTCCCAAACTGCTACTTGCTCTTCCGCCATTCATCCTAGTAAATACAACCCCAATACCTTCCCAGATCCAAAAAAATCCTATCCTTCCCAAGTTTTAAAAATGCTTCCGATAGGCAGTAGCTTCAGAAGCACCACAAGCCAAAGAAACTGCGCTCGCCAACCCGCCTGCCGAGCGTGGTGAGTATGGCAATATCATCCCATTGATCGAAGTGTCCTTGGGAGATGCCTTTGTCCAGCAGTATAACAGTAGCGTTGCCGGCCTTTTAAGGAATTGGGGAAAGGACATAGGGGGAGGAAATGGGGGAGGGATGGGCCTCCGGCTCTCTCACTCACCGAACGAAGCATAGAAGCGGTAAAGCTTCTACTCAGACGTCGATTTTCTGTGAGAGTGTGGTACTTCCTCAGACGAGCCGGCCCATTCATGCTACTAGTAAAAATGAATTTTGCCGGTAGCGTGGCTCTACCACAACATCCACTGGGTTAGGTATATTTTATGACATAATGCCGACTTTTTCTATAGAAATGGACTTAGTCACTAGAAACTAATTCTTTCTTCTTCCTTCTTCCAATCCACTTCTGTGGGCTCGGCAAGCAAGTAAGTCGTTTCTTTCTTGCCCTATTCTGGTGTACCTACCTGCATATTATTTTACCCTACAGCTGTATTTTAGCACCCCCTATGTCTTGTTTTTTAAATGCATTTAGCACTAATTATTTTCCCAATTTAAGAAAAATAAGTTTGCTTATCTTTTTAATCATCTCAATGTGAATCCATGGTGTAAATTTGAGTTTTAGAGACTTAAAGGTAAGGTTCTCAAATGGCGACCAAGTGAAGACAAGTGCAGCGTTGGAAACTGACCTTTCAGGTATTCCGATGATCACATACCTAAGGTTTTACGAAGAATTTTGATGCATCCATAGGATAGTTAGGGAATTCATAAAGAAGGCAAAAAAATATATGGAATTACTTAGGCCATTTAGTCGCCCCCAAAAATCATCCTTTTTCTTCCCATTGTTGAGAACAAGACTCTCTCCCATTGCTGAAAACAGGCACCAACTCGGTCCCGTGTTCTCCTATCCAGGTACGAGATTTTAGCTATATCATCAACCCTCACCGCTGGACAACATACTCCTCTTTCCCCCCTTCTGTACCACATGTCCAGGCTCCGAAATAACACAGGTCAATTTGGAAGAGAGAGATACTAGAGCCATAATCGTTGTGAAGTATAAGTATCAACTGACACAAAGAGATCGCTGACGATCTGTTCCTGTGCAGCACTTTCTCTTCGAGGCGAACCAGAACACTATTCAAAGACGATCATACAAAAATATTGCTGCCTCTCTCACTCGCAGGGCAGCTGAGCGGTGCGCGAAGGAGACGGACGCTATGCACCCCACGTCCAGGTGACGCTGTCGCCTGCACCCGCGGAACATGTCATGGGACTCCATCGAGTCGCGCGACTTCCTCGGGTAAGTGTGAAGCTTCTGTTCTCTCTCTGTCCACAACCGAACTCAGTAAACTTAGGTACTTACATGATATTGGTGGGTAGCGTCGAAGACAATATAATACTAAGATTGTCTAGCTCCGTGGCGCAGCGGTCAACACGCCAGCCTGCGACACGGAGTGACCGGGTTCGATCCCCGGCCAGGTCAAGATGGAAAATGATCTTTTTCAGATTGGCCTGGGTCTTGGATGTGTATCTATATATGTATTTGTTATAAAATATAGTATCGTTGAGTTAGTATCCCATGACACAAGTCTCGAACTTACTTTGGGGCTAGCTCAATCTGTGTGATTTGTCCGTATATATTTATTATATTATTATTATTTATATAGACTGCCAAGCCAGCCTCATACAAAAATATTGACCTAACATAAAGCACATACAAAGTACCTGACAAGCATGCCGGCCGTGGTAGTTAATTTCACTAACTGCCACTATGGGCGACGGCGAGGGCGCTCCAGTGCTATAGCTACAGACTTATTCGATCGTCACTAGATGGCGTTAGCCTAAACTTGAAATCGAGATAACATGAAAAAGATTGTTTTAATAAGGCGGGTTGGCGAGAGCAGTTTCCTTGGCTTCTTTTGCTTCCGACGCTGGTGCCCATTGGAAGCATTTTAAGCTGGGGAAGGATAGGAATTTGTTGAATTTGGGAAAGGAATAAATGTATTGGGATACCATACCACTCACTCGGATAAAAGTGGGAAAAGCAAGTGGCACCTTGAGAGGTCGGGCGCGCGTACACGATGCCATACCTCATCATTGGACAAGTAGTTGAGGATGACTGATAACCTGTTGTTCGATAAAAGCTTATATAATTTCAGCTTGACTATTAACACCATGAATATTATATAAAAGTTATTATTTCAGCGGGGTGCCGGCGCATCAGCTGTCGGCCACGCGACTGCTCAGCTCCCCTGACACTTCGCGTCATCATCTTGATGAACAACCGGGTGAGGAGAGTTCATTTAGCCTTAGGCACCAACCACACGAGCAGCAGTTTGCTGTCGACCAGTCAACTGCAAGCAGTTGACAGATACAACTGCAGCTGTCGAAAAATCCAACGGCAGCTGTCGACAGCTTGCAGTTGACTGGTCGACAGCAGAGTGTTGCTCTCGGCACTGTTCGACAGCAGCATTTTTACAGTCATTGGTGGGCTGCATGGGTCAAAATGTCGAATTCTGCTGCCGAACAGTGTCGACAGCTGCAGCTTGTTCTGTTTACAGCTGTAGTTGACTTTTTCGACAGCTGCAGTTGCTACGCTTCCAGTTGACTGGTCGACAGCAAAGTGCTGCTCGTATGTCTGGCGCCTAAGTAGTAAACTTAACTCCCGGAGTCAAGTGAAAGACAAGCTAAAGTCCGGTTTGCAAAAAGAAACATTTTTTGTTTCTTTCTGCACAACATAACGATAAGAGCATACAGATCTTTATATCAGAGAGAATCTGTGGATGTGTGTAATTGTGTTCAATATTTAAAGGGTTTCCATAAAATTTACCGCCCAGGCAGAACGTTACATTGCAATAGAGCTGGAACTAGAATCTTATTACTAAACAAAAATAATCTAAGTGATAGCTCTGATTCTGATTAATTTAACAGATAAAATATGATCATCATCATCATCATCAATGTTTTTTTATGACTCTACTACAGGAGCACGACCCTCTCTGTACTATCAGAGCATATTTGGCCAGAACAGAAAGAGGATTTGGCCTACACTCTCCACGCTGGCCAGACGGGTTGGAGAAATCATATTTGATGTTTAATAGCTTTGTCGACTTCCACGGAAAGACTTGGAATGTTCCTATTCTACTCTGCCGGAAACCACACGGCAACTATGATATCTTTTATAAAATCTTTTAATAAATAAAATACGATATCTTTTATTTTTCACTAGATCATTAAAGCTCATTAAGGATTGGCCCAATGAAGTGGCTTTGATGTGGAAAAGGGCTTCGGAAGGCACGTTAAGCCGTTGGTCCCGGCTGCCATCTGGTAGTAGTTAAAGGAACCACGTCCGAGAGGCGGTCCCGAACAACTCTGACACCAGGATGGGCATGGTCGATTGACCGTGACACCAACTCGAAATTATTAATGATGATGTGGAAAAAGGAATTATGAAGAGTAAATGCGACAGGTTACTGACTTAAGAAGAATCTTTAGATTTCATTCGTGCATTTCCTTGCTCGATTTCTACGATCTATTTAGCTTAGAAGCCTGAATAATCACACTTTTACAAGCTTTTATTTAGCTTCACCTGTCCCGATGTTTGTCTGTAATCAAATCTTGCAAGTTACATTTGATCCACTTTCCGGTTACTGATTGAGCTAAAATTTTGCATGCATGTGTAAATCGGATGACAAAACTATATTATGGAATCGTTGCGCTGGTCTGATGATGGAGCCGGAAGGAAGCCATAAGAACTTTTAAACTAAACAAGGTACACCAATCGTGTTTGGGCTTATTTGATTTGCCTTGGAAAGCACTTTACAGCGTGGATTCGTTTATAATAAAAGTTTGTCACAAAAATTTAATTTTTGCATAAAAACTTGTTTCTTAGAAGTATACCCATTCTCGGAAGAATACAACGGCACCGAACACCGCAATGGCGCCCTACGATGGGGCTCCCGCTTTGGGCCGGCTCACCGCCCACCTGCGGCTGGCCTATTGGACTGCTTCCGAGCTTGCAGGTCCAGACTGGACCAGTATCTCGCCAGGAGAAAGGTTAGCCCCACTCTTCTTCTTTACAACCCAACAGAGAGACCCCATGGAATATGTGGTCTTACGACCTGATAAAGGTCCAGACTGGACCAGTACCACAGACAGTAAAACCTACCACCAACTCGTCGGACCAACTGATGAAGGTATCAGGGAATCGGTTAAAACCAATCATTTTGAAAATCAATGGTCCCCCATCTCATGCATGGACCTCCCGGTCTATTAGATATATACGGACATATGACACAGATTAAGCTAGCCCCAAGGTAAGTTCGAGACTTGTGTTATAGGATACTAACTCAACGATATATATTTTATAACAAATACTTATACCTATAGATAAACATCCAAGACCCAGGCCAACCTGAAAAAGATCATTTTCCATCTTGACCTGGCCGGGAATTGAACCCGGGCACTCGTGGCGGGCTGGCGTGTTAACCACTGCGCCACGGAGCTGTCGCTCTATTATAGCAGTAGATCTCTTGTTACTGAAAGATGATGATGACAAGTTTTTATACCTATCGGTAAGAAAGTAGAAAGGTTAGATGTTCAACCAACCTGCTGATTCTTACATCTGTTTACTGGCACGTTTTGAAAATTAAAGTACTTATGAGAATTTTCTAAAATAGTAGAAACAAAAAATACCTACAAAACCTTTAAAGCAACGCTATTTCGGTGCAATGATCTATGGCAAAAACCATCACGAAGTGCAGAGTGGTGTCGAAAAAGAGTTTTCTGAAGATTCATTTGGCAAACTATTGCATTCCTCAAAGACTATAGTGAACTAATGAGGGAAATGCGGTTTGACACTTCTTTAACTAATAAACTGTTGATTAAAATGGTCGTTTCTTTCAGATCGAGCGCGGAGTACGCCTGTATGGTCAAAACGAGCAACGCTTAGCAGTCAAAGTATGGCTTTCCGCCCTCCGAGGCGTGCGGCATCGCAGCGACAAGTTTGCGCTGCTCGGGCATCTCTATCAAGCTTACATGGACTTCGGGAAATACAGGTAAGCAGCGACCTACCGGTATCCTTCTTATCTGAGTGTCTATCCCGGTTACATCTTCCGCTGTGGTATAAGCCCGGGGTCCGATATTATAACAACAGTGATGATGTAATATGATTTGATAAAGTTTACAAATATTATGGTATCCCATGTGATGTGACTAGAGACATGAGAGAGAATTACCGCACTAGTCCCATAATAGGGCTGGTTCAATGTGACTTCTAAGATAGACAGGTTTTTATGACTTTGTCGTCATTATTTCGTCTGTATGGAGCAACAATCCTCTTTATTTAAATTAAAAAATATTTATATTTTGGTATCTAAGCTATTGAAACATTCGTTAATATAAGCATTTAGGTTTTAAAATATAATAAATATTGGACTTAGATAAAGTCCTTGTGGGACTCCAGCTAACAACTAAAATATTTTCTTCAACTTCCATCACCTATAAACTTATTGATGATTTAATATAACTGAAAGAATACTACAAATACTCTCAATTATACTTTGAATTATAATTTTATCAAAATCAGTATGGTAAAAGAGATAATTTACACAGTCAAATGCTTTTACAAAATCCGCTTCAATAGAGTGTAGGAGGTTACAATTTTATACTCTACCGTACATATAGAACAACTGTTGACGAATGTGACAGAAAAGTTTATTCGGGTTGAGATAACAACCTGTTGTAGGTGTAGGACATATGGCCGCCGACTGATTGATCAGATATTTAATAAGGATGTTGAAGATAATTTCGGAATCCATCGCAGTAAAAATTATGGTCGGAAGTCTTCTTGCTTTTGAAATTACGACATTTTTTATTTAAGGGAATCTCTGGAATTTGCCAACCGTCAACTGGGCATCTCAGAAGAACTGGACTCGGCTCCGATGCGCGCAGAAGCTTACCTGAACTTGGCGCGAGCTCATCAGACGTTGGGTGGACTTGATAGGTAATTGAGATCCAAAGGAACACTAATATTGTTATATGTACTTAATACCTTTAATGAAATCTTCATAAAGCAAATTCCTTTATTTTAGATTTTTGCGTGTGAAAATCGAATGGTTTTAGAAACCTGAAAAATTGGCGCCATACGAGTATTTCAATTCAAACCCGTATCTACATCACAAAAAGTAGTAGATTAAGTTCCTTCCAGATAATATATATAATTAGCTACGGTCTTATTACTTATTCGTAGGCTACGGTTAAATATGTACATATGAATGTATTCTTCCTGACTCCAACCCCCTTTTCGGTATGCGTTTTCGTTTTTTATTTATAGAAGACGGCAAACGAGCAAGCTGGTTACATGATGGTAAGTGATCACCGCTGCCCATTGACAACTGCAACACCAGGGGTGCGACAAGAGCGTTGCCGGCCTTTCATGTTAACATAGACTCTTTTTCGAAGGATCCACTATCGTATCGATTCGGGTTTACTATTTTACTTATTCTAGTGACCTTGACCTCGGCTTCGCACGGGTGCAATGTCTACATAAACCTTCCTCTTGAATCACTCTTCTATAAAAAACAACCTCACCAAAATGGGTATCTCTTGAATAGGCATGTACCATCCTCGTCTTCATTGTCACTTACCATCAGGTGAGATGGGAGACAAATGCCTACTTCAATAATTAATAAATAAAAAATCCGTTTACTTTTAAACATCTAACATGTAGTGATGATAGTGAAGATACTAATAAGCCAATTTGTGTTTTTCCAGAGCCCTATCTTACGCTCGCCATGCACTTTACAACGACTGTGGCGGAGGCTCCACTGCCGGCTGCGTTCACCTCACAGTAGCCGCAGTCAGTCTGGAGCTTGGAGCGTTCTCCAAGGCTATGGACGGCTTCCAGAAGGCGTTGGCGGTAGCGCAGGCGCAGAATGACAACACACTGCTCTTACAGGTTCGTACATATATTGTAATTCTATGCAAGTGGTACAGTCAATGGTCACCACTTCCCTTCTGTATTTGTGATGTTCCTAAACATTGAGCAGATTTACTCTTATTAAATAAAGAAATATAATTGAACCAGCGATCATAGGTTAGGTCTCAGGTAGCGTACATAGACCTTAGGTAGCTGGTTCAAACCCCGCCCGCGTGGAATTTTTTCACCATATTTTATTCCGTCAGGCCAGTGTAGAGAGTGTAGGCCAAGTCCTCTAGCTGCTCTGGCCTGGTAGTACAGAGAGGGTCGTGCTCCTGTAGTGGAGACTAAAAAGGACCTGATGATGATGATTTTATTCCTCATTTAATAAGAGTAAATCAAAATAACATTGTGAATGCAAAATAAATCACTTATAAAAATTTTGAGCAGGTCTATCGGTTGCTTCGAGCAACACGGAAGCCGTGTTGCTCGAAGATCGGGTGTCGGTTGCGATCTTCAAAATCCGAAGTCGACGAAGTTTCACCAGCGTCTGATTTCTAGGAATTATTATCTAGGAATCTCATATATCTCTTTTACCCTTTGAAGATAATCAAAAATTAACGTATTTTTTTTCCTCCAGGTCTACGTGGGTCTGTCGGAGCTGTGGCGTCGTCTCCGCGACGCGGAGCGCGCAGTGGCGTGTGCGGCCCGCGCGTGCGACCTCGGCCGCGGCCCGCGCTCCACTGACCTCAACACCAGGCACCATCGCACCGCTTTGCTGCAGATGGCTGCTGCCTTGCGAGCGAGAGGGGAGTTGGGAGACGCTCATGACTACTGTAACGTGAGTTCTATGGCCTTTTTTCTTCAAGACACCACCTTATGTCTAGCAGAAGTTATGCTAAATCCATTTTCGAAGCAACGAACAACTCATGGAATTGAAAGCCTAAGGGGCCTATGCACCACCGACCTTATCCACCAGGCATCATCGCACAGCTCTCCAGCACTGCGAGCAAGGGAAGAGTTGGGAGACACTTATGTGAGTTCTAAAGTACCACTGCCATTACGATCATAGGTAGTCAAGAATCAGAATCAGAATCAGAATCAGAATCAGAATCATTTATTTTGCATAAAATATGGTAGTTACATGAAGATGTTATACATAATAAATTAGTTCACATATTTAACCAAAATTGGCATGCAAAAACACATTATACAAAATTTAAAATTAATTAGTATGAAATTATAGTTTATCTTCTAGGAATTCTTTTACACTGTAGTAGGATTTGGTCAATAACATTTTATATAATTTATTTTTAAAACATGGAAAATGTAAACATTTTATATCATCTGGTATCTTATTATATATTTTTATACACATTCCGTAACAATTTTTTAGTAACAGTGTAGTACGTGGAATGTAATTAAATACTAATCTATCACTATGCCTAGTATTTCGGGGGTATAAGTCACTTGCTTTTAGGAATAATTTCGGATTCAGTTTTACAAATTTTGCTATTTCTAATATGTATATACATGGAAGGGGTAAAATGTTAAATTTGAGAAAAAGAGGTTTACAAGATATATAAGGCGGAACTCCTGCAATTGCTCTTAAACATTTCTTTTGACTTAAGAATGTTTTGTTAAAATTCGCACTATTTCCCCATATTATAATTCCATATCTGAGTACAGACTCTACATAACCATAATATGCAAAAAGGGCTGATTTTTGCGTGGCTATTTTTCGTAATCTACTCAAAACATATACGTATCTATTCAATTTACAACATACATTTTCATTTTGTATTTTCCAATTTAAATTGTCGTCAATTATTAAACCTAAAAATGTCACGTTTGGAGCTTTATTTAACATTTGTCCTTTATATAATACGTCAATTTGTTTATTTCTTGTTTGACTGTTACTAAAATGCATATAATTTGTCTTAGAGAGATTGACAGCCAAATTTCTTTCAGTAAGCCATTGTACTACGTTATTTATTGTTTTATTTATTTCTCTGGCATGTATTTCGCTAGACGCTTTCTTTTCACTAGTAACAATTATTGTAATATCGTCGGCAAAAAGAACAGTTTTGTGATTGGTTATATTTGGAAGTTCATTTATGTACACTATGAACAGGAGAGGACCCAATATACTTCCTTGAGGAACGCCATATTTACTAACTTTATAATCGGATTTGCATTTATTGATAATATTTTCAGCATTTATATTTTCAATTTCAACATATTGCTGTCTATTTACTAAGTATGATTCTATCCAATCTAGGGCTGTACCTCTTATGCCATAATTTTCTAACGTTTTCAATAACACATCATATGATACCATGTCAAAAGCCTTAGTCATGTCAAAATATAGCACAGTTGTACTCTTCTGTTTGTCAATATTTTGTATAGTGTCACTAATTAAATCAAAAGCCGCTCCAGTCGTCGATTTATTCTTTTGAAAACCGTGCTGTTCGAGTTTTATTACATTGTGTTTGGCAAAGAAACTAGTAAGTCGCTTTTGCATGCATTTTTCAAATATTTTTGAAAATATTGATCCAAGAGCTATTGGCCGAAAGTTTGTTATAATTGTTTTATCACCCTTTTTATGCAGTGGTTTGACTAAGGACATTTTTAGAGTCTCTGGAAAACAACCATTTTCAAACGACATATTAATCAAATAAGCTAGAACTGTACTTATTTCATCTCTACATGATTTTATTACTATTGTTGAGACATTATCACATCCAGCAGCTTTGGTATTGCTAAGAGACAATATTATAGATTTTATTTCATCCGCATCAACAGGGTTTAAATAAATTGTGTTTTGCAGTCCAGTTGTATTTTTGGGTATTTTTTTATAATTCGAATTATTTACAATGTCAATAAAGTGATTATTAAAAATATTAGCTATGTCTTTAGGTTGTGTGTAAGTCTTATTTGAATATGTTATCTTGTCAATAAATCTATTTTTTGTTGACTGCGACGATTGCTTTTTTATAATATTCCATGAAGTTTTGCATATATTTTTACTTCGTGTCAATATCTTTTTATTTTCATTTTTCTGTGCGAACAATAGGCATTTTTTTAACAATTGTGAATACGTTTTATATCTTTTTTTATTTTGGATGGACTTATTTTTATAATATTTGAATCTTAGTGAACGGCTTGTTTTACAACTATTTTTTAAACCCTTGGATATCCATTTTGGGCCCAAATTTTCGGTTATTTTTACTTTGATTTCAGGGAAACACAAATTGTAAAGTAGACGGAATAGATCATAAAATTCAGAAAACGCTTTATTAAAATCTTTTTCGTCATATACATTATTCCAATAAATATTTTTGAGGTACTGTCGAAATTTTTTTATATTATCGTTACTGTAATCTCGTTTGAGTAAATAGTAGTTACTTTTTGGATTCGCTTTTTTATCACTTAGGGGAACTGTTAACATCTGAGCTGTGTTATGATCCGACAGTCCTAACGGTATAGTAAAGCCATTGGCTTCCTTTATATTGCTCATTATTTGGTCAATACAATTTTTACCACGCGTTGGGGTATTTATATGTAAAATGAAATTATAATTTTTCATAATATCTGACAATTGTAAAGTATTATTTGTTTTTTCTAAAATATTTATATTTAAGTCACCCGCTATTATGATTTGTTTATTATTGAATTTTTTGGAGATCATGTATAATATTAATTCAAGTTTGTCAAAAAAAGTACAAATACTTGAGTCTGGTGTCCGATACAAGCAAATAATAATCATTTTATAGTGTAGAACCTCAAGCGCACAACATTCAAAAGTAAAGTTCTGTGTTAAACAATCAAAATCATTTATGTATTTAAAAGTTAAACCATGTGATAGTAAAATGCACACTCCACCCCTTCTTTTATTTAGTCTAGAGTAGTATGATCCTAAATAATAGCCGTGAATATTTAAATTATTTTCACTTCCGGACTGTATAAAAGTTTCAGTCAGGCATATGATATCCGGAGTCATGTCATTTTGAGTAAGTTCATTTATAGCCATAGTGAAAATCTCTGTTTTTTCTAATATACCGGCAATATTTTGGTGTAAAATCCTAAAGAAAAAACTGATTTGTTGTAGTTGAGTAATCATCATTTTTTAGGCAAGGGCGTAGGCAGCCGCTCCCTGTACCCCCAAGGAGCGGCTGACCAACCAATAGAGGCTGGATTCTTATCCTTTATCTCAGAGCTGCAATTGGATGACATTTGCTTCCTGATGCCATCTGGGCTTTTCATCATCCCATCAATCACACCACGCTAGCCTGCAGGTCTTTTCGACTACGAAACTGTGGATTGAGACTATAGTCATCTAAAACTAGTAATTAAAATCCTATAACCCTTAGAGGTAACGAACAGTCGATCCATCGTTGACGAACGTTCCTTAACCAGATTGCAGATGTTTTTGTGAAAAGTCAAGTCAGGAGTCCATAACCATGCGCCGTTCTCCATGTCCTCCGCGACCAAGCGCGGCCGTGGTGCGAGGCACGGCATCGGTTGGGCCGCAGGGGAAGAGGAGTGTCGGTCATAAGGTGCGCCGTTCTCCCTGTCCTTTGCGGCCGACAACTGGTAGGCCTCTGTAACCTTGGTACAGAGGCCAAATTGAGGGCCAGTCGGGTGACGGAAACGGGATCCGCTCACTCGGCAGAGCAGGGCCCTCGGGTGGAAGGCGTGTCGGTATCAAGATGCGCCTTTCTTAGCGGGTATAATGGAAGGCCGAAGGGTCGCCCCGCAGGCCGCTCCGAACCTTCTCGACAGAGAAAGCACCGAGAGCGAGCCTAGTTGAGGCCGCAAACAAACTGGCCGCCGCCCGCGCCGGGCTGTGGAGCGAGAGTAGCACACGGCCCCGGCAAAACGCCACGTTTGTTTTGGGCGTCCTCGCTTTCGCTTGCCCTGCGGATTCCAGTCCAGAGCTCTTCGGATATGGTCGTGAGGGCGGCGTAACGTGTGTCCGATCCAACGCCACTTTCGCCGACTGATCTGGACGTCTATCGGTTCTTCGTGACACATAGTACATATATGTATCGTATACATTATCTGCAGGAGGCGCTGAGGCTTGCGGCGGTGGCAGGAGATCAGGGTTGCTACGCGAGAGCGGTCAGAATAGCAGGAGACGTGTACAGGAGGAAATGTGACGTGGGGAAAGCGCTGAGGTAACTACGTGTTTTCCACCTGATGAGTTAGATTTGTTGTTTTCGATACAATACAGCCATGTTACCGAGCACTTCGTCAGGTACCTGGAGACTTTTTTTTGTTAATTGTATGGGACGGCAAACGAACAAGTGAGTCACCTGATGGTAAGTGATCACCGCTGCCCATGGATAACTGCAACACCAGGGTGTGACAGGAACGTTGCCGGCCTTTCAAGGAGTTTCGAATGAGTTAAGTTTGAGTCGTCCTTTTTCCTATATATAGAAGTCTTTGGAAACATAGATGCATGATCATAATTATTTTTTCCAGGCATTACGAAGTAGCTATGGGTGCAGGCCAGGCTTTAGGAGACAGACTAGCTCAAATGGAAGCCATGGACGGAGCGGCCAGGTGTCTAGAGGCGCTCAGGCTACAGGGCAGAATTTGTAACTGCAGACCGCTTGAATTTAACACCAGGTTACTCGAAGTTGCCACGTCCGTTGGTGCTAAGGTATGGCATTTTTAAATTAAATCACTTTTTAGGCGTATCTATTTTGAACCCCCTAGCTATATTGAAATCTGGGAATCAGAATCCCTAATGGAACACAGAATTGCAAGAAAATAAGGTGAAAAACGAAAAAGAAAATTAGGTTTCCCATACAAAGTCGCCGATCAGCTGGACTAATTGCTGTGAAAGGTTAAATTTATTTTTTCGTTTTTTTACCTTTTTTTCTTACAATTCTGTATTCCATTAGGGATTCTGATTCCCAGATTTCAATATAGCTAGGGGGTTCAAAATCAAGCTGTATGTATATGGTGAAATTTTGATCGTTTTGGACCCTTAAAGGGGTGACTCAGACCATCAGTATAAACAACTTTTTCTATGGGAACAATGATGGGAACTCAAAAAAAAATTCGTCATTTCCATACAAAAGAGTCCCGCCGCCCGGCCAGTTTGCATGGGAATATCGATTTTTTTTAGTTTCCAGCATTGTTCCCATAGGAAAATATGTTCATTTTGATGGTCTGAGTCACCCCTCTAAGGGTCCAAAACGATCAAAATTAGGGTGTCTGACTGACTGACATAGTGATCTATCAACGCACAGCCCAAACCACTGGACGTATCGGGCTGAAATTTGGCATGCAGGTAGATGTCATGACGTAGGCATCCGCTAAGAAAGGATTTTGATCAATTCTACCCCCAAGGGGATAAAATAGGGGATGAAAGTTTGTGTGAAACTTCTATACTTCTTAACGCGAGCCAAGCCGCGGCTAAAAGCTAGTCACAGTATAAAATGAAGTCACGACTCTCACTTGGCCAGTTTTAAGGTTTCATAGCCAAATTGCAAAAAACGGAACCCTTATGGATTCGTCATGTCTGTCTGTCTATCCGTATGTCACAGCCACTTTTTCCGAAACTATAAGAACTATACAGTTGAAACTTGGTACCTATTAGATGTATTCCGTGAAGCGCATAAAATCACACAAAAATAGAAAAAAAAAAAACAATAAATTTTGGAGGTTCTCTATAATCTAAAATTAAAAAATTTTTTTCATCGAACCCATACATGTTAGGTATTTATGGATAGGTCTTCAAAATAATGTTGAGGTTTCAAATATATATTTTTTTCTTAACTGAATAGTTTGCGCGAGAGATTCTTTTTTTAAGTCTGGTTTAATTATTGCGTTTTTAACTACGAGTGCATTATGCTATCATGTTCCTGCGGTACGCTAGTAATTTGACGCTGATGTGTCCCATTTTGAATTTGGCAGTGATGTAATGAGTAAAAATTTCGTAGCGTAAATATATTTTTTTTTATGAAAAACCTTTTCATTTTTTGATTTATCGGGACATTTACCAACCCGATCAGATAAATCGGGACGCGTTCCCACCCCCTGAAAATCGGGAGGTCCCGCGCAAATCGGGACACATGGCAACACTTATTGTGCACGTGATCACACACAGATGCTGGTCCGGCGCGTGCGCCTGCGACTGGCGGAGATCTACACGGCTCTGGGCGACAACAACGCGGCGGCGCGGCAGCGGCGCGCCGCCGCGGCGTGGGCGGCGCCGGCCTGCGCGCGCTGTCGCGAGCCGCTCGCTGACACACCCGAGCCCCTCGCCTCGCTACCCTGCGCGCATATCGTGCATCACGCGTAAGTTCCTCCACAGATCTGACAGTCATCATCGTCATTTCAGCCGCAAGAAGTCCACTGCTGGACATAGGCCTCCCCCAAGGGTTTCCAATACTGACAGCTCCGTGGCTCAGTGGTTAACACGCCAGCCTGCGCCACGGAGTGCCCGGGTTCGATCCCCGGACAGGTCAAGATGGAAAATGATCTTTTTCAGCCGACGCCGACACGATTACACGCCGACTTCATTGCGGTAGAATATGTGTGACCACTTAGTACTTAAGACCTTTTGTAATAACCATATTCGTAAAAAAAGCTATTCTATTCTATTCAGATTGGTCTGGGTCTTGGATGTTTATCTATATATGTATTTGTTATAAAATATAATATCGTCATAACACAAGGCTCGAACTTACCTTGGGTCTAGCTCAATATGTGTGATTCGTCCTATATTTATTTATTTATTAATACGACCGGTTGAAAGCGGCCTGCATCCAGCGTCTTCCTGCGACCTTAGTCAGGTCATCCGACCGTCTGGTTGGTGGATGTCCGACGCTGCGCTTGCCGATACGTGGTTGCCATTCGAGAACCCTTCTGCCTCATCGGCCATCGGTTCTAAGCGCTATGTGCCCGTAGATCTGACAGTGCTGCCACCTTACCAAACCGCGCTGTCAGTGCTATAAAATGCGCTATATTTCACGCCAATCACCCCGTCCATCCGCGGCTATCTCAAAAACGCCTCCAAGCGTTTCTTTAAGAATGCCGCACGCCACCCCAACCCGTTACTGGTGCAAGCCGCTAATGCTATGACTGTTTTTGTCATGCTTTGTAATCACATTCATCTGTTTCCTTGCACTATCACTCGAACGGAATAAACGAAATAAAAAGATGTTTTTGATAATACGCACAGCTGTTTTTTTTTTTTTTATTTATTTATTTGTCTCAGGCAACAATATAAAAGTTTACATAAAATAAACAATTATGGCCCATATGAATAAATACCTTAACCTAAAAATATATAAGAATATGAAATCTTAAAACTATTCTTTTTAATAGCCAAGTTCGCACGCCAGCAATAAGTGGGTACATTCAACCGACAAAACATCTTGGCAGCATAAAAAGATTAATAGCCGTTGCTGAATAGCATAGGCTGATAAAAGATAAATAGCTATATTCAGATTGGAAATACCTACACGTAGGTTCAGACTACTGAGGTGCCGTGCTCGAAATTTTGAGAACATATCCATTTTTTTTTTTTAAAATCTTCTACAATGTACGTAAAGCTGATTAAGCAATTATGTACAAAAATACATGGTAAAAGCGACCAAAACTGTATTTTCAACCTAAATTAACATAAAATTAGAAAATGAAAGCACCTGTCATGATGTGTTCCAGTTGTATGCCAGAATCTTGGTCTCGACGATCGACGCGAAGTCAGAGCGGTGCGGCGGGTGCGATTCCAGAATGTGCAGAATGCGCCTCCCCTCGTGCACCTCGGGCTCCCCCACCTGCACCACCTGCCCCCAGGACTCTGCCTTCACAGGTTTGTAGATTATCTATTTTCACAGCTATGACTTCACTACACAAACAGTATAATAAAACTTTTCAATGAAATGACCATGTGTCGCTGCTTCACATAGGGGTTATTTAGACTCTACATTTTCAACTGAGAATTGTTGACGTCAGTAATTTACTTATGGCTAAGTTTAATGCCGCTTCCAAAGCGGAGTGCAGAAGAAGCGGCAACAAACTGCACAGCGCATTTTCTCCAATCGACGTCTACTTACAATGTTAATAAAAAAATATTATTCGGCTTAAGACTATTTAATTTTAGTTCCACATTCAAATCTTAACTCCATCGTATGAAATAAATAATTCGTAATATCTTCCAATCAACTGAGTTCATTAGATATCAACGTAATGGCACTTTATGGCATATCTTGTCGATTGAATATTCATGTTTGCACCAAATCAACATTATTATATTTCTTGTCTGATCTTCTCCATTTCACTGACCGTCTCTTCTTCATCATAGCGCCATCTCAACATGTGTCAAGGTCCGCAGCTAACCACCGCAATCGGCTTTGAATCAAAATTATTGTTCGGACCACCGCTGTGACATAATGCCAACGTGAGTGAACACACCCGGTGTGATGTGGGCCCATGTGTCTCATTAATTCTACATCCAAAATCCTTGGGGAAACTGGGCCACCAACGCTGATGATTTAATGTACGTTGCGGTTTTTGATAGTTAATTTCTTTGGATTATCGTCATCATCACAGCCAGAAAAAGTCCACTGCGGGTTGGTGAATCCGCAGTGAAGAAGGTACTCCAAGTCTTCCCATGGATATCGTAAGAGGCGACTTAGGAAATAAATGCTAAAAAAGCTCATAAACATCAATGAGACCTCTCCAACCGTCTGGCCAGCGAGGAGAGTGTAGGCCAAATCCTCTGTCTGCTCTGGCCAAGTATGGCTCCGGTACAGAGAGGGTCATGCTCCTGCAGTGGAAACTGAAAAGACCTGAAGATGATGATGATAGGTTGGCGAACGCAGTTTCTTTAGCTTTTTGTGCTTCCGACACTGCTGCCCATTGCTAGCATTTTGAAGCCGGGAAAGGATAGGAATTTGTTGGATTTGGGAAAGGAATAAAAGGTACAGGATACTACTCACTCGAATGAATGGAGGAAAAGCAAGTAGCAGCTCGGGAGGCCGGGTGCCGTACCCGATGCCATGCCTGCAAGCGCCAGACAGGCAGTTGAAGATGTCGCCACTGGCCATTGACGAACATTTAGAAACCGTATTGTATATCAAAACTCAAGCGTTTGTAGCTTTTAATTTGTGGGAGCCTTTATAAAATTAAAATATCTTCTCCTCTGTGTTCTCATCTCGTTCTCGTTCCTAACGTTTTATTCCAATCCAATATCCCTACGAATATCTGTTTGAAATCATTCAAGCAAGCATAATCATTGGACATGAAAGAACCGAAAGCTTACTTCCCTTAGGGGCAGGAAAGCTCGCCGATTCAAGGCCTGCAAGTCATAAAACGCTGTTGACAAAACGCTTCTACTCGTACAGTGTAAATGAATCCCTTGAACTAGAATGTAAATTGTTCATCATTTTCATTCATCATTGCAGCCACACGAAGTCCATGACTGCTGGACAAAGGTCTCTTCCAAGGATTCCTTGTTCCATGGGAGGATATTGCAATACTCACCACGCTTGGCAGGTGGTTTGGCAACCGCAGTTTCTTTGGCTTCTTGTGCGACGTTGGACGCTGCTGCCCATCAGAAGCATTTTTAAGCTGGGGAAAGATAGGAATTTGTTAGAATTGGAAAGGGAATTAAAGTTATTTATATATGAATTACGGGTTACTCACGTACGAAGTCAGCTACAGGCCGACATGTTTCAACCTCATCCGGAGGTCTTCCTCAGGGCGAATGTGAACCGAGACGCGCGCACGGAGTCGTCCCGATTCACCTTACCCGTCACCTGGAAACCATTGCTTCAGAAAACGGACAGTAGAAGCCATGTTCAGCCAACAGAACTTGACACAGTGAGCTTTTTTCACGTACGCGCAATGTCAGCCACTGATGATGATGAAGACGGAAATGGGGTTCCCAGAAAAGCTACGGGAATCATCAATGCAGAACATCAGCAACCCCCATCAACCCCAGCACTGTCACAGAGAGCACAGCGAGCCGCGGACCGCGCTGCCCGCGCCGCCCACGCATGCCGCGTCGCTCGTCACTAGTGTCAGTGCAAATCGGGACGACTCCGTGCGCGCGTCTCGGTTCACATTCGCCCTGAGGAAGACCTCCGGATGAGGTTAAAGCTGACTTCGTACGTGAGTAACCCGTAATTCACATATAAATAATGTTATTATCTCGCGTTAGTTTTAATCAGGGAATTAAAGTATTGAGGCACTACGCACTCGGATGAATGAGGAAAAAGCAAGTAGCAGATCGAGAGGCCGGGCGCCGTACCCGATGCCATATACCTGTAACCACCGGACAGACAGTTGAGGATGACACATCTGACCTAATTAATTCTATATCATCTTCAAATTCAAGATATTTGAAGATAATAATCATCGTATAATATAAAATATGTGAAACTTAATTGTTGTAATTTGTTATTGTAACTTTAAATATGTAAAACATTTTTTTGTTGTAATTTGTTGTACTTGTGTAAATGTAACTGATAATATATTATGCAGAATATGCTATACCCGAAGGTAAGCATCAATTCATAACAGCGCTGAGTAGCGGTCTCAAAATCGAAGGTATATAAGAAAATCGTGTTTATAGTTTTGATTTCGCGTTTAAACCGGTATTTATATTTTTATTTTGATAAGTCTATTATAATAAGCCTTTTTTTTAAACAGGAAAGCAGATGTCATGTAAATTTCATTCTTAGTGCTTACTTAGAATAGAATTTGAGAAAGAAATAGATAACTAATTAATACTGCAGTGACACTGAATAGCGCGCAGAGCTGTCGTTGGTTCGATCGAAATCGTAATTTGCGCGTAAACGCGCGTATTTGATGATGATTGATGTTGAGTTATAATTGAGTTTGCCATATTAACATCACTTTGCTTCAACTCAGCGCTAGAATTGACCCTTATTAGAGGTATACATATAAACGATGATTATCATATCACACTGATACTTCACATGCCGTAGCCTTTGAATAAAATTTTATATATTTATATTTCCAGGACTTTCCATTCGGAACACCTCCAACGCTTCGAGACTCCGACTTAAACTCCGTGGTGTCGGATCACAGCAGCCAGCAAGCCACATCAAGCGTTTAAATATTAAATATATAATTAGTTTATTCTTGTTCCTTTGCCTTGTTTTATTGAAGGTAAGGCTTGGGTTAAATATGTGTACTAACTAGATAGATACACAAAAACTACCTCAGCACTTAGACTCTATGTGCAATTCTTTAGACTACTTCACTCTTCACCTGAGAGCGAGATGAACTCCAGGTTCTCTTAAAACAACATAAAAACTGCTATAAATAATTTTGCAGAGTATGTAAAGTCGGCTGCCTTCTTGAATCCAAGTCTTCATTCGTACAATACCCATCAGCATATCGAGTAGGTGTCACGGTCAATCGACTGCACCTGGTGTCAGAGTTCTTCGGAACCGCCTCTCGGCCTCTGACGTGGTTCCTTTAACGACTTCCAGATGGCAGCCAGCACCAACGGCTTATCGTGCCTTCCGAAGCACGGAATCTTCTTCATTATCATACAATCAGGTGATTCAAGTCTGCAATGTCCTTAACCAAACTGGAACCAATAAACAAATGATGCTTCCCGTGGGAATCGAACCACAACCTCCGGGTCTACAGGCAAACGCCTTAACCACTGGACCACGGATGCAGTTAGTACAATACCCATAACGAAACGAATCGGTCCTATGTTCCAGGTCGGAAACCACAAGCCACACGACATAAGAATATGAGTAAACATACAGGTATATATTATTATTATTATATTATTATTGAGACACCGATTTACATAGTAAAAAAAGTGTCTAGTACTAAGACTAAAAAAATATAAAATGTATTCGAGCTGCTTGTTGTGTATATATCCAGTTAGTATTCCTAATCTAAGAGGTAAGGCAGAAAAATGGAAGCTTAAGAAGAATCTACGTAAAAGTACAAGACTTGGCGCTGACACTGCCGTGTCCGCTTAAAATAATATCCATTATAGGGAATTGAGGATCAATCTTACATTAAATACTTAAGTTAAAATAAATTCAAAACCCATAAAAAGAACTTTGTATTTTTACTTAAAGTCATTTCAATAATTTTTAATATCTGTACCATATCCCGCATGAAAAGCATAATGGGATATTATGACAGAAAAAAGAAGATCTGTAATTTCTACATAAATTTCTGTCTTATATCATGAACATTACTTTAATAAATAAAGCCAAGACACAGGACAGAGAACGAAAAACTATATGTAGCATTAATTTAGAACGTACTTATTTATTTTTAACAAGGGATTATGAAGTAAGAAAAAGAGTGATGAAAAAAATATATATACATAAAAAAAAGTGATTGAGGTTAAAGATCCTAAGGAATTGCCGCAAACGATTGAAAAGGAACGAATGTCCATATCCTTTTAAATAAATTAATCTAATAATACCTAACTTTAGGATATGATTCCTTTAAAGATACGCTTTATTAACCAAAAGGAAACCTTTGTTTTGTATGAATTATTGATGTAAATTAATTATATTATACATTACTAAAAGTATTGATGTATATTTAATATTAATTATACATATAAAGATCCGTTTGAAATATAATTAAAGGTTTTTGAAGAGTATATACGCTTATTAACTATTTATATTTGTTGCTATAATATTATTATTTACGTTGTAGTACATATTAAGCGTAGACACGGGTTAAGAAAATAGATGTGTACTTATATCAAATGTTCCGAATCACCACTTATAAAATGTAAGTCCATAATAATAACTATTTCTCAACTGCCAAATAGGTATGGTCAATTACGTGAACAGGACATTAAAATAATAAAAAAATACGATTACTAGCTGCACTGGTTTCATAAAAAGCACATAAAATTACGTACAATGTACAATTAACCACATAAATGATTGATTGTTTCGATCATGTATGTATGTATTCAAATCACTATTTATAATTCACTACAAAATAAATTAAAGTCATTTCTTTATGTAACAATTTATATGACATGTTATAGAGGATTAGATTATTAAATTTTGTTTATATTTTACACAGATACAAATATCGTGCAGTGCATAATTTCAGATTAATGAAATAACAGATCATAATAACAAATTATAGATTAACTTACAAATAATTGTCAAAGTAGCAGCAAGTAATAATTCTAATAAAAGGTACATCTGTAAAACAATAATATTCGCTGCTTATAAGTATGAATATATTAAACAACTAACACTTATTCTTTTGCACCGAATATTGTGGTCTAAACCTGCTAAAAACCTAGTTTGTACTGATGGAAGCAATTTACGAATAAGTAGGTACTTATTTTTACCTACTTACCTATTGACTACTGGTTCATGTTTTCTGTATATTTCATATATTTATCATGTTGACTTATTGACAATAACAAACGTTATTTAGACATTTCTGATGGTTGTTATAAAATACTCAAGATATATCATTAAACTTGAAATAACTACAACATGAAATATACAAATAAACTAAACTTAATATAACAAAATCGAATGATTAGTTAAAATGGTCACTGAATAAAATGTCTAAATAATAATGTTGCGTCAAAACAGAGATTCTTGAGACGTTTTAAAAACGTTTTACTATAGATATTATAAATGACTCTACTGTGTCCTTCAATAATATATGTACCTGCACTAAATATATAGATAAACTACTAAAATATATGTATATTTCAATATACTTACATCTAAATATTTATTACTAAAACTACTGATAGCATAGACTACGTATCCTATTTCGTTATGAAAAATATTATTTTTTTCTTGTGAAAATGTGTACTCTTATTCATGGCGTCACAATTATTTTCCAAAAATCTTTTTCACACTTATACTAGCTATCGTAGGTAAATGCACATAGTATTAAATTTATTTTCATATAATTGTGTCTTGTAGTAGTACGATTAGTAAATATTTGTTTTCGAATGCAATAATATCTATCTATCTATTGTATGTGAGTAACGATGTATGTTTAATAAAAGGTCGTTAAAAGACAAATTTGAAATCACTGTGAATGTAAAAGAGTATAGCAATAAAGTTGTCATTTATTAATAATAATTAAGAATCACTAACAATGCGTAGACTGGGCTCTTGCACTGCCGTGCGCATAGATAGGTATCTACCTAATTTTGAGAAATAAATATACGGCCTTTTATTTAACCATCTTCGAATGTGAAATATTATCTTAAAATGTAAAAGTATAAATTAACCACGCCAAAATATTTCCATGTTATTCTGAACAAAATGGATTAATAAATTGTTATTAAAAATAAACATGTAGTTGTGAAATTGGCGTTGTGTTAATCGGTCATTTAGATAAAGTTGAAATATGATTGTTCGATATATTTTAAAATTTTAATTCAATATATTGATTTAAAAATAAATTATTATCCTTTCATTTCTTTTAATTTTATCGTAACCACCTAACTCAGGATAGTTATCTTCTTCCCGAGGTTCAAAATTCCCGCTCTTCATACGACCTGATGGCAGCCATTTCCGGTACAATTCGTTTCAAGCATACCAAATATCAGAAAGTTATACAAACAAATGTATTTTTTATACATACTTATTCTGTTTCGTAAATAAACTAGAGTTAAATAGCCAATCAATAGGTTTAAATAAAATACCTGTTGATTTATAGTACAAATTAATTAAAAATATGAATGAAAATATTAGTTTAGTTTGGCTGTATGTTCTACAGGTTTATGCCCGACTAAAAAATAACAAGAGCTTGTTTATAAAAAAAAACTTCGTGTGTATTGATTTTTGTCGCTGTCTCCAGAATTCTTGCGAAAATCCCGTGGCTTTTCATCCCAGTGAATTAAATTCGTGGTCGCATACGCCAGGTAATACAAAATACCTTTCCAAACGCTTTCTAAACCGCAGACTCATACCTTTTGAAGTTGTGTAGCGACCCGTAACGAGAAAACTGAATACATTTTAATTATAAGTGTTTTATTGAGAAATTCGTTGTTTTAGGTGAAAATGAGTGCAATAGCGCAGCAAGAGTCCCTTGTTAAGGAGAGTTTGTTTCAGTTCATTACTATAAATGTCCCATCAGCTGACTTGAACGTAATTGACGACATAGTACTCTCCTATGTAATATCAATTCTGGAGGAGGCCTCACAGGATCCATGTTTCGACGTAGAAGGTAAGAAATCGATTAAAATTGGTTTAAAAAAAATAATAAACTATTACTATTCCTAATAATCTTTAAAAATCTGTGGTTTTCCTCAACAAATTCGTGTATATAATATACCTATTCATGGGCATATCAATTTCAGTGGATCTCCTTGTATTGGCGTAGTTTTCCATTGTTCTGGAAGGAACAAGAAGAAATAGGTCATGGACCCCGCTCCTCATAAATCCAACTTGATTTACATCATATTATTCTAATTTTATGTTAAATAGTAACACTGACAGTGTGAGTGGGACTTTTATGCTGTTGGGAATAATATTTTGTATATTGCTTTCGAAACTAAATATTTTAGTTTACTAGATGCCCGCCCCGGCTTCGCACGGGTAGATATAGGTATTTACTCCTATAGTTCATCAGGGATAATGTAGATTCTACTGTTGAAAGAATTGTTCAAATAAGTCTAGTAGTTTCAGAGCCTATAGCAAACAAACAGTCAAATCTTTCCTCTTTACAATATTAGTGTAGTTTAACTACTTTTAACGAGCTTAAACTATATAATGTGACGTTTTTATAATATAATTGATGAAGAATGTTAATAGGAAACAGGGACCCGCCCGTGGCCTGCTCACTACCAAAATCTTTGAAAAAAAAAACTAAATTTATATAAAAACTTCTTGTTAGGTGTAATAAGATGCTAGTGTTAGATAATTAAGATATTTCAAGGCATCCTACCTAGGATTACAACTGCATCTAGCAATAACAACTAGGACCAGCAACAAGGGAATCAACAGTGGCAGCAGTTATCTTTTGCGAGGCTCCGGGTGGCAGGTCTTTATTCTTTATTTCAATTAGTTATTCACGGTACTAACAGTTTCCCAACGCGTACACGTGAATCAGGTGCTTACAGAAGTAAAAATAACTTAAATTATTTACATATATTATATAGTTATATTAGATTACCCTATATAGTCAAATAGACCATACATGAAGCAAAAAATATTCTATAATTATCATAGAAAATGTCTACATTAGGCAGACGAGCAATCAAAGCGTTGAGTAATGTGACAGCTTGGTTGGTGGGTGCGTATTTGGCGGTGTCCGAGCTCACCGCGGCCGGCGCAAGTAGCGGCCTGTTACGCAACTGCCTCAACACATACGGAGCATAAAATCTGCACCGTGATAAAGCGAGTGGGTTATTTATCTTACCATTCAGAAGCAAGTAATAGTGAATAAAGAGGGGCACATTTTTGCGAGGCCCTTTGTCCTTCGTGAAAAGTATGTGATACAAAAGTAGATCTGGTTGTTTGGTTTAGTCATGTTTGATGAGAAATGCTAAAGTTATACAAATAAATAACATTTGAGTTTACACTAAAGCGCCTATTATACCATCCTGAATCTAGGATTCAGCATCCGATAAGGACAAGAAATTCAGTCGTCAGAGCTCCTGATTACACCGTCCGGAACGTGTCCTGAACGGAGACTGCGCGTCCTGAGAGAGCCATCCGTTGGCCATCCTGAATGCGTGAGAGGTACGCCGCTATACGTGCGATGCGATTGGAGATATTATCGTATCGTTTCTAACGTATAGCGGCGTCCCTCTCATGCGTCGATCCTAAATTCCGGATGGTTTCACTTTATGCTTCCGTTACGCTTCCGATAAGGACGTCGGAAGCCATTCTGTCCTGACAACGGATCGACCGTCCTGAATGCGATTAAACTGTCCATCCTGAATTCTGGATGGTCTAATTGGCGCTTAAGAGATTAACAAAATTAACAAATAAAGAGATGAGAAATTTTTAAACTGATGCATGTGGCTTTTTCTAAAACTAAAATCTGTAATTAAATGACAATAATGAATGAGCTACATCATTTTCGATTGAAAGAGCAACAAGGCCTAAAAGCCGATCTTGTGTCATCAATCAATTTGCCGATCGCGAAGCCCCAGGCATTTGCCCTGTTCGCCACACCTAAGGCCGCCATCGGGAGTCAAAATGGTATATTACCGTGCTTTGGGGCTAGCTCAATCTGTGTGATTTGACCATATAGGTATATTTATTACAAGCTTTTATTTATTTACACCAGCCACAACACAGCTTATATCATTGCTTATAGTGAGCCACATACTTTTACCCAGCTGTGTCAAAATGTTATGTATGTTTTCAAGTGTATGGATCCAGCATTTTCTAAGCACCTGTCAGGATCCGCTTTTGACATGAGCCAGAGAGCATCTTAAGGTGCCATACAGTTTTTAAGGATTTAATGGACAGATTAGAAAAAGGTTAAAAAGTGACAATTGCATATTTAACTAGCAATGAACACTAAAAATCCTGTATTTGTATTTCTCACTTCGTTAGTGGTGTGATGAAGGAACGTCATATTTTGTCTTATAATTTTTTTCAGTTTATTTTTTCTTTTGTAATAATATTTTTTTTATTAGATTTCTTTAATCTGTATTTCCTTAAATCATTGAACCGCGTTTTCCATTCATTCAGGATTTATAGAAATGATGGCTGCATACGTTCCCGAGTTTTCGGGTATTGATCCTGGCCAGGTGTGCGCCTGGGTGCTCCAACTGGAGGCTGATCTCTGCCAAGGCAGCGAGAGTGATTCTTCTCACCACGGTATGACTATACTTAGATTTTTACTATATAATAAGGTTTGTTTATTTCCAAAAAAACTTTTTTTTTCCTTCATTTAAAAATTTAATGAGGTTTTGTTTTTGTAATGGATCCCTTTTAGGTAGAACCCTCCTCTTGGCAGTTTCTCTGTCCTTGGCAGTGTTTATCCAGTTTGTTCCTTGCAATCTTTATGATGTCATCAGCCCAAACGCTGCTTTGGTCTTCCTTGCGGTCTTTTACTAACAGGTCTAGTGTAGGTAGTTTCTAGTGCCCATCTTTTTTCATTTAATCTGGCGATGTGGCCTGCCCATCTCCATTTTAGATGCTAAGCATGTTGTAGAGCATCACTTGGTTCTTCTTCTTAGTTCTTCATTTCTAGTTTGTTGGATTTGCTTTAATTATAACACATTTCTTTCCATGAAGTGTTGACAGGTTGCTAATTTAGTTTTAATTCTTTTGGTGTAAGTCCTGTTTTGGCTTCCGTATGTAAACCAAGTATAGTAAAAATCTTGGAAAAAGAATGTCATTCAGTGAAAAAAGTAAGTAAGCCGTGTGGTTTCCGGCAGAGTAGAATCGGACCACTCCTAGACTTCCCATGGAGGTCGTAAGAGGCGACTTAGAAAATACAAGCTAAACAAATCTCATAAACATCAATGAGACCTCTCCAACCCGTCTGGCCAGCGAGGAGAGTATAGGCCAAATCCTCTGTCTGCTCTGGCCACATATGGTATATACGGTATCCGGTATATAGAGAGGGTCATGCTCCTGCTGCAGTGGAGACTAAAAAGACCTGATGATGATGATTTTCTATTAAAAATGCGAAAGTTTTTTACTACTCAATCATGAATGGATTTTGACGCGTTTACCCGGATTAGCAAATACTGTTCCCAAGGGACAGGCATAAACGCGAGCGGAGTCTACAGCTAGTTCCTCGTATTCCTTCCATTCCTCGTCTGGCATTACGGGAAAAAGAGCTCATATACAGACTGAAATTGAATTCATTAGCAAACGTTTATGGAGTGACGCAGACTACGAATCTGAACAACTTAAATTATGGGAACAACTTCGAAATCGTGAAAAAATTATCTGGTCTTTCATTCAAAAGTGGAATATCTACTTGGCCAAAATCTATGGAACAGCTGTTTTTTTTTTTTGCAATTTCTGAGTTGGTCTTATAATGAAAGTTGTTTAGATTCGTGGTCTGAGTCACTCCTCAAACGTTGGCTAATGAAATCAATTTCACCCTGTACCCTATGGATAATTGCAGACGATTCGGCCAGTGAGGACCGCATCAGCCTGACGCTGCAGAGCTTGAATGACATGCTGCCGTCTATCAATAAGACCAATCGGTGAGTTTAATCTCTTAGTAATTAAGAGCTAGACTGTTGTCAGTTATGCTGTAGGAAGATACACAATCACTATTTTACAAGCTTTTAGTTTCACTTGTGCCGGTGTGTGTGTGTCCCTAATCAAAGCTTTCATGATAAGTCATTTTGGGAAAAGTAGTAGTCATTATGAAAAAGTGGTCATTTTCCCAAAATGACCAACTTAATCCATAATCGTATTGGATACTGGAAATTGGTTAAAATTGACGATTTGGTACATAATACCTACTTTACCAAAATGACCACGTTTTCATAATGACTACAGCTTTTCCCAAAATGACCACTTTCTCAAATACGGTATCTAATTGATGTTAAGATACACTAAACATACTTCTCTTCTCTGCAGTGGTCGGTTCCGAAACGCTAGTAGTCTGTAGCTTTTGCACATTAAGTAATAATATAAATATGACTAAATTAGATCCTTTAAAATTTGATTTGACGTGAAAAAGTGCCTGCAAAGGCCTATTTTCTGAATAAACGTTTTGATTTTTTTTTTTAGTTACCTTAGTCGGATGGGCAAGATATATATCTATTTTTGACGTGATAACGTCGAATAAATCGACTGCTGCTCAGAATCTGGATCATAACCCTAAATCCAAGAATCATTACCATTGTATAATATCATAAACTTGTTCTTTGATTTCAATTTTTAAAGTAGATTTAAGGGCTCGTACTACCTCACACTGCGTTGCGTGATTGTCTGTAAAATCAATAATAATGAAATACTCAAGTTGAAATAAAAATGCAGCAAAGTTCAGGACTAACTATCTGACTCAAAAACACGATTGCGTTAAATTTTCTCTATAGAAAATAATTGCAAAGTTGCCTCCAAACCACGTCTAATTTACTCGGTATACAGCAGTATTCACCAAATACATTAAAATTACCTTGAAACTTTTGAATATAATTGCATTACAGATAAGGCAGCCATCATGATTTTTTTTTTCTAATAACCCTTGAATATTCTTTAAAAACGAAAATATCAAAGTCGCCAACGCGTTTAGACCATCCGCGTTTGTACCGCCACGCCGCCTGGCCTATGGCGGGCCGTTAACATTGACCAGACGCTACAATAAAAGTGTTCAGTCAATAAAAAAAATCTTTTGTTTTCGGCTTAGTTCGTTTTTTTTAAATTGTGGTATAAATTAATGACACACAATGACACAACTCAATAGTTTATAAAAAAATAAGAGTAAGTACATTTTACTGAATCTTTTGTTTGTTGATTTAAGTGTTTGTTGGCAGCTCCCACTCCAATTCTGAGAGCTCTGAGGGGGCCGAGGCTGTACGTCGCCCGATCATAGGATGCGACGAGCATGCTGAACAATGCCAGGTTCTACACGAGATGTTCCCCAACACTTGCGCTATGGAGGTATGTGGGGACATTGACCAAACGTAATTCTCTCGAATTCATAATGACCTAAAGGCGTTGTTATTGTTGTTTTTGTATCTTAATGGATAACATAGTAGGCGAGATTTTTTTTTACCTTATTTTGACGCTTCTGTCAGTTTACTACTTTAGGCACGATAGATTTCATACACATTGATGATTTGTAACTGCCTCCGTGGTCCAGTGGTTAAGGCGTTTGCTTGTAGACCCGTGGGTTCGATTCCCACGGGAAGCATACTTTGTGTAGCTGTTTCCAGTTTGGTTAGGACATTGCAGGCTTGAATCACCTGATTGTCTGATAATGAAGATGAGTCCGTGCTTCGGAAGGCACGTTAAGCCGGCTGCCATCTGGCAGTCGTTAAAAGAACCACGTAAAAGGCCGAGAGGCGGTTCAGAAGAACTCTGACACCAGGGTGTGCATGATCGATTGACCGTGTCACCTACTCGATATGATGATGATGATGATTTGTAAAATTAGACAATCGCGTAAAACGCCACAGGAATGGATGGATTTAGTGTATGATTAAAAACGTCTTAACTAAAATTATATTTATTTATTTAATATGGCTGATTGCGTTACTCTGTGCCAGGCAACCAGCTTCTGAGCCTTGAAATCATCAAATATTATAGCTAGAACATTGATTTTGGGTTCAAATGATTAGTATACACGTGCAAAGTCCATATTTAGTACTTTTAGTCATTTGAAATGAAAAAACATTACAGTCGAAACACAAAAAAATTTTACAATTTTGGACATATTAGTAACCAGCACGGATTTTCATTTTATGGTCAGGGTCAATGTATAACTCAGTCCCTTATTTACACTTTGGGTATAGAACATTAAAAATAGGGCATTTTTAAGTGTTATATTTTGCATTCACAATGCTATTTCGATATACTCTTATTAAATTAAGAAATAAAATATGGTGAAAAATTTGCATGTCTCGAAGATTTTGCTATAATCTCCTTTAGCTATTCAAAAAATTTTATTTCTTTATGAGATAAGGATTTTTTTACTAACCTATTTTGTCCCACTGCTGGGCAAAGGTCTCCCCCATTGCCTTCCATACCTCCCTATCCCGCGCCACATCCGACCATCTGCTTTCGAATAAGTAATAGAGATAAGGATAAGTTTGAAAATTGATGAATTCGTTCAGAGAAGTTAGGTATCCATTTAGAATATTGTGCAAACATACCAAGCGTTCGCCTCAGAGCTGGTAAGTCACATGGCGGCGGTAAACTCAAGAGTTGTTTGAGACGCTCACTATCAGGCTATGATATTTTTTTACCATATTTTATTTAATAATTTAATAAGATTAAAAATGGGGACCTAGCAATCCTATTCCTAGTCGAACATCTGCGTAGATCAAGCACTGCGTGTCCATCGCTCTCGGTGACGTGGAGCGCGCGGCCGCGACATTGCTTCACCGTCGCGAGCAGGGCCAGGCACTGTCTGCCGCCGCTCTGCACTCCGCCGCCAAGACTCCTCTCATCGATGACCACGAGCTGAAGAACCGGATCATTGCTCGGTAACAACAACGTCGTTTATACAATACTAGCTTTCGCCCGCGGCTCCGCCTGCGTCAATGTCGATCCCTCGGCAATAGTACTTTTTCCCGGATAAGAGGTCATGTCCTTCTCCATGCTCCAGAGAACTTGTGTGCAAAATTTCATGATGATCGGTTCAGTAGTTACGGCGTGAAAGCGTAACAAACAAACAAACTCACTTTCCTATCCTTGAAGGGGTGATTTAGTCCCCCGGTAATTTTTTAGGGTAACGTCAAAAAAACTGAGTTCCCAGCATTGGTCCCATAGGAAAAGTTCTTCATATCGGGGGGCTGAATCACCCCTTTAAGGGTCCAGAACGATCAAAATTTCACCGTGTAGACATTTTTAGTTTCACTTCAAGTCTATCGTTAAACCTAGGAGGTTTTGGGCAGTGATAAGCTGTGTTTTGTAATAAAATGTGACTTTAACTACACGAATAAGTGTCAGTAATCCATATAATTTACACTTATTAATATTTGCAAATACCAAATATAGCAAAGCTAATATTTAATATTATACCATCACATCGAGTTAAAAACACTTCGCAGTATTCAAATTTCCAAGTCTTATATTTTTTTACATCAGTTCCTTTCCGAGATTCTTTTTTAATAAATCATTAACAGTACGTAGAGAGTGATGGTATTTTACACAACGGTAAAAATCTTACATACAACATGTAACTTAACCAACGACCTTGCCGTGGGGTGGAGGGGTGACTCAGCCCGTCAAAATGACCAACTTTTCCTATAAGACCAACGCTGGGATTTTTTACGTTTTCATACTAATTGCCGGGCCGACCAACAACTTTTGTAAGAAAATGACAATTTTTTTGAGTTCCCAGCATTGGTCCCATGGAAATAGTTGTTCATTTTGACGGGCTAGGTCACCGCTTCACGGGAAGGTCGTTGGTTAAACACGCTGTAGAGCTACTAGCGACCCGCCCCGGATTCGCACGGGATTCGCACAAAAAAACCGTTACGTAGTTTTAAAGATCTAAGTCTTCTACGATGTAATGAAGTTATCTATTTGTTTTTATGGTATAGGACGGTAAATGAGCAAGCGAGACACCTGATGGTAAATGATCACCGCTGCCTGTGGACAACTGCAACACCAGCATGCCTTTCAAGAAGTTGGGAGGAGGACAGTGAAGGGGTAGAAGGATGGACCTCCGGTTCTCTCACCTATCAAACGATAAAGCTTCTACTCAAACTTTTATAGTTTCACAGATTTTCTGTGACGCTTTATCTTTTCGGTAGACAGGCTTAAAATGTATTTTTTTATGCGTTTGTCATCGTCAATTTCGCACACTAGTGAATAATCTATTAGTGTAAGAGTTTTCTCACGATTTTCTCCTTTAGCAAGAACTAATCCCGATTAATGAAAACAACACAGATTGTATATAAACTCTATCTGGATAGAATTCACAAGCTCGAAATATTTCAGATACTCCTACGTGGACAAGAACTCGGATACCAAGGAGCATAAGCCGCTGGCTCCCAAGATCGAGCCAAAGAAGCTGGTGCGTTACCGGGACAACAAGATCGTCTCTCTCAAGGGGGAGAGGTACACTGAGGTAAGTATTCCCGCCTTGTACAACACCTGTTACAACTGGTAGCTTTGTAATTGTCTCCCTTCAAGGGGGAAAAGAACAACTAGGTATGTATGACCAACATGAAAAGCCTAATTTCTTTAAAGGGAGAGAAAAGGGAACGAATACTATTACCAATACCAGGTTTTTAATATTTTAATGTAACGTAGCATCCCTAGAGCAATGGGTCGGTTGAAAGTGACCAAAGGCTTTTTTTTAGTTTCGAACGTGAAATTATTTGTCTTAATCTTCTATGCATATCTTCAATAAAACTACTGAACCGATTTTGATGAAATTTAAATGGGACCAACGTGAAAGAATATCATTTAAAAAAAAAGGAATTTTTAAAATCGGTTTTAACCAATATGCTAAACGTGGCCTTCAGGTCTTAGAGACCTAGACTCTGTCTACCCCGCAGCGGAAAAAGACGTGATACTATGTATGTTTGTATTAAAATTGGTTCATAAATGATGGACTTCTGAGGTAATAAACATTCAAAAAAACCGAATTCATAACCTCCTCCTTTTTTTGAAGTCGGTTAAAAATAGTATTCTAACCGTATGTTGAAGAAAATCAGCAGTAGCAATTTTTAACTACCTGTGTATTTATGAGTTTTCAAATTTCGTACCCAGGTACCGAAATCCGGTGTCGACGAGGAAAACTTGAAGAAACCCAAAAAACAGCACTGCCCTTAACCATTAAAACTACATCAGTACGGTGGAAAAGCGGGCACGTCCGCACTCTATGTGTCCTGTACCTTAGTCATTCTCTTAGATGTCGTCTCTTACCCCGCGCGCCCCAGCTCCCCGAGAGCACTTATTAATATTATTCCTTATTATAAGAATTCAGACAAACAAACGATTTTAAGCCGTAAGCGAATGAATATAAAATCCAAATTCGCTTGTAAGCCAATGACGTTTAACGAACAAGTAATTTTGAGCCGTAAAAGAAAGACTGTAAAGTCTAAACTCGTTTTTAAACTAGCTGGTATCATAATACAAGCGTTTTTAAACCTTAAGGCAAGGAATATAATGTTCAAAATCGGTAAACTGATTTTGATTCGTAAACGTGAAAATTTAATCAAAACAGTCACTTTTAAACTAGTGACTTCAATTCGTAAGAAGACTTCATTAGTCGTACCGATGACTTCAATCGTACGTACGACTTCATTTGATTCAAAAGGTAAAACTTTAACATCGTACTTGTCTTCGAATAAACAAAATTCGATTTGTAATAAATTCGAAATGATTGAAAAATTCAGAAATTATTTTGACAATTATTTTATTCGCAAATGCATAACAATGATTTTCAGTACACAAAAGGACGTACATTTACTATATCAAGCGCAAACGTCGCTAGAACAAAATATTGCTAGTCAAACGTACGGAAAACCGTACATATTACTTGTCGATTTGACAGACTGCGTCATATTGACAGCTGTCACCGTGACAGCTGTCATTCCGTCAGCCGGCTCGGCTCGCGGGCCGCTCGGGCGTGCATTAGTATGTGTGTGTAGTTTCATAGATCACGCGCGTGAATCGCAAGTTACTGTAGCGATTTTTATTTCGCCGCTTTTAAACAGTACTGATTTATTTCGATGTGTTAAGTTATGGCGCCCGCAACTTAATATGGACTGTAATGTTAAGTTAAAGTATTTAATTCGCGTATTTATTATTATTATTATTAAGCTCACGAGGCAGCTGGTATACAGTATTACGGTATCTGCGGCATCGTTCGTGTATGCGTCGGGATGTGTTCAATGTAGGCAGGTTGTAATTGATTGTGTGGAGAGCTTGTTGGATGCTGCAGATGAGTATATGCCGGCCGTCGCGGCGCTAACGCGGCGTTTCTCGGGCGTTTCCGACGCCGCGGGCAAACGCCGTGTTAGCCCGCCGACTGTATTCGGTTTCGCCCTAGTTTTAAGTGAAAAGATCTGTGTGTTACCTGTGATTTTGAATTGTTATTATTTTATTATTAATGTGATTCCTATCGTAGTTTTATCGTTTTTACACAAATCTGTGATTTTAATGCCATTTAATTATATCATAGTTTACCCTTTAAGTGGTTTTTATAATTTTAGTTTAGATCTATCGTTTTTTATTTCCAATTCAGCGGATACTTTGTGATGTATGTTTCATTTAGAGAACGGTGTTCGTGATTCATATCAATTTATACAAGTAGGTAGTTTTCGAATTCAGCGGTAAAGAGGTCGAATGACAGACGAATTTAAACTTTTTCGATCTTAAATGATCAGGACTTTCACAGATCTCGTCAGTAAAAATACATATTTATTTATAGAACAAATATCAATTTCTATTTAAGAACAAATATTTTTTAAGATTTTTACCGTGGTGTAAAATACCATCGCTCTCTACGTACTGTTAATGATTTATTAAAAAAGAATCTCAAAAAGACATGATTTAAAAAGTATAAGACTTGGAAATTGGAATACTGCGAAGTGTTTTTAACTCGAAAGAAGTAATCTGTGATGGTATAATATTAAATATTAGCTTTGCCATATTTGGTATTTGCAAATATTAATAAGTGTAAATTATATGGATCACTAACACTTATTCGTGTTGTAAAAGTCACATTTTATTACAAAACACAGCTTATCACTGCCCAAAACCTCCTAGGTTTATAAATACGATAGGTATCGATACAAATATAAAACACTTCTTTTCAATGTCACTGTGTACAGCTTTGACAACATATTATCATAAGAAAAACGCTGTCTCACTATAAACGATCAACTATTTAAATAATCTGAAAAGTGCACTTTCAAACACACAGTCTCACTTTGTTTATAATTGACGCAATTTAAAAGTCTGTTAAAAACTAAGACTATTTTTATCAATTTAAATTATTGTTTTAATTTCTGACAAATAACTTCATCGTCGCGCCTCTTTATATTTGTGTTGTTCTTTAATATATTTTTGTTTTATTTATTGTTATATTTTAATGTTTATTATTTGACTTGAATATGACATTTATATGAATTATAGCTTTTAGATAATTACTTTAGTATAACTACCCAAGAATTGGCATTTTTATATTTATTTATTTCAAAAGAATACAAAAAAAAAATATTATATTTCATTATTGCTTTAATTTTTTTTTATATAAACGTCTTACGTTCTCCTTCAATTAGTTAATAACTCACTCATCATTCAATCACAACAAACACATCATCACCATATAAAATGTGACTTTTATATTTTTTATTTTACTCTTTAAATAGACTGAATTACGCGATCTCATTTAATGAGGGTTTTTATCTTCTTTATAATTTATTTATTTTGTACAATCAGCAGAAACAGTAATTTAAGAAACATTTCATTATATTTTAAATATATACAAATGTACAACGACATTCCGTAATAAAATTAATTAAACATTTTTACTTTATGACAATATTGTAAGACTCGCCGTCTTATTTTAGACTATTCGGAAGGCAACTTCATGCGTGTGTGAAAACTATAATATTTAATTTATTTACGAAAAATTACAGGCACTATTTTATATACTTACTGAGAAACATACCGAGAAACAAAGAGAAATACATGAACTGATTTTAGCTATAAATAGTTTTATTTCTAATTCCGCGACAATTTATTTAAAATAATTGTCAGTTTTGTATATTAAAATTTATTAGGTACCAGTTAATGTTTCTGCTGATTCTACGTTTATGCGGCTAGGCCGAATATTTCTATCTCTTTCTTTTAAAATCTGTCAACGTGCGTGCCGTAGTTTGAAAGGTAATTTTGTTGTCTCTTTCTGGAATAGGCTTTTTGAAATTCATTACGCGCTAGCATCTTGAGTCCGAATGATATAGAAAATAAATTTCAAACACGCTACTAGTTTCGCGGTCACAAATACAAGACCGCAAGTGGAAATGTTTTTGTTTAAAAACTTGAATACTATTAAAAAAAAATGCACTTAAGATTTGATCAAAATAATGCACTATTAAAAAAAAACATCAAATATGTTAATGGACCCTGCTCAAAGGTTACTATTACCCTGATTAATTGATAAGTTATAACCACGGAACCCCGGGCTCCAATGCACCACAGATGAGGGTGCAACACGGAAACGTTTAGATGCTGATGATGATATATCAGTAATAATCCAATCAAAAAAACAATAATCAAAGACAAGAGACAACAAAGTACGAAAGCGGCACGTTTGATAATTTGGCATTATAGTAATATGTCTTGTTGATTAGTGTATGGGACCGGTGCAGTTGTTATGACAATGAAATGTTAAAAATAAGTTACTTTGGTAGAAAGTTCCAGAAAAAAAAGAAATTCGCTATAAAACTGTTTAATAACAATTAACTTCTACATAGGTGAAAATAAAGTCATTAATAGTAAAAAAAAAAAGAAATCTACCTGAGTTTTTAAATCGCCATTTACTAAGTTTTCCAAGGTCGTATTTATGAACAACGAATGGTTTGGGGACCATGTTTATAAACTGAGATCTCGTTGCTTCCAAAAGTGACAATAACTTTCGTTATTTTTTAAAATTCATTGTCATAACATGCGCATCGGTCGACACAAGCAATTTAGCCAAAATTTGGTGCTAAATTAGTATTGAATGAAATGCCAAACGCGTAGTTACGGAGGTTTTCAAATAAATCCAAGAAAAAACTATTATTCTTGAATATAACGCATTTATTTTTTATTTTTGAGACTTTTTTTACCGTTAATGACGAGAAATTTGCGCTTCTAAATCTTTAATAAGAAATATCTGAGAAACAAACTATTCGCTGAGAAACAAAGCTTTTGTTTCTCAGCGAATAGTTTGTTTTGAAGCTCTAAAACATCAAGAATTTGTTATTTATATAAGCCTTTCATATGTATTGCAAGTGTGCACACAACTTTGAATTAATGAGTTTAGAGGCGCAACATTTCAAATATTATAATTAATTCGATGATATAATAACCAATATTCAATATTTGAAAAAAAATCATAACAGTAAGTTCGGATACAATTTCATCATGGTAGGAGAAATAAAAAAAAAACTAGTCTTATTTACATTTGCACTACAGAAAAAAACATTTTAAAATTAAAGATAGGTATTACGAAAATAGTGATATTTTTATCACAGATATACGTAAACAGCTGAAATTTAGTTGAATTTAAAATTAGAAAATTATAGAAAACGTGGTTAGGAGGACCAAAATTTGGTGAATTAATGAATTGAAATTATTTCTAAGTTTATATGCTCTCTGATTTAAATTTTATCAACGATTGATAGGTAAATAATTATGATCGAAAAATCAAACAAATATTACACTTCTTCAGTCTGGTGAAAAACCATTACAGTTCGCGCCAAACTTTAGTGTTGGTCTGAAGCGAGACACGACTCCGGGACAAGAAAGGAGCGCGTGTGTTCACATAGGAATGCAGCACTTATACACTGAAACACAGGCGCGGGATACGGCGCGTGGGCAGTCGTACCCCCTCCCCTCTTCGCTTCACGCCCCGCTGACACTCGAAAGTTACTGCGACGCGTCTTGCGACCACCTTCAAATCCTATAAAATTTGGCGCGGACTGTACCTGTGTTCATATATCTTGTAATGATGAAATTGCACCCGACGTGACACGTAAGCTACATGAACTTAGCTACATTTTCCATTGCTCGTTGTAACCCAGAAAAAATCGCATTCGTAGGTTTCCAACGCGCAATGATTGACTAAGTCCATGTAATCCAAACACAGTACAAAATCTCGGTATCAAAATCACAGATTGTTTAAAAACTATAAAACATTAATGTCGCATTTATTTTCTACACTTGTATTGGATTAGATTTTTTTATTATATTACAATTATTATAAGGATAACATGCGATGAGCGCGCACCTTAAAATTGTAAGGTCTGGCTCTTATAACATGTATTCAATATATCGTTAAATATCCCTTAGATTCGTGTTTTATTTGAAAGCCTTACCCAAAAAAATAGTGAGAAACAGATGATGCGCATCTGAAACCTTGAGAAACATACGTTTTATATGAGAAACCTTTGAAACGTCGAGCCGGGCGGGGTTACAGACGTCCTGTATAACGCCTCTGCCGTCGATGTATATGCTGTTGACCTCGTGGACTTAAGGACCAATACTCTTGAGAATGGAATCAGTAGAGGAAAACTATCGATTGAGAAGTGATGATGGTTAACTTTTATATAAATGTGAGTCAAAGATGTTTAAACTTAGTTATTAATTAAAATATTGTATAAAATATTTATTAATTTCGCTATACAGGCTATACATACAACTGTCGATCCAGTATAAATACTAGATACACAATCCGTGATAAAAATAGCGTCATATCAGGTACTGCATTTTATTATGATTTTTATTATGAACTGTATTTTTTTATATAATACTCGTACCTATGGTGTTAAGATGTACTGCCACTAAAGTTTGTACAATCATTAACATAACATTAACGACTTCTTATTTGTCAATGTGTTTAATTAATTTCTCTTTATTTCTACTTCATTCATTAAATTCCTATAAATTTGTTTCTATGGCGTCCGCGAAGACCAGCGTTGTGGGTCACGCCACAACATATGCTGAGCGGAGACCATTTTGGTATGAACATCAAGATAGGATTGTTCTTGTTTGTATTTGTTTCTTGTTGTTTTTATTTATTTTTATGTTTTATACTAAATAAACGTTTCTTCTTTCTTTCTTTCTTTCAAATAAGCGCCCACTAGACATTTGAGTGTTCATATTTTTCGTTTCAATTTGAATTTTGAATTCCGAAAGATGACGACAATCAACTTTTGAAATACGACTCTATGGCATGCAAGTAAGGTTGGTTTTGTATTTATGTGGTTTATAATAACAATGTTTAATTAATTGCGTACAGAATGAAGTGACATTTTTGTATGTGACTGTATATTGTTTCTCAAGGTTTTAGTCGTGGTAGAGCCACGCTACCGGCAAAATGAATTGCTCATTTGTCAGCACGGATCAGCGTAGAAAAGTGCTGTTCCGTGCTAACAAATGGGATCCAAGACAAATGAGATCCAACCCTTCCCGTCATCCAGTTCAGATTCGTGGTCTGAGTCACTGCTTAAACGTATGCTAATGAATTAAATTTCACCTGTATACGTGATTGAAGAATGTCACTAAAAAAAAACTCAATAGACTACATTAAGAAAAAAAACAACGGGTTGCACTCCGGGAGCGCCGGCAGAAGTGAAAACGCGCCTTTTCGGCGGACTCAGGTCAGTGTCAGTCTTACGAATTTTTGATCAGCCGGCCTATTTGCTAACTCAGTGTACAACGTTTTGATAGTCATTTCAAAGTACATTACGTTTTGTATATTTTTAATAAAAATAGTCAAACATCGGAAACCCGCAATGTATTTTGAAGTGACTATCAAAACGTTAGTCACTGAGTTAGCAAATAGGTCACGTCTGACGCAAGTTTAACATTTTGTACTCATCCCAAAAAGTGCACAACGCCGATAAAGAAGTTTTCACTTCAAAAAATGTGTTCAACTGAAAATCATAGTCATCTATACTTCTATACTAATATTATAAAGCTGAAGAGTTTGTTTGAACGCGCTAATCTCAGGAACTACTGGTTCAAATTGGAAAATTCTTTTGTGTTGGATAGTCCATTTATTGAGTAAGGCTTTAGGCTATAAAACATCACGCTGCGACCAATAGGAGCGAAGCATCAATGAAAAATGTTTTGAAAACGGGGAAACATTATTCATCTATACTAATAAAAAAAAACTTAATAACAGAAATTGCCGCGGAAAAAGTCGCGGGCAACAGCTAGTTAGGAATAAAATGCCAAGCGGCAGATTGCTCGGGATTCTATTCTAGACTCCTTCGTTCCGCTCTGGATTCAAAATAATACCCTCACCAAAAAGTATTGTTAGCCCCTTGTGTAACACGACACGACAGTGGCGCCCACATGTGTAGTAATTTCGCACTTTCTTTTGTTTCTTTATTTATTTTTGGTGTGTGTGTCTTTGTGTAAAGTTTTGTTTTAAATGTTTTTTTTTTCTCTTTACGCTCGGCAACTAAGGTTTAGTGATGTTACCAAGTGTCGATAAGATTATTATCGATAATTGTTTTCAATAGTATGGTTATTTTGTTGGGAGTCGTATCTGTATACGACAAAGCTTCTTGGGTATCGGAGACGTGCCCTTCCACTCAGGCTATATTCATCGAATGAAGCGTATGGCTATTTCACCTGCATTGTAAGATAAAAAATGTGAATAACAGATCATTACAGGCAAACTCTTATTAAATTAAGAAATAAATGTGGTAAAAAAAATTCACGCGTGCGGGCGTAGGTCGTACATAGACCTAGGTCGCTGGTTCAAGTCCCGCCCGCTTGAAATTTTTTCACCATATTTATTTCTTTCTACAAGAGTATATCAAAATAGCATCGTTAATGCAAAATAAAACACTTACAAAAACTCTTTTACACTTGAAAGACTTCATCCTTACTAATATTATAAATGCGAAAGTGAGTTTGTTTGTTTTGTGAACCGATCATCATGAAATTTTACTTGGGAGTACGGAAAAGGACATAGTCGCCCTTTTATCCCGGGAAAAAGTACTATTCCCGAGGGATCGACATTAACGCGGGCGGAGCCGCGGGCGAAAGCTAGTATATTTATATAAATAAATAAATTAACGTTTCTAATCAGGTACTTACACATTAAAGCAATACGTACATCTTCGTTGATTAGGTTTTTAATTTAATATAATACTTTTAAGTGGTAGAAACAATTTTTAACAAGATTTGCAACGTGACTCGAAGTGAGGCACTTCAATTTATTGTCTAACTAGCTTTCGCCCGCGGCTTCGCTCGCTTCAACGTCGTTCCCTCAGGAACAGTACTTTTTCCGGGATAAAAGGTAAGCTATATGTCCTTCGTACGCCAGAGAACTTGAATGCAAAATTTAATGATGATCGGTTTAGTAGTTACGGCGTGCAAGCGGAACAAATAAATAAACAAACAAACTCACTTTCGCATTTATAATATTAGTAAGGATAAACACCAGCATCATCAACAGTGTGTCACAGATTTCAGCCTCAACTGCCTGTGTTATGGCAGCTGGTATGGCATCTGGTGAGACCGGCCTCCCGAACTTCTACTAGCATTCCTCCGAGTAGGATCCCAATACCTCCATTCCCTTTCCAAATCTAACAAATTCCTATCCTTCCCCAGCTTAAAAATGCTTCCGATGGGCATCAGCGTCAGAAGCAGAAGCCAAAAAAATCTGTGCTCGCCAGGCGTGGTGAGTATGGCAATATACTCACATGGAACGCACAACCCTTGGGAGAGGCCTTTGTCCAGCAGTGGACTTTTAATCTATACTAATATTATGAAGCTGAAGTGTTTGTTTGTTTATTTAAACGCGCTAATCTCAGGAACTACTGGTTCAAATTGGAAAATTATTTTTGTGTTGGATAGTCCATTTATTGAGGAAGGCTATAAAAAATTACGCTGTGACCAATAGGAGCGAAGCATCAATAAAAAATGTTTTGAAAACAGGGGAAAATTATTTATCTATACTAATAAACAACTAATTAATCATAGAAACAGAAATTGCCGCAGACGAAGTCGCAGGCAACAGCTAGTTTGAAATTTAATATAAATAATAATTCTTGAAGGGCCGGCAATGCTCTTGTCACACCCCAGGTGTTGCAGTTGTCTATGGCACGGTCTATGGTCAGAGCGGTGATCGCTTACCATCAGGTGACTCGCTTGCTCGTTTACCGCCTTATGTAAAAAAGATGTATTACATAAGTATTACATTAGTAATAAAAAAGGCTTACTTGTTAACAATGGGCAATTAACTGGATGGGCAGGACGGAAAGTACTTGAGCTCTACTTTTTTTTTTTTAATTTTTCGCTCTGCAAATACAAATCATAATCACAATTCTGTAATATTATATCATAGGTCAGTTAGCGTGTCAGTAGCGTATATTGATCTCGGGTAAACACCATGATTCTAAAATATATACATGGAGAATTTTTTATCGTTCTGGACCCTTACAGGGATGATTCAGCCCGTCGATATGAACAACTTTTCCTATGGGACCAATGGGAACTCAAAATTTTTTTTGACGTTCCCATTCAAAATGGCCGGGCGGCCGATTTTTATTGTATGGAACTGCCCATTTTTTTTTTAGATCCCAGCATTGGCTCATAGGAAAAGTTGTTCATATGGACGGGCTGACTCACCCCTTTAAGGGTCCAGAGCGATCAAAATTTCACCGTGTATTATAATATCGATCCAAATTGGTGAAATTTTGATCGTTATGGAGCCTTAAAGGGGTGATTTAGCTCGTCGATATGAACAACTTTTCCTATGGGACCAATGCTGGGTAATCAACATTTTTTATGACATTCCGCGACAGGTCCGTGGCGTATTGGTTAACACGCTAGACACGACGGTCCCCGGGTTCGATCCCCGGTCAGGTCAAGATGGAATTTTTTGTTTCGTATAACCTTGGTCTTGTATTGTATATTACTTTATGGAGAAATAAATATATATTATTATTCTCTTTATTCAAATTTAATCTTAAGCCTAGGTTTTATAATATTTGTATAAAAAGTAAAATATAAAAATATAATACAAAACATAAAAACATTATAAAACCTAAACCTAGCTCGCCGCCAGCAGCGGGGCAAGGCTCAAGCTACCGGCGGTTAAGGCTACAGAGAAAGAAACCTCCTGACTATGCGTGACGTGTCCAGGAGTGCTGCCTTCTGTATCTGGCCCTTGATCCAGCCATCCAGCGAGAGTCTCTTGAGGTGTTGGTCGAGACTCTTTGCTATAAGGCCGTTTGCAGATACAACTATCGGGACAATGATCGTCGAATCCACATCCCATATTATTATTATTATTATTGTATGTTTATCTATACATACATTTGTTATAAAATATAATATCGTTGAGTTAGTATCCCATAACACAAGTCTCGAACTTACTTTGGGGCTAGCTCAATCTGTGTAATGTGTCCGTATATATTTATTTATATATTTAAAAGAAATGAAGAAGGAAGGCCATAGTATATACGGGCATTCTTACAGCGCATGTATAACATGATATGATCACCCTACTCATATGTTTTGTGTGATAAAACTACTGGCTTAGGGCCATATTCACTAGGTTACCTACAGAATATGATATAGATATTGTACATATAATACTTTCTATATATAGTTATTTTGATTAAGATACTCTACATACATGATTATTTTGATTACCTACTATACTAGTTGCCATTTACCGTGTTAATTGTGGTCATTACCTCGTCTGATGGAGCAGGCCAGTCATAACCATGCGGGGGGCCCTTGTGCAAAACTTAAGTTCGCGCCCCTACCTACCCACGTTTGCAGCTAATGTTTTGCGGTACATGTTTAATTACGATTATCGATCTCTAAACTCGAGGGATGTATAGAAAAGTGGGTAAATTTTCGACCTTTTCGGCCCCCTTTAAATCCCGGCGCCCGGGTATACCACTCATCTTGTACCCCCGGGTTAACACGCTCCTACTTCTGATTTGTAAGCAATAGGAGACATCATATACACAGAGATCTGTTTATAAGTTAGATATGTAGGTACCGTTTGTGGTAAGGCACTGCTTCGCAATCGCACGCGTCGCGTTGCCGCGAGAGGCAGTGTCAGTGTTTTATACATACCCAGCGGATTCTTCATCGGAGAACTGTGTTATCAACCTTAGAAAATTATTATAACCGAGCGTGTCACATTAAGCAACGAAATTACTCTATAATGAAAGGTATTTTTAAAATATATATTTTTTTAGATCGTTTCTGGAATTTCATTCATTAATCTTCGCATCTTATTAACAGAAATGTTGATTAATGCATCTTGAAGTATGAGCGCTAAAATATCGTCAATCAAAATATTGGAAATGTATATGACAATATAGTACCAATTTCAAAAGTCAGTGAAGGAGTAGGTTACTGAGAGACGAACGTGAAGTAAGTACTGCCCACACTGATAAAGACCAGGAGTGCTATTTTTGAAATTTCGCCTTTCGTAATGGAGCGATTTTTCCATACAAAAATCGACATAAACGAGTGTCACACTTTTAAAAATAGTACCCCAGACCAGAACTCATGGTTACTCAGTGTATGTTAGATACTGCACCACGAATGCCGTTCGTAATCCGCTGAGGTCAATGACCACTATTGACATGTTAAATGGTAAACACTACATATTACGCAAAAAATCATAAAATTTAATCAAACTGGCATCTTACGTCCTTGTGGGCGTCTTTGACAACCCCCTCGGTGTTGCCTGTAAAGAATATTCCGTTAAGTTACTATTACATTTAAAAAAAACTACGCTATGTGTATGAGATTTTAATCAAAAAATTATAAAAATCGTCTTAGTGCGAGTCGGACTCGCGCACGTAGGATTCCGTACTATTATCTTAGTTTTAGTTTCACGTTTGTTGTATGGGAGGTCCCATCAACTTATTTTATTTGAACAGATTGAATAAAAAAATTCATGCATACATACAGCGTGATTTTGAACCCCCTAGCTATATTGAAATCTGGGAATCAGAATCCCTAATGGAATACAGAATTATAAGAAAAAAAGGTAAAAAACGAAAAAATTAATTTAACCTTCCATATAAATTCGTCCAGCTGATCGGCGACTTTGTATGGGAAACCTAATTTTCTTTTTCGCTTTTCACCGTTTTTTTCTTGCAATTCTGTGTTCCATTAGGGATTCTGATTCCCAGATTTCAATAAAGCTATGGGGTTCAAAATCACGTTGTATATATGCGCGAAAAATATTACCCTCCTTCTGGGTGTAAGAGGTATAATTATAGTCTTATAACGTTTAATCCACCAATGTCATGGGGGCGGTATGGGGTAGGGGTATAAAAATAGAGGTCAGTATTAAAATATGTAAAAAAAAAACCCTGTACGGTCCTTGAAGGGATGATTCAGCCTATCGATATGAACAACTTTTCCTATAGGACCAATGCTAAGAACTTAGTCAAAAAGGATTAATTTTTTTTTGACGTTCCCTTACAAATTGACTGGGCGCCCGAACATTTTTGTTTAAAATGTATTTTTTTAGTTCCCAGCTTTGATCCTATAGGAAAAGTTGTTCATATCGTCGGGCTCAATCACCCCTTCAAGGATAGGACAGGATTTTCTTAACATATTGTTTATTCATATGACTGTCATCAATATACATCATAGGCGCTGGATGCAGGCCGCTTCCAACCGGTCATTCTGGAAATCATTGGGGGAGGCCTATGTCCAGCAGTGGACTTCTTGCGGCTGATATGATGATGATGATGATGAATATACATCAGTATTTTTCTTAAGTTTACTTGATATACAAGTACTTACCCTTTTCCAAAACCTTTTACATTTAGTGTAGTTTATACACGTGTGTCCCATTATTCGAGGCGAAGGGACTAGCCATCCCATCAATGTAGGATCTCAAAAAAATTGTCTCTCTCTTTCATACTATAGTTTTCAGCCGACTAAATAATTTGTATGGAAATATACAGGCTAATTGATAAATCTCGTTACATATTAAAAGGCGGCACTCAGTACTACTTAGCCGTGTGGTTTCCGGCAGAGTAGAATAGAACCACTCCAAGTCTTCCCATGGAGGTCGTAAGAGGCGACTTAGGAAATACAAGCTAAATAAAGCTCATAAACATCAATGAGACCTCTCCAACACGTCTGGCCAGCGAGGAGAGTGTAGGCCAAATCCTCTGTCTGCTCTGGCCAAGTATGGCTCCGGTAGTACAGAGAGGGTCATGCTTGACCAATACTACTCGCAGTAGCTTTAATCTAAATAGATCTTGCAATGTCGCCGCTGTCAGAAGTGGGATCGATTTTTTTTTAAAATAACAAAATACTTATTAATTAATAACTATTGCTTTTTTTATTTTTTGACATTACTGTGATCATTAAGCTATCTACGTCCTCCTTGGTACCAGCTGAAAATCAGCGCTGTGGTTCAGCATCAAGCAAAAGCTGAGCTGGCTGCCTTTTCGGCAATTAACTTTTGTAGGTATAGTTCTTAAGTATTTTTCATTTATTGTTGTTATTGTTTTTTGCCGAATAAAGTTTTTCTTTCTTCATTATTTAGTCCTTAAGTATGACACATGATTTACCAGCCAGCCTGTATATCTTATTCGGATTTCCAACATTAGGCTTATGTTCGTAATGGCCGGCTGAGTCGCCCCATTTGTATATTGTGACTGCCTCCGTGGTCCAGTGGTTAAGGCGTTTGCCTGTAGACCCGGGGGTCGATTCTCACGGGAAGCATACTTCGTTTAGTTGTTTCCAGTTTGGTTAAGACATTGCAGGCTTGAATCACCTGATTGTCTGATAATAAAGATGATTCCGTGCTTCGGAAGGCAGTTAAGCCGTTGGTCTCGGCTGCCATCTGGTAGTCGTTAATGGAACAACGTCAGAGGCCGAGAGGCGGTTCCGAAGAACTCTGACACCAGGGTGTGCATGGTCGATTGACCGTGTCACCTACACGAAATGATGATGATTAAACTAATATTTGCTATCTTAAGCGGACTAAAAGCAATAAAACTACAGTTTAACAATACGGCACTTTATTTCCAATGTTACACTAAAATAAATACTAGGTACAACTTATGGTAACTAAACATGATATTTGACAAAAAAAAATATAAAAATGCTTTTGAAGCTACGTTTTTGTATAAAATAGATCAAGTTTCGTACAATAAATACTTATTTCAATACTGTATTCTAAGATCTATTACATGGCAATGAAATAAATAACAGAAAATTATTTATTGTCATAATGAATCTACTTAATACGGTCAGCAAGAAAGAAGGAATAAACAAAATAATAGTTATGCCGATTGTCAAAAACAGTATATTTTAAAATTAATAAGCAACTAAAGAGATTTCAATATTTTTTTTTTTTTGCTGACCGTATCAAATTACAAAATAGTACAATTTAATATTGATGTAAGTGTGAAACTAAAATGGCGGATTTATTTGGCTCAAATATTGTACCACCGGAATCAGAAGTGGGATTGGGTAGTGTTGATTTAGGTTTTATGTAATATTGACCAATATTACTCGCAGTAGCATTGATGTAAATAGATGTCGCAATCTCGCCGATGTCAGAAGTGGGTTCGAAAAATTAAATTTTCTAGTCTTTCGAGTCTTCGACATTAGATCAGTACTGAGATTAAGAAGTGGAGTTTGATAATAAAACATCTTCACTTAGATTTTAGATTTGAAATTTTAGTTCACTCCTTTCCGTGATGGTAATATCAAAAGGGAAGGTTGGACATTCTAGATCACATAATTTTACTGCATACAGGATTGGACAGTGTATTTTTTATATTCCTCTTCGTGGCCAATGTTACCTATGATGGCGTTGACGACGTCCGTAGAGCAAGATGCACAACCGGTGTCAGAAGTGGGATTGCGGAGTGGAGAATTTAAATGATTTTGCTATGTTTACTGTAAAGCATAATTACTATAGAATATATTCCTCTCCGTCCAACGTTAACTACGATAACAATGATGAAGTCCGTAGAGCTAAATTTACCACCGGTGTCAGAAGTGGGATGGGAAGTGAAGATTTTTAATGATTTTGCTATGTTTAATGTAATTTTAGTCTAATTACTATAAAATCTATTCCTCTCCGTGGCCAATGTTACCTTTGATAGCGTTGACGACGTCAGTGGAGCTAGCAGTGCCGCCGATGTCAGGAGTGAGGATGCGGTCGACGTTGATGGTCTTGTTGACGGCGCGGCGGATCAGAGCGGCGTGGAAGTGGTGCCCGAGATGTTCTAGCATGTCTACGGACGCGTTGATCATCGCGATGGGGTTCGCGATGTTCTTGCCCGCGATCGCGGTACCTGGAGAAAGTTTTAATGATTGTACTATTGTAATATTACCCATCAACCCTCCGTGGTTAAGGCGTTTGCCTGTTGACCCGGGGTCGTGGGTTCGATTCCCACCGGAAGCGTACTTTGTTTAGTTGTTTCCAGTTTGGTTAGGACGTTGCAGGCGTGAATCACCTGATTGTCTGATAACAAAGATGATTCCGTGCTTCGAAAGGGACGTTAAGCCGGTGGTCCCGGCTGCCATCTGGTAGTCGTTAAAGGAACCACGTCAGAGGCCGAGAGGCAGTTCCGAAGAACTCTGACACCAGGGTGTGCATGGTCGATTAACCGTGACACCTACTCATAATCATCAAGCGCGAGAAACGCAGACACAATGCATTTTCTATTGTTATGTGGGCCGATCGGGCCGCTTGGGGGTTGAAAGTAAAGATTTGAATAAAGGCTAGTTAATTTAAATACGTTGAAGTGGGATTGGGCGGGTCACGTTTGCCGAATGCATCCGGATCTGCTGCTTTTAACAGGTCTTAAGTTGGGCCAATATTTCGTGAGTATAAGTGACCAACACTGATGTCGGATTTTTCAAGCTGCCTAAATGCATCTGACATTGCTTAACGACTGCCATCAATGATGACAGCCAGGACCAACTGCTTACCGTGCCTCCCTAAGCACGGAGGAGCTCGAGATATTTTTTTGCCATTTGAGGTCACTCATCCGAGAACCGGGGATGCCTAACATGCGTAACCGCTCATATTGGTCACGCCCACTGGGCTATCGAGCTCATAAATTTAAAGCGATTTAGTGAAATATCTCTATGCAATTACAACGATAAAAAATCAAACGTATAATATAACAAAAAAATATTTATTATTTTTTTTATTCGCACTTTAAACACATAATTATGTATATAAACGGGACTTAGCACGAACCTTTTTATTATTTGTTTCCGTTGACGTTTCAATGGAGTTACATCCCTCGTGGTCGCAGTTTCACTAATAATATCAAAATAATAATAGTGAAATTATAAAAATTATTAGTGAAACTGCGTCCACCACCACAAGATGACACCGCAGTACTCCAGTCTCGTTGCTTATATATGGCTAGAATTTCATGAAGTGAGCAAATCTACGATATGGCCACGACATATACACTTATATATATAAAAAGATAATTATATAAATGGGTAATATACCAGTGTTCCTGGTGCCAGGCTCGAAGACAGCGTAATGGTCTCCATAGTTCCGTCCTGACAGCAGACCAGCTCCTCCAAGGATCCCGCAGACCACGTTGGACACGATGGAACCGTAGAGATTGGTCATCAACATCACGTCGAACTGGTGGGGCCTGGAAATAGGATTTATAATCATCATCACCTTTGGTTCAGTTCCTTTTTGGTTCGAATAGCTAAGGTGTGGAATGAACTGCCTGCGTCTATATTCCCAGACAAGTACAGTCCCGGGACATTCAAAAGTAGAATTAATGGGTATCTCTTGGATAGGCATGTAACATCCGCGTCTTCATCGTCACTTACCATCAGGTGAGATGGGAGACAAGTGCCTTATTCAACATTTATAAAAAAAAAATGCCTCTCCGAAGGATTTGTTCCATGGGAGGATATTGCCATACTCACCACGCTTGGCAGGCGGGTTGGCGAGCGCAGTTTCTTTGGCTTCTTGTGCTTCCGACGCTGCTGCCTATCGGAAGCATTTTTAAGCTAGGGAATGAGGATAAAGTAGAACTCCGGTGAATAGGGAAAAGCAAGTAGCAGTTCGGGAGGCCGGGCGCGCGTTCCCGAATGCCATACCTTCAACCACCGGACAGGTAGTTGAGGATGACACCCCTCACCTAAAGGTTTATAATATACTAGCTTTCGCCCGCGGCTCCGCTCGCGTCAATGTCGATCCCTCGGGAAAAGTACTAACAGCCTCCGTGGTCCAGTGGTTAAGGCGTTTGCCTGTTGACCCGGGGGTCGTGGTTCGATTCCCACCGGAAGCATACTTTGTTTAGTTGTTTCCAGTTTGGTTAGGACATTGCAGGCTTGAATCACCTGATTGTCTGATAATAAAGATGATTCCGTGCTTCGGAAGGCACGTTAAGCCGGTGGTCCCGGCTGCCATCTGGTAGTCGTTAAAGGAACCACGTCAGAGGCCGAGAGGCGGTTCCGAAGAACTCTGACACCAGGGTGTGTAGGGTCGATTGACCGTGACACCTACTCGAAATGAATGAATATGGGAAAAGTACTTTTTCCCGGGATAAAAGGTAGCCTATATCCTTCTCCGTACTCCAGAGAACATGTATGCAAAATTTCACGATGATCGGTTCAGTAGTTACGGCGTGAAAGCGTAACAAACAAACAAATAAACAAACAAACTCACTTTCGCATTTATAATATTAGTAAGGATAAGTAGACGCACTATCACAAAATCTACTGAACTATATTTAGTATTTTTTTTATTAGCCTGCTCTTGTGTCCCACTGCTGGGCAAAGGCCTTCCCTTGTTACCAAATGTCCCTGTCAAGGGCCACAGTCCGCCAATCGTTCATATGTGCGTCCATGTCATCGCGCCATCTCCTTCTAGGTCTGCCTCTTCCTCGGCGGCCATCTGGTATCCATCTATATCCTTATCCTTACTAATATTATAAATGCGAAAGTGAGTTTGTTTGTTTGTTTGTTACGCTTTCACGCCGTAACTACTGAACCGATCATCATGAAATTTTGCATACAAGTTCTCTGGAGTTCCGAGAAGGATATAGGCTACTTTTTATCCCGGGAAAAAGTATTGTTCCCGAGGGATCGACATTGACGCGGGCGGAGCCGCGGGCGAAAGCTAGTTTAGTATAAGTCAGAATATTTTTGTCGCGCACCAAAGAGGAATAGTCTAGAGATTTCCCGAACATTGTCCATCCGCTAAAATATCTTCCATCCTGCTCACACATATGTATTCTATCCCGCTCACACACATCTACAATGGCAGCCTTTGCAGTTCATGGAACTCACAAGCCGACACCATTGTACGTGCTTATAGAAGCCCTTAAATTGTGCCAGTATTTTGATATGAGACTAGCTATCGCCCGCGGCTTCGCTCACGTTACTGCCGATCTCGCGGGAACTGTACTTTTTTGCGGATGAATTTTAGCCTATGTAACACATAGGCTAACTTTAACAGGTATCCAGGTACCTGTCTGTGTGCAAAATTTCGTCAAAAACCATTCAGTCGTTTTGGCGTAAGAAGAGAAGAGAGTAACAAACACCCATACAGCCATACTCACAAACACTCGCCCTGAGGATGGCCTACTGGCCTGACTAGGCTGAAACTGTCGCCATTTTTCCGACTAAAAATACGTGAGTTAAAATTATATCTCGCGTAAGTTTTAATAATATTATCGATACAATATTGTTTTAACTATACACTGAATTAGAAAAACTATGGAAGCAGCATTGCGCTCATAAACTGAGACTACGCAAAGTAGATCAAAGCGGGCGGGGCTTAAAAAGTATATCTTTTCGCGAACTAGTCTGCCACGCGCTCCGTGACGGAAGGACGCGTCGATAAAAGCATTTAACGACATATTTTTTGTGAATATCGGCGAAATCTTAACGATTTTAGAAAAAAAATACTTCTTTTGTAGTTAAGTTGTGCAGGAAATGCAAGGAAAGACGGAAAAGTGACACTGGAGTAACTTATCAATGGTAAGTAAAATATGTTTTGCTACTGCTAGCCTGCCTACCTCCGCTATGTTGACACCATAGAGTTCATTAGATATGTTGACACCACCCCGTGACCTTGGCGCGGCCAATCGCAATCTCGCTTCGTCTATAAGTGCGTAAGTTTTTCGTTGTTATTTAAGTAAGTTTATTTGCGTAAATGAGAATGATATTGAATCGCTAGTTGTATGAGAGCTACACTCTAGTTTTTCTAATTCAATGATACTATATTATTCTGTAAGTACTAAATTGTCTTGGTACTCACTTGGCCACAAGCTGCATGCAGCAGTTGTCAATGATCATGTCGTTATGTTCGATCTCAGGGTACTCCTTGGCGAGGCGACGCGACGTCTCCAAGAATAGACCATCGGATAACTTCATGATGTTCGCTTTGTGGACTGTTGTCACCTGAAATTTTAGGAAAAATTATTTCATTTAATTTTTTGAAGGCGCCTAGGAAATACAAGCTAAACAAAGCTTATAAACATCTAAGAGCCCTCTCCAACCCGTCTGGCCAGCGTGGAGAGTGTAGGCCAAGTCCTCTGACTGCTCTGGCCAAGTATGCCTCTAGTAGATAAGTACAGAGAGGGTCGTGCTCCGGTAGTGAAGACTAAAAAGGACCTGATGATGATGATTAAATTTTTGAAGGAAAAACATTTTCAAGCGGCATTGTGCACTTTATGGGATGGGTAAAATATGTTAAGGACACGTGACCTGATGGAAAATTTGTAAGACGGACACGTGACCTGAGACCTGTAGGAAGTGATATCCCCCTCTATTTCTTCCGCCCGCGCGGAGCTTTCACTTCTGCTGGCACTCCCGGAGTGCAAGCCGTTGTATTTTTTAAAATGTTTGAAATAGCTTTAGAATCTAGAACATTCCAGTTGCGACAATATGGTTTAAAAAACTATCCGCCCGGTATGATACTTTCAAACCAATACTTTTTTTGACAACGTCTTATAAATCGATGAACGTCGGCTGCACGCGCGAAAAGGAGTCACGTTCCGTGTGCAAGCGAGAGCGTGGAACACGCGATAGATAGGCACGATCGGTCTAAGCGGTTTGTGACGCATCTATCTCTCTCCCACCGTTATCACGTAAAATTATCGTGCGTAAACCGACTTTACAGACAACCAATTTTTTTAATACAACGAAGTAAACAAACAGGCATACGGCCCTACTGATGGAATGCAATTACCGTAGCCTATGGACTAAAACTTACCTTCTTTCTTCCATTTCTCTTGGCGAACTCAAAGGCGAATCTAGCGACGCGTTCAGAGTTGCTTGCTGTCACGACTTTCATGGATTCAATGACTCCTCGAACAGATTCGTGCTCCAACATGGCGTATTCACCTTCTGTGTTTTGTCTGGAAATCAAAAATTAATATATATATATATATATATATATAGTATATAACCGTGTGGTTTCCGGCAGAGTAGAATAGGACCACTCCAAGTCTTCCCATGGATGTCGTAAGAGGCAACTTAGGAAATACAAGCTAAACAAAGCTCATAAACATCAATGAGACCTCTCCAACTCAAATCCTCTGTCTGCTCTGGCCAAGTACGTCTCTGGTAGTACAGAGAGGGTCATGCTCTTGCAGTGGAGACTAAAAAGACCTGATGAGAACGATGATGATGTATATATAGGTACAGTCAAATACTGAGATATATGACCAGGTACCTTTTGTCGTTGAAATACCAAAGCTCGACAGTTCCTTTTTGGTTCGAGTAGCTAAGGTGTGGAATGAACTGTCTGCGTCTATATTCCCAGACAAGTACAATCCCAGGACATTCAAAAGTACAAGAAATGGGTATCTCTTCTTCTTTTCGTTCGGCTTAAGGAATTAGATTTTGTCTCTCCAGTATGTGGCGACTCTGACACCACTCTCGGATGCAGTGTACAGATCCTCTTTGGTGCAACTGGTGGGGCACAGAGGGCACGAAAGGAGGAGCAACATGGTCTGGTCATTGTGACCACACTGACATGGGTATCTCTTGGATAGGTATGTAACATCCTCATCTTCATCGTCAACTCTAGTTTAATGTCGGAGGAGTCATCCTCAACTGCCTGTCCGGTGGTTGCAGGTATGGGTTCGCACCCGGCCTCCCGAGCTGGTACTTGCTTTCCCTCATTCATCAGAGTGAGTAGTATCCCAATACCTTCATTCCCTTCCCAAATCCCACAAATTTCTATACTTCCCCAGCTTTAAAAGAGCACAAGAAGCCAAAGAAACTGCGCTCGCCAACCCGCCTGCCAAGCGTGGTGAGTATGCCAATATGCTCCCATGGAACGAAGTGTCTTTGGGAGAAGCCTTTGTCCAGCAATGGTCTTTTTACGGATTTAATGATGATGATGATGAACTCTAGTTTGGCATGTGCAAACGTCAAAGATACCACCATAGTATTACGTCCGCTGGGAATATTGCAAATTTACGGAAATTTACACATTGTAAATTTACGGGAATATTCCCAATGTTTCTGTAAACTTTCCCAGTTTCCATTCTTTTTAATAATATAATATAATCGTTAATACTGCATATGCCTATTTTTCTATATTTATTTACGTGCATGCAACAATGAAAGCGAAGAGTAAAGTTTTTGACCACTTTTAACACACACAAATGAACAAACCTAATATTCTTGTTCGTTCTGTAAAACCGTTTCATCATCATCAAAACCGTTTACGAATATAAAAATGCAACGAAATTTGCTCTGCAAATAGAAAAAAAATCTTTAACTTTGTTACAGCAATATTCCCCAAAATTCCTAACTACGGGAAAAAATCCGGTAAATTACACGGGAATATTCCCAAAGTTTCCAATATTCCCGGGAACGGAAATCACTAATTACGTACCTGATGATGACAACATCGATGTCCTTGTGCCTGGAGGTGACGCCAGGGTAGGACTTGCAGTTGAGGATGTATGCGTACATGTCCAGTTCGTTGCGGAGCGCCACGTTGCGTGACGTCACATAGGCGGCTTCGCTCTTAGTCTCGATGTTGCCCTGTAAGAGTAGAATAGAATAAAACTAGCTTTTGCCCGCGGCTTCGCTCGCGTTAAGAAGTAGTAGTCATAGCTTTATGCATGCAAAGTCTCAGCCCGATCGTTTTAAAATTGTCAAAGTTTCATACAAACTTTCATCCCTTTTTTTATCCACTTGGAGGTAGAATTGATCAAAATCCTTGAGGATACCCTAATTAAACATTCACAATGCTATACTATCTTAAACTGCGGTATAAACCACAATGTCGATCCCTCGGGAATAGTACTTTTTCCCGGGATAAAAGGTAGCCTATGTCCTTCTCCGTACTCCAGAGAACTTGTATGCAAAATTTCATGATGATCGGTTCAGTAGTTACGGCGGGAAAGCGTAACAAACAAACAAACAAACTCACTTTCGCATTTATAATATTACTAGCTTTCGCCCGCGGCTTCGCCCGCGGCTTCGCCCGCGTCAATGTCGATCCCTCGGGAATAGTTCTTTTTCCCGGGATAAAAGGTAGCCTATGTCCTCTCCGTACTCCAGAGAACTTGTATACAAAATTTCATGATGATCGGTTCAATAGTTACGCCGTGAAAGCGTAACAAACAAACAAATAAACAAACAAACAAACTCACTTTCGCATTTATAATATTATTAGTAATTAGGAAGTAAGGATAATACATGTGTAAGTGACCATCAAAACTGCACCGTAGCAAGTAGGCTGGTTGGAACCAGATCAGATTAAATAATTTGGTTCTTTTTGCTACTTCTTCTATAGAATCGTAAAATAGCTGAAGTTGCCTGTTCGTCTGCCTTGTTCAGATCTTGTTGGGATCAAGAAATTTTTGCTACTGACGATTTGTAAGACTTCAGAATTTATGTATTTTTAATATCATTAATTTTTAAAAAAGCGATGTCGGTTTAAACCTATGTCTAACTCTATCAACCTTCTTTATCAACCCGCACACTACATCCTCATGTTCATAGGTCCAAAATATTTTTACTGTTACTATTGATTTCCAATCAGGCAAAAAAAAAAAAATGCCAATATCTTGGCTTTTAGCTGTCCAAACGCCAATCATCTAGCTTATTCACACCATCACTCATTCTGGTATCTAGCTTAGGACTACAAAAGTTTATGGTGTTAATTTACCTTGAGACACACTCCATTCCTCTTGATAGTGGTGATGGCGTACTGTACATCGTCGTCATTGTCCATGGTGGGATCAATGTCAACTACTTCGAAGTCCACTGGGGCTCCAATGTACCTGAAAAAACATGTTCACAGTTTACTTCAAGTTTTCAAAAGCTGGCTGGCCTTTTATTGTGAAGTACTTCACACCAGTTCCATGATTTTAAGGCCTCTTCCCCGTCCCTGCTGGTTTCATTTTTGTGACCCCCTTCCCCTAGAGTGACGTCCACGGAGCAAGTACAAAAGTGCAAATACTTTGTACTTGCTCCATGGTGACGTCACATAACTTAATTTGATAAAACTACAATACAGAAAAAACACTCCTTTAGCGACTTTTTTAATTACCCTTATAAACAAGACAGTGGTAACATAGTTTTTGCATAATATTGTCTGATAATAAAGATGATTCCGTGCTTCGGAAGGCAAGTTATGCCGTTGGTCCCGGCTGCCATCTGGAAGTCGTTAAAGGAACCACATCAGAGGCCGACAGGCGGTTCGAAGAACTCTGACACCAGGGTGTGCATGGTCGATTGACCGTGTCACCTACATGAAATGATGATGATGCATAATATTTTAAGTATTGTCTACCAGTGATGTGTGACGTCACAAAACCCTTATCTGTATTTCACTTAGTTGACCCCCTTAATAAATAAATAAAATAAAATTTGTTTATTTCAGGCTACTTGGCCCATATTTTAAGTCACATTTAACAGTCGTCGCTCGATACAATTATTAATAATATTAATTCAATTTATAATTCAATTTTCTGTCTATAATTAATTAATAAATTACTCTACTTATCAGGCACTTCCATAATGGAGAGGTCCAATTTTCAGCCACTGTTTTCAGAATGATGTTGCGACTACCCCTCACTCTGTTGATCAGGGATGCGGTTGTTTTGCGAATTATCGCATGGAAGCCATCAGTGTGGTAGTGCGCAAACATCCCTGATGCACTACAGAAGCGAGTGTTACTGTAGTTAATGTGTGACGTAATGTATTAGATGGCACCAAGGACGACGCCGTTTTTCAAGTGTTTCTATTATTATTATTTTTTATTAACTATTGAATTTAAAAAATTTGAGAAACTATTGAAGAAAACAGTAAGGAATTTAACTTTATCTTCTATTGTTGTTTCGTAGACTACAGCAAGGCTTTTGACAGTATAGAGCATGAAAAAATCTGGCAAGCACTTAAAAATCAAGGAGTTGAACAAAGAACCGTAGATAATAGAATAACCCTGACACCAGGGTGTGCATGGTCGATTAACCGTGTCACCTACATGAAATGATGATGCATAATATTTTAAGTATTGTCTACCAGTGATGTGTGACATCACAAAACCCTTGTCTGTGTTTCACTTACTTGACCCCCTTAATGTGTGACGTAATGTATTAGATGGCACCAAGGACGACGCCGTTTTTCAAGTGTTTCTATTTTTTTTTTTATTAACTGTTGAATTTAAAAAAATTAAGAAACTATTGAAGAAAAAAGTAAGGAATTTAACTTTACCTTCTATTGTTGTTTCGTAGACTACAGCAAGGCTTTTGACACTATAGAGCATGAAAAAATCTGGCAAGCACTTAAAATCAAGGAGTTGAATATGAATACATTAGAAAGGAAAATCTACTGTATTAGCAATGTTCAAATTAATAAATAAAGTGATGAGTCATGTAGACAAATGTACTGAAGTAATAGCGATGTTTATAGATATGAGTAAAGCTTTTAATAATGTATCTCATGAAATACTGCTTTCGAAATGTGATAGGTATGGGATTCGTGGCAATGCTTATAACTGGATAAAATCATATCTTGAAAACAGAACACAGCAAGTAGTAGTTACTAATCTTGATAGAAATCTAAATGAGAATGTATTTAAATCCAAAGAGACAATAAGTAATGTTGGTGTTCCTCAAGGAAGTATTCTAGGCCCTTTTTTGTTTTTAATATATATAAATGATCTTCCAAAAGCTACTGACCACTTCTGTACATTATTTGCTGACGACCTATCTATAGTGATACCTAATTTATCAAATAAAACTGACGAATATAATATGGACATTAATAACACATTAAATGAGATTACACATTGGTTGGACAAAAATAACTTAAAAATAAACACAAAAAAAACAAAGTATGTACAATTTCATAATCAAAGGAATAATAAGACTACAGATATAACAATAAAGCATAAAGGACAAATTATAAATGAATGTTATGACGTTAAATTCTTAGGAATTACTTTGGATAAAAACATAAACTGGAAATCTCACATTAAAAGTGTATGTAGTAAACTTAATAGATTTGCTTACGTTTTGTGGAGGTTGGTCAATATAACCAACTTAAAAACAGCACTGTTGGCGTATCATGGTTATGTAGCATCTGTGCTGCGATATGGGATCGTTGTTTGGGGAAATTCGACAGATATGGACAGGGCGTTTATAGCCCAAAAAAATTGCATAAGGTCTATATGTATGATACCTCAGAGAACTAGCTGTAAATCACACTTTATAAAACTCAAACTATTGACACTGCCATCCTTTATGAAATCTGTCACTTTGTAAAATTGCACGCAGAATTATTTCAACGAAATTGTGATGTTATTACTCATTATCGTGGCAGATTCCCTAATAAGCTATTATTGCCAAATATATCTACAACTTTGTATGCCCAAAGCAGCTATCCGATGGCAGTTCGTATTTATAACAAGCTGCCGGAAGAAATAAAAGAATTACCGTTGCCAGCTTTTAAAAACAAGTTGCGTGGTCTCCTAATAGATAAATGTTTTTACTCTATACAAGAATATTTAGAGGCATAAGTAGTTATGACACATATATTTAAAAATGACTAATGAATGACATTCAAATTAATATAATAGTGATGAATTGAAAATAGGGATGAATATTATTAGTTTTAAATATGTAATTAACTTTATGATTTGTTAATATTTGCATGCCTAGATAGGTTAAAAGTGTGATCTTAAACTGTAACAAACACCTTATGTACCACTTTTACAGCAAATAAATATGATTTGATTTGATTTGATTTGAATAATAAAAAACATATATGATAACAGCAAAGCTAAAATTAAATTAGAAAAAGAAGGAAAGGAAATAAATATTGAAAGAGGGGTTCGCCAGGGCGACCCCCTTTCACCGAAACTTTTTACGGCAGTTCTGGAGGAGGTCTTCCGGCACTTGGATTGGGATAACTTTGGGCTATCCATTAACGGTGAAAACCTATCACATTTGAGATTCGCAGATGACTTGATAATCCTCTCGCCAACGAGTGAAGGTCTGCAAATGATGTTGAATGAACTTGATAGAGAAAGTCAAAAGGTGGGATTAGTCATGAACACACAAAAGACTAAAGCGATGACAAATGGGGACCAAGAACCTATATGGATCAACAACAATTCAATTGAATATGTAAATGAATACATATACCTAGGTCAAATAATTTCTCCTTCAGATCTAACCAAAAAAGAAATTGACAGACGTATTGGAAATGCTTGGAAACAATATTGGAGTTTTAAAGAAATAATGAAAAACAGTGAAACCAGTATAACCATCAAACGGAAACTTTTTGACACCTGCATACTTCCTGTACTTACTTACGGCTGCCAAACATGGGCACTCACAAAAGTTCAGGAAAAGAAACTAGAGACATGCCAGAATTCCATGGAAAGAAGTATGATAGGAAAAAGACTGTCAGATAGAATAAAAATTGTAACCATTAAGAAGCACACTAAAACAAAAGATGTCATAAAAACAATAAAGAAACTGAAGTGGAAATGGACAGGCCACATAATAAGAGGAAGTGAAAAATGGTCAAAACTAGTCATGAACTGGTATACAAGGGACAAGAAGAGAAAACGTGGTAGACCACTCAAACGATGGGCTGATGACATCAAAGCCATAGCAGGAGGCACATGGCAAAGAGTGGCTAATGATAGAGAGAAATAGTGAAAATTGGAGGAGGCCTTTGTCACATACAGACATGAAGTCGATGCATACACAGTGTAAAAAATAAATAAATAAATATATTATGAGTCATTGTAAAATTTGTCTGAATAAAGGCTATTATTATTATTATTGAATTAGGCATTTGTCTTCCATCTCACCTGATGGTGACAATGAAGACGAGGATGTTACATACCTATCCAAGAGATACCCATTTATTCTACTTTTGGATGTCCTGGGAATGTAATGGATGTATATCTATAAATGTATCTGTTATAAAATATAGTATCGTTGAGTTAGTATCCCATAACACAAGTCTCGAACTTACTTTGGGGCTAGCTCAATCTGTGTGATTTGTCCGTATATATTGATTATTTTTATTATTATTAATTAGCCCTTTTCGGCTTACCGTGCCTTCCAAAGCATGGAATCATCTTAATTATCAGTCAATCAGGTGATTCAAGCTTGCAATGTCCTAACCAAACTTTCAGCAACTAAACAAAGTATGCTTCCCATGGGAATCGAACCCATGACCCCTGAGTTTGCAGGAAAATGCCTTAACCACTGGACTAGCAACTGCCTGCAAAGGCCTATTTTCTGAATAAACGTTTTGAATTTTGATATGAAACATTGTGGAAATGTCAATGACAATACCACCATAGTCCAATTTAATTCAAATGATTGTGTTGTAACAACTATAACAAAGCTCTCAATCTTAGCACTAAATTTAACAGTAATATGAATATCCTGATGTGTAACTAAAATCATGAAACAGTGTTTTGGGAATGGAAATTAATATGTTGTAGAAATAAGAGAAGACCGAAGAAAACATGGAAGACATGGGTAAGAAGGGTGTAAAGGGTGTAACAGACAATATGATTAGTGATAGATTGAACCAAAAACTAAAGGCTGTTGCCTACCAACCCAAGAATATTCTGAACTACATGAGAGGTGCAACTGCTGGTGTTTTTATTTTTTCTTTAACTCAGACATGCGTAGATAAAAAACATTCTAGGATCAGAATTTTATTTACATGGTTTTCTCCAACTTTATAAATACGTAACCTAAGGTTGTCTTAAAATATTGAGGTGATCAGCTGACCATAAGGCGCAGTTCCTCGCTGAGCGTTAATTAAAAGATATCATATTGCAGAAGGAATCCTAATAAAAGACTCACTTGAAAATGTCTCTGACGTAACCCATGCATTCCGGGCCGATACCTCCACCAGGGAGCATGGTTACTGCATGACGACCTCCGTAATGAGCCTTCGGGATCAGCTTCTGCTTCCTGATCACTGGGGTTTTGTGCTGCATATCAAAATCCGAGAGCTGAGCTGGAGCAGCTGCACTGGAGTAGGTTGCCCCCCTCATCTCAGGGAGGACCCTCAGTTTGGAAAATAATCTCACTGCCATGCTGTTATTTTATTCAATATTTCCCTGAAAAACCCCTGAACTTCAGCTGACAGATGTTAAATAATCACAGGAAAAGGAAGAAGGAAAATCTCGCTTTGTAAAGCGATTTTCCATCGGGAGATGGCGTTAAAACGTCAAAATGACATTTTCCTTATTTCTTCGAGTGGTTAAATTATGAACTAAATATTCTCATATAAATTGTACAATTTTCTGTGATAGTAGCGCCAGACAAGGTACAATGTTTTAGTAGGGATTTTTGACATTTGAGGCTTCGCAAACACCTTGAAAAGGAATGTAGAAATTATGAACAGAAATAAACAAATTTAACTTTCGGAACGACAAATAGCGCAACGCGCTTTATTTTTTCGATATTTAAGGTGAAATAATACTCCATAAATATAATAAAAGCTTTTCTCCATGTTAATGGCAGCACTGACACGATTTTTTTCTCTTCATTTGACATGTGGTGTTGCCCTAATCTTTCCTGCAGAGTTCTCGAGGGCGAGCCTCAGAAGAATAATATACATAGAAGCCGCATAAAAATAGAAACTGAAAACAGATAGTTGACACTGTATTTTTCTTATGAGCTTTCGCTTATGACAGAATGAGACAAAAACTTCAGTCAGTTTCTATTATTTTCATGGTTGTCCCGACTTGAAATGTCAATGGACTCCATTGGACTCCAATTTAATCCGACTAAATTCAAAATAACTTATTACAGTTCAACGTCTGTAATATTAGCATCTTGCCGATTTGATCGGGTTATATATCGACAAAAACATTGCGGCGGAATTGTGATGTCTGCAAATTAAATATAGGATTGTGCTAAAATTCTCACGGAAAAAAGTATTAACCGGTGTTGGGTTGGTGCGTTATCAAATGACCATTATACTAAACAATGTCTTGTGCAATGGAGCGATATAAATCCCATTCAGGACGAACAGAAATAAATTCTGTAAAACATAATTTTCTTCGGTAAGTTTTTCAGTTAAAAGTGCATAATTAAAACCCAAAATACCTCAAAATACAACAATAATATTGTCAATTATATAACGTATTGTATACATGACAACTTTTATAGGTATTTTGCTTAAAATTATCGTTTTTTCCTTATTTCAAATTAGGTTAGTTTTTTTTGCTAGTGATGTGGTAAAATCACGTATCTACGAGTATATCGATATTTTTTATGACGGTCTTGCTATCAGGGATATTTTTGTTAGTGTTGGTTGAGCCATGCAATAGTAATGTAACAAATTGAACCATCATGGTAATTAAACAACCAGCAAAGTGTGAGTCGGACTCGCGCACGAAGGGTTCCGTACCATCCTTACATATAATATTATAAATCTGAAAGTGAGTTTGTTTGTTACGCTTCCACGCCGTAACTTCTGAACCGATCATCATGAAATTTTGCATCATCATCATCACCATTGCACGATCTCTGGAGTACGGACAAGAACATAGACATAAATTACATCTCAGAATAAGGTACTGTTATCGGAGATAGACATTAACGCGAGCGGAGCCGTGGGCGTAAGCTATAAAAACGCCCGAAATTTTTGTTTGTAATATTTCAACTGTCTCACTATCACGGTTCATGTCATGAGATACAATCTGGTGACAGAAGATGGATATCGGAGTCATATTAGTAGGGTCCTGTTTTTATCCTTTGGGTACGGAACCCTAAAAAGAATCGATTTTTACTAATATGAAGAAAATTATTGTTGAAATTTTATTGCAGCTCCCTGAAGTAAAAGGAAATTAAAAAGGTGTGGATCCGAGGAACTTTCAAGCGACATATTGGACATAAAATGTCATACATAGTCGAATTTGTTCAAAATATTTTACTGCCGTGCCGATACATTAATTTCGAATATAAAATTAAATGGAAGCGATTGAAACACGATGCTTTACCTACATTTATATTTGCCGAATTATAAATCAATGGTAATAAGAAAGTTTACGGAAACGGTTTTATTATTTATATTTAAAATTATGAAAAACATATTTTATTCTGGACAGTAATGAAAGTGGGTAAAGTAATCTCTTGTTTTTCTTCACCTCTTGTTTTTCTATTACCAACACTGAATTTTTCACAAATAACACACTGGCACTTTTTTACCCTAGTGTAAAAGTTTTATAAATAAAAAATATCACTTCGAATTTATGTGTTTCTCTTTACCTACCTGATTATTTTTCCTTTACTGACTGTTCCTCAAAGCTAGCTGGGAAAAGCTTTAGATGGTTTTGAAATATGCTGAATGGCCCATTGATCAAGTGAAAAATATATCTGACCTTATATTACCTTTTGATACATGAGCGCCCCATTGCAATTTAGAGTCTATTGTGATTCCTAAGAAGGTGGTATCATTTACAAAGTCTAGTATTTTACCTTCAACTAGTATGTCAACGTTGGACTGCCTCACATTGGGGACTGTAAATCGAATGCATTGGGTTTTTTGCGCATTCATAGGTAATAGGTAAGGTAGGTAAGTAGGCACTGTTTGAATTTCGAAATAATCGAAAATATGATTGACATCATATTAGGTATTCTGCCGTTCGACCAATACTGGGTAAGGCCTAATGACCAGCAGTAGACAGTAGACGCGCGGTGGGTAATGTATGGATTTTCTTTTTACCTATTTATCAGATGAAGCCATGCGATTAGGAGTTATTTAGGTGTATCTTGACGTAACTTTTAAAGTAAAAGCCTCTTTAGCAGCTTTGTGCACTTTTTGGGATGGGTAAAACAGAAAACTCGCGTCAGGACACGTGAATTGATCGAAAATTCGTAAGAAGGACACGGACCTGAGTATGCCGCAAAGGCGAGTTTTCACTTCTGCCGGCACTCCTGGAGTGCAACTAGTTGTTTTTTTTTATGAATCGTACTCATTTAACGAATCGATACAATCAGAGTAGAGTACATTTATGACTTTCTTAGGACGAAACATTTAGTCGATAAATATATTTCATCGATATAGTACAACCCTGATCACATCAGTACCCCAGGACAACCTGCACATTTACGCAAATGGCATTGTATATGCATCTCTTTCTGATGCTTTAACAATGCCATAAGTAAAAAGAGTGTAGAATATTGTATTTTGTTGTTATTTTAACACGGTTTCTATGCTTTAGTTATTGTTCTGAGGGGCGAGCGAGCGTCCATTTTGCTTCGCCATATTGAATTTGGTCGGACATCTTTGGACGCCATGTTTAGGCAGACATATTTTATAAACATTTTCGCGTAATTTTCAAATATTTTTCAGCCGAAATAGCGAACTTTTTTTCACTGAAGTCTGTGGCATTTATCGCGGTAAATATTGAGTGAAAATATTCTGTGCCTACGCAGCAGTCCATATCTGTCTCCAGGGGGCCGTGCAGCTTTTGTTACAAGATAAATAGAGGTAAATTATTTCCACCAAAAACATCGTACTTTTTGACATATCGTAACAAGTGTTTCGTATTTTCTATGAATTTACGCCGCTAATCATGTTTTTCTAGAGGATTAAATGAAGGTCATAATGTGAGGGGTTTGTCTTTGTAACGATTGGCGTGGTTGTTTTATATTTATCTAGAAAATCTGTAGGAGCGGCTCCGGCCGGTCCAGCCAGTTGAGTGGCACCTGCCGCGAGTTGCGGAGGTTCCTTCGTCGTTACTGCAGCTTTTACTGCAGTAAAACGTTTCATAATCTCCGCAGAAGCAAATAAAAGGTCCATGCATATCATTATGCTCTGTAATTTGATACGGCCTATTATCAATTTGATTGATTGCATTGCAGACACGATTATACATAATTAACACCCAATAACTACTGTTTATGCTCAACTGTTAGTTAAATTGCCGTATTTGTATAATTCAACAGCATTACGGGCCAAAAATAGCATTAGATAAGCAGAGAACTGTGGCTCTCAACTTATTTACATCAATAAATTGACCTATTGTTATCAAAATACTTCACTGCAACCTTTTTTGTTTCGCTTGCAGACAAAGGAATCTTCACATGTACAGCCATGAATTATGGGTAGAAAAAATATAGTTTTTCACAAATAATTGTTATTTCCCTATATTTTTGAAAACTGTATGCAAGATGTTTACATAAATCTTGAGTTGACCTACTTACTATTGCAATAAGTGTAGTGGTTAGTGTTTTAGTTGTTAAATATTGCTACCCATAGAACTAATAGGTACCAATAGTGATCTAATCAGCCAGATAAAACATCATTTACTTCTGTTTTTGTGTATGTACTCCTACCAACTTATTTACAAACCACTATTAGTGTTTGTAATTCTTTATTGGTCCCACTGAGCCTCAAAGGTTGTCATTAATGTCTTGGATGTAGGCAAAAGGAAGCATAATTAAAGTCAGGTCTTGGAGGCTCTTGGTCAGCAGTAAGACATAGATGGCTACATTCATATTGGAAATAATAAAAAGCATTCACTCTGGTACATACCAATAAAAATAAATAATCATAAATATATAGGGACATATCACACAAATTAAGCTAGCCCTACAGTAAGTTGTACCTTGTTCCAGGATCGACGGTCAGGTCATGATGGAAAACAATCTTTTTCAGATTGTCCTGGGTCTTGGATGTTATTAACATAGAAGATTGTGTTCCATCATGACCTGACCGGGGATCGAACCCGGGCACCCTTGTGTCGCAGGCTGGTGTTGAATACTGCGCCACGGTTTTTTTTCTCCCAGACCAGCCTAAAATGAGAGAGTAATAAACAAATAAATATACAAACTTAATTTCGAATTTATATTATTTGTTAAGTTAGAAACTTAACTGGTTTTTTTTTTATTTTCTCATCTATACATATTTCAGTATAGTGCCACTCATTTCTAGGCTTAAAAAAATAATTTTGACTATGTAATATGCAAATGAATGCATAAATCAATGACTTATGTTAATGAATATGGCTAAAGAAGGCAAAGACCTAATAATGGTCTAGGAATTCATTAGCTAACTAGTCTGCTACTCATAATGTCTGAGGCATTTTTTATTTATTTATTTCATAACTTAGTCTATCTAAGCAGTTAACCACCAATACGATAAACAAGTACCCTAATTATTATAATTGTAAGACAACACAAATAATGCTGTTCTTGTGAACTCGCTCAAGGAACAGGAAAAAAGTTATATGCTCTCCGCCATTAGGTTGAGAGTGCGCAGCGTTCGCGTGAGCGGCGCGCGGCGCTATAACTCGGTGCGGGCAGCCGGCACCGATAGGAGCAGTGGCCGGCGGCGGCGGCCTACATACCCATCGGGGACACATAACCTCACCTGGGCAAGGAAACTGGGATTGTGGGTTCTTCTGCGGAGCAATTTAAACATATACAATGCCAGTGCTAAGTCTCTATGCACCCGCAAGTCAGTGTATCCCACCATACCGAGTATAAATAAGGAAGGATACATTAGGGGATAAAACGGATAGACACCGTAAAGTCTTATGTATAAATATCTGGCGAATTTATTCTGAATGCGCTCCAACATGAGCATATATTTAGTTTTTTGGGCCATTGGCACCATGATGAAGATTTTGTGTGGATGCAATACATACCTGTGTGTCACAAAAATGACTTTTCATCTCATCTATTCAAAAACAAAGAATGTTTGCCAGTATACACAAACAGGGTCTAAAATATGGTGTTAGTCACAAGGGACAAAACATTTTCTAAATTTAAATTTATTTTTTTCTTGTGCCATGGGCATGAAAACACAAATATTTTTCTCATAGAGGGAGATGGAAAGCATAATGTGTCTTCTCGGGACTAACATAACTTTGGGCAATACTCTGAATCCCTCAGTTCACTCAGGAGTCTTAAGAATCTACTTTTTATTAATTTTTACAATCTATGCTAGACTCTTTTATTTCGCTCTGGATTCAAAATATTGCCCTCACAGAAGTGCTATGTAAGGCCCTTGCGTCACATTTTGTTACTTTAGGGTCAGCAGTTGAAAAGTATATAATAAGTTGTTTTTTCATTTGTTGCAGCTGTAAGGCCTTCAAGATGATGAACCAGGAGATCATGTGCGAGGTGGAGATCGGCACTCACGGCGGGATGGTGGAGATCGACGGCGAAGACCAGGTTGGGGTCAAGGTTAGAGTTACTTATAGCGCAGGCTGTAGGCATACCGGACCAGGGCTCCGAAGAGTCTCAACTAGATGCAGCCGGCGACGTACTCAGATGAAGTTGTTCATGTGTGCAAGTATGGGTAAAGAGGCGAGCTCCGTGGCACAGTGGTTAACACGCCAGCCTGCGACACGAGGGTGCCCGGGTTCGATCCCCGGTCAGGTCAAGATCTTTTTCAGATTGGCCTTGGTCTTGGATGTTTATCTATACATATGTCTTCAGCAGGTCTTTTTAGTCTCCACTACAGGAACACGACCCTCTGTACTACTAGAGTCATATTTGCCAGAGCAGACGCCTGGCCAGACGGGTATATGTTATATGTATTTATTATAAAATATAGTATCGTTGAGTTAGTATCCCATAGCAGAAGTCTCGAACTTACTTTCAATCTGTGATTTGTCCGTATAGCCCCATCTGTGTGATTGTCGGTTTATTTATTATTTTATGGTGGCATCTTTGATGTTTCATGATTTTACACAAACTAGGGTTGCGCTACAACTATACATAGGGGGCGTTGCGTGCTATATTTAACAGATATTCATGTTACAACTAAGAATAAAACGCATTTTCTATTATTATAATGTTTAGGTTTATATTTTTATGAAATAAATAAATGCATAATGTCTATTTTTAAGCTTGAACACGTTCTAATTAGTCTAGTTAACTAGCAGTGAAGCGACTGCCATCTAACGGTGACTTTTGGAACTAAACTTGCCAGAGCCCAAGCTGCCGGATGAGATAACTCACCTGTATAAATATCTATGTAGTGCAAGTGACCACTAGTGTCAGATATTTCAAGCTGCCTAAAAGCATCTTGACTTTTTTCCCATCCTGTAGTTGTTATGTCCCACTGCTGGGCAAGGGCCTCCCCCTTGTTTTTCCTTTTATTTCTTCCCATCCATTTATAAACTTGTCGAGATCATCTGGCATCTGACTTTTATACATTTATGGTAATAGCCGGGACCAACGGTTTGACGTGCCTCCCGAAGAGGCTAGTTTCCTAAAAAAATATAATTAGTCCGTCAGTTAGTAATTCAAAAAATATTGGATACAGATTTTTTCTTTTGTCGATTGAATAAAAAATGATAAAGATATAGCCCCTTGAAATTCTGTGTGACGTCATAGTTTGCTACACTTTTTAGCAAACTTTGACGTCACAAGCCCCCACTCCTGAACTTTGACGCGCTTTATCTTTTCCATTTATTGTTTAATTGACAAAAGAAAAAATACGTGTCCAATATTTTTTGATTATCTAACTGACGGACTAATTGTAATGTTCTAATTTTGACCCAGGAAACTAGCCTCATAACAACTTCAATGTCCATAAATGAGACACAATTGTAAAACAATTGAAATGTTCCGTGACTCATAGGACAGGGAAGTGACATGCGTAGGTGCTAATTGCTTACGTCTTATAAGCACTTATTAAAGTCTATCCGTCCAAGTGGTTTGCAGTACACCCACAAGAGATTTTGGTACAAAACATGAAAAATTAAACAAATTGCTAAGAACCGCTTTTATATTCCCAAGGACGAAACTAATTTTTAATCGTGTACTTTATTCGCTGCGTAACAGAATTAAACGGACGTACCGCGCGACGCTTCAATGTGTCCTGTGTGTGTGCGCGTGCCAAGTCTTTGAAGCTACCGATAGCGACTTTGGCAGGTGCCCACACTTCTTTTGTCGGCGTCGCCTTGTCAAAGCGTGCAAACTATTTGACCGGACAAAGTATACATTCTTAGGGGTTTGGGAGCGCAAGCTCCATTTAGAGAAAGCTTTAAAACAGCATAAAAAAATTGGGAAAGACTGCTCTCGCCTTTTTGACCACCAAACCTTGAATTCATTTACATAATGATCATCGGAGGATATTGCCATACTCACCACGCTTGGTAGGTGGGTTGGCCAGCACAGTTTGATTGGCTAATTGTGCTTCCGAAGCTGCTGCCCATAGTAATCATTTTTAAGTTAGGTTAGGTTAGGTTTGGAAGGGAATGAAAGTATTGGGATACTACTCACTGGGATGAATGGGGGAAAAGCAAAGTAGCAGCTCGGGAGGCCGGGTGCGCGTACCGATGCAACCACTGGACAAGCAGTTAAAGATGACACACCTGACCAGATGATTTAGCGAGTTGTATCCCAATACCTTCATTCTCTTCTTAAATCCAACAAATTTCTATCCTTCCACAGCTTAAAAATGCTTCTGATGGGCAGCAGCGTCGGAGAGCAAGAAACTAAAGAAACTGCGCTCGCCACCCCGCCTGCCAACCGTGTGGAGTATGGCAATATCCTCCCATGGAACGAAGAATCCTTGGGAGAGGCCTTTGTGTTTTTTTTATGATACGGCAAACGAGCAAGCGAGTCACCTGATGGTAAGCGATCAGCGCTGCCCATGGACAACTGCAACAGCAGGGTGTAACAGGACCGTTGCTGGCCTTTGAAGAAGTTGGAGGACGGGCCTCCGGCTCTCTTACTCACCAAACGAAGCATAGAAGCGGTAAAGCTTCTACTCAATCGTCGATATTCTGTGAGAGTGTAGTACTTCCCCGAACGAGCCGGCCTATTCATGCTACTAGCAAAAATTAGTTTTGTCGGTAGCGTGGCTCTACCACAACTACCCTTTGGTAGCCTTGGCCATTAGTGGACTTCTTTTGGCTGATATCATCTTCAGGTCTTTTTAGTCTCCACAGCAGGAGCATAAGCCTCTCTGTACTACCGGAGCCATACTTGGCCAGAGCAGACAGAGGATTTGGCCTACACTCTCCTCGCTGGCCAGACGGGCTGGAGAGGTGTCATTGATGTTTATGAGCTTTGTTTAGCTTGTATTTCCTAAGTCGCCTCTCACGACATCCATGGGAAGACTAGGATTGGTCCTATTCTACTCATATACTCTATGGCTGGTATGATGATGATAATTCCTAATTGGTTCATATCTTTTCAGTATGAAGAAATAGAAGCTGGTCAATATGAGGAGTACATCACCGATGACCAGTATGAAGAAGTGGAGGAGCAGGTCATTGGCATGCAGCATCTTGAAGAAGGTACATTGTAGATACCCGGCCGTTTAGGTGTTGGTAGTGTCATTGTAGCAGAAACTTTACCTGTCAGGATCCTCCTTATGACATACTAGCTTTCGCCCGCGGCTCCGCCCGCTTCAGTCGTTTCCAGTTTGGTTAGGACATTGCAGGCTTGAATCACCTGATTGCCTGATAATAAGGATGATTCCGTGCTTCGGAAGGCACGTTAAGCCGGTGGGCCCGGCTGCCATCTGGTAGTCGTTAAAGGAACCTCGTCAGAGGCCAAAGGGGGTTCCGAAGAACTTTGACACCAGGGTGTGCATGGTCGATTGACCGTGACATCTACTCGAAATGATGATGATGATGATGAATGTCGATCCCTCGGGAATAGTAACTTTTTCCCGGGATAAAAGGTAGCCTATGTCCTTCTCCATACTCTTACGGACTTGTATGCAAAGTTTCAAGATAAGCGGTTCAGTAGTTACGGCGTAAAAGCGTAACAAACAAACAAACTCACTTTCGCATTTATAATATTAGTAAGGATAAGGACTAGCGATCCGGACTCATGAGGACTTAAGGACTCCAGAGTGTGACTGCAGAGGCAGCAGACCAAAGTTTGTGGCAAAAAAATACATTGCCAATAATAATAATAATAATAATAAGATCGATCGACGCGCCAGGCAATGCTCATCGATATCACCATCCCGCATGACGAGAACCTTGTGAAGGCCGAGAAGGACAAACTTACTAAGTACCTAGACTTGGCCCACGAGGTGACCGCTATGTGGGATGTGGATTCGACGATCATTGTCCCGATAGTCGTTTCAGTGAACGGTCTTATAGCGAAGAGCCTCGATCAACACCTCAAGAGGCTCTCGCTAGATGGCTGGATCAAGGGTCAGATACAGAAGGCAGTACTCCTGGACACTGCGCGCATCGTCAGGAGGTTTCTCTCTCTGTAGCCTTAACTGTCGGTAGCTTGAGCCCTGCCCCGCTGCTGGCAGACCTCTAGGATTAGGTTTTTATAAAAGTTGTATTTTTTGTATGATATTTTTTTATATTTTACTTTTTATATAAGTTTTATAAAAACCTAGAACTAAGAAATTAAATAAATAAAGAGAATAATAATAATACTCTTTATTGCACCATAATTTAAAAAGGAAAGAAATAACAATGAGCCAATGAGTGCCCATTATATTGTTTCCCCGGAGGACTGAGCAAACTTCACTCCTTAACTCAATTAAATTAAAAAATAAAATATGGTGAAAAAATTTCATGCGGGCGAAGCTTGAACCAGCTACCATAGGTCTATGTACGACCCTCTGCCAACTTAGCCAAGGGCGTCGCCAGCCGATGGCGCAGGGGGGGGCAAGTTGACTTTACCTACTACAATTCATTCTCTATGAATGAGAAAAGTAGGTATGAATAGTAGGTAAAGTCGACAGCCCATGAAGCTTTTCACTTGTACTACGAGCCTTACATCTACAGCGATTGTAATAACAACAGTATCTTAGTACTAGACTTAGGACTTTGGTTGCATTATATTAGGCAACTTTTTTTGAATCTCTAGGGGGGGGCAGCTGCCCCTCCCTGCCCCCCCTTGGCGACGCCCTTGAACTTAGCCACCGCATGTCCTAACCTCGGCGCCGAAATTCTCCACCATGTCCAATTCCCCTTATGCATATTAAGGCTTACGTCACCTAACACAACTACCCGACTTTTACAAGTGAGGTATTTGATTCAACTCAAATTTTGACTAGCTCCGTGGCGCAGCGGTCAACACGCCAGCCTGCGACACGGAGTGACCGGGTTCGATCCCCGGCCAGGTCAAGATGGAAAATGATCTTTTCCAGATTGGCCTGGGTCTTGTATGTGTATCTATATATGTATTTGTTATAAAATATAGCATCGTTGAGTTAGTATCCCATAACACAAGTCTCGAACTTACTTTGGGGCTAGCTCAATCTGTGTGATTTGTCCGTATATATATATATATATATATATATATATATATATATATATATATTATTGTTATATATATATATATTATAATTAGTTGATTTTCAAATTAATTGTAAAAACAATTAATTTGAAAATCAACTAATAGTAGGAAGCCATGCAATATTTTTGTAGAAAGAAAGTATGGTTGAAGAATGTTAAATTAAAGATATAGGATTCTTGCTAGATTACTAACCAAATAAAACTGAAATTATTTATTTTGGTTATTTTGGTTGACCATAGTTTTAATATGTTTTTGGTTAATTTATTTATTTTTATTAATATTATTATGAAATGTAGTGTCATTAGTTAGTATCTCACGCCACAACTTCATGACTTAAGGGTATTATACCATCCTATATACCGGATCCAATGGGTGGGACGCCGCTATACGTTAGACACGACAAGAGATATCTCCAATCGTATCGCACGTATAGCGGCGATCTCATCGGATCAGATTTCCACTTTTGCACAAGTCTCGAACTTACTTTGGGGCTAGTTCAATATGTGTGATTTGTCCATGTATATTTATTAATTTACTATCATATTTTTTATTATCATTATAATCAAATTGACCATAAATCATCATTCATCGTTTTTTTTACTAACCGACTTCAAAAAAAGGATGTTATCAATTTGGTTGTATTTTTTAATATTCAGAAGTAATTTATGAACTGATTTTAAAAAGATAATTTTTTGTTTGAAAGAATATGTTTTCTAATTATGATCCAATGTTCGGAAAAACCAGATATGGTTTATGTAACATTGTAATTAGTCATAAACCAATGTAATTCTTTTAAGTTATTTTAATAAATAAATAATAAAATTGATCCCATTTAAATTTCATCAAAATCGGTTCAGTCAAGTCGGTTTTTTATATGAAAGTATCATTTTCATCAAATTGATCTCCTGCATGTCGGCACCTGCTGACAGACTATAAAATTTCAGTGGGCAGTGAAGAGGTCATCCTGCCGGGCATATCTGGAGAAGAAGTTCTCCATTCGGGCAGCGATAACGTCTACGACTCCGTGTACCAACCCCCGTCTACCAGCACTAGCAGGTAAATAACATCTATCTCTCTTATCTGAAACCATTGAATTAAAAAAACTATGGAAGCAGCATTGCGCTTAAAAACTGACACCACCACAAAGTAGATCAAAGCGGGCGCGGCTTAAAAAGTATATCTTTTCGCGAACTAGTCTGCCACGCACTCCGTGACGGAAGGACGCGTCGATAAAAGCATTTAACGACATTTTTTATGTGAACATCGGCGAAATCTTAACGAATTAAGAAAAAAAATACTTCTTGTGTAGTAAAGTGGTGCAGGAAATGCAAGAAAAGATGGAAAAGAGACACTGGAGTAACTTATCATTAGTGAGTAAAATATTTTTTGCGAGCTGCTAGCCAGCCTGCCTCCGCTATGTTGACACCATAGCGTTGCGACACTTCCCCGTAACCTTGACGCGGCCAATCGCATACAAGCTTCTCTATGAGTGCGTAAGTTTTTCGTTATGATTTTAGTTTGTTGGCGTACATGGGACTAATACTGAATCGTTAGTTGTATGAGAGTTACGCTTCCATAGTTTTTCTAATTCAATATCTGAAACAAAATTATTTAATAAATTATACATGGTGAAACTTCTGATCGTTTTGGACCCATAAAGGGGTGCCATTCCAAAATTGACCGTTAATTAATTTGATATTATTCGTTAAAGCCATGTTAACTTAAAAATTAAATTGACAGCAAGTTAGCGCCAAAATTAACCAATTCCAAAATGGCGTCTTCTATTTGGGCATCAGACTACATTCAGAAGCTTATTTTAGCCAGTCTCTAGTTATTCTTGCTTGTGTGTCAACGAAATGATGGTGTAATTAATTTCGCTGATTTCGACGGTGCCCCTGGCAACAATTCCCACGAATCCACTGGCTTGATCATAAACGACGCAACGAGGCGAGCAAACACCAGCCCACTAAGTAAATCTCACTACAGCCGCACTGTGACACTTTATTTCAGTTATTCCACACATTGTTTATAAACATGGGCATTTATAACACCAAATTACACCGTTTTCACATTATAAAGTCCACTAGAAACAATTTGCAAAAAAGCCGTGCTGTCGAATTTGATATTGAACTAGTATCCCTAATTTTTTTTATGACCGAATTCCCATAAAGCCATATTTTTGGCAATGAGGCTATGCATGTACGTAATCGTGGCCCATCAGGCAATATGAGAATTTGCGGTCTCTCCAAGGCTTGTGCACACAGGCAACGCCCAAAGCCGAGGTCCGTCCCTCCTGGGGGCCCTTTGGTGATGTTGTCTATAAAGGCTGAGGGCACTCTGCCCTTGTCTCAAACGCCCGGTGAAGTAGCAAAAGTTCACATGGAAATAGCTACATAGTAAAAAAAAAATTGGAGAACCAGTTAGGTGTCAGTGTTAGGATTCCATAGTGAATAAATTCCCTCCGAAGAGTTTGGTGTTTTACTCCAAGTCCCGAACCCTAATCACGTAACAATACCGACGAAATAGCAGGTGGTGAGTGACCCGTTTTTGACGCTTGTCTGTATTTCACGTTAGTTTTAATGATATAAGAGAGAATTTGAACATGACCCGAAATGCGTCATCGTGGTGGAGCCACGCTACCAGCAAAATTCATGTTTGCTAGTAGCATGAATGGGGCGGCTCGTCCGGGGAAGTACACATACTCTCACAGAAAATCGTCATTTGAGTAGAAGCTATTAAATATGCTTCGGTGAGTGAGAGAGCGGGAGGCCCATCCGTCCAACCTTCCCCTTCCCCATTTCCTCAACCTTACTCCTGTTAACGATTTGTATACAATCGTTTGACTAACTTCGCACTACTTAAATTTTCAGCAGAGGACGCGGTCGACCCCGATCTACGAGCAATAACACGAACATACATCACTTGATGCCGATCGGTGAGTTATTTTATTAGTGTATGAATAGTTTTTTTTTAATAACTAAAAATAAATAATAACTATAAATATATACGGACTATAATAGTGTAATTCCCTAAAAACATATAATTAGCTATCAGTTCGGTAGTCAAAAAATATTGGATTCTGTATTTTTAATTTTTTTTTTTACTTATATTATAAATGCGAAAGTGAGTTTGTTTGTAACGCTTTCATGCCTTTATTACTGGACCGATCATCATGAAATTTTGCATACACGTTGTCTGGGTACGGAGAAGGACATAGGGTATATTTTATCCCGGAAAAAAAGTACTGTTCCCGGGGGATCGACATTGACGCGGGCGGACGCTAGTATAATGATGAATATATAGCCCTTTAAAATTCCGTGTGACGTCACAGTTCGCTACATTTTTTAACTAGCTCATAGAACATCATCTGAGTAGAAGCTTTACCGCTTCTATGCTTCGTTCGGTGAGTGAGAGAGCCGAAGGCCCATTCTTTTCTCCCCATTTCCTTCCCCCAACTCCTTGAAAGGCCGACAACGCACCTGTCACACCCTTTGTTGTTGCAGTTGTCCATGTGCAGCGCTGATCACTTACCATCAGGTGACGCTTGCTCGTTTGCCGTCCTATATCATAAGAAAAAGCTAATATGTAGATGACTGGTTTCCAGGTGAAGTGCCCATGGGTATAATGGAGACGGCGGGCCCCGGGCGAGGCGCGGCGCGACGCTGGGAACAGAAACAGGTGCAGATCAAAACCATGGAGGGAGAGTTCAGCGTCACCATGTGGGCCACGGGGGAAGACGACGGTACGCACTCTAGTTTTTTATCATCATCATCATCATCAGGTCTTTGTAGTCTCCTCTGCAGGAGCATGATTCTGTACTACCGGAGCTATACTTGGCCAGAGCAGCCAGAGGACTTGGCCTACACTCTCCACGCTGGCCAGATGGGTTGGAGAGGTGTCATTGATGTTTATAAGCTTTGTTTAGCTTGTATTTCCTAAGTCGCCTTTAGAGTAGAGAATACAATAAATAAATAAATATATACGGACAAATCACACAGATTGAGCTAGCCCCAAAGTAAGTTCGAGACTTGTGTTATGGGATACTAACTCAACGATACTATATTTTATAACAAATACATATATAGATACACATCCAAGACCCAGGCCAATCTGAAAAAGATAATTTTCCATCTTGACCTGGCCGGGGATCGAACCCGGTCACTCCGTGTCGCAGGCTGGCGTGTTGACCGCTGCGCCACGGAGCTAGACAATCCCGAGCATGTTTTTCAATCCCGGGCTTACGGGATTTTTGAAGCCTTTTCCCGGGATCCCGGGCCTATCCCGGGATTAGACTATGTGGTTTCTAATTGGGCTAAAATAAAAAAACACGAGTAATTAAAAAAAAATGTCTAATATCTTTGCACAACACAAATGTATACGTCGTATCACTGTCTTTTTTATGTTTAACAAAGTCTCCCGCTATTTGAAATACTTAATTTCAGATAATTGACTTTTAAATTTTAATGACGTAGCCTACGTAACCCGTCACTGACAGAACAATAAATGAAAAAAATAAAACCTGATTTGCATATTTATACTTTCGTACAGGGAATCCCCGACGGGAAATACCCGCAACAATATTATGAGATGATCGGGTGATTCCCCTGTTGTGGTTCGTTGGGGAATTACTTAAGAGTATTGTATTAAAGTATTCCGAGTGGGGAAGTCCTTTCTAAGTTCTACGACAAACATATTATTAGGACTGTACCTGTATAGTAAATAGTGGGTAACTACGTATTGTACGCGTTGCTTTTTGTCGTAATGTATTAAAATAATCTAGGCAAGGTTATTTTCAAGGCGCAACGGAATACAAACTAGACTTGTTTGTGGCAATCCCGAAAATCCCGAGATTAGCCAAGTACAGTCCTGGGATTTTCAGGGCCAGAAAACAGTCGGGATCCCGGGATCCCGAGATTCGGGATCCCGGGATCCCGAGATTCGGGATCCTGGGATTGTATTCTCTACTTAAGAGGCGCTGGAGGCGCCTCTTAAGGCGACTTAGTCTTCCAATGGATGTTGCTTACAACATCCATGGGAAAACTTGAAATGGTCCTATTCTAGTCTGCCGGAACCACACGGCTGTTTTTTTATATTTCTAGGGAATTGCCATTGTCAGCAACTTGACAATCAATGGTTCTTAAAGTGGTCTAGTTATTAACCCATGGGTCTTAATCCATCTACATGGTTTGATGAAGGGTGCCAAGGGGTCCACGAGCCTGATGAAAATATTGGGGTCTTCAGAGTATAATGCAAGGAGGTGTCGTCCTCAACTGCCTGTCCGGTGCAGCAGGTATTTCATTACCCTCCATAAACTAATACTTTGCCCACTATTATAATAATAATAGCCTTTATTCAGACAAATTTTACAATGATTCATAATAATTTTTTACACTGTTTATGCATCGACTTCCTGTCTGTATGTCACTTGACAAAGCCCTCCTCCAATTTTCGCCATTTCTCTCTATCATAAGCCATGCCATGTGCCTCCTGCTGTGGCTTTGATGTCATCAGCCCATCGTTTGAATGGTCTACCACGTTTTCTCTTCTTGTCCCTTGTATACCAGTTCATGACTAGTTTCGACCATTTTTCACTTTCTTTTATTATGTGGCCCGCCCATTTCTACTTAGAAAGAAACTGTCTTTATTGTTTTTATGACATCTTTTTTCCTAGTGTGCTTCTTGATGGTTGCAATGAAGAAGGTCTTAAAGAAGAAGACTATTAGAAACAGTCATTATAATATTGGTTCATACATAATTCTTAGCCAGAGCAGACAGAGGACTTGGCCTACACTCTCCGGCTCCAGAAAGCCGAATGGTTTGCGAGATTTAGACGCAGGTTATTTTTGTCTTGTCCAGGTCTTGTCCATTAGTATGGCTCCGGTAGTACAGAGAGGGTCATGCTCCTGCAGTGGAGACTAAAAAGACCTGATGATGATGATGATGATGATACATAATTCACTTTCCCGTGCAGTTCATTATACTCCGCATCATCATCATAACAGCTGTAAAAAGTCCACCGATGGACAAGTCTCTCCTAAGGATTCCTCGCTCCAAGAGAGGATATTACCATGCTTACCACGCTTGGCAGGCGGGTTGGCGAGCGCAGTTTCTTTGGCTCCTTGTGACGCTTTTAAGCTGGAGAAGAATATGAATTTGGGAAGGGAGGCCGGGCGTACCCGATGCCATACCTGCTACCACCGGACAGGCAGTTGACGATGAGGCACGTGACCACAGTCTATATGTTAATATTATATTGTCTATGAGCCTAGCGAACATTATTGTTTTCCTAACTTGCCCATATGCTTTCTTTACACAGTATCCTTACTAATATTATAAATGCGAAAGTGAGTTTGTTTGTTTGTTTGTTACGCTTTCACGCCGTAACTACTGAACCGATCATTATGAAATTTTGCATACAAGTTCTCTGGAGTACGGAGAAGGACATAGGCTACCTTTCATCCCGGGAAAAAGTACTATTCCCGAGGGATCGACATTGACGCGGGCGGAGCCGTGGGCGAAAGCTAGTAAATAAATATATATGGACATATCACACAAATTGAGCTAGTCCCACAGTAAGTTGTGAACTTGTGTCATAGGATACTAACTCAACAATACTATATTTTATAATAGAAACTAATCATCATCATTTCGAGGACGTGTCTCGGTCTATGACCATGCACACCCTGGTGTCAGAGTTGTTCGGAACCGCTTCTCGGCCTCTGACGTGGTTCCTTTAACTACCAGATAACTTGCCTTCCAAAGCACGGAATCGTCTTAATAGATACTTATATAGATAAACATCCAAGACCCAGGTCAATCTGAAAAAGGTCGTTTTCCATCATAACCTGACCAGGGATCGAACCCGGGCACTCTCGTGTCGCAGGCTGGCGTGTTAACCACTGCGCCACGGAGCTCGTACTCGTACGTCTAACATATAATTCTGTTCCAGATGATGGATCAAATCCAGAACCGGATCCCGACTACACAGAGTACATGACCGGAAAGAAGAATATTATCGGTGGAGAGCCTATGCCTGGTAAGCATTTATCCTTGTCCGAACGGTCAGTAAAGCGCCAATTAGACCATCCAGAATTCAGGATCCGGAATTCAGTCAACGGACAGTTTAATCGCATTCAGGACGGTCGATCCGTTGTCAGGACAGAATGGCTTCCGACGTCCTTATCGGAAGCATAACGGAAGCATAAAGTGAAACCATCCGGAATTTAGGATCGCCGCATGAGAGGGACGCCGCTATACGTTAGAAACGATACGAGAATATCTCCAATCGCATCGCACGTATAGCGGCGTCCCTCTCACGCATTTAGGATGGCCAACGGATGGCTCTGTCAGGACGCGCAGTCTCCGTTCAGGACACGTTCCGGACGGTGTAATCAGGAGTTCTGACGACTGAATTTCTTGTCCTTATCGGATGCTAAATTTCGGATCCTAGATTCAGGATGGTATAATAGGCGCTTAAGACACGGACACAGGAAGAAAGGCAGACAGTTTAAAAGATGGAAGGATGATATAAGGGAAGTAACAGGACCGATGTGGAGAATTATAGCAAGAAATAGAAAGGAATGGAAGTTGCTGGAGGAGGCCTATGTCGAAAGACAAGCTATGTAGTGAAACAGTGGAGTGATATATTCAGTATGTAGCAAAAATGCAAAAATAAATAAAATATACCTGAATATTTGAATGAGTCTGATAATGATTATAAGAATAACATTGTTAAACTTTGCTGTATTTCAGGATTAGACTTATCAGACCCCAAACAACTCGCGGAGTTCGCGCGGCCCGGTCACAAGATCAGGCTAAAGAAACCATCGCCAGAGTCCTCTGACAGAACTATAGGTAAGGCGACATCAATATCATCATCAATCATCATTTCGAGTAGGTGTCACGGTCAATCGATTATGCACACCCTGGTGTCAGAGTTGTTCGGAACCGCCTCTCGACCTTTGACGTGCTTCCTTTAACGACCCAGATGGCAGCCGGGACCAACGGCTTGACGTGCCTTCCGAAGCACGGAATCATCTTTATTATCAGACAATCAGGTGATTGAAGCCTGCAATGTCCTAACCAAACAGGAAGCAACTAAACAAAGTATGCTTCCCGTTGGAATCGAACCACGACACCCGGGTCTACAAGCAAACGCCTTAACCACTGGATGCGGGGTAGACAGAGCCCAAGTCTATAAGAGCTGAAGGCCATATTTAGCATGTTGGTGGGCATGAGGTGAAAAACGAAAACGAAATAGTGATGGTTTGCTAGCCCATTCCCTCGATCGGATTTTTCGATCTGCGCGGGAAGAGAGGCAGCTGGCACATTCTACGTTTTTTCTTTTCTCCCAGACCAGCATGGAAGATCAATATTAATAATAAATCTGTATGACAGACAAGCTATGTAAAAAAAACCTCAAAATAAAACTAGCCGTGTGGTTTCGGCAGAGTAGAATAGGACCACTCCATGTCTTCCCATAGATGTCGTAAGAGGCGAATTATGAAATACAAGCTTAATAAAGCTCATAAACATCAAGTATACTAGCTGTCCCAGAGAACTTCATTTCGTTATAAGATAAAACCTATCCCAACTTTTAATTTGGTTCAAACTATAGTTACGAAGTTTGATCAAAATAGGTCCAGTAGTTTCAGAGTTTATCCCGAACATACATCGTGACACGAGATTTATATATATATGGATGGATATATCATCATCAGAGCATGACCCTCTCTGTACTACCGGAGCCATACTTGGCCAGAGCAGACAGAGGATTTGTCCTACACTCTACTCGCTGACCAGACGGGTTGGAGAGGTCTCATTGATGTTCATGAGCTTTGTTTAGCTTGTATTTCCTAAGTCGCTTCTTACGACCTGCATGGGAAGACTTGAAGTGGTTCTATTCTACTCTGCCGGAAACCACACGGCTAATGTATGGATATATATGTTATATATGTGTGTGTTAATATTTCAGCGTGTCCACACAAAGGCTGTACCAAAATGTTTAGAGACAACTCCGCCATGAGGAAACATCTACACACGCATGGGCCTAGAGTTCACGTCTGCGCGGAGTGCGGTGAGTACAGAGACGTTTTTTCATAATCGAAGGACGAAACCTTCCAACTATTATTATGCATGAAGCATCGGATTAATATTTTTTAAATTCATCACAAGTTGAGACAGCTACATATTTGGGTCTTTTGCGGGTAGAAACAATGGGTCCGTGGGGTCCATCAGCCCATAGTCTCTTTGAGACTGATCCAGGTATCCCGCGACCAAAAGGCTGGCAATTACCTGGCTCAAAGGATAAGCATTGCCATCCAACGTGGCAATGCTGCCACCCTTTTGGGTACGCTACTGCAGAATGACGGTTTGCAGGGACAATATAATTTGTAAATATTTATATTTTTAAGTGTTTTAATATTATTAGTATTATAAGTTAATTAATGTTATTTGAGTATAATTATATTGTACCTCTCTAAATAAATAAAAATAGTTAAGTGTAGTATGTTCTATGAAAATATCAAACTAGGGGATGGAAAACCATACTTTTGATATTACCTATGCTCCCATTTGGCACAGCTTTATATTTCTATACTACTATACTATATACCCTAACATCCTGTATATTAGTTGATACTAATCTTCTCTGCAGTGGTCGGTTCCGAAACGCTAGTAGCTTTTGAACAATAATTAATAATTTGAATATAATTTAATAAGTATAATGTGGTTTAGGAACCAATCTATTATAATTATGAAATAAAAGCCAAATTGTGTTGCTCTGAAAAGAGAAACATTTTATGCTAATTATTTCACTCAACTATTTTAATATCTTAGATCTTAGAGTAATATTTTATGACATGCACAATGACTGACAATACCATAGACAAACATCAGAACTGTCATTATGGAAGACCCAACTTTAATTCATATGGGAGATCTAAATACTAATTGAATTGGTATTAAGAAAGACCCAACTTACATATTGATAAGAGTAATCTGGAAGACCTACCTTACATATTCAAAAATAACAAGGTAACCTAATGAAGCTACAAAGAGCTTCGTTTACATAAGTATTATTTAAAATGTGAATTGACGTGAATAAGTGACTGAAAAGGCCTATTTTCTGAATAAACCTTTGGATCTTGAACTAATAAAAAAAAACACTTTTTTCCAGGCAAAGCATTTGTGGAGAGTTCAAAACTAAAAAGGCATCAACTTGTCCATACGGGGGAAAAACCTTTCCAATGCACTTTTGAAGGCTGCGGGAAACGATTTTCACTAGATTTCAACCTCAGGTTTGTATGTTGTTTATATCCGTCCATAATCTAAATAAATAATAAATATATACGGACAAATCACACAGATTGAGCTAGCCCCAAAGTAAGTTCGAGTCTTGTGTTATGGGATACTAACTCAACGATACTATAATTTATAACAAATACATATATAGATACACATCCAAGACCCAGGCCAATCTGAAAAAGATCATTTTCCATCTTGACCTGGCCGGGGATCGAGCCCGGTCACTCCGTGTCGCAGGCTGGCGTGTTGACCGCTGCGCCACGGAGCTCGCCAAAATCTAAAGTGTTAAAACCGGGAGATGTCCGATAGATGTTTAATTAAAAGTTGTTTTTTACACTGAAAATTTGTTTATTTGTATATTTTTCGGGGAATGCAAAAGAGAACATTTTATAACACACTAGAGTAGCAGACAGGAAACAGAAGAGAAACTGACAGCTGTCAAGTCTTAACGAGCGGCATATGTTGCCATGCTTTATATAACTTTAAATTTTTTGTGTCGTCTTTAACATAAGATAATATAACTCACTGATATAGTGATCTATCAACGCAAAAGCCAAACCACTAGACGGATCGGGCTGAAATTTGGCAAGCAGGTAGATGTTATGACGTAAACATCCGCTAAGACAGGATTTTAATCAATTCTACCCCCCAAGGGGATAAAAAAGGAGATGAAAGTTTCTATGAAACTTTGTCATTTTTAAACCGATCGGGCTGAAACTTTGCATGCATAAAGCTACTATGATGTAGGCATCCCCTAAGAAAGGATTTTGATAAATTCCACCCCTAAGGGGATAAAATAGGTGATGAAAAATATACTTACGCGAACGAAGCCGCGGACAAAAGCTAGTAATTTTATAAATGCGAAAGTAACTCTGTCTGTTAAGAGGGTATTATAGCATCCTGAATCGCATCCCGAATCGGAACCGATGATATAATGAGTATGTATGGATGTGGATGGATGTATGTATGTTTGTTACGCAATCACGCCGAAACGGCTGCACGGATTTTGACGAAATTTTGCACACAGATAGGCTGTTACCTGGATTAACATATACTCTGGACTCGGGGGTGTACTTCCTGTTGACTCGTCGCAATTTCTTAATTTTTATTCCTTTTTTTTATTTGTAGGACACATGTTCGCATCCACACGGGTGACCGTCCGTATGTTTGTCCGTTCGACAGCTGCAACAAGAAGTTCGCGCAGAGCACCAACCTCAAGTCGCACATACTCACGCACGCCAAAGCAAAGTAAGTACGTGTTGCTTTCGTATGTCCGGGCGACAGCTGCTACAACACTGTTGATTTTTGCAAAGCCATACCCTGCTAACTGACTGGTGGAGTGTTGAGTTCATCAGGGTTCTGGTTCTCATTCGAAGTATGAATATTAGATTACTGTATAGTAACTTGTTCGTTTTTCGTGTGAGTGGCCAACATTTTTTTTTTTCAATAAATAACAAGACTGATATCAGATTTTTCAAGCTGCCTAAAGGCATCTGACATAGCTTAACGACTGCAATCAATGATGACAGTCGGGACCAACTGCTTAACGTGCCTTCTGAAGGACGGAGGTGCTCGAGATATTTTATGCCACTTCTGGTCATCCCATTAGGGACCGCGCCCGGTGTTGTTTACCATACGTAAGCTCTAATACTGCCCACTGGACCATCGGGACTCCTTGAATAAAGTAGGCACAAGTAGTGGTTTTCAAAATTGTTTTACTTTAGACTTTGCGCAGAACCACTGAATTTTAATAACCCAAAATCTTATTATACGCTACATAATCGGACTTTTCAACTATTAATTTTCAGGTCAAGAAACTCCCTGTCCCGCAACGGAGGCAACTCATATGAGTCAGCACGAACAACACCCCAGTACGTCCAACTGGAGATGTCTCCTGATGATTCCAACCACCAACTGATTTTTTACACGCATGAATGAAGTTCGTCCTCCAGCGACGAGAGCGGGACGTGACACACTATGGTCTTGCAGACCCTGTGAACCGTTTCCCGTGATCGTGTCTGATGCAAGGAGACTTTGTGAGCAGTGATAGTGAAAATTGTGTACACTTTAAAGTGATTGAGAATCGGGCAGTGGTGTGAAATAGTGTAGATTTTAAAGTGACAGGTGTTCTGTGATGATGTGCTGTCAGAGACTGTCTTGGATCATAAGACTTTAAAAGATCCAAAACTGTAGTCAGTGTTCTGAAATCATGCGGACTCTAATGAGATAAATGCATGAGTGGTCCAGTTTATTTAATATTAATAAAACTGTATAGAAACATTAATAATGAGGAGAATAATGTGATGTTCTTGATAAGATATAGTTCAGGAAGAAATTTGGCCAAGTAGATAAAAATTGTTGAGTAATATAGTAAGAAAGTAATTGAAGATGAATTGTAATTTCTAGAAAGAAAAAAGCTTTAGCAAAATGTTATCTTGATGTCTTTCTGCCATTCATCATATTATAATTTCATTATTATTTAGGCAGAAAGACAGTTACAAAATGAATTTTCAACTGCAATCAAATGTATAAAAATCAATTTGAACTGTGATGCTGAAATTTAAGAAAATACAGTATGCAGATTTTACAATTTAAGCTCAAAAGGAATAATGTGGTAGCGTTGGTTTCGGAGTGTTATTTCTTTTATTGTTTGGCTTAGCTATGCTCCCATTACCAGCATTGGTCCCATAGGGAAAGTTGTTCATATTGACATGCTGAATCATCCCTTCAAGGGTTGGACAGGGTTTTCTTTAAAATATTATAGTTGTAGCAACACTGTATGGTTGAACACATACACACATTGTTATAAAAAAAAAGTGTGATGTTATTTAGAGGAATAAAGTCCAATCCTTCAGACATTAGCTTCGAAAAATACTATGTAAAATTTTCATTATAACAAAAAATACCACGTCACGCATAATCAACTTCACACTTCGACAGAAACCATACGTTGCCAGTTTAAGAAATTTGTTCCAATAGCTTTCTGCAATATACCAACGCTTTTTATATTTTAAGTTGGGCTTTAAATTTTAAAGCCGACAAAAATAAATTGCATAATGAAGTAAAATTAATTTAAGTTATTTTTAGTCTGGTAGTCTACAGTCATAGGTTATTTTTGATGCTACGACCAACGGCTTGGCTAAAAAAAATTGGCTATCTGTAAAGTCTATAACAGACAATAATTTTACGTGATAACGGCGGAAGAGAGATAGATGCGTCACAAGCCGAATGCTTAGGCCGATCGTGCCTCTCTATCGCTTGTTCTGCGTTCTCACTTGCACACGGAACGTGACACTTTCGTGCGTGCAGCCGGCGTTCATCGATTTATCATGTTATCACCTAAAAAAATAATGCGTTAGGCTTTTGCCTATTCACAGGCACTTCAAACTCGAATGAGAAAGATGTGAAGTGTTCTGCCATAATCAATCTTTTAAGCCAAAATGTTGAAATTGTCTTCAAACACAACCTATGTCTCGATAGTTATACCAGCTAGACTCTCGGGTCATAAAAAATGTTTTTTGGAAGAAAAAAATGTACTTAATTTAAAAAAAAAATATCTTGAGTAAATGCAAAGTGATTAGGAAGTGTATAAATATGCTATTACTAATATGGGCGTTGACTTCGGACTATTATTATAAATAAGTCATGAGCTTACCAAATTTCACTATTGCAGATCCCCTCTTACCTCTTTGTAGCCCTTTTTAATACCTTCTAAACCTTAAAGCGCCTATTAAACAATCCTGAATTTAGGAGCCGATGGGAGGGACGCCGCTATACGTAAAGCAAGAAACTAACTGATGCAGTGCGGCGGAGGCGCGCCACAAGCGGCGCAGAGTCAAAACAACAGAATATTAACCTTAATAGTACGTAGCATAAAGTCGATTTTTGTAGTACGCCCGCCGCACTGCATCTGTTAGTTTCTTGCTTTAGAAACGATACGAGATATCTCCAATCGTATCACACGTATAGCGGCCTCCCTCTCATCGGATCCGATTTAGGATGGTATAATACCCACTTAAGGCCCAATACAGACGACGGACAGTTGTGGACAAAATGTCCGCGGCGCGCTCTTATAAGTATAAGAATAAGATTGCATATTGTCCGCGAAATATTTCATGTCGCTTGGCGGATATACGCATACAAAGTGCAACCTTATTGTTATACTAATAAGGGCGAGCAGCGGACTTTTTGTCCGCCACTACAAGATCACACACAAGAATATCAAATACTTGTACATTTTCTTCCTCCAAAAGTGTATTACGCTTGAAAAATAAACTTGTACATTTGTACTATATTATAGATATGCCAAAAATAATGTTTTAGTACTTAGATTGAATATACTAAGTAGATACACAGTCTACAACAAAAACTGTCTTACAAAGAACACCCAAGATCTATGTGGCATATTTAATTCATGTTTTGATTAGAACTCGTCAGCGGACACACTGACATATTAATTAATATAGAAAAAGTCTCTACCTACTTGGACATATGGCATACAACTGTGGGGAAGTTGCAGCAATTCAAACATCTCAATTCTGCAGAGAATGCAAAAAATTATACTCAGAACAATAAGTGGTGTGCCATGATTTATCACGAATGCTGAAATACATAAAGAACTCCAAATGAAATCAGTCAAGGAGGAAGTCAGTAGGACTTCAGAAAAATACAAGGGGAAATTGGAGGTTCACCCGAATGAGCTGGCAGGTGGCCTGACAACACGATCATATCAAAAAAGGCTAAAAAGGAAAGACATTCTGCCATGTATAAATGATGAGTAGAGTCACTCTCTGGAGGACTCACTCAAACGACACACGGCCCTCAACAAACCTGCTTAAAGCGCAGCATCGCTGATTGCAGAATAAAACAAGAACACAAAAGTCTCCTTCCGCTCCTCATCCAAATTTATTGGGGTCGGGACAGCATGTACACAGCTTTATACTCTCATGCTGTAAAAAGTTTCGGCAAATTTTTACGACTTGCCGCCTGCCTTGCGTCTCTCTCCTTGGGAATACGAATCCTCAAGCAGTTCAGTATTCTTTGTATGGAACTCCCTACTGCAACTACTGTCCCCGCACTTACAGCCGGTCCCCAAACAGGCTGTTCGTCAACGCGTGGTTTGCAGTACACCCACAAGAGGTTTTGGAAAGTAAGTTAAAATAATAGCTAGCCGTAGTAGAGTCTACGGCAGATTGACGCCTGTGAAAGGCGATACGTTGTCTATCCCTTTCCGAGTTGATAAGTGTGCTGTGAACAAAAAAGACTCCGCGGAAGGCCTAGAAAGCGGTGGAAGGATTGTGTAGAGGAGGACCTGACGAGACTCGGCAAGAAAACATCTTGGAGACGGGAGGCCAGAGATAGAGTGAAATGGAAGAGAATCGTAGAGGAGGCCAAGACCCACAAAGGGTTGTAGCGCCCAGGAAGTAAGTAGTAAGTAAGTAAGTGTGCTGTGTCCTTAAGCAAGAAACCAGACAGCATGAGTAAAAAAGTATTAATTTATGATAGAATCTCTAGCTGCCTATTAGACAGAAACTGCCTTGAAACGCCAATGACTTAAGTTGTCCAAATTAGTATCACATTCCAACTGGTTGCAGCATTACTTGATAAGGGTATCTGTCAGTTTTTCTTGTGGTGTTCAAAGGATTAATGGCTAAATAAACTTCTCCTAATGTCATGAGTTTTTGGTGATGATTGTGTATTTAATTAGTGCTTTTAATCTAAGTTTTTGTAATATAAAAATGAATTGTCGCTAGGAGAATGCATTGTAATGTTTTGTACGTAATTTTGCTGTGAAATGATCTTAATAAAAAAAACTTTATTTTAGTTGTGTAATAAATAATTTAGTTAGTTGAGCAAAATTATGTACAACAGGTGTTTCTACTGATTTTCAAGACCATTACAATACTAATATTTTTCCTGTATTCATGTTGATGGCACTGAAGAACTATTGATTCCTTCCCTAACCAATAGATGCTTCTATTTTTGTTCTTTTTTTTTCAAATTGGAGGCAGATATCATCTCAATTGTTCTATTGCATCAATATCAATGGAATCCCCTACATAAAAAAGTTCAAAGGTTCTTTTTTTAAAGTAACTTTTCTACCTTTAGCCCATAGCTGGGCAAAATTATCAACTTATTTCAAACCAAAGTAGTTACTAGAATTTAAAAAGCATGTGCATTCTCCTTGCCTTATTTTATGAAACAAAATCACTATCAGTATGACTACAAAATTATACTTAAGTCGTCATGATGATTTTGTTTCCTTTAGTGTCTATGAAGAGTATAAAAAAATAGTAATTTCTTTTTATAGTCGATGCCAGATAGCATGTCACGATCATCGACACGCTATCTGTTACTGTGTGCAAACTTACATTTTTAACATTATCTCCATTAAATGGTGTGACAGAGTTCTTGGCGGGAATTTCGGCTGACTGCACGGCTTGTGTTTTCGATTGTTTTGTAAATTGTTTCTAGTGGACTTTATAATGTGAAATCGGTGTAATTTGGTGTTATAAATGCACATGTTTATGAACAACTAGCTTTCGCCCGCGGCTCCTCCCGCGTCAATGTCGATCCCTCGGGAATAGTACTTTTTCCCCGGAATAAAAGGTAGCCTATGTCCTTCTCCGCACTCCAGAGAACTTGTATGCAAAATTTCATGATGATCGGTTCAGTAGTTACGGCGTGAAAGCGTAACAAACAAACAAACAAACAAACTCACTTTTGCATTTATAATATTAGTAAGGATGTGTGGAATAACTAAAATAATGTGTCATGGTGCGGCTGTAGTGAGATTTACTTAGCGGGCTGGTGGTTGTTTGACTCGCCTCGTTGCGTCGTCTGTGATCAAGCCAGTGGATTCGTGGGAAATGTCGCCAGGGGCTCCGTAGAATGAATGAAATGAACTACACCATTGTTTCATTGATTCACAGGACCTTAAAAAAACGCGGCAATACTCATTTATACTTGATACGGGCTAAATACGTAACGCGTGAGAGCCATATATAGAATAAAATAAATAATGGTGTGACAGATGAGAGCCATAGACACAGGTAAATGACCGCAGTTGACATGCTAACTGGCAACCGTCTATAGTATAATAAAAAACAGTGATTTTGTTTCATGTGAATTTTGTAAACTAAGTAATAATATACAGATAGTCACACTAGTGTAAGATTTTGTAATGACTGATGTATATATTTTGTGTTTCTTTTTCACAATATCAGCCATATTGGATTATTGTATACTACGAATTTTCTGAACACTTGCGTAATAACTTTGTAATTTAATTTTACAAATCAATTTAATTAGAAATCTTGGGTTTTGGTACTGATTCTGTATAAAAAATAAGGGTTATTCTACTGATCAGTATAGTACCAATTTCTAAAAAGTTTAAAATATTTCAATATGGCTGACAAAATGATACTTGCAAGGTGAGAAACGAAATAAAGTGTAAATATTTATATATACATTGTGTTTTATTTTATCACTAGCTGTTGCCCGCGACTTCGTCCGCGGCAACTTGTTATTATGATTAATTAGTTTTTTCTTAGTATAGATGAATAATTTTCCCCGTTTTCAAAACATTTTTTATTCGCTTCGCTCCTATTGATCGCAGCGTGATGTTTTATACCCTTAAGCCTTCCTCAATAAATGTTCTATCCAACACAAAAAGATTTTTCCAATTTGAATCAGTAGTTCCTGAGATTAGCGCTTTCAAACAAACAAACTCTTCAGCTCTATAATATTAATATATATAAAGCTCTATATATTAAGTATAATATATATAAGTATTATTTATTTTATCATGTGTTAGTACTTACCAAGCCAACCTACCTGCCCTGACCGTAGTTTTTATTAGCAGCAACACACTAAACCAAATCTAATCATGCTGTCCTTACCTACAGCGTGACTTCCTCCGTCGCCCATATTTCTCTGCCCTCATCTCCAGCCCTGGCCATATACATTTGCGATTTTACTGCCCCTTTAATAACCTTGTAACGTTGCAGCATGCCACCTGCATGCTGCATCTCGTCCAAACTAATTTCTTTTTCATCCTGTCCATTTTTCATGCCTTATTTTAATTCAAATTTCATTCCATTCCATTTTTAGATTACTTTTTCTCTCTCTCATCAGTCTGCTACCATCTTTCAGTCTACTACCATCTCTTGGAGCATAACAGTCTCTCTTATTAATTTATTGAAGTCAACATCTACATAGTTGAAGTTGTAAAGCGAAGTTGTAATAAAGTTATTCTCTGTGTGTTCTGTGTGTCGAGTCTTGTGTTCTCCCTAACTTCCTATTTATGTGAGAACTCGGCTAGAGCGCCGGGATAGTCGAGAGTCGAGCCCTAACAACCTGTTGCCCGGGGCAAGGGCCCCGGCTAGCTCCCCTACATCCGACACTGGACTTAAGTCAGCAATACAACCACTACACTACAACTAAGTCAACAATTGAATAAATGGATATCTCTTGGATGCCTATCCAAGAGATATCCATTTATTTAATTGCTGTGTCAAAGTGACGATGAATACGAGGATGTTACATGCCTATGTAACATCCTCGTATTCATCGTCACTTACCATCAGGTGAGATGGAAGACAAATGCCTACTTCTGGACTTAGTAAAAAAAAGAACCTCGACTAGTGTAACGCTGCAGTGTCTAGCCACAGCCGTGCCACACCACAGCACAACTTCCTGTCTCTTATCACGACGTGGAGATAACGCCGGTCTCATTTTGTGCCGTTGTTATATTAAAATGCATAGTTCTAACGAAGGTTCTAAGTTCTAATATAATTTTAGTCAAAGCCAGTTTTGTGATTGTGTGTGAAATAAAATAACAGTGAAGTAAACGAGGGAGAGCAGCCTTGCATGTGAGCTCAGAACAATAACTAAAGATTATATACTCTTTGAACTAAAGCAATGTGAGTTACCTTAGAACTAACTGTTTCCTTTACTATTAAGGTTTTATGCAGACCTCAACCCAATTTTGAGTAATACATGTATGCAATCCGTGACTGCAGAGCTCAGAATATGCACGCATGAAAAACAATTCCCCGTCCATTGTGGTTGGGTAAAAAAAACAGCTTCAATTGATCTTTTTAACAACAATATATATATAATAGATACTTTTCAATCGAACAAACTAAAAATAAAGAATATAAGATCTTGCAGGAGTGATAATTTTAAACGGGTGACTGCGAAAATTCGTATCATTTTTCATTAGAAAATTGTGCTTTTCTTATCAAGTTACACGTTCAATAATAGTGACCTGTACGTGAATCCGAATTTCTGAACAACAAAACGCAGTCTTTGACAACAACTTGACGTTTGACATGCCAAACTAGTGACGTGTAAAGTGTATTCGTCGGCGCCCCACAGTTTTCTAATTTCCCAAAAGAAAAGGCTCAAGATGAGCTCTTTCAAGAGAGACAAGAAGGAAGAAGAGGATAGCGGTGGTAACCCATACCAGAATCTGGACAAAACCATCGTCTTACAAGAAGCACGGTACTTCAACCAGACTCCGGTCAATCCTCGAAAATGCTGCCTGATTTTGTCCAAAGTCCTATATTTGCTGAACCAGGGGGAGAAATTGACCACACAGGAGGCTACCGAAGCGTTTTTCGCGACTACAAAGCTGTTCCAATCCAAAGATGTGATGTTACGTCGTATGGTTTATTTGTGCATCAAAGAATTGAGTACATTAGCTCAAGATGTTATTATAGTGACGTCTTCGTTGACGAAAGACATGACGGGGAAGGAGGATCTATACAGGGCGGCTGCTATCCGAGCCCTATGCAGTATTACTGACAGTACTATGCTGCAGGCTATTGAGAGATACATGAAACAGGCTATTGTTGATAAGAACCCAGCTGTCAGCTCTGCAGCGTTGGTGTCTGCGCTGCATCTGTCATCGAGTGCTCCTGATTTGGTGCGGCGGTGGGCGAATGAAGCTCAGGTTTGTTTTTATTCTACTTATTTTATTAATATACTGCCAACTATGAGTAAAATCATAGTAAGGCAATGAATCATGCATTGTTATAAAAATTGCACCAGCAAATGTGTTAGTGTGAAGGTTTGTTTATAAAATAGTTTTTGTTACTCAGTCATACCCTTACATACATAGACATATGCCTTACATATATAGGGCATATTATACCATCTTGAATTCAGGCATTGATGAGAGTGACGCTGCAATACGATTGGAGATATTTCCATTTGTGTCTCACATATTGCGCATCTTCCTGATATGGTGGAAAATAGACAAATTTGGAGAGAGAGGACATACAGACAGTGCCGGCGTCAGCATTACTGGCGCTCTGGGCGAGGTTTCTACGAGCGCCTCCTCTTATTGGGGAGAGGGGGATGCAATGCAATTGAATCACACTGCCCTGCGTCCTCTGCCCTTGCTTGGTTGTTTGTTTATCGTGTGTGTAAGTGGCCAGCACTGGTGTCCGATTTTTCAAGTTACCAAAAGTCAACCATCAATGATGACAGCCGGGACGTTTCTGCCGCATCGGCCTAATGGCTTAACATGCCTTCCTTGCTTGGTGGTGGCGCCCCTCCCGTATCCAGCGCCCTACCCTAATGCCGCTACTGCATACAGAGTCTACTCCAAATAGGGAAAAGGAAAGGTGGAAGAGCGAGTGCCCTTACATCTTTGCAGAACAGATTTTGATGGAACTTGGCACATAGGACCCTGCCTAGGCGTAACTTACATAAGTCTTTGTACTTTTATTTAAAAAGTCATAAAATAAGAGTTGTTTGCCAAAAACCATATTTTAGTATTATTGACTCATAAGCATTGAGTTAAAATCAGTGACGTGCACAGACATTTATCATAGGGTAGACATAATTATAAACTTTACTTACAAACATACCACCTATATACCTTACCTTACTATACGGCTAGTTATCTACAATACAACTCGTTTAATATTATGATAGTCTTTCGATCTTCGACGGCAAAAGTATTCAAAACAAGCAAAAGATAAGAGATATGATTACAACCTGTGAGCCACGTACACGTATCATACGGTTTAAGATTAAACTTTAGAATAACTAATCATAACTAACTGGTTACTTGATTTGTTCAAAAGCATGTTCACATAACATATATTTCGGTTTTGGCATGCAAACACTAAGCGACACAACGTTCACATGAAAATATTTTTGTCACAAATGAAATTTAACTGATAAAGCAATAATTAATTTTAAAATAAAACTTTCCTCTTGGATTGTTTGTAAACATGTAAATCAATGACATTGGCATAAGTATGATTAATATCTATAATGACATTGACAAGTGACGATGACATTTACTTCGCGCGCGGCAGCCAATCGAAACCTCGGAGACAGTGTCTTCAATTCACACACACAGCGCAAATTTGATTTGCATGCAGCGTTGCCAGAAGGTTACAATTCTTACATTTTTCGTAACTTTTGACCTCCTCGCGTAACATGTAAGTAATTTTTATATTTAAGGCAATTTTCGTAACTTTTGAGAACAACGAGATTTCTAATACTAGATTTTTATTGCAATTCAACTCATTCAATTTGAACGCTTAGGTGCGTCTAAAAAGTATTTTACTCCATATCACACTCTGAGATGGCTGTGAATAGAAAGCGCCATATTATCATATCATCTAAATAGTCTTGTTAATTCGTGATTTCGGCACTCCAGCCAGAGTAATGATTCTATCTAGATCTTAGAAAAATTTGTTTGTGTTTTGGTAAAGACAGATAAATATGACGCAGACTATAATAATGGGACAGGGCAGCGGGGCTATTTACTAAAATTGTTAGTCACTGTGGCTATCAAACTTGGGTTGTCAACCGAGCTTTGATCGCCACAGTTGATATCATGAAATCGGTACTCCGTAACTGTTTTCACGGTAGTGGCTATCGACAGAAATGAAGTAACTATAAGTATTTTCAGGTTGGCAGCTCTTTTTTTCTATCGACGTTATCACAGACAAAATTGAGGTGATATCTCTGGTGGGTGATATTCTCAAATTTTAATGCAGTTTTTCTGCTGCGCCGCTAGAGGGAACACAGTTCCGAGTTTAACCGACTAAATCAAACCTGTTTTTCATTCCTATAAATACTTAATGTTAGGTGAATTTTTGATTTGACTACGTTATAGGTAATACTTTGGCGGTAAATTTAATTGTAATGTGCAAGATAAAATAAAAGTTAGATATCTCGGTTATGCGTGCAAGTGTTTTATATTCTTTTGTTTTATCAATATTTTTATAGATTACTGTGCCACTCAGAAGAATGCTCTCACTACGAAGGGTTCCATCCATACCATAGGCTAGTTTCCTAAAAAAATATAATTAGTCCGTCAGTTAGATATTCAAAAAATATTGGACACGTATTTTTTCTTTTGTCGATTAAACAAAAAATGATAAAGATATAGCCCTTTGAAGTTCCGTGTGACGTCATAGTTTGCTACAATTTTTAGCAACCTTTAACGTCACGAGCCCCCACTCCTGAACTTTGACGCGCTTTTTCTTTATTATTTATTGTTTATTTAACAAAAGAAAAAATACGTGTCCAATATTTTTTGATTATCTAACTGACGGACTAATTGTTATGTTATTATTACGACCCAGGAAACTAGCCTATTATCTACTAAAAAGGCAATAAAATCATGTCTGTTATATGGGAGCCCCCTTTTAATATTTATTTTATTCTATTTTTTTGTATTTGTTGTTATAGCGACAACAGAATTACACCATCTGTGAAAATTTCAATTGTCAAACTATCACGGTTCATGAGATACAGCCTGGTGATAGACGGACGGACAGACAGATTGACAGCGGAGCGATATTAATATTGTCCTGTTTTTACCCTTTGGGTGCGGAACCCTAAAAATGAGAGACATGCCCCGCGTTGAAATGTGCAGCTGTAAAATATACTTTGTCTGTATTATATCTTTACGGAGTAGATAGACAGAACCAAATATTAGGTACCTATGTCATTTAAATTATTTATTAAGCTCCGTATCTCAGGCTACTGCAATAACTTCGGAATTAAGTATGTAGCTACTTACTCGTACTTAATGATATTTAAGCATAAGTTTACAAATATGAATACTCTCTCATGGGGATTCTACAACATGCTTTGCGTCTAAAATGGAGATGGGCAGGCCACATCGCCAGATTAAATGAAAAAACAAGGGCAGTTGCAACTACAAAATGGACTGGACCTATTAGTAAAAGACCCAAAGGAAGACCAAAGCAGGGTTGGGCTGATGAAATCATAAAGATTGCAGGAACAAACTGATCCATACAAAAATAAAACCTCATTAATAACTTTTAAATGTAAAGTTAACATTTTATTTTGGAAATAAACGAAGCTTATATTTATGTAGGGATTCTTGCATATAGCTTAACACTATAATTTATATTTATTTATTTAATATAGGCATGCTTACAACAGTTACATACAGGTATTATTTTTAAAACACTTTGCACACAGTTTGGTTCATATGTACATGCCAATTAATAGCATACATAACATTCTCTAGGTATATCAATTCGCTACCATTATTAGCAAAATAATGAAAATTAATTATACATATCAAAGAATAAAAAGGAAAAAATATATATATTGAATCAGTAAAACAGCAAGTTATAAATAGTTTAAGTTTTCGATTAATTGTTTATCTATAAAGTGTTCCAGCATTTTAGATTACTTTTATTTCAAAAGACGACACTAGTATAAATAATAAGCCATTTTTATTCTGAATTTTCTAGTTGCATTATACATTAGTGTTTAGGGTTGTCTAAATTAAGTATGTCGAGCAATTCAGTGTGCTACCCTTCTCCAGTGATGGCCCGCTGTGAGTTTCAAGTCATCTGTCCATCTCACTTGTTGGCGTTCTCTATTTTGTTTTCCCTCTCTGGCGTACCATTCTGAGACAGTTGTGCTCCACTTGTTTTGCTTGTCACTGATCATGTGGCCAGTCCATCTCCATTTCAATTGGTCGATATGTTTAAGAATATCAGCTACTTTAGTTTTTTCTCTTATTATGCTGCTTCTTACTTTGTCTTGTTTCCTTATTCCTGTCATGCTTCTCTCCATGGCTCTCTGGTATGGTTCCAGTATTTCTCTATGAGGAATAGTGAGTGTCCATGTTTCACATCCATAAGTAATAACTGGGAGTATGCAGGTATTGAAATCTTTTCTTTTTATTGTCATGCTTAGTTCCTTTGACTTCATGATTTCTCTCAATCCAGTTTGCGGAATACACTCTCTAGAACTGCTACGAATACTTTTGGCGATAGGGGGTCTCCTTGTTTTAGGCCCCTGAGAATATTGAACTCTTTACCTATGGTTTCCAGTTGTATTCTAGATTTGCTATTCAAGTATATGTTCTTGATGATCTTAGTGTATATTGAGGCAAGCCCTTGATGTTCTAGGCTCTCCCTTACTGCTTTGTGGTATACACAGTCGAAGGCTTTTGAGTAGTCAATGAATGCCATATATAAGGGTTTCCTGTATTGCTTGTATTTCTCTACTATTTGCTTTGTTGTGTGTATATGGTCCAAGTTCGTGAAATTTCTTCTGAGACGACACTAGTATCGACGACCAATTTATCTGAGATTAACCACCGTATCCATATACTTTGTGAAGTCAAAACCACAGATATTAATTCAAAACGAATATTGGATTAACCTACTAATCGTAATGGTAGTCACATAATCTACTTCACAACAAAAACAACCACCAATTTTATTTTGGCGTATAATAGTGCATATTAGTAAAACACTGCTCTCGACCCGTTGCTATCAAATCCTGTTTGAAAGATCAAGTGAAGATTGATTTGATATCCATTTCAGTTACGGAATGCAAAACAAAGCTTATCGATACGAAATCAAATGTCAAACTATAGGTGGAGTGGCTATCCTCGAGATGACGTCATTTCGGTTGGACACTGACGTTAGTGAGTACAAAAACTGAAATCTGACAGCCATTTGATGGCAACTCATCAAATTGATAGGCATCGACACCCGTCATTCGAGTTAGTAAATAGCCCCGCAGGTTGGTACAGGGTAGGTGGTCTTAAACAAAAGTTACCACCGGCCGGTATATGCGCGATATACTCGACCGATTAGTGACCACTTTATAGGATAGCGCTGTGTCGTGGGTAATACTCTGACCTGACACAAAAGAAATAACAATAGAATGACGTCTACAGGCGGGCAGTGTCCGTGAACGTGTTAAAAAAATTTAATAATGTAACTTTTGCTGCAAAAATGTAACATTTCAAGAAACGAAACGTAACTTACGACTCAAGGGCCCTGGCAACACTGTTTGCATGTGTGAATCGATGAAAGATGTTTACTTGTACTACTACAAAAGCGACTTCCTATCTGTGTATAAAAAAAATCTATGTGTGCGTGAAAAGTCAGACCTTTGAAATTTTGTCTTACGCGGCTTACGCGTATACATACTGCTTAGCGCGGGCAAGCGCGGGCCGCGGCCACAGCGCCGTACTTGATCAAAATCGACTATAAAGTATTTGCTAGCAGAATTTTGCAGGCGCACCTAATATAATTATTTTTTTGTAAGAAAAAAAAATTGTATTTATTTAGCGACTGCAGGGTAGACAGTGTCTAACAGTCTATATGGACTGCACGTCACTGGTTAAAATTATATGAAAATCTTTTGCATTGCAAGGATTTTGGCCACCAAATAACTTTGTTAAAGCATAAGAATATACAGCGAAAATCTGTGTATTCCTGTTGTCCCCATTATGGGGAGATTGGGTACATCATAAAATTTCTATATTGTTGTCCCCATTGTACATAAATAAAAGCATTGATAACAATGGTCAGTTAAAATTTCATGTATAGTTGTCCACTATAACAGTTTTAATTTTATAAGTATTTGTATAGGTATAATAGTTTCTTCTTCTCCCACTAGTTATTTAAGGCCACGCTATACTGGATTGGCATGGGATGGCATCGGAAGCGATGCGTCATTTCAAAACAAGCTATATTAATAATAAATAATAAATATATACGGACAAATCACACAGATTGAGCTAGCCCCATAGTAAGTTCGAGACTTGTGTTATGGGACCCTGACCCTGATTTTAGGGTACTTTTAAATCCAGCATGTTGATTTTTGAAGAATTTGAAATCATATAAAGTATGCCCTAACTCATAGAGCTAGTTTACTAATCTATACATATAAATTCTTTGTCCTGAGTGACAGAATGACTGACAGGATTAACGCACAGTCTAAACCGCTGATCATAGAGACGTGAAACTTGGAGTGTGTTCTTCGTATGACGTAGGCTTCCGATAAGAAAGGATTTTCCGAAATTCTACCCCTAAGGGGTTGAAAAGGAAAATGTTTGGAAGGGAGAATCTACTTCTATTAGTAAAAGGAAAAAAAGAACCATTTTCGACTTCTACACGGACGAAGTCGCGGGCAAAAGCTAGTTGAGTAATAAATGAATAGATTCATCTAAGTAGAAATTAAAGTTTTAAAATTAAAATTCTCATTTCTGTATTATTGTTTTTTTTTGCAGGAAGCCCTACTCTCCGATAATGCCATGGTGTCATACCACGCGCTTGGCGTCGTTGCTGGCTCTCGAAAGAACGACAAACTGTCTACAGTTAAGCTTGTCACACGTCTCGCGCGCTCCCCGTTGAAGTCCCCTTACGCTCTCTGCCTGCTCATCCGCTTAGCAGCCCAGCTGGTTGAAGATGACGATTCTGACGCGTCCCAGCCTTACATCGAGTTCATTGAATGCTGCCTTCGTCATAAATCCGAAATGGTTATCTACGAAGCTGCTCATGCTATCGTTAATCTTAGGAAAACTGCCAGGGACTTAGCTCCGGCAGTTTCCGTTCTTCAACTGTTCTGTGGATCTTCTAAAGCATCTTTGAGGCTCGCTGGTGCGAGAACATTGGCAAGATTAACAGCAAAACATCCTACGGCTGTCGCTGCTTGTGCTGTTGACTTGGAAAATCTGATATCTGATCCGAACAGGTCTGTTGCAACTTTGGCTGTTACTACGTTGTTAGCCACTGGAGCGGAGAGTTCTGTTGATAGATTGATGAAGCAAATCTCCAGTTTTGTGTCGGAAATTTCGGATGAATTCAAAATAGTCGTAGTGAGAGCTATAAGACGTCTTTGCACTAAATTCCCGAGGAAGCACCAATCATTGGCTGCCTTCTTGGCTGGTATGCTGCGCGATGAAGGTGGGTTGGAGTACAAAGCAGCCATTGCTGATGCTATCATTGCTTTGGTTGAAGAAAATCCTGACGCAAAGGAAACCGGATTAGCACACCTCTGCGAATTCATCGAAGATTGCGAGCATACAGCTCTGGCAGTCCGTATCTTGCATTTACTAGGCCGCGAAGGTCCTAAATCGCGTCAACCTTCAAGATACATCAGATTTATTTACAACCGAGTGATTTTAGAATCAGGCCCCGTTCGGGCTGCAGCCGTGTCCGCAGTCGCACAATTCGGTGCTCAAAGACCTGAATTGCTACCGAATATAAGCGTCCTATTATCAAGATGTCAGATGGACGATGAAGACGAAGTCCGAGATAGAGCTATCTACTACAGTGCGATCCTAGAAACTGGAGACCCTCAATTGATCAATGACTACATTGTTAATGTATCGAAACCTAATCCGGTGTTGCTAGAAAAAGCTCTGAGAGACCATTTGGCGACTAACGGTGATGATCCATTTGATATTAATACTGTACCTACTGAAGAAGAACCCAAGGAAAGCAAGGAAGCGATCGTTGAGATTGAAGTTAAGAAACCAGTGCAGATGTCTTTGGAAGAAATTTACGCTGAGCAGCTATCCAAAATCGTGGGCATTGAAAGACTTGGACCAGTCTTCAAAACTAATCCGCCAATTGATTTGACAGAAGCAGAAACTGAGTATAGAGTGAGATTGGTCAAACACATATTTGGACGACACGTCATTTTGCAATTTGAATGCGTGAACACTTTAAGTGACCAGATATTAGAAGATGTTCAGGTCAGACTCGAATGCCCACCAGAATATGAGGTCAAATCTGTCACTCCTTGCCAGAAACTGGTGTATGATAAACCTGGGAACGTATTCGTGATAGTGGAATTCCCGAGCGCTTTCCTTGACAGTCTTGGTGCTTTTGGGGCGACTTTGGAGTTTGTTGTCCGCGATTGTGACCCCACTACTGGACAACCAGACCCGGGAGAAGGGTATGCTGATTCTTATCCATTGGAAGAGTTCGAAATGGGCTGCGCTGATCAGATCAGGGCTCGAGCAGCTACAGACGATTGGGAGCAAACTTGGGATAGAGCATCCAACGCTCCTGAAGCTTCGGACACCTTCATATTATCTCAGAATGATATTAACGATGCTGCGAAGGCTGTGTGTGAACATCTTGGTCTACCTAAAGCTGCCATAGTAGGGGAGGCTGTTAAGGAAATCCGTGGGGGTGGAATATTTAGGGGCGGAGCTCCGGTTTTGGTCAGAGCTCGCCTAGCGGCCAGTACTAGCGGCGTGACGATGAAGTTAGCTTCAAGGTCACCTAGGGAGGATATCGCACAGCTACTTTTGGCCGCAGTCGGCTAAGTATTATTCGAAATGCATTTATAGCCGTTGCGAGTTCGTAGATTTCAGGATTCCTTTATAATTAATTGTTCTTAAATGATTATATCACTAAGTATTAACTAAAACCGCACCATGCCAGAATTTTTGGTTTTTCTACCATTCGTCAGTAGGGATTCCCCCACAAAGCAAAACATTTATGAATGGAATAAACATTGATATTTCACTCTGGTGCCTACATCGCATCAGTCCGCTCATGCTATGCTTTAAGCATACCTCTCAGCTGATCAATAAATGCGATTTATAGCCTAAACTAGCTATTCAAAAAATTTCATCGGCATCAAAAATATCTGCAACTAGCCAAAATAGCATTCCGAATCTATTTATTAGTATTACTTATTTTTTATTTCTTTTTCTTAGAACCTATAAATATAATATACCTATTTATACTTAACTGAAAGAATGATGTAATGGAATCACTATAATCTGTACTCAACATGAAATGGTAAAACTATAAACCAACTATAATATTTGAAAATATCAGAAATCAATATTGAATTAACTTTGAAGGGTTTTTCTGAAATAACTTGTTTAGATGGCAGCACTGTGTTGTAGAGTACGATAAGCGGCTGTCATTGCATAATATTTGACAAGCAGCAGCAACTGAACCATTGTTGCCCAATAACAGCTTATGGGGTGTCTATAAATTATGTTAGGTCTTTATGGGGAGGGGGGGTAGGTGATGGATCCGTCACTTGGTCAGCTGGCGAAAGGGGGGTGTTTGCAAATATCAATGAATCTTACGAGATGTCACCAAGAGCATAGATAATATAATACTAAAGTATACACTGCAAACGTCATACACAAATAATGGCCCAACTTAGACCTGTTAAAAGCAGCAGACCAGTTAACGGCAGGCTGTGGTAGTTCCACTAACTGCCACAATGGGCGGCGGAGAGGGCGCTGCAGTGCAATAGTCACTCTTTTCCTATCACTAGATGGCGTTAACCTACACTTGGTAAGACCAAGTACAACTGAAAGATATTGTTTTAATATAAGCCAAAAATATTTTTTTATTCATCTGATTTTTTTTTCTCTTGAATTCTGATTTTACTGTCTGATAATATGGTGGACACATAGTTGTGAAAAAACCTAATCTATGTCACGAAATCTTACGCAATAGGCGTTGAGACCACATGCCATGAGGTAGGGGCGCCAAATATTGCCAAAATCGCCTCACATAATTATTGGACCCCCTTACCAGACCCGCAGCGTCAGTGCTACCGCCACTTATTTCGGAACACCTCATTATGATGAAACTTCTGAAAATATGTACACTACCTCTTTTATAAGTCGCATCGATGTTGTTCGGCGACGCAGAATAGTACAACATACCGGCGAATCATACCGAATGAAATCAATTTAAAAACGAACTTATTCCCACTACATATGATTTAAAATCCTAAAACAGGATTCAAGCTCGTACGACGCGGCGCTACAGCGAACTCTAGACATGGCGCCAACACATCAGCCAATAGCGGACGGATATTTTCGCGCCATGCAACAATTTGATTTACTGCGCAGGTCTCAACACATCGGTGTTAACTTATAAGTGGTAGTATAGTACTGTAATTTATTATTATTTGACCGTAATATTTGTATAACGCATAATATATGAAAATAAAAGATAAGAAATACAATATAGTCGTTTATTTAAATCAACTCATGTCAAACAAAATATTCTGTATTAAAAAAAATATATCAACATAAACAGTGATTAAACTTTTTATAAAGCAACATTAGAATCATATGAAACTAACTATGGACTGGAGTATGGCGCCATTTAAACCATTTAGTGGGAGGGACGCCGCTATACGTTAGACATGATAAGAGATATCTCCAATCGTATCGCACGTATAGCGGCGTCGTAAAGTATGTCCCTATGGTGCAAACTCAACTCTTACTTCAGTCCCTGTTTCCTAAAAATATGTTTTTTTGTACTTATATCTAACTAATACTATGGTAAACAACATATAGTACTTACAGGTGCAGTTCAATTCTCACAAAATTTAAAAATTAACTGCCCCATTAACATTGTTGGTAACAGTTTGTCAGAGAAAAAAGTAACATTAGGATACTATGTAGTAAATATAAAAAAAAATCCCATAAAAACTCGATCAGCGAATTGCTTGTTTTGTATGGGATGGCTAATCTCTATTTTCAGCTTAACCTTAAAAGTATTAGACGATGAAGAAAAGATGATATTCATACTGATTTTTAATTAATTGAGAATATTTTTGATAGTTCAGTCATGACAATGAATTACCAATTAAAAAATACTCCTCATAGAAACTTGATCTGATTGCTTATTTTACATAGTCAATTATTTTTCATTTTTTCGTTTTACCCTTATTAAATATTTTTTTAACAAAAACAACAGATTATATTTACTGAATACTGATTTTCGACGCAATCTAATATTATAATAAAGTATACTTAGGTACTAAATTCTACTCGTACGTCTTGATGGTGCTACCTATAAATTCTAATGCCCGAATCATATGCGTCTTTCGTTAATGGCATTCATATGCAAATTCAATTTATTGACACTACATAACTATGTGTCGGAATACACGGAAAAATTAACGATATTTTTTATTTATTTTTTTTAGTATATTTTTTTTGTTTTTTTTTTAATCTATACTCTCTATTTTCAACTCAAGTTTACATTCAGTGCTGAAAACATGCCACGCATATTATTCAAAAAATATTCTTCAGTCCTCGTTTTCTAAAAATATGGTTTTTGTACTTATATCTAATTAATACTTTGGTAAACAACATATAGTAGTTATTGATGCAGTTCAATTCTCACAAAATTTGAAAATTAACAGCAACAGTAACATTGTCGGTAACAACTTTGTCAGAGAAAAAAAAAAAATTAATACTGAAGTACTTTATATAAAAAAAAAATACCATAAAAACAGTTAATTGTTTGTTTTGTATGATTTATTTACCACCCCTTAAAAGTATCTGATATTTTCACCTTATAAAAAAAAAAGAAATTATGGATATTTCTGTGGTAATAAAATTACCACTTAAATAGTGCTTCTCATAAAAACTTGATCAACTGATAGCTTATTTTACATTGTCAATTCTTTTTAATTTTTTCAATATACCCTTATCAAATATTTTCCTAACAAAAACAGATAATATTTACTGAATACTGATTTTCGACGTAATCTAATAATAAACTATACTTAGTTACTACATTTTAAGTCGTATTTTATCTATAACTTCTAAGGCTCGAATTATATGCGTCCGCGCGAGTGAGCGTCCTGGCCGCAACGCAGTCGCGCGGAACCGTATTCAGTTCTATCGGTATTTTTTTAATTTTCTTTTCTTAAATATTAACCTTTTTCACGCCAGCTCTTGTTCTTCTTGTTTACGCCAGGCTAGTATAAATTATAATAACTTTAGTTGTCAATGGCGTCTCAATCACGCGACCGTTTTGCAACTAAAGTGGTCAATGGCGCTCAATAGGTTAAAAACAAAGCAATGTATCATTAGGTCTATTCACCTCAAACACTAGAGAACACGTAGAGAATTTTTTTGAGTTCCCAGCATTGGTCCCATAGGAAAAGTATTTTTATATCAACGGGTTAAATCATTCCTTTAAGGGTCCAAAACGATCAAAATTTCACCGTGTATAAGCGAAGCGACGCGGTCGCTGGTCTGCGGCCAAACCGCTCGGTCGCACAGACGTATATATTTGGAGCCTAAATCTATGCCTAACTGGACATCAGCCTCAAAAGTAGGAACGTTTGATTGATAAAGTAAAAAAATGTTTGTTTTCTATCCATATACCGGTGTAAGTTTATCGACGACATTTCTTTGAGAGGACGAGTCACCCCATAGATGAATATTATAAGTCATCTCGTCATTGTGAACAACTTTTCCTATGGGACCAATGCTGGGCTGGGAACTCGAAAAAAAGTGAATTTTCAAACGAATTCCCCGCCGTCTAAACACTTTTGTATGGAAATGTATTTTTTTTAATTTCCCAGTTGGTCCCATAGGAAAAATTGTTCAAATTGGCAGACTGTGTCATCCCTTCAGGAATATGTCGAGAATTTCACACCCGGTATAATATAGCCGTGTGGTATCCGGCAGAGTAGAATAGGACCACTCCAAATCTTCCCGTGGATGTCGTAGAAGGCGACTTAGGAAATACAAGCTAAACAAAGCTTATAAACATCCAAGAGACCTCTCCAACCCGTCTGGCCAGCGTGGAGAGTGTAGGCCAAGTCCTCTGGCTGCTCTGGCCAAGTATGGCTCTAGTAGATAAGTACAGAGAGGGTCGTGCTCCTGTAGTGGAGACTAAAAAGGACCTGATTACTTTGATATCTAGAGTTGCAATAATCATTGAAATCAATTAATTGATGACACAACATAACTATGTACCGAAATACAAAGACAAAAAAAAAACGATTTTTTTCGTTTTTCGCTTTTTTGGGATAGCTGAAGAGAAATATTTCTCTGTGAATATTGAATTATTAATACAAAACGTACTTTATTAATAACGAAATACTAAAAAAAGATTTAATCATGTCAACGTAACTTCTTGATTTCTTCTTCTTCTTCTCAGCATATTTGCGTCCACTGCAGAACATATGCCTCTTGATGGGACTTAAAATAATGAATAATGATTTAAAAAGTAATAATCAACCGGTTATATTGGTTTATTATTAACACATGTTTTCACGCGTTCAAACCGATGGATGGTAAGCCGAAATGTGACGGAGGGATGAATTAATGAATGATATGACTTCAGAGGTAGCATATCATAAAAATATGAACCCTATCACGTTACGATAAGGTTTAAAGTCAATTAATTACTCTTATAGATATAAAATAAAAAAACTAAATATCTGAAAAGGAGACGAGTCTTAGTCAGTTTAGGCGTAGAGCACCTTTTTAAGACAAACACACTTGAATTTGAACCTTATACTGCGAATATAAAGTTTAAAACGAACGATGGTAAGCCAAGTTGGTTAGAGGGTTAAACTAGTGACGGTGTAATAAGCGGCAACTTGTAAGTTGGACATTATGTCCATGAAAATAAGACTCAAAAACTAAATATCTGAAAATGAGAAGTCTTCATCAGATTAGGCGTAGAGCGCCTTCGACAATATGCATTTCCTTCAAACATTTTTAAGACAAATGCACTTGAATTTGAACCTTATACTAAGGATATAAAGTTCGAAACGAAGGACGGTAAGCCAAGTTGGTTAGAGGGATGAACTAATGAGGTGTAATTACAGGCAACTTGTAAGTTGGACCTTATATCCATGAGGATAAGATTCAAATAAAATTCCTCTATTCGAATATATTGAAATACACTGAACTATCGGCACAGTTGACGTCATAGTCCCCATCACAAATAGCTCGTAGCAGCCGCAGAGCACCATCAAGCATCTGAGCTTGCTCCAAGCATTTCATCACTACTTGCCTGAAACAAACATCTCTAGATATACAAGTCATCATCATTTCGTGTAGGTGTCACGGTCAATCGACCACGCACACCCTAGTGTCAGAGTTCTTTGAAACCCCCTCTCGGCCTCTGACGTGGTTCCTTTAACGACTACCAGATGGCAGCCGGGACCAACGGCTTGACGTACCTTCCGAAGCACGGAATCATTTTAATTATCAGACAATCGGGTGCTTCAAGCCTGCAATGTCCTAAACAAACTGGAAACAACTAAACAAAGTATGCTTCCCATAGAATCGAACCACGAGCCCCGATTCTACAGGCAAACGCCTTAACCACTGGACCACGGAGGCAGTTGTAATAGCTAGTAGAAAGAAAAGTATACCTGTATCTCATCATGCGTTTATCGGAAACCACCACCACGTCAGCCTTCAAAATGACCTCCTTGAGAGGAGTGACAGCATCTGCTTCTCTCTGGACGATACTGCGAAATAAAAAATAAAAAAAAAATTATTATAAGTGTTTTATTTTGCATTCACAATGCTATTTGGATATACTCTTAATAAATTAAGAAATAAAATATTCGATTTTTATTTCCCCCGCCCCCATGAATTTTTTTCACCATATTTTATTTCTTTAATTACTTAATTTATTAAAAAATAAAATATGGTGAAAAAATTTTATGCGGGGGGACTTGAACCGGCGACCTAGGTCTATGTACTATGTACGATCTTTATTTCTTAATTTATTAAGAGTAAATACAAAATAATTGAAATTTCTTTTTTGGAATGTTAAATTTTTTGGGCTTAGCGTGGTTTGTCAGAGGACTCAATTTCTTTTTAGATACTAAGGTAAGTGTTAAGTTACATCCAAGTTTGTGGGGTCGCAACCCTTGTCCCACGGCCGCCATCTTGAAAATAGAGGTGTAAATATTTTTTACGGTTTATCTGCCCAACTAGTGAGCAAATAAACGGTAGCTCTCATTAGGGTCGTTGTAAGGGTTTAAATACAAATCCTCTGTCTGGTCTGGCCAAGTATGGCTCCGGTAGTACAGAGAGGGTCATGCTCCTGCAGTGGAGACTAAAAAGAGCTGATGATGATGATTATGATGATGAAGGCTTACCATTGGAGTTTATAAATGATCCCAGTCAAGTGTCCGTGAGTGGTTGTCACTTTGTCGAGTATTTTCTTCCTTTTCTCACTTTGCAAGTCTTTGTTGCGAAACTCTTTGATACTATCCTCTCTGAAAAAAAAATAGCAAATGAGTTACTCTTTATCTAAGGTTCCGTACCAAAAGGGTAACATCCGGAACCTATTACTAAGCCTCCGCAAGCGGGAGCGCGATAATATTGAACGTAAAATAGAATGCAGAAATTTCAGAAAACGTGTTCCAGGTACGTATTATCTGGAACAAGTTTATGAAATTGTTTTTCAAGTAATAAAATGTTTTTTGATTAAGAATCTCTATTACATTTGCTAGCTTCCGGTAAAATTTGTGCAGAAACCAGATTTTCAGAAGCATATACTGAATTTTTCTCATATTTTCTTTAAATCAAAATTTTGAGAAAGATTCTATGAAGAGGTTCTTGAGAGCAGTATTATCAAAATAACTTATTCATAATCAGTTCAAAATACTGCAAATTATTTTAGAATGAGTATGCGTAAATCAACAGATATGTGTGGTTTCCGGCAGAGTAGAATAGGACCACTCCAAGTCTTCCCATGGATGTCTTAAGAGGCGACTTAGGAAATACAAGCTAAACAAAGCTCATAAACATCAATGAGACCTCTCCAACCTGTCTGGCCAGCGAGGAGAGTGTAGGCCAAATCCTCTGTCTGCTCTGGCCAAGTATGACTCCGGTAGTACAGAGAGGGTCATGCTCCTGCAGTGGAGACTAAGAAGACCTGAAGATGAATACCGTACGAGCGTTTGTATGAAACGTAAGTAGGGTTGGGCGCTCTTAAGATGGTTTTGCCTGTTTAGGCGTGAACACTACAAAAAATTTACTTACATAAATTTGTAGATCAGCTTCATAGATCCACTGAGTTCGCTCAAGAACGTCTGCACCAGCGTATACGTGTCATTCTCATTACCAAACCCACTATCATTTGTTGAACTATCGTGAGGTTTCAATAAATCATTATTTTCATGGTTAAATGAATCATTCGTTGAAATGTTTGATTCATCATAATTTTGATTGTCTGTGTAATCTTTTTGATTATCAAATGGATTGTTGTCATAAGGCAAATCATTTCTGTTATTGTTTCGATCGTCTGTGTCATTATTTTGATCGTACGATGAATTTTTATCATTATTTGTATCATTTCCTTCAACAACAGTAGACTGAGATATATTTGAGACATTAGACAATGTTTCTTCTAACAGTGAATAATCTAATTCGTCCATATCAACTTTGAACCTAAGTTTCTCTTCAAAAGCATCAATCAATTTGATGTTTCTCACTACTTTCGGTCCAGCAGTATCCTCTTGACTCCCAAATGTATTGCCATGTTTTGGTGACAGTAAAATTAATTCGTTATGTGTATCTTTTGATGATTTTATTGTAGGAAAGGGAGTAGATGCGTCAAATACTCTCACTATTTTTGGCTCTTCGTAAAGTTTGATAGTACTATCAGAAATATTTTGTGATATATTTTCTGTATTTTCATTTTCTTTCATATTATTCGGACTATCTTCTTGATTTTTCTTAGAAAGAGGTGAAATTTCATCAAAAACTCTCACTACTTTCGTTTCTTCACTACTTTCAAATAATTTGCCGTTATTCTCTGAACTCAATAATGTTTTTGGAGAGATGTTCATTTCTAAAGTTCCGTTATTATCTATAGATCGCGAACTCTTTTCTTTCTGGTTGTCTATGGTAATGTTTGCTTTCGCATTCATCGTCATAGATTTGGTTTTGTCTATGGTCAGTAAATTTAAGTTGCGGCCGCAAGTGCGGACGATTTTTGTGTTATTATTATTGGTTACCACCTGAAAAACAATTACAAATGATGGTTAGATATATAAAGAAAACCCTCTCCGATCCTTAAAGGGGTGATTCAGCCCGTCGATATGAACAACTTTTCCTATAGGACCAATGCTGGGAACTCAATTTTTTTACGTTTCCATATTTTTATACGAATTGACCGGGCGTATATTTTTTTATGTTCCCAGTTTTGATCCCACAGAAAAAGTTGTTTATATCGACGGGCTGAATCACCCCTTCAATGTTCGGACAGGGTTTTCTTTACATATTATATATATAGAACACATAGATTGGAATAACATGACCCCTCCCCTGAACATAACATTTAAAATAACTTAATATCAGGTAGGTGTTATATTCGAGAACTTTTATCGATATCGAACCCTTATACAGTCTGACTGGTAAATCACGTTACATATTGAGAGCGGACACGTACTCGATTCTTGTTCAAAATATATAAAAAAAAAATAGGAGCTTATAAGTTGACCAAATTATCCATTGAATTAGAAAAACTATGGAAGCAGCATTGCGCTCAAAAACTGACACCACGCAATGTAACTCAAAACGGGCAGGGCTTAAAAAGTATATCATTTCGCGAACTAGTCTGCCGCACTAGTCGGACGCGTCGATAAAAACATTTAACGACTTATTTTTTGTGAACATCGACGAAATCTTAACGAATTAAGAAAAAATTACTTCTTGTGTAGTAAAGTGGTGCAGGAAAAGTGACACTGGAGTAACTTATCATAGCGAGCGAGGCAAGCTGCTAGTCTGCCTACCTTCACTATGTTGACACCATAGCGTTCATTAGATATGTTAACACCGCCCCGTGACCTTAACGCGGCCAATCGCAAACTTGCTTCGTCTATGAGTGCGCAAGTTTTTCGAAGACGTCCACTGCTGGACATAGGCCTCCCCCAAGGATTTCCAATATGACCAGTTGGAAGCGGCCTGCATCCAGCGTCTTCCTGCGACCTTGGTTAGGTCGTCCGACCGCCTTGTCGGTGGGTGTCCAACGCTGCGCTTGCCGGTACGTGGTCGCCATTCGAGCACCTTTCGGTTCTTCGAGCTATGTGCCCCGCCCACTGCCACTTCAAAGAGCAAATCCGCTGAGCTATGTCGGTGACCTTTGTACGCTTCCATATTTTTTTCGAATTCAATGAAATTATCCAATAAAAACAATAAGTGTGCAAACTCGCGCTAATCAAACCGCGCGTACCTGTTTTCGTGTCGGCCGCGGACTGTCTAGCTGAATGCGACTGCCGACTTAATTAAATTTTTTTTTATTTTATAATTAATAAGTAATTTGTTGGCTTTATATTATACGTTATTATGTCCTAAGTATGTCACGTGATTAAAGCTGGCCGTGTGGTTTCCGGCAGAGTAGAATAGAACCACTCCCGAGTCTTCCCATGGAGGTCGTAAGAGGCGACTTAGGAAATACAAACTAAACAAAGCTCATAAACATCAATGAGACCTCTCCATCTGGCCAGCGAGGAGAATGAAGGCCAAATCTTCTGTCTGCTCTGGCCAAGTATGGGTCCGGTAGTACAGAGGGGGTCATGCTCCTGCAGTCGAGACTAAAAAAGACCTGATGATAATGATGTCACGTGATTTCCCAATCAGCCTGTATAACACTTCTTGTTGCATTAGTATACAAACCTCAATGTTCCTAGGCGTTGGATTGGCAGGAGATTCTTCGTGAGACTGCCACGCAGGGAAGTGCTTTTTCAGATATTCTAACACGTCGGAAGACTTCTTTATGACTGAAAACAACAGAATATACGAGCTCTTTCCATGATAATACACATTTGGGTTCTATTCTTGAGATTAATACAGATTTTTATTTTGAAATCTATAGGATCTATATAAATCTATAGAACTGCCTGTCCGGTGGTTGTAGTAATAAATAAATATATATCAATATCACACAAATTGAGCTAGCCCCACAGTAAGTTGTAAACTTATGTCGTAGGATACTAACTCAACGATACTATATTTTATAATAGATACTTATATAGATAAACATCCAAGACCCAGGTCAATCTGAAAAATATTCGTTTCCATCATAATCTGACCGGGGATCGAACCCGGGCATTCTCGTGTCGCAGGCTGGCGTGTTGCCCACTGCGCCACGGAGCTCGCCAAAGAGTAGTATGGCGCGCCCGGATTCCCGAGCTGCTATTTTCTTTCCCCCATTCATCTGAATGAGTAGTATCCCAATGCCTTCATTCCTTTCCCAGACCCAACATTCCTATCCGACAGCAGCGTCTGAAGCACTAGTCAGAGAAACTGCGCTCGCCAACCCGCCTGCCAAGGGTGTTGAGTATTATTTTTTTTTTTTATTATTCAATAACACATACGTAAATATGATGTTAACAATTGTTCCACGAAACTATTTTATAGTTTGTCTGTAGAATCGAAAGATTTAAAACAATTACAATGGAGTGCTAATAATACTTCTTAACTTAAGAAAGTAAATACTACAGTTAAATGAAAAAAAGGGACAATGTTTAAATTTTAACATAGAATCTGTCTGATGTGGATGGTTAAGTTACAACAATCGAAATTTTGAATTTAATAGAAAAAGTTTAAGTTAGCAAACAATAAAGTGAATGATATAAATATTTAAATACTATCCAAATAGTAATTTTTGAGACATTTTTTAAACCTTTTTTTATTAGTTATAGCAATATCCTTCCATGGAACGAAGAATCCTTGTTCTCCCAAGGATTCTTCGTCCATTGTCAGCTCCGCTATGTTGACACCATAGCGTTCATTAGATATGTTGACACCGCCCCGTGACCTTAACGCGGCCAATCGCAAACTTGCTTCGTCTATGAGTGCGCAACGTTTTTTTATTGTGATTTGAGTTAAGTTTCTTTGCGTCTTGCTTTGAACAGAGCAGTTGATTCCTTACGGCTGTAATGATGATGATGATGAATCGATAGGGAATCTGCGGCAGTGGCTCAGTGTTCAAGAGTGCGACCTATGAGTGTAAGAACCCAGGTTCAAACCCACACGCTACTGCCTCCGTGGTCCAGTGGTTAAGGAGTTTGCCTGTAGACCGGCCGTGGGTTGGTTTCCCACTGGAAGCATAATTTGTTTAGTTGTTTCCAGTTTGGTTAGGACATTGTAGGCTTGAAACACCTGATTGTCTGATAATTAAGATGATTCCGTGCTTCGGAAGGCACGTTAAGCCGTTGGCACCGGCTGCCATCTGGTAGTCGTTAAAGGAACCACGTCAGAGGCCGAGAGGCGGTTTCGAAGAACTCTCGACACCATCACCTACACGAAATGATGATGATGAATGCAAATAAATTATTGATTGATTGAAGGGTGGAATAAATAAACTACTCACAATTGTGTCGTTTAGTTGTTTCTTCTTCGTCGTCGCTTCTAGTTAACATAGGTGTTCTATCCAGATCTAAGTCCTCCTTTCCGTTTTGTAGCGTAAGCAGCATATCTTTGAGCAACACTTGCGCTTCTCGTATATCTTCGGGCATCTGTTCTGTCGCCTGAAGTTTGGGAATGATGATGGATTAATATTGAACCGCTATATGCTCTTCTTCGTCGTGTCGAGTACTGAATATATTTACGTCAAATTAATTCTGACCAGTAATCTGATATGATAGATAGATAGATAAAAACTTTATTTGCATCAACTGAGACACCTACAAACATACAGGGAGGTATTGAAAGATACACAACTAGGACTTATACATAAATAAACTGTCACGATTGATACATCAAATCAAAAAATGTGTCGCAGTGATACAAAAAGGTAACAACTCTGTGATACATTTGCTTAAGAAGCAAAACACTGATTTTCAGTCATTACCCGGGTCATCATCATCATCATCAGGTTCTTTTTAGTCTCCACTACAGGAGCACGACCCTCTCTGTACTACTAGAGCCATACTTGGCCAGAGCAGCCAGAGGACTTGGCCTACACTCTCCACGCTGGCCAGACGGGTGGGAGAGGTCTCTCAGATGTTTATGAGCTTTGTTTAGCTTGCATTTCCTAAGTCGCCTTCTACGACATCCACGGGAAGACTTGGAGTGGTCCTATTCTACTCTGCCGGATACCACACGGGTAAGTAAGAGAATCTGCCACAACCATCGCATTGGGGGTAGCAGCCATGAGGTTCTCCATTGTACAAGATGTGGGACAGGATGGGCATTCAAGTAGGTGTGACATTGTCGTAGCCACACGGGTACTTGGTATCATTGGCGAAACCCCATCTAACCATATTGCTTTTGCGGCGACCAACCTGGGTCCTTGGCCTATTGATAGACCTCCAAACCTGCCAAGACAAATCATGACCAGGAGGCAGTTCCTCAGATGGGCTAATGTACTCAGAAGGAGGGGGATATTCTTTTTTCCAAAGTTCCAATCTCGCCCTACGCACATGAGGAGAAGAAAGTGCAGTTGTGGAGGCCAGAAAACTGTCGGCCGACTTTTAAGTCTGGTTCTATCCATGGCTGGGTAGTTGTTGAGCTATATGCTAACACCCCTCTATTTTCATCGGGAATTTAAAACAGGGGGGGGGGGGGGGGGTTTAAATAGATAATTTTAAATTCTTCTTCCTGGGAGAAAAGAAAAAACGTAGAATGTGCCAGCTGCTTCTCTTCCCGCGCAGACTGTAGAAGTCGGTCAAGGGAATGGGCGAAATCATAAAGAATTATGACAATAGGCGATGCGGCTAGCAACCCATCACTATTTTGATTCCGTTTTTCACCTTAACCACACGCTAAACCTTCGGCCCTACTTTGGGCTCTGTCTACTCCAAAAGGGATAAAAAATAATAATAATAGGTATGTATGTATGTTAAATTCGTACCTGCAATTGTTCTATCAATAAGACACCACATCCAAAAACACGCATGAATTCTTGCGGTTTGATAGTGCGCTTGAGTTGGCCTGAAACAGTAGTAAGTTAATGAAGAAAGGTACAAACCTAGCTGGCATGGCGTTAAGCGGCGCGGGGAGCGTTTTCCGTTACAGAGAGTCGCACGCTCAATTTCACACATATGAAGTTATATACTTTCGTTTAAGGAGACGCGGGGCGTCGGGCGGCGCGTTTTGTGTAGCGCAAAGCGGGAGTGAGGCCGCGCGCCAACAATATATAAATAAATATAAATATATAAAATATATACGGACAAATCACACACGTTGAGCTAGCCCCAAAGTAAGTTCGAGACTTGTGTTATGGGATACTAACTCAACGATACTATATTTTATAACAAATACATATATAGATAAACATCCAAGACCCAGGCCAATCTGAAAAAGATCATTTTCCATCTTGACCTGGCCGGGGATCGAACCCGGTCACTCCGTGTCGCAGGCTGGCGTGTTGACCGCTGCGCCACGGAGCTAGTCTAGGATATGGATACACAAACTACTTGATTTCCGTGTCATATCCCAGTTTGAAGTGTGACGTATGGCCGTCACAAACTTTTATTTTCAAAATTTTCAACCAACCACAGCGGCCGTAGTATGTACGTTCCCCTCTCGCAGACTTTAGTGAACTGTGTTATTACAAAGAAAGCGCGCTACGCGCTCTTAATTTTGTATTCTTCTTGGTGTAGCGTATACGCCGCAAAGAACTTCCACTCATATGGTACGCATAAGCGGGTGCCGCGCAAACGTAAAACGTCGCTACTGCGCAAGCCATTAAGCTGCGCAGAAACATTAGGCGATTAGGAAAAAAGATGAAAAGTCTTAATATTTTCATATTTATAATTTTATAAAAAAAAATAAGAAAGGGGGCGACCTCCGAGATGTAAATATATATATTGTTATGTGAGAATTATTATTTTAGTCCTAAAAACATTACAAAGTTTTCGAAAAAAAAATGTCTTTAGATATCATAACATACATATATCATTTTTAAATTTCATATGTATCTATTTCGAATTCCAACAAGGGGGCGATCTTGTTCAAGGATCTACCTAAATTATACATTACATTATTCTATATTCCCAAACAAGTACAGTCCCGGGACATTCAAAAGTAGAATAAATGGGTATCTCTTGGATAGGCATGTAAAATCCTCGTCTTCATCGTCACTTACCATCAGGTGAGATGGGAGACAAATGCATAATTAAATTTTTAGTAAAAAAAAAAAAAATACAAATACTTTTGATGTATTTAATTAATTCAGCGCATAGTATTAGTGATTTGAAAACACGTAAATTTTTACAATTTCGTGCAGTACCGTCATAAAGAAAATGCTAGAATGAATACAACAAGATGCTAGAGTCTTCCATGCTGGTCTGGGAGAAAAGAAAAAACGTAGAATGTACCAGCTGCGTTTCTTGCCATGCAGATGGTAGCCGATCGAGGGATTGGGCGGAAACTGAGGAATCATGCACGTAGGGACCAAGTCTGGATTGAGTTTCTTTCGGCGTATTCTTCTCACCAGTGGTCGTTCCGAAACGCTAGTAGTATTTCAATTTTGCATATATTAATAAAAATAAAACACATAAGAAAAAAAAATATGATGTTCAAAAAGAGATACATGTGTAACGTTGCAGCATGCCACCTGCATGCTGCATCTCATCCAACCTCATTTCTCTCATCCTGTCCCTTTTTTCATTCCTCATTTAATTTCAAATTTCATTCCATTCCATTTTTATATTACTTTCTCTCTCTCTCTCTCTCATCACTCATTCTTCAGTCTGCTACCACCTTTCAATCTGTTAACATCTTTCAGTCTACTAACATCTTGAGTCTTCTACCATATCTTGGAGCATAAGTCTCTGTTGTAATTTATCGAAGTTGTAAAGCAAATATTATAATAAAGTTATTAGCTGTGTTCTGTGTGTTCGTCTTGTGCTCTCCCTTCCTATTTATGTGAGAACTCGGCTAGAGCGTCGGGACGGTCGAGCCTCCACACATGTATCCAATTTTGAATAAAAATAATATTTTTATTCAAAATTGGATTATTATATATATATATTTTTAAAATATTTGACTTTGACTTCATGTCAGTAGGCGTTGCGGCTAGCAATACATCACTATTTTGATTCCGTGTTCCACCTACCCACCTACCTACACGACCACCAACATGCTAAACGTTACTTTTATGTCTTATAGGCCTAGGCTCTGTCTACCCCGCAATGTAAAAAGACGTGATAGTATATATGTAATACTTGAACAGACAGCATCATCATCATTTCGAGTAGGTGTCACGGTCAATCGACCATGCACACCCTGGTGTCATAGTTCTTCGGAACCGCCTCTTGGCCTCTGACGTGGTCCCTTTAACGAATACCGGATGGCAGCCGGGACCAACGGCTTAACGTGCCTTCCGAAGCACGGAATCATCTTTATTACTGCTGCAGACTGCAATGTCCTAACCAAACTGGAAACAACTAAACAAAGTATGCTTCCCGTGGGAGTCGAACCCACGACCTCCGGGTCTACAGGCAAACGCCTCAACAACTGGACCACAGAGGCTCTTACAGCAAGAATGGCATCATTATAGTGGACCCTGGGCTCCAGAGTCACAGGAAAGGATGCAACCAGGAATACGGTCAGATAAAAGAAAAGTGAGAGAGAGAGAGAGAGAGAGAGAGAGAGAGAGAAATGAATACCTTGTTTATTGCTATTGTTCAACAATAACAACGACAGTTCATCAGCAACTACGCATACGGTCCACAACTCGTTGTAGACTTGTTTGATACACGTGAGGGCTTCGTGGAGCGTCCAGGGCGGCGGTAGAGTTAGTGATGATAGGTTCGACTCCTGGAATGTGCAGGGTTATTTGTAATATATTAATAATATTCGCAGGATTAGATAGCTAACATCATAAACAACAACGTTTGTCAAAAGTGAAATCTAACAAATTATCAAAAATAGCACACTTTTGATAATTTATTAGATTTTATATATAAATAAATATATACGGACAAATCACACAGATTGAGCTAGTCCCAAAGTAAGTTCGAGACTTGTGTCATGGGATACTAACTCTACGATACTATATTTTATAACAAATACATCTATATATGTATTTGTTCACATCCAAGACCCAGGCCAATTAGAAAAAGATCATTTTCCATCTTGACCTGGCCGGGGATCGAAGCCGGGCACTCTCGTGTCGCAGGCTGGCGTGTTGACCGCTGCGCCACGGAGCTAGCCAAAATATATTTTGTCATAAGACAAATTATCAAAAGTCTGCTACTTTTATAAATTGTTAGATTATACTTTCATACAAAATTTTCCGATTGAATGTTAACTCTATCGCAAAGAAAGATTACGCTCGAGCGTAGTCTTTTCATTTATAGACTTACAAATGTCATGACAGGGCATTAAATATTGAAAAAAAAAAACATTTTTATTCATTTTATTAGTTATGTCAGAACTTGTAGAATAAACGTTCTTATGATCTTAGCTATCTAGTTCTGCGAAGTTAACTCATCAATCGCGAGAAACGCAGACAAAATTGATTATCTATTGTTATGTTGCCCGATCGGGGCGCTAGGTGGTTGAGCGGTAGTGTTTTACAAATAACCAAAGAAAAATATACAGCGCGTAAATTAGTCACCCGTTCCCTAGAAGGAGTGATACGGCCCGTCAAAAAAAAAACGACATATCCATACAAGTGTTCTATGAAAATGAATAAACTTTTATTTGATGTTTAATGTCATCAATGCGACTGAGCAATTTATATGAAAATAGCTTTATTTGAGTCCCCAAAATTGGTCCTTTATAAAAAGTTGTTTATTTTGATGGGCCGAGTCCCCTTTCAGGGCTATGTCGAGAGTATTTTTTAAAGTTGTGTTTCGGTTTAAGAGGGTAAGAATATACATGTATTCAGTTCCAACAAAAAAAAAACTTAAAAACCGTACTTTTTTTTAAATAAAAGTTTATGGGTAAAATAAGTCTTTTTAAAGAAGTGTGCGTAACAATTGATGATTGTCAGTTATTTGCTAAAAACGGGATCAAGAAGTTTTAGTATACATATCTTTTTTATTGAAACAAAGTATAGAAAGTAGAAATATAGAGAATTGTTACGGTAGCACAGAATAAATACTAGTAGTAACGTACAGAAATTCTCTACATGCTTATAGTGTGCGGTGACACTTATAATCAGGTGCTTTATATCTATGTCAATTATAATAAAGATAAACATACCTGTAAAAGACCAGATAAAGCATTCTCCATGACCTGCACGAATGAGCAAATCCATTCTTCAATATTAGACCTTATGCTTTCTTGCATAAGGTTGCTAGTCACTTGAAACCTATTCTTTAGTTTCTCTTGCATTGAGATTATAAATTTTTCTTTCATCAACCGTCTGTTTGTATTATTTGAATTAGGAACGCTTTGTATATCTTTTTCATTTGTTTGAATTTCAAATTGAACATTTTTAAGTTTATCTATTCCAATTTCTTTCTGTGATGGTTTGTTTTCAATTTGGAATTTAACATTTTTCAGTGGATCATTTGGTACGCTTAATAAGTATTCTTTTATACATTTTTGCGTACTGTTAGATTTTTCTTTTGAATTTTGTAATTGGTTAGATTTTTTAACATTTAAATTTTGTAAATGGCTAGATGTAACGTTTTGTTTTTGTAGCGTATTTTTATTTTTTATTTGAAATGTGAATGGAGTATGTTCTCTATCGTCTAAAATACTTGTATTTTTTGTCGTCGATTTTTTTATTACAAAATTACTATTATAATCTCTTAAGACTATTTTTTGCATTGTTTTACTAATGTCTGTCGTATCAGAATTACTGTCATAGTCAAAATTAAGATAGCCGTTAGGTTTGCCACGATTTTTATCTATCTTTTCTTCAAAATGTATCGGAGACGTGTTTGCATCCATTGTAGGCGGTATGTCTGTCTGTACATCACAATTTTTCAGTGTATTTTCTTTCTCCATTGGAATGTTAAAGGTAGGAGCGAAATCTTTTTGTAAAAACAAGTTTTTAGAAGCGTCATTTTTCAAAGTGAATTTTATTGGTTCTGGTTTGAGTACTTCCGGCTTGAAAGCGCCATCTTTAATTTGTTTTAGTTTGTAGCAGTGGATCTTTAGGGATTTAGCTTTTTCGTATAGAATTGAGTCATTAGTGATAAGTACCTGCGAACAAAAACATTTATTTTTAATATACTTTTTCTTGCAATCGAATACTTTTGACATTATAAGTTAACATTTCCATGCTGGTCTGGGAGAAAAGAATAAAAAGTAGAATGAACCAGCAGCTATTTTCCCGAGCAGATTGTAAAAGCCGATCGAGGGAATGGGCACAAATCTAAGAAATTATGTTAGTAGGCGATGCGGCTAGCAACCCATCACTATTATGATTCCATTTTTCAGCTACTGGCCTGATAGAATTTTAACAAATACCAATACCTATTTTCTTTGTATCGAGTCGGCGCGAGGCGCTATCTTCCTCGATCGTATTGAACCAATAAAGGATATGGTTACACAAAATAGTAGTTGGTGGTAGGTGGCGCTAACGCACAGCCGAAGCTGGGAACACTTATATTAGTCACTACACTGGCAACATTGTAATTTTGGTTGTCAGAACATATTTCGATCTCGATTGTAGAAGAGAGAGACGTGTCCATTTGTAATTAATAAATATGTTAATTATAATAAACTAGCTTTCGCCCGCGGCTCCGCCCGCGTCAATGTCGATCCCTCGGGAATAGTACTTTTTCCCGGGATAAAAGGTAGCCTTATATTAGTCACTACACTGGCAACATTGTAATTTTGGTTGTCAGAACATATTTCGATCTCGATTGTAGAAGAGAGAGACGTGTCCATTTGTAATTAATAAATATGTTAATTATAATAAACTAGCTTTCGCCCGCGGCTCCGCCCGCGTCAATGTCGATCCCTCGGGAATAGTACTTTTTCCCGGGATAAAAGGTAGCCTTATATTAGTCACTACACTGGCAACATTGTAATTTTGGTTGTCAGAACATATTTCGATCTCGATTGTAGAAGAGAGAGACGTGTCCATTTGTAATTAATAAATATGTTAATTATAATAAACTAGCTTTCGCCCGCGGCTCCGCCCGCGTCAATGTCGATCTCTCGGGAATAGTACTTTTTCCCGGGATAAAAGGTAGCCTTATATTAGTCACTACACTGGCAACATTGTAATTTTGGTTGTCAGAACATATTTCGATCTCGATTGTAGAAGAGAGAGACGTGTCCATTTGTAATTAATAAATATGTTAATTATAATAAACTAGCTTTCGCCCGCGGCTCCGCCCGCGTCAATGTCGATCCCTCGGGAATAGTACTTTTTCCCGGGATAAAAGGTAGCCTTATATTAGTCACTACACTGGCAACATTGTAATTTTGGTTGTCAGAACATATTTCGATCTCGATTGTAGAAGAGAGAGACGTGTCCATTTGTAATTAATAAATATGTTAATTATAATAAACTAGCTTTCGCCCGCGGCTCCGCCCGCGTCAATGTCGATCTCTCGGGAATAGTACTTTTTCCCGGGATAAAAGGTAGCCTTATATTAGTCACTACACTGGCAACATTGTAATTTTGGTTGTCAGAACATATTTCGATCTCGATTGTAGAAGAGAGAGACGTGTCCATTTGTAATTAATAAATATGTTAATTATAATAAACTAGCTTTCGCCCGCGGCTCCGCCCGCGTCAATGTCGATCTCTCGGGAATAGTACTTTTTCCCGGGATAAAAGGTAGCCTTATATTAGTCACTACACTGGCAACATTGTAATTTTGGTTGTCAGAACATATTTCGATCTCGATTGTAGAAGAGAGAGACGTGTCCATTTGTAATTAATAAATATGTTAATTATAATAAACTAGCTTTCGCCCGCGGCTCCGCCCGCGTCAATGTCGATCCCTCGGGAATAGTACTTTTTCCCGGGATAAAAGGTAGCCTTATATTAGTCACTACACTGGCAACATTGTAATTTTGGTTGTCAGAACATATTTCGATCTCGATTGTAGAAGAGAGAGACGTGTCCATTTGTAATTAATAAATATGTTAATTATAATAAACTAGCTTTCGCCCGCGGCTCCGCCCGCGTCAATGTCGATCTCTCGGGAATAGTACTTTTTCCCGGGATAAAAGGTATGTCCTTATGGTATGCCTATGTCCTTCTCTGTACTCCAGAGAACTTGTATGCAAAATTTCATGATGATCGGTTCAGTAGTTACGGCGTGAAAGCGTAACAAACAAACAAACAAATAAACAAACTCACTTTCGCATTTATAATATTAGTAAGGAAGTAAGGATAATATTAGTAAGGATAAATATATACGGACAAATCACACAGATTGAGCTAGCCCCAAAGTCAGTTCGAGACTTGTGTTATGGGATACTAACTCAACGATACTATATTTTATAACAAATATATATATATATATAGATACACATCCAAAACCCAGACCAATCTGAAAAAGATCATTTTCCATCTTGACCTGGCCGGGGATTGAACCCGGGCACTCCGTGTCGCAGGCTGGCGTGTTGGCCGCTGCGCCACGGAGCTAGCCAAATTAAATTGCGCCATCTCATTCCTGTTTTACACCCTTGTTTGGGCGTCACATTTTACATGGCCTTTGGGGTTACACTATAAAATTATACTTACCACATGCTCGTTCAGTTCAATCATTTGCAGACAGCAGTTCAGAACCCTTCCCAGTGTAGACATGTTTGTAAAGACATCGTCCTCTTTCTCGAAGGCCTGAACTGAAAAAACAAATTAAGACGAGGCCTCAAATGTTTGGTACCATCGCTCGGCAAAGGCTACGCAGACTGATCAAGTGCGCGCAAGGGATAGCGCTTCGCGGTTTAGGCCGTGAATGATGAGATAGGAGATAGTCTCGAGTCGCTCAAAGAAAAAAACGTAAGCGCCAAATTCGTTATTTCTATTTTATATAAAATCAGACCGGTTAATTGTATTTTCATATTTACATTTTAATGAATTACTAATAACCTATCTTTTAGTCTAAAAATCATTATTTCATTCGTCGCATTTGAGCTACAATAACAAAAACTCTGCGAACGAAGACCATTTTTTTAAAAAAATATTTCTATCGAGAAAATTTTATCAAAACGTGTTTTCATCTTACACTTTTGGAGATGAAATAGTCAAAAATCATATTACTTAGATTTGAAACTCCTAATTTAAGTATTTTGCGAGATAAATAAGGTTCAAAACGACCTTATTTACAGTGGTATCGCCTTAACTTTGCATAGCGTAGGTCGAGTTTTTGGCGGGAATTTCGGCGGACTGCACGGTTTTTGTTTTAGATTGTTTTGCAAATTGCTTCTAGTGGAGTTTATAACGTGAAATCGGTGTAATTTGGTGTTATAAATGCCCATGATTATGAACAACTAGCTGTTTTCTCGCGATTTCGTCCGCGTAAAACATAGCCTATGTTTAGCGCAGATAGTGTAGCTTCCCAACTGTGAAAGATTTTTTCAAATTCATCTAGTAGTTTCGGAGCATATTCGCGTCAAACAAACAAACAAATCTTTCCTCTTTATAATATTAGTATAGATGTGTGGAATAACTAAAATAAAGTGTCATGGTGCGGCTGTAGTGAGATTTACATAGCGGGCTGGTGGCGCTCGCCTTACTGCATCGTCTATGATCAAACCAGTGGATTCGTGGGAATTGTCGCCAGGGGCTCCATTGAATCAACGAAATGAATTACACCACCATTTCGTTGATAACACGTAGAAAAATATGAAGGGCTAAAAGGCATAGAAAGCCAAAGGCCGCAAAACAAATACTAAAAAAAAAAGAGGGTAGATCGCGTAGGATTAGTTTCAGACTCATCATATAGATGGCGATATATTCGTTTATTCACAACTATGTATCCACCATATAATCCTTACTAATATTATAAATGCGAAAGTGAGTTTGTTTGTTTGTTTGTTACGCTTTCACCGTAACTACTGAACCGATCATCATGAAATTTTGCATACAAGTTCTCTGGAGTACGGAGAAGGACATAGGCTACCTTTTATCCCGGGAAAAAGTACTATTCCCGAGGGATCGACATTTACGCGGGTGGAGCCGCGGGCGAAAGCTAGTATATTATAATAAACGTTTTCACTTACGTATCGTTAGTCGGCATCGTCATTATATTATTAATTACTAGCTTTCGCCCGCAGCTCCGCCCGCGTCAATGTCAATCCATAGGGAATAGTAATTTTACCCGGTCAGTTATGTCCTTCTCCGCACTCCAAATAACTGGTATGCAAAATTTCATGATGATCGGTTCAGTAGTTATGGCGTGAAAACGTAACAAACAAACAAACAAATAAACTCACTTTCGCATTTATAATATTAGTAAGGATGAAACGTCGTGGAAATGCCAAGATCGTCACTTACCATCAGGTGAGATGGGAGACAAATGCCTACTTCAATAATTAGTAAAAAAAAAATTGGTACCACCATGGCCCTTACCAACAATATGGGGCGGGGGAGTCGCCAGCTTCCTGATGACCTGTCGCGCGACAATGACGCGCTGTTGCCCGCGACAGTCGCCGTAGCAGAACCTCTCGATGTCAGATTGCACCGCGTGGGGTATCAGCAATTTGCATTCGGTATCTGCAAAAATGGTTTGACTAAAAAAAAAACAGCCAAGTGCGAGTCGGATTCGCGCACGAAAGGTACGGAACCTTTCATGCGTTATTTATAAAAACTACAAACAAAAAAACATGTCTGTTGTATGGGAGGAAGGATAAGGGCCCTTTAATATTAATTTTATTTTTATTTTTAAAGTAATATATAACTAAATATTCTGTGGATATTTCAAGCGTGTACCGGTTGCCATTATCAATATCGAGCAAAAACAAGCAAAAAAACACGTTTATTGTATGGGAGCCCCCTTAAATATTTATTTTATTCTATTTTTTAGTATTTGTTGTTATAACAGCAACAGAAATACATCATGTGTGAAAATTTTCACTGTCTAATTATCACGGTTCATAAGATACAGCCTGGTGACAGACGGACAGACAGACAGACAGCGGAGCGACATTAATAGGGTCCCGTTTTTATCCTTCGGGTACGAACCTTAAAAACTTTTTTAAATAGGGCGGCAAATGAGTCACCTGATGGTAAGCGATCACCTCTGCCCATGGACAACTGCAACACCAGGGTGTGACAGGAGCGTTGCCGGCCTTTCAAGGAGTTGGAGGGAAGGATGGGCCTCCGGCTCTCTCACTCACCGAACGAAGCATAGAAGCGTGCAGGAGCAGAATAGCTGCTCAGACAGTCTCGAATATTCTGGAATGTGCTAAAATAGGGAGGGGATGTGATTATATGGAATGCTTTTAAAGATTAAAACTTACCAAGCTGTACAAACTTGTCGATAAACTCCAAATCTTCAAGTAAGACGTTGGTGTCGACCACTATGTACCAATACTCAGCTATATAGTCTGTCAACCGACGCAGGGTGTGGATGTTGATATATTGCGTTTGCTGTAAAGAAAGTTCATTGGTACACTCAGATGCAACTTTTTGGTGGGTCTGAACATCGCGCGAGTCGCTGCGCAGTACACAATTTTAGGCAGTGCTTGTTACCGGTACCGAATTCCCATTATAAGTAGCGGTAAGTACCGGTTTTACTATTCTGTTAAAATTTTAACGGAAGTATGGGGTACCGGTAATCTAGTCATCATCATCATCATCATCATATCAGCCGCAAGAAGTCCACTGCTGGATATAGGCCTCCCCTAAGGATTTCCAATGCGACCTGTTGGAAGCGGCCTGCATCCAGCGTCTTCCTGTGACCTTAGTCATGTCGTCCGACCATCTGGTCGGTGGGTGTCCGACGCTGCGCTTGCCGTTGCGTGGTCGCCATTCGAGAACCTTTCTGCCCCATCGGCCATCGGTAATCTAGTATTTAACGGTAATAATATTGTTAACAGTTAAAGATAATTTTACCGGTACCAAATTCACATTATAAGTACTGGTACTACTATTCTGTTAAAATTTTAACGGTAATATCTAGAAAAATAACGATAATTATATTGTTAAAAATTACGTTAATTTTACCGGTACCTACGTTTTGTTGCCGCATGGGACTCGCTCGACTGAAAAAGTGCCGCCCCATTCGGCCCCCGCCTCACGCCGCACATGCACAACACGGCAACGACACACATTAACAAAATGATAATTCTCGATACTCGGTATAAGTACCTTTACTGTTTACCGGTATTTTACAGATACTTCTGTTATTAACGTTACTAAACTTATTGATACCAATTCAATTACCGGTTGGTACCGGTAAACGATGGTTCGTTTTATTGAGGTACCGGTACCAATCCAATTACCGGTACCGTTGTATTATAGAGGTACCGGTACTTGATTTTTACCGTTACCAAATGTACCGGTACCAATTTAATTACCGGTACTGTCGTTTCATAGAGGTACCGGTAATGAATTTTACCGGTTTTCCAACCCCTGATTTTACGTATCAGCGAGGTAAAGCAAGAGCGGGCGGCGCACACCCCCGCGCGCTCTTCCCATCTCCCCGACTTCATCATAGCGTTAATTTGTGAATTACGTTCGTGTAGTGCACACGCCTGTACCTGCGTCGATCTGCGCTCGTAGCTAATATCCGAGCCGCCATTAAGTTTGCATCGCAGTATACAAAAGAAGATTTAAACAAAACGGCTTTTTCCAAAGAGTCGTTATTGCGACGAACATTTTCTAAAAAAAAGTCTGCCTTTTAAACATTTATGAAAATTGACATTGGTATTTTCGTTCCGTGCTTATTTCCCGTTTACGTGACGATAAAAAACTCATTAAACGAAAATTTGTAAGTCTGTTTATTCTGTTTATTTATAAATCTCTTACACTATTTTTAAAGGTTTTCCCTAATGCAATAGTGAAGCTACAATATTAATTATTAACGCTACTATAACACAACACAAATAAAGTAATCCTCGTGAATTCAGTCAATGAGCAACTAAACACGTCGATGTTGTTTGCTACTAGATTAAGTATTTTCAGCGTCCGGGTCAGTGGTGCCTGCTTTACCAAGTTCGTTCGCGCACTCGGTATTGCGAACAGAGGAGGCTGCCGCCGCCGCCATACGTACCGGTCCGGCACGCTTAGTGCCACCCACTGTAACACTGCTTGGTTGAAAAGTCGACCCCTTATAATTTTAAAAACATATGTTGCTAGGCTTAGACTCCTTCTGACCTTCAATGTATTATAGCCCACCATGCCGAGAACGAATAATGTTGGATACGTCAAAGGGTAGAACGGAACGGAAGTCTTCCAAACGAGATAATAGTCGATACGTCGATTCGACAAAACAATGATTTGAAAAAGCGGCAAAGCATCCAATAGAAATCTTAACTCACAATATTTAAGGCTTTTATTAGCATACATATTATCATTTTTTTATCCCTTACGGGGTAGACAGAGCTTAAGGTCATAAGACCGAAAGGCCACATTTAGCGTGTTAGTGGGCATAAAATGGCGATGGGTTTGCTAGCCGCATCGCCTATTGTCATGATTCTTTAGATTTTCGCCCATCCCCTTGACCGGCTTCTACGGTCTGCGCGGGAAGAGAAGCAATGGCACATTCTTACGTTTTTTCTTTTCTCCCAGACCAGCATGGATTAATATTATTAGCCAGACACGAAAAAAAAAATGTTTTATCAAAGTGTTAATTATCGCGCCTAGCGGTTTCCCGCTACGAGGGTGTGTGTCGTAGATACTAAAAAGTCTAGAAATTAAAAATTATGGTGGTGTATTGTCGATAATAAATTGCCGTACGGTCGCCTGCAAGTCTATATAGATGTTGCGTAAAAGTCGTGTGTTGCTACACATACTATTGAAAAATAACAGCAATTTCAACCTTATACATGTGGCATAAGGTTCATGATATTGTTAAATATATATGCCTACTAATTTAAATATGTGCTACGGATACTTTTAAAAAATTACAGCAATTTAAACCTTATACATGTGGCGTAAGGTTCATGATATTGTTAAATATATATGCCTCCTTAATAAGTGCAATCAATTTTTACCTTAAGACTATGTATGGAATTTTCAGGTGACCGTACCACTTAAGGTTCCGACACCGATGACGAGACAAATTGTATAAACACAAGAAAAACGCCACAAGAAACACATTCCCTGATGCATAAGTCCGCATCAAATTTTGTCCATACGACCTACAGAACCCTAAAATTGAGCTTTTGGACTAGGATTGTGTCGATAGATAGAGGTCACTTGTAAATTATATATTATAGGTATTACAATGCTTGGTTTAATATTAAAATCGAAAATATTTGATAAAAAATAAATTGCTACAGGTAGGATTTGAACCTACAACCTTCCGACATCTAGCCCGTCGACGCTCTCGATCACTGAGCTGCCGTAGCCTTAAATTAAGGCGACGAATTTGTTTATCACATATTATAGGTACAAGCATTCGAAGCATGCGTAATCTCCATTACTACTTACTATTTAGAAGTGTGGTATCCAACTTAAATCATATAAGATGAATGGAAAGTTGATTAAAGTGGAGAAATCAATTAATCCTTACTAATATTTTAAATGCGAAAGTGAGTTTGTTACGCTTTCACGCCGTAACTACTGAACCGATCATCATGAAATTTTGCATAGAAGTTCTCTGGAGTACGGAGAAGGACATAGGCTACCTTTTATCGCGGGAAAAAGTACCATTACCTTGACGCGGGTGGAGCCGCGGGCGAAAGCTAGTCCTTACTAATGTTATAAATGCGAAAGTGAGTTTGTTACGCTATCACGCCGTAACTACTGAACCGGTCGGTTCAGTAGTTACGGCGTGAAAGCGTAACAAACAAACAAATAAACAAACAAACAAACTCACTTTCGCATTTATAATATTAGTTAGGATTAGTATTAGGAAGTTAAGATTAGGATTATCTTTAAACAGCTAGAAAATTCTGGAGCTAGGGACCTCTAGAGTAAGCCTTTCCGTATTTCTTTCACTTTCTTCTCACAAAATAACTCAATATAAGAGATTGAGAGGACAATTCTTCTTTTCGAGTCGTAATGTCTTCTTACTAGTGATTTAGCCCAACATGCGCCCATGGCCACTGCCCTGTCGTTTGCCTCCTCTACATCCTTTTGTGTGTAGTGAGTGGGGCATTTAGGGCACGTCAAAAGATGGCTCATAGATTGAACATCGCCGCAATTGCTGTTGCCGGAGAAACCCCACCTAACCCGGTTTTCTCGGCAACTCCTTACACCAGCCCGGAGGCGGTTGGCGACTTCCAGACTTTCAAAAAGAAGAAAAGCGGACAATAGAGAGAGAAAGGGAGACAGACACTTACATTTTTATTGCAATCCTGAAACTTCTCCTCACTCGTTTCACTGTTTAAATCAAAAGTCACTCTCTTCTTTGGAGTCTCCTTTTGCTTATTATTTAAGTTTTGGGTCTTCACTTTATTTCCTAAAAGAATTAAAATATATACAAGACTGTGGTCAGTTATAATAATTGACTGTAAGATTTCATTTTAAAGTGATCCCACTTCTGAAGTCGCTATTCAGAAGTGGGATGTCTATGGAATTGGTGTGTGTCTATTAAAACTGTAGCGAAGCTCCTGAAATGGAATAGATTATACAGGATAAAATTTAATTCATTAGCAAATGTTTAAGGAGTGACTTACACCTCGAATCTGAACAACTTTAATTACGGGACCAACTCAGAAATTGATGAAAAAAATCAGCTGTTTCATAGATTTCGGCCAAGTAGATATTCCAATTTTGTATGAAAGAGCAGATATTTTTTCACGATATCGAAGTTGGTCCTGTAATGAAAGTTGTTCAGATTCGTGGTTAGAGTCACCCCTTAGACGTTTGCTAATGAATTAATTTTTTTTTATATTAAATGGGTTTACTCTTGACCCTTATTTATTTCATCCTGTATACAGGCTGACTGGTAAATCACGTGTCATTCATAATAAATAATGATCACATGTGACGTCAAAAAATATAAAATCAACAAAATATTTATTAATAACACAGAAAGCAATAATAAGTCCGCAATGTCTCGGAATGATTGGAAACCGCACGCTCGCTACGCGCATTCGGCCAGACGGCCCGCGGCCGACACGTCAACAGGTACGCACGCTTTGATTAGCGCGGGTGACCACACTTCTTGTTTTTATTTTATAATATGGTCAACTTTTAAGCCCTATTTTTAATATATATTTGGAACGACAATCGAGTACCGAGTGCCCCCTTTTAAATGTAACATAATTTATGTGATAAGCGTGAGTCAGCCTGTATATGGAAAATATCCATTGCTGGTAAAGTACGCATGCTATCATTTTTGCGTCGTCTTAAGCAGGTAATGTAAAAATGTAGTGAAGGTTTTTTGCACTACACTTGCAATTTATTGGCGTGCAATCTATGTGTGAGTGAGCGCATGATTCGTTCTGCCCGATATCGCGTAATTTTAATGACATTAAATTGGCTTTTTTAATGTGTGTGCAAGCGTGTGTTTATAATATGCATGTAGTGGTACCAAATGGTGAGAGAAAACCAGCGACGTTGGTTCTGGTATAAAAAGTGCAGTGAAACACTTCTAATATTTTTCTGTGTTCTGTTTACTATAATTACTAATAAACTGACAATACACTTAATTAATACTTCTTTAGTTACTAGAATAGCAAATCATGAGTACATACCTTCAAGGTGGCTTAAAATTCTCATGTCAACAGATTTCCTCCTCTTTTGCTCCAGAGTATACCTCAAGTCATTCTTATCCAACTTATTTAATAAATCCTCTTTTTCTTTACTATTCTTACAATTATTCACTTGAGAATATTCTTTATTTTCCTCCAAAAAGTTTCTATCCTGCTTATACCATAGACAATCCTTTCTCACTTCTTTTTCAACCTGGCCAGTGCTGTTCATCTGAGACTTTGTACTATAAACCTTATCGTTTTGATTCAAGACTGATTTTCGCAAAACAAAAATATTTTTAGTGTTGTTTTCAGTTTTTGAAGATACCATGTTTTGTTGAATGGCATTGTGACCGTTATTACTGGTGCTTAGAGTTGATTTAGAATTGTCATAATGATTAGGTTTTTCAAAAATTATGCTGCCGGAATCAGACTGATTTCTTTGCCTTCTAAAAGTTGTTGTCAAGTGGTTTTTAATACTTTTGCTGTCTTTGGCATGATCAAACATTTTAGTACTGATTACTCCATAATTTTGATTGACAAACATCTCTTCCATTTTCTTATCAGATTCAGATTGCGTTCGTTGTCTAACAATCTTTTCCAATGGATTACCTTGAAAACTGGGTTTTGTATCAAAAAATTGTGCATTAGTCATTGTTTTATTTGAATCATTATTTACAAAAAGGTTTGTCGTTTTGCAAATTGATAAATCATTTTCATACTGTCTCGATCGGGAAGTTTGACCAAATATTTGTGACGATGTCATGGGTTTATATATTGGACTGTCATAAGAATTACTTGTACTATTCAATCGGTAATTTTTATTTTGGCTACCGTGAGCAATTTGACTAAAAATACTAGTATTTGGGTCCTTATAATTAATGAACCTTTTGGATAATGGAATATTACAAGCTTGGACTAATATTTCTCTCTCCGGCTCCCATGTTTGTGTGACTTGATCCTGTCTTGGTTTGGCAAACATTGGCAATTGTATTGGTGTCCACATAATGTTCTGCATGTACGGGTCGACATTTGAAAAGTACGAAGGGAACATAGCTTGGCCAAACATTGGCGGCATGTTGAGTAATGGCCTTTTGGTTATATTGGTGACTGTTCTGTGTATGGGGCCAATGTTGGTACTTGGAGATTCTGCTGGTGGACTCAAAGGTTCAGGATATGAACGAGATTTCTCTGCTTTTTGGAGAACATTCTCTTTCTTCTGCTGTGGAGTAACATTTTTTTCATTTCAGGAAACTGGCAAAGTAGTCAGAGTTAGTACACATTTATTTTAAACAAACAAACAAATTTATTTAGTGTTATTGATTATTTAACTAATAACTTCTCCCATTAATCTTAACCGGCTATATAGGTACTATTCTGAATTCAGTCACTGACGAGAGGGATGCCGAAATATGTCAGACAGGAATGGAAATATCTCCATATTAAACGCTTATAAGCGGTCATGACCGCATTTAGTATGAAAAAGTTGTTTGCGTCATGACTAATGAATACCTAATATACACAAGAGGGTGTTAGAAATATGAAAACTTACTCTCAAAATCAGGCTTAAATCCTTGGGATTGGTTTTCATAATAATATTTGCAACTTTTGAGGGTCAAGTTGGCACACTTCGTGGGAATTATTTTTGACTAGCTTTCGCCCGCGGCTCCGCCTGCGTCAATGTCGATCCCTCGGGAATTGTACTTTTTCCCGGGATAAAAGGTAGCCTATGTCCTTCTCCGCACTCCAGAGAACTTGTATGCAAAATTTCATGATAATCGGTTTAGTAGTTACAGCATGAAAGCGTAACAAACAAACAAACTCACTTTTGCATTTATAATATTCGTAAGGATTATTATCAAAATTTTTTTTTACAATGGCCTGTCATGTCTGTGTCTATGACCCTGCCAAGCAGGGTTACAATGGGTTCGTACATTTAAATGCTAACTTCTTAAAAGTTTTTTATTAAATCGCATTGCTCCCCCCTCTCCCCAATAAGAGGGGGCTTATAGAAATCTCGCCCAGGGCGCCTGTAATGCTGACGCCGGCACTGACAATTCCCTCTCCATTCATATGTCCATAGGGAGCCAGAAAAGTCCTTACTTCCTTATCCTTATAATCCATCCAGACCGATTTCGGCCACAGCGACTTTGCCTCTGGCTAATGAGAGCTACGTTCGTGAGCTCTCAGGTGACTGATATAGCCAATTTTTGCAGTAAAAGTATGTCCACATTCACTGCAAGTCAGCACCCCTCCGATATAATTATATTGTATGGCCGCGGGTGGTCAAATATTATAAATGTGAAAGTGAGTTTGTTACGCTTTCACACCGTAACTACTGAACCAATCATCATGAAATTTTGCCTACAAGTTCTCTGGAGTATGGAGAAGGATATAGGCTGCCTTTCATCTCAGAAGAAAATACTGTTCCCGAGGGAACGACATTAACGCGAGCAGAAGCTCATCCTTATCCTTACTAAAATTTAAAATCGAAAGTGAGTTTGTTTGTTTGTTTGTTACGCTTTCATGCCGTAACTACTAAACCGATCATCATGAAATTTTGCATACAAGTTCTCTGGAGTACGGAGAAGGACATCGGCTACCTTTTATCCTGGGAAAAGTACTACTCCCGAGGGATCGACATTGACGCGGGCGGAGTCGCGGGCGAAAGCTAGTATATTATAAATGCTAAAGTGAGTATGTATGGATGTTTGTTACTCAGACACGCCAAACAGATTTTAATGAAATTTTGCACACAGTTTATTACCTGGATTACACATAGGCTACCTTTCAGGCCAGAAAAGAAAACTGTTCCCGCGGGATCGACATTAACGTGAGCAGAGCCGCGGGCGACAGTTAGTATCCAATATATCCCAAATACTAGTCACAAAGTCCCAAAGGCTTGTACATGCCACATTCCCATACTAAGTTTTATCTATAATGTTCAGTATATTGTGAAAGATTAATTCAAACATCAAAATTTTATTTTTTCAAAAGGACGTATGAATGATGTGTAGAACTAACAAATAAACACGCCAATTTCTCTGAACAATTGCTCCGAAGCACCACAGCTGAGTGAGCCCACAACTGGGAACATTCTCAAATTAAGGAAACAGACCATGAGGTACTTTTTTGGCTTTCTTTCAGTAGGAATGATGGGTCGTAGGTTATTGCAAGTTTTTGCGACTTTTCACAAAATTTGCAAAAAGTTTTGACTTTTTGTAAGCTTTTTATCTCACTACATGATAGCAAAGGTGTACTTACATCAGCGTCGATTAAACTCCAAGCAGTCTCACCATTCAAGACGTTGAAGTAATAAAATTTGCCAGGGAAACTTTTGGACGGACACAATATCCAACCATTATTGTCTTTCTTATTTGAACTCATGGTAATAATGTGCCTGTGAGTCTAGATAACATTGTTTCAAAGGAGCTTTTGCTTAGAAACGCTGATGAAAGCGTAACTTGAACTTTTATAACTTTTCTGCTGACACCCGCGAAAACGAAAGAAAACAATCCGTCATTTTTGTATTTTGATTGGCGTTTTGTTTTTGCTATGACATAACATAATAGGCTAGTTTCCTGGGTCGTAATAATAACATAACAATTAGTCCGTCAATTAGATAATCAAAAAATATACGACACGTATTTTTTTCTTTTGTCAAATAAACAATAAATAATAAAGATAAAGCGCGTCAAAGTTCAGGAGTGGGGGCTCGTGACGTCAAAGTTTGCTAAAAATTGTAGCAAACTATGACGTCACACGGAATTTCAAAGGGCTATATCTTTATCATTTTTTGTTTAATCGACAAAAAAAAAATACGTTTCCAATATTTTTTGAATATCTAACTGACGGACTAATTATATTTTTTTAGTAAACTAGCCTATTATTTGTGGTGTAAAATCTTGTAAAACTTACTTAATCGTGATGTAAAACCTTAATAAAAGTAATAATCGATAAATTATACGAAAAATTAAAGAACTGACTACTAATTTATTTACAAAGATAGATGATATTATTTTTTTATATATATTTTGTATTGTTTGCGTCTATTGTTTAAGAAACAAAACGCAGCAAAACTCTTTTTCTTATCTTTGAAGTGGCCATAAAATTTTAGTCAGAAGCTTATTTTAGCCAGTAGTTAGCCAATGGCGCCATTTATCATTATTCGAGTTATTCTTGTGTATCAACGAAATGATGGTGTAATTCATTTCGTTGATTCGACGGAGCCCCTAGCAACAATTCTCTCAAATCCACTGATTTGTTCATAGACAATGCAGGAAGGCGGGGCAACCACCAGCCTGCTGCTAAGTAAATCTCTCTAAAGCTGCACGAAGTGAAACTCTTTGTACAGCTGCGCACTGCAACATGACAGTTTATTTTAGTTATTCCATACATTGTTCAGAAACATGGGCAATAATTTATATTACCAAATTACACCGTTTCCGTTAGAAGTTATTTGCAAAACAATCCAAAACAAAAACTGTGCAGTTTCGCCAAAATTACCCCTAAAAAGTACTAAAAACTCCCTAGAGGTAGGACCATGTAGATTTATGGTAGGACCTTGGTAGGACAGTCAGCAGCTCTCTCAAGTTGTGGTCAGCAGTAGGCAATGCCTTCACAAGACGAGCAATTTAGTGATACCTATATCCGTACTATTAAATAAAAGTCATACGTTTTCAATTATTTACCTACCCGACTTCGGAAGAGTAAGTTATTATTATATCTAACATGTCAAAACTCAAATAACAACTCGTCTTAAGGACACAACAACTCGTATCATTGAGTCAACTGGAGACCCTACAGCTGGCAGCTATTTCGCTCAGCGAATTAGTATTGCTATACAGCGCGGAAATGCTGCCAGTATATTGGGCACGTTGCCACGATGCGACGAGTTAGAAGATATCTTCTATTTAAGTTAAATTATCAAAAAATTTATGGCATTTTATGTTAATGTTTTTATTTTTGTGATAAATAAAAGAAACAAGAAAAAACTCAAAACTTTACATTTTACCTGTGAACATGAAAATCGTAGATTCTTCAAAAAAAGGAGGAGGTTCTCAATTCAGTTGTGGATAGGTTTTTTTAGATTGGTCCCATTTCCATAATAATTTCGTCAAAATCGAGTACCCAGTCTGTTTTTATATAAAAGTTTTTTTTTATTGAATACCCAACGCTGTTAGACTAGGCTATAAAGATGAATATAAAAGTAATCATACAATAAAAGAAGTTTTTTAATTATTAAATTATTTATTATTATAAAAATATACAACGTAGGTACTCTACATGAGCAATTTTATTAACATAGGAACGATCACAGCTACAAACTACCCCCTCTTAAGCTACATAATAGTATAACCTTAAATATAAATTCTCTAATTATGTACAATGTCACAGATATCACCTTTTTCCTAAATTAGAATCTAGAGTATGGTTTACCATGGGTTTACCTCGCTTAAGGCTCTCCCACATAGGCGCGTTATTAATGGTCGATAATACCGGCTGCGTTATTGCTATAATGCGTTCCGATTCCTTACACACAACTGCGTTTTTTCGTCCGATAATTCTATTTATTTTTTGGCGTCTTCGTCGGTCATCTTCCATAAATATGTTATTATTCTGTTAGTGATGAAAATGCTTCATCATATCAGCCGCAAGAAGTCCACTGCTGGACATAGGCCTCCCCCAAGGATTTCCAATACGACCAGTTGGAAGCGGCCTGCATCCAGCGTTTTCCTGCGACCTTAGTTAGGTCATCCGACCACCTGGTCGGTGGGTGTCCGACGCTGCGCCTGCCCCATCGGCCATCGATTTTATGCGCTATGTTATGATAAAAATATGCTATGATAAAATGCTTAGTTTGATGAAAAATCAATATACATATTATATAGTTTTTATAAGACTCGTGAGCGTGACCGACGGTAAAATCAAATTTCTGTCCTTGACGTACTAACGATATCGCAGCTGTGTGTGGGATCGCTTGCGTCCCATCCCAATACAAATGTTCTAAGAACTTACATCGCAATATCGCAGGACTGAGGAACGCAAGCTTCCTACTTTTATTGCAGCAGAGTATAACTTCATAGCCGTCCTAATTTATAATGTACTAAAAGCAGATATCGCATTAACGCATCAGGTATAGGTAATATTGTCCGATTATAACGCACCTGTGTGGGAGAGCCTTTACACTGTATGTACAGGGCACAGACAGAGCTACAGACTCCCGCGTTTTGGTGTAGGAATTAACAAATTAATTATGGACCTAGGAATAATATGGACCCGGCACGGATGACATCTAAGTGACGCCAATTTTTTATGTATGAAACTATCCTGAATTCAATTACTGACGGGAGGCACGCCGCTATACGTGAGATACGATTGGAGATATTTCCATTTGTGTCTAACATATTTCCCTCTCGTAGACACGAATGGAAATATATCCAATCTATCTCACGTATTGCGGCGTCGCTCTTTTCAGTGACGGAATTCAGGCTAGTTTAGTAGGCGCTTTATGTAGGTACTAAATCATTTGTTTGAATTTGAATTTCGAACGTAGGAAAATTGTATCCTTACTTACCGTCGATGTGTGCGTGAGCTAATGTCGCGACACGTTTGCATGATTATTTGCTTCTCTGTTACGTTCGTTGGGGGCCTATCCCTCATCATTATTATTAAATCCATGCAAATAAATATAGGTACAAATAGTTATCACATTATAATTAGCTTTTGGCTATTAGACCTTGAGAAGAAACGCTGCGTTTAGCGTTGGGGTTTACTAATATTATAAATGCGAATGTAAGTTTGTTTGTTACGCTTTCACGTCGTAACTACTTAAACGATTATCATTAATTCTGAAATTTTCTGGAATACGGAGAAGGACATAGGCTAACTTTCATACATACTAAAAAAAGTACTATTCCCGAGGGAACGATGTCGACGCGAGTGAAGCTTCGGGCGAAAGCTCGTAACAAAATAAAGCGAAAACAGAAGTATTTTGCGCCACCTTTTTAATTGATGTCGGTGAGTAAGGTCCGTCTGTAAAAGAAGGCACTGAATAATTTTTGTATTTTTTCATATGCACCTAAGAAAGGGCGGGGAGGGGGGGGGGGGGGTTCTCCCTCCTCCCTCCTGGACGGGAGAGGGGGGATGGGTACATTTTTAGCCATTTCGGCGCCCCTTATACCGGGCGCTCGGGCGCCCATTGCACCAGACAGACAGACGGACATACGAAAGAGAATTTTTGAAATGGAGACTTTCTCTTCCCCTGATCAATTCTATTAATTCATTACTTTTACAAGGATGATATCACGAAAATTATGCCAACTTACAGAAGACATTGTAATTCCCGCCAAAAAGTACTAAAATATTCAGTCTTCATAAAAAAATCTAAAAATATTTCCCCCCTAACTAGGCACTTTTAAGAAGGCCTCTTTTTCTACTATCAAAATATTGTTTTTTGCTAAATTGCTATTCTTGCTTTTGTATTGCAGTAAGGAGTTTATCGTTTCGCTCTTTATATGGTATTTGTAGACATTTCTAGCTATGAGGTAACTGCCTAAAAGCAACGTTAAGACTAAGATTGTGTACGACAAAGGAGGTAGGATCACTGCCATGAAGTATATCGTGTTTCGGATGTGCCCTGGAAGTCCCTCTTGATTCTGAAAAAAAAAGCGAAATTAAATAAGTAAAAAATAAATATAATAAATAAAAAAATAAATGCAGAATAACAATTTGCCTTCCTCAATTTCAAAAAAAAGAAAATCTATGAAAATAAATGAGAAAATTAATACACTATCTACAACTCCTTTTATTCAAAAGCTGTTTTTTTCGGCAAACGAGCACGAGCAGACGAGCCACCTGATGGAAAGTGGTCACCGTCGCCCATGGACATCTGCAACACCAGAGGAGCTGCTGATGCGTTGCCGACTCTTAAGATACATTGGGCTGCAATGTTTGTGAAAGAAGTACAGATTCCATAACTGATGTCATTTTTGTTAAATATAACCCCATAAACCCCCCAGAAAACTACACCCATTTCGAGTTTTCATGAAAAGTGAGTTTCCGAAATCTTGGATTCCAAAGCTTACTTTTTTTTTAGTATCTAAATATTGGATTAGCCATTTGTCTCCCATCGCACCTGATGGTAAGTGACGATGAAGACGAGGATGTGATGTTACGATGTGTTGTTGTATGTTTTTTTTTCGTTCAAGTCCTATCCACTTAGTTAATCCTAAAGTTTTCAAAATCGGGTTAGGCCGGTAACGTATGTATACCTACTTATACGAGTAATGCTATTGGTCTTGTCTTCCTGTCCTTATTTCTTCCGCTAAGGTACCTATGTCAGACGCTTCTCTGCAGTGGTCGGTTCCGAAATGCTAGTAATCTGTAGCTTTTGAACATTATTAATTATAAATTTAATATTTCTTAATAATAACATCGTTTTTAATGTGATTTGACGTGTAAAAGCTCCTGTAAAGGCCTATTTTCTGAATAAAAGTTTTAATTTAACTTTTAAACAGCTTGAAGAATCTGATGTGAACAAAATGTAACTTCCTAACTAAAATTATGAGGAATACGATAGTGCAATAAACTAAAGTATTTATTGCTACCTACTTACGATTTTATGTCTCTAAAAAAGAATGCATGAAAAAAAGAAAAGATACCATTATTAATTCTCTGTCATACTAATTCAACAGGCAAATTTGCTAATTAAAAGTAGTATGCTGCATCCGTATGTACGCGACGCGGTTTATATCGCGCGATAAACTATCCATATCTCCCTCTTTGATATTACGGAAAACAATATGGCGGTAGTCGATAAAGGTTGTCGTGCGTGCTATGCCACGGAGGGCACTCGTAGCATGGCGCCCGCGACGCCGTTTATATCGCGTGATAAACTATCCACATCTCCCTCTTTGATATTACGGAAAACAATATGGCGGTAGTCGATAAAGGTTGTCGTGCGTGCTATGCCACGGAGGGCACTCGTAGCATGGCGCCCGCGACGCCGTTTATATCGCGTGATAAACTATCCACATCTCCCTCTTTGATATTACGGAAAACAATATGGCGGTAGTCGATAAAGGTTGTCGTGCGTGCTATGCCACGGAGGGCACTCGTAGCATGGCGCCCGCGACGCCGTTTATATCGCGTGAAACTATCCACATCTCGCTCTTTGATATTACGGAAAACTAGATGGCGGTAGTCGATAAAGGTTGTCGCGCGTGCCATGCGACGGGGGGCTATCCCCATGTCGCTCTTTAAACAAAATGGCGATAATTGATAAACGTTGTTCTTTTTTTAATGTGAAACTGTGTAATTTTTAATTAGCCCTATTTAGCAGGTCGGATTTTAACTGAAAGATTATCAATTATTTCTAGGTGCTTATAATTTTACTTGACAACGGTGGAAGAGAAATAGATGCGTCACATGCCTAACGCTTTTGATAGATGCGTCACACGCCGTACGCCTAGGCCGATCGTGCCTCTATCGCTTGTTCCGCGCTCTGGCCGAGTGTGAGTCGCACAGGGTTCCGTACCACCGAAAAATATTTAACTACAAACTCCACGTTTCTTGTATGGAGACTCTGCTCTGATGGATAAGTAAGTACGCTAGCGAACTCATAATTGTAATCAAACTCTTTCGAGCACGAAGACTAACTATGGTTTAAAGTCTTGGTAATAAAAAAAAAACTCACATATTCGGCCCAGAACAACGGCAGTACGAGATTCGAGAACTTGTTGTACGGATGGTTGAAACGAGAGAGATCGTGGATCCGGAGGTTGCTCTGCATCCGGGCTACGGATCTGAACGGCGTGCCTGTGAGCTGGAACAATAAATTATACCTGGGTAGTTAATGTTTCGAATTCCCTTTTCAATAACTGCATAGTATACTATACTACTGACCAAGGTCGCAGGAAGACGCTGGATGCAGGCCGCTACCAACCGGTCATATTGGATATCTTTGGGGGAGGCCTATGTCTAACAGTGGACTTCTTTCGGCTGAGATGATGATGATGATACTATACTAGCCTTCACCCGCGCTCCCCCCGCGTCAATGACGATCCCTTGGGAACAGTAGGTACTTTTTCACGGGTCAAATGTACAAATGTCCTTCTTCGTACCGGACCCCAGACAACGAGTAGGTATGCAAAATTTCATGACGATCGCTTCAGTAGATAGGGGCGTGAAGGCGTAACAAACAAACAAACTCAATTTCACATTTATATTAATAGTTAGAATTAGGATAGTTAGGATTCAAGGTCAGGGGTCCTCCAACCCCGCCTGACCCGATGGCAACATATCTATGCGAGGCGACCACTTCGAAGCGGTAACACCGGGCTTCCAGTAGGAACGACGCGCGTTTGGTCACATGTGTTCACCGATCAACGAATTATGAATCGTTTGTTCAGAGCTATAAGTATGAAATTGGCTTGAGGTATCTAAACTAAAAGGTGCTGCGTTCTGACGCGAGCTCAATTACACCGTATCGCCAACTACATTGAGTTGATAGTTCTTTGAAGATCTTTGCAGGGTGCGAAGTCTGTACGTAAGTACTAGTACTTATTTTGTGGAAATGCTGAGAACAAAAACCGGCCAAGTGGGAGTCCGAGTCGCGCACGAAGGGTTCCGTACCGTTATCTATGAAAAACGGCAAAAAAATCATGTCTTCTGTATGGGCCCCCTTGAATATTCATTTTATTTAATTAATTATTTTGAAAGTGAATATATTACTAAATATTCTGTGAATATTTCAAGTGTCTACCTGTTGCCGTCATCAATAACGAGCAAAAACAACCAAAAAAAATCACGTTTGTTGTATTGTATGCGAGCCCTCTTAAATATTTATTTAATTCTATTTTTTAGTATTTGTTGTTATAGCGGCAACAGAAATACATCATCTGTGAAAATTTCAACTGTACTATCACCGTTCATGAGATACAGCCTGGTGACAAACGGACAGCGGAGCGAAATTAATAGGGTCCCGTTTTCACCCTTTCGGTACGGAACCCTAAAAAGTAACTCACTGGTTCCACCACAACATAAGAGTTGTGTTTACTCCTGTCGGGCTTCAGTCCCGTCACGAACATGTCCTTGGGCGGCTGGCCGTTGTAGAAGTGGGGGTAGGAGACCACCATTGGGAAATCTGTTAATACAATGAAGGATTAATGTGTTATGATCCTCTAAGCGTAACGTACGACAGGCCCTGTGCCATTCCCCGTAGCCTGCCGGCCTCCACTTCGGGCGTCGTTACCACGGAGCTAGTACAAAGAGGAGACGGCCTAGGCTACTGTGCACTGTTCTTTTTTATTTTCATCATCATCAGGTCCTTTTAAGTCTCCACTACAGGAGCACGACCCTCTCTGTACTCTCTGTTTTTTATTTTATTTTGGCACAATCAGTCATATTTGATGACAGCTCCGTGGCGCAGTGGTTAACACGCCAGCCTGCGACACGGAGTGCCCGGGTTCGATCCCCGGACAGGTCAAGAGAAAAAAAAAATGGAAAAGATCTTTTTCAGATTGGTCTGGGTCTTGGATGTATATCTATATATGTATTTGTTATAAAATATAGTATCGTTGAGTTAGTATCCCACAACACAAGTCTCGAACTTACCTTGGGGCTAGCTCAATCTGTGTGATTTGTCCGTATATATTTATTATATTAAAGAAAAATTAAATAAAAATAACAGTTTTACATAAATAGACAAAATAGTGCCGAAAATTAGTAAATAAAGTTATATAAGTACGCTATAATTGTGTTGACAAACGTAATGAAAGCCTTAAAATGTATCTGTATATAAATAAAAATCAATTATAAATATTGATGTAGGTACTAGCACAACTTGAGAATGACTAGGGTAAGATTCTCTTTAAACCTTTAAGAGCCCGACATATGCCTTGCGGCCTGGCGATACAAACGCGGATGGTCTAAACGCGTTGGCTACTTTGGATATTTTCCTTTTTTTAGGAATATTCAAGGGTTATTCGAAAAAGAACATATGATGGCTGCCTTATCTGTAATGCAATAATAATCAAAAGTTTCAAGGTTAATTTTAATGTATTTGGTGAATAATGCTATATACCGAGTAAATTAGACGTGATTTGGAGGCAACTTTGCAATTTTTTTCCATCGAGAAAATTTAACGCTGTCGTGTTTTTGAGTCACATAGTTACCAGAGTTAGTCCTGAACATTGCTGCATTTTTTTTCAACTTGAGTATTTAATTATTATTGATATAACAGTCAATCATGCAAAGCAGTGTGAGGTAGTACGGGCCCTTAAGTGAGTTTCATCTATGTATATCAGTGATCCGAATTAGGTCCTGGAGTGCTATTTTTAAATGACGCCGTTCGTAAACGTACCATACAAAAATCGTTCGAAGACGAGTGTCACACTTTCAAAAATAGTACCCCTGACGTCATCACGTGCACCTCTCCGGTAGTTGCAGGTATGGAATCGGGTACGTCCGGCCTCCCGAGCTGCTACTTTTTTTTACTATGTATTGAAGTAGGCCTCTCACCTGATGGTAAGTGACGATGAAGACGAGGATGTTACATGTCTTCCAAGAGATACCCATTGAATGCCCCGGGACTGTACTTGCTTTAACCCATTCTTCCAAGTGAGTAGTATTTCAATACCTTCATTCCCTTCCTAAATCAAACAAATTCCTATCCTGTCCAGCTGTCGATATCTTGCGAGTAGGCGACGAATACTGTTGAAAAGAGTTTCTTTCGGCGTCTTCTTCTCTGCAATGGTCGGTACCGAAACGCTGGTAGTTAGTAGCTTTTACACAATAATTAAAAGAAAATGTTTTAAATGTGTGCAAAATTTTAAATGTGAATTGACGTGAAAAAGTACCTAAGAAGGTCTATTTTCTGAATAAATCTTTGAATCTGGTTTGGATGGGGATGATGATGATGATGATGCTTGTTAAGACCCAACAGTGGTACATATAAGTGACTACTCACCAAAATAACACTTGGAGCCATCACTCAACCCTGCTGGTAGCGAGGGATCAGTGTCATAGCAGTCGGTACCGTTGGTGACACGCTCGTAGACGCTCTCGGACAGGTTGTATCTGTAGACTGGAACATTGTCTACCACCAGCTCCTCTGGAATACAGGCCTACTGGTAAATCACGTGTCATACTTAGCCGTGTGGTTTCCGGCAGAGTAGAATAGGACCACTCCTAGTCTTCCCATGGAGGTCGTAAGAGGCGACTTAGGAAATACAAGCATACAAAGTCTGCTCGGCCTCTTTGAGACTACTGTGTATAATGTAAAATATTATCATTGCACACTCGATCGCTAACATAATATGTTCCAAAAAATAATAATGTACCTATATAATAAAAATTGTAATCATAAAATGAAAAAAAAAATTATAAATGAAGAAATTAGGTGATAAATGATAAAGATAGATGATAAAATAAAAAAGCCCTTCAGGCGAGTAGGCGACCAATACTGTTGAAAAGAGTTTCTTTTGGCGTTTCTTCTCTGCAGTGGTCGGTTCCGAAACGCTAGTAGTCTGTAGCTTTTGCACATTAAGTAATAATATAAATATGACTAAATTAGATCCTTTAAAATGTGATTTGACGTGAAAAAGTGCCTGCAAAGGCCTATTTTCTGAATAAACGTTTTGAATTTGAATTTTGAATTTGAATACAAGCTAAACAAAGCTCATAAACATCCATGAGACCTCTAAAACCCGTCTGGCCAGCGAGGAGACTGTAGGCCAAATCCTCTGTCTGCTCTGGCCAAGTATGGCTCCGGTAGTACAGAGAGAGTCATGCTCCTGCAGTAGAGAATAGAAAGACCTGATGATGATGATGCGGTCAGATATCTCGGTGGCTGACTGTACTCGTATGTACCTACGGTCGTCTGCAAAAGTCCATATAGAAGTTGCGTAAAAAGTCATGTGCAGCTACAGATACTATTTAAAAATAATAGCAGTTTCAACCTTAAACATGTGGGATAAGGTTCATGATATTTTTAAATATAGCCTACTGAATCACTGCAATCGATTTTCACCTTAAGGCTATGTATAGACTTTTGCAGGTGACCGTACGTATATTTATAATATTATGTGCTAAAAACGGGTCACTCACGTGCTATTTCGTCGGGATTGCCGACTATAGTTCCCGACTCATCAGAAGCCCATTTTCTCGATCTGAGTTCCATTGAACCGAAGAGTTCCGGACCCTCCGCCGCGCGTCCCGCACTCGCTCCTGACGAGTCCGAAATAGTCGGCAATCCTGACGAAATAGCACGTGAGTGACCCGTTTTTAGTACATTGTCTGTATCTCACGTTAGTTTCAATGATATACCTATTTATAATATTTCTGTTCTGCTGTTGTATAACCTCAAATTATAAGCATAAACTACTTACGGTCAAAGTATAAGGGCATGATCTTGCAAACTGACTTCCGCCAGTACAGCACCACGTCGCTCTTTGTGAGTCGCTGGTGATACATGACGCCTTCAGAAGAGCCAAAAATACGGTCTGGACACTCCTGAAAATTTACAAGTTTCACTTGTTTTAGTTCGTTGATTTTTCTGAATTTTACCTTCTTCTCCGAGTCAAATGGTTCCAATCGATTAGGTTAGGTTAGGTTAGGTTAGGTACATTTCTTTTACCCCCCGAGGTGGTTCCCGGTTTGTCGTACCGGGGGGGCTCAGTACCCGTGGTAGTCGCAGGCCACGGGGAAGCGAAGAGGAACCCGCGAGGGGGCGCTCCTGCTGTTTGACACACCAGCAGCGAGCGCCCACATTGGGGCGGCGGGGGAGTGGGAAGTTCTCCCCCCACCCGGGGAGGGGCGCTTCCGCAGGGATGCGCCCATTGGGGCGGCGGGGGAGTGGGAAGTTCTCCCGACGTGGAGCCACCGGGAGGGGAATGTTTTGTTGCTCTCCCGGCGCTTCTGGCGGGCCCTCACCGCTGTGGCTGTGGTTGGAGATCGGTCGCGGAGGAGAGTTTCGGTGCTGCGTTGCCGCTCTCCCTGTCCTCCGCGGCCGAGCGGTGCCGCATCGTGTATGCGGCGAGAGGCAAGCGGCGGAGCCGTTCATCTTCTCCGCCGCTGGGAGCCAGTTTATCTAGCTCCCATGGGCCCACAGGCGGTGGACTGCGTGGGAGTCTGCCGCCTCTCAATTGGCCCGAGGAGGTACGGCTCGTACGTCCCCGAGGAGGGGCTGCGTTGGCGGCCAGCCGCGCCGGTGTTCGCGGTCGTATTTCTCTTCCCGTGTCCCCGGCAAAAGCGGTCGAGATGGAACTCCAAAGGTTTTTTAGTGGGTAGGCACGTCACTCTGGCGTGGAGTCCCACATAACCCGACAGCCTCCCCTGCAAGCTGTCGGGTATCCGTAACATGGATCTTTCCTTAGTTAAAAAAAAGGTACCTACATTTCTTTTGCGTAGTATTTGGCTACGCTGATCCGTATATATTTATTTATTTATTTATTTAACTAGTGGGGCAGTTAGGGCATTTAAAATTTTACTTTTAATACGCGTTTTTAGGGTTCCGTAGCCAATGGCAAAAACGGAACCCTTATGGATTTGTCATGTCTGTCTGTCCGTCCGTATGTCACAGCTACTTTTTTCCGAAACTATAAGAACTATACTGTTGAAACTTGGTAAGTAGATGTATTCTGTGAACCGCATTAAGATTTTCACACAAAAATAGAAAAAAAAAACAATAAATTTTGGGGGTTGCCCATATTTAGAAGAAAACTCAAAACAATTTTTTCCTCAAACCCGCTTCAAAAAAAGAGAATGATAAAACTAAAAAAATATATGATGTACATTACCATGCAAACTTCCACCGAAAATTGGTTTGAACGAGATCTAGTAAGTACTTTTAGTTTAGTTAGTAGTAGACGTCACACAGCTTTCCATGCATTGTCATCCAAACGTAACGAGTATACACAATTTCAGCTCAATCGGTGGAAGATATTTGCTACAAAATTGAGTTGCAAGATTTCACCCGAACAACATGGTTACATACATAATTATATTCCAAGTTAAAAAAAAGCTTTAAGTGTTTACAGGTATCTTAAGAGTCGGCAACGCATCAGCACCTCTGGTGCTGCAGATGTCCATGGGCGACGGTGACTACTTTCCATCAGGTGGCTCGTCTGCTCGTTTGCCGTCAAATATACATAAAAAAATGAAAAAAAGCCTACGTTAGGGTCGTATCCAGGCAGCTGGGGTGCGCCTCTGAACCGATCGATCTGGAAGAACTTCTCATCGCCCCACTGCGCGCCGATCTTCACCGTCACCTCGTCCGTGAAATCTGAGTACATCTGAAACAGTAAAAGTAAAGTCAAAAGTCAGAAAAAGTCAAGTAAATATATTAAAACTTATTACTGTGGCTAAGTTAGCATAGCATAGTAAGGTTATAAAACCCTTATTTACTGTATGTTTGCAAATAAATTATTATGATTATAAGGTTACAGTAGAGTGTGCCGCGCGAACGAAGAATGTGAGTTCTGCACAAGCCATTAGGCTGCGCAACACGATTATGTAAAAAAATTAAAACTCTTAAATTTTATATTTTTATAAACGGGACCTGCGAGATGTAAATATAAAGATTTTCATGTGAGAATTATTCTTTTAGACGTAAAATTTATAATTTTTTCGATGGATAATGTTTTTATATTTCTATCTTAAGGCCGTTGGTACCGGAAAAGTGCAAAAAAGGTTAACTTTAAAATTCATCTTCTCCTAAACCACAAATTCGAAACATTTGAAAAAAATATATATATTTTGTATCAACTCACTTACAATATTTTCAACGTATATCTTATTTATATGTGTATTACTTTTGTTGTAAACAAATAAAGAAAACGTTATATTTTTCAGGTATCAATGCTATCTCCTGCTAAACTGCTGAGAGCTTTTAAAATATTTTTACAATAAAACAATTGTCTCAACATGTACTATAACATCAACGTAGCATATGTAAATCAAGCAAAATGTTATTATATAAAAACAGTCTTTTTCGGGATTCCGCAAGTAATAGGTTCGGAGGGTCTCTGCGCGGGCGCGCACGGCAGTACTCGGACGGGAGGGTTGTGTCGCTCGTTGCTCTGCACTTGTTCTCGATCGATTATGCGAGTGTATATGCGGTAGAGCACGTACTTACAATAAGTCTTATCTGTGTGCGGCTTGCGCCGTCAAAGATTAGATACAGTGCAGAGGTTTTCAGTCGATTGAGTTGAGATTAGTGCGCAATAGATGCTTTCGTGATTATGAACTATTTTTGTTGGATCTAATTAATTTGTGCGCATGGACGTTGTGACTATTGATTTTAGTTTTTAGAAAAAATATGCATACAAAATTAAAATATCTCATATTAAATCTCTACCAAGTGGGATTTATATATTTAGACTAGCTCCGTGGCGCAGCGGTCAACACGCCTGCCTGCGACACGGAGTGACCGGGTTCGATCCCCGGCCAGGTCAAGATGGAAAATGATCTTTTTCAGATTGGCCTGGGTCTTGGATGTTTATCTATATATGTATTTGTTATAAAATATAGTATCGTTGAGTTAGTATCCCATAACACAAGTCTTGAACTTACTTTGGGGCTTGCTCAATCTGTGTGATTTGTCCGTATATATATATTTATTATTTATTTATTTATAGACATATCCATAATAAGAAGTCACGAAATCCTGCAAAATTGCACTACCTATTCCGTTTCCCTTCGTGCGCGAGCATGACTCGCACTTGGCCGGTTTTTAGGGTTCCATACCTCAAAAGAAAAAACGGAACCCTTATAGGATTACTCGGTTGTCCATCTGTCTGTCTGTCTATCTATATGTCAAGACCCTTTTTCTCAAGGACGCGTAGAGGTATCAAGCAAATACTCAGGTCTGCTGTCCCTTATGTCAGGCGATGCTGCTAGCAACCCATCACTATTTGATTCCGTTTTCTATCTACACGCCCTCCAATTTGCTAAATGTGGCCATAAGGTCTTATAGACCTAGGCTCTGTCTATCCCGCAAGGGAAAAAGACGTGATACTATCTGTGCCTTGGAGTTGTAAAAAAATCAAACTTCTTAGCCAACGCAATCAAAAGATACAGCTGGTTATGCCGCAAATTTACGTGTTTTTTCGACATTTGAAGGGAATCATAATCTACAGGGTACTTCCCAGGATCGCAGAATCTTGAAGTTTTGTACGAAGCAACATCTTATAGCACAGATAAAGGAAAAATTGCGAAAAGCATAATTTTTTAGTAACATCATATAATCATAAAAATATTTTAATAATTTTTCGACACTCGCAAGGGAATCAACACCTACAGGGTACTTCCCGTAAACTCAGAATCATGAAATTTAGTACGAAGCAACGTCTTATATTATAACACAGACAAAGGAAAAATTGCGAAAAGCATACATTTTTAGTTACATCGTGTATATCAATATAGGGAAGCCTTACTGCCTTACTGCGCGAGTCCGACTCGCACTAGGCCGGTTTTTTTATTTATATAGATTGTATAAGATCTTAATTTTTTTTTCATACCGATTTTTAGCTACAACAGTGGATAGTTTTGGCTACGATTTGGCTATTATAAACCGAATTTCAACCTACTTCATATAATTCATTTAAACTATCTAAACCGATTTTGATGCAACTTCCTTAACAATAAAAATATATGGTCTCAATTTGATCAATGGTTTCCACTGGTGATTCAAAAATTAACCTTGTATTTGTTTGGAACCAATCCAGTTCGAAAAATTCTACAAACATACATAATGAATTGTTAACCGCCATTCATTTTTACTTACTAGATAACCTTTTTAGACGTCAGTAAAAAAACAACAGCAAAAATAGTTCCCATGTGATGTCTGCTTTTTTAGTTTTGCAGTTTTACAACACTATTTTATTGAGAGCATTCCCTAAATGAAATACCTATTTCTTTATTTTCACGTCTGTCTATGTCGCTGCATATTCTTTGAACGCCCGACGTGACGGCGCGGCGGCGACGTACGTACGATCATTATGGTGCGGGGATGCGGGGCTTAGAACACTTAGTTCCGCCCACATGCACAAGGTCATCGGCGACTCCAAGCCCCTTAACATAATGTATCGTTTTTAAATTTCATATTGTGTCTGTTTTAAATTCCAAGAAGGCGGTGATCTTCAAGGATCGACCTAAACTACTTATACAAATATTTTCGATGTGAGTATTTAATTAATCCAGTGAATTGTTCTAGTCATTCCACAATTTCGTGCAGTATGTACCTTCTTAAGTAATATATAAACAAGGCCCATGTCAAAGCTTTTTTTTGATTATACCTAGGTCAGGATTTTCTGTAATTTTTCCATTAGTTTTCGAAATTCAAGACTTTTGCTAAAAATAGTTATGCTTTTGATGATCTTTCTATGGCACAATAGGCTAGTTTCCTAAAAAAATATAATTAGTCCGTCAGTTAGTAATTCGAAAAATATTGGATACGTATTTTTTCTTTTGTCGATTGAATAAAAAATGATAAAGATATAGTCTTTTGAAATTCCGTGTAACGTCATAGTTTGCTACACTTTTTAGCAAACTTTGACGTCACAAGCCCCCACTCCTGAACTTTGACGCGCTTTATCTTTTCCATTTATTGTTTAATTGACAAAAGAAAAAATACGTGTCCAATATTTTTTGATTATCTAACTGACGGACTAATTGTAATGTTATAATTTTGACCCAGGAAACTAGCCTATACTGCTTATGTTATAATGGAGATTGTAATTTTTTCGAACAGTAATCAGTACTAAGATTGTAATTGAAAGTTTTTGAAGTGAAAACTGCCTTAGCGGCGTTGACACTTTTTGGATTGGGTAAAAAAAAAGTTAAACTCGCGTCAGGACACGTGACCTGATTGAAAATTCGTAAGACGGACACGTGACCTGAGACCTCCGTAAAGGTGAGTTTTCACTTCTGCCAGCACTCCCGGAGTGCAACCCGCTGTTTTTTTGGGCAGTACCTTATTCGTGCGAACGAAAAACGTTGCTACAGCGCAAGCCTGCTTAGGCTGCGCAGAACCATTAGGCGATTATGTAAAATAATGAAAAGTCTTAATATTTTCATATTTATATTTTTATAAAAAAAAGAATAAGAAAGGGGGCGACCTTCGAGATGTACATATAAATATTGTCATGTGAGAATTATTGTTTTACACGTAAAAACTACGTTTTTTTTTTTTTTTTAAATAACATATATTATTTTAAATTTCATATGTATCTGTTTCAAATTCCAACAAGAGGGCGATCTTGTTCAAGGATCGATCTAAAGTATACAAATAATTTTGATGTATTTAATTAATTTAGCGCATAGTACTAGTGACTCGAAAACATGTAAATTTTCACAAATTCGTGCAGTACCGCCTTATATATAAAACATATAATAATACATATATAATATAAAATATAATTATATAAAACACATACCCTTGCTAGCATTCCCATATTATTCACAGGCACCAGCCCAGGCGCCAAATTCTTGGACGTATCCAGGATAGTTTCCCGATAATCCCACAGGTATTCGTAGATAGTCTTCTTTACGAACACTTGGCTGTGGTGAGAGGATGCCAGGAATCGGAAGCCGGTGAGGACGAAGTAGTTCGCGTCGTGGAGGTAGGAAGATAGGCCCTGGAAGGAGAAGTAGCTTTCTTTAAGTCATTTAATTAGAATAACTATAGAAGCGTTACTCTCATACAACTAACGATTCATTATCAGTCCCATTTACGTAAACAAACGTAACTCAAATCACAACGAAAAACTTACGCACTCATAGACGAAGATAGTTTGTGATTGGCCGCGTCAAGGTCACGAGGCGGTGCCAACATTTCTAATGAACGCTATGGTGTCAATATAGCGGAGGTAGGTAGACATAGGTAGCTCGCCTCGCTCGCTATGATAAGTTACTCCAGTAGCTGCGCCACTTTACTACACAAGAAGTCATTCTTATCTTAATTCGTTAAGATTTCGCCGATATTCACAAAAAACTATGTCGTTAAATGCTTTTATCGACGCGTCCTTCCGTCACGGAGCGCGTGGTAGACCAGTTCGCGAAAAGATATACTTTTTAAGCCCCGCCCGCTTATATATGCTTTGCGTGGTGTCAGTTTATGAGCGCAATGCTGCTTCCATAGTTTTTCTAATGCAATGCTTTAAGTAGTAGAAGGGCCTATTCTGCGTGCAAGTCACCCAGAACCGCCGGGCGGTCACAAGTAATTGGAGCTAATCTGTCTCTACGCACTCTGTTCCGGTGGCGAGTGCGAGGGGTTCGTTCGGATAGTGGTATTCCTATGGCTATTCGGAGCCAAAGAGGGGTCGGTACGGGGGATGACACCCCTGATCATATGACAATATATGTACTAAAGTGAAATTACTTACCAATAGCGCCAAGTTAGGCACAACCAGTGTGGCGTTGAGATCTATGGCGTTCTGATCGGGTAGGTAGATGGGGTATCTTTTGGCTGTATACGTCAACGTACTGTTCTCATTGAAGACTATGTTCGAATGAAGAAGCTTCTCTCTGTAACAAAAAAATGGTTGCTGTGAGTATGTTTGTTAATTCATAGCGAATCAATGTTCGACGAACAAAAAACAACGAAGGACGTGAAAAGATTTTTTCAGGGTCGGCAACGCGCGACTGGAATCCCTGGTGTTGCAGGCGTCAACACAGGCATAGGGTGGGCCGTATGCCTGTTTAGCTACTAAGTGGTTGGCGACTTCAAATATTTTTTTATTTTATCCTAATCCTAACTAATATTATAAATGCGAAAGTGAGTTTGTTTGTTAGTTTGTTACGCTTTCACGTTGTAACTACTGAACCGGTCATTATGAATTTTGCATACACGTTATCTGGGGTACGGAGAAGGACATAGGGTACATTTATCCCGGGAAAAAGTACTGTTCCCGAGGGATCGACATTGACGCGGGCGAAAGCTAGTATTAATAATATAAGCCGCTGTGAGAGATGGTAATTTTGAAATGGCTGAGGATGCATTCGAGGAAACTCTGTTATAAAACAGAGAGAGAGAGTGAGAGAGGCGTATTACGAATAATTAAATACGTAATTTAAATACACATAAGGTAAATGTACCAGTAGTTGATTCTATAGTGGGAAAAATATACATTTTCTTTTATAACAATGTTTTTATTTCAGTTAGAATTTTCAAAGTAAGTAAAAAATATTAATTAGTCTTTCATTTCTCTTACATTGAACTTAAGTAAAGAAAATCAGTGTTGTTTATTTTAATATAGATTTTTTTCGAGAGGACTAAAATTGTACCAGTAATTGATGGGCAAATTTTCAATTGTCCCAGTAATTGACTATGACTTTTTCAAGCCAGTGAACTAGTACTTGATAAGTACGCCCTTGCCAAAAAAATACAATAAACTAAAAAAAATAGCAATTGTAGATAATAATTTAACAAAACTTCTTAAAATTACGTAAAATCAACATCAACCGGCCAAGTGCGAGTCAGACTCGCGCACGAAGGGCAAAAAAAATCATGTCTGTTGTATGGGAGCCCCCCTTTAATATTTATTTTATTTTTATTTAATTATTTATTTTTAAAATGAATATTTATATATATATTCTGTATATATTTTAAGCGTCTACCTGTTGCCGTTATCAATATCGAGCAAAAACAAGCAGAAATCAAGTTTGTTGTATAGGAGCCCCCTTAAATATTTATTTTATTCATTTTTTTAGTATTTGTATGAACACTTAAAATATACGGCAACAGAAATACATCATCTGTGAAAATTAACTATCATGGTTCATGAGATACAGCCTGGTGACAGACGGACAGACAGACAGACATACATACAGATCCATAAAATAATAAGTACAGCTAAACATCTTGAAATTTCTAAATAGTCAGAAAAATATTAAAATTATTAGAATCATCGCTATTGAGATCTGTCCTACCACCAGAAGGGTTCCGTCCGCTGCATTGTTGCACATTCAGATTCGCTACTTGAATCAATCCATATTTTTTCATAAGTAAATTCTTTTTTCTTTCAGATTCTTTGCGCGGCGTTTATCTTTTTTGTTTTTGTTAGCTTCTTCTTTTTCTTTCTTCAGCTTTTTTCTGTTTCTGTTCAAGTTGTGCAAGCTTATTTCTCTCTTTATTTTTATGGTACTCTTGCCACTTATTTGATGTGACTTCTGGGGGATTTTCTCAGGTTTCGTCTTCTTCTCCTTGTTTTTCTTTTCTTTCGCCCAAAATAAAGAATTTGAAATGGTGTGGTAACAATATTTTATTAATTAAATAAGAACCAGCACTAAAAAAAAAGACAATTTTTCTTCTGTCCTAGTATTTGATATTTTATGTTCCAGTAATTGATACTCCCTATCAACGACTAGTTAGAAGTCACTTAGAAAAGCTATATTTGAAACTGAGATAGTTCAACCTTAAGCTTATTGTAATAGTATAAAAAATCGATCGAATCGAGCAAATGAGAATTTACCTAGTAGATGATAGTTGTATCAAGTACTAGAAATCAGATGATTTTTGTCCTAGTATTCGATACCCTTGTATTTCATTTAATTATTATAAAACTGTTATAAAAAGAAAACATATATATAGTACATACAATCCCAAATAGAATAAAATAAATACTTACCACTTTATGAGCTTAAATTTTGAGTAACACAGTTCGAAACAAGTAAGGTCCTTATCAAATTCGTCAGCATAAACTTTAAGGGTCAACGCGTAATGACACTATTGTAAACAAAATGAAAATGTTAATGTTTGACAGCCAATCACAAAGAAAGTAATTCTGTGTTGGATTCAGAGATGTTGCTACTAGTTTAATTAATAAACGTTTCATTGATACCTGTGGAGGAATTCTTATTATAATGAGTTAAAGTAAAATTTATCAACTTCTAGGGCAATATCAATGACTGGTACAATTACCTTATCTATTTTGTATTTTGCCGTGATAAAGTGTTTTTTTTTAAGATACTAAAGGACCTCTTACATGTCAATTTTATTCTGTTTTTAGTATTTGTTGTTAAAGCGGCAACAGAAATACATCATCTGTGAAAATTTCAACTGTCTAATGGTCTAATTGTCACGGTTAATGAGATATAGCCCGGTGACAGACGGACAGCGGAGCGATATTAATAGGGTCCCGTTTTTACCCTTTGGGTACGGAACCCTAAAAAGCAAACAGTTCATTTGACAGTTGGCATCTATTCATATTTAGGAAAGAACATCTGTCGGGTCATCTAAAAATACAATAAAAATATTTACTTAAAAACTTCCTCAAGTAAAAAAAATACGCACGTGTCTGTTTGTATGATTACATCACGTGAACTTATGTGTCACGAACAGCTTTTTGTGAGCATGTTAGTATTTTGTAGGAGGAAGTCGTCTGTATGTTTTTAATACTTACTGATACAAATATAACATATAATCACGTCTCTTTCTCCTAGGGATAGGTATTAAAACAAAATATAATAAATATTTTAGTTTCCCATACAACAAACGTGATTTTTTTGCCGTTACGTAGTAAACAAGGAACCTTTAGGTATAGTTTCGCCATATCTATCCGTTTGTACGGTTTCACTCAGAGATAGAGACTAGTACTAGAAAGCGGTAACTTGGTACGGATATGTTATTAATCATGGCGAAAAAGTGATAAAATACCAGTAATGATTTTGGCTAGCTCCGTTGCGCAGCGGTCACGCCAGCCTGCGACACGAGAGTGCCCGAGTGGTTCGATCCCCGGCCAGGTCAAGATGGAAAATGATCTTTTTCAGATTGGCCTGGGTCTTGGATGTTTATCTATGTATGTATGTATTTGTTATAAAATATAGTATCGTCGAGTTAGTATCCCATAACACAAGTCTCGAACTTACCTTGGGGCTAGCTAAACCTTGCATTTTTTTCTATCGAGAAAATTTAACACAATTGTGATTTTGGTTCATCAGATAGTTACCAGAGTTAGTCCTGAACTTTGCTGCATTTTTATTTAAACTTGAGTATTTCATTATTGTAAAATTTTTATTTCAATTTGTTACAAATATGTGAAAGCGTAGCCCTTCAGGCACGTAGTGACCAATACTGGATAACTTTGACATCCAAGACCCACGACACCCACCCACCCATCTGAAAAAAATCTTTTTCCATCTTGACCTGACCGGGGATCGAACCCGGGACATCCGATGTGGCAGCCGGGCACGATGGCCACTAGGCCACAGAGCTCGTAAAAGTAATATTATTATGTAGTTTACTTTAGGGTAAAATGTTTATACATAGCATGGATGCCCACGGCAGAAGGTGATTATCCCACATTAACTGTTATCGCCCATCAGCTGTTGAGTTCAACCTTCTAACAATGGTTATGGGATGGGAACCAACTATAAAAGGCAGTCACGAAGTCATAAGGCGCCGGCGCTAGTCCTAAATGAGACAGGGCGATATTGTCTTACTGCGCCCTTTCATCCATCCATCTTAACAATACTCAATTCTTTATTGCTTCCTTAATGTTACATATGATGTTTTATTAAATTTTAATCAATTAAGAACCCTGATGGGCCCAGCAATAGGAGAGGGGCCCTCAGTTACCGCGAGGCCATATCCGGCCGCGTAACAATTAAAACTCTATTGTGTCTGCGTTTCCACGATTGACGGGTTAAATCTTAAAGAAATTTATTATATGTGACGTTCCACGTATCTTATGGACGCTGGAACTTACGACATTGTGTTTATTTTAGCCACGGTATCATTACCGTGTTTAAGCTAAGTAAAATTGTAAATAACGTCACACGTTAAGGGAGGGGAGGAGTCATTTAATTTAATTTCAAACGAAGTGTGATAACGGGAGATGAGGGGTAAGTTTAGTCATAGACTTTTTGCAATTATTTACTAAAATAATTGGATTATTTTAGTAAATAATTGTTGTCACTATCACTACATAGCATAAAACAAAGTCTCTTTCCGTTGTTTGTCCCCGTGTGTGCTTTAGAACTACGCAATTACAATTACGGATTTTGATGCGTTTTTTAAATAGATATAGTGATTCAAGAGGATGTTTTATATGTATAATACATGCATAATATAGTAGAGAATTATTTTGCGCTTCTAATAAAATAATGTAGTACAATATTGTACACCTCAAAAAGATCTACAAAAAAGTCCGCGATGTTAAGTATATGTCTATCTCATAAGGATAACCGACAATTACCATTTTTTACTTGTACCCGTATAAAGCCACCTACTAATACAGATACATTTTTGTAGTAGGTACAATTTCTGGGCGGCAAAATGTAAGATGCCCGGGGCGCCAACTATTGAAATACGCCATTATAATCATAAGTATCCTTAACACAAGGCCTTGCCCAGAGACGGTTAGTTACTTAATAGTATGTAGTCTAAAAATATTAGTGACATCTTCACCTTATTGATTCCACATCCGTATTGATTAAAAGATTGAGATCCAACGGCGATGGAAACTTGTTGAATCATAAGAAACTAGCTTTCGACCGCGGCTCCGCCCGCGTCAATGTCGATCCCTTAGGAATTCCCGGGATAAAAGGTAGCCTATGTCCTTCTCCGTACTCCAGAGAACTTGTATGCAAAATTTCATGATGATCGGTTCAGTAGTTACGGCGTGAAAGAGTAATAAACAAACTCACTTTCGCATTTATAATATTAGTAAGGATTTGCAAGCGTGATAAAAAAATATGTAACTACAATATTTCAATATAATAATTTTCTTTCATAAAATGTTTTTCTTTTCTAAAATGTGTCAAATATTAAATAACAAAAATGACTGTCTTTTATATTTTTCATGGAATGCAGTAACTGTCTCCGTGGTCCAGTGGTTAAGGCGTTTGCCTGTAGACCCGGGGGTCGTGGGTTCGATTCCCACGGGAAACATACTTTATTTAGTTGTTTCTAGTTTGGTTAGGACATTGCTTTCCAATTTGGTTAGGACATTGCAGGCTTGAATCACTTGATTGTCTGATAATAAAGATGATTCCGTGCTTCGGAAGGCACGTTAAGCCGTTTGGACCCGGCTGCCATTTCGTAGTCGTTAAAGGAACCACCTGAGAGGCGGTTTCGAGGAATTCTGACACCAGGGTGTGCATGGTCGACTGACCGTGACACCTGCTCGAAATGATGATGATGATGTAATGCAATGAATTGGGAAACGCAAAATAAAACCAAAATCCATAACTGAACTGAAAACCTAGTTCTAGCCGATGTTACATAGGTTGCACCTAAGTTTAACCACTGATGTACGGCTGCACCCAATTCTAGCCGCTAAGATAAAGGCTTTACCTAGTTCTAACCGAAGATAAGTAGGATACACCTAAGTTTAACTGCATGTTTGGCTAGCTCCGTGGCGCAGCGGTCATCACGCCAGCCTGCGATACGAGAGTGCCCGGGTTCGATCCCCGGCCAGGTCAAGATGGAAAATGATCTTTTTCAGATTGTCCTGGGTCTTGGATGTGTATCTATATATGTATTTGTTATAAAATATACTATAGTTGAGTTAGTATCCCATAACACAAGTCTCGAACTTACTTTGGGGCTAGCTAAATCTGTGTGATTAGTCCGTATATATTTAAAAAAAAAAAATTACCTGGCTGCACCTAGTTGTACCCGGCTAGAACTAGGCGTAGCCGCACTTCGCCTATTAGCCGTAATATACAAATGAATCCCTATTTACCTTGGTCACGGCATCACGTGTTCACGGCTGGACCGATTTGGCTAATTCTTTTTACCCGTGTTTGTTTTTCTCAGGAGAAGGTTCTTATAAAAGAAAATAGGTATTAAGACAGTTGCGTCGAAAGAAAAAAAAGTTGGTTTCTATTTTTTATGACATAGGATGGCAAACGAGATAATAAAGACGAAATAAACTACGAAAAGAATGTATGTGAGAATACTTACAAGTACACTATAGGCCCAATTTCCACAACATTAATCTTCTTGTCCAATCCCTCCATAAACCGATCGTGGTTGGTCACATTGAACACGTACACCCTTAGACGCACTTCATCAGGTGGATCTGCCCACCACTCGTAGGGAGGGAAGCCTGCAAAAGAACTTCGCATTAGCAAAGAATATACAGCGTGATTTTGAACCTCCTAGCTATATTGCAATCTGGGAATCAGAATCCCTAATGAAATACAGATTTGTAAGAAAAAAAGGTAAAAAACGAAAAAAATAATTTAACCTTTCATAGAAATTTGTCCAGCTGATCGGCGACTTTGTATGGGAAACCTAATTTTCTTTTTCGTTTTTCACCTTTTTTTCTTGCATTTCTGTGTTCCATTAGGGATTCTGATTCCCAGGTTTCAATATAGCTATGGGGTTCTAAATCACGTTGTATACCTACACTACGCGAAAAGAAACGACTCTTAAGCATGTGTGCACGCAAAATCGCTTGCGGCTATTATTATTTATTGAGAGTATTAGTTATTGAGATAGGACGCCGTTTGAGGAACAAACTATATGACCACCGCTCCGAATGGTATCTGGTTCAGAAGATATCCATTGCTATTCATTGAGGTAATGCCGCTAGTGGGTACCTTTGAGCCGGGTACGGAGTGGTATATGTGATTAAAAAAAGGAATCTACCGTTATAATAAGTATTTTTATGATCATTGTACTTAAGTATAATGTAATAACTATGTTTAATAATCTGAATAAAGTTAGTAACAGTTGTATAGTTTTGAGGTTACAGAACAAAGAAAACAGATTGTGTGTTCGGTATGAACACAGCATAATCTGCTGACGATGCAGTTACTTCGATCAAATATAATGGTAGATACACGATTCGCGCCCGAAAAGTGGCACCGGCAAAACAGCGCACTAATCGAGTTTCGGAGCTGTTTTGTCCACAGTTTCAACAAACCGCGCTAGCACTCACACGTCTCGCGATGACGAAGGTACAGTGAAAAGATGCAAAAACCACGCGTCAAAAGTGTATAGAATAGAATATAGAATAGAAATATTTATTTGCATGATTAACGAAAGTATACAATCAGTCTGCATGCGGGCGTGCAAGTATATATATATATATATATATATATATATATATATATATATATAATTTATGTGGTTGGAAATTAAAATATTAAACAATCGTCTTATTTTCATAGCGTCAAAAGGTAATTTCTCTATATTTAGACAACAAGTAATAAACTCAACGTTGAAAAAGAAATATTGAGTGTCATACTTTCAGTATGTACCGTTTTTGTTATTGTTTGTAAGTATCTTGGACGAATAAAGTAAGTATGCATGATGTTTTGGCTCGGGGTCATTATTTAGGCTTCATTTTGTATGAGACTGTGCATCTACCATTATATTTGATCGAAGTGCAGTTATGTTCTGCGGCCTTGACACACTACCGCTTCCGGTAGTCTGGTCAGCCCGGTCACTTGAATTTGGTTGTTTGGTAAGCCCATGGGTTATTTGAGTTGCGTTATGTTTGTAATGAGTTCATGATTATCGTCTTACAGTGATGGATTCCGTGGTTAAAGGCACATCATCATAATCATCATCATGTCTTTTTAGTCTCCACTGCAGGAGCATGACCCTCTCTGTACTACCGGAGCCATACTTGGCCAGAGCAGACAGAGGATTTGGCCTACACTGAGATAGCACCGTATATGGTCCCAACGGAAGACCAATGCTGGACTTAAACATCCGACAAATGCTGAGTTGGGTCCATGTTTGGAGAACCTTATTGTTTTTACTCCAATTTATCCATAATATTTAAAGAGTAAGTACTGTTATTGTATAGTATTTTTGGTGTCTTTGTATGTTAGTCTGTAATTGGTTTCTCCTAATAAAGTAAATCTTATCTTATCTTATCTTACACTCTCCTCGCTGGCCAGACGGGTTGGAGAGGTCTCAGCAATGTTTATAAGCTTTATTTAGCTTGTATTTCCTAAGTCACCTCTTACGACCTCCATGGGAAGACTAGGAGTGGTCCTATTCTACTCTGCCGGAAATCACACGGCTAAAACCCAACGGCTTAAAAGCACGTTTAGCCGTTGGTCCCGGAGGTTTGTAAGGATCGTATCAAGTGGAGGTCATTTGCCTGTGACTTGAGATGGGTGACCGCAAGTGGTACAAACAATTCTCGAGCTCTTCCGTGCTTCGGAAGGCATGTTAAGCCGTTGGTCCCCATTGATGGCAGATGGCGTTAAGCTATGTCAGATGCCTTTAGGCAGCTTGAAAAATCTGACACCAATGTTGGCCACTTACACACACGAAAAACAAAAGGGGACGTGGCACGCGCGCCGTCAATGCGCTCGATCAGCCGGCCTATTTGCTAACTCAGTGACCAACGTTTTGATAGTCATTTCAAAATACATCGCGGATTTCCTATGTTTGACTATTTTTATTAAAGATATATAAAACGTAATGTACTTTGAAATGACTATCAAAACGTTGTACACTGAGTTAGCAAATAGGCCGGCAGCTCACTTGACTCACCTAAGTAGTTTGTCCCGCGACGCGATCGCCAAAAAGGAACAAAGGTGAGATTTACGTGAAAAAAAATCGAAAAATGCCGAAATGTATGCTATTCAAACATCTAAAGTGGAAAGTCCTAGTGAAACTACTCACCGGTAAATAAAAAAAAAACCGGCCAAGTGCGAGTCGGACTCGCGCACGAAGGGTTTCGTACCGTTATCTATGAAAACCGCAAAAAAATCATGTCTTTTGTATGGGAGACCCCCTTTAATATTAATTTAATTATTTATTTTTAAAGTGAATATATAACTAAATATTCTGTGAATATTTCAAGTGTCTACCTGTAGCCGTTATCAATAACGAGCAAAAACAAGCAAAAAAATCACGTTTGTTGTATAGGAGCTGTTGCGTCTTCCTGAAAGAGTCACTGCATTCTCCGATCAACCCCAGAATCACAGCAAGAGAAACAGTAAGCACTGACCTTGGATCCAGGTGGACAGGGCTCTGGGAAGAAATCGCCTGCGGCAGGCCTCGTGGCGGCTGGTTGGCAATTTCCCGGGCTTGAACTGTATTCCTTTTCTTACTGCTGACACTAGTGGTACACCAACACACACGCACGGGTTGTTTTCGGCTAGCGAAGCTCTTAGGAGACGTTATTTTAAGAAATTATATCAGCACAAGCGGCGCGCTAACATGACTCGAACGCCATATTTTTTTGACTGTCTTTTCGGCCAATCACAGGCCGTCGCGGCGAATTAGGAAATATGTATGGAAGGGGAAACGGAAATATAGATAGGTAATTTTATTAGGGTTTTAAAGTTAATGCTTACACATTTTCCCCCACCTGAAATCCACAAGGGTTTCACAGAGAATGCAAATTGAAAGATAAAAAAAAAACAAAAGCAATAGCTACGCACTATTGCAAGAATATCTAGAAATATTATTTTCGAAAGATAAAGTAATAAATAAGTTTTAACTAGCCTAAGGATTGGATAGTGTGTATTTATGTTTTAGTAATTTATGAAAAATATCTTAATTAATTGGTAAGGGACAAACCTTTACTACCGGCCTACGAAAGGTCTTTCCGTTAGCAGTTCGGAAAGTAACCACTCTGATTACTTGATCCGAACCAGCATGCACTTGCACAATACGTGCCAACTTCCAAAACATCGGCAGAAGATTAGGTTCGTTAACTATGACCAAGTTATCTATTTTAATATTTGGTTCATGTACGAACCTTTTGTTCTTTCGTTGTAATGTATGAAGATAATCACGCTGCCATACGCGCCAAAATCTCTGGGTAATTTTCTTAAGCATGACCCAACGAGAGAGCGGACACGAAATAAAACATCTAACACACTTTGACAGCACGGTACGTATCAGAAGTCTCAATCCAATTATCCAAAACTGGCGTTGAATAAGAGATTGTAAGGTTCGAGGTCCACAATGCAAATATTTTTTATGAAAATGTTTTATTATAATTTTAGATATTGGACATTGTTTATGTAACAAAAAAGGGTGTAACGCAGATGGTGACAGATTAGCCTCATCGATGCGTTCCCCCACCCGCACGATCCCATCATCGTCCAGGAAAGGTGAAAGTCTTTGAATGGATTTTACACATGGTTCATTATCTCGCACTCGACTGACTTCGGAAGACATATAATGATACGGACTCAATTTAAATAATACTTTGGTTAACTTCTCGAGTTCAGGACTACTGAGAAATGAAAAAATTCGATTTTGCCTTGCAACCCTCGAATTTGAAATAAATCTAATACACCATGCTACAATTCTTAGAATTTTTGTAAAAGAGGAATGTCTGGCAATTAAGTCCAGAAGTGGGTTTCTCACATTAATCACGTGAAGACTTTTAGTTTCTAGTGATTTAAACTCGGGTAAGTATTCTTTTGGAAGTAGAACCCGTTTGTTAGGCCATTGACTAGGCAAATCCTGTAGCCAAGAAGGACCTTTCCACCACAGAGGATGGTCTATAAGCTCTGGACAGGACACTCCGCGACTACAACAGTCGGCCGGGTTATCCTTAGACGAAACATAATACCAGTGATCGGTACTAATCAAGTCAGTTGCTTGAATGACACGATTGGCTACATACATTTTTAACAAATGAGGGGCTGTATTAAGCCATGACAAGGTAGTGCTGCTGTCTGAATAAGCTCGAATAGAATTAATAGTTATATAGTCTTTAAGCAAATTATACATGTGCGATAGAACTTTTGCTAGAAGCACCGCTGCGCTTAGCTCGAGTCTATTTACCGTGGTAGGTTTTAAAGGAGCTACTCTAGATTTTCCAATCAGTAAACTAGTCGCAGTAGAAATTCTGGGCTCATTAGTAACCACACAAATATACACACAACAACCATAGCCTTTCAGAGAACCATCACAGAAACCTACCAAGTGTACTTCCATCGGATTGGAAGGTATAACTAACCGCGGAAGAGAAATTTTTTGTAAATCAGACAAATTGGCCGCTATTAAATGCCATTGTTTGGTTAAATGTTTTGGAATAGTCTCATCCCACGATAAATTTAACCGCCATATTTCTTGCAACAGCGATTTTGCTGCAAAGACCACTGGGCATATCCAACCGAGTGGATCGAAAATGCGGGCTACTAAAGAGAGTATGGATCTTTTAGTAAATTTGACTTCGAACGAGTCTGAAAAGGCATATGAAAAAGAATCATTAATGGGATTCCATCGTATCCCTAATATTTTGACAAACTCATTTCCCGATTCATCGAAGGATTTGGAACTTTGACAAAATTCAGGAGGAACATCCTTAAGAAGACGAGGATCGTTGGTAGTCCATTTACGTAGTTCAAAGTGAGCCTTGGCCAACAAAGATGTGATGTCGGCCTTCAGCTTGATCGCCTCTTCAAGGGAAGAGCCGCCAGTTGTGATATCGTCCATAAATGTCTCTTGGGTGATAACCTGGGCTACACGACTTGAGTACTCAGAACCATGATCTTCAACAAGTTGATGAAGTGTTCGAATGGCTAAATAAGGTGAATTACTAACTCCGTACGTGACTGTCTTAAGTTCGTACTCCTTTAAGATATCAGTTGGATCATTACGCCAAAGCACGTGTTGATAATGCCTTTCCTCGGGTCTTATCAATATTTGCCGGTACATACGACGGATGTCGGCAGTAAAAACTATTTTGTGAAGTCTAAATTTTGTCACTAAATCGACAATATCCACTTGCAGCTTAGGACCCACATGAACAATATTATTGAGTGACAGATTATTCGAGGTCCGACTACTGGCATCGAAGACTACTCGTAAACGTGTCGTTGTACTATCGGGTCGTATTACACAATGGTGAGGAATAATATAACGGTCAGTAGACAAAGATTCAGCAGGCTGCATATGTCCCAGCTCTTCGTACTGCTGCATAAATTCCTTATACTCCGTTTTCAACTCAGTCTGGCTGGCAAGACGCTTTTCCAAGTTGAGAAAACGGTTAAGAGCCTGATGATATGATTCTCCTAAGGCTGGAGTATCATCTTTAAGCATAATTGGTACAACATAACGACCGTCGGAGGTACGATATGTGCCATTTTTATATTTTTGTTCACATATTTCATCCTCAGGACCGGAAATTTTACATTTCGACGGTTCTTCGGATTCCCAAAACCGTTGAACGATCTCATCGAGCGCACAAGAAGACGCGATGAGTGACGTAACGGGTGTGGCTGGAGTTTGAGCCACTTCACATATTTCATCCTTAGGACCGGAAATTTTACATTTCGGCGGTTCTTCGGATCCCCAAAACCGTTGAACGATCTCATCGAGCGCACAAGAAGACGCGATGAGTGACGTAACGGGTGTGGCTGAAGTTTGAGCCACTTCACATATTTCATCCTTAGGACCGGAAATATTACATTTCGACGGCTCTTCGGATTCCCAAAACCGTTGAACGCTCTCATCGAGCGCACTAGAAGACGCGATGAGTGACGTAACGGGTGTGGCTGGAGTTTGAGCCACTTCACATATTTCATCCTTAGGACCGGAAATTTTACATTTCGGCGGTTCTTCGGATTCCCTAAAACGTTGAACGATCTCATCGAGCGCACCAGAAGACGCGATGAGTGACGTAACGGGTGTGGCTGGAGTTTGAGCCACCACGTTTTGAAGAAACTGACCACTTATCACCCAGCCGAATACACTAGACAGTGCACATGGAAAACCAGGACCTGGGCAATAACGTGAACCAGTATATATCTGGTCAAAACAGTCTACTCCTAACAACAGATCGATCGGACCCGATTTATCAAAATCTTGGTCGGCGAGATCCAGATGTTTAAACTTTTCCTTGACAACTGATGGTAATGGGGTTGAAGGAACCATTGAAGTGATTTTAGGCAAAACCACTAATGGTATATAAAATTGGGGCGAGTCATTTGACTTAGGCACAATAGAGCCAAAAGTATAACCTTTAATATTACAAACATAATTTTGACCGAGACCGGTTACATTTAAATTACACTTTTTTATATGTAAACTGAACACACAACTAACTGTCGCACACAGCTACTTGTAATGAAAGAGTCCATCGAGCCACTATCTATGATTATACGAGCATACTGCAATGAACTATCCACTCTTCTCAACCGAACCACTGCTGAACCAATAATTTTGGTACTCATAGGTGACTTTGACATGTTTGGCTGAGTTGTACAAGTTAGGGAAGTGCTCATATTGGAATTCTCAGAAACCTTTAGGTCAATGGTATTAGCTAATAAACTTTTATGTTCTTCATGTAATAATGTGTTATGTCTTGAGTTACAAATGAAACACATGGACTTAGACTTGCAGTCTGCACTAGTGTGACCGGGCCTTAAGCAGTTTTGACATAATTGTAACTCTTTAACTATTTTTTGTCGCTGTCCTATATTCATAGAATGTACTTTACCACAGCGATACATTGAATGATTTTCATGACAATACGCACAGACAGCCTGATTAGGTTTATTATTATTTGAGTTCGAAGAAGTAATTAAGGAAGAATTTGATTGCCGAGAAAAATTATCTTTCTTTGTATTATTGTGGTTTTGTTTATTTGCAGAATTGAATGACTGTAAATTACTAGGTTGACTAACCTCTAATACCTTTATATAATTCTGTAAATAAACAATCAAATTATTAAATTTAGGAATTTCTTCGGTATTTTGTAATTCAAACCTTTTCCTAGTTTCTGTATCAAGCGGCCGAGATGCTATGTAAAATAAAAGAAATTCACTTAAATCATCAATATTTAACCCGCGCAAGGCACTAACACATTCATAAAGTGTGTTGGTTAATTGTGATAAGTTTGATAATGATGGCCGTTGGATCGGATTTAATTTTATTATTTTTTCTAAATAAGCGGTGGCTAAAATACGTTTATTATCATACCTGTCTAGCAACGCTGCATAAACAACAGAATAATTAGCTGATGTTATAGGAACACCCTTAGCTAGTGTCAGAGCATACCCAGACAGACATGACAACAAATAGTAAAATTTCTCTGTGTCCGACAACGAAACATTATTATGCACAAGCGACGTATAACTGTCTTTAAACATCTGCCAGTTCTCTATATTACCATCAAACTTAGCTATTTGCAATTTAGGTAATTTCACTTGAGAGTTGGAATGCGCATGACCTTGACACAGTTCCGAGCGCGAACTGACGTCGAGAGAGTCAGCAAACTCAATGACAAAATAGTATAACTCGTCAAATGACAACAAAGCATTATTATCGATAACAAATTGAGGATTTAGTTTAAGTTGCAACTGGTTTACACGATCGTTGCATTCCATGAAATTATCACGAATTTTATCAATTCTTTTATACCTAGCTCGAAAGGATGCTAATTTAGTTTTATTTTCTTTCGTAATTTTTGCTAAGTCATAAAGTATTTGCATATTTTTAAACTCATATTCACGTTTTTTAATGGTTGACATTAATTCTCCTTCTGCCATGTTTTCGCTAAGCACTAATTGTAAAAGTACGAGTAAGGTAGGTAGGTAGCAAAAGTTTAAATGGAAACTGAGTAATGGAACAGATATTCACAAAACACGTAGGTTTTAAAACTACGGACTATTACTTATAATCATAAATACACACCTCGCTGCTATTAATTAACCTTAGGTAGGTATCTAGGCTATCCAAAATAGTTCGAAAGCCTGAGTAACAAGATAGTACCTTATGGCATAGAAATCGAACGATTAAGGGATTATTACAAGGGAATTAACGAGATAAGAAGTATGTACTCGTAAGCAATAGGTATTTACTATGGTATGGCACAGGTATGGAATTTCCTGTTTGATCCGAGATTGTTAGACAAATAGACGAATGCTAGGTGGGTAAGTACCTAGTTAATTTGAATCTATAATAAGTCTATTTATGAATAAATTAGTTATCCATATTTGTAAATAACTTTAATTGAAAATATTGAAATTAAGTGGGTAAATTTGAAATAAGTACGTGAGGAATGTCCTCACAGGAGGTACCATAAATTAATGTTGCGTCTTCCTGAAAGAGTCACTGCATTCTCCGATCAACCCCAGAATCACAGCAAGAGAAACAGTAAGCGCTGACCTTGGATCCAGGTGGACAGGGCTCTGGGAAGAAATCGCCTGCGGCAGGCCTCGTGGCGGCTGGTTGGCAATTTCCCGGGCTTGAACTGTATTCCTTTTCTTACTGCTGACACTAGTGGTACACCAACACACACGCACGGGTTGTTTTCGGCCAGCGAAGCTCTTAGGAGACGTTATTTTTAGAAATTATATCAGCACAAGCGGCGCGCTAACATGACTCGAACGCCATATTTTTTGACTGTCTTTTCGGCCAATCACAGGCCGTCGCGGCGAATTAGGAAATATGTATGGAAGGGGAAACGGAAATATAGATAGGTAATTTTATTAGGGTTTTAAAGTTAATGCTTACACAGGAGCCCTCTTAAATATGTATTTGATTCTATTTTTTAGTATTTGTTGTTAAAGCGGCAACAGTTATATATCATCTGTGAAAATTTCAACTGTCTAACTATCACGGTTCATGAGGTACAGCCTGGTGACAGACGGACAGACAGACAGACAGACAGACGGACAGCGGAGCGAAATTAATAGGGTCCCGTTTTTACGGTACGGAACCCTAAAAAACGTATTAAAGTATTGTGGTGCGTTAGTAGTATGCTTGAAATGAGGCGACGCTAGTTTTTATAGAAATCACGCGTAATAACACGTCATCATCATCATCATCATCGGCACGTTAAGCCGGTGGTCCCGGCTGCCATTTGGTAGTCGTTAAAGGAACCACGTCAGAGGCCGAGAGGCGGTTCCGAAGTACTCTGACACCAGGGTGTGCATGGTCGATTGACCGTGACACCTACTCGAAATGATGATGATGATAACACGTCTAATGTGTTTCTTGTTCTGTGGGGGGAAGGTATGTATGTTTGGTAGACTTCTTGCGACTGAGAAGATGATGATGATGAAACAACGAAAAATTTTAAAAGTTTCGTCTGGGAGAGAATCATCATCATTCCGAGTAGGTGTAACGGTTAATCGACCACACACCTTGGCGTCAGAATTCTTCAGAACCGCCTCTCGGCCTCTGACGTGTTTCCTTTAACGACTATTACATAGCAGCCGGGACCAACGGCTTAACGTGCCTTCCGAAATACGGAACCATCTTTATTATCAGACAATATTTCTAACTTTATAATTACAACCTCCGTGGTCCAGTGATTAAGGCGTTTGCCTGTTGACCCGGGGGTCGTGGGTTCGATTCCCACCGGAAGCATACTTTGTTTAGTTGTTTCCAGTTTGGTTAGGACATTGCAGGCTTGAATCACCTGATTGTCTGATAATAAAGATGATTCCGTGCTTCGGAAGGCACGTTAAGCCGGTGGTCCCGGCTGCCATCTGGTAGTCGTTAAAGAAACCACGCCAGACGCCGAGAGGCGGTTCCGAAGAACTCTGACACCAGGGTGTGCATGTTCGATTGACCGTGACACGTACTCGAAATGATGATCAGACAATCAGGAGAGAAGAAAAACGTAGAATGTACCAGCTGCTTCTTTTTCCGCGCGGATCATAGAAACGGGCCGACGGAATGGGCGAAATTTTGAGGAATCGTGTTAAGGAGGCGATGCGGCTAGCAATCTATCACTATTTTGAATCCGTTTCCACCTACACGCCCAACATACTAAACGTGGCTTTTATGTCTCACAGAACTAGGCTCTGTCTACTAAGTGAAAAGGCGTGATATGTATGTAGGTACCTATGTTATGGCAAAGAATATGTATGGTGAAATTTTTATCGTTTTGGACCCTTAAAGGGGTGACTCAGACCATCAATATGAACAACTTTTTCTATGGGACCAATGCAGGGAACTCAAAAAAAATTTCGTCATTTCCATACAAAAGAGCTCCGCCCCGCCCGGCCAGTTTGTACGGTAATGTCGAATTTCTTTTTTAGTTCCCAGCATTATTCCCATAGGAATAGTTGTTCATTTTGATGGTCTAAGTCACCCCTTTAAGGGTCCAAAACGATCAAAATGTCACCATGTATACACGACGCGCTTAATAATAATAATAATTCATTTATTTCGGTTTCCCATATAATGTTAGTAACAGTTTGACTAAAACACCTATATTAGTATAAATTTATAATTTTACTACCTTTCGCCCGCGGCTCCGCCCGCGTCAATGTCGATCCCTCGGGATTGGTATTTTCCCGGGATAAAAGGAAGCCTATGTCCTTCTCCGTACTCCAGAGAACTTGTATGCAAAATTTCATGATGATCGGTTCAGTAGTTACGGCGTGAAAGCGTAACAAACAAACAAACAAACAAAAAAACAAACAAACAAATTCACTTTCGCATTTATAATATTAGTAAGGATTTTATATCCGACCTCCTATAGCCACCAGCATGCAGCGCCTCAATATGGTACAATCAGGGCGTGAGGCTAACATCCTTAGGATGGTGTTGTTGCTGTTCCTCACACACTGCAAAAAGGAGGCCGCCTTTTTGCGTATCACGGCATGAAACCCGTCAACCCTGGCCTCCGCAAACATCCCTGATGCACTGCTGGACCGTGACCTGCTTAAATGCTGGACCGTGGGTCAAGGTCACTGAAGCTCGAATCACACGTACAGGGGAGTGTCGCAGCTGTGGTTGTGGGGTCCTCATACGTGGTACGAATTTATTCCTCCTTACCTGGCCTCATATTCAGTTTCTCCCTCAGCATAACGTCTAGTGGCGTGTAAACGAACCCACTGACAGACAGGAACAACAGCAGAAGACCCCACACGCACTGAGCCACCGTGTCTGAAACAATAAACAAGTTTTTTTTGGTAAAACTGCATTTTTTGTGACCAGCTAACTAACTATTTTAAACGAATCCACATTGAAAAATGAAAAAAATCATTACTAATATTATAAATGCGAAAGTGGGTGTTTGATTGTTTGTTTGTTACGCTGTCACGCCGTAACTACTAAACCGATCATCATGAAATTTTGTGTACAAGTTCTCTGAAGTACGGAGAAGGACATAGGCTACCTTTTATCCCGGGAAAATGTATTATTCCCAAGAGATCGACATGGATGCGGGCAGAGCCGCGAGCGAAAGCTAGTATTTTATAAACGGTTCATAACTGACGGAGTTCTGAGGTAACAAACATTTTATAAAAATACAGCCGAATCCATAACCTCATCCTTTGAAGTCGGTTAAAAATTTTAAATATGTGATGAAAAAGAACTTGCTACAAGTAGGATTTTCATCACATCTATTTTTAAGTATATCGGTAATAATTGATAACAAAATTGGACCTTGAATTTTAAATTTGTCATCATCACCATTACAGCAGTTAGATTACAATTGTTCCAGACGATTTTTTTATAAACAACTAGTAGTTTATCGATTTTTCAAATATAAAAAACGTCGTCTCTTTATGTTGTCATCACAAAATATCGTCTATGACTTAATTGTGTCTGCGCTGCTGGCTTTTACGATCCAAACAAGGACAGAAAATAAAAAAAAAATGCACAAATCTTTACAGGAACGTTCATTTTATTTTTATTCAATTAATGATTACCTAGCACTTGGAGTAGAATTTAATGCTGTTGATCTATATTAAGTATAAAAATAATTAACTGATATATTGACTTAAGACCTAATTAGAGTTATTTACTGTTGAAACTTGCTATAAATAAATAAATAAATATATACGGACAAATAACACAGATTGAGCTAGCCCCAAGGTAAGTCCGAGACTTGTGTTATGGGATACTAACTCAACGATACTATATTTTATAACAAATACATATATAGATAAACATCCAAGACCCAGGCCAATCTGAAAAAGATAATTTTCCATCTTGACCTGGCCGGGGATTGAACCCGGGCACTCCGTGTCGCAGGCTGGCGTGTTAACCACTGCGCCACGGAGCTGTCATACAGCAATATTGACATAAATTATGAGTATCTAATACATAATGATGTTTCTTTTATAAAATATGGCCTTTGTATACTGTTTTCAACGGTTATATAGGTTTCTATATTTTAAATAACACCTGTATCATACCCCATTACAACAAATAAATAAATTTGTATAGTGAAAAAAAAAAACATTATTTTTCTTTTGTCCCAGATTAGCATTGAGCAATTTATTTTTGTTCTAACCAATAACTATCCTACGTATTCTGTTTAAAACTTTTGCACTTTAAACACATAATTATTAATAACGGTTGTTAACACGAACGTTAAAAATATTTATTTCCGCTAACGTATCTATGGAGTTACTTACATCTATCGGTCTCGTCTCCCACGATGGATATAACTCCAAAACGGAAATAAACTAAAAAGGTTCGTGCTAAGTCCCTGCTAATTGTACGGTCACCTGCAAAAGTCCATCATAGCCATGGTAAAAATCGATTGCACTGATTAGTAAGGCATATTATTATAATAAGTACTTATTAGTTTTGCAGGTCACCGTACCTACGTATTATCAAAGACAATATTATATTGTCTTTGGTATTATTAAGAACCTACTTAGTATAAGTAGTTCATTGTCTTTGTTAAGTGTACTCAGCCAAAGATGTCGTTATAAAATAATCACTGATTATTACCGCCTTAGTCAGAATCACGACTTTTTAATTATTCTTAACCTCAAAACGTGGTTATTTGTTCTCAATGCCTTGGATGGAAGTATTGTTTTTTTAATATTTTTTTTATAACGTTAATAATAAATGGCCAAGCGTGAATCGCATTTAATTTAGCAGATACAGCAAGGGTTGCGTACCAACGTAATGTTGTCTACAAAATCTACGTTACATTGATGTATAAGAACGTTTAAAACCTTGGTCCTAGTTTAAAACCTCTTTCAAGCGACCTCTCTTAATAAGGTAACAAAATTTTTAAGTGTTATATTTTGCATTCACAATGCTATTTTGCCGCCCGCTTGAAATTTTATCACCATATTTTATTTCTTAATTTAATAAGATTATGCTAACAAAACTCTTTTAACAACGAATACTATTGTTATTAAAGTTCTTAATTATCTGTGGTGTGTCTCAATAATTAAGGAGCAACTTTGGGAGTTCTTGGCGGGAATTTTATCGACTTTATAATGTGCAATCGGAGTAATTTGGTGTTATAAATGCCCATGTTTATGAACAATGCGACGCGCGAGCCGAGCGAACGAAGCGAGGGTGCCGCGCTGCGCGCGTCGGTTATGAAGGAAACTGTTCTGAAAAACAAAATCATGAGTTGAAGCATATATACATACATACATAGTATCACGTCTTTTTCCCTTGCGGGGTAGACAGAGCCCAGGTCTTTAAGACCTAAAAGCCACGTTTAGCACGTTAGTGTACATTAGGTGGAAAATGGAATCAAAATAGTTATGGGTTGCTAGCCGCATCGACTAATAATATGATTCGTCAGATTTGCCCATTGAGTTGAAGCACGTTCTTGGTAATGACTATTAATAAAAAAATATGATACTTGTCTGTTATTATGAGTTCTATTGGTAGTAAAAAATAATAGTATGAGGAAAAAAATATAAAGAGTCATTAAATATTATGAATACAAATCGGTTTTAGTGTGGTAGTGCCACGCTACTAGCAAAATAATTTTATACTAGTAGCATGAATGGGCCGGCTCGTCCGGGGAAGTACCACACTCTCACAGAAAATTTGAGTAGAAACTTCACCGCTTCTATGCTTCGTTCGGAGAACCGGAGACCCAACCTTCCACCCACCCCCATTTCCTCCATCGCAGCCATCCCATGTCTTAACCCCAACTCCTTGAGGCCGGCAATGCTCCTGTCACATCCTGGTTGCAGTTGTCCATGGGCAGCGCTGATCGCTTTCCATCAGGTGACTCGCTTGTTCGTTTGCCGTCCTATAACATAAAAAAAGAACAAAAAATAGGAATAAGATTTTTAAGTATGTGACCGAATATGAACCTCTCTATGAAACTCTCTGCCTACATACATATATATCGGCTTTATACTATCTCACTGACCTTTTGTTGACCTCTAACTTCTACCCCATCCTTGTGTGACAATGTTATTAGTTAGTTACTTATTATTATGTTATCACATTTTCTTTCTTTATTTCACTATTAACTTCGCAGTTTTGCAACACACTACTTACTACTACTTACGTCAGGCAGCGCCACGAATGTAAAAAATGGGAACTAAAAACTGTCAAAGCGGCGGCTAAGGACTCGCTGTGTTACATTATGCATTATACTAGCCGTGTTGAAGAACGTATGGCGCCTAATACATTCCAGCGAATTTTCATTCAGCCGCATTCAATCCGGCTAACCGTTGAACCGCCGTATTTCAAAACGGCCCTGTTTTTGAAAACGGCTAGCTGTAATGTAATACGGCGGATTATACGATCCGACTGCGACATATATACTTGGCTACGATGGCAATGAGTTCTAGGATGGGCCTTAAAACCTAAATTGTACGTGTCGGGAAACAGCGACGCGGGAAGGGTGTTACTCCTAGCGGTTGCGTGTCAAAAACTGTTATTCACGTTTATAATTAACAGTTATTTGTAAATGTCATAACAATTACCACATAATGATAATTGTGTTATGAACATTTTTACCTCGCTTAGACCTTGTCATCAGTTTATACACTGGGTAACAATATGGTGGTAACAACACTTATCATGCATGCCTGGCATGATCAGTTTGAACAAATTTCCTCGATATAGTACGCAGGGCGTTTGTGTCCGCCAATATCCCGTAGGAAATACAAGTTAAACAAAGCTCATAAATATCAATGAGACCTCTCCAACCCGTCTGGCCAGCGAGGAGAGTGTAGGCCAAATCCTCTGTCTGTTCTAGCCAAGTATGGCTCCGGTAGTACAGAGAGGGTCATGCTCCTGCAGTGGAGACTAAAAAGACCTGATGATGATAAATAAAATAAAATAAATAAATAAATATATACGGACAAATCACACAGATTGAGCTAGCCCCAAAGTAAGTTCGAGACTTGTGTTATGGGATACTAACTCAACGATACTATATTTTATAACAAATACATATATAGATAAACATCCAAGACCCAGGTCAATCTGAAAAAGATCATTTTCCATCTTGACCTGGCCGGGGATCGAACCCGGTCACTCCGTGTCGCAGGCAGGCGTGTTGACCGCTGCGCCACGGAGCTAGTCTAAGATGATGAAGATAAATATCCCGTGCGTGTTGAAAATTTCAACTGCTATTAGCAAAAATGAATTTTGCCGGTAGCGTGGCTCTACCATAAGTACCATAACTAAACGTAACAATGACAAACCTCATTATCTGTGTTTGTCGTCGCCTTAACACGAATCACACTTTAATTTGGCATGTATTAACAAGTTTGATCTAAATTTAAAGGTTAAGCAAACGTTTGCTTGTCTATTTATTATTATTTGTATATTGATATGTAATTAATAATAAATATAAACATATACGGACAAATCACACAGATTGAGCTAGCCCCAAAGTAAGTTCGAGACTTGTGTTATGGGATACTAACTCAACGATACTATATTTTATAACAAATACATATATAGATAAACATCCAAGATCATTTTCCATCTTGACCTGACCGGGAATCGAACCCGGGCACCCCATGTTAACCTTGTTTGGTTTAAAAGTTCCTATGGCCACCTTAAAACTCCATCATCAGACCATATTGTATTGTAATCCGATTTACACATGCATGCAAAATTTCACATCAATCAGTAACCGGGAAGTGGATCAAATTTAACTCGCAAGATTTGATTACAGACAAACATCGGGACAGGTGAAACTAAATAACAGCTTGTAAAAAAGAAATAGGTTTAACCTTATAGATAATCTCCTCCTTTTTTTAAGTCGGTTAAAAAGTTCGGTAAAAGAAAGGCAAATTAACGTCTATATTTTCTCAAAAAGCCGGCTACCCTCTTGTCACACCAGGTCACACCCCACTTATGGCAGTTGTCTATGGGCAGCGGAGATCGCTTACCATCAGGTGACCCGCTTGCTCGTTTGCCGTCCTATAACATAAAAAAAACTTACGATTCACCTCCTTCCGGTCAACACGCCAGCCTGCGACACGGAGTGACTGGGTTCGATCCCCGGCCAGGTCAAGATGGAAAATGATCTTTTTCAGATTGGCCTGGGTCTTGGATGTGTATCTATATATGTATTTGTTTTAAAATATAGTATCGTTGAGTTAGTATCTCATAACACAAGTCTCGAACTTACTTTGGGGCTAGCTCAATCTGTGTGATTTGTCCGTATATATTTATTTATTTATTTATTATTTATTATTATAATGCGAACCGCAACGGAATGGAACACCCTACCCGTGTCCCGACACGTACGTACAATTAATAAATTTCCAGGCAAGAGTGGTGGAATAGGCGTTATTTGAGCTTGTATCTACCACCCTAGAGCTCATCGTTGCTTCTCATCAGGATAGGGGCCAAACACACTCAAATCAAAAATAAAAAATCTGTTTACTTTAGTTCTTATTTTCCCTTCGTTTATGTATGCTCTGGCTGTGCTCGTACATTACGATTTCTAAACTAAGATAAAATTTAAGTAGCCTATCCTGTGTCATGTATGTCTAAATGTTTATCTACCAAGTTTCATAAAATTCAGTTAATTCTTTAAAGAGTTAAGTTAATTCGTTTAAGAGTTATGGAGGAACATACATACATATCTACATACGTCGCGCATACTTAAAAAAAATTCAAAAAATCGTCAATGTAGTATCCTGTAAGGTATAAAAACGTGATATATTGTATCATGTATAGAGCTTATAAACACGATAAGATATATACGAGCTGGAAAACAAAGTAACTTACTCCATTACCAACCCTTACAGATTTATAATTAGTATATATGATGATGATATTGATGATATACTACACTATAATATTATAAAGAGCAATAATTTGATTGTTTGAATTGTATACACTCCGAAATTACTTAACCTATTTGAAAAATTTATTAATAATTATAACCTACATTATGATATCATAACATAAGATATAGATAAAATACCTATACATACCCGTGCGAAGCCGGGGCAAGCAGTTAGTAAACAATAAAATTGTAATTCATCAGCTGATCACTTAACTTTACTACAAACATTATCATAAAATACAAAGTAAACAATAAAACTAGCGAATCCTTGGCCGACATAATTATAACCGTGAACCGCCATTTATATATGTTCGCACCTAGCGGCTAGGGGACAAATTATCGTATTAACAACAAAATTGCATATTCCGTAAGGTTTATGATCGCTGATGAGCCTTAGTATATAAAAATATACATTGTATTGCATATTTTCATAATTAACATGAGACCTAATATGCCTCCCAGAGGAACTCCTATGGTTATATTGATATCTACCAGCTAGCGGAGTTAAAATTAACATGTTAATGATCGCTGATGAGCCTCTAGTATATAAAAATATACATTGTATTGCATATTTCCATAACATAAAAAGCATGAGACGTAATATGCCTCCCAGAGGAACTCCTTTGGTTATATTGACACCTACCGGCTAGCGGAGTTAAAATTAACATGTTTCCAACAGAATAGCATATTTCGTTACGTTTATGATCGCTAATGAGCCTCTAGTGCATAAAAACATACATTGTATTGCATATTTTGATAACATAAAAAGAATGAGACCTAATATGCCTCCCTGAGGAACTCCTTTGGTTATATTGACACCTACCAATAGCGGAGTTAAAATTAAAATGTTTACAATAAAAATGTATATTTCGTTACGTTTATAATCGCTGATGAGCCTCAAGTATGTAAAAACATACATTGCATTGTAAATTTTAAAAACAAAGAAACATGATGTCTAATATGCCTCCCTGAGGAACTCTTATATATATATTGTCACCTACCGGCTAGCGGTGTAAAAATTATCGTAATTACACGATATTGCACACTACATTGTGAACTTGCGTCGTAGGATATTGACCGAACAATACTATATTTTATTATAATACACCAGGGTCGTATCGTAACATCCAAAACCCAAGGCAATCTGACAAATATTGTATTCCAATTACATGTAACATACATGTAATTGGAATACAATATTTGTCATGATTGAACAAAATAGTTTTATGTTTTTATGCCTTATGTTTGTCAGCATCTCGAAGAAAGTCCACTGCTGGACATAGGCCAAGGCTTGGGGGACCAAGGATTTTCAATATGACCGGTTGGAAGCGGCCTGCATCCAGCGTCTTCCTGTGACCTTGGTCGTCCGACCACCCGGTCGGTGGGTGTCTAACGCTGGGCTTACCGGTACGTTGTCGCCATTCGAACCTTTCTATCCCATCGGCCATCGATTCTACGCTACTATATGCCTCGCCCACTGCCACTTCAAAGAACTAATCCACTGAGCTATGTCGGTGACCTTTTCTTCTACGGATATCCTCGTTTATGATTCGATCGCGCAGAGAAACATCGAGCATAGCCCTTTCCATAGCTCTTCTTATGAGGCCCATAGTAAAGGATCACGGTTCGGACCCATAAGTCATCACTTTCGAGATAAGGCACTGATGTATTTGGACGAGAAGACACAGCGGGGCTTCTCAAACTCTACCCAGCAAAGTCGGATTAGTCGTAAGACCTCGTCTTTGAAGCCGGAACTTCCAACCTGAATCAACTGACCCAGATCATACAGCCCCTAACTGATAAAGCTCCCAACCTACTCCCAACAGACACAGGTGCAACATGGATATTCGACATTATTTTCGTCTTGTCCATGTTCATTTTAAGGCCCACTTTATATTTATGTCTATACTGAGTTGTGTCATGCTAAATTTCATTATTATCTTTAGCATATAATAATATTAGGTAGCTTCTGCTCGTGGCTCCGCCGGCATTATTGTCGATCCCTCGGGAACAGTAGAATTTCACGGAATGAAAGGTACCCCTGTGTTCTTCCCCGGGCATCAACTACCTCCATAGCAAATTTCATCCTAATTGGTTAAATGGTTAAAGCGTGAAAAAAAGAGAGACAGAGTTACTTTCGCATTTATAATATTAGTATGGATTTAAAGGCCTGAACCGATAGGTATGTATAGTTATAACCTTTTGTTGGCACGCCAGCTGTGTCTTTTTAATCGCTTGTATGACCATGTCTTTTGTTTAGTTTTTATTTATCATGAACACTTAACAAACAAATGATTATTGTGTAATAAGGTATCAATATTTCATACCTTATTAATGCTTATATATGGTCCGCTAATCTGAGTTGCTGACGACTCGGATCGGACACAATATATTCGGTCACACTGTCCGAATTGACACTTTTTAATTTAAATATTTTTCACTGACAATTCGGACACCATTATGTTATTGAAGCTGTTTAGTACAGTCAGATAAAAAGGTTTTAAATATGTGAAAAAAAGCGTTACTACATTTCTTGAGTTGAGAAGCTTTAGTAAATTGCTTTGTGATCATGTACTCGTATGTTGAATAGAATACTTAAAACATTTAAAACGTTTATTTAGTATAAAAATAAACATCTTATAAATATTGGTTAATCTACATAAAATCGCATAAAGATAACATTGAATGATGAAGCATTAAGTACTTATTATCAAAAACCTGCCAGGCTAAAAAGTACACCAAATATTGAGGTCAACCGACGCTAAAACTGTTGTAAACTCACCGTCTTATTATAAAACGATGTCTAACTTTAGTACCTCGTTTAAACCATTATCCGACCAAAATAAGTCGACAGTCATTACTTTGGCGTTTGGTCAACTGTCATTGACAATTTGTTTTGGACGGATAATGGTTTAAACCAGGTGCTAAAGTTAGTCCTCGTTTTATAATAAGACTGATACCGTCTTATTATAAAACGATGTCTAACTTTAGTACCTCGTTTAAACCATTATCCGACCAAAATAAGTCGAAACTTATAACTTTGATGTTTGGTCAACTGTCATTGTCAATTTGTTTTGGACGGATAATGGTTTAAACCAGGTACTAAAGATAGTCCTCGTTTCATAATAAGACGGATAATGGTTTAAACCAGGTACTAAAGATAGTCCTCGTTTCATAATAAGACTGATAATGACCAAATAAATAAGCTTTTTTAACAGCTTTTATCTTTTAAAGTAGCGTCGGAAATTTCTTTCTGACTGTACAAAACAATTTTCTATAATGGTGTCCGAATTGTCAGTGAGAATAATATTAAAATTAAAGCATGTCAATTCGGACAGTGTGTCTGATCTGAATATATTGTGTTCGAGTCGTCAGCAACTCGCTAATCTGTCAACCTATTACCGGATCGGAACGCTAATAAGAAGCTTAAACTTTAAACATTTGTATGTCAAAGTAAATATATGTATTCATTGTTAGATGTTTAACATTTCTATTACTGCATTTCGCCTAAAACCTTTGTAGTCTTTTTGTAATGAATGACCTATTATATGTTCCAGTTTGTAATTTAATAACTAAATAAAAAAGTTCAAGTTATAAGTTTTCAAATTTTAAATTTTTGAAGTGAATATTTCTTTAACGGCGTTAAAGAAATATTCACTCGATCGGCTTTTACGATCTACGCTGGAAGAGAAACAGCTGCGTTCTCAGGTCACGTTATCCGTCTTACAAATTTTCGACCAGGTCGCGAGTTTAACATATTTTACCCATCCCAAAAGGTGCACACTTTTGGGATGGGTAAAATATGTTAAACTCGCGACCTGGTCGAAAATTTGTAAGACGGATAACGTGACCTGAGAACGCAGCTGTTTCTCTTCCAGCGTAGATCGTAAAAGCCGATCGAGGGATTGGGCTAAAATCTACGGAATCCTGTTAATAGGCGATTCGGCTAGCAGCCCATCACTATTTTGATTCCATTTTCCATTCGCGAAGAAGACGTGATACTATGTATATGTTACGGTAAATTTGATTAATTGAAAATTATTAATAATTTTATAACATTATTAATAAAAACTTCGCGTTTTGTTAAATGTGAATAAACAGTTGAAACTAATTACTTTTGGTAGTTATTATTAATAATTCACTACACACATTGGTAAATGTTATAAAATAATAAAAAAACCAAAGTTTTTAGTCCAGCAGGTATTTATCTATACATATAATCTATACATATAATAAAACAGTAAAAATATTTTGTCTGTACATTTCGAATTTTTGACTGAAATGGATAGAGGGACGCTTAAAAAGAATAATAGAAAGCAAAAAAATTTTTTTCGAATTTCTTGTCTGTCTGTCTGTCTGTATGTATGATCACTATTATCTCCGAAAATGCTGAACCGATTTACTTCAAACTTTCACCAATTGCTTTGTTTTAACTCAGCAAAACAACTAAAGTTTGTTTCATCAAAATCGGTTCATTAAAAAAAAAGTTATCGTCATTTGAATGAACTCAAAGCATTAGTTTGCCTGCAAATATACACGGTGATTTTTTTACCGTTTTGGACCCTTAAAGGGGTGACTGACACCATCAAAATGAACAACTTTTCCTACGGGAAAAAGCTGGTAACTCAAAAAAAAATTCGACATTCCCCTACAAACTGGCCGGGCGGCGGAACTCTTTTTTATGGAAATGACGAATTTTTTTTTGAGTTCCCAGCTTTGGTCCCATAGAAAAAGTTGTTCATATTGATGACCTGAGTCACCCCTTTAAGGGTCCAAACTGTTCCTGAGGGATGGACACTAACGGCGGCGTCGTAGCCGCGGGCAAACGGCAAACCAACCGAAACTGCTGCGCCTAGAAACTTGAAATTTGGTACAGGGGTTCTTTTAATGATGTGAGTGAGCGCTAAGAAAGGATTTTTAAAAAATTTAACTTCTAAAGGGGTAAAATTTATATGGAATTTTCTCATTTTTGGACTAAGAAGTATGAAAGTAGGTATATAAGTTCTCGATTAAAATTAAAAAAGATGTGTGTGGGTAGATGAAATTTGCGAAATTCCCTGGGTGGAAAGGTGGGTGGGTGGTATAAACTTTGAATCGAAATTTTCTCATTTCTGGACTTAGACGTATGAATTTAAGTATATAAGTTCTAGGTTACTATTAAAAATATCTGTGTAGGTAAAATGGACGATATTTTCCCCTGAAGGGGTAAAATAGCGGGGTAAAGATTGTATAGGAATTTACTTATTTCTAGACTTAGAAGCATGAAAAATAGGTAAATAAATTCACGATTACAATTGAAAAAGATCTGTGTAGGTCAACTGGAAAAAATCCCCCAGAAGGGGGGCAAAGTTTGTTTGGAAATTGGAAATTTTCTCATTTCTGGACTTAGAAGTATAAATAATATCCATACTTCCATACTAATATTATAAATGGGAAAGTAACTCTGTCTGTCGTTTTTTTACGCTTCAACCATTGAACTGATTTGGATGAAATTTGGTATAGTATGTTTGATTCCGGGAAATTCTCCTTCTCGTGGGATTAATTGTTCCCGAGGGATCGACACTAACGCGGGCGGAGCCGCGGGCAACAGCAAGTTTATAATATGATAAGACACACAGTGCTTGTATCAGATCACACAAACAGGGGTAGGTCTTGTACTTGTTTTAAAGAAACTGACAGCAAAAATCATCTTTTAATCTGAACTCTAAATAAACAAAGCCAAAAGAGTAAGAGAACAGCCTCTTCTCAGCGATAAGAGATTCGCTAAATTGCTGCCCTATCTTGCTTGAGGCACTGGAATAAAGTCCACGTTGACTCGAGACCTGCTTGTGTCAATGTAAAATAACTTTAGTTTTTAATATTTTTATTTGGCTCACTTTACTGACTCTAGTTTATAAGCTTATTCTTGGTACTATATATGTCATGAAAATTAATTTCTGAAATAAAACGTTATTATTATTTGTATCTCCTTTGGTTTCACGGGTGTTCAAAGGACCGGGGTCCTTTGAAGGTTTGCGTGGGGATACATATCCAACTCGTAGATGCCCTTTGGAGAAGTTGATTTGTAATGTTGGTCTCCAGCCAGAACTCATTCCTGGAAATACCAATGTATGTCTTCGAACAGGTCTAGGCTGGAGCAGAAACTATGCATTATGAAAGAGATTTTTTTACTGGTAGTTATTACATTTATCGGTACTAAGGTAACATTATTAATAATCACCGACAAATGTGATTAATTAATCACTTTTACCTCTACATTCGGTAATTATTAATAAAGATAGACAATTATTAATAATTTTTGATTAATCACTCTAACCGTAACATATATACTACAAAACGTCAATTATTCATGAATTACCTTAGCGTACGAAGTAAGGTACTAAACTATTTTTTTAAATATATTTATTTTCATGAAGGTCCACATAATCTGGCCATTACGGAAAGTCATAACAGCTTATCATCATCATCATTTCGTGTAGGTGTCACGGTCAATTGACCATGCACACCCTGGTGTCAAAGTTCTTCGGAACCGCCTCTCGGCCTCTGACGTGGTTCCTTTAACGACTACCAGATGGCATCCGGGACCACCGGCTTAACGTGTCTTCCGAAATACGGAATCATCTTTATTATCAGACAATCAGGTGATTCAAACCTGCAATATCCTAACCAAACTGGAAACAACTAAACAACGTATGCTTCCGGTGGGAATCGAACCCACGACCCCCGGGTCAACAGGCAAACGCCTTAACCACTGGACCACGGAGGTTGTTAAAGCTGAGGTTGTGACACCGCAAACAGCCTTCAGTGTCGTCACTGTCACCACACCACAGTTTAATTTTATACTGTGAAGAGATTACAGATACACAGCTGACCAAACTAGATATAATAGGCTAGTTAAAAAAATATGATTGGTCCGTCAGTTAGATAATTAAAAAATATTGGACACGTATTTTTTCTCTTGTCATTTATACAAATAATCCTAAAGATATAGCCCGTTAAAATTCCGTGTGACGTCACAGCTTGCTACAGTTTTTAGCAAACTGACATCAGTAGAAAAACAGACGAAAAAGCACCTTGTGCACAAAAACGCTATCTTGGCGTACAACTTTTACCATTACTGACTAAGGGTACTAAGTTACTGACATCGACAATCAAAATGACTGATTAAAAAACCGGCCAAGTGCGAGTCGGGCACGCACAATGTAGGGTTCCGTAGTTGCGAATGCCAGCTTTGAGTTCACACCAAAAACGTCTAAAAACGAGCCCACATAGAACGGTGGTATGGTAGCTATAAAAAAAAATATCTTAATATATATAAATCTCGTGTCACAATGTTTGTCCTCAATGGACTCCTAAACCACTTAACCGATTATAATAAAATTCGCACACCATGTGCAGTTCGATCCAACTTGAGAGATAGGATAGTTTTTAACTTATGGCGAAACGAAGTTCGCCGGGGCTGCTAGTATATATATATACGGACAAATCACATAGATTGAGCTAGCCCCAAAGTAAGTTCGAGACTTTTGTTATGGGATACTAACTCAACGATACTATATTTTATAACAAATACATATATAGATAAACATCCAAGACCCAGGCCAATCTGAAAAAAAAACATTTTCCATCTTGACCTGGCCGGGGATTGAACCCGAGCACTCTCGTGTCGCAGGCTGGCGTGTTGACCGCTACGCCACAGAGTTAACCAATAGATAAAATTAATAGGTAGCTGAAGAAAGAGTTATAAAATCCTACTTTTTAATATTTTATTTTATTACTTTTTGCCATGATTAATATACATATAAATAACAAATTACAGCTTTCTATCTTAATATATATAAATCTCGTGTCACAATGTTTGTCCTCAATGGACTCCTAAACCACTTAACCGATTATAATAAAATTCGCACACCATGTGCAGTTCGATCCAACTTGAGAGATAGGATAGTTTTTAACTTATGGCGAAACGAAGTTCGCCGGGGCTGCTAGTATATATATATACGGACAAATCACATAGATTGAGCTAGCCCCAAAGTAAGTTCGAGACTTCTGTTATGGGATACTAACTCAACGATACTATATTTTATAACAAATACATATATAGATAAACATCCAAGACCCAGGCCAATCTGAAAAAAAAAAAAAATTCCATCTTGACCTGGCCGGGGATCGAACCCGAGCACTCTCGTGTCGCAGGCTGGCGTGTTGACCGCTACGCCACGGAGTTAACCAATAGATAAAATTAATAGGTAGCTGAAGAAAGAGTTATAAAATCCTACTTTTTAATATTTTATTTTATTACTTTTTTGCCATGATTAATATATATATATATCAATAACAAATTACAGCTTTCTAGTAGATAGATAGATAGATAGATATCAACTTTATTAGCATCAAAAAGACACACATACAAACATGATATATACAAACATCACAGTTATAAACATTAAGAAAAACACAAAAATAGCCTAATCTTGTTGGCATGTGTGCCGCAACGATACCAAAAGGTTGTAGTTCAGCGATACGTTTGCTCGCAGAACAAACCACTGATTTTCAGCTACCACCTAAGATCCACAGGGACTCGCGCAACTGTACCATCTGTGTTCTTAAGGAATATTAAATGACTGTCATTGTTCACAAGTTTGTTGATTATTCGGATCGGAACTTATAGTACTTATAGACTCTGAGTAAAACCGCGAACGGACAGACAGACATGGCGAAACTATATGGGTTCCTTGTTTACTACGGAACCCTAAAAACTGAAAAAAACCGGACAGGGCTTTCTTTACATACTGTATAGTATGAAGACTTATTTCTGTACTTTAACATTTTGTACCGTATATGTCACACCGTCAACATGCACTTGACCTTGTTAAGTTAATGTTAAAGTTCCCATCGTGATTGTTTTGTTAAATTTGTGTCAAACTGATAAGTGAATCTATACTAATATTATAAAGCTGAAGAGTTTGTTTGTTTGTTTGAACGCCCTAATCTCAGGAACTACTGGTTCAAATTGAAAAATTATTTTTGTGTTGGATAGTCCATTTACTGAGGAAGGCTTTAGGCTATAAAACATCCTTCTGCTTCTAATAGGAGCGGAGCATCAACAAAAAATGTTTTGAAAACGGGAGAAATTTGTTCATTTATACTAAGAAAAGAACTAATTAATCATAATAACAGAAATTTCCGCGGACGAAGTCGCGGGCAACGGCTAGTCGGAAGATAAAGTAATGAAAATTTCAAAATTCTTATATACACGGTGAAATATTGATCGTTTTGGACCCTTAAAGGGGTGATTCAGCCCATCGATATGAACAACTTTTCCTACGAGACCAATGCTGGAAACTCAAAAAAGAAATGGGCAGTTCCATTCAAAAAAATTCGGCCGCCCGGTCAATTTGTATGGGAACGTCAAAAACATTTTTGGCATCTCAACATTGGTCCCATAGGAAAAGTTGTTTATATCAACGGGCTGAATCATCCCTTTAAGGGTATGTATATGTATATAAGGTCAATTAAATTGGACGGTCTGGCAACCATAGTTCAAAGAAATGCTTTAGTGGCAAATATTAGGAAATCGACACGATGGTTTTTGTTCTTGATTTAACAAAAAAAATTTTTTTTATATGAATATCGGTAAATCAACTGTTTTGATTGTCGACGTAGGTGATTTCGTAATCATAGTAGATAATAGTAAAAAGTTGTTCGCCAAGAAAGTGTTTTTAGGGTACCTGAACAGAAAAGGCGGAACCCTATGGGAATACGAACCCTATGGCAATATCCTGCCATGGAACCTTGGGAGAGGCATTTCTCCAGTATCTAATGGACTTCTAAAGTAGAATAAATGGGTATATCTTGGATAGGCATGTAACATCCTCGTCTTCATCGTCACTTACCATCAGGTGATGTGGGTGAAAAAAAAACTTCCTACGGCTAAAATCATGTGTACTTAGCATTAGTTTTGCCCGGTATGCTTAGATCTAGACACAATCTTAGGAATACTAAGTCTATACGTAACGTCATAAATTTAACTTGCGTACAATAGCAAAAACTAATCCTTATCCTTACTAATATTATAAATGCGAAAGTGAGTTTGTTTGTTTGTTACGCTTTCACGCCGTAACTACTGAACCGATCATCATGAAATTTTGCATAAAAGTTCTCTGGAGTACGGAGAAGGACATAGGCTACCTTTTATCCCGGGAAAAAGTACTATTCCCGAGGGAACGACATTGACGCGGGTGGAGCCGCGGGCGAAAGCTTGTAAAATAATAAATAGCACTTCCATGCTGGTCTGGGAGTAAAGAAAAAACGTAGAATGTACTAGCTGCTTCTCTTCCCGCGCAGATCGTAATAGCCGATCGAGGGATTGGGCTAAAATGTACGGAATCTTGTTAATAGGCGATGCGGCTAGCAACCCATCACTATTTTGGTTCCGTTTACCACCTAATGCACCAACATGCTTAGCGTGGCCTTCAGGTCTTATAGACCTGGGCTCTGTCTACCCCGCAAGGGAAAAATACGTGATACTATGTATGTATGTATGTAATATCAAAGACATAGTTATGCGGTAATTAATCTAAGAACAATAGATATATCAAAATTCTACATACTATGCATAGATACGCTGACATAATACGTTTGCATACATAAATTTAAAATAAAGGCTGTTGCACACTAGTTGCCATTACGTAGACGTATCATTACTACCCTTCGATGAAATATAAAGGTACAAAGTCTCATGCAAAATAAAGCCATAATAATGTCAATTATATTAATAGCATTACAATGCTCGGTTTAATATTAAAGTCGAAATATGTGATGAAAAAATTTTCGCCACAGGTAGGATTTTTTCATCACATATTTCGATTTTAATATTAAACCGAGCATTGTAATGCTGTTAATATAATTAATTGAGAAAGCTTTCTCCACTTTAATCAACTTTCAATTCATCTGATATGAATTAAGTTGGATATCACACTTCTAAATAGTGGGTAGTAATGGAGATTACGCATGCTTCGAATGCGTGTGTGTACCTTTAATATGTGATGAACAAATTCGCCGCGGTGATTTGAAGCTACGGCAGCTCAGTGGTTTAGAGCATCGACGAGCTAGATGTCGAAGGTTGTAGGTTCAAATCCTACCTGTGGCGAAAATTTTTTCATCACATATTTCGATTTTAACATAATAATGTCCCCAAGTCAAAACATCATGCATACTTACAAACAACGACAGAAAAACGGTTATAAAAGTATAACCCCATCTTTTTTCTTTCACTTTTGACGCGTAGTTTTTGCACCTTTTCACTGACCTTCGTCATCGCGAGACGTGTGAGTGCTAGCGCGGTTTATTGAAACTGTGGACAAAACAGCTCCAAAACTCGCCGGTTACATGAAATGATGATGATCCCTTGAAGCTGTGCGTGCACTGGACCGGAATCGAAGCGGACGGAGCGGACGGATTTGTTGCTTTGTATGGATTTGTATGGCGCTGCGTGCACTGCATCGGCATTTCCGTGCCGGAGACCGGAATTTCTGCCGGTGACGTCACCGGCATCGGCAGTCGTCAGTGTTGCCGTTCATAAGAAGATCTACCCCTTATGGTAGAACTTTTTATATTGGAATATCATTATGAATAACAGAATGGTAGAAACCTCATTTCGTAGGAATTCGATTTAGATCATCCATAACTTTTAAATTCATTAGCTAGTCATTCATTGTAGTCTTCCTCAATTACATATGTCGTGAATGAGTAAGACGAAAATACAGAGTAATGACTACTGACATTAAAAACAAAGATATAAATCAATGAACATTGGCTGCACGCACGAAAAGTGTCACGTTCCAGACCAGCAACAGCAGCAGCAGCAGGAGTAGTAGTAGTATCTATCACGCATCTATCTCTCCCCGTTATCACGTAAAATTATTGGCCATAAACTGACTTTAGAGTCAACCAATTTTCAGAGTTCCGTAGTAAATAGTGAACCCTTACAGTTTCGCCATGTCTGTCCGTCCGTCCGTCTGTCCGTCCGTGGTTTTACTCATAGACTATAAGTACTAAAAAGCTGTAATTTGGTACGGATATGTATATTAATCATGCCAAAAAAGTAGTAAGTGAACCCTTACAGTTTCGCCATGTCTGTCCGTCCGTCCGTCTGTCCGTCCGTGGTTTTACTCATAGACTATAAGTACTAAAAAGCTGTAATTTGGTACGGATATGTATATTAATCATGCCGAAAAAGTAGTAAAATAAAATATAAGGTTCAAGAATATAGTGAAGTTCAAAAAAATTTTTCTTCAATTCCCAAAGAATCTATCTTCATCTTTTAATAAATCAGCATATAATGTATGAAACTCTCCATAGAGGAGTCTTTTAGAGTTCATATTATGCACCCATATCTTTCTCACTCCAGCCAGAGTAATGATTACCCAGTAAGGTATAGACATCGTGATGATCTAGATCTTAGAATATTTTTTTTTGTGTTTTGGTAAAGACAGACTTAAATATGACACAGACATAATAATGGGACAGGGCAGGTTGGTACAGGTTTAGGTGGTATCTTCTCTATCTCTATTATTATAAACAAAAGTCACCGCCGGTAAATAAAGCAAAGCGTTATGCTATATGTTAGTAACCACTTTGTAGGATAGCGCTGTGTGGAGGGTTATACTCCGACCCCAAAAACACGTAAATTAAAAAAATTACAATATTGTAACTTTTGCTGCAAAAATGTAACATTTCAGGAAACGAAACGTAACTTATGACTCAAGGGCCCTGGCAACACTGTAAAAATGCCGGTCCGGAATCCGAATGCAGTGAACGCACCCCACCGGCATTTTGAAAATCCGGCCGCTCCGGCCGCTCCGTCCGCTCCGATTCCGGTCTAGTGCACGCACAGCTTTAAAGCTGTGCGGAGCGGGCTCTTGAGTCATAAATTACGTTTCGTTTCCTGAAATGTTACATTTTTGCAGCAAAAGTTACAATATTGTAATTTTTTTAATTTACGTGTTTTTGATGTCGGAGTATAACCCTCCACACAGCGCTATCCTATAAAGTGGTTACTAACATATAGCATAACGCTTTGCTTTATTTACCGGCGGTGACTTTTGTTTATAATAATAGAGATAGAGAAGATACCACCTAAACCTGTACCAACCTGCCCTGTCCCATTATTATGTCTGTGTCATATTTAAGTCTGTCATTACCAAAACACAAAAAAAAAATATTCTAAGATCTAGATCATCACGATGTCTATACCTTACTGGGTAATCATTACTCTGGCTGGAGTGAGAAAGATATGGGTGCATAATATGAACTCTAAAAGACTCCTCTATGGAGAGTTTCATACATTATATGCTGATTTATTAAAAGATGAAGATAGATTCTTTGGGAATTGAAGAAAAATTTTTTTGCACTTCACTATATTCTTGAACCTTATATTTTATTTTACTACTTTTTCGGCATGATTAATATACATATCCGTACCAAATTACAGCTTTTTAGTACTTATAGTCTATGAGTAAAACCACGGACGGACAGACATGGCGAAACTGTAAGGGTTCACTATTTACTACGGAACTCTGAAAATTGGTTGACTCTAAAGTCAGTTTACGGCCAATAATTTTACGTGATAACGGGGAGAGATAGATGCGTGATAGATACTACTACTACTCCTGCTGCTGCTGCTGTTGCTGGTCTGGAACGTGACATTTTTCGTGCGTGCAGCCAATGTTCATTGATTTATATCTTTGTTTTTAATGTCAGTATTTTCATCACTCTGTATTTTCGTCTTACTTATTCACGACATATGTAATTGAGGAAGACTACAATGAATGACTAGCTAATGAATTTAAAAGTTATGGATGATCTAAATCGAATTCCTACGAAATGAGGTTTCTATCATTCTCTGTTATTCATAATAATATTCCAATATAAAAAGTTCTACCATAAGGGGTAGATCTTCTTATGAACGGCAACACTGACGACTGCCAATGCCGGTGACGTCACCGGCAGAAATTCCGGTCTCCGGCACGGAAATGCCGATGCAGTGCACGCAGCGCCATACAAATCCATACAAAGCAACAAATCCGTCCGCTCCGTCCGCTTCGATTCCGGTCCAGTGCACGCACAGCTTAAAGCTGTGCGTGCACTGGACCGGAATCGGAGCGGACGGAGCGGCCGGAGCGGCCGGATTTTCAAAATGCCGGTGGGGTGCGTTCACTGCATTCGGATTCCGGACCGGCATTTTTACAGTGTTGCCAGGGCCCTTGAGTCATAAATTACGTTTCGTTTCCTGAAATGTTACATTTTTGCAGCAAAAGTTACAATATTGTAATTTTTTTAATTTACGTGTTTTTGGGGTCGGAGTATAACCCTCCACACAGCGCTATCCTATAAAGTGCTTACTAACATATAGCATAACGCTTTGCTTTATTTACCGGCGGTGACTTTTGTTTATAATAATAGAGATAGAGAAGATACCACCTAAACCTGTACCAACCTGCCCTGTCCCATTATTATGTCTGTGTCATATTTAAGTCTGTCTTTACCAAAACACAAAAAAAAATATTCTAAGATCTAGATCATCACGATGTCTATACCTTACTGGGTAATCATTACTCTGGCTGGAGTGAGAAAGATATGGGTGCATAATATGAACTCTAAAAGACTCCTCTATGGAGAGTTTCATACATTATATGCTGATTTATTAAAAGATGAAGATAGATTCTTTGGGAATTGAAGAAAAATTTTTTTGAACTTCACTATATTCTTGAACCTTATATTTTATTTTACTACTTTTTCGGCATGATTAATATACATATCCGTACCAAATTACAGCTTTTTAGTACTTATAGTCTATGAGTAAAACCACGGACGGACAGACGGACGGACGGACAGACATGGCGAAACTGTAAGGGTTCACTATTTACTACGGAACTCTGAAAATTGGTTGACTCTAAAGTCAGTTTACGGCCAATAATTTTACGTGATAACGGGGAGAGATAGATGCGTGATAGATACTACTACTACTCCTGCTGCTGTTGCTGGTCTGGAACGTGACATTTTTCGTGCGTGCAGCCAATGTTCATTGATTTATATCTTTGTTTTTAATGTCAGTATTTTCATCACTCTGTATTTTCGTCTTACTCATTCACGACATATGTAATTGAGGAAGACTACAATGAATGACTAGCTAATGAATTTAAAAGTTATGGATGATCTAAATCGAATTCCTACGAAATGAGGTTTCTACCATACTCTGTTATTCATAATAATATTCCAATATAAAAAGTTCTACCATAAGGGGTAGATCTTCTTATGAACGGCAACACTGACGACTGCCGATGCCGGTGACGTCACCGGCAGAAATTCCGGTCTCCGGCACGGAAATGCCGATGCAGTGCACGCAGCGCCATACAAATCCATACAAAGCAACAAATCCGTCCGCTCCGTCCGCTTCGATTCCGGTCCAGTGCACGCACAGCTTTAGGGAACGTCGAGGGTACATTAACGCGCTGTATGTTGACAGGTCGGCATGGACAACAAGCCTAAGCACAAAGCAGGAACGTCTTCATCGCTTAAAATTCTAACTGCACTCCGCTCGACCTCGATTTTGTTGCCGAGGATGCTGTAAGGCATATTTTAATAAATAGATGCGGCATGTGACGTTAAGGCCGTCCAATTTGATAGATAATTAATAACAATAGTAATAAAATAAAAAAATAAATGGGCTTATCCCCCCGCAAAAAGTAACCTTTTATAAAATAAATAAATAAATATATATATACGGACAAATTACACAGATTGAGCTAGCCCCAAGGTAAGTTCGAGACTTGTGTTAAGGGATACTAACTCAACGATACTATATTTTATAACAAATACATATATAGATAAACAACCAAGACCCAGGTCAATCTGAAAAAAATCATTTTCCATCTTGACCTGACCGGGGATCGAACCCGGGCACTCCGTGTCGCAGGCTGGCGTATTAACCACTGCGCCACGGAGCTGTCAAGCCCGCCTTTTATAATAGCCGTCGGTTATACACGGTGAAATTTTGATCGTTCTGGACCCTTAAATGGGTGACTCAGACCATCAATATGAACAACATTTTCCATGGGACCAACGCTGGGAACTCAAAAAAAAATTTCGTCATTTCCATATAAAAGAGTTCCGCCGCACGGCCAGTTTGTATGGGAATGTCGAATTTTTTTTCGAGTGCCCAGCATTTAACCCTTAGGAAAAGTTGTTCATTTTGATGGTCTGAGTCACCCCTTTAAGGGTCCAAAACGATAAAAAATTCACCATGTATTATTATAAGTCACGCTAAATAACATAATTCAATGCGAAATATAAAATATAAACGGTGAAATTTTGATCAGGGATGATTCAGCAGGTCGCTATGAACAACTATAATGCCTATTCACTCTTGCCTTCTTCTTCTTCGTCTTCAAGTCGTAATGTCTTTTGAAGACAGTAACTATGCCCAGTATGTGGCCACGGCCACTGCCCTGTCGTTTGCCTCCTCTAGATCCTTTACTGTGCAGTGAGTGGGGCATTTAGGGCACGTCAAAAGGTGGCTCATTGACTGGACATCGCTGTAACCTTGGAAACCCCTAAATTGTACGTGTGATCAATAATCCTTCCATGCTGGCCTGGGAGAAAAGAAAAAACGTAGAATGTACCAGCTGCTTCTCTTCTCGCGCAGATCGTAAAAGCCGATCGAAGGAAAGGGCAAAATTACATGAAATCATGTTAATAGGCGATGCGGTTAGCAACCCATCACTATTTTGATCCCGTCCGGCCTAGGCTCTGCCTACCCCGCAAGGGAAAAAGACGTGATACTATGTATGTATGTATGTATGTATATTATTAAAAGTAACGTGAACCACGTCAGAGGGCGAGAGGCGGTTCCGAAGAACTCTGACACCAGGGTTGTGCATGGTCGATTGCATTGACACCTATTCGAAATGATGATGATGATGTAATTAATAGTATTGCATATAAAAAAATCGACTTCAATCAAACTATTGAACCACTGAACCGATTGTAATGAAATTTAAATGCGACCAACTGGAAAGCAATAATAACTGTTTTTTGCAAGCTGGCCCAACTCTAGTGTCCGATATTTCAAGCTCCCTAAAGAGATCTGACATAGATGGCAGTCGTTACCATTTATGATGACAGCCGGGACCAACGGACTACTGCTTTAACTGCCTTCCGAAGCCCGGAGGAGCTCGAGATTTTTATGCTTTTTACGCCACTTGCGGTCACCCATCACAGTGGGCACAGCGCCCAATGTTGCTTAACCTGCGTAAGCGCTTTTAATACTCACGACCACTGGACCATCAGGCTCCTCATAACACAAGATGTAACCAAGGATTAATGAGAATTCATTTATGGATGAAGTAGATAGAACATTCAATTCACAACATCTTTTGTGGTAGAGCCACGCTACCGACAAAAGTAATTTTTGCTAGTAGCATGAATGGGCCGGCTCGTCCGGGGAAGGACCACACTCTCACAGAAAATCAACGTTTGAGTAGAAGCTTTACCGCTTCTATGCTTCGTTTGGTGAGCGAGGAGGCCCCTGTCCTTCCCCCATTTCTTCCCCCCATGTCCTTCCCCCAACTCCTTCAAAGGCCGGCAACGCTCCTGTTACACTCTGGTGCTGCAGTTGTCCGTGGGCAGCGCTGATCGCCTACCATCAGGTGACTCACTTGCTCGTTAAAAAAATAATATCTGTTGTATGGGAGGGCCCTTTAATATTAATTTCATTTTTATTTATTTTTAAAGTCAATATATAACTCAATATTCTGTGAATATTTCAAGCGTTTACCTGTTGCCGTTATCAATATCGAGCAATAACAAGCAAAAAAATCAGGTTTGTTGTATGGGAACCCCCTTAAATATTTATTTTATTCTATTTTTTGTAATAGATGTATTTTTTGTAATAGCGGCAACAGATATACATCATCTGTGAAAATTTCAACCGTCTAACTATCACGGGATACAGCCTGGTTACAGAAGGATAAACAGACAGACGGATAGACAGACAGATGGACAGCGTAGCGATACTAATAGGGTCCCGTTTTTACCCTTTGGGCGTTTGTGCACTACACGTAATTTTACCATCCGACATTTTACTTTTGCCCATTTCGGACCATTTTTTCTGATCCGAGGGGCAGCAATGAAAAACATGTTTATGTTTGTGCACTACGTCCGCGATTCAGTATTATTTATTACAAGCTTTTATTTAACTTGCAATGTATGTATGTATGTAACTATGTTTGTTCGGGTAGAATCTTGCAACTCAATTTTGTAGCGGATATCTTCCACCGATTGAGCTGAAATTTTGTATACTCGTATATTTGATGCACTTGACAATATCGACCTATCAAATTAAAGGGCTCGCTGAAAATGACTCTAAACATAAAGTGATGTCGAATATAAAAGGTTTTTACTTTTAATTTATCAGATATTCATAATTCTCTTTCATTTAATTAAAAAAAAATTGTACATTTCAATAAAAAGACGTATCAAGATTTTTTACATGTTTTTAAATACCTAAACAAAAAGAGTATTGCTACTCTTTACTGCACTGCTCCTCCGAGTTTTTACGGACAAGTAATCAAGCCCATCATCCGTTTCTTTCATGCCAGACCGGACCGTAAAAACTCGGACTGCCGGACAGTAAAATTCCGTTTTTAGTGCACAACCGCTTTTTGGGTACAGAACCCTAAAAATCTACTCGTATCAGACATTTTTTGTCAGCTGAATCATCGATGTTTAATTTGAGTAAAAAAAGCATTTTTTGCATATATTTATTTTAAATTCCGGTATATAAAACGCAGTTATGATGATAGATTTATTAATACAAAACCTGTTATTAGTAGGTAAATATAATTCGCGAATATTCTTTAGAAGGTCATCTTCAACTATTTGTCCGGATTTGTAGGTGTGGCATTAGGTACGCGCGTCCGGCCTCCTGAGCTGCTACTGCTTCTCCTCCATTTATCCGAGTGAGTAGTCTCCCAATACTTTCATTTCCTTCCCAAATCCTTCCCAAATCCATCGCAGATCCTATCCTTCCCCAGCTTAAAATATGCTTCCGATGGGTAGCAGCGTCGTAAGCACAAGAAGCCAAAAAAATGCGCTCGCTAACCCGCCTGCCAAGCGTGGTGAGTATGGCAATATCCTCCCATGGAACAAAGTATCCTTGGAAGAGGCCTTTGCCCAGCAGTGAGTTTCTTAGGGCTGTGATTATAAAAAAACTAGCTTTGGCCCGCGGCTTCGCTCGCGTTAAGAAGTATAGTTTTCGACAAAATTTCATACAAATTTTCAGCCCCTATTTGTCCCCTTGGGTTTAGACACAAGATAAGATAAAGACCACTTGGAAAATTATTAACACGGAAACCGGGAAAACTAAAAATCGTGACAACAAAATAGAATTAAAAGTAGATAATAATATCCTCAGTACTAATGAAGACGTCGTAAAATATTTCGAAGATTTCTTTACTAACATTCCCGTAAATACTACTGCCTCCTTACGTTCATCATCTGAGGAATCTAAAAAACTATTAATAAGCTGTATACCAGAATGTAACAATCATTTAATATTTCAACATGTAACACCTCAAATAATCATTGATACATTTAAGAGTTTGAACAATAACAAAACTGGAGATTTGTGGGATATCTCTGTAGCTGTCATTAGTAATATCATTGAAGCAATTGCACCATATTTAGCTTCTATATTTAATAAGTGTGTAGATACTGGGAAATTTCCTGACTTGATAAAGTTAAGTAAAGTCATTCCTTTGTACAAATCTGGCGATAAAAATGATCCCACTAATTACCGTCCCATTTCTATTCTGCCAGCGCTTAGTAAAATATTTGAAAAAATGATTTTTAATCAGTTATTAGCTTTTTTTAACTTAAATAGCCTTTTCCATCGTGAACAGTATGGATTTACAAAGGGTCGGTCAACTACAGACGCGGGTGTAGCTCTGTTGAAATACATATATGAGGCTTGGGAGGGAAAACAAAATGCTATTGGTGTTTTTTGTGATCTTTCCATCATGCGTAGACCACAATACCCTTCTCTCCAAGCTGGAGCACTATGGAATAAAAGGTAAATCTCGCGATTTACTTGAATCTTATTTAAGTGGCCGAACTCAAAAATAGATAGGGTACAATCCTCCGGATCATCGGTTAAGATGGGCGTACCCCAGGGCTCTATCCTAGGGCCTCTATTATTCCTCATTTACATCAATGACCTACCTTACTGTGTCAATACATGTAAGGCTGTACTATTTGCCGATGACACTTCTCTTGTCTTCAAAATTGATAGACAAACTAATTCTTTTGACGTGGTTAATAGTACTTTAGCTCAAGTGTTGGATTGGTTCACAGCGAACAATCTATTGTTGAACGCTAAGAAAACGAAATGTATTAAATTTTGCTTACCAAATGTTACAAAAATTCCAACACAAATAGTAATGGATAATGAACCACTAGATTTAACTGATAAAACAACATTTCTTGGAATAACTCTTGATGCCGGGCTTCAATGGGGTGCCCATATTACTACGTTAGCGGGTAAACTTAGTTCTGCAGCTTATGCTGTCAGGAGAATTACACAACTGACTGATGTTGATACTGCGCGTTTGGTATATTTTAGTTACTTTCATAGTGTTATGTCTTATGCGATTTTACTATGGGGTAACGCTGCAGAAGTAAACACCATATTTGTCCTGCAGAAACGCGCTATTAGATCTATATATAAACTTGGTGCTAGAGAATCTCTTAGACAATTGTTTAAAGATATAAATATTTTAACTTTACCTTCTCAGTACATATTTGCGAATATTATGTTTGTGCGCTATAATCTTGATTTATATAAGAAAAATAGTGATATCCATGACCGAAACACGAGAAATAAAAATAAATTAGCTACACCAGTATTGCGATTGCAGAAAACTATGGATTCATTTCTGGGTCTAGGAGTACGCTTCTATAATAAAATTCCTGCAGAAATATTAGGTCTGCCTTTACTTAAACTCAAAACGATTGTAAAAAACCAGTTAATAAAAAAGGCTTATTACTGCATTGATGATTATAGAACTGACTAGCTGTTGCCCGCGGCTCCGCCCGCGTTAGTGTCGATCCTTCGGGAACAGTAGAATTTCCCGGAATCAAACATACCCTATGTCCTTCCTCGGGCCTCACACCTCCATACCAAATTTCATCCGAATCAGTTCAATGGTTGAAGCGTAAAAAACGACAGACAGAGTTACTTTCGCATTTATAATATTAGTATGGAAGTATGGATATTATTTATACTTCTAAGTCCAGAAATGAGAAAATTTCCATAAAACCTTTACCCTCCCATTTTACCCCTTAGGAGTGAATTTTGTCCATTTCACCCACATATATGTTTTTTAATTGTAATCGAGAACTTACATACCTATTTATTTTCATACTTCATAGTCCAGAAATGAGAAAATTTCCAAACAAACTTTACCCCCCCTTTTGGGGGATTTTTTTCCAGTTGACCTACACAGATCTTTTTCAATTGTAATCGTGAATTTATTTACCTATTTTCATACTTTTAAGTCTATAAATAAGTAAATTCCTATACAATCTTTACCCCGCTATTTTACCCCTTCAGGGGAAAATATCGTCTATTTTACCTACACAGATATTTTTAATTGTAACCTAAAACTTATATACTTATTTTCATACGTCTAAGTCCAGAAATGAGAAAATTTCCATACAAAGTTTATACCACCCACCCACCCCCATTTTACCCCTTAAGGGGGGAATTTTGCAAATTTCACCTACCTACACACATCTTTTTTAATTTTAATCGAGAACTTATATACCTACTTTCATACTTCTAAGTCCAGAAATGAGAAAATTCCATATAAATTTTACACCTTTAGAAGTTAAATTTCTTAAAAATCCTTTCTTAGCGCTCACTCACATCATTAAAAGAACCCCTGTACCAAATTTCAAGTTTCTACGCGCAGCAATTTCGGTTGGCCGTTTGCCCGCGGCTACGCCGCCGCCGTTAGTGTCCATCCCTCAGGAACAGTTTGGACCCTTAAAGGGGTGACTCAGGTCATCAATATGAACAACTTTTTCTATGGGACGTATGCTGGGAACTAAAAAAAAAAATTCGTCATATCCATAAAAAAGAGTCCCGCCGCCCGGCCAGTTTGTATGGGAATGTTGAATTTTTTTTTGAGTTCCCAGCATTGTTCCCATAGGAAAAGTTGTTCATTTTGATAGTCTAAGTCACTCCTTTAAGGGTCCAAAACGATAAAAAATTCACTGTGTATATTTGCAGGCAAACTAATGCCTTGAGTTCATTCAAATGACGATAACTTTTTTTTTAATAAACCGATTTTGATGAAACAAACTTAAGATGTTTTGCTGAGTTAAAACAAAGCAATTGGTGAAAGTTTGAAGTAAATTGGTTCAGTATTTTCGGAGATAATCGTGATCATACATACAGACAGACAGACAGACAGACAGACAGACAGACATACAGACAGACAGACAGACAGACAGACAGACAGACAAAAAATTCGGAAAAAATTTTTTTGCTTTCTATTATTCTTTTTAAATGTCCTTCTATCCATTTCAGTCAAAAATTCTAAATGTACAGACAAAATATTTTTACTGTTTTATTATATGTATAGATAAAAATGCGTGGAAATTTACATAAATTTATTTAATGTTAACAATTTAATCTATAGTATGAAACATTGTGTTTAATGTTAACAATGTATTCAGAGCCCTTCAGGCACGTAGGGACCAAGGCTGGATTGAGTTTCTTTCGGCGTATTCTTCTCACCAGTGGTCGTTCCGAAACGCTAGTAGTATTTCAATTTTGCATAAATTAAAAATATATAAGAAATAAAAATATGACGTTCAAAAAGAGATACATGTATCCAATTTTGAATAAAAATCTTTGACTTTTGACTTTGACTTTGACTTTAGAGTTGATCAAAATCATTTCTCAGCGGATGCCTTCGTCATAACATCTACCTGCATGCCAAATTTCAGCCCGATTCGTCCAGTGGTTTGGGCTGTGCGTTGATAGATCACTATGTCAGCCAGTCACCTTTGAATTATATATATTTAGATTCTTTATTACATTTGTCACACACACACACAGTATCAGGCCTTTTTCCTTACGGGGTAGACAGAACCTAGGTCTAAAAGACTTTATGGTCACATTTAGCATGTTCGAGAGCGTGTAGATGAAAACAGAATCAAAACAGTGATGGGTTGCTAGTCGCATCGTCTATTGACAAGATTCCGTAGAATTTCGCCCATTCCCTTGATCGGCTTTTACGATCTGCGGGAAGAGAAGCAGCGGGCACATTCTACGTTATTTCTTTTCTCCCAGACCAGCATGGAAGAGTCAAACATTTGTTAAACATATACTTACATCATTCTCTATGGGGACTATATTTTTTGTCACCAAAGTTTATATTAATCATCAAATTATATCACTTAATAATTCTCTATTCGTTTGCTTATTGGCAGAATTCACAAGGGCAACATTGTTTGTTTGGCAAATTCCCAGTTTTGTGTTATATTTTAAAAGTAATAAATATTTTTCATATAAAAAAAACTTGCGACCTTTAAATGGGACCAAAACTTCATACAAATGTACGCGAACGGATTCACGGGCACAGATATTTATTTATATGAACAATTTGAAGATATGTACCTACTTAATTTTTATTATGATATTGGACGGCAAACGAGCAAGCGGGTCACCTGATGGTAAGTGATCACTGCTGCCCATGGACAACTGCAACACCAGGGTGTGGTAGGTGCGTTATCGGCCTTTCAAGGAGTTGTGGGAGGGGGAAGGATTGGCCTCCGGCTCTCTCACCCACCGAACGCAAGAACCAAGCATAGAATAAATATATAAATATATACGGACAAATCACACAGATTGAGCCAGCCCCAAGGTAAGTTCGAGACTTGTGTTATGGGATACTATCTCAACGATACTATATTTTATAACAAATACATATATAGATAAACATCCAAGACCCAGGCCAATCTGAAAAAGATCATTTTCCATCTTGACCTGGCCCGGGATCGAACCCGGGCACTCCGTGTCGCAGGCTGGCGTGTTAACCACTGCGCCACGGAGCTGGCAAAGCTTGTTGAAGCAGTACAGCTTGTACTCAAACGTCGATTTTCTGTGAGAGTGTGGTACTTCCCCGGACGAGCCGGCCCATTCATGCTAGCAATTCATTTTGCCGGTAGCGGGGTTCTACCACGACATAATGCAAGTAGGTAGCCTACATTATATCAAATACAGAGTCAATTTACTTCCTTATAGTCGTTACCGTCGTAACCTACCGTGACTAACAAACAAAACAACACTAAGCAGTTTAGTCGGAACGACTTAAAATGCGAATAACCACTTAAAAAATCCCACACACTTAAAGGAGTGCCGCGCAAACGAAGAACGTGAGATCTGCTTAAGCTATTATTAAGCTGTGCAAAACCATTAGGCGGTTATGTAAAAAAACCATTCAGCGATTATTTAAAAAAATCAAGTCCTAATATTTTCATATTTATATTATAATAAAAAAATTTAAAAAGTCGCACTTTGCGAGATGTAAATATAAATATTTTCATGTGAGAAAAAAAAATACAGACTTCGAAGGAAAATGTTTTAAGATATCATACATACATGCATAGTATCACATTTTTTTCCCTTACGGGGTAGACAGAGCCTAGGTCTATAAGACCTGAAGGCCACGTTTAGCATGTTGGTGGGCATTAGATGGAAAACGGAATCAAAATAGTGACGGGTTGTTAGCCGCATCGCCTATAACACGATTCCTCAGATTTTACCCAATCTCTCGATCGGCTTTTACGATCTGCGCGGAAAGAGGAGCACCTGGTACATCCTACGTTTTTTCTTTTCTCCCAGACCAGCATGGAAGCTATCATATATAACATATATGTATCGTTTTTCAATTTCATATCAAGGATCGACCTGAACTATAAAAATAATTTTGATGTATTTAATTAATCCAACGAATTGTACTAGTGATTTAAAAAACGTCAAATTCCACTTCGTGCAGCACATAGATTTAAAAAAAAAATTCGCTTCATACTTCTATGGTGCAGCACATTCTTAAAGTGCGAAGAACAACTTTAAAAATACCCACACAAATAAGGAAACCGATATGCTAAATAGTGACGTTTGCTGTCATAGTGACGTAATGCATAGATAAAAAATAAATTTGTTCCGGCCATAGATAACATTGATTTGCATTCACGCCAAAAACAAACACAAAAAACAATGCGTGCACATGTGGGGCAATTTATTTGAATACGTAGTCGTTTATAGAACGAGGTCCTACTGCATGAAATTGTACATCATCTAATAATATAAACAATACTAGGTACAACGCATGTAGAACGTTAAATTTTCTTGACAAGCTTTTATGAACGATTTTAGACTGTAAAATAGGTAACCAGGACAAATGAAATAAGCCCAAAATCGATGGGTTTATCTCTTTTAGTTTAGAAGTTCTTACGGCCACCTTTTGACTCCATAAAAAGACTAGATTTATTATTCTAAAATATTGCTTTGTCCTCCATTTGTTATATTATACTAGGGATTAGATCTATACCTAACGTTCACATGAGCTGAAATTTTGCATACGTATGCAAAATTTCAGCTCATGCGAACATCAGGTATGGTTCTAATCCCGAGTATAATATAACAAATGTAAATATAACTCTGTCTGTTACCTCTACATACTTCAACGACTGAACTAATTTAGATAAAAATTGCCATGGAGGTAGTTTAAAGCCCACGGAAGGAAATAGGGTACCTTACATGCTGGAAAAAGGTACAATTCCTGTAAAATAAAAATACATGTCAGTGGAGTTATCTTTAGGATAGAATTAAACATGACAAATTAAACATCATTAAACAACATTAAACAATAAAAATAATCTGCTAGTGTTTAAATTCAGTGAGAAGAATCCCGTGCAGCGAGCTCCTAGACTACATATAGACGACATCGAATGATGATACAATGATGCGTCTAGGATGTTAATATGCGAGAAGCGTGCTGCCTTATAATGGAAGCTAGGACAGTCATTGTCAGCTGAATGATCTGGGTTGATGTCTTTGTCATGATACTCATTACCATCATGCTAGTAGGTACTGATTAATGATAGGACAATAAGATTAAGAGGGTCGTAGAAAATGGCGAACTAAAATGGCGATACCGAAAACATATTAGGTCTGCCTATACTTATGTTTAAAGAGACTGTAAAAAAGCCAGTTAGTAAAAAGGGCTTATTACTGCATTGCTAATTATATATAATTGATAAAAATGTTTTTCAATTAGCCCCCAATATTAAAATTATTGACAAGTCCACACTCCGTCTCTTAGGATCCCCCGTATTTGACGAATCGTTTTCAAATTTCATTTAGGACAAAATTCAAAATTTTCAACTGGCCGCCGACCGCCTGGCGAGTATACATTCTCATTTTGCTTTCACGATATTAAAATATTGTCTGTTCGTGTCCAATTTTACATATATCTCCGATGCAGTCATCTGTGGAAATAACCGGACCTCCTTTCAAAATTAGATGATGTTATAAGAAATTCGTTATCATCAATTCTGAATATTGATTTAAGTAACCAACGTATTTGGGACCAAGCCTCCTTACCCGTCAGGTTAGGGGGGCTCGGAATACGCAAAATTTCCAGTGTTGCCCTTCCTGCTTTTTTGTCCTCTGTTTATAGCGTAGAAAACCTATTTAAAAATATCCTTAAACAACCTACCTATGAAATTCCCTGTGTGGCGGAGGCCAAAATAGTATGGTCAGGGGTAAGTCTAAATTCAAAATTTCCCCAGATTCCTTCTTTGCAGAGGCAGTGGGACAAGCCGTTATGCAGAGTTGTTCAGAGTAATCTCCTCCAATCTTCTGACAGCAACCCTGCTGAGTGCGCTCGTCTCCTGAGTGGGAGTCTGGTTTATGGTTGCAGGCTTTACCGTCTTATAACCTGGGTACATTCCTAGATGACCACACCTTCCGCTTAGCGACGTGTCTACGTTTAGGAGCCGTTACTAATGTCCCGCATCATTGCCTCTGCGGTGATGCTGTCGACCAGTTTGGACGCCACGGACTTTCATGCTCCAGGAGCGCTGGCCGCATAGCTCGCCATGCCAACTTGAACAACATTATCCACCGTGCTCTTGTCACCATCGAGCTGTTTTGGAACCAAATGGCCTGGCGCGAGATGATGGCAAGAGACCAGATGGCATGACTCTTGTGCCCTGGAGATTGGGGAGGCCATTAGTGTGGGACGCCACGTGTGTTGACACACTCGCGCCTTCCCACCTCCATGGCACTAGTTCTAAGGCTGGCGCAGCTGCGGCCACTGCCGAGTCCCTCAAACGTCACAAATATGCATGCCTTGGCAATGGCTACATATTTGAGCCGTTTGGGGTGGAGACTATGGGTCCGTGGGGCCCTTCAGCTCATAAATTATTTAAAACCATAAATAAGCGACTGGTCGAGGTATCTGGTGACCAAAGGGCTGGCAATTTTTTTGCACAATGCATTAGCATTGCCATCCAACGTGGCAATGCGGCCAGCCTTTTAGGCACCCTACCGGAAGGCAATGATCTGCGTGAAATTTTTTATTTATAGATAACTTTTATTTAGTGTACATATTATACAGTTATACTAGTTCTAGTTGTTAGTTAGTATTATTTTTTAAGTTGATTTTGTGTTAATCTTAATTATTTTGTAAATTATTTCTGAAATAAACATAAAAATACTTTTCAATTAATATGAATTTATTTAATAATATAATACTTCCATGTAAACAATGTAATCGGAGCCCTTCAGGCACATAGGGACCAAGTCTGGATTGAGTTTCTTTCGGCGTATTCTTCTCACCAGTGGTCGTTTCGAAACGCTAGTAGTATTTCGATTTTGCATAAATTAAACAAAATATAACAAATACAAATATGATGTTCAAAAAGAGATACATGTATTCAATTTTGATTAAAAATCTTTGACTTTGACTTTATTTTGATTTCTCTACTAACTATTTATGTAAATCATATGAAAAATATTAAATTGCAAAATTTTATTCGTAAGTAAATTGGCAACTAGTTTCCCTCATGTTTGCTGTGTCCTTGCTGGACGTCACTTGTACTTATCTTAACATACTTAGAAGTTGTGACTTGCAATAAAAATCTGAATTTGAATCTGAATCTGGCGTGATAACCAGATAACCGATCACCGCTGTCATTCTACTGGAGATTCCTATTCCAGGATTTATTCAGAAAATAGGCCTTCACAATTCACATTTTAAAATAATACTATTTAAATTTATTCAAATTATAAATTATTGTTCAAAAGCTACAAACTACTAGCGTTTCGGAACGGGCTTTGTATCATATTTCATATACTTACTAGCTGTTGCTCGCGACTTCGTCCGCGGCAATTTCTGTTATCTTCTATCTATACATATAATAAAACAGTAAAAATATTTTGTCTGTACATTTAGAATTTTTGACTGAAATGGATAGAGGGACACTTAAAAAGAATAATAGAAAGCAAAAATTTTTTTTTAGAATTTTTTGTCTGTCTGTCTGTCTGTCTGTCTGTCTGTCTGTCTGTATTTATGATCACGATTATCTCCGAAAATACTGAACCGATTTACTCAAACTTTCACCAATTGCTTTATTTTAACTCAGATTAACATTTAAAGTTTGTTTCATAAAAATCGGTTAGTTAAAAAAAAAAGTTATCGTCATTTGAATGAATTTAAGCCATGAGTTTGCCTTGCCTGCAAATATATAGCACTTACTTATATATTACTTATATATTATAAGTGACATAGGAAAATTACATGCTAAACGTGGCCTTCAGGTCTTATAGACCTAGGCTCTGTCTACCCCGTAAGGGAAAAAGACGTGATACTATGTATGTATGTATAGTCTTCTTTTCACGCTTCAACCATTGAATCAATTTGGATGAAATTTGGTATGGGGGTAGTTTGAGACCCGGGGAAGGACATAGGGTATCTTTTATTTCGGGAAATTCTACAGTTCCTGAGGGATGGACACTAACGGCGGCGACGTAGCCGCGGGCAAATCTGACTTATATATCAACGCAACTGAAACTGCTGCGCCTAGAAACTTGAAATTTGGTACAGGGGTTTTTATAATGATGTGAGTGAGCGCTAAGAAAGGAGCGTCTGTTGTCTTTTTACGCTTCAACCATTGAACTGATTTGGATGAAATTTGGTACGGAGGTAGTTTGAGGCCCAGGAAAGGACATAGGGTATGTTTGATTCCGGGAAATTCTCCTGTTCCCGAGGGATCGACACTAACGCGGGCGGAGCCGTGGGCAACAGCTAGTTATGATTAATTTGTTTTTTTCTTAGTATAGATGAATCATTTTCCCCCGTTTTCAAAACATTTTTTACTGATGCTTCGCTCCTATTGGTCGCAGCGTGATATTTTATAGCCTAAAACCTTCCACAATAAATGGACCATCCAACACAAATATTCCAATTTGGACCAGTAGTTATTATTACGACCCAGGAAACTAGCCTATTGTCGACACTCGTTGAGCGCAAATATATACATGTTTTACAATTGAGGGTTGATTTTGGACAATTATACAAAATAAAATAAGCAGCAACAAAAAAGAAAACAATTAAATATAAATAAAATAAAAATAAAAGCGCTTAGAGAAGTTCCACATTTCACACGACATCTCGGCTCCAATCAAGTAGGTATTCTTATAACTAAATAATCATTAATGATCGAGTATTCTTATAACTAAATTAAATAATCACTAACGCCGTAGTAAGCTCTTTTCAATAACATATTTTTTGTAACCTCTTTAAACTTTGGAAAGGCCAAAGCTGTAATTGTCATCATGTTGAATTTTATTATCCAAACGAATACCAATACCACGCTACTACAGGGATAACCGGCTACCACAGGACAGGCATTGTTGTCTAGCGTGGAGCCAACAGTAACTCCTTTTTAGGGTTCCGTACCCAAAGCGTAAAAACGGAACCCTATTAATTTCGCTCCGCTGTCCGTCTGGCTATCTGTCCGTCTATCACCAGGCTGTATCTCATGAACCGTGATAGTTAGACGGTTGAAATTTTCACAGATGATGTATTTCTGTTGCCGCTATAACAAAAAATACTAAAAAATAAATATTTAAAGGGGCTCCCATACAACAAACTTGATTTTTTTTGCTTGTTTTTGCTTGTTATTCATAACGGCAACAGGTAGACTCTTGAAATATTCACAGAATATTTAGTTATTTATTCACTTTAAAAATATTTAATTATATAAAAATAAAATTAATATTAAAAGGGGGGGATTTTTTTGCCGTTTTCCTAGATCACGGTACGGAACCCTTCGTGCGCAATTCATACTCGCACTTGGCCGGTTTTTAAAATATGTAGGTTATATAGTTGGATCTTTTAAAACTGTAGATGTAAAAGCTGTATTGTGAAATAAAGAATTTGGAATACTGAGCCCTAAGAATGTATTCCCAGTTTCCATAGTCTAAAAGCTTCATAACAAGTTTATATAACTGTATAACTTGAAAAAGAGTAATATTTTAGAGTTTGGTATCCCCGACAATTGGTCGCTGTGATCATCGTGTCTTGCTGGGACGGTCGACGTAAAAGGATGTTCCCGCTCTAACCACCATCCTTCGTCACGATTAGGAAATCATCATCATCATTTCGAGTAGGTGACACGGTCAATCGACCATGCACATGGTGTTAGAGTTCTTCGACCGCCTCTTGGCCTCTGACGTGGTTCCTTTAACGACTACCAGATCGCAGCCGGAACCAACGGCTTAGCGTGCCTTCCGAAGCACGGAATCATCTTAATTATCAGACAATTAGATGATTCAAGCCTGCAATGTCCTAACCAAACTGGAAGCAACTAAACAAAGTATGTTTTTCGTGGAAATCGAACCCACGAGCCCTCGGTCTACAGGCAAACGCCTTAACCTTAGGACCACGGAGACAGTCGAAATTAGGAAATCAAACAGAGGTACTTACTACAACAGATATTCTTTCTCCTCCCTTCCGAAGTAGGGCTAGAGTCTTCGCAAGACACCGGGCATTGCTCCACGAGTGAGCATTTCACATCTATGCAATTGTCTATGGTCTTCTCAGCTATCAGGCTGTTCATAGAGTCCGACGCGTCGCTTGCGCATCGCGTCGAGTCTGTGCTCGCGTCGGAGTCCGTCATGGTGGGAAGTGACCCTGAGGATGAGCTGGTTTCTTTGGTCTGTGAACAAAAATTTTTATATGCTTACTTCAAGCAAGGGCGTCGCCAGCCGATGGCGCAGGGGGGGGCAAGTTGACTTTACCTACTACAATTCATACTTTTCTCATTCTCTATGAATGAGAAAAGTAGGTATGAATTGTAGGTAAAGTCGACAGCCCATGAAGCTTTTCACTTGTACTACGAGCCTTACATCTACAGCGATTGTAATAACAACAGTATCTTAGTACTAGACTTAGGACTTTGGTTGCATTATATTTTATGCCGACACATCTGTCTTGACCGTGAGACAGCTCTTTGTCATGCAGACCCTACTACGTAAGCACAGTCAACTACCATATGATCGAACATTAGTCATTCGAAAACGGAGATCTGACCGTGTCTGTTTTGCTCCCCGTCACAGAACCACCCTAGCAGCCCGAAATTTCAGAGTTTTTAGTTGCTATATTTATAATAAGACGAACAGAATACTACGAATTTATCCGTTTACCAAGCGAGAAGCCAAAAATAAAATACAAAATTGGTTACTAACATTAGATTACATAGAAACTGAAGACCTCTTATAAACACTAACAATTTGTATTTATCTCTTATTTACCTATAATATTATTATGCAGATCTCTCCAAGACCACACACACACACACACACACACACACACACACACACAAATAATACACTTGGACTTTAATGATTTCATTTGGCGGCCGAGAGCAATTTCCCTCATTTCATTGTAAACGTTTTTGTAAATTTCATTTTAAAATGTCAGTTCTCAAATAACAGAAAAATCTAGTTTGGGAATTACCGTAACAAATAGTACTATATACATATAAATTGTTTTCCTACTTCATGCAATATATGTAATAGTTTATAAGTCAAGCTTCCGTTTTTTCTGCCGGGTCTGCTGGTGGTGCAGTCAAGATGCTTCCCACCACTCGAGATACAGGTTTATTCCTAGTTCGATGGTGGGTTGCAAAATGATGACCCCTTACACGGATCGTAGCCAGGATTGCTGTAAGCTGTTACTTTAACATTTTATTGTATGATTTGTAAAATGAGACAATAAATATTTATTATTATTATTATTTGGCAACTTTTTTAGAATCTCTAGGGGGGGGGGCAGCTGCCCCTCCCTGCCCCCCCTTGGCGACGCCCTTGACTTCAAGACTAACATAATGTTGGATCTACTTTCTTCCATGCTGGTCTGGGAGAGAAAAGACAAAAACCAGCCAAGTGCGAGTCGGACTCGCGCATGAAAGGTTCCGTACCGTTATCTATAAAAACGGCAAAAAAATCATGTCTGTTGTATGGGAGCCCCCTTTAATATTCATTTTCTGTTTATTTATTTTTAAAATGCATATATAACTAAATATTCTGTGAATATATCAAGCGTCTACCTGTTGCCGTTATCAATACTATACAGCAAAAACAAGCAAAGAAATCACGTTTGTTGTATGGGAGCCCCCTTAAATATTTATTTTATTCTATTTTTTAGTATTTGTTATTATAGCGGCAACAGAAATACATCTTCTGTGAAAATTTCAACTGTCTAACTATCACGGTTCCTGAGATACATCCTGATGACAGACAGACAGACAGAAGGACAGCGGAGCGATACTAATAGGGTCCCGTTTTTACCCTTTGGGTACGAAACCCTAAAAATGTGCCAGCTGCTTCTCTTCTCGCGCAGACCATAGAAGCCGGTCAAGGGGCGAAAATCTAAAGAATCATTACAATAGGCGATGCGGTTAGCAACCCATCACTATTTTGATTCCGTTTTCCACCTACGAGCTCTAACATGCTAAACGTGGCCTTTCGGTCTTATAACTTTAGGCTCTTTCTACCCCGTAAGGGATAAAGGCGTGATATGTATGTGTATCTACCGGTATACTAAAAACCGGCCAAGTGCGAGTTGGATTCGCGCAAGAAGGAAATTTTCAAAAACATCATCTGTGATAATTTCAACCGTCTAACTATCACGGTTCATGAGAGGCCTATGAGATATAGATATAGCCAGACGAACAGACAGGTATACAGACAGACGGACGGCGGGCGGAGCCAAATTCAAAACGTTTATTTAATATAGGTTTCTTTGAACACTTATTAATTGTCATATTTAACTTCTTAACAATTGTTGACTTGTGTTGAGTCAAAAATTTACTTAATATATTAATAGGGTCCCGTTTTTACCCTTTGGGTATGAAACCCAAAAAAACGAACTTTTGGATCAAAATGCATCAGAATCCGCATCAATTATTGTTGAGTCGTCAAACTGGTTTATAAAAGTTTTATTAACCTATTATTAAACTTATAAGTCAATCAGACAATATAATGAAAATGTCAAGCGATTATTGATATTGTATAGTCTATAAATATAAAATTTATATCATTAAATTTAAATAATAATTAGGAAATAAATATACAACCTGTCTGTCAGGCTGTGTTAGAATTCAATTAAATAATTTTAGTCTGTGGGTTTGAGCAATATGGGAGTTAAGTTTATTTCTGTGTAATCTACTCGTAAGCCCTTCTATTTGATACCGCACATCATCATCATCATCAGGTCCCCCCACTCAGTCTACACTGCAGGAGCACGACCCTCTCTGTACCACCGGAGCCACACTTGGCCAGAGCAGACAGAGGATTTTGCTTCTTACGACATCCTTGGGAACTTCCCATGGTGTGGTTTCCGGCACAGAAGAATAGGACTTGGAGTGGTCCTATTCTACTGTGCTGGAAACCACACGGCGATACCGCACATGGTATGTTTATATAAAAAACATTTGCTCTCTGTATCGCCGACGTCACATTTACTACGCACTATTTTCATACTTGTCATACCATAGATTTGTATTTACGACATCATACTGAATGATTTTATTTTGACATTGCAAACATGACATTGATTTTAGACAACTTTGGGGAAAATTGCCGACTATAAACATGATCAAGTTTATCGTATAAAAAAGTTGTTCAGACAAAAAAGTTGCGTCTTAATAAGAAAAAAAAGACATTTTTAAATTTTTTTTCAAATAGCTGTGCTATGATTTTTTTTATGTTTCGGACCCCCATATTTCCGCCATTTTGAATACTTTCGAAAAACTAACCTGCTTACAAAATTTCATGAGAATCGGTTTGAGAAACGCGACCTGTAGGCGATAAGAGACAGACAGACAGACAAAAGAATTTTCGGCCAGTCGAAACTGAGACGCTTCCCTCGCTTCGCTCGCCCGGTCAATTAATATTAAAGGGGGGCTCCCATACAACAGATTTTTTTTCGTTTTTATAGATAACGGTACGGAACCCTTCGTGTGCGAGACCGACTAGCACTTTGCCGGTTTTTCAATCATAATTTCCAAACCGTACTCTTTCTAATACAATAAAAATTAATCTACAAATAAATTCATTGTTATACTTATTTTGATTTACAAAACAAAATTCTTGTTTATTTGGTTTATTTCTCATGTGTGTTAGTGCCCAACACTGGCGTCAGATTATTACAGCTGCCTAAAGGCATCTGACATACCTTTACGACCATCAATGATGACAGCCGCGGGACCAACGGCTTTTTGAAATACCTTTTATAAAGGATGTGAGTTTCTTTTTGCCGTTGACGTTTCAAGGAAGTTTTTTTTTTTTTTTTATGTATATCCGACGGCAAACGAGCAGACGAGCCACCTGATGGAAAGTGGTCACCGTCGCCCATGGACATCTGCAACACCAGAGGAGCTGCTGATGCGTTGCCGACTCTTAAGATACCTGTAAACACGCCTTTTGAAGGACCTCAAGTCATAGCACACAGGGAAAACCTCGGGAGGGAGTCCATTCCACAATCTTGCTGTACGAGGAAAAAAACCACGTGACGCTCTGACATTTTTGGAGACCCAAGTGTCAAGGATGTGGGGATGGACTTTACTCCTGTGGCGAGCGGTGCGGTGGTAGAAAGGTGACGGTGGCACCAATTCAAAAAGTTCTTCAGAACACTCCCCATAGTATAGACGGTAAAATACACACAGAGAGCCAACGTCTCTCCGTAGACCGAGGGTGTCTAAATCGTCTGTGAGTGTGGGATCGTCGATAATACGAATTGCCCGGCGTTGGATGGAATCAAGAGGAAGGAGTTGGTATTGAGGTGCACCAGACCAGATATGAGAGCAGTACTCCATGTGGGGCCGGACTTGAGCTTTATATAACAAAAGTCTATGACCCGGAGTGAAGCACTGCCTCGCTCTATTGAGCACCCCAAGTTTTTTAGAAGCCATTTTGGCTTTACCTTCCAGATGACTCCGAAGTTACATCCATACCACTCAATAGAATAAGAAGAAGAAGAAGTAGGAGAAGAAGATCCATCGTAGTCGCAACGAGACTGATGAACAAATAATTAAAAGGTTCGTGCTAAGTTTCGTTTATACAGCGTGTAAATGTACCCTCGACGTTCCCTTAAAGGGGCGACTCCGCCCATCAATATGAACAACTTTTCCTATGGGTCAAATGCTGGGAACTCAAACAAAAATGTTGACATTTCCATACATTTCTCAGGCGGCTAAACACTTTTGTATGATAATGTCGATTTCTTTTTGAGTTCCCATAGGAAAAGTTGTTCATATATCATATATAAGAAGGACATAGGCTACCTTTTACCCCGGTAAAAAGTACTATTCCCGAGGGATCGACATTGACGCGGGTGGAGCCGCCGGCGAAAGCTAGTTTAATATTAGAAATGCGAATTGTTACGCTTTCACGTCGTAACTACTGATCCGATCATCATTAAATTTTGCATACAAATTCTCTGGAGTCCGAAGAAGGACATAGGCTAACCTTTTATCCCGGGTAAAGTATTATTCCCGCCGCGGGCGAAAGCTAGTACATAATAAAGATTTGATTGTTTGTTTGTATTGAATAGGCTCCGAAACTACTGAACTGATTTGAAAAATTGTTCCATTATAATTTCAGGCTACTCGAAAAGAAAAAACGTAGAATTTGCCAGCTGCTTCTCTTCCCGCGCCGATCGTAAAAACCGATCGAGGGAATGGGCAAAAATCGAGGTATCATGTTAGTAGGCGATGCGGCTAGCAACCCATCACTATTTTGATTTCGTTTTCCGCCTAATGCCCACTAACTAGCTAAACGTGGCCTTCGGGTCTTATAGACCTGGACTCTTCTACCCCGCAAGGGAAAAAGACGTGATAGGTATATATGTGTAACGTTGCAGCATGCCACCTGCATGCTGCATCTCGTCCAACCTCATTTCTCTCATCCTGTCCATTTTTCATGCATTTTAATTCAAATTTCATTTTTTAATTCAAATTTCATTTTTTAATTCAAATTTCATTCCGTTCCATTTTTAGATTACTTTCTCTCTCTCTCATCACTCATTCATCAATCTACTACCATCTCTCGGAGCATAACAGTCTCTGTTATTAATTGAAGTCAACATCTACATAGTTGAAGTTGTAACAATAAAGTTATTCTCTGTGTGTTCTGTGTGTCGAGTCTTGTGTTCTGTAACTTTCTTATATGTGGGAACTCGGCTAGAGCGCCGGGATAGTCGAGTAGTTGAGCCCTCACATATGTATTATTAAATCAGGCACTCTCAAATTCAAAGTGTCCTTGTGACCTAAATGATCCAGAGAAATCAACACGATCTCAAAACAAAGACCTCCGTCCGAGAAGTTGAGCAAAAAATTTATGTACAATTGTCTGCAAAAGTTCTTACAGAAGTAGCGCAATAAATTGTGAAAAGCTACTATTTAAGGCGCTGTAGATATCTACAGCGCCTTAAATAGTAGCTTTACACAACTTTTTGCGATATCCCTTAGATAAGGGATATCCCTTATCGTTTGTAGCGCACATCGCGCGATATATTATACTAGCTGTTGCTCGCGGCTCCGCCCGCGTTAGTGTCGATCCCTCGGGAACAGTGGAATTTCTCGGAATTATACATACCCTATGTCCTTCCCCGGGCCTCAAACTACCTCCATACCAAATTTCATCCAAATCAGTTTAATAGTTGAAGCTTAAAAAACACAGATAAACAACAGAGACAGAGTTACTTTCGCATTTATAATATTAGTATTGTCCCTCTATCCATTTCAGTCAAAAATTCTAAATGTACGGACAAAATATTTTTACTGTTTTATTATATGTATAGATACTCGATACCGGTTGGCCTGTCACCAGTCTCAATTCAAACCCGTGTCTGCCATTTTCGTGGCAAATATTGTATTTGTTCTAAGTTTTTTTCTTGCTCACTTAGTTATACTTTTTATAGACGTAAAGTTGGTACCTAGTTGTCGCTGAAAGTAATTTGCGATGAAACTTTTTCTGGGTAAGTATAGCTTTTTTGGTATTTTATTTTGCTAGGTTTTAAATATTATTTTTGAAAATATTTTGATGTAACAATTTATTTGAACTGTACTCTATATTTATCATGCTAGTATTCCATGAAAAATAAGCCTTATTTAATAACTGCGCGACGAAAAAATTGACGTTTTACGGTATTCTTCTGATGCACAGCGCCTTAAAAATAACAGCAATTTCAACCTTTTACCCGGTGAGATTTTGATCGTTCTGGACCCTTAAAGGGGTGAATCACCCCATCGATATGAACAACTTTTGCTATGGGACTCAAAAAAAAAATGGGCAAATCCATACAAAAATTTTCGGCCGAACGATCAAATTGTACGGGAACGTCAAAAAATTTTTTTTGTTCCCAGCATTGGTCCCATTAGGCCAGGGGGTGCCATTCGCAACTGCTTGACCGGTGGTTGCAGGTAATGGCTACGGGTACGCGCGCCCGGCTCCCCGAGCTGCTGCTTACTCATCCCTGATTCATCCGAGTGAGTAGTATCCCAAAGACCTTTATCCCGTTTTCCCAAAATCCAACAAACTCCTTTCCATCCCTCGCTTAAAAACGTCTTCGATGGGCAGCAGCGTCGAAAGCGATATAAGCCAAATAAACTGCGCTCACCAACCCGTCTGCCAAGCGTGGTGAGTATGGCAAGACCCCCTGATGATAGACGATATACCAAGGCCCCCAGTCCCCGGCGGCCCCGCTATTCCTGGCTCCGGTAGCGGTCATGGTAACGGCGGGGCAGGGGGTGCTAAGAATCTCCGGAAGAGATCCGGCTACCACCCCCAACGAAGACTGGCCCTGGCGACACACAACATTCGCACTATGAGGCTAGACGAGAAGGTCGAGGAAGTGGAAGAGGAAATGAGTAGGTTACGATGGGACATAGTGGGGTTGTCAGAAGTCCGAAGAGAGGGAGAGGGCACGACAACCCTAAAGTCTGGTAACCTACTCTATCACCAGGAGGGTGACTTTAAAAAGTCACAGCATGGTGTCGGGTTTCTCGTCCACAAGTCCCTCATTAACAACGTCGTAACCATCGAGAGTGTTTCCATAGGGTAATATACCTGATACTCAGAGTATCTAAAAGATACTTATTGAAGGTAATACAGGTATATATGCCGACCGGGGAACGCTCAGATGAAGAGGTGGAAGTGGTGTATGAGGACATTAGTAGGGCAATACACACCTCCCAAACCTATTTTACGGTTGTTATGGGGGATTTCAACGCAATACTTGGCAAGCGGAGCGACGGAGAGGCCACAGTGGGGCAATTCGGATATGGAAAGCGGAACGAAAGGGGCCATAGGCTGGTCGATTTCTTGGAGGAGGAGGGACTCTACGCGATGAACTCCTTCTTCAAGAAGCCGCCTCACAGAAAATGGACCTGGATGGGTCCTAGCAGAAAGGACCGGGCCCCTGTCAAAAATGAGATAGACTTCATCTTGTCGACGAGGAGAGAGATATTCAACGATGTCTCTGTGATCAACAGGATTAAAATCGGAAGTGATCTACGAATAGTAAGAGGCATCTTGAATATCGATCTCAGACGAGAGAGGACTCGCTTGATGAAGTCTACGCTCCGACCATCTCCGGCCCATATCCAAAAAGTCGAAAGTTTCCAACTGGAACTCTCGAATCGCTTCGATTGCTTGAAGGATTGCGTATCTGTGGACGAGTTAAATAATGGGTTCGTAGACACTGTCCAGGCGGTGGGATCGAAGTTTTTTAAGTCCCGCCCGAAACAAAAGCCTCAAAAAATCTCGCCCCAGACCCTAAAATTGATGGCCACGCGACGATCTATGCCACTGCAGACCTCCGAAGACGCGAACGTACATTGGCAGCTCAATAGACAAATCCAGAAGGCCTTGCGACACGACATTCGTTCCTTTAATACCAAGCGTATTAAGGAGACGATAGAGCAAAATAAAGGCTCCAAAGTGTTCGCTAGAGTGGAGTCTATTGGGCAGAGCCGATTGACTAAGCTGAAGAAGGAGGACGGCGGCGTGGTATCGTCAAAAGTCGAGGTGCTGGGCGAGATCGAGAGGTTTTATGGACAGCTGTTTACCTCAGTAGCCAAACCCATTATAAGTTTGGCCAAACAGCTCAAGAATAACAAGGCGCCGGGCGAGGACGGAATCACAGCACACTTGAAGCTGTTGACCAATATATCTATCTGGGTCAGTTGATCCAGGTTGGAAGTTCCAGCTTCAAGGATGAGGTCTTTCGACGAATCCGACTCGGCTGGGCAGCGTTCGGGAAACTCCGAAGTGTCTTCTCGTCCAAAATACCTCAGTGCCTCAAGTCGAAAGTATTCGACCAATGTGTGTTGCCAGTGATGACTTACGGGTCCGAAACGTGGTCGTTTACTATGGGCCTCATAAGAAAGCTCAAGGTCGCTCAAAGAGCTATGGAAAGGGCTATGCTCGGTGTTTCTCTGCGAGATCGAATCAGAAACGAGGAGATCCGTAGAAGAACAAAGGTCACCGACATAGCTCAGCGGATTAGCTCTTTGAAGTGGCAGTGGGCGGGGCACATAGCTCGAAGAACCGATGGCCGATGGGGCAGAAAGGTGCTCAAATGGCGACCACGACCACACGACGCGGCAAGCGCAGCGTTGGACACCCACCGACAAGGTGGTCGGACGACCTAACCAAGGTTGCAGGAAGACACTGGATGCAGGCCGCTTCCAACCGGTCATATTGGAAATCCTTGGGGGAGGCCTATGTCCAGCAGTGGACTTCTTGCGGCTGAGATGATGATTGGTCCCATAGGAAAAGTTGTTTATATCAACGAGCTGAATCATCCCTTTAATAGTCCAGAACGATCAAAATTTCACCGTGTATATGTTCATTGCATAAGGTTCATATTATTGCTAAATATATATGCCTCACTAATCAGTGCAATCGATCACCTGAAGGCTTTGTATATACTTTTGCGGGTGACTGTACACATCTATAAGAAATCTACTTCCGCGATACATTTGCATTCTACAGTTATTATTTGCTGTTTTTGTGTGATGTTTTGCGGGAAAATTCCTCTACGTCATACTATTTTGACCTTACAAAAAATTATTAAACGTCATTATTATAATCATTTGAACTGGAAGTATACTGCTGGACACATCAATGGTTTGGGCGCCTCGCCCAATAATCTATACTAATATTATAAAGCTGAAGAGTTTGTTTGCTTGTTTGTTTGTTTGAACGCGCTAATCTCAGGAACTACTGGTCCAAATTGGAAAATTCTTTTTGTGTTGTATAGTCCATTTATTGCGGAAGGCTTTAGGCTTTAAAACATCACGCTGTAATCAATAGGAGCGAAGAATCAATAAAAAATGTTTTGAAAACGGGGAATTTTTTTTCATCTATACTAATTAATCATAATAACAGAAATTGCCGCAGACGAAGTCGCGGGCAACAGCTAGTGACATATATAGGCCATTTTGACGTAATAACTAGCCGTGTGATTTTCGGCAGAGTATAATAGGACTACTACTAGTCTTCCCATGGATGTCGTAAGAGGCGACTTAAAAAATACAAGCTCATAAACATCAATGAGACCTCTCCAACCCGCCTGGCCAGCGAGGAGAGTGTAGGCCAAATCCTCTGTCTGCTCTGACCAAGTATGGCTCCGGTAGTACAGAGAGGCTCATGCTCCTGCAGTGGAGACTACAAAGACCTGATGATGACGTGATAACGTCTTAATAAATCGATGAACTCCGTGTGCAGAACGCAGAAAGAGAGCGAGGAACAAGCGATAGAGAGGCACGATCGGCCTAAGCGTTCGGCTTGTGACGCATCTATCTCTCATCTTAAATTATCGTCCGTAAAACAACTTAACAGACAACAATTTTTGAAGTGAAAACTTCTTTATACGTTGTGCACTTTTTGGGATGCTTAAAAAATGTAAAATTCGCGTCAGGACACGTGACCTGATCGAAAATTCATAAGACGGACACGTGACCTGAGACCGCCGCAAGGGCGAATCACCTATTCGAAATGATATGAAATATAAAAAAGAATGGAGTGTTTCTGTATTCCAAGCCGGAAACCACACGGCACATGGATATTACATAATATCTAAATTTACAGGTCACAATATCTCCGCTATCACCTTATTTAGCAAATAGATATAAGTAGTCGCAAGTGGGGCATACCAATTTATTATTTAGCGCAAACCTATTGATGCTCCATCGACTCGTGACCGCGTGAATTGAGAATAATGTACGTCATAATAATGAATTATTTCTCAAGATTACAGAGTATTACAGCAAAATCTATTTGCATGTATTATTATTTTATATTGTCTTTTGTAGCTTCGTATGGCATTCTATATCTATACTAATATTATAAAACTCTTCAGTTTGTTTGTTTGAACGCGCTAATCTCAGGAACTACTGGTTAAAATTGGAAAACTCTTCTTGTTTTGGATAGTCCATTTATTGAGGAAGGCTTTAGGCTATACAACATCACGCTACGACCAATAGGAGCGAAGTATCAATTATTCATCTATATATACCAAGACCTAATTAAACATAATAACAGATATTGCCGCAGACGAAGTCGCGAGCAGCAGCTAGTTATGTATGATCATCATCAGGTCTTTTTAGTCTCCACTGCAGGAGCATGACCCTCTCTGTACTACCAGAGCCATAGTTGGCCAGAGCATACAGAGGATTTGGCCTACACTCTCCTCGCTGGCCAGACGAGTTGGAGAGGTCTCATTGATGTTTATGAGCTTTGTTTAGCTTGTATTTCCTAAGTCGCCTCTTACGACCTCCATGGGAAGACTAGGAGTGGTTCACAAGCCGAATGCTTAGGCCGATCGTGCCTCTCTATCGCTTGTTCCACGCTCTCGCTTGCACACAGAACGTGTCACTCTCTCTTCCACCGTTATCACGTAAAATTATCGTCCGTAAACAGATTTTACAAACAACCATCTCCCTATTTCTTTTGAAAATAAAACATAGCCTTTGTTACTAAGCTGATAGTGTAGCTTTGTATTGGTGAAAGAAGTTTCCAAATCGATCCCGTAGTTTTTGGGTTAATGTATCACAAATAAACACACAAACATTTACTCTTTGTATTATTAAATATAAAGAAATATAAATATATATAGGGACATATCTCACAAATTAAGCTAGCCCCACAGTAAGTTGTGAACTTGTGTCGTAGGATGCTAACTCAACGATACTAAACTATACAGATAAACATCCAAGACCCAGGTCAATCTGAAAAAGATTGTTTTCCATCATGACCTGACCGGGGATCGAACCCGGGCACCCTCGTAGAAGAGTGGAGTCCAGAAGTCTAGTTTAGTCTAGATAGACAATTCACAATACGAATTAGGAAGTGCAAATTAACGTTAATAATTATACGAAATAAAAAATGATAAATCACCATTTACATACGGAAGATGCATGTTGTAGAGTACCAAAAATAAAACACCTCGCTCGCCTTGTAGTGTGCCGTTATGATTTGAACCATCGAATTAGAAAACCTATGGAAGCAGCATTGTGCTCAAAAACTGACACCACGCAAAGTAGATCAAAGCGGGCGGGGCTTAAAAAGTATATCTTTTCGCAAACTAGTCTGCCACGCGCTCCGTGACGGAAGGACGCGTCGATAAAAGTATTTAATATTTATTGTGAACATCGGCAAAAGGTTAACGAATTAAGAAAAAAATTACTTCTTGTGTAGTAAAGTGGTGCAGGAAATGCAAGAAAAGACGGAAAAGTGACACTACACGTAACTTATCATAGCTAGCGAGGCGAGCTGCTAGCCTACCTACCTCCGCTATGTTGACACCATAGTGTTCAGTTTCAGCGGCCTCGTCAAGGTCACGTGTTGGTGTCAACATATCTAATGTTGACACCAACACGTGACCTTGACGCGGCCAATCGTAAACTAGTTTCGTCTATGAGTGCGTAAGTTTTTCGTTGTGATTTGAGTTAAGTTTGTTTGCGTAAATGGGACTGATATTAAATCGTTAGTTGTATGAGAGTTACGCTTCCATATTTTAGAAATCTATTTATCTAATTTTTTTACCCTTTCTTTTTTTAGGGTTCCGTCAACACCGTACCTCAAAAGGAAAAAACGGAACTCTTATAGGATCACTTTGTTGTCCGTCTGTCTCGCAAGACCCTTTTTCTCAGGAATGCGTGGAGGTATAAAGCTGAAATTTATATCAAATACTTAAGTCTACTGTCCCTTGGATCAAATTTCTAAGCCGATGCAATCAAAAGATTTGTTTTTGCCGTTTTTGCCGCAATTTCCGACATTCACGAGGGCATCAAAACCTGCAGGGTACTTTCCATTAACTCAGAACCTTGAAATTTGGTACGAAGCAACGTCTTATAGCACAGATAAAGCAAAAAAAAAAAAAAAACCGCTGCGCCACAAAGCTCGCCAATGTCGTAACCACAAAGATTTTCATGATATTCAATTGTAACTACGAGTATGTCGTAAGCGCCAACCTTAACCCGCCTCCACCCGTGGAACGTCACATATATAGATTACCAGTGATCTGATAATATAGATTAAAAATTAGAAGGGCAACTGGATTTATTGATTGTGTAAGTAAAGTTGCTTTAGCGCCGATCTAACTAAGCGGCAGTGAGAGGGACCTTGGAGTTCGATAGACATTTGGTCTTTGACAGTGGAAACCGCGTGGTTAGGGCCTGACCACAAACAACGCGTTTTATTTTAGCTAATGAACTGACTGCCTCAATTCGCCACCGCAAATTTTAGAACAATGTTTTTGACTTTAAATTTCAGTCCAGTTTTATTGAAGGTTACTTTTTTGAAGTGAACTTCTTTAGTGGCCATGCAGTTTTTGGGATGAATAAAAACTGGCCAAGTGCGAGTCGAGCACGAAGGGTTCCGTACATTATATATAATAAATTTGAAATTCATCATCATCAGGTCCTTTTTAGTCTCCACTACAGGAGCACGACCCTCTCTGTACTACTAGGGCCATACTTGGCCAGAGCAGCCAGAGGACTTGGCCTACACTCTCCACGCTGGCCAGACGGGTTGGAGAGGTCACAAGCAAAACAAAGCTCATAAACATCAAAATTTGAAATTATTAAAAATATTTTCATTATATGATATAACTCAAAATTAATGCTTTTCGCAATTCGTACTTAATTCGTACTAAATTTCAAGATTCTGAGTTGCTGGGAAGTACCCTGTAGGTTTTAATTCTCTTGCGAGTGTCGAAAAATTATTAAAATATTTTTATTATATGATGTAACTAAAAATGTATACTTTTCGCAATTTTTCCTTTGTCTGTGCTGTAAGATGTTGCTTCGTACCAAATTTCAAGATTCTGAGTTCATGGGAAGTACCCTGTAGGTTTTGATTCCCTTGCGAATGTCGAAAAAGCACGAAAATTTGCGGCATAATTAAACTTTTAAGCCAAAGTATCTTTACGTTGGCTTAAAAGTTTAATTTTTTCACAACTCCAAGGGACAATAGACCTGAGTATTTGATATGAATTTCAGCTTGATACCCTACACGACAGACAGACAGACAGACAGACGCACAACCGAGTGATCCTAAAAGGGTTCCGTTTTTGCCATTTGAGGTACAGAACCCAAAAAAATGTTAAACTCGCGTCAGAACACGTGACCTGACCGAAAATTCGTAAGACACATGACCTGAGACCGCCGGCGCGGCGTAGGAGAGGAAGTAATATCCCCCTCTCGTTCTACCGCGCGGAGTTTTAACTTCTGCCGGCACTCCCGGAGTGCAACTCGTTGTTTTTTATTATTGGTTAATTCAACACCTATAAATTGTCATATTTGATTTTATTTTACAACTGAGAATAGGCTAGTTTCCTGGGTCGTAATAATAACATAACAATTAGTCCGTCAGTTAGATAATCAAAAAATATTGGACACGTATTTTTTCTTTTGTCAAATAAACAATAAATAATAAAGGTATAGCCCGTCGAAGTTCAGGAGTGGGGGCTCGTGACGTCAAAGTTTGGTAAAAATTGTAGCAAACTATGACGTCACACGGAACTTCAAAGGGCTATATCTTTATCATTTTTTGTTTAATCGACAAAAGAAAAAATACGTGCCCAATATTTTTTGAATATCTAACTGATGGACTAATTATATTTTTTTAGGAAACTAGCCTATTGTTGACGTCAGTAATTTACTTATGGCTAAGTTTAATGCCACTTCCAAAACGGAGTGCAGAAAGAAGCGGCAACAAACTGCACAGCGCAGTGAAAATAATCTTTCATATATAAAAAAAACCTGTCAAGTGCGAGTCGGACTCACGCATGAAGGGTTCCGTAACATTCCGTACATCTAGGTATAAAAAGTTTAAAATATTACTTTATTAGAAATATTTTTATTATATGAATAACAAAAAAAATTATGCTTTTCGCAATATTTCCTTTATTTGTTCTATAAGACGTTGCTTCGTACCAAACTTCAAGATTCTCAGTTCTCGGGAAGTACCCTGTAGGTTTTGATTGCCTTGCGAATGCCGAAAATTTGCGGCAAAAACGGCTTTATATTTTGATTTCGTTGGCTAAGAAGTTTGATTTTTTCATAGCTTCAAGGTACAGTAGACTTGAGTATTTGATATGAGTTTGAGCTTGATACTTCTACGAGTTCCTGAGAAAAAGGATCTTGACAAACAGACAGACGGAAATCAAAGTGGTCCCATAAGGGTTCTTTTTCCTTTTGAGGTACGGAACCCTTAAAAATCGACTTCAAACAAACTACTGAACCGATTTTCATGATATTTAAAAGGGACCAATTTGAAATAATACCCTTTCGAAAAGAAATTACAAATCGGTTCATAAATGACGGAGTTATGAGGTAACAAACATAAATAAAATACAAAGACATACAGCCGAATTGATAAATAAATATATACGGACAAATCACACAGATTGAGCTAGCCCAAAGTAAGTTCGAGACTTTTGTTATGGGATACTAACTCAACGATACTATATTTTATAACAAATACATATATAGATACATATCCAAGACCCAGGCCAATCTGAAAAAGATCATTTTCCATCTTGACCTGGCCGGGGATCGAACCCGGGCACTCTCGTGTCGCCAGCTGGCGTATTGACCGCTGCGCCACGGAGCTAGCCCATGATAACCTACTCTTTTTGTGAAATTGGTTAAAAATCGAAGATCATAGAAAATAAACTTACATATGGTGCCTGTTGTAACACAACCTTAGTTCCGATGAATATATTAGCAAATAGTTGCATGTAACACACGGTCACGTGTATAAAACGAGTTTTAATATTTTTTAGGGTTCCGTACCCAAAGGGTAAAACCGGCCAAGTGCGAGTCGGACTGACGCACGAAGGGATCCGTACCGTTATCTTTTTTTTTTTATACGGAAAAATCACACAGATTGAGTTAGCCCCAAAGTAAGTTCGAGACTTGTGTTATGGGATACTAACTCAAAAATACTATATTTGATAATAAATACATATATAGATACACATCCAAGACCCAGGCCAATTTGAAAAAGATCATTTTCCATCTTGACCTGGCCGGGGATCGAACCCGGTCACTCCGAGTCGCAGGCTGGCGTGTTGACCGCTGCGCCACGGAGCTAGACACCAGCTGTTGCCCGCGGCTTCGTCCGTGGCAATTTCTGTTATTATAAACATACTGTCGCGGACATTTTTTTAGTTCGTTTAAAGAGGAATAATTCCTTAATACACATTTTTTGAGTAACTTGAACCGTTTACGCATAGCACACGTCGGATGTCCTCAACTATGAATAAATTTCCCCCTTTTTCCAAAAACAAAGTTATTGATGCTTTTCTCTTATTAGTAGCATGATGTTTTAAAGCCTAAAGCCTTCCTCAATAAATGGACAATCCAAAACAAAAATAATTTTCCAATTTGAACCAATAGTTCCTGAGATTAGCGCGTTCAGACTAACAAACTCTTCAGCTTTATAATATTAGTATAAGTATATTAGTATATGTAATTTTTAAATATTTATGTTTAAGTGACTTTGAAACTCAGGGTCCTGGAGTTCGATCCACACATTGACCTGGATATCTATATAATAATAAAGTAATAAATATATACGGACAAATCACACAGATTGAGCTAGCCCCAAAGTAAGTTCGAGACTTGTGTTATGGATACTAACTCAACGATACTATATTTATACATACAGTGTGAAATTAAAATCATTTGCAAATGTTTAAGGAGTGACTCAGACCACGAATCTGAACAACTTTCATTATGGGACCAACTTCGACATCGTGAAAATATTATCTGCTCTTAATCTATGGAACAGCTGTTTTTTTTTGCAATTTCTGAGTTGGTCCCATAATTAAAGTTGTTCAGATTCGTGGTCTGAGTCACTCCCTAAACATTCGCTAATGAATTCAATTATATAGATAAAAATCAAAAACCCAGGAGAATCTGAAAAAGATCATTTTCCATATTGACCTGACCGGGAATCGAACCCTCGTGTCGCAGGCTGACGTGTTAACCACAGAAAAACAAAGTTAACCACTGCGCCACGGAGCTCGCCTAATAAGGTTAATTTAAATTGAGGGAAAATATTTCAAAGGCTGGCAGCCATAACCTAGAAAAATGCTTTAGAAGCAAAATAATAAAAAAAGAAATGCTAATTTTCGAGATATCTGGACTAAACTTGAAAAATACATCCTGTGTCCAAAAAAACTCTTTCGAACAACTTTGTACTACTGTTATCTACTATGGATCTGAGTCACTGACCTCGACAATAAAAACAGCTGATTTATCGATGTTAATAAAACAAATATTTTTTTGTATGAAAAAGCTAAAACAAAAACCAGCCTTTTATTGGTATCTACTATGCATACTAAGTCACTAACCTCGACAATAAAAACAGCTGATTTATCGATGTTAATAAAACAAATATGTTTTTTTGTATGAAAAAGCTAAAACAAAAACTAGCCTTTTATTGGTATCTACTATGCATACTAAGTCACTAACCTCGACAATAAAAACAGTTGATATTTTTTTTGTTTGAAACAAAAACTAGCGCATCGCTTTTTTAAATGTGTCCCACGCCACGACACAAATTTACAGCTTACTTCGGGGCTGAGTCAATCTATGTGATTTGTTCTTATATTTTTTACTAGCTGTGCCCGCGACTCCGTTCGCGTATATTACATTATCTTTACTAATATTATAAATGCGAAAGTGAGTTTGTTTGTTTGTTTGTTTATTTGTTTGTTTGTTTGTTTGTTATGCTTTCACGCCGTAACTACTGAACCGATCATCATGAAATTTTGCATACAGGTTCTCTGGAGTAAGGAGAAGGACATAGGCTACCTTTATCCCGGAAAAAAGTACTTTTCCGGGATCGACACTAACGCGGGCGGAGCTGCGGGCGAAAGCTAGTGTTATCATAACTGAAGAGAAAAACTAAGTAGCCTATGTTTTGTCCCGTACGTCTTAATGTTTGTCTACTAAGTTTCATAAAATTCAGTCAATTTGTTAAAGAGTTATGGAGAACATACATATAGAAAAACCGGCCGAGTGCGAGTCGGACTCGCGCACGAAGGGTTCCGTACCGTTATCTATAAAAACGGCAAAAAAATCATGTATGTTGTATGGGAGCCCCCCTTTAATATTAATTTTATTTTATTTAATTATTTATTTTTAAAGTGAATAAACAACTAAATATTCTGTGAATATTGCAAGCGTCTACCTGATGACGTTATCAAATTGAAGCAAAAAAAAACACGTTTGTTGTATGGAAGCCCCCTTAAATATTTATTTTATTCTATTTTTTAGTATTTGTTGTTATAACGGCCACAGAAATACATCATCTGTTTCATTCATTCATTCCAACTGTCTAACTATCACAGTTCATGAGATACAGCCTGGTGACAGACAGACAGACAGACGGACAGCGGAGCGAAATTAATAGGGTCCCGGTTTTACCCTTTGGAAACCCTAAAAAACAACGGATTGAAATAAATAAATAAATATGTACGGACAAATCACACAGATTGAGCTAGCCCCAAAGTAAGTTCGAGACTTGTGTTATGGGATACTAACTCAACGATACTATATTTTATAACAAATACATATATAGATACACATCCAAGACCCAGGCCAATCTGAAAAAGATCATTTTCCATCTTGACCTGGCCCGGGATCGAACCCGGTCACTCCGTGTCGCAGGCTGGCGTGTTGACCGCTTCGCAACGGAGCTAGTCAATCCGGGAGCTAGGAAATCCGGGAGTGCCGGCAGAAGAGAAAACTCCGTGTAGAAAGAGAGGGGGATATTACTTCCTCTTGTACGCCGCGCCGGTGGTCTCAGTCGGTCATCCCAAAAGTGCACAATGCAGAAAAAAATACAGTCATAGAATTAAATTAATTAAAATTGCGCGGTGTACAACAGAAGTAAAAATAGCTTTGTTTAAGGCATACTGTCAAACTTTCTACACGTGCAGCCTGTGGGTCAGCTTTACAAAAAGGACTTACAATGCCCTACGCGTCCAGTATAATAATAGTTTTAGGATGCTGCTGAGACTTGCCCGATACTGTAGTGCGTCAGGAATGTTTGCCGAAGCGCGTACGGATGACTTTTACGCCATTATACGCAAACGAACGGCCTCCCTGATGCGTCGCTGTCGGGACAGTGGCAGCGACATCCTAAAGACTTTGAGTGCTAAGATGGACAATCCCATATATAAACACTGGATGAGAATCCATCTTGGCACTAATAAATAAATTTTAATTTGATTTGATTTAATTTTTTATTTTTCTTTATAAATATTTTGTAAGCAAATTATGGATGCATATCTGAAATAAACGATTATTATTATTATTATTATTGAAATCGATGTCCAAACTAAAAAGAGACTGTATCTTGGGATATATGAGCACCGTCTACTAATAAAATTAGTTATTACACTTTTCGCAATTTATAACATTGAATAACAAAGTAAGTGACTTATTTATTATACAAAGTTTTAAAAGGTTAGTTAACACTAATAAATTTAATCTATATACTTCTATACTAATATTATAAAGCTGAAGAGTTTGTTTGAACGCGTCAATCTCAGGAGCTCATGGTTCAAATTAGAAAATTCTTTTTGTGTTGGATAGTCCATTTATTGAGGAAGGCTTTAGGCTGTAAAACATCACTCTGCGACTAATAGGTGCGAAGCATCAATAAAAAATGTTTTGAAAACGAGGGAAAATTAATCATCTATACTAATAAGAAACTAATGAAGTAATCATAATAACAGAAATTGCCGCGGATGAAGCCGCGGGCAACAGCTAGTAATATTATAAAGCTGAAAAGTTTGTTTAATTGTTTGTTTGAACGCGCTAGTCTCAGGAACTATTGGATTAAATTGGCAAATTCTTTTTGTGTTGGATAGTCCATTTATTGAGGAGGCTTTCGGCTATAAAACATCACGCTGCGACCAATATGAGCGAAGCATCAAGAAAAATGTTTTGAAAACGGGGGAAAATTATTCATCTATACTAATTAATCATAATAATAGAAATTGCCGCGGACGAAGTCGCGGGCAACAGCTAGTTTATTATACAAAACATTAAATGGTTAGTTAACACTGCTAAATTTAATATCCAAGTAAAGGTGAACTTAACATATTTCTATAATCGGGCAATTAAATTTCTGATTAATTATAAAGTAAGAAGTATTATTATTCTCAATGGAAGTAGGACATGACTCTAAACGAATCGATACATATAAATAACTAAAATTATAAACTAAAACTTAAATTAAATTAAAAATAAAATGCATCTATAAAACACATCAAATTAAATAAAATGTGGATGCCAAATCGCTGCGGTCTGCTGGCAGTGTGCCCAAAAGGCTGGCGGCATTCCCTCGCTGAATGGCCAGACTCAATCTTTGACCAAAATGCGCGCCTGCCCTTAGGTCACCGGAAACGTCGATTAGGCGTGCGGTGATCTCTTTGAAAATTTGTCGGGCCTCCGCACCCCAAGGCCCTAAAGTCTCCACGGCGAAGGGCACAAATATATAAGGCTCGCTTAGAGCAGCATATTATTATTTATGCATGTCTCCACTGCAGGAGCATGACCGGTACTACCGGAGCCATACTTGGCCAGAGCAGACAGAGGATTTGGCCTACCCTCTCCTCGCTGGCCAGACGGGTTCGAGAGGTCTCATTGATGTTTATGAGCTTTGTTTAGTTTGTATTTCCTAAGTCGCCTCTTACGACATCCATTGGAAGACTTGGAGTGGTCCTATTCTACTCTGCCGAAAACCACACGGTTATAATGCTCGGTTTAATATTAAACGCGAAAATATAAGATAAAAAAAATTTCGCCACAGGTAAGACAGGTAGGATTTCAACCTACAACCTTCGGACATCTGGCCTGTCGACGCTCTCGATCACTGAGCTGCCGTAGCCTCCGTGTGGTTTTCGGCATGAGGCGACTTAGGAAATACAAGCTTATTTATGCATATCATTACTTATTATCTTTATATTTTTTTCTTCCATGTTGGTCTGAAAGAAAAGAAAAAACGTAGAATGTGCCAGCTGCTTCTCGTCCTGCTGCTGCTGCTTTGTTTTATTATAAAATCCTGATCGTCAGTGACCGCTCCATGTACCTCGCGTTTTATTTTCTAATGTTGTGTTTTATTGATATTTGTAGTAGGTTGTGTCAGGTGTGCCATCCTCATTTGCCTGTCCGGTGGTAGCAGGTATGGCATCGGGTACGTCCGGCCTCACGAGCTGCTACTTGCTTTCCCCATTCATCTGAGTGAGTAAATAAATAAATAAATATATACGGACAAATCACACAGATTGAGCTAGCCCCAAAGTAAGTTCGAGACTTGTGTTATGGGATACTAACTCAACGATACTATATTTTATAACAAATACATATATAGATAAACATCCTAGACCCAGGCCAATCTGAAAAAGATCATTTTCCATCTTGACCTGACCGGGGATCGAACCCGGTCACTCCGTGTCGCAGGCAGGCGTGTTGACCACTGCGCCACGGAGCTAGTCAAAGTCAAAGAGTAGTATCCCAATACCTTATATTCCCTTCCCAAATCCAAGTAAAACCTTTCCCAGCTTCAAAATGCTTGCGATGGGCAGCAGTATCGGAAGTACAAAAAGCCAAAGAAATTGCTCTCGCCAACCCGCCTGCCAAGCGTGGTGAGTATGGCAATATCCTCCCATGGAACAAAGAATCCTTGGGAGAGGCCCATGTCCAGCAGTGGATTTTTGGTGGCTGTAATGATGATGATGTTGTAGGTTTGCGGTAAAAGAAATGGTAGTCTTTTAGCAAATTCGGTTTTGAGTAATGTAGCTTTGTAGTCCATTAAAATGTTATTTTTTTAGGCTCCGTACCCAAAGAGTACAAACGGGAGCCTATTAATATCGCTCCGCTATCAGTCTGTCTGTCAGTCTGTTTGTCTGTCTATCTGTATGTCTGTCTCGTTTTTACCCTTTGGGTACGGAACCCTAAAAAACCGGCCAAGTGCGAGTCGGACTCACGAACCAAGGGTTTCATTATAATTTTTAAATTATTAAAAATATATTTATTTTCGCAATTTTGCCTTTATCTGTGCTATAAGACGTTGCTTCGTACCAAATTTCAAAATTCTGAGTTTACAGGAAGTACCATGTAGATTTTGATTCCCTTGAGAATCTCGAAAATTTGCTGTATCTTTTGATTGCGTTGGCTTAGAAGTTTGATTTATTTCACAGCTCCAAGGACAGTTGACCTGAGTATTTGATACGAATTTTAGCCGATTTGAAGATTTATTTCATCTTTAGAACATTATCCTTGGTGAACTTAAGTTATAGAATATTTTTTGACCCCTTTTTTCTGACCCCTTTTTCTGACCCCCTTTTTCTGACCGAGTGTTAAATATACTGTATAGTGTCGCATTGACCTGAAAAAGAAAATTTGCCAATATTTTAGCAAATTCCTCGAAACGATGTCAGCATTGTTTCTTGAAAACACCCATTCTTTGCTTGCAACACTGTTTCTTTAATGATTACAACCTACGACCCCTGAAATTGAGAAATTTGTAGTTTTGAACTATGACATACTTATGAAATTTTAATCAATGTCAAGTAGTACTTGTCCTACCATAGCCATGCACCTTCTTCTGTTTGTTTAAGTATGTACATAACATATATAAACGGGACTAAGCACGAACCTTTTTAGGGTTCCATACCTCAAAAGAAAAAGCCCTTAAAGGATCACTTTGTTGTTCGTCTGTCTGCCTGTCAAGACCATTTTCGCAGGAACGTCTTTTTCGAGGTACCAAGCTGAAATTCATATCGAACACTTAGATAGTAGACCTGAGTATTTGATATGAGTCCCTTGGAGTTGTGAACAAAACCATACTTCTAAAACACCTGTATTTTATACCTATGTTTCACAAATAAATTATTTGATTTGATTCATCATCATCATTTCGAGTAGGTGTCACAGTCAATCGACCATGCACACCCTAGTGTCAGAGTTCTTTGGAACCGCCTCTCGGCCTCTGACGTGGTTCCTTTAACGACTACCAGATGGCAGCCGGGACCACCGGCTTATCGTGCCTTCCGGGGGTAAGTAATATAACATATAAACACAAAATATATATAATTTAAGATAAATATCAACGAAACATATAATTTTGGTCAGTATAATTATCAAATAAGATAAAAATCGAAAGAAATAAATTTAAAAAAACTAAAATCTTTAATTATAACAATCATTCAACATATCAAACCTGTATTATAGTATAATACAGGTTTGATATGTTGAATGATTTTTTAAAGTTTATAATAATAAAACGGTATAATAATTATACCGTTTTATTATTATAAACTTTAAAAAATCGATTAGTTGTTATGTATAATAAACTTTATATATACATATTAGTACGAATAATAATCATTGGTTATACGAATTAATTGGTAGAAGATTCTCAATACATACCTAATAATTAAATTTTAAAAAAACCAAACTCAATTTTGATTTTACGAGTTTCTTCTATATCTCCCGAGTTCTTCATCATATCTTCGCCAAACTAAAATGGGACTATCTTGGTAGTTGTCTTTTAAATAAAAAAGAAATATCAAAATCGGTTCACAATTGGCGAAGATATCGTGTAACAAACATACATAAAAAAATAAAACATACAGTCGAATTGATAACCTCCTCCTTTTTCGAAGCCGGTTAATAAATTATCTTATTTCTTTTTATCCTAGCCGAAAATTTATAGACACGTGTGGATCTCGTAAACGCAAAAAAATATTATTAAAACAAGAAGAAAGATAACAATATATTAAAACGAAAATCTGAATATTACGAATGTGAATTTCTTCGAGCTATAGTCTCTAATATAGGTTAAAAAAAAATAAGGAAAATAGGTATACTAAAATAATACTTAGAAAAATTGTGATACATACAAAATGCGCGCGCATTTTCTATGTATCACAATTTTTTTTATTTATTTCTAACTTTGTCCTAATATTTACATACAATAAAATATTGTAAAAGTTATTTTTCTACTTTTAAAAAATTGTGATACATACAAAATGCGCGCGCATTTTGTATGTATCACAATTTTTTAATTTATTTTATACTTTGTCCTAATATTTACATGCAATAAAATATAGTAATAAGTTCTTTTATTTGTTATAGTTTTTTTTGTAATCCTATGAAGTTAATGATTTCTTGTATTACTTTCCGTTTGCTTTACTAAAAAAATCGATTACCTATTATTAGTTATTCGATAATCTGTTTGAATGATGCACCTTTTGCTGGCTACTCCGATTTTTCCAAGAAAATGAAGTTTATGAGCTTGCGCGAATTTGAATTATTTCGTAGTTACTCGTATTACTGAAATAATTCAAATTCGCAAAATAGACATGGGTCTTTACTAATTAGCTGGTATATTTTCTCTGTTATATATTTTAATACGTATACATTTTGATTTCTATAGATTTTGATTCATATTTCTTTTAAATACTATACTTTTTGAATGGTATACATTTTGGCATTTATACTGCACAAGTTGTATAACAGGTGATATTTAGTATTCATAAACGTTATAAAAAATGGGTTTATGCCTTTTGAATTGAAAATTTTATGAATATTATAGCTTTTAAGAATTTAATCAGTAATGATTATGTCAAGTTAACATTATATCTTTTGAACTTTATTGAAATGAAAATATATAATTTGTTATTATATCAATCAATACGCACCCGCCTTCCGGAGCACGGAATTATCTTTATTATCAGACAATCAGGTGATTGGAGCCTGCTATGTCCTAACCAAACTGGAAACAACTAAACAAAGTATGCTTCCGGTGGGAATCGAACCCACGACCCCCGGATCAACAGGCAAACGCCTTAACCACTGGACCACGAAGGCTGTTATTTTTTTTTGATTGATTTTTTTGTTTTGATTTGATTTGATTGATTGAAAGCCAACGCAATCAAAAGATACAGCCGTTTATGCCGTTTTCGACATTCGTAAGGGAAAACCAAAACGGGGTACCTACTTCCCGTGAACTCAGAATCTTGAAATTTGGTAGGAAGCAACGTCTTTTAACAAACATACTTACAGGTATTGCGAAAAGCATTAATTTTTAGTTACATCACATAATGAAAAATTTTTTTTGATAATTTTGAACTTATTGTACGGAATTATGGTACGGAACCCTTGGTGCGCGGGTCCGACTCGTGCTTGGCCTGTTTTTTTCTTATTTCGATGTATATCCCCTGACGAAGGTTATTCAATATCATGGGCTGATCCTGCCCCTTGTCACCGGTGTATGTTAATCAGTGTATGGTTGACAACGTAAGCTCAAGTCCACACATTTAGTTCTAAGTATGTCGCAGATTGTAAGTTGATGTCATTTGGAGAAAATGCGCTCTGCAGTTGTTGCCGCTTCTTCTGCACTCCGCCTTGGAAGCGGCGTAAACTTAGCTCTAAGTAAGTTATTGACGTCAACAATAATAATGTTGTAAATAATAATGTGTAATTTAAGTTAACATTCACCAAATGATATTTATGATATTATTGATATTTAGAAATGATATTATTGATATTTTATAAGGGCGGGGCACATAGCGCGTAGAACTGAAGGCCGATGGGGCAGAAGGGTTCCCGAATGGCGACCATGTACTGGCAAGCGCAGTGTCGGACACCCACCGACCAGCCGGCCTATTTGCTAACTCAGTGACCAAAGTTTTAATAGTCACTTCAAAATACATCGCGGGTTTCCTATGATTGACTATTTTTATCAAAGATATATAAAACGCAATGTACTTTAAATTACTATTAAAATGTTGTACACTGAGTTAGCAAATATAGGTCGGATGATCTGACTAAGGTCGCAGGAAGACGCTGGATGCAGGCCGCTTCCAACCGGTCGTATTGGAAATCCTTGGGGGAGGCCTATGTCCAGCAGTGGACTTCTTGCGGCTGAGATGATGATGAAATGATATTTAAAATATCTTACGATGAATAAAATATTTGACTATTGATGGCAAGTATACCCTTTGAAACAAAATATTTTTTTTTAAATCGGTCAATAAATTACAGAGTTCTGAGGTAACAAACATAAAAACACAACCAAATGCACCCTCCTCCTTTTATTAGAAGTCGGTTAAAAAGACATACATTCGTTTATTTAGTGCAATATTTATCTAACAAATTAACTAAATTCTCATCAATAAGGTGGGAATAATCTATCACAAAATTTACATCAATATTTATGCCATTTGAATCGAATTACGAAAACTACATTAATAATGATATAAATCTACGAATGCCATACATATCTAGTGCATAACATTATAACATCACTTGACAAATGTTAATTGATATGTTGCTCAATATCGTCGCAACAGGACGTAGTATGTGGCATCATAGTTAGACTAAATCTTCACTACATAGTATAAAAAAATCAAAGTCGCTTCCCGCTGTCTGTCTCTATGTATGCTTAGATCTTTAAAACTACGCAACGGATTTTGATGCAGTTTTTTATAGATTTTATATATAAAGAGTAATTTTTTGTTTTTTATGATATAGGACGGCAAACGATCAAGCGGGTCACCTGATGGTAAGTGATCACCACTGCCCATTGACAACTGCAACACCGTGTGATAGGTGCGTTGTCGGCCTTTCAAGGAGTTGGAGGAAGGAAATGGGGAGGGGAGAGGGAAGGATAGGCCTCCGTCTCTCCCACTCACCGAACGAAGCATAGAAGCGGTAAAGCTTCTACTCAGACGTCGATTTTCTGTGCGAGTGGTACTTCCCCGGACGAGTCGGCCCATTCGTGCTACTAGCAATTCAGTTTGCTGGTAGCGTGGCTCTACCACGACTAATTCATAATAATACCACGATTCAAGAGGTTTATATGCGCATTGAAAAAAAATATTTCAAAATATATCTACATGGCATTTTGAAACGAATGACAGACGTGTGATTACTTAACTGCTTCACGTGTACCAGTATAATCGTTAGACATCATCATCATCATCATCAACAGCCCCCGTGGTCCAGTGGTTAAGGCGTTTGCCTGTTGACCCGGGGGTCGTGGGTTCGATTCCCACCGGAAGCATATTTTGTTTAGTTGTTTCCAGTTTGGTTAGGACATTGCAGGCTTGAATCACCTGTTTGTTTGATAATAAAGATGATTCCTTGCTTCAGAAGGCACGTTAAGCCGTCGGTCCCGGCTGCCATCTGGTAGTCGTTAAAGGAACCACGTCAGAGGCCGAGAGGCGGTTCCGAAGAACTCTGACACCAGGGTGAGCACGGTTGATTGACCGTGACACCTACTCGAAATGATGATGATCATCAGGTCTTTTAAGTCTCCACTACAGAAGCATGACCCTCTCTGTACTACCGGAAATACAATACTTGGCCAGAGTTGACAGAGGATTTGGCCTACACTCTCCTCGCTGGCCAGACGGGTTGGAGAGGTCTCATTGATGTTTATGAGATTTGTTTAGCTTGTATTTCCTAAGTCGCCTCTTACGACCTCCATGGAAAGACTAGGAGTGGTCCTATTCTGCTCTGCCGAAAACCACCCGGCAAATATTTTATATTTATACTAGCTTTTGCCCGCAGCTTCGCTCGCGTTAAAAAGTATAGAAGTTTCATACAAACCCCTATTTTATCCCCTTAGGGGTAGAATTGATCAAAATCCTTTCTTAGCGGATGCCTACGTCATAACATCTACCTGCATGCCAAATTTCAGCCCGATCCATCCAGTGGTTTGGGCTGTGCGTTGATAGATCACTATGTCAGTCAGTCAGTCACCTTTAAGTATATATATTTAGAAATTTTTACACATTCTAATTAAATCACTTGATACGGTTTTATCTTGTTTATTACATTACTAGCTATTTAGTTATTGCCCGCGGCTTCGTCCGCGTTTTTGTCGATCCCTCGGGAACAGAAGAATTTCTTGGAATGAAAAGTGCCCTATCGTCGCTGCGCGTGCAAAACCGCGGAAGAGCATTTTGTAAACACCGCGTATCTGCATTTGCACGATTTTACAGGAGCGAGAAAAACCTTGATATCATTGCTATTTATTAAAATTTTACTTCCTGAACTTAATAACTACTACTTTGTGACTCTAATTTTCGGAATATAACATAATTTTATCATTAACGTATTTAGTTTCCGTATAAAGTCATTTACGCGGTATTACAGTATCAATTTAGTACAAACTTTGTAAATTATTTATACATACGCGGAATTGAAATTAAACATTTTTATCACAAAATTGAATATAAGAAAAAAATACCAAAATAACTTGTGAAACATAATCATCTTCTTATCAAATAAAGTATTAATAAAAATAAAAACTATATTTATTTATAAAATAATTATATTTCTTATAACTTCAACATAATAAATAGTCTCAAAACATCTTTTGCTTGAGACTTTTTATGCCGTCAAAAACATCAGAAAAATTAGTACCATAACAGAATAACTAATTAAAAACTGCAGAATAAGAAAACAAATTCAAATTCTAATGCAAAATTATCATCTTATCTTCGATAATATATAAAAGTTAAAAGATAATAAATGTTTTTAAACAAACTCTTTTCTCCTTATCGTCACTTTTAAACAATAAATTGAGATATCACTTAGTCTTGAATCAAAAGATTTTTTATCCACCACTGCAGATACAAAAAAAATCTTTTCCTACCAGCCAGCTAATTTTCCAATAGGCTCTTTTATGATCAAACTTCTAAGTTAATTTGGAACAGAAAATGGTTTTTCCACTTAAATATCGCGTTGAAATACTAATGTACCCATTAATCTTGCTGGTTTTGTATCATTTTGGACAAATTTATTACCCTCTTTTTTAAATCCAATATACTCCTTCCCCAATACTTTGCCGTTTCTTTTTGTTTCTCTTCCAGTTATTGAGACGTCTAAACGCTGCCTTCTATTTCTCAAATTTTCTTCTATTTCTCTTTCGGGAAACCATTCAACATTTTTTGGCCTTACGTTTGATTACCAAGTATTCATCAAGAACCTGGGGTACTTGATGTCAGTGCAAAGTCATTTTACAGAGCGATGGTAACGTAGATCGGGACATCACAAAAACAACACTGGATCGCTTAAGTGGAAACAAGTGACTGGTGTGACGTGCGATAAGCGAATTCCGTGTAAATTGAAGGGCAAGATTTTTAAATCTTGCCCTTCAATTATATACACTTTGCCATAAGACCAACTTTATTGAATGGATTGGAGTGTTGGGCACCCAAAAAGAAGGAGGAACATAAGATGCATGTGACGGAAGATGTCTGGATTAACAAGGATTAACAATATCAAAAAATCCGGAATGACTATGTAAGAGGAAGCCTTAGAGTCGCACCAATAATGGACAAAATAAAGAGCTATTGTTTGACCTGGTATGACCATGTCGAGAAGAGGGATGCTGATCATCTGTCTTAAGTTAAAAGATGTCCCACTTCAATGTATCAGATTATAAAGGAAAGGGAAGGCCAAAAACGTCGTGGAGGGAATGTGTGAGCAATGACATGCAAGAACGGGGAGCTAATGCCAATATGGTGGAAAATAGAAAACTGGAGAGAGTACAGAGCCGATCCCAAATAGGGAAAGGGCGAGGAAGTAGAAGAAAACTGGCCTTACATTTGATATGAGCTACAAAAGAAGGATCTGCATTTAATTCGTCGGAGGAAAAATCAGGGTCATCATAGTTATGCTCTATTACATTAACATTTATTTCGATAGGAGTTAAAACTCGGTTGATTTTTAAAGTTTTATTGGCTCAATATTTTGTCTTTTCTTCTTTTTGTAATCATTTCCGTTTTTCACGAAGATTTTCCAGAGTTAGTCCTTGTAACTAACAATATTTTCTGAAATAGACTCTTGATTATCTGGCACACGCACATCCATTTTAATATGTAGGTAGGTAGTCAAAACTATTATTTATCTAAAAAGAGTAGAGAATAATTTAGAATACTATTTTTACATTTCTTTTGTCCTATAATTTTTTTTCATTACGTGTATTCCGGGTGGCGTCCAGAGCGATAACACTTCAGTAACTTTTCAGATATTTAGATGATTTAGGACTGAAATATCCTAACCAAACTGGAAACTACTTAATATAACAATGTATGTTTCCCGGTGGCAATCGAACCCGCGATTGTCCTATGATCATAATAAAAAAAATGCAATGCCGTGCAAATCAACATGCTTAATGTGGTCTTTCGGTCTTATGACCTTTGGCTCTGTCTACCCCGTAAGGGATAAAGACGTGATACTATGTATGTATGCAATATAAATGCAATACTGCGTATTTAAAACAAATATTTAAAAATCATGTAACTTCAAGACCGCGTAACTACAATTTCAAGTTTTCGTTATTATAAACCATTAATTACTGACTAATACTATATAAAAACACCAGAAAAGTATAAATACATTATATGAGGTTTGCTGTAAGCAAAAATAACATAGTTACATCGTTGTTTTTTACGACAAATTCTTTGTTTTCGGGAACGCGTGTCGTTCGTGTCAAACTTTGTTCGTCGTTTCGGTAAATACGCGCATTTGCTGCCAACTTCGTTCGTAGCGTTGTTCCGCGGTAATGTTTCGATGTCAAAATGAACGTTTCTTATTGGTTAATTTAAATCGTGTAAGAGCCAGCCTACGCCAATGCGCGTTATGGATCTGTCCGCGCGATATCTCAAATTTGCTACTTTTGCTGTTACGCGGTTTTTACTAATTGCTCTTACGCGGTTTTGCACGCGCAGCGACGCTATGTTCTTCCCCGATCTTCAAACTACCTCATCCAAATTGGTTCAATGGTTGAAGCGTGAAAATGTGACAGACAGACAAAGTTACTTTCGCATTTATAATATTAGTATGGATTCTTAAACCCAACGTTTCGAAAACTTTGCAGTTTTCATGGTCAAAGGTAGACACGGTCTAAGTTGACATTTTTCCTTTGTGATATAAGAACTATGCAAAACTACCGCCTAAAATATTTATTGATGATAACGTTCCGGAGTATGGAGTATTGGCTCACGGTGTCTGACATGGTGGTTACAAGTTTCATTTAAGTTACTAAATAAAATATGGTGAAAAAATCTCAAGCGGGCGGGATTTGAACCTGCTACCTTAAGTCTAGGTACGACTTTCGCTCTTCCAACTAAGCCACCGCCCGTTCTCACCTCGGCACCGATATTCTCCACCTTAACGTCGCAGGTTTAAATCCCGACCGCTTGAGATTTTTTCACCATATTTTATTTGTTAATTTAATAGGAGTACATCAAAATAGCATTGTGAATGCAAAAAATATAACTCTTAAAATATTTTTTTTGAGTTATTATTGTCGTTTTGTAAGTAAATATTATTTTCTTTGTTTATTTCAATTGATATGTCAACACGTAGTGTTATTATAAATCAAGTTATAAGCCACTGGATGTTATTGTTCGGAAATGTAAACAGAAATTGAACCTACGACCTTCTTATCACGGAACTTATCCGGGATAGAAGTCACATTCTGTTCCGTATTTACTTTACATGCTTTCATTTATTAACGACTTCAAAAAAAGGAGGTTATCAATTTAAAAAAAAAAACATCATTTTGTGTAGGTGTCACGGTCAATCGACCATGCACACCCTGATTTCAGAGTTCTTCGGAACCGCCTCTCGGCCTCTGACGTGGTTCCTTTAACGACTACCAGATGGCAGTCGGGACGAACGGCTTAAAGTGCCTTTCGAAGCACGGAATCATCTTTACTATCAGACAATCAGGTGATTCAAACCTGCAATAGTTTCATATTTACTTTAAAAATAAATAATTAAATTGAAATAAAATTAATATTAAATGTCTGTGGTATGGTCTCTCCATACAACAGACATGATTTTTTTGCCGTTTTAATAGATAACGGTACGGAACCCTTCGTGCGCGAGTCCGACTCGCACTTGGCCGGTTTTTTTTCCAATGTCTGTTAATTCAGAGTTCCGTCATTCATAAACCAATTTTAAAAATCTTGGGAGTGGGTATGCTTTCAAGTTGGTCCCATTTAAATTTTATCACAATCGGTTCAGTACTTTTATTTGAAGTCGGATTTTAATGAAAAATTCTTGTGAATTGTAAAAAAAAAATGAAATAGGTAAGTATTTTGCACACGTGACGAGTCCGACTCACGCTTTGCTGGGTTTTTTCACATTTTATAGCTTTTGCAAGCGGCTCCACTCGCGTGATAGGTCTTTTGGGAACAATGCCTTTTACCGGGATTAGGGTAGCCAGATGAAAAATTAAAATACCGGAAAAAAGGTCTGGCAACAATAAAACTACTTTGAGAATTTTCTATATTTTTTTATTTTATATTTAGGTACTTAACAATTTAAAAAAGTCATTCGATAAATAAGTGCTGATTTTTGCGAGCTCCGTGGCCCAGTGGTTAATACGCAGCCTGTGACACGAGGGTTCCCGGTTGGTCGAACCCCGACTAGGTCAAGATGGAAAACGATATTTTTCAGATTGACCTGGGTCTTGGATACTCTTAATAATTAGGAAATAAAATATGGTGAAAAAATTTCATGCTGGCGGTATTTGAACCTGCGACCTTAAGTCAAATCTTAAGGGAAACAGAATCAAAATAGTGATGGGTTGCTAGCCGCATCGCCTACTTACACGATTCCTTAGATTTTAACCCATCCCCTTGATTGGTTCTAACGATCTGCGCGAGAAGAGAAGCAGCTAGTACCACCAGCATGGAAGGTTCTTTCGCATTTATATTATGTAAACTAGCTGTTGCCCGCAACTTCGTCCGCGGCAATTTCTGTTATTATTATTACTTAATTAGTTTTTATGAGTAAAGATTTTACGTAAAGATGAATAATTATCCCGCTTTTTCAAAACATTTTTTATTGATGCTTCGCTCCTATTGATCGCAGCGTAATGTTTTATAGCCTAAAGCCTTCCTCAATAAATGGACTATCCAACACAAAAATAATTTTCCAATTTGAACCAGTAGTTCCTGAGATTAGCGCGTTCAAACAAACAAACAAACTCTTCAGCAAAAAATTTCGGCCGCCCGGTCAATTTGTATGGGAACGTCAAAATAAAATTTGAGTTCCCAGCATTGGTCCCATAGGAAAAGTTGTTTATATCATCGGGCTGAATCGTCCCTTTAAGGGTCCAGAACCACCAGTTTCAGATCAAAATTTCACCGTGTATCTCAGAAGAGTTATTGTTCTGAGCCGTGTATATAAGTCAATTTAAATTTAACGCAAATATTTTAAAAGCTGACTCCCATAAGCTAGAAAAATGCTTCAGAAACAAAGTAAAAATGTCACGCTAGTTTTGAGATATCTGGACCATAAATTTCATTTAAAATAAAAAATGAAAAAAACACCCTGTGTCTAAATAAACACTTTCTGGGTCAACAACTTTTTACTATTATCTACTACTAGCTGTTGCCCGCGACTTCGTCCGCGGCAATTTCTGTTATAATGATTAATTAGGTTTTTTCTTAGTATAGAGGAATAATTTTCCCCCGTTTTCAGCACATTTTTTATTGATGCTTCGCTCCTATTGGTTGCAGCGTGATGTTTTATAGCTTAAAGCCTTCCTCAATAAATGAGTAGTTCCTGAGATTAGCGCATTCAAACAAACTCTTCAGCTTTATAATTATTAGTAAGATGGATACTAGGACACTGACCTCGACGATCAAAACAGTTGAATTATCGAATTTAATAAACAAAAATATTTTGCATGAAAAAATTTAAAAAAACTATCGTTTCGATTTCTTAAAATTTGCTACTAAAGCATTTCTGTGAGCTATGGGATCCAGCCCTTAAAATATTTGCGCTTCATTTAAATGGAGCTTATATAGTATAGATTTAGTGAGGATGCATTTTTAGCTGAGTTGAGAGGTTATTGGACATGTATCAAACCACCTTGAGAATTCTAAGATCCGAGGGCATCTAGTTTTAAAAGTTGCAATTGCTTGTGGCATCTTTATTAATTATTTATACTTATTTCTTTTGCTCGGAACTTGTATTTCTACGCACATTAAATTTGAATTTATTTTTAAATCACTAGAACAATTCGCTAGATATTCCAATGCACATTTATTATGCGGGGGCCGCGCGAACGAAAAACATCGCTACTGCACAAGCCGAACTGCGCAGAACCATTGGCGATTAGGAAAAAAGATGAAAGGTCTTAATATTTTCGTATTTATATTTTTATTAAAAAAAATAAGAAAGGGGGCGACCTCCGAATAAATATTAATATTGTCAAATGAGAATTATTGTTTTAGACATAAAACTTACAAAGTTTTTAGAAAAAAAAATGTGTTTGGATATCATAACGTAAATAGTTATAGATATCATTTTTTTAATTTCATATGTATCTGTTTCAAATTCCAACAAGGGGGCGATCTCGTTCAGGGATCAACCTAAATTATAAAAATAGTTTTGTAATTTAGGTTGATGTATTTAATTAATTCAGCGCATAGGACTAGAAAACGCTAAAAGCTACGTAGTCCTTCCAAAATAAAAAGCATAGAACTTGATTTGAAAACACGCAAATATTCACAATTTCGTGCAGTACCATCTTAAACAAAGATTAGATCATTTAATAAAAATATTTTTAATTTTTTTTCGCTGACAAATCACACAGATTGAGCTAGCCCCAAAGTAAGTTCGAGACTTGTGTTAAGGAATACTAAATCAACGATACTATATTTTATAACAAATACATATATAGATAAACATCCAAGACCCAAGCCAATCTGGAAAAGAAAATTTTTCATCTTGACCTGGCCGGGGATCGAACCCGGGCATTCTCGTGTCGCAGACTGGCGTGTTGACCGCTGCGCCACGGAGGAGCCGGAATTATTAAATACATCAAAATTATTTGTATAGTTTAGGTCCTTCGATCCTTGCACAAGATCACCGACATGTTAGAATTGGAAATTCGACATTTCCATACAAAAGAGCTCTGCCGCCCGGCCAGTTTGTATGGGAATGTCGTTTTTTTTAGTTCCCAGCATTGTTCCCATAGGAAAAGTTGTTCATATTGATGGGCTGAGTCACCCCGTTAAGGGAACGTCGAGGGTCAATTTACTCACTGTATAAGGTCAATTTAAATTCGGTAAGCACAAATATTCTTAAGCCTGGCACCCAAAAGCTATAAAAATGCTTTATGAGCAAAAAAACAAAGATCGACACGCTAGTTTTTGAGATATCTCGACCTGAACATTTAGAAAAATAGACGAAAAAACACTATGTACAAATAAACGCTTTCTTGGCGAACAACTTTTAACAATTTATTTATTTATTTATGGCTTTCATGCGTTACGTATTTAGCCAGTATTAAGTATAAATGAGATTTCCCGCGCTTTTTCTAAGTCCTGTTAATCAATGAAATGATGGTGTAGTCATTTCGTTGATTCTACGGAGGTGGCGACAATTTCCACGAATTGACGCAACGAGGCGAGGCAGACAACCACCATCCCGCTAAGTAAATCTCACTACAGCCGCACTGTGACAGTTTATTTCAGTCATTCTACACATTGTTTATAAACATGGGCATTTATAACACTAAATTACACCGATTTCACATTATAAAGCCCACTAGAAACAATTTAAAAACAATCCAAAACAAAAGCCGTGCAGTCCACCGAAATTCCCGCCAAGAACTCCCAACTTTTAACAATTATCTACTATGGATATTAAGTTACTGCTAACCAAAAGAGCTGATTTACCGATTTTAATTTAAAAAAAATCATGCAAATATAAAAAAAAAATCTAGCGTGTCGATTTGTTAAAATTTGCTACTAAAGCGTTTCTTTGACCTATGAGACCCAGCCCTTAAAATATTTGCACATAATTTAAATGGACAATATTGCAATTGCCATAATCAATCATCAATAAAAGTAAATAGGTCGTATCATTAATGGTTACAAATTATTGATGACTTCTAACGATTAATTATACGACCTATTTATTCATTAATTAATGAAAACTTGTCCAACCTTACTTTGAACAATTTTAATGATCTTATCGTAATAATTGTATGAGTAATAGCATTCCATGATAAAAACTTAATTATTCAGGTAATTTTAAATCATGTAACAAGACATAATAGTGGTAGTTTAAACGGTTTACTCACAGGTCTTTCAAGTTAAGATACGAACCTTCATCTATTTGCAGGTCGTTGCACCAACACCAACAATTTTTCAAAAATACTCCTTATATTACAACGTCATTTTCACTTAAATATTAAATATATATATATTTTACTATGAATACGGCAAAGCACTTATTAAAAAAATAAAAATTAAAAACTAAAGATCCATAGACACTGTTTCGGCGTTCGAATTCGTTCGAATTTTGAAAAGCGCGCGAACGCCGCCTGACCGGTGCGGCGCACGAGACGTTGCGAAATGGCGATCTACGATCTAACTATGAACGCAGTATGTTACTCAGCCGAGGAGCATTCATCTTTGAGGCGATAATTATCTATGACATGCCTTGACCATAGGGCCTTCGTTAATTTATTCATTTTTAGGGTTCCGTGCGTAGGAGGTGGACGAAAATGAGTCCTATGTGTCTTCATAAATAGTTCTATCCTTCCTAAATAAAATTATATAGAAGAATGTAGGGTACCTACCTTTCATCCCGAAAAAAAATATTGTTCCCGAGGGAGTGAAAGTGAATCGGAGTCACGGAACGCGTACAATACATACATACATATATACATAGTATCACGTCTTTTCCCTTGCGAGGTGGACAGAGCCTAGGTCTATAAGAATTTATGGCCACATTTAGCATGTTGACGGGCGTAACATGTAGATATAAAACGGAATCATAATAGTGATGGGTTGCTAGCCGCATCCGTGATTCGCAGATTTTCACCCATTCCTTTACAATATTTTATAGTAATAATATTATAATAAAGAGGAAAAGTTTTGTTTGTTTGCTTTATACCTATAGGCTGGATCGATTTTATAAAATCTTGTACCATTAGAATTTTACTACATACAGCGTGATTTTTAACCCCTTAGCTATGTTGAAATCTGGGAATCAGAATCCCTAATGGTATACAGAATTGTGAGAAAAAAAGGTAAAAAACGACAAAATAAATTTAACCTTTCATAGAAATTCGTCGTAGCTGATCGGCGACTTTTTATGGGAAACCAAATTTTCTTTTTTTTTACCTTTTTTTCTTGCCATTCTGTGTTCCATTAGGGATTCTGATTCCCGGATTTCAATATAGCTAGGGGGTTCAAAATCACGTTGTATATGTATATCCCTGATGAACATATAGAATATTTCCTAAAAAAGTTAGGAATCTCTATGAAAACTTCGATAGTTTAACCCACGGTGTAAAAAAAACCGGCCAAGTGCGAGTCGGACTCGCGAACGGCAGAGTTCCGTACCGTTTTCTATAAAAACGAAAAAAATCATGTCTATGGTATGGGAGCCCCCCCTTTAATATTAATTTTATTTAATTATTTATATATTTATATTACAGTGAATATATTCTACCTGTTGCCATTATCAATATCGAGCAATAACAAGCAATAAAATCACGTGTGTTGTTAAGAGCCCCCTTAAATATATTTTTTTTCTATTTTTTAGTATTTGTTGATAACAACTTTTTTCTTTTGCCGCTATAAAGCGGCAAAAGAAATACATCATCTGTGAAAATTTCAACACTCTATCACGGTTCATGAGCCTGGTGACAGACGGACAGACAGACAGATAGACAGACAGACAGCGGAGTGATATTAATAGGGTCCCGTTTTTACCCTTTGGGTACGGAACCCTAAAAACCAACTAGGTATATTCCTATTTGGAATAATGCCTAAAAAAAAATTTTTTGTCCTTTTCTTTAGGGGCGCGCACCGAGTTACTTCTGAAACCACGTTTCTTTTCTGCGGACATTGATGTACTAAGTACTTACGCATTAAATTAAACCTCTCACAAGCCACCTTTCTTGTAAGGTTAACCATAGTGTTGTACGGATTAGACACGTCTCAGCCTCAGAACAAAAACCTTAGTTTGACAGAATTGAGGAAATTTGCCAAAAATTCTAAATAAAATCTGTAAGTTTTTTTACGAAAAAATGGCTTGTTTTTTTTTTGGGTGCTAATTAAACAGGCTTCTTTTTAATATCATTATTTGCCTTTAAAAATGTAAGTTGCCTTCTAAATTACTAAGTCAGCCACAATTAACGAGCATCCAAATAATACTATCTTAGCCACTAGTTATCTTCCATGTAAGCCACTCTAAATACAACTCAGCATGATGGTTATTATTTAGCATCTAAATTTGTAACTTGTTAGAATAACAGTAATTTTCTAAAATTCTAATATTTGACATCAAAAAATATATTTATTTAGCTTCTAATTTTTTAACTAAGCATGTTTAAAATGTAACTCATCCCAAATTAATTGATCGTCAAAATTTAGCTAAAATTGACATCAAATAGTATATTATGGCCACTAATATTACCAGAAGCTATTGAGGAGAAACAAAATAAGACTTTATTTTTGAAAAAAAAAATGTTTATTAAATTTTTTTTTTTTTAAATTAAATTTATTATTAAATTACCATAATTTTACTAATAATAGTGGGAGAACTGGTACCAATTTTTGGGCAGGTAGGTATTTGAGGCAAGCTGAAAACTTGTCACAAGCCTATAGATACATGAATCGAATGGCGCAAATGGCCGGTCGCTGTAGTCTCACATACACACGCCTAATCATGTAGTGGCTATTTTCACGATAAAAGAATATGATGTCTTATTTTACATGCTTAGTTATAATAAATGATGCTGACTGTAGAAGCTTGAATTATATTTTTTTGAGGACATAGTGTTGAAGCTGTAAAAAGGAAAATGGTGGCCAGATGTTAAATCCGTGGCCAAGTTACTAAATTAGGTGGCAATGTATAAATAAGAAGGATGGTTGCGCCAAATAGTTCAAGCAAAATCTCACTAGAGGTCGTAACTGTCCTGGAGCCCCGATTCTAAAGTTTGACAAGCCTGCGCCTGACCTACGCCGCAAGAGTCGCTAGTATCCTCCGTACCGCCGTCGCGCGTGGTTGATCTCCAGAAGGTGACACGATATGTCCTTCTGCTGCTTGTGACTTCATACGCTGTGAAGTTCGCTTGCCCGCTTAAAATCCGCAAGGCTGACTAAATTGGCCAGGGTGTCCGACCCACCGCTCATGATAAATAACCCATGAACTTTATATACGTGTGGACGGTGAATGTTTAGAGTGTGCCGAGCATAGCTGTCGTAAGCTGATGCTGGTTTTCTGGTTTCCTGAGAGGCTGGTCTGCGAACTGGTAAGTCACTTTGGGGTCGGGATATCCGGAACAGATACGAACGTTTAAGAGATTTGCTTGAATTCGAAGATAATTTTTGGGTCCTTTTAGTATCCGCAACCGCTAAGAGACGCAGCACGCCGCGGCGTCTCCATATCTCCTTCGAGCCGGATAGGTATTTCGAACCATTTAATTTCATTTGGATTCATAATAAGTTCAAATTTCTCGATAAAAATTTATTGTAATAATATCGTTGTTGCACATCGTCACACGACTTTCGACCGTCCTGCTTATGCATTAGGGTTCAATTTGTCATGCTGTCATATTGACTACCGCATTTGAAAATATTCACAATATTTCTTATTTTCGCATATTCCATAGGTAATCTATACATTACTATGATTTAATGCATTGATTTATATCGCCTAATAAGTTAATTCCCGCAAAAGTGTTAATTTCGTTGAGATAGCATTTATTTTTAAATAATAATCGGGTAGTTTAACCCATCGTCGCATGATCGAGACACAACCAGTGCCGCGATTTGTTCAACTTTAATTTCGAACAACTAATCGTCTGGGTTTGATATCATTCGCGTATATGGTATCCATTCATGTTATCAATTTTGTTATGTTTGAATTAATGTCGTTCAAACACTAATCTCCGCTTTTCACTATAGTAATTCTGTACTAGTGATCGTAGTGCACTCAACTACCGGCCGTATACTTACGTAACGCGCTAATGCCGGGTGCTAACGATTAGCATTTTATTTCGGATGCTTTTATTCGATTACTTGTACAGTTTTACCGCATATTTAAGTAATAAACAGTCCACTCCGCTCACCGCATTATACATAAGTCTGGTATTTTCTCAATCTCGCATAAAGCTATTTGTTTGTTTTGTTACACTTATAGTTATTATTTTTCTTTTTGCTTTATTTGGGTTTACTGTTCGTAATCATGGGTGTCGAAATTCAACTTAAGTTGTTTACGGCTAAACGTAATGCGATTTTTGCCCATATTCAAGCAACTTACGACAGTTCGTCAGTGCTTACCACTGATAAATTACGTAATAGTTTTATCGCTAAGGCTAAACAGATAGACTTATGGCGAATTGAGTTTGTCGAGATACTGGACAACATTAATATTATCTCGCTTTCATTAGACGAAAAATATGAGGTCAGTTATACTTCATTAAATTCATTCGACGATTTAGCTATTGAAATAAAATACAAGCTCAGCTCGTTGGTTGAACCGCTGACGAAACCGTCATCTCATACCGAAAATATAGGTCACAAAACCTTAAATATGACGGTACCGCTAATCAAACTTCCTAGTTTCGAAGGTGACCTTGAAAGTTTTCCATATTTTTATGAAACTTTCAAACGTGTTATTCATACTAATTCCGACTTATCGGACGGTGAACGAATTCATTATTTACTTCATTGTCTCAAGGGTAAGGCGAAAAATGTGGCTGCCGGAATCACCCCTTCTGCTGAGAACTATCGTATTGTATGGGACGCGCTCATAGCTAAATATTTAGATACTCGCGCGCTTGCTACTAATTATTTAAATCAATTGTTTACGCTCAAGCTTACCGGCGCATCGACACCCGCTAATGTTGAGAAAGTTTTTGATAAATTTACCGCTATGGTGGCCGGACTTAAACAATTAAAAATCGATAACTTAGCTGATTTTATTTTCACGCATTTGGGTCTCAAGTTAATAGATTCAGACATGGCTAAGCATTATGAGATGTCATTACGATATCAACAAGACTCGCAGAATGTTGATTATGATTATTTTGTGAGGTTTGTTCGCGAACAAGTTAAGATCATGTATCGGACTTTGCCCGCGCGCTCGACCGCAACACCTTCCTCTTCTTCTTCACCTGCTCCCAAGGTGACTCACGCGCACATATCAACCAATGCAAAATGTTCACTCTGTAATAAGGTGCATAATCACCTATTCCAATGTGACACCTTTAAAACCCTGACGGCTAAAGCTAGGTATAATTTCATAAAGGACAAAAAAATGTGCCTTAATTGTTTGAGCCATCGACATACAGTTTCTAAATGTCATTCGAAAGGTACATGTAGGGAATGTCAAGCTAAGCACCTTTCTCTGCATTTTGAGACGTCATCATCGCCGATGACGGTGACTTCAGCCGCGCGCAGTCCTTCTAATGAAACCGTCGCCGCGCCCGCCGCATCGAACGTTTCCTCGAACCCGCCGCCCGCTCCGCTCGTCACTTCTGATCGTGTAGCCTTATGCACGCACTCTAATTGCACGACAGAAATTCTCGCTACTGCTAAGGTGGTAGCAGTGAACAAAAAGGGGAAAAATGTGCTAATACGTTGTCTGCTTGACCCAGGTTCGCAGAAAAATTATATTACTTAATAATATAATTATTTATTATTTATTATTATTATTACTTCGCGCTGCGTCCGTATGCTCGGCTTGAGTATTCGAACAGACGACATAAGCATTGTTCGAGGAATAGGTGGAACTTCTCAACCTGTACGAGGTTCCGTCGACTTCACTTTTAGCTCGCGTCTCCGCTCACAACCTAAGTATAGTATCAACGCGCTGGTGCTCGATGAAATAACGGGTCAAATTCCTTTATGCCGTATTAACACGAGTGAATTGCACCACATTGACACTGAGTTACTGGCTGATGACGCTTGGGGAGTGCCGGGTAACATAGACGTGTTACTTGGTGTCACGCTTTTTGCTAAATTGCTGCGTCCGGGTCATGTTACTGATAAGCCAGGTTGTCCTAACGCCTTGGAAACCGTGTTAGGCTATATTCTTATGGGTCAGGCTGCTATCTCAGAGTCCACCACGGACACGCTTTCATTTCTTTCAACATCGTGTATCGATTGTTGTGACTTACGCAAATTTTGGGAAATTGAAGAAGTATCGCCGCCTTCCACTTCGAGTGTAGATAACGAATATTGCGAGAAATTTTATCGTTCTACCACAACTCGTACACCGTCCGGTAAATATGTCGCCGCTTTACCGTTCAAGTCTGTTATACCCGTTTTTGGTAATTCCTTTGATATCGCACGCCGTCGATTTTACAGTCTTGAACGAAAATTTAAATCGCACGCAAATGTAAAATTACTTTACGATGAAGTAATTAGAGAATATTTAAATAACGGCTATATATCGTTAGTAAAACATGATCTAAAGGACATGTCACAAGTAGGACAAGCTCGTGAGCGATCTGTTACCTACTATATTCCTCATCATCCTGTGATTCGTGAGGATAAATCAACCACTAAATTACGTGTGGTTTTAGACGCTAGCGCACGAACGGACAACGGTACGTCGCTTAATGAGGTCCTACACGCAGGTCCCGCCCTTCAGGCGGACCTTCTCAACATTTTGTTCAATTTCAGACTTTCGTCGGTCGCACGTCTTTTTGACGTTATGGGCCTTGTAGCACCTATCATTTTATACGCCAAACTGCTAATTAAAGAGCTTTGGTTACTCAAACTCGATTGGGACGATGTTCCCCCAACTCGAATTATCCGCTTATGGGAGCAATTTCAGAGTGAGTTGCCCCTCATTTCGCAATTAAACTTTCCGCGTCACGTCGGTGTTGTAGATCACTGTAAGATATCTTTAGTCGGATTCGCTGACGCCAGCGAAAAGGCTTATGGTGTAGTTGTCTACGCCCACGTTGTTAGACCTGACGGCACTGTGGTCGTGTCGCTGGTCTGTGCTACTACTACGGGTAGTCAGCTTGGCCCGCCTCTTGTTATGCGCTGCATTGCTCTTGTCGACTCTACTTAAAAGAGTCTACTCGCTTTACGCTCCTCGACATGCCATTGAGGCTGTCATCGCTTTTTCCGACTCAACATTGGCGTTGAGTTGGATTCATTCAGCACCACACCGCTGGCACACGTTTGTGGTCAACCGCATCGCTAAAATACATGACAATTTGTTTTTCCAGCAGATTACTTTTTCCATGTCCGAGGATTGGAAAATCCCAGTGACTGCCTTTCACGCGGCCTTACCCCGGCCCAGTTAGTTCAGCATCCTTGGTGGTTAACTGGCCCGCCGTGGCTGGCATCGCATCGCTCTGAATGGCCTATTAAGCCTTTTACATCCAGTGAGTCACAGGAGCTTCCCGAAATGACGCCAGTCGCTCTACCTGTGCTCTCACACGCAAGTTCGAACGGTACTATTCCGTCCAAAATTTATTATACGCAATAGCTGCTAGATTTTCTTCCTGGCAAAAATATTTAAAAACAATTTGTTTTGTTTATAAAATCGCAAAACGACTCCCTAGAGGACCTATTACCGCGTCTGATTTAGATTTTGTCGAAAATGTCGTATGGAAACTGGTACAAGGGGTTAATTTCGCATCTGAGATCCAACACTTATCTCGCAAACAACTTTGTTCTAAACAAGTGCAGAGACTGAGCCCATTTCTTCATAATGGACTTATCTGGTTGGAGGTCGACTCGCGAATTCTGAGTTAGAATTTAACGCTCGTCATCCTATCCTCCTGCCCAGTCAGGATCACATAGTAGAAGCCTTGTTGAATTCTAGACCGTTGTACCCACTCAGTTCTGATCCGTCAGAACCGACCCCATTAACCCCCGCGCATTTTTTGCATACGAAACCTCTCGTGTTTTTGCCCGCTCGCGACGTCGACGAAACACGTTTGCACCTTGTTACGCGATATAAATTAATGGATAAATTAGTACATTCCTTCTGGAATCGGTGGCGTAAAGAATACTTGCACACCTTACAATCCAGACAGAAGTGGAACGCTCCTGCCTTTCCTGTAAAGGTCGGCATGGTAGTTGTCTCTATGCAGGATAACGTCATGCCCTTGCAGTGGCCTCTAGGTGTTATTACCGAACTCTTTCCGGATAAAAACGGAATAGCTAGAGTCGCCTCGTTAAAGACTAAAGGCGGGGTTATACTCAACCGCCCAGTTGTAAAGCTGTGTCCTTTACCGACGCAATAGTTAAATTAATGCTTATCTTAGGTTAGGTCATTATTCATAAGCTTGCACACGCGTGCATTAGATTAGTTTATTCTATCGCTATTATACCGCTCCGCAGGGTCGTAACTGACTCATAGATTCAGGTAGCGTTTGTGACGATGTGCAACCCACAACTAGTTCACTAGTTTATTTTGATTATAATTTTTTTCTCTCTTTTTTTTCGCTTCCCTCTTTTGTTGGGTTTTGAAAGTAGGTTCTTTCAAGCCGGGGAATGATGGTTGCGCCAAATAGTTCAAGCAAAATCTCACTAGAGGTCGTAACTGTCCTGGAGCCCCGATTCTAAAGTTTGACAAGCCTGCGCCTGACCTACGCCGCAAGAGGGTCGCTAGTATCCTCCGTACCGCCGTCGCGCGTGGTTGATCTTCAGAAGGTGACACGATATGTCCTTTTGCTGCTTGTGACTTCATACGCTGTGAAGTTCGCTTGCCCGCTTAAAATCCGCAAGGCTGACTAAATTGGCCAGGGTGACCGACCCACCGCTCATGATAAATAACCCATGAACTTTATATACGTGTGGACGGTGAATGTTTAGAGTGTGCCGAGTGTAGCTGTCGTAAGCTGAGGCTGGTTTCCTGAGAGGCTGCTCTGCGAACCGGTAAGTCACTTTGGGGTCGGGATATCCGGAACAGATACGAACGTTTAAGAGATTTGCTTGAATTCGAAGATAATTTTTGGGTCCTTTTAGTATCCGCAACCGCTAAGAGACGCAGCACGCCGCGGCGTCTCCAAAGGACAAGTCATAATAATTGATATTCTTTTTTAAACTTTCGCGCTTTAAACACTTAATTATGTATATAAACGGGACTTTATTTTGAAACGTCAACGGAAACAAATAATAAAAAGGTTCGTGATAAGTATAATAATAATTGATGCTCTTTATTTGACGCTTTCTATAGAATATTTAGTTGGCGGTGTAAAAAAGGCGAATTAGTTTATTAGAGGCTATGTCATTTTCCCGTTGCTTAGTTATTAAATTAGAAGGTTGATCACGTGGCCGATAAATAATTTTGTGGCTTGACTTATAATTTCCCTTTTTTTTTGTTCATGCGGTACCTTTGATATGCGATTGCCATCAATGATGACAGTCGGGAACAACGGCTGAACGTGCCTTCCGAAGCACGGAGGAGATCGAGATATTTTTATGCCACTTGCGGTCACCCATAACAGTGTGGACTGCGCCCAGGGTTGCTTAACATGTGCAAACGTTTTTAATGCTCACACCACATGCAATAAATATATACCCTTTATTTTACTAATAGACATTTTTGTTTACGTATCCTAAAAATCATCATCATCAGGTCCTTTTTAGTCTCCACTACAGGAGCACGACCCTCTCTGTACTACTAGGGCCATACTTGGCCAGAGCAGCCAGAGGACTTGGCCTACACTCTCCACGCTGGCCAGACGGGTTGGCCAGGTATCCTAATAATAAAATAATATAATTTCTATTAATCTATCTCTCTATTAATCTATCCTAATAATAAAATAATACAAATGGGTAAATTATTTGTCACGCTTACATGCCTTAAGGTCAGGGCTGTCATCCTCAACTACCTCCGGTGGTTGCAGGAATAGCATTGAGTACGCGCGCCCAGCCTCCCGAGCTGCCAATAGTTCTAGTATGCAATAGTTCCAGTATCCAATAGGTAGTTCCAGTACCCAATAGTTCCAGTACCTTATAGTTCCAGTATCCAATAAATAATGAAATAAAATTCTTTTATTTCAGACCACAAATTTTGTCCATATAGTTGTTAGTAACAGATAGACACTATGTTAGTAAGAACTTATACCAAGGTGTTTATGACGCAGTGGTTTATAAAGCGACTGTCCAGTCTATCAGCTGTCATGCTTAGGATACTGTTGGTGCTGTCACGCAGTCTGCGCAGTGACACCGCACTCCGTTTGCGGAGCACCGCATAAAAGCCATCTACATGTGCATCCGCAAACATACCCGATGCACTGCACCACCGCGGCAGCCCCAACAGCGCCCTAAACGCATTATTATATTGAACACGGAGAGCACTGATCGATAGAATTCTTCCAATAATCCGTCCATGTACACTTACAAGTGTACAGTGATGTGCAGTACGCTCTAAACAGGGTTATTTTTACCTGTGTTGAGCACCTCCTGAATCCGTGAACTATCATATTAGCTCTGACCGACAATGCCCTCCTTTCTTCCAATAGTTAACTTTTAAAGCAGTTGTATTGTTAGTTTGTATTTGTGCCTGAATGAAGATCCAATGAGTTTCTTAACCGCATCACAATGGAGGTCAAATAAATATAGGTATGTCTGGAGATAAGTCGAGTAAAAGTTAATATCATAAAACAAACATCTACAGAAGTAGAGCTTACGGATGTGCATAGAGATCTGACCCCCTCTCAGTAGTGTGACACTACTGAGAGTGGGTCACATTTCTCTGCAGGCGTCTGTACTTACTACAATTCTGTATTCCATTAGGGATTCTGATTCCCAGATTTCAATATAGCTAGGGGGTTCAAAATCACGCTGTATTACTATATAAGGTTATATATTCTTCTATGCTGGTCTGGGAGAAAAGAAAAAACGGAGAATGCGCCAGCTGCTTCTCTTCCCGCGCAGACCGTAAAAGGCGATCGAGGGAATGGGCGAAACTGTGAGGTATCATATCATAGGCGATGCGGCTAGCAATCCATCGCTAATGCCCACCAATATGCTAAATGTGGCCATAAGGTCGTATAGACCTGGGCTCTGTCTACCCCGCAAGGGAAAAAGACGTGATACTATGTATGTATGTATATAAGTCCATTTAAATTAAGCGCAAATATGTTAAGGGCTGGGTCTCGTAGGTCAAAACACGCTAGTATTTTTTTTTATGTTTTCATACTAAAAAGATATGTTTTTATTAAAATTGTTTTAATAAATCAGCTGTTTTGATCTTCGAGGTCAGTGACCTAGTATCCATAGTAGATAATAGTAAAAAGTTGTTAGCCAAGAAAGTGTTTATTTGTACCTACACAGAGTGGTTTTTTTCGTCTTTTTTCTTAATGTTTCTAAAAAACAAAACTCGTAAATATAATATAAAAACAAAAATGGTATAAAACATTTGGATGAAACTGAAAAGTATACCCTTCCTCATTTTTTTTTGTTTCGTCCTAATTCATAAGTGACGGAGTTAAGCAACCCTGGGTGCAGTCCCCACTGTGATAGGTGACCGCAAGTGGTACAAATAATTCTCGAGCTCTTCCGTGCTTCGGAAGGCACGTTAAGCCGTTGCTCCGAATTGTCATCATATATCAGTCGTTATATGTCAGTCGTTAAGCTACGTCTTAAAGCTATGCCTTTAGGCAGAAAAATCTGACACCAGTGTTGGCCACTTACACACACGAAAAACACATTAAGTGACGGAGTTATGACGTAACATACTGACACAAAAAAGATTGCATTGAATTGAAAACCCCTTTTTTTAAGCTGGTTGAAAAGAAGCTAAATTCAAGTTTAAAATAAGCTTGAATTTAGCTTTGATTTAGCCGTGATTCTTAGATATCTGATGCTGATGATATAATCAAACAATTGATACATCTTCTGTCCACAAAAATCTCCATCATCATCATTAGGTCATTTTAGTCTCCACTGCAGGAACATGACCCTCTCTGTACTACCGGAGCCATACTTAGCCAGAGCAGACAGAGGATTTAGCCACACTCTCCTCGCTGGCCAGACGGGTTGGAGAGGTCTCATTGATGTTTATGAGCTTTGTTTCGCTTGTATTTCCTAAGTCGCCTCTCACGACCTCCATGGGAAGATTTGGAGTGGTCCTATTCTACTCTGCCGGAAACCACACGGTTTCTTCAAAAGCTCCATACTTGTCCTATTCTAGGCTAGAAACGGCACATCAAATGGAGCGCTATCTCTGTCCTTCGGTAATTTGTGTGCATAGGTAAGGTATGTATATTTTTATCAAGTGTTTTTATAGTATAGTTATTCGTCAGACGCTTATATAACGCATAACTCGATAACACGTGCGAGTACGTAAGTATGTTTGTACCTACCTGCTGATAGTAGTGTTATTATTTACTTTCTTAATTGTCTACGTTACAGAGTTGTCCAGTCTGTCTATTATTGGTTTTACCAGACTACTGCGAAGCCAAAAAGTATGGGTTTAATTTTGCCGTTATATATGGTCCATTTGAATTAAGCGCAAATATTTGATGGGCAGCCAGCTCATAGTTTCAATAAAGGCTTTAGTAGAAAATTTAAGAAATCGGCACGCTAGATTTTTGAAGTCCATACTTCTTTGCGTTCGGCTTGTGACGCATCTGTCTCATCTACCGTTATCACGTAAAAATATTATCGTCCGTAAAACAACTTTACAGACAACCAATTTTTGAAGTGAAAAATTCTTTAGCGGCTTGGTGAATTTTTGGGATGGGTAAAAAATGTTAAACTCGCGTCAGGGCACGTGAGCTGAGAATGAAACCGACGACGCGGCACGGCGTAGGATAGGAAATAATATATATTTCTACCGTGTGGTGAATGTATGCCTGCTCCTGGCGACCAATCCTGTTGAAAAGAGTTTCTTTCGGCATCTTCTTCTCTGCAGTGGTCGGTTCCGAAACGCTGGTAGTTTGTAGCTTTTGAACAATCATTAATAATTTGAATATAATATCATCATATCAGCCGCAAGAAGTCCACTGCTGGACATAGGCCTCCCCCAAGGATTTCCAATACGACCGGTTGGAAGCGGCCTGCATCCAGCGTCTTCCTGCGACCTTAGTCAGGTCATCCGACCATCTGGTCGGTGGATGTCCGACGCTGCGCTTGCCGGTACGTGGTCGCCATTCGAGAACCCTTCAGCCCCATCGGCCATCGGTTCTACGCGCTATGTATAATATAATATAATAAGTATTATTTAAAATGTGAATTGACGTGAAAAAGTGCCTGAAAAGGCCTATTTTCTGAATAAACAGCGTGACAATAAAGTAGAATTAAAAATAAATAATAATGTTCTCAGCAGTAAGACAGACGTTGCCCAATATTCTGAGGACTTTTTCACTAACATTCCCATAAACACCACTGCCTCCTTATGTTCATCGACAGATGAATCTAAAAAAATATTAACAAGTTGTATACCCGAATGTAAAAATAATTTAATATTTCAACATGTGACTCCGCTCACAATCATTGATAAATTTAAAAGCTTAAATAATAAAAAAAACTGGAGATTTGTGGGACATCTCGGTATCCGTCATAAGTAATATCATTGATGTAATAGCACCTTACTTAGCTTCTATTTTTAATAAATGTTTAGATACCGGTACTTTTCCAGACTTGATGAAGCTGAGTAAAGTTATACCATTATATAAATCAGGGGATAAAAGTAATCCCACAAACTACCGGCCTATTTCCATTCTACCAGTACTCAGTAAAATATTTGAAAAATAGATTTTCAATCAATTATTGTCTTTTTTTGATAAAAATGAACATTTTCATAGTGAACAGTATGGATTTACTAAGGGTCGGACAACAACTGACGTGGGTGTAGCTCTTTTAAAACATATCTATGAAGCTTGGGAGGGAAAACAGAATGCTATTGGTGCTTTTTGTGATTTTTCTTAAGCATTTGACTGCGTAGATCACAATACCCTTATATCCAAGCTGAAACACTATGGAATCAAAGGTAAATCTCTCGACTTAATCAAATCGTACTTGAGTAGCCGAATTCAAAAAGTTAGTTTAGATGGGGTTCAATCTTCCGGATCATGTGTTAGGATGGGTGTACCTCAGGGCTCTATCCTAGGGCCTCCTCTGTTCCTTATATACATTAATGATTTACCGTACTATGTTAACACATGCAAGGCTGTACTATTTGCCGATGATACAACTCTCATCTTCCGAGTAGATAGGAATACTGACTCTTCTGACGAGGTTAATAGTACATTAGCTCAAGTGTTGGACTGGTTTACTGCGAACAATCTTTTGTTGAACGCTAGTAAAACTAAATGTATAAAATTTTGCTTACCAAATTTCAACAAGTATCTATAGTCGTCAATAATGAAACAGTAGGATTGGTAGACAAAGCAACTTTTCTTGGAATAACTGTTGATGCTGGGCTTCAATGGGGTGCCCATATTGAAAAATTGGCAGGTAAACTTAGCTCTGCGGCTTACGTGGTTAGGAGGATAAGACAACTAACTGATGTTGATACTGCGCGTTTGGTATATTTTAGTTACTTTCATAGTCTTATGTCGTATGGAATATTACTATGGGGAAACGCTGCAGATGTAAATACCATATTTGTTCTACAGAAACGCGCTATTAGATCAATATATAAATTAGGCGCCAGAGAATCTCTTAGAGAGTTATTCAAAAATATTAATATTCTGACACTCCCTTCACAGTATATCTTTTCTAATATTATGTTTGTGCGCCATAACATTCATTTATATAAAAAAAACTGTGATATACATAGCAGAAACACTAGAAATAAAAATAAATTATTTACACCAGCATTGCGAGCAGAAAACTATGAATTCTTTTTTGGGTCTTGGAGTACGCTTCTATTATAGAATTCCCGCAGAAATATTAGGTCTGCCATTAATTCAGTTTAAAACTGCTGTAAAAAATCATTTACTTAAAAGGGCTTATTATTGTATAAAAGATTATTTATTCGATGAAAATGCTTGGAAATAATTTAAATGTATATTTTAATATAAGTACTTCAATTTAATTATTGTAAAATATATTGTTATGTCCGAGCCCTTCAGGCACATAGAGACCAAGACTGGACTGAGTTTCTTTCGGCGTATTCTTCTCAGCAGTGGTAATTCCGAAACGCTAGTAGTTTTTCGATTTTACAAACAAAAAAGAAAGAAAAATAAACAACAGAAACATATGACGTCCAAAAAGCGATACATGAATCCTACTTTGAATAAAAATTATTCATTTTCATTTTCATTTTAAATCTTTGAATCTTTGAATCCTGCTGTTTCGTTTAAGCGACGCAGGGCGCTTGTGCGAGTGTGCGTGTGTTTGTACTACAGCCTCCTACGCTAGTACTTTTATAGATAGATCTGATAGAGAATAAAGCAATTAGGATGGAATTATTCCCTAAATTGTCAAAAATGCACCACGTTAATGTTTAAGTTTTCACTTCTGCCGGCACTCCCGGAGTGCAAACCTTTTTTTTATATACAAAATAATTACCTATTTTTTTATTAAAATCGTTAAATCAGCTGTTTTGATTGTCGATGTCAGTGAGTTAGTATCCATAGAAGATAATGGTTAAAAGTGGTTGACGAAGAAATTATTTATTTGTACACAGGGCGTTGTTTTCGTCCAGATACGTTTGTTTTTTTGACCATGCAAAAAATAGCGTGTAATTTTTTTTTTATTTACCTTTATAGCATATCTCTAGCTTATGGTTGCCAGTCTTTAAAATCTTTGAGCTTAATTTTAATTGACCATACAATAGTATTTAATTTTAGACCTTATCACATGGACATACGATCCATTTTGTATACATATCAATATCATCAGCCCATAAGCTGTTCGGCGCTACTAACCATAAATTGATCGAGGTGATCCGTGACCTGAAGGCTGGTCTATACCTTGGCCAAAAGATCAGCATTGCCATCCAACGTGGCAATGCTGCCAGCCTTCTGGGCACGCACCCGCGGGGCAGTGCTCTACCCGGCCTTTTTTGTTTGTAAATGTATATTATTTTTATTTATTTTTAATTGTAGCATTAAGTAGTTAAGTGTGTTTTAAATGAAATTTATTATATATATAAGAACAAATAATATCTTTTAAAATTACACTGATTATAATTAACTATATACAATATAAACATGAAGTGAAAAAAAGGCACCAAAAAAAATTATCTTTGAAATCTTGCCCGTGTGACCGTGTGGCATGGTGGCAAGCGCTGGCTGCGTTCCCCCGTTGGATAGCTAAGCTAATCCGTTGAGCGTTAAAGCAGCTAGCCCTTTTATCACCGGCAGCCGACATGAGCTGTAGGGTAATCTCTTTGAAGAATCCTCTTGGGCTGGGTCCCCAAGGTCTTAACGTCCCTACGCCAAACGGCACAAATACAACGTGATTTTGAACCCCCTAGCAATATTTGAATCTCAGAATCAGAATCCCTAATGAAATATAGAATTGCAAGAATAAATACTGAAAATCGAAAAAAAATTAGGTTTTCCTATGGGAGACCCTAATTTTTCTTTCATTTATTTATTTTTAAATCAAAGTCGCCGATCAGCAGGACAAATTTCTATGGAAGGTCAAATAATTTTTTTCGTTTTTTACCGTTTTTTCTTACAATTCTGTATTCCATTAGGGATTCTGATTCCCAGATTTCAATATAGCTAGGAGGTTCAAAATCACGCTGTATATCATCATCATCATTATCAGGTCTTTTTAGTCTCCAGTGCAGGAGCATGACCCTCTCTGTACTACCGGAGCCATACTTGACAGCCAGAGCAAACAGAGGATTTGGCCTACACTCTCCTCGCTGGCCAGACGGGTTGGAGAGGTCTCATTGATGTTTATGAGCTTTGTTTAGCTTGTATTTCCTAAGTCGCCTCTTATGACATCCATGGGAAGACTAGGCTATTCTCCTCTACCGGAAATCACACGGCACAAATATATAATCTTCAGCTATTAAATTTTAATTGTATAGTAACTTACTATATTGGGTGTGCCTAAGACCTAACTCAAATAATACTTGTATTTGAGTTAGGTTAGGTCTTAGTTAGGTGTTATATTCAAGAACACCATTATTGATAAAATAACACTTCTAGCCGTTATAAGCCAAAGGTAACTGACTCCATACAATCACCGTCCTTCATACATAGTCTATCTATGTAAGCTGGGTGCATGGCAGAGTACTATCCAAGTTCGGAGAACGGTTTTAACCAATTGGCGATATTTGAAGAACATTTGTGTAAGGTCGCAGGGAAACGCTGGATGCATGCCGCTTCCAACCGGTCATTTTGGAAATCATTGGGAGAGGCCTATGTCCAGCAGTGGACTTCTTGCGGCTGATATGATGATGATGATGATTTGTGTCGAATTTCGAATATTTTTCAATTATGCTATACACTATTTAATACCACTGACATTTACATACAAATTGCAGAGCTGGCCAATGGGTACAATGCAGGAAATGATTTTTTTAGTTTTTGTTAATTTCAACTGGCTGAGTCAAGTCACCCGTTCAAGGGAATTTAAAAAAACGGTGGTTATTTACACACTGGATTATTTATACAGCAAGTTAGATTATTGATCTAATAGATAATTTTGCATTTCCGTGTTCATTTTTGTGTTCAATTGTTTCCCTTGAGAGGCATAATTCAAGCCCAAAATGCCCAAATTGTGCTATATAGCCAAATTTTAAAAAGCATAATTCTTAAGTGACAAAGATAACAATATTACTTCCAGAAAGAGTAGTCTACCTAATTCGTGTAAAAAAAATAACATTCGTCTTCTTCATGTCGTGTCGGTGACCCATGAGATCTAAAAAAAAATATTTTACCGCTTCAGTAGGTTGCGATTGCGACAGCAACGTCATTCGCTGAGGCAGAGTTGAGATCGTATTTTGGGCACGTAGTGGGCCATAGGCCATAGTCGACACGACAAAAGATATGACATGGTCTGATCTCTATGACCACATTCAACTGAAGGTTTTCCTGGTCGACGTAGCCCCACATGGCTAGGTTGTACTTTGCACCCGATGGTAAGCGATCAACGCTGCCCATGGACAACTGCAACACCAGGGTGTCACAGGAGCGTTGCCGGCCTTTCAAGAAGTTGGGGGGAGGATGTGGGGGGATGAGGGGAGGGGGAGAAAGGGCCTCCGGCTCGATCACTGAACGAAGCATTGAAACGGTGAAGCCGTTGATTTTCTGTGAGAGTGTGATACTTCCCTGGCCAGCCCATTCATGTTAGTAGCAAAAATAAAGTTTGTCGCTAAGTATGGCTCTACCACATCTTAATTACATTCGTGTAAACCGTTTATATTTGTCAGCAACGCCGAACTTGGAGCTCTTTTACGTTTTATTTTATTTACTCGTTTCCCTTGACACTGGGCGCGGGTTAAAGATATTATTTTAAGAGCCCAATACGTAATTACAGTACAGTTTACGGTTAGATAGTTACTTACTTACGTTAAACAGCTAATATACGTCTATTCGACATCGGCGTAGCTATAGCTTTCATGGAAGGAGCGAATATTGAATCAGTTTGAGCATGACATTAAAATTTTAGTAAACCAATGTATACTCGTCCACATACCTAGTTTCTAAGATTTACTAAAATTGTGTGTTGGAGGAAATGCTCTATGCAGTTTGTTGCCACATTCTGCATTCCGCTTTGGAAGCGGCATTAAACTTAGCCACAAGTAATTTATTGGCGTTTAAATTTAAACAATTACTCAGAAGTAAATATGACAATTAATAAGTGTTAAAAAAACTTGTAATACAAATAAATATATTTAATTGAATTGCTGATTGACATGATTTTCACCCATTCCCTTAACTGACTTCTATGGCCTGCGAAGGTGTAAAGAAGGGATATAGCCACAGAACAACAAACACATTAGAAGTGTTTCCACGCGTGATTTCTATGAAAATGTCGCCTCATTTCAAGCATACTATATAACGCAGCACAATTGAGTAGAAACTCTTCCTTTGGTGAAAGTTTCACTAGGACTTTACACGTTAGAATAGCACACGTTGGCATTTTTCGATTTTTTTTCACGTAAATCTCACCTTTCGTCCTTTTACGATCGCGAAACAAACTACTTTAGTACTTAGGCGATTCAAGTGAGCAAATCGAGCGCAGTGTCGGCGCGCGTGCCACGCCCCCTTGCCATTTCTTTGTTATTCTGTGGATATAGCAGAGAGAAGCCTAACAGAGAGCAGAAAACATAAGATACTATACAGCGTGATTTTTACCTCCATATTGTAATCTGGAAATATAACATTATCAACAACACAAGAACTCCTACATGTTTTTTAAATCAACTTAACAACTAAGTTTAATAATTACGTCACTATTTGTATTTGATATGCCAAAATATTTTATTCTAATAAATATGGACATAATATAATTATTTAATTTTTATATTAATTAGCGCTTTACAAAATAATGAACACACGTTACTGTATTTTCTGTTCTAAATAAATATTTCTTATTTCTTATTTCTTACGTCAAATTATCATTTCTTCACAAATAACCGTACAATCAATTGACAAGTTGTATCCGACCGGAAGTGGTTACCTCCGCTCAGATTGGCTCAGATCTTGGACGAATTAACCACTGGACGCGAAATTAAAGAAAAATGTATGAAAACTTGTTCAACCAATACTGGGGGGACGGGAGGTAATGACAACATAGAACCGAACAAATATGAAACATACTTACCTCCTGCGACATGCGTCTATATTTAAAATTTATTCGTGTTATGTCAGATGTCATAGACAGTGTTGTTACAAAGTCGATAGTCGACAAATTGAATGAATGATCGGTTTAAAGTATCGCAAAAATATGTAACGAGCCTTGCTCAATTTTTATAAACATGGTCAGCTCAGTTACCTATGCTGTTTATTAAAAGAAATAATGTTTTTTAGGTACTCAAAACAACAATTATGATTTTTAAGATATCTTGCCCTACAACGGGCATTTTACGTAATACGGCGATTGTTTCAAATCAAAATTTTATTTGAAAAATAAAACGAATTTGACAATGACACATTTAATGACAATAGTCACTGTCATTTTCGTATTTCAACCACCTACTGTTTTTAGGATTCCGGCCTTCAGAATGTATCTTCTTTTAAATCACACACACAATCTACAGAACACTAGGTTTCAAGTTAAAAATTATATTACATATTAAGAACTAGTAGAAGCGCTAATGGTTCAGTTGTCTTAAAATTCGAACCATAACAAATAAAACCGAAAGGTCCCGGGTTCAAACCCCGCCTGGCCCGAACTGTATCTCTGAATTTTTAGTAAAATCTGAGTCAAGTACGGCCATTTTCATGGACCAATACTTGCTTTTGATGAAGGAAAACATCGTGAGGCACCATGAACACTAGTGGATTTTTTGCTAGTACCCATGTAAAATGGAGAAAGCAAACCACTCCATTATTTTCTGGTCAAAATAGTCACTGTGTCAATTTCTTTTCATACAATGACACCGTCAAGAGCCTAGCTCTTAAATATTAGAGAGAATGTGTACATAAAAGCTTTATTTGGAAAACAAAAATTCGTTCATTAAACGGTGAACCTATTTTTCAGAATATATTTTTCAAACAAAAATTTCGGATTATTTAGAAGTTTTTATTTAAAATTGGATCAGACTTCAGCAGCCCTTAAATGTAATTGAAAAAAATAATAAAAATATAATTAAATTGTATTTCTCATACATTTGCTATTGATATGGTCCTTAAAACATCGAAATTAAAATATTTACGGACTACGGATAGGCTCTTTTCTTACCAATCACTATTGTTGATAAACCCCATGACTCAGATGTATAATTGATCCTTTTTCATAAAAACGAACAAAAAGTTTTAGTTTAAATGTATTTGAACATGGAAAGTTAATAAATAGGGCCTTTTGATCAGATATGAATTTGCAGGCTCTATCTCCACTGTTATGGATAAATACATGAACCTTCATGTGTATTTATTTGCCCTTAGAGAACTAGTACCTGGGCGACCGAACTTTGCTCGGTTATTACTATTTGTTGTAATATGGTGGTGTTAAGGTGAATCTATATTTATGATAAATATATATTGTTATCTCAAACATTAACTACATTTTTTTTATACTTGTCCAAAAACAATAAAAATTAAAAATTATAAATAAAATTTAAAATACAAAAAATAAGTAAGTCGCGGAGCGGGATTCGAACCCGTAACTCGTTTCTTGCCATCCACGCCTCAAGCCGCTGGACCAGATGGACAGTGGCAGGCAAGACGAAATTAGCGACCATATTCTGCGTAAAATGGAAAACGCATGAAAAATCGAAATCACGCATTTTCCCAAACATAAGACTAATCAAGATCGATTGTTTACCCCCGAAAACCCTCATATACCCAATTTCAGCGAAATCGTTAGAGACGATTCCGAGATCATAGAAATAATCAGAAACCATCATAGAAATAAATTTATATACTTTATGAGAAAAACATACAAAACGTGGATTTTTTATATCGTAAAGCTAGGTCTTGTCTACTCCGTAAATAATAAAGAGGTGATTCTGTCTCTTTACTTACTGAAACTAAGGTTGTTAGTTTCAGTAAGTAAAGAGACAGAATCACCTCTTCAACAAATATAATTACAAATAATGAGAAAAGTGAAACTGGTTATTTATGGATATTTATACATTTTGAGTATTTACTTAAATTGGCTATTTATCCGCCGCCCGTAATAAGATTGCATTCCTATCGATATCATTCATCGACACGTTCATCGATAGGTGCAAGCTCTAAATGAATGGAATGAACTGAAGAATTAGTGAACGAATGTAACAATGACAGAATTAATCCGACTCGTTAGAGTATGACAACATTCTGGTTGACTTCCAGTTTAAACCAAGGATTTTTTAAGTGGACGTATTATTCGGTCTGATGATTACGCATTTAATTAAATTCACTAGAAAATACTAAGAAATATTGGACAAAATGTGCTTACTGGTGAAAAGAAATGTTGTTTGTGCGACTACTGTAATTTTTACACTGCAATACCGCACACTTCACCATTTTTTACGCAATGTTTTGCCTTGAGTCTCTGAAGTCACACTGACGTAGCCTGTTGTTTAACATAGAAATATTTCATAGTACCGTGATAGAGGGGTAAGGAGTCAAATGTCATAATTTCGCGTCCAGTGGTTAATTCGTCCAAGGCTCAGATGCATCCTATATTGCGTCTCTTTCAATGAATAGATAAATATTATAAATAAATTATATAAGATGTTATAAATAATAGGATGTTATTTTACTAATTTTAGGGGATTCTAAAATATATTTTTTCTCTTATACTTGATTGTTTTTTTCTGATCATGTCATACCTATATCTACAATTTCAGTGTACTTAAATAAATATCAGTAATTGAGCTTGTTTGTTGTTCGTGTGTGTAAGTGGCTAACACTGGTGTCAGATTTTTCAAGCTGCCTAATGGCATCTGAAATAGCTTAACGACTGCCATCAAAGATGACAACAGCCGGGACCAACGGCTTAACATGCCTTCCGAAGCACGGAGGAGCTCGAAATATTTTTATGCCAATTGCGGCCACCCATCACAATAGAGACTGCGGCCAGAGTTGCTTAACATGCTTAAGCGATTTCAATGCTCACGACCACTAGGCCATCGGTTGCCATCGGGCTCCTCAGCAGTTTAGCTATATCAGCTTCAAAGCATAGAACAGTTATGGCGCTTAATACAAGTGTACCTAGTGTGTGTGTGTGTGTGTGTGTGTCACAATATGCTTCAATACTTCAATACTTTATTTGCATCCTTAATGTACATATAAAGGTCTTTTTACAATGGTACAGAAGCAATTAAGGACCCTTACAGGCGCAGCAATCGAAGAGGGGCTGACTTGTCATCTTTTAATTATAAATATCAATCGTTTTAACAAAATTATATACCTACTTGTGTTGATTCCCTATACAAAATATTTTAATTTGATTTTTAAGATTTAATATTGCGGTTTAGCTATATTGCGTAATATGCGTACGCGTATTACTACTACAAACGAAATATTACATCCGTGCACACGTCAATGTGTGAGTTAACAATCAGGGTCGCCACCGCAGAATGAATTCAAGTACTAACATCTTCAATCAAATATAATGGTAGATACACAGTCAAAAAAGCCTAAATAATGGCCCCGAGCCCAAACATCATGCATACTTACAAACAACAACAAAAACGGTACATACTGAAAGTATGACATTCCATCTTTCTTTTTCACTTTTGACGCGTAGTTTTTGCAACTTTTTACTGACCTTCGTCATCGCGGGACGTGTGGATGCTAGCGCGGTTTATTGAAACTGTGGACAAAACAGTTCCGAAACTCAATTAGTGCGCTGTTTTGCCGGTTTTCGAGAGCGATTCGTTTTTTATTTATTTTTTAATTTTTTTTTATTTAATTGATCGAAGAATAAGATTTTTGACACGTCGCGGATCGTGCGACTGGAGCAGACAGCTAACCCTGTTATTTAGACAAACAAAAACACCTTATCAATCAAATCAATCAATCATATATCTTTATTGTGGAATACAGGTTACAAAGATCTTACTGTTATTATATGGCATCACTGTGACCTGTCCCAAAGGACATAAAATAATAAATTTACAAGGAAATAATAAAACCATATAAAAAATGGTAGAATAAAATTTCAAGCATTCAAGTTAAAATTAAATTACATTATAAAATTAAAATCAAATTATTTATTTCGCTTAAGTGTATAACTTAGCTGTTTACAGCATGCAAAATTAATTATATAAAGTTATATTATTATACAAAAGCCATTCAAAATTATATAAAACTACATTATACGACTAAAGATATACTAATCCTAAAGACTATATTACAATGATAAATTGAGGTCGGTCAATGTGAAAAATATTAATTTATCATCTGTTATATATTATATTAAAATTAGGTCAATCAATTCATCAACAAATAAAAATAGTTATGTCAAAATATCCTTATACATGACCTTACACACATATAATAAAACGGTAAAAATATTTTGTCTGTACATATAGAATTTTTGCCTGGATAGAGGGACACTTAAAAAGAATAATAGAAAGCAAAAAAAAATTTTTTTTGAATTTTTTGTCTGTCTGTCTGTCTGTCCATTTGTCTGTCTGTCTGTCTGTCAGTCTGTATGTATGATCACGATTATCTCCGAAAATACTGAACCGATTTACTTCAAACTTTCACCAATTGCTTTATTTTAACTCAGTTTAACATTTAAAGTTTGTTTCATCATAATAGGTTAATTAAAAAAAAGTTATCGTCATTTGAATGAACTCAAGGCATGAGTATGCCTGCAAATATATAGCACCTAATAAATAATAAGTGACATAGAAAAATTAAAATCCAAAGTCAATTCATCATCGTTATACGACATCATTATACCTATCCATACTAATATTATAAATTTAAAAGTAACTCTGTCTGTCTGTCTTCTTTTCACGCTTCAACCATTGAACCAATTTGGATGAAATTTGGTATGGAGGTAGTTTGAGGCCCGGGAAAGGACCGAGGGATCGACACTAACGCGGGCGGAGCCGCGGGCAACAGCTAGAACATTATAAAATATATTTAATACCTGAGAACTGGGGAGAGGTGCGGAGACGCTATATTGCGGGGGACGCTGCAAGTTTCCGTTCTATACGCTAGTACTGTACTATTATTTACTGTGGCACAGGTCCCCTTGCCCTTGTATACGCCCCTACAATTAGATAAATAGGTAATAGCTATTGAAATACGTAGTTACTAAGCTACTGATTCGTCAAAGCTACAAGATTATATGCAACTAGCTGTTGCCGGTGACTTCGTCCGCGGCAATTTCTGTTGTTATGATTAAATTTGTTTTTTTATTAGTATAGATGAATAATGATTTTATTATTGATGCTTCTCTTCTATTGATCGCAGCGTGATGTTTTATAGCCTAAAGCCTTCCTCAATAAATGGACGATCCAACACAAAAATAATTTTCTAATTTGAACCAGTAGTTCCTGAGATTAGCGCGTCCAAACAAACAAACTCTTCAGCTTTATAATACTAAAAATCATGTTGAATAAAATAAATATATAAAATTACTATAATATATAATACTATTATATATAATAAGTCACTCATAGTCTGCGACGGTATTGTGATATGCTAGACCCTCAAATAGTATAACCATCATGCACAAAACAAGCAGCAATCCACACGGTAAATATTCTAGCAAAGGTTTTAGGGGATTCAATATTTATCAATGAGGATACTGAAAATCCTTCTCCCTGAGTTTCAGGGCGGGATTTCAGTTTATTACCGATCTCTAGAAGAAGGTGCAATTCTAAGTTCTGTAATATATATATTACGCCATCTAGTGACGGGTGGTAAAGTCTGTAACTATTGCACTGCAGCGCCCTCTCCGCCGCCCATAGTGGCAGTTAGTGGAACTAATTACCACGGCCTCCCGGCATGCTTTCTAAGCACCTTGTACGTGCTTATAGCAGGCCTTATATGGTACTGCACGAAATTGTGGAAATTGACGTTTTTCAAATCACTAGTACTATGCGCTGACTTAATTAAATACATCAAAGGTATTTGTATAATTTAGATCGATCCTTGCACAAGATCGCCCCCTTGTTGGAATTTGAAACAGATACATATTGAATTTAAAAACGATATATATATGTTATGATAAGTATCTAACAAAATTTTTCTTCGAAAAGTTTGAAAATGTTACGTCTAAAATAATAATTCTCACATGAAAGTATTTATATTTACATCTCGGACGTCGCCCCCTTTTTTATTTTTTTTTATAAAAGTATAAATATGAAAATATTAAGACTTCGCGGCACCCGCGTTTTAACAACATTTTTGTATAAGGTTGGCAATCTATACGTTGGTTATTGTCTTTGGTAATAGTAAAAAAAATATGAATAGATTCAATACCAAATAGTATAAAGCTAATATATTAAACTACTAGCTGTTGCCCACGGCTCCGCCCGCGTTAGTGTCGATCCCTCGGGAACAGTAGAATTTCCCGGAGTCAAACATACCCTATGTCCTTCCTCGGGCCTCACACCTCCGTACCAAATTTCATCCAAATCAGTTCAATGGTTGAAGCGTAAAAAAACGACAGACAGAGTTACTTTCGCATTTATATTAGTATGGAAGTATGGATATTATTTATACTTCTAAGTACAGAAATGAGAAAATTTCCATAAAACCTTTACCCTCCCATTTTACCCCTTTAGGAGTGAATTTTGTCCATTTCACCCACATATATGTTTTTTGATTGTAATCGAGAACTTACATACCTATTTATTTTCATACTTCATAGTCCAGAAATGAGAAAATATCCAAACAAACTTTACCCTTCTGGGGGATTTTTTTCCAGTTGACCTACACAGATCTTTTTCAATTGTAATCGTGAATTTGTTTACCTATTTTCATACTTCTAAGTCTAGAAATAAGTAAATTCCTAAACAATCTTTACCCCGCTATTTCACCCCTTCAGGGGAAAATATCGTCCATTTTACCTACACAGATATTTTTAATTGTAACCAAGAACTGATATACTTATTTTCATACGTCTAAGTCCAGAAATGAGAAAATTTCCATACAAAGTTTATACCACCCACCCACCCCCATTTTACCCCTTAAGGGGGGAATTTTGCAAATTTCATCTACCTACACACATCTTTTTTAATTTTAATCGAGAACTTATATACCTACTTTCATACTTCTAAGTCCAGAAATGAGAAAATTCCATATAAATTTTACCCCTTTAGAAGTTAAATTTCTTAAAAATCCTTATTTAGCGCTCACTCACATCATTAAAAGAACCCCTGTACCAAATTTCAAGTTTCTAGGCGCAGCAGTTTCGGTTGGTTTGCCGTTTGCCCGCGGCTACGACGCCGCCGTTAGTGTCCATCCCTCAGGAACAGTTTGGACCCTTAAAGGGGTGACTCAGGTCATCAATATGAACAACTTTTTCAATGGGACCAATGCTGGGAACTCAAAAAAAATTCGTCATTTCCATACAAAAGAGTCCCGCCGCCCGGCCAGTTTGTATAGGAATGTCGAATTTTTTTTGAGTTCCCAGCATTGTTCCCATGGGAAAAGTTGTTCATTTTGATGGTCTGAGTCACCCCTTTAAGGGGCCAAAACGATAAAAAATTTACCGTGTATATTTGCAGGCAAACTAATGCCTTGAGTTCAATCAAATGACGATAACTTTTTTTTTAATGAACCGATTTTGATGAAACAAACTTTAGATGTTTTGCTGAGTTAAAACAAAGCAATTGGTGAAAGTTTGAAGTAAATCGGTTGAGTATTTTCGGAGATAATCGTGATCATACATACAGACAGACAGACAGACAGACAGACAGACAAGAAATTCGAAAAAATATTTTTTGCTTTCTATTAATTTTTTTAAGTGTCCCTCTATCCATTTCAGTCAAAAATTCTATATGTACAGACAAAATATTTTTACTGTTTTATTATATGTATAGATATTATATGTATAGATAAAGTAATGTAATCAAAACAACGTCGCATTAGCAGCAATTATATTGATAAGGATTCTATACGACCACGAGTAAGGAATTATCGATTATTTATGTTTGTTTAATTATATTTGAGTTTCCGATTTATCTAGATTTATCATGGTGTCATTAGGGTCAGTTAGATTGTAGAGGAAGAATCTTTTTCCTCTGTGGAACTGTCTATCACAAAAGATATGATTTTTTTGCAGTTTTTATAGATAACGGTACGGAACCCTTCGTGCGCGAGTACGACTCGCGTTTAGCCGGTTTTTTTTTCATAAATTACGGCAGTACTGCCACGTTGTATGGCAGCCATTGGGCATTAGTCATCTCTACCAACCTTTCCTGTGGCCCCAGCGTAATTTATGAAAAAAAAAACCGGCTAAACGCGAGTCGTACTCGCGCACGAAGGGTTCCGTACCGTTATCTATAAAAACTGCAAAAAAATCATATCTTTTGTGATAGACAGTTCCACAGAGGAAAAAGATTCTTCCTCTACAATCTAACTGACCCTAATGACACCATGATAAATCTAGATAAATCGGAAACTCAAATATAATTAAACAAACATAAATAATCGATAATTCCTTACTCGTGGTCGTATAGAATCCTTATCAATATAATTGCTGCTAATGCGACGTTGTTTTGATTACATTACTTTATCTATACATATAATATCTATACATATAATAAAACAGTAAAAATATTTTGTCTGTACATATAGAATTTTTGACTGAAATGGATAGAGGGACACTTAAAAAAATTAATAGAAAGCAAAAAATATTTTTTCGAATTTCTTGTCTGTCTGTCTGTCTGTCTGTCTGTCTGTATGTATGATCACGATTATCTCCGAAAATACTCAACCGATTTACTTCAAACTTTCACCAATTGCTTTGTTTTAACTCAGCAAAACATCTAAAGTTTGTTTCATCAAAATCGGTTCATTAAAAAAAAAGTTATCGTCATTTGATTGAACTCAAGGCATTAGTTTGCCTGCAAATATACACGGTAAATTTTTTATCGTTTTGGCCCCTTAAAGGGGTGACTCAGACCATCAAAATGAACAACTTTTCCCATGGGAACAATGCTGGGAACTCAAAAAAAATTCGACATTCCTATACAAACTGGCCGGGCGGCGGGACTCTTTTGTATGGAAATGACGAATTTTTTTTGAGTTCCCAGCATTGGTCCCATTGAAAAAGTTGTTCATATTGATGACCTGAGTCACCCCTTTAAGGGTCCAAACTGTTCCTGAGGGATGGACACTAACGGCGGCGTCGTAGCCGCGGGCAAACGGCAAACCAACCGAAACTGCTGCGCCTAGAAACTTGAAATTTGGTACAGGGGTTCTTTTAATGATGTGAGTGAGCGCTAAATAAGGATTTTTAAGAAATTTAACTTCTAAAGGGGTAAAATTTATATGGAATTTTCTCATTTCTGGACTTAGAAGTATGAAAGTAGGTATATAAGTTCTCGATTAAAATTAAAAAAGATGTGTGTAGGTAGATGAAATTTGCAAAATTCCCCCCTTAAGGGGTAAAATGGGGGTGGGTGGGTGGTATAAACTTTGTATGGAAATTTTCTCATTTCTGGACTTAGACGTATGAAAATAAGTATATCAGTTCTTGGTTACAACGTGGCAGTACTGCCAGCTGCCACCCTTTTTGGCACACTTTCGCAGGGCATTTTTAGGGTTCCGTACCCAAAGGGTAAAAACGGAACCCTATTAATATCGCTCCGCTGTCCGTCTGTCACCGGGCTGTATCTCATGAACCGTGATAGTTAGACAGTTGACATTTTCACAGATGATGTATTTATGTTACGGCTATAACAACAAATACTAAAATATAGAATAAAATAATAATTAAGGGGTTCCCATATAACAAACGTGATTTTTTTTGCTTGTTTTTGCTCGTAATTGACAACGGCAACAGGTATTGGAAATATTCACAGAATATTTAGATAAATATTCATTTTAAAAGTAAATAATTAAATAAAAATAAAATTAATATAGGGGGGCTCCCATACAACAAACATAATTTTTTCTAGATAACGGTACGGAACCCTTCGGGCGTGAGTCCAACTCGCACTTGGCCGGTTTTTTATCTCTAGGTTTTTGTTTTAATAGTTTTAACTACATTTTTAGTAAGGTTTAGTTTTAGTTATTTATTTTTATTATTTTAGTACCGTTATAATAATACCTATAAATATTATGTGTAAAAATTAAATATTATTAATAGTAAAATTATTCATTAATCTGAGTTAAGCCTAGGTTGCAATCATACATGGAATATAATCAGCTTATTTAAATATTATACACATTAAGTTGGGTAAATAAACCTAAAATGAAGGTCATTGCAACTTACACGGTCAAACGCCTAAAATGTATATAAGTACTAACATAATCTAGACCGCTTGTCCGACTGGTTTCCAGTGTTAACCTTAGGAATACTAATTGGTAATTAGTTAGGTATATTTTTTATTTCATTAAAGTCTTTTTATTAATAAAGTTTAGTAATTTAATTAACTCTGCGGCGGTATCCCCGAATCGATACGTCTTTGAAACCTTCGATAACCGGCCAAGTGCGAGTCGGACTCGCGCACGAAGGGTTCCGTACCGTTATCAATAAAAACGGCAAAAAAATCATGTCTGTTGTATGGGAGCCCCCTTAAATATTTATTTTATTCTATTTTTTAGTATTTGTTGTTTTAGCGGAATCAGAAATACATCATTTGTGAAAATTTCAATTGTCTAACTATCACAGTTCATGAGATACAGCCTGGTGACAGACGGACAGACGGACAGCGGAGCGATATTAATAGTAAATAGCGTTCCATTTTTACCTTTTGGGTATGGAACCCTAAAAAAGATATTACTTACTTTGATTCTGAAACACACAAGAGCAGGAATTCTTGGCGGGTATTTTGACGGACTGCACGGTTTTTGTTTTGGATTGTTTTGCAAATTGTTTCTAGTGGAGTTCATTGACGGCAGTCGTTAAGCTATGTTAGATGCCTTTAGGCAGCTCGAAATATCTGACACCAGTGTTGGCTTACACACACAAAAAACAAACAAAAACCAACTTATTTCAGTAACAACATTATTTTTTCTTTTCGAACCACTTTATAAGAATTAAGATTTCTAAAATGGGTTAATTTCTAACTATTTGGTTACAAAACCTTGAAGGAGCTTTATGCAAGACAAAATAAAGATATATTACCGCTTCTAACCTTCGCTGTATGCAATTCAATAAGTAAAAGTATTTAATGGTGCATCAGACACGTATCTTAAATTAAAAACCGGCCAAGTGCGCATCGGGCCACGCGCAGTGTAGGGTTCCGTAGTTGTAATTGCCAGCTCTGAGTTCAGGCTCACAAGTCAATCGACCATGCACACCCTGGTGTCAGAGTTCTTCAGAACCACCTTTCGGCCTCTGGTGTAGTTCCTTTAACGACTACCAGATGGCAGCCTGGACCAACGGCTTAACGTGCCTTCCGAAGCACGGAATCATCTTTATTATCAGACAATCCGGTGATTCAAGCCTGCAATGTCCTAACCAAACTGGAAACAACTAAACAAAGTATGCTTCCCGTGGAAATGGACCACGGAGGCAATTTAATGACTAAGAATGTCTAAAAATAAATAAATATATACGGACAAATCACACAGATTGAGCTAGCCCCAAAGTAAGTTCGAGACTTGTGTTATGGGATACTAACTCAACGATACAATATTTTATAACAAATACTTATATAGATAAACATCCAAGACCCAGGCCAATCTGAAAAAGATCATTTTCCATCTTGACCTGGCCGGGGATCGAACCCGGTCACTCCGTGTCGCAGGCTGGCGTGTTGACCGCTGCGCCACGGAGCTAGTCTAAAATTTTTAACAATCGTGTTTGGTCTTATTGATTAGTCTTGGAAAAAGCTCTACAATGTGGATTTCTTTAAATAAAAGCTTATTACAAAATGTATTTTTTTCAAAAAAACTTGTTTTAATTAAGTTATTGTCAATTATAATTTTATATTCAAAATTTGACATGAGAAACTTATTGTTTGTTTGTTTTTCGTGTGTGTAAGTGGCCAACACTGGTGTCAGATTATTTCAAGCTGCCTAAAGGCATCTGACATATCTTAACGACTGCCAACAATTATAACGAGGAGCCGATGGCCCAGCGCTTACGCATATTAAGCAACTCAGGGCGCGGTCCCTACTTGGATGGGTGACCGAACGTGGCATAAAAATATCTCGAGCTCCTCCGTGCTTCGGAAGGCACGTTCAGCCGTTAGTCCCGGCTATTATCATTGAAGGAGCTCGATATATTTTTATCCCACTTGCGGTGACCCATCACAGTGGGGACCACAACCGGGGTTGCTTAACGCCTGCGCTTCAGAAAGTTATTATGAATAAATGAGTATTTGCATTTGAGTATTATTACTTCTTAGAATAAAAATAAAAGCAATGGACAGAAACGCCATCAGCGACGCATTGTAATAGATCATTGAGCCATCAGCGATGCAATCTAATAGTTATGCAATCCATACCCTACATTGTAAGTATACGTCAGTTCGATGCATCAGATTGCGTATGCTATTCTTGGATAGATACAAACTACAAGGTTAGCCGTGTGGTATCCGGCAGATCATCATCATCAGGTCTTTTTAGTCTCCACTGCAGGAGCATGACCCTCTCTGTACTACCGGAGCCATACTTGGCCAGAGTAGACAGAGGATTTGGCCTACACTCTCGTCGCTGGCCAGACGGGTTGGAGAGGTCTCATTGATGTTTATGAGCTTTGTTTAGCTTGTATTTCCTAAGTCGCCTTTTACGACCTCCATGGGAAGACTTGGAGTGGTCCTATTCTACTCTGCCGGAAACCACAAGGCTAATCTATCGGCTTATCAGTTTATATTTTAGGGGAGAAAGGGATAATGGGAGTCACTTAAGTGAGCTATCAAATAAAAGCTTATTTCGAAACAATACCTTGATTAAAATTGTTTAATAATAGACTTTACTTATTTATCTACTAGTTGTTATCACTTTTCACCACTTTGGGAATCAACTTTGGATATATTTCCGCGTTTTAAAAAAAAACAAGTTTGACTCCCATTGCACTAACCTCAGTACAATGGGAATCAGACATGTGGGAAATCAGAGTCAAACAATCGCAGACATTACATTCGGCAGTATACCATCCAGTGCAATCACCAGTTGATCAGCTAGCCTATTTGGTTTTTCTGACTTGTAATATCGGCATCTATAAGCTAAAAAAAAATTAGAATGTTTTTGCGGGTAATGGTAATCACTAGCGGGCTCTTTGGCTCCCATTACCCAAAACCTATACTGCATGTTAATTGTAAAACTTAATAACACACAGTAAATTTAATCGCAATCTAATATGCTTATTTAAATTTTGAATAACAAGGATAAATCTATCCATACTCATTAATTTAGTACAGCTACAACGTCTATACTCACCGTTAATGTTGTTTTGACGAAAATTTACACCGGCGAGGCGTGAAAATGAAACATAATTGTCACTCATAAACGCGTGGAGCTACTAGCGCGAGTCATTCGTACAATGGGCATCGGGTACAGAGCAAGCTGAACATGTCATTTACCTAGATATTGAACGTTTAGTTTTGCTTAGAGGCACCTGAACCCGATTGCCCGCTGACTCCCATTACCCCTTTCTCCCCTACTAGCTTTCAACCGCGGCTTCACCCATGTCAATGTTGATCCCTCTGGAACAGTTTTTCCCAGGATAAAATGTTTGCTATATCATTCCTCCTCCATACTCCTCCGTAGACAATGGGTATAAAAAATTTCATAGCAATCGGTTCAGTAGATAGAGCGTGAAGGCGTCACAAATGAACAAACACACTATAGCATTTATAATATTAGTAACGATTGTGATATTAGAATCTCGGCCTCTGACGTGGTTCCTATAACGACTACCAGATGGCAGCCGGGAGCAACGGCTTCCGAAGCACGGAATCATCTATAATATCAATTTGTCTAAAATCAACTCTCAATTGTAAAACATGGTTATGTTTGCGGTCAACGAGTGTCGACAATTAGTTTTTGAGTTTTGTGCTTTTGAGATCGAGTAAGTCATGCTCACTAAAATGTTCAAACTGGTGGCGGCGTTGTGTGTCGGGTCGTCGAGTTCCCTCTAATATGGTTGAGCTCAGCGATGGCTGATCCATGCGTCAACTCGAGAACGGATGCTGCCGGGGCGGACAGGTCTGCTCGGCCTCTTTGAGACTTCTATCTATCTTAGAGACTTTTATCATATCTGTTGTTGTTGCACGGTCAATCGCTAACATAACGTGTTCCACAAAAATATGTAAATTGAAATTGTATACATCAGAAAAAAAAATAAAAGATAAAAATATTAAATATCATACAAACACCTTCAGGCAAGTAGGCGACCAATACTGTTGAAAAGAGTTTCTTTCGGCGTCTTCTTCTCTGCAGTGGTCGGTTCCGAAACGCTTTGAACAATAATTAATAATTTGAATATAAAATGTGAATTGACGTGAAAAAGTGCCTGAAAAGGCCTATTTTCTGAATAAATCTTTGAATCTATCAGACAATCAGGTGATTCACGCCTGCAATGTCCTAACCAAACTGGAACTAAACAAAGTATGCTTCCCGTGGGAATTGAACCCACGACCCCTGGGTCTACAGGCAAACGGGAATGGGAGGATATTGCCATACTCATCACTTGGCAGGCGGGTTGGCGAGTTTCTTTGGCTTAATTGGGTGTAATCAAACTGACTTTAAAATATGATTTCAATAGCATTGTTCACATCTATCATTGTTCTCTGAATACTAAGTAATAGTGAGAGTTCCATTGAATCCCCCGAGGGATCCAAATCGGGGATCTAAGTGGAATAACTGAGTCAGTCACCAATACTAAAATTACTCTCTTAGCCATATACTCGTTAATATCTTCGATGTAAGTTATTTTGTTTTTTTTTTAATTGACTATATAGCTAGCTCAGCTAGGTCCAAGTGAGCTTTTGCTACTATAAAAACCAACGAATTTAAAAACCATATATGTTATGATATCTAAAAACATTTTTCTTTAATAATTTTGTAAATTTTACGTCTAAAACAATAATTCTCACATGACAATCCTTACTAATATTATAAATGCGAAAGTGAGTTTGTTACGCTTTCACGCCGTAACTACTGAACCGATTATCATGAAATTTTGCATACAAGTTCTCTGGAGTACGGAGAAGGACATAGGCTACCTTTTATCCCGGGAAAAAGTACTATTCCCGAGGGATCGACATTGACGCGGGCGGAGCCGCGGGCGAAAACTAGTATTTATATATTTACATCTCATAATAAGACTTTTCATATTTTTACATCATCGCGTAATGGTTCTGCGCAGCCTAATGGCTTGCGCAGTCGCGAAGTTTTTTGTTCGCGCGGCACCCGCTTAAGGGCCCGTCCGTACTACCTCACACTGCTTTGCATGATTGACTGTTATATCAATAATAATTAAATACTCAAGTTGAAATAAAAATGCAGCAAAGTTCAGGACTAACTCTGGTAACTATATGACTCAAAAACACGATTGCGTTAAATTTTCTCGATAGAAAAAAATTGCAAAGTTGCCTCCAAATCACCTCTAATTTACTCGGTATATAGCATTATTCACCAAATACATTAAAATTAACCTTGAAACTTTTGATTATTATTGCATTACAGATAAGGCAGCCATCATATGCTTTTCTTTTTCGAATAACCCTTGAATATTCCTAAAAAACGAAAATATCCAAAGTAGCCAACGCGTTTAGACCATCCGCGTTTGTATCGCCACGCCGCCTGGCATATGGCGGGCTCTTAAGAAATCGTAATGTAGGCGAACGGAGTCGGGAGCACAGCTATGTCTCTATGTAATTTGGTTGTAAATTCGATGCAATGGATTGCATATGCTATTTTTAGCTGTATAAAAACTACAAGGTTAGCGTAACCACACTGTAAGTACTAATTTAGTCTAATGTACCGAAACAGGACATTAGATGTTTATCTATATATGTATTTGTTATAAAATATAGTATCATTGAGTTAGTATCCCATAACACAAGTCTTGAACTTACTTTGGGGCTAGCTCAATCTGTGTGATTTATCCGTATATATTTATTTATTATTATTATTATAGGACGTTAATTCAGTTGCTATTTTTAGGGTTCCGTACAACGAAGTGAGAACCCTTACAGGGTCACATCCATCTTACGAATTTTCGATCAGGTCACGTGTACTGGCGCGAGTTAAAAATATTTTAACCATGTAGATATTAATTGATAGTATATAGATTATACCTACTCATTCACCTATGACATTAATATTTATTTATATATCTATACATATAATAAAACAGTAAAAATATTTTGTCTGTACATTTAGAATTTTTGACTGAAATGGATAGAGGGACACTTAAAAAAATTAATAGAAAGCAAAAAATATTTTTTCGAATTTCTTGTCTGTCTGTCTGTCTGTCTGTCTGTCTGTCTGTCTGCCTGTCTGTATGTATGATCACGATTATCTCCGAAAATACTGAACCGATTTACTTCAAACTTTCACTAATTGCTTTGTTTTAACCCAGCAAAACATTTAAAGTTTGTTTCATCAAAATAGGTTCATTAAAAAAAAAGTTATCGTCATTTGAATGAACTCAAGGCATTAATTTGCCTGCAAATATAGACGGTGAATTTTTTATCGTTTTGGACCCTTAAAGGGGTGACTCAGACCATCAAAATGAACAACTTTTCCTATGGGAACAATGCTGGGAACTTAAAAAAAAATCGACATTCCCATACAAACAGGCCGGGCGGCGGGACTCTTTTTTATGGAAATGACGAATTTTTTTTGAGTTCCTAGCATTGGTCCTATAGAAAGAGTTGTTCATATCGATGACCTGAGTCACCCCTTTAAGGGTCCAAACTGTTCCTGAGGGATGGACACTAACGGCGGCGCCGTAGCCGCGGGCAAACGGCAAACCAACCGAAACTGCTGCGCCTAGAAACTTGAAATTGGGTACAGAGGTTCTTTTAATGATGTGCGTGAGCGCTAAGAAAGGATTTTTAAGAAATTTAACTTCTAAAGGGGTAAAATTTATATGGAAATTTCTCATTTCTGGACTTAGAAGTATGAAAGTAAGTATATAAGTTCTCGATTAAAATTAAAAAAGATGTGTGTAGGTAGATGAAATTTGCAAATTTTCCCCCTTAAGGGGTAAAATGGGGGTGGGTGGGTGGTATAAACTTTGTATGGATTTTTTTTCATTTCTGGACTTAGACGTATGAAAATAAGTATATAAGTTCTAGGTTACAATTAATAATATCTGTGTAAGTAAAATGGACGATATTTTCCCCTAAAGGGGTAAAATAGCGGGGTAAAGATTGTATAGGAATTTACTTATTTCTAGACTTAGAAGTATGAAAATAGGTAAATAAATTCACGATTACAATTGAAAAAGATATACCATACTTCCATACTAATACTAATATTATAAATGCGAAAGTATCTCTGTCTGTCGTTTTTTTACGCTTTAACCATTGAACTGATTTGGATGAAATTTGGTATGGAGGTGTGAGGCCCGAGGAAGGACATAGGGAATGTTTGATTCCGGGAAATTCTACTGTTCCCGAGGGATCGACACTAGCGCGGGCGGAGCCGCGGGCAACAGCTAGTTACTATATATGTATATTTTTTTGTGTTTATTTATTATAAGTATTTATATATTTCTGTTATCTTTTAATTACCTATTACATTATTCGCCTACCACTCATTATATCAATTTATCCCGAAGGTTGACTGGTAGAGAATGATATTAGCATTAAGTCCGCCTTTTATACCTTGTTTTTGGTACATAAAGTTTAAATAAATAAATTAAAAGGACGTCGCTATCCTTCGAATCAGAGGGGAACAAAGACAGCCCGGGTGCGGGAGGGGTTAAAAGACCAGGAATTAATATCACCGTCAATTGCCGTAAAATATGATAAAGATACAGTAGAAAGGGTGAATAAGTATATATATTTTTAGGTATTGTAATAGATGAACACTTGAACTGGAAAGCACATATATATAGTCTTTGCCTTAAGACGATTGAGACAAACTATCTCTATTGAAGCCTCGATTTCTGCCTATCACGGTTATGTATCTTCTCTACTTAGCTACGGCCTAATATATGCTGAATTCTGTAGACATAGACCGCGCCTTCAAAGTACAGAAGAAATGTATTCGTGCTATATGCAATGCATGGATGGATGACAGTTGCAAACCTCTTTTTAAAAAACTAGAAATTCTACCATTGCCTAGCCTATATATTAGAGATATCTGTACATTTGTAGAATCTCACCCAGAGTTTTGGCGGCAAAGAGGTGAAGTTATTCCAAGGAGAACACGAGCTATTATCATGAACAAATTGTATCCACCTGCATGTCATAAGGATATTTATAAAAGGAATGTACATAATATGTGTATATATTTATTTAATTATTTACCAAACGACATTAAAATACTTAAAGGTAAAGCTTTTAAAGCAACATTGACTAAACGGCTACTAGATCGTTGCTTTTACACTATAAAAGAATATGTTGAGTATTGTAAAAAACAAAATACGACCAGAGCAATATTATGAATAAAATTATATGTTAGGTTTAAACATACTCTTTAATAAGTATATATTTAAATTCATTTAAAATATTATTTTTAGGTTAAATACAATGGAAACTTTTAATAGACTTAAGATCTTCAATGTAGGTACTGTATTTGAGCAAATAAATGATTATGATTATGATTATCACCACTCTATCGCCAGCCGGCGTATTTGCCAACTTAGTGTACAACGTTTTCATCATCATCATTTCGAGTAGGTGTCACGGTCAATCGACCATGCACACCCTGGTGTCAGAGTTCTTCGGAACCGCCTCTCGGCCTCTGACGTGGTTCCTTTAACGACTGCCAGATGGCAGCCGGGACCACCGGCTTAACGTGCCTTCCGAAGCACGGAATCATCTTTATTATCAGACAATCAGGTGATTCAAGCCTGCAATGTCCTAACCAAACTGGAAACAACTAAACAAAGTATGCTTCCGGTGGGAATCGAACCCACGACCCCCGGGTCAACAGGCAAACGCCTTAACCACTGGACCACGGAGGCTGTGATACGTTTGTGTACAATGTCAAATGTCTGTGTACAACGTTTTGATAGTCACTTAATACTTAGTTTGTATATTTAACGGTGGTTGGGAGTTTGAAAGACTTTTACAAAACTCTCGAGCCTTTGAGGTCCCCCCTTGCCGATACCCTAGACAAGGATTCACGCCGTTCGACGCCAATCCAATGATAGAGCTCGAGGGAGCATTTACACACTACGATTTACATTCGGCGGCGCCCAAAAATTATAAATCACAGAATATAAACGCCACTTGTGTTTTTGCCAAATATGCATGCAGTAAAACGCAACCGCATCTACAATAATTCTAGAATGTATTTTGCATAAAATGTACTTAGTTTTTATTTTATACCACAGACAAAAAAGTGTACTTACGGTAGAGGACAGGTATGATGCACTCAAAATTGATCAAAATAATGTTTTTAAGATGTAAGATAACACTTGCTTTGCGAGCAATATATTCGACCTCTCAGGGTAGACTTGATACTATATGATTTGTGACAATTTAATTTCCTAGATATAGATTATAGATGTTATAAGTACAGTACTTTGTTTCTAATAGCTGCAAAGTTCATAATCGTGACTTTTTAGATCTATTATTAGGTACCATATAAACAACTTTTCGTTTTACATAGCAAAATAGTAATTTTATGCATTTTTTCCACATTAAGTAGGTAGGTCATAAAGTAAACTGTTTATTTGTGTGATGTTTTGTTATGCGAATATTCCTTTACGTCAGACTTTTGACGATCGCCGTAACATATACTTTGCCGCCCAAGCCCCAACGTCATAAAAAAAGCAATTTCCGCATAAAATACGTACTTACCTACTTCAATTTTATCGACAACATGATTAGCACTTACCTATCTAATAATTAGAACAGGCTTGACATACATTCTAAGATACATCAATAAGGAACTAAGTACCCTACTTAGTAAATGAGTGTTTTACCTCGCGCGGGGTAAAAACAAAATTAGGTTCATACTTAAGTAAAGTACTTCCCAAGTTTTTAGATTGATGACATAAGCTTTGTAAAAAGTTTGCGTTGTTAAAACATACATTCAGTCACATCTTTTCCCTAGCGGGGTAGATAGAGCCCTGGCCTATAATACCTAAAAGCCACGTATGGCATGTTTATATATATATATGTATTTGTAATAAAATATAGTATCGTTGAGTTAGTATCCCATAACACAAGTCTCGAACTTACCTTGGAGCTAGCTCAATCTGTGTGATTTTTCAATCCGTAGGTGTAGCATGTTGGTGAGCATTAGGTGGCAAATGGAATCAAAATAACGATGGGTTGCTAGCCGCCTCGCCTACTAACATGATTTATTTTACGATCTGCGCGGGAATAGAAGCAACTGACATTTAACGTTTTTTTCTTTTCTCTCAGACCTCAGAACTTTTATTTATTTATTTCAACTTGCGATATGTGTATGTTAATTTTGGTTTGATGTCATTTTAAAAGGGGGGGGGGGGGGGGGGGCAGAGCTGCGACTACGTGGATACCAGATGGCCGCCGAGGAAGAAGCAGATCTGGGAGGATATGGCGCGATGACATGGACGCACATGAACGATTGGCTAATTTAGGTGCGAAAGACGAAAGTGCGAAGTTTTGAGGCGTACTGTGGCCCTTGACAAAGGACACTTGGAAACAAAGGAAGGCCTTTGCCTAGCAGTGGGACACAGAGGCAGGCAAAAAATGTATGTAACTCTACTACTTGCAACTCAATTTTGAAGTAGATACATATTTTCCAGCGATTGAGATGAACATTTGTACCTATACTCGTTTAGTTTGGATGACAATGCATGGTTAGCTGTGTGACGTCATTCCAAATCCAACATGGCGGCATACCCAAGATAGCGGGCTAACTATTTTTGATGCACTCCGTCCGATAAATTAGAAGGCTCGCTGAAAATTAAGGGCACTGCTGGACTAAGGCCTCTCCCAAGGCTTTTTCGTTCCATGGGAAGATATTGCCATACTCACCACGCTCAGCAGGCGGGTTGGCGAACGCAGTTTCTTTGGCTTCTTGTGCTTCCGACGCTGCTGCCCAATAAAAGCATTTTTAAACTGGGAAAGAAGAGAATTTGTTGAACTTGGGACGGCAAATACGGTACTGGGATAATTCGCACTCGGATGAATGGGGGAAAAGCAAGTATCTGGTCGGGAGGCCGGGCGTACCCGATGCCATATTTGCAACTACCGGATAAGCAGTTAAGGATTCCACCCCTGACCCTGAGTCTTACGGGTTGAACGGCAAAATAACTCACAAATCGCTCTCTATAAAACCAAAAGCACTTCCTGCCACTCTTGTAAGTCTCTTATAAAACTTAAAGCTTTTAAGAGGCTGTAATATACACAGTATCACATGTTTTTCCCTTACGGTGTAGACAGAGCCTAGGTCTATAAGACCTGAAGGCCACGTTTAGCTTGTTGGTAGGCATTAGGTGGAATACGGAATCAAAATAGTGATGGGTTGATAACCGCATCGCCTATTAACACGATTCCTCAGATTTTACCCAATCCCTCGATCGGTTTTTACGATCTGCGCGGGAAGAGAAGCAGCTGGTACATTCTACGTTTTTTCTTTACTCCCAGACCAGCATGGAAGAGTAATATTGATGTCGAAAATACTTAATCTGGGTACCATGTCATGTGTCACTGAATGTCTGCCTGAAGGTCAGAAGTTTGGTTTCGCCACCGGCTTGTTGAGCAAGAAAATATGTACCTTCTTACCTAATATATTTCAGACTGTCGTCGATACAGCTGTCTCATTTTTAGGGTTCTGTTCTCAAACTTCGATCAAGTACCTAAAGACTCAAAGGTACCCTGTTACTCATCATCAATCAATGGCCTTAGTCCGTCTATTACAGACGATTTAGACAGTACCCTGTTGCTAAGCCTCCAATATCCGTACTATATAATTTATATGGACTTTCTGTCAAAGAGACTGATCGAGGTATCCCGCGACAAAATAGGCTGGCAACTACCTGGCTCTAAGGATAAGCATTGCCATCCAACGTGGCATGCTGCCAGCCTTTTGGGCACGTTGCCGCAGAATGACGGTTTGCAGGGACTATTTATACTCGTATAGCGTATAGTAATATACAGGGTGAAATTGAATTCATTAGCAAACGTTTAAGGTGTGACTCAGACCACGAAACTGAACAACTTTCATTGTGGGACCAACTTCGACATCGTGAAAAAATGTTCTGCTCTTTTATACAAAAATTGAATATCTACTTGGCCAAAATCTATGGAACGGCTGTTTTTTTTTACTATTTCGGAGTTGGTCCCATAACGAAAGTTGTTCAGATTCGTAGTCTGAGTCACTCTTTAAATGTTTGCTAATTAATTCAATTTCACCTGTATAGACAAATTATTTCGTAAATAATTATATTTTTTAAGTATTTTTCCTTATTATTAGTATTATTTTTAATCTAGGAACAGTGTAATGATTATTCATAATATGTATTCTAATCCTAACTAATATTATAAATGCAAAAGGGACTTTGTTTCTTTGTTAGGCTTTCACGCCTTTACTCCTGAACCGATCATCATGGAATTTTACATACACGTTGTCTAGGGTACGGACATGTCTGTGGGTACGGAGAAGGACATAGGATACATTTTATCGCGGGAAAATGTACTGTTCCCGAGGGATCGACATTGACGAATAATTTTGATAAAATAGATATGTGACTGTTGGAAATGCCCTCACCTAAATACGAGCCTAAGCTATATAGAAATCTTGCACACGTCTTAAAATTAAGTAGTCATCAACGCACAGGACAAAATGATATATATCTTCTATTACCTATGCGGCACGCGTACAGAACGCCTGTCTAATTCTAATCAGCTCTGAAGGCTCACGTCGATCCTTATTTATGGATATAACCTTAAAAAGGCACGTTGATCTCCCGCCAAAAGGCGTGGGAGGAAGACGAATAAAATACGCAAAGGAATTCTCCTCTGTGATGCCGACGTTTTGTGCCAGACGCGAAAGATATCATAGGTTGCCTTTTAAATTTAAAACGGTTGCCTAGCTGTTGCCCGCGACTTCGTTCTCGTGGAGTTTTTATTAATCACACAATTTTACCCCTTTTTAGGGTTCCGTACTAAACAAGGAACCCTTATAGTTTCGCCATATCTGTCCTACTTTCCGTCCGCGGTTGTACTCGGAGACTATAAGTACTAGAAAGTTTAATTTGGTATGGATATATATATTATTCATGCCAAAAATTTGGTAAAATAAAATGTTGAAAAAATATTTTTTGTAGCGTGTAGGGTAGCTTCCATATATGTAAAGTAAGAGTAATTTTTTTTTCGCGAGCTCAGCGTTTAGTGTTTTATTGCATAGGTCTTACAAAATATTATGAGCTTATGAACATCATTTTTCGATTGACTTATCCGTTTCTGAAATATTTTTATAGCAAATTTTTGTTAAGAGTCCAATGTCCCCTCTATTCCCTCAGTTCCCAGCATTGTACCATAGTAAAAGTTGTTCATTTTGACTAACTGATTTGATGGTTGGAGGGATAACGGTGATTACCCCAACAACCTGTATTAAAATAGCAGTATTTTCTTCAATCCGTTATATTTTTTTCTTGTAATTCTGAATTAAATCATCATCAGGTCTTTTTTAGTCTCCACTACAGGAGCACGACCCTCTCTGTACTACAAGGGCCATACTTGGCCAAAGCAGCCAGAGGACTTGGACTACACTCTCCACGCTGGCTAGACAGGTAGGAGAGGTCTCTTAGATGTTTATAAGCTTTGTTTAACTTGTATTTCCTAAGTCGCCTTCTACGACATCCATGGGAAGACTTGGAGTGGTCGTATTCTACTCTACCGGATACCACACGGCTAATTGCCACCGGGCCGGATGCCGGAAATTTAAATATTGCGTTCAGAATCAATCTGTTTAGTACACGCATACCTACACTTGTAAATTGTACTTCATCTTCTGGCGCAGTCGGTAAATAAATGGACCCTAGGGAATAAAGACTTCATTTTCTTCAGTGATGACCCTAAATCAAGTACTATCTTTACGTATGCTATTTCGTTATCTAAATGTCCGGTTATTACTTATTCGTAGTTAACCGATGTTAAGGTCAAGCCTTTGAGATCTGAGTATCTCGTGTGCTTATCACGTAGTAATTGAATGGCTATATAATATACCTATATACAACCTATATGTAAATGTCTAGCCGAGCTGGGTAATTGGAAATGAAATTTTATATAAATTTGGATATCATGTATCTCTTTTTGAACGACTTATTATTAATTTTTAGGGCAGAATTTTTAAAGCGTTGCGGGCATTAAGGAGTTGGGGGAAGGACATGGGGAAGGAAATGGAGGAAGGATTGGCCTCCCGCCCCCTCTCTCACCGAACGAAACATAGAAGGGGAAAGCTTCTACTCCGACGTTGATTTTCTGTGAGAGTGTGGTACTTCCCCGGACGAGCCGGCCGGCTATGCTATATTATATGCTATATACCTATGCTATACTAGCAAAAATGAATTTTGCCTGCTCTACCACAACTATAGTAATAATAATAATTGCAATAGTTCCTCCTCTGGCCAAGACCTGAACAAGGGCATATTCCGATATGCCCTTGTTCAGGTCTTGGCCAGAGTTGGCTGGTTTTGGCTAGAGACCAACATTACATCAACTTCTCCAAAGGGCCTCCAAGTGTTGGATCTATATCCCCACGCAAGTCTCTCAAAGAGGTAACACCCGTGAAATAAGAGACATACAAATAATAATTAATAGTCGCATAAGTACACACATTAAGGGTTCCGTACCGTACCACCTCCGTGGTCCAGTGGTTAAGGCGTTTGCCTGTTGACCCGGGGGTCGTGGGTTCGATTCCCACCGGAAGCATACTTTGTTTAGTTGTTTCCAGTTTGGTTAGGACATTGCAGGCTTGAATCACTTGATTGTCTGATAATAAAGATGATTCCGTGCTTCGGAAGGCACGTTAAGCCGGTGGTCCCGGCTGCCATCTGGCAGTCGTTAAAGGAACCACGTCAGAGGCCAAGAGGCGGTTCCGAAGAACTCTGACACCAGGGTGTGCATGGTCGATTGACCGTGACACCTACTCGAAATGATGATGATGACCGTACCACCGTACAATATTGAACTAGAAGAAGCACTTTTATGGGGACTCTGAAGTATAAGTACCTATGCTTGGCCGATTTTTTAATACGACGTGCTATACAGGTACATATTTTTAAAACTTAATTTCAAAATATTACACTACCCTCAGCAGTGGTGGCGTGGCGTTGCTAGAAAGCCCTCTCCCTGGCCGCGCCACTGATTATATCAAATTTCTCGCGAACCTATGAAGTATTAAAACCGAAAATGTGTGATGAAAAAATTTCGCCACAGGTAGGATTTTGAACCTACAACCTTCGACATCTAGCCCGTCGATGCTCTCAACCACTGAGCTGCCGTAGCTTCAAATCACCGCGGCGAATTTGTTCATCACATATTATAGGTACCTACACGCATTCGAAGCATGCGTAATCTCCATTACTACCCACTATTTAGAAGTGTGGTATCCAACTTAATTCATATGGTGGTGGAGAGCATCAACGGGCTAGATGTCGAAGGTTGTAGGTTCAAATCCTACCTGTGGCGAAATTGTTTCATCACATATTTTCGATTTTAATATTAAACCGAGCATTGTAATGCTATTAATATAATTAACCTATGAAGTACTTTTCTTTTTACATGATGTACAATTTAAGAATCCATTTAATACATTTTATTTTTATATTGATGTGAAGTATCGCACGGCAACGCTTTGTCACACCCTGGTGTAGCAGTTGTCCATGGGCAGCGTTGATTTGAGAAAGAAATGAAGGTATTGGGATACCACTCACTCGCATGAATAGGGGATAGCAAGTAGCAGCTCGGGAGGCCGGGCGCGCGTACCCGAAGCCATACCTCAAATACCCACCGCACCGCCAGGGGTATGGCCAGGAGTACTATGGGTCTGAAGTGCTGCCAGCCAAGTAGTTGAGGATGACAACCCTGACCATAGGTCACTGTATGTAGGTAGGTATCCTTACTTAATATTATAAATGCGAAAGTGAGTTTGTTTGTTTGTTACGCTTTCACGCCGTAACTACTACTAAATTTTGCATGCAAGTTCTCTGGAGTGCGGAGAAGGACATAGGCTACTTTTATCCCGGGAAAAAGTACTATTCCCGAGGGATCGACATTGACGCGGGCGGAGCCGCGGGCGAAAGCTAGTCTACTATAAGTATGAACGATAAGATGATAGCTATGTCTAAACCACTACAGACCCACCGTACCCCTGGCCATACCCCTGGTGGTACGGTGGGTATTTTAAAGTTAAACGGTACCACCGAGTGTAGTGACCGTAGTGATGTGATGACCTACCAGTCTATGTTTTCTTAAAAGGCCGACAACGCTCCTGTCACACCCCTGGTGTTGCAGTTGTCCATGGGCAGCGGTGATCGCTTACCATCAGGTGACTCGCTTGCTCATTTGACGTCCTATATCACAAAAAAAAACTCACATTGATCAATTTTTATTTCTTAATTTTCTTGCAGATTTTAAATAAAACCACCTAAATATGTAACAACAATCATTTTATTCGTGTTATACACTGCTATAAATACAGAGTGGAATCGACGAGCCGCTGTGCAAAATTACTAAACACAGTCGCTATTGTTAGTTTTAAAATTATATTATCCAAATATAAATTCGACATTTTGTTCCCAGAATAGGAAAAGCAGCGAAAGCAAACGACAACAATTGGAATTCAAATTAAGAAAAAAGATTTGTCTTGTTTTTTCGTTAGACTAGATTGTTAGTGGACAGTAATTTACATAAAAGTTCTTTTCTGAGACCAGACTCAATCAAATATTTTTCAGGTTATACTATAATGTTACTAACTATAATGTAACTATAATGTTTCTGTTCAAATATTTTTCTAGTTCGACGTGTTTCGTGTTTATACTTGTCAAAAGTACAAAAGGCGGTCGCCATTAGTCAAAGGTAAATAACACTTTTTAAATACCACTACAGTATACCCGCTGTACGTGAGAGTTCGGGCACCGGTAAACTTCAGCCGGGGCGTGTAAGCGCTAGGGTTGATACCACTCACTACTCACTCCGTGCCTGCGGTGCGAGAGACGCAAACACAACACACAGCCCTCGAGCAGGCAGTCGGCGACGGCCGTCCCCCGCCCCGCGCGCCTTTCGCTGCCCCCGGCCCCCCGCGCACATCCACACACACATAGCCGCAACCGATTTTGCGTGCACACATGCTTAAGTGACGTTTCTTTTCGCGTAGTGTATATATTCTTTGGTATTGTTAAAATTTTGGGATAAATATTGAACTTCAGTTGAAAAATATAATTTGGCACTGTCTAGTACCTCACGAAAATACCTTGATAGCTCAAAAGAGACTTTATATTGCGTTGTTGTTTTTGAATCCTTTTCTTAAGGGACAACAGCTCACCTATGACTAGCTTTTATCAGCATGTGTACACATAGACAAGTCGTATTAAAAAAAAATACTAAACATGCGCTCTTTTCAAGAAATTTAGATTTTATGGAGATATTAGGAACAGAAAAACATTTATTTGTATACATGATATTTGGGAATGCTAACTAGATATATATTTCTTATAAATTCAACAGCCTTTAAGAAATCCTGTAAGTTTTTCAGAGAGTTTTCTCGGCAAGAATATTATATATATAATTAGTAAATAAGTACAACAAGCTTTTAAACAAATATCTGAAACATCCAAAGCACCAAGTTTGTTTTTTTCTCTTATTTTATAACTATAACATTTAATTCGAAATAAATATTTGAACTGAACATTTAAAACTTGCCTTTCGATCAAGTATAAAAAAAACTAGATACACACTCCGTGATAAAAGCGCCTCCTTCCTAACCTATAAGCGCCCATATGTCTAATGGGTGCATATTTTTCGTTTATGAATTTTGAATTCCGAACGCTGACGTCGATTCGAAATTCGACTTTATGACATGCTAAAGAGGTTATAGTATAACCGTTTCAATAAGTCTTCACACACGGGGTACAAGAACGCGGGCGTATGAAGAAAAAGGGGACCGAGGGACGTGCGGGCAGGCGCGCTTAGTGTGACCCACCGCGCATGCCGCGTCCCTGTACCCAGTGAGCGATTTAAACGGTTTTGCATTAATGTTGCCAAATAAACTATTTTTCTTTCTTTCCGTCAATGTAGGTTTATAACATAACAATATTAATTTATATTTACTGCTGCATGCAGGCCGCTTCCAACTGGTCGTATTGGAAATCCTTTTGGGCTATGACCAGCAGTGGACTTGTTGCGGCTGATATGATGATGATGAATATCAATTTTATAAATAGTTGTGGACAGCATTAAGTGTCATTATTGTATGTGACTGTTTATCTAGTTTTTTATACTTAATCGAAGTATTTATCAGACTCTGCGTAGAAATAAAATCGACGTGATGTAAAAGAGAACCAACACTGCGATATTACATAACAAGTCGATTCGAACGATTGTCAGATTAAATTTTGTTTTATGTTGAATCTCTTACACTTTGACGGACAATATATGAGACACAATAGACGTTTTATTGTTATAACGGCCATAGAGCCGTTCAGGGCTGTGAATAGGGGGGAGGGGCATTGTGGGACAATGCCCTATCGTAAAAATACCAAAAACTAAGATAAATTATTATATTTAAATTGTATAATCATAGTTTGAGGCAAAAAAAATTGTAGCTATAGATATCTAAACTTTTCCGAGCATACCAGTTTGTGACATTCATTTCAAATTATAATAATTCTTTGTTCTGTGTATAGATGGCATTTGAAGCACCCCACCGCAACCAATACTGCCCTACCTCAAATTCCACTCTAGGTACAGCCCTGTGGCCGTCCAATGTCCATCAAAATTATGTGTTGTTATTCTGCGAAGTTCATTCAAAATCATGTAGAAAAATTAAATCTTTTGCAGGTCTACGAGAGAAACAACACAACAACGCTAACGCCACAAATCCTATGTTTATTTATTCCACAGATATAGATCTACATAGACGCGCTATTATCACAATTTGTATGGAAACCAAGCGAGCCGACATTTTAACACTTACTGTTAAAAGTCTGATAGGAAATATGTCCTTGCTTTTGAGTGTTTACAATTTTTAGACTATTGCAGTGAATTATCACGCAACAAGGTTTATAAGTTTTCGCAGCCTTCCGGCTGCAACAACAGTCGCGCGCGGACTGTCAGTAGCCGCGGCCAACCTTGACGCTTGGTCGGGGTTCGAACAAAGTAGGTGCATTTAGTCATCTAACTACATATATTGGCTTATACTTTTTCTACACAGAGTCTATAGAAAAATCATTCAAATCGTAAACGGTACAAGCAGAGTCTTACTTTTTTTGGCACGGAAATAATATGGAAAAAAAAACGTTGTCTATCGAGTGAGTTTTACGGGCAGTCACACGCACCGGAAAAATATGACGATATCTCACGAAATATAATATCGATGAGTTAGTTTTTCACAACACAAGTTCACTTGCTGTGGGGCTAGCTCAATCTGTGTGATTTGTCCTTATACAAGGTGCTACATCGTGATGGGTCAGTGTTTTTATTTATTATAAGAGAGAGAGAGAGAAAAGGTGATCAAAACTTTTTGCTCTATTATCTTAAAAATCGGTATTTTTGAGAATATTTAACTGGATTTGGAATAATTTTACATATTGTCAAGAAATTGGAGAATAATGAAACATTTGATTTTTTAGGAATTAGTTATGAATTGGGGTCCTTCAAAAGGCGTGTTTGCAGGTATCTTAAGAGTCGGCAGCGCATCAGCACCACCTCTGGTGTTACAGATGTCCATGGGCGACGGTGACCACTTCCCATCAGGTGGCTCGTCCGCTCATTTGCCGTCAAACATAGATAAATTAAAATGTTATAATAGCAATTCGAAAATGTAATTCTTAGGTTTTCAGAAAAAAAGCACCAAATAATTAAACAAAGCTCTTAAACATCAATAAGACCTCTCCAACCCGTCTGGCCAGCGAGTAGAGTGTAGGCGAAATCCTGTCTGCTCTGGCCAAGTATGGCTTCGGTAGTACAGAGGGTCATTCTCCGGCAGTGGAGACTAAAAAGACCTGATGATGATGATTAATTCATCATCATCAGGTTTTTTTAGTCTCCATACTAAAAGGCACTTGAAAAGATGCGATATTGAAGTCTCTCATTGGGAGGCCATGGCAGGACAGCGAGCAGAGTGGCGGAACTTATTGAACAGAAAGGTTAGTGACTTTGAAGAGACACGAAGATCCACCCTTGATCAAAAAAGAGATGACAGTAAGTTACGCCCTCGTGCTGCAATTTACTATAATTATGTAGATGGTGTGCTGACGTGTGCTTTATGTTTGCGCACGTTCTCTGCTAAGATTGGCTACATAAGCCACTACAAAGCACATCAAAGAGCTTTAGAACCAGGCTCTAATCAAAATTGAGTCTTTACGGCCTGGCCGACCTTCGATCACTGTGACCGACTAAAAATAATTGAGTGAAGCCATTGTTAGCATTTTATTATGTCATATCGCTTGTTCAGGATTGCAAATGGCGCTATCCAATGGATTCAGCAACTAACACTATCACTTTAACCATTATTTTGACAGATTGTTAAATTTTGCCATATGAATAAATCGAAATATATATAACTCAAAGGTGACTGACCGACTGACATAGTAATCTATCAACGCACAGCCCAAACCACTAGACGGATCGGGCTGAAATTTGGCATGCAGGTAGATGTTATGACGTAGGCATCCGCTAAGAAAGGATTTTGATCAATTCTACCCCCAAGGGGATAAAATACGGGATGAAAGTTTGTATGAAACTTCTATACTTCTTAACGCGAGCGAAGCCGCGGGCAAAAGCTAGTAATTAAATAAACGGTAGGTGGAGTAAGGCTGTCACCGACTGGTATCCCAGAAATGGGAAACGTATTATTGGACGTCCATTAGCTAGGTGGGTTGACGATATAAGGCAATAAAAAGTCACTGACCCATCTCGATGAGACACCATGTATAATTAATATGGAGTGGGTAATACCCCCGTGTTATCGACAAAGACTCTGGCGGTTCTTAAACAAATGGTTCTTTCTATTTGAGTTTACTGTATTAGTGGTTTTTATACTAGAAAATCAATTAATATAACGTGAAAATATTATTTTTAATCTATTTGATATTATATATTTTTAGGACACTGCAAATAACAATTAAAACTAAAACTATCTAAAATTAACGTTTTATAAATTTTATTATTTTTCAGAGAAATTGTTAAATAATTTACGGAATCTTTGAATTTTGAATTGATTTATTGGTAATATCCGCTCCTAATTATTTTCTACGCCTAAGAAACTTAAAAAAAAACTTTTGTGTGTCACATTTTTCCGGCGTGAGCCTACGCGCTCAACCTAAAAATTATGAATTAAAAAGCCAATTATTGCAAAAATATTATCGCCATTCGCCACTCCTATAACTTTACAGATTATATCTTAACCAATTTAAAAAAACAAACGGTGATCGCTGTGATTTTCACGGATTTAAATCAACTGACCCTGCCGATGATGTTTCCGAATATCACGGCTGCGCAGATCAATACGCCCAAGCCTGTCACGATTTGGTTCGGTTCGAGCGCTATTTTGGTCTTTCCCACTTCGTCCCGTTCCCTTTCGACCTCGTCTAGGTCATGGTGGACTACTGATAACGCCTTTGCCAGCTCAGCGTCTGATTTTGCGCTATTTTGTGAAGCGACTACGACGATCTTTTTAAGGTCCCTCATGTGTTTCTCTATTACTTCGTCTTGATGGTGTAGATGGTCTGGAAATAAAAGGGATGTAATAAATAATCTTTCATATAAAAAACCGACTTCAATAAAAAATACTGAATCGATTTGGATGAAATTTAAATGGGACCAATTCTAAAGCATACCCTATTAAAATCGATTCATAAATGACGGCGTTCTGACGTAACAAACATTAAAAAAAAAAAAACAACCGAATTGATAACCTCCTCCTTTTTTTTGAAGTCGGTTATAAACTGGGGAGTTATCCAAAACTTGCAGTATGAGACGATCAATAAAATTTACAAACCAATATAGTATGAGACATTATCTTAACATAAATCATAAGAGCGACATAGATTAATGCGATAGGTAGGGACAGGTTGAGACAACTATAACTTTGGTTTGTGTGACAAAATAATAGTATTCCTATCCAAGAAGGACTGGTACCAGACAGGCAACCGGCCCTTAACACTCTGCCAAATCACTTAGCAGCATGAAAATATGATTATATTTCTATATACATCCGCACTAAAAATCCGCATTTATTTAAAATAAATTATTATAGCGGATGTTAAGACGAGGCCTCAAATGTTTGGTACCATCGCTCGGCAAAGGGGGAACGCAGACTGATCAAGTGCGCGCAAGGGATAGCGCTTGGCGGTTTAGCCCGTGAATGATGAGATAGGAGATAGTCTCGAGTCGCTCAAAGAAAAAAACGTAAGCGCCAAATTCGTTATTTCTATTTTATATAAAATCAGACCGGTTAATTGTATTTTCATTTTGATGAATTACTAATAACCTGTCTTTTAGTCTAAAAATCATTATTTCATTCGTCGCATTTGAGCTACAATAACAAAAACTCTGCGAACGAAGACCATTTTTCAAAAAATATTTCTATCGAGAAAATTTTATCAAAACGTGTTTTCATCTTACACTTTTGGAGATGAAATAGTCAAAAATCATATTATTTAGATTTGAAACTCCTAATTGAAGTATTTTGCGAGATAAATAAGGTTCAGAACGACCTTATTTACAGTGGTATCGCCTTAATGCTGATGCATATATCGAAATCGATGTGAATGCTCCGCAAATGCGGATGCGGATATTCGCAACAAGACTGCTCCGAAGCTTCACAACTATGAATAATTTTAAGAAATTAACAACCTTAAAACAACTTACCTATGAGTGAATTTTGTTTGTTGACTAGATGGCCTATACTGTCCTGCATTAATTTCAAATTTTGTGCTAGCTGCTCCTGTAACCAATCAAAAGTGTTTCTGTTAAATCATTATATGTAACTTACAAAATAACATACATTTTTTGATACAGCGTGTAAAACATGCATAATAAATCAAACCACGGGCAGGCCTGTCCCACTCCCCGTTTTTTTTTTTTAATTTATTTATTTACTTCGGTGTCGGTATCAAAAACATACCTATGCGCGGCGACCACTTCGAAGCGGTAACACCGGACAAATCCGGTAGGAACGACGCGCGTTTGGTCACATGTGTTCACCGACTATATCGAATTATGAATCGTTTGTTCAGAGCTATAAGAATGAAATTGGCTTGCAATGGATTCTGTATCTAAACGAAAAGGTGCTGCGTTTTGACGCGAGCTAAATTACACCGTATCGCTAACTACATTAAGTTGATATTTGTTTGAATACCTTTGCTGAGTGCGACTTCTATACGTATTCATAATTTCGAGTAGGTGACACGGTCGATCGACCATGCACACCCTGTTGTCAGTTCTTCGGAACCGCCTCTCGGCCTCTGACGTGGTTCCTTTAACGACTACCAGATGGCAGTCGGGACCACCGGCTTAACATGCCTTCCGAAGCACGGAATCATCTTTATTATCAGACAATCGGGTGATTCAAGCCTGCAATGTCCTAACCAAACTGTAAACAACTAAACAAAGTATGCTTCCCGTGGCAATCGAATCCACAACGTTACACATTTTTTTTTTGAAGTGAAAACTTCTTTACCGCCTTTATGCACTTTTTGGGATGTGTAAAAATGTTAAATTCGCGTCAGGACACGTGACCTGATCGAAAATTCGTAAGAGAGGAAGTAATATCCCCCTCTCTTTCTACCGCGTGGAGTTTCATTATACATAGTGATAGAATATATAGCCCGTGCTTAGATCAAATATAATGGTAGACACACAGTGTCATACAAAATGAAGCCTTAACAAACAACGACGAAAACGATACATACTGAAAGTATAACTCCATCTTATTCTTTTTAACTTTTGATGCGTAGTTTTTGCGTCTTTTCACTGTACCTTCGTGACCGCGAGACGTGTGAGGACTAGCGCGGTTTATTGAAACTGTGGACAAAACAGCTCCGACACTCGGTTAGTGCGCTATTTTGCCGGTGCCACTTTTCGAGTGCGAATCGTGTCTACCATTATATTTGATCGAAGAGCCCGTGGTTTGAATTATGCAAATGTCGATTACACCTGTATATTAATCTCATTTGAAACGTTGTGCTTTTAGTGTAACTCAGAAATCGAATTAAGTTTAAAGGGTAAATATACAACTGGAAAAATTGAGGTCATTATTGGGTATTTGAACACAAGGAAAAAACAAATACAGCGTGATTTTGAACCCCCTAGCTATATTAAAATCTGGGAATCAGAACCCTTAATGGAATACAGGATTGTAAGAAAAAAAGGTGAAAAACATAAAAATAAATTTAACTTTTCATAGAAATTCGTCCAGCTAATCGGTGACTTTGTATGGGAAACCTAATTTTCTTTTTCGTTTTTCTCCTTTTTTTCTTGCAATTCTGTGTCCCATTAGGGATTCTGATTCCCATATTTCAATATAATAATAATTCTTTATTTCAGACAACCAAGTCCATATAAGTTACATAATTAAATTGCATAAGAATATTATAACCATGTCAAATCAATAATAATATTAAAATTCTAATTATCACATAGTTATTTCAATAATTTTTTTTAATGAATACATAACTATATTTTTTTTTATTTTATTTTTTTTATAGATAGCTAGGGGGTTCAAAATCACGTTGTATAGACAGGACCAAAAACTTTATTTCACTATATCAGGAAATTATGCAGGTTAGGAGTGTTATCCTCAATGCCAATAGCAGGTATGACATCGGGTACGGCGCCCGGCCTCCCGAGCTGCTACTTGCTTTTCCCTCTTTCATCCGAGTGAGTAGTATCTCAATTTCTTCATTCCTCTTCCAAATCCAACAAATTCGAAAAATATTTGCGATTGGCAGCAGCGATGGAAACACAAGAAGCCAAAGAAACTGCGCTCGCCAACCCGCCTGCCAGCGTGGTGAGTATGGCAATATTCTCCCAAGCTTATAAACATCTGTAAGAACCTCTCCAACCCATCTGGCCAGCGTGGAGGGTGTAGGCCAAGTCCTCTGTCTGCTCTGGCCGAGTATGGCTCTAGTAGTACAGAGAGGGTCGTGCTCCGGTAGTGGAGACTAAAAAGACCTGATGATCTTCTATCGGGTAAAAAACATTCAAGAAAAAAACGCATGTCTGGTATTTAACAGATCTTTCGCTACCAATCAATATTGTATACAAACACACTCTTTCTTACTCGATTGTTGATGTTTGGAGTGTGCTGAAAAACAAAAACCTGTTTAAACACAACGCTATATTCGGCCATAACCAAATATGTCTTTCCAAAGGGCATTATCCACTGATCCCAATTTCGCTAGAGAATATTTTTATAGGCAGCAACAACCTTAAGAGTTGACTGTACAGCCGCGCGACCTTGGCGCTGTACGCTTTCTCGGGTTATTGCTGTTTCACCTGGATTAAACGGGGGCGAAACGCGAGCGAGCGAGATGACACGACATTTATACCCAAATTCGGAGCGTCATTCAACGCGCCTTCCGTCTTTTAAGAAATAAGGTATTTTGAGAAAACTATTCCATATACTTTTGATACTAAAAATTGTACCAACACTATAAAATATTGCCGTCCCTTTCGCCATTTGTACGGGGATATGCGCCTCCAGGACAACCTTAACTCTCTCTTTTCCCGATGTTGTGATGATACGGTCGCTGTTAAGAACATCTTTTCTATGGGACCAATGCTAGGAATGTAAAAACATTCTGCATTTAAGTATTTAGCAGATCGGCCAATAGGCTTATTTCCTAAAAAATACTAGTTCGTCTTATAGATTATCGAAAAATATTAGATACGTATTTTTCCTTTTACAATCAAACAAGATGATAAAGATAAAGCGCATCAAAGTTCAGTTGCAGTGTGGGGGCTCATGACGCAACAGGCCAGTAAGAAGTGTACCGGCCAGTGACGTCACGCGAAACTTTAACGGGCTATATCTTTATCAATTTTTGTTTGATTGACCGAAGAAAAAATACGTGTTCAACATTTTTCGATAATCTTTAAGACGGACTAATTTTTTTTAAATGGTATTTTTTAGGAGACAAGCCTATTAGTATGTCAAATCTTTAAAGTGAAAAATTATTTACCATCTTTGTGCACTTTTTAGGATGGGTAAAAATGTTAAACTCGCGGCAGAACACGTGGTCTGATCGAAAATTCGTAAGACGGACAAATGACGCGCAGGTTAGGAGAGGAAGTAATATCTCTTTATACCGCGCGGAGTTTTCACTTCTGCCGGCACTCCCGGAGCGCAAACCGTTGTTTTTTTTTCATATTTGAGCATTAGTCCCATAGTAAAAGTTGTTCATATTAGCGGACTGAGTCACCCCCTTTATTGGAATGTTGAGGGTAAATATACACGCTGTATGTAATGGTCGAAAAATCTCCATACTTGTCTAGAAACTTCCATTAACTAGGGCTTCCTATAGAGATAAGAATAACAGTAAAAAACGGTCTAAGCTACCTGATAAGCAAACTCCGTCTTCATGGCATCAGCGATGTCGGCCCTGTCCGCCACTGCCCCGCCCCCCGCGCCCCCCGCAATAGTATACAGCACGCTCGCGCTTCGCGCCATTTGTTGCTCCATCATATCACGGAACTCCGACATCTTGAGATGGTTGTTGATGGTCGAGCCCGCGATGCCGAGGACTGTGCCTGTTGGGAGCATCGTTATTTGTAATGTTCCAAAGGGTGTAATAATTGCAGTCTTTTAGTCATGCCGAATTCCTCGACCGTAGCGATGAGCAAATAAAAAAACAAGGAAGCTGTTTCTTTCCCCACGCAGACGGCAAAAGTCCAGCCGGCCTATTTGCTAACTGAGTATACAACGTTTTGATAGTCATTTCAAAATACATTGCGGCTTTTGTATGATATATATTATTATTCAAGAAATATAAAACGTAATCTATTTTGAAGTGACTATGAAAACGTTTTTCTTCGAAAAGTTGGTAAATGTTACCTCTAAAACAATTAAATAATTCTCACATGACAATATTTATGTTTACATCCCAGAGGTCGCCCCCTTTCTTATTTTTTTTTATAAAAGTATAAATATTAAGAATTTTCATCTTTTTTCCTAATCGCCTAATGGTTCTGCGCAGCCTAATGGCTTGCGCAGTCGCGACGTTTTTCGTTCGCGCCGCTTAAACAAGCATTGAAGTGAAACATACAAGTACTTATATGAAATCTCAGTGTAAAGTTATCTTATCATGTTTTACCACACAAGATAAAAATGTCAGCGTCCTATCTCATCTGCATATTGTTAATTTCCTATTTGATTTAAATAAAAAAATATACATTTCAGCTTCTTTTTTGTAATAAAATTAAATAAAGATTTTTACAAGACTGATGACTATATTTTTAATCGATTATAAAAAAAAGATGAGGCAATCAATTAATTTTTTTTTAATGTTTGTTATCTCAGAACTCCGTCATTTATGAACCAAATGTTAAAAAATATTTTTTGTTTGATGGGGCTTCTATACAACAGCCATGATTTTTTTTAATAGATAATGGTACAGAATTTTAGTGTGCCAGTCCGACTCGCACTTGGCCGGATTTTTATAGAGAGAGACCAGCTGTAAATATTTCACGAAAACATATCAATGAACATGCTGTTTATTGGTGATAAATCCCAAGTTCCAGTTCACACTCATACAGTTGAAGATGTCACTGAAAATATTGCAGAATGACTTATCCGAGCGGATAACGAAAAACTATTCTTATTCTAATACTAGCTGTTGCCCACGGCTCCGCCCGCGTTAATGTCGTTCCCTTGGGAACAGTAGAAATGATAAAAATTCCATAAAAACCCCTTCCTCTCTGCTTTTTTCCCTTATGGGGGAATAATACATTTCACCTGCATAGATCTTTAACCCTTAAGGGGGGGATTTTACCCATTTCACCTACACAAATCTTTTTAATTGTAATGTAAACATATATACTTATTTTTATACTTCTATGTCCAGAAATGAGAAAATTTCCATACAATACCCCCCCCCCCCCCCCCCCCCTTTTATCCATTAAGGAGGGAATTTTGTACATTTCACCTACACAGATCTTTTTTAATTGTAATCTAGAACGTATGTACTTATTTTAATACTTCTAAGTCTAGAAATGAAAAAAAATCCATACTAACTTTACTCCCCTATTTTATCCCTTCAGGCGAAAATTTCGTCAGTTTTACCAACATACATCTTTTTAATTGTAATCCAGAACGTCCAGAAATGAGAAAATGTCCATAAACCCCCCAATGTTGCCCCTTAAGGAGGAGATTGTTTTTACATTTCACCTACACAGATCTTTTTAATTGTAATCGAGAACTTACATACCTATTTTAATATTCTAAGTCTAGGAAAAATTCCATACAAAATTTACCCCCTATTTACCCCTTCAAGGGAGAATGTTGTCTGGTTCACCTAAACAGATCTTTTTTAATTTTAATTGAGAACTTGTGTCCTACTTTTAAAACTTCTAAGTCCAGAAATGAGAAAATTCCATAAAACTTCACCCCCTTAGATTTTCTAAAAATCCTTCCTTAGTGCTCATTTACATCATAAAAAGAATCCCTGTGCAAGTGCTGTTTTCAAGTTTCTGGGCACAGTAGTTTCGGCTGTGCGTTGAAATATAAGTCAGGTTTGCCTTTGGCCCGCGGCTCCGCCCGCGTAAGTGTCGATTTCTCAGGAACATTAGAATTACCCGGAATACATTAATTAATGACTTTCAATGAAACACCTTAATATTGAAATTCAATTGAATAACTTCAAAAATGGAATACTTCATACTAACTTTGCATCCCCGTTATAATTAAGGGATGATTTTTGAGAAAAATATTTTACTCGTGTTTCATGCCTTTCAGTAAAGAACCTTCATGCTGAATTTCATTCGACTAACTTCAAAAATGGTTGAGTTTCAAACTTACTTTGTACCCCTATTTTACCCCCTTAAGGGATGATTTTTGAGTAAAATATTTTGATCGTGTTTCATACCTTTCAGTAAAGAACCTTTATGCTGAATTTCATTCGAATAACTTCAAAAACGACAAAGTTTCATACTTAACTTTGCAACCCGTTTTACCCCCTTAGGAGGTGAATTTCCAAAAATCATTTTCTTAGTGCTCCTCTACGTTATAAAAGGAATCCCTGTGCAAAATTTAAAGTTCCTAACCCTTATAGTTTAGGCCCTACGTTGATATGTCAGTCACTCAGCTTCTCCTTTTTTTTAGTATGGATTACTATGGATAGTATGGATAGGTATAATGCTGTCGTATAATGATGATGAATTGACTTTGGATTTTAATTTTCTTATGTCACTTATTATTTTACTTTATTTTTGCTATATGTTTGCAGGCAAACTCATGCCTCGAGTTTATTCAAATGACGATAACTTTTCTTTTAATGAACCGATTTTGATGAAACAAACTTTAAATGTTTTGCTGAGTTAAAACAAAGCAATTGGTGAAAGTTTGAAGTAAATCGGTTCAGTATTTTCGGAGATAATCGTGATCATACATACAGACAGACAGACAGACAGACAAGAAATTCGAAAAAACATTTTTTGCTTTCTATTATTTTTTTTAAGTGTCCCTCTATCCATTTTAGTCAAAAATTCTAAATGTACAGACAAAATATCTTTACTGTTTTATTATATGTATAGATTATTCTTTGTATACAATATGTTAAGAAAATCCTGCCCGACCTGACTTGAAGGGGTGATTCAGCCCGGCGATATGCACAACTTTTCCTATGGGACCAAAGCTGGAAACTAAAAAAAAAATTGGACATTTCCATACACAAGTGTCCGACGAGTCAATTTGTATGGGAACCTCAAAAAATTTGAGTTTCCAACATTGGTTATTATATGACAAAATCTGTTTTGTATGTCAATCAATAAATAAATTTGTTCCATAGAAAAAGTTGTTCATATCGACGGTCCGATTACCCCTTCAAGGGTCGGACAGGGTGTTCTTAACATATTGTATAAAATACTCCTAAAGACTTACCGAATATCGAAGCGACTATGTACCAATACTTGTTCCTCTCTGCGTGGGCCCGCTCCCGCTCGTGGCCCAACTTAACAGCGGCACTCATGGTGGCGAACAACTCGCGCTCCTCCCGCTCGGCGTCTGAGAACTGCGTGCGGAGAGCTCGCTCTTGGATTATAAGCTGTTGGACATCAAAATAATATTCAAATCGGCTTGCGAATAGATAAAAATTATGATTAAAAAGCAAAGGTCCTAAAATACTACATTGAGGCACTCTTGATATGAATTACCAACTTTTTGGATGTTGTATGTCGTTATAAGTATTATTATACTATATTCACTTTAATTTTATTATGACTGATATTCTAATAAGATAATAAATTTTTCCACTTGGAATATATTCAGTAAATAAAGTATAACTGATATACTGCAGAATAAAAGGCTTTAGACAAGCCAGAGGTTCAATGAACCTCAGTGGCGTGGGTTGCTCTAATGAGGCCTTATATCGACATCTGTCTGGGGCCCTTCATGCTACATAAGTATATTTTGAATCCAGAGCTCCGAGAATCAGACTCCTGAGTGAAGCGAGGGATTCAGAGTATGTTGCCCACAGTAAAAGTATTATGTTGATCCCGAGAAGACACATTCTACTTTACGTCTCCCTCTTGGAGTAAAACAATATTCGTGGTTTTGTTACCACAGACATTTTTTTTTTTAGTTTAAAAAAAAAAGTGTTAGCAACAGTCTTTTGGTTTTTTTTTGGAAAGTTGAGATGAATATGTTTTTTTTTTAAGAGATACCTTATGTTCCTCCGTACACAGGTGCAAGTACTTGTCGTCCCCTTTCATGGTGTTCTGCATTTCAGCGTGGAGCTCCTTAAGCCGGGCTTCGAGGTCAGCCAGCAGTCTACCCAGCTCACGGCGGCGGTCTTGTGCGGCAATGAATTTGTCCTGGAATATTTTGGATAAAACTGATATATGATATAGCAACTAGTAGACTCTTTAAAGCAGAAGATGGATAGTCTTCTGCTCACACACAATAAAGCTCATACATTTGTAACGTTGATGCATGCCACCTGCATGCTGCATCTCTTCCAACATTATTTCTTTCTCATCCTGTCCAACTTTCATTCCTTATTTTATTTCAATTTTCATTCCATTCCATTTTTAGATCATTTTCTCTCTCGGTCATGATTAATTCCACCATCATCTCTCGGACTGTTACGGTCTCTGATCTATATGTTGAATATTGAATAGAATGTTATATAGAAGTTATAACTGAGAGTATTGTGACAAATAAATTTAATCTTCTATGTGTCGAGTCTTCTGTTCTCCACTACTTCCTTATATGTGGGAACTCGACTAGAGCGCCGGGACGGTCGAGGTCCCACACATTTAAGTCAGTCTTCGAATAACTCTCTATCATGCAAATCCTTATCCTTACTAATATTATAAATGCGAAAGTGAGTTTGTTTGTTTGTTTGTTTGTTTATTTGTTTGTTTGTTTGTTACGCTTTCACGCCGTAACTACTGAACCGATCATCATGAAATTTTGCATACAAGTTCTCTGGAGTACGGAGAAGGACATAGGCTACCTTTTATCCCGGGAAAAAGTACTAATCCCGAGGGATCGACATTGACGCGGACGGAGCCGCGGGCGAAAGCTAGTAAGACATAAATATGTAAGTCATCCTTTATTATAAAAACAGTTTCACTCACGTTTCTGTTGGAATCGCCAAATACTCTCGTCTGTTACGACGACCATCATCAGGGGTGTTAGGGCGTGACGACATGGCGGTTTCGCTTCCCTCAAAGCACACACTCGCCCTGATGATAGTCTTCGTAAAAGACCGAAACTATTTGGCGATTTCAACTGAATAAACGTGAGTGAAACTGTGTTTTTATAATGAATTTATCTTGCATTAGTTTTAAGAGTATTATAAATCATCCTTGATGCTCTTCAGTGTTCATTTACTTAATTTGTGTTAATTGGACTAAAGTTTTAAGTACACTGGTTACAACAGCATCTTAGTAATTACTAGTGACCCGCCCCGGCCTCGCACGGGTTATTCCCGTTCCTCCGATCGGAACTCCCGATTGGTAGGAAGAGCGGGAATATTTTTTCCCATTTCTCCGATTAAATATCGGAACTCCAATTGGTAGGCAAAGTGGAATTATTTGATATGAGGCAGTAAATTATTAAACCTTCTTCTTGAATCACTCTTATTGCTGAAAACTGCATTCAAATCCATTAAGTAGTTTAAAAGGTCGAACAGAACAGACAGCAGAAGCAACTTCATTTTAAACTATGTAAAGATGCAGCAAAATATGTAGTTAGCAGCAAACTTTATAAAGTAAACAATGAGGATAGTATATCCCTATTATGTATATAGGAATGGAAGGGTGTACTTCATGGATTTTGGTGCTTATGATGTTTAAAATACAATTTGACTTAGGATAAATAAACACAATGTACAAGTACAGTCCCGGGACATTCAAAAGTAGAATAAATGGGTGTCTCTTGGATAGGCATGTAACATCTTCGTCTTCATCGTCCCTTACCATCAGGTGAGATGGGAGACAAATGCCTAATCCAACATTTAGTAAAAATAATGTCGTAAGTGCCAGCATCCATAAGGAACCTATACCCAGTGAAGCGTCACAAATATCCAAAACCCAGGCCAATCTGAAAAAGATCATCTTCCATCTTGTCCTGATCAGGGATGACAACCACAATGCCACAAAGCTCTTAAAAATGTGATAAAAGAACAAACAAATGTCACAAATAAGATAGCTAAGGATAGAGCAAAAATAAAATAAATAATAATATTAGAGCTAGCCCCACAGTAAGTTGTGTACTGGTGTCGTGATACTAACTCAACGATACTATATTTTAGAATAGATACTTATATAGATAAACATTCAAGAACCAGGTCAATCTGAAAAAGATTGTTTTCCATCATGACCTGACCGGGGATCGAACCCGGGCACCCCATGTTGCAAAAAAAAAGTTACTTTACTGTCCCAACCCCACATAAAGTAAGTCGAGAAGCAGAAGAACAAGTAGTTAGGAGCTATCATTGATAGTGTCAGATTAATTTTAATTGGGTAGTATTTAATCCAATAACTATAAATCGCCTTTTTTCCAACTAAATATTCAAAAGTTGCACAAAAATACTGACTTGCACACTAAATGTGCACACAAATTTAACACTAGAGTACTCGCGCCTAAAAATATTACGGCAGTGCTCGCGCGGGGTACATATGTAGCTCATTTAAAAATCGATGATCTTTATAATAATTTGGAATAAATGTAAAAAAACTGTTTGTAATCAGAAAAAATATTAATTAATCTTCAGTCTTTACTTAAAATTAACAAATAATATCTTTCTTATGTTTGATAAAAAACAAAAATACAACCTCCTATAATTTTACGTTAAATTTGGACTGCTTGAGATCAATAATTTTTATTATTTATTTGGTAAGAAAAATCTATAACAAAATTAACTTTTTATAACTAATAGGAACAGTTCTTTGAATTCTAAATAGCAAAATACTAATTTTCAAAACATTCTGGACACACAGACACCTGATGTTCACTACATATGCGCGTCATACATTTGAAGCATTGCTTGCGCGTGCTTTTGTCTCGAGCTCTGCTACAAAAAGAGCACCGTCCAACTCCACCACGAATAGGCATATTCTGATGCGGAGCTTGTTCTGGAACTCCCAATAGTAGTCTGCCTTTCAATTGTATGGCTCTGGGAATATTTTTATCAACATCCGACGTTCTATGGCAGGTCGTACAAGTTCGAAACCGACGTCTTGCAAATAATTGCTGCGCACTACTTTCGTGTCTGGATGGTTCATCTGATAAATAACAAGACCGTTTATGCCAGCCATATTGAAACCATAAGAAACAATATTGTGTGCTCGTGTTCTCGTAGATGGTGGGGGAAATTTACTCCATTTTGTACCATTGCGTGACATATAACTAGAGAAATGCGATAGGGGCAAATCATCTCCAGACGTTGATTCATTTTGATCTAGATCTTCATCGGCGTCTTGCTCACTTTCAGAATCATGACACGGTAGATTTGACTCACTCAAATGAATATGTATAGTCTTCCTCCTTTTCTTCATCTTCTTCCTGTTCACTGGAGCAATTGCTTTCTTTTTCGTCCTCCATCAACCACCTTTGAATATGCTCTTCGTCAGCGTTAGTCGCCATGATAGTCTAAAACAAATTGAAATTGTAAGCATATAACTAATATTGTCTAAGAAATAGCATAATTTAAACTCAAATTACAATAAAATCTGTCAAAAAGTATATCTTATTATCAAAAATAACAAAATAAACTATAACTTACTTGTATTTACCTTAAAAACAAAATGTTGTTCACTTTACAAAAAGTTCCGAGAATGCTCGCGCGGGCTACATGTGTAGCCCAACACCTTGCAGAGTCAATTAACTGATGCGTCCGTGTACCGCAGCAATCGGCACGCTACTGGCGGGTGCGCAGATAGTTAAGAGAGGATTATACAACACGGCAACACTGTACGGCCTAATGTTTGAAAAATAACTACAATAGAAGCACATGGGGTTGCAGTTCTAACCCAACGTAACCTAATTTTCTAGCAGCAGCTTGTTTCTGATGGCGATTCGTTAAATTACTAGTACATTTGTGGAATGTAATTTGTTAATGGAGAGATATATTATTGTAATGCATATTTAGAAACCAATTTTAGAAGTTCAATTGAAATATTAGATAAATTAGTAGACAATAAGTATTTTTGATGTAAAACTGGTGAAAAAGGTCATCTAGTTTTGATTGACTACATATATTTTTTATTTAAACATACTTAGATAGTCAAGAAGTTTATTTGTAGCTTATTCATTTTTCTGGTATGCAGTAAGATAATTAATGGAGCTACTTAGTTTGCATAAATTGTAATTAGAGGTGCAATTATTTCCCATTTTAATTTATGCTAATTGAAGGTAATTCTTTGGTTAGATCATATCATCTAAAAGTAGTAAAAATAAATGGTATTGACAGTCGTAAACATCTGATTAACTCCACGCGTGTTTCTAATGATAAGAGCCGGGATTAACGGCTTCACGCGCCTTCCTATGTACCTACGAAAGAGTCATGCGTAATATGTGATTACTAGCTATTTATAAATTACTAGACATGTGCACTAGTTTATTAATAACTTCCGACAAAGGAGAAGTTACCCCGTACATAGAAAATGCATTCTGAAGTGACAATATTTGAAATATCACGACCTTGAAGTGTGACAATATATGTCTTACCTGCGCTTCGTTTACGGTGTTTTGGAGCGCCAAAATCTCTTCCACTCCTGTGAATTTCTCATACTTTGTAACTAACTCCTGAACTTTATTCCTAATGGCTTCGTGTCTGAATCTTTCAGCGATTTCAGTGACCCGAGATCCGGCCCCATACTTGCTTAGTAGTTCGTCTACTTTAACTTTGCCTGTGACTTTGACTTGGGATAGATGGACCTTGTCCTTTAAACGCTGGGCAATTTGACGGAGGCGGTCTGCCATTTTTGCATATTACTACTGTTTTGGACTATTTAATTGCATTTTTTGTAACGGAATGATATCACCCCGGACGAGCAAGATTTTGACAAACGAAGACTACTGTCACTCACTGACAGTCCTGCTATGTCATACTGACATTATTTCTTTTCAATAATGTTTCCCTCGAAAAAAAAAGTAGGTGAATATAGGTTTTCAATTTCAATCATCGTGCGAGCCAACTCGGTTGGTGCGTGCGTGGCGTGCAGTGATCTTGGCTGTATGTTTATTACTTCCATTTCAGTAAGCATAAAGAAAAATACTGTCAAAAAGGGACGCGTTGTTATCAGCAAAGGTATTTGCGTAGTAACAACAAAAATATATATTAGGAATCCGCCAAACAATCGTGTTTAGTGTATAAAATCGAAGAACTGATTCAAAATGCAAGACGGTCAGTGCTTGAATTCTATGTAAACTATTCACGGAATATATATTGTTGTTATCACGGAAAGAACAAATTACTATTTTCCCTCCCTTCAAAATTTCAGATTTGGAAGTCACAGGGATCTCGCGAAGCGGTCGAGTCAGGAAGAAGAGCTCTAAATTGATGGATTTCGAGTCTCCCGATGACATTGAGGCTAGATACCGAAAGCAGACGCCAGTCAAGTCATTCGTAGGGTATAGACAGGAAGAGCCGCTCGAGTTTCCACCGGAGGCACCGAGGCCTGCAGTCATGGAGGATACGGGCGCCGCGACTGCTTCTGGAAGCGAATCAGATTATTATGAGAATAATGAGGAAAATGCTGACAGGTATGCACTCCAATTTCCTTCTTATGTTTTTACGTGTTGTGATCACTGGTGTTAGATTTTACCATCTGTCTAAAATGAGGGCTCCCGTTTTCTTGCTCACTAGTTGGTGCTTATTACTTTAATCAAGCAATACATGTTAGTATAAAAATTTAGGAAATGGCATCAGCAATTTTCATAAAATTTGGTATGTAGGGGGTTTTGGGGGTCTAAAATCGATATAGCTGGGTCTCATATCTGACAAAAAATGTTTAACCAACTAAATCTTGGTTTCCCAGGTATATTAAATGTTATTTTGTATAACTCATGCTACACTAGCATGTCTAGGGGAAAATTCACATGCAATAGCCCTTAGGTTAACCATTGCTATAACTAGTGAGAACAGCAGGCACTAATGGCCGTCTTAAGAGCAATCAAGAGATTACACCATACAACATTACCATATCACTTAAATTTGTTTACCACACTATGTAGTGTTTTTTAGTGTGTTGTGGATAACAGACCAAACAGGCTTGATATATCTAAATTAGCTAAATCAACAGAAAACATACCTTGAAGAAGAATTTGTCTCCACCATCTTAAAAAATAGACTATTGATGTGGTTATGTATCAGCAAAGTGGTAATTTGCCGTATGGTTTACGGCAGAGTAGAATAGGACCACTCCAAGTCTTCCCATGGATGTCGTAAGAGGCGACTTAGGAAATACAAGCTAAACAAATAAATAAATAAATATATACGGACAAATCACACAGATTGAGCTAGCCCCAAAGTAAGTTCGCGACTTGTGTTATGGGATACTAACTCAACGATACTATATTTTATAACAAATACATATATATATATATATATAAACATCAAAGACCCAGGCCTTGACCTGGCCGGGGATTGAACCCGGTCACTCCGTGTCGCAGGCAGGCGTGTTGACCGCTGCGCCACGGAGCTAGTCAAACAAAGCTCATAAACATCAATGAGACCTCTCCAACCCGGCTGGCCAGGGAGGAGAGTGTAGGCCAAATCCTCTGTCTACTCTGGCCAAGATGGCTCCAGTAATACAGAGAGGGCATGCTCCTTTAGTGGAGATAAAAGACCTGATGTTGATGAAAGTGGTAATTGCAAAACTTAAGCTTATCTATCATAATCATAATTTCGAGTAGGTGACACAGTCAATCGACCATGCACACCCTGGTGTCAGAGTTCTTCGGAACCGCCTCTCGGCCTCCAATGTGGTTCCTTTAACGACTACCAGATGGCAGCCGGCACCAACGGCTTAACGTGCCTTCCGAAGCACTGAATCATCGTTATTATCAGACAACCTTACCTGTGAAAAGACATCTAGACTTCTACACTGCCTCAACTCATCGTCATAGCATTTAAAAAGCTTCAGCTATAGCAAAAATTCTTATGTACGTTCTATTGGTTCTCTGTTCTCCTTTACAGATTGTATTTCTCAAATGAGTCCCATGATTTTTGAAGTGAAAATTTCTTTATTGGGATGGGTAAAAAGTTTTAATTTCGCGTAAGAAGACATGACCTGATCGAAAATTCGTAAGACGCACACGTGACTTGAGACGCTGGCGCGGCGTAGCAGAGGAAGTAATATCCCCTCTCTTTCTACCGCGCGGCGAAAATTTATGCTCCTGCCGTATTCTCTTGGCACTTCCAGAGTGCAACCTGTTGTTTTTTTAAGTAGCGGAATTGACACAATGCTCTCCATAATGGTACTTAGGCCGTGTGGTAGCCGTGTGGTAGCCGTGTGGTATCCGGCAGAGTAGAATAGGACCACTCCAAGTCTTCCCGTGGATGTCGTAGAAGGCGACTTAGGAAATTCAAGCTAAACAAAGCTTATAAACATCTAAGAGACCTCTCCAACCCGTCTGGCCAGCGTGGAGAGTGTAGGCCAAGTCCTCTGGCTGCTCTGGCCAAGTATGGCCCTAGTAGTACAGAGAGGGTCGTACTCCTGCAGTGGAGACTAAAAAGGACCTGAATATGATGATATGACCATTGTAAGTTCTCTATAATAATATAATAAAGCTTTTTATTTCCAAACTAAGAATCAAATTTAACATTATGTTGTTAGTAGTTAGTATTTCTTATACTAGAAGCATAGTTACCTAAATAATTAACAGACTATGTTAATTATTTAGGTAACTATGCTTCTAGTTTGGATCTCATCCGGGTAAAGCCTCCTCGAACTCCTTCCAATCCTCTCTGTTTTATGCTTTATGTATCCAGTTTTTCCAGCTATTTTTACAATATCGTTTCTCCATCGCTTTTTTGGTCTTCCTCTGTTCCTTTTTCCAGGGGGGCCTGTCCATTGTGTTGTTTTCAGCGTCCATCTTGAGTCAGTGTCAGATGACCCGCCCATTGTAAGTTCTCTGAGATAATACAAAAGTCTACAGCGCACAGAGCCACAAATCAATTATATTAAAAATAATTTTAATATAATTTAATTTCAGCATGGAGTCGGACAGTTCAGTGTCAGATGAGGGCTCAGCTCGCACTCCAGCTAATTCTCTGTACATGATGGAGAAGTCTAGCAAGAAGAAGCTTATCGTAAAAGATGGCAGGGTCGTGGGGCGTGCTAAGGCTCAGAGGAAGGACAAAGGTGAGGATTTATGTGAGGTATCTGGTGCATTGTGCATAATGGAAATCCTTGAATTTTTTTAGCTTTGTTTTATCACTGTGTGAATTACATTATCTGCATGCCAGTGTTGTAGGCATTCTTAGATAGATAGATAGATAGATAGATAATATCTTTATTCACCATCGAAAACACACAATTCACATTGATATAATATGAAGTTAACCTATATGGAACTTATATAATTATATATGCAAAATAATCACATAAAGAAATAAGAAATTGTTCCTAGATGGATAGTCTTCAATACAAGTATGAAAAATATGGCATAAGACAAGCCTAAATGAATATCAATAAATTTATATCTATAATATAACTTAACTCAGCATAATATACACAATATTGCAGTGCATAGTAGTAATATCTTTAATTAGACATATAATACACCCCCCGAAAATTTACCTGACCATGTTAGTTCAGCCATGGCACGCGCGGCAACGTTTGTCGCCTGCCGTTATCTTGTTTTCCGTAACACTAAAGAGGGAGATGGGAATAATTTATCGCGCGATATAAACGGCGTTTCGGGTGCCATGCTACATATGGTGTACTCCGTAGCCTCCAGCTCTCACTCACCGAACGAAGCATAGATGCGGTAAAGCTTCTATTCAAACGCCGATTTTCAGTGAGTGTGATACTTCCCCGGAGGAGCCATTTTTTATTTTTCAGATATATTATTATATTAATGCTAATAGCAAAAGTGAATTTTGCTAGGAATATATAACATATCCTTATCCTTTCCTTACTATTATTACTTAATATTATAAATGCGAAAGTGAGTTTGTTTATTTGTTTGTTTGTTACGCGTTCACACCGTAACTACTGAACCGATCATTATGAAATTTTGCATACAAGTTCTCTGGAGTACAGAGAAGGACATAGGCTACCTTTTATCCCGGGAAAAAGTACTATTCCCGAGGGATCGACATCGCGACGCGGGCGGAGCCGCGGGCGAAAGCTATAGTGTTGAATAAATTTGTATTTATTGCAGGCAAAACACGCATAACAGCGTACATGCTGTGGGCTAAGGAAGCTCGCAACGAGCTGTTAAGGAAACACCCTGACATGGACTTCTCAGCCATTTCCAAGAGGCTGGGCGAGATGTGGGCTAATGTAAGTGTTAATATCAATCCCAATGCGCCATCAACAATATGCTGACTAAATAGAATTAAAAAAAAAAATTGTTGTCTGTAAGTCGGTTTACGGACGATAGTTTTACGTGATAGTGGTGGAAGTGAGATAGATGCGTCACAAGCCTTACGCTTAGGCCGATCGAACCTCTCTATCGCTTGTTCCATGCTCTCGGAACGTGTCAATATTTCGTGCGTGCAGCCGGGGTTCATCGATTTATACGACGTACACAAAAATTTTATAAGTTACTTACACTATGTTAGTTATTTTTATATTAACAATATAGTGAGACAGTGTTTCTCGAATAAATAAATAATTAATTTATTCATTCATTATTATATGTCCCTATATATTTATTTATTTATTCATTCATAGGACCACTCCAAGTCTTTCTGTGGATGTCGTATAGAAGGCGACTTAGGAAATACAAGCTTAACAAAGATTATAAACATCTGATAGACCTCTCCAACCCGTCTGGCCAGCGCGGAGGGTGTAGGCCAAGTCCTCTGACTGCTCTGGCCAAGTATAGCTCTAGTAGTACAGAGAGGGTCATGCTGCTGTAGTGGAGACTAAAAAGACCTGATGATGATGATGATTCATTCATAACGGTGATTAGTATTAACCTAACAGCCTGTATATAAATATCTCTATTTGTTGTGTCAGGTAAACTACAACGAGCGCTATTCGTGGCGTCGCAAGGCGAAGCGCTACGCCATCCAGAAAGACCAGCAGATTGGCCAGCTCAACAAGATCATCTCCAACCCGAGTAAGTGCTTTGGTCATTTGTTTTCAATTTTCTTTGGTTTTTGTTTTTCAGTCGCATACTTTTTAACGACTTTAAAAAACAAGGAGGTTATCAATTCGGCTGTGTCAAAGTCAAAGATTTTTATTTAAAATTGGTTACATGTATCTCTTTTTGAACGTCATATTTTTATTTCTTATATATTTTTTTATATATGCAAAATTGAAATACTACTAGCGTTTCGGAACGACCACTGGTGAGAAGAATACGCCGAAATAAACTCAATCCAGACTTGGTCCCTACGTGCCTGAAGGACTCTGGATACATTGTTAATATTAAACACAATTTTTCATACTATAGATTAAATTGTTAACATGAAATAAATTTATATAAATGTCCACGCATTTTTATCAGTTATATAATCATAAATGCAGTAATAAGCCTTTTTTACTAACTGGTTTTTTACAATCTTTTTGAACTTAAGTAAAGGCAGACCTAATATTTCTGCAGGAATTTTATTATAGAAGCATACTCCTAGGCCCAGAAATGAATCCATAGTTTTCTGCAATGTCAATACTGGTGTATCTAATTTATTTTTATTTTTCGTGTTTTAGGGTTCTGTACCAAAGGGTAAAAACGGGACCCTATTAATTTCACTCCGCTGTCCGTCTATCTGTCAGTCTTTTTTCTTCTTTTCTTTTCTTAGTTTATGGCTCCACCGTACAGCCGAACGATGATTTTGCCAATGTCAAGGTTGGAGATGACACAACAAACTATTACAGGCAATTGATCGGTACAGGAGCTGAGTGTAACCTAAAACAAACACAACACAAATAAGTTAGTAGTAGTGTTAGTAAACTATAGCTACATAAGATCAATTGATCAGTAAGAGAAGATTAGTAAGAGAAGGTGAGACCAAACAATTAAGGAATTAGGAAAATGATAATAATGGGAAAGGGAGTGGGCAGTATATATATAATATAAGTTTATAAGTAAATATTATTATTTTTGATAAATTTAGCTAAAACATTTACAAACGAAGAAAATATTAAAGTTAGTAAGAAAGAGATATTGACTGGTCGTGGAATATTACAAGGAAGTGAGTCGTACAGAGACACAGACAACTTGGGGCATTCAAAAAAGAGGTGTTCCAGGGTACCCTCGTCCAGGCCACACTCACACAGTGAACTGTCTTTCACTCTGATTTTTGCTAGAAATACCGGAGAGCATATATGTCCTAGGCGTAATCGAATAATTGCCGATGTAGGGTGTTTATGGAGATTTCGGTATTTATAAAACCAGGGTTTTACGGGGATATCTGGTTGGATTTTAAAATAATATTTTGCTGCACGTGAGCCGTTAGAAGCCCAAAACGAATTCCAGTCCTTTTTAAGACGAGTGTGAGCGGTTAATCTGAGGTCCCGTGAAAGGCAAAATAAGTATTTGTCAGAGCCCTGTTGAATAGCGTCTTTGGCGAATGCGTCTACTGTTTCATTACCAAGTATACCAGCATGACCCGGTATCCAAGCTATGGCTACCTCAATTCCAGCCTCATGACATCTATACAAAGTGTCTCGAGTAGACAGAGAGATGGAAAAGTTGTCTTTAGCGTGAAATGGGAGCTTAACTAAATCCTGGAGGCTACTTTTAGAATCTGAAAGGATGAGAGTTTTGTTTAAGCAGTGGGTTTCTACAAACGTAGCTGCTTCTAGTAAGGCGATAGCCTCCCCAGAGAATACAGAACAATATGGGGGACATTTAAAGCTTAGGAGAACACTATATTTGGGTATCCATACGGCTATGCCAACATTACCTTCCTCTGACAACTTGGAGGCATCTGTATATATAAGAAGCCAGTCCGTCCATTTTTCCTCTATAATTTGGTTAAATTGTTTGTTTGCTTCAAATGAATATTTATTAACTCCAAAGTCTAAAATTATATGGGGGTGAAAAATAAGGGCTGAAAATTTTGTGTGGTATAGTGGATGACTTGTAAATTGTTGTACTGGGAAGTCAAGGTTTTTATACTTTTGATAGCTTTTAAGAAGCGGGGAGGGGTCTTTATATATCCAGTAGTTTGTAGTGTTAAGGGTTTCAGAAAGAGAATCAAGGATGTATCTGTCTGTCACCAGGCTGTATCTCATGAACGGTGATAGTTAGACAATTGACATTTTCACAGATGATGTATTTCTGTTGCCGCTATAACAACACATCCTAAAAAATAGAATAAAATAAATATTTAAGGGGGCTCCCATACAACGAACGTAATTGTTTTGCTTGTTTTTGCTCGTTATTGATAACGACAAAATTCATTTTTGCTAGTAGCATGAATGGGCCGGCTCGTCCGGGGAAGTACCACACTCTCACAGAAAATCGACGTTTGAGTAGAAGCAACTCCTTGAAAGGCCGGCAACGCTCCTGTTACACCCTGGTGTTGCAGTTGTCCATGGGCAGCGGTGGTCGCTTACCATCAGGTGACTCGCTTGCTCGGTTGCCGTCCGCTATTATAAAAAAAAAGGACGAATATGACAAGGGACATATTTATTTTATTTATTTATTTATTTAATCAAATTTTACAATTATATATACATAACATTATCTGCTAGCAGTGAAACAAAAACCTTAAATTAGGTTTGAACGTACACTGGCATTCCCATCGAGCATCCATTATTGTAGGTTAGCGTTCGCAATAATTTAAAAACATTGGCAGGTAGTGAGTGAAGAATGACAATCCTCTGTGCGAAACGTTCCGCTAACTCACGGGGTGATTTTTATGTGTTCATAATTTTGTTCAGTAAAAAAGATTTTAATTTAACCTTAATATTTTTGATCGTAATTTCTTGTTTTAGTGAAGCTGGTAAGTTATTTAATAATTTAGGTATTTGGTATTGCAATTGCTGCTTTCCATATAAATTGTTGTAATTTGGAATTTGATAGATGACTTTTGATGCACTTCGTGTTTGTTTATTTTTAATTATTACATTTTGATAAATTGGGTTAAAGTAGTTTTCATAAAGGATCATATACGTGAATTGTTCGTGTATTGGTAATATTTTGCAATAATTAAATAGTTGGTCAAGGTTGTTTAAGTGTTGTTGTTTAATTTTAATGGGTACTATAGTTTTTAAAATTCTAAGTTGCAGTTGATATACGGCATCAAGGTGCGATTTGCTGGTTCTGCCGTAACTGCTCAAGCCATAGTGGATTATTGTTTCTCCTAATGCCTTATAAAGATTTAGAAGCGTCAAGTAGGGAATTTTATTTTTTATAAGTGTCATTTTAGCTAAAATAGCTCGCAACTTATCACATACGTTTTGAATGTGTTCAGTCCATTTTAATCTATCGTCAATTATTAAACCGAGATATTTATGTTTTTGTACTACTTCAACATGGGCGCAAGAACAGTCCTGAACTGGATTGTGTAGGCATGTGTGTGTATGAGCTACTAGTTTTAGGTTGTGATTCAGTCTATTTTGGCTTGAACTTATGTACATTAATTTTGTTTTATCCGGATTGAGAACTAAGCCTTTGTCATGTGACCATTTCATCAGTAATGTAAAATCGTCTTGCAGGTCTTTTAAAGCTGTTTCTATGTTCTTATTTGCAGTTATGAGACACGTGTCGTCTGCAAACTGATAAATTTGACTTTTTGTTAACAGTTTGGTCGTATCATTGACATACGTGATGTAGTGTAAGGGCCCTAAGACCGATCCTTGAGCCGTGCCACTAGATACCATTATCTTTTGACTAAGCTCTTCATCAATCTTTACCACGTAAGATCTGTGTTTTAAATAATCTTTACACCACTCATTAAGGGGGCCTCGTATACCACAGTCATTAAGCGTTTCTAATAGTGTATCGTGTTTTAAGGTATCGAAAGCTTTGCTATAGTCAATGAATACTACTAGCACGTGTTTCCTATTATTAAGATGTTCGTATATTGTATCAGTAAATTTTGAAAGAAGCTGAGTTGTATTTTTGTTGGTTTGGAATCCAAATTGTGTATTTGTAATAATATTATTATTTCTGTAAAATTTATTTATTTGTTTTGAAATGCATTTTTCTATTATTTTGTCTATGGCCGACAATATAGTTATAGGGCGAAAATTATCATATTCACTTTTATTGCCTTTTTTATGTATTGGTCTAACAATTCCCATTTTAAGTTGGTCAGGATATTTTCCCTGTTTAATAGACGTATTAATCAATTGTGCAATAACTTCACTTATTTCTTTTTCAATATGTTTTAGGTCAATAGCTCTTACTTTATCTATACCTGGTGCTTTAAAAGAATTTATAGCTTTGATTTCCTTACTAACGTCATTGGAGGTAATTTTTTGAAATCTACACGATACATTCGCAGGAGACCTATACTGACTTTGGTCGAGTAGTTTTTTATCGCATTTTGGTATAATATTCTTAACACTATTATCAAACTCTATAGCAAAGTTGTCAGCTATTTCCTTTGTAGTAATGTTATTTTTTGAGAACGCGTTCAGTATTATGGTATCTGTTAACGTTTTTGTTCTACCGGTAATTTGATTTAGAAGTTGCCATAACATTCTAGGGTTATTTTTATTTTTAATTATTTCACTACGTAGTTTTTCGTTTTTATATTTATTAATTATTTTATTAGCGTAGTTCCTAGCAGAGTTATATTTTTGTTTTAAAATTAAGTTTGTAGTATCCGAAGTCCATTCAACAAATAGTTTATCCCTATATTCACATACTTTTTTTATTTTAGTGTTCATCCAATTATTATTTATTCGAGTATTATTAAGAGGCTTTTTAATTTTTATTGTTGCTGTATCGTAGCATCTTTGTACATTTTGTATTATTAAATTATATATTTTTTGTGGGCATATTATCATTTTAATTGGTTGCCAGTCTATTTGCTTTAAACTATTTAATAGGGTTTTAGTATCATACTGGGTTACGTATTTAAAATCCACCCGTGTGTTTCGATCCGGTAATCTCTCGTCTTTGGCCGCGAGTGCTACTATGCGATGGTCGGCCAGTGTAGTTCCGAGCGCCGCTGTGTACAAAGTTAGTGAGCGGGATCGTGCATAAATATGATCGATACAAGATTTTGTGATTTTACCACTCACTATTTCTATACGTGTGTACTCATTGATCCCGCAAGCTAAGCCGTGACTGTACATAGTGTTGTTGTAAATATGTTTTACAGGATAGTTAGCACGCAAATTTATGTTGATGTCTCCTAGCAGATATAGGTCACAATCCTTGCTTACTTTATGCAGCAGTGAGTTGAGTTCTGTTACAAATAAGTGTTTACTGTTGTCGGGAGGACGATACATACAGCATAGGGATGCGGAATAACCAGAGGGCGTGGTAATGGTTCCTAACAGGTTTTCACAATATAGCAATCGGTGAAATTGTTTTTTAAATTTGTGTTTTTTATGTACATAAACAATGATACCTCCGCCTTTTTGGTTCCTTCGCAACTCCGTATACATATCGTAATCTTCAATCTGATATAGTACACTGAGAGATTGTGATATATTGACTTCACTTAACATAATGACATCAACCAACCTAGGCGACGAGCTAATACACTGCTCGAGTGCGGCAAAGTTTTTTATTATTGACCTAATGTTCATGTGTATACAGAAAAGCGTTATGTTATTGGGAGTTAGTAAGTGCAAAAATGCATTTAAGTCTATGCAGTTATACAGTTCTGATATATCTTTTAAGTTAATATCCATAATGTGGTGAAAATAGGATTAGAAAAGGTAATGTTATTTATTTTTTAGAAAGGTTAGAAGATTTTAGCTTTTTTACGTCCTCTACAGAGCGAATGATGATAGGTTTCTGGTCTTCTCCCTCTTTACGTACGCGTAGGACTCCTTGCTTCATCCAAATGAACTTGTAGATGTCTTTAAGTTCCTGTTTTGTATACCATAGCAGATGTTTGTTATATGGTGTTAGGGCTTCGCCAATGAACATTTTAACATGCATAGAATTAGGGTAGGTTGTGGGACATATATCTGACGGAGTGATTTTAGTAGCTGTCGATTTAGCCGCTTTGAGCCATGTTGTCTGTGCCTGTTCCGTTGCGAGTTGCACTTGTATCGGACCGGGTCTTGTATGATGACCAGGCAATCTTTTTACATGTGTTATATCACTGCTATGAAGAGACAGTACCTTGGCCACTTTTTCCGCAGTTTCAAGTACATTCTCATTTTCAATCACTGGTACGTTATGTATTTCAACACAACTGTTTAGCTTTTGTTGCTCCATCATTTGAATGCGCTGTTCGAGAGCACCTACCCTCGTCTCCAAGTGATTGTTTCGGTTGGTGAGCTCAGTATTTTTCTTTTCTAGATTTGATATAATGACTTGCATGCTTTCTAGGTTCATCACAAGTTCATCCATTTTAGCTGTATGATACTGCAATGATTGAGTAATATCCTTCATTTCTTTCTTCAAGGTTTTTTCCATTTCCTTCGATATGTCGCTTAAAAGCCTTTTTATATCTATTTGCATATTAGAAGATGCAGGGCAGTTGTCGTCAGCCTCGTCGTCCGATGGTACGATGATAGATCGACGTCGCGCGGAATTATTTTGGCACTCCTGACAGGTCCACTCCAAGTTGTCGGTGGCCCTCAGAGCTGACAGCTGCTTGTTAGTTAGTCCAGAACATTGATTATTTAGGTGCACTAGTTTTTCACAGCGATTACACTCAAGTCCCGGTTTAGTCTTTGTTATATTTTTATTACATGTATCACATTTGGTGGACATATTGCGGGTAGTTTTCGCACGATTTTTATCACAGTAATACGCGCCTCACGCTTCGGAAAGCCCGACGGTGAATGAACTAAGGGTGCCTGAGCTAGGATGAAAATCATCCTGTATTTCAGGCATTATAAGACTAATTAGTACTAGAAACTCCATAAACAATTACACTTAATAATACATAATGAGACAATAAAATTAACCATAATATTATAACTATAATATTATTTTAAAACTATTAGCAATTCCTCTGTTTCTTCATAGGATATATTTAATAGGGCTTGTTGTAGTATTTTTTTAGTTGCGATATAAGTAAAAGTATAAAAGCCTAGTTTTTTATTAAGTCTTTTGTAGAGGAGTGGACCAAGGAATAGAAAAAATCGTGAGGGTTAATGCTGTGTGTAAAGGGCAGGTCTGCTCGGCCTCTTTGAGACTTCTATCTATTTTTGAGACTTTTATCATATCTGTTGTTGTTGCACGCTCGATCGCTAACATAACGTGTTCCACAAAAATATGTAAATTAAAATTGTATATAACATGACATCAGAAAAAAAAAAAAAAAAAGAACAATATTAAATATCATACAAAGCCCTTCAGGCAAGTAGGCGACCAATACTGTTGAAAAGAGTTTCTTTCGGCGTCTTCTTCTCTGCAGTGGTCGGTACCGAAACGCTAGTAGTTTGTAGCTTTTGAACAATAATTAATAATTTAAATATAATATAATAAGTATTATTTAAAATGTAAATTGACGTGAAAAAGTGCCTGAAAAGGCCTATTTTCTGAATAAATCTTTGAATCTTTGTATGTCTGTCCAGGCGTGCGTACGCCTCACGCGGGTCCCGGTCGCCCGCCCGCCAGCCGCCAGAAACACAGCCCCTCCACGCCGCCACAACCTCAGGCCTTGGTGGTGAGTACATTACTGATTTCGCATGATTTCGCGTTTAATACTTTAATACACCTAACTTTTCGAAAACTTTACAGTTTTCATGTTTACTGCTAGATTAAGACGACAGCTCCGTGGCGCAGTGGTTAACACGCCAGCCTGCGACACGGAGTGCCCGGGTTCGACCCCCGGCCAGGTCAAGATGGGAAATGATCTTTTTCAGATTGGCCTGGGTCTTGGATGTTTATCTATATATGTATTTGTTATAAAATATAGTATCGTTGAGTTAGTATCCCATAACACAAGTCTCGAACTTACTTTGGGGCTAACTCAATCTGTGTGATTTGTCCGTATTATATTTATTTATTTATTTACATTTACGCACGAGAAACCTTTCAGAGATGCAAATACGTAGTACGTATATATGTATTGTGTCGGGTTTGTGTAGGATGTTGATATTGTAGGTATTATAATTGATGATAATTTGTTACAAAGCGGTAATCATGACAGAACCAAAATTAAGAGATACATCAATAGATATATTGAAACAAAGTATGTGCCACCCTCGTCTGTGAGTCACGTTAGGTTCACCGAAAATCAGCGTCGCGGTCAGTTACGTGATCACGACACATGCTGAGTGGATTTTTTTCAAAAAAAAAACCACAACACTTGTAATGGCAGAGCTGCATGCTGGCACAGGGATTTCTTTTATTTTGTTTTTCTTAATTATTATCTAACACTTTTTGTTTTGTTTTCTAAATTAGGTATTGCTTGCACAAAATATTTTTTCTTGTTATGTTCTTATATGTATGTTTTTAGTGGCCATAATTTCATGCTGTGTTGTGGTATTTTTGGAAATAAATGTATTGATTTATAAGAACTACCAGAAGGCCCCGCTCTTCTTATAGGGGGCCTTCTGGCACAAGCATTTTTTGTTAAAAAGGCTCCAGCAACAAGCCTTATACTAAAAATGTTGTTACCCAATGAAATATTTTTATTTATTATATATATGTGGCAGTCAGCCGTGGTCCAATAGTCAATTGCTTACTTACCAAAAGTCCTCGGATTGGTTTCGTGCGTAGCCGGCCCTTTTGGTAGGTATTTTTGGAGTGTTACAGCAGAAGTAACCCATAGTTTTGTATGTGCAGCCGGTGTCTGCCGCTAACGCGGCCGGCCCGGCGGCCGGCGGCGGCATGTACCGCGTGGCGGGCTGCGGCGCCGTGGAGGTGGCGGCGCATCTGCGACTGCTGGGGGAGAGCCTGGCCATCATCGGGGAACGGCTGAAGGAGCATGAGGTAAGTGGAAATGCTTCTGAACTAAGGTAGGTTGACCACTCTGTGTCTGCTGGCGGTTTTTACGATTTGCACGGGAAGAGAAGCAGCTTGTTAGGTGCCAGGCAATATACAAAACGAACCAAGTGCAAGTCGGACTCGTACACTAAACGGCAAAAAATCATGTCTGTTGTATGCGAGCCCCCTTTTAATATTAATTTAATTATTTATTTTAAAAGCTAATATATAACTAAATATTCTGTGAATATTTCAAGCGTCTTCCTGTTGCCGTAATCAATATCGAGCAAAAACAAGCAAACATATCACGTATGGGTGCCCACTTAAATATTTATTTTATTCTACTTTTTAGTATTTGTTATTATAGCGGCAACTGATTTCAGTTGCCGATTATGTATTTACGTAATCTATGTAAATTTTAACTGTCTTAACTATCACGGTTCATGAGATTCAGCCTGGTGACAGACGGACAGACAGACAGACGAACAACGAAGCGATATTAATAGGGTCCCGTTTTTGACCGTTGGGTACGGAACCCAAAATCGAGTATTTGTGACAAACGAACAAGACCCAGAATACACTTGACATGGCAGACGGCGGGAAGAGAAAAATTTGCGCCTCTGATGGTGAAAAGCAATGGTTAAAGATACACATACAACCTTATTATAATCAAAGACAATATAATTAATAATTTACCCTTTTACCACAGCTGGTACATTCTACGTGTTTTCTTTTCTTCCAGACCAGGAGTGCTATTTTTGAAATGATGACGTTCGTAAACGAGTCATTTTTCCATACAAAAATCGCTCAGAGACGTGTGTCACACTTTCAAAAATAGTACCCCAGCATGGAAGCGAACAAAAATTTGGGTTTTTGTAAAAAAACTTCGTTGTTTTAGGGCCAGATCGCCGTGTCGGGCTCTGTGTCAGTGTTACTGGACACGCTGCTGTGTTCGCTGGCGCCGCTGCTATGCGTGGCTCGCGCGCTGCCATTGGTGGCGCCCCCCGCTCGGCTCCTACAGGACACGCTACACAACATCGCCTACATCATGCCCGGCCTGTAGGCTGACACTCCAACTCTTCATCACGGAACAACAAACACATAAGAAACTATGAACTGTGTGCTAGAGGATTTTTCCTACACTCCTCGCTGGCCAGACGGATTGGAGAGGTCTCAATGATGTTTATGAGCTTTGTTTAGCTTGTATTTCCTAAGTCGCCTCTTACGACATCCATGGGAAGACTAGGAGTGCCTACTACTCTGCCGGAAACCACACGGCTCTCTTACTCTGTCATTACTTGCTGTGTGCTATGACTTGTGGTCCTGCAAAAGGTGTAGCAGATGTCCATGGGCGACGGTGACCACTTCCTATTAGGTGGCTCGTCTGCTCGTTTGCCGTCAAATATACATAAAAAAACGGCAAGATGGCGTGGCACGCGCGCCGACAATGCGCACAATCAGCTTACTTGAATCACCTAAGTTTGTCCCGCGATCGTCAAAGGAATAAAAGTGATATTTACGTGAAAATATATACGAAAAATGCCGACGTGTGCTATTCTAACGTGTAAAGTGAGAAGTCCTAGTGAAACTTTGACCAAAGGAGGAGTTTCTACTCAATCGTGTTGCGTTAGAGTATGCTTGAAATGAGGCGACGCTGGTTTTCATAGAAATCACGCGTGATGACACTTAATGTGTTTGTTGTTCTGTGGTCTTCATATCAATAGGATTTTTCAATCATCATTTTCATCAGGATTTTTGAACTTGAAAGTATAAAAAACAAGATACACAATTAGCTATAAAAAAAAACGTCCTAACCAAATAAGCGCCCACTAGACATTTAAGAGCATACAGCCCCCAAGAGGCCAGGAGTGCTATTTTTGAAATGATGCAGATCGTAAACGAGCGATTTTCCATACAGATTTCGCTCGAAGACGAGTGTCACACTTTCAAAAATAGTAACCCAGTTCTCGGGCACGCTGAGCATGTCAGTAGATGTTTCATGTGTCTGGGGAGACACACCACACTTGCAGATATTGACACACTAAATAGTACACAACCAGAATAACTATAATACATGTTTACCTATATCATAAGAAAAAATGTCTGTATATTTTCATAATCTTTGTAATCCTGTAGAGCCCTGAAATATGCGACATTAATAAAAGATTTCAAAAATACATCTCTTTCATTTATCAAGCAAATTTTAATTTACATTTTAGGATTACTGTACTAGCTATAGTCCATCCTTGTTCTGAGTCTATCCAAAAAAACAACACGTAAGTATTAAAAAAAGGAATAACCTTTCATATGAAAAAGCGACTTCAATCAAACTACTGGACCGATTTTGATGAAATTTAAATAGAACCACTCAATATAAATAAAAAACTAAAATTTGAAAAATCAATTTAATAAATGAAGGAGTCATCTCAGCCGCAAGAAGTCCACTGCTGGATAAGTCTAGCAGAGGCCTCCCCCAAGGATTTCCAATACGACCGGTTGGAAGCGGCCTGCATCCAGCGTCTTCCTGCGACCTTGGTTAGGTCGTCCGACCACCTTGTCGGTGGGTGTCCAACGCTGCGCTTGCCGGTACGCGGTCGCCATTCGAGCACCTTTCTGCCCCATCGGCCATCGGTTCTTCGAGCGATGCAGAAGTAATGCGGTTATTATCGCATAATCCTTACTAATATTATAAATGCGAAAGTAAGTTTGTTTGTTTGTTACGCTTTCACGCCGTAACTACTGAACCGATCATCATGAAATTTTGCATACAAGTTCTCTGGAGTGCGGAGAAGGATATAGGCTACCTTTTATCCCGGGAAAAACTACTATTCCCGAGGGATCGACATTAACGCGGGCGGAGCCGCGGGCGAAAGCTAGTTTCATATAGAAACATGAAAACTTTTAAAAAATACAACCTATAAATGAAGACCGCATTACATACATACAATCACGCCTCTTTCCCATGGGGGTAGGCTATAGATCTCCACTTGCTACGATCCTTGCAAACCTCTTTCGCTTCATCTACATCCATCACTCTTTTAAACTGCCTCCGTGGTCCAGTGGTTAAGGCGTTTGCCTGTAGACCCGGGGGTCGTGGATTCGATTCCCACACGGGAAGCATACTTTGTTTAGTTGTTTCCAGTTTGGTCAGGACTTTGCAGGCTTGAATCACCTGATTGTCTGTTAATAAAGATAATTCCGTGCTTCGGAAGGCGCGTCAAGCCGTTGGTCCCGGGCTGCCATCTGGTAGTCGTTAAAGGAACCACGTCAGAGGCCGAGAGGCGGTTTCGAAGAACTTACACCAGGGTGTGCATGGTCGATTGACCGTGACACCTACTCGAAATTATGTGACCGCTAAATTACATTGAAACTTTAAAAAAATAAATAGAATTGAGAATCTCCTCCTTTTTTGAAGTCAGTTTAAAAAATAGACAAACTACATCACAAATTCATTTTTTTAAAATCTGTGTATGAATGCATAGGTATCAAATAAAAAAAAAAATCAAAGAACACTTTTATTTTATAACAAATACCAGTGGAATAACCCAGAAAAATAATTGCCTACGACTATCTTACAAAATCATTCACTAGCGAACAATTACATTCATTTTATTTCATTCAATTCTTATGCCAAAATATACAAAATCTTCGAAACATGTGCAGAAATTTAGGGTAAATTATAAAATTGAATTTATAAAATAAAATTATTAAAATACGAGGCCTATCCTTGAAGTGTCTTCAATATTACAGGCAGTTATTTTGATAGAATGTAAAAAAATAAAGTTATTATTTAAAAAATTACAGAGTTTATAGTACAATCTGACTTTATCATTTACATTCATCACCTGTTTCCGAATCCAACATGACATTTCACTCTTTATAGACATCGCATCAGAGCCCGTTCAACGCGGGGCGCCTATAGTTTGCTTAAAGGCCTACAGAGTGACGTTTCAACAGGGCGAGCTTGACCGGCGTGCGCAGTGAACAGAGGCGGCTCTAGCCCTTGTGGCGCCCGTGTGCAACCAGTACCCTGGCGCCCTTTAGTAGGTGCGGGGTCAAAATGGAATACACAGTTATATTTTCTACAATTCGGCGTGTTTTCAAACGAATCAAAACAGGTGCCGGCACGCGCCTTTAGTAACGACGAGACACCACGCCAATAAAACTGTTTTAAAGCTGATCTCACGTAGAAACAAAAGTTATTGTGTAGAGTAACACGGGCGCAGGGTCTTTGAGAGCGCCGGTGCAGCGAGCGACGTATCTTTGGAGGTGGCGTATTAGAGGGCACTCGGCGCCCCCTTAAACCCGGCGCCCAAATGCGCCGCACACCCTGCACTATAGGTAAAGCCGCCTCTGGCAGTGAAACAAGTTTTAGTATCGCGCATTTCGTTGCAATCTAGTTTTCTTTATTTATTTTTGTGGAATGGAAGATGTTTATTTTCTATGGAAAAGATTGCAATAGCGACGTCGTAAACCAGTGCAAATTGATTATTGAGTGCGCTCTTTGGCAGCACTGGCCGGCGTCTTTCTCGAGCAGCGCGATTCACCTGCGTAACTATTAAAGGAGATTACTATCTAGTGTAATTGCAAGCGAGCGCGTCTGGACGGCGCTGTTCAAACGCGTGACTCTGAAATCAGCCTAAAAGCGATGTAAGCGAACCTCTTTCAAGTCGTTAAACCATAAATGCTTTTCATTGCTGTTTGATAACCAAATGCACTTAAAATAGGATGAACAATAGCGGATATGTATGAAAAACATAGAGACATTTAGAAATTGCCATGTTCCAGCCCTTTTCTTGACGACATGAAATGTCCATGAAAAGTGTAATATCATCGTATCTAATATAAAATATCGCGAGAAACTTACACACCTATGTTTCTCACAACAGTGTATTCGAGAAAGATATTGCAAGCCACCAGATTATTCTTGAATCTTTACAAATAACAAGAAATACATCAAAATTTAAGTTAAGGAGAGAAACACCATTCTGTACACTACACGAAAAGTAACTTAATGTTAAGAAAAAAAATTCAAGAACAGACCTCATGTAAAAAAGCATTGTGACAGTATTCATTACTTAGGTTGCAATTTCGGTGCATAATTTGAGCTTAAATGTTTTTAATTCGTATACGAAATTCGAATTAAATATGTGCCTTTAGTTTGTATTACAGTTGTTGCAATTCACGAAGTCAAGCGGTGTAATTAAAAGCAGATATAGTCAATATAAAAAATAAATCATTGGGATTGCTGTCACTTGGGGAGTTTTTGCAGGAATTTGAGCCTACACGGTGTTTTGTTTTGAAAACTGATTCTTGGAATATGTAATCGGAGAGTTCGGGACCCTCCGCCGCGCCTCTCGCACTCGCCTTGAAAATGGGCTCCAGACGAGTCCGAAACTATAGTCGGCAATCCCGATGAAACAGCACGTGAGTGACCCGTTTTTAGTACATGAAATCGATGTAATTTGGTGTTATAAATGCCCGTTTTATAAACAATGTGTGGAATAACTAAAATATGCTGTCATGATGTTGCTGAAGTGAGATTCACTAAGCGGGCTGGTGGCTCGCCTTACTGCGTCTTTGATTAAACCAGTGGATTCGTGAGGTATCGCTAGGGGCTCCGTCGGATAAACGGGATAAATTACACCATAATTTCGTTGATAAACAAGAATAACTTGTCAACTGGCGAAATAAATGAAAAAAGGCTCTAAAGAACTCGTATCCAGGGCTGTCAAACAATTAAAAAAAATTGCATCATTAATGTCATAGCCAAAATATTTTGTTTTTTTTACAACCTGCCAGTTATTAGTTTACGCACCAAGTACGCACACAACGTTGTGGTTATATGCTCTTGGATGCACACTAGCGCAATAGTTCTCACTTGCCTTCGTGAATTGCAAGAACATGGAGTTTCCAGATAAACTTGGTGGCAGCACTGAGGTGTCACGTTTAGTGTTGTGCCGTGCACGAAATTTCGAGAACGGTGAGAACGCGTCGAAATTTTTTCCCGAGAATTACTTCTTCTTTCTCAAGTGCAGGAATTATTGAGAAATTCTCGAGAAATATTGGAAATTTTCCGCAAATTTCCGTGAGAAGGAATTCATTGGAACAAAATTTCTCTCCAGCATATCACTAGTCACGTCCAATAAGCTGTGATTTATCAACAATTCGGTTTACTATGAACGCGAAAACCTACAAAAATACATTAATTAATCATTCATGGATATAATACATTAATCTTTGATTTATAACATAACAATGCAAATACATTATAATATTTTCTCTCAAAGATTCGTTAAGTGTCCCTCAAACTCAAAAGGAAAACGCCATGTTAACGTCAGCTTATATTAAAACTGTAGCTGTCCCCGGGAACTTCGTTTCGCTATTATTTTTGAAGAGAAAACTTCTTTAGCGGCGTTGGATGGGTAATAAATGTTAAACTCGCTTCAGGACACGTGACCTGATCGAAAATTCGTAAGACGGACACATGACCTGAGACCGCCGCCGCGGCGTAGGAGAGGAAGTTAATACCTCCTCTCTTTGTACCGCGCGGAGTTTTCACTTCTGCCGGCACTCCCGGAGTGCAACCCGTTTTTTTTGCCGTAAAATTTCTTATAATTTAATAGTGATTGTGCTATTCGGGGTAATAACAAAACTAATAAATCAAAAATTATAAAAATTCACCCGTTCCTAAATTATAAGTGTTCCAACAAACCCTACTTTGTTGTATATATTAAGATTAACAACAGCTCATTACACTCTACGTTTGAGTGCTGCCACCTGGTGATGAGCATTTTAGAAAACCCATTAAGGATTTTTGTTAAACATTAATGTCGTATAGTCGACACATAATATTGAGCTTTAATAAATGCATAGTATTCAAAGCATATATTCAACATTTACATAGTATATAAAATTATTGATTAAAATATACAATAATATATGTTGAGCTACCTTTTGTGTTTGAAGCAACTATTTTGAAAACATTTAAATAGGTATTTAACGGGAAGAAATTATGTATTTATATATCATGTCAATTTTAAATGTCTAATGTCAAATTTATAAAAGATAAGAATATGATACAATATGTCATATGATTACAAAATTTTACTATTTTTTACAATTATTTTCATTTTTTTAACAATATGTTACAAGTCTCTAAGAGCTATGACTTCTTTTGTGCTGTCTATTCGACCAAGGCTTAGAAGGGGTCGGAAATTACCTAGCAATTTGGTGAAAGGAATTGAAGACATCAAAACATGTTTTATGCATTCTTTCTCTTTTTTTGGTAGCTGGTCAATATTGATGTCAGATGTTTCAAGATGTTTAGAGGCATCTGATATAGCTATAGGACTACCATCATGAAAACAGCTGGGAATAATTACTTATTGTGCCTTTGGGGGTCGTTGCAGCTCTTCCGTTGGTCTGGGAGAAAAGAAAAAACATAGAATGTGCCAGCTACTTTTCTGCCCACGCAGATTTTAAAAGTCGAGAGAATGGGCCGAAATCTGAAACATCAAACGACAAAGTGCTAAAAGCCTATCAAGAATTCATTTTTTGAGTAGAATTTTTCAGACGTTTTAAGGCTTGTCAACGCGGCAGTGTGGCACCGTTCATACAGTTTCTTACATTACAACGTATGTAGTGTGCGCTAGTCTGAGTAAGGAGTATAGTACCTAGTTAATTCCTCAAGACCTTAAGTTACAGTATTTATTTAAATACTAGAGCTACTGGAAGTATATTGAGTTTGATTAAGGCATTTTTCTACATTTGAGTACATGTATTAAGATATATCTAGCAGACTATAGACTTTATACACGACTGCCACAAAGGAGTTTTGTTTTTCGACTTAATGTATATATGAGTTTCTTTATTCCACAATAACTTCTAAATTACTCAACGGATTTAGACGTACGGGGTGTTGTTAGAATCCTTACATCCTCCCAGCATAGGCTATACATTTTTGGCAGGACAGTCGTGATTTTATTTTATTTTAAAAAAGACTTGTGGCACGGCCTTTTTATTTTACCATCCCACGGAAACTTGGGAAGGAGTCGTCACATTTTGTGCGATTGTAGCAGACTCAAATAAGTATGCTAACGTACTGAGAAGAAAGAAGAGGATCGTATCACCCGACAAACAACGGCAAGGCGGAGCGTATGTTGCATACAATAAAGGAAATTCGACCTTGTGTCATAGATACATTTCATATTTGAATAGCAAGTCGTCGACAGCCGACTCTGTATTGTTTATTTGAAAGAGCAATTTCCTTTGTTGCTGCATCAACCTACTCGGTATGTTTTATCTAGTAGTTTTTAATTGTAAAGTAAGCTTAATTTGAGCATTAACTTTAGTTCAACTGATATGAAAAGAATTGTGTATATTTCAATTTATTAGTCTGTATTTCTAAGAAGTCCAACAATATTCGAATATCGAATACACAACATATAAATGTAATGTTTAACTTTTGATTTCAGTTTAACTAAAATCTAACAAAAGACAGTACATATTTGATTTTTGGTTCATACGTTGGAAAAATGCAGACTTCGAAAAACAGTTATCGTATTAAATTGAACTGAATAATTTTTCACATAAAAAAAAAAAACTAATTTCTTTCAAACTACTGAACTGATTTTGATGGAATTTAAATGAGATTAATTGGGAAGCATATCCTTTTATATAAAAAAGAATTTCCCAAATCAATGAACAAATGACGGAGTTACGAGGTAACAAACATTCAAAAAATACAACCGAATTGTGAACCTCCTGTTTTTTAAGTCGGTTAAAAATCCTCTCACGGTTTTAACTCGTTAATTTTTTTTGTACATTACAATTGTATGTTACTAATTAGTTAAAACTACTTTAAATTTTGCAACTTTAAATATAATTTTTCTTCTACTTTTTCTACTTTCGATTACAAAATTGAATACAAAGTCACTTAAATCTTGGTAAATAGTACACTGGGGTGTAGCGGAATGTATAATTGTTTTATTAAAAGCAGTGATCGGTATATACGGAGCATATTTACCACCTTAAGGAAGAGGACATCAGAGCGGTTATAGCTACTCTACGCGTATGCACACGCGCTATTCGTCTTTGGTAATATTTACTCTGTGAGACCTCTCTAACCCGTCTGGCCGGCGTGGAGAGTGTAGGCCAAGTCCTCTGGCTGTTCTGGCCAAGTATGTCTCTAGTAGTACAGAGAGGGTCGTGCTCCTGTAGTGGAGACTAAAAAGGACTTGATGATGATGAATATGACTAGCTCCGTGGCGCAGCGGTCAACACGCCAGCCTGCGACACGGAGTGACCGGGTTCGATCCCCGGCCAGGTCAAGATGGAAAATTATCTTTTTCAGATTGGCCTGGGTCTTGGATGTGTATCTATCTATATAGGTATTTGTTATAAAATATAGTATCGTTGAGTTAGTATCCCATATTACAAGTCTCGAACTTACTTTGGGGCTAGCTCAATCTGTGTGATTTGTCCGTATATATTTATTTATTTATATTTACTCTCGCTATTTATAATCTGAAGTTTAAGTTGTTTTGTTTTCGTGTAAGTGGCCAACACTGGTGAAAATATTAACAAGCTGCCTCATCTGACATATGTTATCGACTGCCATCAATGACCTGGGACCTTCCATCAAATATAATGTCATACAAAATGAAGCCTTAATAATATCCCCGAGTCAAAACATCATGCATACTTACAAACAACGACCAAAAACGGTACGTAGGTACTGAAAGTATAACTCCACCTTTGTTTTCTTACTTTCGACGCGTAGTTTTTACATCTTTTCACTGACCTACATCATCGCGAGACGTGTGAGTGCTAGCGCGGTTTATTGAAACTGTGGACAAAACAGCTCCGAAACTCGATTAGAGCGCTGTTTTGCCGGTGCCACTTTTCGAGCGCGAATCGTGTATCTACCATTATATTTGATCGAAGCCCGGGACCAACCGCTCACCGTACTTTCCGAAGCACAGACAAGCTCAAGATATTTTATGCCAGTTGCGGTCACCCATCGTAGTAATGACTGCTGGGTTGCTTAACATGTGAATATGCCCCATTCCGATCACAGATAGAGTTAATGAATTTTAGTTAAATGCATTGTATGGAGTAGTAATTATAAAAATTACAGATCTTCACAGAGGTAATAGAGACATAAAAAAAGGCTAGGTCAGTCCTTAGGGTCGAATTATATGCGTCCGCGCGACCGAGCGGTTTGGCCGCAGATTCCTGTGACCACAACCGCGTCGTTTTTCGATTTCGATTCGAGATTTCGATTTCGCCACAAGCGGCTCAAACGCCTTCGCTCTCCACACGTTTCTAGAATATACGTGACAAATAAAAATGACTGTCGGTTTGTTTTTACGTGATAACGGTGGAAGAGAGATAGATGCGTCACAAGCCGAACGCTTAGGCCGATCGTGCCTGTCTATAGCTTGTTCCGCGCTCTGGCTTGCACACGGAACGTGATACTTTGACGTGCGTGCAGCCGGCGTTCATCGATTTATAAGACGATATCACGTCAAAAAAAAATAGACACATTGCTTTGTTTTCAATATTATAAACAAGAAAACTAATACGCATGCACCGATAGAACTGAATACTGTGAAACTTGTTGGGCCACACGACCGCGCCGCTTCAAGCAGACCTTGCCAGGCGAGCGGCTGCCCGCTATACAAATAATTCGTTGTTTATAGTTCCTTGTAATATCACGGTGGAGCGGGCGGTCTGCTCAGTCGCGTAGCCGCATATAATTCGAGCCTTAGAAAAAATATAATTTGCATTGAGCCAGATCTACGTTACCAAAAAACCTAAATAAATTGTATGTACTGCGCTTGCGTTACAGAAATCATGAAAATATTAAAAAATATGTATTTGTTTCGATAAAATTGCATTGTAAAAATATGTAACAACATTCAAGAATTATTGGGTGAACTTAAACACTTATCGTCTTATTATAAAACGAGGACTTTTGTAAACGAGGATCTTTAGTACCTGGTTTAAACCATTATCCGTCCAAATCAAATTAACAATGACAGTTGACCAAACGTCAGAGTGATAAGTGTCGATTTATTTTGGTAGGATAATGGTTTAAACCAGGTACTAAAGTTAGTCCTCGTTTTATAATAAGACTGTTAGAGACGAAATTTAACTTTTTATCATTTATCATTATTAATGTGAGTTTCATTATTCCACCGAAACTTCTAAATGGCTAACGGATTTGGACGTATCTATCGTTAGAATCCGCTAAGTTAATTTTTCCTTTAACTGGCTGAATCAAAAATAATTTCGAGATAAACGCTCAAATAACAATATTTTCGACATTACAGATTAAAAAAAGAAGGATTACTGAGATATTTAACAAATATTTATTGCGTTTTGTGACGTCGTTCGTTATTATTCATACTTTATTTAGTAATATAAAAACGTCCGTGAAAATTTTCAATTCAAGATTATAAAAAAAAACTTACATAAATAGCTGAAGTTTCAACGACATATCGTTATTATTATAAAATGTTTTCTTCAGATAAAAAAGATAATTTTACGTGATAACGGTGGAAGAGATAGATGCGTCACAAGCCGAACGCTTAGACCGAACGTGCCTCTCAATCGCTTGTTCCGCACTCACACCTGCACGCGGAACGCGACAGTTTTTCGTTCGTTCGGCGTTCATCGATTTATAAGACGTTACACGTCAAAAAAAATGCATACCCAATTCTTTAATTGTCAATCCTATGAGCTATGGGACCGTTCAAGTATAACGTAAGCAATATATCAGTTATTTTCAACCCCCTCCTCCCCTTGTCAGCAAAAGTAAGACAGCTCTTCCCCCTCCCCCAACCTTACGTAAACATTGGTATAATTTTTACAAAATATGCTTGTTTATTTTGCAAAATGTTGCTGACGTCATCATTGTACAGACCCTTCCACCGCCTTTGTTAGCAAAAATAAGCCTAGCCCAGAGCAAAATAAGCCCCCCTCACCCCCCATTCGCTTACGTAATATTTGAATGATCCCTATGTCTCTAATGACACGACTTCATGAATTATGATTATTTAAAGTTATATTTCGTCTCTAACTGGGATTGTAACATAACAAAATCTATACCCAATATGAAAACTAAAAACTGATTATTATTTTTATAAGTGATTTATTTTGCATTCACGATGCTATTTTGATATCCTCTTAATAAATGGGATATGGTGGAGAATTTGGGCGCCGAGATTGAATTGTGCGGTAGCTCAGATGGCAGAGCATAGGTCGTACATTGACCTAGGTCGCCGGTTCAAGACCCATGAAATTTTTTCACCATATTTTATTTCTTAATTTATTAAGAGTAACTGATTATTAACCATACATCATCTGTGTGATTTGTCCCAATATATTTATGAAAAATATTTCTATACACACCCCTCCACCTAAACCTGACTAAACCGACTAAATTATGTCAAATTCAACAACGTGTCAAAATAGATTGACATCGGCACATCAATATATGTCAAATTATTGACATAGCGGCACCAAGATTGACATTACTAGAGCTAGATACTGCTACGGTGGTATATATTTCCTATTCCCAACTAGACCCGAAACATCTGAAACAAGAAAAAAATAGTAAGTTCTTTTTTGCAATATTTCCATTTTTGTGACAAGATTTTATTATAAATGCGTGGTGATTCCCACGGAAAGCATACTTTGTTTAGTTGTTTCCAGTTTGGTTAGGACATTGCAGGCTTGAAACACCTGATTGTCTGATAATGAAAATGTTTCCGTGCTTCGGAAGGCACGTTAAGCCGGTGGTCCCTTGTGCCATCTGGTAGTCGTTAAACAAACCACATCAGAGGCCGAGAGGCGGTTCCGAAGAACTCTGACACCAGGGTGTGCATGGTCGATTGACCGTGTCACCTACTCGAAATGACGATGATTATAAAAAGCGATTTGTCTTATGAGGTTAACCCAAACCCTTTCGAGCACGAACACAATTGTTTCTGTGGTTTGACGTGCCAGTAATAACTAAGCAGCATCTTTGCCAGAATCGAGAAAAAACGCCAAAAATCACAATTCATCAATTTCGTGTATATCCCATACACGAAACTTGATTATTGGCGTTCAATTGTCAATTTAATTTTGTTTAAATAAAATGACTTTAATACGGTATTATCGCGTATATTACATTATTTTTACACCTAACGTTTCGAAAACTTTACAGTTTTCATGGTCGCAGGTAGACTAAGTTGACATTTGCCTATTGTGTTAAAAGAACTATACAAAACTACTGCCTACAATATTTATTGATAACGTTCCGGATGTACGCAGTATCGGCTCACGGTGTCTTGCAGTCTTGTGATGAGCTTGACATTTTATTAAATTGATGACAGGATCCCAAGCTGATGATTTAATTTAGTTTTTATTATTAGTTGTTATAGCGGCAAAAAATACACACATACTGTGAAAATCTCATTAGATTCATTAGAATTAGATACAGGCCTGTGACAGACGGAAGGACGGAAGAACGTACGGACGTCGGAGGCTTAGTAATAAGGTTAACACGCGGACCAAGGACACATTAGTGACCAGCAATGATTTACAGCCGTCACCTTGTGTGACATCAAGAACGCTCCAATGCGTCTAAGAAAATGGCTTCTTTAGAGTTCATATCGAATTTCTTTTTAAAAGCTTTTATTTAGTTTCACCTTTCCCGATGTTTGTCTGTAATCAAATCTTGCGAGTTAAATTTGATCCACTTCCCGGTTACCGATTGAGCTGAAATCTTGCATGCATGTGTAAATCGGATGACGATACAATATTATGGAATCGTTGCGCCGGTCTGATGATGGAGTCGGAAGGTGGCCATAGGAACTCTTAAATTAAACAAGATACACTAATCGTGTTTGGGCTTATTTGATTTGTCTTGGAAAGCACATTACAGTGTGGATTCGTTTGTAATAAAAGCTTGTCACAAAAAATGGATTTTTTGCAAAAAACTTGTTGTATACATAAGTATACAACAAGTTTACGCGGGTCGCTCCTGGATGAGATCAGCACAGGACCGAGACGGATGGCGGAAACGAAGAGAGGCCTATGCTCACCAGTGGGCGGAGGACGGGCTGAGGTGATGATGATGATGATGATGATGATACATAAGTATGACTTACGTTTATACTATGCTCATTGGGCGGGCCCGTTTTTCCGTGGTGACTTAGGTAGAGGTACTGGATCCTGAAAATATATTAAACAAATTAAATACTAGTTTTTGCCCACTGGTAATTATATATCAAACTTATTCCATTCAATCAAAGCTGAAAATAGTACGCAACTTAGAAATATTATTTACTAGCTTTCGCCCGCGGCTCCGCCCGCGTCAATGTCGATCCCTCGGGAATAGTACTTTTTCCCGGGATAAAAGGTAGCCTATGTCCTTCTCCGCTCTCCAGAGAACTTGTATGCAAAATTTCATGATGATCGGTTCAGTAGTTATGGCGTGAAAGCGTAACAAACAAACAAACTCACTTTCACATTTATAATATTAGTAAGGATTAGTAAGGATTTTAATGTTGCGTACTATTATTATCAGTTTAGTTTGAACGGAATAAGGTGGATATTTCAATACCACTTAAAACATGCTCGAGCGTTTTTTCGCCTGATCTAAATAGACCTACAGTGTAGATCCTTCAGTAACAGTAGATTTTTCTGGGACGGTACCCTATGTTCTCTCCCGACCATTTAGTTCAACATATTAAAAAGCTTCTTTGAACACAGTGAGCACCAAAAACCAAATAAAACTCCTTAAGAATTTTTAAAATTATATTCACAATTTGATAAGGCTTAATAAAGGACTAGTATATAGACCAAATAATTTGTCACTTGATTTCTCGCAATCCCGAATTTCCAGTCTAGTAGATTGTGAAGCAAAGGCAATACTTTTTGGTGAGGGCAAAATGTTGGATCCAGAGCGGAACGAAGGAGTCTAGTAAAGTAGACATCCTGAGTGAAGTACCTGCCCACCTTAGAGAGTGAGAAATACCACACCTCACGTGGCTAAGGTGCTTTAAAGAGATTTTTTTAACGAAATGCATCATCTCTCCGTCTGTGTAATGTGGTAGAATTTCTCACGATATATCTGAGAGAGAGAAAGAGCGAAAAAGATAACATACCTCTTCCTCAGGATTTCTCAGTGTTTCTCGTTATAAAATATCTTCAGTCTATGTGACTAACTTAATATCAGTACACTATCGATCTGAGAGAAACAGAGGAAAAAATAACATATCTCCTCAAGCGGATAAGGTTCTAAATATCCGTTTCTCAGTGTTTCTCGTAATGTATCATCTTCGTCTGTGTGAACGTTGTAGACCTATTCGCTGTTCATCAAGAGACAGAGAGATAAAGAATGATAACAAACCTCATCAAGTGGATTGGGTTCAGCATGCCCGTTTCTCAGTGTTTCTCGCAATGTGTCGTCTTCTTCGTCCGTGTGAACGTCGTAGAACTCCTCACTGTCCATCTCGCCGTCTGTACCTGGAAATAAAAAGTACAAATTTAATGTGTCTCTAATCGTGGTCTCTAAAAGTAAAACTTTAAAGTAACAGAGACAAGTCGCGGATTTTTTTTATTTTTTATCAAAAATATAAGATTTTTCCAAAATTTTAAACAATCTGATATTTGTCGAATCGGGCATTTTTAGAACTTGGCGTTTTTAGAATCTGTCGTTTATCGAATCCGACATTAGTAGAATCTGACATTTGTAGAATCCGGCATTCTTAGAATCTGGCGTTTTAAACTCATGTGACATTTCTAGAATCTGACTTTTATCGTCGATACCGATCTGTCATCCGTACTTCCATACTGATATTATAAAATGCGAAAGTGAGTTTATTTGTTTGTTACGCTTTCACGCGGTAACTACTTATGTTCTCTGGAGAAAGAGATTCTCTATTGGTTCTTGCGAATCAAAAAGGGTCTGGCAATTGTTTTATTGACTGTCGTACCGTCTATCACCATCTCTTGAAAGAAGGACGTCATTTTAGATAGTGTATAATATCTACCTAACACTGATCGATAGGTGAGGCGTGTCATCTTCAACTGCTTCTCCAGTGGTTGCAGGTATGGCATCAGGTACGCGCGCCCGGCCTCCCAAACTGCTACTTGCTTTTTCCCCATTCATCCGAGCGATTAGTAGCCCAAGAACTCCTTTCTAAATCCAACAAATTCATATCCTTCCCCAGTTTAAAATGCTTTTGAATGTTTTTTAAGAAGCCAAAAAAACTGCACTCGCTAAGCGTGGTGAGTATGGCAATATCCATCGATGGAAATTCTTGGGGAAACCTTTGTCTTGCAGTGGACTTCTTATGGCTAAAATGATGATGACTGATTGATAGTCTGCGAAGTACTTGGAATCTTGTTCTGGAGCATCAGCAGCATTATCGCTAGCTGCTAGTTTACTAACAGCCTCCGTGGTCCAGTGGTTAAGGCGTTGGCCTGTTGACCCGGTGGTTGTGGGTTAGATTCCCACGGGAAGCATACTTTGTATAATTGTTTTTAGTTTGGTTAGGACATTGCAGGCTTGAATCACCTGATTGTCTGAAAATAAAGATGATTCCATGCTTCGGAAGGCACGTTAAGCCGGTGGTCCCGGCTGCCATCTGGTAGTCGTTAAAGGAACCACGTCACAGGCCGAGAGACGGTTCCGAAGAACTCTGACACCAGAGTGTGCATGGTTGATTGACAGTGACACCTACTCGAAATGCTGGTTTACTCCTCTAGTCACGTCGGCCTGTGACTTTTTGCTACATGCGACATATTTTTGTAAATTACATACCTAACACAGACTGGTAGTCCGTAAAGTACTCTGAGTCCGACGCATAGCTCTGTTCTGGAGCGTCCACAGCGTCGCCACTAGCTGCTGGTTTACTCCTCTTCTCACGTCGTTGGACTGACTTCTTTTGCTTCAGTCGACGTAGCTGACTAAAAAATTTTTAAGTGTTATATGAATATGTATTTTTAGAGTGATCCAGAGTTTTGTCGGCTTTTTTGCTAACTCAGTGTACAGTCAGCCAACGAGATAACTGATACCCCGCCATCTACTTATTACTATACAGAAAGACTTTATTAAAATCTATCTGAATATATACTTTCATGTTAATATAGTTTTTAGTATAAGAGAATATTCAGGGGTCAGGTATCTAATTGGCTTACTGTACAATGTTTTGATAGTCTGAGGGAACAACGTTGACGCGAGTAAAACTGCGGCGAATAGTGAGTTTTTTTTGTTATGCTTTAATGCCGTAAATACTGAACCAATTATCATGGAATTTTGCATACAAGTTTTCAATGGATGAGGTCGATATATGTGTGAGGTCTGTATATAGGTTTGCAGCCCGACATCCCGGCAGATTGGTAATACCAATACACAAAACTCATTTTTTTAGCAGTAATTGTTATCTAATGACAATAAAAATATATAATAAATTGCCGAGCTCAATAAAAGCACTCAAAACAAAATTATTCAAAAATAAATGATTAATCTGGCTGGTAGAGAAGTGTTTTTATTCAGTCAAAGAATTCTTGGAATGTAAACTTGACGAAATATAATATAAAAGTGTAGTAAACCAATCAGTGACATAAAATTAACTTCATAAACATAATTAAATAGCTTCTAGGACACGTAATTTGCACGCCAATATTGGCTAAATGTATGAGACATTCATAATAAATACCATCTTCTTGACTACATTTACCGCAAATAAAATATCATTTCAAATATCATTTCTCTGGGGTACGGAGAAAGACATAGGCTACCTTGCATCCCGGAAAATAGTCAATGTTCTTGAGGAAACGACGTTGATGCGAGCGAAAGCTAATATACAATGTATTATTTCATACCTTTCTTTCTGTAATTCCCTCAGTGCTTCAAGCTCTGTCCTCATAGAGGCAACTTGTCTGTCTAGACGAGCCACGTCATTGACTGAAACAAAAGTTATGATATTTATTTTTTATACTGGCAATTAAGAACTAGGATTAGGGAAGTATTCAACTGGTCAGAGTTGGCACAGTATAGGGAAGCCGAAGTCGCTGAGCCATCGAAGTAAGTAAGTAAGGATTGGGGAAGTTCCTTCCTTAAACATATGTCTATAATACCTTAGGGCACTCCTACACACAATGCCGGTACCCATTATGTGCTTTATAAGTAGGTATGTACTATAATGCATGCTCTGCCACCAGGAAAGTGTGTGGGACCCTTTACATATAGACATACTAGACTAGACACTATGATATCATGGGAATTGGACACTAGACAGCAGTGTTGACATGTTGGCGCACCAGCAATATTAGAGCCAGATTAATGGTGAATGAAGAGCCTCCTGCAGGTTTTTTAACGGTGGTCATCTGTGTTGTCCTGGTAAGACAATGGATGGTACCCTAAGCTGGCTGCCCCCACCACCTCCCTTCCTTGCTATGCCACTACACCAAATATAGTAGTAGTAAATTTATGGTCCATTCAGATAACATAGTGAAATTTCATCAAAGCAATTTAATATTGTCGGAAGCCACTTACCGTGCAGTTTGTGGCCTGTTAGTCCAATCGGTCTTAAGCTGATTTTGACCAGAGTTGTTAGCAAGGTGTTTTAACAGCGCGCACTTGACCAGCGTGGACTGTGAAACGTGTTTTGGTTTCGCTCATTTTTTTGCATTGCAATGTACAGCTGTGTATCTCCATCATTGGGACAAATATAATAACAGGATTAGCTGTTTATTTTCTATGGAAAAGAGAGCAACAGCGACGTCGTAAACCATTGCAAATTGATTATTGAGCGTCACTTACCATCAGGTGAGATGGGAGACAAATGCCTACTTTAATAATTAGTAAAAAAAAAATATTGAGTGTGTGCTTCTGTAACGCTGGCGACGGCGCGTCTCTTACAAATGGCGCGGTTGAACTGCTTGACTATGAAAACACAACTACAAACTAGTGTAAGCAAAAGCGCGCGCGTGTAGCCGGTGCTGGTCAAACGCGCAACTCTGAAATTAGCCTAATGTTTAGTGGTCCAACTAATATTCGCTCGAATCCCATACCTTAGTAATTACTAAACTACGAATAACAAATTCCACTTACTTAACATAGCTCTCCTCTTTTCAGCATACACCTGCTCATATATAAACATGCCGGCAGCTCCAACGATGCCCACGATCGCCGCTCCAACCATCGCTCTTGGAGATAATAGGCTATTTAGACTCATGGCTAAAAAATCGTATTTACAATCTCCTTGTTAATTATATGCAATGACGGCTAACAAGGCGGATTTAGCACGTAAATACAGCCGGATAACCTTTGCAATTAACTTTGTACACGTCGTGCAATCGGCAAAACTTTATTACATAAATAACGTAGATTCAGAAACAACACGACACAAAATTTGGTTATGTACGTAATTGTAGTCAAACTCAGGTAAAAAAAAAATTGTTTATTCGTGAAGATATCAGTGGGAATAGATAATAGAATAATAATTTACATATGAAAAAAATATAGTTTTGCTGAAAATGCAAGAAAAGAGAAATCGTTTGACTTGACAATCAAAATATTTGTGTCAGTTTTGTCAACAACTGTCATTAATAAGTCAATTGCAAACTGACATTTGGGCGTGTTCGGCACGCTCCGCCCGGCTGTATTTAGAAAAGTAGAGGTTATATACTGATTGTTCAAGATGGCAACATTTTGTATACATGGCTGGCTGTATGACATATTTTTACTTGCCATTTACAAAGAACATTTGTAATTGACTCAGAAGAATAATATACATAGAAGCCGCATAAAAATAGAAACTGAAAACAGATAGTTGACACTGTATTTTTCTTATGAGCTTTCGCTTATGACAGAATGAGACAAAAACTTCAGTCAGTTTCTATTATTTTCATGGTTGTCCCGACTCCCGACTTGAAATGTCAATGGACTCCATTGGACTCCAATTACATCCGACTAAATTCAAAATAACTTATTACAGTTCAACGTCTGTAATATTAGCATCTTGCCGATTTGATCGGGTTATATATCGACAAAAACATTGCGGCGGAATTGTGATGTCTGCAAATTAAATATAGGATTGTGCTAAAATTCTCACGGAAAAAAGTATTAACCGGTGTTGGGTTGGTGCGTTATCAAATGACCATTATACTAAACAATGTCTTGTGCAATGGAGCGATGTAAATCCCATTCAGGACGAACAGAAATAAATTCTGTAAAACATAATTTTCTTCGGTAAGTTTTTCAGTTAAAAGTGCATAATTAAAACCCAAAATACCTCAAAATACAACAATAATATTGTCAATTATATAACGTATTGTATAAATGACAACTTTTATAGGTATTTTGCTTAAAATTATCGTTTTTTCCTTATTTCAAATTAGGTTAGTTTTTTTTGCTAGTGATGTGGTAAAATCACGTATCTACGAGTATATCGATATTCTTTATGACGGTCTTGCTATCAGGGATATTTTTGTTAGTGTTGAGCCATGCAATAGTAATGTAACAAATTGAACCATCATGGTAATTAAACAACCAGCAAAGTGTGAGTCGGACTCGCGCACGAAGGGTTCCGTACCATCCTTACATATAATATTATAAATGTGAAAGTGAGTTTGTTTGTTACGCTTCCACGCCGTAACTTCTGAACCGATCATCATGAAATTTTGCATCATCATCATCACCATTGCACGATCTCTGGAGTACGGAAAAGAACATAGACATAAATTACATCTCAGAATAAGGTACTGTTATCGGGGATAGACATTAACGCGAGCGGAGCCGTGGGCGTAAGCTATAAAAACGCCCGAAATTTTTGTTTGTAATATTTCAACTGTCTCACTATCACGGTTCATGAGATACAGCCTGGTGACAGACAGATGGATATCGGAGTCATATTAGTAGGGTCCTGTTTTTATCCTTTGGGTACGGAACCCTAAAAAGAATCGATTTTTACTAATATGAAGAAAATTATTGTTGAAATTTTATTGCAGCTCCCTGAAGTAAAAGGATAAAAAGGTGTGGATCCGAGGAACTTTCAAGCGACATATTGGACATAAAATGTCATACATACTCGAATTTGTTCAAAATATTTTACTGCCGTGCCGATACATTAATTTCGAATATAAAATTAAATGGAAGTGGAATAACACGATGCTTTACCTACATTTATATTTGCCGAATTATAAATCAATGGTAATAAGAAAGTTTACGGAAACGGTTTTATTATTTATATTTAAAATTATGAAAAACATTTTATTTTGGACAGTAATGAAAGTGGGTAAAGTAATCTCTTGTTTTTCTTCACCTCTTGTTTTTCTATTACCAACACTGTGAATTTTTCACAAATAACACACTGGCACTTTTTTACCCTAGTGTAAAAGTTTTATAAAATAAAAAATATCACTTCGAATTATGTGTTTCTCTTTACCTACCTGATTATGTTTCCTTTACTGACTGTTCCTCAAAGCTAGCTGGGAAAAGCTTTAGATGGTTTTGGAATATGCTGAATGGCCCATTGATCAAGTGAAAAATATATCTGACCTTATATTACCTTTTGATACATGAGCGCCCCATTGCAATTTAGAGTCTATTGTGATTCCTAAGAAGGTGGTATCATTTACAAAGTCTATTTTACCTTCAACTAGTATGTCAACGTTGGACTGCCTCACATTGGGGACTGTAAATCGAATGCATTGGGTTTTTTGCGCATTCATAGGTAAGGTAGGTAAGTAGGCACTGTTTGAATTTCGAAATAATCGAAAATATGATTGACATCATATTAGGTATTCTGCCGTTCGACCAATACTGGGTAAGGCCTAATGACCAGCAGTAGACAGTAGACGCGCGGTGGGTAATGTATGGATTTTTTTTTTACCTATTTATCAGATGAAGCCAAGCGGCGCCATGCGATTAGGAGTTATTTAGGTGTATCTTGACGTAACTTTTAAAGTAAAAGCCTCTTTAGCGGCTTTGTGCACTTTTTGGGATGGGTAAAATAGAAATCTCGCGTCAGGACACGTGAATTGATCGAAAATTCGTAAGAAGGACACGGACCTGAGTATGCCGCAAAGGCGAGTTTTCACTTCTGCCGGCACTCCTGGAGTACAACTAGTTGTTTTTTTTTTTATGAATCGTACTCATTTAACGAATCGATACAATCAGAGTAGAGTACATTTATGACTTTCTTAGGACGAAACATTTAGTCGATAAATATATTTCATCGATATAGTACAACCCTGATCACATCAGTACCCCAGGACAACCTGCACATTTACGCAAATGGCATTGTATATGCATCTCTTTCTGATGCTTTAACAATGCCATAAGTAAAAACAGTGTAGAATATTGTATTTTGTTGTTATTTTAACACGGTTTCTATGCTTTAGTTATTGTTCTGAGGTAATTGACAAGTCCAGCACGCAGTGTTACCACTTTAGAGAACTTGTCACTAGATTTAGGGAATTCTACAGTAGCTCAACGATTTTTGCATTTGCTTAGTCACTAGACATAGATTTGGTGACTTCTAGCGACTTTTTTGCCAATCGATGACCACTAAAAAAAAATATTTATTTATTTTCCCCTGAGTAAATAAAGGGAACTTTATAAGGTATTTTTATCATAATGCTGACAACACCGACACTCAATATGACCCTAAGATTCTATTCTTTATCTGAGATATGACCGATCGACGCATGAGAATCGTGATTGGTGCTCTCACTCTGACGTACTGAATTAGTAATTTGATATCCTTGTCTAGTCACGGGATTTCCCCTGTTACGATATGGGGAATAACCTTACAGCTTTTTTTTTTGAGATTTTCATTCAGTGATCACTGTTCATTCCTATTCGTTTTGTTGTTGTCGCGGTGTGTGCCGTATTGTAAAACCTTTGTTATAAAATTGTTGTACATCGAGAGTCAGAATGGAAATTCCTTTGAAAAAGAAAGTATATGGCCAGAAATATCGCAAAGAATGGGAAATAATTGAAGAGTTTAAAATGTGGCTTAAACCAGTTGTGACAGACCCTATGAAAACTCATTGTGCGTATTGCCGGACGGATTTACAAGCAAGAATAAATGATTTGCGAAAGCATGCAGAGTCAAGAAAACATAAGGATAAATGTGATGCTATACCTACGAACAGAAGAATTGACTTTTCAGCTGCTCCTAAACCACATCCCAAGACGGATTTGAACACCTTAAGAGCAGAAGGTAGGCTAGCACTTTTTATAACAGAACATACTGCCATATCTCAAATTGATTTTGTTTATGACCACATAATGAAAAATTACTAAAAAATATTTTTTTTTTTTAAATTATGACCGAATAGGATTTAGGGAATTCTAGGGAATTTTTAATATTCTAAATTCTCATTATCTAGCGAGATTTGATTGTACATCTAGTGACTTGTCCAAATTAAAGGTGGCAACACTGCCAGCACGTAGCTGTCAAAATTGACAAATTCAGAAAATCAAATTGCTGTTTGATGCGTTGATGCGGTGGTTATATCTTAAATTTTGTTTGTTCAATCTTGTTGTGAAATAATGAGCAACTGAAGTTAAAATACTGACTGAACAATAATTAAAAACCTATGTCGACATAGTACATGTTGACTGCATACCTTGTAAGTATACGTGTGTAGCAATTTCAACGTTCACAGGTCTTTAATTTTCTTATAATTATGTTTGTCTAACAATATACTACAGTAATTACACATCTAATTAGTAAGATAGAATCGTCATATTTGTATACAACTCGCAATAAATACAGTCAGATACATTAAAACTTGTTGTGTTTTCATCTATCGGCCATTATTGCCACCCACAATAATAATGCTGTGACTGCTAAAAGATCAACTTACATCTGGCATGTTACGATAACATGACTTTTGTATGTTGCTGTTATAAGCGTGAGACATATAAGCACATTAAAAAGCTATAGTGCATCTTCTAACATTTTAGTTTTTGGGTATAACCTGTGGTTTTAAGTTGCAGACTCCAAGTACAACTCTTGTTATGTTGTCTCAAATCTGACAATATTGCCATAGTTTTAATTTGTTGCATACTTTGACAAGCTGACTGGACAAAGATGAATTTGACTTACTTTTACTAGAACTTACATAGTGTCACGTCTTTTTCCCCTTGCAGGGTAGACAGAGCCTAGGTCTATAAACCTTATGGCCACATTTAGCATTTTGGTGGAAAATGGAATTAAAATAGTGATGGGTTGCTAGCCGCATCGCCTATTGACGTGATTGAACAGATTTTCGCACATTCCCTTGATCGGTTTTTACGATCTGCGCGGCATGAAAAGCAGCTGGCACATTCTACATTTTTTCTTTTCTCCCAGACCAGCATGAAATAGTACTAGAACTTAACTACATGAAAGATAAACTAATAATATGCTTAGTATGGCTTTGTCCAGGTTGTCATGTCAGCTATAAGAAGTCCACAACAGGATATAGACATCCATCAAGAATAACTAAAATGAAGTAGGAGGTGCACATAGCATTTTCCTGTATATAATATATTCCACAAACCACAACATGTTAACATAACATATTCTACAAAATTATGTGAATTGAAATTGTATATAACATAAAATCAGAAAAAGAAAGAAAAGATAAGAATATAAAATATCATACAAAGCCCTTCAGGCAAGTAGGCAACTGATACTGTTGAAAAGAGTTTCTTTCGGCGTCTTCTCCTCTGCAGTGGTTGGTTCCGAAACGCTAGTAGTATGCAGCTTTTGAACAATAATTTGTTAACATTATTTAAAATGTGAATTGACGTGAAAAAGATCCTGAAAAGACCATTTTCTGCATAAATCTTTGAATGTCTTTGACCTTAGGTTACATTGTCAGACCACAGTCAAGCATATGTATTCTAATCATTATTTACTCTTATATCCATATGTATTTTTCATATAGATTGTCATTTATTTTGCAGCAAAATGAGTTCCAAGGAGCAGGAACTAACAACAACCACATATGATGATGATAAACCTGATTCTTCATCTCAAATAACAGAAATACCAGTTGAATCAAAAAATGATGAGAGATCTAAAGACAGTGGTGACATTATCAAAGACAAAGGTGATGACTCACAGCCTGCTGTTGACGCCGTTTCTAAAGATTGTGGAGACAATATTGAACAAACAACTGACATTTCATCCAAACCAGCTTACTTAAACAAAAGCTTAGAATTTGATGATGAAGATGATTTCAACAGTGATGAATTGCAGTTGAGATGGGATGACGATGATGAGCCAGTTAATGATGAAAAATCAAATGACAAAGAAATTGATGATTCATTGTCTAAAGACTCTGAAACAATGAACCCATCAACATCTCTAGTGACTGCAGTAAAGGAATTAGAAAATGCTTTGATAGAGACTAGTACTAAAGATGAAGATGACACAGTTGGTAATAAAGAAGTGAAAAATTCTTCTAAAGAAATTTTGGAAGATATTGATAAGCTTATTGGAAATCATGAAGTTGAAGCAGAAAATAATACTAACAGTCAGACTGTTACACAAATTGTGCCTACTGTAAAAGATAAAAGTACAGATGTTGTTATGTCAGTGGATTCGAGTTCCAAACCTGAGAAAACCTATGATCCTAATGAAATTTCTAAGTCATATAACAAAATAGATGTAGGTTCAGTAAGTTCGACAAAAGATTCAGATACTCAAGAAGATATTAAAAATAAAAATCCTGCAGATACAATTAACTTGGATAATTCTACTGAAAGTCTTGAAATAATAAATGTAAGTAGTCTCCTTTCAAGCACTGTAAATGAATCATTCCTAGAAGCCAGCACTAAGGTCGAACATGGACTGAAGAAACCAGACATGATGTTAGAGATACCAACCCAGGAAATAATTGACTGTATGGATGATTTTGATTCAGATAACGAAAGGAGTGATGAAAGAGTTAAAAGTGTTGATGTAAGTAAGCAAATCAGTAGTTTGGAAGAAGACATTGATGATAAAATCATGGATGGTACGAAAACAACAAAAGACCAAGACACTATAAAGAATATTTCTGAATCGACTGAAAAAGATGAAATTCTTGATGACAATGTTACTAAACAATTGAATAGCAGAAAAGAGGATTCTGAATTACAAGATAATGAAATGACTGACCAGAAAAGAGTTGGAAATATTTCAAATGCTAAAGAGTCAGATAGCTATTCGGAAAATGACATTATAGATCCGCAAATACATGATAACGCTTCAGAGATAAATACAAAAATTCAAGCTCTTGAGGAAAGTAATGATGGCTCCATTGTGCGAGTTCCTAAAATCTTAGAAGAATCTGTAAGTGATGTGGAAATGTGTGAAGTTTTTGAAAAAGATGAAGCTGTGCTACCAAATACCGAATCAGATAAAGCAATGGCGAAAGAAAATGTTGAATATACACAAAAACTTGTCGAAATTTCACCAGCGGAAGAAAAACCAAAAGTGTCATCTACTGATGACTCAACAATGGAAGTAGATGAAATCAACACTCCTGAAAAAGCATTAAAATCTGTTCCCATTTCTGGAGAATTAAACAAAGATCATACACCTGTAGATGCAAATATTGCATTGGATACTAACAAAATTAACGAAAAATCTGTAGTTGAGTCTTCTTCCTTATTAAATGTCACTGAAACTACTAAACAAGCAGATCAAAAAGTTGATATTGTAACATCTGAACAAATAGATGCAAATAATGTTTTGGAAGCTGTTACCAATGATAAAGACACGGAAACTACAGCTGTTATAGAAAATTTGGAAGAAGATACAGATTTAATACAGCTAAATTCAAGAGAGATGGAGCAAAAGTCAGAAACACTAGTAGATACGAAATCGAAAGAAAGTATAGAAGCATCTCAAAAATCTGATGTGAAACCACAATTAAAAGATGAGAAACCAGTAGTTGCACCTAGTATAGAACCAGTATCAGCAATATTAGACCAGAAAATTGACAAAGAAGAACAATTGCAAGGTTGTGTAGATGAACAAACAGTTGCATCTGAATTGGAACAATCATCACCATCTAAAGAAAAAAATGAATCTATAAAAATAGATACAACAATTGAAAAAACTATGAAAACTACATTAGACAAACCATCCACACCAAAAGACCCATCTAATGTAGAACCAACAATAGATTCAATTAGTTCGGAACATGGATCTAAAGATCCAGTTTCAGATCAACCCTTAGTGTCTTCAGAACCCAAGTCAAATGAAGATCCAATAGCATCAACTGTGGATCCAATACCTACGAAACAAGGTTCCAAAGATCCAGTTTTAGATCAACCATCAACATCTGCAGAACCCACACCAAAAGAGGTATCAAATGTAGAACCAACAACACCAATTTTGGATCCAGTAAGCTTAGAATCAAAAGATGCAGTTGATCAACCGTCAACATCGCAACTAACAGAGAAAGAAATGGACCAAATACCGGATACAACTGATGAAGTGCCAGAGATGGAAGATACTTTAGGACTGTTAGCGGAGTCTTCGAGGGTGGTGGATGCTGATGCTGAGGAAGGTAGCAGTGAAGGTGGTGATGGCGAAGAAGATGAGGAAGGGGATGATGACGACTTTGACCCAGATGATGGTAAGTGTCCTTTCTCTCATCCTAGCATTCTTGGTTGTATATTCATCTGTGGTGTTTTAGAGCCCAGATTCTATTAGACAAAACGTAAGAGGCCTTACATTTATTATGTAAAATGATTTTATAATATTGTCAATATAAAAAATTTGATTGTTTATTTGTATTGAATAGGCTTCGAAACTACTGGAACAATATGAAGGTCTTATACCATTAGAAACCTACATTAACTCTGTTGAACATAGGCTATAGATGAAATGACTACATGAAGCCTTGCACGGCTTAATGTAGTCATTTCATCAGTCAGGGCTGGCAAAATTTATATTTTTTTCGAAGATTTCATTTGAAAGAATGTTAATTGCATATACCTATAAGATCAATTTAAATTAAGCGCAAATATTTTAAAGGCTGACTCCCATAAGCTAGAAAAATGCTTCAGAAGCAAAATAAAAAAAATCGGCACGCTGGTTTTTGAGATATCTGGACCTGACCTGAACATTTAAAATAAAAAATGAAAAGAACACCCTGTGTACAAATAAAGACTTTCTTGGCCAGCGACTTTTTGCTATTATCTACTATGGATACAAGGTCACTGACCTCGACGATCAAAACAGCTGAATTATCGATTTTAATAAAAAAATATTATTATTTTGTATGAAAAAAAAGCGTATCGATTTCTTAAAATTTTTACTAAAGCATTTCTTTGACCTATAGGACCCAGCCCTTAAAATATTTGCGCTTAATTTAAGTGGACCTTGTACATACATGAGAATTTGATCAGTCCCGGGGCAAAAAAGGGAAACAAAGCCCATCTGGAAAGTTGATGTCCAACTGGAATACCACGCTTGTTAATATTATAATCATTCAAACATTTGTGTGATGTTACATAAAAAGAATAAATTCAGCCCTCGCTCCCTCTTGTAAGAACGGTCCCATAGTGTGCTTTTCATGCTTTAAAATTTGTACCATTTTATAATTCTCTTGAAAAATAGCAATAAAGAGTAATCCTTATCCTTACTATCCTTACTAATATTATAAATGCGAAAGTTAGTTTGTTTGTTTGTTTGTTACACTTTCACGCCGTAACTACTGAACCGATCATCATGAAATTTTGCATACAAGTTCTCTGGAGTATGGAGAAGGACATAGGCTACCTTTTATCCCGGGAAAAAGTACTATTCCCGAGGGATCGACATTGACGCGGGCGGAGCCGCGTGCGAAAGCTAGTATATATAAAAAATTGTAATAAAGCCACAGCCACTGACTACCTGATACCAACCCCCCTTGGATATGCTGTTGTTTTAATAACTTTTTATGTTATAACAGAAAGCAGCAACCAAATGACAGGAGAACACTCAGAAGAATCCAACGCACAACCAGACAAAGATGATAAGACTCCGGAACAGGAGAAACAGTTCAATTTCGCTATAGCCGCTGTCACTACCGCTAAGGAAGGAGTAGATGGTGGGGAGGTATGTAACTAATTTCTTTAATTTTTGATAACCTACTAAACAAGAACGGAAAAATGATTTTAAGGTTTGCAGCCAGTATTGTCATTATGTGATACCGTGATTAATATTTTGAGTTTGATCTGATATTTCAATGGCGTTGTCATCATCATCATCCGGTCTTTTTAGTCTCCACTGCAGGAGCATGACCCTCTCTGTGCTACCGGAGCCATACTTGGCCAGAGCAGACAGAGGATTTGGCCTACACTCTCCTCGCTGGCCAGACGGGTTGGAGAGGTCTCATTGATGTTTATGAGCTTTGTTTAGCTTGTATTTCTGAAGTCGCCTCTTACAACATCCATGGGAAGACTTGGAGTGGTCCTATTCTACTCTGCCGGAAACCACACTGATGGCATTGTAACATCCTTTTTTTTATTATATTTATTTTGTGATTTGGTAAAAAAATAATGATGAATACCTCTATCTGAAGTTAATCTCGGCGATGGATTTATTATCCGGTAATTGCTGTTTTACCTGCATCTAACGGGGGCGCTACGCGAGTGAGCGAGATGACACGACGATTTTACCTAAATCCGGGCATTATTCAACGCGCCTTCGGTCTTTTAGGATATCTTTAAGGAATTATCAGAAAACTGTTCCATATAGTTACGAAAAAATATGTTATTAAAACTTATCCGTAAACAAACTACGTACGCAAGTGAATGCTATTGGAATCTTCATGTTCATAATGGTATTTATATACCTCCAAAGTTGGGCTAAATATGATGCTAAAATACCGATTTTAAAGGCTTATACTCTTGAAACAATTGATTTTTTAATCAATCTGTATTGGAACGTACATAGATTATGATGATATAAATTGATTTAATGCTTAAAATTCTACTAATATTATCAAATGTCGCCGCAATTCCCTTTCGCCGTTTGTATGGAGGTTTTCGCCTCCAGGGGAGCCTTAATTTGATGTTGTTATATAAAGTTTGGTTAATATCGGTTTTTTTTGATTAGCCATTTAGGTCCCACTGCTCGGCAAAAGCCTCCCCTTCAGTTTTCCACCTTGTAAAAGTATAAAATATTAAAGTACCTAATAATACTAACATACGACGGTGTATAAGATGGACTCTTATTAAATTAAGAAATAAAAAGGTATGTTTTGTTGTTTTTGAAGTAAAATCTTCTTTAGCGGCGTCGATGGGTAAACAATTTTAACTTCCGTCAGGACACGACCTGATCGAAAATTCGTAAGACGGACAAGTGACTTGAGACCGCCGCAAAGGCGAGTTTTCACTTCTGCCGGCACAACCGCACTCAGCTTGAAAATGGGCTCCTGACGAGTCCGAAACTATAGTCGGCAATCCCGACGAAATAGCACGTGAATGACCCTTTAGTCATATTGCTTTATCTCTCGTTCAATTATATAATCATAATTTTGGTTGCTACAGATGGAAGGCACTACAGAAGATGCTAAGACAACTGATGACGTCACCGTTCCCTCGGAAGCCACGCCGGCAGCAATGAAGGCTGGAACTGACACAGCTGATAAAGAGGTATATTATTCTTACCACAGATATACAACGTGATTTTGAACCTCCTAGTTATATTGGAATCTGGGAATCATATCTAATGAAATACAGAATTGCAACAAAAAAGCTGTTTGCATTAAAAATAAAATAGGTTTCCCATAGTCGCCGATCTGGACGAATTTCTATGGAAAGTCCAATGTTTTTTTCGTTTATCACTTTTTTTTCTTGCAATTCTGTATTCTAAATATCTGTTACTGAACGGGAACACAGAGTGCCAATGAGTAACAGTGTTACTCACTGGGAAAAATATAGTTGCAATGTGTAACACTGCTACACAACGGGACTTTTTCCCATTGAGTAGTAGTGTTACTCATTGGCACTCTGTATTCCCGTTCAGTAACAGGTATTAAGAAATATTCTATAAAAGAATTTCCAATGTTTGTTTTATAAGTAATAATTGTAAAAGAATAGTAACGAATTAGCATAGAATTTAATGAAATAACATTAATATTTGTAAAAATGGCTTAAAATGTGTTTAAATGACCTATAACTACGAATACATCAAAAACATGTTTCTCTTTACACTATTTCTTAATATCTGTTACTGAACTGGAACACAGAGAGTGGTTAGTTCCCGTTGAGTCACACCGCGATAAGTAACACTTCTACTCAATGGGAAAAAAATTCCGTTGTGTTACAGTGTTGATTCGTACAACACTGTTTACGAATCCACAACGCCCTCAGGTGTACAGCGGCACTGCACAAAGTTTTGGTGTCCAAGATATTGCGCAGGAACATCAAGATCCGGGTGTACAAAACGGTCATTAGACCAATCTTGATGTACGGTTGTGAAGCATGGACACTTACTTTGAAGGAAGAACAAAAGCTGTTAGTGGCGGAGAGGAAAATCCTCCGTAAAATCCTGGGACCAACGCAAAGAGAAGATGGGAGTTGGAGAGCCCGGAAGAACAAGGAAATCGAAGATCTAGTGTCCGAGTCAAACATCATTGGTGAAATAAAATCAGCTCGTCTTCGGTGGTTCGGACACGTAGAGAGAATGGGAGAGGATCGAGCCGTAAAGAGAGCATACTCGGGTAGGCCGGATGGTCGTCGACCGGTCGGCCGTCCTAGGTATCGCTGGTGTGACGAGATCATGAAATACCTACAAAGCCTCGGAGTTTGCGATTGGCAACGGCTGGCACATGACCGCAAGAAATGGCGCCTTCTAGTGTCGGAGGCCAAGATCCACTTTGGGTCGCTGCGCTACTGCAGTAAGTAAGTAAGTGTTACAGTGTTACTCATTAGGAAAAATATAGTTGCAATGTGTAACACTGCTACACAACGGGATTTTTTCCCATTGAGTAGCAGTACTCATCGAGGTGTGACTCAACGGGAACAAACCACCATAAGTCATAGCAAGTAGGACACATTGGTTGTATAAGCGGGTCTTCAAGCATTGTGGAGTGTCGGATGATTTGAATATGTCGGCCAGCCTATTAAATGCCGCCCAGCCTAATCTATATCATCATCAGGTCTTTTTAGTCTCCACTGCAGGAGCATGACCCTCTTTGTACTAACGGAGTCATAAGCCAGAGCAGACATAAGGTTTGGCCTACGCTCTCCTCGCTGGCGAGACGGGTTGGAGAGGTCTCATTGATGATTATGAGCCTTGTTTAGCTTGTATTTCCTAAGTCGCCTCTTACGACCTCCATGGGAAGACTTGGAGTGATCCTATTTTACTCTGCCGAAAACCACACGGCTAACTGATATAATAATACTTTTTAATAATTATATTTTTTTTACTTTTTTGCAGGCTCCAGCGCAGGAAGAGCCAGAAAAGGACAAAGACACAGTCCAAGTGTCACAGGCTGAGACCGAAATGGCAGCTAACAGCATTCTAAAAGAACTACTGTCAAAACAAGGTAATTTTTAGGTGAATACGGTGAAACTTAAAGGATAATACTTACATACAGAACTCACTGCAATGCACTATTCAAAGAAATATCAACTCAATGTGGTGTATACGGTGTAATTAAATATAAATAAATATATACGGACAAATCACACAGATTGAGCTAGCCCCAAAGTAAGATCGAGACTTGTGTTATGGGATACTAACTTAACGATACTATATTTTATAACAAATACATATATAGATACACAACCAAGACCCAGGTCAATCTGAAAAAGATCATTTTCCATCATGACCTGACCGTGACTTAGGCTGGCGTGTTAACCACTGCGCCACGGAGCTCGCGTGTAATTTAGCTCACGTTAGAACGCACCTAATCGTTTAGATACCTAGATAAATACATTGCAAGCAAATTTAATTCTTATAGTGCTGGACTAACGATTCATAATTGGATGAAGTCGGTGAACACAGGTTAACACACCGCGCGTCGTCTCTGAATGTTCGGTGTGCCTTTGAATCGCAGGGATTTTACCAATTATGGAATGTCACGTGTCCGTCTTAGGAATTTTCGATCAGGTCACGTGTCCTGACGCGAGTTTAACATTTTTTACCCATCCCAAATAGTGCACAAAGCCGCTAAAAAAGATTTCGCTTAAAAAAAATAATGTTACTATTAATTTCTTGGCCAGAGCAGACAGGATTATACACGGTAGTACAGAGAGGGTCATGCTCCTGCAGTGGAGAGTAAAAAGACCTGATGATGATAATGATGATGTCTGGATTGAGTTTCTTTCGGCGTATTCTTCTCACCAGTGGTCGTTCCGAAACGCTAGTAGTATTTCAATTTTGCATATATTAAAAAATATATAAGAAATAAAAATATGACGTTCAAAAAGAGATACATGTATCCAATTTTGAATAAAAATCTTTGACTTTTGACTTTTGATGATTAATTTCTTACAGCGCAAGTTCCCCACATGCTGGGTAAACGTCTGAAGACAGCTGCCGAAGGTGTGGTTGAATTAAGCTCATCAGAAGACGGTAAGTAATAAATAGGCATGTTTTCTAAAAAAACTACTTTTCAAAAAAAGTTGGCCATGATGTAAATTATTGGAAAATATTGGACACGTATTTTTTCTTTTGTCAATCAAACGAAAATTGAAAAAGATATAGCCCGTTAAAGTTCCGCGTGACGTCACTGGCCGGTACGCTTTTTACCGGCCTGTTGCGTCATGAGCACTCCTGAACTTTGATGCGTTTTTTTTATCATCTTTTGTTTGATAGAAAAAATTAAATATATGTAGGTATGTATAATTTATCGATAATCCATAAGACGGATTAATTATTTTAAATGGTATTTTTTAGGAAATAAGCCTATAATCAGTATTTGAAAAAATATTATTATCTGTAAAATAAAAAAAACTAATTGTATGGTCACTGAAAAGTGATACAAACTTCCTTCTTCACTTTTTGACGTGAGAACGTTTAATAAATCAATGAACGCCGGCTGCACACACGAAAGTGTCACGTTCCGTGTACAACTGAGAACGCGGATCAAGCGATAGAGAGGCACGATCGTCCTAAACGTTCGGCTTGTGACGCATCTATCTCTCTTCCACCGTTATCTCGTAAAATTATCGTCCGTAAACCGACTTTATAGACAGCAATTGTTTTCCTAATTGGCTCTTTATCATCCCAGTGGCAAAAAGTCCACTGCTAAGCAAAAGCCTTTTCCAAGGACTCTTCGTTCCATGGATATTGCCATACTCACCACGCTTGGCAGGCGGCTTGGCGAGCAGTTTCTTTAGCTTTTTGTGCTTCCGACGCTGCTGCGCATCGGAAGCATATTAAGCTGGGGAAGGATAGGAATTTGTTGGATTGGTTCGGAACCGTATTAAGGGCCCGTACTACCTCACACTGCTTTGCATGATTGACTGTTATATCAATAATAATTAAATACTCAAGTTGAAATAAAAATGCAGCAAAGTTCAGGACTAACTCTGGTAACTATATGACTCAAAAACACGATTGCGTTAAATTTTCTCGATAGAAAAAAATTGCAAAGTTGACTTCAAATCACGTCTAATTTACTCGGTATATAGCATTATTCACCAAATACATTAAAATTAACCTTGAAACTTTTGATTATTATTGCATTACAGATAAGGCAGCCATCATATGTTTTCTTTTTCGAATAACCCTTGAATATTCCTAAATACGAAAATATCCAAAGTACGCGTTTAGACCATCCGCGTTTGTATCGCCACGCTGCCTGGCATATGTCAGGCTCTTAAGATACTTCTTACTCGGATGAATGGGGGAAAAACAAGTAGCAGTTCTGGAGGTCGGTGCTTGAGACAGGCACGTAAGGATGACAGCCCAGACCATTGGCTCTATATATCAATTTCCTTCATAACTAACTTGCGGTAGCAATGAACCACAGAAATCGTCGAGAAAACTATAATAAATATTGCATGGCACGTTGTAAATTGAGTTAAATCAAATACCTCACTTGTAAAAGGCGGGTAGTTGCGTATTGTGCGGTAGCTCAGATGGCAGAGCATAGGTCGTACATAGACCTGGGTAGCTGGTTCAAGTCACGCCCGCATGAAATAAAAATAAAAATCTTTTCACCATATTTTATTTCTTAATTTCATCATCATCATCAGGTCCTTTTTAGTCTCCACTACAGGAGCACGACCCTCTCTGTACTACTAGGGCCATACTTGGCCAGAGCAGCAAGAGGACTTTCTTAATTTATTAAGAGTATATCAAAATAGCATTGTGAATGCAAAATAAAACACTTATCAAAATATTGCATGGCTTCCTACATATTAGTTGAATCAAATACATCACTTTTAAAAGTCGGGTAGTTGTGTTAGGTGACGTAAGTCTTAATACGTATAAGGGGCATGGGATATGTTGGAGAATTTCGGCGCCGAGGTTTAATCATGCGGTAGCTCAGTTGGCAGAGCGTAGGTCGCTGTTTCAAACCCCGCCCGCATGGAATTTTTTCATCATATTTTATTTTTTAATTTAATAAGAGAAAATTAAATCAAGAATACTTTGGTTTTTAGACGAAGTGAACAAAAAGAAGAAAGGTCAAGAGGCGACATCTGCCGACAAAGATAAGGAAGCGACGTCACCGCAGAATGAGAAAGTGAGTATTATATATTTTTTTATTTAACGAAGTGTTTTTTTTTTAAATTAGCTTTGGTAAGTCTGGGTCCGGTTTTCTGTTAATTTTAGGAAATTATAAGTCTAGCCAGATTTTGTAAATCAAACTACTGAACCTTTTGTGATGAAATTTAAATGAGACCAACTTGAAAGCATACCGTCTCAAACAAAAAAGAAATTTTGTAAATATGACGGAGTTCTGAAGTAACAAACATAAAAATAAATAAATATATACGGACAAATCACACAGATTGAGCTAGCCCCAAAGTAAGTTCGAGACTTGTGTTTTGGGATACTAACTCAACGATACTATATTTTATAACAAATACTTATAATATTATACACATCCAAGACCCAGGCCAATATGAAAAGATCATTTTCCATCTTGACCTGGCCGGGGATCGAACCCGGTCACTCCGTGTCGCAGACTGGCGTGTTGACCGCTGCGCCACGGAGCTAGTAAAAAAAAACATACAATGGAATTGATATCGTCCTTTTTTGAAGTCGGTTAAAAATAACTTTACATTTGTTCAGTCGCCCACGGAGGACGCCGCAAAAACCCAAGAGCAAAATGATGCTCTTCCTGTTGATGAGAAGGTATGATGTCGACATGAGTGGACCGTTGTGTGTTGTTATTGTTTAGTTTTAATATTTTTTTAAGGGGCGTCTTAGCCCGTCTATAAAAACTACTTTTTCGATGGGACCAATGCTGGGAAGTAGATTATTATTTATTTACTAGCTGTTGCCCGCGACTTAGTCCACGGCAATTTCTGTTATTATGATTAATTCGTTTTTTTATTAGTAAAGATGAAGAATTTTCCCCCGTTTTCAAAACATTTTTTGTTGATGCTTCGCTCCTATTGGTCGCAGCGTGATGTTTTATAGCCTAAAGCCTTCCTCAATAAATGGACTATCCAATACAAATAATATTAGTATAGATTAACATTCCTGCACTAAGTGTTGAACCAATTTGAATGAAAATGTTAGAAATATCTTCGGGTTCCCAGCATTGGTCCCATAGAAAAGATTGTTTGTTTTGATGGGCCTAGTCACCGTATCAAGGGAAGAAGTGAAGATAAATACATCCGGTATAACATATTCAAGGCTTCTCCTACATTGACGTGACCACCTGATACTAGATTTGTGGTCGTGACCTAAAGTTAAGAGGAAATAGCAGGGCAGTATTTCCATACAAGCGTAGTCCCCTGATTCGTCGCCGAATAGTAACAGTAGCGCTACGATATTTTACAAAAAAATCTATGGTTTTTGTTTTGTTTTTTGTTTTATAAAACTTTATTGTACTAAGGGCATTACAAAATGTCACACAATTTGTACAAAAGGTGGACTTATCCCAAGAGGGATCTCTTCCAGTCAACCAGTTGGACAAAGGATAATTAAAAGTAAAACAGCAGGTAGAAGTAAGTACAAAAAAAGAACAATTAATATTTAAAAATTTTAAAATATACTATTGAAAAATAATATAATAAATACATATATAAATATATATATATATATATATACTCAATGAATGTTAGAAATCTATAAATGACTTTCTCACTTTATTTTTAAAGGACACGGGACAAGGGTTATATTAGCATGTCCCTATGTTTGATTTTTTCATAGTTTAATTATTAAATCAGATATAATAAATAAATATATACGGACAAATCACACAGATTGAGCCAGCCTCAAAGTAAGTTCGAGACTTGTGTTATGGGATACTAACTCAACGATACTATATTTTATAACAAATACATATATAGATACACATTCAAGACCCAGGCCAATCTGAAAAAGATCATTTTCCATCTATACCTGACCGGGGATCAAACCCGAGCACCCTCGTGTCGCAGGCTAGCGTGTTAACCACTGCGCCACGGAGCTGTCAAAAAAATATGAACCTTCAAAAGCCTGAAAAATATATAAGAATTTCCGTTGTGTTCAAACATCAAGAAAACAAATTTGACGCGATTATATTAGAAAAAGAGAACATATAAACACAGTCATATTTGAAATTTACTGATTTATTTCTTTTCACAAACTTTTATTTAACTTGCAATGCATGTATGTAACTATGTTTGTTCGGGTGCAATCTTAAAACTCAATTTTGAAGCATGTATACTCGTTTAGTTTGGTTGACAATGCATGGTTAGCTGTGTGACGTCATTCTAAATCCAACATGGCGGAACACCCAAGATGGCGGACTAGCTATTTTTGATGCACTTCGACAATATGGGTATACCATATAAATTAAAGGGCTCGCTGAAAATAACTCGAAACATAAAAGCTTGTTTTTAAAAAGTTTTTTTACTTTTAAATTTATTTCAGGTAACAACGGAGCCGGGCAAAAAGGAATCCGCAATGAATTCGGAGATTTTCAATCTGGATTCCGATGATGATGATGTCCCATCGCTAGCTAATGGTAACGATAAAGATAAATTATTCAGAACTATTATTAGATGAAGAAATACGATCATCATTCCAGCCGAAGAAGCAGTGGACACTGCTGGATAAAGGCTTCCCATGGATTCTTTATTCCATGGGAGGATAATGCCATGCTCACCACGCTTGGCAGGCGGGTTGGCGAGCGCAGTTTCTTTGGCTTCTTGTGCTTCCGATGCTGCTGCCCATCCGAAGCATATTTAAGCTGGGAAAGGATAGGAATTTGTTGGATCTGGGAAGGGAATGAAGATATTGGGATACTACTCATTGGGAGAAAGCAAGAAGCAGCTCGGGCGGCCGAGCGCGCACACCCGATGCCATAGCTGCAAAAGAAAGAAGATATGGTTCAAAGAAATAAGATATGGTGAAAAATCCACACACGCAGGTTTAAGAAGCCAAAGAAATTGTTGAAACCCTTCTGCCAAGCGTAGCTAGTATGGCAATATCCTTACATGGAACGAAAAATCCTTGAAAGAGGCCATTGTCCAGCAGTGGACTTCTAGCGGCTGGAATGATGATGATGAAGTCTGGAACATTCCTTCTAGATTTTATCCTACTATTGCAAATGCGAAAGTGAGTTTGTTTGTTATGCCTTCACGCCTATCTACTGAACCGATCGTCATGAAATTTTGCATACCCATTGTTTGGGGTACGGAGGACGGGTGTACATTTTATCCCGGGAAAAAGTACTGTCCGAGGGATCGACATTGACGCGTGCAGAGTCGCGAGTGAAAGCTAGTAAATCTATATATTTATACGAACAACTTAGCATTTTCGTCCTATGCTACTAGACTCTGTCTACCCCGTAACAGATAAAGAATAGGGGATCGGACTAAACAAAAATATGGCCTTCTTATAGATTACTAGCTTTTGCCCGGAGCTCCGCCCGCGTCAATGTCGATCCCTCGGGAACAGTACTTTTTCCGGGATAAAATGTATCCTATATCCTTGTCCGTACCCCAGATAACGTGTATGCAAAATTTCATGATGATCGGTTCAGCAGTTACAACGTGAAAGCATAACTAACAAACAAACTCACTTTCGCATTTATAATATTAGTTAGGATTCAAAAATATTCGATACGTATTTTGTACTCTTAATAAATTAAGAAATAAAATATGGTCAAAATATGTCATGCGGGCGGGACCTAGGTCTATGTACGACCTATGCTCTGCCATCTGAGCTATAAGGGGAAATGGGATATGGTGGAGAATTTCGGCGCCGAGATTGAATTGTGCGGTAGCTCAGATGGAAGACCATAGGTCGTACATAGACCTAGGTCGCCGGTTCAAGTCCCGCCCGCATGAAATATTTTCACCATATTTTATTTCTTAATTTACTAAGAGTATATCAAAATAGCATTGTGAATGCAAAATAAACACTTATCAAAATACGTATTTTTTCTTTTTATTCCTATTTAAAAGCTTACGTAGATACATTGGTTTAAAATATCGCATGACGTCAGACGTGGGTACGTTTTATACTAACAAGTGACGTATTTAGCCCCCATTCCTGAACTTTAATGCGCTATTATATCTATAAGTCTTGTAATGTTATTTCGAAGAAGCAAAAAATACGGGTCGAATATTTTTTTTTATTATAAAAGGCGGACTAAATATTTAATCTCTTCATACCTTGTCCGATCCCCTATTGGTCTGTATCCGTATAATTTCTTTCCAGAAGTAATAATCGAAGACAAGCCCGAATCGAATAAGTGCATAAACCCGTCCTGTCGAAGCGGCTCACGTACCACGTACGTGATAGCTGACGCGGCTGCTCGAGCTTACTTCGATGCTGATAAGAAGAAAAAGCATAAAGTGTGCTTGACTTGCGCTGAAGCGGTCGCTGAGAGAACCAAGGTAAGACTTGACTTGTGGTCTCATTGATGTTTATGAGCTTTGTTTAGCTTATATTTCCTAAGTCGCGTCTTACGACATCCACGGGAAGACTTGGAGTGGTCCTATGCTACTCTGACGGATACCACATAGCTTAATGTATGTTATCCTATAACATTAAAATACATGAATAAATAAATAGATAAGAAGTCAATAAGACCGGGTCGATAATTCGGTTTCGATAGATGCGTAGCAAGGATGTCTATGTACAGTCAGCCAAGGAGATACCTGACCCCGCCATCTACCTATATCTTAAATTATCTTCTTATTTAAAAATAATATTAATATGAAAATATATATTCAGAAAGATAATTAAGACTTCTTGAATATAATTTTTCATGTTAATATTACTTTTAGTTTAAGAGAAAATTCAAGATATAGGTAGATGGCGGGGTCAGATATCTCCTTGGCTGACTGTACATAAAGCAAGTTCTCATGTATTGGCACGAACGTTTGATATGCTTTTTACGATGTATATCTGCATATTGTCACGTTACCACAAAAATATGAATAAATAAATAAATAAATAAGAAGTCAATAAATGACCGGGTCGACCCTTCGGTTTCGATAGATGCGTAGCAAGGATGTATATGTACATATCTATTCTTTTTTAACAGAGCCTAGTGAACGGCATCAAGGATTTCACTCCTCTCCTAGAGCTCGACCTTCGGAAGGTGTCGTCTGAGACCGTGGAGATTTCCGACTCTGATTCAGACAACGATGAGATTGAGACCATACAGCAAGATATACTGGGCGAGAGCGGCGCGAAGTGAGTTATACTATACATGGGGAAAATTTGATCGTTCTGGACCCTTAACGGAATGATTCAGCCCGTCGATATAAACAACTTTTCCTGTGGGACCAATGTTCGGAAGTCATAAATTTTTTTAACGTTCCCATAAAAATTGACCGGGCGGCCAAAGTTTTTTGTATGGAACTGCACATTTTTTATAGTTCTCAGCATTGGTCCCATAGGAAAAGTTGTTCATATCGACGGGCTGAATCACCCCTTTAAGGAACTAGAACGATCAAAATTTCACCGTGTATAATGATACTAGTGGCCATACGAACGGGACGGACGAAATCAAAGTATGCCGCTTTGACTTCGTGCGTCCCGAGAAATTAAATTTGTTGATTCAAGCGCCACCTACCGGGTCCAATTAAATAACTTAATATATACGGACAGATCACACAGATTGAGCTAGCCTAAAAGTAAGTTCGAGACTTGTGTTATGGGATACTAACTCAACGATACTATATTTTATAACAAATACATATATATTTACACATCCAAGACCCAGGCCAATCTGAAAGAGATCATTTTCCATCTTGACCTGACCGGGGATCAAACACGGGCACTCTCGTGTCGCAGGCTGGCGTGTTAACCGCTGCGCCACGGAGCTCGCCAGTTGTGTTTGTTGTGTGTGCATTGATGTTCACGTCATCATTCTGGAATGATGATGTGAACATCAATGCACACACAACAACAAACAAACAAACCGTAAGATGTCCACTGCTGGACAAAGGCCCCTCCCAAGGATTCTTGGTTCTATGGGAGGATATTGCCATATTCCGAACTGGTGTAGGGAAATGCCAGGAAAACCGAGTTGGGGGGGGGGGGGGTTTCTCCAGCAATGACCTTTCTCACTACGATGATGATGATGATGACGATAACACACTTGACCTTGATTTTCACAACAAAGCCTTTTTTATATGCCATATCATTGAAACGCTACGTTTATCTCAGGTTCTTGGAAGAACACTTGGCTGACGTCATCAACGAAACGTGGCTCAAATACAAGCTGGATGAGCGACTCGGCGACGCTCAGAGCGATCTGGACAAAGAGCTTGAAAAGCTGGAAGGTAAGGACATAAATATATAACTCTTTAACTGAGAAATAACGCCATACTTACTTAAATTCTTTTTTAATAGCATTACGATGCTCGGTATATTATTAAAAACAATTTAAGTAAGTAAAAAGCTTTCTTCAATTTAATCAACTTTCTATTCATCGGATATGAATGAAGTAGAATAACACCCCATTAAATAGTGGGTAGTATTGAAAAAGCACGCATGCTTGAAATGCGTATACCTTACGGGGTAATATGTGATGAGAGAATTTGACGCGGTGATTCGAAGTCACGGTGGTGTAATGGTATCACACTTAGGGCGTATTCATGCATCCTTGAATTCATGAATGAATGAATTAATGAATGATGACTTAGGGCGCAAACCTAAGGGACGTGGGTTCGAATCCTACCTGTGGCCGAGTTCTTTTTCATCACATATTTTCAATTTTAATAACGCCAAAATCTTGGCAATTGAGCGCGAGAAATCAGAGTAAGGTGGGATTTCTCGACCAACAATTTGTGGTTAACCTCTCTAGAGAGGTCGCATGGAAGGGGTTTTATTGTGTGTGTGTGTGATTTGTCACTATATATTTATTAATTCATGCGTACTTAAACATCAGTATACGAGAAACGCGTTTGTTGCAGTTGATTATTGTACAGTGGTATGGTGGTATTGAAATTGTATATATTTTAATGTTGCATACTATTTTCAGTTTTGTTTGAATGGAATAAGGTTGATATTTAATTACCACTTAAAAAGTCCTCGAGTATTTTCCTGCCTAGTCTGAATTGACTCTTAGTGTGTGTCTGTAAATCCGACTCGCTCTTGACAAGTTTTATTTTACAGCGCAGAGCAAAGAAATTGACACAATGCTGAACGAATGTCAAGTCGCAACGGATCTCCTACGGAACCAACTATACGCCACATTCGAGCCGGAGAGACGCGAGCTTACTGCTATATGCATCGTGGACACGCCCATGGACAAAGTAAGTCTATCGGACACATTGAATTAGAAAAACTATGGAAGCAGCATTACGCTCAAAAACTGACACCACGCAAAGTAGATCAAAGCGGGCGGGATTTAAAAAGTAGATTTTTTCGCGAACTAGCCTGCCTCGCGCTCCGTGACGGAAGGACGCGTCGATAAAAGCATTTAACGACATATTTTTTGTGAATATCGGCGAAATCTTAACAAATAAATAAATAACAATTACTTCTTGTGTGGTAAAGTGGTGCAGGAAACGCAAGGAAAAACGGAAAAGTGACACTGGAGTAACTTATCATCACACTCGACAGTAGGTAGGGTAGCTTGCGGCGAGCTGCTAGCCTACCTACCTCCGCTATGTTGACACCATAGCGTTCATTAGATATGTTGACACCGCCCCGTGACCTTGACGCGGCCAATCGCAAACTAGCTTCGTCTATGAGTGCGTAAGTTTTTCGTTATGATTCGTTATGTTTGTTGGCGTGAATGGGACTGATATTGAATCGTTAGCTGTATGAGTACGCTTCCATATTTTTTTCTAATTCAATGTACAATATGTATTATGACCCCCATTTTGTTACATGTACACTACATTAAAGTACCTTACGTTTGATACCAAACATAATATATTTAAAAAAACTAATTTATTATTAGTGATAATAATTATATCTTTCCTTTTAAACTTTCGCGCTTTAAACACACAATTATGTATATAAACGGGACTTAGCACAAACCTTTCTGTTGACGTTTCAATGGAGTAACATCCATTGTGGTCGCAACGAGACTACGTCAAAGGAAATAAATAATAATGAGTTTCGTGCTAAGTCCCGTTTATATACATAATTAAGAATTGTATTGTTATTTTTTGTTTCAGTATTCGTTCTGTGAAACTGTGCCCCCGAAAGACCTGTCGGCCCTGGATGTAAGTATTTTAACTCCCGATGTGCAAGAAGGGTGTTATTAGTTTGACGTGTCTGTCTGTAACACCGTAGCTCCCAAACAACCGAACCGATTTTTATATAGTTTATTTCTCTGAAAAGTAATGCAATCGAATGTTCTTGGCTTTATTCGATCGAAATCGGTTCAGCATGGACAAGATTTGGGGTGGTGAAAGAGGGGATGAATAGTCGAATGTATTTAAATATATACTATCAACTATCTTAACTAAGTTATATGAAAATCGATTAAACTTTATGAAATTTATGGAAAGCAAACTTCGATCAAATATAATGGTAGATACACAGTCTCATACAAAATGAAGCCTTAATAATGTCCCCGAGCCAAAACATCATGCATACTTACAAACAACGACAAAAACGGTATATACTGTAAGTATGACACTCCATATTTCTTTTTCACTTTTGACGAGTAGTTTTTGCATCGTTTCACTGACCTTCGTCATTGCGAGACGTGTGCTAGCGCGGTTTGTTGAAACTGTGGACAAAACAGCTCCGATACTCAATTAGGGCGTTGTTTTGCTGGTGCCGCTTTTCGAGCGCGAATCGTGTATCTACCATTATATTTGATCGAAGAAAGCAAAGGTAATTTAATCGAGAGTGATCTTGGCTTTATACGACGTTATTACGGCGGACTTGCGCGAGCTGGCGACAACTGGCAAGATCTAGCGCAGGACCAAAAGCGCTGGCGTTCTCTCGTGCTGAAGGCCAAGACTCACTTTGGGTCGCTGAGCCAGGATAGTAAGTAAGTAAGGTTAGCCGTGTGGTATCCGGCAGCGTACAATAGGACCACTCCAAGTCTTTCCGTGGATGTCGTAGAAGGCGACTTAGGAAATACAAGCTAAACAACGCTTAAACATCTAAGAGACCTCTCCAACCCGTCTGGCCAGTGTGGAGAGTGTAGGCCAAGTCCTCTGCCTGCTCTGGCCAAGTATGGCCCTAGTAGTACAGAGAGGGTCGTGCTCCTGTAGTGGAGACTAAAAAGGACCTGATGATGAAGTAAGTAAGTATAGAATTAACATATATTTTCTCTTGATTTTTCAGAACAACCGCCTCAAGCGGAAATCGACGGCCACAGCCGAGCAACCCGCCAAGCGGGCCGCCATACCACTGGGATACACGCCGCTCGACACGGAAGTAGGTTTTTTATGTATAATATATTATATATATATATAAATAAATAAATAAATATATACGGACAAATCACACAGATTGAGCTAGCCCCAAAGTAAGTTCGAGACTTGTGTTATGGGATACTAACTCAACGATACTATATTTTTATAACATATACATATATAGATACACATCCAAGACCCAGGCCAATCTGAAAAAAATCATTTTCCATCTTGACCTGGCCGGGGATCGAACCAGGTCACTCCGTGTCGCAGGCTGGCGATATATATATATATATATATTATATGTATGTCTTGTAGGTATATACAGGATGAAATTGAATTCATTAGCATACGTTTAAGGAGTGACTCAGACCACGAATCTGAACAACTTTCATTATGGTTTGACGGTAAACGAGCAGACGAGCCACCTGATGGAAAGTGGTCACCGTCACCCATGGACATCTGCAACACTAGAGGAGGTGTGATGCGTTGCCGACTCTTAAAATATCTGTAAACACGCCTATTAACACGTATAAGATGAGTGTGTTTGACTATTCTGCTTGATGGGAAGCAACGATGAGGTCTAGGGTGGTACATCATATCAGCCGCAAGAAGTCCACTCCTGGACATAGGCCTCAAGGATTTCCAATACGACCGGTTAGAAGCGGCCGGCATCCAGCGTTTTCCTGCGACCTTGGTCAGGTCGTCCGACCATCTGGTCGGTGGATGTCCGACGCTGCGCTTGCCGATGCGTGGTCGCCATTCGAAAACCTTTCTGCCCCATCGGCCATCGGTTCTGCGCGCTATATGGTACATTCAAACACAAATAATGCCTATTTACTCTTGCCTTGAAAATCCCTATTATAAATACTGGTGGCTTGTGGGAGGATATCCATATACCTTTTAAAGTTTACATAATACTGCAAGTAACATTATCATTGATCAACAATACAGCCGCAAAAGTCCACTGCTAGACCAGGGCCCCCAAGGATTTTTCATTCCATGGGAGGATATTGCCATACTCACCACGCTTGGCAGGCGGGTTGGCGAGCGCAGTTTCTTTGGCTTCTTGTGCGACGACGCTGCTGCCCATCGGAAGCATTGAAAAGAAAGGAATTTGTTGGATTTGGGAAGGAAATGAAGGTATTGGGATACTACTCACTCAGATGAATGGGGGAAAAGCAAGTAGCAGCTCGTGAGGCCGGGCGTACCCGATACCATACCTGCTACCACCGGACAGGCAGCTGAGGATAACACCCCTCAGCGTAATAAATATATATACAAGTCCATTTAAATTAAGGGCCCGTACTACCTCACACTGCTTTGCATGATTGACTGTTATATCAATAATAATTAAATACTCAAGTTGAAATAAAAATGCAGCAAAGTTCAGGACTAACTCTGGTAACTATATGACTCAAAAACTCGATTGCGTTAAATTTTCTCGATAGAAAAAAATTGCAAAGTTGCCTCCAAATCACGTCTAATTTACTCGGTATATAGCATTATTCACCAAATACATTAAAATTAACCTTGAAACTTTTGATTATTATTGCATTACAGATAAGGCAGCCATCATATGTTTTTCTTTTTCGAATAACCCTTGAATATTCCTAAAAAACGAAAATATTCAAAGTAGCCAACGCGTTTAGACCATCCGCGTTTGTATCGCCACGCCGCCTGGCATATGTCGGGCTCTTAAGCGCAAATATTTTAAGGACTGGGTTTCATAGGTCGAAGAAATGCTTTGGTAGCAAATTTTAAAAAATTGACACGCTAGATTTTTTTTTAATTTTTTCATACAAATTAATACTTTTTTTTATTAAAATCGATAAATCAGCTGTTTTGATCGTCTAGGTCAGTGACCCAGTATCCATAGTAGATAATAGTAAAAAGTTGTTGGCCAAGCAAGTGTTTATTTGTACACAGGGTGTTTTTTTCATTTATTTATATTTCAAAAACTAGCGTGCCGATTTTTTTATTTTGCTTCTAAAGCATTTTTCTAGCTTATGGGAGAATGCCTTTAAAATATTTGCGCTTAATTTAAATTGATCTTATATATACTAGGATTACTAGTTATTAAATGACTTGTTCTTCGGTATTTACTAGCAAACAGATTAAGATTTTTTAAAACTTATCTGATTTAATAGTAAAAGAATAAAATGGTGGGTGGCGGTCTTTCGCTCATCTAAGCCCCTTATACATTATATTTACAGGACGCGAAAACACCTGCCGAAGCTACCAATATTGATGACGATGTAAGTAAAGAGAGTAAAAAGTAAATTGTGACGCAAGCGTCTAACTTAATACTTTTTAGATGATTATACTTTTTAGGTAACGCAATATTTAGAATCCTGATGGGAACAAAGGAGTCTAAAGTAGACTCCTCAGTGTACATTGAAATTTATTTAAAAACAGGATGGAAACAGAAATATTGCGTTTCTGATTTTTTTTTCTTTCATAAAAAAGCACCTTACCTCAGTGCGTAAATTAAAAAATCATGCAACATAAAATATCCCCGCTTCTTAAGTTTTTCTTTATGACCTCTCAACCCCCAAGCGGGCCAATCGGTCCGCATAACAATAGAAAATCAATTGTGTCTGCGTTTCTCGCGCTTGACGGGTTAATAAATGTATATAGGCCAGTGAAACTCTTTAAAAATACAAGTCGAACTCTTTGGTCACGGAAATTTTCAGAATGATATCAGTGTGTAAATAAAACAAACATTTATCATAAAATACCTATCCCCAGTTATTCAGTTTTTCTTTTTAATAGATGTAACTGGCCAGTGAAACTCTTTAAAAATGTAATTCGAACTTTTTAGTCACGGAAATTTTCGGAATAATAACAGTGTGAGAATGAAACAAGCAGGCATCATAAAATATCTCCAGTTCCCGAGTTTTCCTTTTAATAAATGTAACTGGCCAGTGAAACTCTCTAAAAATATTATTCGAACTTTGAAGTCTCGAAATTTTTTAAAATGGTTTATGTGTTTATAATCAAGTTTTTTTTTTTATTACTCGTGAGTAAAAACTTATTTTAGACCCTGTTTTCAGGCAACTGTTACTCATTTTAAATTGGTTTCTGGAAAACGATTCTCGTTTAGTTTCTTGCTAATCCTAGTAATCGTTTCGTTGACAGAAAGACGTGTCAGTGGTGAAGCTGTCAGCTGAATCAGCGCCCTCGGATTTGCCCCCGCCGGGAGAGGTAACATTATTATTCAGTATTTAAGCGCATACATTAATTTGTGGGGGTCCATTGCAGCCAATATGAAATAAATTTTGTGAAAAAAAAAACAGAATACTATATTATGTTTTGCAAGGTCTTCCTGTAAGGAATAGGATATGGTGGAGAATTTCGGCGCCGAGGTTAGAACAGGCGGTGGCTCAGTTGGAAGAGCGTAAGTCGTACATAGGCTTAAGGTCGCAGGTTCAAATCCCGCCCGCTTGGAATTTTTTCACCATATTTTATTTCTTAATTTAATAAGAGTATATCAAAAATAGCATTGTGAATGCAAAATATGTATAAACAATTAAAAGATCTTCCTGTATAGTTATTAAAATACTTATAAATACTGTTTAGATTGCACGTCAACCACTGCGAGCGGGCATGTCGGTATTCGCGATGAGAAACTCCTTCTGCACTTGGGTGCCAGGCAAAATAATGGAAGTGCATCCTAAAAATGTAAGTATTTATATATTTCTTACTTTTTATTTCAGAAAAATAGTAGATTGTGACACGAGGGCCTAATATAATACTGTTACGTGGTTAGGGTTCGGGACTTGGAGTAAAACACCAAACTCTTCAGAGGGAATTTATTCACTACGGAATCCCAACACTGACTGGTCTTCCAACACGTCGAATATCCAAAACGCAAAGCACTCGTAGTTCTGGTCCGTTGCTGATGTCGTATAAATTATCACTTATCAATCGCACACAAATCACTCGTATTAGTATCGCTCACTAAGAACACTCGCGGTCAACTGATTAACGATCGCCACGTACGCTCCTTTATATACTGACTTATGGGTCTCTAGAAAGTTCCATATTCTTCCGGTCCTGATAGCCGACAACTAAAACATTCCAGAATATTCGAGTATGTGTGTGAGCGGGATAGAATACATATGTGTAAGCAAATGGAAGATGTATGAGCGCGACAGACGATTTTCGGTAAAGTTCTAGACTATTCTGTTCTAGGAGCTTCGCGACAATACTTTTTGGTTAGGGCATTATTTTGAATCAAGAGCGGAACGAAGGATATAAAGTAGACACCTGAAAGAAACGAGGGATCAGGAGTATGTTTCCCATAATTTCTTTAATAAACTATACTAACTCGCTAACTGGCGAAATAAATGTAGTAAGGCTCTAACTAAAGGACTGGTAGCCAAGGGCTGTAAAAAAAAATAAAAGGTGCCTGAGAGTCGAAGGGGTCATTCAAATATTACGTAAGCAGCAAATGGGGGCTGGGGGGCTAGGCTAATTTTTGCTGACATGGTGGGGGGAATTGCACAGTGATGACGTCAGCAACATTTAGCAAAATAAACAAATATATATACCAATGTTGCCAATGTTTACGTAAGCTTGGGGGAGGGGGCAAGATCTTTTCTTACTTTTGCTGACAAGGGGGAGGACGGGGTTAAAAATAGCCGATATATTGCTTAAGTAATACTTGAATGGCCTCGAAGTAGGGACACAAGACGCGGGACTTCCGCCGCGGCAGTCACTGCCTTGAAATCTAAGTCGCGAAGACGCATATCGTATGGCATAGCCTTTGTAAGGAGGGTAGAGGAGAACAATCTTATTTTTTTTTAAACAACGAACTAGGCAAACGGTCATTCGCCCAACCTGATCGTACGCGATTACTGTAGTCTATAGACGCGTGCTACACCAGGGGCGACACGCGTAGCCGACCATGAAGGAATCTTTAAACTCTCTTTTTGATAAACCCCATGGTGTAATCTCTCGGGAAACCTTGGAGGGAGTTATTTTCACAACTTTAGCGTTCGTTAGTTCCACATCTTATTTCGAAGTCTATTAAAAGTGTCGACCAAAAAGCAATAAATAGAATTGCAAAATCTAATCAAACAAAACAGCACTTGCGTTGAAATTGATCTAGTTGTTTAAAGGACTGAAGTGCGTTGTTGATTGTTACAAAATTGAAGCTTCCTGTTCTTGTTTATTTCTCTATCTTACATACTCTAGTAACTAGGCGCCTTCTTTCAAAATTTACCACTTTTGCAACGGCGCCACCACTATTTATTGCCTTTCGACACTTTTCCATATGCATGGTAAAATTTTGATCGTTTTGGACCGTTAGAGGGGTGACTCAGACCATCAAAATGAACAACTTTCCTATGGGAACAATACTGGGAACTCAAAAAGAAATCGACATTCCCATACAAACTGGCCGGGCGGCGTATTGTCAAACTGTATACTGACCCAGACACCCATAGTCTGTACTAAACTACGTCGTGCTCATTAAAATCACAAACAAATTGGAGCAAAGTACATACGAGCTCAGAGCAGTCTGAGACAGTTTGCACTTTGCTCGCTTGTATGTTAAGCAAACTGTGACACGCAAATATCTTTAACTAACTATACAACATGTTTCGTAATTTCCCGTAACTTTTTTATGCTTTTGCGATTTTTAGGTATCCTATCCGTGAAACTGAACAACTTTCCCAAAAAAACATACCCTATGTAAAGTAATTTAAGTTTAACCGTTGTAAGTATGACCAATGATTAATTTGAACTGTAACAACTATAGAGACTGTTAAAAAATACTATAAATGTTTCTACTTCAGTATTTATTAATTTTTCAAAGAAAGATGCACTGACACAACAAATTATACCTATTTTTAATTACAGTGTAGGTAATAATAACTCAATTAAGTCGATATTATAAGTGATCGATAACAAAGTAAATTAATGAATCAAGAACAGAAAATGGAAAATTTTCATTAAATGCCAAAACAAAAACTCAAATAACAAGAGATGGCGGCACACCACGCCTTTTGTTCTTTATTTCCCTATCGATTTTTTTTTGTTAATAATCGGAATGTGCGAAATAAAAATTATATGTTAAAAATATCAGTAAATATGCCAACTGTTTTTCTACCAGCATACTCGTACCGCAAACTAGCCAAGTGTTAATTGTATTCAAATTATTAAGGCTTACACCGATCTATAAAAAAACAGTTTTAAAGTCGGTTTATTTTTTAAAAGTAACTATTTTTACACTTTATTTAATAAACACGTGCGTAATTGCTAATAAAGTCACGACCACTGTCCAAAAAAAGGAGTAAAGGTCGCAAGCGGCGCAAGTTTTAGAAGGCGAGGCAGGGAAATAAAACCTGTCTGCACTGGCATGCATTTTGTTCTAAATTATCATGCCATTACATACTACACCAGACGCTAGATAGTATGGATGTCTGGAATCGTATGTATTTTGCTCAAGTATTTAAAGCAAAATGTATTTTGATTCAGACACTCTCTGAATAGGTATACAGTTTGCTCTTCAACTACAAAGGCAAATTGCGATCGAACTCAGAGCAACCCTGGTCTGGGTCAGTATACAGTTTGGCAATACGCGTCCGGGCGGTGGGACTCTTTTGTATGAAAATAACTAATTTTTTTGAGTTCTCAGCGTTGTTTCTTTAGAAAATGTTGTTCATATTGATGGTCTGAGTCACCCCTCTAAGGGTCCAAAACGAACAAATTTTTCACCGTGTGTACGAGCTTACCTCGCACAAATCAGCGGCACCCGGCTACATGCAAGTGGGTCGCATGTCAGCTGTTTTAACACTATAATTAGCATCAAAATATTATCATTTTCGAGATACTATCGGGCAGCTAACGAGAAAGGACCGTCACGCCCAACCAGCAAGATGTAACATATAAAGACAGTACAGTAAAGCAGTTTACTATGTGACGTGGTCTTGTATCTCCGCAACATCATCCGCCACCCAACAGCACATCACTTCTTGTACGGTGTATCGGTTAACACCATTGCCTGCACCGTACACAGTGTATAGAGACGGTTCTCCTTACCTCTACCATCCATAGCTTTTGTTTACGCAAGTATAATAGTAAAACAGGATTTTTTTTTATATCCAGCCAGGAAATCCGTTCACGATGTGCCGCGTCCGGTTCGAGATCCGACAGAAGGTCGCGACCCGTATGCTCGCCGCCCGCTGCCTTGCCTACCTGCAGCCTGCTGAGGCCAGGCTCACGATCGGTGAGTGACGCCTTAGATACAAACACTACAGCCTCAGAACAAGACCCATCCCCCAACCCCCACCCGCCTAATTATTAGACGCGACTGCTAAGTTTTTGGCCTAAATAGCCTATATCAATACTAATAATAAAACAGGCCGTGTGGTTCCGGCAGAGTAGAATAGGACTCCTAGTCTTCCCATGGAGGTCGTAAGAGGTGACTTAGGAAATACAAGTTAAACAAAACTAAATCAATGAGACCTTTCCAACCCGTCTGGCCAGCGTGGAGAGTGTAAGCAAAATCCTCTGTCTGCTTCGGCCAAGTATGGCTCCGGTAGTGCAGAGAGGATCATGCTCCTGCAGTGGAGACTAAAAAGACCTGATGATGATGATTAAATCAAAGAGTGTACATTTAATTGCCGGGCGTTTGTCGCCAATATTGCAAAGAAATTATTAAAATTGAAAGACCTGATGATGATACTAATAATTAATCTGTTAGGGTTGGCGACGACGACACGACTTAAAAAAAAAATTAAAAGTTATTTTTATTGCAAGAGTTTAGAAACGGATACAGAATTCACAACAGTTTCGTAAATTTTTATTTAATTCATTAAGTTCTATCAGACCTGGTAGAACAAACGCTGTTGTTTATAATGTTAGTTCTCTTGTCCTGCGAGTTTATCAGTGTTTTATAAATAACCTTGTAGAAATGTTCATCGTTCGTACATTATCACAGGTACCCGAGTCATAGCGCTGTCGCAAGAAAACGCCAAGGCTGAGGAAGCTAACGTGAAGAAGACGTTCTACTCTGGGATAGTCGCCGAGATACCCAACCCTGTCAATAGTTACAGGTAAATTTTACCCTCTTACCCCCGAACCATAGATTTTAATACAAATATCTGCCGTCAGTAGCCTAGGTGGCTTAATTGGAGCATTGATATGGCTATAAATTGATTTCGATATTTCATTTACAGTTTATATAGATGACATGGTCTCGTAAAGTGTTTTTGTTTATTTGTTGTTCGTATGTGTAAGTTGCCAATACTGGTATCAGGTTTTGTCAAGCTGCCTTAAGGCATCTAACATAGTTCAACGTGCTTTCCAAAGCAGTGAGGAGCTCAAGATATTTTTATGCTACTTATGGTAACCCGTCCCAGTAGGGATCACGCCCGGGGTTACTTTACTTATGAGTAAGCGCTAATAACACTTATGCACATTAGGCTATCCAGCTGCTCTTTATTTATGCTTTTATTCAAGTTTCAGCCCAACCGGATTATATAATTAGTGAGAAACATATGGGATGTTTCTCACTAATTTAATTGTGTTTCTCAGTCTTGTTACCTTAGTTTTTTTATCACATTATTTACAAAATATACATGTATAAATTTGTAATGTTATAGGTATCTAATCTTCTTCGACCACGGCTACGCGCAATACGTGCATCATCGCGATGCGAGAGTGGTGTGCGAGAGTGCAAACTTGGTGTGGGAGGAGGTACACCCAAACTCGAGGGAATTTGTGAAACAATATCTTTTGGCGTATCCTGAACGGCCCATGGTGCGACTACACGCGGGTCAAAGCCTCAAAACCGAGTGGAATGGTAAGAATATTGGTACTTTTAGAAGTATATAGAATTCCTTTTATTTTTAAGTATGTTTAGTCATTTATACGAATTTCAATTCGTATATCATATAGATGAATTTCACTAGAATTTTGCAATTTATATAACATATTTCCCTTGAATTAGATAATTTATAATTTTTAATTTTCCTATTAGTAATATTGTTATTTATAGTTATTTTTAGTTGAGACATGTGTCTCAATTAGGTTTTTCTGAAAATAGGGAAAAAGGAATCCTGGTGGACTCACTCAAATCATCATGTCAAAGTCAAATATCATTTATTCATCATACTTTAGATATCATTTAGTGAACGTTAACATTTATTGTACAGCAAAATATTGTTGACGTTGATTTACTTACAGCTAAGTTTAGAGAAAAAATTCATGCGAATTTGCAAAAGGCATGCATGTGCAATGTACTTAGATTTTTTAATACAACAAAGTAGGCAAACAGGCGTACGGCCCACCTGTTGTTGCGCGCCTATGGACGCTTGCAACACCAGGGGTAACCGTCGCCGACACTGAAAAAATATTTTTACGCGCTTTTTGAAGAACCCCATGTTGTAATCTCTCGGGAAAACCATATCTCGGATTTCGTTCCACAACTTTAGCCGCTTTAGGTGTTTCATACACAGTATAAATAGATAGAAGATAGATATAAGAACTACACCCTTGAAATTAGTTATGCTTCTGGTTTTAGGAGAGTCGTAAAAGAGAGTACGTTCTTACGTAGCCAAAAACCTAGTTTATAAGTGTTTCTAAATTTACTACGGGTTTAAAAATAAAAGATGGAAAATAATCTTTTATTAGATTGGCCTGGGTCTTGGATGTTTATCTATTTATATGTATTTGTTATAAAATATAGTATCGTTAAGTTAGTATCCCATAACACAAGTCTCGAATTTACTTTGGGGCTAGCTCAATCTGTGTGATTTTTCCGTATATATTATTTATTTATTTATGTTCTGCGTTAAATAAATTTCTCCACTATTCCAGGAAAATGGTGGGTGACCAAGGTCCTGCAAGTGGACGCGTCTCTCGTAGAGGTCTCGTTCGAAGACAACCGAAGCGAGTGGATCTATCGAGGATCCACCAGACTAGCCCCACTATTCCTGGAGCTACAGGCTGCTGAGAGGCAGAGGTCCCGGCCTTTGCCTAGGAGCAACCAGCGCAGAGTGAGTTTAATCTTACGTTCATGGTCTAATTTTTGTTTAACTAACAGTTTTTCCTTTTTCGAATTTTGTGTTTGATAATTTAACACTTTCAAGTATGATGTTAACAAAACGATCATTATCCTTATGAACCGTATTTTAGTTTTTCGTAAACGAGAAATCCAGATATTGACTTTTTCTCAGGCGAGAAATCTATGTTATTACGTTAAGATGCCTTTTTTTAATTTTCTATTATGTTGTTACCAGATGAATATGCCTTACGTGGAGTACACACGTTCAGAAGAGCAGAATAAGGTCGAAGCGGCCGCGGCGGCGGAGAAAGCGAGACAGGAACAACACAACGAGGTAAACTCTATCTCTCATCCTAGTTTGTTCCTAAGGGCTCCTCAACTGTGGCGCATTGAAGCCAGATATTCACAAGTAATATAGCTAGTTATTTTATTGCTAGAAGCAGGCTCACTGGTCAAAGAGCGTGACTTATGAGCGAAAGGTCTTGGCATTGGTCCCATAGGAAGAGTTGTTTATATCAACGGGCTGAATCATCTCTTTAAGGGTCCAGAACGATCAAAATTTAAAATTCTTCTTCTTCTTATCGTGTCGACTCGGGCGAATTAAATTTGTGTTAACCAGAACTCTGCCACTAAGACAGCGTTATCAGTGGCATTGTATAGGTCCTCGCGTGTGCAGGTTGTAGGACACGGAGGGCAAGACAACAGGTGTGCCATGGACAGGAAATATCAGAGCTGTAACCCCACCTACTCATGTTCTCCTTGCTTCGGCCGACTTGAGTCCGGAGTCTGTTCAAGGACTTCCATGTAGCCCAAGGTAGATCATGACCAGGGGGGAGATGCTCCATCAACGGGATGATAGACGCTGTTGGATATCTCTCCTTCCAGATATTAAGCCTTGATTTAGAGACTTCGGCAGACAAATGGGGCACTTCTTTTACAAAGCTATGCCGGCTCTTCAATCTTTGAGGAACCGGCACGTGATGGTGTAAAGGGTGTCGGTCAGTTTCCTTTTTGGCTCTTTCAAGGGAGCTGGCCACGTCTCTACGAACGTCCGGAGGAGCTATACCAGTCAGTGGATACAGCTTTTGACAATTTAAAATTAATAATAAATAAATAAATATATACGGACAATTTACACAGATTGAGCTAGCCCCAAAGTAAGTTCGAGACTTGTGTTATGGGATACTAACTCAACGATACTATATTTTATAACAAATACATATATAGATACACATCCAAGACCCAGGCCAATCTGAAAAAGATCATTTTCCATCTTGACCTGGCCGGGGATCGAACCCGGTCACTCCGTGTCGCAGGCTGGCGTGTTGACCGCTGCGCCACGGAGCTAGTCATTTAAAGTTAAAATTGTAACTCATGTATTCAAATAAATATGTGTGATTGTGATTGTGTGGTCCAGGAGATGCGTCGGCAGCGTGCCGTGGCCAAGAAGTCCACGGCCCTTCCCACACCGCTCACGCCGGCCTCGCAGCCTAACCTCGACAGCGTCACCAGCAGGGTCGTGGTGAGTTCATACACGTCTCTATCTCTTACAGGTTAGGCAGAGCCGAAGGTCGCTACACCAAAGCCCACGTTTATAGGCTAGTTTCCTTAATGATATTTCATATAAAAAACCGGTCAAGTGCGAGTCGGACTCGCGCACTAAGGGTTCCGTACATCTATACTAATATTATAAAGCTGAAGAGTTTGTTTGTTGGTTCGTTTGTTTGTTTGAACGCGCTAATCTCAGGAACTACTAGTTCAAATTGGAAAATTATTTTTGTGTTGGATAATCCATTTATTGAGGAAGGCTTTAGGCTATTAAACATCACGCTGCGACCAATAGGAGCGAAGCATCAATAAAAAATGTTATGAAATCGGGGGAAAATTATTAATCTATCTAAGAAAAAACGAATTTATCATAATAACAGAAATTGCCGCAGACGAAGTCGCGGGCAACAGCTAGTTATATATAATAAGTTTGAAATTATTAAAAATATTTTTATTGCATGATGTACAAAAAAATTTTTACTTTTCGCAGTCTTTCCTATATATGTGCTATAAGACGTTGCTTCGTACCAAATTTCAAGATTCTGAGTTCATGGGAAGTGCCCTGTAAGTGTTGATTCCCTTGGGAATATCGAAAAAACACGAAATATTGCGGCATAACCAGCTGTAACTTTTGATTGCGTTGTCTTAGAAGTTTGATTTTTTCACAACTCCAAGGTACTGTCCCTTGACCTGAGTATTTGATATGAATTCCAGCTTGATACCTGTACGCGTTCCTGAGAAAAATGATCTTGACAGACAGACAGAAAGACACAAACGGACAACCGAGTGATCCTATGAGGGTTTCTTTATTTTCTTTTGAGATGCGGAACCCTAAAAACAAATTACTGTTTCCTTCACAGTATTACACGCCAAAGAACGCAGTGAAACCACTCAAGATGACACAACATACATGTTCACCGAAGTGCAAGCGAAGCGACGTACTAGCGCTCAAAGATCTCAGGACGTACAACCCATTGGCCAAACCCCTGCTCAGCGGTTGGGAGCGGTAAGAAAATCTAAGTATTACAGACACTTATCTTAATAAATTAAGAAATAAAATATGGTGAAAAAACATGCGGGTGGGACTTGAATAGGCGACCTTGGTCTATGTACGACCTATGCTCTGCCATCTGAGCTATCGCACGATTCAATCTCGGCGCCGAAATTCTCCACCATAAAAAATATGAATTTTTTCATCATTAAATTTTTTCTTAATTATTTCTTAATTTATTAAGAGTATATCAAAATAGCATTGTGAATGCAAAATAAAACACTTATAAAAAATATTACAGACACTTGTTTGTTTTTCGTGTGTGAGTAAATAAATAAATATATAGGGACATATCACACAAATTGAGCTAGCCCCACAGTAAGTTGTGAACTTGTGTCGTAGGATATTAACTTAACGATACTATATCTTGTAATAGATACTTATATAGATAAACATCCAAGACCCAGGTCAATCTGAAAAAGATCGTTTTCCTTCTTGACCTGACCGGGGATCGAACCCGAGCACCCTTGTGTCGCAGGCTGGTGTGTTAACCACTGCGCCACGGAGCTCGCCAAGATATAGGTAGATGGCGGGGTCAGGTATCTCCTTGGCTGACTGTACGCCATTTTAGACAAATTACACTGATAAGGCCGGGTCGATGTGCATTTATAAAGCAACAAAGGAAATTGTTACAACTGGTGTCAATTTCAAGTTGCCTAAAGGCTTCTTCTTGTGCTTTTCGAGTCGAAATGTTTCATTTGATTACTTTTCTATTGACCAGTATTTGGCTACGGTATTGCCTTTTCATTTTTTATTCATTTATTCATCCATAGCAAAACACTTATTCAATAACAGACATTCATTAGCCTCAATTCAGGTCTTGTACCGTGCAAGTAGTGGGGCAGTAAGGGCACGACAGAAGGTGAGAAATGAACTGTTTGGCACCGCAGTCACACAAACTGTTGGTCGAGAAACCCCATCTAACTCTGTTTTCTCGACATCTCGCATCGACCGCATAATAAAGCATGTGTTCATGTCAGGATGTGCACGCTGACTGAATGAACGCTTTACGAATCCTGCACGATCGTGCAAGATTGATACACGCGTGTACCGCCTACTTGGCAATTCTATCTTGATATATTTTTGTGCCTGCCTGCCTTGCCCGGAATGGAAATGCTTGAATCGACTAAGAACCCTAGTCGGCCGCAGCCAGGATAACCTGGTCCGGTGGGACTATAGAGAGTCTGCAAAAAATATCTGCAACTGTGGTGTATCTTCCCAGACCATGACACATCTATTATTGTCACGCCCAGCGTGCCCTAAGACCTGTATATTGGAGGACCTATACATGGCGACAGAAAATGCAATACAATTTTTTTTTCTTTTTATGTATATCCGACGGCAAACGAGCAGACGAGCCACCTGAATTCCTTTTTCGCCCAATTGCACAGTATTGGGCGAAAAAGGAATTTGATCATCGATTCAATAAGAAAAAGACTGGTTACTTATTTGTATACCTTTAACTTGTTCCACAGGCAAATCGTCCGCTTCAAGGGCCACAAAGAGGTCATGTACCGAGCGCCCTGCGGCCGCAGACTGCGGAACATGCGAGAGTTACATCGATATCTGCGAGCCATACAGTCGGACATGGGGGTAGATCTCTTCGACTTCGGCGCCAACACCCACTGCCTGGCCGAATTCGTGCTCAATAAATGTCTGGTCGGCAAAAAGGTGAGTCTTTCGAGTTTTTTTTTAAGTGGAAATTTTTTAACGGCTTTGTGCACTTTGTGGGATGGGTAAAAAACTTCTATTGTTATATCTATTGCGTCTGGTCCAGTGTCTGTGAATGAGTTAAGTGAATTTTGGATTTGAAATTTTTCACCATATTTTATTTCTTAATTTAATAAGGATCGGTAAAAAATGTTAAACTCGCATCAGGACACGTGACCTTATCGAAAATTCGTAAGACAGACGCGTGACCTGAGACCGCCGGTGCGGCGTAGAGGAGTAAGTAATATCCCCCTCTCTTTCTACCGCGCGGAGTTTTCACTTTTGCCGGCACTCCCGGAGTGCAAGCCGTTGTTTTTTTTTAAAGTGAAAACATTTTTATGCGCGTTGAACATTTGAGATGGGGAAAAAAACTATTAAACTCGCGACACTGTTACCCTTACTGAAAGAAAACCCTGTCCGATCCTTAAAAGAATGATTCAGCTCGTCGATATGAACAACTTTTCCTGTGGGATCAATGCTGGGAACTCCAATATTTTTAAGAGTAACTTCTTTATGCACTTTTTGGGATGTGTAAAAAATTTTATATTAGCATCTGGACACATGATCTGATCGAAAATTCGTAAGACGGACACGTGACATTCCATGTTTTCACTTCTGCCGGCACTCCCGGGGTGCAACCTGTTTTTTTTTTATGACGTTCCCATACTAAGAGACCGGGTGGCCGAACTTTTTTGTTTGAAAATGTAATTTTTAGCTAAACAGTGGCGCCAACTTGTAAGCCGTAGCTAGTGTTGTGCCGTGCTCGAAATTTTCGAGAACGGGTCGAAATTTTTTCCCGAGAATTTCAATAACTTATTGAGAAATTCTCGAGAATTATTGGAATTTTCTTACAAATTTCCGTGATTAGGATTTAAGAGAACAGAGAATTTCACATCACTAGCGTAGCCCTCATTGAACAAATTAATTTGTATTATTTTCCCAACAGGATCTCTCTCACGGCAAGGAGAACGTGCCAGTTCCCTGCGTGAACTACTATGACGAATCGTTACCGGAGTTCTGTTCGTACAACACTGAGCGGACGCCCACTGCTGGGGTCCCACTCAATTTGGACCCAGAGTTCTTGTGTGGCTGCGACTGTACTGACGATTGTGAGGTGAGCTTTCTTAGATTTGATTGACTGATATCTTTTTCTTTAAAAGATCTCACGTGAATATTCTTATGTGTGTTTTTGGGGTTCCATACCTCAAAAGTAAAAAACGGAACCCTTATTGGGATCACTTCGTTGTCCGTGTGTCTGTTAAGACCTTTTTCTCAGGAACGCGTGGAGGCATCGAGCTGAAATTCATATCAAATACTCAGGTCTACTGTCCCTTGGAGCTGTGAAAAATCAAATTTCTAAGCCAACGCAATCAAAAGATATGGCCGTTTATGCCGCAAATTTACGACATTCGCAAGGGAATCAAAACCAAATTTACTATATATTCAATTTCAATATTCTGAGTTCACGTGAAGTACTCTGTATACTTCACGTAAACTCAGAATCTTGAAATTTGGTAATCCTTATAGCACAGATCAAAGAAAAATTGCGAAAAGCATAAATTTCTAGTTATTTTTTTTTATTTGTTCAATAATTTTGGCAGAGTCTATTTGCCCAACTTATAAATAAATCCATGGAAGATGGTAATTTACCTGATGATTGGAAAGTCGCAACGGTCGTTACAATTTACAAAAAGGGGGATAAACTTGAACCTTTAACTTCAGGCCTATAAGCCTAACCAGTATAATTTGTCGTAACATGGAAAAGAATTTCTATCTGGTGGGGAAGTTATTAAAATGAACAACATGGATTTGTGCCAAAACGGTCAATAGCAACCAACTTATTGCAATGCGTGGACCAATGGGTAAGAAATCACGATAATGGTGAAGATGTGATATACCTAAATTATGAAAAAGCCTTTGACCGTGTACCCCTCCGAAGACTTATACTCAAGCTTGAGCATTTGGGTACACGCGGGAAACTACTAGCGTGGATCACTGATTTTCTAAGTGACAGATCTTTTTGTGTGAGAGTGAGAAGTACCATTTCAAATCCACGACCTGTTCTTAGTAAAGTACCTCAGGGTTCCGTCCTTGGACCGTTACTTTTTGTTCTATACCTGACAGATCTCAAGCATACAATAAAACTTCCGTTCTCACTATTTGCTGATGATTCAAAATTTTATGGCAATCCTAACTCACAGTTTCAGGACATACAAAAAGGACTAGGATATCTTTTGGACTACAGACTGGCTACTAACCCTTAATCTAGACAAATGCACAGTCCTACATATGATGATGATGATGTGGTCCTGTGGTCCCTTGTCATGGACATAGGGCTCGCAGAAGAATTCTCCACTTCTCACGTTCCTACATATAGTGAAAAAAATCCTCGTCGACATATTATCTTGACAATCGGCAGCTGAATCCTGTGAAATCACAAAAAGCTCTTGGCATCACCATTACCACCAATTTGAAATGGGAAACACATATAGTCAAGAAAACAAATTCTATGTTATATTTTACACGCAAATCCTTCACAAATATAACATCGAAAACATTCGTCAAACTTTATATGTCATATATAAGACCGCTGTTGGAGTTTGCCTTCGTAATTTTGGACCCGTATTTTAAGAAAGATAACGCTTCTAGAGAATGTACAGCGTAGAGCTACAAAATTGGTAAAGTCATTGCGAATTAAGATTAAAAGAACTGAACCTCATAACACTTGAGCGGCGCAGAAGAAGGGGCAATTTAATTGAGACCTACAAGATACTAAGAGGATATTATGATGTACCTGATCTGCAAGGCCTATTCCAATTTTCAAATTTAAACAAGCGTCTCAGAGGTCATTCGCAAAATCTGTGTGGCACGAAAGCCAACAAGAATCCACTGCTACATTTTCTAACCAGCCGTGTGGTCAGAGATTGGAACAAACTTCCAGTAGAAACTATAAATGTCTCATCAGGAATGGAACTCCCACCATATTGGGAAAACGCCAATCACTAGATAAAGCGAAATTTGTTTCCAGGACAAATCAAAATGCGCGTGCTGGAAGATGACATTAGAGGGCGCGCGCACCATCGGGCTACAGGGAGCCGGCGTCGGCTACCACTACAAGCGACTGCCCGAGCCCCTGCCCTCCGGCATCTACGAGTGCAACGCCAGGTGAGACAGCTACCACTACAAGCGACTGCCCGAGCCCCTGCCCTCCGGCATCTACGAGTGCAACGCCAGGTGAGACAGCTACCACTACAAGCGACTGCCCGAGCCCCTGCCCTCCGGCATCTACGAGTGCAACGCCAGGTGAGACAGCTACCACTACAAGCGACTGCCCGAGCCCCTGCCCTCCGGCATCTACGAGTGCAACGCCAGGTGAGACAGCTACCACTACAAGCGACTGCCCGAGCCCCTGCCCTCCGGCATCTACGAGTGCAACGCCAGGTGAGACAGCTACCACTACAAGCGACTGCCCGAGCCCCTGCCTTCTGGCATCTACGAGTGCAACGCCAGGTGAGACAGCTACCACTACAAGCGACTGCCCGAGCCCCTGCCTTCTGGCATCTACGAGTACAACGCCAGGTGAGACAGCTACCACTACAAGCGACTGCCCGAGCCCCTGCCTTCTGGCATCTACGAGTGCAACGCCAGGTGAGACAGCTACCACTACAAGCGACTGCCCGAGCCCCTGCCCTCCGGCATCTACGAGTGCAACGCCAGGTGAGACAGCTACCACTACAAGCGACTGCCCGAGCCCCTGCCTTCTGGCATCTACGAGTGCAACGCCAGGTGAGACAGCTACCACTACAAGCGACTGCCCGAGCCCCTGCCTTCTGGCATCTACGAGTGCAACGCCAGGTGAGACAGCTACCACTACAAGCGACTGCCCGAGCCCCTGCCTTCTGGCATCTACGAGTGCAACGCCAGGTGAGACAGCTACCACTACAAGCGACTGCCCGAGCCCCTGCCCTCCGGCATCTACGAGTGCAACGCCAGGTGAGACAGCTACCACTACAAGCGACTGCCCGAGCCCCTGCCTTCTGGCATCTACGAGTGCAACGCCAGGTGAGACAGCTACCACTACAAGCGACTGCCCGAGCCCCTGCCTTCTGGCATCTACGAGTGCAACGCCAGGTGAGACAGCTACCACTACAAGCGACTGCCCGAGCCCCTGCCTTCCGGCATCTACGAGTGCAACGCCAGGTGAGACAGCTACCACTACAAGCGACTGCCCGAGCCCCTGCCTTCTGGCATCTACGAGTGCAACGCCAGGTGAGACAGCTACCACTACAAGCGACTGCCCGAGCCCCTGCCCTCCGGCATCTACGAGTGCAACGCCAGGTGAGACAGCTACCACTACAAGCGACTGCCCGAGCCCCTGCCTTCAGGCATCTACGAGTGCAACGCCAGGTGAGACAGCTACCACTACAAGCGACTGCCCGAGCCCCTGCCCTCCGGCATCTACGAGTGCAACGCCAGGTGAGACAGCTACCACTACAAGCGACTGCCCGAGCCCCTGCCCTCCGGCATCTACGAGTGCAACGCCAGGTGAGACAGCTACCACTACAAGCGACTGCCCGAGCCCCTGCCTTCTGGCATCTACGAGTGCAACGCCAGGTGAGACAGCTACCACTACAAGCGACTGCCCGAGACATGCCCTCCGGCATCTACGAGTGCAACGCCAGGTGAGACAGCTACCACTACAAGCGACTGCCCGAGCCCCTGCCCTCCGGCATCTACGAGTGCAACGCCAGGTGAGACAGCTACCACTACAAGCGACTGCCCGAGCCCCTGCCCTCCGGCATCTACGAGTGCAACGCCAGGTGAGACAGCTACCACTACAAGCGACTGCCCGAGCCCCTGCCCTCCGGCATCTACGAGTGCAACGCCAGGTGAGACAGCTACCACTACAAGCGACTGCCCGAGACATGCCCTCCGGCATCTACGAGTGCAACGCCAGGTGAAGCTACTTGAAACGCTTGCTTGTCTGAAGGTGTTTGAGACGGCGCTTTCTATGAAGGTGATAGTAATGGTGAAGGGGATGTCTAAATGAAAAAAGAGATACATGATATTCAAAAAGCGAGCTCCGTGACGCAGTGGTCAACACGCCAGCCTGCGACACGGAGTGCCCGGGTTCGATCTCCGGCCAGGTCAAGATGGAAAATGATCTTTTTCAGATTGGCCTGGGTCTTGGATGTTTATCTATATATGTATTTGTTATAATATATAGTATCGTTGAGTTAGTATCCCATAACACAAGTCTCGAACTTACTTTGGGGCTAGCTCAACTGTGTGATCTGTCCGTATATATTTGTCCGTATATAAAAAGAGATACATGATATCTATTCTATTTCATTTCATTTCAATACACCAGATCGCGCCGGTCTGGTCCAAAAACGAGACGGTGAGTGGTGGGTCATATACCTCTACAACTTTAACGCGTCCAATTTAGATTATTGTCTCTTTCGCAGGTGTAAGTGTAAGCAGACGTGTCTCAACCGTGTGGCGCAGCATCCGTTGCAACTCAAATTACAAGTGAGTATCAAAAGAAACCTATTATTTTCGGATTTGGGAATTGTATCAAGATGCGTCCTATATGTCAGATTTGTTTAGGAGATAAACGTCAGAATCGCAAAATGACATTAGCAAATTGTCAGGTAAAAGTTTTTTCGCAAATGGTCACAATCTTTAAAAGACATACTTTAGGGCAGTTCTGCAGAAAAATTCGCCAAGGGACAGAGTAGCAAAATGATAAATAACTAAAAATCAACAGTAATAAAAATGATTTTAAATATACTTAGTTTCGCGATTTTCGGCTGTATTATGTCAGCGCCCGTAGCACGGCGTGCGATATAAACGGTATATCGCGAGATAAACTATCCCCATCTCGCTCTTTAATATTGTGAAAATCAAGACGGCTACGGACGACGGGTAATCGATAAAAGTTGTTGCGCGTGCCATGATATGGCAGGAGTACTTCTAAAATATTAGTCACGAAAAGAGACTTCTTTGTGCAAAAATATCGGTATCGTGATAAAAGGAGGAATACCAATTTCTTGGTCGGAATTCTTTCACATTTTTTTAATGTATATTTGTTGGTTTGCTGGTGACACAATTAAATGTATTAGTTATTAAGATTCTAGATTTTTGTCATGTGTTTAATGGTGTTTAATGTCCAAATAAATATAAAAAAAAGGCATAGAGAGGCAGCACTCTCTAATATTGCCTGATGCGCCGCATGCTCGACGATCACCCCGTCCGTTCCCTTATAAACAGTCTTATGTCTGGAAAGTTCCATTGTCTTTAGGTCTCGACAGCCAACAGCCACAATCTAGAATATTCAAGACAGTGTGTGAGCGGGATAGAATACAGATATGTGAGCAGGATGGAAGATGTATGAGCGCGACAGACAATTTTTGGAAAAGTTCTAGACTATAGTATTCTGGGAGCTTAACGACAATATGCTTTATCGATTGTCCTTTTGTCCATCAGGTGTTCAAGACAATGAATCGCGGCTGGGGTATCCGAGCCCTAAACGACGTGCCGAAAGGTGCCTTCCTGTGTGTATACGCAGGCAACCTCTTGACTGATGCTACTGCTAATTTGGTAAGTATACTCTATTTCTTGTGTTTTATTTTGCATTCACAATACTATTTTCATAAATTCTTATTAAATTAAGAAATAAAATGTGGTGAAAAAATTCCAGGCTTGAACCACCGACCCACGCTCTGCCAACATATAGAAAAAAAAGATTGCATAGCTATTACATACATATTAGTTGATTTTCAAATTAATTGTAAAATGAGTTGAATCAAATACCTCACTTGTAAAAGTCGGGTAGTTGTGTTAGGTGACGTAAGCCTTAATACGTATAAGTTCGCTTCCCTTAAAGCGCTCAGCGCTACCGGAAGCGCTACGGAAGCGAAACCGCCGATTCGCCACCCCTAACACTCGCCCTGGTTTGCTCATCTATTAAAAAAAACCGCATCAAAATCCGTTGCGTAGTTTTAAAGATCTAAGCATACATAGGGATAGAAGTGCGAAGCGACTTTGTTTTATACTATGTAGTGATTATACAAGGTCAATTTAAACTAAGCGTAATTATTTTACGGTCTGGGACTCAAAGATCAAAGAATTGGTTTAGTAGCGATTTTTAAGAAATCGTTATGCTAATTTTTTCATATTTTTTTTTAATTATAATCGATAAATCATTTGTTTTGATTGTCGACGTCAATGAGTTGGTATTCATCCTTATCCTTACTAATATTATAAATGCGAAAGTGAGTTTGTTTGTTTGTTTGTTACGCTTTCACGCCGTAACTACTGAACCGATCATCATGAAATGTTGCATACAAGTTCTCTGGAATACGGAGAAGGACATAGGCTATCTTTTATCCCGGGAAAAACTACTATTCCCGACGGACCGGGATTGACGCGGGCGGAGCCGCGGGCGAAAGCTAGTTGTAGATAATAGTAAAAAGTTGTTCGCCAAGAAGGTTTTTTTTACAAGCTTTTATTTCGTCTATTTTTCTAAATGTTTAAGGTCGAGATATCTCGAAAACTAGCGTATCGATTTTTTTTATTTTCCTTCTAAAGTATTTTTCTAGCTTATGGATGTGAGCCCTTAAAATATTTGCGCTTAGTTTCATCATCATCAGGTCTTTTTTAGTCTCCACTGCCGGAGAATGACCCTCTCTGCACTACCGGAGCCATACTTGGCCAGAGCAGACAGAGGATTTGGCCTACACTCTCCTCGCTGGCCAGACGGGTTGGAGAGGTCTCATTGATGTTTGAGCTTTATTTAGCTTGTATTTCCTAAGTCGCCTCTTACGACCTCCATGGGAAGACTAGGAGTGGTCCTATTCTACTCTGCCGGAAACCCACACGGCTAGTTTAAATTGACCTTATAGATTGATGTGTTTTCCCGCAGGACGGTCTGAACGAAGGTGACGAGTACCTAGCCGAGCTGGACTATATCGAGGTCGTGGAACAGATGAAGGAGGGGTACGAAGAGGACATCCCTGAAGCTGACAAGAAACTAGACAGGGTAACACTTATTTGTATTTAAACTAATATTGGCTCCTTACCTTTGGAGGTTAGCCTATCATTGGCGTTTGCTATACTATCTATACAAATATTATAAAGCTGAAGAATTTGTTTGTTTGAACGGGCTAATCTCAGGAATTACTGGTTTAAATTGGAAAATTATTTTTGTAGTGGAGAGTCCATTTATTTAGGAAAGCTTTAGGCTATAAAACATCACGCTGCGACCAATGGGAGCGAAGGATCAATAAAAACGTTTTGAAAACGGGGAAAAATTATTCATCTACACTATTAAAAAATCTAATTATTCACAATAACAGAAATTGACACGGACGTAGTCGGGGGCAACAGCTAGTAGAGTACGATAATTTTTTTTATTGTATCATTTCGAGTTTGATAACTACAACAAAAGTGAAATTTTGCATGTAGTTAAGGACAACAGTAAGCTTGATTTACGCATTATAACATTTTTTTTATATACAAAAAGAATATAAAAAAAATGACTGAGTACATTTTTTTATCAAAATGGACAACATCTGAAATGCGTTCTTTTCATAAGCATTTTTCAATCATGTACTTTAACACGTATTATCTTTATCATTTACTAGCTGTTACCCGCGGCTTCGTCCGCGGCAATTTCTGTTATTATGATTAATTAGTATAGATGAATAATTTTTCCCCGTTTTCAAAACATTTTTTATTGATGCTTCGCTCCTATTGGTCGCCGCGTGATGTTTTATAGCCTAAAGCCTTCCTCAATAAATGGACTATCCAACACAAAAAGAATTTACCAAATTGAACCAGTAGTTCCTGAAATTAGCGCGTTCAAACAAACAAACAAAATCATCAGCTTTATAATATTAAGTAAAGATTGTTTAATTGACAAAAGAAAAAATATGTGTCCAATATATATTTTGATTATCTAACTGACGGACTAATTTTAATAATAAAACGTTGACCTTAAAACTAGCCTTGAAATGTGAAATGCCATAGTATAGTCGTGAACAAGCCTCAATACATAATTTGTTCTTTCTCTTGTCCAATTTATTATGTGGATGGACAAAAAATGTAAGTATACTTCTATCAAACTTTATTGGTCCTTTTTAAGTCTATGGGCGTTTTTTTATCAATATATTTTGTTTCGACTAGCTTTCTTAGCGTTATCTCTGTTGTGTTAAATTGTTAAACTCGCGTCAGGCGACACCTGATCGAAAATTCGTAAGACGGATACGGAACCTGATATCGCCGGCGCGGCGTAGGAGAGGAAGTGATATCCCGCTCTCTTTCTACCGCGCGGAGTTTCCACTTCTGCTGGCACTCCCGGAGTGCAACTCGTTTTTTTTTCTTTTTTAATGTTTGTTGCCTCAAAACTCCGTCATTTATGAACCGATTTATTTTTTTTTGTTTTAAGGAGTTGCTTTCATATTGGTCCCATTTCAATTCTATCAAAATCGGTTCAGTAGCTTGATTGAAGTCGGTTTTTTTATATGGAAGGTTATTAAGTGTATAGGCGTTCTTTATTGTTAAAATATTTTGTTTAGACTAGTTTTCTTAGCGTTAAATACATTTATTTTCTAGCATAATAAACAGAGATTGGATTGCGTGGATTATATAATTACGCAAACTTAACAAAGCGGACATTCTCAAATTTCCACGCACTCTCCACCGGGATAGAGTGCGTAGAGTAGGATTAGCTCCGATTACTGGTGACCGCCGGCGGTCCCGGGTGACTTGCACCCAGGACAGGCCCTTCTTGCAACGTAGCTTTCGGCCCATAAGGCAAAAGATGAGAGTTGCTACCTGGTCGGTGAGTGCTTCCAGGCTTTCCATATGATGGCGGCCCATCAGGTAATATGAGAGTTTGCTGTCTCTCCAAGCCCGCAGCAGGCAATGCCCAAAGCCGAAGTCCGTCCCTCCTGAGGGCCCTTTGGTGATGTTGTCTATATAGGCTGAGGGCACTCTGCCGTCGCCTTAAACGCCCAGTGAAGTAGCGAACGCTCTCTTGAAACTACCTACATAGTCAATTAAAAATAAGAAAGTGGATATTAACAGAGATGATACCTACATCACGCGTACGTGCGCGCTTTTCGACAGTGGCACTCACTCACACTTGCGAAACATCCTGCGAAGTTTCTATAAATATGATCCACGTACTCCGACCACATAAAATGAATATAAATGTGAATAGTATTTTTTTTAGTGCATGATAATTATAAGTACTGTACACTTGACTTTAAATTTGCATGAATATCGAATTTATGACATCAGAGTGCACTAGAGATGATAATCTCGAAAAGGAATTGCGGCATTATTTGATAATGTTAGTACAAAGTTAGGTTAAAATAAATTATTTTCAACATTATCTTCATATGTCCATTCAGGTATAGTTTAGTAAAAAAACAGAGGATTGAAAATTATAAACCGCCAAACATCTTTGGAGGTAACTAAATGCCATTATGAACATTAATATTATAAATATTTAACTTATAAATAATAATACAAAGATTCAAGATTAAAAGATTTATTCAGAAAATTGCCCTCAGGCACTTTTTTACGTCAATTCACATTTTAAATAATATATATTAAATTTTTAATTATTGTTCAAAAGCTACAAACTACTAGCGTTTCGGAACCGACCACTGCAGAGAAGAAGACGCCGAAAGAAACTCTTTTTTAACAATATTGGTCGCCTACTTGCCCGAACGGCTTTGTTTGATATTTTGTATTTTTTATCTATTCTTTTTTTCTGATTTCATGTGATATACAATTTCAATTTACATAATTTTGTAAAAAGTACATAAATATATACGGACACACAGATTGTACAAAAATGAAATTTTTACAAAAAAAAAAACTCGTTTTATATGAAAGATAATATTATAACAACGTTTTTTTGCAGGAATCATCAAAATCATCGTCCCAGGAGGATGAGCCGTCTTCTGAGGAGGAGGACAATTCTAACGACAAGGAGGACGGAGACTTCCAACCAGGGTTCATTGGACTGGGAGTTACGGAATTCAAGTATGTTACACGCTTTTTATTAGCTTCACCTCAGTGAATTAGAAAAACTATGGAAGCAGCATTGCGCTCAAAAACTGACGCCACGCAAAGTAGATCAAAGCGGGCGGAGCTTAAAAAGTATATCTTTTCGCAAACTAGTCTGCCGCGCGCTCCGTGACGGAAGGAGGCGTCGATAAAAACATTTAACGACATATTTTTGTAAACATCGGCGAAATCTTAACGAATTAAGAAAAAAATCTTCTTCTGTAGTAAAGTGGTGCAGGAAACGCAAGGAAAGACGGAAAACTGACACTGGAGTAACTAATAGCGAGCGAGGCAAACTGCTAGCCAACCTTGACACCATAGCGTTCATAAGATATGTTGACACGGCCCCGTGACCTTAACGCGGCCAATCGCAAACTAGCTTCGTCTATGAGTGCGTAAGTTTTTCGTTGTGATTTGAGTTAAGTTTGCGTAAATGGGGCTGATATTGAATCGTTAGTTGTATGAGAGATACGCTTCCATAGTTTTTCTAATTCAACGCTTCACCTGCACAGCATCAGCGACGTGCACACACATTTTTCAGAAGGTAGACAAAAACATACTCAGTCAGAAACTTGCCTAATAAATTACAACTCATACCTAAATAAATACTTTCTCTTTATTCAATAATAACTAATTTATGGAGCATTTTGATTGTGATTTTTTTAGGGGCAACAATCTAATATATTTTTTGTTTAAGAAAAAAATATATACTTAAGTAGTAGTGAGTTCAGGGTAGACAAAGTCTAACTGTCTGTACGGACTGCACGTCACTGCACAGCATAAGTACTAGAACTTACGTACAGAAGTCGCACTCTGCAAAGGTGTTCAAAGAAATATCAACTCAATGTACGGACTGATTTCGCGGCGGTTGACGGGGCAGGTGACGAGTACGTGTCGTTCGAACGGTAGCGGAGCTCGAACATAACGATCAGTCCGAACTGACGTCTGGGTTTTGTGTTTTACCCTCAAATGCGTGCCTTGTAGGAAATATGACAGGAACTACGAGGGTAGATGAGGATGACCTATGTATATTTAACAAAATGTATTCAAGCTAACCATAGCGATGTGTATTTAATACAGCAAGCGCCTGCGCAAGAGAGACAGGACGAGAAAGAAAGACGCAGAGAAACAAAAGGGCAAGGAGATAGACAAGGGCATGGAAGATGACGGCTGCATCACCATCAGTGACGACGAAGAAGGTAGGGTAACGCGTAATCCTTTCTACATTCCATTTTTAATAATAATAAATAATTAAATATATAGGAACATATCACACACATTGGAGCTAGCCCCACAGTAAGTTGTGAACTTGTGTCGTAGGATACCTCTCCCCCCCTCATTTCATCAAGCATATCTATATTGAAGTCGCCCAAAAGATGCATAGGATTCAGTCAGTGCGTATAGAAAAACATAGCTATCAAAGCAGGGTTAGCCGTGTGGTTTCCGGCAGAGTAGAAACATTACTATCAAACCAGGGTTAGCCGTGTAGTTTCCGGCAGAGTAGAATAATACCATTTCCCATAGATGTCGTAAAAGGCGACTTAGGAAATACAAGCTAAACAAAGCTCATAAACATCAATGAGACCTCTCCAACCCGTCTGGCTAGCGAGGAGAGTGTAGGCCAAATCCTCTGTCTGCTCTGGCCAAGTATGGCTTCGACTTAAAAGACCTGAAGATGATGAAACCAGAGAGGTCTGTAGGCCGTGCCAATAATGCCTTTAGTCCATTGATTAATATGCTGACCCAATATTGCTCTAGAGTTTTGATATTTATTCCTATTTTCACCATAAAGCCCACGCCACTGCCGACTCCTCGTTTCACACTCTTAAGACGCGGTGTATGCCCAAGTCTATATCCCGGCAATATAGGTCCTGTCTCACTGCAATTACCCCCAAAGTAAGTTCGAGACTTGTGTTATGGGATACTAACTCAACGATACTATATTTTATAACAAACTAGCTTTCGCCCGCGGCTCCGCCCGCGTCAATGTCGATCCCTCGGGAACAGTACTTTTTCCCGGGATAAATTGTACCCTATGTCCTTCTCCGTACCCCAGATAACGTGTATGCAAAATTTTATGATGATCGGTTCAGTAGTTACAACGTGAAAGCGTAACAAACAAACAAACAAACAAATAAACAAACAAACAAACTCACTTTCGCATTTATAATATTAGTTAGGATATGAAAAGAAAACCCCGTCCGATGCTTAAAGGGGTGATTCAGCCCGTCGATGTGAACAACTTTTCCTATTCGGAAACATTACTTATATCCCGGGAATATATACCTTATTTTCTTCTCCGTACACCAGGCAACGGGTATGCAAAATTTGATGACGATAAGTTTAGTAGATAGGGCGTGAAGACGTAACAAACTTACTTTCACATTTGTTAGGATCCAGTGGTTAAGGCTCTTGTTCGGCGAGCTCCGTGGCGCAGTGGTTAACATGCCAGCCTGCGACACGGTGCCCGGGTTCGATCCCCGGTCAGGTCAAGATGGAAAATGATATTTTAAACATTGTCCTGGGTCTTGGACGTTTATCTATATATGTATTTGATATAAAATAGAGTTGTCATTGAGTGAGTATCCCATAACACAAGGGTCGAACTTACTTTGGGTTTGGTTCAATCTGTGTAATTTGTCCGTATATATTTATATTCATTTATAATTTAATTATTAATATTGGTAATGTATTTTCTTGCAGCTAAAGAGCCAACACAGTTTACGGCTCAGACCGGCATCGGCGCCAACGGATTTGTTCCTAAATATAAGTGAGTTATATTCAACTACATATAATTTTGTAGTATACGTAAGTGAGGCAGAAGGGCCGTGTGGCCTTTATTAGCCGTGTGGTTGCCGGCAGAGTAGAATAGGACCAGTCCTAGTCTTCCCATGGAGGTCGTAAGAGGCGACCTAGGAAATATAAGCTAAACAAAGCTCATAAACATCAATGAGATCTCCCCAACCCATCTGGCCAGCGTAGAGAGTGTAGGCCAAATCCTCTGTCTGCCCCGGCCAAGTATGGCTCCAGTAGTACAGAGAGGGCCATGCTCCGGCATCCGGCGGATGATGAGGCAGAAGGGTTCTGGAATGGCGACCACGTACCAGCAGGGTCGGACACCCACCGACCAGGTGGTCGGAAGACCTGACTAAGGTCGCAGGAAGACGCTGGACTTTTTTTAATGGTATTACGGCAAGCGAGCAAGCGAATCACCTAATGATAAGTGATCACCGCTGCCCATGGACACATGAACAGGAGCGTTGCCGGCCTTTCCGGTTAGACTTCCGGGTGTGGACTTCTTACGGCTTACATGATGAATTATACGTTTGTACATGTTTTTTTACATACATTATATATCTTATATTATAAATACATATTATCACGTCTTTTTCCCTCACGGAGTACACAGGGCTTAGGTTTATAAGACCCAAAAGCCACGATTAGCAAGTTTGTAGGCGTGAAGTTGGAAAACAGAATCAAAATAGTGATAGGTTGCTAGCCACAACATCTACTATCATGTACCTCAAATTGCTCATTCACTTGATCGGCTCTTACAATCTGCGCGGGGAGAGCATCAGCTGGTACATTCTACGTTTTTTCTTTTCTCCCAGACCGGCATAAGAGTTATACATATACAGAGATGTAAATCATTTAACTGAAAAAATATCAACTTCAACACTTTCATATAAATTGTAGACCTATTACTAAACTGCGCTGACTATGGACACGCGCGTTGCCAATTCACCCGAACACGTGAGTTTCAGAACGGCCGAAGGTCCGGCCAATTTTATAGCGAAACTCAAACTGTCGCCGAAACTCTATTTTTGAACTAAAAATGAATGCGTGGTCTGCAGATCTGTACGAACGTTATTCGGCAAGGACGAGGCTTGTTACATCATGGACGCGAAGGTTCAGGGCAACATCGGCAGATACCTCAATGTAAGTCAATACTACTCGTATTTACATATTTTGTCTTTTCTATGTTATACTGTTGACACCAAGAAGGTCCTCATCATTTCGAGTAGGTGTCACGGTCAATCGACCATGCACACCCTGGTGTCAGAGTTCTTTGGAACCGCCTCTCGGCCTTTGACGTGGTTCCTTTAACGACTACCAGCAGCCGGGCCAACGGTGTAACGTGCCTTCCGAAGCACGGAATCATCTTTATTATCAGACAATCAGGTCAAAGAAGGTTATATCCTATGGCGAAAAAACCGGTGCGTTAGAAGCTATCACCGGAATGTCCAGTCTGTTCATTAGGTCTATTTCTCTGAACGTCTATTCCTATAATGTCCACTCTTCATACAACAAAGTTAAGAGAACTTTTTTGTACTTGAGGACTGCACGCAAAGAGAATAAAAAAATAAAAAGAATAGAGGGCTATTGAGACCATTTTCATACCATAAAATTAAACAGTATGATGACACCATCTAGCAACAAATGGACAAAAACATGAATTATAAAACAGCACCATGCATTATCAAGCCAACCTACACACGATTCAATTTGACATTCAACAGAGCGAGATGAACCTATAGGGCAGAGCGAGAAAACCTTACAACTTACTTTTATGTACATATAAAGTAGTATATCTAATCGACACAAGACGGCGTAAGTTACAAAAATGGCGATCGCTAAAGAAGAAACTCGCGACACTGCCCACTAGATTGATTTTTGAGAAAAATAATGTACATATTGCATTAAAAAAAGAAACAAAACTGGCAAAATATTTTTTCTTCCAACTACGCTGCAATTCTATCATAACTGCACTACATATCCAGCACAAAGCGGAACTTTGCTGCTCTAGAGCTGAAAAATGTATGGTAATCCTTTACTGCACTGTTTAGTTTTTTTTAAAATCGCGTGACCATAAGTGTCACTTGACACAAAAAAGGTTGGCGAACCTGACGGCCGTATGGAGTAGGCTATGAAGTGACATTGCCTGAGCTAAAAAAATACTAGCCATAAAGAAAAAAGACAAAAGAGAAGACAAAGAAATTTTCATTAATAGGCTAGTTTCCTGGGTCATAATAATAACATAACAATTAGTCCGTCAATTAGATAATCAAAAAATATTGGACAAGTATTTTTTCTTTTGTCAAATAAACAATAAATAATAAAGATAAAACGCGTCGAAGTCCAGGAGTGGGGGCTCGTGACGTCAAAGTTTACTAAAAATTGTAGCAAACTATGACGTCACACGGAACTTCAGAGAGCTATATCTTTATAATTTTTTGTTTAATCGACAAAAGAAAAAATACGTGTCCAATATTTTTTGAATATCTAACTGACGGACTAATTATATTTTTTTCGGAAACTAGCCTATTGTATGTGAAAAATAAAACTGAAGATAAACTGAGTTTAATTTTTTTTAAACTGAAGATAAACGTCAGTTTTATTTTTTACATACCTAATTTTCTTGTAGTAGTTGAAAGAAAAGCAGATTATGCACCTCGCATTAAGTCATTTATATTGCACTCGTGCTTTTTAAAGCCATCGCTAACGCTCGGGCTCCAAATAAGCACTCGGTGCAATAATAAATTACTTTCTGTTTGGTGCAATAATACTATTTTTTAACATGTTATTTTTTTCAGCACTCATGCACGCCCAACGTGTTCGTGCAAAACGTGTTTGTTGACACCCACGACCCGCGGTTCCCGTGGGTCGCTTTCTTCGCGCTCTCCCACATCCGCGCAGGGACGGAGCTCACTTGGAACTATAACTATGATGTGGGTTCGGTTCCCGGGAAGGTCCTGTACTGCTATTGTGGAGCGCCGAACTGTAGGGGACGACTGCTGTAGAAAGGTTAATAAGATTCACTAACTTAGGTAATTTTGTGAGTGTTTATCAATAACTAAGATATAGGTAGATGGCGGGATCAGGTATCTCCTAGGCTGATTATACGCCATTTTAGACAAATCACACTAATAGGGCCGGGTCGGTGTGCATTTATAAAACAACAAAGGAAATTGTTCTTTAATAAACAGCATTTAAATACCATATTTGGATGGAGTAAAACAGAGTCTGCAAAAGATGGGTATTAACGGCAGATGCCACGCCATTCGAATATGAAATTTAGCTACTGAGCATAAGGTCGAATTTCCTTTGTTCCATTGTATATCTAATCCAGCCCTATAGTTACTGCTATAGTTTAAATCATACTTACTAGGTACAAACACTGCCAATTGTATCGCTAGGGTATATGCATACTTTTGACGAGAAACATATTTGTAACGTATTTATTACGTATACATTAAAATGTATATTATGACGTAAGCATAGTTTTGATGTAAACATGGCAAAGTACCTGTCTGTATAACTGAGATTCGATCGATCTTCTCAGGTAAGTCTGTTAGGCTGCGTCTCCACTGCGGAGTGGAGCGGAGCGGAGCTTAGTGGTGTATGAATCGACCAATCACAAGACTCGAAATCAGATTGAGTCTTGTGATTGGTCCATTTATGCACAGTGGAGCGTGTCAGTGGAGACGCACCCTTAGATTGAGTTTATAAGGTAGCTAGATAAATTTTTCGGCCCCGCATAGCCTCTATATTCTCAATTTCATCGAAATAGTTACAGCTGTTTATGTGAATCTTGTTTTATAATCGTATACAAGTATGATCGTTTGAGTATGTTGTTTCTGATCCTCGTAGTCTATGAGTGCGGTCGCGATTGCCGAGTAATGCCGAAATACTAGCTGTGCCCGCGACTTCGTTCGCGTACATTACGATTTCTAAACTAAACAAAATCAAATTAAGTAGCCTATCCTGTGTCCTGTACTTCTAAATGTTTAACTACCAAGTTTCATATAATTCAGTTAATTCATAAAAAATCTAAAAATCGCTTATTCAGTTTCAGTATCATGTATAGAGCTTATAAACACGATATCTCAGAAAACAAAGTAACTTACTCCATGACCAACCCTTACAGATTAAATAAATATACGGACAAATCACACAGATTGAGCTAGCCCCAAAGTAAGTTCAAGACTTGTGATAAGGGATACTAACTCAACGATACTATATTTTATAACAAATACATATATAGATACACATCCAAGACCCAGGCCAATCTGAAAAAGATCATTTTCTATCTGGACCTGGCCGGGGATCGCACCCGCTACGCCACGGAGCTAGCCAGTTTACTATTAGTATTGATAATGATATCATCATTATTGGAGTTGCGTCATCAGCTATGATGTTTTGGAGACAAGTGTCCGCTATTGTGAGAGCATCGATGCTGTGATATGATTTGGCTAAAGTTTTTACGACCGCCCTGTTTGACACCAACCCTCCTTGGGAAGTAGTTGGGTATATCAAAAATATAAGTTAGTATAATTATTATATTTAGTAAGGTACAACTGACTAAAATTTTGAGGGGATATTTCTATTCTTCCCCCACGGTACGCCTTCAGTAGCTGGAAATGGGATATTATTTGACTTATCACCTTTTGGATTCTTCCATTGGGTGCAAAGGATACAATTTCGAGTCGCAATCGCTCACAGGACAACATATAATGCTATGAAACTGGTACAACACTCTTAATACCACTTATTAGCAACACACAGAAAATTGTGTGTGTGTGTGTGTGTGTGTGTATGGACTGCATTCGTTGAGCGCCCAGTAGGAAGGAGTGGGAATCGTTGCGTATTAATTCCTATTGGGCTACTTGCTTCCAATATAGGTAAAGGTCTGGAAATCTCAAATAATGTAATCATTTGAATATAGACTGTATTGCATTTGTATAAGATCCAATTTAGTTGTAAGGTTTCTTGTCAAATCTGTACATATTTTTTGTGAAGTAGACAAATAAAGAACTGAAACAAGTATTATTTTCTTTTATTTTGTAAATAGTTGCTATAATAACCTGTAAAAGGCCTATTAGGGACTAACCAAACATATCGACGCGGAATCGGTTTAACGCCAATCGTCCGTCGCGACGGCTGATCACTACTTGCGGTCGGCCGTCCACTCCTCCGAACGGCCGTCGGACGTAGGTACTGAGACCGCCTGCGCCCCATGTATTCGGCTGTTTTCGGCATCGTTCGGAAGCCTTAATTCGTAGACAAAGATTATTCTGATCGGCTGAAGCCTATAAGTGTGGGGACCCCTTACACTACTGCATTCAGTCATTGACTAAGAGACGCCGCAGTGCACTAGACACGATTTTTTACAAGCTTTTATTCAACTTGCAATGTATGTATGTAACTATGTTTGTTCGGGTCTAATCTTGCAACTCAATTTAGATGCAAATTTCTGCAAAATTGAAATAATACAACAATTCAATTAGTTGAAGATCTTCAACTAATTGAAATGTTGTATACTTGTTTACTTTTGATGAATGGTAAGCTATGTGACGTCATTCTAAATCCACCATGGCGGATCACCCAAGACGGCGGACTCGCTATTTTTGAAGTGCTTGCTGGAAAGATCTTGAAAAATAAAGTGTTGTACTTTAAAGCTTGTTTTTAAAGTTTTTACTCTAAATAGGTATATTTGATTTGACTGCGTAGTATGTTTATTATTGTATATTTAAATTAAGTGAGCTTTTGCTACTTCACCGGGCGTTTGAGGCGAAGGCAGAGTGCCCATATTTAGACAACATTACCCAAGGGGCCCCCAGGAGGGACGGACCTCTGCTTTGGGCGTTGCCTGTGTGCGCAAGACTTGGAGAGACAGCAAACTCTCATATTGCCTGATGGCGATTTGCTTAAATGGCCGACTTGAGAAATTATGACGGCCTTTGGAGAGCAGCAACTCTTTTTGCCTTATTATATGGGCCGAAACTGCGTTGCCATAAGGGTCTATTTAGGGCCTAGTCACCCAGGTACGCCGGGCGGTCACCAGTAATCGGAGCTAATCCTACTCTACGCACTCTGTTCCAGTGGCGAGTGCGAGGGGATCGGATAGTGGGGAAAAAAGTATATCTTTTCGCGAACTAGTCTGCCATGCGCTCCGTGACGGAAGGACGCGTCGATAAAAGCATTTAACGACATATTTTTGTGAACATCGGCGAAATCTTAACGAATTAAGATAAAAATGACTTCTTGTGTAGTAAAGTGGTGCAGGAAACGCAAGGAAAGACGGAAAAGTGACACTGAAGTAACTTATCATAGCGAGCGATGCGAGCTGATAGCCTAACTACTTCTACTATGTTGACACCATAGCGTTCATTAAATGTGTTGCCACCGCCCCGTGACCTTGACGCGGCCAATCGCAAACTATCTTTGTCTATGGGTGCGTAAGTTATTCGTTGTGATTTAAGTTTGTTTGCGTAAATGGGACTGATGTTGAATCGTTAGTTGTACGAGAGTTACGCTTCCATAGTTTTTCTAATTCAATGGTCATTGTCCATACGAAATTGGCACTTGATTGTCTTGCTGAGTGGGTACTACAATAAAACAAAAGAAATAAGTTCATATTTTTACTAAATCCATCAAAAGATAAAACATTTCTCACATACTGTTTCCATTGATAAAATTTCTTATAAAATAGTAATACTGAGAAACGGTTGTGTTGCATGTCAAACGAATGAGATTAAATACAGGATATAATATATATAGGATACAAAAGGCGAAATATTGTTTGGAGCACAACTTTATATTTAACAATTAAAATCATATGAGTACTGATCAGAAAAAAGTCATCAAAAAATAAACTGTTATAACGCCTTTTTTTTTATAAGTGGTTTATTTTGCATTCACAATGCTATTTTGCAATCTTATTAAGTTAAGAAATAAAATATTTAATAAGAGTCTATCAAAATAGCATTGTGAATACAAAATAAAACACAAAAAATATTGCATGGCTCCTACATTAGTTGATTTTCAAATTCATTGTAAAATTTGTTAAATCGAATACCTCACTTGTAAAAGTCGGGTAGTTGTGTTAGGTGACGTAAGCCTTAATACGTATAAGGGTAATGGGATATGGTAGCTAACTTCGGCGCCGAGGTTGAATCATGCGGTAGCTTAGTTGGCAGATCGTAGGTCGTACATAGACCTAAGTTGCTGGTTCAAGCCCCGCCCGCATGGAATTTTTACATCATATTTTATTTCTTAATTGTTATAAATCCAATTCCAATTTCCAAAAGTTTACCCAATTCTATGGACCAAATATACAGGCTGAAATTGAATTCATTAGCAAACGTTTACGGAGTGACTTAGACCACGAATCTGAACAACTTTCATTATAGGACCAACTTCGACATCATGAAAAAATTATCTGCTCTTTCATACAAAAGCGGAATATCTACTTAGCCAAATCTATGGAACAGCTGAATGAATTCAATTTCACCCTGTTTGTACGCATGTACAATATATTTCTTATTTTTATTCCCATAGAAGACAGCTCAAAATCATGATCAGGTACTCTGCAAATATAATTTCGCATTTATTACAATAAATAGTATTTATATACAATTACTAGGTATACTCCTGTTTTGTATAAAATGAACAACTTGCTTCCTGAAAAAAACATTGATAGTCTGACATACAGTACAACACTTTTTATATGAAAAGTTCCTGGCCTACAATCCTTATAAACATAATTTTTTTTTTTTAACATGCATCCATTCGAATAACAGTTAGGCATTATAATCTCATCTCTTCTCAAAATGTCCTTTTTTATCAAAATATACCTTTTCAAGCAGTAGATCTCAAAAATGAAATATTTCGAGCAATAGTTCTATGTATTTACATAAATAAGCATTTTTTCCTCAAAATAAAATTCCTTGCAGAGAAAAACGTTTCTTATATTATCCTAAAAAATATACAGGGTGAAATTTAATTCATTAGAATCTGAACAACTTTCATTATGGCACCAACTTCGACATCGTGAAAAGTAGATATTCCACTTTTGTATGAAAGAGCAGATATTTCTTTCACGATGTCAAAGTTGGTCCCATAATGAAAGTTGTTCAGATTCGTGGTTTAAGTCACTCCTTAAACGTTTGCTAATGAATTCAATTTCACCTGTATATGTGCTTATTAAAAACTAAGAAAAAATAAAAAATAGTACTTTCGAGCAAAGGATTTAATAAGACGAGACGAATATTTCGTTTTAGCCCATTTATTGCGTAAAACAGACATTAAGGTAGACAACTACACTGCAACAACATCGCTATCTCTTTTCAAAACACCGACAAGTGCGAGACAAAAATATTTACAATAAAAACTACCACTATGGGGTATGTCTATCACGTCTAACTTAGGCCTTATGATACATGCAGATCTTTGATCTTTTAACTAAGACTTAAAATAGGCTAGTTTTCTACAAAATAATAATAATAAAACAACACCATTAGTTAGATAATCAATAATCTTCTATATAAAACTTCAATCAAACTTATTTTATAAGTGTTTTATTTTGCATTCACAATGCTATTTTTGATATACTCAATCAAACTTCTGAAACGATTGTGATGAACTTGAAATGGGACCAACTTGAAAGCAAAAAATCGTAAGCGTCAGGTCCCCTGGACCAATACACATTTTTGTTTTGAAAATACCAAAACGCAATACCTTTTTAGTACTATTTGATACCTAACTTCAAAATTTTGGTACTTCAATTGACAGCAAAAAATGCGCTTAGTAAGTGGCCAGACATTCTGACGTCAGGATGTCTGGACCAATTTTTTTTTTTCATAATTCGAGACAACACAGCTGATTTATCTTTGTTAATGTTTACTACCTTTTTAGTACCTCAGCATATGTTTTTTTCATTTGTTTCTGACATAACAATACAAAGTTACGCAAGAAAGAAACTTTGCTGGCTATCATCCGAGCGCTTTTTGTCCGGTTGCGTTCTTAGCTGTGAAGCGCCGGAGCCCGGGATGCGCTATTATGAGAACATTCGTGCTGCAATATTTTTTGAGGCCAACCTGGTGTGGAATGAACTGCCTGCGTCTATATTCCCAGACAAGTACAGTCCCGGAACATTCAAAAGTAGAATAATGGGTATCTCTAGGCATGTAACATCCTCGTCTTCATCTTCACTTACCATCAGGTGAGATGGGAGACAAATGCCAAATCCAACATTTAGTAAAAAAACAAAACCTGAAGCCAGCACACCCTAGAAGTGTTAGCTCTAGAGCCACGGACAATGTGTATTAGTCCAGGAGACCTGACGCTAACGTGTGCGTTATTCCAGCCAGATTTTGTTGAAAATTTACGAAAATCGACATTGTAGTGCAGTAGATAATTAGATATAGAGCTTCTGTAAATGGTAAGCTAATTTTTTAATTTGGTAAGCGTATATTTTTTGAATTATTTGATAAAAACAGTTCCGGCTAGCGTAACGTTACCGTAGCCAGATCTTTTTTTTTTTACGGGTATTTTGAAATAAAAGTTATGTAAATAATTAGATATCAATTTGGTATAAATGGTACAACTTAAATTGTATTTGTATTTGCTATGGTTGCGAAGATATTTGAAATCCTGCTGGGGTAACGGTTTGCTCAATTGCTGTATCTCGGAATTGACTAAGCGGATGATGATGATTTTTGCACAGGACATCTGGCTAATTAGTTATAGTTTATAGCGCAATAAAGGAATTCACAGTAATTAACCGTTTAGAAGTTATTTTCATTAAATAGAAATATGCTTTAATAGGTCCTAGCACTTCCAATAAGCGCTCCAGAGACTAACTTTAAACGTTATTATATAGTGAAATACTGTCTATAAATGGTACCAAAGTTTCATTAGTATTCTATACGTAATTAAAAAGTTATGATGAATCTTCGATTTGTTTCGGCCATGGCGCGCGGCGGAGTTATTTTACGACCGATTAACCGAGTTTCCTGTACGAGTGGTCACATAATCTTTTGTAAATAATTAGATATACATGTCAATTTAATACCTAATAAATTTCAGACTTGTAGATTAATTAATTAACGAAATAATTGAAAAAATGATGTTCGCGTGGTAACCCGACCAAATCTAGAATGTTATGAAAAAGCGGCCGCGCCATACATTATACCAACCTTCTTAAACTTACTAGATAATTTCATACTCGTACGTGTTTTGTACAGACGAGCTACATAAGTGATATAATAAAACTTAGTTATAACTAATATTATATTAATATAAAACATTTTCGTATCTTTAGATAGAATACTGTTGACTAGCTCCGTGGCGCAGCGGTCAACATGCCAGCCTGCGACACGGAGTGACCGGGTTCGATCCCCGGCCAGGTCAAAATGGAAAATGATCTTTTTCAGATTGGCCTGGATCTTGGATGTGTATCTATATATGTATTTGTTATAAAATTATAGTATCGTTGAGTTAGTATCCCATAACACAAGTCTCGAACTTATTTTGGGGCTAGCTCAATCTGAATGATTTGTCCGAAAAAGGTAAGTAAGTTTATAAATTAGCTTCAAAAATAATCACAGGTTTTTTCTTATGGACCAATATGCAACGTCGCATGCTTATCTAAAATTAAAAAGAAAGAATTTATAAATACCTATATCTTTTTTATGTTATCGTTCTGAATAAGTTAAAGTAAAATACTTGTAGTCATATATAAAGTTTTATTGTATAAAATCACAGATCAATAATAATAAAATGTAATAACATCACAGTGTAGTATGTACTTACATATTTTATCTACAGTAAGTATCTACTTCACATTGCATTGTGTAATCTGATTAAAAAAATCACAAATGTCTTAGACTAGCTGTTGCCCGCGACTTCGTAGTATGATTAATTAGTATAGATGAATTTTCCCCGTTTTCAAAACATTTTTTATTGATGCTTCGCTCCTATTGGTCGCAGCGTGATGTTTTATAGCCTAAAACCTTCCTCAATAAATGGACTATCCAACACAAAAAGAATTTTCGAATTTGAACCAGTAGTTCCTGAGATTAGCGCGTTCAAACAAACAAACAAACTCTTCAGCTTTATAATATTAGTATAGATAAAGATAGCCGTATTCTTAAATTACGTTTTTAGTATAAAAATCAAAATACAATATTATAAATAAACGACATAACAATGCAGTTTACTTCTTAGGATACGTACTTTTTGAAACAGTACAAGCTAAAGCTTTGTTTTATAGTAAACACTAGCTTCCGCGGCTCCGCCCTCGTTAATGTCGATCCCACGGGAATAGTACTTTTTCCCGGGATAAAAGGTAGTCTATGTCCTTCTCTGTACTCCAGAGAACCTGTATACAAAATTTCATAGAGATCGGTTCAGTAATTACGGCGTGAAAGCTTAACAAACAAACAAACTCACTTTCGCATTTATAATATTAGTAAGGATAACGCAGACTAACTACGAGTAAGTTATCAAGATGCTTCCACTACTAACTGCTAAGCTGTAACTGGTAGCTAGTAGCTATTTTAAAATAAATGTACCTACTTTTTAAAAATAGCTCGTCTGTACAAACCGCGTATGTATTATCCTGTAAGTTTTAGAAGGTTGGTATAATGTATTGCGCGGCCGCTTTTTATAACATTCTAGATTTGGTCGGGTAACCACGCGAACATCATTTTTTTTCAATTATTTCGTTAATTAATTAATTTACAGGTCTGAAATTTAGCAGGTATTAAATTGACATGTATATCTAATTATTTACAAAAGATTCAGTGACCACTCGTACGGGAAACTCGGTTAATCGGTCGTTAAATAACTCCGCCGCGCGCAATGGCCGAAACAAATCGAAGATTCATCATAACTTTTTAATTACGTATAGGATACTAATGAAACTTCGGTACCATTTATAGACAGTATTTCACTATATAATGACGTTTCGAGTTAGTCTTTGGAGCGCTTATTGGAAGTGATAGGACCTATTAAAGCATATTTCTATTTAATAAAAATAACTTCAAAACGGTTAATTACTATGAATTCCTTTATTATGCTATAAACTATAACTAATTAGCCAGATGTTCTGTGCAAAAATCATCATCATCCGCTTAGTCAATTCCGAGATACAGCAATTGAGCAAACCGTTACCCCAGCAGAATTTCAAATATCTTCGCAACCATAGCAAATACAAATACAATTTAAGTTGTACCATTTATACCAAATTGATATCTAATTATTTACATAACTTTTATTTCAAAATTCCCGTAAAACAAAAAAAGATCTGGCTACGGTAACGTTACGCTAGCCGGAACTGTTTTTATCAAATAATTCAAAAAATATACGCTTACCAAATTTAAAAATTAGCTTACCATTTACAGAAGCTCTATATCTAATTATCTACTGCACTACAATGTCGATTTTCGACAATTTTCAACAAAATCTGGCTGGCGTAACGGACACGACGCTAACAAAAAAATCAGGTGGGGCTGTATCGGTTCACATGAAAACGTAATTGATATAGATGAAGTGATAAATCGTTTCGGAAGAAGACGTACAAGAAAAATTAATTTTGTCATTTAAATATATGTATTTTAAGTACAGTAAGTACTTACATACATTAATAAAATACGTAGTTTTTACTTGTATCTATGATTATAAAAATTAAATTATAACTTCTTGTGACTTGATCACGAATCTGTGACCCCTCTAACACCAAAGCTGATTCCGCACTTGAGTGGCACCCCTGGTGTTGCAGGCGTCCATAGGCTACGGTAACCGCTTTCCATCAGGTGGGCCGTATGCCTGTTTGCCGACTAATGGTATAAAAAAATACGTGTCCAATATTTTTCAATTATTTAACTGACGGACTAATCATTTTTTGAGAAAACTGGCCTACTCATGGTTTCACTATTTCACATTGTTTTTATTTAGAGCTTATACACTAACACCGACGTATATTAATAAAGCATATGGCAGATATTAACTTACTCTTTTAAATATATCTCACTATGAGGTATTATAGGCGGTGACCTATTGGTCACATAAAATATTTACCGGCAAGTTTGTTTCGTGTGTGTAAGAGGCTGACACTAGTGTCATATTTAGCTGCCTAAAGGCATCTGACATAGCTCGACTGCCAACAAAGATGAGACCTGGTACCCACGGCTTCACGTACCTTTCGAAGCACGTAGGGTATTTTTATGCCATTTATGTTCACCCATCCTAGTAGGGACCACGTCTGGTGTTTCTTAACATGGGTAAGCGATAATAATGCTTACGGGTTGTCGTTTGAGAATCTCAAACGACAAGTAAATATTTTGGTTCATGACATCAAACATGTTTTACTATGAGACTAACTAAACATAAAAATCTGTTGCTTACAAAAATATACAGGACGAAATGGAATTCATTAGCAAACGTTTAAGGACTCAGACCACGAATCTGAACAACTTTCATTATGAGACCAACTCCGAAATTGCAAAATAAATCAGCTGTTCCTTAGATTTTGGCCAAGTAGATATTCCACTTTTGTATGAAAGAGCAAATTCTTTTTTATAAGTGTTTTATTTTGCATTCACAATGCTATTTAGATATACTCTTAATACGTATAAGGGTAAATTAGATATGGTGGAGAATTTCGGCGCCGAGATTGAATTGTGCGGTAGCTCAGATGGCAGAGCATAGGTCGTACATAGACCTAGGTCGCTGGTTCAAGTCCCGCCCGCATGAAATTGTTTCACCATATTTTATTTCTTAATTTATTAAGAGCAAATATTTTTTTCACGATGTCGAGGTTAGTCCCATAACGAAAGTTGTTACAGGCATACAGGATGCCTATAACGATTCAGTGATCAGTGTATTGAATGGCAGATATTTTTGGCAATTCCATAGTTAGTCACATAGACAAAGTTGTTTGTTTTAATGTGCAATTAATTTAAATGACCAACCAGTCACCATATTCATCGAAAAACCATATTACTTATCACATTAAAATCCTTATTATTAATACAATGTAGCGATAGTCCGATTATAAAAAAATCTAAAAAGTTATTAAACTATCTACATAATTTTAATAAAGCATCTAGTTTTTTATCCCTTACGGGGTACACAGAGCCTTAGATAAAATGGCCACGCCACGCTTAATAAAATGGTTAAACAATGAAAAAGGTTTTTTTTTAAGTTTTTTACGTGATTACGTCCTTATCTCGATAAACGCTGCACGCACGAAAGTGTCACGTTCCGCGTGCAAGCGAGAGCGCGGAACAAGCGATATAGTCAATCGGTCAAAGCGTTCGGCTTGTGACGCATCTAACTCTCTTCCACACGTAAACCGACTTCACAGACAACCAATTTTAATAATAATAATATTAATTATCAACCAATTTTAATAATAATTATAATTTTTTTAAGAAACTATAGTGTAGGTATCCATTTCACCTGGTAAGCCGTGTATTAGCAAGGCTTTCGGTTTTGTGACCTTCTTCTTTCGAGTCGTAAAATGGCTATGTACGGTTCCCTGCTTAGGATCCGTACAATTAAATAATGTCAAATCTAAGGATGCAATGTCACAATGTCAGACAAACCCGGGTCGCCAAGACTGTCAATGCAAACGACGATCGAATTTACCGAGTGCGTTTATTACACTAAAAACTAAAAATGCTCGTTTACAATGTGTTATAAAAATGTAGGTCGCGCGTAGCGCTGCGTATGTAAAATATCAATACTATGAAAATGTTTGGCTTTGCATGAACAGGCTATATATACATTTTAAATAAGTTTTGACCAGTGCTTTGCCACCATGATTGCCCGTTCGTTTGCCTCATTCAGATCCCGCTGGGAGCAAGAAGCTGGACTTTCTGGCCACACTAAGAGGTGATCCAGTCGCACTCATATAGGGCTTCGTTTACCCAATAAGAATAAAAGCTGTGATAAAAAGTGCTAACAATATTACTACATGAGGCCTAAACTTATTTTTTAATTTTAGTGTGCGCTCTATCTCAATAAAGCATTTTTTAAGAACTTTCTTTAGTTAATAAATAATAATAAATATATACGGACAAATCACACAGACTGAGCTAGCCCCAAAGTAAGTTCGAGACTTGTGTTATGGGATACTAACTCAACAATACTATATTTTATAACAAACATACACCACTGCGTCACGGAGCTCGCGAATTTAATTCAAATCATATGCTTACTTGTGGTATGGCGAGCTCCATGGCGCAGTGGTTAACACGCCAGCCTGCGACACGAGGGCCCCGGGTTCGATCCCCGATTAGGTGATGATGGAAAACGAGCTTTTTCAGATTGACCTGGGTCTTGGCACAACCACTCCATAGTCACACCAATTTACCACACCAGTGTGACTAAGGTTCATTTTAATTATCCATAGTCACACCAGTGTGACTACAGATAAATTAAAATGAACCTTAGTCACACCATCACGCCCACCAGTTTAAATAAGGTTCATTTTAATTATCCATAGTCACACTAGTGTGACTACGAACCTGATCCGTAGTCAAACCATCACGCCCTTCACCCAGTTTAGGTCTTTTATTTAGGCTGCTTCTTAGGGTTTTGGGTACGGACCCAAAGGGTAAAAAGGGACCCTATTAATATGGCTCCGATGGCTCCGTCTGTCTGTCTGTCCGTCCGTATATCACCAGGCTGTATCTCATGAACCGTGATAGACAGTTGAAATTTTCACAGACGATGTAGTTCTGTTGCCGCTCTGTGGTTGCCGCTATAACAACTAATACAAAAAAAAGCAGAATAAAATTAATGTAGTTCTGTTGCCGCTCTATGGTTGCCGCTATAATTAATTTTATTCTGTTTTTTTTTTGTATTAAGTAGTTGATAAAAAAAAAACTGAATGAAATTAATATTTCAGGGGGGAACAGACATGATTTATGCCGTTTTTTTAGATAATGGTAGGAAACCCTTCGAGCGCGAGTCCGACTCGCACTTGGCCGGTTTATTGTTTTAAATAAATGAACTATTTAATCTAATCACTAAATTTGTGTAAGATTTGTCCCTATTTTATTTCAAAATTCAAAGTTTGTAAGTATGTGTGGATGTATGGATGTTTGTTACTCTTTCATGGCAAAACGGATCTTGATGAAATTTCGCACACAGATAGTATTACCTGGATTAACACATAGGCTACCTTTCATCCCGGAAAACAGTACTGTTTCCGCGGGATCGACATTAACGTAAGCGGAACCGCGGGCGACAGCTAGTATACTGATAATGGAGTTTGCGACCTATTTGCAATATTTTAATTATAAAAGAGGAGTCAATGGAGTATTTATTTATAAAAGCATTTGTTTTTACCTTGTCACTTCCTTGTCATTATTTTATTGTGTGTAAAAAATGGATGTTCAGGCTGATTTTAGAATTTTAGAAAGAAAGCGTGGTGTAGTGCTTTTATTCGACGGATATCGGTATTATAAACAGAAAGTGTATGCTAATAAAAGCATCATTTGGTTTTGTAGTAAAAAGCGAATACAGAGATGCGTCGGATCTGTTACTATTCATGTAAGTTCTCTAAACCTTTGTAAACGTAAACAGGATAAACGCAGCCTTAATATGTAGTATGTACTAGTACTATTTCATATTTAGTTTAGTAGGTACCTACACATTTTAGGATCATTACTTTCAATCAGTCAATCAATATAAATATATAATAATATAAAACTCTTCCGTTACTGAGTGACTGAATAGATGACAAACAGACAACGTACAGCCGAAGCTGAAATTTGACATGTATGTTCCTTAGGAACCGTATGGTAGGACTAAGGCCTCATTTAAGAACTCAGCGGTCGGGGCGGTGCGTTTCCTGGGGGATCCTGGTGGACGAACTCTTCATAACATAGATTTTTTGCCAGTCGCCGAGTTCCTAAATGAGGCCTAAGAGCCTTTCCACACACACAATGAAGCTTTTTAAAAAATACTAGTTACAAACTCTAATTAGAGAGGATTTCCCGAAATTACTATAATGTACTAATTGCTGATTTTGTTTTATCAGGATGGAAAAGTACTAAAACATGTGGAGCATTCTTTGGATTGTAAGCGTGATTATGCTGGAAATGAAATATTATGTTGTGTTGATAAAATGAAGAATGAAGCCGGTGCATCGGCTGAATCCGTACCTAGTATTTTTAAAAACCAAATTCAACCCATATACAACAAAGGTCTACATTTGGTTGCCAAAGTGCCATCGTTTGATAACGTGAAGCGAAGCCTATACTCGGCACGTAATAAAAAATTTCGAGTTAAGAAAACGGTCTTCACTCAATTGGATGATGTAGAAATACCCGCTCAATTTAATAATTTTCTTATAGCGGATTATCAATATGAAGGTTCTAGGATAATATTGTTTTGTTCCCCCGAAAGTAAAGAACAACTGCCAGTAATAAAAGAATATTTTATCGATGGTACTTTCAAGAGTACACCTAAACCGTTTAGTCAGCTTTTTTCCATACATGGCGATCTAAACAGTACATCTGATACAACTAACGTTATTCCGCTTGTATACGCCTTAATGAGCGATAAAAAAGAGACATCATATCTCGCACTGTTTGACATTTTGACAACGTTTTGTCCAGAGTGGGCTCCAAAGAAAATTCACGCTGACTTTGAATTTGCAGCAACTAAAGCTGTGAAGTTTTTTTTTCCTGATATAACAATCAAAAGATGTTACTATCACTTTAGTAACAGCATCTGGAGGAAAAGCAAGTCCATCGGGATTAAATCGAAACTTTATCGCCGCATTGTGGCATTGTCTGCATCTCTTCCTCTTTTACCAAGAGACAAAATTAGTGATGGATGGAGCTATATCCAGTCGCGGTCAGAGCAGTTTAATGATTCTAAACTAAATAAGTTCATAAAGTATATGAAAAATACGTGGATTAAAGATTACCTTATAAATGAATGGTGTATATATAACGAACGTCACCGTACCAATAACGTTTTAGAAAATTGGCATTCCCAGCTGAATAAAAGAGTTAATAAAAATTACGTGACTATCGTTAAACTTCTAAGTGTACTGGAGGAAGAGGTCACAACGAACTTGATCAAAAGTATTAATATTGAATGTAACACCAACCCAAATAAAAGACGTAAATTGGAAATGAAAAAGGATAATTTTATAATACAGACACAAATGGAAGTAATTCATGGTGAAATTAGTATTGGCCAGTTTTTGGAAACAGTACGATAAAACTAATTAATATAATATTAAAATGTATTTTTAAAAATTAAATATGTTTTAATCGGCTTTTATTTTTGATCGTCAAGTCAAGAGTGTGTTGGTGTGACTACGGATTATAAAAACTAACCATAGACCATAACCATGGTCAAGAGTGTGTTCGGCTTTTGCTGGTGTGACTAAGGTTAATTAAAATGAACTTTGTCACACTGGTCTCTGGTCAAGAGTGTGTTCGGCTTTTGCTGGTGTGACTATGGATAATTAAAATGAACCTTAGTCACACTGGTGTGGTAAATTGGTGTGACTATGGAGCGGTTGTGGGTCTTGGATGTTTATCTATATAATCTACTAGCTGTTGCCCGCGAATTCGTCCGTGGCAATTTCTGTTATTAATTAGTATAGATAGATGAATTATTTTTCCCCGTTTTCAAAACATTTTTTATTGATGCTTCGCTCCTATTGGTCGCAGCGTGATGTTTTATAGCCTAAAGCCTTCCTCAATAAATGGACTATCCAACACAAAAAGAATTTTCCAATTTGAATCAGTAGTTCCTGAGATTAGCGCGTTCAAACAAACAAACTCTTCAGCTTTATAATATTAGTATAGATTATAAAAATAGTATCATTGAGTTAGTATCCTACGACACAAGTTCACAACTTACTGTGGGGCTAGCTCAATTTGTGTTATATGTCCCTATCATCATTATCATCATCATCAGGTCATTTTATTCCATATATATTTATTTACTGATTTATGAATATGCCTGCACACAATTATGCTAGTTCTTTTGGATTGATAAAATATCGCGTGTTACATTATCTTTCATATAAAAAACAACAGGTTGCACTCCGGGAGTGCCGGCAGAATTGAAAACTCCGCGTAAAAAGAGAGGGGGATATTACTTCCTCTCCTACGCCGCGCCGGCGGTCTCAGGTCACGTGTCCATCTTACGAATTTTTATCAGGTCACATTACTCGATTTTAATATTTTTTACCCACCCCAAAAAGTGCACGACGCCGCTAAAGAACATTCCACTTCAAAAAACCAACTATAAGTACTATTACTATCAGAAAACGCACAATAACATGTTTTTTGTATCGGGCATCCCATTTTTGATTTTATTGCTAGCTTTTGCCCGCCCGCTCCGCCCGCGTCAATGTCGATCCCTCGGGAATAGTACTTTTTCCCGGGATAAAATGTAGCCTATGTCCTTCTCCGCACTCCAAAGAACTTGTATGCAAAATTTCATGATGATCGGTTCAGTAGTTACGGCGTGAAAGCGTAACAAACAAACAAACTCACTTTCGCATTTATAATATTAGCAAGAAGATTTGTTGTTATAGTGGCAATCGATACACGTTCTGTAAACATTTTAAAGTCTCCACCCTCGTATTACGGTTCAATAAATACAGCCTCATGACAGACAGACGGACAGCGTACGCTTAGTAATAAAGTCCCGTTTTTACCCTTAGGGTATGGAATCCTTACAAAATATTTCACATTGACCTCTCAACCCCCAAGCGGGCTAATCGCTCCGCATAACAATAGAAAAAACATTGCGTTTCCCGCTTAGCTAAATTGACGTATAAATATACATAAAATCTAAATTCATTTGTACTTGATGTTATGTCACAAAAGTAATTTATAAAATTCGCGTCAAAATAAAATATACATCGTACAATCAATGGATTCTATTAAAAATACTATCTATATTAAATATAAAAGGCGAAATAATATATGAGGAGCATTGTTTATAATAATGAACAACTTTTCGCAATAAACATATATCGACGGATAAAATACAAATTTCTATGTATATAGCGTGTAAATTGACCCTCGACCGCTTAACGGGGTGACGCAGCCCATAAATATGAACAACTTTACCCATGAGAACAATGCTGGAAACTTAAAAAAAATCGACATTCCCATACAAACTGGCCGGGCGGCAGAACTCTTTTGTATGGAAATGCAGATTTTTTTTTTGAGTTCCCAGCATTTGTCCCATAGGAAAAGTTGTTCATATGGCGTCAATTCGCTTCTGTCATGGAGTTTTTTTTTAAATTTATTTATGGCTTTCACGCGTTACGTATTTAGCCAGTATCAAGTATAAATGAGTTCCCTCCGCTTTTTCTAAGTATTATTATCAATGAAACGATGGTGTAGATCATTTCATTGATCCTACGGAGCCCCTGGCGACAATTTCTACGAATCCACTGGCTTGATCACAGACGACGCAACGAGGCAAACAACCACCAGCCCGCTAAGTAAATCTCACTACAGCCGCACCACGACACTTTATTTTAGTTATTCCACACATTGTTCATAAACATGTGCATTTATAACACCAAATTACACCGATTTCACATTATAAAGTCCACTAGAAACAATTTACAAAACAAATCCAAAATACAAGCCGTGCAGTCCGCCAAAATTTCCGCCAAGAACTCCGTCATGCAGTGGTTAACACGCCAGCCTGCAACACGGAGTGCCCGGGTTCGATCCCCGGCCAGGTCAAGATGGAAAATTATCTTTTTCAGATTGGCCTGGGTCTTGGATGTGTATCTATATATGTATTTGTTATAAAATATAGTATCGTTGAGTTAGTATCCCATAACACAAGTCTCGAACTTACCTCGAGGCTAGCTCAATCTGTGTGATTTGTCCGTATATATTTATTTATATTTATATATATATTTATTTTATTTAATTAATTTTGATTTTGTTCAGTGCGCGTACGCACTAGAAATATCATATGATTGTGAAATATCATATGTGGAAAGTGTATTCTTGTTCCAAATATGCTCATTTATATTATTTCACCTTTCTGTAACACGCTGTTTCGTTATGCACTATCGAAAACGTCTAATATTTCTTCAGAATCAGCGTGACACTGATAGCTCTTAATCTAAGCGCCATAGAGATCAAATTTGTATAAACGCGGCCCCGCGTCGCCGTCAACTACAATGTGTTTGTGGCGAAGTTCCGGGTCTGAAAAATACATTATTAAATTAAAATTATTTATATACAAACAAAACTATTTGACAAAACACAAATTATTAAGATCATCATCATTTCGAGTAGGTGTCACGGCCAATCGACCATGCACACCCTGGTGTCAGAGTACTTCGGAACCGCCTCTCGGCCTCTGACGGGGTTTCTTTAACGACTACCAGATGTCAGTAGGGACCACCGGCTTAACGTGCCTTCCGAAGCACGGAATCATCTTTGTTATCAGACAATCAGGTGATTCAAGCCTGCAATGCCCTAACCAAACTGGAAACAACTAAACAAAGTACGCTTCCGGTGGGAATCGAACCCACAACCCCCGGGTCAACAGGCAAACGCCTTAACCACTGGACCACGGAGGCTGTTGTCTGAGGCGTTCGAGTCAAAATGGTTATAATTGAAACTTTTTCTTATACAGTCTTTGGCCAGTAGGTGGCCACAGCGACTCCTTTGTCGTTTGCCTTATTAAGATCTTCGACTGTGCTGGTGCAAGGACAGTTGGGGCACGTCATAAGGTGAGTCATCGATTGCGTGACGCCGCAATCGCAATGGTCATTGTTGGAGAAACCCCACTTAGTCCGGCTCTTTCAGCATCTACCCACGCCAGCTCGGAGTCTGCTGAGGGACTTCCAAACCATCCAGGGAAGATCGATCAGAATTTCTAGTATTATAATGAATAAACAGTATGTCAGCACTTACTTTGCTTTTTCGCTATGTATCCGTACTGGAACAATACAGAGTGGGCTGGCGGTGCACGCCTGAAATAAAGCAATAATATTAATTATTATTCAAAATCCTAAATATAGTCGTCCATTCATTCATTCATTTCGTGTAGGTGACACGGTCAATCGACCATGCACACCCTGGTGTCAGAGTTCTTCGGAACCCCCTCTCGGACTCTGACGTGGTTCCTTAACGACTACCAGATGGCAGCCGGGACCAACGGCTTAGCGTGCCTTCCGAAGCACGGAATCATCTTTATTATCAGACAATTAGGTGATTCAAGCCTGCAATGTCCTAACCAAACTGAAAGCAACTAAACAAAGTATGCTTCCCGTGGGAATCGAACCCACGACCTCCGGGTCTACAGGCAAACGCCTTAACCACTGGACCACGGAGGTAGTATGGGAGACTACGCTGTCTACCCTGTAAGTGTTAGAGACGTGATTGTCAGTGTGTGTGTACCCGCATATCTGTGGTCCTGTGCATCGTGAGCATCAGGATCGGGCGGCGGCGCGCGGGCCAGGGGTTCATCCCCGCCTGGGAGACACGTCTCCACCATGGCCTCCAGGCAGTTCACGAACAGCTCGCTGCTCTCTGCTGTGCATTGGTTCTGGAACAGGAATCAAGAATCAGGAGAGGTTGCAAATATAAAGACGTCTGTTATGTCAGATGTGTTGGTATAGAATATACAGCGAGTAAATTGACTCTCGACGTTCCCTTTACGGGGTGACTGTTTACCATAGGAACTCAAAAAAAAAAAATCGGCATTGCCATACAAGAGAGTTCTGCCGCCCGGCCAGTTTGTATAAATAAATAAATAATAATAAATATATACGGATAAATCACACAGATTGAGCTAGCCCCAAAGTAAGTTCGAGACTTGTGTTATGGGATACTAACTCAACGGTACTATATTTTATAACAAATACACATCCAAGACCCAGGCCAATGTGAAAAAGATCATTTTTCCATCTTGACCTGGCCGGGGATCGAACCCGGTCACTCCGTGTCGCAGGCTGGCGTGTTGACCGCTGCGCCACGGAGCTAGTCATGTATATTGTATGCGAATGTCGAAATTTTTTTGATTTCCCACGGAATTGTTGTTCAAAGTTCAAATTGATGGGCTGATTCACCCCGTTAAGAGAACATCGAGGGTACATTTACACGCTGTTGTATATCATATCACCATTTCAGCTGTAAAAAGTCCACTGCTGGACAAAAGCCTTTCCCAAGGATTGTTCGTTCCATAGGATGAATATAGGGAACCCGCCTACCAATCGTGGTGAGTATGGCTATTATCATACGCACCACATATGATATACTAGCTGCTACCCGCGACTTCGTCCGCGGCAATTTCCGTTATTGTGATTATTCATTTATTCATTTATTCATTTATTCATCGCTAATTATACACATACAATAAAATATAATAATAATATCCTACATGCACAAAAATACCCAGTAAGGGTGTTGCGATATAATTATACATTACACATTGAAAAAAATAATAATAATTCCATGTCAATAAAAATAATACATACTTAGTCAATATTAGAAACAATACATAATAATTCGGCCATAAAATAAAAATAATTTGTCAAATATATCGTCTATTTATTTCTATCTTCTAAAAATTCTTTAACTGAATAATAACATTTATTTATCAAAAAAGTTTTTAAATTCTGTATAAACATATTTTCCTTTTCTATAGATTTAATCTCCTGTGGTATTTTATTATATAGAACAATAGAAGAGCAGTAGGGACTCTTATGAAATATTTCAAGGTTTGAATTCGGCAGTAATAATCTATTTTTGTGGCGCGTATTTCTGGTATGTATTTCACTAACTTGCGTAAATAATTGGTAATGTTTTCTTACAAAGACTGCCACCTCCAGAATATAGATACAAGGTTGGGTCAAAATCTTATTCTTTACAAAATGAGGTCTACAGCTTTCACGTCTTTTAATATTAGTCAAAATACGAATACATTTTTTCTGCAAGATGAATATACTATTTGATTCAGCGCTATTTCCCCAAAGTATAATTCCATATTTGATCCAGGCGTAAGCGTAGGCATAGTAAGTAGATAAAGCAGTTTCATAGTTTGTATTTGCTTTGATTACTTTTAAAGCATATATGAACCTACACAATTTGGTCTTGGTGTTAGCAACATGGAACTTCCAAGTAAAATGGGAATCTATTGTGATACCTAAAAGATTAAAATTTGAAACTTGTTCTATAGACTGATTGTTACATTTTAGTGTTAAATTTAGTGCTGATTTTTGATAAGGTCTAAATTGCATAAGTTTCGTCTTTTTAATATTGATTTCTAAATTTTGCTCTTGTAGCCATAAGTCAATTTTCTTAAGAGAGTTATCTAATATAATGTTCGCGTCGTTTGAGTTGTCAGTTTTAAATAATAAGGAAATGTCATCGGCAAATATAACACAAAGGTTGTCGTCAAAAAGTTTAGGCAATTCATTAATATATACTAAAAATAGGACACATCCGATCACACTTCCCTGTGGAATTGAACAATTTAACTCCCTCAGCTCCGAAACAACGTTTTTTATTTCACCAGAATCGCAATAATGTTCGAGTTCGACGTACTGTTTGCGGTCGCTCAGGTAAGATTTGATCCATTGATGCGCGTGGCCGCGTATGCCGCAGTCGTACAGTCTTTCTAGCAATCGCTTATGGGATACTTTATCATATGCTTTCGTCATGTCTAATAGCAAACCAATAGCGTATTTTTTGTCATTTATGTAATTAAGAGCTTCCTGTGTATACGTATATACTGCATAAGACGTTGAATGTTTTTTTCTAAAAGCATATTGGTGTTTGTTAAGAATTTTATACTTTTCTAAAAAACTGTATAATCTATTGGTCATTACTTTTTCAAAAATATGTGAAAATTTCGATAAAAGTGCTATAGGTCGCAGATTGCCAGGTTCCATTTTACTACACTTCTTTTTTGGTACCGGTCTTATTTTAGCTGTCTTTAATTTGTTTGGGAAACATCCTTCTGTATATTAATTAGTAATGATGAATAATTTTCCCCCGTTTTCAAAACATTTTTTATTGACGCTTCGCTCCTATTGGTCGCAGCGTGATGTTTTATAGCCTGAAGCCTTTCTCAATAAATGAAGTATCCAACACAAAAAGAATTTTTCAATTTGAACCAGTAGTTCCTGAGATTAGCGCGTTCAAACAACCAAACTATTCAGCTTTATAATATTAGTGGTCATGGTCCAGGTCGGCCCTGCCGTCTTTTTAACGTCGTCCGACCATCTGGCTGCTGGTTTACCCACACTTCGTTTCCCTGTACGGGGTCTCCAGAACCCTCTGGCTCCATCTATTGTCATCTCTGCGACAGATATGCCCCGCCCATTGCCACTTCAGACGTGCAACTCGTTCACTTATATCAGTGACTTTGGTGCGTTGGCGTACGGTTTCGTTCCTTATCCTGTCTCGCAGAGTGACTCCGAGCATTGAGCGTTCCATGGCGCGCTGGGACACTTTTAAGCGGTGTACCGTCCCGACAGTAAGTGTCCATGTCTCACTACCATATGACATAACTGGAAGAACACACTGGTCATATACTCGAGTCTTCAAACTCTGGGGTATCTTTGACTTGAAGACATCTGTCAATTTCCCAAAGGTGGTGGGATTCTTTACATACACAATTGATAGCTAATGAAACCAATATCTTTGTTACCTTGGTGAAAGGCCCTGCGAACCGCCAGAGTCCGCCGAAGCCACAGCTCTGCATGTAGTGGAGTTGTTGTTGACTCGCATCCTCTGACGCTATCATGTTCTGAAATAAACAAGGGCAAGATTTTTTCATTGATTCAACTTGGATGGGCGGCATTCAATAAACTAATATATTTAAACTAGCTGTTGCCCTCGACTTCGTCCGCGTCATTTCTGTTATTATAGGCGGTTCCGAAGAACTCGGACACCAGGGTGTGCATGGTCGATTGACCGTGACACCTACTCGAAATGATGATGATGGTGGGACCCATGCTGGGAACTAAAAAAAAATTACGTTTTCATAGAAAAGTATTGGGCCGGCCTGGCAATTAGTGTGAAAATGGAAAAAAAGAAGTTGTAAATTTTGACGGGCTGAGTCACCCCTTCACGGGAACGTCGATTATGTTACACGCTGTATAACAGACAGAGTTACTTTCGCATTGCACGGCTATGTAAGCTCTATACTGAGATACGGTTTAATTATGTCGGGAAATTCGAGTGATGTGAATTGAGGTTTTTTACTGCAAAAAAAGTGCATCAGGGCCAAAAAATTGACATCCTGACTCTGCTTGTATGTATATTTATGAAGTAGATGTATTTGTAGAAACATATGTATTTATTTAAAAGCGCGTGTACTGTTTCCTCGGAGCTATAGACGCGGCGATAGGCTTGTTTTAACAGATGTTCCAAGGACTGCATTATACCAAAAAAAATTTATGGCAATGTGTGTAAAGGTATATAATAAATTGCCTACAGATATAAAGGTACTCCCAATGCCCGCTATTAAGAAAAAATTAAAGTTGTGGCTCATTGACAAAACTTATTATAAAATCGACGACATTTTCGAGCATTAATTAAGACTTATTTATATTGACATCGCGCCTCACAATCTTCTTTTATTTAATTATTGAACAAAATAATTTCACATACTTGTTAAAAATAAGCAAAAAAGATTTAAGGATATGTTTATTATTTAAGATCTAATGTACTCTATTTTATGTGAATAAATTATCATTATCATTTATAACATGACAGCTCCGTGGCGCAGTGGTTAACACGCCAGCCTGCGACACGGAGTGCCCGGGTTCGATCCCGATGGAAAATGATCTTTTTCAGATTGGCCTGGGTCTTGGATGTTTATCTATATATGTATTTGTTATAATATATAGTATCGTTGAGTTAGTATCCCATACACAAGTCTCGAACTTACCTTGGAGCTTGCTCAATCGGTGTGATTTGTCCGTATATATTTATTATTTATTTATATATTTAAAAAAAAACATTGGTATGGTTTATGGCTGTATTTCATTGTCATACCTGTATGATGCTCTGCACCGCGCTGAGTATGACCTGGTCGTGACAGTGCATCAGAACGTGGTTGATCTTCATGTCCAGCAGGCTGTGTCTGTAACGGTAACCATTCATATTGTTAAAGCTGTGAGGTATCTTATACAGGTTGAGGAAAGAAACATCACATAAAAGCAAGGATGTTTATTGTCTTACCGTCAATAAAGGACTGTCACATCTTTACTTAAAACTAAATAATAACTATTTCTATAACATATTGCTTACACTTCATTACATGCTACACGTGCCGGTGTCCCAGTTATTAACTTACTAGCTTTCGCCCGCGGCTCCGCCCGCGTCAATGTCGATCCCTTGGGAATAGTACTTTTTCCCGGGATAAAAGGTAGCCTATGCCCTTCTCCGTACTCCAGAGAACTTGTATGCAAAATTTCATGATGGTCGGTTCAGTAGTTACGGCGTGAAAGCGTAACAAACAAACAAACTCACTTTCGCATTTTTAATATTAGTTACGATGTGTTTCGCAATTAGAGTAAAGTACTAATAATAATATACTACTAATACTAATATACTACAAGGAAGAATTGTGAAATCAGGTGACCCGCTTGCTCGGTCGCCCGCCATATGTCATAAAAAAAACAACTGGTTACACTCCGGGAGTGCTGGCAGAAGTGAAAACTCCGCGCGGTAGAAAGAGAGGGGGATATTACTTCCTCTCCTACGCGGCGCCCTCAGGTCACGTGTCCTCTCTTACGAATCAGGTCACGTGCCCTGACGCGAGTTTAACATTTTTTACCCATCCCAAAAATTGCACAACGCCGCTAAAGATGTCTTCTCTCATGTCCCCCCCCCCCCCCCCTTCTCGTGTCCTTCTTCCAATGTCATCCCCCAACTCCTTGAAGGGCCGGCAACGCTCCTGTAACACCCTGGTGTTCCGGTTGTCCATGGGCAGCGGTGATCGCTGACCATCAGGTGACCCGCTTGCTCGTTTTTTTTATACTACTTAGTAGGCAAACAGGCATACCCACCTGTTTACCGTTCTGTGCCATAAAAAAAAGAAAATATTGACTTACATGACTGGGAATACTTTAGGGAACACGACGGACCCCTCAGCCAGGTATTGGTACAGTATGCGGATCTCGTCTTCATCTAAACCAAAAAAAAAAGTACGTATTGTTACAATTTTTTTTTTTTTTTTAATAAAATAAGTCAACCTCCATAGATTCTGAATATTATTAAGGGAAGTCCAGTCTTTCCAATACTGAATTTTCTCATCGCTTTTTTTGTTTTGCAAGTACTTAAGCTGGTGCCGCGCGAACGAAAAACGTCGCTACTGCGCAAGCCATTAGGCTGCGCAGAACCATTTGGCGATTAGGAAAAAAGATGAAAAGTCTTAATACTTTCATGTTTATTTTTATTTAAAAAAATAAGAAATGGGGCGACCTCTGATGTAAATATAAATATTGTCATGTGACAATTATTGTTTTAGACGTAAAAATTACAAAGTTGTCGAAGATAAATGTTTTTGGATATCATAACATAAATATATAATTTTTTTTATTTTATATGTATCTATTACAAATTCCAAGAAGGGGGCGATCTTGTTCAAGGAGCGACCTAAATTATACAAATACTTTTGATGAATTTAATTTATTCAGCGCATAGTACTAGTGACTAGTTAAAAACACGTCAATTTTCACAATTTTGTGCAGTACCGCCTTAATAATGGTGTTATTTAAACGGTAAGCAGAACATTCGTATTTTTGTTAGCAAATAAATGTAATCGGTCAGCTAAAACAGCTAGTTGAGCAGCAACTTATGGTCACCTAACATCTATTCTGCCCTCAGTCGTTCCGGGTGGCCATAAAAAAATTACCTGAACCTAACTTCTTTTCCGCCCTCAGTCGTTCCAGGTGGAAAGCCAAAGCTTATCCAAATGTTTTCTCAGCTGCCCCAATTGTAAAATCTTGCTGCCCAACTAATTAATCTAGTTGTGGTGGAGCCACGTTACCGACAAAAGTAATTTTTGCTAGTAGCATGAATGGGCCGGATCGTCCGGGGATGTAACCACACTCACAGAAAATCGACGTTTGAGTAGAAGCCTTATCACTTCTATGCTTCGTTTTGATGAGTGAGAGAGCTGGAGGCCCGTCCTTCCCCCAACTCCTTCAAAGGCCGGCAACGCTGCTGTCACACCCTGGTGTTGCAGTTGTCCATGGGCAGCGCTGATCGCTTACCATCAGGTGACGCGCTTGCGCGTTTGCAGTCCTATACCATAAAAAAATATTTTCCCTTAATAATATTCAGAATCTATGGTGTAAACATTCTCTCTATTCTATTCTATTCTCATCTGGCTAGCTCCGTGGCGCAGCGGTCAACACGCCAGCCTGCGACACGAGAGTGCCCGGTTTCGATCCCCGGCCAGGTCAAGATGGAAAATGATCTTTTTCAGATTGGCCTGGGTCTTAGATGTGTATCTATATATGTATTTGTTGTAAAATATAGTATCGTTGAGTTAGTATCCCATAACACAAGTCTTTAACTTACTTTGGGGCTAGCTCAATCTGTGTGATTTGACCGTATATATTTATTTATTTATATTTATTTATAAACATTCTACGCTTATAAAATATCATCGGTAGCTGTGAACTCGTTAAGTTTGAAACAGAAACTCCCCTTAATTGTACTCTTAACCCGGCGATCGCACAGTTGGGTCTATTTTACCCACGCCTTTTAATAATGCGTGTATTTCTATAAAATATTATTGCGACGTTGCCAGATTTCTCAGTAGCTGGACCTAACGGTCTCCCCTCTCCGTGGAATATCGCCATATAGTGGTGTTGCAGCCGCAGCGGTGCATAGACGCGGATGAACACGAGAAAGGTAAATAAGACCCAACCATACATTTCGTGTCGTAATTTCGCGCCATCTTCTTCAACCGACTTTTTAAAAATATAATTGACTTTTTGTATTGTTTTCAGTTCCTTTGCAGTAATTAATCGCGAAGAACTCGAACGGCAGAGAATTTTAGCTATTCTGCAGGAATCCGACTCCAAATATAAAAATTCTAGATCAGAAGATTAAGACGAAGAAGATCATCGTCGTATTCTCAGCCAAGAAAGTGACACCGATCAAGATATAACTATCTGACACGAACAGTGACGATGTGCCCCTTTGATTGTTGAACTACGCCATCGGCCAAATTCTTCAACGTCTGAAATATAGCACGATTTTGATACTAATTTGCCTACCATTACTAAAAGCCAGGTATAAACATCTTTTTTTTTGGAAAAGACTGATCCAATTGGCAGAAGAACCCTACCCGCCTAAATGTTCGAACTAGGGCGGAAAATATTATAACACAAGTGCCAGGTGTTCGACCAGTAGCTCAAAATACTTTTACAGAAAAAGAGTGCTGAAACTTATTTTTTTATAGACGAAATGCTTGATTTTATTTGATGCGCAAAATAATAAGGTATTTTTAGGAGAACCTGATGAGAAACCACCTGTGAAGATACCTAATGTAAAAAGAAGGTGTCAGGATTGTCCTGCCAAAAAAGATAAAAATATAGTAATACTTGTCGGTGCTGTAACAAATATATCTGCAGTAAGCACGCTGTGTTTTACGGCAAGGATTGTGCAGATGGAAAAGAACCTACGACTGAATAATTATAAGACTGATAAAGAATATTGTTATGAGTCCTGCTATAGATTTTATTCTTATATTTCCTATAAATTTTAAATTTAAAAAAACAGTTTGTTTACTTAGATTTTTTTTAGTATAAGACAGAGGTTACCTATTTTGTTAATGTTTTGTAATACTTATATAAAAATGACATTAAAAACATAATTTCGTATCGGGTTGTTTTTGTTTATTCTAAAATGTCATAAACAATAGTCTTTTTATCCAATTATTAAAACATGTTACTAAATTTATTATAAATATTGAAGTTATGGCATTTATTTCTACGGGTCCCTTAGACCCAACCCTACTATCGTTGTCACATATTTCCAATGTGCTGACGCCGGGTAATAAATAAAAAAATATATGGTGAAAAAATTTCATGCGGGCGGAAAAAAAAATCACAATATTTTTTTATTTAATTTATTACGAGTGTATCAAAATAGCATTGTGAATGCAAAATAAAACACTTATAAAAATACCCCTAAATTGCACCAACCTGTCGTATACTTGACTAGCGTAGCGAGTACAGTCAGCACCAATGCTTGCGTGGTGAAATCTGACAGTACAGACGGATCCAGTAGACTGTTGGATTCTGGACTGGTGGAATCCTTGTCTGTTGACGCTTGCTGTGAAATAAATAAAATGTACAGTCTATGTGAGTAACTGTTGCCACAGGTACATTGTCACACTAGTGTTATTTTTAACCAACTTCAAAAAAAGGAACAGGGATACTATTTTTGAAAGTGTAACACTCGTCTTCGAGCGATTTTTGTATGGAAAAATCGCTTTATTTGTATAAATATTTTATTTTATGAAATAACATTATTTGTATAATTTATTAATATGAAATATTTGTCCATTAATTTATGAAAAATAATTTTATTTATTTAAAATAATTAAGAAAATTATAACAGCGCAAAAATATTTTATCTTTATTGTATTTAGTGTTAAAACCGAGTTAAATACATAATGCATTCCATTTCTATTATTTTTAAAGTAACTTCAAACTGGAATATGCTATGTTTTTCGCTTACCATCAGGTTTATATTATTCGACAAAAAATGTTTTTTTATTTGACGACGGTTTGATTGAACAAATGGGGCACTTTCCATTTGTTATTGTTCGACTATTTGAAAATGTAAAAGTTTACGTGTCACGAAACTAGATGGCGCTGTACATTTTGCGCTCTTTCTGAAACGCGCTATGGTTTGTTTTGTATTCGTTGGTAAGAGATCTGGCTGGTCGTGTCTTAACAAATTTGGCAAAGGTTTTTACGGCCTTTATAATCTGTTTTTGAGCGGGTACTCTCTACCTAGGTAGGGAAACCCTGTGTTAACAGTAATATTCTCTTTGCCTGTAAATTTGAATTATTGAAAATTGCTAAATTAATGAACTTAGTTTCTTCGGTTGTACTTTTTTTAAATATTTGTTACCTCAAAACTCGACATTTATGAACCGATGTAAGTACATTACTGCAGAGGCCGGGAAGTAAGGGATTGCCGGACGAGTAAAGTTTTCAAGGCCGAGCGTTAGCGAGGCCTTGGCAATAATTACGAGTCCGGCAAGCCGTTTCCCGGCAAAGGCATGTATTGTGCTTTTTTCAATAAATGCGAGGAAATAATGAAAGACGTAATACTGGGAATAAATGAGTATAATATGATAAAACGATAATAGCATTTACATTTTTATTTTCATATTTGTTTTACGGCATTTGGCGTTCTACGCAATGTTTTATCAAAGAAATGATGGTGTAATTCATTTCGTTGATTCGACAGAGCTCCTGGCGGCAATTCCCACGAATCCTCTGGTTTGATTAAAGACGACGCTGTAACGCGAGCAACCACCAGCCCGCTATGTAAATCTCTAAATCGCACCACAGCCGCACCATGTCCTTTTATTTCACTTATTCCATACATTGTTCATAAACATGGGCATTTATAACACCAAATTACTCCGATTTTACATTATAAAGTCCACTAGAAGCAATCTGCAAAACAATCCAAAACAACAATTTCGCAGTCCCCGAAACTCCAATAGTACATTTTTTTTTTTTTTTATATTTATTTTACGGCATTTGGCTTTCTGTGCCTTTTAGCCCTTCATATTTTCTACGTGTTATCAACGAAATGGTGGTGTAATTCATTTCGGTGATTCACTGGAGCCCCTGGCGACAATTCCCACGAATTCACTGGTTTGATCATAGACGCAGTAGCAGTAAGGCGAGCGACCACCAGCCCGCTATGTAAATCTCACTACAGCCGCACCATGACACTTCATTTTAGTTATTCCACACATTGTTCATAAACATGGACATTTATAACACCAAATTACACCGATTTCACATTATAAAGTCCACTAGAAGCAATTTGCAAAACAATCCAAAACAAAAACCGTGCAGTCCGTCGAAATTCCCGCCAAGAACTCCCCAATAGTACATTCCCGCGTTATTTTCTTTTTAATTTTCAATTGTCCTTTGGTGCTAAGGAAACATAGCCCATACAGCCCAGTCATATTTTACCCAAAAAATGTAATACGGTAAAAATCTGCTTTCCCGCGCCTTTCTTTTTATTATTGGCATATTTTTGTGTGATTTTATACCAACATTTTAATAAAATAATTCTCAGATTCATATATTTATATGCTCGATGAGTGCATTTTTTTATAATGTGGTAGTCATTGGTAGTATGACAAGTTACATAGATTAATTAAAAAGTTTTGAGCAGCGGCCAGGAATGAATTTTCATACTTACTTTCCTGGCCTAGGCCGGTAAAGTAGTGCACCAGCCAAGAATAACAAACTTCGTGTCTTTTTTTTACTACAATAATGCCGACATTTCCGAGCATGTTTGAGAAAAAGTGTTTTTTGTTTCTTTCAAGTTCTTCTTACAGTGCCTCTCCAACTAGTGAAGGTTGGCGGTCAGCTCCGCATATTTCTGATTGTCTCCAGCGAGACGAAATAGTTCGGCTGCACTCGCGATACCAGTCCACTCCCTGATGTTACGCAACCAAGACTATTTCTCCGACCCACTAAGAAAGTGGGTCGGAGAAAGAAGTCTTGGTTTTTTTCTAGCTATGGTTCTTAGATATGTTTTATCAAAATCGGTCCAGTTGTTAAGAAGATATAGGGATTTTAGTGCCAGGGGTGGCTCAATTTTTATTTGACTGTAGTAAACACCACTATTTTTGCCCGGATGAGTCAAAATGAAATCAAAACATTTATTTAGAAAATAGGCCTTTGCAGGTAAATGAACTAATTCAGTAATATTTATATTATTAATTGATGTGCAAAAGCTATAGACGACTAGCGTTTCGTAACCAACCACTGCAGAGAAACGCCAAAAGAAACTCTATTCAACAGTCGAGGCACAGATTACTAAATAGTTCTCCCTAACCAGCTCGGTGCAACACCCGACTTTGCGCATCATTATAAGTTCAATTCAATTCAATTAATTTATTGCATTTCATAATGTACTTACATCAGTTCTAACTACTAAAAGTCACTGTTAAAGATACATAAAGATAGGAACACTATGAACCCTGTCGGCTATCGTAAAACAAAAGAAATGGGACGGCAAGCGAGTTTTATGACATGCAGCTAGTCAATGAATAGATAGCAGCAGCTCGTATCTGTCGTGACTTAGCACATCTATTATGCAACTTTTCGCTTTTTGATGGTCAGCAGAAGTTCGCGTTCTTCAAGATGTTCCCATTTAAATTGCATCACAATCGGTTCAGTAATTTGATTGAAGTCGGTTTTTTATATGGAAGACTAGCTTTCGCCCGCGGCTCCGCCCGCGTCAATGTCGTTCACTCGGGATTAGTGCTTTTTTCCGGGATTAAAAGGTGACCTTCCTTCTCCGTACTCCAGAGAACTTGTATGGAAAATTTCATGATGATCAGTTCAGTAGTTACGGCGTGAAAGGGTAACAAACAAACAAACAAACAAATTCACTTTCGCATTTATAATATTAGTAAGGATAAGGATTATAGTAAGGTTAGTAAGGATTATTCACCTTTGTAGACGTCTCGGGGTAGTCGCTGTCTCCAGATTTGGTGGACGAGGGGCGTTCTGTAGCATCGTCCGTGCTGCTTGGCGAGATGCGACCGTCGTCATCTACCACCTGAGGGAAGAAAAGTAAAATGTATACCTTTCTAACACCAAAAAACCGGCAAAGTGCGAGTCGGACTCGCGTACGAAGGGTTGGAAAATGGTACAGCATTATCTATAATAAGTTTATAATATTTAATAATAAATTAAGTTACATACAATTTTTAATACCGTTTTATTTATTAAATTAAGTATTCCTTAGTTACAGGAGTGTATCCGGAACACCCTTCGTCAAAATAGTTATAGGAGTGTATCCGAAACACGCTTCGTCAAAATAGTTACAGGAGTCTATCCGCAACACGCTTCGTCAAAATAGTTACAGGAGTGTATCCGCAACACGCTTCGTCAAAATAGTTACAGGAGTGTATCCGCAACATGCTTCGTCAAAATATTTTAATTATATGATGTAACTTAAAATTTATGGTTTTCGCAATTTTTCCTTCATCTATGCTATTAGACGATGCTTCGTACCAAATTTCAAGATTTCGCGGGGTAACTTCACATTCTGAGTTCACGGGAGGTACCCTGTAGGTTTTGATTCCCTTGCCAAAGTCGTTTGTCACATTTTGTTTGTTTTTGTAATCCTAATTTTACGGTAGTAATACTGGCAATTTTCTATTGCTGTTCTAACAACTTTTAACTAAAGTAGTAAGTAGGGTAATTTTTTTACAGTTCTATGGGACAGTAGATCTGAGTATTTGATATGTATTTCAGCTTGATACCTCCACGCGTTCCTCCTGATGGTGTGCGATCACCGCTGCCTATGGACAACTGCAACACCAGGGTGTGACTGGAACTTTGCTGACCGTTCAAGGCGGGGGGCGTTCAAGTTGGGGGAGGACATGGGAGAGGAATGGGGGGGGGGGGGGGGTAAATGACTTACATCAAGTCCACTGTCTGCATCTCCTCCTAGCTCAGTTCTGGCCGCGTCACCAGTGGCGCCGTGTTGCATACTGTGAGCCCGCCCTTCGCTATCCTGTGTTTATAGATAGTGTTAGTGATGAGTGTTACAGATATATTAAAGGAAGTGCGATCTTGTGGGTCATGCTAGAGAGTTATTTCAATGAAGACTTTTGTTCATTATATTTGAAAATATATGACTTTTAACTCTGACGAATTTCTAAAAATAATTTACTTTCAGATAAACGATCATATATAATGGTATATACTAGATTCGCGCTCGAAAAGTGGCACCGGCAAAACAGCGCTCTAATCGAGTTTCGGAGCTATTTTGTCCACAGTTTCAACAAACCGCGCTAGCACTGTCTCGCGATTACAAAGGTACAGTGAAAAGATGCAAAAACTACGCATCAAAAGTAAGAAAACAAAGATGGAGTTATACTTTCAGTATGTACCGTTTTTGTCGTTATTTGTAAGTATGCATGATGTTTTGACTCGGGGACATTATTAAGGCTTCATTTTGTATGAGACTGTATCTACCATTAAATTTGATCAAAGATAAAAAAAGTTAAAACCACGACCATTAAAAAAGTTAGCACACCCAGTTGCGTATGACTTCAAAATTATGAAAAGATGACGGGCGACGGAGGGGCGAACAAGACGCGCGGGAGGCAGCGGCGTGTGGATTGGTCGATTATCACGACATATCTGCGACGATGACGTTGGTTGGGTGGCTGTGACGTGTTACAAGCCACTTACGAACATTTACTTTGCGTGCTTCCGCCACCAGTTAGTTCATGCAACCTATTGCTGGCCAGCGCCCACCCACTACTGTTAGTCCCTTCATGCCACGGAGCACATACAGAGAGGAGTTGCCCTAAGGAATATTTTCTATGAAACAATGCGTGGCACTTACAAGGGGTGAGGGGAGTATTATCTGTCTCACTCTACTTGCTCTGTGTCTCACTCATCCTTTATATCCATCTAGCGGCGAATAGCCCAACTACAAACGCCCGGTGAAGTAGCGAAAGCTCACTTGGAGCTAGCTACATAGTCCTTTCAAAAAAAAAAAAAAAAAAAAAAAAAAAAAGCCCAACTACTTAATAAGTTCGATGTTGATCTTTTTTTTTAGTTTATCTATCCGTCACTAGATGTCCCTAACACCTACTGACATCTAGTGTCAGATAGCTGAGTAATTAGGGTTGCCAACCAGACTGTTAAAAACAGTATAATACTGTTTTTGCTAGTTAATGCTTTTTACTGTTCTATTATAAGAGAGTTTGCAAAACAATGTTTTCACGACCGCTGGTAAAACTACGGTTAGAAACACATAGATGATTAAAACAAAAATTTAAAATTTTGCATAAATTGATATTTCTTCAAAAATAATTTAAATAACATAATATTGTAGTATATAATATAGTTCTGTACCTGTTTAAAGCAATCGTTTATTTGGAGACTACACCTTCACAGCCACAAAAACAAAGAATCAATATGTTTTATGTAAATTATTTCCTTTTTGTTTTTTGTCAAAGATAATTAATCAAATTCCATAATAAAACGATAGTGTCAGTGACCATATCATGTAAAAGAGTAGTCAAAATCCAGGCAGCATACGAGTTGACGCACGGGCCACCCAAAACTTAGCCATACTAGAGGTGACTTGAGCCTGCCTTCGACGCCGCCACCAGTTTGTATATTTTTTTGATGGGCAGAACAGATCTTTGTATATTTAGTCGTAGTCCAGTTTTATATTGACTTTTGAAATCCACTGTTTCTTAAGAATAAAGTTGGATGGAAATCTATATTTATTATATGTGTTCTACATATAATTTACAGTTTTATTATACATTTAAATGCAATAAGTTCACTGAAAGTAGTTTTCTTTGATGAAAAATGCTCTCGGGGTCAGGCGGGGTGCTCAGAAACATCATTATTCTCTCATCTTCCAAGTAACTTTTTCTAAAATTTCAAAATCCAATCGTAGTTTTACCAGCGGTTGAGAAAACAGTATTTTGTATACTGTCTTTTGATAAAACAGTAAAAAGTATTAACTAGCGAAAACTAGGTGGTTGGCAACCCTAGACATTTTGCAATGTTTATGGCTATTATGCAATGTTGACGACAGGTGGCGCATTGCTGAAAAGAGAATTATGAAACAACATAAGCATAATCTTTTTGTCAAGGTAAAAGTCTTTAGGTATAAATTTAGAACAAATTTCAGTACCTATGGTTATTAGTTATTACGATAATTAGCTTTAATATATTTTTATAGTTCTTACGTCTCATTACGCAAAGTGGTGCCATCTAACGATGAGTAGCACGGAACGTCGCCAAAAGATTTTTCTAGAATAATTTAAGTAAATTACGAATTAATATACTTACAAATGAAATGTGATTCCTTCCATAGCATCTGAACGTTTATCGGAGTAGTTTTTACATGATTTATTACAACACTTCATGATTTTCTTCGTAAAAAACAAGAAAAGACCGAAAATCTAACTGAGTGCACAGAACAAACCACGTACGAACATTGGCAGCTACAACAGCAGACTAATAGGCCACGCCTACTCTCGATGTTAACGTGATGACGTCAGGACCTAGTTGGAATCACAGTGCACAGTAGCTAACGCCGTCTCCACTCTGTATCTACTCCGTGCTTCATGCCCGCCACCAATAGCTGATGCATGCAACTCTGGTCGATACTGCTGCATCCGTTGAGGCTACATCCGTCGTGTAGAGGCGAAACACGTGTCGCGAGCACGACGGCCGATATTGCTGCAGCCTCAACGGTTTGCATGGACTACCTGGTGGCGGAAACACGCCAAGTAAATTATCTCAAAGTAAATGTAGCTTTGACTTCCGCAAAGTAATACCTGAATCTATTAACCACTAACGAACAATCATGTACATAATAATAAAGTTCTCAATTAGTTTTTTTTAGTCCATATATTTCATTTTATAAACCATCGAAGGATCCGACAGGTATTGACAATCTTTTCATTGAAATAACTCAAGCTACTTATCGATCGCACAAAACAGAAGGATCAAATATGGGTCAATATATAAAACGGGATAGTGGGGACATTTGAAAGCGGCTATTTTAAATCCTCTAATTCGAAGCTTTTTCTCAATTAGGTAGCTATTTCCAGTCCCATTTAATTTTGTCATTGTATGACTTGTTCGTCTGAGGGGATATTTCGAGTCCATATTTTTTGCAAATAAATTATTCTTATTCTTATTCCAGTGGCGCCTTCAACAAAATAGGGGATTCGGAAGAATAGTATAAAATAGTCCTGTTAAATCTCCCAAATTTGGGAAATAGTAAGTAAAAGTAAATTCTGTTGAATCCCTTGGAGGATCCCAATCTGGGATATAAGTGTCTCCACTTATAATAGACTGAAATATATTTTTTTTCATTTAGGAAAATAGTTATGTAAATCTTTTTTTTTTCTAGGCAAATTACTCAATTGTTTTATAATAGTACAATTTCAGGAAGGTAAATCTTCACGAGCGAAAGAATCGCAACAAGTTCGCGCCGAGGCACTAGTGTATAAAGAGATAAATACGTGACAAGACGATAAGAAACTCCCAGTACAGTAGCAAAAGCTCACTTAAAGTAAGCTACAAAGATATTAAAAAAAATGCCGGCCAAGTGCGAGACGGACTCGCGCCCGAAGGGTTCCGTACCACTTCTGTAAAAATAGCAAAAAAAAAAGTGTGTTGTATGGGAGCCCACTTAAATATTTATTTTATTCTGTTTTTAATATTTGTTGTTATAGCGGCAACAGGGATACATCATCTGTGAAAATTTCAACTGTCTAACTATCACAGTTCATGAGGTACAGCCTGGTGACAGACGGACGGATAGACAGACAAACGGACAGCGGAGACATATTAATAGGGTCCCGTTTTTACCCTTTGGGTACGTCCCCCAAAAAAAATACGATAATATTGTTGCGATTTTCTGACTCGTGGAGACGATTAAGGTTTCCCGATCAGTCCAATTCCGATCAGATATATTCCTTTTCTACACTGTCATACTAAAAAGTATTATTGGAAACAAATGTGGAAAGAATTTCCTGCGGCTGTATTCCTGAAGCGATACGACATTGGAACCTTTAAAAGACGAGTCTATGTTTTCTTAAAAGGCCGGCAACGCTCTTGTCGCTCCCCTGATGTTCCAGTTGTCTATGGGCAGTGTGATCGCTTACCATCAGGTGACACGCTTGCTCGTTTGCCGCGATATGTCTTTAATTTTCATTATCATAGCGTCGAGGAGTTCGTGACATCTTAACAATTCCTGAATGTGTAATTAAATATTGACATTATTAATTACTTGACAGCATGCTTATTTACTTTGAAATTTTCTAGAATTTTATTGACACTTTAAATTTGATTACTATTTTAATTTTGTTTAAAAAAAATTGGTAATATAAGTTAAATTTAAATTAACGTTTAACACAAATGTATGTTTGTTATAAAATAAATAAATTAAAGACTTAATTTAATTGACAGCGCCACTAAACTCGAAGTATCCCCTTAACACAGCGAACGTAAATGGAAAGGATTGTAAAACTCTAGTAGCCATTTTGTGTTTGTCGTTTGCGTGTTTTTTTATTCTAGAGTGGTGTTTGTGCACATTTAAGTTTTACATTAATTGTTGTGTTTTTATACAGTGATTAGTGATTATTAATACGTTACACATAAAAGTTTGTTGGTTGTTTATTTAAGAGGACAATCCGGATGATGACTAACTTGTTTTTAATAATAACAATATCAACTTCTCCAAAGGGCCTCTACGTGTTGGGTCTATATAGGTCACGCAAGCCTCTCAAACACCCGTGAAATTAAAAGAGATACAGATAACAATATAATATAATAATAAAACCATATTTCAGGCAAAGTTCATATAACGCGTTTTATATTTCAATCTTAGTTTGAAACACAATAAACATTATCAACCTTAAAATTATTGACGGGAATCTGGTTTATTAATATGGATCAGAGTATTTAGTCTTATAAAAAAATATTGTATTCTTATTTTTTCAAACTCAAAACTTACGATGATAGCCATATTTCATTTCATTCATTTCAAGCCGTTAACTGTCCCACTGCTGGGCAAAGGCCTCCCTCCATTTCTTCCATTCTGTTCGGTCTTCGGCTAGATTATTCCAGTTCTTTTGGAATTTGTTAAGTTCGTCTCGCCACCACATTCTCGGCTTACCAGGTCTTCATATACGAAGATAGCCACATTGATTTGAAATGTTAAATGGCGTCAAAGGCGTGACGTAGCAAGCCCTTTAGTGCGCCATATATCGGGTGTATATAAGTATACCGGTATGTATAACGCCCAGTGAAGTAGCAAAAATTACTAGCTATATAGTCAATTTAAAAAAAAATCCGGCTTGCACTTCGGGAGGGCCAGCAGAAGTGAAAACTCCGCGCGGTAGAAAGAGGGATATTACTTCCTCTCCTACGCCACGCCGGCGGTCTCACGTCACGTGCCCGTCTTACGAATTTTCGATCAGCACACGTGTCCTGACGCGACTTTAGCATTTTTTTCCCATCCCAAAAAGTGCACAAAGCCGGTAAAGTTTTCATTTCAAAAAGAAAAAATCACCCTCGACTTTCTCTAAAAGGGGCTACTCAGTCCGTTACTAAAACATTTTGAGCTTTATCACTAGTGAGTAGAGTACAGTTTTGTACAAGTGTCACTGCGTGTTGAGTGCAGAGTGCATGTTCGTTCACAAATTGGACCCAAAGTACCTTATTCGCACGGTCTTAATAGCTAAGCGCTTAGTCTAAAGCGCTCAGCTACAAAGTTTCTGTAGTCAAGGCATACTAGTTACTAAGCAAAAATTGTCCGTCAAAAAAAGAATTTTCTTGTTAGGGCTAACAATTAAAAAAAAATACTAAATCTATTTTCGTGTTTTAAATATTATTGACTTAATTGTGTGCACTGACATTTTTATTATTTGTTTGCTGACGTTTCAATGGAGATACATCCATCGTGGACGCAATGAGTCTCGTTGTACATAGATAACAAATAATAAAAATGTTCCAGCTAAGTCCCGTTTATATACATAATTATGTGTTTTAAGCGCGAATGTTTAAAAAAGAATATTATACTTGACTTATGTGTTAAGGACAAGTTTCGCTTGTAACCAAATTTCAAGGGATGGTTTATAAATAAACCATGCAGGTGGGGGTTCTAAGGGGGGGGGGGGGGGGGTTTCTAGAAATAGAAATAATTATTACTAATCACTCAAATCTATCGCAAAGCCGTTATTTCCTAAGTTAACACTGAATTTCACATTTATTTTACATTATTTATTAACACAAAACTAATGTTGGATTTTAAATTAAACTAGTTACGAAAAAAGGCGAAATTTAAAGTTTATTTTTAAACAGTTAACCTTCTTTAATTTTATTTATATTTTTTTTTTATTTCGGAAAGTAATTTTTCCGTATTAAATTTAAGCGAGTTTTTTCGTAACACTCCCATTGTCTGCCTAAATGGGGTAACGTGGAGGTTTACCTCACAAACGTTCTATCACGAAAATACTCACTGCATTATAAAACGTAATAATTATAAATAGTGTTATTTTAATATACCCTCGGCGGTCCGATGGTATCTTTGGAGGTGGGCACAGAGAACGAACGCTGGGTTTTGAAAAGCATTCTAGCTGATGTCTATATCATCAAGCGATGCACAAGCACAACATTCGCGTTATAACCAGTAACGGTTATCGTCACGAATAATACAAGGGGTTACATTTACGCAATATTCGTTTTTATAATTAAAAATAATTTATAAAGAAAGTAGAACATAAATATAAACACGTGACCGTTATTGAAAATAACGTTATTAAGAAATAACGCATAACATTATTGTTATAACGGTAACAAACACGTGCAAGAATAATCAAAATTAATACAATTTAAAATCATTTGATAATAGACGTTATTAAATCAACATTATTTATACATTATAAATTATTTTGATAAGAGCAAAAATACCAGAAAATATGTAAATAACAGTAATAAAAATAACGGATAGCGTTATAATCGATATAATCGTAACGAATATTAGCGCAAACGGCGGCAGGGTGACACGAACGTTATTCAATGCATACGAACGATGAGTTCCGAACAAGACGCGTGAAAAAACACAACGTGATCAGTAGGATGGTTGTAGTGTCCTAGATACTGGAAGAAAGATACATTCGTTATAGGGGTGGTGGGCGGAATGTTTGTATTTTTACCCAATCGTTTACAATTTTGAAATACCTAAGAAGATATTGTTCAAATGTTCAGCATTATATGATATACTTAACTAAAACTTTGGTTCTTAAGAGCTGTTATAGAATTATATTTATATTTTTTAATTATATTTGAAACAACTACAACTGGCTAATAAGTGCCTATTAGAGCTGATATTACAGATTTGCTACCATGTATTTCGTAGTAATAATACAAAATCTACAGTATTGTTAAGGTACGCGATGGCGATAAATATACCTTTCCCAAATAAAAACATCTGTAACATAATATTCATAATTACTGCTTTCCACCGTCAATTTCGATCCCTCGGGAACAGTACTTTTTCCCGGGATAAAATGTACACTATATGTCCTTCTCCGTACCCCAGACAACGGGTATGCAAAATTCAATACGATCGGTTCAGTAGATAGGGCGTGAAGGCATGACAAACAAACAAACTCACTTTCGCATTTACGAGTATAATATAAGTAAGGATTAGTAAGGATAACAGATTCTGAGAAAAAAAACTTCTTGAAAATGCATAGTATTAAATAAAGTCCGTAAGTAATTTTACAATCATACAAAATAATTTGCTCTTAACATTCTGCCCACCACGAAATTAGAAAAGAAAGTCAACTAAACTATAAAATGGTTAGATAGTTGTCATGAATGCAGTCCTCATACTCATACAGAAGCTCTCGTCAGTTACTAAAAAGCCAATCTTACGGTCTGTGTGGGAAAGAACTAGTTAGTAAAGAATAGACGCATTAAGAAAGTAAATGAGATGTTTTCCACAAACTATTAGTAATTCTTAGTAGCCAATGATTCTTTGTGATAAACACATTTTCTATGAAACTTAATAAATTCATGCCTACTTTTAACTCTTTCTTGTTTTTAACCGACTTCAAAAAAGGAGGAATAGAGGAGATTGTCTCAGAACTCCGTCATTTATGAACCAATCTTAAAAATATTTTTTTTTCTAGAGAAAGGGTATGCTTTCAAGAATTTTGATTGAAGTTGAATTTTTTAAATGAAAGATTATTCAATTTTGCGACCAAACGTATCAGAACTAGTGATTTTTGTATCCTCATTTTTTCACATCTAATATATACATAACTTTATCTTCTATGTCACTTCACTTCTATTATTATTACCTTTCATATAATTGTAATGAGACCAATTTGAAAGCATACACTTTTAAACAAAAAAATATTTTTTATATCTGTTCATAAATAACGGAGTTGTGAAGTAACAAACAAAAAAAAATACAACCTAATTGATCATCTTCTCCTTTTTTGAGAAGTCGGTTAAAAAGAGCTTCCAGGCCTATATTTCTTCAGAGAGAGAATTTTATGACCTTGGCCCTGGTCTTCATTGAGGACCAGTAGGTGGCTTTTAGGTCCCAATGTTTTTATGTATACGTTTTTATCCTCTCACACTTTGAAGTCTAGTTTAAATGATGGGAATTCAATTTCAGACTATGCGGTCTTAAGACTAGCTTTAAATAATTTCAAAAAATTTGATTAACGCAATCACTTTCCCACAACAGACAAATCGAGTCATTCCCTAAACACCGACAAGTGAGCGGACTGAGCCTGCGCAGGCGAGTACCTGATGCGGCACGGACACCAGGTGGGGGCTGTGACCACCACTGCTCGATTGCTGCAGCGTCGGCGATTTACCTGCGGAAACAAGTGGGATATTCAGAATACGACCTTTAGGTCTTTGGGATAAGCTAACGAGAAGGGTGTAGGCCTAAGCCGCGTGGTATCCGGCAGAATAGAATAGGACCACTCCAAATCTTCTCGTGGATGTCGTAGAAGGCGACTTAGGAAATACAAGCTAAACAAAGCTTATAAACATCTAAGAGACCTCTCCAACCCGTCTGGCCAGCGTGGAGAGTGTAGGCCAAGTCCTCTGGCTGCTCTGGCCAAGTATAGCCCTAGTAGTACAGAGAGGGTCGTGCTCCTGTAGTGGAGACTAAAAAGACCTGATGATGATGAGTTAAACGTTTTATAAACCGATCTAGTGCGACAAAGCGATCGTAAAAGGTTCCATCATTGAAATTCAATGGCACAATGATTTTGAACGACATTTCTTCTTTATTTCACTGGCAAGAGTACAAACCTCCGTGAGCAGAAGATATTGCAGCTTGATCTAATATGTCCCAGGACTTCTGTCGCCGGCTGGAGCAAGAATGGGCTGAAGGTGGTGGTTGGATCAGCATAGAAGACTGAAAGAAATTAAAGCAAAGTCACACTTAAGTCGACTGAACACTGCGAGTATACATCTACACGAGTTTATATGTTCACTAGCTTACGCCCGCGGCTCCGCCCGCGTCAATGTCGATCCCTCGGGAACAGTAATTTTTCCCGGGATAAAATGTACACTATATGTCCTTCTCCGTACCCCAGATAACGTGTATGCAAAATTTCATGATGATCGGTCCAGTAGTTACAACGTGAAAGCGTAAAAAATAAACAAATTCACTTTCGCGTTTATAATATTAATTAGGATAAACACCAAAAAAAAAATACGATGGATGAAAATAAAGACATTTGAGCTAGTGAACTGAGAAATATAAAACAATTAAGAGTACGTATTAAAATAAGTCAAGCTAAAATTTCGAGTTTTTTTAACCGTTATTTTTGCTTATTCGTTAAATATTATGTGAATTAATGAATGCTTTATTGCATCACAATACAAAAAATACAATTTAAAGAAAACAATTGGTAATTTGGTACAAAGGCGGACTTATCTTGAAGCGATCTCTTTATGTGTGAAAATTTTATATAATATAAATAATCCTACACATTATATTATTTTTTAATCTAGGTTAAAAATAGTCTATCAAAACTAATCATTCATAAATACCTGATGATGTTCGTGTTCCGTGACGCAATAGTGGTCACAGTTGTCTGGGAGCCATTTTGGTAGCGAATGCTTCACGTGACATCGAGACCGCACTTCTTCACTCACGCACACCAAAGCTGTTGACAAAAGCATAAGTTACGGAACACTGAACTTAGCTTATTTTATTTATTTGCAAATTATACTGAGAATTCTTTAGGGAGTACAATCAATCTCCCTTTTATGAAAAAAATATTCCCAAAACTGCCATCAATATGCCATTCGGCCGGTTTAAATTTCTCGCATGACGTTCGTATCACGAAATGCTAAGATGATTTTCTCATAATCGGCTAGCATTTATCATGTCACCAAGCAAATTTATAGGTGCCTCCACTGGACAACATGTGATTAAAGTTAAAAGAACACTAGGGTGACATGGATACAGAAGTTTATACCCACGAAAAATCGCTTAACGAGCCCAAATCAGTTTTCAATTTTTGATCTGATCCGTGTGAATGTCACGCAACCCGCCAAAATTAACAACTCTTTATTTATTTATTTAGGAATAACAAACAGTTACTTAAACTCTTATGGAATCAACGCTGGGATCTCGAATAAATTTTCAACATAACAACCTACAAGTGTTCAGCTAGTCTCGTCACCGATCGAACAAAGTTTTTTTAATATATTGCATGTATATATTATGTCTTTGGATTATTAGTTAGCAATTCTACATATGTGATCTTGTACAGGTATGAAAATCATTTTAGTTCACACAATGTTCCCACAACAGGCATAACAACGCCGTTCGGACCGTTTGAATTTGCTCGCATGCCTTTCGGCAGCACTCACCAGTGAGGTATGCGACAGTATCGGGGGTGACGGTGAACTTGTCGCGGTCGCGGCGCGCCGTGATGGCTAGTAGCGCGGCCAGTACGCGGCACGTGCGTGATACTGTCGCCGCTAGAGGATGCCGGTAGCCTTTTATCAGGTGGCCGACTAGGGCAAAGTGGAAGTTCGAACGGAAGCTGGAATAAACGTTTGAATATTTGAAAAAATAAATATGTGTTCGTTCTTATAACAGAGGAGCATGTGTAGACACTAGGTCCTTTCCGCAACTTCATATGCGTAAATTTAAACTTATATCCTAATCTGATGTTTATATTTATAATTATTTTAAGTCCTTCAGAGAACGAATAAACATCAATGCTAGTATAGATATCACTGCTGTGCCCACTGTTCCTACTATTATTTTCTTCTTCTTTATGACACCTGAAGACTCTTTGGTTAAGTCATTTAGTTGAGTATGTAATGCTATATCCATTGAATTCAAAAAACTAGTTATTGCGCATAAGTTTGTAACAATGTGTAGAAGGGCAACTCGTTGTTTTTTACAATTAAAAAATATGTGTAATAAATGAGTGTGATTAGTAGTAGACTGTCATTAAAAAAAAGGTTTGCTCTCCGGGAGAGCCGGCAGAAGCGAATACTCTTCTTTGCGGCGGTCTCAGGTTACATGTCCGTCTTATGAATTTTCGATCGTGTGTGCTGACGCGACCTTAAAAATTTTTACCCTTCCCAAAAAGTACACAACGTCGCTAAAGAAGTTTTCACTTGACAAACATTTTTAATTACATTTAATAATTAATAACCCATCGAGGCAAAATTCCAAGGATGATACCTCGGAATTTTGCGTTAAAAAGTGATGCGTCAAGTAATCCATCACTATTTGATCCCGTTTTCCACCTAATTCCCACCAACATGGTAAACGTAGCCTTCGGATCTTATAGACTTAGGCTCTGTCTACCCCGCAAGGGAAAAGACGTGATACTATTACAAATTATTATTTCACAAATAAATTATCTTATCTTATCTTACTATGTATGTATGTAATAATTAAAAAAGAATTAGTGATAAACAAATGGAAGTAAAATATAACAGATTAAGACTAGTACACAACTAATGGAGAAATATAATTGACGCCAGACTAACTCACCTCAATCCTACAGCATGGTCCATTTGCTTAAAATGCCACTCTAGGGGTTCTCTAGTCTCCATCATTACTTGCTCTAGGGTCTGTAAGTGAGATTTTTGGACCTTAATTTAATTAAACTACGGATTTATTTGATATCGATCCCTCGGGAATAGTACTTTTTCGAGGGATAAAAGGTAGCCTATGTCCGTAGCCTTTTCTCCGTACTCCAGAGAACTTGTATGCAAAATTTCATGATGATCAGTTCAGTAGTTATGGCGTGAAAGCGTAACAAACAAACAAACTCACTTTCGCATATATAATACTAGCTTTCGCCCGCAGCTCCGCCCGCGTCAATGTCGATCCCTCGGGAATAGTACTTTTTCCCGGGATAAAAGGTAGCCTATGTCCTTCTCCATACTCCAGAGAACTTCTATGCAAAATTTCATGATGATCGGTTCAGTAGTTACGGCGTGAAAGCGTAACAAACAAACAAACTCACTTTCGCATTTATAATATTAGTTAGGATTAGTAAGGATTCAAGCGGAAAAAATCTGATTTCAAAATACATCTTTATAAATTGTACATCGGATCCTTTCCGGAAGATAATAAAAAAATGATTTGTAAACGGGGAAAAATTATTCATCTATACTATTTAATCATAATAACAGAAATTGCCGCGCACGAAGTCGCGGGTAACAGCTAGTAATATTATAAAGCTGAAGTGTTTGTTTGTTTGAACGCGCTAATTCAGGAACTACTGGTTTAAATTGGAAAATTATTTTTGTGTTGGTTAGTCCATTTATTAAAGAAGGCTTTAGGCTATATAACATCACGCTGCGACCAATAGGAGCGAAGCATCAATACAAAATGTTTTTAAAACGGGGAAAATTATTCATCTATACTAATAAAAAACTTACCATAACAACAGAAATTGCCGCGGACGAAGTCGCGGGCAACAGCTAGTGTATTATATTACCCTATAAAAATTACCTTATTATCAAACTGTCCTTGTGAGTCGAGCGTATGCAAGTTCTGCTCCATCAACGCTAATCCTGCCGCGTATAGCGTTGGTTCGTCTAGTTGTAGCACTGACAAAGCCACCCAGAATAATGCTTTGTGGATCGGCGATTCCTGGAAGATAGATATATAAGTACATATGTTCCAGTTTTTTTATTTTTGATTAATTTGTTTGCCTTTGACCCCTCTTGCCTGATTGGAAGCAACGATGAGGTCTAGGGTGGTACACTCAAATACTCAAAATAATGCAAACTCAAATAATGTCTATGCACTCTTGCCTTGAAAATCCCTAAATTGAACGAGTTGGGAAACAGAGACGCGAGGAGTGAATTCCATTCCTTCGCGGTTCGCACAATGAAGGAGGAGGCACATCTAGAGGTACGATGAGCAGGAATATCGACCACATATGGATGGAATTCCTGACGCCGTGTCGTCTGAAGATGGAATGGTGCAGCTGATGAGAAGATGAATTCAGCCCGCTAGTGTAGTATAAATTCATTCCGTGGTCCAGTGGTTAAGGCGTCTACCTGTAGACCCAGGGGTCGTGGATTCGATTCCCGCGGGAAGCATACTTTGTTTAGTTGTTTCCAGTTTGGTTAGGACATTGCAGGCTTGAATCACCTGATTGTCTGATAATAAAGATGATTCCGTGCTTCGGAAGGCACGTTAAGCGGTTGGTCCCGGCTGCCAACTCTGACACCAGGGTGTGCATGGTCAATTGTCCATGACACCTGCACGAAAAGATAATAATGGTAATGATAAAATTATTTTCGTTCACGTGTCGTGGTATAAAACTTACCGGATGCAGTAATGGTTGAAGCCTCGTGAGACACATTATTAGTGCCTCTAATAAAGCTAGGTCGTTGAACGATTCCAATGCTTTCACCAGTATCCTGAGGAGTTGCTTCATATCGTCATCGGTAACGTTTTTGCCTGAAAAAATGATAATTTTTCTTTAGTATCATCATATAGACTTTCCTCTGTGCTCGACGTAATTGCGGGCGATTTTTTTTAAAGTTTGTTAAAAATATTACGCAATAAGGTCTAAAATGCTTTGTATTATACATCGTGATTTGAACCCCCTAGCTATATTGGAATCTTGAAATCAGAATTCCTAATAGAATACAGAAATGCAAGAAAAAAACACTGATTGAAAAAAAAATTTCGCCGATCAGTTGGATGAAAAAGAAAAGAAAAACATTTGACCTTCTATGGAAGGTCAAATGTTTTTCTTTTCTTTTATTAACCTTTTTTCTTGCAATTCTGTATTCCATTAGGGATTCGGATTCCTAGATTTTAATATTAGAGGTTCAAAATCACGTTGTATACTTTTGTACTGTCATATACAGGGTTTCTTGTAAAATAATATTAACCTCGCACGACTAGATAGCTAACGCCATAAACAACGACGTTTGTTCTACTAGTTGTGACTTTATAAATGAAATAAAAATGTTTACGAGTTTTTAATGTCCAAGTCGTGATTTTTGTAGTCTATGTTACATTCATAGACGAAAGGACGAAGCGAGGGTCGCGGGCGTAATCCTTCTTTGCTATGCGCTTACAGTTGTTATTTATTTTCATCCAACCGAAAGTCATTATCATCATCATCATCAGGTCCTTTTTAGTCTCCACTACAGGAGCACGACCCTCTCTGTACTACTAGAGCCTAAAGTCATACTTGGCCAGAGTAGCCAGAGGACTTGGCCTACACTCTCCACGCTGGCCAGACGGGTTGGAGAGGTCTCACAGATGTTTATAAGCTTTGTTTAGCTCGTATTTCCTAAGTCGCCTTCTACGACATCCACGGGAAGACTTGGAGTGGTCCTATTCTACTCTGCCGGATACCACACGGCTAAAAGTCATTATAAAAACACGGTTTCACTCACGTTTATCCAGTTGGAATTTTTCGGCCAACTAGTTTCGGTCTGTCATGAAGACCATCATCAAGGCGAGTGTTAGGGGTGGCGACACGGCGGTTTCGCTTACCTCAAAGCCTCAAAACACTCGCCCTGATGATGGTTTTCTTGAGAGACCAAAACTAGTAGGCGATTCCAACTGAATAAACGTGAGTGAAACCGTGTTTTTATAATTAATTTATATCTCGTAAATTTTAATACTATTAAAGCATAGCTATCCAACGAGAGAACGCAGCCAGCGTTCTTGCCATCATGCCACACGGGCAAGATTTCGAAGAAAAACATTTCTAGTGCTCTTTTTTTTCACTTCATGTGTATATTATAGTTAGTTATAATCACTGTAATTTTAAGGGTATTATTTTCTCTTTACCTTAATTAAAGTCATCTTTATTTTTGTATAAAAATAAAATTTAACAAATGATTAAAAGTCGTAGAACAAACGTTGTTGTTTATGATGTTAGCTATCTAGTGCTGCGATATTATTCGGGTTTTTCAAGTAACCCTGTATAGTTAACCGAAAGAACTATGTATTTCACAAATAGTTACTAAGACGATACTGGTCAATTAGTGTGTTCATATTATGGTCGTTTTGATACGGTGTTCATTTTGATACTTTATAAAGAATAGACATAATGATACTATGGACATTACAATACTATGGATGTTTTGATACTGTGGACGTTTTGATATAGTGGACTTTATGAGACTTAAGGATTGGTACAATATTTCTTGTACATAAAAACATTTTTTTTTTGGAGGAAATATGAAAGTACTTACTGATACATCCAAACACTATAAGTGCTCTCGGTTGTAGCGCCGGGTTGAAGCAGAACGCGAAGCTTTTAGCCAGCGAGGTCCTGTTGAGAAAAATACCTCCTGAATTACTTGTTTTTAATGACTTCAAAAACCGGCCAAGTGCGAGTCGGACTCACGCACGAAGGGTTCCGAACCATTATCTATAAAAACGGCAAAAAATTCATGTCTATATGAAAAAAAAACATGTATGGCATTTTCCCCCCTTTAATATTAATTTTATTTATTTTTATAGTAAATATATAACTAAATATTCTGTGAATATTTCAAGCGTCTACCTGTTGCCGTAATCAATATCGACTAGCTCCGTGGCGCAGCGGTCAACACGCCAGCCTGCGACACGGAGTGACCGGGTTCGATCCCCGGCCAGGTCAAGATGGAAAATGATCTTTTTCAGATTTTATTGGGTCTTGGATGTGTATCTATATATGTATTTGTTATAAAATATAGTATCGTTGAGTTAGTATCCCATAACAGAAGTCTCAAACTTACTTTAGGGCTAGCTCAACCTGTGTGATTTGACCGTATATATTTATTTATTTAATTTATTTAATATCGATAAAAAAAAACAAGCAAAATAAATCATGTTTGTTGTATGGGAGTCCCCTTAAATATTTATTTTATTCTATTTTTTTGTATTTGTTGTTATAACCGCAACAGAAATACATAATCTGTTAAAATTTTAAGTCTAACTATCACGGTTCATGAGATACAGCCTGCTGACAGACGGACAGACAGACAGCGGAGCGATATCAATAGGGTCCCGTTTTTACCCTTTGGGTACAGAATCCTAAAAAGGCGTTAATTAGAATATAACGGCGTACATATGTACTTGGTTCACATCGAGTCAGTACGCGTAGCGCCATCTACCTCGATAACATAGAATTACCTAACTCTTTAGAAATATTGGAAAGCATGCTTAAATAATTATTTGGTCGTGGTGATGGTGCCAGCGCGCAACCAAAGCGGGGAACACTGAGGCATTTTTCTGCCCAACCAATGTAACGAGCATTGTATGAAATTAAATTATAAATTCCTCTCTCTCAAATATTTTTTAATTTCTTTGGGGCATCACATTTTACAGTTACATAAATAATAGCACTTACCATGTACATAGCCAATCACAATGAGGTATATCCCGCATACAAGCTTCCATAATCTCGAGCAATGCATCAGTAATTGTCTCTAACGACTGTAACGGTAATCTCTCTCTATCAGTATGACTGGAGAGTGAAGTGGTAGTGGGCGTGGGTCCCAACGTGGCATTTAGCGTTGTGCCCACGCTGCTGGAAGTCGATGGCTCCGTGCAGGCCGAGTAGGAATGGTCGGAGTACCTGCTGGCAATGGCGAAGTTGTTTTGTGTTATTTTCTGTACTATCATTTCATTCGATATTACTTCTGTTAAGAAATATAACAAAAACAAAACGCAAACTCTCGCACGGGCAACACTGCGGGGGAATTACATTCAAAAAGATGACACTTCAATTTGGCTTTGATGTAAAAACACACATTACTAACTTTGTAATTGTCGTCTACTATATCAAGTCCCTATGCTAATAAGGCTCATTTACGTCCCGTAAGATCCTACAGTCAGGGAATTCCCATTTTTTCTCCTGTTATACTCCAATTGCAGCTAGGAACCTGCTCCGCAAAATTTTGTTAAAATTGGAATTAAAATCTGCCCATGTGTTTTGAGCATACGATACTTTAGACAAACATACACGTAAAGAACCGACCACTCCAGAGAAGAAGACGCCGAAAGAAACTCTTTTCAACAGTATTGGTCGCCTACTTGCCTGAAGGGCTTTGTAAGACGTAAAACACGTAAAACCTCATTTCTTTATGGTAGACCCAATTTGGATCTTTTGAATTTCCACGTATGACATTCGGATTACAAATTGATGAACAAACCTTTAAGCCTAAGCCTAAGCTTCTAGGATGACTTTCTTTGTGAGTGAATTATGCAGCGAAATACTGTCAATATAAACATCGTCGTAGAGACTTAATCTTTTTTTTTTTATGATATAGGACGGCAAACGAGCAAGCGGGTAACCTGATGGTAAGCGATCAGCGCTGCCCATGGACAACTGCAACACCAGGGTGTGACAGGTGCGTTGTCGGCCTTTCAAGTAGGGGGGGGGGGGGGGGGGGGGGTAAGGAAATGGGGAGGGGGTGGGGAACGATGGGCCTCCGGCTCTCTCACCCACCGAACGAAGCATAAAAGCGGCAAAGCTTCTACTCAGACGTCGATTTTCTGTGAATCGTATTAGGTCGGTTAAGAAAATCTATTTTGGTGACGGACCAACAAATTATGATCAATTCTGTAAAATTACTTGAAGAGTTGTATTGAATTATCTAAATAATGTAGGTTGCTTATTATTCAATGATCCCTAGCAAAAAATATTATAAACTTTAGTTTTGTACATATCAATTTTAATGCAGAAAATAATAACACTACTATGATTGTATGAGAACATGATTTAAGTTTATAATACTTATTATACTACATTTATATTAAAAATTCAATACAAAATATCAAGTGAACTCCACGAAATTCTATAGAATTTGACCTCCTTCGATTCGGTCTCCACGACGATGGCCACCTAGCGGGAGAATTTGGCAGTTATGCGCACCATTGATAATAATCCGTATCCTTACTAATATTATAAATGCGAAAGTGAGTTTGTTTGTTTATTTGTTTGTTTGTTTGTTACGCTTTCACGCCGTAATTACTGAACCGATCATCATGAAATTTTGTATAAAGTTCTCTGGAGCATGGAGAAGGACATAAGAAGGACATGAGAAGGAAGTTGTATTAAATTATCTAAATAATGTAGGTTGCTTATTATTCAATGATCCCTAGCAAAAAATATTATAAACTTTAGTTTTGTACATATAAATTTTAATGCAGAAAATAATAACACTACTATAATAGTGTGTCCAGTCCATTTCCACTTAAGTTTACCGACAGTCACTGAGACATCCCCTGTTCTAGTCAGTTTCTTTATTTTTAAAAGTTTTACCCTGTCCGATAATCTTAGTCCTAACATACTTCGTTCCATAATATTTCGGCATGTTGAGAGCTTCTTATTTCATCATCATCATTATCAGGTCCTTTTTAGTCTCCACTACAGGAGCACGACCCTCTCTGTACTACTAGAGCCATACTTGGCCAGAGCAGCCAGAGGACTTGGCCTACACTCTCCACGCTGGCCAGACGGGTTGGAGAGGTCTCTTAGATGTTTTTAAGCTTTGTTTAGCTTGTATTTCCTAAGTCGCCTTCTACGACATCCACGAGAAGATTTGGAGTGTTCCTATTCTACTCTGCCGGATACCACACGGCTTAGGCCTACACCCTTCTCGTTAGCTTATCCCAAAGACCTAAAGGTCGTATTCTGAATATCCCACTTGTTTCCGCAGGTAAATCGCCGACGCTGCAGCAATCGAGGAGTGGTGGTCACAGCCCCCACCTGGTGTCCGTGCCGCATCAGGTACTCGCCTGCGCAGGCTCAGTCCGCTCACTTGTCGGTGTTTAGGGAATGACTCCGGATCATCATCATCATCAGGTCCTTTTTAGTCTCCACTACAGGAGCACGACCCTCTCTGTACTACTAGGGCCATACTTGGCCAGAGCAGCCAGAGGACTTGGCCTACACTCTCCACGCTGGCCAGACGGGTTGGAGAGGTCTCACAGGTGTTTTAAAGCTTTGTTTAGCCTGTATTTCCTAAGTCGCCTTCTACGACATCCACGGGAAGACTTGGAGTGGTCCTATTCTACTCTGCCGGATACCACACGGCACTAGATCTATAGTAAGTATAGAGCTTCTTATAGTTAGCTTTATTCATAGCCCAAGTTTGACATCCATAGGTAAGCACCATTGATACATGACAATAATACTTAAGATGTCTACCACCGTACACACATAATCAGGACTTACCAATCGCTGGTGTGTCTATTGTAGACACTTCTGAAGGCGGTCACCGCAGCGGACTTAACCTTTGAGATACCAAACATCTGGTAGAACTTCGGGAGGGCGAATTCATCCAAAGACAGCATCAGTAAGCGCTGGGTCTCCTCTGAAACCAGAAAATAAACCAATACTTTTTGTGTATGTATAGTGTTGAATTATAAGTATACTATAATACTAACGTATAACCTGTCCGCCTCTTATGACTAGACTTATCACACTTAAGTAGTTTCTAAAATATACACTTTTTAAAAATTAAGAAATTAAATATGTTGAAAAAAATTCCACGCGGGCGTGGTTTGAACCAGCGACCTGAGGTCTACGTACGACCTACGCTCTGCCATTTGAGCTACCGCGGCTACACCGGGAACGTGACTGTGTGGACCAGGAAGTGTGAGAGAGAGAGAGAGAGATAATGAGAGACTTACCGGAGAAGCTCGGCGTATTACGCATACACAGAGAATGTATAGTGTTGATGACGAGGCCATGCGTAGCCGCACGCATCGATACAAATCCAGAACACAACAGGAAAGTGACTGTGGGGCACAGGTAGTGAGAGAGCGAGAGAGGTAGAGAGAGAGAGACAGAATGAAAGACTTACCAGAGAAGCTCGGCGTATTGCACGTACACAGAGAATGTATAATGTTAATGACGAGACCATGCGTTGGCGCACGCATCGAGACAGTTCCCGAACACACCAGGAACGTGACTGTGTAGAACAGGTACTGAGAGAGAGATAGAGAGAGAGAGAATGAGAGACTTACCAGAGAAGCTCGGCGTATTGCACGTACACAGAGAATGTATAATGTTAATGACGAGGCCATGCGTTGCCGCACGCATCGAGACAGTTCCCGAACACACCAGGAACGTGACTGTGTGGAACAGGTAGGGCAGATGGCGGGCCACGTCCAAGCAGTTGTTGAACGAAAGCATCAACTGGAAGAGAAGGAAACCGATTACATAAAAGGTACTGTGTGGAACAGGTAGGGCAGATTGCGGGCCACATCCAAGCAGTTGTTGAATGAAAGCATCAACTGGAAGAGAAGGAAACCGATTACATAAAAGGTACTGTGTGGAACAGGTAGGGCAGATGGCGGGCCACGTCCAAGCAGTTGTTGAACGAAAGCATCAACTGGAAGAGAAGGAAACCGATTACATAAAAGGTACTGTGTGGAACAGGTAGGGCAGATGGCGGGCAACGTCCAAGCAGTTGTTGAACGAAAGCATCAACTGAAAGAGAAGGAAACCGATTACATAAAAGGTACTGTGTGGAACAGGTAGGGCAGATGGCGGGCCACGTCCAAGCAGTTGTTGAACGAAAGCATCAACTGGAAGAGAAGGAAACCGATTACATAAAAGGTACTGTGTGGAACAGGTAGGGCAGATGGCGGGCAACGTCCAAGCAGTTGTTGAACGAAAGCATCAACTGTAAGAGAAGGAAACCGATTACATAAAAGGTACTGTGTGGAACAGGTAGGGCAGATGGCGGGCCACGTCCAAGCAGTTGTTGAACGAAAGCATCAACTGGAAGAGAAGGAAACCGATAACATAAAAGGTACTGTGTGGATGGTAAGGCAGCTAGCGGACTACGATGATGCATTATGATTACATCATTTATTGGTCGACATTTTTCAATTTCCTATCGACTCACCGCCACAGGGATTATGGAATCAAAAAATACATGTGTTGCGACGTTTCGCCCCACCTGCCGAGGATCAGCTGCCGCATCGGGGGTCGAGGAAGCTCCGGCCGCGGACCCCGCCATCTACACGGAACTATAATTCTACTTCGCTTGACCACCGCGGCTGTAGGCGCGTAGCATTAGGATTTAGGCCCTAAATGTATGTATTTATTTATTACACCAGCCATCCCAAAACAGTCCACTCTTTTATTTAAATACCACCAGGATCCCACACATGCAGACAGAGCGATTTGATCGTCTAAGTTTACAAATCAGTCAAGTGTTTCATCCTTACTGATTGTCCAGGTCGCAGGTATGGCGCCGGGAACGTGCGCCCGGCTTTCCGAGCTGCTACTTGCTTTATGCCCATTCGAGTGAGTATCCCAATACTTTCATTCCCTTCCCAAATCCAACAAATTCCTATCTTTAACCCAGCTTAAAATGCTTCCGATAGGCAGCTGCTTCGGAAAAACAAGAAGCCATACAAATTGCGTTCGGCAACCCGCCTGCCAAGCGTGGTGAGTATGCCAATATGGAACGAAGAATCATCATCATCATCATCATCATCAGGTCCTTTTTAGTCTCCACTACAGGAGCACGACCCTCTCTGTACTACTAGGGCCATACTTGGCCAGAGCAGCCAGAGGACTTGGCCTACACTCTCCACGCTGGCCAGACGGGTTGGAGAGGTGTCTTAGATGTTTATAAGCTTTGTTTAGCTTGTATTTCCAAAGTCGCCTTCTACGACATCCACGGGAAGACTTGGAGTGGTCCTATTCTACTCTGCCGGATACCACACGGCTAGAACGAAGAATGCTTGGGAGAAACCTTAGTCTAGCAGTGGACTTCTTGTAGCTGAAATTATGATGCTGTTTACAAGATATGAGTAAACATATCTACTGTCTTTACACCAAAGGATCTAGAGGCAAATGACAGGGCAGTGGCCGTGGGCGCATGGCATAATTACTTTTTATATTTATTTCAATTTAAAACACTTTTTGAGCTTATAGTTGGTGGACTTCATGCTAAAAGCATTCTCTTCCAGTCAATCTCGAGTCTGTCCATTTAAGTCCATTTAATCTGTTTATACTTTTTAATCTCGAGAAGTATAAACAGATTAAAAAAATTGGTGGTAAAGTGGGAAATAAATATGAGAAATAGAAATATTATAAGAAAGGTATACCTAGATAGATACTAAGTGATAGTAAAATACTTAAATATATATTTAGTTACATAAATATTCATAGATACAAATATATACATTACATACATAAATACATATACAAAACAGTGAGAAATTATGAATTTATCTGCTGACTAGAGTTCAGAAAGAAAAGTATGCAGCTTTTTTTTGAAAATGAATCTATTTGATACCTGTCAGATGTCTTCTGGTGGCGTTCCAGAGTCGTATTGAAGGCAAAGTAAAGGAGTTGGACATAAATCCAGAATAAATAGTGGATTAAAAAGCTTAAGAAAATTGCTGAAGGAAGTTGATGATCGTGATCATCCGCAAGATACTGAAACTTACTGTAATCGAAAGACATTACGACTCTAAAAGAAGAACATATGTACTTACCAAATATCTGGCCAAGATGGCGATGTCGTCCCACATCATATGCTGCTCGAGCATCGCTGTTGGCGAGTGACACGTCTTGTCCACCACCTGTATATGTGAATTATTTATACAGGGGGTGGATTAAACGCGAAGATGCACCTCATTTATAGTGATACCTATTAACTTATCATACACGGTTTGAGATGCGCGCGCATGCTTTAAATGACAAAATACCATTATAAAAACACGGTTTCACTTCCGTTAATTAGTTGGAATCGCCAACTAGTTTCGGTCTCTTACGAAGACCGTCAGGGCTTTATCACACTAGCTAGTAGCGAGCGAGTTGAAAGCGCGGCGAGTGCGCAGCGAGTTCGCCGCGAGTTGGCAACGTGTGCGCGGCGAACACGCCGCGGGAGCGCAACGAGCTCGCGGCACTGATTTGTATTACAAAACCGCGGATCGCAAGACGCGAACTGGCGCCTTCGCACCGAGCTCGCTGCGCACCCGGCACACTTTCAACTCGCTCGCAACTCGCTAATGTGATAAGGCCCTATAAGTGCAAGAAGCGAAACCGCCGTGTCGCTACATCTAACACTCGCCCTGATGATGGTCTTCGTAACAGACCGAAACTAGTTGGCGATTCCAACTGAATAAACGTGAGTGAAACCGTGTTTCTATAAAGAATTTACCTAGCGTATATTATATACTGTGATAAAATATAATTGCCTCATCTGCTATAAGTATAATTCGCATAGCGACGCATTTAATAAAAATTATTTTATTATAAATAATATTTTACATAAATATCTTTATGCTAAAGACTACTATGCGTATCAAAGTTTATAATAAACTTCTTAAATTCACACTACAATAAGGAATTTGGAATTTTGGATATTTAGGCCAATTGATCAACAGAGAATAATTTAAACTAAAATAAGATAAATTATAAAACAGAAAACGAAATTCTGCAAAATAAATGTTACGTACGATCACCTAGCCAGAGCATGTCACTTCTAAAAGCTTTATCAAATCTCTCTCTTTGAGTCTGTATGGCTGAGAGTCGGCTATAAGAACACATTTAATAACAACTCTCCTTTGGTTGCTATTAGCATAGATATTATAATTCTACAACAGTAATAGATATATCATCCAAAGGCGGCCATCACCATTATTTCCTTTCAAAAATAGTAATTTCTTTCCACTGAATGACACCTGCAAGAGCCAAACTCTCCAATCCATACTAATATTATAAATGTGAAAGTAAGTCTGTCTGTCTGTCCGCTTTTCACGCTTCAACCATTGAACCAATTTGGATGAAATTTGGAATGGAGGTAGTTTGAGGCCCAGGGAAGGACATACCAGGAAGGGTACCTTTAATTCTGGGAAATTCTACTGTTCCCGAGGGATCGACATTAACGCGGGCGGAGCTGCGGGCAACAGCTACTATCAGATAAAGACTAAGGCCGTTAAGTTCGGTGTATGTGTCTCTCAACACATGCGTGTACTAATTATTTGTAATGTATAACACACTATTATCCACGTCACACCACGTATCAGCACCAATCAGCGAAAGCTATGCTTTTTCAGGCACTTTCTCTCGTCAATTTACATTTTAAATACCTTATACTAATTTATTTATATATAAATTATTAATTACTAGCTTTCGCCCGAGACTCCGCCCGCGTCAATGTCGATCTCTCAGGAATAGTTCTTTTTCCCGGGATAAAAGGTAGCCTTTATCCTTCTCCGTACTCTAGAGAACTTGTATGCAAAATTTCATGAATATGGGTTCAGTAGTTACGGCGTGAAAGCGTAACAAACAAACTCACTTTCGCATTTATAATATTAGTTAGGATTAGGATTGTTCAAGAGCTATAAACTACTAGCGTTTCAGAACCGACCATTGCAGAGAAGTAACGCCAAAAGATACATTTCAACAGTTTAAATGTATCCAGTAATGTGCTAAACTGAACTGACATAGTAAGTGCGGCGGTATTCCCGAATCGATGACATTAAAACCCTTAAAAAAACGAGTCCATGTCTTCTTGAAAGGCCGGCAACGCTCCTATCACACCCTGGTGTTGTATTTGTCTATGGGCAACGGTGATCACTTACCATCAGGTGACCTGCTTGCTCGTTTACTGTCCTATGTCATAAAAAATGTATGGCTTTAAGTGATCGTACATGAAAGCAGAAAAAATAAATAAAAAGCAAACGTAACTCACTGTGGCCGGGGTAACGGGACCCAGGATATTATTGGGCAGTTTGGATAGGGCCTGGAAAACATTTATCTCTGTACTGAAACTGAACTCCAGAACCAAATGTCGATTTTTTACGTATTTTCAAATTTTGATTCTTTTAATATGATCTTCATTTTCTATAAAATATAACTTATTAATAGAAATAATGTTCCAACTGGTCATTCGACAGGACACGTGGCCTGGTCGAAAATTCGTAAGACGGACACGTGACCTGAGACCGCCGCAAAGGCGAGTTTTCACTTCTGCCGGCACTTCCAAAGTGCAACAGTTGTTTTTCTTTTAATTGAAATTGACAGTGGTCTATATTATTAACATTCTGCATGCATTATTGCATTAATTTTTTCATTTTTCTTAATTTAATTATTGAAAAATGCTCATAAAAAGGACTAGTTTCTGATGTTGTCCGTTTTTATCAAAAATTACGTAATTTTTATATATATTTTTTTTATCTCTTTTTTAAAATTTATCTTCGTTATCGTTAAATTACTGTTGTCCGTAAATGCATGCAAAATTAAACTTTGGTTGAATTTATCAAACCCGAAATAATACTAAAAACGTGATTATGAAAAATTCAATTTTTTCTTTCAAAATTCTCTATAGAAAACGACGATTTCATAGGTAAGAACCACGGAACAACAAACACATTAGAAGTGTTATCACGCGTGGTTTCTATAAAATCCAGCGTCGCCTCATTTCAAGCATACTACTAACGCAACACAATTGACTAGAAACTCCTGCTTTGGTCAAAGTTCACAATGACTTCTCACTTTACACGTTAGAATAGCACATGTCTGCATTTTTTGATTTTTTTTTTCGTAAATCTCATTTTTGTTCACTTGACAATCGCGGGACAAACTACTTAGGTGATTCAAGTGAGCTGATCGTGCGCATTGTCGGCCCGCGTGCCACGCCCCCATGCCATTTTTTACTAATTGTTGAAGTAGGCATTTGTGTCCCATCTCACCTGATGGTAAGTGACGATGAAGACGAGGATGTTACATGCCTATCCATGAGATACCCATTTATTCTACTTTTGAATGTCCCAAAACTGTACTTGTCTGGGAATATAGACATTTCTAATGTCTTTGTTGTTCTGTGGTAAGGACCCAATATACCACGTTGACTAATAGTGTTAGTCTCAATACGCTCCGCATTTACTTTGTTTTCATCAAAGCCCATACATACATGCATAGTATCACGTCTTTTCCCCTTGCGGGGTAGACAGAGCCTAGGTCAATCGTTGAAAGTTAGTGGAGCCCGATAGCCCAGTGGGCGCATTATTTGCGCTTACGCATGTTCATTCAGCCCATGCACGGTCCCGGATTGGATGAACGCGGGAGTCCGACTCCGTGCTTCGAGAGGCACGTTAAGCTGTTAGCCCCGGCTGTTGTCATCATTGGTGGCAGTCATAAAGCTATGTCAGATGCCTCTAGGCAGCTTGAAAAATCTGACACCAGTGTTGGTCACTTACACACACGAAAAAAAAAAACAAAAACATATTTTAACATTTTGAAAAAACTAAATCACTTGCTATAATTTAATAATCACATTTTCGATCGATCGGTCATGGTGTGGATATCGTAAACAACAAATTCTTTTGAACGTTAAAACTTACATTTTAGACACTTTTGTAGTGTAGTAATATTAGTCCTAAGATACATACTGAATGTGTTGATATGTAGAAACAGTCTTATTCTAGCATTCGGTGGTTTCACTAGTACGCAATTCCTTAAATGGCGACCCTGCCAGGATGCACAGACGCTAAACTAGACACAAGGTACAGCTCTAAGTGACCCAAAAAGAGTTAAAGCAATGAATTTTATGGCCGTGTATGTTTGTACACATAAAATACACATAAATACGTTACCCTGCACATCCTCCCGATGACTTTCTTGGAGACAAGTTGCACATTGGCCGATGCTAGTGCCACAGCTGTGTCTGCCATGATTTCTATCATCGGAGAGCCCAGACCTGCACGATATTAAGATTTAATCAGAGGTGTTATCCTCAGCTGTCTGTCCGGTGGTTGCAGATATGGCATCGGTAACGCGCGCCCGGCCTCCCGACCTACTACTTGCTTTTGCCCCATTCATCCAAGTGAGTAGTATCCCTTTCCAGATGCAACTAACTCTATCCCTCCCCAGCTTAAAAATGCTTCCGATGGGCAGCAGCGCCGGAAGCACAAGAAGCCAAAGAGACTACGCTCGCCAATCCGCCTGCCAAGCGTGGTGAGTATGGCAATATCCTCCCTGTTAGAATGTGGCAAAAATAAATCACATTTCCATCTCTGTCTAACTCAATAATCTATCTCTCTCTATGTCATCAGTTGATCATAAATATTGTATTTAATGATTGCAACCCAAACCGTCACTAGCCACTTGAAGTATCCCGACTACGTTCCCACAGCCATCTCTACCCCCCCTTACGTGACCCTTGAAGTCACAAGAAATAGAGAAGGATAGTCAATGCTATGATTTACCTGAGTTAACACTCCTCTGTATGAAGCTATCCAGCACCATGTCTATTAGTTCCGGCACTTGTCCTATGGACCCCCAAATTTTAGCCTGAACTGAGGGGTACATTTCCGTCTCCTCAATCGTCAAGGTAATAAGCTTCTCCAGGATTTGGGCAACTTGCTTCTGGCGGCGGGACTCGTCTGATGGCTTGCAGAATCTGCACAAAACAAAAACCTTATGTTAAAAATTTTTTTTGCAAAAATTACATTTTTGTTAGTCAGCTTTTATTATAAACGAATCTACACGGTTCAATGCTTTCCAAGACACATCAAATGAGCCCAAACACGATTGGTGTACCTTGTTTAGTTTAAGAGTGCTTATGGCCATGGTGACTCCATCATCAGACCAGCGCAACGATTCCATAATATTGAATTGTCATCCGATTTACACATGCATGCAATATTTCAGCGCATTTGGTAACCGGGAAGTGGATCAAACTTAACCCGCAAGATTTGATTACAGACAAACATCGGGACAAGTGAAACTAATTAAAAGCTTGTAATAAACCATAGTTAACTGATAACAAGGAGGCCGAGCGTAAAACTTTGCCAAAGCAAAGATAATAAAATACTAACATCATCATCATCATTTCGAGTAGGTGTCACGGTCAATCGACCATGTAAATGACACTCTCGCTCAGGTATTAGATTGGTTTACAGCTAATAATCTCCTGCTAAATGCTAAAAAAAACTAAATGTGTCAAATTTTGTACCCCTAATGTTAGGCATGTGCCCACAAAAATAGTTGTTAATGATGAAGTGGTAGAATTTGTTGACTCGACAAAATTTCTAGGAATAACTCTCGACTCAAAGTTACAATGGGGTCCACATATTACAGCTCTTGCTGGTAGACTAAGCTCCGCGGCATACGCCGTTTGGCGAATAAGACAACTGACAGATGTCGAAACAGCACGTCTTGTTTACTTTAGCTATTTCCATAGTATAATGTCTTACGGGATATTGCTTTGGGGAAATGGTGCAAACGTCAACAGCATTTTCGTTCTGCAAAAGCGTGCTATTCGATCAATTTATAAACTAGGGGCTAGGGATTCTCTTAGAGAGTTATTTAAGGAAACTGGAATTTTAACGGTTGCGTCACAATACATTCTTGCTAATATACTGCACGTACATCAAAATATTCACAAATATGTTAAGAATTGTCATGTTCATACATACAATACTAGAAACAAAAATAAACTAATTAATGAAGCTTTTAGACTACAGAAAACTATGAATACATTCTTAGGGCTTAGTATTCGTTTGTATAATAAAATTCCTGACAATATTACAGCTTTGCCATTTCCGAAGTTTAAAGACGTTACAAAAAATATATTATTGAAAACAGCTTATTATGGCATTAATGATTATTTCGTTCGAGTCGAGACCTCGAGTGATATGCAGGACTTCTCTAACCGCTTTTATTTTAATTTTACTTATAATTGTTTTCTTTTTTTGTTGCTGCTATTTTATTTTGTATAATTGTCTAAAATCAACTCTCAATTGTAAAACATGTATATGTTTGCGGTCAACGAGTGTCGACAATTAGTTTTCGAGTTTTGTGCTTGAGATCGAGTAAGTCATGCTCACTAAAATGTTCAAACTGGTGGCGGCGTTGTGTGTCGGGTCGTCGAGTTCCCTCTAATATGGTTGAGCTCAGCGATGGCTGATCCATGCGTCAACTCGTGAACGGGTGCTGCCAGGGGGGACAGGTCTGCTCGGCCTCTTTGAGACTTTTATCATATCTGTTGTTGTTGCACGCTCGATCGCTAACATAACATGTTCCACAAAAATATGTAAATTAAAATTGTATATAACATGACATCAAAAAAAAAGAAAAGAAAAATATTAAATATCATACAAAGCCCTTCAGGCAAGTAGGCGACCAATACTGTTGAAGAGTTTCTTTCGGCATCTTCTTCTCTGCAGTGGTCGGTTCCGAAACGCTAGTAGTTTGTAGCTTTTAAACAATAATTAATAACTTGAATATAATATAATAAGTATTATTTAATTTTAAATGTGAATTGACGTGAAAAAGTGCCTGATAAGGCCTATTTTCTGAATAAATCTTTGAATCTTTGAATCTTGAATCATGCACACCCTGGTGTCAGAGTTCTTCGGAACCGCCTCTCGGCCTCTGACGTGGTTCCTTTAACGATTACCAGATGGCAGCCGGGACCAACGGCTTAACGTGCCTTCCGAAGCACGGAATCATCTTTATTATCAGACAATCAGGTGATTCACGCCTGCAATGTCCTAACCAAACTGGAAACAACTAAACAAAGTATGCTTCCGGTGGGAATGGAACCCACGACCCCCGGGTCAACAGGCAAACGCCTTAACCACTGGACCACGGAGGCTGTAAAATACTAACAATAAAATACTAACGTAATACTGTTAACCTCATAGAAAATGATTGACCCAACTTAAGGCCTGCTAAAAAAGAGTCGGCACCTCTGGTGTTGCAGATGTCCATGGGCGACGGTGACCACTTCCCATCAGGTGGCTCGTCTGCTCGTTTGCCGTCAAATACATGGTGACTATCCTAACTAATATTATAAATGCGAAAGTGAGTTTGTTTGTTTGTTTGATTGTTACGCTTTCACGTTGTAACTACTGAACCGACTATCATGAAATTTTGCATATACGTTGTCTGGGGTACGAAGAAGGACATAGGGTACATTTTATCCCGGGAAAAAGAACTGTTCCCGAGGGATCGACATTGACGCGGGCGGAGCCGCGGGCGAAAGCTAGTTATTAATAAAAGTAATTATTATTAAGAGTTCCCCGGCCCGGCTAGTTTGTATGGGAATGTCGATGTTTTTTTAGAGTTTCCAGCATTGTTCCCATAGGAAAAGTTGTTCATTTTGTTGGTCTGAGTCACACCATTAAGGGTCCAAAACGATACATAAAAAAAAATCGGTTGATTTTAACGTGAAACGTCTATATCAGCGACTCGTTATTAGTGTTAAAGATTGAAAAAAAAAACAAGATGCCGCGATTCAAACTCAAGGTCTTAGCAGTCTACTAGAAAAATGTTTTTATTGGAATCTTAAAAAAAATTGTTTGTTTGTAAAGTTGGTTTATGAACGATAATTTTACGTGATAACGTTGAAAGAGAGATAGATGCTTCACAAGCCGAACGCTTAGGCCGAACGTGCCTCTCTATCTTGTTCCGTGGTCTCGCTTGCACACGGACCGTGACACTTTTTCGTGCGTGCAGACGGCGTTCATCGATTATCACGTACAAAAGATACATTCCGTAAATATTTTTCGCATAATCTGATGGATAAGCAGTTTTGAATAAACCTATGGCGCTATCTTTGTCATGAGAAAGAAACAAGTTGTGACGCATCTATATCTCTTTTACCGTTATCACGTAAAATTATCGTTCGTAAACCGACTTTACAGAAAACCATTTTTTTTAAAAGGGAGGGTACTTGTCAAATAATATATCTATGGACACTTGGTTTTTTTTTTAGTTGAGCCAAAAGATACCTTAACTGGTAAAATCGATCCAGTCGTTTGGAGAATACAATTAATGTTACAAACATACATACAAGATACGCGCGAAACACATAACCCATCTTGGCGGTTGGGTAAAAGAAGACTATTTAAGATCTTGGAGATGGACATTGTATGGTCGCCTGCAAAAGTTCATATAGAAGTTGCGAAAAAAGACGTGTGTAGCTACAGATACTATTTAGAAATAACAGCAATTTCAACCTTATGTATGTGGCATAAGGTTCATGATATTGTTAAATACATAGACGCAGACAGAAATTTCACCCTTTTATCGTTGGAATACCAAAGATTGGAACTAAACGCTTTGACAGTTCCTTTTTGGTTCGAGTAACTAAGGTGTGGAATGAATTTCACTGCCTGCATTTATACTCCCAGACAAGTACAGTCCCGGGTCATTCAAAAGTAGAATAAATGGGTATCTCTTTGATAGGCATGGCAACATCCTCGTCTTCATCGTCACTTCCCATCAGGTGAGATGGTAGACAAATGCCTAATCCAACATTTAGTAAAAAAAAAATGCTTTCCTAATCAGTGCAATCAATTTTCACCTTAAAGCTTAAAAAAAAGTATGAAATTTTGCAGGTAGGTATAGGTACTATCATCAGGTCTTTTTAGTCTCCACTGCAGGAGCATGGCTCTCTCTATACTAACTACCGGAGCCATACATGGCCAGAGCTGACAGAAGATTTGGCCTCCACTCTCTTCGCTGGCCAGACGGGTTGGAGTGGTCTCATTAATGTTTATGAGCTTTGTTTAGCTTGTATTTCTTAAGTCGCTTCTTACGACCTCCACGGGAAGACTTGGAGTGGTCCTATTCTACTCTGCCGGAGACCACACGGCTCTCAGGTCGCTCACTGGTGAGCATACATTGGCACCTTAAACAGGATAGTGTAAATATTATTACCTGACTAAATTAGCCAGCCACGGTGTCATGTACTCCAAACACAAGTGCTTCAGCTCTATCGTAGATCCTCTGAAACCCTGGAAAAATAATACAATGTTAGTTAATTATGAAAGAAATCTTCACAAATTATAGAAAGAGCCTGTCGAAGAGTCAAAGGAGCTGTTAGGAGTACCCGAAACCGCAGAGCTTGTATGAGGAGAGTAATGAGTGTAGACGAAGCTGGAGCACATAGCGCGCAGAACCGATGGCCGATGAGGCAGAAGGGTTCTCGAATGGCGACCACGTACCGGCAAGCGCAGCGTCGGACATCCACCGACCAGATGGTCGGATGACCTGACTCAGGTCGCAGGAATACGCTGGATGCAGGCCGCTTCCAACCGGTCGTATTGGAAATCCTTGGTCTATGTCCAGCAGTGGACTTGCGGCTGATATGATGATGAAGCTAGAGATATATGTCAAGATCGTAGCAAGTGGAGATCCATAGTCTCAGCCTACCCCCATGGGAAACAGGCGTGATAACATGTATGTAAAAAAAAAAGTAATTTATTGCCTTTGCTTCCAGTAAACATAAAAATTGCAAACTTCTAAAAATAAATGGCCAAGGAATGCCTCAGCTTGTGTTACCTTACCACGTAGCTATCTACGTGGTGGTAACGCTGATTTTCAGGCACCCCCTCTCCCTGAGATCTCATGCGGGAGTTTATATTGTATGTATGTATGTACTACCTAACGACTAGTGTACCTGTATACATTCCTCTAGGAACTCCAGCGTGAGATGCGGCTCGTTGTGCGCCAGTTTCTCGCTCACAGACTTGATGAATATAGTGTTGTTGGAAGGGATGCACAGACCTGTCGAGTGAAAAGGTACATTTTTAAGGGCGTTCATTTGAAAGATATAATGTTAAAATAATGCCAAATTATATACCAATGCTTTTAATTGTTCATCATTTGTAAAACATAGGCTATTCTACTATTTGTCGTCGAAATATATTATAATTTTTGTACGATTTTTAGTATTTTTATTTCTGCAAAATGTCTTTGCAAAGAAAAATGTAAAAAAGAAATATTGGCGTCAAAACGGCAGCCACCATTGTTGTCAATTGTGACAACGGAAAATGAAGAGACTTCGAATGTGCGTAAGGTTTTTTATATCTATCTTAATAGATATATAGGGACATATCACACAAATTGAGCTAGTCCCACAGTAAGTTGTGAACTTGTGTCGTAGGATACTAACTCAACGATATTATATTTTATAATTGATACATATATAGATAAACATCCAAGACCCAGGTCAATCTGAAAAAGATCATCTTCCATCTTGACCTAACCGGGGATTGAACCCAGGCTCTCTCGTGTCGCAGGCTGGCGTGTTAAACAGTGCGCCATGGAGCTCGCATCTACGAGTGTGGGAAATCTAAATTTATTTTATCAATCAGCTTTTTTCTTGCAATTCCATTAGGGATTCTGATTACGAGATTCTAATATTACTAGAACGTTCAAAACGTTGTATACTTGATCTTGATTGGGAGGATAATAAAGCACTTACCAGAAGTTTCCAGCAGTTGTCCCTCTATCTTTAAATGGAAAGTGGCCGTCAACGCACAGAGTTGGTTGTAGGCGGCTGTGCGTAGATTAGGATCGCAAGAACCCAGATTCAAGAGCGCCATGTTGAGTAACGTCCCCGGAACGTCTTTCGGGCGGATTTTTTGGTGAACTGTTACGGAATCCTGCAAGAAATACGCGATTTTCTGACTAAAACTAACGCGAGACAATACATGTTTTAACGTAACGTAACTCACATATAAATACATTATTTATATGTGAATTACGGGTTGCTCAATGTGTCGAGCTCTGTTCTGAACAGAGCTTGACACAGTGAGCAACCCCCATCAACCCCAGCACTGTCACAGAGAGCACAGCGAGCCGCGGACGCATGCCGAATCGCTCATCACTAGTGTCAGTGCGAATCGGAACCGAGACGCGCGCACGGCGTCTCGGTTCACATTCGCCCAGAGGAAGACCTCCGGATGAGGTTGAAACATGTCAGCCTGTAGCTGACTTCGTACGTGAGTAACCCGTAATTCACATATAAATGAATACGCGATTGTTATTTTTTGTTCTTTTCGGCAGACCAGCAAGCTAGTTCTGACGGTAGGCGATCAGTGTTGCCAATGGACAACTGCAACATTAGAGTGTGACAGGAAAATTGCCGGCCTTTCAAGGAGACGGGAGGACTTGGGGGGGGAGGACATTGGGGGAGGACATTGGGGAGAGGACATTTGGAGGAGGACATGGGGAGAGGAGAGGGAAGGGTGGGCTTCCGGCTCTCTCACTCACCGATCGAAGCATAGAAGCGGTAAAACTTCTACTCAAACGTCGATTTTCTGTGAGAGTTTGTTTGTTTGTATATTTTTTATTGTACATAAAACAAAATAAAAGATAATAGAGTGTAGTACTTCCCCGGACGAGACGGCCCATTCCTGCTACTAGCAAAATTGAATGTTCATTGCTGTAGAAAAACATTGTTGTTTATAATGTTAGCTTCCTAGTCTTTCGAGTTTATTAGTGTTTTACAAATAATCTATACTAATATTATAAAGCTGAAGAATTTGTTTGTTTGAACGCGCTAATCTCAGGAACTACTGGTTCAAGTTGGAAAATTCTTTTCGTGTTGAATAGTCCATTTATTGAGGAAGGCTTTAGGCTATAAAACATCACGCTGCGACCAATAGGAGCGAAGCATCAATAAAAAATGTTTTGAAATTGGGGGAAAATTATTTAACTATACCAAGAAAAAAAACTAATTAATAACAGATATTGCCGCTGACGAAGTCGCGGGCAACAGCTAGTCCTGTTTATACAATATGTAAAGAAAACCCTGTCCGGCCTTGAAGGGGTGATTCAGCCCGTCGATATGAACAACTTTTCCTGGGATCAAAGCTGGGAACTCTATGGGAACATCAAAAAAAATTGAGATCTCAGTCATCATCATTTCGTGTAGGTGTCACGGTCAATCGACCATGCACACCCTGGTGTCAGGGTTCTTCGGAACCGCCTCTCGGCCTCTGGCGTGGTTCCTTTAACGACTACCAAATAGCAGCCGGGACCACCGGCTTAACGTGCCTTCCGAAGCACGGAATCATCTTTATTATCCGACAATCAGGTGATTCAAGCCTGCAATGTCCTAACCAAACTGGAAACACCTAAACAAAGTATGCTTCCGGTGGGAATCGAACCTACGACCCCCGGGTCAACAGGCAAACGCCTTAACCACTGGACCACGGAGGCTGTTAAGTTCTCAGTATTGGTCCCATTGGTAAAGTTCATATCATCGGTCTGAATCTCCCCTTCAAGGATCAAACAGGTTTTCTTGTCATATTGTATAGAGAAGGGGAATAAAATCTAGTGATTTGGGTACTTACCGGCTGACTGAGTTCCCATCGATTCCTAATATGTATGATGCTCTGAACTATGTTGTCACAGTCGTTGTGTATGAAGCTGAGGGGGGTCGCCTCGTTGATGATGGACAGCGAGAACTGGTTATCATCCACAAGGCACACCTACAATACAAAAACAAATAAATAAATAAATACGGACAAATCACACAGATTGAGCTAGCCGCAAGGTAAGTTCGAGACTTGTGTTCTGGGATACTAACTCAACGATACTATATTTTATAACAAATTCATATATAGATAAACATCCAAGACCCAGGCCAATCTGAAAAAGATCATTTTCCATCTTGACCTGGCCGGGGATCGAACCCGGGCACTCCGTGTCGTAGGCTGGCGTGTTAACCACTGCGCCACGGAGCTGAATTATTAAGCTGCTTATATCAACATTTTGTTAAGCCACAAAATTGTGGCTTAACTAAATGCTGATATAAGTAGCTTATATCTTAGGCTCAAAACACACCGAGTTGGCAGCGATGCGGCGAGCAGTTTTATTGTCTATCTTGAATAAGGTGTGACCGCCCGGTTATGATTTCAGGTTATTCAAGCGATAATATGTATTATAGCAATGATGGTAAAGTTTAAAATCCTATGACACTAAAACTGCTCGCCTCTTCGCTACCAACTTGGTGTGTTTTGACACTTATTTTTATTTTATTTATTTATTTAATTCCACAAAAATAACACTTACATGATAAATTATTTAGGATATACAAAAACCTTGTTAGGTTTGTCCGCATATCCACTTACTCACTAATACATTTTATTTATTCTTCTTGTCGCTTACATAGTAGGTATGTTCTTTAATATGATTCTTTATACATAATCATAATCAGGATAGTAAATGTTCTTAGAAGAAATACATTTCTTAGATAGTAAAGTATATGTATCTACCTACACAAAAAAAAAACAAGATAAAATTGACAGTAAAGCTTAAAGGACATAATGTCGCGAAGCTCCCAGAACGGAATGTCTCTCGCCAGGTACAGGTTCCTTTAGAGCCCTGGCTGCATCTTATGTTAAATAAAAAGCTTTCTGATGATTTTTTTTTTAATTTTTAATGTTAGAACATTAGTGAACTTGTCCTGTTCTGCTCACCCACATTTTCCGTCCCGCTTACACATATACAGTATTATCACAAGATCCACATATATTCTATCCCACACACATACAGTCTCAAACATTTAAGAATGTTCTGGCTGTGGGAACCGGAATTATGTAAGCATGTATGTAACTTTCTACAAACCCATAGATCATTATAATAGGGGAGCCCATGATGCTAAATGTGGATTTACTCGAGCGTCGTGGGGACCCATTGGACTTTATATAACCTTTTCTAGGAAAGGTTATATGATATTTGTCTTTTCACCGGTGGGGAGAGCAGCTCACATCAAAATACTCGGGCGCGTCTAATTATTACAAGCTGGCTTTATCACATGCCAAATATTGTGTATTAGCAATAATCTGATGATTTGACCATGACGTCAGGGGGTGGGAGGGTAACAAAAGTGCAGACAAAAAAAAATCACAAATATATCCTCGGGCGTGGTGGGCTGTTTTTTATTAGGAACGAAATAATTCAAGATGGAACATATAATCTGACAATAAGCATATGTAGAAGCAAAAAGAAACAAAAGACATAACACCCCATTAAAAAGGATATGTGGCGGAGGTTATACGGTGTCCGAGGTATCCGTCATATCTTAATCTGACGCGCTCGAGTACATTCCAAAATCCCCCTCTTAGGCTCCCCTACTATTAATAAGAAAAAGGATGGAACGATTAAAAATCTGTTGACCGCGAGTTTTCGTAACGTTTACTTCGAGTGATACTAAGTGCTACTACAAGTGAACAGTGACTAATTTTTACGACCCCAGCAACAAGCCAGGACCACTAGTGCTTTACTAATTGGTCATTCGACGTGTTGGAAGACCAGTCAGGTGTCAGTATAAATTCCTTGGTCAGTAAAATTCCTCCGAAGAAATTTAAATTTTACTCCAAATACCAGACCGTAACCACGTAATAATTATTATTCCTATTCCTAAAATGCTATTGCCAGCTTAAGAATGCTTCCGATGGGCAGCAGCGTCGGAAGCACAAAAAGCCAAAGACTGCGCTCGCCAACCCTCTTGCCAAGCGTGGTGAGTATGGCAATATCCTCCCATGGAACTTACAATCCTTGGGGGAAGACTTTGTCCAGCAGTGGACTTCTTACGGCTTAAGGAGAGAAAGGACGAGAGAGTGCTCCTATATTTGCGCGTACATTTGAGCACTAAAATATTTCCTGCGCATACGACTGGCTCTGTTTCTGTTTCTGTTTCTTACGGCTGAAACGATGATTTTCAAATTAGCCAATCGCATCCCACTGCTGGGCAAAGACTAACGTAGTCTTACCTCATCAATTTCGGACGCGTAATACACATCGTTCAGCAGCACAGGTAAACCGAGAACTTTGGTTTTCTCCACCGACGTGATCTGAAGAGCGGTTGGGCCCACCTTAAAAATATTAATCAAATCAACGACACGTACGAGCACAGATTAAGTACGTACAGTCAGCCAACGAGATACCTATAATAAAGTAATATCAACATGAAAATTTATAATCAGAAAGTCTTAAATAAAATCTTTCTGAATATACATTTTCATGTTAATATTATTTTTAGTTTATGAGAAAATTCAAGATATAGGTAGATGGCGGGGTCAGGTATCTCATTGGCTGACTGTACTAGTGACGGACAGAAGTCTTACTCTGCAAAGGTATTCAAAGAAATATTTACTCAATTGGGTTAGCTATAAGGTATAATTTAGCTCGCGTCAGAACGCAACCACTTTTCGTTCAGATACCTACAGATATCGTCTATCCATAACAAGCCAATTTTATTCTTATAGCTCTGGACAAACGATCCATAATACACAAAACTGATTCAGTTGCGTGAGCGTGCTAGTGTTGACTGCTACAGAATCTACTTATTTATTTATTACGACGTATAATGCGCAAATACGTGATAATAAAAAATATGATTTAAAGATGATTTTTTATCTCAGCATCCTTCAGCAGGCAAAAAAGTTAAATTTGGGTCGCAATCCGTCTTGATTTAATAAAACACTGCACAGATTTTTTAGCTCTTTTTTTACAAGCATTTATATAATGCAATGTATGTATGTAACTATGTTTGTTCGGCTCAATTCTTGCAACTCAATTTTGTTGCAGATATCTTGCACCGTATGAGCTGAAATATTGTTTACTCGTTTAGTTTGGATGACAATGCATGGTTAGCTGGACGTCATCCTAAATTCAAAATGGCCGAATACTCAAGATGGCGGTCTAAGTATTTTTGATGCACTTAGACAATCCTAATCCTAACTTCCTAATCGTAACTAATATTATAAATGCGAAAGTGAGTTTGTTTATTTGTTGGTTTGTTACGCTTTCACGCCGTAACTACTGAACCGTACATCATGAAATTTTGCATAAAAGTTCTCTGGAATACGGAGAAGGACATAGGCTACCTTTTATCCCGGGAAAAAGTACTATTCCCGAGGAATCGACATTAACGCGGGCGGAGCCGCGGGCAAAAGCTAGTATGGATATAAAATTAAAGGTTTCAGTGAAAAATTGTTGTATATTAAGGCTTGTAATTTTAATGTATTCTTTCCATTACAAAAACGATCTTTGTAGTCGGTGAAGACAGGTGCACAAAACACGCGTACGCCACTCCTCGCTAGTCAGAAGTAGCTAGATAGTCCCAACTGTATTTTGCCCTTTAGACGAGGTAACCACGCGTAGGTATATTTTCGATACCGACACAGTGTGACAGGCCTCGTCTCAATAGGCTAGTTTCCTGGGTCGTAATAATAACATAACAATTAGTCCGTCAGTTAGATAATCAAAAAATATTTGACACGTTTTTTTTCTTTTGTCAAATAAACAATAAATAATAAAGATAAAGCGCGTCAAAGTTCAGGAGTGGGGGCTCGTGACGTCAAAGTTTGCTAAAAATTGTAGCAAACTATGACGTCACACGGAACTTCAAAGGGCTATATCTTTACCATTTTGTGTTTAATCGACAAAAGAAAAAATAAGTGTCCAATATTTTTTGAATATCTAACTGACGGACTAATTATATTTTTTTAGGAAACTAGCCTATTATTTTAAGCCTACGTTTTAATAATATAACGAACTTACCTTGATAGCAACTTTAGTGTCTTTGTGCGATAATTTGAGCGCATTGTTGAACACTTTCAGATCCTCTTCTAAAGCTAAGGTGGCGCCGGGCAGTTTCTGTTGTTCGCTTTCAACGTATTCGCTGAGGCGGCTGTGGTTGTCTATGAAGATTAGCTTGCGGTTACCCTGTAAAATTGGTGATAATTGTACTTTCATATGAAGGTGTACGTAAAATAAACGGGCCGAAAGCGAGTCTGGAAGGGTACTGTACGATACAATATTTAACAACAAAATCAATAAAAACCCGCAGTGATCGTGAGCATTATTAGAGCTTGCACATGTTAAGCAACCCCGGGCGTCGTCCCCACTTGGATGGGTGGCCGCAAGTGCCATCAAAATGACTCGAGCTTCTTCGTGCTTCGGAAGGCACGTTAATCCGTCGGTCCCAGCTGTCATCATTGGTGGCAGTCGTAAAGCTATGTAGGATGCCTCTGGGCAACTTGACAAAAATATGACACCAGTGTTGGCACTTACACACACGAAAAAACAAAAAAAATGGGGCCACGTTTAATTTTAATTAAATTTTTATTATTTCAATTATTATACCGGCAACAAATATATTACTATCTAAGAACATTTCAAGTCTCTACCTCATCATTAGGTCTTTTTAGTCTCCACTACAGGAGCACGACCCTCTCTGTACTTAGAGCCATACTTGGCCAGAACAGACAGAGGATTTGGCCTACACTCTCCTCGCTGGCCAGACGGGTTGGAGAGGTCTCACAGATGTTTATAAGCGTTCTTTAGCTTGTATTTCCTAAGTCGCCTTCTACGACATCCACGGGAAGATTTGGAGTGGTCCTATTCTACTCTGCCGGATACCACACGGCTTCATAAATAAGACACTCTACATATTACGGTTCAATAGACAACCCTGTGACAAACGGACGGATACTGGAGGCGAGCGGCTGACGCTATTCAAATAATTCATTGCATACAGTTGCAATTTCGCGGTGTAGCGGGCGGGCTGCTCAGTCGCGCGGACGCATATAATTCGAGCCTTATCCACAGAATATATACTAGTACTTACGTACAGAAATTTTACTCTGCAAAGGTATTCAAAGAATCATACAGACGGGCTGAATTACCCCTTCAAGGACCGGACAGGGTCTTCTTTACATGTTGAATAAACAGGACTAGCTGTTGCCCGCGACTTCGTCAGTGGCAATATCTGTTATTAATTAGTTTTTTTTCTTAGTATAGATAAATAATTTTCCCCCATTTTCAAAACATTTTTATTGATGATTCGCTCCTATTAGTCGCAGCGTGATATTTTATAGCCTAAAGCCGTCCTCAATAAATGGACTATTCAACACAAAAAGAATTTTCCAACTTGAACCAGTAGTTCCAGAGATTAGCGCTTTCAAAAAACAAACTCTTCAGCTTTATAATATTAGTATAGATTATTTGTAAAACACTAATAAACTCGAAAGACTAGGAAGCTAACATTATAAACAACAATGTTTTTCTAACAGCAATGAACATTCAATTTTGCTAGTAGCAGGAATGGGCCGGCTCGTCCGGGGAAGTTCCACACTCTATTATCTTTTATTTTGTTTTATGTACAATAAAGAATATACAAACAAACAAACAAACTCTCACATAAAATCGACGTTCGAGTAGAAGTTTTTCCGCTTCTATGCTTCGATCGGTGAGTGAGAGAGCTGGAAACCCACCCTTCCCTCTCCTCTCCCCATGTCTTCCTCCCAATGTCCTCTCCCCAATGTCCTCCCCCAATGTCCCCCCCCCCCCCCAATGTCCTCCCGTTTCCTTGGCCGGCAATTTTCCTGTCACACTCTAATGTTGCAGTTTACCATTGGCAACTGATCGCCTACCGTCAGAACTAGCTTGCTGGTCTGCCGTCCTATATCATAGCGATACAAAAAGATATAAACAAAAAACAACAAGAAAAAAATTAAGAAGAGCGCTGTCTCTCCAAAGCAGAAGACCGGAAGACAGAATGTCTTCTGCTCACACACAATGGGTTCAAACAAGTTCCTTGGGGTATTTTTCACACAAGAGGCCTAGGTGTGGAAAATTACCCACGGAACCCAGGTGAACAGGTTAGCGATACGCTCGCGTCAGAACGCAGAACCTTTTCGTTCAGATACCTACAGAATTCTTTGCAAGCCAATGTCATTCTTATAGCTCTGAACAAACGAGTCATAATTCTATTAAGTCAGTGAACACATGTGATCGAACGCGCGTCGACCCTACTGTATTTGTCCGGTGTTAGCTTCGAAGGTGTCGCCGCGCGTAGGTGTGTTTTCGATACCGACACGGAGAGTGAGACACACATTTCAACAGACATCATCATTTCGTGTAGGTGACACGGTCAATCGACCATGCACACCCTGGTGTCAGAGTTCTTCGGAACCGCCTCTCGACCTCTTACGTGGTTCCTTTCACGACTCCCAGATGGCAGCCGGGACCAACGGCTTAACATGCCTTCCGAAGCACGGAAACATCTTTATTATCAAACAATCAGGTGTTTCAAGCCTGCAATGTCCTAACCAAACTGGAAACAACTAAACAAAGTATGCTTCCCGTGGGAATCAAACTCACGACCCCCGGGTCTATAGGCAAATGCCTTAACCACTGGACCACGGAGGCAGTTAAACAAATGAAAACATAAAGAAAATTGATACTTAACTTACCCTCAGTGGTGCCAGTATAGCTTCGTGAAACTTCGTATACTCTCTGACCCAACTGTTACAATTATAGATGTAGCACGCGTGGATGTTGATATACGCCACTTCTGGAAGGACTGTGAACCATTTCTGTAGGAAGTCGGTCCTGGGAACAAATACATGGTTTAGAAATTTACATTGGCTAGCTCCGTGGCGCAGCGGTCAACACGCCAGCCTGCGACACGAGAGTGCCCGGGTTCGATCCCCGGCCAGGTCAAGATGGAAAATGATCTTTTTCAGATTGGCCTGGGTCTTGGGTGTGTATCTATATATGTATTTGTTATAAAATATAGTGTCGTTGAGTTAGTATCCCATAACACAAGTCTCGAACTTACTTTGGGGCTAGCTCAATCTGTGTAATTTGTCCGTATATATTTATTTATTTACATTTATTACGAGTAGTCGGAACGCGTAGAGCATATTTTCATTACGAGTGATCGCAAAGCGTAGTTTAACTTAGTGTTAAGAGCCGCCTGGATCGAGAGACGAACTTCGCGGCCGACTCATGTCCGTGCGCCGTTATTGTATTGCATTTCACCTGCATGAAACGGGGCGCTAAACGAGCGAGACCGACTATCGGGTGGCGGACGGGGATCGGGATGGGGCACGAACGAATAAAGCCGAAACGCGCGAGTTCATTCATAAACAAGTGTTGCGTAAATGACGAGGTTTATAGTTCTGTAGTAATAAGTATGCATATGAATGTTATAATCAGATCTTGAACAATCTTACGAGTATATGGTTGCTTCTTCGCGACTAGTAAATTAAAATACTATACAGTCGTAAAGATGAATTGGTAGATAGGCACTATGTTATAATAACTACCTTCATTACGTTACGGTCATTTGTAGAAACCTGTAGGACAGGAAATTATTAGATTAGGGGTGTATGTTTAACCGTTACTACCACATAATTAATATAAGTACCTCTAACGTACCATTACTACAGTGGATATCTTTATGTAACGTTTATTTCACCTAATTTCAGTTCATATAACCTTATTTAATAAAGACGATTTCTTGAACTACAATGATGGTTTGGGAGAAAAAAAAATATACGTGCTGATTCACTTCCCACGCAGATGGGGAAAGCCTATTGAGTTGAGGGAATGGACAAAAAACTGGAAAATCACTGTTTATAATCGGTCTTCCACCTATATGCCCACCAACATGCTAAACGTTGTTTTTAGGTCTTATGGTACTAGGCTCTGTGTCCGTTGTAATGGAAAAAACGCGAATGCATGTATGTATTTATTGATTCGTATTATAAGACTCATACTCGTTATCTTACAATAAGTATTAAGTAATTTTTCGATTTTAAATATTACAAATTAACTTGGTGACAATAGACTTTCATAACATATGATAATGACATAATATGTTTTGAATTCATCAATTTGAAATTAAATGTTAACATGTACTACACTTCATAAGATGTATATATATATATGAGATCCCTTGGCAACAGTAGTTTTTAGGGTTCCGTACCCAAAGGGTACCCTATTAATTTCGCTCCGCTGTATGTCTGTCTGACTGTCTGTCTGTCTGTCACTAGGCTGTATCTCATGAACCGTGATAGTTAAACAGTTGAAATTTTCACAGATGATATATTTCTATTGCCGCTGTAACAACAAATACAAAAAAATAGAATTAAATAAATATTTAAGGGGGCTCCCATACAACAAACGTGATTCTTTTGCTTGTTTTGATTGATATTGATAACGGCAACAGGTAGACGCTTGTAATATTTACAGAATAATTAGTTTTATATTCACTTTAAAAAATAATATTTAAATAAAAATAAAATAAATATTAAAGGGGGGCTTCCATACAACAGACATGATTTTTTGCCGTATTTACAGATAACGGTACGGAACCCTTTGTGCGCGAGTCCGACTCGGACTTGGTCGGTTTTTTTAATAGATTAAATGTACCAATTTCCGTGTCTGTTTTTTTAGAATGTGGATTGATGTGGACCAAACGTGGATTTTCTGTGAGAGTGTGGTACGTCCCCGGACAAGCCGGCCTATTCATGCTACCAGCAATTCATTTTGCCGGTAACGTGGCTCTACCACGCTCAATGCATATTTTGTACATGGAAAATTTGAGAGTTGAGTAAAATGCGTACAATTTACAAACGTGGTTAATAAATAAATAAACCTACGTCCGCATTTTTCATATAAGTATTACTCGTACTAACTGAGTACTGGGACTATAAATAACGATAGAAATGTAGCCTAAAAATATGCCACGTACCTTATCGAAATTTAGCTACCCGTGCACGAGTAGTCAGGTCACTATGCCCTTCATAAATAATAAATAAATAAATATATACGGACAAATCACACAGATTGAGCTAGCCCCAAAGTAAGTTCGAGACTTGTGTTATGGGATACTAACTCAACGATACTATATTTTATAACAAATACATATATAGATACACATCCAAGACCCAGGCCAATCTGAAAAAGATTATTTTCCATCTTGACCTGGCCGGGGATCGAACCCGGGCACTCTCGTGTCGCAGGCTGGCGTGTTGACCGCTGCGCCACGGAGCTAGTAGATAATGCCCTTCATTATCTACTAGTTCCTGATCGGATAAGAGACATGCTTTATCGATATGCAAGGCTATTATTATTACAACCTTTATTTACTATACGGCCCTAAGGCTCGTAACCTCGAGAAAAATTAACATTGATCATCGATCCCAATTTCACATTGTGCCGGCTGTAGGAAAGGAAACTATGTTGATAACAACTTTAATATTTTTATTTCAATTAATCTTGTTTGTTTACTATTACTTGGTACTGTAAACAAACAAGTATACTTAGTACCTAGTATATACGTAGGTCCTGCTTGGTTTTACGGAATTCCGAAAATAAATAAATTAACACCATCAGTGTGTCAATATTACAGTAAAACTGGCCAAGTGCGAGTCGGACTCGCGCACGAATTGTTCCGTACCGTTATGAATAAAAATGGCAATAAAAATCATGTCTGCTGTATGGGAGCCCCCCTTTAATATTAATTTTATTTTTATTTAATTATTTATTTTTAATCAGTATATATAACTTAATATTCTGTGAATATTCAAGCGTCTGCCTTTTGCCGTTATCAATATCGAAAAAAACAAGAAAAAAGTCACGTTTACTATATAGAAGCCCCCTTAAATATTTATTTTATTCTATTTTATAGTATTTGTTGTTATGGCGGCAACAGTAATACATCATCTATAAAAATTTCAACTGTCTAGCTATCACGGTTTATGAGATACAGCCTGGTGACAGACGAACAGACAGACAGACAGACAGATAGACGGATAGACGGACGGACAGCGGAACAAAATTAATAGGGTCCCGTTTTTACCCTTTGGGTACGGAACCCTAAAAGTATGTGTTTATATAAGGTATATCTCTAAACTCTTTTTATTTTACTATTATTTAAAATGTCTAAACTGATTCGGACGTATTTATGGGGTAGGTATCGTTATAATCCATACACTCTCCCGAGTCCCGAGTGACATTGGCTATAATTTTTTGTCAGTGCAGTCATTTTCTATTTTAAAAAATGACATTTTTAAAATTTTTACATGTAACTATGTACCTATTGTATGTTAGTTTGTATTTACCAGTACCTACCTATGTCAATTTATTTATTCCAAAATAACTTCTAAATGCCTCCACGGATTTGGACGTTAAGGGGTATCATCAGCTTTCATATTACCGTTACGAGTGTCATAAGCTATATTACTTTCCATGACGACCGTGTCTTTAATTTTTTAGAAAAATTTGTTGTTTGACTAAAAGTGCCAAATAAATGTAACACGTGTTCTTTTATTGAGAATTGAGTGTATAATGTTTAGGAAATTTGAAAATAAGTAAGTATAGGTACATAAACGCGTATAGAAACTAGTAAGATCACCATGCTAAGTAGATAACAGCCACCCACCTATGGACACTACTACCTATACATATATTTCAAGGAAATCTAAACAGTATACCTACGTATACTATAAATGAGTCCATTAACTAGGTACCTACGCAGATCGTATATTTATCGTCAATTTGACGAAATCACGATGATAACAATTCCAATCCGAATGCAACAAAACAGAGTTCAAAAAGAATAACCAAAACGAGGAGATTATGATAAAGATTTAAAACAGATATCACACAAACCGCAATAGTAGTTACGTATACGAGTACGTCACTGTTCTAATTCCTAGGAAAGAGGCGGCGCTAACGCACCCTTCCGTCCCGCCCGCCACCCGTACACCCGCGGGCCTCGCCGGTGTGGCTGAGATGCACAGAGTTTTAATAAATATTACGGCCGTGTAATTCGTTTTGAAATACGCTTTAGGAAATTAAGTTTTGTGAAAAAACTAATTCATAAACTTATGACCAGTTAAGTTATTTCAACTTATGAATAGTAAAACTATGTACGTTGTTCATTAATATTAGAATCTTCACATTGATAATGGTATTTTTTAACGTTCAAAGTTGGATTAAAAATGGTGCTAAAATACGAATGTTTAGGGGCTTGTATTTTTCAAACCATTGATTTTTTTACCAAGCTGTCTATCATTGTCGATAGATTATGATGGGGTTAATCGATTTAATGATAAATTTTAACCTAACATTATCAAGTATTCTCACAATTCCCTTTGCCCGTTTGTATGGAGATTTCTGTATACAGGGCATTCTTAAATAGCTATATCTCGTCCTCTCCTTCAAAATAAGTTCTTAAAGATGAAAGTCTATAATCAATGTGTGTTACTTCGACTTTTGTCCCACTTTAACTTTGTTCTACTTCAAATTTTGTCTTCAAACTTTGGCCTACTGTTTTTTCCTACTCTAAGCCGGAAACCACGCGGCGCCACAAACCAACCTGAACCTGTTATCGGAGTTGGTGTGCGTGAAGTCCACGATGAGCTCGAACGGCTGCTGGCAGAACGGCTTCAGCGTCAGGATCACGTGGTAGATCAGCAGGTCAGCGTTCACCTCGCCGATCCTGGGGAGAGAGCCCTTTTTACTATAGGCTTACATACACAACAACAAGACCACTTTCCATCAGGTGGCTCGTCTGCTCGTTTGCCGTCAAATATAATAAAAAAAAAAAAAAAGACGTTTGGCACTCGGGGCCTACCGCGGTAAAGCTATTGCATAGCATTTTTTATCAACTTATGCAATAATTATCATTTATTTTATTTATTCAGTAACTCCGTTACTGTAACTCACTGTTAACTTACTGTAACAGTAACTGTAACTTACTGTAACTTAGTAACTTAACTTAAGTTAAACTTAAGTTTAGTTAACTTAAGTTAACTTATGTTACTAAGTTAACTTACTGTTACTAAATTAACTCACTGTAACAGTAACGGAGTTACTGTAACACTCTAACAGTAACTCCGTCGAGCCTGTCGCGACACCCAAGTCAAAGTATCACCGCTGTGTCGGTCGGAATTTCTGGATTCGGTCTCCACGCTCAAGGCCCGCGATAGAAGCTATGCAATAGCTTAAAAAATAAAAAACAAAGATATGTTTGTTGTTCTGTGGGCTTACGGCCGATATTACTTTTAAGATATTAATTTTAGTCATTTGTTGTTGTTGTTAGTACTTGTTGCCTTTGGGCAGCTTGAAAAATCTTACACACAAGACAAACAAAATTTTAGTCATTCATAATGTATTAAAAATTCTTTTTTAAACTTTCGCGCTTTAAACACATAATTATGTATATAAACGGGACTTTGTCTCGTTGCGACCACGATGGATGTAACTCCATTGAAACGTCAACGGAAACAAATAATAAAAAGGTTCGTGTTAAGTCCCGTTTATATACATAATTATGTATTAAAACTTGTCACATATTTTAGATATTACTCGTAACTATGACTATTAAAAACGGGAGAATCTTAACACAATGCTTATTCTTAGCTGTTGCTGATAATTCGAGTACGGCACAACACTAGTCGGGCTACAATGGGTTTGAACCCGGAACCTTTCGCTCATAGGTCGCGTTCTTAAACCACTAAGTCACTACAGCTTAATTTGACATTACTTACTTATATCTCCTAGATATGAAGTAGAATACAGGATTTCCAATTTTGCTAGTTCCAGCCTGGTAGAATATATTCAAACTCTTTATGCTCTTGAATTCTTCCTTTTCATGCATGTTGTGTTTTACTATGAACTCCTCAAAGTTGGTGGAAGACATGTCGATAGAAGACCAGCGGGCGTAGGACGAGAAAAGTAGGCCGGATGTACTGGAAGAAATATGAGTCCAATTGTAACAGCTAATCTCTGACACTATTATCAAGATTTAAGTTTACGAGTATGTACAGAAATAAAAGATCACTATCTCTCTGAAACTGCATAATATACAAAGTGTTAATGAAAAAGCGCAAAACCTGAAATTAGTTTGTTCAGAATCTAGACTGGATTCGATTCCACAAATAAAAAAAAGGGAAATTATATTTTAACCAAAATAATATTTCCATTACGCCGTGTTTGATCATTACTTAACTCTAATGTCGCGGCGGCACGCGAAGCTGCAACGGCACCCTAGGACGCGCGTAATTACCATAGACTTTTTAATGTGCAACATGCACAAGAAAACAAAAAAGCTAATATATTCGTACATAATCCGCCAAAATTGAATTTAATAATTTAAGTTAGGGTGTCTCCGGTTTTGCGCTTTTTTCATTAACACGTTGTATGTATGTATTTATACATTATGTGTTAGACATGTATATTATATTATATATGAGATATTTATATTTCATCATCATCATCATCATCTCAGCCCGTCTTCCGCCCACTGCTGAGCATAGGCCTCTCTTCGTTTCCGCCATCCGTCTCGATCCTGTGCTGATCTCATCTAGGAGCGACCCGCGATTTTGACTATATCGTCAACCCATCTCATCGGAGGACGTCATATTTATTTAATTAATTATGTTATTTTTATTATGTTAAAATGTATTTTCCTTCCTCTGATTCATGGACACGCCAGTCTGCGTTTATTATTAAGCTCTATTCTCTCGGAAGAAATTTCTTTAGGAATAATTAGTACTCTTGTACTCATTTCCTTGAAACATGTATATTGTGTTAACATTTTTTCTGTGTACATAAATACCGCAACCTACTATAGACTAAAATCGAATGAAAACATCAGTGAAAAACGAACTTATTACTACTACATAAGATTTGAAATCCAAAAGCAACAGGACTCGTGCTATCTCGCTCATAATACTCATAAGACGCGGCGGTCCAGCGAACTCCAGACATGGCGCAAACGCATCAGCCAATAGAGGACGGATATTTTCGCGCCATGCTAAAATTTCATTTATGCTCAGGTACATCGGTGTTACTTGTAGAGGTAGTGTAAAAGAGCTGTACGGTATTACAAAACATGCTAGACCTTACAATACCTTTATAAAAGAAAGTAGGAGTTTTTCTTTTAGTAATCATAATAAACGAGATAACATAGACTACGTGAGTCGCAAATATCTTTTAATCAAATACTACTTACGATTCCACAGGTTTGTGCTCCGGCGGACCCAAATACGCCAAGAGTGTTGCCATCTAGAAAACAGTAATAAATCAAATAAACTAGCAAAAAATTTTCTTTACACCTACGCTTGTCTTGTAATGGTGTCAATAAAAGCGAGCGAAGTGGGCTATGTGGTCTGTATTATGACATACAAATTTATTCTTTAAACTATCTTTTGCCCGCGGCTTTACTCGCATTAAGAATTGATCAAAATCCTTTCTTAGCGGATGCCTACGTCATAACATCTACCTGCATGCCAAATTTCAGCCCAATCCGTCCAGTGGTTTGGGCTGTGCGTTGATAGATCACTATGTCAGTCAGTCAGTCACCTTTGAGTTATATATATTTAGATTAAATGTTTCACGATATTAAAAGTAAAAAAAAAAGGTTGGTTGCACTCCGGGAGTACCGGCAGAAGTCTCAGGTCACGTGTCCGTCTTACGAATCGATCAGGTCACGTGTCCTGACGTGAGTTTAACATTTTTTACCCCGTAGTTGCGAAGTTAGAAGAGTAAAGATATATTCGTGTGTTTGCAAATTCTAACAAGAAGACTTTACCTTATTCTGTGCCACCTCTGACCAGTCGGATACTTCCAACTCTTTCAAGTCTTTAGCGACTTCATCCTTCCAACGATATCTTGGACGCCCCACTGGACGGCGGCCAAGGTTGACCGACTGGTCAGAGGTTTCACAGAATAGGGAAGAATGGCGTTCTTTAAGCGGGTGCCGCGCGAACGAAAAACGTCGCTACTGCGCAAGCCATTAGGCTGCGCAAGCCCATTCGGCGTTTAGGAAAAAAGATGAAGTCTTAAAATTTTCATATTTATATCTTTACTAGCTTTCGCCCGCGGCTCCGTCCGCGTCAATGTCGATCCCTCGGGAATAGTACTTTTTCCCGGGATAAAAAGTAGCCTATGTCCTTTTCCGTACTCCAGAGAACTTGTATGCAAAATTTCATGATGATCGGTTGAGAAGTTACGGCGTGAAAGCGTAACAAACAAACAAACAAATAAACAAACAAACAAACTCACTTTCGCATTTATAATATTAGTAAGGATAAGGATAAAAAAAATAAGAAAGGGGGCGACCTCTGAGACGTACATATAAAGATTGTCATGTCAGAATTATTGTTAAAAACGTAAAATTTACAAAGTTTTTGAAGAAAAATGCTTTTAGTTATCATACCATATATACCATATATCATTTTTGAATTTCATATGTATCTGTTTCAAATTCCAACAAGGGGGCGATCTTGTTAAAGGATTGGTCTAAATTATACAAATACTTTTGATGTATTTAATTAATTCAACGCATAGTACTAGTGATTTAAAAACACGTAAATTTTCACAATTTCGTGCAGTACCGTCTTAATGTCGGAGGCCAAGATCCACTTCGGGTTGCTGAGCCAGCGAAGTTAGTAAGTAAGTAAGACTTTACCTTGTCAAAAGGCCGTCTCCCAACAGCCTTGTGGTCTCGACTGCAAGACAAATAATCTCCGATTCTCTCCTGATGGTTCCATAGTAGCCGGTGTAGAGCTACCACGTTCGCGTCGCTTATGAAGGAGAGGTTGTGTGACGTTTGGTCTATGCTCTCGCAGTCTGACGCGATTTGGATGAAGAACCTAAAAGATTAATGAATATTGTTATAATACAAGTCCATTTAAATTAAGCGAAAATATATTAAGGACTGGGTCCCATAGGTCAAAGAAATGATTTAGTAGTAAATTTTAAGAAATCGACACGCAAGATTTTTTTTTATCATACAAAATATATTTTTTTTATTAAAATCGATAAATGAGCTGTTTTGATCGTCGAGGTCAGTGACCTAGTATCCATTGTAGATAATAGTAAAAAGTTGTTGGCCAAGAAAGTGTTTATTTGCACACAGGGTGTTTTTTTTTTTCATTTTTTATTTTAAATATTCAGGTCCAGATATCACAAAAACTAGCGTGCCGATTTTTTTTATTTTGCTTCTAAAGCATTTTTATAGCTTATAATAATATATGGGAGTCAGCCTTTAAAATATTTGCGCTTAATTGAAATTGACTTATATATCTTATATTAGAGTAGAAGCTTTACCGCTTCTATGCTTCGTTCAGTGAGTGAGAGAGCCGGAGTCCCATGTCCTTCCCATAACTTCTAGAAAGGTTGGCAACGCTCCTGTCACACTCTTGTATGTTGCAGTTGTCCATGGGCAGCGGTGATCACTTTCTATCAGGTGACTCGCTTGCTCGTTTGCCGTCTAATGTCATAAAAAAATTCAACGTCACTATTAAGGCTTAGATGAGCGAATTTCAACTGTCTATCACGGTGCATGAGATTCTGCTTGACAGACGGACGGACAGACAGACGGACGAAGGAGCCATATGAATAGGGTCCCGTTTTTATCCTTAGAATACGGAACCCTAAAAATTAGTTCGTTTTAAAACAATTTCAAAAAAAAGGAGAATTTATTTGGAACTTGCCTGTTGGTGGTTCTGTTCAACTGGCGCCACCTGTCATATTATTATTTTACTGTGTAAAACTGTGCTTCAGTAATTTTTTTTTGTTTTTGGTATCATCATCTTCATCAGATATTTTTAGTCTCCACTGCAGGAGCATGACCCTCACTGTACTACCGGTGCCATACTTGGCCAGAGCAGACAGAGGATTTGGCCTACACTCTCCTCGCTGGCCAGACGGGTTGGAGAGGTCTCATTGATGTTTATGAGCTTTGTTTAGCTTGTATTTCCTAAGTCGCCTCTTACGACCTCGACTAGTTTTTGGTATGGTTTTATCATATTACAAATTAAGAGAATTGTTGATTCATTTATCAACTGCAAAATAATGAAAAGTAATATCAAAAATACAACAAGTAATTTATTACCGAAGTAATTTTGTATCAAAAATAATAATTAAAGTTAAATTTAGGGCAAAACAAATTAACGTTTACTTAAAACAACGCAGTTAACGCGTGAACTAGAGAGAAACGTCAAAAGTGGCTTGTTAAAACGGTCATACTTTTTTTACTAAGTATTGTATTAGACATTTGTCTCCCATCTCACCTGATGGTAAGTGACGATAAAGACGAGAATGTTACATGCCTATCCAAGAGACACCCAATATAGAGAAATTATTAGGTTTATTGAGATATTATTATGAAATGAAATGAAATATGAAATGAAATGAAATAGAATTTTATTCAAATTTGGATATCATGTATCTCTTTCTGAACGTCATATTATTATTTTTAATATTTGCAAAATCGATAAGCTACTAGCGTTTCGAAACGACCACTGCTGAGAAGAATACGCCGAAAGAAACTCAGTCCAGTATTGGTCCCTACGTGCCTGAAGGGCTACACTTTCACATATTTATAACAAATTGAATTATTTTACATTAAGTAATCACCGATGTACAATTTATTGAATATATTACTTCCATGGAGTTTTATCTGATAAATAGTCATTAATACAATAATAGGCATTTTTAAGCAATTGATTTTTAACAGCAGTCTTAAACTTACCTAATGACAGAGCCAATATTTCTTCAGGAATTCTATTATAGAAGCGTATACTAAGTCCCAAAAATGAATTCATTGTTTTCTGTAATCGCAAAGTTGGTGTCGCTAATTTATTTTTATTTCTCGTATTAGGTCATATTATGACCGTACCGGCAAGCGCAGCGTTGGACACCCACCGACCAGGTGGTCGGACGACCTGACTAAGGTCGCAGGGAGGCGTTGGATGCAGACCGCTTCCAACCGGTAATTCTGGAAATCATTGGGGCAGGCCTATGTCCAGCAGTGGACTTTTTGCGGCTAATATGATGATGATGTTGGTCATACTATAGTTAAATTAAAAAAAAAGAAGTTTTTTCACACTCACTTGCGACCTTGCTCGAAGTGGGCCCTCAACAAGTCATTGAAGGGCAACATGTGTTGTTCTTTGGAGAACTCCACGTGATTGGCTATGTTCTGTAATATCTTCGACATCAACATAAGGCCGCGTTTGACGGCTGGTGGCACCGGTCTCGAGACGATGCCCATTTCTTGTGGAGACACTGAAAACAGAAAAGTTTAAGACAAGCATCTAGGTGGAGACAAAGTGGGGACTTTGCCCAGCTGTGGGAACTTGTGCTTTTCGTGTCGATGGCTCAAGGATAAAATTTTGTCTATCCAGTATGTGGCTACTCTGACACCACTCTCGGATGCAGAGTATAGATCGCCCTTGGTGCAGCTGGTGGGATACGAAGGGCACAAAAAGAGGTGCAACATGGTCTGGTCGTCGTGACCACATTGACACTGCACTTCCGCAGGAAAAAGCCCCATTTAGCCAGAGTTCGGAGGAGATTAACTTTCATGTGGCCCAAGGAAGCTTGTAGCCTGGAGGAAGCTCTTTGGATGGAGGAACTAAATCTATTGGAGGTGGGAACTGGTTCCGCCAGGGTTCAATTCGGGAGGATTTTGGATGGTCTTTAAAGGGTTCCATATTTTAAGAAAAAAAATTGCGTCTTTTTAACCGGTAAGTAGGTTGTCAAGTGGGAACTAAATAGCTGTAAAACGATCGAACTGTGGAATGAACATCCCGCGGCGGTATTCCCGAATAAATATACCATTAGAACCTTCAAAAAACGAGTCTGCTTTCTTGAAAGGCCGGCAACGCTGCTGTCACACCCTGGTGTTGCAGTTGTCCATGGGCAACGGTGATCGCTTACTATCAGGTGATTCGCTTGCTCGTTTGACGTCCTAACATTAAAAAAAATGTAGATTGTAACACAAGAGCCTAACATAGGCCTAATACTTTATGGTGAGGGCATTATTCTGAATCCAGAGCGAAGGAATGAAGGAGTCTAAAGTCCTGAGTGAAGCGTAAGCGTAAGTAGCTCCTGAGTATGTTATAAGTACAAGTATTGTGTTAATTTCCCAAGGGACTTAAAAAAAGTTTGAATTGTGAATAGAAAACCTTTTTATTCCCTCGGGAATAAAATCGTATTTTAGACCTTGTATACGGGCCACCGCGATTATATACTAAATATGTCAGTTTTGTTTTATTTTCCTTATTGTTTTTTGTTGTGTAGATTTATCATATCATATCTTTCTTTTATGTTACTTGTAATTGAAGTTTATTCGTTGGGTAGGGACCCCTTTTGGGCATAGGCCTTCTCCAACCACTCGTCTCTATCATGCGCTTTATTTTGCCAGTTTATTCCAGCCACTGCCTTGATGTTGTGTGGCCACCTAGGTTTTTACCTCCCCGGCTTTCTCTTTCCCCTAGGGCCTCCAACTTGAGCTAACAATGGTCCAACGCCCATCTTTGTATCTCGACAGGTGACCTGCCCATCGCCATTTCATGTTTTGTGTGTATGTAAGAGCTTCTATCACCATGGTTTTCCTTCTAATTGTTTTACTCTTCATTTTATGTATTTTTCGTATGTTGTTCGATTTGAATAAAAAAGAGGAAGAGCAAAAGAAAGAGAGAGATAAAGAAAGAGGGACTTACCAATAGCGGGGTTGATGAACCGCAAAAATAATACGGTGCCAACTGCGCCGACACTCGTTTGTGGGAACTGGGCGAATCTCTTGCTCAGTACCTAAATTAATAAAAAAGTCGGTCTTCAATAAGCCTAAATCAAATTTAATTACAGTTGGGTGAAACATTATTTTAAATGAGGGACGCAGCCATACGTTGGAGTAAGATAGATATATCTTTACAAACAAAAAATATTGGACATGTATTTTTTCTTATGTCAATTCTATAATCCTTACTAATATTATAAATGCGAAAGTGAGTTTGTTTGTTTGTTACGCTTTCACGCCGTAACTACTGAACCGATCATCATGAAATTTTGCATACAAGTTCTCTGGAGTATAGAGAAGGACATAGGCTACCTTTTATCCCGGGAAAAAGTACTATTCCCGAGGGATCGACATTTACGCGGGCGGAGCCGCGGGCGAAAGCTAGTAAATGAAAAAGATAAAAGCGCATTAAAGTTCATGAGTTGGGGCACGTGACGTGACGTCACAGCTAGCTAAAAAATGTGAACTGTGACATCACACGGAATTTGAACGGGCTATATCTTTAAAATAATTTAATGTTCGATTGACGAAAAAAAAATAAGTGTCCAGTAACTTTTTTTTTCGTATACTTTTTTATTTTTTAATAAGTTCAAAAAGAAAGTTCTTTTTTTTAATGTTTATTACCTCAGAACACCAAACAACCGATTTTAAAAAAATCTTTTTTTGTTTGACAGGGTCCCATTTAAATTTCATCACAATCGGATCAGTAGTTTGATTAAAGTAGTTTTTTTTATATGAAAATATATTTCTGTCTTACATTAATACTTGTTGAATCTATTGTATTAAAATTGTGGAGAAAAAGAACGAATGCATGAATAAAGTTAGCCGTGTGGTATCCGGCTGAGTAGAATAGGACCACTCCAAGTCTTCCCGTAGATGTCGTAGAAGGCGACTTAGGAAATACAAGCTAAACAACGCTTATAAACATCTGTGAGACCTCTCCAACCCGCCTGGCCAGTATGGAGAGTGTAGGCAAGTCCTCTGGCTGCTCTGGCCAAGTACAGAGACGGTCGTGCTCCTGTAGTGGAGACTAAAAAGGACCTGATGATGATGAATGAAGTTACCTGATACAGGCAATGGCACATGCTGCGTAGCTGCGGCGGAAATTTGTCGGCAGAGTTGACGATGCGGTCGAACACCTCCTTGGTGAGGTCGATCAGGTTAGACCGGTTCACTTCTATGTCTTGATTGGGATCCAATCTAAAGCCGAGATAATAGGCATATTATATAAATAATATAAAATAAATAAATATATAGGTACATATCACACAAATTAAGCTAGCCCAACAGTAAGTTGTGAACTTGTGTCGTAGGATATTAACTCAACGATACTATATTTTATAATCTATATACTTACTTATATAGATAAACATCCAAGACCCAGGTCAATCTGAAAAATATCGTTTTCCTTCATAACCTGACTGGGGATCGAACCCGGGCACCCTGGTCAGGCTGGCGTGTTAACCACTGCGCATAAGCTTACTCAAGGAGGACGCACGCCCAAATTAGAGAGTATTACCTGGCGGGGTCCACTTCGAAGCTGAGTTCTGGCTGGCTCTCTGCCTGGTCGAGGAGCGATGATATCAACGGCTCCAACAACGCCTGAAACATATTGGTTGCGCCGCTATACTTATTAAATCTGATTCGCTTCCCTACTATATCATCGATTCGTCCGCACCACTTATCCCTTCCCTTAGCAAAACGTCTGTTCTCGCTCAAATCGACGCGCGCGCATATGCATACACACAACCTGATTACTTCCCGAACAAAATTCAATTTATTTATTGCTATTGTGTTTGTGAGAGGAGGGGCCCCCTCGAAATTGCTTTAGGCTGGACGATTGAAGACTGACGCCCGTCGAAAAATACATCCACGAGTTAGCAGTGATAGTCCCTTGTTGCAGCTTGCGAGGTAAGGGAAGTTCCTTCTTTTCCTACATAATAGTCCCCTTTATCCCTTAATTATTCCCTTAAAATACAGTCCACAGAAACCCCAATTCGCGCAACCACATATCAACTTAAATTATACTTAAATACAAGACCCTGTTTAGTTTAGTTTTCTGGAGACCCGGAGGACATTTTATAATGTCATGCAGTTTCTGAGGGGTGTCAGAGTTCGTCGGATATAAGCACAATCGGCAGTATTGTTCTGAACAATGTAGACCGATTTCGGTCATTTCTAGTAAACAGTTGCCCCACAGAACAACAAAGACATTAGAAATACCGACAATGCGCTTGATCAGCTCACTTGAATCACCTAAGTAGTTTGTCCCGCGATCGTCAAAGGAACAAAAGTGAGATTTAGGTGAAAAAAAATATCGTAAAATGCCGACGTGTTCGTTCGTAATCGGCACTAGCCCCGCTTTTAACTCGCTCGCAACTCGCTAGTGTGATAAGGCCCTTAGTAGCATGCTTGAAATGAGGCGACGCCGGTTTTTTATAGCTATCACGCGTGATAACACTTCTAATGTGTTTGGTATTTGCCCTAAATTGGTCACAGTACCTGTAAATATCCGTAGCCGTATATCTTGAAGCAGAACGCCATAATCTTGCTGCCCAACGAATTCCCGCGGAACAAAGTCTGCATGCAGTCTGATACCTGGGAAAATCACAAAATAGGAAGTTATATTTGAAAATCTTGTATACTAGCGACCCGCCGCGATTTCGGACGGGTAGATACAGTAATCCCTTCCATGCTGGTTTTGGGGAAAAGAAAAAAGTAAAATGTACCATCTACTACTATCACGCGCAGATCGCAAAATCCGATCGAGGGATTGGACTAAAATCTACGGAATCATGTCAATAGGGGCTAGCAACCCATCACTATTTTAATATTCGTTTGGCGCGGAGCTACAACTCCAGACACGGCGCGAACGCATCATCCAATAGCGGACGGATATTTTCGCGCCCTGCAAAAATTTGATTTCTGCTCAGGTACATCGGTGTTACTTATAAAATGGTAGTACTGTACCTACCTTACTACCGCCCAAAGCAATAAGTCGTAATGAGTGTTTCATTGAATCGTAACACTACTACAGGGTGAAATTGAATTTATTAGCAAGCGTTTAAGGAGTGACTAGACCACGAATCTAAACAACTTTAATTATGGGACCAACTCCGAAAAACCAACTGCAAAAAGAAAATCATCTGTTCCATAGATTTTGGCCAATTAGATATTCCACTTTTGTATGAAAGAGCAGATAATTCTTTCACAATTTCGGCTAGCTCCGTGGCGCAACGGTCAACACGCCAGCCTGCGACACGAGAGTGCCCGGGTTCGATCCCCGGCCAGATCAAGATGGAAAATGATCTTCTTCAGATTGGCCTGGGTCTTGGATGTGTATCTATATATGTGTGTGTTATAAAATATAGTATCGTTGAGTTAGTATCCCATAACACAAGTCTCGAACTTACTTTGGGGGGCTAGCGCAATCTGTGTGATTTGTCCGTATATATTTATATATATATATATATATAAAATTGCTTCTAGTGGTGAAATCGGTGTAATTTGCCATAAATGTCCATGTTTATGAATGTGTGGAATAACTAAAATAAAGTGTCATGGTGCGGCTGTAGTAAGATTTACTTTGCGGGCTGGTGGTCGCTCGCCTTACTGCTACTGCGTCTATGATCAAACAGGGGCTCCATTGAATCAACGAAATGAATTACACCACCATTTCGTTGATAACACGTCGAAAAATATAAAGGTGCTAAAAAGCATAGAAAGCCAAATGCCGTAAAACAGTACACTAGCAACAAATTTTAAATTATATCATTGAAACTAACGTGAGATACAGACATTATGTACTAAAAACTGGTCACTCACGTGCTATTTCGTCGGGATTGCCATTTTTGAAATTTTGAATATTAAATTGTTTTGCTGGCCCCGACTGTACACTCACCTCAACTTCCCTGTAGAATATATTCCATAGTAACGGCGCCAGCAGGTGTTTCGCGTCGAACAGCGTGACGAAGACGCGAGCCAGTTCATCCATTTGTGAAGTTGACACTACATTAGCCAACGCCATAGCGATTGGTAGCTCACCCTGTGAAAAAATTGATTATCTGTGATGTCTGTTTACGAACGATAATTTTACAATTTTACGTGATAAGGTGGAAGGGAGATAGATGCGTCAAAGCCAAGAATCTGAATGCTTACCTTGTCCGAGATCATGGTGACCAACTGCACGAGTTGTTCAAACCTATCCGCTAGCACCGTCTCTGCCAATGTATCAAACTCAGTGCCTTGTTGTAGTATCTTCGTCAATACTTCCATAAAAGCTGCTCGCGTTTGTAAGTCACGATGGTAGCCCAGATCTATGGAGGAAAAAAGGGGTTCTCAATATGTAACAATGGACAACTTTTTCCGAACGAACATATAAATATATACGGACAAATCACACAGATTGAGCTAGCCCCAAAGTAAGTTCGAGACTTGTGTTATGGGATACTAACTCAACGATACTATATTTTATAACAAATACATATATAGATACACATCCAAGACCCAGGCCAATCTGAAAAAGATCATTTTCCATCTTGACCTGGCCGGGGATCGAACCCGGGCACTCTCGTGTCGCAAGCTGGCGTGTTGACCGCTGTGCCACGGATTTAGCCATTAGCAACATACAATGCAATTTGAAAATAAAGACTAGCCAAGTGTGAGTCGCATTACTTATTTCTAAGCCGTGTCCGTCTGTCCGTCCGTTTGTCACAAGGCTGTATCGTCTGAACCGTCAACATTTCGTGTAGGCGACACGGTCAATCAACCATGCATACCCTGGTGTCAGAGGTCTTCGGAACCGCCTCTCGGCTTCTGACGTGGTGTCTTTAACGACTACCAGATGACAGCCGGGACCAACGGCTTAACATGCCTTCCGAAGCACGGAATCATCTTTATTATCAGACAATCAGGTGATTCAAGCCTGCAATGTCCTAACCAAAATGGAAACAACAAAGTATGCTTCCTGTGGGAATCGAACCCACGACCCTCGGGTTTACAGGCAAACGCCTTAATCACTGGACCAGAGGCAGTTATATAATATCTTTGAACCGCAAAAATAAATATTACCGGTAGCGTGGCTCTACCATGACTAATGCAAAAAATCCTTCTAAATATAACAATATGTTAAGGTGGTTTGAACATCTAGAAAGGAATGAAAGAAGTCTTACAAGGAAATTTTATACTTTAGACTAGCAACCCGCCCCTTCGCACGAGTGCAATAAAGGTACATATAAACCTTCTTCTCGAATCACTGTATTTAAAAAAACCGCATTAAAATCCGTAGCGTAGTTTCAAAGATCTAAGCAGCATACATAGGGACAGACAGCGGGAAGCGACTTTTTTTATACTATGTGTGAGTGATGTGACTGGAAAAGTTGGTCAGGGCCGGCCTCAACGCAAATACCGTGACCAGATTGCGGACGTTCTTGCCAAAGGGCAAGTTAGGAGTACGATGCACGAAGAGTATGTATGTAGATGACGCTAAAGAGGTTTATAAGGATCGTAGCAAGTAGAGGGCCTTAGTCTCTGCTTACCCCCATGACAGACCTGTCCCACTCCCCGTGTAGGTATCGATAACATAACTACGCGCGGCGACACCTTCGAAGGTGAAATTCAACGAATGAATCGTATGTTCAGTATAAAGTATAAAATTATTTTGCTGTAGGTATCTAAACTAGTGGTTCTGCGAGAACAGTAGACCTCGCGAGCCTTTACATTACTCCAGTGCTCTAAAATATATCTGTTACTGATATGCTAATTGACTAAAGGATGATTTCCTTCAGTTACTATTTCCCAATCCCCGCTGCTCTTAATTAGGTACCAGAGGAAACGGAAATTTTAACCTACATTCCCCTCACCAGAAGAACCCGACCAGCTCTTTTTTTAAAGAGGAAACACTAAGCTCGAGAGAATTGAAAAATAGATATTTATAATATCACAGAATTAACGCTTCGTAGTCCTCTGATTTCTTCTCCAAAACTTAACTGATTTAATTTCTTTTTACATTAAAAATTTAAAATAAGCTATGGCTGTGTTTCTGCGTTTCTTTTTCTTATATAATTGCCCAAATTTGTTTTCTTGATGTATGAACACAACGGAAATTCGTACCAATTTTTCATGTTTTTGAAGGTTCATATCTCTTTAAATAATTCAATTATGAAAAAATGGACTATTTTTACTAAAAAATGATTTTTTTAGTAAAAAATCATTAATCTATTGGTACTATCCGGCAAGGAATCAGGGGACTACTCTTGTATGGAAACACGGCCCTTGAGCACCATGTTTTGTACACATTATTTAAGTTGGAGTGATCCTCTTCAAGATCGGAAATATCGGAATAGCGAACTTGGCATGGCTGAATGGGAGGCAAAGTTTAAGTTCCCGATTTCATAGTTGTTATATTACCAATTGGTAAAAATGTTAATAGGACGCTAATTTTCAACTATTATGGCAGACAAACATGCGAACTTTACGTTAAGAAGTGGCCGGCATCTATAAGCCCCGGGTTCAAGTCACAGGATAGCATGTGAATATTTTTTATTTATTTTTTATTTTTATTTCAGGAGTCTAAGTTTATTCAGTGTTTTCAATCATAAAAGTAATACGCAGTATCATGCTTTAAGCCAAAAAATATTTTTCATATTTTGATTTTTGTTCCTTGGGGAAAGTTGTTCAATTTCACTCCCTCTCCCACTTCACGTACTACAACTTCTTTCATAAATATACAGAAAATCGATTTCAGAAAACTTTTGGGCAAATTGCCGACTATAAATACATTCAAGTTTATCGTATAAAAAAGTTGTTCAGACAAAAAAGTTGCGTCTTAATGAGAATAACAAAAAAGTCTAATGACATTTTTGTTTTTTTTACCAAATAGCTGTGCTATGAGTTTTTTTAAGTTTCGGACCCCCATATATCCGCCATTTTATAAAATTTCGAAAAACTGGCACGACAAAAAAATTCTATATAATTACCGAACCTGCTCACAAAATTTCATGAGAATCGGTTGAGAAATGCGACCTGTAGGCGAGAACAGACAGACAGACAGACAGACAGACAGACAGACAGACAGACAGACGGACAAAAGAATTTTGGGCCAGTGGAAACTGAGACGCTTCGCTCGCTCGGTCAACCAGTGGAAACTGAGACGCTTCGCTCGCTCGGTCAATTAAAAGGTGCTGCGTACTGACGCGAGCTAAATTACACCGTATCGCTAACTACATTGAGTTGATATTTCTTTGAATACCTCTGCAGAGTGCGATTTCTGTACGTAAGTACTTATTCTGTGCCCTTGGGAAAGAGACGTGATAATATGTATGTATGTATTAATATTGATTTAATTTATTTTTGGAAGATTATCGACATTTACAAATTGTGTAGATATAATCTATAAAACAAGAAGTGATTTACAAATATTCACTTATAGTATTATAATAAGCAACTATACTATAACCGATAAGTTTGGAACAGTATAAAGGCTAAACTATAAACACGCTAGATACATTATCCTTAAAAACTTAATGTTGATTATTTTTAAGATAATTTTGTAGAAGAGAGAGTGAAGCTGAGAAAACACGCATCATATCAGAATTACTAAAACTGATAAATAAAGTGCACTAAACTTGATCAGCAAAAAATCTGCTATTAATGGCTTTCTTCAATACCGCTAATTTTTTACCGAGGATATCGATATAACTATTAAACTCACCAATGCTATGCATCAAGCCAGAATCTATATTCGCGCTGAGCAGGTTGGACATCGCCTGTATAGTCGCATTACGAAGGGTCTCCAACCTCCCTGGTCCTTCTGCTAGCTCCACTTCATTGCAGTCGTTGAGGAGGTTCATGAAGAGTGTGAAATACCTAAAAATTGGAGGTTTATGAGAAAACAGTATTTGTGGCAGCAGAGAGGATCGTGCTCCTGTAGTGATGTGGTGATGATGATGGCAGTATCAAGATTTAGATAGAAATTGATAAAGATTGGTCACCTAGTTGGTATACAACGGTCGAAATGGAAGTTAAAATCAGTCAACGAAAAAACAAAATTGGTCCATCCAAAAGCTTCATATATGGTGTCATAATTTCTTTAAAAAAATCCACACATTTCTGATACCTACACAAGCCAATATGAAAAAGATCATTTTCCATCTTGACCTGACCGGGGCCCTCGTGTCGTAGGCTGGCGTGTTAACCACTGCGCCACGGAGCCCCCCACAACTTACAAGAGTTTCTACGAGTAGAACATTTCATAATGAGGTTTTTTAACACTAATTTGACAAGGCAAAACAAATAATATTCACTCACTTCAAGAAAAGTTGACTCTTCGCCTCCATAAGGTCCCCTCTGTCAGATTCCTCTGGCTGCAGTGGTAGCCCCTTTAGCAAAGCGGCTACTGCCTCCATGCACGCTTGGTCCAATTCGCGACAGCATACCAAGTATCTAAAACAAGATTTTTACAATCTTATTGTGGTCTTAACGATATAACGAACTAAAATACAAAATATCATACAATAATAAAGTAGGCGGCCAATACTGTTGAAAAGAGTTTCTTTCGGCGTGTTCTTCTCTGCAGTGGTCGGTTCCGAAACGCTAGTAGTTTGTAGCTTTTGAACAATAATTAATAATTTGAATATAATTTAATAAGTAATATTTAAAATGTAAATTCACGTGAAAGGCCTATTTTCTGAATAAATCTTTGAATCTTTGATATTGGGCGTCCGGGTGAGAATATTTTGCCGACTTGATAGGGTGCGGATTGGGGGTGCATATCTAAATGACCAAAAATTCGGTCATAATGCAACTTTTTAAAAACAATACATGCACAGAGCAGAGAATCAATTCTGTTACAGCTTTATAATAAAAGAGATAGAGAAATAGAATTGACTTGCCATATTTTAAGGGTCAGTACCCAAAGGGTGAGAAGGGGAACCCTATTACTATGCCCCAGATGTCCATCCGTTCGAATGTCAAAAGGCAACAGGGTATTACAATCGTAATAGGTAGATACATGAAATGTTCACAGACTATATATTTATTACTGCTATAACAACAAATAATAAAAACACGAAATAACTAATTAGAGTAAAATAAAAAAATATATGCGTTTTTTTTATGTATATTTGACGACAAACGAGCAGACGAGCCACCTGATGGAAAGTGGTCACCGTCGCCCATGGACATCTGCAACACCAGAGGAGGTGCTGAAGCATTGCCGACTCTTAAGATACCTGTAAACACGCCTTTTGAAGGACCCCAAGTCATAGCACACAGGGAAAACCTCGGGAGGGAGTCCGTTCCACAATCTTGCTGTACGAGGAAAAAAACATGTGACGCTCTGACATTTTTGGAGACCCAAGTGTCAAGGATGTGGGGATGGACTTTACTCCTGTGGCGAGCGGTGCGGTGGTGAGTTTGGTTAACCTCATAAGAGGTCGCTTGCCTAAACCGGTTTTAAGCTTACTTATCAGAGTCACCATACAAGACACGTGGATCTTGTAGTTACATATTTCACGGTGTTATGGAACCCTTGGTGTATGTGCTAATGCGACACACTTGGTCTGTTTTTACAAGCTTGTATTTAGTTTCACCTGTCCCGATGTTTGTCTGTAATCAAATCTTGCAAGTTAAATTTGATCCACTTCCCGGTTACCGATTGAGCTGAAATTTTGCATGCATGTGTAAATCGGATGACAATACAATATTATGGAATCGTTGCGCTGGACTGATGATGGAGTCGGAAGGTGGCCATAGGAACTCTTAAACTAAACAAGGTACTCCGATTGTGTTAAGACTTATTTGATTTGTCTTGGAAAACAATTTAAAAAATGGATTCGTCTTTATTAAAAACTTGTCACAAAAATATAATTTTTGCAAAAAAAAGACTTGTTTTTATTTGTATTGCTGTTATTCGTAAGACAATCGCCAACATAAGAATACCTGGTTATTGAAGACGCATCAGCTCTTAGCGGTGGCGCGATTTGGTGACTAGTGCCCAGCACCCAATCGGTCACGTATTCTACCATCTTGTTCCGAAATTTCATTTCCTGTAAGAACATTACTAAAAAAAATAAGCCTTGTACAAAAAAACCCTCTATCTTGTAAACCTTTTTGATAAAACATGTCTAAATAAATTACTAGAAAACCTGCTTTCAAATAAAAAGCGTCGAATCCAAATCAATTTGCGCGTTTAAGAGCTACGGTGTCACAGACACACGCGTAGCTGTTAAACTTATAACACCCCTCTTTGCGTCGGGGGGTTATAAACAGTGCTTTAGTAAGTTAAATTTTCATAAGACATAAGGGTCATCCATCTAATATTATAAACGCGAAAGTTTGTTAGTATGGATGTTAATTACTCCTTCACGCCAAAACGGCTGAACGGATTTTAGCGAAATTTTGTAAACATATGTTGATCCTGGCAGAGTCGCCATGAGGCATCTTCAAAAGGTTAATGAAAGAAACATCACATAAGGCAAGGATGTTTATTGTCTTAGCGTCAATAATGGAATAACACATCTTAACTTAAAACTAAATAAGAACTATTTCTAAAACATATTGCTTACGCATAACTGGGACACCGGCACGTGTAGCATACGTGCCGGTGTCCCAGTTATTAACATATGTGTTTCGCAATTATAATATTTACCACATATTTTACTTCCCCCTCCCCTCATTACCTAATTCAATTTATTAATGGACTGAGCTTATTGTCAACCTATTTAACTGTGTTATAAATAAAAGTTTATGTATCATTTCCTTAAGGTCAACTGTTTGTTACTATTAAGTTACTTTGGAAGAGCGGGTTCTCCAAACACAAGTATTTATATACTTAAATGGAGATCCCAATAATACCAAGATACTGTAAAAACAAAGTGACAAATAAAAACTATTATTATTATTATTATTATTAGAGTAAAGTTCAATATACTACAAGGTTATTACCTGGATTAATACATAGGCTACTTCTTATCCCGAAAAAAGTACAGTTCTTGCGGGATCGACATTAATGTAGCTAGTATTCAATACAAGAATACTCTAAGCACTTTTACTAAAGACACGTTCAAGTCTCGTCAAGATTCTCCAAATAGTGGTCGTTCCGAAACGTAAGTAGTATTTTGATTTTGCATACATTAAAAAATGTATCCAATTTTGAATAAAAATCGCCTTTGCCTTTGTTAAAAAGCCTTTCCAATACGACCGGTTGAAGGCGGCCTGTTTCCAGCGTCTTCCTGCGACCTTAGGTCATCCGACCATCTGATCGGTGGGTGTCCGACGCTGCGCTTGCCGATACCGGTCGTATTGGAAATCCTTTGGGAAGGTCTAAGTCCAGGAGTTATGATAAAAGAGCCTTTGTGTATATGGGCGTAAGCCAAGCCATATTTATTACCTGTCTGAAGGCCAGATCATCTCGCCTCCTCATCATGGCCTCTACAACTTGACAAAGTTTAGTTTTTATGTGTACAGAGAGCACCGTCATGTCAAGATGACGGACGTATCTGTAACAAGGAAAATAAAGACATGGATACTTATTTAAACTACTTAAAAAGACGAAACTAAAATAATACAAAAAAAAATATAACCTACTTAAAAATATATATTTACAAAAAGTACAGTCCCTCCAGATGCTCACCTCTGGGCATCGTGCCCTAAAGGCTAGCAGCATTGCCTAATTGAATGGCAATGCTGATACGCTGAGCTAGGTAATTTCCAGCCCTTTGGTCACGAGATACCTCAATAATCCTTTTAGCCAAGAAACTAAAAAGCTTATGCGCTGATGGACCCCACGGACCCAATGTTTCTACCCCAAAAGGCTCAAATATGTAGTTACCTCCGATACCTACATATTTGCGTCTTTTAAAGGTTTCTGCTTCAGCAGCGGCTGTGCCTGCCTTCGACTTGGTACTTTGGAGAAGAGATGGCGCCAGTGTGTCGACGCAAGTAGCGTCCCATACCAGCGGTTGCCCCAATCTCCAGGGTACAAAAGTCATTCCGTCTGGTCTCTTGCCATCATCCCGTGTCAGGCCGTTTGAGAACATGAGAGAACATGAGAGTCCGTGATGCCCAAAAGCATCAAAGGAAAATAAATCAGCTACGATATTTTTAAATAAATGATGTTTTTTTTTTATGTATATTTGACGGCAAACGAGCCACCTGTTGGAAAGTGGTCACCGTCGCCCATTGACATCTGCAACACCAGAGGCGGTGCTGATATGTTGCCGACTCTTAAGATACCTATAAACACGCCTTTTCAAGGACCCCAAGTCATAGCACACAGGGAAAACCTCGGGAGGGAGTCCATTCCACAATCCTGCTGTACGAGGAAAAAACCACGTGACGCTCTGACATTTTTAGACACCCAAGCGTCAAGGATGTGGGGATGGACTTTACTCCAGTGGCGAGCGTTGCGGTGGTAGAAAGGTGACGGTGACACCAATTCAAAAAGTTCTTCAGAACACTCTCCATAGTATAGACGGTAAAATGGATTAGAAGCAAGTCGTCATAAACGCAACTCGTCATTTTCGCATTTGGTCATTTTCGCTAACTAACTCTTCTAACAGCCTCCGTGGTCCAGTGGTTAAGGCGTTTGCCTGTTGACCCGGGGGTAGTGGGTTCCATTCCCACCGGAAGCATACTTTGTTTAGTTGTTTCCAGTTTGGTTAGGACATTGCAGGCGTGAATCACCTGATTGTCTGATAATAAAGATGATTCCGTGCTTCGGAAGGCACGTTAAGCCGGTGGTCCCGGCTGCCATCTGGTAGTCGTTAAAGGAACCACGTCATAGGCCGAGAGGCGGTTCCGAAGAACTCTGACACCAGGGTGTGCATGGTCGATTGACCGTGACACTTACTCGAAATGATGATGATGATTTTCGCTACTCGTCATTCTCACAACTCGTCATAACGAACCTTAGACATTACATTCGTATCGTTGCAAAATGTCCCCTGGTCGCAAATAGTGCCCTAGTCGCAAAATATCCCTTTCGTAAAATGTCCCTTGCGCAAAACGTCCCTTCGCAAAATGTCCCCTAGTCGCAAAATGTCCCTTTCGTCCCATGCGCAAAAAGTCCCCATTTTGCGACTAGGGGTCATTTCGCGAAAATGACGAGTACCGAAAATGACCAGATGCGAAAATGACGACTTGCGAAAATGACGTGTTGCGTCACCATGACAAGTTGCGTTTATGACGACTTTCTACTAATCCGGTAAAATACACACAGAGAGCCAACGTCTCTCCGTATACTTAGGGATTATGAAACATACCTGACTATAGCCAGCATAAGCCCCTCTATGGAGGTGGTGCTGAGATGCTCCGAAGGTTGTCCGCTCTTCTTGTTGTCCAGTATGCTCTTCATTATAAATATAGTGTGCTCTACGAACTGCGTGTTGATGTCTGTTAGCATTACCTGTTGACAAATAAGACAAGAAATAAAATAAAATGTTACATAATTTAAGTAAATTAACTACCTCTGTGGTCCAGTGGTTAAGGTGTTTGCCTGAAAAACCGATGGTCGTGGGTTCGATTCCCACGGGAAGCATACTTTGTTCAGTTGTTTCTAGTTTGGTTGGACATTGCAGGCTTGAATCGCCTGATTGTCTGATAATAAAGATGAAACCGTGCTTCGGAAGGCATGTTAAGTCGTTGGTACCAGCTGCCATCTGGTAGTCGTTAAAGGAACCACGACAGAGGCCGAGAAACGGTTCCGCAGAACTCTGACACCAGTGTGCATGCATGGTCGATTAACCGTGTCACCTACACGAAACCATATGAGTAAATTATATGAGTTCATTTAAATAAAAGATTAAATTAATAAAACTCCAAGCGATAATATTTGTAAAACACAATAACTTGAAGGTACATTCAAAATATGAAAAATATCTTCAAAGTAAAATATACCATAGTCGTCGCCAGGTAGCATGTGAAAAGCGGGCATTGCGCCTCAAATCAACGCTTCTCTAATGACAAAGATTACCTAGAAAATCGAAATGATCAGATTTGTGGAGTTGCCACTAAAATATGCAAGTATTACTAATATTTTCTTTTAATCCTATTTTGATATAGTTTTATTAAATTTAAGGAAATATGGAGAAAAAATTCCACGCGTTTGAACCTGACCTTAGGTCTCTGTATGACCTACGCTCTACCATTTGAGCTACCGCGCTTCAAACCTCGGCGTCGAAAATCTTGACCATATCCCATTCCCCATATACGCATTGAGGCTTGCGTCAAAAAAACACAAATAAAATACAAAAATAAAATACTAACCTGTTGTTGCTGATCGAAGAACTTGTCAATAATAGCCTTGATCTGATCAAATAATATAGGGTACAAAGCTGGCGACATCTCATGTCCGACCAACTCTTTGACGTGGGTTTGTATCTGTTGTCCGAAACGCTCGTTACTACATAACAAAAGGCGCAGAAGTTGTCCTATAAACCTGAAGAAAAAAAAATGATAGCGTTAATGTAGTGAAAAGCCCTGAAATCAAAATAAATGCAATAAAAAATCTATACTAATATTATAAAGCTGAAGAGTTTGTTTGTTTGACCGCGCTAATCTCAGGAACTACTGATTCAAATTGGAAAATTCTCTTTGTATTGAATAGTCCATTTATTGAGGAAGGCTTTAGGCTATAAAACATCACGCTGCGACCAATAGAAGCGAAGCATCAATAAAAATATTTTAAAAACGGAGGAAATTATTCATAGTTGAGGACATCAGACGCGTGCGATGCGTAAACGGTTCAAGTTACCCAAAAAATGTGTATTAAAGAATTATTCCTCTTTAAACGAACTAAAAAATGTCCGGACAGCATATGTCTACAATAACAGAAATTGCCGCGGACGAAGTCGCGGGCAACAGCTAGTAAAAAATAAACTTACTGAGTAACTGGACAATACTGTACTTCTTGTGAGCTATTGGCTAAGACGTTGTACTTTCTTGAATCTGAAAAAATAATATACTTATTAGGTGTGGAATGAATTGCCTGCGTTTATATTCCCAGACAAGTACAATCCCGGGACATTCAAAAGTAGAATAAATGGGTATCTCTTGAATAGGCATGTAACATCCTCGTCTTCATCGTCACTTACCATCAGGTAAGATGGGAGACAAATGCCTACTTAAATAATTATAAAAAAAAAAAATCTTAATTCCGGATAAAGAAAACATAATGAGAAGCGCGTTGAAGTGTAGGGCAGCGCACTATTTTTGAGTCATCATCATAGGGTCTTTTTACTCTCCACTGTAGGAGCATGACCCTCTCTGTACTACCGGAGCCATACTTGGCCAGAGCAGACAGAGGATTTGGCCTACACTCTCCTGGCTGGCCAGACGGGATGGAGAGGACTCATTGATGTTTATGAGCTTTGTTTAGCTTGTAATTCCTAAGTCTTACGACCTCCATAGGCATACTAGGAGTGGCTATTCTACTCTCTGGAAACCACATGGCTAAGAAAACTAACTGAGATATGTATATAAACGGGAATCAGCACGAACCATAATAGAATCACTGTTTTACTCACATTTCATTTGTCGGATTCGCCGACTAATTTCAATGGTTTTCAGTGCTTTGAGGGAAGCGAAACCGCCGTGTCACCACCCCTAATATTCGCCGATGATGGTCTTCGTATCAGACCGAACTAGTCGGAGAATCCGACGAATAAAATGTGAGTAAAATCGTGATTGTATAATGAATCTATCTCGCGTAAGTTTTAATATTATTATAACCTTTTTAATTTTTGTTTCCAATAACGTTTCAATGGATTTACATCCATCTTCGTTGCAACGAGTCTCGTTGCGACCACGATGGATGTAACTCCATTGGTTCGAGTTAAAGTCCTGTTCATATACATAATTATGCGTTTTAAGCGCGAAATTTTAAAAATTACTCATAGAGTTATAATACTTAACTTTACGCAAGCTATATCGATAAATACAGGTCAATGACAATATTGACTGGCCAACAGACAAAGACACTTTCAGAAAGAAAGTTCAGAAAGAAAGTTCAGTACTTATTATTTTACCATGTGGTCCAGCGACGAACGAGCTTAACCACTGGACCACGACTACCTCCGTGATCCAGTGGTTAAGGCGTTTGCCTGTAGACCCGGGGGTCGTGGATTCGATTCCCACGAGAAGCATACTTTGTTTAGTTGTTTCCAGGACATTGCAGGCTTGAATCACCGGATTGTCTGATAATAAAGATGATTCCGTGCTTCGGAAGGCACGTTAGGCCGTTGGTCCCGGCTGCCATTTGGTAGTCGTTAAAGAAATCACGTCAGAGGCCGAGTGGCGGTTCCGAAGAACTCTGACACCAGGGTGTGCATGGTCAATTGACTGTGACACCTACTCGAAATGAATGAATGAATGAATGAATTTTACCATGTGAGTGAAGATGTGGCCACACCGCCGCCGGTCGTCTTTGTAGACAAACGCCGCCCAGAGCGCACAGGAAGGAAGTTATATTGGCCCATTCCTGTATCTGCATCTAAAATTAAAGTTTAAACTGAAGAGTCAAAAAAAGTCAAAAGTCAAAAATTTTTATTCAAAATCTCATTATGAACGTCATAGTTTTATTTCTTATATTTTTTTATATATGCAAAATCGGAATACTGGCGTTTCGGAACGACTACTGGTGAGAATAATACGCCGAAAGAAACTCAATCCAGACTTGATCCCTATGTGCCTGAAGGGTTCTGATTACATTTAAATTATTTATTTATTTATTTTATCTCGCTCTGACCATCGGCTCTAACACAATATTATGAAAGTATTTTTTTATAAGTGTTCATATTTTGCATTCACAATGCTATTTTGATATACTCTTAATTTAAAAAATAAAATACGGTGAAAAAAAGTGCCGCGCGCATGAAAAAATATTTCACCACATTTTTTTTTTTTTTTTTTTTTTTTCAATATAATTTCAATTTTACTAAAAAACAATTCAACTTATTTTATTTCTTCTTTTATTTCTTAAATTAAGAGTATTATATTATGAAAGTATTTTATAAAACTTCTTACTAATATTATAAACGTGAAAGTTTACGCTGCTCGTCCGGGGAAGTACCACACTCTCACAGAAAATCGACGTCTGAATAGAAGCTTTACCGCTTCTATGCTTCGGTCGGTGAGTGAGAGAGCCGGAGACCCAACTTTCCCCCCATATCCTTCTAGAAACAAATTGTTTCTAGTGGACTTTATAATGTGAAATCGGTGTAGTTTAGTGTTTTATATGCCTATGTTTATAAACAATGTGTGGAATAACTAAAATAAGCTGCACCACCTTGAAAAACCTCGAGGTCGTCGTAAAAGTTACTTGTAAAAGCCATAAATAAAAAACCGGTCAAGTGCGAGTCGGACTCGCGCACGAAGGGTTCCTTAACTAAAACTTATATTTTTCGCAATTTTTCCTTTATCTTTGCTATAAGACGTTCTTCTTCTCAGTCGTACACTCCTGACGGAGTGGTCGTGGTCATGGATCGTCTGTTAAGTTGGTTGCGGCTTTTGCAATATTTCTCCATTTTCCTCTATTAATGGCATTGCGTGTACACTCCGTAAGGGAACACTTCGTAGCTGTTTTAATGAGATCCGTCCATCTTGTGGGTGATCGGCCGCGAGAGCGTTGACCTTCGACTCTTCCTTGGACCATCAATCGTTCCAAAGAGCTTTCGTTGCGGGTGATATGGCCAAACATCTTCAAGATTCGTACTTGTACAATCGACGAAAGTCTTTGTTTGATGCAAAGCTATTGCAGATTTTTTTTTTTTACGTATATCCGACGGCAAACGAGCAGACGAGCCACCTGATGGAAAGTGGTCACCGTCGCCCATGGACATCTGCAACACCAGAGGAGCTGCTGATGCGTTGCCGACTCTTAAGATACCTGTAAACACGCCTTTTGAAGGACCTCAAGTCATAGCACACAGGGAAAACCTCGGGAGGGAGTCCATTCCACAATCTTGCTGTACTAGGAAAAAAAACCACGTGACGCTCTGACATTTTTGGAGACCCAAGTGTCAAGGATGTGGGGATGGACTTTACTCCTGTGGCGACCGGTGCGGTGGTAGAAAGGTGACGGTGGCACCAATTCAAAAAGTTCTTCAGAGCACTCCCCATAGTATAGAATGGAAACATTTGTGCGGTGAGCAGCATAAGACGTTGCTTCGTACCAAATTTCATGATTCTGAGTTCACGGGAAGTACCCTGTAGGTTTTGATTCCCTTGCAAATGTCGAAAAAACACGAAAATTAGCGGCATTAACGGCTGAATCTTTTAATTGCGTTGGCTTAGAAGTTTGATTTTTTCACAGCTTTAAGAGACAGTAGACCTGAGTATCCTAACTAATATTATAAATGCGAAAGTGAGTTTGTTTGTTTGTTTGTTACGCTTTCGCGCCCTATCTACTGAACCGATCATCATGAAATTTTGCATACAAGTTCTCTGGAGTACGGAGAAGGACATAGGCTACCTTTTATCCCGGGAAAAAATACTATTCCCGAGGGATCGACATTAACGCGGGCGAAGCCGCGGGCGAAAGCTAGTTTGATATAAATTTCAGTTTGATACCTCCACGCGTCCCTGAGAAAAAGGGTCTTGACAGCCCGACAGACAGACAGACGGACAACCGGAACCCTAAAAAGAGCCATCCTCACCTCAAAGTCATGTTCGCTGCTCGTGTGGTGTGATACTCTGCGTTTAGCGACGGCTCGGTGCAGAGCCTCTACTTGGCACTCGTCCAACTTGTCACCTTGCCCTTTAGGGTACTTCTGGAGTAGTTTGCAGAGGGAGTCCCTGTAAAGACGTTTTAAATTCCATCAATATATGTAGTCGTGGTAGAGCTACTCTACCGGCAAAATGAATTGCTAATAGCATGAATAGGCCGGCTCGTCCGGGGAAGTACCACACTCTTACTGACGTTTGAGTAGGAGCTTTACCGCTCCTATCCTTCTTTCGGTGAGAAAGATAGATGGAGGTCCATCCTGCCCCCTCCAATCCCCATTTCCTTCCCCCAACTCCTTGAAAGGCTGACAACGCACTTGTCACACCCTGGTGTTGCAGTTGTCCATGGGCAGCGGTGTTCACTTACCATCAGGTGACCCGCTACCTCGTTTGCCGTCCTATATCATTGAAAAACATAAAAAAACCTGAGGGTTTTGTGGCTCTCAGCATTGTTAGCATTTAGATATGTTAAGCTACCCCAGGCGCGGTCCCCACTAGGATGGGTGACCGCAAGTGGCATAAAAATATCTAGAGCTCCTCCATGCTTCGGAAGGCACGTTAAGCTGTTGGTCCCGGCTGACATAGTTTAACAGTCCTTATGTCAGATGCCTTTTGGCAGCTTGAAAACTCTGACAACAGTGTTGGCAACTAACATATACGAAAAACAAACAAATGATATGAGGTCATTCATAAGACTTTATTTATATGCGTACCGCGCGTCCGAGCGGTTTGGCCGCAGATTCTAGCGACCGCGACCGCGAGGTCGCGAGGTTTTATATGAAGCTGCTCAAACGCTTCCGTTCTCCACACGTTATCTAGTGTTTGAGATGAATAGACGAGACGAACAAATTGAAAAATGTGGATACATTGCTTAGTTATTCATGTTCATTATCATCATCTCAGCCGCAAGAAGTCCACTGCTGGACATATAAGCCTCCTTCAAGGATTTTCATTTTCATGGGTGGTTTTGCTATACTCACCTCGCTTGTCAGACGGGTCGGTGAGGTATTAATATTAAAAAGCATAAGCTTTGCTCTTTATTTTTGTAACATAAAGCTACTAGTTTTTGTGTATGCTAAAGATAATTTAATTTACATTTTTCCATCATTTAAGTTACATTGATTCTGTAACTTTAAGTGGAGATTTGTAAACGATTTTGACTTTATTAATTTAGTCTATAATCTTCCTCATAAAATAAAGAAGAAAATTGATGATTTATTTAATAATTTGGCTTTAAAATTTTGAATAACCTCTCCGTTTTTTTCATATAATTTATTTTAAAAGGAGGCAGAATAATAGACTTCGAAAAACTCAGCTAAGGCCTTATGTGATGGTTTCTACCATTGCGGTGCCACACTCTGAATAGACCACTTAACGGAAAGCGGAGCGTTGGACACCCACCGACCAGGTGGTCGGACGACCTAACCAAAGCATTATACTCGAACAAAATTATTGATATGTAAATTAGGTCTCACCAGCATCGGAACGTTTCCTCCCACACTGGCTGCACGCCGTTCACACAATGTTCGATCTTTCTTAACAACGCCATGATACGTTTCTGTAGGGCCGCCGAACCTGGAAAAGTAAACTCAAGTTATAAACTAAGTATGCAATATGCATGCAAACATAGCAACCGAAGTTTTCACGTCATCTGTACAAAAAGCTTGCTCGTGTCGTCATGAATATATATATTATAGAAATTTCATCAATGCGCTTTCAAAACGTTTAAAATATGTGATACTAGCTTTCGCCCGCGGCTCCGCCCGCGTCAATGTCGATCCCTCGGGAATAGTACTTTTTCCCGGGATAAAAGTATAGGCTACTTTTATCCCGGGAAAAAGTTAAGTGTCCTTCTCCGCACTCCAGAGAACTAGTATGCAAACAAACAAACAAACAAACTCACTTTCGCATTTATAATATTAGTAAGGATAAGGATTTTCACAAAACTACTTATTAATTTTTATATTTGCAAGTTTTTTGTTTAGAAATGTATTTTTTTTTACTAATTTCTTAATTTTTGAAAGGTTTTGTAATCATTATGCCTATAGCGTATTTTATTGTATCGTGTTCGATAATCTAACAACAGGGGCAGTAATCTATTATGTGCCTCAAGGCAGACTGTAGTAGTAACTGTACAAAAATATAGGAATCAATAGGTTTGTTTCCAGGGTGAAATTAATAAAACTTCTGTCGATTGTTACCTCTATAATAAAAAAAATGTGGACATATACAGTTACTTTTGTAAATGAAACGATAAAGCGCGTCAAAGATGTGTGACGTCACAGTTTGCTCAAATGTAACATCACACGGAATTTTAGGTTATATCTTTATCATTTGTTTAATTGACAAAAGTAATAGCACATGCAATGTTTTTTGATTAACTAACTAACGGCCTAATTATATTTTTAGGAGACTAGCGTATTTAATACTTACTGTGTATATTTTTATAATAGCACCCCCTTCCCATATCCTGGCTCGCTGCTTGTAACAATACATTTCAAAATAAGGCTTTCGTATTTTCAATTCTTGACGAAATAACGTCTTACAAATCGATGAATGCTGGCTGCACGCACCAAAAAGTGTCACGGTGCGTGTGCAAGCGAGAGCGCGGAACAAGCGATAGAGAGGCACGATCGGCCTAAGCGTTCGGCTTGTGACGCATCTATCTCTTCCACCGTTATCACGAAAAATTATCGTCCGTAAACCGACTTCACAGACAACGAAACGTTGTTCATATTGACATGTGTCTACACAAAATGTCAATAACTTTCGATTTATCAAGGAACGGAAGCGGACCGAAGTGGTTTCAATTTTAAATCCTCCGAAAGTGGTGTCGAAGTAACTAAAACTTCGGGTTCAATCTTCGCCAGCCCGACTTGTACTTGTGTACTAGTCGGGCTGGCGAGGCTCACACCTCACAAGAGTAGGGCATCTATCTACCTAGGGAATGCAATCCGGACATTCCTAAAATCCGACTTTATCAAATTTGGGGAAAAAAAAACGTGTGATTTTCTTGCTTTAAATGATAAATGGCACTATTTGTGCGGTGTGCCCAATTTATATTGTTGATGCGATGCACTAAGTCGAAAAAAGGAGATCAGTATACAAATACAAAAATATATTTTTATAAGATTGCAATTCGTGCTATTTTTATTATATTTAATTACGTGTGAAATTACACACTACTTAAGAAGTGTTTTTTAAGGGTAGGCTTTTTGATAAAAACCTTAATTAGCTGGAATATCCGGATTCATCTGAAAAACCGTTACACTAAACTCGCTTTTTAACTCATAAACGGATTTACATTCCTTACAATAGACGAACTGACCAATGTAACGGCTGATTTGTCGATTCACCGGTACTTTTAAATCCTTGAATGAGTCTTTAAGCTCGGCAATAGACGTTTTGCGACTGAAACGGTGATAACACTTACCCGTGGTAAGCACACTTGATGTGTGCGCAATCTCTTGAAAAACTGCATAGTTGGGTAGCAGACATTGTGTCGTGATCTCGTCGGAGCCGCAGCGGATGTCAGCTTCCTGGCAGAGCAACGCGAAGCACGACATGGCCACTAACACTACGTCGGTATCGATGGACCAGAGACACATGAAGAATACCACCTGTGGGACAAAAAGAGAGCAGCTAAATACAAGTAAACTTACTATTTCATAGATATATCACAATTTAATTGTAGACGAAAACTAAACAAGAGAGGTTTTGCTTTTGTTGCAGAGCGAAATAATGAAAATCAAATCCTATCTGAATCCCACCAGTATAGGATATGGAATACACATTAATTCCCCTTTATGCGCCTAATTTTGGAGGCTCGTGGGAGTCGGTAATGAATACTATTGAAGAAATTAGATTGAGAAATAAATTTGGTACAAAACGGTTGGATTTTCACGATTAAGTTTATATGATCCATCTGATCTCCATGTGGAGTTACATGTACTTTGAATTAAATTACTTTATGGGTATCCCTCACCCACTACCGTTAGACCCTTCATGCTTACTACCAATAGTAGATGCAGGCAACCTTTGTCAATATTGCTGCATCCGTTGAGGCTGCAGTAGCATTGGCCATCACAGCCAGCGCAAAACCAACAATAGTTGTGGTTGGCCAGGAGTTTTCAAGGGGGGAAGGGCAGAATGTTTAGAACTTACCTCTAGTTTTATATGAGCTTATTGCAGATGGGGATTGGGGACTTTACGTTAGCGTTCCCTTATGCTTGGTGTGGAACTCCTTGTGGCAGTTGGTAAAGTCGCAGCCATTGCAGCACCTCCCAGTAGTTGTGGCTGGCGAGGAGTTTCAAGGGGGGTAGTATGTTAAGCCACCTACCTCTAGTTTTATATGAGCTTGCTTGCAGATGGGGATCTGGGAGCCTACGTTAGCGTACTCCTTATGCTTGGCCAGGAACTCGTTGCGGCAAGTGAGGATGTCGCGCAGCCAGCGCAACACCTCCCGATAGTTGCCGATCTGCCGCTGGATCAGTTTCTGGCTGATGTTATACAGGACTTGCGAGCTAGGGGAAACAAAGGATGTTACATGAGGTAAACCTTTTATATATTTTCCTTCTTAGTATTACAAAAAAAAAACGGAAATTAACATAACAGAAGCAAAAAGATTCGACTTGTTAGAAATGTACAATGAACGTTGTGTGAGAATGTGTGTATGTAGTATTCTAACTAACTCCAAGGACCAACATACAGAGGTAAAGAACAATAACAATGACCACGAGTAATGCGCCAAATAACTCATACAGAGATGTAAACTGGATACAAAACGAGTACTTCTTTTTATAGCTCTTTCACATCCACTGCAGCACTCCCAACTATTCCGGTCTTTTGCTTTTCTCGTCCACATCGGACCCGCAACTTTGGCGATGTCATTACTCCAGCGAGCTAGCGATTCCCCTCGGATTCTGTGTCCTATCCTGGGTCTCCAGTCTAGCAGCTTTTGGCCCCATCTTCCATCCTCCTTACGGCTTATATGACCTGCCCTTTTCCTCTTTAGTGATCTTTTTGGGTTATGTCCTTCACCTTTGTGCGTCGTCTGATCTCGGGTGTTTCTAATACGATCTCTAAGTGACACACCCAGCATGGTTCCATCGCTCGCTGTCCCACTTTGAGTTTATTCATAGCTACAGTTAGGAGGCCGTACGTAATCACGGGGATACACCCCGTGATTACGTATCTCTCCCCGCATTGGTCGAAAACCCGCCGGTTTAGTCAATAAAATAAATCATCAACGTACCTGATATCCCAAAACGTGTTGAGCGGCGCTTCTGGGTTCCACATGTGCACTCTATCCGGCCGGTGTAGAGCCAGTAGAGCGTCCATGGCTTCTTGTGAGATCTCTCCCATCCCAGTTTGGTGAACCAGGGAAACCAACCCATTGATCAGCTCCGTCGTAGAAGATTGTATCTCTACGCCTGAACGACCTGGATTCTGGACAATAAAAAACCAACATCCAAATCTGTTCAGGCATTAAGCAGCAATGTTGGAATAGAGAAACTGATATACATGAACTTGAAATACGGTATGCTTCTGTTATGGGAAGCCGTCTTATAATTAATCGGTTAGGTTAATTTAGGAAAACTTTTTTGAATAGAAATACGACGATCTGAGCTAGAAATAATAACCCGTGTCTCTCGGGATTTTGTACAGATGCTTACGATATTCCATACATTCAAATCTGTAGAGTAATTTAGGCACGCATTAGACGAGCGGGCAATGGCGGAAAAAATATCATTAGGGTTGCAATTTGACCGGGACGACAAGGCGACATGAGGTATATCGCGGTCACAGTGTAATCTAATGTACGGTCATTCAAGAGCATACCGCGGACATTTTGTTAAAAGTTTCTTTGTTTCTAGTTTTACCAGCATGTAAAACAGCAGTAAGGAGCACTATTGAATTTTGAATTTTGTCGATTGCCATTTGGACTCCAAAATTTTTATTTTATCGTACTTACACTTAGCATCAGCATAGGATCTGCATGGATCAACTTCACCATGCACAGCAGCAGATTCCTGTAGGCCGGCATCTCCTCGGACTTGTTGAACTTGGACTGCACTTCTTTGGACTTACTGAGTGATAATGAGATCATGCGGAGAGGCGTGTGGACTATGTAACCCTGGGAAAAATATTTAAATTCTTATATTGTGTGACAATGCTTTTTTACATTTAAAAGATATTTTAACGTTTGCCCCTGCACACTATGGTATGTTCACTTGCGTAAAAATATTTGCTTTAGCGATTAAGAAACCATAACTTGTGGGTACAGGCATAATGGAAGTCGCAAAGATACGTCAGAAGCCTTTAGGCAGCTACACAGCTTCCGCATTCACACTTTATTCTTGTTAGATGACTTTAGGCAGCTTCACAACTTCCGCAATCACACGTTATTCTTCAGAAACGATACCTGTGTTGCTTTATTCAGTGTGTCGGTGAACATGGCTCTGAGTTCCGCTGCTCTGGGGTACAGCAGCTCGATTTGCGGCCACCACGGTAGTCGAGGTTGTTTGATTATTCTGCAAAAAATAATACATTGAATGGTGATCGTGTTAGATGAGGGCACGTTGAATTATGAAATGTCTACAGCTTTGAAGATACTGCCTATCTGCGACTTGTCGAGACTATTAAATAGTGTGTTTAACGTCCAACGCTAAAAGAGTGGTGTTAAAAGTTTGAAATGTCGCGAGGAGGGGGGGGGGGGGGGGGGAGGGGTCTGTCTGTCTGCCTATCGTAAACAGAACGAGTATGTGGACGCAGTTTTATTTATTTCTGTAATGTAGATACAAATATGGCAGTCAATTATACATATAAACCTTCCTCTTGAATCACTCTATCTTTTGCTGAAAACTGTATTAAAATCCGTGGAGTAGTTTAAAAGATCTAAGCAAATAGCGGAAGCGACTATTAATACTATATTTATATGTAAAGATGTATAGACATTGTTAATTTTCTGATTCGCACTTACCTGAGCAATGAGTTGACAATGACGTAATGGTAGGAGATATGCGTGGCCAAATTGAGACATACTTTGAGTGCGTCATTATTGTGAGGCATAATCCTGAACAGAGACACGAAGCAATCTGTCATGAGATCTAGCTCGGAGTAACCGGATATAAGGTTACCGCGAATGTAGGACTTCGATGGGTTGAAAAGCAGCGACTGAAAAAAAGATTATAATCGTCTTAAATCAGTGTAGTTTCCAACCTCGGTGCGTGTACGATAACAACTGGCCACTTACAAAATTTAAAAAAGGAAGATAGTCGATTCTATATTCAAATATTTTTTACTGAGCTGTAGGATCTCGTGACAGCCATATTTTAAAAAAAAATCGTCTCTCTAAATAGATGTCACATTTTGCCATTTTTGTATGGGAACCTAGTGTGTCATTAGCGGGGGTGTGAGGCAGAGGAAAGGGAGTCGTGGTTTCAGGGGTGCTATTTGTAAATGAGTGACTCGATGAAGAAGTACAAATTTTTCATACATCATCGGTCGTTTAGTAAACACGTCGATTCAAAAATAGCACTCATGACGTTTGACGCCGCTGTCATAAGAGATGTAACAACACCGTGTAATATCGATATCGAGAAAAACCCACAACAAGATTTTGTTTCAGTTTGACTTCATTTAAGTAAACAACATATGAAGTAGTAATAATTATACAGTCATAATCATCTAAGAGATTCCCTGGTTCCTTATACTCCTGGAATCTTCAGTTGTGCTGCGTCCAAGCCCGGGGTCCGCTATTATGACAGCATTCATGCTGTAATAAGAAGTATATATTCCATGCTGGTCTAGATGAAAAGGAAAAATTGAGAATGTACCAGTTGCTTCTCTGATAGGGAATGCGACTAGCAACCTATTACACCTTTGATTCAGATTTCCACCTACATACGCCCACAAACGCGCTAAACGTGGCTTTTGGTTTCAGGCAGAGGCCTACACCGTAAGGGTGAAGATCGTGATAATATGAATGTATGTATGTTTTACGGCCCAACGCCAATTCTCCTTATGTAACTCCAGTAACGCGGACATACATAAATATGAAACTGAAGTAAAAGTTTTTGCCTGCGCCGGAAATTTAACCCGGTACCTGGCTCGTTAACCACTGTACCATGGAGATTGTCATTATCGTTTATGATATTGTAATTAAATGTCCTTTGCATTACTTACATGTGAAAAGTCACAGGTTGTGGTTTCCCTTTAGCATTTTTTACAGTATTTCACTACACAACTAGGCATGTTTATAATTATAAAAATAAATTTTCGTTCGGCTCATAAGGTTCCGCTACAAATAATACGACAGACGTCAGAGGACTGAGGCCGCGAAAAAGCATACGCTGTTTTAATAATATGAGTAACAAGACATGCGCTGCTTCTAGAGACGTACGAGCCTTTGTATAAAAAGTAAGACGGGTTGGGCTCTCTTAAGTCCTGTATGTATTGAGGAACATCTCTTATGGTGTTGCGCAGACCGCAAGAGAGGGACCATCTAAGTAAAACACTTTTGTCATAACCAAAACCAAGATGATTGGCGAAAGCCTACTCCCATTTTGTTCCAAGTGCAACGTATGATTTGCCAGCTGAATAAGGTGGTTCGCCATCTGCTGAAGTGACCCCGTGGGTCACTGTTGGGTCATCATGCTGCCCAAGCGCTGAGCGGGGTGCCACGATAGCTCTCACAGGTGTTCATGAAGCAGATCAACTACTAATGATGGCAACTAATGAAGTGGCAGTTGCGCTGTTAGTATATGGAAGTGAACATGGACAGCAACAACAAGTACAGTTTTCGGTACTTGTTGTGTTGCCTCGTGACGCACCAAGCCCTCGCCTGGGAACGTCAAAGCTGACGTCACTATGCTATCGGCTGCACCAATACTTTAAGAGTGAAGCGAAACAGTGAAGACGACGGCCAAGCAAAGAACAAAAAGACCTACCTAATGTATCAAGTATCTATCAAAGCTACTTCAGACTGCCCCAATAAACAGTTACTATATACTCTTAACCTCAAGGATGTAGCGGAGAAGAGCCTACTGCTGTATCGTTGATGAAAAAGGCTTCAAAAAAGTAAAGTAGTGATTAAAATGTCCAAAATAATTTTATTTATTATTTAATTGTAACTTTTAATGAACATAGTGAAAAATAGTGCAAAAACCTATGAATATAATATCTAATCCTTATAACTCAGTTCGGACTGAGTTTAGAGGTATATATGCCCTTATAACGTTATTTTGTTATTGACTATCGGGAAAACAAGGTATGGTTAGTGGCCGCGCGAAAACAAAAAGACGCCAATAACCGTCATTCTTCTTTTGAAATATTATCTATTTCGGTTCAATAGATACAGTCATGTGGCAGATGGATGGACGGATGGACGTCGAAGGCTTAGTATTACCTTTCCGTTTTTACTCTTAGGGAACGGAACACTAAAAATAATAAATTTTCGGGAAAGTCGTGGAGAGTGAATTTATTATTATTTATTTCTTGGCATTAACTTTATTACTTATATTATTACACTTATCTGTATTCATGTAAATTATCGATGTTTGGCAAAAAATAACAAAGTGCATCACTATGCGTCTTTCCGCCTTTCACTGACAATGGAATTTGACGTTTTTAATGAAGGATAAATATGTTTATAATATTGTAAATAACATGAACTTGCATTACTTAAATGAGAAAAGTGCCAGCGCGATAGTTTACTATAATATTTATTTTAGTATTTTAGAAGGACAGAACTTCAGAAATTGGCATGTTTATAATTTTAAAAATTAAATTCCACTCTATTACGTACCCCTCGACAGGCGTCAGAGGACTGAGGCCTAGTGTATAGTATACGCTCCTTTTAAGGGTATCAGTAACAAGACGTATCAAGTAATACGCTGCTTCTAGAGACTTTATACTTCTATGGTGACAGCCCATTAAGAAATGGTCTTTGGATTAACAGAAATTAAACAAAACCTCTGTGCACCATACAATAATACCGGCCAATTACAAATGTGAAAAAATAAAAGAAAGTCGATTCTAAATTCAAATATTTTATTACAAGGTATACAAACACGTAATCATCATTTCGTGTAGGTGTCACGGTCAATCGACCATGCACACCCTGGTGTCAGAGTTCTTCGGGACCGCCTGTCGGCCTCTGACGTGGTTCCTTTAACGACTACCAGATTGCAGCCGGGACCACCGGCTTAACGTGCCTTCCGAAGCACGGAATCATCTTTACTATCAGACAATCAGGTGATTCAAGCCTGCAATGTCCTAACCAAACTGGAAGCAACTAAACAAAGTATGCTTCCGGTGGGAATCGAACCCACAACCCCGGGTCAACAGGCAAACGCCTTAACCACTGGACCACGGAGGCTGTCTGTCCGTTGGTTGCAGGTATGGCATCGGGTACGCGCCCGGCCTCACGAGCTGCTACTTGCTTTCCCCCATTCATCCAAGTGAGTAGTATCCCAATACCTTCATTCCCTTCCCACATCCAACGAATTCCAATCCCTCCCCAGTTTCAAAATCATCCGATGAGCAGTAACGTCGGAGGCACAAGAAGCCAAAGAAACTGCGCTCGCCAACCCGCCTGCCAAGCGTAGTGAGTATGGCAATGTACTCCAATGGAACAAAGAAACCTTGGGAGAGGCCTTTGTCCAGCAGTGGACTTCTGGAATGATGATGATGAATAAGTAAGTTACCTTTAAATCGTTGATCACCGACTTGACTAGAACAAAAGTGACGTTTCCTGAATCGGCTATGTTCAAATATGTTGACGCTTTACACAACTTGACGCAAGTTACGACGGCTGCTTCCGTCATCTGCTTCGAATTGTTTTGAGGGCCTAGAAATAAGTATAAAACATTAATATTTACAATTAAAACGAATGTTCAGAACGAAAAAACTGAAACATGTCATGTGAGGTTCTCTCACGGTTGAGTAGAAGCTTTACCGCTTCTATGTTCTTTGGGTGAGTGAGAGAGCCAGATGTGATGCCTGATAAGCAGAGATCGGATATTCCAGTGCATATTTACCTAAAGTTGATTTTTGGCACACATATTACCTATCGCAGCGGCTTCTTTAAATATTTTTATAATAAAATCCCAGTATTTAGGTATGTATGAATGTTTATGCTGAACGGATTTTGAGGAAATTTTGCACAGAAAGGTTATTACCTGGATCCTATGTGTTCACATAGGATTTCATCCCGGAAAAAAGTAAGGCTCCCAGGGGAACTCATCATCAGTACCTCCTCTGGTGTTGCAGATGTCCATGGGCGACGGTGACCACTTCCCATCAGGTGGCTCGTCTGCACATTTGCCGTAAAATATATATTTAAAAAAAAAACTTTTTGAACAAACTTACTCAATCCCCTTTTCACGGAATCTATAAAGTGCTTCTTCTTGGTATGCCGCGGACTGCAGGGCGCTCCGCTGTCCGCGTTCACTATTTCTTCTAGAACTTTCTGTAATACAAATGAGATTTTTTTTATTTAATCAAGTTTTTTGCAAAAAATTGTGATAAGCTTTTATTATAAACGAATCCACACTGTAAAGTGTTTTCCAAGACAAATCAAATGAGCCCAAACACGATTGGTGTACCTTGTTTAGTTTAAGGGTTCCTATGGGCACCTTCCGACCCCATCATCAAACCAGTGCTATGATTCCATACTCGCGAATTAAAATGTGTACTTGATTGCAATAATGACAAAAGTGTTTAAAACTAAATAAATAATCTGTACGCCACATGGCGACCCTCGACTTTTTATTAGTAAGAAAATGTCTTGTAGGATGTCGAAAAAGGTGTCACAAGACTTACTCAGATCTTCATAAGGCCGAAATCGAACAATTTATACTTACTGGGTTTAAAACCAATAACATAAACTGTAGGACCACATGGCGACCCAGGACTTCTTGTTGTCTGAAAAACTGTCTCGTAGGATATCAAAAAGGGTATACCCAGTGACGTGCAGTCCATATAGACTGTTAGACACTGTCTACCCTGCAGTCGCTAAATAAATACAATTTTTTTTCTAACAAAAAATTATAGTCTGTGCGCCTGCAAAATTCTGCTAGCAAATACTTTATAGTCGATTTTGTTCAAGTACGTCTTGCGGCCGGCGCGTGTCCGCGCTAACCAGTATCTATACGCGTAAGCCGCGTTAAACAAAATTTCAAAGGTCTAACTTTTCACGCACACATAGAAAACTATTATACACCGACAGGAAATCGCTTTTGTAGTAGTACAAGTAAACATCTTTCATCGACACACACATGCAAAGCAAATTTGCGCTGTGTGTGTGAATATAAGACACTGTCTACGAGATTTCTATTGGCTGTCGCGCGCGATGTAAATGACATCGTCACTTGTCAATGTCATTAAGGATTCATACTTATGTCAAGTCAATGTCATAAACAATGTCATTGATTTATGTGTTTACAAAAAATCCAAGAGGCAAGTTTTGTTTTAAAATTAAATGCTATAACAGTTAAATTTCATTTGTGACAAAAATATTTTCATGTGAAAGTTGTGACGCTTAGTGTTTGCATGCCGAAACCGAAATATAAAGTGTTATGTGAACACGCTTTTGAACAAATCAAGCAACCGGTTAGTTATGGTTAGTTATTCTAAAGTTTAATCTTAAACCGTATGATATGTGTACGTGGCTCGCAGGTTGTAATCATATCTCTAATTTTTCGCTTGTTTTGAATACTTTTGCGGTCGAAGATCGAAAGACTATCATAATATTAAACGAGTTGTAGATAACTAGCCGTATAGTAAGGTAAGGTATATAGGTTGTATATTTATAAGGTAAGTTTTATAATTATGTCTACCCTATGATAAATGTCTGTGCACGTCACTGGGTATACCCACACTTGCTCTGTTCTTCATAAGGCCGGAATAGAGCAATTTATACTTACGGGGTTTAAAACTAATAACATAATCTGTAGGGGCCACATGGCGACCCTTGACTTCTTGTTGTCTGAGAAACTGTCTTGTAGGATATCAAAAAGGGTGTCACAACACTTGCTTAGTTCTTCATTAGGCCGGCATTGAACTTCTGCAAATTCCTGAAACGAGAGATATTTTAAGTAGGTATAATAATCATTGGCTGATAGATAGCTGTTTTGTTGACGTTTAGTTAAATGGTGCCATCAAATAGTGGAAAGTAGGACCTACCTATAGAGACTAAAGACATGTGCATTTTTTTATCAATCACTACTTTTCATAGGTATGCAGTTCTCTGCTGCGTAAGTTTATATTTTTAACCAACTTCAAAGAAAATGGAGGAGTTTATGAATTCTGTTATATTTTTTTAATGTTTGTTACCTTAGAACTCCGTCATTTATGAACCGATGTAAAAAATATTTTTTGCTTGAAAGGGTATGCTTTCAAATTCCCATCGAAATTTCATCAAAATCGGTTTTTTAACTAAAAATTATTGAGCATCTAATTTACAGTAAGAGCTTGGTAATAGACGTGGGCCGTTTTGTGTTGTCCAAGGCCCAGCTATTGTTCACCTAAACGTAGAATGGAATGGACTTCCTCCCGAGGTTTTCCCTGTGTGCTATGACTTGGGGTCCTTCAAAAGACGTATTTACAGGTATCTTAAGAGTCGGCAACGCATCAGCACCTCTGGTGTTGCAGATGTCCATGGGCGACGGTGACCACTTTCCATCAGGTGGCTCGTCTGCTCGTTTGCCGTCAAATATACATAAAAAAAAGAAATGATTTAGATTTTTTAATGTATTTTTCTAGCACTACTGCTTTTTCTCAAAATTTTAAATCATGTGTTCAAGATTTCTTTATTTTGAATAGAATTAGAAAACACAATAACTTAAGTAAAAAACTTATTAAAGCTTTTATGTACATCACTTTATTTTACGAGTTATTTTCAGCGAGCCCTTTAATTTGATATTGTTGGTGCGCATCAAAAATAGTTAGTCCGCCATCTTGGTTGTTCCGCCATATTGGATTTCGCAAGACTTCACACAGCTAACCATGCATTGTCATCCAAACTTAACGAACCAGTATAAAAATTTTTAGCTCAATAGGTGGAAGATATCTGCCTCAAGATTGAGTACATACATACATACATTGCAAGTGTAATAAAAGCTTGTAAAATAAACAGTGGTAGTGGTAACACTGGGTCTATGTTATACTCACTTGGGGGTATGTATCCATCCAGTTCCATATAGCTTTCTCTAGAGACGACACCAGCACTATGTGCGCAGATTTTCTTAACAACTTAAACTTTTGAATAGACTCTGTAATAAAAATAGGTTGTATGTCACTTCCATGCTGGCCTGGGAGAAAAGAAAAAACGTAGAATGTGCCAGCTGCTTCTCTTCTCGCGCAGACCGTAGAAGCCGGTCAAGGAAATAGGCGAAAATTCTAAAGAATCATGAAATTAGGCGATGCTAGCAACCCATCGAAATTTTGATTCCGATTTCTACCTTTACGCCTACCAACACGCTAAACGTGGCCTTTTGCTCTTATGACCTTAGGCTCTGTCTACCCCGTAAGGAATCAAGACGTGATAATATGTATGTATGTTGTCTGTAAAGTTGATTTAATGACGATAATTTTACGTGATAACGGTGGAAGAGAGATAGATGCGTCACAAGCCGAACGCTTAGGCCGATCGTGCCTCTTTATCGCTTAATCCGCGCTCTCGCTTGCATACAGAACGTTATTTTTGGTAAATACATTCCGGTGTTACTTTGCAGAAGTCAAAGCTACATTTACTATGAGTGCTTAATTTATCCCGCAAAGTAAATGTATATTTTTTGTCTCGAATTGATACAAATAAAAAACTGCTTGCAACAGATCCGAATCAATTTTGATCTAATCGAAAATCAAACCCGAAAATTAGTGATTCAATAAAACGGTCACAATGCCATATGGGTCTGTAATTAAATAATAATCCTTACTAATATTATAAATGCGAAAGTGAGTTTGTTTGTTTATTTGTTTGTTACGCTTTCACGCCGTAACTACTGAACCGATCAGCATGAAATTTTGCATACAAGTTCTCTGGAGTGCGGAGAAGGACATAGGCTACCTTTTATCCCGGGAAAAAGTACTATTCCCGAGGGATCGACATTGACGCGGGCGGAGCCGCGGGCGAAAGCTTGTAATAAATATATACAGACAAATCACACAGATTGAGCTAGCCCCAAAGTAAGTTCGAGACTTGTGTTATGGGATACTAACTCAACGTTACTATATTTTATAACAAATACATATATAGATACACATCCAAGACCCAGGCCAATCTGAAAAGATCATTTTCCATCTTGACCTGACCGGGGCTCGAACTCGGGGCCCTCGTATCGCAGGCTGGCGTGTTAACCACTGCGCCACGGAGCTGTTAATTACCTGTAAGTAGCCGTATAAGCCGCAATATATCAACATTGATGTGTTGTATTAACTCTATGTCTGTATAGTCGGGGTTTTCTTCTGAGCTAGATGCTAGTTCCTGAAAATAAAATAAAATACTCTTAATATAGCATTGGCAATGCAAAATAAAATACTTAACAAAAACTAAAATATTTACATCATCGATATTCCAGCAGTAATAAGTCATCTGATATGAATTAAGTTGGATACCACACTTCTAAACAGTGGGTAGTAATGGAGATTACGCATGCTTCGAATGCGTGTACCTATAATATGTGATGAACAAATTCGCCGCGGTGATTTGAAGCTACGGCAGCTCAGTGCATCGACGGGCTAGATGTCGAAGGTTGTAGGTTCAAATCCTACCTGTGGCGAAATTTTTTCATCACATATTTTCGATTTTAATATTAAACCGAGCATTGTAATGCTATTAATATAATTAAGTTATAAGTCCATTGATTGCGGCTTTCGTATGATTGACTATTTTTATTTAAGACTAGCTGTTGCCCGCGACTTCGTCCGCGGCAATTTCTGTTATTATGATTAATTAGTATAGATGAATAATTTTTCCCCGAATTCAAAACATTTTTTGTTGATGCTTCGCTCCTATTGGTCGCAGCGTGATGTTTTATAGCCTAAAGCCTTCCTCAATAAACGGACTATCCAACACAAAAAGAATTTTCCAATTTGAACCAGTAGTTCCTGAGATTAGCGCGTTCAAACAAACAAACAAACAAACTCTTCAGCTTTATAATATAAGTATAGATATATAAAACGTAATGTATTTTGAAGTGACTATCAAAACGTTGTTACTAAGTTAGCAAATAGGCCGGGTGATTGGACGTACCTGTAGCCTTGCACTGATCCTGTTGAACACCGCGTTGAAGAAGTTCAGGCTAAGCGCGAATAGGACTTTGCTGGCGAGCTGTCGCAAAAGTGTGTTGTTGACCACATTCTCATTGCGCATGTCTGAAAGAAAAAGCAAAAATTAACACAACATAAGTATAGAAAAGGAAGAAAGGCAGACAGTTTAAAAGATGGAAGGATGATATAAGGGAAGTAACAGGACCGATGTGGAGAAGGTTAGCAAGAAATAGAGAGGAATGGAAGTTGCTGGAGGAGGTCTATGTCGAAAGACAAGCTATGTAGTGAAACAGTGGAGTGATTATATTGTATTTAGTATGTAGCAAAAAGGCTATAATAAATAAATAAAAAAGTATAGAAAAGCACCGACTTATGGACATCTATGTATTATTTATTTATTTAAAAACATTATTGAGCCTTAAAAGCTACAATAGGTAGACTTAATGCTAAAAGCATTCTCTCCCAGTCAACCGTTGGGAAATGACAAACAGATAAAATAAATAGGTGCAAAATCAAAAGAAAGTGTATCTTGCCCGTTCTAACTTTTGGTGCCCAAACATAGTCGCTTACCGAGGAGTTGAAGTCCAAGCTTAAGATTTGTCAGAGAGCCATGGAGCAAAGGGAGTAAAGAGGGTAGATAGATTCCAAATGCTTTACTCTGTTCAAAGACGGGGATCACTGATGTGGGCAACAAAACTGCTGAACTAAATAAGATTGGATGGGGAATGTCGGTAGAATGTATCCCGTATGGGCTAGAATAGCAACAGTTACCCCATCATCATTTCGAGTAGGTGTAATAGTCAATCGACCATGCACACCCTGGTGTCAGAGTTCTTCGCAACCGCCTCTCGGCCTCTGACGTGGTTCCTTTAACGACTACCAGATGGCAGCCGAGACCAATGGCTTAACGTGCCTTCCGAAGCACGGAAACATCTTTATTATTAGGCAATCAGGTGATTCAAGCCTGCAATGTCCTAACCAAACAGTTCCTGAAGATGGTTGTCGTCGCCGAGGTAAGCCGAGAAAGCGCTGGAGAGATAATTTAGATGTTTTCAAAAAAACTGGTCGAGGTTCACATAAGACAGGGACAAGTGTAGACTGGAGAGAGATGAGAGACCTCTACACAGCATTGGGACAAAACAAGTTAATAAAAAGAAAAAAACAACGGGTTGCACTCCGGGAGTGCCGTCAGAAGTGAAAACTCCGCGCGGTAGAAAGAGAGGGGGATATTACTTCCTCTACAACGCGCCGACGGTCTCAGGTCACGTCCGTCTTACGAATTTTCGATCAAGTCACCAGTCCTGACGCGAATTTAACATTTTTTACCCATCCCAAAAAGTCCACAACGCCGCTAAAGTAGTTTTCACTTGAAAAAGTTTCTAAAGACTCACCAATGAACTGAGCGAGCTCCCTAAGCAGGATCTTCACATTCATCGCTTCATCATACTTCGTGGTGTCCTTAGGCTGCGAGCTGAGACATATCTCTAGCGTATCTAACACTATCACTAAGCTGTCGTGGTAGCCCTTCTCCAATTCTGTCTGTGGACGGTTCAGGCCTGTGGATATTGTTGGTTGGTACTGCAAAAAATAAAGATAACTCGATTTATTATTACTCTAAATTTTTTTACCAGCGGGAAACATAACAATAGATAATCAATTGTGTCTGCGTTTCTCGCGATTGATGAGTTAAGAGGTACTGCACGAATTTGTCTTCAAATCACTAGTGCTATGCATTGAATTAATTAAAGACATCAAAAGTATTTGTATAATTTAGTTCGATCCTTGAACAAGATCGCCCCCTTGTTGGAATTTGACACATACATATACACATACATATGAAAATTAAAAATGATATGTATATATTATGATATCTAAAATCATTTTCTTCGAAAACTTTGTATTTTTTACGTCTAAAACAATAATTCTCACATGACAATATTTATATTTACACCTCGGAGGTCCCAGCTTTCTTAATTTAAAAAAAAATATAAACCTATATACTAAGACTTCATCTTTTTTCCTAATCGCCTAATAGTTCTAGGCAGCCTAATGGCTTGCGCAGTAGCTACGTTTTTCGTTCGCGCGGCACCCGCTTAAGCATCTAAGAAAACCTAAGGGATACCTCAACTGTCAAAAGTTCAAAACCCATCTAGCCTTTTGATAATTCGAGGTAACAAGAAACTTACAACATACATGATACATGCTTAATACATTAATAATAATAAATCATTTTTATTCCAGGAAAAATCCCATATTACAGTAAATAAATAAATTAAATTAAATTGGTAGATTAAATTAAATTAAATTGGTAGATTAAATTCATCATCATTTCGAGTAGGTGTCACGGTCAATCGACCATGCACACCCTGATGTCAGAGTTCTTCGGAACCGCCTCTCGGCCTCTGACGTGGTTCCTTTAACGACTGCCAGATGGCAGCCGGGACCACCGGCTTAACGTGCCTTCCGAAGCATGGAATCATCTTTATTATCAGACAATCAGGTGATTCAAGCCTGTATAACCAAACTGGAAACAACTAAACAAAGTATGCTTCCGGTGGGAATCGAACCCACGACCCCCGGGTCAACAGGCAAACGCCTTAACCACTGGACCACGGAGGCTGTTTTTTTTTGTATGTATTTTATTAAATTAAATTAAATAGAATACATTAAACTAAAACTTTGTAGGTCGTGTCGCGTCATTAAAATAAATGTGTCACTTACACTAACTACACTGCAACCGACTCCAAGCGAAGTGAATGGGACTCGCCGCCCAGGCCCGTGTCGCCTGGACTATGGTGTTGGTGGAGCTACGTATGCGCTCTGCCGCGCGCGCTGTGGTGTGACGCATCAAGGCAGCCCAGCCGTGGACTCGACACGCCGCAAACATCTCGGATGCGCTGCACCAGGGCGGCAGTCGGTGCAGCGCCCGCCAGGCGTTGTTATATTGGACGCGTATATGACTGTATGCCGCTTTGCTGTGATTGCACCACAGTTCGGCCGTGTCTACGCAGGTGCAGTAAGCAGTGAACAGGAGTCGCTTCACAGGGGTACTGCAGCGATGGAACCGACGCGCGAGCATGTTGCCCTTAACATTTATAGCTCGCCTTTGCCTCTCGATATCGGCTTCGTCCCTTAGGTCTGATTTTATAATGTGTCCTAGGTATTTTACCTCCTCGACCTTGATTAGTTTAGCACCGTTTAGATGAATTGGCGGTGTTTCGGCTGGAGTGTTAGATGATTTAAACACCATACACACTGACTTGGTCGCATTGTACAGCATGTTGTGTTCTGCAGCGTACTTTTCGCATATTGCGAGCAGATGTCTCATGGCGCTAACGGAGGGAGCTAGGAGCACCATATCATCAACGTAGGAAACATGGTTCACACACACGCCGTCCATGTGGCAGCCCACACCACTCTCCTTTAGCCTAAGGCTCAGCTCGTCCATGTATACGTTGAATAGAACTGGAGAACTGGAGCCACCCTGCCTAACACCGCAATGGAGTTTATCGGGTTCAGAGTAGGTGCCGTTCCATTTGACTATATTACTTTGTAGCTCGAGCCATTTTTTCAGTATCTCAATGTACACGGCAGGCATTCCCCGTGAGTGTAACTTTTGCCACAGGAGCGGGTGAGAAACCCTGTCAAAAGCTGCACTGAGGTCCAGGTAACACGCAATCACAAAGGTATTTCTATTTTTGTAGTAATGAGCAACCTGCTTGACTACGTAGATAGCAGTACTGGTTGATGTTTCGCTTTTAAATCCCATTTGATGGTCGCTGCTGGTTAGGTATTTTTCGGACAGTTTATGGATAACTTTTTCGAACAGCCGAGCCGTTATCGACGCTAAAGCTATCGGGCGATAGTTATTCGAGCGCGTGACTCCTTTCTGCTTGTCTTTACAGATAGGTATAATTACCGTCTTCGTGAATGTTGCAGGTAAGTACGTTTGTTTAATCATCGCTTTAAATAGTTGGCAAAGTATCTCACAGATCGGCAGGCCTAGGTATTTAATGTGTTCTATGCATAAGCCGTCATACCCTGGTGATTTGCCACGCGCCGTGTCCCTTATAATTTTATGCAGTAACTTAGGAGTTATGTTGTTGATGTACACGTTGCTGTCACTGTCGCACTCGTGCCCGGCCACAATACGAGATCCGGTGCGCGCGGGCTCGATTAAGGCGAGGCCTCAAATGTTTGGTACCTTCGCTCGGCAAAGGACTGATCAAGTGCGCGCAAGGGATAGCGCTTGACGGTTTAGCCCGTGAATGATGAGATAGGAGATAGTCTCGAGTCGCTCAAAGAAAAAAACGTAAGCGCCAAATTCGTTATTTCTATTTTATATAAAATCAGACCGGTTAATTGTATTTTCATATTTACACTTTGATGAATTACTAATAACCTATCTTTTAGTCTAAAAATCATTATTTCATTCGTCGCATTTGAGCTACAATAACAAAAACTCTGCGAACGAAGACCATTTTTCAAAAAATATTTCTATTGAGAAAATTTTATCAAAACGTGTTTTCATCTTCAATTTTTGGAGATGAAATAGTCAACAATCATATTTGAATATTTAAGTATTTTGCGAGATAAATAAGATTCAGAACGACCTTATTTACAGTGGTATCACCTTAACGGCGATGGATGCGGCGGCGGGGGCGCGGCGGCAGGGGGCGTGAGTGTGAACTTCTTAATAAACAGGTTTGCTATGGATTTGTTATCGGTTTCACCGTCGATGTTTGAAGGACTGGAGTTATGCGATTGGCATAAGTTATTTGTTTTTTGCCAGAATTTGACAAAGTTTTTATCTCTCATGCAACTTGCAATGCTATCCATTTTGTGCTGATCTGCCTCTTGTTGACATTGTGTTAAGGTCTTTTTAAATATTGATCTGCATTGTTTTCGATTTTCGGCAAGGTGCCCGTCCCGTGGCCGTCCCGCGCTATGCCAGCTTATAAGTGCCGTGCGCGATTTTTCGTAACTCTCGGCTACCTGTTTGTTCCAGCCGGCGACGTGTTTATATTTTTTCGATGTGCGTTTTTTATGGAATGAGGCTCGGGATCGGGACGCTGCTTGCATAGCGGTGATTACTGACTCGTAGGTGTTATTTATTTCTGCCTTAGAGTTAGGCTCGCGGTTGTGTTTGGAGTATGGAAGGTATTTCGCCATACAGTCGGCGTATCTTGCGATATCATGTTTATTACGTGGTTTCCACGCATAGGGGTTAAGGGCTGAGAAGTTCATGGCTATTGTAGATGTTCTTGATAGCCCTTGGGTGTTGAGTGTGACACAGATAGGACGGTGGTCGGTCCACGTGATCTGATAGTCGACAGCGATGTTTTTTATACATCCTCTCATGTGGTTTGTTGTTAGACAATGATCCAGCCACGATACGGTTCCATGTGCGTCACTGACAAAGGTGTAAGTGTCGGGGGGTAGCATTAGGGAGTCTATGCTGATGTAATTGTATTCTTTACAAAATTCCAGCAGCTCTTTGCCAAATAGTGATGTGAATTCTGCATTAAAATCCCCAAGTATAATCGTGTCACTGCAGCTGCTGTCTTGAGCTATGCTGTGCATTTTACTAAGGCAGTCAGCAAACTCGGCCAGGAGGCCTTTTCCCTCTTGCAGGTAGGCATGTATACATTGATGAGCAGCAGTTTGTGTTGACTTGAGAGTTCGATTTCGATTGCCGACAATCTGGACGAGTCGCACAGCAAGGTGGAAGTTATTTTGAGAGACTTTTTAAATATGATCGCTATCCCACAATACGGGCGGCCCACTAGTGGTCCCGATGCTATGTCCACTGATGAAGCGCCTATTGCATCGCATTCTGGATGTATGTTTTGCAGTATGTGCAGGTCGGTAGGTAGTAGCCACGTCTCTTGCAGTAGTACTACGTCGCTGTCATTGCAGAGGTCGGCTATGAACTTCCATGATCTACGCAGGGACTTGCAGTTTATGGTGACGATGCGTAGCTCGTTATGCGTCATTGTTTGTGTATGGACGGAGTCTGTTTCGGCTTTCTTCTGTGAGTATAGTATGCGCGAGCACTATACTTGCCAATTATAATACCCGACGGCCAGAGGTTGTGCTTAAGTGTGTTGTCTAGTTTATCACTATGTATGGTAATCTTAAATGCGTTATAAATCACGCCCTGTCTTTCAGGTAATTGCTCTATCTTTATTGAGGGTATTCTTATTTCTCTAAGGTGTTCTTCTATATTTTGGGTGGTGACTGCTCTGTCAAATCCTGAGTAGATGGCCACAGTCGAGATGGCTGCTTTTAAAGCAGATGTGAAGGTATTTGAGGTCCCACGGATATTTGTAGATTTAGATTTCCAAGTTTTCTTTTTAGTCACACGAATGAAACCGTCACTTGTCTCTTCCTCTTCCTTCCTCTCTTTGTCTTTTGTATGTGTGTCGCGTTGAGAGAGCGTTGTAGATTTAGTGGCGTGCGGTTGGTTTTCTTGGAATAAGGTTTGGGGAGTAGCTGAACGCGGTGTCGGCGGTCCCGTCGGGGAGTGTATCTGGGTCGGGGCGATAGTGCTTATTGTCGTGGATATTGGTGTGCTTGTCTCTTTACTACTCTTTTTTGGGGCCTGTGGTGGTGTAGCTTCGTAACTATATTTATTTCCGTTGCCGGGTGTGTTAGGCACAATACAGGACTTGATGTTCGTTATCTCTGTCTTAAGGGCCGTTACTTCTTCGGCTTGTGTGAGTTTTATTTTGCTTACTTCCTGGTTTAAACGCACAATATCTTTAAGTAAGCGGGACACGTCAACGTGGTCAAAGTTTACTGGTGGAAGTTTATGAAGCTGGCGCGCCACAAACACGGGAACCTGAGTTGGATCGGTTTCCTTTAGCAGTGATATAATATCTTGCAGGTCCTTTCGTGCTTTATCGTGCTTACGGTTTATATAACGTTTGTTTGTTTGTGATGTATCAAAAAGAAGTCGCTTGGCCGCTTGTATTTCGTCTTCCGAGTTATGAGAGGCACAAATGTCAATAAGACTTTTTTCATCCATGACATCCAGTTTGCATTGTAAAAATGCTAGAACTTCGTTGATGATTATATTGCATGATGAACATCTCGTTGTCATGGTGCTTAAGAGTATTTTATCACTTGAACTTATTATGTGGGTAGCTAGGTTTCGATACCGAGCATACCACTCTCATTGCGTGCTGACCAGCCGGGTGGAACCCATTCGGAGAAGCCCAGCTAATCGCCCGCAAGCAAGTAGTACACAGGGTGGGTCCAGCTCACTGTTTGGATAATTTAGATTCACTGTAAATATGTTGTGTCGCGCGGTTATCTCGCCCGGTACGCGGTTAACGCTTATGACTCATTGACACGAGTGCGTGAAGCGGGCTGCCGACGCAGACTGATCATGACATTATCCTTGGCAGTTTAGTAAAAGTAAATAAATAATAAATAAATATATATGGACAAATCACACTGATTGAGCTAGCCCCAAGGTAAGTTCGAGACTTGTGTTATGGGATACTAACTCAACGATACTATATTTTATACATATATACAAATACATATATAGATAAACATCCAAGACCCAGGCCAATCTGAAAGAGTTCATTTTCCATCTTGACCTGGCCGGGGATCGAACCCAGGCACTCCGTGTCGCAGGGTGGCGTGTTAACCACTGCGCCACGGAGCTGTCAAAAAGTCTTGACAATGTTACCTTTCTCTCTTCTCAGCATATTCTTGGTTACATCCTCAAATGTGATGCTTCAGAACCCTGGGTGCACTAACTGCCTACATTTGTCTAATACTACAGGCACATGGCTATTGTGACAGTCAAGTGATCAAGAGCAAAAAAGCCAATATGATGATGGGGAAATATTTTTTTGAGTTAACTTCATTTTGCTTGTACCGTTGTTGTAGAACTACACTACTGGCAAAATAATTTTTTGCTAGTAGTGTGAATGAGGGCTCAATGTCTGAGTGAGGAGCTTTACCGCTTCTATGCTTCGTTCAGTGAGAGAGGCCAGGAGGCCCATTCTACCCTCGCCATTTCTTCCCCCAACTCCTTAAAATGTCAGCAATGCTCCTGTCACACCCTGGTGTTGCAGTTGTCCATGAGCAGCATTGATCAATTACCATCACGTGACTGGCTTGCTCATTTGCCGTCCTATAGCATAAAAAAAATCTTACCAGTTCATTGACTCGCTGCAGTATCTTAGTGAGCCCTGCAATGACCAGTGAGAACCGGTGCCGGCTGATCTGGACAAGGCAGGCCTTGCACTGCTCTTCATTGATGCGCGAATGGAGATTCTGCGTGCCAGTCTTGTAGGGAAGCTGTTGAGGATTTTTTTTTATATTTAGAAGTGAATTTTATTGTATAACAATGTACTTGTAGGGTATCTTTACTGTTAATTCAAAACACAAATACAAAAAATACCGGCGTAAATAATGTAAGCTGTATAACTTTGGTAAGCCTTTATTTTTGCGTGGGAGTACAAAATTAAAGTCTCGTCGCACTTCCTCTAATTTGTTATTTAACGAAGGCAAAAGTCATGAAGTTAATTATCACTAAATAATAGGAGTAATGTATAAATAGAATGAATTTGTTTACATTTTTATGTGCGAAAAATGATCGAACTGGGTGGAATTTTTAATAAAAAATCAGCATTAAATTTAGACTTACCTGTTCTTCAAACCTAGCTATTAGCGAATTCGCCCATTCTCCAGGCTTTTGCGTTCCCATTTCGTATAAAAATCACTTTATTCTGCTGTAAATAAATTAATAAACAAAATAAATTCACGGTTCCATCTTCGTCCTTCGCCTTTGATAAAATCTACCAAATAAACTACCATTATACTATGTCATTTACTATTTTACATGAAACTCATTATTAATGTTATAAGTGGAAAGAAAATAGGCAAATCTAAACAACATCAATTTTCAAAATTATAAAGAAGCCTTTTATTTTCACACAAATATTTTAAACATCGTTTTAAATAATTACTACAAAAAAACAATTGATATTTACTAGCAACATTAATCTGTCAAAGAAATCAATATTTATGACATGAGAGTATTGCCTTTATAAAAAAAAGTGTTGAATTAGTAGACTTTAGAAGCAAAGAGTCAAAGAGAGAAATGTTGTCATTTTCAAATACTTATTTATTCATTATAATTTTTACACGTCAAACATTAATTAGATCTTTTATAGTGGGTCTTGAATATAAACATAACAACATTACAAATTACATTACATTTTAAATAAAATAATAAACAAGTGATCAATTAATAAAAATGGAAAAAAAAAATACTATCAGAATTATGTCACATTAATAAATACGTCGTTAAATAAGTCAAATGTTTAAAAATTACCAAACTAAAAGCATTATCTATCACTCATACATAATATATTTATTATTAAGGCGTGTGCATGAATTCCTCGATACTGTATAGAGATTTGTTAATGAACCGCCGCTTTAGTTTTAATTTAAATGTGACTATGCTGGTCGTTTTTAGGAATTCGGTTGTATACGGCTGGGCCCATCATGTGTGTCAACTTACTACTCTTGGTTAGCCTATGTGGTATTGTGAGCAATTTATTTGCGTTTCGCGTATTGTAAGAATGCACCTCACTTGGTTTTGTATACATGTCCAGATGTGTCCACACAAAGACCGCTATTTGGTAAATAACAATGGCGGGAAGGGTAAGAATCTCAAACTTCTTAAAGAATGGTCTTGCAGATACCGTTTGAGATGGTTCATGCGCTAGGGCTCTCACCGCACGCTTTTGCATCCTAAATGCCCTTTCCCATTCGGCTGCTTGTCCCCACAGCTCAGCGCCGTACTGCAGCACAGAATGCACCGTTGCAAAGTAACACATTTGTGCTGCTTCTTTCGAGACCACTCGAGCCACTCTCTTAAGGGCAAAGCAGGCACTACCGCAGGAATTTAGCCGTGTGGTATCCGGTAGAGTAGAATAGGACCACTCCAAGTCTTCCCGTGGATGTCGTAGAAGGCGACTTAGGAAAAACAAGCTAAACAAAGCTTATAAACATCTAAGACACCTCTCCAACCCGTCTGGCCAGCGTGGAGAGTGTAGGCCAAGTCTTCTGGCTGCTCTGGCCAAGTGTGGCCCGAGTGGTGCAGGGAGGGTCGTGCTCCTGTAGTGGAGACTAAAAAGGACCTGATAATGAGGCACTACCGAGGTTGCTACATACTTTGCTAATGTGTCTCTCCCAAGTCAGTCCTCTATCTATTTCAAACCCAAGGAAAGTGGTTTCGCTAGCTCCTTTGATTCTAGTGTCATTTACAACCACCATCAATGGCCTTACGCCGTGCCCGGACAGGTTGAAGTAAATGAAGTGAGTCTTATTTGTATTAAGAGCGAGACCATTAATACTAAACCACTTGAATAACTTGGCGGCAGTATCGTTCAATTTTGCCTCCAACTGATCAACCGTGGGTGCGGTCACTATTGCAGCTACATCATCAGCGTACATCAGTATATCTGCGCCAGTGATCGCACCCGGGAGGTCATTCATAAGAAGCGAAAACATTATGTTCGACACTGATGAACCTTGGGCTACACCCATGGTTGATGATAACGGGTCCGACTGGTTATTATCATCGCTCCCAGCTACTATATGTTGCCTACCTTTCATCATTTCATGTAGAACGCTATGTGCTTTACCAGTTACACCATAGTGCGTTAACTTGGTGTCCAGCACAGCGTGATCCGCGACCTCAAAGGCCTTGGACAGGTCGCAGCAGAAAACGGCTACCTGCAATTTATGATATGATCATATCATAAATATGATAATATCAATAATATGATATCAAATTATGATATGCCTTTGAGAGGCGCGTGACTTTGGCAATGAACACATCCCGGGTTATTGCTGTTTCACAAGCATGAAACGGGAGCGGAGCGCTATTCGAGAGCGAGATGATACGATCATTACGAGTATCTATATCCGGAGCGTTATACAATGAGTTGAGAAAACAAGCTGTCTGTCGGTCCCTATGTATGTTTAGATCTTTAATACTACAAAACAGATTTTGATACGGTCTTTTGACGTGATAACGTCTATATATCTTTCTTTCTTTAAGTTTATGGCTCCATCGTTAAGCGAAAAACGATGATTCTGCCAATACGAAGGTTGAGAATGACACGTAAAACAGTAATAATACTTATAGTAAACATGAAGCAGTTGACCGGTAACTGAGGAGCAATGGGTTTCCTAGAACAACACAACAAATAGAGTTAGTAAAATGTTAATAAAATAAAAAAAATAAAATTATTTTTATTCAGATAACTTTGATCCATTTTGTTAGTAACAATTTAAACTTAAAATACGTTAGTAGGTAATAATATTCTATACTGCACCTATTACAATACTACTCCAGAACGAATGGAGCGTGCTCTCATATTTAGCACACAATGCCTGCAGGATGCTGTTGGTGCTGCCCCGCAGTCTGTTTTGCAAAGAAGCGACTCGTTTGCGTCTGATAGCATAAAAGTCATCAGTAAGAGCTTCAGCAAACATCGCAGATGCGCTGCAGTAACGAGGCAGCCGCAACAACATCCTGAATACATTGTTGTACTGTACGTGCAAGGCGCTGTATGTCTTTTGCGTGTACCAAGCACCATGTTAATGCCTGCCTAGTACAATTTAAATATTATGTCATTAAAAGATAAATGACCGGTAAAGGGAAGAAATTAAGTACATAAGCTGAATCAAAGATGACGGGAACAAGAGTCAGAGATATATATTGTTACTTTTAATAAATTTTGCTACAACCGATACAAAAGGGGAGAATACCAGAGTTAGCAAAAATGAGACGTTAACAGGACGCGGAATATTTTTGGGCAGCAAGTCGTACAAAGATATTGAAAGTAATGGACAATCGAAAAAAATGTGTTCCAAGGAGCCTTCATTCAAACCGCATTTACATAGGGAGCTGTCTTTTATCTTAATTTTAGCAAGGAAGACCGGAGAGCAAACATGGCCTAATAGAAATCTAATTATGGCAGATGTAGGATGTTTATCAAATTTTTTGTATTTAGCGAACCACGGCTTAGTTGTGATATCAGGCTGTATCTTATAATAGATTTTGGTTCTAGAGCTCCCATAAGTAGTCCAGAAATTATTCCATGAGATTGAGCTGACAATCTAAGATGACTAGGGAGGCAATAATAATGCTTTTGATTTCCTACCTGAATGGCGTCCTTTGCTAACATGTCTATAGTTTCGTTACCGATAATATCTGAATGACTAGGGATCCAGGCCAGGACGACCTCTAGATCAGCACGGTGACAATGAAATAGAATCTGTCTCGTCATGAGTGTGATGGGATGGTTGTCCTTAGCATGGAATGGGAGTTTTACAATATCTTGCAGACAGCTCTTAGAATCCGAAAAAATCAAGGCTTTTTTTAATTGGTGGGATTCCACAAATGAGACGGCTTCTAATAGGGCAATGGCTTCGCCAGTGAAAACTGATGACTGAGGCGGGTATTTGAAATTTAAAACTATGTTATATTTTGGAATCCACACGGCTGCGCTAACATTGTCCTCTTCTGACATTTTGTCTATATATCGATAAATACCGGCTGCACTCACGAAAAATGTCACGTAGTAATAGTAGTAAGTATCTATCACGCATGCATTTATCCTTCACCGTTATCAAGTAAAATTATCGTTCGTAAACCGACATTACAGATAACTACAATTTTTTTTAATAGGGAGAGTAATTCAAGTCTTTTTTTTAACCTATATTGTCCTACTGCTGGGCAAAGGTTTCCCACATTTCTTTCCAAACATCCCACACCATTTCTTTTCATGGCTCGTGCGTGATATCATCACACCAACGCTTTCGACGCTTACCTACCTCTTTTTTTTTTCGAGTTCAAGTCAAGAGCAAATTTTTATTGACATTTCTCCTGTTTTACATAATTATGTATGTATATTATAAAGTATAAGTAAATATAAGGAAGATTTATATGTATAATTTATCGCTCCTGTGCGAAGCCAGGGCACAAACTATATGAAAAAATGAAAAATATATTTATTTCCAAAACATGTTACATAATAACAGCTGTTAAAATTATGTTAAATGTAATCATAATGTCTTACTACACTTTCTGGTGTACCCATACTAGGCAGAGCCTGTGTTATGGTTACAAAAAATTCAAACTACAATAATAGAGTTTGCATCGCTAGGTTAACAACAACAGCTTAACTTAACAACCACTAGGTAGGTTTTATCTACTTAATAAAGAATCTTATCAAATATTATTTTCTTTACAGAAAAAACAAAGAACTGACAGAATTTATATAAATAAATACTTATATGTATACATATATTAATATATATACCTATATAATAAATATAATTCAAAATATTATCACTTAGGAACTATGAGAAGGTCTTCAGTCTCATCATATGAGAGGGAACTCAACCATTATAGGGTACTACGTAGACGGGGCGGGTTGCCTTCTATATACTTAAGTAAATGTATAGTAGTAGCTATTTTTAGTAGAAAGTTGTTAAAAATACGAAATTCTGGCAACATTGCTATGACCCGTCACTGTCAAGTTGACTTCTTGTCAACTGTCTATTTTAATTTTTGCTATTGTCAAAGAATAGGTAATCGTCATTGCATTGTGGCATCCGCTTTTTGTGAAAATAATAAAAATTAAAAAATAAATCCCCTTCTTTTTATTCGTTGGCGCATTTATTCATCTCATAAATCTCAAAATGATGGTAAGTGTTACTCTAAAGTTACAATTACTAGATAAAAGTTATTTGTGTTGGATTTTTCGATGACCGGGGGGCGTTACCGTTGCTTTGATGCTTATAAATATCTGATAAAAGCAAATTTTGTTGTGACTATCTCAACAGTGATTCATAACTTCATTGTCCTTTATTGTCAAGTCGTCCCGATAATTTTTGTTGTATTTTACTCTTCATTACGTCGGTTTTTAGCTTGATAACACAGTGACGTGGTTGGCAATAAGTTACAATTAAGTTTTTCATCAATTCAAGGTTGTACGTTTTCGTGTTTCGGTATTTGGATGCGCTTAAATGGTTTGTCCTTTAGAGTAATTAGATGTAACTGTTATATGAATTTGTGAGTAGGGTACACAAAAATATGTATACCTATTGGATTCTGATAGTGACTTCTTCTCTTTAAGTCTATGGTCGAGTAGCTGGTTGGCCCAGTGGTTGGATGCATTATTAGCACTCATGCCTGTACAGGACACTGCCACAATCCCTGCTGGGATGGGTGTGCGCAATGTAACGGTGGGGCTCAGTTGGATGACCATTCGCACTAGGTCCTGCAGGCCTATTTGCTATATATTTACAACTGTGGTGTACAACTTTTGATGGTCACTTTAAAATTCATTGCGGCTTTTGTATGATTGACTATTAATAACTATGATATATAAACTGTAATGGAGGCTAACAATTAAAACATTGTACATGGCAGTTGTCAAAAGTTAACAAATGGGCCTGTCAAACAAGGGCAGATGGTGCAGAGCACTGCAATTTGATTTGAACCTCCTTCTGAAATCCACTGCTCAAGGCCCCAGCAAATGCCCTCAGTCGGTGCCCATAAGTAGCATAGAAAATTTCATGCTGCTCTGTGCTTCAGAATGCATGTTAGAATCAAAAACTTCAGCTTTTTGCTACAAAATTGATTAGTTCTGTGCATATTGTTTGTATTGCTATAAGATGTATTGTTTATTATGTGCCAAATAAACATTTTTTCTTTCACAATAAATAAAAAGACACGTAAACTTATATTACAGGTCATAGGATTCTTCTTCTTATATCAGGTCATAAAATGGCTATACAGACACATTAAATATGTTTCGACCAGTGCTTTGTTACCGTGATTGCCCGTTCGTTTGCCTTATTCAGATCTTGTTGAGAGAAAAAAGTAGGGCTTTCTGGGCACACTAAAAGGTTACCCATAGATTGGATAGCACCACAGTCGCACTACTATTGTTGGAGAAACCCCATCTGACTCTGTTTTTGTGGCATTTACCAACACCAGCCTGCAGTCTATTTAAAGACTTCATTTATACGGAAGGTTGCTGGCAATGATTGTTAAAGAAAAGCTCAAGACTGAGCTCAATAGAGTGCCATGGGAGAGACGTATGTCAAGCAGTGGATGAGTATAGGTTGATGATGATGATGATGAGACTGGCCAGGGCAGATTGATATCTGGCACTAGAAGTGGAGCTAACACTAAAGGTGGAGCTAACAAATAAAATACATTTTGATTTTTACAATGTTCATTATTTTCAGGACTGTGTGGAAGAAACCAACCATGATCCTCTGTCAGTGCCGCCAGTGCAGTCCCCTGCCGCTGGGGACTCCAAAGTAGACAAGAAGAAACCCAGCGAAAATGTCTCCTTAGTTGACAACAGTTTACTGGTATGAGTAACTTTTTCAATTACCTCTTTGCACAAACAATAGTGTAATCGTGGTAGAGCATGAATGGGCCGGCTCGTCCGGGGAAGCACCACGCTCTCACAGAAAATCGACATCTGAATCGAAGCTTTACTGCTTCTATGCTTCGTTCGGTGAGTGAGAGAGCCTGAGGCCCATCCTTCTCCTTCCCCTCCCCATTTCCTTCCCCCAAATCCTTGAAAGGCCGACAACGCGCCTGTCGGTGATCATTTACCATCAGGAGACCCGCTTGCTTGTTTGTCGTCAAAAAAAAAGTGTACGAGCCTCTTACTTCGCACATTTGGGCGGCCTGTGGCCTACATCATGTAGATCATGTGTCGGCTCTTTTTATACTATAATTAGAATCAAATCTAATTACAAATTAAGATACTATCGAACAGTAGCCAGGTTACTATACAGCGGCGGTCGAGGTACTGCTGGGCTGCCATCGAGAAAGGATCCGTCACACCCAGCAACAGACATGTAACTTCGTGAGAATTAAACTACTTTCTATGTGGCGTGATCTTGTACCTCCACACCAACATCTTGAACTTACAATCAACATCCCATCATGTATGGTGTATGCAGTATGGCTAACACCATGGCCTGCACTGCACAAATAGTAATTTGACTTCTTTTTATTATTTAATGACAGGTACATAGTTCCTAGTAGGCAATACTCTAATTAATAAAAATTTCATTAATCTGTGGATGACGTAGTGGGTTACGTAATTAATAAGCTGTACTTATTACTATGTTTATATCCTACACTAGCTGTTGCCCGGGACTTCGTCCGCGGCAATTTCTGTTGTTATGATTAATTCGTTTTTTTATTAGTACAGATGAATAATTTTTCCCCATTTTCAAAACATTTTTTATTGATGCTGCACTCCTATTGGTGGCAGAGTGATTTTTTATAGCGTAAAGCCTGCCTTAATAAATGGACTACCCAACACAAAAATAATTTAGTGCGTTCAAACAACACATGCTAAGAGGCGGCCCTTTGCCAATAGAGGGTAACAGCAAAACCCAAAACCAATCATTAATAATAATAATAATAATAGCCTTTATTCAGACAAATTTTACAATGACTCATAATATATATATATATTTTTTACACTGTGTATGCATCGACTTCATGTCTGTATGTCACTTGACAAAGGCCTCCTCCAATTTTCGCCATTTCTCTCTATCATTAGCTACTCTTTGCCATGTGCCTCCTGCTGTGGCTTTGATGTCATCAGCCCATCGTTTGAGTGGTCTACCACGTTTTCTCTTCTTGTCCCTTGTATACCAGTTCATGACTAGTTTTGACCATTTTTCACTTCCTCTTATTATGTGGCCCGTCCATTTCCACTTCAGTTTCTTTATTGTTTTTATGACATCTTTTGTTTTAGTGTGCTTCTTAATGGTTGCAGTTTTTATTCTATCCGATAGTCTTTTTCCTAACATACTTCTTTCCATGGAATTCTGGCATGTCTCTAGTTTCTTTTCCTGAACTTTTGTGAGTGCCCATGTTTGGCAGCCGTAAGTAAGTACAGGAAGTATGCAGGTGTCAAAAAGTTTCCGTTTGATGGTTATACTGGTTTCACTGTTTTTCATTATTTCTTTAAAACTCCAATATTGCTTCAGAAGGCATGTTAAGCCGTTGGTCCCGGCTGCCATTCGTAGTCGTTAAAGGAGTCAGAGGCCGAGAGGCAGTTCCGAAGAACTCTGACACCAGGGTGTGCATGGTTGATTGACCGTGACACCTACTCGAAATGATGATGATGATGATGATGATTTTATACTATGTACAGATTAGGATTACAAGTTAAGTACATCTTTATTTCCTTTCTGACAGGTGGACATATCAGACGCCCTGAGTGAGAAGGAAAAAGTCAAGTTTACGGTCCACACCAAGACAACCTTGCCGGAGTTCCAGAAGTCTGAATTCATTGTGGTCCGACAGCATGAGGAATTTGTGTGGTTGCATGACCGATATGAGGAGAATGAGGAGTATGCTGGGTACATTGTGAGTAAATAAGGGTTTATGAGAATTTTGGTCATCATCCATGCTGGTCTGGGAGGAAAAGATAAAATATAGAATGAACCAGCTCTTTCCATTTAGATCGTAAAAGCCGATCGAGGGAATGGGCGAAAATCTGAGGAATCATGTTAGTAGACGACGCGGCTAGCAACCCCTTACCAATATTTAACTCCGTTTTCCACCTATTTTTCCACTGTTTTCCGCCCACCAACCAGCTAAACGTGGCTTTTAGGCTATATTTTATTAATTACTGTTTAAAAGCTACAAACTACTAATGTTTCGAAACCGACGACCGACCGACGAAAGAAATGCCATAAGAAACTCTTTTCAAAAGTGTTGGTCGCCTACTCGCAATATAGATAGAAGGAAATATTGGGTCATCATATAAGACACGATTAATTTTTCAAATCAATATTGGAAGGGAATGTAGAAAATAGAAGAGGAAAGGGTTGACCTAGGTATGTAAAATAGTTTTATGGGACAAGCAAAGAAACAGATTAACATTTAAATTTATGTGGAAGTAAAAAGATTAACTTTAAATAGGGAAGAATGGAGGTCATTGGTTACTCCACAGACAGGAGCCTAGCTCTTTAATTTAAAAAAGACTCGCCTGATGGGTTTTGTATGAATTTTATATTTTCCTTTTATCACTTTTCTTCGAGGTACGGTCACCTGCAACTGTCCATATAGAATTTGCCAAAAAATTCGTGTGTAATTAAGTAGCTACAAATATGTAGCTTTTACAATTTCTGCAATTGCAACCTTATGTATGTGGCATAAAGTTCATGATTTTGCTAAATATGTTTGTCTACGTACTTTTTAATTGGTGCAAACAAATTTCACATTTAGGCTATGTATGGACCTTTGTAGTTGACGGTACATGGTACTATAGCAATGTATTTCCATTTAGTATGGTAATCCCTCGCTTACTAAGTAATAATACCTTATCTATGTCAATCAATACTTAAAAAGTACCATGTCTTGCCGTAGATACCACCAGCGCCACCCAGGCCGGACTTCGATGCGTCCCGCGAGAAACTGCAGCGTCTGGGTGAGGGCGAGGGGGCTTTGACACGCGAGGAGTTCCTCAAGATGAAGGAGGAGCTTGAAGAGTGAGTGGAATACATTTAAAGCATGTCGAGCAAAACCACAAATCTCGAACTTACTTTGGGGCTAGTTAAATCTGTGTGATTGGTCCGTATATACTTATTTATTAACTCTTTGCGGCTAAGATGACAATGTTGATGACATAAGACAAAACTTTGTTTAAAATGTCATTATTGGAGAAACCTTCAGGTTGTCCTGGCATGTTCGGAGTCTGTTCGGCGAGCTCCGTGGTGCAGTGGCTAACACGCCAGCCTGCGACCCGAGAGTGCCCGGGTTCGATCCCCGGTCAGGTCAAGATGGAATATGATCTTTTTCAAATTGGCCTGGATCTTGGATGTGTATCTATATATGTATTTGTTATAAAATATAGTATCGTTGAGCTAGTATCCCATAACACAAGTCTCGAACTTACTTTGGGGCTAGCTCAATCTGTGTGATTTGTCCATATATATTTATTATTTATTTATATTATCTAAACAAATATAACCATGACGACTCGAAAAGAAGAAGTGTAAATTTGTTTATAATAAAAGCAAAAATTATCAAAAAAAAAAAGATTTTTCGCATAAAATTATTATTTTTTTATTTCACAGTGAATATCTTGCAACTTTCAAGAAGACAGTGGCCATGCACGAAGTATTTCTACAACGTTTAGCAGCTCATCCCGTGTTCAGAAATGACTCTCATCTCCGTGTGTTCTTGGAGTACGAGCAAGATCTGTGCGCCAAGCCGCGTGGCAAGATGGACCTTATTGGTGGACTGGTAAGGTTTATTTTAGCTCACTCGCTTTACCATGAAGTGTTCCTACAACACACACAGTTCAGAAATTACTTGTGTGTTCATAGAGTAATGGATTGGTGATGTGAACTTTGTAACTTTTTTATAGGTTTACTAGCTTTCGCCCGCGTTTTCCCGGGATAAAAGGTAGCCTATGTCCTTCTCCGTACTCCAGAGAACTTGTATGCAAAATTTAATGATGATCGTTTCAGTAGTTACGGCGTGAAAGCGTAACAAACAAACTCACTTTCGCATTTATAATAGTAAGGATAAGGATTAGTAAGGATAATTTATAATACTCGTTAACAGTACTTGTTTTTCTGGACAAAAAGTACATTATTTTCTCAGCATTCTTGACAATGTATATACAAAACTTCATGATGATTGCTTCAATAATTAAATCATGACAGCATGGATAAACAAACAAATATATGAACTCACTTAATATTTATAATGTTAGAACTACTTAGTATGTTGTCTAACCTCTTTTTCCATTGAAACAAGTCAAATCTCTAATTCTTTGTGCTGAAACACTACCCTAACTATCAACGGTTGAGAGTATTCTCGATCATTGATCGTTAGGGTAGTACAATTTTCAGTTTATATTGGTTAATACCGCTGGAAAAAATCCTGTCTAGAAGGAGGAACTGCTAAGTACAAATATTAACGTGATAACGTCTTATAAATCGATGAACGCCGGCTGCATGCACGAAGAAGTGTCACGTTCCGTCTGAGCCGAGCCGACAGAACAAGCGATAGAGAGGCACGACCTGCCTTAGCGTTTATCAATGTTTTCTAATTACGCTTTCACGTTAAATTATCGTCCGTAAAACCACTTTACAGACTTTTTATGATAGAGATAAAAATCTTTTTGTGTTCCAGATGAGATCAATGACCACGACAACAGATGAGATTTATCTCGGCGCTACAGTGCGTGACGTGAATGATTTCTTCGAGCAAGAGACGGCCTTCTTACAGGAATACTACTCTCATTTGAAGGAGGCTGTAGCCAAAGTCGACAGGATGACAACTAAACACAAAGGTATGTGAACAGATCTCATATTTCTTTCTATCTTGCCATTGTTGTGTGGGTGATATGGTGCATTGTTTTTCCGCTTGTTCACTTATAGTTTTTCTCCTTTTACTAGTTTTCGTTGCTCAATGTCCATAGCTTCCCGTGTTCTATCTGTGTATTGAACCACGTCAGAGGTCGAGAGGCGGTCCCGAAGAACTCTGACACCAGGGTGTGCATGGTCGATTGACCGTATCACCTACTCGAAATGATGATGATCTGTATATTTATTATATTGCCACAATTGGCTATATCTACGATGTGTTAAATCCGTGACACTGTATTTGCGGTCAGTGTTTTTAACCGACTTAAAAAAGGAGGAGTTTATTAATTCGGTTGTATGTTTTTTTAATGTTTGTTACCTTAGAACTCCGTCATTTATGAACCGATTTTAATAATTCCTTTTTTGTTGTAAAGGATATGCTTTCAAGTTGGTCACATTTAAATTTCATTACAATCGGTTCAGTAGTTTGATTGAAGTCAGTTTTTTTTATATGAAAGGTTATTTAATAAATGTTTGAGTTGAAGAGGTAATCCAATCGAATGTGTTCAATCCTTACTAATCCTAACTAATATTAAAAATGCGAAAGTGAGTTTGTTTGTTTGTTACACTTTCACGTTGTAACTACTGAACCTATCATCATGAAATTTTGCATACACGTTATCTGGGGCACGGAGAAGGACATAGGGTACATTTTACTCCGGGAAAAAGTACTGTTATAAATGCGAAAGTGAGTTTGTTTGTTACGCTTTCACGCCGTAACTACTGAACCGATCATCATGAAATTTTGCATACAAGTTCTAGGAGTACGGAAAAAGACATAGGCTACCTTTTGTCCCGGGAAAAAGTAGTATGCCTGAGGGATTGACATTGACATTGAAACCTAGTAATTAATAATTTAAAATCAAGATGTATTCATTTGTACTACGTTTCTTTTACTTACAGAGGTGGCAGACGCACACATCAAACTGTCTTCGTGTATCACACAACTCGCCACAAGGGAGCAACCGCCGACGGAGAGGTTTTTGACCCGAGCCAGCGAGACATTCGACAAATGCAGGGTAAGACCTGAAAATGTATTCTTTTCCTGCAATTCTCTAATATGATAAATAAATAACTACCAACTATATTTGAGCCGTGTGGTTTCCGGCAGAGTAGAATAGGACCACTCCTAGTCTTCCCATGGAGGTCGTAAGAGGCGACTTAGGAAATACAAGCTAAACAAAGCTCATAAACATCAATGAGACCTCTGCGACCCGTCTGGCCAGTGAGGAGAGTGTAGGCCAAATCCTCTGTCTGCTCTGGCGAAATATAGCTCCGGTAGTACAGAGAGGGTCATGCTCCTGCAGTGGAGAGTAAAAAGACCTGATGATGACGATGATGATTTTTGACTTTTGGGATACATCTTAAATTGAATCTTATTTCTTCTTACAGAAGATTGAAGGTCGCATGGCATCGGACCAAGACTTGAAACTGGCAGACACACTTCGCTATTATATGCGAGACGCTCACGCCGCCAAGGCAGTTTTAGTTCGTCGTCTCAGGTCAGTGCAATATGATCCTTATACTCAGTAGATAAAATACAATATCGCATGTAACACGTATTAGATTTAATCAATGAAAAGAAAATAGGAATCTAGTAAGAAATCTTAGGCTCAGAGCAGTATGAACCTTAAAAAGTGTATAGAAGGTTCAAAATCGCAGACCTTTTACGAACAATATAATTTTTCAGCATATGTAGCAAAATTTTGTGATCTTACTGGCAACCTTGGCTGTAGTCCACATGTGATGGGTGACCGCTAGTGGGGTAAAATATCTCGAGCTCCCGTGCTTCGGAAGTCGTTGGTCCCGGCTGTCATAATCGATGGCAAGTCGGACTGACCCATGAAGAGTTCCGTAGCAGCCAGTGTGTATCGTTCTTGTTATATTTGAGTTGATTGAATGAAAGGTAAATTGGGGTTTAAAATTTATGACGGATTAAAAAAAATTACAACTTTTTTCGGTGGAAGTTTGCATGGTAATGTACATCATATATCATTTCAAGTATTATCAATATCTTATTTTAAAAGTTACAGGGGGGGGGGGGGGGGGGGGACACATGTCTCTCGCGCAAACTATTCAGTTTAGAAATAAATATATTAGAAACCTCAATGACACTTTTGAAGACCTATCCATAGATACAACATAAGTATGGGGAACCCCCAAAATATATTGTTTTTATTTTTTTTTTATTTTTGTGTGAAACTCTTAATGCGGTTCACAGAATACATCTACTTACCAAGTTTCAACAGTATAGTTTCAAAAAATTTTCCGTTTTTTTGCCATTTGGCTACGGAACCCTAAAAATTGTTCATGTCGACGGGCTGAATCACCCCTAGATGGTTCGGACTAGGTTTCTTTACATTTTGTATATCTATTTTTACGCTTTGTTTGCTAACTTCACTCATAGATGACACTAAGATTATTTACTTATCAAAAATAGCTTTTAACACTTCCACTGACACTGAACCTGACACAAAATAAATAAATTATAATAATAAATAAATATATACGGACAAATCACACAGATTGAGCTAGCCCCAAGGTAAGTTCGAGACTTGTGTTATGGGATACTAACTCAACGATACTATATTTTATAACAAATACATATATAGATAAACATCCAAGACCCAGGCCAATCTGGAAAAGATAAAATAAATAACAATAGAATTACGTCTACAGGCGGGCAGTGTCAGCGAAAGTGGTAAGATATTATTGTTGCTTTCATGCTGGTCTGGGAGGTAAAGAAAAAACGTAGAATGTGCCAGCTGGTTCTTCCCGCGGAGATCGTAAAAGCCGAACGAGGGCTAAAATCTGCAGAATCATGACTATAGGCGATGCGGCTAGCAACCCCATCACTATTTGATTCCGTTTGTCTTTTTATGATCTTGCCTAATTATGATTTGAAGTGACACTAGACATTGTTTAAAACTAATACCACTAAAATCAAAAATATTAATAATTTTGCATGCCAGTATATGGTAAAATGTGTGTGACTTATACGTTATGTATTATATAAGATCTCCTTATGTACCACACTTCGAGCAAAATAAAGTATTTGTATTTGTCATCTACACGCCCTCAAACTGGCTGAATGTGGTTATAAGGTCTTAAGACATAGGCTCTGTCTACCCCGCAAGGAAGAAAGACGTGATACTTATATGTTTGTTGCTTTCCCAGATGTCTAGCAGCTTATGAAGCAGCTAACAGGAATCTGGAGAAGGCCAGGGCGAAGAACAAGGACGTGCATGCTGTAAGTGATTTTTTAGTTTTTTAATTATCCGTATTGATCTGTTTTCACCGAAATAATGCATATTTTTTGTCCGAATATTATCACTATAATTGGTAGGAAGTTTTTCTTTTTGTTTTGATTAAATATTCTTTTGTGAAATTTCTTTTTTATTATTGTCTTTAACCAACTTCCAAAGTGGACGATTATTCCAAGATATTATTCGATATAATATAAATCGTTTTCCTAGTTGGTCCATACCAGTTAGAAAAGAGGCGTGTGTCGTTTATTTACCCTATTACTTTGTAACTGAAACCCCATTGTCCGCCTGTTACAGAACTATATTTTTGTAATCTTAATAGGTAAAGAATGAAAATTCCACGGAATATGTATTTTTGTTCCCGATGTATAAAAATAAAATGAGGCCTCGTTCAAACAATGCGTTGTATTGGCATATTTTGTAGTTAATAATAATAATAATAAATTCTTTATTCAAATAATAGGAACACATTTTACAATACATTATAAATACATTAAGGGACATATGAACTAAGGGTGCCTGAGCTAGGATGAAAATCATCCTGTATTTCAGGCGTTATAAGACTAATTAGTGCTAGAAACTCCATAAACAATTACACTTAGAATTAAATTATACATAATGAGACAATAAAATTAACCATAATATTATAACTATAATATTATTTTAAAACTATTAGCAATTCCTCCGTTTCTTCATAGGACATATTTAATAGGGCTTGTTGAAGTATTTTTTTAGTTGCGCTATAAGTAAAAGTATAAAAGCCTAGTTTTTTATTAAGTCTTTTGTAGAGGAGTGGACCAAGGAATAGGAAAAATCGTGAGGAGAAGGCGTGTTTTGTTTGATATAATTCATTTGAGCAAACGATATCTTTCCGTCTTTTGTTAGTAAATTGAGTGTTAAACATTGTTTGGTAGTACGGAACCTTGCATGTGCAAATACTACTCAAACTTGGCCATTTTCTTAAACACATCTCACGGAAGTTGGTTTAAAGATGTTTATGTAGTCTTTTTTTTAAGTAAAAAAATACAAACATTTATTTTAGTTATGAATATCGATGTTGTTAGGGGGCATTCATGTATTACGTTAGCAACGAATGGGGGTGGGGGCGGGTCTCTGGGATATGCTAATTTTCGATGACATGAGGGACTCGGTATTTGCACGGTAATAAAATCGGCAATATTTTGCAGAATATACAAACATATTTCGTGAATTAATTATATTATATAGCATTACAATATAATATAATTCGGTTTAATATTAATATCGAAAATTGGTGGCGAAATTTTTTTTCACATATTTTCGATTTTAATATAAAGCTTTCTCCACTTTAATCAACTTTAAATTCATCTGATATGAATTAAGTTGGATACCACACTTCTAAATAGTGGGTAGTAATAGATATTACGTAGGCTTCGAATGTGTATACCTATATTATGTGATGAACAAAATCACCGAGGTGATTTGCATTGGCAACTCAGTAGTCGAGAGCGTCGACGGGCCAGATGTTAAAGGTTGTAGCTTCAAATCCTAACTGAGGCGAAATTTTCTCACCACATATTTTTGTTTTATTATTTTGTAAAAATTATATCAATGTTTACGTAACCTTGGGGGAGGAGGTTAAAAAGCTAATATGCTTACTTAATACTTGAACGGCCCCTTATTTATTGTCCTCTATTTATTGATAATATAAATGTCAATGTTTTAATGTCACACGTTTGTTGTGCTCACCAGCCGCTGGAAGTTCAAGAGGTAAAGCACGCTTTGAATGTTGTGTTACGCATAATTATGTTTCATCATCATCATCAGGTCTTTTTTAGTCTCCACTACAGGGGTACGACCCTCTCTGTTCTACTAGAGCCATACTTGGCCAGAGCAGACAGAGGATTCGGCCTACACTCTCCACGCTGGCCAGACGGGTTGGAGAAGTCTCACAGATGTTTATTAGCTTGTATTTCCTAAGTCGCCTTCTACGACATCCACGGGAAGAATTGGAGTGGTCCTATTCTACTCTGCCGGATAGCACACGGCTTTTAATATATATAATTATATTTAGTCTAGTTAAATAAATATCCATAGAATAATTCTCGAGGCTCTGGCAGGCCTGTGTCCCCGTGTTAGTATCGAAGACATACCTACGCGCGGTACACCTTCGAAACAGTAACACCGGACAAATCCGGTAGAAACGACGTGCATTTGGTCACATGTGTTACTTCATCAAATTATGAATCGTTTGTTCAGAGCTGTAAGAATGAAATTGGCTTGCAATAGATTCTGTACGTATCTTAACAAGGTGTTACGTTCTGACGCGAGCTAAATTACACCGAATCGCCAACTACATTGAGTTGATATTTCTATGAATTAGTCACATGTGTTCACCGACTTAACGAATTATGACTCGTTTGTTCAGAGCTATAAGTATAAAATTGGCTTGCAATGGATTTCTGTAGGTATCTAAACGAAAAGGTGCTGCGTTCTGACGCGGGCTAAATTACACCTTATCGCTAACTACATGGAGTTGATATTTCTTTGATTACTTTGCTGAGTGCGATTTCTGTAGTACTAGTACTTGTTCTGTGGCTCTGAGTTTTGCAGGGTTGCCAGATCGTCATACATGTGGGTACAAAAGCCGGACAGGCCTGCCAGTTTGGCCGGACATTTGGGTAAAAAGGCCGGACCCTTCTATTGAATCAAGACACCTGTTCTGGGTCTAACGTTAATGATTTAAGAGGAAATAGAAGGGCCGTATTTCCATACAAGCGTAGTCCCCTGATTCCTCGCCGAATAGTAACAGTAGAGAAATATTTTTTTACCAACAATATCTATGGATATAGTAGCATATCGTTGTTTTAATTTTTTTCATAATTGAATTATTTAAAGCCCTGAAAAATTGGTAAGAATTTCCGTTGTGTTTAAACGTCAAGAAAACAAATTGGACGCGATTATATTAGAAAAAGAAAACAGAAACACAGCTATAGATATTCTATTTTAAACTTTCGCGATTTAAACACATAATTATGTATATAAACGGGACTTAGTACGAACCTTTTTATTATTTGTTTCCGTTGACGTTTCAGTCTCGTTGCGACCACGATGGATGTAACTCCATTGAAACGTCAACGGAAACAAATAATAAAAAGGTTCGTGCTAAGTCCCGTTAATATACATAATTATACAGCTATAGATTATTTTCAATTTTTATTGAAAAAAAAATTAAATCTGTTAAGTTTTGGAGAAGAAAGCAGGTGACTACGAAGCGTTAATTTTGTGTACTTTTCATAGGTGTTTTCGGTCCGAGCTGCAGTTGTCTCTATCGCACACAGCGCGACAGCAATATATTGTTTTTTGCAATTAGCTTTTTTTCTTGCAATTCTGTACTCCATTAGGGATTCTGATTCCCAGATTTCAGTATAGCTAGGAGGTTCAAAATCACACTGTATACTGATTTTGAACTTCCAAGCTTATTGAAATTTGGGAATCAGAATCCCTTATGGAATACAGAATTGTAAGAAAAAAAGGTAAAAAACGAAAAAATTAATTTAACCTTTCATAGAAATTCGTCCAGTTAATCGGCGACTTTGTATGGGAAACCTAATTTTCTTTTTCGTTTTTCACCTTTTTATCTTGCAATTCTGTGTTCCATTAGGGATTCTGATTCCCAGATTTCAGTATAGCTAGGAGGTTCAAAATTACACTGTATATATGGAATGCACGTCACTGTATAATATTGCAGGCGGAGCAAGCTCAAGCCGATGCGTGCGCGCGGTTCGAACAGCTGTCTGCGCGCGCGAGGGAAGAGCTTCTTGATTTCCGCACCAGGAGGGTGGCCGCTTTCAGGAAGAGGTGAGTCTTTATTAAATAACTAGTAATATAAAACGCCAATTTATACAGTAATAACTTTAATTATTGAAGTACACTTAGTTATTATTCACAATTCAATTGTACACAGAAGTCAAATCATAATCACAAGTATATAATTCAGGTTCACTATTCTATACTTTAGATAATGCGACCGACGCTTGCAAATGCTAAGTAACGAATGATTTTTTTTTTTTTTTTTTTTTTTTTTTTTTTTGAAAGGACTATGTAGCTAGCTCCAAGTGAGCTTTCGCTACTTCACCGGGCGTTTGAGGTGAGGGCAGAGTGCCCTCAACCTGTATAGACAACATCACCAAAGGGCCCCCAGGAGGGACGGACCTCGGCTTTGGGCGTTGCCTGTGTGCGCAAGGCTTGGAGAGACAGCAAACTCTCATATTGCCTGATGGGCCGCGTATGCGTGCATGCAAGCCTGAAGGGCCAATCTGAGAAACAATGGCAAAAGCCTTTAGAGAGCAGCAATTCTCATCTTTTGCCTTATGGGCCGAAAGCTACGTTGCCAGAAGGGCCTATCCTGGGTGCAAGTCACCCGGGACCGCCGGGCGGTCACCAGTAATCGGAGCTAATCCTACTCTACGCACTCTATTCCGGTGGCGAGTGCGACGGGGTCGGATAGTGGGATTCCTCTGGCTGTTCGGAGCCGAAGAGGGGTCGGGGCGGGCTTGTGCGATGTCAATAGGATCATCGGGATCGTCTAGTACGTTCCTAGGACGTCTACGACGTAAGGTCGTATCGTGTAAGTTGGGGGAGTAGTTAGCAGCTTGCACTACTAACGGGTTGGGGTGGCGTGCGGCTTTCTCAAAGTAACGCTTGGAGGCGTTTTTGAGATAGCCGCGAATGGATGGGAGATCTAGGTCACGGTGTAAGTCTGTCATGCGCAAGTACCGGTGGTGACTCGTATTCGTGGCACGGGTGACGAAACGGTTCTGCAATCGTTGCAGCCGATCGATGTGGGAGGGCGCGATATGGGAGAAGACTACGCCGGCGTAGGTCATGATAGGGCGGACGCAAAGCTTATAGAGTGTCAACTTATTTCTAAGTGACATCTTAGCATTGCCTATCATGGGGTGGAGACGGCCTAATACGAAGGCGGCATGGTTGCGGACTTTGGTGATGTGGGGGCCGAAGGTCATCGCGCTATCGAGTACGACTCCAAGGTATTTAGCCTTGCCTGCCCACTGAATGGGCTTTCCGTACAACGATACTGATCCTAACGAGGGGAGTTCTGCTCCGGACATGGTGATTTTTCGACGTGTCACAGCTTGGTTATCCTTTGAGAAAAACACAGCTGTGCTTTTCTCCGGATTAACTTCGATGCGCCACCTCTTGAACCACCCGCCGAGAGCGTCCACGGCGGACTGAAGACGATTCACGATGACCGTTTTAAGGTGATGGGACGTGTAGAGGGCCGTATCGTCGGCGAATAGTGCCACTTCTACATCTGGGGTCTTTGGGATATCGCTTGTGTACAGCGTATAAAGGAGGGGCGAGAGAACAGCGCCTTGCGGGACGCCGGCTCTAATGGGACGGGGCCTCGAGAGGCATCCCTCTACTCTGTACCGAAAAGACCGATTCGACAAAAAGTCTCGTATGATGTGCACGAGACTATCCGGCAGGCCCAAGTTGGTCAACTTGGATATCAAGCCCGAATGCCAGACTTTGTCGAAGGCTTTCGCTACATCGAAGAAGAGTGCTCCCGTAGGACGTCCCCAATTTCTCAACTTGAGAATATGCTCCGTGAGGCGGTGCAGTTGGTGGTGACACGCGTGTTTGGCCCGGAATCCAAACTGTTCGTCGGGGATGAGACTTTTGGACTCTACGTAGTCCTTGAGTCTTTTGAGGATGATCCGTTCGTAGATCTTGCCTATACAGTTCAAAAGACTGATAGGCCGGTAGGAGGAGGGGTTCTTCAGGTCTTTGCCTGGTTTAGGGATCCCGATCACGATTGCTTCTTTCCAGGCGGCTGGAAAAGTGCAATTTGCAAGACAAGCATTGAAGATGCTTACGAGCAGGAGGAGGAGGGTCTGTGGGAGGCATTTGAGCACTCCGTTCGAAAGTCCGTCAGCGCCGGGCGCTTTCCGGGGTTTGAGATCGCGGATGATTGACTTCACTTCGTCAAGTGTCGTCGGGGCAAGGGGGGTATTCGGTGGGATCGTCTTAGAAGCCACGAAGCGTTCTACGTGCGATTCCACCTCGCGAAGGTGATCGGGGTCTACTGGCTCACGACTAGGGGAGCATTGGCTCTCCAGGCTGTCTGCTAGGCATTCAGCTTTTTCATCATCATCGAAGGCGATGGAGCCATCTGGACGTGTGAGGGGGGGAGTGGCCGCAACCGTGTCGGTCTTGAGGCTTCTGGCTAGTCGCCAGTATGCCTGGTGGGAGGGCGTCATCTCGGCAAGGAGATCGCCCCAGCGTTCGTTCCTAATTTCCGCGATGCGTTCCTTGACTCGCCGTTGCAAGAAACGAAGGTGGGCACGGGCCTCTTCGGTGGGATAATTGTCATGTAAGCGTGAAGCGCGATTCTTCTCTGTCAACAGCTGCCGCATATCCTCGGGGAGCTCCATTCTGTGGGTGGGATCCACAGAAGGGACTTCCCGAGAGCATTCCTTGTAGGAAGCTTGCAGGTGGCTGGTGAGAGAGGAGATTGCGCTGTCAGTGTCGTCAGTCGTGGTGATTATGTCAGGGATTGCATCCAAGTGCGGTGTTGGCTGGTTGATAACTTTTCCAAGTTTCTTCCAGTCAGTCACCGTCCTTGTATGCACTATACGTCCGTTGTCTGTCGGTCCTAGTTGTAACACTACAGGTCGGTGGTCGGAGGAGATGTCAGGGTGGACCTCTACTGAACACACCTGAAGGGTGATGTTCTTAAGGAGGGCAATGTCAAGAACGCTGGGGTTTTGTCCCTCTTGAGTGGGGTAACGCGTGGGAGCTAACGTGGCCACAACGTCGAAATCTAGTTCGTCATGGAGACTCTCTAGGATTAGTCCGTTGGGCGAGTTCGTGACAGAGTGCCAGCGAACTGACTTGCTGTTAAAATCTCCAGCCAAAATGGTAGAGTTTGACAGCGAGAAGAGGGATTCGAGGTCGCTACGGAGCAACGTCTTTTTGCAGGGGAGGTAAATCGAGGCGATGTTGATAGGCGCATGACCGGTCATGGCTATCCGGAGGAGGGAGCACTCGATATTTGTAAGAGCTGGGGGGTCCAGCTGGGTGCAGTGAAGTGACCTTTTGTAGTAGATTACTGTTCCGCCCTTTTGGGTGCGTAATCTGTCATTACGGATGATGTTGTAATTCGCAATCCGAGGATTGCGATGGTGGGGCTTCAAAAAGGTCTCTTGTGCAAGGAAAATGTCCACCTGATGTGTTGTAAGAAACTCCTGGATGAGGGGTTTCACATCGGTGAATTTGCCGTTGGCGTTGTAGTACGCGATAGTGAGGGAGCGGGGTTTAGTTCTCTTATTGAGACTACCCATATTAACGCGAGGGGAAGTAACGCGCGAGGAAGGGCGCGTTTTCTAATCTTTCCATTAGGAAACGGTGTTGGAATACGATTTCCAAGATCGCGTAAGCGTCGCCGTTTGTCTCGAGAATGGCGTGACCCATTTCGAGGATCTCGGCGCGGTCCTCACGTGTTTCTCGCGCAATGTCGAGAACCACTCCGAAGGCCAGAGTGTCCTGGTCCCGGCTAGCCGGAGGAGCGCTGTGGCGCATCAGAGGTGGGGGCCTGCTGGGGGGAGCGCGGTTCCCCGTTGGAACCTTTGGGGCTTCTGAGCGAGACACCGGCTGTCTCTGCTTCAGAGGGGGGAAGGCAGCTTGGCTGCTCATAAGGGGTTGGGGGGCGGTGGGCGCCGGCGCCTGGGGGGCACGATTTGTGCGTGTTTGTGGGGCAGCATTTTGCGAGGATTTTGAGCCCCAGGCGTTCCTGCTCGCTTTGGGGGCTTTTGAGCACCCCCGCCAGTTGGCGGGGTGGCCTTCCTGCCCGCAAAGTACGCAGGCCGCCTGAGTCTCGTTCTCCGCACTGCGGACTCTTTCACAGTCCGCTGTGCCGTGATCCCCCAAACACTTCACGCATCTGGGATGGGCATGACAGTTACGGGCCGAGTGCCCGTAACATTGGCAGCGGTGGCATTGACCGATAATGCCACGCTTGTGGGGGGGCTCGACTTTAAACGAGGTTAGCCCAGCGCACGACGAGATTTGGAAAATCCCCTTACCTTCCGGTGTGTTGTCTAAGACAACTAGCACCATTGGGTACGGGGTTTTCTTTTTCCCGTACATGCGGTGGACCTCGTTTACGGGGAGTGACTGAGAGACAAGGGTCTCTTTTACATATTCGACCGAAGTCGAGACGGGGATGCCCTTAATGACCGCCCTGAGTTTGCGGTCCTCAGGTAGGCCGAATGAGTGCCAAGGGATTTGGCGCTCGTTAAGGAGGCGGGTGAGGGAACGGTAGTCCTCCATGGACTTGACATTTATGTCGATATTACCGTCGCGGTTGGTGGACGCGCGCGTGTATTGCACCTTTTGTGCATTTAGCGAGCGGGAAAGCGGTTCCCACTGCTTAGGGTCGCGTAGGACCACCATCGGAGGTGGTCGGGGCTTCCTTCCGGTGGAAGATGGGGCGGGCTGGGAGGGAGTCTTCGCGACGGATGAGCCGTTCGCGGTTTTGAGTGCCTTAGGGGCAGGCTCTTTCTCGGAGCCCTTCGCCTTACGCTGGCGCTTTGCTCCGGTGACGACGGTGTAATCGTCGTCGTCGGAGCATTGCGGCTGCTCTGGCTCGGGGTCCTGTCCAGAGGGGGGCGTCTGCTGGGAGGCTGTCTCCGTCTCCATATCGTCGGACTCGAGGACAGTCTCTAACGTCGCAGCTGGGTAACGGGGTTCGAAGGGCTGAGCGGCGGTCTCAGCCGGGTCGTCGGTGTAATAATAGTCGGTCTCATCTACGGGGAGGCCGTCGTATCTATTACCGGGGACGAATGAGCTTGTGCTCCTTACTTTGCTAGGTCATCACCCCCACTCTCCAATGAGAGATGGTAGAGGCCACGATACCGGTGTTGCCAGAAAATAAAATATCAAAATTAATTCGCTTTTAAAGAAAAATCATTACAGGTGTTGCCAGAAAATAAAAATATATTAAATTATTTAAAAAATCATGACACTAGCTTTCGCCCGCGGCTCCGCCCGCGTTAATGTCGATCCCTCGGGAATATTACTTTTTCCCGGGATAAAAGGTAGCCTATGTCCTTCTCCGTGCTCCAGAGAACTTGTATGCAAAATTTCATGATGATCGGTTCAGTAGACACGGCGTGGAAGCGTAACAAACAAACTCACTTTCGCATTTATAATATTAATTAGGATGAAATGAAATAGATTTTTTTATTCAAATTTGGATATCATGTATCTGTTTCTGAACGTCATATTAATATATTTAATATTTGCAAAATCGATAAGCTACTAGCGTTTCGGAACGACCACTGCTGTCAAAAATACGCCGAAAGAAACTCAGTCCAGTATAATAAAAAAATTAAAATAAAGTAAATCTTAATTAAAGTCAATCAAAAATGCCACCTCGAATCGTTCCTGGCTCAAAGGTGCCGATTATGTTCTGTTTCAATATTTTTGTTTACTTTTTCCTACCCTAAGGTAAAGGTTGACTGGAAGAAATTGCATAGCGATAAGTCCGCCTTTGTAAAGTTAATTTGTATGCTTTGTTTTTTTAATATTATGGTGCAATAAAGAGTATTTCATTCATTCATTCATTCATTATGCTAGCTGCATGGCCCCTGTTTGTTTGTTTTTGTGTGCAAGTGACCAACACTGGTGTCAGATTTTTCAAGCTGCCTAAAGGCATCTGACATAGCTTAACGACTGCCATCAAAGATGACAACAGCCGGGACCAACGGCTTAACGTGCCTTCTGAAGCACGGAGAGATTTGTCATTATAAGTAGCACCGGTGGCACTAAATATTGGGAGAGAAAATAAAATTCGTGCTGCCGAGACGAGCTGTGTATTTAGAAGAGATTGAAGTGGCGTGCTGTCAAAGTGACATTTATACAAACAACGCCATCTATGAATAATTACAAAAAACGCTTAGTGAAAGATGTTACCTGTAACGATTATTATGGTAGTACTCATCATCATCATGTCGTATAGATGACACGGTCAATCGACCATGCACACCCTGGTGTCAGAGTTCTTCGGAACCGCCTCTCGGCCTCTGACGTGGTTCCTTTAACGACTACCAGATGGCAGCCGGGACCAACGACTTACGGCAACGTGCCTTGCCGAAGCACGGAATCTTCTTTATTTTCAGACAATCAGGTGATTCAAGCCTGTAATGTCCTAACCAAACTGGAAACAACTAAACAAAGTATGCTTCCCGTGGAAATCGCACCCACGACCCCCGGGTCTACAGGCAAACGCCTTAACTACTAGACTACGGAGACAGTTTCATGGTAGTACTATGCTTTTTAGAGTAGGTGGCGCTACGTGCAACAATATTATATAATATATTATATAAACAATAGACTAGCTCCGTGGCGCAGCGGTCAACACGCTAGCCTGCGACCTAAGAGTGCCCGAGGGTTCGATCCCCGGCCAGTTCAAGACGGAAAATGATCTTTTTCAGATAGGCCTGGGTCTTGGATGTTTATCTATACATGTATTTGTTATAAAATATAGTATCGTTGAGTTAGTATCCCATAACACAAGTCTCGAACTTATTTTGGGGCTAGCTCAATCTGTGTGATTTGTCCGTATATATTTATTATTTAATTTTTTTAATATTAACTCTCCCTTTGTCCACAGTTTGATCGATCTGGCGGAGTTAGAAATCAAGCATGCTCGCGCCCAACAGGAGCTGTTCAGGAAATCCCTGCAGGTCCTTAAGGAATGCCAGTGAGAGGTGTATCATTCGTTGACGTATGCCGAAGACATATACGGCATATCCCGCATTCAAGTCTGTCCCGCTGACCAGACCGAAATTATATCACTGGCCAGAAATGTCCACAATTATAACAGGAGTTGTTTAGCAAGCACTATATCATGTATAGTTGAGGGCAAATAAAACTGACCCCTATAACAACAGAATTTAAACACATAATTATGTATACATCGTGATTTTGAACCTTCTAGCTATATTGGAATCTCAGAATCAGAATCCCTAATGAAATATAGAATTGCAAGAATAAAAGCTAAAAATCGAAAAAAAATAGGGATCTCATACAGAGTCGCCGATCAGCTGGACGAATTCTTTTTTTCTGGCAATTCTGTATTCCATTAGGGATTCTAATTCCCAGATTTCAATATAGCTAGGAGGTTCAAAATTACGCTGTATAAACGGGACTTAGCACGAACCTTTTATTTTTTTTTATAGTTTTTAAATTGTACACATGGTCACATTTATCTGACCCCGAATGTACAATGTATAATATGAAATGTATTTATTAAAGTATAGATTTTGAGATTTGAGATATGGTGCGATGTGACAGATGAAATAGAGAAGAAAGGGCTTGAGAAGCCGGAACTCTTTTTAATCATATTAATTATGAACTGCCGCAAAATTGAGAATAAATGAGATAAAAAAAATTGGCAGCGAATTGTATCGTTCGATCTCGTCGTTAAATTGTATAATAGGGACAATACTAGAAAATTATAAGTGAAAGGGACGACAAAAAACATTTTATACACACGTTATCTGGCGAAGTGTATAACAGAGTAGGTTTTCCCTGTGTGCTATAACTTGGGGTCCTTCAAAAGGCGTGTGTACAGGTATCTTAAGAGTCGGCAACGCATCAGCAGCTCCTCTGGTGTTGCAGATGTCCATGGACGACGATGACCACTTTCCATCGGGTGGCTCGTCTGCTCGTTTGCCTTCAAATATACATAAAAAAAAAACTAAATATAAAAAAAAAATATATATTTTATCCACATGCCGTATATGATGGAAAGATTATAAATGTATTAAAAATATGTTTGATAAAAATGTCAAAATAAGTATCAAAAAGCCCAAAAATTCCAAATTTGATCACCGACATAGAAACTTGGTGAATCTCTTTGATAAATGGGTATCTCTTTCATAGGCATGTAAAATCCTCGTCTTCATCGTCACTTGCCATCAGGTGAGATAGGAGACAAATGCCTACTTCAATAATTAGTAAAAAGAACTGAATTGACCCTAATGATCAGTCATTAGAATGAGATGAGTAGTTGAGTATAATTATCAGAACTTCAAACAATTGGATAAATACAGAGTGGATGATACCTGGAAAGATTGCGATGGATGGACATAGAGAAAAATGGCGTAGACAAAAGAAGGCTTATACCCACTCCGATTACTGGTGACCGCCCGGCGGTCCCGGGTGACTTGCACCCAGGATAGGCCCTTCTGGCAACGTAGCTTTCTTCCCATAAGGCAGAAGATGAGAATTGCTGCCCTCCAAAGGCTTTTGCCATTGTTTCTCAGATTGGCCCTTCAGGCTATACATATATACATAGTATCACGTCTTTTCCCTTACGGGGTAGACAGGGCCTAGGTCTATAAGACCTGAAGGCCACGTTCAGCATGGTGGGCATTAGGTGAAAAACGGAATCTAAATAGTGATGGGTTGCTAGCCGCATCGCCTATTAACATGATTCCTCAGATTTTACCCATTCCCTCGATCGGCTTTTACGACCTGCGCGGGAAGAGAAGCACAGCTGCTTTTGCTGAGAAGCAAAGAAAAAACGTAGAATATACCAGCGTATATTCTACGTTTTTTCTTTTCTCCCAGACCAGTATGAAAGATCTTCAGGCTATGTATGCACGTAATCGCGGCCCATCAGGCAATATGAGAGTTTTCGGTCTCTCCAAGCCTTGCGCACACAGGCAACGCCCAAAGCCGAGGTCAGTCCCTCCTGGGGGCCCTTTGGTGATGTTGTCTATAAAGGTTGAGGGCACTCTGCCCTCGCCTCAAACGCCCGGTGAAGTAGCAAAAGCTCACTTGGAGCTAGCTACATAGTCAAGTCAAAAAATAAAATTGTATCCATCATTGGGCCTTAGAAAGATGATGAATGAATTTTTTTCATTTTTTTATTATTATTTTATGAAATCTGCGCCTACCATGCCTCTGTTTACATCATCTTCTACCCAAAGGTTGGCTGGAAGAGATTGCGTTATGCGATAAGCCCGCCTTTGTACCTTCCATAAACAGATATTATCCTTTTTTGTTTACTTTTAAGTGTTGGTGCAATAAAGAATATTCATTCATTCATTTAATGAATGATACCTATGCCATCCGTACCGGGCGCGCTCTATGCTAAGACTGCATTATCACTATGGTAATTTATCATTCGAAGATTAGGTAAATATACTTAACTCATTCATACAAGTCGCGGCACGAAAGCCTAGCGCTGACCTTCAATGCGCAGATGAAAATAAGTTATCCCGAGGGAGTGAAGGGGGCGCGGGCGGGCGTGCGTAAGCGCTTATTGGCTCTCTAGACGTACTCTGTCCCGCGCACCGATACCACGCCCCCGCTTAAAATTGTACAGTCGCGTTCTTAATCGGATTGTTATTAAAAAAAAACAACGGGTTGCACTCCGAAGTGCCGGCAGAAGAAAAAACTCCGCGCGGTAGAAAGACGGGGATATTACTTCCTCTCTTACGCCGCGCCGGCGGTCTCAGGTCACGTTTCCGTCTTACTAATTTTCAATCAGGTCACGTGTCCTGACGCGAGTTTAAAATTTTTTACCTATTCCAAAAAGTGCACAACGTCGCTTAAGACATGTTTTACTTTAAAAAGTTTATATTAAAAGTAGCGAATAGGTATTTTAGACTATATTCTATGTCCGTGCTAAATTTCATCCAAATCTGTTTGGCTATTTTGAAACATATCCATACATACATACTATCACGTCTTTTTCCCTTGCGGGGTAGACAGAGCCCAAATCCTTAAGACCTAAAAGCCACGTTTAACATATTGCTGGGCATTAGGTGGAAAACAGAATCAGTATAGTGATGGGTTGCTAGCCGCATCGCTTACAAATATGATTCCTAAGATTTTCGCTATTTCTTTCGATCTGCGCGGGAAGAGAAGCAGCTGGTACATTATACGTTTTTTTTTCCTACCAGACTTTACCTACCATTTTGAAGCTATTTTGACGTGATCGAAAGACCAACATACATCCATCCGTGAGATGAGATGAGACTAGCTTAAATAAACAAGCTTATAAATAAACAAAGACCAAACAAAAACACTCTCTTTTTTACTAAAGATTAATGTAATAAAGTTTTGAAAATAATTGCGTACGCGACAGTACCTATGCGCAGATATCCCCTCCATGTTTGTTCATCGCTAGACTTACGTGCCGCTACTTGTATCACTGTTAATAAAAGGCCAAGGTCAAGGCAATATCGTCGTATTCTATTAAGATATAGTACTGAGATGTATATTTGACTGATGTGGAAGCGTAGTTTAGTTTCTTTAGACTTAGTAAAATATCTATATTATAATTTGTTAATTATATTTTGTATATCAGGTGCGTAATGTATTGGATCGGTGTAGCTTGTCATATTAAATACTGATTGATTGGCGGGTAGTTATTAAGTGACAAGCCCTACACAGTTTCGTGTCACTTATGCACTAGTTGTTCAACAATTCCGGGTACTCAGGAATTATAAATATAAATATATACGGACAAATCACGTTCGATCCCCGGTCAGGTCAAGATGGAAAATGATCTTTTTCAGATTGGCCTGGGTCTTGGATGTTTATCTATATATGTATTTGTTATAAAATATAGAATCGTTGAGTTAGTATCCCATAACACAAGTCTCGTACTTACCTTAGGGTTAGTTCAATTTGTGTGATTTGTCCATATATATTTATTTATGTCCAATCCATGAATAATCTTAAAAAAATAGTGTTATGTCGAAATGCATTTTGTTGAGTTAATATATGCTTTACAGGTACTATTATATTATTTTAGTTACGTACAGGTAGTGTAATTTACTAAGACTAGTCCCATTACTTTTTGTAGGGGGGGGGGGGGGGGGGCTCCTCCAGCTAGCTCACGAATGACGCACAGGTCGTCCCCTCGCCCATCGCCCCCTTGTTGGAATTCGAAACAGATACATATGAGACTTTTCTTCTTTTTTCCTATTCGCCGAATGGTTCTGCGCAGTAGCGACGTGTTTAGTTCGCGCGGCACCCGATTAAAAGAAAAATGGGACACAGCTAACGTGAATATCATTATCTGTACCAAACGTGGACCAAGTTAATTTCTTGTTTCATGTAGTCGTAAGTTTGTCTGATTTAAATATATATTTATTTGCCTAGTTTTGTTGGAAGCACTCGTTTTGGCTATGCAAAATCGTTATGTTGAAAATGAACAAAATTCTAATGTGCGCGTTTTTTTATTATGTCGCTTTTTTGTATGTAAGGTCTCAGAAAATTGAATAAAACTTTTATAAAAAGCGACTTTAATACAGTCTCATCCACCGAGATAGCTGACCGCGCCCTCTATATCTTGAATTTTATCTTAAACTAATAATAATATTGACATGAAAATTTATATTCAGAAAGTCTTAATTGAAATCTCTCTGAATATATATATTTACATTTTAATAGTATTTTTAGTTTAAGAGAATATTCAAGGTATAGTTAGAGTATCTCGGTGGCTGACTTTACATGTTATTGAGCAATTTTACCTGTGGAACATATATTCAATATGTGAAAAGTGTCTGTTAAGTCTGTTTAAGGGCAATAATTTTTCTTAATAAAAGAAGAGCGATAGACGCGTCACAAGCTGAGCGCTTAGGCCGATCATGTCATCATCTCTCTATCGCTTGTTCCGCGGTCGTTCATCGATTTTGATGGCAGCGTTTGTCTTCATAAATATTGGACTTTAGGAACTCGATCAAATGATTTAATCTTTTATGTGAGATTAAAATGTTTGTTGATATTTATTCCGCGGGTTGTTCAGTAACATGGACTGAACTTACCCTTAAAATAATAAATTTTGTGAGACCTTATATTTTCCGCGACAAGGCTGTCGAATGTAAAATATTAAGTGAATGTTATTTTTAATGTTTATAGTTAAGCAAATATATAAATATCCAAATAATGTGCAGTTTTATTTATATGTAGATGAAAACAAGAGTTTAAGAAAAGAAAAAAAAAACATGACTGCTGTACCAAAAAACTTTTGGCAGAGCAGCAGTTATTTGTTTGTCGTGTGTGCAAATGAACAATTATGGTGTCAGGTTGTTTAAGCTGCCTAAAGACACGTATGATTATGCATAGAGACGATTTTTTTTTTTTAAATCTATGTGATTATGCTATCAATGATGACAGCTGGGACCAACGACGAAACGTGCCGGAGAACTTGAAATATTTTATGCATGCCACTTGCGGTCACCCATCCAAGTGGGGACCGCGCAAGAGGTTGCTTAACATGCGTAAGCGCTAATAATGCTCTCGCCCACTAGGACATTGTGCTCTTCAGAGCAGCAGTTTATAGCCAATGTCACTCGGGATAACGCAAGGATTCTAACAATTCTTCACACATCCAAATTTGTTCAGGTATTAAATATCCTTATCCTTACTAATATTATAAATGCGAACGAAAGTGAGTTTGTTTGTTTGTGACGCTTTCACGCCATAACTTCTGAACCGATCATCATGAAATTTTGCATACAAGTTCTCTGGAGTGCGGAGAAGGACATAGGCTACCTTTTATCCCGGGAAAAAGTACTATTCCCGAGGGATCGACATTGACGCGGGCGGAGCCGCGGGCGAAAGCTAGTGAGAAATTCATACATAAATACTAATCAGGATTATTTATCTCCAAAATGCGGCAAATATACGTTCATCAACACTGAAAACATTATACTCCTTTTTTAGCAGTCGTATTGTAATTAACCTAAAAATAAGTCTGGAAAATAACAAGCTTATTAGGTCGGGGAAGATACACACATACATGAAAAAAAATGGTTGTCTGTAAAGTCGGTTTACGGACGATAATTTTACGTGATAACGGTGGAAGAGAGATAGATAGATGCGTCACAATAAACGCTTAGTTTAAATAGACAAGAACGCTTTTCCGCGCTCTCGCTCGCACATGGAACGTGACACTTTCGTGCGTGCAGCCGGTGTTCATCGATTTATAAGACGTTATCACGTCAAAAAAAACCGGCCAAGTGCGAGTCGGACTCGCGCACGAACGGTTCCGTACCGTTATCTATAAAAACGGCAAAAAAATCATGTCTGTTGTATGGGAGCCCCACTTTAATAACAATTTTATTTTGATTTAATTATTTATTTTTAAAGTGAATATATAACTAAATATTCTGTGAATATTTCAAGCGTCGTATCTGTTGCCGTTATCAATATCGAGCAAAAACAAGCAAATAAATCACGTTTGTTGTATGGGAGCCCCCTTAATATTTATTTTATGCTATTTTTTAACAGCCTGGTGACAGACGGACAGACAGACAGACGGACAGCGAAGTGATATTAATAGGGTCCCGTTTTTACCCTTTGGGTACGGAACCCCAAAATTGATTCAGTGCATCTATACCTAATGCCGGAGAGAAATAGAATCAGTCATATACAGAGGTAAAAAATTCAATCAACCTACGTTAGATTGTTTTTTTTTTTTTACTGAATATTGTATTAGGCATTTGTCTCCCATCTCACCTGATGGTAAGTGACGATGAAGACGAGGATGTTACATGCCTATCCAAGAGATACCCATTTATTCTACTTTTGAATGTCCCGGGACTGTACTTGTTTGGGAATATAGACGCAGGCAGTTCATTCCACACCTTAGCTACTCGAACCAAAAAGGAACTGCGAAAGCGTTTAGTTCGATTGTGTGATTAACTGGCCCAATTGGCGCTTGCAGACATGATACCCATAGATTTAAAAAAAATTGATGATACCCTATAAGTGCGTCGTTTCCAACGATACAAAAATATACTAGCGAAAGCACCTTACTCCGCATGTCTCACCGACGCGTTACCATGGCTACATACGCCACAACAAGTTAACATTCCAAAACAAAGTAGATGTTTGCGAAAATTAAATAAAAAATCTAATTTACTTGTGACAAATAATAGTTTAACTGAATATGTGATCGCTTTAATCCATGGGTAAGTAAAATGATCTGTTTTTTTCTTTAATTACTGTATTTTTTCAGTATTTATATAAATAAGTGGGGGAAAGTAGGTTGATTAAGTATTAATAGTATGTTTTGACTCTATGGGTCAGTGCGACGCGTAATATTCAAGGCAAGTCCGCTAGATCGGAAAGATAAAGTGGGCTGAAGTAGGCATTATTAGCTTTCGCTTACGAATTCGCTTGCATTGTATTTATGTTTTATGTATATCTATCCTTTATTAACTCAATCCCTATTTCATGTTGTACCCGTTGTATTTATTATACTTTCTTATAATTTATTTTTATTTTAGTAGATACATATATTTAGTTTTGTTATTATTTTTAGTTTATCCTAACTATATCCTAATTCCTAATCATTACATAGTATAAAACAAAGTCGCTTCCCGCTGTCTGTCCGTCCTTATTTACATAGGGACGCTTAGATCTTTTAAACTAAGCTACGGATTTTGATGCGGTTTTTTTAGATAGAGTGATTCAAGAGGAAGGTTTATATGTACATTGCACCCGTGCGAAGCCGGGGTCCAGATCGCTAGTAATATCCTTATCCTTACTAATATTATAAATGCGAAAGTGAGTTTGTTTGTTTGTTACGCTTTCACGCCGTAACTACTGAACCGATCATCATGAAATTTTGCATACAAGTTCTTTGGAGTACGAAAAAGGGCATAGGCTACCTTTTATCCCGGAAAAAGTACTATTCCCTAGGGATCGACATTGACGCGGGCGAAGCCGCGGGCGAAAGCTAGTTATAAATAAATGCGAAAGTGATTTTGTTTGATTGTTGCGCCTTCGCGTTGTAACTACTGAACATATCATCATGAAATTTTGCATACACGTTATCTGGGGTACGGAGAAGGACATAGGATACATTTTATCCCGGACCGGATACTGTTCCCGTGTTATCCACATTGACGCGGGCAAAGCCGCGGGTGAAAGCTAGTTGTTTATAGTTATAAATCATTTGTGTAATCAGTATTGGTATTTATTTGTATAATTTAAATTGTAATAAATAAATAATGTATCAATGGATGTATCAATGGTCCGACCAATAGGCTAGTTTCCTGGGTCAAAATAATAACATTACAATTAGTCCGTAACTTTAATAATCAGAAAATATTGGATACGTATTTTTTCTTTTGTCAATTAAACAAGAAATTATAAAGATATAGCTCTTCAAAGTTCATGAGTGGGGGCTCGTGACGTCAAAGTTTGCTAAAAAGAGTAGCAAAATGACGTCACATGGAATTTTAAAGGGCTCTAACTTTACAATTGTTTGTTAAATCGACAAAAGAAAAAATACGTATTCAAAGTTTTTTAATTATCTAATTGACGGACTAATTATATTTTTTTAGGGAAACTAGCCTATTTTCTGAAACTTTAGTATTTTTTGGTGGAGTATAATAATGAGTGACATTAATATTTACTAGTGGCCCGCTCTGGCTTCGCACAAGTATATAAATACATATACCTGTGCGAATTTGATTGTTTGTTTGCATTAAATAGGCTCGGAAACTACAGTACCGATTTGAAAAATTCTTTCTCCTTTAGAATTCTACATTTTCCCTGATAAACATAGGCTATAGAATTAAATAAGTACCTATCTATATCTACCCGTGCGAAGCCGAAGCGTAGTTATCTATAAACTAGCTGTTGCCCGCGACTTCGTCCGCGGCAATTTTTATCGTTTTATTTGTATAGATGAATAATTTCCCCCCGTTTTCAAAACATTTTTCATCGATGCTTCGCTCCTATTGGTCGCAGCGTGATGTTTTATAGCCTAAAGCCTTCCTCAATAAATGGACTATCCAACACAAAAAGAATTTTTCAATTTGAACCAGTAGTTCCTGAGATTAGCGCGTTCAAACAAACAAACAAACTCTTCAGCTTTATAATATTAATCTATAATATAAATGTGACCTAAGGAGAGACCTAAGGTCGCAGGTTCAAATCCCGCCCGCGTGTAATTTTTTCACCATATTTTATTTCTTAATTTAATAAATCAGCATAGCATTGGAAATGCATAAATACACTTATAATATGACATTGGTTTTAATTTACGCGGGTGAAGTTACAGGAAAAGCTAGTGGGAAATGAAGGCATGATGACGTGTGGTGTGAGGTGTTAAGTTGATGAAATTTTATTCCTGTTAACATAAATTTTCAGCTATCCCAGTATCCCAGAAACCTGGTTGAATCAATATGGCCCCGGCAACCAGTTGTGTCCTGTTCCTGGTGTTGCTAGGAGGCGCCCGAGGGAAGTGGGTGGAAGGCAAGATCGATACCAAGGAGGTACATCATACCAAGTTTATAACTACTTCCTGCACGCGATTCCGTTTGCGTTTTCAATTAATCAATGAGTCATAAATTTGAATCTCTTAAACTTTTTACGAGTACTTATATCTGCTTAGAATCTCAAATATATTTATAATGTTAACTATCATTTAATCTAATAAACATTAAAATATTACATAATAAGAAAAACAAAAAAAAAACACACACACACTCATACATAATTACTATACACATACATTATTAATATACATAAAGATCGTGGTAGTTAGTTCCGCTAATTGCCACTATGGCCGGCGGCGAGGGCGCCGCTGTGCAATAGTTACAGATTAACATAATTAAAATTATTCCCTGAATTTTATTCCCTAATTTTATAACAAGCTATTACTAAAAATTATTCCCTTGTTTTTTAACAAGGGAATAATTTTTACGTTATACTTGGATGCATATTTTTTTAATCTTAAATAAGATGTTTTTATGAATACTGATTTTACTTTCATAATTTGGCGAATACATAGTTGTGAATAAACCTGTGGCGCCATCTATGTGATGAGAGTGAAACAAATAGTACGCAACAGACGTTGGGAACACTAACTGTCGAACGCCCAGTCTGTTCCCTTATATATGGTTTTCTAGAAACACAGGCAAAGCATTACAGAATATTCGAGATAGTGTGTGAGTGGCAAAGAATACGAATGTGTGAGCAAGATGGAAGAGACGATGTTCGAGAAGTTTTAGACTATTCGATTCTGGGCGCTTCGTGACAATATGAATAACTTTTCTTTTGGAACCAATGCTGCATACAGCAAACAAGCCACAGAAACAAAAGTCCTAAGCACCTATTATTGAAGTGACAACGTCTTTAGCGGCGTTGTGCAGTTTTTGGGATGAGTAAATAATATTAAACTCGCGTCAGAGCACGTGACCTGATCAAAAATTCGTAAGACGGACACGTGACCTGAGACCGACGTAAAGGCGAGTTTTCACTTCTGCCGGCACTCCCGAAGTGCAACCCATTGTTTTTTTTTTCAGAACTGGGCTTTCCTCGCCAGATTCTGTTTCCTTTCCCTGGAGGGCCAGTTTGAATACCTCATAGAGTATGACAAGGAGATGGGCATACCGAATCTACTGCTGTATTATGACGACGACAGCCAGTGGCCGTCGGTGTATCATAGCAGTAAGGTAAGAAGTTATGACCTTAGAAATTATATCCTGTTTTTTCTCGATTTCAACTGCATTTGCAAGCAAAAAGTCCACTGGACATAGGCTTTCCGGGGAAGTACCACACGCTCACAGAAAATTGATGTTTGAGTAGAAAGATTAGAAACTTTACCGCTTCTATGCCTTGCTCTCTTGCAACTTGAAAGGCTCCTGTCACACCCTGGCGTTGCAGTTAATCCACGGCAGCGGTGATCACTTACCATGAGGTGGATATCTAAAAAAGGGAAATTTTAGGACTTTTTATGAGCATTTTTACCTATCTTTTTCTTTTCGAGTCGAAATGGTTCCTCTTGATTACACCTCTTTTGACCAGTATTTGGCCATGGTGATCGCCCTCTCATTAGCCTCATTTAGGTCTTGTACCGTGCAAGTCGTGGGGCAGTTAGGGCTCGACATAAGGTGAGTCATGGACTGATTGGCACCATATTTTACCTATAATACTAGCTGTAATACCATTGACATTTTACAGACTTGCAAAGAACGGGAGGCAGTCCTTAACAAAGCAGGGCAGAATCAAATTATCAAGCTCTCGTACTGGTACCCAGATACTGAGTATTCCGGCTGCATCATCAGAAGAGCTGACAATGAGAAGGCGCTACCAGCCGAAAAGAGGTTTTTATTTTTAACATTAATTACCATCCATATACCTATCCACACTATATATCCTTACTAATCTTATAAATTCGAAAGTGAGTTTGTTTGTTACTTTTTCACGCCTTTATTACTGAACCGATCATCATGAAATTTTGCACACACATCTGGGGTACGGAAAAGGACAAAGGGTACATTTTATCCCGGAAAAGAGTATTGTTCCCGATAACTACATTGACGCGTGCGGAGCCGCGGGCGAAAGCTAGTTACAAGATAAAAAAGGTGCGAGTCACATGAACACACACACACACCAAGGGTACCGTACAACCGAAAATCATGTTTCTTGATTGGGGACTCATTCACAATAAATACCCTGTGACAGACGACCTGCCGAAAAATTATGCTACCGTACCTCGACAATAATTAAATTTCATCCCTACCACCTGGATAACTGGTCCTTCAAAAGGCGTGTTTACAGGTATCTTAAGAGTCAGCGATGCATCAGCACCTCGTATGGTGTTGCAGATGTCCATGGACGACGGTGACCACTTATCAGGTGGTTCGTCTACTCGTTTGCCGTCAAACGTACATAAAAAAGTCAACTACCATACGTTTTAATTTGATCTGATTTCGGATTAAAAGTATAAAAAGACGAGTGGCGCTTTCGCTACTTTCGCTCATCGAAGCCCCTTAATAGAAACTTCCTGCCACGTACGAATAGTGGAATGAACTATACGACATTAAAACCCTTAAAAAAACGATTCCATTTCCATGAAAGGCCGGCAACGCTGTCACAGCCCTGGTGTTGCAGTTGTCCAAGGGCAGCGATGATCCCTCACCCTCAGATGACCCGATTGCTCATTTACCATCCTATGTCACAAAAAATACTATTTTTAACTCTCATTTATGTAAATTTCAGCTCAACAACCACTTCAACACCAGAAACAGCATCATCCACGAAGAAGCCGACAAAGAAGCTAAAAAACGGCACGAACCTCCAACCTCCTTTGGATCCAGCATATTATGATCAATTCCTAAAAACTACCACACCCAGACCAAAATCTACCATTGTTGATAGTAATTCTACCACATGGTACGAAATATTGCCCACTGATGATCTGAATTATACCACGATGGTACCAGATGATGACCTATGGGAGAGTGTTGGAGGGAATGGGAGTCAGTTTGAAAATTTGAAGGACGTCGAGATTCTTTTTGATGACAAGAGTAACACTAGTGTGAGTCCCTGCCTATATATTTTTAATTTACTTATTTAACCCTTTTAACGCCAATTTGAACGCATTTATTAGGCGACTTTTCTGCACTCCGATTATATCAGACGTCATTAGTACATGATGTCATTTAAATCAGATATGGCGCTGAAAAGGTTAAAAGTACTCGGTACCAATAGTCGGCAGTTGAACCGAGTAATTCGAGTCGAGTACGAGTACTAAAAAATTTGCCAAGTATGCCGAGTAGTGTTGCCGAACTATCGATTGTTCCACTATCGATAGTTGACCTCGAAAATCAGTTAGGATATAGATGATTTGTAATAGTATCGATAGTATTAATCCTTGATAGTCGCTATGCTATCGATACTGTTAGTATCGATACTATTATCGCCGCTAACAACTTTACTATCGATACTATCGATAGTATCGATACTATCGATAGTCCTATCGATATTCCCACTATTGCCGTAGTATCGATAGTCTATTGATAGTGGCCTATCGATCGGCAACACTAATGCCGAGTACCGAGTAATAAATAACCGAGTACTCGGCTCATCTCCTTACATACATATTATCACGTCTTTATACCTTTCGGGTGACGGATTCTAAGGCTATAAGAACCAAGCCAAGGGCGTCCAGATGGAAATCGGAATTAAATAGTGATGGTTTGCTGCCCGCTTATCAACCTGTTGTCTAATACGGTCTGCGCGGAAGGAGAAGCAGCTGGTAGATTGCATGTTTTTTCTTTTCTCCGAGACCAGCGTGGAAGAAAACAGTGGACTTAATTTATCCAAATAGTTTTTTCAAAAGCATTTTATTTTGCATTCACTAAATATATCAAAATAGCAAGCTCCGTGGCGCAGCGGTCAACACGCCAGCCTGCGACACGGAGTGACCGGGTTCGATCCCCGGCCAGAACAAGATGGAAAATGATCTTTTTCAGATTGGCCTGTGTCTTGGATGTTTATCTATATATGTATTTGTTATAAAATATAGTATCGTTGAGTTAGTATCCCATAACACAAGTCTCGAACTTACTTTGGGGCTAGCTCAATCTGTGTGATTTGTCCGTATATATTTATTTATTTATTTATAAATTAAGAAATAAAATATGGTGAAAACATTTCATGCGGGCGGGACTTGAACCACCGACCTAGGTCTATGTACGACCTACGCTCTACCGCATGACCTATATGTATATACCTATCTGGGCTACTGCATGATTCAATCTCGCCGCCGAAATTCTCTACCATATCCCATTCCCCTTATACGTATTAAGGCTTACGCCACCTCTCGGCGCCGAGATTGAATCATGCGGTAGCTCAGATTGCCATCTGAGCGTAGGTCGTACATAGACCTAGGTCGCTGGTTCAAGGCCCGCTCGCATGAAATTTTTTCACCATATTTTATTCCTTAACTAGCTGTTGCCCGCGGCTCCGCCCGCGTTAATGTCGTTCCCTTGGGAACAGTAGAAATGATAAAAATTCCATACAAACCCCTGCCCCTTTGCTTTTTCCCCTTAAGGGGGAATTTAATACATTTTACCTGCATAGATCTTTAGCCCTTATGGAGGGGATTTTGTCCATTTCACCTACATCATCATCATCATCATCATCAGGTCCTTTTTAGTCTCCACTACAGGAGCACGACCCACACAGATATTTCACCTACACAGATATTTTTTTATTGTAATGGAGAACTTCTTATTGACATATTTCTAAGTTAATAAAAAAAATCCATACAATGTTTACCCCACCTATTCTACCCCTTAAAGGGGAAATTTCGACCATTTTAACTACACAGATCTTTTTAATTGTAATGTAAACATATATACTTATTTTTATACTTCTATGTCCAGAAATGAGAAAATTTCCATACAATACCCCCCCCCCCCCCCCCCCCCCCCTTTATCCCTTAAGGGGGAAATTTTGTACATTTCACCTACACAGATCTTTTCTAATTGTAACCTAGAACGTATATACTTATTTTCATACCTCTAAGTCTAGAAATGGAAAAATTCCATACAAACTTTACCCCCTATTTACCCCTTCAAGGGAGAATGTTGTCTGGTTCACCTAAACAGATCTTTTTAAATTTTAATTGAGAACTTGCGTACCTACTTTCAAACTTTTAAGTCCAGAAATGAGAAAATTCCATAAAACTTCAACCCCTGTGATTTTCTAAAAATCCTTTCTTAGTGCTCATTTACGTCATAAAAAGAATCCCTGTGCCAAATTTCAAGTTTCTGCACACAGTAGTTTCGGCTGTGCGTTGATATATAAGTCAGGTTTGCTTTTGGCCCGCGGCTCCGCCCGCGTAAGTGTCGATTTCTCAGGAACAGTAGAATTACCCTGAAAACATTAGTTTATGACTTTCAATGAAACACCTTAATATTGAATTTCAATTGAATAACTTCAAAAACGGAAAGTTTTACCCTACTTTGCATCCCCGTTATATTATGGGATATCCCCCATTAAGGGATGATTTTTGAGAAAAATATTTTACTCGTGTTTCATGCCTTTTAGTAAAGAACCTTCATGCTGAATTTCATTCGACTAACTTCAAAAATGGCAAAGTTTCATGCTTACTTTGGACCCCTATTTTACCCCCTTAAGAGATGATTTTTGAGTAAAATATTTTACGTGTTTCATATCTTTCAGGAAAGAACCTTCATGCTGAATTTCATTCGAATAACTTCAAAAACAACAAAGTTTCATACTAAGTTTGCAACCCGTTTTTCCCCCTAAGGAGAAGAATTTCCAAAAATCCTTTCTTAGTGCTCCCCTACGTTATAAAAGGAACCCCTGTGCAAAATTTCAAGTTCCTAACCCTTATATTTTAGGCCCTGCGTTGATATGTCAGTCAGTCAGCTTCTCCTTTTTTTTAGTATGGATTACTATGGATAGTATGGAGAGCTATAATGCTGTCGTATAATGATGATGAATTGACTTTGGATTTTAATTTTCTTATGTCACTTATTATTTTATTTTATTTTTGCTATATGTTTGCAGGCAAACTCATGCCTTGAGTTCATTCAAATGACGATAACTTTTTTTTTAATGAACCGATTTTGATGAAACAAACTTTAGATGTTAAACTGAGTTAAAACAAAGCAATTGGTGAAAGTTTGAAGTAAATTGGTTCAGTATTTTCGGAGATAATCGTGATCATACATACAGACAGACAGACAGACAGACAGACAGACATGAAATTCCAAAAATTTTTTTTTGCTTTCTATTCTTCTTTTTAAGTGTCCCTCTATCCATTTCAGTCAAAAACTCGAAATGTACAGACAAAATAATTTTACTGTTTTATTATATGTATAGATATAGATTTATTAAGAAATATCCAAATAGCTTATAAAATAATAATAACAAATAGTAATAACAACTCTTTGCAGCACAAAATCAAACGCTCAACTTTCGAGCTGTACGAGCGCTACCGCCGTCGCCGCCTGAACTCTCAATCCTCAGGTCAGGGAGGCAGTAATACTAGACACCAGGTGGAGAAGCTGATCGTATCCTGCCACAACTCAAGGAGGTTCAGGTACACAGTGTAGAGTTTCACAATGCGGGTTTCTTTGAATTGCTCAGCTCCCATTAGACGCTCGGTGTTTTTTTAACCTACCTATATCAGAGCTGCAATATCACAGAATCATCCATCATTTTGAATAGGTGTTACGGTCAATCGACCAGCACTCCCTGGTGTTAGAGTTCTTCGGAACCGCCTCTCGGCCTCTGACGTGGTTCCTTTAACGACTACCAGATGGCAGCCGGGACCATCGACTTAACGTGCCTTCCGAAGCACGGAACCATCTTTATTATCAGACAATCATGTGTTTCAAGCCTGCAATGTCCTCACCAAACTGGAAACAACAAAACAAAGTATGCTTGGATGTCCCATGGGAATGTCATAGAATTATTATAAGTACTAACGGACAGAATACAAACTCGCGGCGTCCCCCGCAATATGGCGACACCGCACCTTCCCAAGTTCTCGGGTGTATTTGTTTGCTTTGAAAAACAGGGTTAACTACTACTGTTTCTCGTCGCACGTTCCGCGACGTCTCTTACACGTACGGGGCGACCCTGATTGGTAACTCACACATTGACGTGTGCACGGATGTACAGTTTCATTTGGATAGGTATAAATATTACTCCGCTTGTATGAAGCGTCATATCTGTGTCTAATATCATCGACCCACTTCGCTCTTGGACGACCTACGCTTTGGTAACTATTCATGGGTGACCATTCTGTCAAAATACTACTTCATCTATCATCACCCTTGCCAGGCCTGTCCAGGTGTCCCAACTTCACTTCAGTTCTATAACATGCTTTCCAGTATTTTGAATGTTTGTTCTTTTACGGATCTCAATGTTGTGCTGTCTTTGATATTTGATGCCGAGTATGGCTCACTCCATAGCTCTTTGTGCAACTCTGATTCGGTGCACAACTTCCAGGGTAAGCGTCCAAGTCTCGGACTCTCGGCACCGTATGTCTTGTTAGGCGAAATATATTGACACTAAACTCAAGAATATGGCGTGAATTCACGACTGACGCGTGTTATACTTAAGTCAAAAACAAAATCCCTCTAAGTTAAAATTTCCACACGGGTAACTTCAAAACGTGTTTGTTTGATTGTCGGTCTTTAGGTCAGCCCGATAAGGAAAGTGATCGTGTTTACATATTTTCAGATCAGCGCGGGAGCGATGGTGGTTCATAGCTATCAGCAACTGTGACAGCTCCAAGGTATGTCCTTAGCATAAGCATAGATATTGTCGGTGGTCAGGCGGTTTATCCTCAACTGTCCAGTACAGCAAGGTGACATAGGTTACACGCGCCCGTCCTCCCGAGCTGCTTACTTGCTTTTCTCCCATTCATCGGAGTGAGTCGTATCGTATCTGTATACCTTCATTCCCTACCGAAATCCAACAAATTCCTATCCTTCCCCAGCTAAAAATTCTTTCGATTGGCAGTAGCGTCGACAGCACAAGAAGCCAAAGCAACTGCGCTCGCCAACCAACCTGCCAAGCGTGGTCAGTATGGCAATATCCTTCCATGTAATGAAGAATTCTTGGGAGAGGCCTTTGTCCAGTAGTGGACTTTTTACGGCTGAATGATGATGATGAAGAGCACGGTTCGACTAAATTGTCATGTCCAATAGATTCGTCCCTTTCGTAAGAGCCAGATATGAGACGCTTGGATAAAACATTTGGGAAGGGAATTAAGGTATTTGGAATCCCAATACCTTCATTCCGTTCTCCAATGTTCTCAATTTGGGATACTCCTCACGCGGCTGCATGGGGAAAAGCAAGTAGCAGCTCCGGAGGCCGGGTAGGCGTACCTGATGCCATACCTGTATCCATCGGCGTTCCATTGGTGAGCTCCGTGGCGCAGTGGTTAACACGCCAACCTGCGACACGAGGGTGCTCGGGTTCGATCCTCCGGTCAGGTCACGATGGAAAATGATCTTTTTCAGTTTATCTATATATGTATTTGTTATAAAATATAGTATCGTTGAGTTAGTATCCCATAACACAAGTCTCGAACTTACTTTGGGGCTAGCTCTATCTGTGTGATTTGTCCGTGTATATTTATACCTGCATCCACCGGCCAATCAGTTGATGATGACCCTCCCTGACCTTCAGTTTTTAAGGCATCGCAATTGCAAAGCACAAATCATATCTTAAAGCATTTTTCAGGGTTTGGATGTGAGCTACAAGTTCCTGATGACCAACGGTCCGGACGGAGATTTTTGGCATGAGCACTTTTCTGCTGATGAGTTTTGTAAGTACCTATCGAGAAATCAATTTCATTCTAAAGAAATTGTCAAGTACTAACAAATACATACATATTATCACGTCTTTATCCCTTACGTGGTAGACGGAGCCTAAGGTCATAAGACCTATTGGTCTCACCAACCATTGGTTAGCAAATAGGCCGGCAGATCTCTTCCCGTGCGGTTGCCTAAGGAAAACCTATTCTTAAAATTGAAAATATGTGATGAAAAAGAACTCGGCCACAGGTAGGATAGGGCGGTAACCTAAGGGACGTGGGTTCGAATCCTACCTGTGGCCGAGTTCTTTTTCATCACATATTTTCAATTTTAATAATATACCGAGCATTGTAATGCTATTTCAAAATCAATTTAAAAAAAAAAGGAAAACCTATTCGTTATTAACACGCTAAACGTGGTCTTTTGACCACGTTTAGCGTGTTGGTGGGCCTAAAGGTGGAAAACGGAATCAAAATAGTGATGGGTTGCTAGCCGCATCGCCTATTGTCATGATTCTTCAAGTGACGACCTCAGAAGTTTATTCAGGGCTCAATCTAGTAATGGTTAAGGGGTCACAGCATTGCGGACTAAAGGTGAAGTTAAAAAAAGGGGGTACATAGAAGTACATAAGGCCAAGAAACTTGATTTTAGTGTTCCGTACGACCAAGTGTCAAAAACTCAAAACGGAACCCTTATAAGATCATAGCCAATTTACTTCGAATCTACTGGGCTGAATAAGTTCAAATTTAGCACAATTTTAGATTTATTTTCTTTATTTTAAGTGTAGTTTCCCGATTCTGTCAGGGTTTGTATATCATGTCTTTGTATATCAAGTCTCAATAGATCTTCCTGACCATGTTAACAATTCATCATTTTATTTTCAGACGTCCTGCCTGTCCTCGTTGCCTACACCTTCGCGTACGTCATCGTCATGATAGCCGTGGTCATGTGCAGCGTGGAACTCAAGACTCGACATCTCCTACACTCTAGCTACAAGCTGTTCTTATTCTCCGTGGTGTTACAGCATGCTGGAGTTGTGTTACAGAGTCTGGCGACCGTCAGATATGCTGTCAATGGGGTGGAGAACAAAGCCAAGATTGTTGGTCAGTACATCTTCCTTTTTTATGGTATAGGGCGGCAAACGAGTAAGCGAGTCACCTGATGGTAAGCGAGCACCGCTGCCCATGGGCAACTGCAATACTAGGGTGTGACAGGAGCGTTGCCGGCCTTTCAAGGAGTTTGGGGAAGGACGGGCCTCCGGCTCTCTCCCTCACCAAGCGAAGCAAAGAAGCGGTAAAGCTTCTACTCAAACGTCGATTTTCTGTGAGAGCGTGGTCCTTCCCCGGACGAGCCGCACACAAACTTTCACGTTTGTTATATTAGCAAGAAGTCTTATAAATTCTTTCATAATGTTGTATTAGAGCCGATGGTCAGTGCGAGATAAAAAAGAAGCTCCTGATAAATATGATCCTGATCTGTGAGAGTGTGATACTTCCTCGGTCGAGTCGGCCCATACATGCTACTAGCAATTCATTCAGCATTCAGCAGAGCAACAGGACTAGCTCCGTGGCACAGCGGTCAACACGCCTGCCTGCGACACGGAGTGACCGGGTTCGATCCACGGCCAGGTCAAGATGGAAAATGATCTTTTTCAGATTGGCTTGGGTCTTGGATGTGTATCTATATATGTATTTGTTATAAAATATAGTATCGTTGAGTTAGTATCCCATAACACAAGTCTCGAACTTACTTTGGGGCTAGCTCAATCTGTGTGATTTGTAAAAAATAAAAAAATAAAAAATAAAAATTGCTGGTAGCGTGGCTCTACCAAATCTTTAGCATGTTGGAGGGCGTGTAGATGGAAAACGAAATCAAATAGTGAAGGGGTTAGCCGTGTGGTTTCCGGCAGAGTAGAATAGGACCACTCCAAGTCTTCCCGTGGATGTCGTAAAAGGCGACTTAGGAAATGCAAGCTAAACAAAGCTTATAAACATCTAAGACACCTCTCCAACCCGTCTGGCCAGCGTGGAGAGTGTAGGCCAAGTCCTCTGGCTGCTCTGGCCAAGTATGGCCCTAGTAGTACAGAGAGCGTCGTGCTCCTGTAGTGGAGACTAAAAAGGACCTGATGATGATGAAGGGGTTCCTAGCCGCATCGCCTATTGATAAGATTCCGCAGATTTTAACCCAAGCCCTCGATTGACTTTTACGATCTGCGCGGGAACAGAAGCAGCTGGCACATTTTACGTCTTTTCTTTTTTCCCAGACCAGCATGGAAGAGTTTAAAAGAACCAACCTTAAAATTCGTATTTTTTAGGTCAGTTCCTGTGTGGTGTATCAGAGACAAGCTTCCTTCTACTCCTGATCCTGATGGCCAAAGGGTACACCATCACCCGTGGGCGACTGAAAGTTGGTTTCACCGTCAAATTGACGGTGTTCATGTGCTCTTACATCGTCACTTATATCGTTCTGTTTATATTTCAAGCTAAGGTAAGATTTATTTTATTCTTCTAACTTTCAACTGCCTCCGTGGTCCAGTGGTTAAGGCGTTTGCCTGTAGACCCGGGTGTCGTGGGTTCGATTACCACGGAAAGTATACTTTATTTAGTGGTTTCCAGTTTGGTTAGGACATTGCAGGCTGTGAAGAAAGATGAGTCCGTGCCTCGGAAGGCACGTTAGGCCGTTGGTCCCGGCTGCCATCTGGTAGTACCGCCCACCGTAGGCCGACTTAATTGCGGTAGAATATGTGTGACCACTTAGTACTTAAGACCTTTTGTAATAACCATATTCGTAAATAAAGCTATTCTATTCTATTCTATTCTAGTCGTTAAAGGAACCACGTCAGAGTCCGAGAGGCGGTTCCGAAGAACTCTGACACCAGGGTGTGCATGGTCGATTGACTGTGTCACCCACACGAAGTGATGATGATGACCAGCGTCTTGGCCCGCGTAAAAAACTATCCCTCGGGAACAGTACTTTTACCCCGGGTTAAAATGTAGACTATGCCCTTCTCCGTACCTGAGACAACGGGTATGCAAAATTTAATGACGATCGGTTCAGAAGATAGGACGTGAAGGCGTTACAATCAAACAGACGTACTTTCGCATTTATAATATTAGTAAGGATAATGAAAAATAAAACCTAATTCATCTATTTTTTTCCCTGTAGGAAACTGGTTACCATTTTATGAATTTCTAAACATGGATTTTTGTTGTAAAATGATTTGACAGAGTTTCCTGACACCAACCCTCTTTGGGTAATCTTAATCACGAGATTTTTGTGCTGTTGTCTTTTTGTTGCTGTTATAGCTTCGAAAGAAAGAACGGACTTCTTGCCCGAATAACGCCAGAAAACCTCAACATTTTCACCAGTTTTCACCTGTTCTTTTATTTTCTTAGGCCTTCGACCCTGGCGAAGTGCTGTACCTCTACGAAAGCCCGGCAGGATACGGTCTAATTGTTCTGCGTGTTATTGCCTCGTGTGTCTTCGCCTATTCGACGTTTTTTACTGTCAAGAAGTATCCTGAAAAGGTAAGTATTTATAGCAATTAGCTGGCGAATTCAGACACTATACAATTTCGAAGTTGTATTGAATAAAACTCACTTTTTAAATCTGAAAATCATCATCATCAACTGCGTGGTCCTGTGGTTAAGGCGTTTGCCTGTAGACCCGTGGGTCGTGGGTTCGATTCCCACGGGATGCATACTTTGTTTAGTTGTTTCCAGTTTGGTTAGGACATTGCAGGCTTGAATTACCTGAAAATAAAGATGATTTCGTGTTTCGGAAGGCATATGCCTTTGGCATGCACGTGCCATCTGGTAGTCGTTAAAGGAACCACGTCAGAGGCCGAGAGGCGGTTCCGAAGAACTCTGACACCAGGGTGTGCATGGTTGACCGTGACACCTACACGAAATAATGATGATCATCATCATTACAGTCGCAAGAAGTCCATTGCTGGACAAAGGCCTTTCCCAAGAACTCTTCGTTCCATGGGAGAATATTGCCATACTCATCACGCTTGGCAGGCAAGAAACTACGCTCGCCAACCCGAGTTTCTTTGGCTTCTTTTGCTTCTGACGCTGCAGCCCAACGGAAGCATTGGAAAAAAATACGTGATACTATGTATGTATGTACAACCAAACGAATAAATAAACAAAATTGTCTTGTTACAGAATATGTTCTACTGCCCGTTCTTCATCTGTGGAACTCTGTGGTTTTACTCTGGACCCCTGTTTATACTTACTGCAAATACTTACATTGGTAAGTCGTTGAACAAATTTATGAATTACAGTAAACTCTTTAGGCGCTTATTTTGGAGTGTTCGACCATATAATATGTTATTTTATGTTTTTTAAATTAAATAATATAGGATATACCTACTTATAATAATACTTTTTTAAATACTATATTAATATCGTTTTTCTTTTAATTTGATAGATATTTAGAAATGAATTGGAAAGCTACATACTAATACATTGAAAGACAAGGATAACAGAAATTTAAAAAGAAAGTAAGCTTTTTGACTTCAATAAAGCCTTTTTGACGTGAATAACGCTTTTAAGATTGCTTCAGTAGGCAATTTAAAAATCGAATTATAACTAAACTAGCTGTTGCCCCGCGGCTCCGCCCACGTTTTTGTCGATCCTTCGGGAACAGTAGAATTTCCCGGAATTAAATATGTTAAATTGAGGCCCGCGGAAGGTATGTGCCCTATGTCCTTCCCCGGGCCTCAAACTACCCCCATACCAAATTTCATCCAAATTGGTTCAATGGTTGAAGCGTGAAAAGAAGACAGACATACATACTTTCGCATTTATAATATTAGTATGGATAGTATGGATAGGTATAATGCTGTCGTATAATGATGATGAATTGACTTTGGATTTTAATTTTCCTATGTCACTTATATTATTTAAGTGCTAATATATTTGCAGGCAAACTTGAGTTCATTCAAATGACGATAACTTTTTTATAAAAGAACCGATTTTGATGATTCAAACTTTATATGTTTTGCTGAGTTAAAACAAAGCAATTGGTGAAAGTTTGAAGTAAATCGGTTCAATATTTTCGGAGATAATCGTGATCACATACAGACAGACAGACAGACAAGAAATTCGAAAAAAATATTTTTGCTTTCTATTATTCTTTTTAAGTATCCCTCTATCTATTTCAGTCAAAAATTCAAAATGTACAGACAAAATATTTTTACTGTTTTATTATATGTAATATATGGGCGCACTATAAGTTTCCGGAATGAATATGAAAAAATACTATTAAAGGTACAAAATTAATTTATTGTTTTTCAAAATAATCTCCCTTGGCGTCTATGCACTTTTTCATTCGATGAAACCAGTTTTGAAAACTTTTGTGCCACTCCTCTGTGGTGACCTCTGAAACGTGTTTTTCATACTCCTCGACAGCCTCTTCTGGTGATGAAAATCGTTGACCGCGTAATTGGTTCTTAATTTTTGGGAACAGAAAAAAGTCACAAGGTGCCAGGTCGGGACTGTGTGCAGGATGACTCATGAGTTCTACATTTTTCGCCTTCAAAAAGTCGTTTTGTCTGTCTGGCCGTGTGAGAACTAGCATTGTCGTGGTGCAGGATGAAACGACGTTTACGGTTATTTTTACGGAGTTCGTCAATAACTTCCGGCAAACAAATGGTCGTGTACCAGTCACTATTCACTGTACGACGATTCTCTAAAGCAACAGTAGCCACGTGTCCAGTTTTATTAAAAAAAGAAGCAATCATCCTCTTAGATGCACTTTTCACGCGCGCCACTTTGGTTGGTTTCGGCTCATCTTGAAAGACCCATACGCTCGATTGCTGCTTTGTTTTGGGATCGTAGCAATAAATCCATGTTTCGTCACCTGTTACTATGTCCCACACCAAATTTGACGCACCTTCGTTGAATCTGGTAAGCATGGCACTGCACCAAGTGACGCGGTCCGTTTTTTGAGCCACGGTCAAGTTGTGTGGGATCCACCGCGAGCACAGCTTTCTCACACCCAAATGTTTGTGTAGGATTAATTGTATTTGACTCATGCCTATTTCTAAGGATGCGCGAATTTCATGGTAGGTCACATGCCTGTCTGTTTCAATCATACGGCGCACAGCATCGATGTTTTTGTTGGTCACAGCGGTGGACGGCCGACCATCGCGAGATTCGTCACTGAGATTGATACGACCACGCTTGAATTCTGCAAACCAGCTATAAACAGTTGTCTTGCATGGTGCTTCATTGCCAAAAACTGTTTCAAGCCGAGCGATGCTCTGTTGAGCTGTCAAATTACACTTTAAATCGTAGAAAATCATACTACGAAAATTTTCCCGAGTTAAATCCATGTTGATGCAGACACACAATTTTTTAAATGGCGCCACAAGGTAAAGACAAAAGACAGTCAAATAAAACAAACTGCATTCTACAGCCAAAGAGTTCTATTTTCAAATGTTGCAATAAATTTTTAAATATTGTTTATGTAAGTGGCCAGTTCCGGAAACTTACAGTGCGCCCTATGTATATAGAATAGATGTACAATAGGCTAGTTTCCTGGAAAAGTGGGTTGCACTCCGGGAGTGCCGGCAGAAGTGCAAACTCCACGTGGTAGAAAGAGAGGGGGATAACTTCCTCTCCTACAAAAATTCGTAAGACGGACACGTGACCTGAGACCGTCGGCGCGGCGTTGGAGAGGAAATAATCTATTTCTACCGCGCCGTCTTCACTTCTGCCGGCACTCCCGGAGTGCAACCCGTTGTTTTTTTAGGTACCTACGTTAAAAAACGACGGGTTAGCTATCTGTTTTTTTACATTTTCAGATAAATGGGTGCGAGAGAGCGTGGTGACAGCAGTTCTTTTGTTTATAACATTCAGTGGCCATATCATGTTTCTGGTAAGTCATTTTATCAAAATTACGTTCTGGTTTCTGGATAAATAACAATTTTAGGCCTTTTTTATTGTATCGGAATATATATTTTTTACGTGATAACTTCTTATAAATGGATGAATGCTGGCTGCACATTCGAAAACGTGTCACGTTCCGTGTGCAAATGTGAGCGCGGCGCAAGCCATAGAGAGGCACGATAGGCTTAAGCGTTCGGCTTGTGACGCATCTATCTCTCTTCCACAGTTATCACGTAAAATAATTGTCCGTAAACCGACTTTACAGACAAGCCGTGTGGTTTCCGGCAGAGTAGAATAGGACCACTCCAAGTCTTCCCATGGATGTCGTAAGAGGGAACTTAGGAAATACAAGCTAAACAAAGCTCATGAACATCTGAGAGACCTCTCCCACCCGTCTGGCCAGCGAGGAGAGTGTAGGCCAAATCCTCTGTCTGCTCTGGCCAAGTATGACTCCGGTAGTACAGAGAGGGTCATGCTCCTGCAGTGGAGATTAAAAAGACCTGATGATGATTTTTTTTTGTTACAGCTACTTACCCTGCCAGTGTTCGCTAACAAGAATTTCCCATATCACGTGAGAACGACTCAGATTGGAGTAATGGAGGTAATAAACACGTTTTACAAGCTTTTTCTAGTTTCACCTGTCCCGGTGATTGTCTGTAATCAAATCTAGCAAGTTAAATTTGATTCACTCACTGGCATAACTTTGAGAATTGTTGGTAAAGCGGCCCCTTTTTGCGGTAATCAACAATTCTCATAATTTATCAAATGCAAAATAATGAAAAGTAATACCAAAAATATTAAAAGTAATTTAACACCAGAGCACAAAATTAGGTTTTTTAATTTGATTGGATTAGAAGTAAAAGAATAAAATGGTGAGAGGCGCTAGATTCGCTGATCTTACCCTGAAATTTAAAAAAAAACTTATTTAGTCAGCTATTGTTCTGAGAGTCAACTCTCAAGTCAACTATACTAATATATATACTACAATCTATAGTCCATAATAGATAATTTGTAAGTAATAGGTCAATGTACGCTGTTGCCCTCCTACCTGGGGTTTACTATAGTTATAATAGCTTAAATCTTCTCGTTATTTAACAACTAGTCTTTGACTATTTTAGACACAAATAATTTACATCATTATTAATTTTAACGGGACTTAGCACGAACCTTTTTATGTATATATTTCGTGCTAAGTCCCGTTAAAATTTATTGTTTTGTTTGCTATCGCTTTCTCCACTGTACACTAGCTAATGAATAATCCCACTACTAAGCAGCTTTCTTCACAAAGTTCGCTATATTTTTTATAGGATTTCAATGTATTCCGCAGGTGACCGGTAGCTCTACCATAGACAGTTTCGGCCCCAACGCCTATCACCCCACCAATGGAGCCGCTCAGACTGTCATCATACCGCTCACGAGGTAGGTGGGGTTGAAGAACAGACTACTTTCATGTTAGTAGTAGTCCCCGCCCCTCCGGCTCCGAATAGACAGAGAAATCCCACTATCACCCGTCCCCGTCGCACTCGCCACTGGAACAGATTCCAAATTCCAAATTCATTTATTTTGTGAACATAGGTAGTACAGTACAGATAGATATTATACAAGAGCGGGTTTCTCTTTGTTCCGCCATAAGGCATACTAAATTAAATACTTAGATGTGTTAGACTTTACATTTAAATATAACATTATAGAAACAATATCATGCACAAACTAAATATAATCCATTATGTCAAGTATATAAAAATATCAATTAGGGAAATAAATTATTCAGAACGCGTAGAGTAGGATTAGCTCCGATTACTGGTGACCGCCTGGCGGTCCCGGGTGACTTGCACCCAGGAAAGGCCCTTCTGGCAACGTAGCTTTCTTCTCATAAGGCAAAAGATGAGAGTTTATGTATGCACGTAATCGCGGCCCATCAGGCAATATGAGAGTTTGCTGTCTCTCCAAGCCTTGCGCACACAGGCAACGCCCAAAGCCGAGGTCTGTCCGCCCTGGGGTCCCTTTGGTGATGTTGTCTATAAAGGTTGAGGGCACTCTGCCCTCGCCTCAAACGCCCGGTGAAGTAGCGATTCTATATTATATATATTCCAAAAAAAATTTAGTAGTATAGAAACTCGGTTTTGCTCACGTTTATTCACACACACATGTCAGTCAGTCACCTTTGAGTTATTAATATTTAGACGGTACGGAACTTTTCGTGCGCGAGTCCGACTCGCGCTTGCCCGGTTTTTTTTAAATTTTAAAATGTATATTTGATGGCAAACGAGCAGACGAGCCACCTGATGGAAAGTTTTCACCATCGCCCATGGACATCTGCAAAATAAGAGGAGGTACTGATGCATTGCCGACTCTTAGGATACCTGTAAACACGCTTTTTGAAGGACCCCAAGCACACAGGGTAAACCAGAGCCCATTCCACTTCTATTATTATTTATTTATACTATCATTATTTATTTAAACAGGCGCACAGAAGAACTAATAGGCAACATGTATAACCAGTATATGGCGTCAGTTCCGCCTCTCTCCCTCGAGAACGAAACACCTAAGCTGAATGGAATACCCAAGCGAATAGACTCCTTATCCCCCAAAAACAAACTGATACACCAGAGCAGCAGCGATACGAATACTTCAGAGGACATAAAACCAATAGTTTCAGACAAGGATAGTGGAATTTTCACAGTTGAGAATCAAATGTCAAAATTAGAAGCAGTGTTGCCACAAGAAACTCCCAAAACAGAAAGATTACCACACGAAAGTATTCCAAATTCGAAAAGTTATCTATTAAATGGCGGTAAAAATGGTTTAGTGGACGAAAATCATAGGAAAGCGTATAAGAATGGGGAGAATGGTAGAAAGGGGTTTCAAAATGGGGATGGACAAAATGGGTGGGATTCCAGGGGAGATTTGCCGGTGGTGTTGAGATCTAGAAGGAATATTTTGGAGCCTATCAAGAGGGAGGAGCCTCCTGTTCCGACCTGGTCGCTGGCGAAAGGCCCTAGTGTGGTTGGCATGCAGAAGAAGATTAGGACTTTGGATGATGAAGGTAATTTTATTTACTTTGAGATAATTTACTTTGCGTGCTCCCGCCTCCATGCAAACTATTGCGCACTGGCCAGCGCCCACCCACTACTGTTAGTCTCTTCATGCCCGCCACCAATAGTTGATGCATGCAACCCTGGTCGATACTGCTGCATCCGTTGAGGCTGCAGCAATATCGGCCGTGGTGTTCGCTCTTTTTAGGGTTCTGTACCCAAAGGGTAAAAACGGGACCCTATTAATATCGTTCCGCTGTCCGTCTGTCTGTCTGTCCATCTGTCACTAAGCTGTATCTCATGAACCGTGATAGTTGACAGTTGAAATTTTCACAGATGATGGGTTTCTGTTGCCGCTATAACAACAAATACTAAAAAATAGAGGTAGGTTCTGATTCCTATGCGAATGTCGAAAAAGAACGAAAATTTGCGGCATAACCAGCTTTGATTGCGTTGGCTTAGAAGTTTGATTTTCACAGCTCCAAGGGGCAATAGACCTGAGTATTTGATATGAATTTCAGCTTGATACCTCTACGCGTTCCTGAGAAAAAGGGTCTTGACAGACAGACAGACGGACAACCAAGTGATCCAACAAGGGTTCTGTTTTTCCTTTTGAGGTACGGAATCCTAAAAGAGATAAAGACGTTATTTTGCATCTGCATTTTCCTTTCCAGATCCTCCTTGCTCTCCAAACGGCAACATACCAATGTTGAACGGCAAAAAAGTACCAGCAGTTAGAAATGGATTACAACAGAGTTCCGGAGAAATATCCACCATACACGAAGGCCACATTCAAAGTTACCAGAACACAGTCAGCAAAGCCACTATAGACCTGTTCAGTGTTAATAATAAGGGGTGATAGGATGAGGGTAGTTTAGGGAAAGGTTTGATAAGCGTAAACTAACATTATGTACAGACTTGAGTAGTACCATTTTTAGGGTTCCGTACCCAAAGGGTAAAAACGGGACCCTATTAATATCACTCCGCTGTCCGTCTGTTACCAGGCTATATCTCATGAACCGTGATAGTTAGACAGTTGAAATTTTCACAGACGATGTATTTCTGTTGCCGCTATAACAGCAAATACTAAAAAATAGAATAAAGTAAATATTTAAGGGGGCTCCCATACAACAGACATGGTTTTTTTGACGTTTTTATACATAACGGTACTGAACCCTTCGTGCGCGATTTCGACTCGCACTTGGCCGGTTTTTATAAATCGCATCGACTTTGTTTGCGCTGAATAGCATAATCTACCGCAGAATCAAACCGAATGAAAATATCAGTGAAATAACAAACTTATTGCTACTACATAAGATTTGAAATGCAAAAACAACAGGACCCGTCCTGTCTCGCTCATACCTAATACTCTTACGGCGCGGTGCCGCAGCGAACTCCGGACATGGCGCGAACGCATCAGGCAATTAGCGGACGGAAAATTTTCGCGCCATGCAATAATTTGATACTGTTTTGCATGATCTTTTTCAGATTGGCCTGGGTCTTGGATTATCTTATACGTATTTGTAATAAAATATAGTATCGTTGAGTTAGTATCCCATAACACAAGTCTCGAACTTTAGCGCTAGCTCAATCTGTGTGATTTGTCCGTATATTTATTTATTTATTAACTCCTTGCGGCTAAGAAGACGATGTTGATGACATTATACGACAAAACTCTTTCCCCAACTTCATATGTACAATGTGTTTGAGTAAATCGTTTCGTATTTGTTGGAAACTGAATGTAATACTCGTGTCTTGTGTGCAAGTAGATAGATATTAAAGTTATTGTATTGATATGTGTGTTAATAAATTCCTTTAGTTAAATAAATCCTAATCTTAACTAATATTATAAATGCGAAAGTTTTTTATGCTTTCACGTTGTAACTACTGAACCGATCATCATGAAATTTTGCATACACGTTATCTGGGGTACGGAAAAGGACACAGGGTTTTATCCCGGGAAGAAGTACTGTTCCAGAGGGATCGACATTGACGCGGGCGGGGCCGCGGGCAAAAGCTAGTCTTAGATATTTAGTGAGGCGGCGTCTTGTATGTTGCGCTGTCGAAACATGCAAGACGCCGAGGACAGGGCAGACGAAGATAGGCTGTGCCTGTCTCACTCGCCATCATCATCAGGTCCTTTTTAGTCTCCACTACAGGAGCACGACCCTCTCTGTACTACTAGGGCCATACTTGGCCAGAGCAGCCAGAGGACTTGGCCTACACTCTCCACGCTGGCCAGACGGGTTGGAGAGGTGTCTTAGATGTTTATAAGCTTTGTTTAGTTTGTATTTCCTAAGTCGCCTTCTACGACATCCACGGGAAGACTTGGAGTGGTCCTATTCTACTCTGCCGGATACCACACGGCTAGCCGGATACCACTCGCCATGTCAGTATCGAAAACATACACTCGGCGACACCTTCGAAGCGGTAACACCGTTACGTTAGTACTTATATTAATTCTGTGACACCGGCCAAATCAGGTAGGATAGGAACGACGCGCGTATGGTCACGTGTTCACCGATTTTATTTATAGAATTATGAATCGTTTGTTCAGAGCTATAAGAATAAAATTGGCTTGCAATGGATTCTGTAGGTATTTAAACAAATGGTGTTGCGTTCTGACGAGAGCTAAATTACACCGTATCGACTTCTGTACGTAAGTAGGTACTTTTACCTACTTATTCTGTGGTTGCGATCACAATCTATACTAATATTATAAAGCTGAAGAGTTTATTTGTTTGTTTGAACGCGCTAATCTCAGGAACTACTGGTTCAAATGGGAAAATTATTTTTGTGTGGGATAGTCCATTTATTGAGGAAGGCTTTAGGTTATAAAACATCACGCTGCGACCAATAGGAGCGAAGCATCAATAAAAAATGTTTTGAAAACGGGGGGAAATTATTCATCTATACTAATTAATCATAATAACAGAAATTGCCGCGGATAAAGTCGCGGGCAACAGCTAGTGGATAGATACAACTCTTGTTTCGCCTGCGGACAAATACATACTTATTGTTTAAAATGTGAATTGACGTGAAAAAATGCCTGAAAGGGTCAAAGTATTTTCTGAATAAATCTTTGTATCTTTGAAATTCATTTTGTGAATATTGCCTTTACCATATGACTTCAATTCATGTTTAGAGACATTCAGCAAGGGTACTGCGATCTATCTATACTAAACATATTTCTCTAGGAAGAAGGGCTCCGCTAGGTATAGTTACATAGGAAGATAGGATAAGCATTATTACACTTACGTTTTCAAAATTGTACAGTTTTCATATTTGTACACTATGTTGACTTTTTTATTATGTTACAAGAACATACATTTTTTTTATGGTAAAGGACGGCAAACAATGAGCGAGTCACCTGATGGTTAGCGCTGCCCATGGACAACTGCAACACCATGGTGTAACAGGAGCGTTGCTGGCCTTTCAAGGAGTTGGGGAAAGGACATGGAGGGAGGAAATGGGGGAAGGAAGGGCACTCACTCACCAAACGAAGCATAGAAGCGGTAAAGCTTCTACTCAAACGTCGATTTTCTGTGAGAGTGTGGTACTTCCCCGGACGAGCCGGCCAATTCATGCTACTAGCAAAAATGAATCCTGCCGGTAGCGTGGCTCTACCACAACTAAAATATACATTAAAATAAATAGTTTCATGTGACCAATAACCTCATTTTAAAGTATTAAAACTACGGAGCAAGTACAAAGTACTTGTGCTTGCTCCGTGATTAAAACAGTTGTTTAAATATCTACACAATTAACCGTATCATTTTAGAATTTGCATTGGAAGGTACTGAAATTTTCATTTTGGGTTCCGTATAGTATTGTCGCTTAACAGTACGGAACCCAAAGATGTTAATTCACGTGTAGGTATTTGATGTTAGGGCGAAAATCTGCGGAATCAAGACGACGCGACTATCGCTATTTTGATTCAGTTTTCTACCTTTACGCCCACCAACACGCTAAACATGGCCTTTCGGTCTTATGACTTCAGGCTCTGTCTATCCCGTGAGGGATAAAGATGTGATAATATGTATATGTGTTGTTCACTCGGAATTATCTACTAGTTTCGGTCTGTTACTAAAAAAATCATCAGGACGAGTGTTAGGAGTGAAAATACGTGACTCAAACTGTTTTGTTTATTATAAAGATTGCTTAAGCTTCAACAATATTTTTTATAGTCATCATCATCACCTAATTAGAGCGTCGTCGTCGTTTATGAAACAGGTAAGCAAATATAATGGTGAAATTTTGATCGTTTAGGACCCTTAAAGGTGACTCAGACCATCAAAATGAACAACTTTTCCTATGGGAACAATGCTGGGAACTTAAAAAAAATTCCCATACAAACTGGCTGGGCGGCGGGACTCTTTTGCATGGAAAAGACGAATTTTTTATATCAAAATTTCATAATGTCTATAGTGTTTGTGTCTATAGTATATGGATGTGCACATTACTGGTGTAAAATAAAGTTTAATTAAGTTATTTTTCGTGTACATACATTTTCAATTTCTTTCTTAACAGAAATCAGAAATCATACCATAGTAAATACCTATTGCTTACGAGTACATACTTCTTATCTCGTTAATTCCCTTGTAATAATCCCTTAATCGTTCGATTTGTATGCCATAAGGTACTATCTTGTTACTCAGGCTTTCAAACTATTTTGGATAGCCTATGTACTTACCTAGGGTCAATTAACAGCAGTGAGGTGTGTATTTATGATTATAAGTAATAGTCCGTAGTTTTAAAACCTACGTGTTTTGTGAATATCTGTTCCATTACTCAGTTTCCATTTAAACTTTTGCTACTTGAAAATCTATTCCATCGAAAATGGTCAAAAGCAGGTGTTACAGAACAGATAGTAAGAACACATTCTGCCATTATTTGGCGTCGGAATAGGTTTTCATAAAAGTTCATAAGACTACTACATAATACTATTACATAAAATAAAAACATAAATTATATCACTCAATTAGTAATTATTATAATTCATTGATAATATACAATATTAATTAAACTTGTGTTATTAATCTAAACACATTATATAAGAGAGTCGTCACTATAGTCTTTAACTTTATAATATCATTCTTCTAATATCATTTACCGTATAGACGAAAAAAGATTTTTCGCCGCAATACAGAACCCTTCTTCCAATAAGTTGAGCTTGAATATACTTAGCTGATTTTATTTCATGTGTTAGTTAGTAAGACGCGTGACAGCGTGACTCATGTATGGTGGAAGTGTTTTAGAGAAAAATGGCCGAAAAGCGGTGGCTAACACCGTTTATGAAACAGGTAAGTACGATTTTAAATAATATTTGTATCTTTTACATAAACTTGTTTGACAGATCCGTGGCGCAGTGGTTAACACGCCAGCCTACGAAACGGGGTGCCCGGGTTCGATCCCCGGCCGGGTCAAGATGGAAAATGATATTTTTAAGATTGACCTTGGATGTTTATCTATATATATATTTGTTATAAAATATAGTATCGTGGAGTTAGTATCCCTTATCACAAGTCACGAACTTACTTTGGGGCTAGCTCAATCTGTGTGATTTGTCCGTATATATTTATTTATTTGTTATCATCCTACCTAGTAGGAACGCTCACGTTTAGGAAGTTGTAAACTAGTTACTTCAAGTCTATACATACGATAACTAAAGGCATACCTAATTCTCTAACAAGCTAAATTTACAAGAAAAAAAATACAAGGCGTGCACTCGTACGTGTCTTGAAGCGAGTTTATCTTTTTTTTTAAAATGTGTCTGTTTGTACATTAAATATATTTACAAAAAGATTATATAGGGCGATGGAAACATACTAATAGAGTAAGATTTTTTTTAAAAATATCTGTTTATACACGCTAATCTCCGGAAATACTGGACGGATTCGACATGAAACTTTTGTCATTGTATTATACATGGAACACCAGATGCAGAACTATAACGGTCCAGCTAAACTATAAGAAATATAAAAATGACGCCTTAACAAAAGTTGTTTAGCCTGATGAGCATTTTCTGCGGCGTCATAAAGTCCACGCTACCGAAGTTGCGGGCATCAGCTACTTAGTCTGTAATATAAGTAGAAATAATTAAGGGCAGCATGGGCAAAGTGGTATGAGGCGACTGGTGTCAATTGTGTTTATAAATACGCTATTATACACCTTACTTTCTTACTTTCTATACATGGAAGTGAAGCGAGGAATAAGGTGCAAGACGCCTAGCCTACGCTGGTGCGGTCACGTTTTGCGAAAATCAGAAAATTGTAAAGGAACAAATATCTGTAATTTTCATCCAAATACTACAAATTCCTACTCATTCTCGGCCGGCTCGTCCGGAGAGAACCACACTCACAGAAAATCGACGTTTGAGTAGAAGCTTTACCACTTCTATGTTTCGTTCTTTGAGTGTGAGAGCCTGAGGCCCCCCCACGTTCCCCCAACTCCTTGATAGGCGCATCAAATTAGCTTAACCTGGACATAATTCGATAACTCGTAGTTTTTATTATTTTATTGGATATTAATGTTAAGTATCAAATATTAATCAGATATATTATGTAAAAAAATCGCGGTCGTAACCGTGTTATATAAAAAAAATGAGTTAACGTACAATATTTAACTTTTTTCAAAAAGCAAAAATGGTAACCAAATACTTTGTTAGTATAACTTTGAGGTACATTCAAATGCGATCTCTTAATAGCAAAATTAAACAAAAACCTAATTTGCTTGTATGTTTTTTTTCACAGTTTTCATCATAACGGATTATTCAGATAGCCAAAAATGTTAACTATGATATTTATGTATGTTTAAGCTATATTGTGTCTTTTTAGATATATAAGCCAAAAATTAAACATTTATTTTTAAAGGTTCAAAAATAATGTATTTCTCAGTAGCCAAAAATCATAACTAAGTTATTTTGTTTAATAATAGGTTTTTGTGTGCTATAATCATGAATTCATCAAAATTAAACATTCTATTATCACACTTCAGAAATTAAAAATTCAATTGTAAATACGCGCGTATAAGTACTATGTCGCGGCTGCGGCGCGGGAACGCGGGATACGCGCGGTGGGTGAAGGGCGAGGAGGGAGCGAGGCGCCAGCGGGAGGCCGGCGGCCGGCGGCGCGGCGGACCTGTCGTAACGAATAGGTACCAATTGCGCCGTGTATGAAAACTAAATACATATAAAGATGGAATATCCTAATTGTAGGATATGTAACTGTGCGTTAAACTTTGATGTGGTGTCTGTAAGTCTGAAAGCACAGAATATTACGTTACGTTTTACTACTACGGCAATTTCTGTTATTATGATTAATTAGTTTTTTTAGTATACGTAGATGAATAACATTACCTCGTTTTCAAAAAAAAATTAATGATGCTTCTTTCCTATTGATTGCAGTGTGATGTTTTATAGCCTAAAGCCTTTCTCAATAAATGGACTATCCAACACAAAAATAATTTTCCAATTTGAACTAGTACTTTCTGAGATTAGCGCGTTCAAACAAACAAACAAACTCTTCAGCTTTATAATATTAGTTTAGACTAGCTGTTGCCCGCGACCTTGTCAACGGCAATTTCTGTTATTATGATTAATCAGTATAGATGAACAATTTTGCCCCGTTTTTAAAACATTTTTTATTGATGCTTTGCTCTTATTTGGTCGCTGCGTGATGTTATAAAGTCTAAAGCCTTCCTCAATAAATAGACTATCCAACACAAAAATAATTTTCCAATTTGAACCAGTAGTTCCTGAGATTAGCGCGTTCAAACAAACAAACAAACTCTTCAGCTTTATAATATTAGTATAGATATAGATTAGCTGTCAATCCATCAAGTAAATCCCTTCCATTAAAATGATGATAAGCTTTTTATTTTGGTGATTTGCAATGTTAAACTTACGATACGCTATAAACGTTTAAATTTTAAATGTATAAAATATGTTAACATATTATTTTGATAAATACATCACAAGAAAAGAAACATATTTTTAGGTTTATTTACACTCTAAATTTAGGGTTGGAACGCGCACGCGCGACACATATATTATATATATTATAAAATGCTGAAAAAGTGGAAACGGTTAGTGATCACTTTCATCAGACTACGACCGCTAGTGAGCTGGTTTGCGACCACTCATATAATAATATAAAATATTCCAATAAAAAAAATTTGGTTATTTGGTTGTCTGTAAAGTCGCGGACGATAATTTTAGGTGATAATGGTGGAAGAGAGATAGATGCGTCACAAGCCGAACGCTTAGGCCGATTGTGCCTCCCTAACACTTATTCCGCGCTTACAGCAGAACCTACACTTTTTATGCGTGCAGCCGACGTTCATCGATTTATAAGACGTCATCATGTCAAAAACTATAATTGATTCAAAAATGTTTTAAATAGTATTTTTAATAAAGTATAATTACTAAATGTTGACTAAATAATATGGTAATAATTTGAAGTATTTTTACTCACATTTATTTATGAGCATAATGATATTAAATTCCTCGCGAACCTTGCGGCGAAGTACAGATAGTATTTATACTATAACAAGGTGCTAAACTAGCAGCATAAAAAGGTTCTGCCACCAGACCTGGGATTAGTCCACCTTTTGTATATTTTTTTTAAACTATGCAATAAAGTTTAAATAAATAAAAATAAATTAATTAGTTCCAACAATAACGCTATAGGAAATCAATATCCATTTCACCCAGGCTAAGGGAGCTAGACCATATTTTATTAAGGGCGGGAGGAAAACACGCCTGCCCACTTCCTGTTCTTGGATATGGAGAAGGCTTTTGGAGGAATGGTTCTCAAAAGATGACGTAGTGTTTACTGCGGTCCCCATTACGCCAACTTTCGAGGTTATGGAACAGCGGCCAGAAACGAAATGTGGTGAAGAACTAAATGTACAGTCGTACATTTAGTTCTTCTAACTAAACGTACAATTAAGACTTTCTGAATATACATTTTCATGTTAATATGACTTTATTTTATGAGAAAATTCAAGATATAGGTAGATGGCGGGGTCAGGTATCTCGTTGGCTGACTGTACATGGCTTTTAGTATTACAATTCCCCTACCAATATACCTACAGTATGTATGCAAAAGCCTACTTGTAGTTATGCATACTGACGTGTCTGAACAACTGCGGTATAGTCTTGCTTGATGTGTCAATAACAAAGTAAGTAAATAAAAACATACGTGGTCGCATACTTAATTGTTTACGGCCGTTGCTTCTCTCATTCTACAGATACCGCGCAAGTTGAATGCAGTCGGGCCTCACGTGCCTTTAGTGTAGTGATACCCTTGATAGTACGCTAAGCCGCTTACCAATCGTCTTAAAACTAAAATTCCAACCCAGTCATTAATATATTATAAAATTTAAGTCATCTTCCACGATTATTACTTATGACTTATTTATATTGACATCGTGCCTCACGATCTTCTTTTTGTCAATTTAGACAAAATAATTTCTCATGCCTGTTAACAATAAGCAAAATTCTTCATCGGTCGGGGTGGAAACCCAAGAGGGCTCGCAGGACTCTCGGCTCTGGCTTGCCTTAATTGGCCGTCCAGAGAGGAGTCATGAGAGCTGCTGCTCCGGGGGTGGAAGTGTTAAAGGGCCGGTGTTATGCCCTTTAACACTTCCACCCCCGGAGTAACTACGGAGAAAGTGCAGCACACCTCTCGACACCCCTGACTCGCCTACACCGGTGTTGCCCCTTTTGCCGGCAATTATCGTCGGCTAGTTTGAGGGGCCCATCTAGTGGGCGGCAAGCCACCACCTGCCAATTGTAGTCAGTTATCATGATTATGGCAGGTACCCGACCCTTTGCAATAACCCAACACAAGTCCAGCCACATTTCAATACCATAACCCACTAATTTCTCTTTAAAATGCAATAGTTTGTCCTTCGGCCAAGACCTGTCCAAGGACAAATCATACATTGGTATTTCCAGGAACGGGTTCTGGCTGGAGACCCACATTACATCAACTTCTCTAAAGGGCCTCTACGTGTTGGATCTATACGCGAGCCTCTCAAAGGAGGGAGGTATCATATCAAAAAATGTTATACTATCGACTTCCTGAGCTCTGCATTCAACTCGCGCGCTATCTGTAAATGACGGAGGCCTTAAACTAGTGTCTTCATTTCAATTATGTGGGTAAATTAAACAAAGTTCGTTCAGAAAAACCGGTGGTCGCTTTATTATATACAGTCCTGAATGAACCATTAGGATTATACTAGGCAAAAATTATATCTTAAAATTATGATCTTTTTATTGAACTACGACCATGTGGTTCCCCAACGTGTGTGATACATGTGCACTTCAGTTACCGACCACTAAATTATATTATAGTAGCAGTGCCCGCGACTTCGTTCGCGTACATTTTATGTTATGTTTGTATTCACGTGTTATCATAACTGGAGAAAAAATTAAGTAGCCTATCCTGTGCCCTGTACGTCTTAATGTTTATCTACTAAGTTTCATAAAATTTAGTTAATTCGTTTAAGAGTTATGGAGTAACATATATACATGCAAACATACAAGAAAAAAAACAAAAAAGTCGTCAATTTAATTTCAGTATCATTTATAGAGCTTATATACACGATATCTCTGAAAACAAAGAAAATTACTCCATGACCAACCCTTACAAATTTATTATTAGTAAGTAGTTGATGATGATATTGATTATTTACGAAAAAAATGGCAAAATAACACTAAATAATTAAGAACACTTAAGGATTGCACTAATTAAACATCTATCTTGCATGTAAAAAGTTAAAACGCACTACAGACAAAGATGGCCCGAACTTTTTTTAAATTTTCTACGAATCTATTGATTAGACTATTTCTTTCAAACTGTGTTGAAAACCCCGTAAGATATTTTTTTGTTTATATTATGTTTTTGTTTTTATCCCTAAAAATGCTTTAATGTTGATTCGAAGAAACTTAGTCCGTTGAACAGTCTCCCACCGATCCTATTTTATAAAAAAAAACATTTCTGTTACAAGTTTTTACCATGAGCGTTTCCTTTGGTAAATTGCTTACGTACTTACATATTATCACGTATTCATCCGGGGTAGATAGAGCCTAGGACGCAAAGGCTACATTTAGCGTATTGGTGGGGGTATAAGGGATAGACTTGTATGTCTTAAATAACCCAATTTGACAAAGCAACTATGTGCATAAAAATATTCAATGCTCACTAAGTGGCTTAAAGAGAAAAACTTTTATTGTATTATTGACTTTTTTTATTTTAATCGAGGACAATATATGTATACCTATTACGATAATTTCTATTATTTTCATTCATGTTTGGTTAATATGACAAATTTTATTTATTTATTTATTTATTTACATGTTATATATTTTATTTATATTAATGTTGTATCATAGTTTATGTAATTCAATTATTTTTGCATGCCAGTATTAGTAAAACATGCAGAACTATCTTGTATTATGTATTTTATACCATAATGTACCATGTTTTATCCAAATAAATATTCTGATTCTGATTCGCTCATTCCCCAGCCGGCTTTTACGGCTTGCGCGGGAAGAGAAGTTTTTGATACTAAAAGCTTGTAATAATAATGAATGCATGAGACGACTACTACGTCAGCGTACGCGTCGCGATCCACGAGAAGAGGAATGAGGCACAAAGAAATGGCGACCTTACGGCGCAAGTAATAACGTTCATATTAAAACGTAAGTAAGAAAAACTATGAATTAATTAAGAAGCGTTGATATTTTTTGTTTAATTTGTTTCTTATAGTAATAATAATATGTCGACAGCATTAATTAAAAACTTTTGAAGTAGTTATGTATTTTGCCTTTCCAAAAAATACCAATTTTTCAGAATTAAGTAATGCGAAAAGAGAATCTGTTTAATTTTTTATTATTTATCAACATTCGTAATATACTATTCAGAATGTTTTGTTAAATTACAGTTATCTATCTTGTCTGGTGAGATAAACCAATAAATGCGTAACTTACTGAAAAGTCTTTATTATGATCGTCCCGATTGCTTAATTAGTTTAATTTTGATGTTTTTAGGTAGAATGCAAGTGTAATATCCTAATAGAGGTACTGTTACAAAGTTATTTATTATGCTGTACTAATAAAATCAATATATCATCTTTATAACATAGAGAAAAAAAATTACAGTTATAGATTTTTGTCCAGGTTTAGCTAATTTGATGCGCCTATGAAAGGCCGGTAACGCTCCTGTCATATTCATTTATTGCAAAGAACAATACAACATTGTGTGGAAATATTATAATTGTACATTGTTACATAAATTACATGAAAAGACAATCAATAAAAATTAAATTAAATATTAAATATAAGTTACATAATTTAGGTCAAAGAATCTTCTAATGAGTTGAACATTTCACACCCTGGTGTTCCAGTTGTCCATGGGCAGCGCTGATCACTTACTCGGTGACTCGCTTCCTCGTTTGCCGTCCTATACCATCATCAGATCTTTTTTAGTCTCCACTACAGGAGCACGACCCTCTCTGTAGTACTAGAGCCATACTTGGCCAGACCAGTCAGAGGACTTGGCCTACGCTCTCCACGCTAGCCAGACGGGTTGGAGAGGGCTCACAGATGTTTATAAGCTTTGCTTAGCTTGTATTTCCTAAGTTGCCTTCTACGACATCCACGGGAAGACTTGGAATGGTCCTATTCTACTCTGCCGGATACCACACGGCAATATCCTATACCTGCCAAGCGTTGTGAGTATAGTAGTATAATCCTATGGAACCAACAATTCATGGGAGAGGCCTGTGTTCAGCAGTAGACTTCTTACAGCTGAAATTATGTCGATGATGACCTGTCTTTTTTCAGTCGTTCGTCACCGCCGGAGTGTCCCTGAACTGTGGCCAGTTTGGCATCATCGGGGCCTACGTTGTGGGCATCGTGCCTCAGCTCAAGGAACCCGGGTCGCCGATATACATGGATGATGATATTGGATCATGGTTTGGTATGACACTTACAATTTTATAAGCTTTAATTTAACTTGCAACGTGTTTATCATCATTTCGTGTAAGTGTTACGCACGGTCAATCGACCATGCACACCCTGGTGTCAGAGTTCTTCGGAACCGCCTCTCGGCCTCTGACGTGGTTTCTTTAACGACTAAAGCTAAACGTGCCTTCCGAAGCACGGAATCATCTTATTATCAGACAATCAGGTGACTCAAATCTGCAATGTCCTAACCAAACTGGAAGCAACTAAACAAAGTATGCTTCCCGTGGGAATCGAACCCACGATCCCCGGGTCTACAGGCAAACGCCTTAAACACTGGACCACGGAGGCAGTTCATGTAACGTGTGTATGTAACTATGTTTGTGCGGGTGGAACCTTGGAACTCAATTTTGAAGATATCTTCCACCGATCGACCATATATTTTGTTTACTTGTTTAGTTTGGGTGACAATGCATGGTAAGCTCTATGACGTCATTTAAAGCCAACATGGTGGAACACTAAAGATGGCGTTCTATTTTTGATGCACTCCAACATTATGTTATTCAAATTAAAGGGTCCGTTGAAAATAACTCGAAATATAAAGTGATGTACATATGTACAACGTGTAAATTTACCCTCGACATTCTCTGAAAGGGGTGACTCAGACCATCAATATGAACAACTTTTCCTATGGGACCAATGCTGGGAACTCAAAAAAAATTGACATTTCCATACAAACTGGCCGAGCGGCAGAACTCTTTTGTATGGAAATGCCGAATTTTTTTTTGCGTTCCCAGCATTGGTCCCATAGGAAAAGTTGTTCATATTGATGGTCTGAGTCACCCCTTTAAGAGAATGTTGAGGGTAAATTTACACGCTGTATAATGAGCTTATTTTTAAAAAGTTTTTTTAATTTTGATTTATTTTAAAATTGTTTCGACCCAAAAAAAAGTTTTTTTTTGTTTGGGTCTGTAAGCATTTTGTGTCAGTTAACTAAAAGCATGTAAAAAAACAATTGCTGGAATGAACTGGAAGCGATGGCTGGTGATATTTCCCGAGTTCAATTCTTGTTTTATGTTTTTTTTTTGACAAACCCCACAGATTCATCTAGCCCCACTGTAAACTGTAAACTTGTGTTGTGGGATACTATCTCAACGATACTATATGTAATAATAGATACTTAAATAGATAAACATCCAAGACCCACGTCTATCTGGAAAAGATAGTTTTCCATCTTGACTTGGGGATTGAACCACCACTGAACCACAGATGTCCATAAAATGTTCTAGGTACATCATATTTTAAAATGAATACTTTATTAATATTATTTAGTTTTTCTGTAACACCCTGTAAAGTAAAATTATTTCTACTCTCGTTTTCAGCATCCATCCACGGCTTGTCGCTCTTCCTCGGCTTCATGGTCGTGGTCAAAATAATCACCCTTCACGGCAGAAGAATCGGCAGCATCATCAGCTCGAGTCTCTCTTTAGTCGGCTGGATATTTATATTACTTGCAGAAAACGTTGCATGTCTTCTTACAGGACGGTTCTTACAAGGTTTAAGTCTCGGTCTTTGTCTAGCTTTAGGCCCTATCTTAATTGCCGAATGCAGTAGCCCAAGACACAGAGGACTATTTATTTCTACTACGACAGGATGTATGTCTATTGGTTCGACTTTGATACATTTTTTAGGTTCTTGCCTACATTGGAGGACTACTGCTTTAATTTGCACCGTAACGTCGTTCGTAGATTTGATAATTTGTTTCTATTCACCTGAAAGTCCTAGCTGGCTGGCTACCAAAGGTCGTTACGATGAATGTAAGGAGGTATATAGATGGCTTAGAGGTGATGATGAAGAAGAAGAGTTAATAAAACTAATTCAAGCTAACATATGCGTAGCCGCTAAAGTAAAAACACATAATGAATCAATGATATCATATTTTAAAAATCAAAAGACGTATATTGTATCCATGTTGAAAAAAAGGGAAGTGTATATGCCTTTAGCTAATGGTATACATCTATATATTATATGTTATTGGAGTGGTTTAGGCGTTTTTGCATCGTATCCTATCGAACTAATACACTATACAGTTGGGAAAAATGTAGAGACACCTTTTTTGATATTATCACTAGATATAGTTAGATTATTTACGGGTATTCTAGGGATATATTTTATTAAAAAAATTAAAAGAAGGACTATGTTAATTTCTTCTATAGGTTTTAATATAATATGTCTATTTGTGACAGCTGGCTACGTTTATGCTAAAGAACTTTATGTATATTTAGACGTGCCTATTGTAACTATTATACTTTTACATATACAAGTTATAACTATAGCTATAGGAGCTTTGCCCCTACCTACTATTATATGTGGCGAAATTTTTCCTTTACAGTATAGAGGTTTGACTACAGCTATTACAAGATTAACTTCATGTGTTCATGTGTTCCTGGTATATAAATCTTTTCCAGATATAGTAAGAGTTGTGAATATATACGGTTGCTTTTGTATATTTGGCGGGCTACTATTGTATGGCTTGGTTGTATGTTATTATCTATTACCGGAGACCAAAGACAAAACTTTGCAAGAAATAGAAGAGGAGTTTAGGCGAGATGTAGTCAAAACAGACAATTCGGCTGAATCGTTCCTGTAGACATGTTATCTGAGTAAAATTTGTTTGTTAGTAATTTTGTTTTTCATACATTTTACCATCCTTCTATGCATTCATCATATAGATTCAATCATAAATTAAAATAATAATACATATAATCATAAAAAATAATACATTTATACAAACAAATCACACATATAAATAATATAAGTATTAAAGAAATAATAGATTTCTTATCCGACCTTCTTTTCCAAATAAAGTTTAAAAGACTAGAAATAATAATTTGAAGAGAATTGCTAGTCCCTGAATTTGCATACCCTGATATTAAATGCAAAACAAAAAGTTGTAAACTCTTCAAAAACTTCGGTTATTCTGCACCCCCCGATATTAGGCAGTTTACTGCTCACACACAATGGGCCTAAAAAGAGGCCTAGGTGTGAATGAACGCCCACGGAACTATTCGAACCTCTTGATATTAATTTGTTCTCTCCTTGGTGAGTCAATAAATGTGACCTAGTAACACGATTATTTCGTCTTCATGCAACACACTGTATATAAAAAACTTAACTATTTAATAGGGTAACGTTGCAATATATCTTTAAAAAAAAATACGAATTCAAACTACTGAACCGATTTTAATGAAATTTAAATGGGACCAATTCAAAAGCATACCATTTCAAACAAAAATAATTTTAAAAATCGGTATAAAAATGAGCTCTGAGGTAAAAATCATTAGAAGAAAAAAAAAACGACTACCAGTTGCTAATCCACCTGAGAATTTGGTCAGTTGAGAATCTGTCCACTTGCTACTCAGCGGAACTGATAATCTCCTTTTTTTGAAGTCGGTTAACAAGCATAACAACTACTTCAAAACTACCGAGCCAATTTTTATAAAACTTGCTAGTTAGCCCTTTAGAAAAAATAGTTTCCCTGAAGGGTGGTTCACATCGCCAGAGAGCTAGCGAGGCGAACGAAACTATGACCTAAGCGAAGTGCTAACTCTCCCGGATATCTCTTTGGCCTCATCGCTCAAAGAGTTTGCTGTGTGAACCAGCGAGGCGAGCGATCATTTCATTTCAAGTATGAATAAATTAAATGACCGCTCGCCTCGCTGGCGGTGTGAAACGCCCTTTAACGTGCTTACCGAACCATGAAGGACTTTTTATGCCACTTGTGGTCACCCATCCCATTTGGGACGGTGCTAGGGTTGCTTAACATGCGTTATCGCTGACAATGCCTACGTCCACTGGGCTATGCAGCTCTTCTGAAGGCATTGATGACCCACTTTAATCACACTACTAAACCAAAACTGATGAAATTAAATAAGACCAATTTGAAATCATACCATAACAACAACAGATAACAAAAATGTAAAATAATTACTAAAATTTAAAAAATGCAACCGCATTGATAATTTCCTTCTTTTTAGGGTTCCTTAGCTAACTGGCAAAAAACGGAACCCTAAAATTAGAAAATGATGTAACTAAAAAATATATATGATGTACGTATGATAATTGGTTTGAACGAGATCTAGTAAATAGTTTTTTTAATACATCATAAATCGTAAACCGCAATTTAACTTTCATTCAATCAACTCAAATATGTATAACAAGAACTTTTATACAATGTGATTTTGAACTCCCTAGCTATATTGAAATCTGGGAATCAGAATCCCTAATGGAACACAGAATTGCAAGAAAAAAAGGTAAAAAACTAAAAAAAAAAAAATTTACCTATCATAGAAATTCGTCCGGCTGATCGGCGACTTTGTATGGGAAACTTAATTTTCTTTTTCGTTTTTTACCTTTTTTTCTTGCACATCTGTGTTCCATTAGGGATTCTGATTCCCAGATTTTAATATAGCTAGGGAGTTCAAAATCACATTGTATTATGTTACTTGCTGCTATGGAACGTCGTTCATGGGCGAGTCCGACTCGCACTTGAAGAATGACTTACAGGCAGGTTAGCATACAAATTTGAAGGCCGCGTGACATTAAAATAAAAGATAAATTAGTATATCAAACATTTATTATTATTCATATATTACATACAGTCTTATGACCAAATAAAACTAATTGAAAATAAGACACATTTTGAGTATATCGAAATAGTTTGACTCCGGATCAGTCACACTCGGCCATCATCGCACGATTTGATGTCCATTGCTGCGTTGGATAGAAAACTCTAGCTTTTGTTAGTTAAACAGCAATGTACTGTGAATCGGTACGATGATGGGCGAACTAGTGGCGGCTAAAACATCATTACAACTAAAATTTAAGGTGTATCGTTCTGAACTGTACAGTTACAATGGCGATTGTTCTTTATGGTACCTTGGTGTTACAATTTACCAATTTTTACATTTAACATTATGTAAAACTTATTGTCTTGATCAACAAAAAAAAAAAGAAATGACAATTCAGGTGAGGTTTTGGCGGGAATTTTGACGGATTGCACGGTTTTTTTTTGGATTGTTTTGCAAATTGTTTCTAGTGGAGTTTATTATGTTTAATTTGGTGTTATGGATGACCATGTTTATGAACAATGTGCGGAATAACTAAAATAAAGTGTCATGGTGCCGCTGTAGTGAGATTTACTTAGCGGGCTGGTGTTTGCTCGCCTTGCTGCGTCGTATATCATCAAACCAGTGGATTCGTGGGATTTATCGCCAGGGGCTGCGTCGAATCAGTGAAATTAATTACACCATCATTTCGTTGATCGATACACAACAATTTAAACTAGACACTGGCTAAAATAAGCTTCTGAATGCAGTCTTAGGGGCCAAATAGAAGAAAAAAAGATAATTCAGGTGTATATTTTGTCCAAACTATGTAATAAACCTACATCAATGTAAAACTAACCTTACTTACATGACATAAAGTCGAATTTTCCCATAGGAAAAGTTGATCTTGTGATGAGAAAAAGTTGAAGGCTCCATAATGATCAAACTTTCACCATGTATGTAGACAGAAATAAACTTTAACCTACATGAACAGGCTATCGAAAGTTTATACTGTGTAAATGCAATACAGACAACATACATATTGTATACTAGCTTTTGCCCGCGACTCCGGCCGCGTTAATGTCTATCCCTCGGGAACAGTAGAATTTCCCGGAATTAAAGGTACTCCATATCCTTTCCCGGGCCTCAAACTGCCTCCATACCAAACCTCCAAATTAGTTTAATGGTTGACGCTTGAAAAGTTGACAGACAGACAGACATTCATTAAAATTTTAAATATGTGATGAAAAAGACTCGGCCACAGGTAGGATTCGAACCTACGTCCCTTAGGTTTACGCCCTAAGTATGATACCATTACACCACTGTGACTTCGAATCACCGCGTCAAATTCTCTCATCACATAGTACCCCGTATGGTATACGCATTTCAAGCATGCGTACTTCTTCAATGAGAGAATTTGACGCGGTGATTCGAAGTCACAGTGGTGTAATAGTATCATACTTAGGGCGTTAACCTAAGGGTCGTGAGTTAAAATTTTACCTGTGGCCGAGTTCATTTTCATCACATATTTTCAATTTTAATTATTATTATTGGAATGCTACTTAAAAAAACAATTTATGTAGACAGACATTTACTTTCGCATTTATAATACGAGTATGGAGTTTACAATTGTAGAGCCGCGGGCAAACGCTAGTCTATACATATAATAAAACAGTAAAAATATTTTGTCTGTACATTTAGAATTTTTGACTGAAATGGATAGAGGGACACTTAAAAAGAATAATAGAAAGCAAAAAAAATTTTTTGGAATTTCTTGTCTGTCTGTCTGTCTGTCTGTATGTATGATCACGATTATCTCCGAAAATACTGAACCGATTTACTTCAAACTTTCACCAATTGGTTTGTTTTAACTTAGCAAAACATTTAAAGTTTGTTTCATCAAAATCGGTTTATTAAAAAAAAAGTTATCGTCATTTGAATGAACTCAAGGCATAAGTTTGCCTGCAAACATATAGCAAAAATAAAATAAAATAATAAGTGACATAAGAAAATTAAAATCCAAAGTCACGAGTAAAATATTTTACTCAAAAATCATCCCTTAAGGGGGTAAAATAGGGGTGCAAAGTAAGCATGAAACTTTGCGATTTTTGAAGTTAGTCGAATGAAATTCAGCATGAAGGTTCTTTACTGAAAGGCATGAAACACGAATAAAATATTTTTCTCAAAAATCATCCCTTAAGGGGGTATAACGGGGATGCAAAGTTAATATGAAACTTTCAGTTTTTGAAGTTATTTAATTGAAATTCAATATTAAGGTGTTTCGTTGAAAGTCATGAACTAATGTATTCTAGGTAATTCTACTGTTCCTGAGAAATCGACACTTACGTGGGCGGAGCCGCGGGCTAAAAGCAAACCTGACATATATCAACGCACAGCCGAAACTACTGTGCCCAGAAACTTGAAATTTAGCACAGGGATTCTTTTTATGATGTAAATGAGCACTAAGAAAGGATTTTTAGAAAATCAAAGGTGATTAAGTTTTATGAAATTTTCTCATTTTTGGACTTAGAAGTTTGAAAGTAGGCACACAAGTTCTCAATTAAAATTAAAAAAGATCTGTTTAGGTGAACTAGACAACATTCTCCCTTGAAGGGGGTAAAGTTTGTATGGAATTTTTCCAATTCTAGACTTAGAATATAAAAATAGGTATGTTAGTTCTCGATTACAATGGTTGTATGGATTTTTTCTCATTTCTGGACATAGAAGTATAAAAATAAGTATATATGTTTACATTACAATTGAAAAGATCTGTGTAGTTAAAATGGACGAAATTTCCCCTTGCAGGGGTAAAATAGGTGGGGTAAATAAAGTTTGTGTGGTTTTATTCACTTAGAAATATGACAGTAAGAAGTTCTCCATTACAATAAAAAATATATATGTAGGTGAAATGGGCAAAATCCCCTCCTTAAGGGCTAAAGATCTATGCAGCTGAAATGTATTAAATTCCCCCTTAAGGGGAAAAAGCAGAGGGGGGAGGGGTTTGTATGGAATTTTTATCATTTCTACTGTTTCCAAGGGAACGACATTAACGCGGGCGGAGCCGCGGGCAACAGCTAGTGTTATATAAAATAGAACACCAAACACCATTATAATACGTTTACACACACATAGAAGTTGTAAAACAGACAACTTTGATGTTCGTCAAATGTATTTTAAAAGATCTTGTCGAATTGCTAGCTAGAGTTGTTGACCAACAAGTGTAGTTTTTTGCTATAATAATGCTTAGTGGACTAGACCGAGCCGTTTAAGAATAAACTATATTTATCGTCTTACATTTGACATTAAGAAACTGTCTTATACACGGTGAAATTTTGATCATTCTGGACCCTTAAAGGGATGATTCAGCCCGTCGATATAAACAACTTTCCCTATGGGACCAATGCTGAGTACTCAAAAAATTTTTGACGTTCCCATACAAATTGACCGGGCAGCCGAATTTGTTTGTATGGACCTGCCCATTTTTATTTTGTGTTCCCAGCATTGGTCCCATAGGAAAAGTTGTTCATATCGATAGGCTGTATCACCCCTTTAAGGGTTTAGAACGATCAAAATTTCACCGCGTATATTTTTATCGAATAAAGAAATAACTGAGCTGACAAAGAAAAATCTTTCATTTAAAAAAAAAGGTTTCAATTAAACAATGAACCGATAATGATGAAATTGAAATGGGACCAATTTGAAAGCATATCCTTTTAAACAAAAAAAAAATCTTTTTCGGTTCATAAATAGGGAGTTATGCGGGAACAAACATTAAAATAATACAATCAAATTTGATAACCCCTCCTTTTATGAAGTCGGTAAAATAGCGCCAAACGTGGATAACTTAAGTATAATTTATATAAACAACTTTTACGACGACATGACGGAAGAACTCGATCATATCTTAGCTCTTACTGTTGTCGCGCTTATAATGTTCACATACAGGTTGTTACGGAAAAATGAAATAATTCTTAAAGAGCTGAGCTAACCCTTAATGTAATTGGACATTTTTTTTCCAAAAAACACCAACGATAGTCTGCTTTAGTGTTTGTTCGCTTGTGACATTATAGCTTACAAACGCACAGAAACAATGTTTTTTTGTAAGTAGTGAGATTTGAGTGACGTAAGTTTTCTTTCTTCGGAGATGAAGAAGACTCATAACCTTTTCGACTCCGAAGAAACAAAGTTTACATACCTTATGACTGTCTTTCTCCGAAAGCGACATTCTGGAAAGACATTTCGCAAAAATTCTGTGTCCACAGTAGCGTTGCCAATCGATAGTCCACTATCGATAGCGTTTCGATAGATTATCGATTATTTAAGCAGAAACAATAGTATCGATAGTATTGTTACTCGCGAAGAATAATCTATCGATACTACAGATAGTATTATTGCTCATAAATAAAAAAGTATAAATGGACTATATCGATACTTTTTTAACTATCGATAAAAAACGATCGATAGATAAATCGATTGTTTAGCTTTTTCAAATGAAAATAATCGATTGTAATACGATTAATAGCTCGGCAACACTAGTCTACAGCGTGTCATGTATTATTTCGCTTTTACGTAACACCCTGTGTAAACAAAAACGGAGTCCTCATATTTTCCAGAACTCAGCTATATCATTGAAACTAACGTGTAAAATGTACTAAAAACGGGTCAGTCATGTGCTATTTCGTCGGGATTGCCGACTATAGTCTCGGGACTCATCAGGAGCCCATTTTCAAGGCGAGTGCGCGTCGCGCGGCGAAGTGTCCGGTTCGGGACCAGTTTTTAGTACAGACCTCAGCTGTTTCAGTACAAGATATAGAAATAATGTAGGTGTTATAAACAGATCTCAATAGAAACACTCACATCTTTAATTTTATATTTACTTTAAATAAAACCACTTTAATACGGTATTATCGCGTATATTACATTATTTTTACACCTAACGTTTCGAAAACTACCGCCTACAATTATTTATTGATAAATAATTAGTTAATAAATAATTGTAGGCGGTAGTTTTGTATAGTTCTTATAACACAAAGACAAATGTCAACTTAGTCTACCTGGGACCATGAAAACTGTAAAGTTTTCGAAACGTTAGGTGTGAAAATAATGTAATATACGCGATAATACCGTATTAAAGTGGTTTTATTTAAATGTGTAACAATTGCGAAAACATCAGAAACCTTTATATTTACTTGCATTGATGACATGTTACTAAATTGCGTAATGTATATTTCAAGCTTAATATAAGTTTCAGACTGAATATCCTTACTAATATTACAAATGCGAAGTGAGTTTGTTTGTTACGCTTTCACGCCGTAACTACTGAACTGATCACCATGAAGTTCGCTGGAGTACGGATGACTTAAGCTACCTTTCATTATAAAAATAAGGTAATGTTCCCTAGGGAACGACGTTAAGAAGGCTAGTGATAAGTAAAACAAAAAGCTGAGTAGAAACCTGATCTCCCAGACCAGCATGGAAGAGAAAATCATGAATGTTTCCATTGACCTCTTTTTATTTACCCACATTATTTCCCATAATAATGGTAAAAAAACTTAATTCTCCCACTTCCTAAACTCCAGTCCGTCTGGTGGTTTCACGTCGACCTTCTCCTTGGCCACTTGGTTCCAGTTCGTGCTGAGGACGGTGCCACCTGATTCCACCTGGAAAAGAAAATATTTAATTAGAGAGCATTAATTTCTATGAAATTAACTGACATAGCTCAGCGGATTAGCTCTTTGAAGTGGCAGTGGGCGGGGCACATAGCGCGTAGAACCGATGGCCGATGGGGCAGAAGGGTTCTTGAATGGCGACCACGTAACGGCAAGCGCAGCGTCGGACATCCACCGACCAGATGGTCGGATGATCTGACTAAGGTCGCAGGAAGACGCTGGATGCAGGCCGCTTCCAAGCGGTCGTATTGGAAATCCTTGGGGAAGGCCTATGTCCAGCAGTGGACTTCTTGCTGATATGATGATAGGAATTTCTATGAAGTGAAGTTGTTTTGGGTTCCATCATCAACAAGTGCCAAGCCTCTCTCCAGATTTCATAAATCAATCAATCATTTATTTAATTTTTAATGTATAAATAAATTTGTTTTAGATTTTGGTGTGTAAGTGGTTAATACTGTTGTCAGATTTATCTAGCTGCCTAAAGGCATCTGACATAGCTATGTAACGTTGCAGCATGCCACCTGCATGCTGCATCTCGTCCAACCTCATTTCTTTCTCATCATGTCCATTTTTCATTCCTCATTTTATTTCAAACTAGCTGTTGCCCGCGACTTCGTCCGCGGCAATTTCTGTTATTATATTAAATTAGTTTAAACGAATAAATTTTCCCCGTTTTCAAAACATTTTTTATTGATGCTTCGCTCCTATTGGTCGCAGCGTGATGTTTTATAGCCTAAAGCCTTCCTCGATAAATGGACTATCCAACACAAAAATAATTTTCCAATTTGAACCAGTAGTTCCTGAGATTAGCGCGTTCAAACAAACAAACAAACAAACTCTTCAGCTTTATAATATTATAAGTATAGATTTCATTTCATTCAAAATTTTGATCATTTTCTCTCTCTCTCATCGCTCATTCTACCATTCTACGATCATAGCTCTTCTCTCACACACACGAGTGCACACTCTGTGTGTGTTGTGTGTCGAGTCTTCTGTTCTCCCTACTTCCTTTATATGTGGGAACTCGACTAGAGCGCCGGGACGGTCGAGGTCCCACAGCTTAACGATAGTCATCAATGATGACAGCCGGGAGCAACGGCTTAACGTGCCTTCTTGGCTGCGTGGCATCAGGTACTTACGAAGCTCTTGTTCATGGCGCGTCGCACCTCATCGCTGCCCTCTCCATATATCTTCTGGAACAGTGCGTTCAGTGCTGCATCACCTTCTGGCTTCTCTTCTTCTTCCTGCAGTAAAAAAATGCAAGATAAATCATCATTATAGAGATATTTGACTAGCTCCGTGGCGCAGCGGTCAACACGCCAGCCTGCGACACGGAGTGACCGGGTTCGATCCCCGGCCAGGTCAAGATGGAAAATGATCTTTTTCAGATTGGCCTGGGTCTTGGATGTGTATGTATATATGTACTTGTTATAAAATATAGTATCGTTCAGTTAGTATCCCATAACACAAGTCTCGAACTTACTTTGGGGCTAGCTCAATCTGTGTGATTTGCCCGTATATATTTATTTATATTTATATATGTTTAATCGTGGTAGAGCCACGTTACCGGCAAAATGAATTACTAGTAGCATGAATGGACCGGCTCGTCCGGGGAAGTACCACACACTCACAGAAAATCGACGTCTGAGTAGAAGCCTTACCGCTTCTTTGCTTCGATCGGCGAGTGAGAGAGCCGGAGGCCCTTATCCCTCCCCTCCCCGTTTCCTTCCCCCAACTCCTTGAAAGGCCGACAACGCACCTGTTACACCCTGGTGTTGCAGTTGTCCATGGGCAGCGGTGGTCACTTACCATCAGGTAACCCGCTTGCTCGTTTGCCGCCCTATAACATAAAAAAAATATATACCTAGTAATAATAGTATAAATGCGAAAGTGAGTTTGTTTGTTTGTTACTCTTTCACGTTGTAACTACTGAAGCGATCATTATGAAATTTTGCATACACGTTATCTGGGGCCTAACATCAACCCTCCTTGGGAATGCATTCCCATTTTTCAACTTTATTGATTTTGACCGATGGTGGCAGCCGTTGGCCCCGGCTGCCATCTGGTAGTCGTTAAAGGAACCACGTCAGAGGCCGAGAGGCGGTTCCGAAGAACTTTGACACCAGGGTGTGCATAGTCGATTGACCGTGTCATCTACTCGAAATGATGATGATGATTGATTTTGACATACCGATTTCTTGATATCCTTTTCTATCTTGTCCCAGTCTTTCCTGAACAGCTTGGGAGGCTGCTGCAGCGGTCCAGACGCGTCCACTACAGCTGAAATCAAATTAAAATTCTTATTACTTGTCCTTTTATTTCATACTAGCTAGTTTCTCGCGACTTCGTCCGCGAAAATTATAGCCTATGTCACCCGCTGATAATGTAGCTTGCCCTACGTGAAAGAAGGCACTGCAGGAGCATGACTATCTCTGTACTACCGGAGCCATACTTAGCCAGAGCAGACAGAGGATTTGGCCTACACTCTCCTCGCTGGCCAGGGTTGGAAAGGTTTCATTGATGTTTATGAGCTTTGTTTAGCTTGTATTTTCTAAGTCGCCTCTTACGACTTCCATGGGAAGACTAGGAGTGGTCCTTTTCTACTGCCGGAAACCACTCGGCTAAGGTGAGAGGTTGTGTTTTACAAATAAGGGGCCGTTCAAGTATTACGTAAGCGATAGCTCAGTTATTTTTAACCCCCTTCTCCCCTTTGTCAGCAAAAGTAAGAAAAGCTCTTCCCCCCTCCCCCAAGCTTACGTAACCATTGGCATAATTTTTACAAAATATTTTTGTTTATTTTGCTTAATGTTGCTGACTACATCACTGTGCAAATCCACCCACCATGTCAGCAAAAATAAGCCTAGCCCTGACCCCCTACCCCCCATTAGCTGCTTACGTTATATTTGAATGACCACTAACCCAGTAGGTATAAAGGGAAGCATGACATACATACCTTGTGGAATAGCCTTCACTTTCTCTTCTTTCCCCTCTCCTTCTAACACAGTCCATCTCAGTCCTTCTTTCTTGCGTAACTTCACTTCTACATAAGATGAGTCACGGTGTACGAAGTAGAAATAGAACTATCTAAGAGCAAGCTAATATCTATACATACCTTGAGGAATAGCCTTTATTTTCTCTTCTTTCCCCTCTCCTTCTAACACAGTCCATCTCAGTCCCTCTTTCTTGCGTAACTTCACTTCTACCTAAGATGAGTCACGGTGTACGAAGTAGAAATAGAACTATCTAAGAGCAAGCTAATATCTATACATACCTTGAGGTATAGCCTTCACTTCCTCTTCTTTCCCCTCTCCTTCTAACACAGTCCATCTCAGTCCCTCTTTCTTGCGTAACTTCACTTCTACCTAAGATAAGTCACGGTGTACGAAGTAGAAAAAGAACTATCTAAGAGCAAGCTAATATCTATACATACCTTGAGGAATAGCCTTTATTTTCTCTTCTTTCCCCTCTCCTTCTAACACAGTCCATCTCAGTCCCTCTTTCTTGCGTAACTTCACTTCTACCTAAGATGAGTCACGGTGTACGAAATAGAAAAAGAACTATCTAAGAGTAAGCTAATATCTATACATACCTAGAGGTATAGCCTTTACTTTCTCTTATTTCCCCTCTCCTTCCAACACAGTCCATCTCAGTCCCTCTTTCTTGCGTAACTTCACTTCTACCTAAGATGAGTCACGGTGTATGAAGTAGAAATAGAACTATCTAAGAGCAAGCTAATATCTATACATACCTTGAGGAATAGCCTTTACTTTCTCTTCTTTCCCCTCTCCTTCCAACACAGTCCATCTCAGTCCCTCTTTCTTGCGTAACTTCACTTCTATCTTAGATGAGTCACGGTGTACGAAGTAGAAATAGAACTATCTAAGAGCAAGCTAATATCTATACATACCTTGAGGTATAGCCTTCACTTCCTCTTCTTTCCCCTCACCTTCCAACACAGTCCATCTCAGTCCCTCTTTCTTGCGTAACTTCACTTCTACCTAAGATGAGTCACGGTGTACGAAGTAGAAAAAGAACTATCTAAGAGCTAGCTAATATCTATACATACCTTGAGGTATAGCCTTCACTTTCTCTTCTTTCCCCTCTCCTTCTAACACAGTCCATCTCAGTCCCTCTTTCTTGCGTAACTTCACTTCTACCTAAGATGAGTCACGGTGTACGAAGTAGAAAAAGAACTATCTAAGAGCAAGCTAATATCTATACATACCTTGAGGAATAGCCTTTATTTTCTCTTCTTTCCCCTCTCCTTCTAACACAGTCCATCTCAGTCCCTCTTTCTTGCGTAACTTCACTTCTACCTAAGATAAGTCACGGTGTACGAAGTAGAAAAAGAACTATCTAAGAGCAAGCTAATATCTATACATACCTTGAGGAATAGCCTTTATTTTCTCTTCTTTCCCCTCTCCTTCTAACACAGTCCATCTCAGTCCCTCTTTCTTGCGTAACATCACTTCTACCTAAGATGAGTCACGGTGTACGAAATAGAAAAAGAACTATCTAAGAGTAAGCTAATATCTATACATACCTTGAGGTATAGCCTTTACTTACTCTTATTTCCCCTCTCCTTCCAACACAGTCCATCTCAGTCCCTCTTTCTTGCGTAACTTCACTTCTACCTAAGATGAGTCACGGTGTATGAAGTAGAAATAGAACTATCTAAGAGCAAGCTAATATCTATACATATCTTGAGGAATAGCCTTTATTTTCTCTTCTTTCCCCTCTCCTTCTAACACAGTCCATCTCAGTCCCTCTTTCTTGCGTAACTTCACTTCTACCTAAGATGAGTCACGGTGTATGAAGTAGAAATAGAACTATCTAAGAGCAAGCTAATATCTATACAAACCTTGAGGTATAGCCTTCACTTCCTCTTCTTTCCCCTCTCCTTCCAACACAGTCCATCTCAGTCCCTCTTTCTTGCGTAACTTCACTTCTATTTTAGACGGAGACACAGTATAGGAACACATAGACGGAACTATTTCATGAGCTAATTCCAGTTCCAAGCTGTATTCTGAGTCGGAGTTAGCGAGGGCGCTGGTTACTGAAAGCTGAAAATGTGTGATTTGTTAAGATAATAAAATAAATAAATATATACGGACAAATCACACAGATTGAGCTAGCCCCATGGTAAGTTCGAGACTTGTGTTATGGGATACTAACTCAACGATACTATATTTTATAACAAATACATATATAGATAAACATCCAAGATCCAGGCCAATCTGAAAAAGGATTATTTTCCATCTTGACCTGGCCGGGGATCGAACCCGGGCACTCCATGTCGCAGGCTGGCGTGTTAACCACTGCGTCACGGGGCTGTCAATTCCGTGACTAAGTAAGATAATTCACAAACCAACAAACATATACAGATAGTAGAATAAATGGGTTTTTCTTGGATAGGCATGTAACATCCTCGTCTTCATCGTCACTTACCATCAGGTGAGATGGGATACAAATGCCTACTTCAATACTTAGTAACTTATCGAATTATTTATTAATTTTCCAATTCAATGAGGAAACATTGATGCATAAAAATACTCACACTTCGATCTCCATAATGCACCTTGACTTTGTCTTTGGGGGCGTTCTTGACTAGAATGGTGACGACAACCTGTGCGTCTGTCTGGTACCAGTCATGTTTTATTTTATGCTTCACTGGCTGCAACAAGAACACCTTATTTATTTTTATTATTTCAAACAACGGTACGCTCAGGGGTGTCATCCTCAACTCCCTGTAAGGTGGTTGGTACGCGCACCCGGTCTCCCGAGCTACTACTTGCTTTTAGATAGATAGATAACTTGTTTATTTGGTATGCCACAAACACACACAGTATTAAAATGCAACAATCTTATATCTAAACACGATCAAATATTGTCTTTGTGTGCTGCAGCAAGGCACAAAGGCCATAACTCAGTGATTCTTTTGCACCGAGGTACAAAACACTGATTTTCAGTTATCACCGTCAGATTATCGCTTTTCCCGCATTCATCTGAGTGAGTAGTATCCTAATGTCTTCATTCCCTTACCAAATCCAACAAATTTCTATCCTTCACCAGGATAAACATGCTTTCGATGGGCAGCAGCGTCGAAAGTAACAAGCAAAAAAATCTTTTCACAATACATATACAATTTAAATCTTAACTAATCCTACAACTAGTGTTATTATTGCAAATGTGAACATTGAAAGTGAAAATTCGTTATCAGTGAATAAACTATATCCACAGACATTAACAAATTAAACACTGCCTGAAATAGACATATCAGCTGAAAAGCTGCTCGTCTATAATTAAATAAATAAATAAACAAAAACAAATATATATTTGCTAATAAAAAAAACAATGAAAAAGTAACAAATATTGGCAAAACAAGAGCAGGGTTTGCAATTAATAAGGAATACAATAAAAAATATATTCAAGCGCATTTCTCACAGCATGATGGGACTCATCTGAGTAATCAAAACATTTAGGCATAACATGTGCTCTGCTAGGTGTGCGAAACCAGAGTGCATAAAAATGTATAAGGTTGTTCATGAATTTTGTATGTAAAACATGAATATTGCATGTTCTGCAGGAATCATTCTATAAAATCGTGAATTTGCTTAACCTTGATCTTATTGGTACTGTATAGATTACAATGCAACAAAGTTGGGTTATTTATATTCTAAATGTGTAAGACTTTTTGAATTATAAAAAAATAACTACATTAATTGGTGCTCTTTGTTGAATATTCGTGTGGATAGTCAGCTTTACCAACTAGTCATTATATCTAGTATTTAAGCAATGATCTTATTTAATGTAATTATTAAAAATGTAAAAATTTGTGATCATAATTTTAACATGCAACAACTAAAATCTTGAAGAAACTTCATATTGATCAACATACATACATGATTGCAGTCAATAGCTATTTATATAATTTATTGAATAACCATCCTATGTCCAATTTATAGTTGACTTTGCAGCTTGAAAAATTATTGCTGGGCTTTAGCATACCTTAGCACAAAATTATGTAAATAAAAGGGACTTAGCACGTACTTTTTTACTATTTGTTTCATGCATCGGCCCATTGCAATCGTAATGGACCACAATTTACCCACTGCTAGTCACCTGGGAATTCACAAAACATATCTTCGCTTTGCTCTGTGCTACTACTGGCCAAAAATGCCTGGTTTTGTGGTGAAATTTGTGTCTGCCTGCCCCACCTGTATCATTTGGAAAGGGCTAGAACACTGTTTTGGTCAGCCCATTTCTCCAAGTGTTGCATGATTAGGACCAAAACAGTGTTCTAACCTAAAACCCTTTCCAAATGATTTCTATTGATTTTGTAGGGCCTCTTCCAAAATGCAGAAAACAGAACTGTTACCTACTCGTTATTCTGTGTTTTTTCTTGTTACTCATTGAAACATCAATGGAGACAAATAATAAATAGATTCATGCTAAATCCCGTTAGTTTAAGTTTAAAAAAAACTTTGCAATTTTGATGTTCTGAGGATTGGAATTGATAGAAGCCAATTTGCTCTTCAGCAAAATATAATTTTAAAGGAGAAGTGTTTATATTATATAACATACAAAATAGTAATATGCGTTATTATGTATCATGATAATAATTCAATGTATGTACATGGAAGTCCTTGAACAGACTCCGGATTCAAGTCGGCCGAAGCAAGGAGAACATGAATAGGTGGGGTTACAGCTCTGATGTTTCCTGTCCTTGTGGTGCTACTCCTCAGACCATGGCACACCTGTTGTCTTGCCCTGCGTGTCCTACCACCTGCACACGCGAGTACCTATACAATGCCACTGATAACGCTGTGTCAGTGGCAGAGTTCTCGTCAACACAAATTTAATTCGCCCGAGTCGACACGATAAGAAGAAGAATGTATAGTAAGTAACATTTAAGTCATAAGTGTGTAATGTAGACCATCATGTAGGTATAACGCTGAGAAGTTTTAAATCATTGTCAAAGGGTTATATTTGAAGGTTGCTAAATAAATGCACAATGCCCTATTATGCTCTTACAATGAAATTATTACTTATTATCTTTATAAATTTGTACACCTATGTACTTAAAAATAAACTTACCTCGGATGGTGGTGTCGTTTCTGTTGGAGCGGACATTTCCTCAGTTCTTGGCACGGATTATCAGTTTCGTATTCTTTACTATTGGAATTTAATATTTGCAAAAATCTGCTCTGCTTCAAAAGATGAAAACAAAATCTCATCCCGTTCACCGATTTTTCTAGACTGTCATTTTGGCATTGACTGACTGACACTGACAGTCTAGAAAAGTCACAGTGTTGCCATACACAAATTATTAATTATCCATTGCGTACTGTGTGCTATGTGTTAAATGTACAGTGTACACATGTCTGTGCCAAACAACCAAACAGGGGCACTATTTTTAAAAGTGTGACACTCGTCTTCGAGCGATTTTTGTATGGAAAAGTCGCTCGTTTACGAATGGCGTCATTTCAAAAATAGCACTCCCAAATAAAATAATATAAATAATATAACAACTGAAAAAAAAGAAGCAATAAATACACTCCCAATAATATATCCGTACGAACGACACCAACCTACACTACAGCAACATATTAGGCACCCTGTGACAGCTAAAACCGTCAAAAGTCCAGCTGAGCCGATGTCAAAGTAACATTTTATTTGCAATGCCAAGTGCCGGAGTTCATTGCAGTTTTTATGAATAAATTGCGATTTTCAATTAATTTACGGATCCATAAATTAAATGTATGATTTGAAGCAAACCTGCAAATCTTGAGCGGTTATTTATGATTGCTAAAATCTGTAGAATGCGGGTGAGTGTGATTACGTTTCACTATTTGCCAGTCTATTAGCAAATAACGTTTGTTTATTGTTATTTTCTTATCTCATGATAGCAATTTAAGTATTTTTTAACTGTACGTACCCCTTATCTCGCTTGTTTTAAACTATAGAACAAATGTATAGATTGATATTGAAGATAAAACCAGTATTTATGTGCAGAAAACTGTAACTACTATCTTTTAATGGTTGAATAAAAATGAATCTTATAATTCACTACTTCTGGTTCCTCACATAGTCAATTACACTAGGGTAGAATACGAATCTAATGATATTCACACTTTTTATTTTTTATGAAGCCGGCAATAGCACAGACAAACTTACATACGCATGAACTCCGTGCTCTGTAGCGCAGTGGTTAACACGCCAGCCTGTTCTTCCCGTTCTTCCCAAGGGTTCCCGGGTTCAATCCCTGGCCAGGTCATGATGGCATGGTCATGAAAACCTATATTTTTAGATTGACCTGGGTCTTTGATGTTTATTTATAAAGTATTTATTTTAAAATATAGTATTGTTGTGTAGTATCCTACAACACAAGTTCACAACTTACTGTGGGGCTGGCTCAATTTGTGTGATTTGTCCATATATATTTCATCATCCCTTTTTAGTCTCCACTACAGGAGCACGACCCTCTCTTGTACTACTTGTCAGAGTTCTTGGCCAGAGCAGCCAGAGGACTTGGCCTACACTCTCCACTCTGGCCAGGCAGGTTGGAGAGGTCTCACAGATGTTTATAAGCTTTGTTTAACTTGTATTTCCTAAGTCGCCTTGAAGACATCCGCAAGATATATTTACATTTATTAAAAAAAAGAAAATCATTGCCTAACAAAACCTTTTTTCCAGTATCTGCACCTGGCATTAGTAAGACGAACATTCCAGTTAGAAATAGCAAGAAGTTTATCCCAGAAAATGAGCACTAAAAGAATAGCTGTTTGTCAGATGACGTCAGGAGCAGATAAGGCTGCCAACTTGCAAGTAGTCAGTCAATTAGTTAGCGATGCTGCTAAGGAGAATGTCCAGGTGATCAATACAGTACCATGGTATCATCTAATATATCTCATATGTATGTCGTAATGAGCGATAACTAAACGATAATCAAACAATAAAAATTGTCAATTGATTTTATTAGTACTAAGTTTGATTGTAAAGCGGGGGGGCGAACGGCCGTGACGTCACTGACGTCACGTGGGCAGAGTCGGTTCGTCTACCGATTATTAAAATCGGAAATTGTTATTATTCTAAATTAAGAATAAACTCAGTATAATTAACTGACTCTTTAAATCTCGAGTACCTACGCCATGGATCCTGTACCACCAAACCGCGAGGACGACGCAGCGATCGCTCACGTGTCGTTTACGCCGACATGTATATAAGCCTTCTTTTGGACATAACTCCTTCAATTCTCGTATATTGCCTTCTTCTTCCACTTTTGTGTGTCCCTTTGCCAGGTAGCGAAGGCCTCCAGTCTTCTCCATTCTGACCTTTCTATGGCCTTCATATGACATTTCATACAAACAACAGTTTTTAATTTTGTTTCTATAGTTTGTATATTGTTAATTTAGTTTTTATTTGTTCACGAATACCGGAAGGTTAATTGTAATGGCTTTACATTTTATGTGAATAAAAATATGAGTATGAGTATGTATATTTGACAGCAAACAAGCAGACGCCCATGGAACATCTGCATCACTAGAGAAGGTGCTGATGCATTGCAGACTCTTAACCTTTAGACTGTTGGAGCGGGCGTCGTTTTAAATATTTTACTATTGTGTCTCGTATTGTGAGAGTCAAAGGGATAATATACTTGTAAACACCCCTTTTGCAGACCCCAAGTCATACCACACAGGGAAAGTTGAACTGCAACTATACACATAAGGTTTTTTTAAGATTACATGCTATATGTGAGAGATATTCATACTAGAACTATGTGGCGCAGTGGTTGACACGCTAGCCTGCGACAAGAGGGTGCCCTGGTTCGATCCCCAGTCAGGTCAAGATGGAAAATGATCTTTTTCAGATTACGGTCTTGGATGTTTATCTATACATATATGTATTTGTTATAAAAAACTAGTATAAGACTCTAAGACTTTCTTTTTTCTCCTTCAACAGCCTATCGCTATTTTTGACGTGATTACATCTTTATATCGATTTGCATGCACGTAAAGCTGTCCCGTTCCGTGTTCAGCAAGAGCATTTTTGCTTTTTACAGATGGTGTTCTTTCCCGAAGCTTGCGACTACATCTGTGATAACAAGAAGGATGTTGTGGCTCAGGCAGAGTCTATCATGACAGGTTATACCGTTGGGAAGTACAAGGAGTTAGCCGTTAAGCATAACGTTTGGTTATCTATGGGAGGAGTACATGAGACGGTATGTGTAGTATCAATATTCCATCATCATTTATATGTCAGCCGTAGGAAGTCCACTGCTGGACATAGGCCTCTTCTAAAGATTTGCAAAATTAGCGCTCGGAAGCAACCTGCGACCTTTTGTCGGAAGGCACGTTAAGCCGTTGGTCCGGGCTGCCATCTAGCAGTCGTTAAAAAAAAGAACCACGTCAGAGGCCGAGAGGCGGTTCCGAAGAACTTTGACACCAGAGTGTACATGGTCGATTGAATGTGGCACCTACTCGAGATGACGATGACCGTTTCGTCAATGGGCATTGGGCGTCCAACGCTTTGCTTGCCAGTACTGATCGCCATTTGAGAACCTTTCTGCCCCATTGGCAATAGGTTCTATGCGCTATGTGCCCCGCCCACTACCTGTTCAAACTGGTAATCGCTGAGCTATGTCAGTGACTTTTGTTCTTCTATGGATCTCCTCATTTCTGATTTGGTCTCGTAGAGAAACATCAAGAATAGGCTTCCCCATAGCTCTTCGAGAGACCTTGACCTTTCTAATGAGGCCTATAGTAAGAGACGCCAATTGCTTCTTTGCCGCCTGGGCAGGCCTGTCTCACTCTCCGTGTCGGTATCGAAAACACCTAAGCGCGGCTACACCTTCGAAGGGGAACACTGAACAAATCCAGTAGGAACGACACGCGTTTAGTCACATGTGTTCACCGTCTTCAACGAATTATGAATGGTTTGTACAGAGCTTATAAGTATAAAATTGGCTTGGTATCTAAACTAAAAGGTGCTGCGTTCTGACGCGAGCAAAATACATCGTATCGCTTACTACATTGAGTTGATATTTCTTTGAATACCTTTGCAGAGTGCGACTTCTGTACTTAAGTACTAGTCTGGGGCACACCTACTGGCGCATGCCACGCCACTTAATATAAGAAACTTCATGAGAGCTAAATACCTCAGAAATTATCTCAAAATGTAATCACTGTATCTTTCGGAAGGAGTAAGGTTATCACGTAAATAAAACTATCGTCCGTAAACCGACTTTACAGACAGCCAATTTTTTTTCAGGATGAAAAAAACCCTACAAAGACGTTCAACACTCACATCATAATAGACAACAAAGGTGAAATAGTTCAGTCGTACAGAAAACTCCACCTTTTTGACGTGGAGATCCCGGAAAAAGGAGTGAGGTTGAAGGAGAGTGACTCTTGTTCGGCTGGGGGCGAGATTGTCACCCCTGTAGACACACCAGTGGGGAGGGTTGGTTCGTGTTTACACTAGATTTTTTTTCAATACAAATTTATCATCATTCCAGTCGTTAGAAGTTTTTTTTTATGTATATTTGACGGCAAATGAGCAGACGAGCCACCTGATGGAAAGTGGGCACCGTCGTCCATGGACATCTGCAACACCAGAGGAGCTGCTGATGCGTTGCCGATTCTTAAGATACCTGTGAAAACGCCTTTTGAAGGACCTCGAGTCATAGCACACAGGGAAAACCTCGGGAGGGAGTCCATTCCACAATCTTGCTGTACAAGGAAAAAAACCACGAGACGTGGATAAAGGCCTCTCACAAAGATTTTTTGTTCCATGAGAGGATATTGCCATACTCTGCACTCTTGGCAGGCGGGTTGGCGAGCACAGTTCCTTTGGCTTCTTGTGCTTCCGACGCTGCTGCCCATCGGAAGCATTTTTAAGCTGGGAAGAATAGGAATTTACTGGATTTGGGAAGGCAATGGCGAAGTCCGTGGCGCAGTGGTTAACACGCCAGCCTGCGACACAAGGGTGCCCGGGTTTGATCCCCGGTCAGGTCAAGATGGAAAATGATCTTTTTCAGATTATATCGTTGAGTTAGTATCCCATAACACAAGTCTTGAACTTACTTTGGTGCTAGCTCAATCTGTGTGATTTGTCCGTATTATTTATTTATTATTTACTAGCTTTCGCCCGCGGCTCTGCCCGCGTCAATGTCGATCCCTCAGGAATAGTACTTTTTCCCGGGATAAAAGGCCTATGTCCTTCTCCGTACTCCAGAGAATTTGTATGCAAAATTTCATGATGATCGGTTCAGTAGTTACGCCGTGAAAGCGTAACAAACAAACAATCAAATAAACAAACAAACAAACTCACTTTCGCATTTATAATATTAGTAAGGATAAGGATTTATTGGAGGTTGTTCGGTTCGAACCTCACATTCTTGTAATTTGTTAATTCAGCTATTCTGCGCGCCGCGTGCGCTTTTACATTTTAAAGCAAAATTCAGTTCACGTTTCACCGCCGTCGTGTACTCATGTATCATCCCTAAAATTGTATCATTTTCGCGTAGTTTCCAGTCGCAATAAACTCAATTATTATCAATACCATCTTTCAATTATCTCAACTAAAGGCGGCCCAGACAGAGGTATTGGGATATTACTCACTCATATGAAACGGAAAAGCGAGCAGTTTGGAAGGCCGGGCGTGCGTACCCGATGCCTTACCTGCAACCGCCGGACAGACAGCTGAGGATGACACCCTGACCTTATAAATATAATATAAAATATAAATATATACGGACAAATCACACAGATTAAGCTAGCCCCAAAGTAAGTTCGAGACTTGTGTTATGGGATACTAACTCAACGATACTATATTTTATAACAAATACATATATAGATACACATCCAAGACCCAGGCCAATCTGAAAAAGATCATTTTCCATCTTGACCTGGCCGGGGATTGAACCCGGTCACTCCGTGTCGCAGGCAGGCGTGTTGACCGCTGCGCCACGGAGCTAGTCTTATTCATACAAAATAAACGTTTGCAATACTAGCTGTCGCACGCGGCTCCACTCACCTCAATGAGACGACTTAGGAAATACAAAGCTCATAAACATCAATGAGACCTCTCTAACCCGTCTGGCCAGCGAGGAGAGTGTAGGCCAAATCCTCTGTCTGCTCTGGCCAAGTTTGTCTCCGGTAGTATAGAGAGGATCATGCTCCTGCAGTGGAGATCAAAAAGACCTGATGATGATGATGATGACGATGACATATTCACAAACTTTCGCGTTTATATAATACTAGCTTTCGCCCGCGGCTCCGCCCGCGTCAATGTCGATCCCTCGGGAATAGTACTTTTTCCCGGGATAAAAGGTAGCCTATATCCTTCTCCGTACTCCAGAGAACTTGTATGCAAAATTTCATGATGATCGGTTCAGTAGTTACGGCGTGAAAGCGTAACAAACAAACAAACTCACTTTCGCATTTATAATATTAGTAAGGATATAATATTAAGTAAGGTTATGTGAATATTTTTCAGGATTGGGTATATGCTATGACATGAGGTTTCCAGAGATGAGTACATATTTGTCTGTCATGGGTGCCGATATATTGACATACCCATCAGCGTTCACACAGGCCACGGGAATGGCGCATTGGCATGTATTACTCAGGTATACATTATGTTATAATAAAGAAGAACCTGTCCCTTTGAAGGTGTGAATCAGCCCGTCGATATGATCAAGTTTCACAATCAGAAAGAAGGACCAGCCTCCGTGGTCCAGTGGTTAAGGCGTTTGCCTTGTGCCTGTTGACTCGGGGGTCGTGGGTTCGATTCCCACCGGAAGCATACCTTGTTTAGTTGTTTCCAGTTTGGTTAGGACATTGCAGGCTTGAATCACCTGATTGTCTGATAATAAAGATGATTCCGTGCTTCGGAAGGCACGTTAAGCCGGTGGTCCCGGCTGCCATCTGGTAGTCGTTAAAGGAACCACTTTAGAGGCCGAGAGGCGGTTCCGAAGAACTCTGACACCAGGGTGTGCATGGTTGATTGACCGTGACACCTACTTGAAATGATGATGATGACAATCAGAATCAGAATCAATTATTCCAAAAAATATGGTAGTGTGATAACAGTCATGGTGTTGCAAGTTTGTGTTGTTTGTACACATATTCTGCCGTTAAAGGCGTAGGCATTTTAATTATTAAATAATGTATATCTAATTAATTATACATATTTTTAATTAAATTAATTACAATTATATTGTTACAATGTTCAGTTTATCACCACTGGATCGTCAGGATGATTGAAACATTTTATTAAATTTATAATAACAATTACTAACGTAACGGAATTAACTAATGTTTTTTCCTTTAGGATCAAAGCTGGGAACTCATAAACACATTTATTTTTTACTAGCTTTCGCCCGCGGCTCCGCCCGCGTCAATGTCGATCCCTCGGGAATAGTACTTTTTCCCGGGATAAAAGGTAGCCTATGTCCTTCTCCGTACTCCAGAGAACTTGTATGCTAAATTTCATGATGATCGGTTTAGTAATTACGGCGTGAAAGCGTAACAAACGAACGAACAAACAAATAAACAAACTCACTTTCGCATTTATAATATTATTAAGGATAAGGATTAATAACGTAACGGAATTTACTAATGTATTTTCCTTTAGGATCAAAGCTGGGAACTCATACACACATTATTTTTTTATTTAGAAGGAAAATTCCAAATTGACCCCATTGAAATTTCATCAAAATCAAGTCAGCAGCATGGTTGAAGTAATTTTAAGGGTTCCATAGTATTTGTTGGCAACACCAACATGTAATTGTCTATGTAACAACTGTTTCCTGTTCCGACTTAATGGCCGTAGCGAATACACGTACTTTCGCCTCCGGACCTATTTTAATTATCACCAGCCCTTAATTATACAGTCAACCAATCAATTTTAGCCAATTTTATACAGTATTACATAGTATTACGTCTTTTCCCTTGCGGGGTAGACAGAGCCCAGATCTTTAAGACCTAAACCCTGCGTTTAGCATTATGGTGGGCGTAAGGTGGAAAATTAAATCAAAATAGTGATGTAGCCGTATCATTTTGCCCATTCCCTCGATCGGCTTTTACGATCTGCGCGGGAAGGAAGCAGCTGGTACACTCTTACGTTTTTTCTTTTCTCCCAGACCAGCATGGAAGAATTTTAAGAGTTCCGTACTTCAAAAGGACTGTCCGTACCCATCTGTCTGTTTGTCAAGACTCTTTTTCTCAGGAACGGGTGTAGGTATCATGCTAAAATTCATATCAAATACTCATGTCCACTGTCCCTTGGAGCTATGAAAATAATCAAACTTCTGAGCCAACGCAATCAAAAGATATAGCCGTTTATGCCGCAAATTTTCCTACAGGGTATTTCCCGTGAACTCAGAATCTTGACATTTGGTACGAAGTAACTTCTTATAGTACAAATCATATAATAAAAATATTTTTAATATTTAAATGTTTAAACTTATTATAGATAATGCCCTTCGGCCGCGAGTCCGATCCGCACTTGGCGGTTTTTGTTTGTATCTAAAACATTATCTAACAATATGAATCTGTGTTACTTGAAAATAAATGATTATTATCAATTATTTATTGTTTCTCTTGATGATGACTTTATATGTAATGGAGGGAAAGAGGGAGGCCTTTGCCAGCGTGTCCCACTGCTGGGCAAAGGCCTCCCCTTTTTGTTTCCAGTCATCCCTATCGCGTGCAATAATTTACCAGCCACTTATAAATGCATCCAGGTCATCGCGCCATTTCCTTTTAGGTCTGCCACATTTTCAGCGGCCATCCGGTCCCCACATGGTGGCCACCTTTAGGTATATGTAACTAGCTGTGCCCGAGACTTTGTCCGCCGCAATATCTGTTATTGTGATTAATTAGTATAGATGAATAATTTTCCCCGTTTTCAAAACATTTTTATTGATGCTTCACTCCTATTGTTTGCAGCGTGATGCCTAAAGCCTTCTTTAATAAATGGACTATCCAACACAAAAATAATTTTCCAATTTGAACCAGTAGTTCCTGAGATTAGATCATTAAAACAAACAAACAAACTCTTCAGCTTCATAATATTATAAGTATAGATAATGGTACGGAAATCTTCGGACGCGAGTCCGACTCGCACTTGGCCGGTTTTTCCATGTTAGATACAAACATTATCAATGATTTATAGTTTTCTTGATGATGACTTTATATGTAATAAAAAAAACAAATTTTAGATCAAGAGCAATAGAAAACCAATGCTACGTCATCGCAGCAGCCCAAACGGGCCAACACAACGCCAAAAGGAAATCATACGGCCATGCGCTATGCGTGGACCCGTGGGGGACTGTCCTAGCTGATTGCGAGAATGACATTGGCTACAAAGTCGCAGAGATTTCTCCTGAAACCATCGCAAGGGTTAGGAGAGATATGCCTGTGTTCACACATAGAAGGTAAGTACATCTATCTGAATTTCCCGTCTCCCATTTCCCTAAACGCGTTTCCCATATCCTATTACCCTTCTCCCATATAGATTATCGTTGTAGTATTTACGTTTCGTACTTCTATTTAGTCATACGCTTTGCGTAGACATCTGGGGATGAGTTTCAAAGAAGCGGAGATATCGTCAGGAACTTTAGCTCAAGTTAGGAGAGATATTCCTGTATTTACACATAGAAGTTAAGTACGGATCTATCTTAATTTCCCGTCTCCCATTTCCCAATTCCCATTTCCCTAAACGCGTTTCCCATATCCCATTATTTGTCTCCCATATAGAGTTGTCAAAATCTCATGGCTATGCGTAGGCTTCTGGGGGACGGTGCTAGCATATAGATAACAGATATCGCCGGAAACTTTATTCCAAGTTAAGTTACATGCCTCTGTATGAACATAGACGGTTAGCACAGATCCATCTCACTTCTCCCATTTCCCGTTTCTTATTTCCTTAAACAAATGGGAAACGGGGTTTCCCATTTTCGGAAATAAGTTGTTGCAATGGACCTTGTACATTTCTCTACTGATTTTCAACGCCTTACAAAATCTCATGTTCAAGCGCTATGCTTGAGGGAAACTACTAGCTGTTTGTAAAAACCATATATTGATTTGAAAATAGCTGAGATAGAGAGCGAGTGCATGAAAACCATAGAGCGAGTTAAGAGGGACATGCCTGTGTTTACATATAATAAAGCTTTATATATAAAAAATCTCTATTTTGGCCGGCTTATACGCTTACAGGCCCAGGGATTAGTAACAATGGTACTTATTCTAAGTTAGTAATGAAACCTACATTTTTACTTATACTTATAAAACAGAAATATAGACGTACCACCACCACTTAACGTTTTAAAAGAATCTTCCTGCCACGTACGACCGAACTGTGGAATCATCTTACACCATTGAACCTTCAAAAAACGAGTCTTACGTTTTCTTGAACGCCAGTAACGCTCTTCCCACCCCTGATGTTGCAGTTGCATGGGCAGCTTACTCTTTGCCGTCCTAAATAAAAAAGACGGTAAGTCAAAATCTGTTTCCCATCACTCATTTCCAATTGCAATTTCTCCCATTTCCCATTTCAAGTCTCCCATTTCCCAACTGTCACTTCGTATTTCCTATTTCTAAACTCCAAATTACACATATCTCATTTCCCATCTCCCATATCCTATTTCCCATATTCTTATGTATGAATATCCTAGGAATATATTTTCATAGCCCCATTTTATTTAGTTTCTTATTCTTTCCTTTTCAGACGAGACGTATATTCCCTCTACACGCTAAGTCTCCGCAAGAACCAGCTTCCGGAACACTCGAAGCAACCGTCAGTCGAAACAAGCCAACCGGAAACGTCCGTCTTGGACATCCGACAGTCCGGCGGGGCGGAGAACGTGTTCGGACACGTCCGGGTGCCGGAATCCTGTGTGTTTTATAAGTCTAAGCTTAGCTATGCTTTTGTCAACCTAAGGTTAGTAGTTTGAAGATAATTTTTATAATGTTTTGGGATGGTTGATTTAGTTACGTAATACCACGTTCGATGGCGCAGAATACCGCAACCTACCGCCGACTCAAAAATAATGAAATCATCAGTTAAATAACAAACTTAGGAATAAGTTCATAAGCACTGAATTAGAAAAACTATGGAAGCAGCATTGCGCTCAAAAACGAACACCACAGAAAGCGGGCGGGGCTTAAAAAGTATATCTGTTCGCGAACTAGTCTGCCGCGCGCTCCGTGACGCAAGGACGCGTCGATAAAAGCATTGAACGACATATTTTTTCTGAACATCGGCGAAATCTTACCGAATTAAGAAAAAAAATACTTGTGCAGTAAAGTGGTGCAGAAAACGCAAGGAAAGACGGAAAAATTACACTGGTGTAACTTATCATAGCAAGCGAGGCAAACTGTAGCCTACCTACCTCCGCTATGTTTACACCATAGCGTTCATTAGATTGTTGACACCGCCCAGTGACCTTGACGCGGCCAATCGCAAACTAGCTTCGTCTATGAGTGCGCAAGTTTTTCGTTGTGATTTAAGTTTGTTTGCGTAAATGGGACTGATATTGAATCGTTAGTTGTATGAGAGTTATGCTTCCATAGCTTTTCTAATTCAATGTTCATAAGATGTGAAATACAAAAACAACAAGACGCGTGCTGTCTCGCTTTTTTTTCTTGTACGGCGCGGCAACGAACTCCAGACATGGCGCAAACGCATCAGCCAATAGGTTGGTTGCATCAGGTACTGCGCCCGGTCTCCTATTCTTGTCCCCTATTCATCCGAGGGAGTAGTATCCCAATACGCCACTGCCATTCCTGCGATGTGATAGACCGAAACTAGTCGGCATTAATAAATTTAATAAATAATTTAATTTATTCATGCTTTATTAATTTATTAAATTATTTTATAAATTTAAAATAATTTAATAAATTAAGAAATAAAATATGGTGAAATTGAAAACTTGAACCAGCGACCTAGCTCTTTGTACGACCTACGCTCTGCCATCTAAACTACTGCACAATTTAATCTGGCGCAGTGGTCGTGAGTATTAATAGCGCTTACGTAAGTTAAGCAACCCTAGCCGCAGTCCCGACTGTGATGGGTGACCGCAAGTACAAACAATTCTCGAGCTCTTCCATGCTTCGGAATGTACGTTAAGCCGTTGGTCCCGGCTGTCATCCTTGGCAGTCGTTAATGTATGTCAGATGGCTTTAGGCAGCTTGAGAAATCTGACACTAGTGTTAGCCACTTACACACACGAAAAACAAAGAACAACTTCGCGTAAGATTTAATATTATTCAGTTTCTATGTTTTTTTAACAGATGCGTGATCCCAGGTCACGTTTTAGTGGCCCCGATCCGCAGCGCTGAGAGGAATCAGGACTTGACCGAAGAAGAGGCGGAGGACTTCTTCAAGACTATCAGATTAGTACAACGGGTAAGGAAAGCTTGTGCCGTGCGGTTTCTGACTAGAATCATAGAATAAGTATAAAACTATTTTTTTTATGGTATAGGACGGCAAATGAGCAAGCGAGTCACCTGATGGTAAGCGACATGGCTGCCCATGGACAACTACAACACCAGGGTGTAACAGGAGCGTTGCCGGCCTTTCAAGGAGTTGGAGAAAGGACATGGGGGGAGGATGGGCCTCCGGCTCTCTCACTCACCGAACGAAGCATAGAAGCGGTAAAGCTTCTACTCAAACGTTGATTTTCTGTGAGAGTGTGGTACTTCCCCGGACGAGCCGGCCCATTCATGCTACTAGCAAAAATGATTTTTGCCGGTAGCGTGGCTCCACCACAACTGAAACTAGTTTACGTACAGAAGTCGTCTGCAAAGGTATTCAAAGAAATATCAAGTCAATGTAGTTTTTGGTCCTGGGTTTGAACCCCCGTCAAGTCAAGATGAAAAACCTTTTCAGACTGACCTGGGTCTTGGATGTTTATCTTTCATCATCATCAGGTCTTTTTAGTCTCCACAGCATGACCCTCTCTGTACTACCGGAGCCATACTTGGCCAGAGCAGACAGAGGATTTGGCCTACACTCTCCTCGCTGGCCAGACGGGTTGGAGAGGTCTCATTGATGTTTATGAGCTTTGTTTAGCTTGTATTTCCTAAGTCGCCTTCTACGACAACCACGGAAAGACTTGCAGTGGTCCTGTTCTATTTTGCCGGATACCACACGGCGATTTTTATCTAATAAGTATCTATTAAAATATGGTATCGTTGAGTTAGTATCCTACGACACAAGTTCACAACTTACTGTGGGGTTAGCTTAATCTTTGTGATTTGTCCCTATATATTAAACTAGCTTTCACCCACGGCTCCGCCCGCGTCAGTATCGATCCCTCGGGAACAGTACTTTTCCCGGGATAAAATGTACTCTATGTCCTTCTCTGTACCCCAGACACCGGGTATGCAACATTTCATGACGATCGGTTTAGTAGATAGAGCGTGAAGACGTCATAAACAGACAAATTCGCATTTATAACGTTAGAGTCTAATCCTTACTTCTTTATCCTTATCCTTACTAGTCCTTATCCTTACTTCCTTATTCTTATCCTTATTTCCTTACTAATATTATAAATGCGAAAGTGAGTTTGTTTGTTTATTTATTTGTTTGTTTGTTACGTTTTCACGCCGTAACTACTAAACAGATCATCATGAAATTTTGCATACAAGTTCTCTGGAGTACGGAGAAGGACGTAGGCTACTTTTCATCCCGGGAAATTCGACATTGAAGCGGGTGGAGCCGCGGGCGAAAGCTAGTAATTAAATTAATATTAAAGGGGGGCTCCCATACTACAGACATGATTTTTTTGCCGTTTTTATAGAAAACGATACGGAACCCTTCGTGCGCGAGTCCGACTCGCACTTGGCCGGTTTTTTATATTTTTTGACATGATAACGTTTTATAAATCGATGACGCACAAAGATGCGAGTTTACCAACGATAATTTTACGTGACAACGGTGGAAGAAAGTTAGATGTGTCACAAGCCGAACGCTTAGGCCGATCGTGCCTCTCTATCACTTGTTCCGCGCTCTCGCTTGCACACGAGGCGGCTTTCTTGCGTGTAGCCGTAGTTTATCGTGATAAGATCGTTATCACGTAAAAAAATCGCTTTCTCTCTCATTCATAATATTTGTTGGTTTCAGTTAATGGAGAAGGTGCAAAACACACAATCTTGTACCGTGACGATACAGGACGGAACTGACGCAGGACAAACAGTCAAGGTATGTTGTTAATCATCATCATTACAGCCGTAAGAAGTCCACGCTGGACAAAGGCTTTCCCGAGGATTCTTCGTTTCATACATACATACATACATACATACATACATACATATTATCACGCCTGTTTCTCATGGGGAATAGGCAGAGACTATGGATCTCCACTTGCAACGATCCTGACATATATCTCTAGCTTCATCATCATATCAGCCGCAAGTTCACTGCTGGACATATGCCTCCCCCAAGGATTTCCAATACGACCGGTTGGAAGCGGCCTGCATCCAGCGTCTTCCTGCGACCTGAGTCAGGTCATCCGACCATCTGGTCGGTGGATGTCCGACGCTGCGCTTGCCGGTACGTGGTCGCCATTCGAGAACCCTTCTGCCTCATCGGCCATCGGTTCTGCGCGCTATGTGCTCCAGCTTCGTCTACACTCATTACTCTCCTCAAACATGCTCTACGGTTTTGGGTACTTCTAACAGCTCCTTTTTTAAGAACGTCTGCAATCTGATCGCAGTACGATCGACGAGGTCGACCCTGAACATTATTCCCATTCACACTGGCTCTTCTTTCCATGGGAGGATATTGCCATACTCACTACGCTTGGCAGGTGGGTCGGCGAGCGCAGTTTCTTTGGCTTCTTGTGCTTCCGACGCTGCTGCCCATCGGAGAAATTTTTAAGCTGGGGAGGGGTTAACTGCCGTGGTCCAGTGGTTAAGGCGTTTGCCTGTAGACCCGGGGGTTGTGGGTTCGTTTCCCACAGGACGCATACTTTGTTTTGTTGTTTCCAGTTTGGTTAGGACATTGCAGGCTTGAGTCACCTGATTGTCTGATAATAAAGATGATTCCGTGCTTCGGAAGGCACGTTAAGCCGTTGGTCCCGGCCGCCATCTGGTAGTCCTTAAAGGAACCACGTCAGAGGCCGAGAGGCGGTTCCGAAGAACTTTGACACCAGGGTGTGCATGGTCGTTTGACCGTGACACCTACACGAAATGAATGAAAGCTGGGGAGGGATAGGGATTTGTTGGATTTGGGAAGGGAATGAAGGTATGGGGATACTACTCTTCTAAGCTGGTCTGGGAGAAAAGAAAAAACGTAGAATGTGCCAGCTGCTTCTCTTCCCGCGCAGATCGTAAAAGTCTATCGAGGGATTGGGCTAAAATCTGCGGAATTATGTCAATAGACGATGCGGCTAGCAACCCATCACTATTTTAATTCCGTTTTCTATCTACACGCCCCCCAACATGCTAAATGTGGCCATAAGGTCTTATAGACCTAGGCTCTGTCTACCCCTCAAGGGAAAAAGACGTGTAACTATGTATGTGTGTATGTATGGGATAGTACTCACTCAGATGAATGGGGGAAAAGCGAGTAGCAGCTCGGGAGGCCGGGCGCCATACCCGATGCCATACCTGCTGCACCGGACAGGTTACGTTAGTCCAAAATTCCCCCAACTATGCATCATTTCTTCTATCTTCTTCAGCCCATTGTCACCCAATGCTGAGTGTAGGCCTCTTATAATGCACGCCATTCTCTTTGGTCGTGCGCTTTTCTCATCCATCTTTTTCCAGCAATTTTGACCAGATCAGAATTTCTTGTATCCAAGGCTGTATCTCCAGTCGAAGCGGTTGAACGCCGGGAGAGAATTAAAGTTGATTTTATTTAACTACTAGCTTTCGCCCGCGGCTCCGCCCGCGTCAATGTCGATCCCTCGGGAATAGTAGTTTTTTCCCGGGATAAAAGGTAGCCTATGTCCTTCTCTGTACTCCAGAGAACTTGTATGCAAAATTTCATGATGATCGGTTCAGTAGTTACGGCGTGAAAGCGTAACAAACAAACAAACAAACAAACAAACAAACAAACTCACTTTCGCATTTATAATATTAGTAAGTAAGTAAGGATGGATTCTTTAACTTTAGTTTTTGCACCTCCTTCTACATTTTGCTCTAAGCGTAACCTGACCCGTTTTCTCAGGAACGCGTAGAGGTATCAACATTGAATTAGAAAAACTATGGAAGCAGCATTGCGCTCAAAAACTGACACCACGCAAAGTATATCAAAGCGGGCGGGGCTTAAAAAGTATATCTGTTCGCAAACTAGTCTGCCCGCGCTCCGTGACGTAAGGACGCGTCGATAAAAGCATTTAACGATATATTTATTGTGAATATCGGCGAAATCTTAACGAATTAAGATAAAAATGACTTCTTGTGTCGTAACGTGGTGCAGGAAACGCAAGGAAAGACGGAAAAGTGACACTGTAGTAACTTATCATAGCGAGTGAGGCGAGCTGCTGTCGCGAGCGATGTCTACCTACCTCCGCTATGTTGACAGCATAGCGTTCATTATAAAGCACTGCCTCGTGACCTTGACGCGGCCAATCGCAAACTATATTCGTCTCTGAGTGCGTAAGTTTTTCATTGTGATTTGAGTTAAGTTTGTTTGCGTAAATGGGACTGCTGTCCCTTGGAGTCGTAAAAAAATCAAACTTTTAAACAAACGCAATCATAAGATACAGCTGGTTATGCTGAAAATTTTCGTGTTTTTTCAATATTCGTAAGGGAGTCAAAACCTACAGGGTACTTCACGTGAACTCAGAATCTTGAAATTTGGTACGAAGCAACGTCTTATAGCACAGGGAAAAATTGCGAAAAGTATAAATTTTTAGTTACATCACATAATAAATTTTTTTTTAATAATTTTTCGACACTCTCAAGGGAATCAAAACCTATAGTGTACTTCCCGGGAACTCAGAATCTTGAAGTACCAAGCAACGTACTTCAAGATTCTGAGCCTTATCATATTGTTGCCTTATTAGATACTGGCCTTGAACATATTGTTTACGCCAGTGTCTACCGTTCGCATAGCGGAGATTCTGAGACAACTCGGCTCATGGAATATCTCAGCGATGCTGCAGATAAGGTCCAGCAACGTTGTCCATCTTCGCAGTTGGTATTTCTGGGGGATTTTAACGCCCACCACGGAGAGTGTCTGTACCCGTACCAGGACACCGACCATGCTGGGAGAGAAACCTATAAGTTCGCAATGACTTACGGTCTCTCCCAACTTGTCAACGAGTCGACGCGCATTCCTGACGTAGCAGGCCACACTGCGTATTGCCTGGACCTTCTGCTGACAACCGATCCTGACAGGCATTCGGTGTCCGTATCACCACCGCTCGGGACATCGGATCACTGTGTGGTGAAATCTGTGCAGATTGGGATGAGATGCGACATTTTTTCGCATCTTATCCTTGGCGGCGGGTTTGCTTCTCTTCTAGGGATCCATCATGCTGCGCTGATGCTGTCTCGAGTGTGATATGTAAGGCAATGGAGTATTTTATTCCTTTTGCTGACGTCTCTCTTGAAACCAAAGCTCGCCCATGGTTCAATGCTGACTGCCTCTTAGCTGAAAGGCGTAAGCGGGAAGCATACTTGTCCTGGGCTGATGCCCGCAGAATCAAAGCTGATGATCTTTAAGACAGGAAGAGAGTGTATAACGCTGCTGCCAAGTCCTGCAAAAAGGTGTTCAGAAGAGCTCGTTTCGACCACGTTGGCCGTATTGGAGACAAGATAGCTTCCTGTCCCTCAGGAAGTAAAGCCTTCTGGTCTCTAGCCAAGTCAGTGGAGATGAACTTCTGTCGCCCATCGCTGCCACCATTGCAGAAACCTGACGGTTCTCTGGCCCATGGTGCAAAAGAGAAAGCAGACTTGTTTGCCAATCTATTTGCAGATAATTCGCGACTAGATAGTAACAATAAAAGCCCACCCCAGTTACCTTTGTTCGGCCCCAAGATGCGGGCCGCTTAAATCCACCAAAAAGAGGTACTTAAATGCATGCTAAACCTAGACGTGAATAAGGCTAGTGGACCCGATGGTATTTCAGCAGTGGTTCTGAAGCGCTGCGCACCCGAGTTGTTCCCTGTACTGACACGCCTCTAGAGACTGGCAAGGTCCCAAGATCCTGGAAGCTTGCCAATGTACAACCTGTACCTAAAAAGGGAAGTCGCTCCGACCCGGCCAATAATCGACCTGTTGCGATCACCTCCATATTCTGCAAGATTATGGAGCGAGTATTGAACAATCGTCTCCTGGCATACCTGGAAACCAACGAGCTCCTTAGTGACAACCAATATGGTTTTCGCAAGGGTCGCTCAACCGGTGACCTACTGGTATATGCCACTCACTTGTGGAGCGAAGCCTTGGAGGGTCACGGTGAGGCAATTACCGTTTCACTAGATATATCCAAGGCTTTTGACCGGGTCTGGCACGAAGCTATCCTCAGTAAGCTTCCAGCGTATGGTTCCAGAGGACCTTTGCAACTGGATATCCGATTTCCTAAGGGAACGGTCGATTCGAGTGGTCATGGATGGCTGCTCTTCCGACCTAATGGCTATTAATGCCGGGGTACCTCAGGGATCTGTTCTCTCTGCAACCTTGTTCCTGCTGCACATTAATGACCTCCTTAAGTATGGCATTATTGGCTATGCTGATGACAGCACCGTTGTAGAGAGTTATACGTCCAGTGCCAGTGCAAGTCCACAAGAAGTCCAGTCTCTGAGAGAGTCTATGATTGAACAGGTTAACTCGAAATTACAGAGGGTGTCCGATTGGGGAGACGCCAATCTTGTTAAGTTTAACCCGTCCAAAACACAGGCGTGTATCTTTTCCGCAAAAAAGAGTGCTTTCCCACTTGCACCCACTTTCCAAGGTGTTTCCTTGCCGTTAGTTGACCACCTTGGGCTTTTAGGCATGACAATCACGTCCGAACTAAGCTTCGGCCAACAGATTGAGTCGATGGTACTAACTGCTTCCAAGAAGTTGGGCATCATCTCAAAGGTTCGGCGGTACTTCAGCTCTGAACGGCTGCTTAATCTCTATACAGCCCAGGTTCGCTCTTGCATGGAGTACGGCAGTCACCTCTGGGATGGCTCAGCTAAATACCAGCTTGAAGCATTGGACTCTGTTGACCGAAGAGCCCGCAGGCTCATAAACAACGACGTGGTTTCAAATAGGAAATTGCAATCCCTGGAGCATCGCCGTAAAGTCGCTTGCCTATCGGTATTTTATAGGATCCATTTTGGAGAGTGTGCGAAAGCGCTCTTTGAGCTAGTTGAACCCTCGCCATTCCTCCATCGGACTACGAGGCGCAGACAGAAATTTCACCCTTTTATCGTTGGAATACCAAAGAGTCGAACTAAACGCTTTGACAGTTCCTTTTTGGTTCGAGTAGCCAAGGTGTGGAATGAACTGCCTGCGTCTATATTCCCAGACAAGTTCAGTCCCGGGACATTCAAAAGTAGAATAAATGGGTATCTCTTGGATAGGCATGTAACATCCTCGTCTTCATCGTCACTTACCATCAGGTGAGATGGGAGACAAATGATAATCCAATAATTAGTAAAAAAAAAAAAAAACATCTTATAGCACAGGTATAGGAAAAATTGCGAAAAGCATAAATTTTTAGTTACATCATGTAATAAAAATATTTTTATAATTTCAAACTTATTATATTAATGTACGGAACTCTTAGTGCGCGAGTCCGACTCGCACTTGGCCGGTTTTTTAGGAGACAAGCATATTATACTTGAAACTGATAATTATCCATTATAGAACTAAAACTAACTGCTTTCCCTCTATTTTTCATATTATTCGTGTTTTTGTTTACATTGTCATCGTATCTCTCTTTCGAGCCAATATCTTCTTCTGTAGAATCACTATCTCCGCTTGCGTCGTTTGGAGGTATAGATTTACATAGTACTTGATAGGCAGTTAGTATTAGAAACATAAGTAGGATGTGCTTCATCATTTTTAAGCACCGTCTGAAAATAAAAAAAGAAAAGAAAAAAAATAAAAAGAAAAAAAATATAAAAAGAAAAAAAATGGATGTCTGTAAAGTCGGTTTACGGACTATTATTTTACATGATAACGGTGGAATAGAGATAGATGCGTCACAAGCCGAACGCTTAGGCTGGACTTGCCTCTCTATCGCTTGTTTCGGGCTCTCGCTTGCACACGTAACGTGACACTATTAAACAACGGGTTGCACTCCGGGAGTACCGGCAGAAGTGAAAATTCCGCGCGGTAGAAAGAGAGGATATTACTTCCTCTCCTACGCCGCGCCGGCGGTCTCAGGTCACGTGTCTGTCTTATGAATATTCGATCAGGTCACGTGTCGTGACACGAGTTTAAACTTTTTTACCCATCCCAAAAAGTGCACAACGCCGATAAAGAAGTTTTCACTTCAAAAAACACTAGTGTCTTTGTGAGCTGTAGACCTCACGAGACTTACTCGTATCACACACACATCATCATCATCATCATCATCATCATCAGGTCTTTTTAGTCTCCACTGCAGGAGCATGACCCTCTCTGTACCACCGAGCCATACTTGGCCAGAGCAGACAGAGGATTTGGCCTACACTCTCCTCGCTGGTCAGACGGGTTGGAGAGGTCTCATTGATGTTTATGAGCTTTGTTTAGCTTGTTGTGTATATAACCTTGGTGCTAGAGAATCTCTTAGAGAATCGTTTAAAGATATAAATATTTTAACATTACCTTCTCGGTATATATTTGCAAATATTATGTTTGTGCGCCATAATCTTGATTTATATAAGAAAAATAGTGATATTCATGATCGAAACACGAGAAATAAAAATAAATTAGCTACACCAGTTTTGCAAATTGCAGAAAACTATGGATTCATTTCTGGGTCTAGGAGTATGCTTCTATAATAAAATTCCTGCAGAAATATTAGGTCTGCCTATACTTAAGTTTAAAGCGACTGTAAAAAACCAGTTAGTAAAAAAGGCATATTATTGCATTGCTGATTATATAATTGATAAAAATGCTTGGCAATTAATATAAATTTATTTGATGATATAATACATGTAAACAATGTAATCGGAGCCCTTCAGGCACATACAGTCTTATTATAAAACGAGGACTAACTTTAGTACCTGACTTAAACCATTATCCCTCCCAAACAAATTGACAATGACAGTTGACCAAACGTCAGAGTGAAAACTGTCGACTTATTTTGGTCGGATAATGGTTTAAACCAGGTACTAAAGTTAGTCCTTGTTTCATAATAAGACGGATAGGGACTAAGTCTGGATTAAGTTTCTTTCGGCGTATTCTTCTCACTAGTGGTCGTTGCGAAACGCTAGTAGTATTTCGATTTTGCATAAATTAAACAAAATATAATAAATTAAACAAAAGTTCAAAAAGAGATACATGTATCCAATTTTGAATAAAAATCTTTGACTTTTGTCTTTTTTTGACTTGTATTTCCCAATTCGCCTCTTACGAAATCCATGGGAGACTTGGAGTGGTCCTATTCTGCTTTGCCGGAAACCACACGGCTAACATCACACACGATACATACATAGTATCACGTCTTTTTCCCTTGCGGGGTAGACAGAGCCTAGGTCCTTATGGCCACATTTAGTATGTTGGAGGGCGTGTAGATGTAAAACCGAATCAAATACTGATGGGTTGGTAGCCGCATCCCCTATTGATTATTCCGCAGATTTTAGTCCAAACCCGCGATCGGCTTTTACGATGTGCGCGGGAAGAGAAGCATCTGGCTCATTCTATGTTTTTTTTATTTCTCTCAGACCAGCATGTAAAAGATAAGTTTTTACAAACTTTTATTTAGTTTGTCTGTAATCAAATTTTGCAAGTTAAATTCCCGGATCCACTTCCCGGTTACTGATTGAGCTGAAATTTTGCATGCATGTGTAAATCGAATGACAATACAATAATAAGGAATCGCTGCGCTGGTCTGATGATGGAGTCGGAAGGTGGCCATAGGAACTCTTAAACTAAACAAGGCACACCAATCGTGTTTGGGCTCATTTCATTTGTCTTGGAAAGCAATTTACAACGAATAATATGAAAAATAGAGGGAAAGCAGTTAGTTTTAGTTCTATAATGGATAATTATCAGTATCAAGTATAATATGCTTGTCTCCAAAAAACCGGCCAAGTGCGAGTCGGACTCGCGCACTAAGGGGTAATAAGTCTGAAATTATTAAAAATATTTTTATTACATGATGTAACTAAAAATTTATGCTTTTCGCAATTTTTCGTATACCTGTGCTATAAGACTATGTATGAAAAAACTTACCCAAATAACACAATTTAAACAATACAGTAACTTGACAATAAGTTTTCCTTTTAAAATCAGTTTATTCTACGAAGTAGATTATTCAATCACAAGCAGTCTTCTGTGCATTATTATCAGCTGTTTAGTCTTAAATATGCTTGTATGTGTGTCTGCTAATCTTTGGTTACTCAGAACTGAAAGGTTATCATTATTTTTATGTACTAATTACAGTTCATCATTTCGTGTAGATGACACGGTCAATCGACCATGCAAACCCTGGTGTCAGAATCCGTCGGCATAACGTGCCTTCCAAAGCACAGAATTATCTTTATTATCAGACGATCAGATGATTTAAACCAGCAATGTCCTAACCAAACTGAAAACAACTAAACAAAGTATGCTTCCCGTGGAACCCACGATCCTCGGGTCTACAGGCAAACGCCCTAACCACTGGACCACGGAGACAGTTTTACGAAATGTACTAAGAGTAAGGCCCAGTGCACACTTATACTTAGAATAAATCAATTTAAAATAAACCTTAACTGAAAGCCGCAATGCCCGCAATGTATTTTGAAGTAACGATTAAGACTTGACTAGCTCCGTGGCGTAGCGGTCTACACGCCAGCCTGCGACACGAGAGTGCCCGGGTTCGATCCCCGGCCAGGTCAAGATGGAAAATGATCTTTTCCAGATTGGCCTGGGTCTTGGATGTTTATCTATATATGTATCTGTTATAAAATATAGTATCGTTGAGTTAGTATCCCATAACACAAGTCTCGAACTTACTTTGGGGCTAGCTCAATCTGTGTGATTTGTCCGTATATATTTATTATTATTATTATCTGAGTGAGTAGTATCCCAATACCTATCATTCCCTTACCAAATCCAACAAATTCCTAGTCTTCCCCAGTTTGCGATTGGCAGCAGCGTAGGAAGCACAAGTAGCCAAAGAAACTCCGCCTACCAGGCGTGGTGAGCGTGGCAATATCGTCTCATGGAACGATGAATCCTTGAGAGAGGCCCTTGTCCAGCAGTGGACTTTTTGCCGCTGCGTGATGACTAAGATTTTGTGTAAAAATATTCCCCAGGAGAGTTGGCGGTAGGCGGCCAATCGATCGTAAAAAACGTTTGCTGAATCGTCTTCGGGAAAGATGTCTTAAGAGTTGACTGGATAGCCGCGCGGCCTTGGCGATGGACATCATCATCATCATCATAAAAGCCTTTCTTACGCCCACTGCTGAGCGTAGGCCTCTCCTCGCTTACGCCCCCACTTCGGTCCTGTGCTTCCCTCATTCAAGTACGACCCGCGAACTTAACTATGTCGTCACCCCATCTCATTGCTGAACGACCAACTACTCTATATTCTGTTCTAGGCCACCGCTCTGTCAATATCTTGCTCCACCTACCATCACTCCATCGGATATATTCCCGGGTAAGCTGTTTTACCTGCATGAAACGGGGGCGCTAGGCAAGCGAGCGAGAAGAAGCAACTATCATACCTAAATTCGGAGCATTATTCTACGCGCCTTCAACTTTCCGCAAGGGTCAAATCTTGGTCCAACGCTATTTATTAATTCGTTATACTTTCAAGATTTTGCGAATGGCATACTCGCCGACACTAAAAAGACTTACATACGAATTACATCTTCATCCCTTACGGTGTAGACAGAGCATTAACGTGATCATTGGCATGTAGGTGAAAAGCGGAATAAAAATAGTGAAGCGTATCCTCAGTTTTTCGTTTTTACAATCTTCACAGAAAGAAAATCATCTAGTAGTGGCGAGGTTTTTTCACAGAACATCACGAACTGTCCGATGAAAAGGAGGAATAATGATAAATAAACTACAAAATACTTGATAACTTTTTAATGAAATGTGTCACTTCTCTTATTGTTTTTCAGTTTTTGTTGAATGATAGTTATATAGTATAACTTCGAGTGGATACCCTTTAATAACTACTGTATGTGTGTCAATTACGTCCGTGGTGGATGGATCTATATCAGTTAGATCATTGGTATCGGCTGATTCTTGAAACTCTTCAGTTGATGAACTATCTGCATTGGGTATTGCTTTACTGTATGCTTGAGCCATGATTAGAAATACAAGTATAATGTGTTTCATCATTTTCGAAATAGTGAGTCTGAAAAAAAATTGTTGTTAAGTCGGTTTACGGATAATAATTTTACGTGATAACGGTCATCATCATCATTTCGAGTAGGTGACAAGGTCAACCGACCATGCACACCCTGGTGTCAGAGTTCTTCGGAACCGCCTCTCGGCCTCTGACGGGGTTCTTTAACGACTACCATATGGCAGACGTGATATTAGTAATTGTTGTTATAGCGGCAACAGAAATACATCATCTGTGAAAATTTTAACTGTCTCGCTATAAAGGTTCATGATATACAGCCTGGTGACAGACGGACGGACAGACAGATAGACAGACAGGTCCCGTTTTGACATTGCAGGCTTGAATCACCTGATTGCCTGATAATAAAGATGATTCCGTGCTTCGGAGGGCACGTTAAGCCGGTAGTCCCGGCTGCCATCTAGTAGTCGTTAAAGGAACCACGTCAGAGGCCGAGAGGCGGTTCCGAAGAACTCTGACACCAGGGTGTGCATGGTCGATTGACCGTGACACCTACTCGAAATGATGATGATGACGACTACCAGGACTCTAAGCCTTAGCGTGTCTTTCGAAGCACGTAGGAGCTCGAGATATTTGTATGCCATTTGTTGTTCCCCATTCCAGTGGGCACCACGCTCCGAGGATGCTTAACATGCGTAATGGGACCATAGGACAGTCAAGTCAAGACACATCAAACAATTTAACAAGTTAAATTGAATAGTTTAAGAGATACGAAGAACGAACATACAAAAATACATACATACATAGCGGCCAAAATCATAACCCTCCTTTTGGGTTCGTACTCGGGTAATAAATGAATAAACATTACTATTCTTTTGTGGGCAGTTGTGTAAAAAAATAAATTATTAACTTACCTAACTACTTCACTGTACTACTTTTCAAAACTCTATATACTTGCTTGCAGACCTTAACCAGTTATTTATGAAAACAATGGGTTTTAGCCCGAACCTTAGATTTTTCAATTAAAATTAATTCAGTAATAACAATGCGTACATACACAAATTATCACAGCAACTACTTTTATCAATTACTCTCGAACATGTGTTGTTTATCTCTGTTTATATTATTACTATATGAAGTGCGTATTGACCTTAACCCGGAGAAGGCTATGGCCCGGGACTAGGCTGTCAAGGGGGCGTTTTTTTTTTAAGACTTCTTATGCTGTTTCTCAAAGAAGGCTGGCGAATGTTATGCTCTAATTTTGATGTGTATAAAAATGTGTGTTGTTCAATCAGTTAGCGAACCTACTAATTTAAAAAAAAAAGACGCTGTTACATCTTTACTTATTAATCTATACTTCTATACTAATATTATAAAGCTGAAGAGTTTGTTTATTTGTATGTTTGTTTGAACGCGCTAATCTCAGGAACTACTGGTTCAAATTGGAAAATTCTTTTTGTGTTGGATAGTCCATTTATTGTGAAAGGCTTAAGGCTATTAAATATCATGCTGCGACCAATATGAGCTAAGCATCAATAAAAAATGTTTTGAAAACGGGGTAAAATTATTTATCTTTACTAATAAAAAACTAAGATAAAATAAGATTTACTTTATTTGGAGAAACCAATTACAGACTAACATACAAAGACACCAAAAATACTATACAATAACAGTACTTAATCACTAAATATTATGGATAAATTGGAGTAAAAACAATAAGGTTCTCCAAACATGGACCCAACTCAGAATTTGCTGGATGTTTAAGTCCAGCACTGGTCTTCCGTTGGGACCATATACGGTGCTATCTCGGACGCTCGTATAGCGTGCATGCGCCCTTTACTTATACATTAATCCATATGAATAAATAAAATAATTGTAAAAATAACTAACAAATATGATATATAGATAATATACTAGTAGGTACACACCTTAAGTGAGTGAACATGAAACAACAAATAAATAAAATATGATAAGAAAATAAAATTGAGTTTATAAAAAACAAAAACTAATTACGAGTAATCATAATAACAGAAATTGCCGCGGACGAAGTCGCGGGCAACAAGTACTAACGTATAGAACGGAAATTCGCACTGACCCCCGCGATATGGCTGCTTCGCTTCCCCGCTACCTCTCCCCCGTTCGCGGGTGTATTGGTTTGCTTTAAAAAATAGGGTTAGCTGCTACTGTCGCTAGTCGCACGCACCGCGACGTCTCTTATTCTTACGTTAGTATTTGAATTAATTCTGCGGTGGCGACCCTGATTGTTAACTCACACATTAACGTGTGTACGGATGTAAAGTTTCGTCGGTAGTAGTCGTTTGTTGTTTGTTGTAGAAATATATACCTCCGTACTGAGGTAGGACGATGCAGGAATGATTTTGCACGCTGGGGTTACATTGGTTTGGCGGAAGCGCAGTGTCAGTGTGGTCATGAATATCAAACCATGTTACACCTCTCGTGCCCTTCATGTCCCACTACCTGCACAAAAGCTGACCTTTGCAGAGCTTCAGAGAGAGCTATCAGGGTGGCGTCCTATTGAAAGGACAAAATATAGTTTTGAGCCAGCGACACGAATAGAAGAAGAGTAGAAATAGGCATAAATATTACTGTACTTGTATGAAGCGCCATACCTGTGATGATGATGATGATAACGATTTTAACGCTTATAAAATTATTTTTACACCTAACGCTTAGAAAACTTTACAGTTTTCATGTTCGCAGATAGACTAAGTTGGTATTTGTCTAGTAATAATATTTACGCGTATTAAGATATAAAAATTGTAAGTTCCTTTTTTCGCCACGCCTCTTCTTTGTTGAACAGTTTATAAGCTTTTGCATCACACCTGCTCTTAAGCGTTGTCAATAAATGCAAGCAAAGTGGGTTAGTTAGTCACTTCTATGACCACGAAAAAAATTTAATACTAGACTGCAAGATTTACGCGACAGCAAAACTCATACAGTAACTTTAGTTCCTGGTTTAAACCATTATCCGTCCAAAACAAATTGACAATGACAGTTGACTAAACGTCAAAGTGATAAATGTCGACTTATTTTGGTTGGATAATGGTTTAAACCGGGTACTAAAGTTAATCCTCGTTTTATAATAACACGGATAAGCTTTGATGCAATCCTTCGTAAAAAAAGCGGCATCAATGCTGCGCCGAATACGGGGCAGCTCTCACAGTGTTCTGAAGGCAATAGCCGACAGCGGGGACTGTCCGTTTGTTGGCCGTTTAATGCAGTCAACAATGTCACTAGTAGAATATAAAGTTCTAACACACCTACATATAAGTTTACTAACAAAAGAAATGAACTAAATAGTTGTCTGAAAATAATCATTTTTATTTTTATTACAGTGGGGGTCGTGCTCCTGTAGTGGAGACTAAAAAGACCTGATGATGATGATTTTTATTTTAATAAGCCCAGGGCGCCGTACGACAAAATACGTCACTTATGGGTTATCTTTATTCAGAGGCCGACCAGAGAATACATGAGTCGCACCAAACCTGGTAAACCCTCATTTTTCGCAACTTTTTGATAACCATATCTTGTTCTTTAAGTTACCGCTTAGCCACCAAGTTAAGCGGTCAAATAACTTAAAGCCAGTGAAATTAAATGAAATAATTTATTAATTTACATGAAACATGGTTAAAATGTGACAAACAAAAAACAGGGTCCGGCATCAAGATGGCATGTAAATATTTATGTCTTATGCCGAATTAAATTATGTTATTATATAACTAACAAATTTGTCATCTTATTAATTGAATTATTTCTAGCTTAACTATACATTTGTTGGCCATAAAACCAACCAAAAAGTTGGCAAAAAAAGTGGGAACAAAGATTCAAGATTTGATAGGAAAATCCTTCTTTGTCACCTTTCACGTAAATTTTTTATCAGTCAACAATTAAAAAAAAAAAAATATGTATGTAACAGTGGCGCAAGTTAAGTAAAAAATATACTGCTAATACTTTTATTTTTCGTTCCACCAATAATTACAACAAAAATTTCACAGATTTGGATATTTTTAATGTCACTAAATACGCTCAAAAATAATTTGAAGACTAGATTTAGCTCTTAGGTCCTAATTTCTTTTCTTTGTTACAACTTTTCGTGTACTTATGTACATGCCACCATGTAAACTTAGTTAGGTATAGGTATCTTTAACGTTAGATTAATACCAACCATCTCATATTATTACAACCTATCTTTCAATTCGCAACTGCTACGTTAAGAATCTTTATAAATGCTTTCTTTTATTGTTAAAATATAAATTCACTGGCACTATTTAGGTCTATTAATTTAAGTTAAATTGTGTGTACTATATGTAAACTGTATATGACTGTTTGTTGCCATAAAAAATAAAATAAAAAGTTCAATGGTTGTTTCCCATCTCAAAAAATGCCCAACGTTTATATCATTGAAACTAATGTGAGATACAGACATTATGTACTAAAAACGGGTCACTCCTATTAACGCGGGAGTTCGGGACCGTCCGCCGCGCGTCTCGCACTCGCCTTGAAAATGGACTCCTGACGAGTCCGAAACTATAGTCGGCAATCCCGACGAAATAGCACGTGAGTGACCCGTTTTTAGTACATAATACCCAACGTGCCTTAAGAAACGATTTGAACCTGCGACCTAAAGTCTATAGGTCGCAGGTTCAAATCCCGCCCGCTTGAAATTTTTTCACCATATTTTATTTTTTAATTTAATAAGAGAGTCTAAATTAGTTTTCACTTCAAAAATCAACAACAAAATTGACATAAAATTTGTTTTTATTTAAATAATATAATATTATATTAAATTACACCTTTTTCACAATGTTCATAGTTGTCATAACTGCTGTTCTGTTGCTTACAAAGCTGTATACAGCCATTATGGATTCCAAGGAAAGCCCAAGGATTGGTTTGTCAGATATTGATTCAGCGTCTTCCGTACGAAGAACTTCTGTATAATCTTTTATTTCCGTAGTAGATGAAGCTATTTCTCTGCTGTTGCCGTGATATAAAGTGTAAATTAGAAATATGATTATTATACATTTCAACATTTTGGGAACAACTGCGTCTGAAACAAAGAAAAATAAAACCATCGTCTTTAATGCAATTTTGTATCATTTTGTAACAAGTGTTTTTGCAGAAATTACATTTTTGTGACAAACTTTTATTATATACAAATCCACACTGTAAAGTGTTTTCCAAGACAAATCAAATGAGCCCAAACACGATTGGTGTACCTTGTTTAGTTTAAGAGTTCCTATGGCCACCTTCCGACTCCATCATCAGACCAGCGCAACGATTCCATAATATAGTATTGTCATCCGATTTACACATGTGCAAAATTTCAGCTCAATCAGTAACCGGGAAGTGGATCAAATTAACTTGCAAGATATGATTACAGACAAACATCGGGACAGGTGAAACTAAATAAAAGCTTGTAGAAATGTAGCCTAATCACATGTACGCGCGTCAGGTCTCCCTAACTGCTACTTGCTTTTCCCCCATTTATCAGAGTGAGTAGTATCCCAATAACTTCATTCCCTTCAAATCCAACATATTCCTATTATTTCCTAGTTTAAAAATGCTTCCGATGGGCAGCAGCGTCGGAAGCACCAGAAGCCAAAGTGCGCTCGCCAACTCGCCTGCCAAGCGTGGTGAGTATGGCAATATCCTCCTATTAAATGAAGAATCCTTGAGAGAACCTTTGTCCAGCAGTGGACTTTTAACGGCCGAAATGATGATGATGATTAATTTGGTGCCGCGCGAATGAAAAACGCAACTGCGCAAAACCATTAGGCGTTTATGTAAAACGATGAAAAGTCTTAAGAGCCCGCCATATGCCAGGCGGCGTGGCGGTACAAACGCGGATGGTCTAAACGCGTTGGCTACTTTGGATATTTTCGTTTTTTAGGAATATTCAAGGGTTATTCGAAAAAGAAAAACATATGATGGCTGCCTTATCTGTTATGCAATAATAATCAAAAGTTTCAAGGTTAATTTTAATGTATTTGGTGAATAATGCTATATACCGAGTAAATTAGACGTGATTTGGAGGCAACTTTGCAATTTTTTTCTATCGAGAAAATTTAACGCAATCGTGTTTTTGAGTCAGATAGTTACCAGACTTAGTCCTGAACTTTGCTGCATTTTTATTTCAACTTGAGTATTTAATTATTATTGATATAACAGTCAATCATGCAAAGCAGTGTGAGGTAGTACGGGCCCTTAATATTTTCATATAAATATATACGGACAAATCACACACATTGAGCTAGCCCCAAAGTAAGTTCGAGACTTGTGTTATGGGATACTAACTCAACGATACCATATTTTATAATAAATACGTATATAGATACACATCCAAGACCCAGGCCAATCTGAAAAAGATCGTTTTCCATTTTGACCTGGCCGGGGATCGACCGGGCACTCTCGTGTCGCAGGCTGGCGTGTTGACCGCTGCGCCACGGAGCTAGCCCATATGGAATGAAGAATCCTTAGGAGAGAATTTGCCTAGCTTAAGGCTGTAATGATGATGGTAAAAACTACTTACCTACAAACTTTATGTAAAACACGTACGATTTAACACTTTGGGTCCAAATTGATAAGTATTTTAGTCCAAATATATAGTATTTACAACCAGTACAATAATAGCGACTACAGCGAGCTGTAATGTAGTTTTATCAGTGCTATACACGAGTCTATTTTTGTTTATCTAAGTTTGGGTGTAATAACAGTATCTGTATTTTGTTACAAATTAACCTATACGCAATAGTGGTCCTTATTGCGTAAAATTTTTGCCAGGCTCATCACATACATGGACAGCTCCGTGGCGCAGTGGTTAGCACGCCAGCCACACGGAGTACCCCTGTTCGATCCCCGGCCAGGTCAAAATGGAATATGATCTTTTTCAGATTGGCCTGGGTCTTGGATGTGTATCTATATACGTATTTATTATAAAATATAGTATCGTTGAGTTAGTATCCCATAAGACAAGTCTCGAACTAACCTTGGGGCTAGCTCAATCTGTGTGATTTGTCCGTATATATTTATATATATTATACATGTTTCCTTCTGTAACTTTGTTACGGGAAATTTTGATCGTTCTGGACCCTTAAACGGGTGATTCAGCCCATCAATATGAACAACTTTTCCTATGGGACAAATGCTGGGAACTCAAAAAAAAAAATGGTCAGTCCATGCAAAAAATTTCGGCCGCCCGGTCAATTTGTATGGGAACGTCAAAAAAATTTTTGAGTTCCCAGCATTGGTCCCATAGGAAAAGTTGTTCATATCGACGGGCTGAATCATCCCTTTTAGGGTCCAGTACGATTAAAATTTCACCGTGTATAATATATATTGTGTACATGAATAAATAAATAGATGGCGCCATAGGTTTTTTCACAACAATGTATCCACCATATTATGAGAAATATATTAAACTGTGTCTGTGGTCCAGTGGTTAAGGCATTTGCCTGTAGACCCGGGGGTCGTGGGTTCGATTCCCACGGGAAGCATACTTTTAGTTGTTTCCAGTTTGGTTAGGACATTGCAGGCTTGAATCACCTGATTGTGTGATAATTAAGATGATTTCGTGCTTCGGAAGGCACGTTAAGCCGTTGGTCCATCTGGTAGTCGATAAAGGAACCACGTCAAAGGCCAAGAGGCGGTCCCAAAGAACTCTGACACCAGGGTGTGCATGGTCGTTTGACCGTGTCACCTACTCGAAATGATGATGATTATGAGAAAATAAAATCAGTATTAACCATAAATATCTTATTTCAAATGTAAATATATATTTTTGGATTATATTAAAACAATATCTTTTAGTTTTTCTTGGTTTTACCAAGTTTAGGCTTACGCCATCTAGTGACGGGTGAAACTTTGTAACGACGTCCCCGTGAAGGGGTGACTCAGCCCGTCAAAATGTCATAACTGTTCCTATGGGACCAAAGCCGGGAACTCAATGTTTTTTACATTAATAGATTGAGAGGTGTTACTTTGTGGAAGTCAAAGCTGTTGAGAACAACATAAAAATATCGTCCTACCAGGACCGAAGTAATATTAAAAAGTTTGTGTGTTGTCTTTGACATGGTGTTGCCGTCTCGCTTTGGCTTTGAACGTATCTCTCTCTCTTCTCTGCCAACCTTCGACTAAGACGCACGCGTCCACTATAGTGAGAATTTTATTTACTTCTATTTAAGTTTAAGTGTGTTGTGAACATTGCTGCACAGTCGTGCAATAAACGGTGTAACGGAAGCGAGGCATTTTTATGCCCAACTCCTGGCGGGCTCCCTACATCGGCGCCTACAAAACAGTCCACTAGGAAACCTCGTGGAAGAACCTAAGATTTCCACAAAAGCTACATTTACTTTGCGTGCTTCCACTACCAGTTTGTGGTGGCGGAAGCACGCAAAGTAAATTATCTCAAAGTAAATACATATATTATTTGTTGCAGCATCTTCATTGCCACATAATGCCGCGGCGAAAGGGGGACTTCATACAAAACGACCTCATCTACTTGGAGTTGGCGAAACATGATCAGTAAGTTGCATGCAATACTTAAAGACAACTTCGACGGAAGCATTTTGAAGTTGGGGAAGAATAGGAACTTATAGGAACTGGGAGGGGAATGAAGGTATTGGGATACTACTCACTCTGATAAATGGGGGAAATCAAGTAGCAGCTCGTGAAGCTCGGGGGAGAGGATGACACACCTGACTTATACTTGAATAAACTGCCTCCGTGGTCCAATGGTTAAGGCGTTTGCCTGTAGACCCGGTCGTGGGTTCGATTCCACGGGAAGCAAACTTTGTTTAGTTGTTTCCAGTTTGGTTAGGACATTGCAGGCTTGAATCACCTGATTGTCTGATAATAAAGATGATTCCGTGCTTCGGAAGGCACGTTAAGCCGTTGAGGAACCACGTCAGAGGCCAAGAGGCGGTTCCGAAGAACTGTTACCAGGGTGGGCATGATCGAATGAACTTGTATGCAAAATTTCAAGATGATCGGTTTAGTAGTTACAAACATACAAACAAACTCACTTTCGCATTTATAATATTAGTAAGGATATCAGAGCTCGTAGAACAAACGCTGTTTATGATCATGAAAATAATTTTTATTTACTTTTTTAGCCGTGTGGTTTCCGGCAGAGTAGAATAGAACCACTCCCAGTCTTCCCATGGAGGTTGTAAGCGGCGACTAAGGAAATACAAGCTAAACAAAGCTCATAAACATCAATGAAACCTCTCCAACCCGTCTGGCCAGCGAGGAGAGTGTAGGCCAAATCCTCTGTCTGCTCTGGCCATATATGGCTCTGGTCAGAAGAGGGTCATGCTCTTTCAGTGGAGACTAAAAAGACCTGATAATGATGATGATACTTTCAGATGGCGAGGCAGTGGTCCAAGCAAACCGGCGAGGAGTTTAGAAGAAATGGAAACGGAAGCGGCTATGTTGAGGAAAGAGCTGGCCAGTATACTGAAAATGGACGCAGCCCACATCTAGAACAAATGTCGATGATGATAAATTAATATGATTGAAACTTACGCGAGATATTGTTTTAATATTAAGAGGAAATAGAAGAGCCGTATTTCCATACAAGCGTAGTCCCCTGATTCCTCGCCGAATAGTAATAGTAGAGCAATGATTTTTTGCAAAAAAAAATCTATAGATATATGAGCATGTCCCTATGTTTTATTTTTTTTTTATAATTGAATTATTAAAAGAGATACAAACCTTCAAAAACCTGAAAAATTGGTAAGAATTTCCGTTGTGTTCAAAATAAATTTGACGCGATTATATTAGAAAAAGAAAACATAGAAACACAGCCATAGCTTAGTTTAATGAAAAAAAAATGAAATAGGTTAAGTTTTGAAGAAGAATTCAGGGGACTACGAAGTGTTAATTTTGTGTACTTTTCATAGGTATTTTCGGTCCGAGATGCAGTTGTCTCTATCGCGTGTACGCGTTGTATGGGCACGGCGAGACAGCAATAGATTTTACGAATACCTATTTTTCAATTCTCCCGAGCTTGGTGTTTCCTCTTAAGGCGCTGTATCCCTTAACTGTATGTAGCGGACATCGCGCGATATATTACGTACTCGTAATGAAATAAGGTTGAAAGTGGCGATACCGGTTGGCCTGTCACCAGTCTCAGTTCAAACCCGTGTCTGCCGTGTTATTTTTCACTTTTAATTTTATAATTCAATAATTATAACCAAATATGTTTTTTTTAGGTATCTATCTTGCTCATTTAGTTATACTTTTTAAAGACGTAAAATAGTTGATAGTTGCCGCTAAAAGTATCAAGTAATTCGCGACGAAACTTTTTCTGGATATAGCTTTTTGCTATGTTATTCTTCTAGGTTTTGAATATATTTTGATATAATCATTTATTTTGATCTTTGAACTGTACTTCATATTTTTTTCATGCTAGTATTGCATGCAAAATAAGGGATAACTGCGCGACGAAAAAAATAGCGTTTTAGGGTATTCATCTGATGCACAGCGCCTTAAACAAAACTGTCGGCATTGTTCCGACTAAGAATACGTGAGTTAAACCGTAATTAATTCCACTTAAATTATTTGAGGGCGTATTTAGGAGGGCCCTTCCCGGCCCGTGAGAACGCGATAACATTTAACGAAAAACTTGTTCCAGGTAATACGTGTTTTTCAGTAAGCCTTACAAGTTAGTGAAATAATTGTTTTTTATTTAGAATCTTCATTATATTTGCGAGATTTATATAAAAACATTTTCTTTACTTTTACCATTTATGAGTACTTTATGAACGGCCGAAGTTCAGGTAAAATTTGTGCAATAACCAGATTTTTGGAGGCTTATACTGAATTTGTTTCTCATAATTTGAATTTTTATTTCAATAGAAACCTAGAAATAGCGCACAAGATACCTGTAAGTTCAAAAGATTAAACAAAAAGTCTGTTACAACGCCATTATCACGTACGAGCGTCAGTATGAAAAGTAAGACTGGTTGGGCGCTCTTAAGTTGTACTTGCAATCAAAAATAATAAGGGAACAGTGATTTAAAAAGCGATGTAGTGACAAATGTTCAGAAAGAGATGTTGAGAAATTTATATACATATAAATAAATATAAAAGAATTGCTCGTTTAATGGTATAAGTTGTATGAGCACGACTCGCTCTTGGCCGTTATACAGTTGGGTTTACATAAAAATGTGTAAGGCAATGTATTTTTCTACTTATTAAGTGGTTGTTACTGATAAAATAATTTTGTTGAATATTGTGATAGCTAAATAAATTATTCATATTATGTCGCGGTTTAATTTATCCCAATTGATCCCAGGACTGGAAATTCTAGGGAGGCCTATGCCCAGCTGTGGGCCGATGTGGGCTTAAAATGAAAAAAAAATATCCCAGGATTAGAAATTCACCATTCATCATCATATCAGCCGTTAGAAGTCCACTGCTGGACAAAGACCTCTCCCAAGGTTTTTTCGTTCAATGGTTGATGTCGGATGGATATTGCCATTCTCACCACGCTTGGCAGGCGCTCGTAGTCGATATTATTTTAAACTAGCTTTCGCCCGCGGCTCCGCCCTCGTCAATGTCGATCCCTCGGGAACAGTACTTTTTCTCGGGATAAAACGTACCCTATGTCCTTCTCCGTACCCCAGATAATGTGCATGCAAAATTTCATGATGATCGGTTCAGTAGTTACAACGTGAAAGCGTAACAAACAAACAAACTCACTTTCGCATTTATAATTTAGTTAGGATACTATATTTGGACTAAAAATATTTATCAATTTGGACTGAAAGACAGTGTTAAACCATACGTGTTTTACATACAGTTTTAAGTGGTGGGTAAGTAGTTTTTATTATCAGCATACCAGCCATAAGAAGTCCACTGCTGGACAAAGGTTCTCCCAAGGATTCCTTGTTCCATGGGAGGATATTGCCATACTCACCACGCTTGGCAGGCGGGTTGGCGAGCGCAGCTTCTTTGGCTTCTTGTGCTTCCGACGCTGCTGCCCATCGGAAGCATGGTTAAGGCGAGGCCTCAAATGTTTGGTACCTTCGCTCGGCAAAGGACTTATCAAGTGCGCGCAAGGGATAGCGCTTGGCGGTTTAGCCCGTGAATGATGAGATAGGAGATAGTCTCGAGTCGCTCAAAGAAAAAAACGTAAGCGCCAAATTCGTTATTTCTATTTTATATAAAATCAGACCGGTTAATTGTATTTTCATATTTACATTTTGATGAATTACTAATAACCTATCTTTTAGTCTAAAAATCATTATTTCATTCGTCGCATTTGAGCTACAATAACAAAAACTCTGAGAACGAAGACCATTTTTAAAAAAATATTTCTATCGAGAAAATTTTATCAAAACGTGTTTTCATCTTTAATTTTTGGAGATGAAATAGTCAAAAATCATATTACTTAGATTTGAAACTCCTAATTTAAGTATTTTGCGAGATAAATAAGGTTCAGAACGACCTTATTTACAGTGGTATCACCTTAAGCTGGGGAAGGATAGGGATTCGTGGGATTTGGGAAGGAAATGAAAGTATTAGGATAGTACTTACTCGGATGAATGGGGGAAAAGCAAGTAGCAGCTCGGGAGGCCGGGCGCCGTACCCGATGCCATACCTGCTGCACCTAGGGTTGCCATTTAGGAAGTTGAAAAATAAAAAAAACACGGACATTTCGATAAAATTCCGGACTTTTTTGGAAACATTAACAACTTAGTTTAGTTCAGTGCTATGGTAAGCATGGTAGGCAGGCAGACGCTCTCATTGCGAGTGGGGTAGGATGCGGGATGTGGGCGGGAATTTTTCACCTTGCATTTAAAATAGATTTAATATGTACTCATCTTTATGGAGGAGTATCCTTACTAATATTATAAATGCGAAAGTGAGTTTGTTTGGTTCTTTATTTATTTGTTTGTTTGTTTGTTTATTTGTTTGTTTGTTACGCTTTCACGCCGTAACTACTGCACCGATCATCATGAAATTTTGCATACAAGTTGTCTGGAGTGCGGAGAAGGACATAGGCTACCTTTTATCCCGGGAAAAAGTACTATTCCCGAGGGATCGACATTGACGCGGGCGGAGCCGTGCGCGAAAGCTAGTATTCCATAAATCCGGACAAATGAAAGGGCTGGACAAAGTCCGGACAATTCGATCATCTCTTCATCATCATTATCATATCAGCCGCAAAAAGTCCACTGCTGGACATAGGCCTCTCCCAAGGATTTCCAATACGACCGGTTGGAAGCGGCCTGCATCCAGCGTCTTCCTGCGACCTTAGTCAGGTCATCCGACCATCTGTTCGGTGGGTGTCCGACGCTGCGCTTGCCGGTACTGATCGCCATTCGAGAACCCTTCTGCCCCATCGGCCATCGGTTCTGCGCGCTATTTATGCTATATACCTATTTGTTAATTTTTTCATAATTGAATTAAAGAGATATGAACTTTGAAAAACCTGAGAAATTGGTAAGAATTTCCGTTGTGTTCAAACATCTAGAAAACAAATTTGACGCGATTATATCAGAAAAAGAAAACACAGAAACACAGCAACAGCTTATTTTAATTTTTTTATGAGAAAAGAAAATAAATCGGTTAAGTTTTGGAAAAGAAATCAGGGGACTACGAAGCGTTAATTTTGTGTACTTTTCATAGGTATTTTCGGTCCGAGCTGCAGTGTTTGGGCACAGCGCGGCAGCAATAGATTTTACAAATACCTATTTTTCATTTCTCTCGAGCGTAGTGTTTCCTCTTAACCTTACGGACCCGAGCGCACGGATAAAAACGCGCGCTTTTCAATGTATAATCTTAACTTTAAATATATTTGTGAGTATACGCAAGAACTATTAAGACTTACCACCCGCTTGTAAGATAAAATAAGTCGTGGTCGGCTTCCATTCCCCCTTAATCGTAAACAATATCTACCAAACAATACTGAGTGGCCCCTAAAGTATACTTTATAAACGAAGTGATAACTATTATAAGTAAGTACCTACTAGTACTTATTCTGTAATTAAAACTAATTAGGTAAATTACGAATTCCACAGATGTCGGATTTGTTTTCAGTTCACTACACTAATAAGTAGGTTAACTACTTTACCTGTAAAATATGTCTACGTTGATAAGGGTCCATCGAGTTACGACAATTGGATGTGAAAAGGTCGCATCTATTAGATTACAGAGCCTTCTATTGTCTATTGACGGTAAGGGCGAATCCAAGATGGTCACATTTTGGGGGTATGGCATCGAGTACGCTAGCCCGGTCTCCCGAGCTGCTTCTTGTTTTCCCCCATTCATCTGAGTGAGTATTTTTATTTTATTAATACTTTCATTCGGCGCCCAAATCCATTAAATTCCTATCTTTCCCCAGCTTAAAACGGTACTGCACGAAATTGTGGAAATTGACGTGTTTTCAAATCACTAGTACTATGCGCTGAATTAATTAAATACATCAAAAGTATTTCTATAATGAGGATCCGTAAAGTTTTTAGTTGAGAATGCTGGATTAGGTATAGAGCTAAGAAATCCATAACATACAGTGCAAAAATTATTATTCTACGATAAAAATTTACGAAGTTATGACCAAATTACTAGCAAAATTCACTGGCCGGCCGGCGCGGTGGCTGTGACGTCACTGTGACGGACGCCGCTAGTTGCCCGTTGGCAGTGACAAGGCGCGCAGTGTTTTGTGTGGTAATTGCGACTTTAAAACAAATTATTTATGTCTAATTTATCTTTTTAACTATGTACAAATATTGTATAGTGCCGAACTATACAAACACTTCTTTTAAAACGCCAGAAAAACTATCTTTTAACGTGCCGAAAGACACAAAACTTTTGGAAAAATTAATAATTTTTCAGTTTTGTGTGAATTTTATATCATCCCTTTTTACAACGGAATATAATTTTAAATTATATTTAAAATTATATTCCGTTGTAAAAAGGGATGATATAAAATTTCCCTTTTTACAACGGAATATAATTTTAAATTATATTCCGTTGTTAAAAGGGATGATTATAAGACTCCAACCTCTACCCAGGCTAGTAGATATTGTTGTGAATATCATTTCGATTTATGTACCTACATAACTTTTCTTACCTTTTATTAAGTTGATATGGAAATAAGTTAGTACCTATGTATTCTCTTTTTATAAGCCGGATATATAAATAAAAACATACCTACTTATTTCTTTCTAGTTTAGTGGACAAACCTACTTACCTTCCAATACTTCCGTTTCCATTTCTATGTAATATTCCAAGGTCAAAACAATGACACACAATGAAACAATGATATAATATGTATCTGCCCCAGCTATGCCTGATTGTTGTAAGCAAATAAGTTAATACAGGATGTAAGGGTGAACACCGTTGAACCTAAAACCATTAAATCAGCCCGACTAAATGAACAACATATGGGATCCAGGATTGGACTAGAAAAAAATATATCGACATTTTCATACAAGAATGTGAGGCCGATTAAAATATGGTATTATTTTATATTTATATAGTTTCAGGTGGAAAAAGACATTGAAAATTACGTTAAATTTAACTGAAGAAGGGAGTTTTGCCTCATTAGTTTGAATGTCAAAAGCTTTCAAAAAAACCGGCGAAGTGCGAGTTGGCCTTGCGCACGTATAAGTTTGAAGTTATTATAAATATCTTTATTAAATGATGTAACTAAAAATGTATGCATTTCGCAAATTTTTCATTATCTGTGTTATAAGACGTTGCTTCGTACCAAAATCTAAGATTCTGATTTCACGGGAAGTACCCTGAAGTTTTGATTCCCTTGCGAATGTCGAAAGATTATTAAAAATATTTTTCTTATATAATGTAGCTTAAAATGTATGTTTTTCGCAATTCTTCCGTTATCTGTGCTAAAAGACGTTGCTTTGTACCAAATTTTAAAATTCTGAGTTCATGGGAAGTTCCCTGGTAGGTATTGATTCCCTGCGAATATCGAAAAAACACGAAAATTTGCGGCACAACCAACTGTATCTTTAGATTGCGTTGGCTTCGACAATTTGCGGCATAAACAGTTTGATTTTTCATAGCTCCAAGGAACAGTAGACCTAAATATTTGATATGAATTTCAGCTTGATACCTCTACGCTCCTAAGTTCCTGAGAAAAAGGGTCTTGACAGACAGACATACGGATAACCAAGTGATGAATTTTTCCTTTTGAGGTACGGAACCCTCAAGATTATAGACCTGATTTTATGAAAAGATAAGAAATAGAACAGTTTTAAAGAGTTTTAAGGCCGTTGGTACCGGAAAAGTGCAAAAAAGGTTAACTTTAAAATGCAACTTCTCCTAAACCACAAGTTCGAAAATTTTAAAAAAAATATATATTTTGTATCAACTCACTTACAATATTTTCAACGTTTATCTTATTTATATGTGTATTACTTTTGTTGTAAACAAATAAAGAAAACGTTATATTTTTCAGGTATCAATGCTAAACTGCTGAGAGCTTTCAAAATATTTTTACACTAAAACAATTGTCTCAACATGTACTATAACATCAACGTAGCATATGTAAATCAAGCAAAATGTTATTATATAAAAACAGTCTTTTCCGGGATTCCGCAAGTAATAGGTTCGGAGGGTGTCTGCGCGGGCGCGCACGGCAGTCGCAAGGCAGTAATCGGACGGGAGGGTTGTGTCGCTCGTTGCTCTGCACTTGTTGTCGATCGATTATGAGAGTGTATATGCGGTGGAGCACGTACTTACAATAAGTCTTATCTGTGTGCGGCTTGCGCCGTCAAAGATTAGATACAGTGCAGAGGTTTTCAGTCGATTGAGTTGAGATTAGTGCGCAATAGACGCTTTCGTGATTATGAACTATTTTTGTTGGATCTAATTAATTTGTGCGCATGGACGTTGTGACTATTGATTTTAGTCTTTTTAGGGTTCCGTACCTCAAAAGGTGAAAAGGAACCCTTATAGGATCACTCGGTTGTCCGTCTGTCTGTCTGTCTTTCGGTCTGTCAAGACCCTTTGTCTCAGGAACGCGTAGAGGTATCAAGATAAAATTCATATCAAATACTTAGGTCTACTGTCCCTTGGAGCTGTGAAAAAATCAAACTTCTAAGCTAACTAAATCAAAAGATACAGCCGTTCATCCCGCCAATTTTCGTGTTTTTCGACATTCGCAAGGGAATCAAAATCTACAAGGTACTTTCCCTGAACACAGAATCTTGAGGTGCGAAACAACACCGTATAGCACAGATAAAGGAAAAATTTGCGAATAGTTTAAATTTTTAGTTACATCATATAATAAAAATATTTTTAACTTACTATAGAATAATGGTACGGAACACTTCGTGCGCGAGTCCGACTCGCAAATAACCGGTTTTTTGGTTATCATGTGGTTTATTACACCTTACTGTATATTAAAGATATTTTGTGCTACCCATTTACGGATAGAAATGAAGAGATGTGCCCGAACGAAAGAAAACAAGTTTGTGCCGCAAATTTTCGACATTCGCAAGGGAATCAATACCTACCGGGTACTTGCCATGAACTCAGAATCTTGAAATTTGGTACCGAGCAACGTCTTATAACACAGATAAAGGAAACATTGCGAAAAGCATAAATTTTTAGTTACATTATTTTAATAAAATATTTTTATTAATTTTAAACTTATTATCAATGATCGGAATAGGTAGTACTATTTAGGGCGAATGACCTTAAATGTTATATTAATATGGATATGCCATGTGATGATCCAATATTTTTCTTCTAACAAACTAAGTTTTTATTTCATTACTTGTTAGCTTTATAAAACCGTTATGTATTAGCGGTATATCAAAGAAAAAATATGTATACAAAATTAAAATATCTCATATTAAATCTCTACCAAGTGGGATTTATAGACATATCCATAATAAGAAGTCACGATATCCTGCAAAATTGCACTACCTATTCCGTTTCCTTTCGTGCGCCAACCCCTACTCGCACTTGGCCGGTTTTTAGGGTTCCATACCTCAAAAGAAAAAAACGGAACCCTTATAGGATCACTCGGTTGTCCATCTGTCTGTCAGTCTATCTATCTGTCAAGACCCTTTTTCTCAAGAACGCGTAGAGGTATCAAGCAAATACTCAGGTCTGCTGTCCCTTATGTCAGGCGATGCGGCTAGCAACCCGTCACTATTTGATTCCGTTTTCTATCTACACGCCCTCCAATTTGCTAAATGTGGCCATAAGGTCTTATAGACCTAGGCTCTGTCTATCCCGCCAGGGAAAAAGACGTGATACTATCTGTCCCTTGGAGTTGTGAAAAAATCAAACTTCTTAGCCAACGCAATCAAAAGATACAGCTGGTTATGGCGCAAATTAACGTGTTTTTCGACGTTTTAAGGGAATCATAATCTACAGGGTACTTCCCAGGATCGCAGAATCTTGAAGTTTTTTACGAAGCAACATCTTATAGCACAGATAAAGGAAAAATTGCGAAAAGCATAATTTTTTAGTAACACTATACAATCATAAAATAATTTTAATAATTTTTCGACACTCGCAAGGGAATCAACACCTACAGAGTACTTCCCGTGAACTCAGAATCTTGAAATTTAGTACGAAGCAACGTCTTATATTATAACACAGACAAAGGACAAATTGCGAAAAGCATACATTTTTAGTTACATGGTGTATATCAATGTACGGAAGCCTTACTGCGCGAGTCCGACTCGCACTAGGCCGGTTTTTTTTATTTATATAGATTGTATATGATCATAATTTTTTTTTGATACCGGTTCTTAGCAACAGCAGTGGATAGTTTTGGCTACGATTTGGCTATTATAAACCGAATTTCAACCAACTTCATATAATTCATTTAAACTATCTAAACCGATTTTGATGCAACTTCCTTAACAATAAAAATATATGGTCTCAATTTGATCAATGGTTTTCATTGGTGATTCAAAAATTAACCTTGTATTTGTTTGGAACCAATCCAGTTCGAAAAATTCTACAAACATACATAATGAATTGTTAACCGCCATTCATTTTTACTTACTAGATAACCTTTTTAGAAGTCAGTAAAAAAATAACAGCAAAAATATTTCCCATGTGATGTTTGCTTTATAATTTTTGCAGTTTTTGTTAAACAATATGTTATTGAGAGCATTCCCTAAATGAAATACCTATTTCTTTATTTTCACGTCTGTCTATGTCGCTGCATATTCTTTGAACGCCCGACGTGACGGCGCGGCGGCTACGTACGTACGATCATTATGGTGCGGGGATGCGGGGCTTAGAACACTTAGCTCCGCCCACATGCACAAGGTCATCGGCGACGCCAAGCCCCTTAAGTACGGACAGTTCCAACCCAAAACCTACAGCAGAAGAAGTTTTGCAAACAAAAACGATCTCTGATATAAGCGATAAAAGTTCTCGTTGAAAGAAGTTGAAAGACTATAAAATGATCGGACCTCACGCATATGCCCATATTTCATACTTTTTTTTTTATAATATTGTAACAATAGCATGTGATTTAGTTAATTTACAAGATTGTCTATATATCAATCAAGAGTAAAAATAAAAATTCTTTCTTTGCTTTGATTTTCTTTATTAGTTCCCATAATAAGTACGTTTTATACGTAAATATTACAAAAATTACACTCGAACAACACTTTATTTCAATAAATTGTTAAATGTAACGACGAACCGCGTCGCCCCGTCGCGTCGCTCTGTCGAATGAACGCTCTATGAGCACAAACTAAATATCCACTCTATGAGTGCCGACTGCCGACCGCGCTCGGTCCGTCACAGTGACGTCACACGCACCGGCGGGCAATGCCATTTCGCGGCAGGAACGGCATGATGTTTTTTATAAATATCTTCGTAAGTAATGGTCCGATTTGGATAATTCAAAAAGACATATCGTTTTAATGTCATGAAGAACAATGTGGATATTAGTCCTATTGAATTTGCTACAACTTTACTGATCCTCATTAAGATCGATCATTGCATAAGATCGCCCCCTTGTTGGAATTTGAAACAGATACATATGAAATTTAAGAACGATATATATGTGTTATAATATCTAAAAACATGTTTCTTCCAAAAATTATCGTCTAATACAATAATTCTCATATAACAATTTTAAATCAAAATCAATATTTATTTATTTGCATAAATGTAGGTAGACATAACATATTATATATACATCCGCCCTGTTGCGTCTTCCTGAAAGAGTCACTGCACTCTCCGATCAACCCCAGAATTACAGCAAGAGAAAATTTAGTAAACACTCACCTGGATTCGTTTGTGAACAGGATTCGAAAGGATTCGCCTTCACGGGACCTTGGTCGACCGGCCGACGACCCTTGTGCTTGAACTTTATTATTTTCTTGCTGCCTACACTTGTGGTACACCATCACACACTCGCGGATGAGATTTAAGGTTGTTTTTGGCCAGCGAAACTCTTAGGAGACGTTATTTTTTGTTATTTTATCAGCGCAAGCGACGCGCTAACATGACTCGATCGCCATATTTTTTTTGACTGTCATTTCGGCCAATCACAGGCCGTCTCGGCGAATTAGGAAATATGTATGGAAGGGGAAACGGAAATATAGATAGGTAATTTTATTAGGGTTTAAAGTTAATGCTTACACATTTTCCCTCACCTGAAATCCACAAGGGTTTCACAGAGAATGCAAATTGAAAGATGAAAAAACAAAAGCAATAGCTACGCACTATTGCAAGAATATCTAGAAATATTATTTTCGAAAGATAAAGTAATAAATAAGTTTTAACTAGCCTAAGGATAGTGTGTATTTATGTTTTAGTAATTTATGAAAGAAAAAAAAATTATCTTAACTAATTGGTAAGGGACAAACCTTTACTACCGGCCTACGAAAGGTCTTTCCGTTAGCAGTTCGGAAAGTAACTACTCTAATTACTTGATCCGAACCAGCATGCACTTGCACAATACGTGCCAACTTCCAAAACATCGGCGGAAGATTAGGTTCGTTAACTATGACTAAGTTATCTATTTTAATATTTGGTTCATGTACGAACCTTTTGTTCTTTCGTTGTAATGTATGAAGATAATCACGCTACCATACGCGCCAAAATCTCTGGGTAATTTTCTTAAGCATGACCCAACGAGAGCGCGGACACGAAATAAAACATCTAACACACTTTGACAGCACGGTACGTATCAGAAGTCTCAATCCAATTATCCAAAACTGGCGTTGAATAAGAGATTGTAAGGTTCGAGGTCCAAAATGCAAAAAATATTTTTTATGAAAATGTTTTATTATAATTTTAGATATTGGACATTGTTTATGTAACAAAAAAGGGTGTAACGCAGATGGTGACAGATTAGCCTCATCGATGCGTTCCCCCACCCGCACGACCCCATCATCGTCCAGGAAAGGTGAAAGTTTTTGAATGGACTTTACACATGGTTCATTATCTCGCACTCGACTGACTTCGGAAGACATATAATGATACTGACTCAATTTAAATAATACTTAAGTTGACTTCTCGAGTTCAGTACTACTGAGAAATGAAAGAATTCGATTTTGCCTTGCAACCCTCGAATTTGAAATAAATCTAATACACCATGCTACAATTCTTAGAATTTTTGTAAAAAAGGAATGTCTGGCAATTAAGTCCAGAAGTAGGTTTCTCACATTAATCACGTGAAGACTTTTAGTTTCTAGTGATTTAAACTCGGGTAAGTATTCTTTTGGAAGTAGAACCCGTTTGTTAGGCCATTGACTAGGCAAATCCTGTAGCCAAGAAGGACCTTTCCACCTCAGAGGATGGTCTATAAGCTCTGGACAGGACACTCCGCGACTACAACAGTCGGCCGGGTTATCCTTAGACGAAACATAAGACCAGTGATCGGTACTAATCAAGTCAGTTGCTTGAATGACACGATTGGCTACATACATTTTTAACAAATGAGGGGCTGTATTAAGCCATGACAAGGTAGTGCTGCTGTCCGAATAAGCTCGAATAGAATTAATAGTTATATGGTCTTTTAGCAAATTATACATATGCGATTGAACTTTTGCCAGAAGCACCGCTGCGCTTAGCTCGAGTCTATTTACCGTGGTAGGTTTTAAAGGAGCTACTCTAGATTTTCCAATCAGTAAACTAGTCGCAGTAGAAATTCTGGGCTCATTAGTAACCACACAAATATACACACAACAACCATAGCCTTTCAGAGAACCATCACAGAAACCTATCAAGTGTACTTCCATCGGATTGGAAGGTATAACTAGCCGCGGAAGAGAATTTTTTTGTAAATCAGACAAATTGGCCGCTATTAAATGCCATTGTTTGTTTACATGTTTTGGAATAGTCTCATCCCACGATAAATTTAACCGCCATATTTTTTGCAACAGCGATTTTGCTGCAAAGACTACTGGGCATATCCAACCGAGTGGATCGAAAATGCGAGCTAATAAAGAGAGTATGGATCTTTTAGTAAATTTGACTTCGAACGAGTCTGAAAAGGCATATGAAAAAAAAAACATTAATGGGATTCCATCGTATCCCTAATATTTTGACAAACTCATTTCCCGATTCATCGAAGGATTTGGAACTTTGACAAAATTCAGGAGGAACATCCTTAAGAAGATGAGGAGCGTTAGTAGTCCATTTCTCGGGTCTTATCAATATTTGCCGATACATACGACGGATGTCGGCAGTAAAAACTATTTTGTGAAGTCTAAATTTTGTCACTAAATCGACAATATCCACTTGCAACTTAGGACCCCCATGAACAATATTATTGAGTGACAGATTATTCGAGGTCCGACTACTGGCATCGAAGACTACTCGTAAACGTGTCGTTGTGCTATCGGGTCGTATTACACAATGGTGAGGAATAATATAACGGTCAGTAGACAAAGATTCAGCAGGCTGCATATGTCCCAGATCTTCGTACTGCTGCATAAATTCCTTATATTCCGTTTTCAACTCAGTCTGGCTGGCAAGACGCTTTTCCAAGTTGAGAAAACGGTTAAGAGCCTGATGATATGATTCTCCTAAGGCTGGAGTATCATCTTTAAGCATAATTGGTACAACATAACGACCTTCGGAGGTACGATATGTGCCATTTTTATATTTTTGTTTACATATTTCATCCTCAGGACCGGAAATTTTACATTTCGACGGTTCTTCGGATTCCCAAAACCGTTGAACGATCTCATCGAGCGCACAAGAAGACGCGATGAGTGACGTAACGGGTGTGGCTGGAGTTTGAGCCACTTCACATATTTCATCCTTAGGACCGGAAATTTTACATTTCGGCGGTTCTTCGGATTCCCAAAACCGTTGAACGATCTCATCGAGCGCACAAGAAGACGCGATGAGTGACGTAACGGGTGTGGCTGAAGTTTGAGCCACTTCACATATTTCATCCTTAGGACCGGAAATTTTACATTTTGACGGTTCTTCGGATTCCCAAAACCGTTGAACGCTCTCATCGAGCGCACTAGAAGACGCGATGAGTGACGTAACGGGTGTGGCTGGAGTTTGAGCCACCACGTTTTGAAGAAACTGACCACTTATCACCCAGCCGAATACACTAGACAGTGCACATGGAAAACCAGGACCTGGGCAATAACGTGAACCAGTATATATCTGGTCAAAACAGTCTACTCCTAACAACAGATCGATCGGACCCGATTTATCAAAATCTTGGTCGGCGAGATCCAGATGTTTTAACTTTTCCTTGACAACTGATGGTAATGAGGTTGAAGGAACCATTGAAGTGATTTTAGGCAAAACCACTAATGGTATATCAAATTGGGGCGAGTCATTTGACCTAGGCACAATAGAGCCAAAAGTATAACCTTTAATATTACATACATAATTTTGACCGAGACCGGTTACATTTAAATTACACTTTTTTATATGTAAACCTAACTGTCGCACACAGCTACTTGTAATAAAAGAGTCCATCGAACCACTATCTATGATTATACGAGCATGCTGCAATGAACCATCCACTCTTCTCAACCGAACCACTGCTGAACCAATAATTTTGGTACTCATAGGTGACTTTGATATGTTTGGCTGAGTTGTACAAGTTAGGGAAGTGCTCATATTGGAATTCTCAGAAACCTTTAGGTCAATGGTATTAGCTAATAAACTTTTATGTTCTTCATGTAATAATGTATTATGTTTTGAGTTACAAATGAAACACATGGACTTAGACTTGCAGTCTGTACTAGTGTGACCGGGCCTTAAGCAGTTTTGACATAATTGTAACTCTTTAACTATTTTTTGTCGCTGTCCTATATTCATAGAATGTAATTTACCACAGCGATATATTGAATGATTTTCATGACAATACGCACAGACAGCCTGATTAGGTTTATTATTATTTGAGTTCGAAGAAGTAATTAAGGAAGAATTTGATTGCCGAGAAAAATTATCTTTCTTTGTATTATTGTGGTTTTGTTTATTTGTATAATTGAATGACTGTAAATTACTAGGTTGACTAACCTCTAATACCTTTATATAATTCTGTAAATAAACAATCAAATTATTAAATTTAGGAATTTCTTCGGTATTTTGTAATTCAAACCTTTTCCTAGTTTCTGTATCAAGCGGCCGAGATGCTAAGTAAAATAAAAGAAATTCACTTAAATCATCAATATTTAACCCGCGCAAGGCACTAACACATTCATAAAGTGTGTTGGTTAATTGTGATAAGTTTGATAATGATGGCCGTTGGATCGGATTTAATTTTATTACTTTTTCTAAATAAGCGGTAGCTAAAATACGTTTATTATCATACCTGTCTAGCAACGCTGCATAAACAACAGAATAATTAGCTGATGTTATAGGAACACCCTTAGCTAGTGTCAGGGCATATCCAGACAGACATGACAACAAATAGTAAAATTTCTCTGTGTTCGACAACGAAACATTATTATGCACAAGCGACGTATAACTGTCTTTAAACATCTGCCAGTTCTCTATATTACCATCAAACTTAGCTATTTGCAATTTAGGTAATTTTACTTGAGAGTTGGAATGCGCATGACCTTGACACAGTTCCGAGCGCGAACTGACGTCGAGAGAGTCAGCAAACTCAATTACAAAATAGTATAACTCGTCAAATGACAACAAAGCATTATTGTCGATAACAAATTGAGGATTTAGTTTAAGTTGCAACTGGTTTACACGATCGTTGCATTCCATGAAATTATCACGAATTTTATCAATTCTTTTATACCTAGCTCGAAAGGATGCTAATTTAGTTTTATTTTCTTTCGTAATTTTTGCTAAGTCATAAAGTATTTGCATATTTTTAAACTCATATTCACGTTTTTTAATGGTTGACGTTAATTCTCCTTCTGCCATGTTTTCGCCAAGCACTAATTGTGAAAGTACGAGTAAGGTAGGTAGGTAGCAAAAGTTTAAATGGAAACTGAGTAATGGAACAGATATTCACACAACACGTAGGTTTTAAAACTACGGACTATTACTTATAATCATAAATACACACCTCGCTGCTATTAATTAACCTTAGGTAGGTATCTAGGCTATCCAAACTAGTTCGAAAGCCTGAGTTACAAGATAGTACCTTATGGCATACAAATCGAACGATTAAGGGATTATTACAAGGGAATTAACGAGATAAGTATGTACTCGTAAGCAATAGGTATTTACTATGGTATGGCACAGGTATGGAATTTCCTGTTTGATCCGAGATTGTTAGACAAATAGACAAATGCTAGGTGGGTAAGTACCTAGTTAATTTGAATCTATAATAAGTCTATTTATGAATAGTAATTAGTTATCCATATTTGGAAATAACTTTAATTGGAAATATTGAAATTAAGTGGGTAAATTTGAAATAAGTACGTGAGGAATGTCCTCACAGGAGGCACCATAAATTAATGTTGCGTCTTCCTGAAAGAGTCACTGCACTCTCCGATCAACCCCAGAATTACAGCAAGAGAAAATTTAGTAAACACTCACCTGGATTCGTTTGTGAACAGGATTCGAAAGGATTCGCCTTCACGGGACCTTGGTCGACCGGCCGACGACCCTTGTGCTTGAACTTTATTATTTTCTTGCTGCCTACACTTGTGGTACACCATCACACACTCGCGGATGAGATTTAAGGTTGTTTTTGGCCAGCGAAACTCTTAGGAGACGTTATTTTTTGTTATTTTATCAGCGCAAGCGACGCGCTAACATGACTCGATCGCCATATTTTTTTTGACTGTCATTTCGGCCAATCACAGGCCGTCTCGGCGAATTAGGAAATATGTATGGAAGGGGAAACGGAAATATAGATAGGTAATTTTATTAGGGTTTAAAGTTAATGCTTACACACGCCCTTTTTATTATTTTTTGAATAAAGTCTTAGGTAATATTTATAAATATGAAAAAATGAAGACTTATTTTTTTTTTACATAATCGCCTAATGGTTTTACGCAGCCTAATGCCTTGTGCAATAGCAAAATTTTCGTTCGCGCGGCACCCGCTTAAAATGCAATAAAAGCAGCGTCGGGACTACAAGAAACCAAAGAAACTGCGCTCGCCAACCCGCCTGCCAAGCGTGGTGAGTATGACAATATCCTCCCATGAAACGAAGACCGCGACCGAAGGGAGCGAGAAAAGAATGAATAAGAATCTTTAAAGTAGCTTCTTAAAACGGCCGTACTGTAGAGGACAAAAATATATTGCGCAAAATAGACTGCCACCGTGGTTCAGTGATTAAGGCGAGGCCTCAAATGTTTGGTACCTTCGCTCGGCAAAGGACTGATCAAGTGCGCGCAAGGGATAGCGCTTGGCGGTTTAGCCCGTGAATGATGAGATAGGAGATAGTCTCGAGTCGCTCAAAGAAAAAAACGTAAGCGCCAAATTCGTTATTTCTATTTTATATAAAATCAGACCGGTTAATTGTATTTTCATATTTACATTTTGATGAATTACTAATAACCTATCTTTTAGTCTAAAAATCATTATTTCATTCGTCGCATTTGAGCTACAATAACAAAAACTCTGAGAACGAAGACCATTTTTAAAAAAATATTTCTATCGAGAAAATTTTATCAAAACGTGTTTTCATCTTCAATTTTTGGAGATGAAATAGTCAAAAATCATATTACTTAGATTTGAAACTCCTAATTTAAGTATTTTGCGAGATAAATAAGGTTCAGAACGACCTTATTTACAGTGGTATCACCTTAAGGCGTTTGCCTATAAACCTGGGGGTCGTGGGTTCGATTCTCACGGGAAGCCTACTTTGTTTAGTTGTTTCCAGTTTGGTTAGGACATTGCAGGCTTGAATCACCTGATTGTCTGATAATAAAGATGATTCCGTGCTTCGGAAGGCACGTTAAGCTTGGCCCTGGCTGCCATCTGGTAGTCGTTAAAGGAACCATGTCAGAGGCTGAGAGGCGGTTTCGATGAACTCTGACACCAGAGTGTACATGGTCGATTGACCGTGTCACCTACTAGAAATGATGATGGTGACAGGCAAACAGCTGGCTCTTAAAGTTTTTTTTTAAACTATAATCATATATAATTAATCTTTGATGCAAATTCTAGGCTTAATATCCCCCTAAAGCTGGATCCGCCCTTAATTGCAAGGGATATTGACTTTGAAAGCTTGTTAGTTCAATCTGGTTTTTAACTGACTTTCGAAAAAAGGAGGTTATCAATTCGGTTGTATGTTTTTTTTAAATGTTTGTTAACTTAAGTTCTAAGTTAATCCGTCATTTATGAACCAATTTTTTGATAAAAGTGTAGTTATGTTTGTATGAATTTGATTAAAGTGTAAGTTTTAATCATGATATCAGTCGCAATAAGTCCACTGCTGGACATAGGCCTCCCCTAACGGTTTCCAATAAAACTAATTGGAAGCGGCTGCATCCAGTGTCTAACTGCGGCTTTGATCAGGTCATCCGACCATCTGGTCGGTGGGTGTCCGACGCTGCGCTTGCCGAAACGTGGTCGCCATTCGAGAACCCTTTTGCCCCATCGGCGATCGGTTCTACGCGCTATGTGTGTGCTGTAGTTTTAATAAAAAGCTCAAAATTGTACATAATGATGAAATAATAATTTCGGATTCGAGTATTTTCGTTACGTTGCATTTTGCTGAGAACATTTACCATAGTAATATATATTTTTTTACAACACCAGAAAGTAGAGATTTCAATGTACAAAAAGCCCACAGACCAAATTTTGTAAAAAAAAACCATTATTGTAAAATGTAAAAACATGGCTATTTATAGGATATTATAATAGGTTATATATAGATAGATTTCTAGCCGTATCGTCTATTGACATGATTCCGAAGATTTTCGCCCATTCCCTCGATCGGCTTTTACGGACTGCACGGAAAGAGAGGCAGCACATTCTACGTTTTTCGTTTTCTCCCAAACTACTAGTAGGGACAGCTAGAAGATATAAATATTCTTTAGACAGGCCGAATACACATATATATTTAAGTAAATACCCAAATATTTTTCCAATATACATAAATAATCAGCCAATGAGTGAATGAACCTTTTTGTATAAGGGATAACGGCCTAACTACTCTTGGAATATGAATAGAGATACGAATAATTTCGAACAATAAGCTTTTGGCGAGCTTTTCGATGAATAGCGTAATCGAGGTAGGTATATCCATGTTGCAGTCAATTGAATAACCAATTTTTGAAGTGAAAACTTCCTAAGGCGAGCTGGGCATTTTTTGAGATTTGAATATCCTTCGATCAAATATAATGGTAGATACACGATTCGCGCTCGAAAAGTGGCACCGGCAAAACAGCGCACTAATCGAGTTTCGGAGCTGTATTGTCCACAGTTTCAATAAACCGCGCTGGCACTCACACGTCTCGCGATGACGAAGGTACAGTGAAAAGATGCAAAAACTACGCATCAAAAGTGAAAAAAAAGATGGAATTATACTTTCAGTAGGTATGTACCTCTGACAGACAAACAAATACGACAAAAATGTTAAGTTTAAAGGTACATTCGGGGGCAGATAAATATGACCCCTTACAATTCAAAATCTTGACTTGTTAGACTTGTTGAAGGCCAGATTAAAGCAGTGGGAAAGCTTGTACCCACAATCATCATCCTCCTTAAACGCTAGCTGAAAAACCTCCCCTCTCCTCTGGGCAGTCTGGAAGTCGCTGAACCGACTCCGGGCTGGTGTAGGGAGTTGCCGAGAAAACCGAATTAGATGGTGTTTCTCCGGCAACAGCACATGCGATTGCGGCGATGTTTAGTCAATAAGCTACCTTTTGACGTGCCCTAAATGCCCCACTCACTGCACACAAAAGGATGTAGAGGAGGCAAATAACAGGGCAGTGGCCGTGGCCACATATTGGGCAAAAATACTATAATTAGTAAAAAGATATTACGACTCGAACAGAAGAATAAGAGGGGTCAATTTTATCCGCCCCTGACTGTACTATAAGTATTTTCTCTATACGACTGCAATATCCATTGAACGCTCTAGTACGCAGTACTTAAAAATCGTCATATCGGTCGTGTATTGGTTGTGTACCTTTATTTCTAAGGTCGATATCATTGAATAACTCATGACTAACTCGTTTACTTAGTGTCCTCTTAGCCGACGGCATTCTAACTTCGTCAATTCATTTAATACATATCAATACAACATGTTATCATATTTTATCATACCAATTTTCCCTTACGGGATACACAGGGCCTAGGGCTGCAAGATAGAAAAGATTATATGATACTAATTCATAAATACATACATAAAGTATGTGAGTAATAATTCCATACTGATTTGAGAAAAAGAAAACTACGGGACCCTAAAAATATATAGTATTTACTCACAAATATATGATAAGTCCTAAGCAGATTGGTCATATGAGATTTATGGCGTGTCGGGATCTCGAATCTGTAAATCTCATTTTAACATACATTTCAAGGATACAATCAAAAATACAATCTGATTAATATACTTATATATCAATACCTATTATATTTATGCTTACTTTGTCGAAACAGTTTTTTGAAAAATACTGAATCCCTAAAAGACCATCCAAAATCCTCTCGCATTGAACTCTGGCGTAAACAATTCCCACCTCCAACAAATTTCCTTCCTCCATGTGAGGAGCTGCCTCCAGGATCCCAGCTTCCTTGGACCACATGGAAGTGCCTTAATCGCCTCCGCACTGGGGTAGGTCGATGCCGACATAACCTGGCTAAATGGGGCTTTATCCAACAGGCGGAAGTGCAGTGTCAGCGTGGTCACGATGATCAGACCATGTTGCACCTCCTTTCGTGCCCTCTGTGCCCCACCAGTTGCACCAAAGGGGATCTGTACACTGCATCCGAGAGTGGTGTCAGAGTCGCCACATACTGGAGAGACAAAATCTAATCCCTTAAGCCATCGACACGAAAAAGAAGAAAGAAAGCTTACTTTGTAACACATATTCAAAATCTAGTTTTTCTTTATGCTTGTCATATTTTACGATAAAATGATATTTCCTTTCTATGTTGAGAACCGAAGGCACAACATTTCCCGCATAATAATATGTCTCGTGGTTAGACATGGGTTAGACACAACTTAAATAACACTATAGTAAAGTAATTATTTATATAGAAGAGCTATGCTTGTGCTATGCAACAGTATGCAACATAACAAAATAATTGATATTGTCATTCTTCAAAAGATAAACTTTTTGCAGTTTATATGAAAATAATGTTTATGTTGAGTCTGTTATAGATATTTTTTTACTTGTCTGTGTGGCGGGAATTTCGGCGGACTGCGTGGCTTTTGTTTTGGATTGTTTTGTAAATTGTTTCTAATGGACTTTATAATGTGAAATCGGTGTAATTTGGTGTTATAAATACCCATCTTTATGAAAAACGTGTGGAATAATTAAAATAAACTGTCATGGTGTGGCTGTAGTGAGATTTACTCGTTGCTTTGTCTGGGATCAAAAAAACCGTTAATTTTTAGGGATCCGTACCCAAAGGGTAAAAACGGGACCCTATTAATTTCGCTCCGCTGTCCGTCTGTCTGTCTGTCCGTCTGTCACCAGGCTGTATCTCATGAACTGTGATAGTTAGACAGTTGAAATTTTCACAGATTATGTATTTCTGTTGCAGCTATAACAACAAATACTAAAAAATAGAGAGAATAAAATAAATATTTGAGTGGGCTCCCATACAATAAACATGATTTTTTTTGCTTGTTTTTGCTCGATATTGATAACGGCAACAGGTAGACGCTTGAAATATTCACAGAATATTTAGTTATATATTTACTTTAAAAATAAATAAAAATTAAATTAATATCAAATTAAATAAAAATTAAATTAATTTTAAAGGGCTACCATACAACAGACATGATATTTTTTGCCGTTTTTATAGATAAAGGGTACGGAACCCTTTGTGCGCCAATCCAACTCGCACGTGGCCGGTTTTTCTGATACTAATTACAATTTTTCTTATAATTAAGCACTAAAATACAACCATAATACAATTAACAGAGGCCTTAAACCAGGCTACATAGCCTGTGCGTTGGGGTCACTGTAAGCATGAGTCTAAATATAAGAATACGTATTACTAAAATTAAAGATAGGTACTTAATCAGTTGAGAGGTGAACTCCACACTAGCATTCCCTGTGTCATGAAGCGCAATGTCTTCCCCGAAATAAGAGTAAACAGAATAAATACGAGAAAATAAAAAATAAAAAATGACACATAAAAATATTTTTTTATTATATACTCGTGGAATCTACATTTCAATCTTAATGACCTAATGCTTTACTCTACAGTAACTGTATTCTTTATGCCTTAAAACGTGTATTCATCATAATTTTCAAGTAGGTGACACTGTCAATCGACCATGCACACCCTGGTGTCAGAGTTCTTCGAAACCGCCTCTCGGCCTCTGACGTGGTTCCTTTAACGACTGCCAGATGGCAGCCGGGACCACCGGCTTAACGTGCCTTCCGAAGCACGGAATCATCTTTATTATCAGACAATCAGGTGATTCAAGCCTGCAATGTCCTAACCAAACTGGAAACAACTAAACAAAGTATGCTTCCGGTGGGAATCGAACCCACGATCCCCGGGTCAACAGTCAAACGCCTTAACCACTGGACCACGGAGGATGTTTAATGTGTATTGTATACGTATATACAATATGTTAGCCGTGTGGTATCCGGCAGAGTAGAATAGGATCACTCCAAGTCTTCCCGTGGATGTCGTAGAAGGCGACTTAGGAAATACAAGCCAAACAAAGCTTAAACATCTAAGACACCTCTCCAACCCGTCTGGCTAGCGTGGAGAGTGTAGGCCAAGTCCTCTGGCTTCTCTGGCCAAGTATGGCCCTAATAGTACAGAGAGGGTCGTGCTCCTTTAGTGGAGACTAAAAAGGACCTGATGATGATACAATATGTAAAGAAAATCCTGTCCAATCCTTGAAGGGGTGATTCAGCCCGTCGATATGAACAACTTGTCCTATGGGACCAATGTTAGGTACTAATTTTTTTTTTATGTTATAGGGCGGCAAACGATGAAGCTAGTCAACTGATGGTAAGCGATCAACGCTGCCCATGGACAACTGCAATACTAGAGTGTGACAGGAGCATTGTCGGCCTTTCAAGGAGTTGGGGGGAGGACATTGGGAGTAGGGAAAAATGGGGGACATGGGGGAAGGGGGAGTAAGATGGGCCTCCGGCTCTCTCACTTAACGAACGAAGCATAGAAGCGGTAAACCTTCTACTCAAACGTCGATTTTCTGTGAGAGTGTGGTACTTCCCCGGATGAGCCGGCCCATGCATGCTACTAGCAAAAATGAATTTAGCGTGGTTCTACCACATGGAAGTTGGTAAAGGTGACTTTTTTTTTCAAATGTAATTTTTTTTGAGTTCCCAGCTTTGATCTCATAAGAAATGGCTTCAATATTCGCGATGAAATTTAGTATGTCGATACGGGGTTTGGAGGCGAAAATTCGTTTAATATCGGGGAAAATACGTTTTTTCGACTAAATCTCAGTTTTCCAGGTGTAAGTCCCATCAAATGTCTATCAAATGTTAAAACTAGTGCCTTTAGCGTAAAATTCACTCGATAGCCCTCATTCCACTTAGTTATGCATCTATTCGTGGGGTCCTATTGAATTTTCGTCATATCGGACGTGTAACTCTATTTCAGAGGTCGAAATCATTGAATTACTTATGACTAATGCGTAGCCGTGTGGTACCCGGCAGAGTAGAATAGGACCACTCCAAGTTTGCCCGTGGATGTCGTAGAAGGCGACTTAGGAATTAGGAAATACAAGCTAAACAAAGCTCATAAACATCTGTGAGACCTCTCCAACCCGTCTGCCAGCGTGGAGAGTGTAGGCCAAGTCTTCTGGCTGCTCTGGCCAAGTATGGCTCTACTGGTACCGAGAGGGTCGTGCTCCTGTAGTGGAGACTAAAAAGGACCTGATGATGATGAATGAGTAGAACCGATGGCTGATGAGGCAGAAAGGTTCTCGAATGGCGACCAAGTACCTAAAATGCATGGACGGGTGTCCATGCGCTTTTTAGGTACTTGCTACCGGTCAGCCGGCCACTTCAAATACATTGCCGCTTTCGTATGGTTGACTATTTTTATTGAAGACTAGCTGTGCCCGCGACTCCATTCGCGTATTTACGATTTAGAAACGAAGAAAAAATTACTCGTAAGTAGCCTATCCTGTGTCCAAATGTTTATCTGTCAAGTTTTATATAATACCGTGAATTCGTTTAAGAGTTATAGAGGAACATACATACATACACACAAACATACAGAAAAAATCTAAGAAATCGTCAATTTAGTTTCATTATTATATATGGAGCTTATAAACACGATATCTCTGGGAACAAAGTAACTTACTCCATGACCAACCCTTACCGATTTATTATTAGTATTGATGATGATTATGATTGATTGATGCCGCCTTCATCGAATTATTAATCGTTTGTTAACAGCTATAAGAATGAAAATAGCTTGCAATGGATTCTGTAGGTCCATCGTCGTATCTCAACGAAAAGGCGCTGCCTTCTGAAGCAAGCTACATTACACCTTATCGCTAACCGCATTGACTTGATATTTCTTTGAATACCTTTACAGAGCTACTTCTGTACGTAAGTACCTACTAGTACTTATTCTGTGCTGGCAGGTGATCGGACATGTTTCAAAATCCTATTGTTATGGTTTAACTACAACATGGCGTTTTGTACATGAAGCAGCGTGATCGGAAGGGGCTAATTTCGGTCGATAGCCGATAATACCAATATGAATAACTTAGTGATTACTTTAGGCTGTTTCCACTGTTACCAGCAAAGATGTGTTGTGTAGGTTATAACGTTGTGAGGTGTTTGTTTCGTTTTATTTTATTTGTTAAGGTACAATCACAGATAACAGAATATGAGTTACAATTTACTTAAATCTAGACATCTTATTAATTCTGCAATTCTAATGAAGATTGTACATAGCACTTATCCTTACTAATATTATAAATTTTATTTGTTTTTTGTTACGCTTTCACGCCGTCACTACTGAACCGATCATCATGAAATTTTGCAAACAAGTTCTCTGGAGTACGGAGAAAGACATGGTTGAATAATTTCTAATCCCTTAGAGAAACTGATTTTTTGAACTTTAAGTAACTGTCAGTCAAAGCCGTGTGGTTTCCGGCAGAGTAGAATAGGACCACTCCAAGTCTTCCCAGGGATGTCGTAAGAGGCGACTTAGGAAATACAAACTAAACAAAGCTCATAAACATCAATGAGAACTCTCTAACGCGTCTAGCCAGCGAGGAGAGTGTAGGCCAAAAAGAGGATTTGGCCTACACTCTCCTCGCTGGCCAGTCGGGTTGGAGAGGTCTCATTGATGTTCACGAGCTTTGTTTAGCTTGTATTTCCTAAGTCGCCTCTTAAACATACAAGATACGCGCGAAACACACAACCCATCTTAGCTTGTTAGTCGGGTAAAAAGCTCAGTTAGCTTCACATTTCTGCAGGCATGGAAGTTGCGTTGAAAACCGCCGCATCCTTCAGCCTTTGTCCTCAGTATTCAGCCGAGTGCGGACGAGTACGTACGTCGGTCGCGTCCTGGGCGCGGCCTGTGCCGTGCAACTAAGTTTGTGTTGTGCTGTGTGTGATCTGTGTTGTGTTTGTGTGATCTGTGTGGAAAGAACTGCTGCTTGTTTAAGGTAGGTTTTAGGATAGTTTTTGAGTAAATTATGGTCGGAATGTTTGTTGATAAAGTTAGATTTTGAAGTTTTACTGAAACTAGAACTTAAGTTGTATTGTTTATGAGTTAATGTTTATTAAAATGATAACATATAAACGATTTGTTACATGACAATATATTAATTAATTAAACATTATTTCATTTAAAAGAAATTTATTTGTAAGAAAAAAGAAATCTACAGACTAAAAAACTTAATCTAAAAGATTATGTGTGGCATTGTGCCAAGAACGCTGGCAGTGTTTCCTCTATGAATAGCTATGTTAATTTGTTGAGAAAAGAAGTAGCCAGCCCTCTTGTCAGCGGCGGTGATCAGGCGTGGAGTTATCTGTTTCAGAAAAGCCCTTACATTGGGGCCCCATGGGCATCATTTAAAATATAATATAATTAAGAAATGTATGTCGTTTTAATACTTAAATTAACCTATCGAAATTTGGCAGAATATACCTACGTATACCTACGAGTATAGTGCCAAATCAATTAGCCAGTTTTTGAGCTTTAACTCAATTTATTTTCATTTTTAACCGATTTTATCTCCTGCTATCAATAAAGTTAGTAACTTATTGTAAATATAAATGTATTGATATAGTTTAGATCTCTGTTTTGATATGTTTCTTTGTTGTCTTTTTAAGTTACGTACAAAAATGTTTTTTTTTACCATCTTTCCAAATTAGTCGTATTTTATATTGTAATTTTTAGAGGTTTAATGTTTATTGATAGGGCAAATTTCGAAATCACACGGTGCCTGGTTCACTTAGGTAGTTCCGTGGGCAATTTTCCACACCAAGGCCTCTAGTTAGTCTCGAACTTAAATAAATAAATATATACGGACAAATCACACAGATTGAGCTAGCCCCAAAGTAAGTTCGAGACTTGTGTTATGGGATACTAACTCAACGATACTATATTTTATAACAAATACATATATATATATATAAACATCCAAGACCCAGGCCGATCTGAAAAAGATCATTTTCCATCTTGACCTGGCCGGGGATCGAACCTCCGTGTCGTAGGCTGGCGTGTTGACCGCTGCGCCACGGAGCTAGTCTTTACTTTGGGATTAGCTCAATCTGTGTGATTTGTCCGTATATATTTTATTTAGTTTGAGCCCATCGTGTGTGAGCAGAAGACAGTCCATCTTTCGGTCTTCTGCTTTTTCCGCCACCAGTTAGTTCATGCAAACTATTGCTGGCCAGGCAGCACCCACCCACTACTGTTAGTCCCTTCATGCCCGCCACCAATAGTTGATGCATGCAACCCTGGTCGATACTGCTGCATCCGTTGAGGCTGCAACAATATCAGCTGTCGTGCTCGCGACACGTGTTTCGCCTCTACACGAGGCATCTTCAGGCAGTGAAACCTAGATGATGGTCATTCGTTGCTTTTCGAACGACCAAGATCTAGGTTTCACTGCTTGAAGTTGCCTCGTGAATTTATCTTAAAGTAAATGTAGGTTTGACATCTGCAAAGTATCACCGGAATCTATTTAACTATGTACTGAATTTAAAATTTTGATTGTAAACGTAGAGAATCTTTAATTTAACAAGTGGATAAAAAAAAACCGACTCCCTTTTTGACAGTTTACATCCGCAATATAGATTTTTTGCTGAACTCACATAACCTATGACACTCCCTCCAGGAAAGAATACGAATCTAATGATACCTTACACTTCAAAATCAAGCCGTTTAGCCTACAGGAGACGACAATGCAACAGACATACTTACATACGCACGTATATACATATGCGCGAAAAACATGACCCTCCTTCTGGGTAGGTCAATCGGGTAAAAAAACAGACTTCAAACCAATTATTAAACCGATTTTGATGTAATTCAAATGGGACTAAACTGAAAGCATATTCTTTCAAATAAACAAAGAAGTTTTAAAATCGGTTCATAAATGGCGGAGACATAAGGTAACAAATTTTACAAAAAACCTCGCTTTGTTAAAGTCGGTTAAAAAAAGAATAAGTAGCGAGCGAAGCAGCAGGCACAGCCCATCAATATTTTCAGAATTACTTAAATGTGTCATTGTTATCAATATATTATCTACGGCGTGGGCAGCATAGAGCTAAATGCATAGAGCGAGGCAACCCACTGATTAGAAGTTCATGAAATGACGTCATTATGATAAAAGGAAAGAGAGTTGCCCTTATAAGTGGCACGCCTTGTATCTTTTGTAACGTATTTTTTAATTAATAATAAATAAATATATACGAACAAATCACACAGGTTGAGCTAGCCCAAAGTTAGTTCGAGACTTGTGTTATGGGATACTAACTCAACGATACTATATTTTATAACAAATACATATATAGATAAACATCCAAGACCCAGGCCAATCTGAAAAAGATAATTTTCCATCATGACCTGACCTGGGATCGAACCCGGGGCCCTCGTGTCGCAGGCTGGCGTGTTAACCACTGCGCCACGGAGCCCACCAAAAATATGTGATATCAGAATGTGGTGTGGTTGCAGGTATAGCATCGGGTATACGCGCCCGGCCTCCCGAGCTGCTACTTGCTTTTCCGTTTCATCCGAGTTAGGAGTATCCTAATACCTTAATTCCCCTCCCAAATCCAACAAATTCCTATCCTTCCCCAGCTTAAAAAATGCTTCCGATGGACAGCAGCGTCGGAAGCACAAGAAGACAAGGAAACTGCACTCGCCAACCCGCCTGCCAAGAGTATGGCAATATCCTTCCATGGAACGAAAAATCTTTGGGAGAGACCTTTGTCCAGCAGTGGACTTTTAACGGCTGAAATGAACTGACGGAACAATTTTTTATTTTGACCTTGTAAACTAGGCTATTCTACAAATAGTTTTTTTTTATGATATAGGACGCCAAACGAGCAAGCAAGTCACCTGATGGTAAGCTATCAGCGCTGCCCATGGACAAATGCTACACCAGGGTGTGACAGGAGCGTTGCCGGCATTTGAAGGAGTTGGTCTTCTCCGGAGGCTCTTGGAGGCTCTCTCACTCACCACACGAAGCATAGAAGCGGTAAAGCTACTCAAACGTCGATTTTCTGTGAGAGTGTGGTACTTCCCCGGACGAGCCAGCCCATTCATGCTACTAGCAAAAATTACTTTCGTCGGTAGCGTGGCTCTACCACAACTAAACAAGAACTAGGTGGAACGAAAATTAGCAAAATGCTAATAAACATTAACTTGACACGGTAAAATACAATTATGGAGCCAACTTAATATGAATAATGACTTTTTAATGTTAATGTTTGACATTAATTAAACGTTTTAATTTTATGTGAACTAGTTATCAAATGAGCTTTATAACAGAAATTAGGTATTCTTATTAAATTAAGAAATAAAATATGATAAAAAAATTCCACGGGAGCGGTAGCTCAAATGGTGGAGCGTAGGTCGTACGGAGACTTAAGATCGCTGCTTCAAACTCTGCCCGCGTGGGAGTTTTTCACCATGTTTTACCAAGTAAGTAAACTCGATTACCACCAAGTAAACTCGATTACTAATGAGCATTAAAATCGTATAAATATATGAATATCAAGCCAAAATAAAATCAAAGATAAAGATAAAGAGTATTTATAGCCGAGTCCCGGCTGTCATCATTGATGAAGGTTGTTAAGCGATGTCAGATGCCTTTAGGCAGCTTGAAAAATCTGACACCAGTGTTGGCCACTTACACTCACGAAATCATCATCATCATCATGTCAGCCGCAAGAAGTCCACTGCTGGACATAGGCCTCCCCCAAGGATTTCCAATACGACCGGTTGGAAGCGGCCTGCATCCAGCGTCTTCCTGCGACCCTAGTCAGGTCGTCCGACCATCTGGTCGGTGGGTGTCCGACGTTGCGCTTGCCGGTACGTGGTCGCCATTCGAGAACCTTTCTGCCCCATCGGCCATCGGTTCTGCGCGCTATGTGCCCCGCCCACTGCCACTTCAAAGAGCTAATCCGCTGAGCTATGTCGGTGACCTTTATTCTTCTACGGATCTCCTCATTTCTGATTCGATCTCGCAGAGAAACACCGAGCATAGCCCTCTCCATAGCTCTTTGAGCGACTTTGAGCTTTCTTATGAGGCCCATAGTAAGGGACCACGTTTCGGACCCGTAAGTCATCACTGGTAACACACATTGATTATAGACTTTCGTCTTCAGGCACTGAGGTATTTTGGACGAGAAGACATGGCGGAGCTTCCCGAACGCTGCCCAGCCGAGTCGGATTCGTCGAAACACCTCGTCCTCGAAGCTGGAACTGCCAACCTGGATCAATTGACCCAAGTAGACATATTGGTCCACAGCTTCAAGGACGGAGTTCCCAACAAATACCGGTGAAGGCACAACATGGACATTCGACATTATTTTCGTCTTGTCCATGTTCATTTTAAGGCCCATCTGTTGGGAAACTCCATTGAGGTCATTGAGCATGGTACTTAAGTCCTCCAGCGTCTCCGCCATAACAACGATGTCATCGGCAAATCGAAGGTGAGTGATATACTCGCCATTGATGTTGATGCCAAGTCCTTCCCATTCCAGGAGCTTGAAAGCATCCTCCAGAGCAGCGGTGAACAGTTTCGGTGATATGACGTCTCCCTGTCTCACACCTCGCTGCAATGGTATAGCCTTCGTGCTCTGCTCCTGTACTCGAACTGACATGGTGGCGTTGCTGTATAAGCACTTCAACACTTCGATATACCGATGGTCGATGCGGCATTGCTGGAGGGACTGAAGCACGGCCCATGTTTCGACCGAATCAAAGGCTTTCTCATAGTCCACAAACGCTAAGCATAATGGCCGGTTATACTCTCTGGTCTTCTGTATAACCTGCCGCAGCGTATGGATGTGGTCTATGGTACTGTAGCCTTTTCGGAAACCGGCTTGTTCGGGAGGCTGGAAAGCATCGAGCCTGTTCGTGAGACGATTCGTGATCACCCTCGAAAACAGCTTATAGACGTGGCTCAGGAGTGTGATGGGTCTATAGTTCTTCAGTAAAGTATTATCACCCTTTTTGAAGAACAATACCACCACACCCCTGTTCCACGCCTCCGGCGTAATGCCCTCGAACAGAACGGAATTAAAGAGCCTCTGAAGGACTTTCAGTACCGGCGTTCCGCCCGCTTTCAGAAGCTCTGCTGTAATTCCGTCCTCGACCGGCGCCTTGTTGTTCTTTAGCTGTTTGAGGGCAATCCTAATCTCGTACAGGCTGATGTCCGGAATACAAACAACCAATAAGGTAACTTTGATTTGTATAATACTTGGGCCCATGAATGTATGGAACGGTTCCATTCTCTTTTAAACGATGAATAATATTAACTATCAAGTTTTTTAGGGTTCCGTACCCAAAGGGTAAAGACGGGACCCTATTAATATCGTTCCGCTGTCCGTCTGTCCGTCTGTCTGTCTGTCCGTCTGTCTGTTCGTCTGACACCAGGCTGTATCTCATGAACCGTGATAGTGAGACAGTTGAAATTTTCTCAAATAATGTATTTCTGTTGCCGCTATAACAAAAAATACTAAAATATAGAATAAAATTAATATTTAAGAGGGCTGCCATACAACAAACGTGATTTTTTTGCATGTTTATGCTCGATATTGATAACGGCAACGGGTAGAAGCTTGAAATATTCACAGAATATTTATTTATATATTCACTTTAAAATAAATACATAAATAAAAATAAAATTAATAATGAAGGGGGGCTCCCATACAAAAGACATGATTTTTTAGCCGTTTTTATAGATAATGGTACGGAACCCTTCGTGCGCGAGTCTGACTCGCACGTGGCCGGTTTTTTAGTATTGAATGGTCTACCATCAATACTAAAAAAACTTTACCCCTTTAATAAGACCCGGGGTCTACCCTGGGGCCCACTACTCAAGCTAACTATAAGCATAGAATGTCTTCAACTACTGGAAGATATGAAACGCCTACGTGGCTCACATTCGTAGCACGTGCTACGGCGTAGCACCCTCTACGACTTAAAAAACAGCGTCGCCACTACGTAGGTACGTGGTAACAAAAGCTGAGGAATTCCTTTGCCATTTTTTTTATTTTAGAAGAATGTAGTTTTTATGTAAACATTATTTTCGGTAAGCAAATTTGGCAATAAATAAATAATAAAAAAAAAAAAAATATAAATATATACGGACAAATCACACAGATTGAGCTAGCCCCAAAGTAAGTTCGAGACTTGTGTTATGGGATACTAACTCAACGATACTATATTTTATAACAAATACATATACAGATACACATCCAAGACCCAGGCCAATCTGAAAAAGATCATTTTTCCATCTTGACCTGACTGGGGATCGAACCCGGTCACTCCGTGTCGCAGGCTGGCGTGTTGACCGCTGCGCCACGGAGCTAGTCAAATGATGTTTTTATTTTAAAAAATCGGCTATGTGCGAGTCGGACTCGCGCACGAAGGGTTCCGTACCATTAGGTATCTTAAATAAGATTTAAATTATTAAAAATATTTTTACTAATGCTTTTCGCAATTTTTCTTTTATCTGTGCTATAAGACGTTGCTTAGTTTCCAAATTTCAAGATTCTGAGTTCACGGGAAGTACCCTGTAGGTTTTCATTTTCGTGCGGATGTCAAAAATTTACGGCATAAACGTCTGCATCTTTTTATTGCGTTAGCTTAGAAGTTTGATTTTTTTACAGTTCCAAGGGACAGTAGACCTGAGTATGTGATATGAATTTCAGCCTAATACCTCCATGTGTTCCTGAAAAAAAGGGTCTTGACTGACAGATAGACAGATGTACAACAAAGTGATCCTATATGGGTTCCGTTTTTCCTTTTCAGGTACGAAACCCTAAAAAATGACTTAGTACTAGTATTTAATCTTATTGTCGAGGCTAAATCTTTATTGCTATCATCTTTATCCCTAACGGGGTAGACAAAGTGAAGCCCATTTCAGTGAGGGATACGACACGCATATCTCCCCCCTATATTATACATATATTATGCATACTAATATTGGCTCGCTGTAGGTATCTAAAATAAAAAGTGCCGCGTTCTAACGCGAGCTAAATTACACCGTATCGTTAACTCCATTGAGTTGATATTTCTTTGAATACATTTGCAGAGTGCGGTTCTGAACGTAAGTACTGGTACTTATTCTGTGCTATTAGTAGAGTATATTTGGCGAGCTCCGTGGCTGGTTAACACGCCAGCCTGGGACACGAGGGTGCCCGGGTTCGATCCCCGGTCAGGTCAAGATGGAAAATGATCTTTTTGAGATTGGCCTGGGTCTTGGATGTTATAAAATATTGTATCGTTGAGTTAGTATCCCATAAAACAAGTCTCGAACTTACTTTAGGGTTAGTTCAATCTGTGTGATTTGTCCGTATTATTTTTTATATTTCTGTGCAATATACTATTAGTAGAGATTAGGTTTGACCTCTCTTTATGAAGTTGGTCAGCGAGTCCATCCATCAATTAGTCATAAAATACAAAGTTCTCTGTTAATTCTGAATGATTAATGATAACTGAGCACTTCACTGCGACGTTTGAGTCTGTTAATATTTTACAAGTTTTACTTTTTATGATAAGCTATTATTAGGGTTCCGCAACTGCCTCCGTGATCCAGTGGTTACGGCGTTTGCCTGTAGACCTGGAGGTCGTGGGTTTGATTCCCATGGGAAGCATACTTTGTTTAGTTGTTTCCAGTTGGGTTAGGACATTGCAGGCTTGAATCACCTGATTGTCTGATAATAAAGATGATTCCGTGCTTCGGAAGGCACGTTAAGTCAGCCGGGGCCTTCTGGTAGTCGTTGAAGGAAACACGTCAGAGGCTGAGAGGCGGTTCCAAACAACTCTGACACCAGGGTGTGCATGATCGATTGACCGTGTCACCTACACGAAATGATGATCATGATGAGGGTTCCGTAAAGGTACAGTCAGCCAAGGAGATATCTGACCCCCTACAACAGCGCCATTTTTCGCAAACTAAAGAACCATCCGTGGTTTAAACCCAAAGATAAAAATATACAAGTGTAATATCCTTTGCGACTAGTGCCATCTATTGAATTGTAAATGAACAAATAAGGTTAATAAGCAGAAATCTGATACCCTTGATGACTAATGCCATCTATTCGATTTTTGATAAATAAAACAAAAGTTTTAAGGAACAAAAAATAGTGTGACAATTAAGTAAGTATATTAAATACTTATAATTTCTACTTACCGCGATACCTAACTCTCTAGATATAGATACTTTAAATACTGTGGTTGTCTTCACAATACACTATTAGCTTTCACAAAATCTGCTATATGAGATGAAACGGGATGCCTAATAACTGGTGGGGTTTTGGTTCACTACACAGTAATCGCAGTATCTTGAATGTAATTGTGACGCGAGTGAACAATATTTTTGATTAGGTGGTATCAGGTATAAATAAATCTGATAGATTACCCTCAATTTATTTGTTTAAGCAATGCGTTGCAGTTGGTGACAATGATGTCATAGCAGTAGAAATAGATAGCAAATTTCGCCCGAGATGTCACATCGTCGGTTGGCGTATTGAGATGAGCGCTAGCTTCTCAAGTCGTAGGTCCATGGTTCGAATCAAACTTCACGGGGTATTGTTTTTGATTCTTTCTTGTTCTTACCATTGATGATTACTTAAATTATTAGCTGAGATTATTAGAAATACAAAATTTGCAACTGAGCAGGTTATCAGAAACAAGTTTATACTAGCAGTTGTCTGTCTACTTGCCAAAAATCACGGTAGGTGGCGCTTCACAGCAAAGTGTGAATTTACGTTTTAAAAGTCAGGGGGTCAGGTATCTGCTTGGCCGACTGTACCAACGGGAACCTTATACTAAGCCTCCACGAGGAGGAAGGGGAGAAGGATGGCGTAAGAGGAGGGGAGGAGGTAAATAAATTCAACAACAGTGAAATTTTGCACGTTTTTACGGACAACAGTAAGCTTGCTTTAAGCATTATAAAATTTACAAAAATAATAGTAAAATGAGGACATTTTTTATCAAAATGGACAACATCTAAAACTAGATCTTTTCATGAGCATTTTTCAATAATTAAATTCAGAAAAACAAAAAAATTTAACATGCAGAATGTTAGTAATATAGTCCACTTTCAAGTTTAAATAAAAAAAAGTGGTTAATGAAAATCATAGTCATTACAAAATGACAAGCGAAAAAAACGCCAATTTCATAGATATAAGACCCATTATATTCATCTAGCTCAACGCAAATTATTCAAATCTATGTATATACAAAACATGTATCAATGCCGGCTGCATGCACAAAAAAGCGTCACGTTCGTGCAAGCGAGAGCACGGTACAAGCGATAAAGAGCCAAGCGATCGGCTGAAGCGTTCAGCTTGTGACGGATCTATCTCTCTTCCAACGTTATTACATACCGACTTTAAGAACAATCAATTTTTTTTAAAGTATCTATAGACTTCGTTTACCAAAAAGTTCTTATCGATAAAGTGATTTATTTTCTGTTGAAAAAGACGTGATACTATGTATGTATAATAAACAACTTTTCTTATAAGACCAATGCCTATAAAACCAGCTCATTGATTTATAATAGGTGGTAAACAAGTTTTTTTTCGCAAAAATTTCATTTTTGATACAAGTTTTTATTATAAACGAATCCATTCTGTAAAGTGTTTCCCAGGACAAATCAAATGAGCCCAAACACGATTTGCGTATCTTATTTAGTTTAAGAGTCTCTATGGCCACCTTCCAACTCCATCATCAGACCAGCGCAACGATTCTATAATATTGTATTGTCATCCGATTTACAAATGCATGCAAAAGTTCAGCTCAATCGGTAACCGGGAAGTGGAAATTAACTTGCAAGATTTGATTACAGATAATCGGGACAGGTGAAACTAAATAAAACCATGTAAAAATCCATTTGGTCTTTCTGCAAAAAAAAAAAAAATGCAACTAGCTCATTGACTTACGAAAGGTTGTAAATAAATAAATATATACGGACAAATCACACAGATTGATCTAGCCCCAAGACTTGTGTGGGATACTAACTCAACGATACTATGGCAACACCCGCAGAAATAAATTATCCCCACAATACATCCTCTGATTGAGATAGGATTTCTGATTACACACTTCGTGATCAGATTATATACTAGTTAGTTATTCATAAGACGAGTGTAATATGAGGAACTATAGGCCCTAGAATAGAACCCTGGGATACTCGCACCTTAACCGATGATCTAGAGGATTGAACCCTAGCTTATTTTTGTATTCAGCCACTGAATAAGTAACAGTACTAACGTTATTCAAGTTCAAAAAAAAAAATTACGAACTAAAAAAAAAAAATTTATTGTGAATTAAAAAAAAAGCTACGAGTTGCTCTCCGGGAGTTCCGCGCGGTAGGAAAAGAGGGAAATATTACTTCTTCTCCTTCTCCTACGGTCTCAGTTCACGTGTCCGTCTTACGAATTTTCGATCAGTAGTAAAATGTTCGCCACCATGAAAGTGCTTTTTTTTACACAGGGTTTTATTTGCGTCTGTTTTTGATATGTTCAAGGCAAGATTAGTAGTAAATACAGAAAGTGATTGATTGAATAACCGACACTTAGGAGTAAGCGTAAGAGTAATATAGGAAAATATCTGTTTACGGAAGGTACAAAGACATAAGGCAATACCTTCTAGCCAACCTTTGAGTAGGCATAAAACCGGCCAAGTGTGAGTCGGACTCGCGCACGAAGGGTTCCGTACTGTTATCTATAAAAACGGCAAAAAATCTTGTCTATTGTATGGGAGCCCCCCTTAAATATTAATTTTATTTATTTTTAAAGTGAATTTATAACAAAATATTCTGTGAATATTTCAGTCGTCTACCTGTTGCCTTTCCTTCCCCAGCTTAAAAAATGCTTCCGATGGACAGCAGCGTCGGAAGCACAAGAAGACAAGGAAACTGCACTCGCCAACCCGCCTGCCAAGAGTATGGCAATATCCTTCCATGGAACGAAAAATCTTTGGGAGAGACCTTTGTCCAGCAGTGGACTTTTAACGGCTGAAATGAACTGACGGAACAATTTTTTATTTTGACCTTGTAAACTAGGCTATTCTACAAATAGTTTTTTTTTATAATATAGGACGCCAAACGAGCAAGCAAGTCACCTGATGGTAAGCTATCAGCGCTGCCCATGGACAAATGCTACACCAGGGTGTGACAGGAGCGTTGCCGGCATTTGAAGGAGTTGGTCTTCTCCGGAGGCTCTTGGAGGCTCTCTCACTCACCACACGAAGCATAGAAGCGGTAAAGCTACTCAAACGTCGATTTTCTGTGAGAGTGTGGTACTTCCCCGGACGAGCCAGCCCATTCATGCTACTAGCAAAAATTACTTTCGTCGGTAGCGTGGCTCTACCACAACTAAACAAGAACTAGGTGGAACGAAAATTAGCAAAATGCTAATAAACATTAACTTGACACGGTAAAATACAATTATGGAGCCAACTTAATATGAATAATGACTTTTTAATGTTAATGTTTGACATTAATTAAACGTTTTAATTTTATGTGAACTAGTTATCAAATGAGCTTTATAACAGAAATTAGGTATTCTTATTAAATTAAGAAATAAAATATGATAAAAAAATTCCACGGGAGCGGTAGCTCAAATGGTGGAGCGTAGGTCGTACGGAGACTTAAGATCGCTGCTTCAAACTCTGCCCGCGTGGGAGTTTTTCACCATGTTTTACCAAGTAAGTAAACTCGATTACCACCAAGTAAACTCGATTACTAATGAGCATTAAAATCGTATAAATATATGAATATCAAGCCAAAATAAAATCAAAGATAAAGATAAAGAGTATTTATAGCCGAGTCCCGGCTGTCATCATTGATGAAGGTTGTTAAGCGATGTCAGATGCCTTTAGGCAGCTTGAAAAATCTGACACCAGTGTTGGCCACTTACACTCACGAAATCATCATCATCATCATGTCAGCCGCAAGAAGTCCACTGCTGGACATAGGCCTCCCCCAAGGATTTCCAATACGACCGGTTGGAAGCGGCCTGCATCCAGCGTCTTCCTGCGACCCTAGTCAGGTCGTCCGACCATCTGGTCGGTGGGTGTCCGACGTTGCGCTTGCCGGTACGTGGTCGCCATTCGAGAACCTTTCTGCCCCATCGGCCATCGGTTCTGCGCGCTATGTGCCCCGCCCACTGCCACTTCAAAGAGCTAATCCGCTGAGCTATGTCGGTGACCTTTATTCTACTACGGATCTCCTCATTTCTGATTCGATCTCGCAGAGAAACACCGAGCATAGCCCTCTCCATAGCTCTTTGAGCGACTTTGAGCTTTCTTATAAGGCCCATAGTAAGGGACCACGTTTCGGAGCCGTAAGTCATCACTGGTAACACACATTGATTATAGACTTTCGTCTTCAGGCACTGAGGTATTTTGGACGAGAAGACATGGCGGAGCTTCCCGAACGCTGCCCAGCCGAGTCGGATTCGTCGAAACACCTCGTCCTCGAAGCTGGAACTGCCAACCTGGATCAATTGACCCAAGTAGACATATTGGTCCACAGCTTCAAGGACGGAGTTCCCAACAAATACCGGTGAAGGCACAACATGGACATTCGACATTATTTTCGTCTTGTCCATGTTCATTTTAAGGCCCACCTGTTGGGAAACTCCATTGAGGTCATTGAGCATGGTACTTAAGTCCTCCAGCGTCTCCGCCATAACAACGATGTCATCGGCAAATCGAAGGTGAGTGATATACTCGTCATTGATGTTGATGCCAAGTCCTTCCCATTCCAGGAGCTTGAAAGCATTCTCCAGAGCAGCGGTGAACAGTTTCGGTGATATGACGTCTCCCTGTCTCACACCTCGCTGCAATGGTATAGCCTTCGTGCTCTGCTCCTGTACTCGAACTGACATGGTGGCGTTGCTGTATAAGCACTTCAACACTTCGATATACCGATGGTCGATGCGGCATTGCTGGAGGGACTGAAGCACGGCCCATGTTTCGACCGAATCAAAGGCTTTCTCATAGTCCACAAACGCTAAGCATAATGGCCGGTTATACTCTCTGGTCTTCTGTATAACCTGCCGCAGCGTATGGATGTGGTCTATGGTACTGTAGCCTTTTCGGAAACCGGCTTGTTCGGGAGGCTGGAAAGCATCGAGCCTGTTCGTGAGACGATTCGTGATCACCCTCGAAAACAGCTTATAGACGTGGCTCAGGAGTGTGATGGGTCTATAGTTCTTCAGTAGAGTATTATCACCCTTTTTGAAGAACAATACCACCACACCCCTGTTCCACGCCTCCGGCGTAATGCCCTCGAACAGAACGGAATTAAAGAGCCTCTGAAGGACTTTCAGTACCGGCGTTCCGCCCGCTTTCAGAAGCTCTGCTGTAATTCCGTCCTCGACCGGCGCCTTGTTGTTCTTTAGCTGTTTGAGGGCAATCCTAATCTCGTACAGGCTGATGTCCGGAATACAAACAACCAATAAGGTAACTTTGATTTGTATAATACTTGGGCCCATGAATGTATGGAACGGTTCCATTCTCTTTTAAACGATGAATAATATTAACTATCAAGTTTTTTAGGGTTCCGTACCCAAAGGGTAAAGACGGGACCCTATTAATATCGTTCCGCTGTCCGTCTGTCCGTCTGTCTGTCTGTCCGTCTGTCTGTTCGTCTGACACCAGGCTGTATCTCATGAACCGTGATAGTGAGACAGTTGAAATTTTCTCAAATAATGTATTTCTGTTGCCGCTATAACAAAAAATACTAAAATATAGAATAAAATTAATATTTAAGAGGGCTGCCATACAACAAACGTGATTTTTTTGCATGTTTATGCTCGATATTGATAACGGCAACGGGTAGAAGCTTGAAATATTCACAGAATATTTATTTATATATTCACTTTAAAATAAATACATAAATAAAAATAAAATTAATAATGAAGGGGGGCTCCCATACAAAAGACATGATTTTTTAGCCGTTTTTATAGATAATGGTACGGAACCCTTCGTGCGCGAGTCTGACTCGCACGTGGCCGGTTTTTTAGTATTGAATGGTCTACCATCAATACTAAAAAAACTTTACCCCTTTAATAAGACCCGGGGTCTACCCTGGGGCCCACTACTCAAGCTAACTATAAGCATAGAATGTCTTCAACTACTGGAAGATATGAAACGCCTACGTGGCTCACATTCGTAGCACGTGCTACGGCGTAGCACCCTCTACGACTTAAAAAACAGCGTCGCCACTACGTAGGTACGTGGTAACAAAAGCTGAGGAATTCCTTTGCCATTTTTTTTATTTTAGAAGAATGTAGTTTTTATGTAAACATTATTTTCGGTAAGCAAATTTGGCAATAAATAAATAATAAAAAAAAAAAAAATATAAATATATACGGACAAATCACACAGATTGAGCTAGCCCCAAAGTAAGTTCGAGACTTGTGTTATGGGATACTAACTCAACGATACTATATTTTATAACAAATACATATACAGATACACATCCAAGACCCAGGCCAATCTGAAAAAGATCATTTTTCCATCTTGACCTGACTGGGGATCGAACCCGGTCACTCCGTGTCGCAGGCTGGCGTGTTGACCGCTACGCCACGGAGCTAGTCAAATGATGTTTTTATTTTAAAAAATCGGCTATGTGCGAGTCGGACTCGCGCACGAAGGGTTCCGTACCATTAGGTATCTTAAATAAGATTTAAATTATTAAAAATATTTTTACTAATGCTTTTCGCAATTTTTCTTTTATCTGTGCTATAAGACGTTGCTTAGTTTCCAAATTTCAAGATTCTGAGTTCACGGGAAGTACCCTGTAGGTTTTCATTTTCGTGCGGATGTCAAAAATTTACGGCATAAACGTCTGCATCTTTTTATTGCGTTAGCTTAGAAGTTTGATTTTTTTACAGTTCCAAGGGACAGTAGACCTGAGTATGTGATATGAATTTCAGCCTAATACCTCCATGTGTTCCTGAAAAAAAGGGTCTTGACTGACAGATAGACAGATGTACAACAAAGTGATCCTATATGGGTTCCGTTTTTCCTTTTCAGGTACGAAACCCTAAAAAATGACTTAGTACTAGTATTTAATCTTATTGTCGAGGCTAAATCTTTATTGCTATCATCTTTATCCCTAACGGGGTAGACAAAGTGAAGCCCATTTCAGTGAGGGATACGACACGCATATCTCCCCCCTATATTATACATATATTATGCATACTAATATTGGCTCGCTGTAGGTATCTAAAATAAAAAGTGCCGCGTTCTAACGCGAGCTAAATTACACCGTATCGTTAACTCCATTGAGTTGATATTTCTTTGAATACATTTGCAGAGTGCGGTTCTGAACGTAAGTACTGGTACTTATTCTGTGCTATTAGTAGAGTATATTTGGCGAGCTCCGTGGCTGGTTAACACGCCAGCCTGGGACACGAGGGTGCCCGGGTTCGATCCCCGGTCAGGTCAAGATGGAAAATGATCTTTTTGAGATTGGCCTGGGTCTTGGATGTTATAAAATATTGTATCGTTGAGTTAGTATCCCATAAAACAAGTCTCGAACTTACTTTAGGGTTAGTTCAATCTGTGTGATTTGTCCGTATTATTTTTTATATTTCTGTGCAATATACTATTAGTAGAGATTAGGTTTGACCTCTCTTTATGAAGTTGGTCAGCGAGTCCATCCATCAATTAGTCATAAAATACAAAGTTCTCTGTTAATTCTGAATGATTAATGATAACTGAGCACTTCACTGCGACGTTTGAGTCTGTTAATATTTTACAAGTTTTACTTTTTATGATAAGCTATTATTAGGGTTCCGCAACTGCCTCCGTGATCCAGTGGTTACGGCGTTTGCCTGTAGACCTGGAGGTCGTGGGTTTGATTCCCATGGGAAGCATACTTTGTTTAGTTGTTTCCAGTTGGGTTAGGACATTGCAGGCTTGAATCACCTGATTGTCTGATAATAAAGATGATTCCGTGCTTCGGAAGGCACGTTAAGTCAGCCGGGGCCTTCTGGTAGTCGTTGAAGGAAACACGTCAGAGGCTGAGAGGCGGTTCCAAACAACTCTGACACCAGGGTGTGCATGATCGATTGACCGTGTCACCTACACGAAATGATGATCATGATGAGGGTTCCGTAAAGGTACAGTCAGCCAAGGAGATATCTGACCCCCTACAACAGCGCCATTTTTCGCAAACTAAAGAACCATCCGTGGTTTAAACCCAAAGATAAAAATATACAAGTGTAATATCCTTTGCGACTAGTGCCATCTATTGAATTGTAAATGAACAAATAAGGTTAATAAGCAGAAATCTGATACCCTTGATGACTAATGCCATCTATTCGATTTTTGATAAATAAAACAAAAGTTTTAAGGAACAAAAAATAGTGTGACAATTAAGTAAGTATATTAAATACTTATAATTTCTACTTACCGCGATACCTAACTCTCTAGATATAGATACTTTAAATACTGTGGTTGTCTTCACAATACACTATTAGCTTTCACAAAATCTGCTATATGAGATGAAACGGGATGCCTAATAACTGGTGGGGTTTTGGTTCACTACACAGTAATCGCAGTATCTTGAATGTAATTGTGACGCGAGTGAACAATATTTTTGATTAGGTGGTATCAGGTATAAATAAATCTGATAGATTACCCTCAATTTATTTGTTTAAGCAATGCGTTGCAGTTGGTGACAATGATGTCATAGCAGTAGAAATAGATAGCAAATTTCGCCCGAGATGTCACATCGTCGGTTGGCGTATTGAGATGAGCGCTAGCTTCTCAAGTCGTAGGTCCATGGTTCGAATCAAACTTCACGGGGGATTGTTTTTGATTCTTTCTTGTTCTTACCATTGATGATTACTTAAATTATTAGCTGAGATTATTAGAAATACAAAATTTGCAACTGAGCAGGTTATCAGAAACAAGTTTATACTAGCAGTTGTCTGTCTACTTGCCAAAAATCACGGTAGGTGGCGCTTCACAGCAAAGTGTGAATTTACGTTTTAAAAGTCAGGGGGTCAGGTATCTGCTTGGCCGACTGTACCAACGGGAACCTTATACTAAGCCTCCACGAGGAGGAAGGGGAGAAGGATGGCGTAAGAGGAGGGGAGGAGGTAAATAAATTCAACAACAGTGAAATTTTGCACGTTTGTACGGACAACAGTAAGCTTGCTTTAAGCATTATAAAATTTACAAAAATAATAGTAAAATGAGGACATTTTTTATCAAAATGGACAACATCTAAAACTAGATCTTTTCATGAGCATTTTTCAATAATTAAATTCAGAAAAACAAAAAAATTTAACATGCAGAATGTTAGTAATATAGTCCACTTTCAAGTTTAAATAAAAAAAAGTGGTTAATGAAAATCATAGTCATTACAAAATGACAAGCGGAAAAAACGCCAATTTCATAGATATAAGACCCATTATATTCATCTAGCTCAACGCAAATTATTCAAATCTATGTATATACAAAACATGTATCAATGCCGGCTGCATGCACAAAAAAGCGTCACGTTCGTGCAAGCGAGAGCACGGTACAAGCGATAAAGAGCCAAGCGATCGGCTGAAGCGTTCAGCTTGTGACGGATCTATCTCTCTTCCAACGTTATTACATACCGACTTTAAGAACAATCAATTTTTTTTAAAGTATCTATAGACTTCGTTTACCAAAAAGTTCTTATCGATAAAGTGATTTATTTTCTGTTGAAAAAGACGTGATACTATGTATGTATAATAAACAACTTTTCTTATAAGACCAATGCCTATAAAACCAGCTCATTGATTTATAATAGGTGGTAAACAAGTTTTTTTTCGCAAAAATTTCATTTTTGATACAAGTTTTTATTATAAACGAATCCATTCTGTAAAGTGTTTCCCGGGACAAATCAAATGAGCCCAAACACGATTTGCGTATCTTATTTAGTTTAAGAGTCTCTATGGCCACCTTCCAACTCCATCATCAGACCAGCGCAACGATTCTATAATATTGTATTGTCATCCGATTTACAAATGCATGCAAAAGTTCAGCTCAATCGGTAACCGGGAAGTGGAAATTAACTTGCAAGATTTGATTACAGATAATCGGGACAGGTGAAACTAAATAAAACCATGTAAAAACCATTTGGTCTTTCTGCAAAAAAAAAAAAAAATGCAACTAGCTCATTGACTTACGAAAGGTTGTAAATAAATAAATATATACGGACAAATCACACAGATTGATCTAGCCCCAAGACTTGTGTGGGATACTAACTCAACGATACTATGGCAACACCCGCAGAAATAAATTATCCCCACAATACATCCTCTGATTGAGATAGGATTTCTGATTACACACTTCGTGATCAGATTATATACTAGTTAGTTATTCATAAGACGAGTGTAATATGAGGAACTATAGGCCCTAGAATAGAACCCTGGGATACTCGCACCTTAACCGATGATCTAGAGGATTGAACCCTAGCTTATTTTTGTATTCAGCCACTGAATAAGTAACAGTACTAACGTTATTCAAGTTCAAAAAAAAAAATTACGAACTAAAAAAAAAAAATTTATTGTGAATTAAAAAAAAAGCTACGAGTTGCTCTCCGGGAGTTCCGCGCGGTAGGAAAAGAGGGAAATATTACTTCTTCTCCTTCTCCTACGGTCTCAGTTCACGTGTCCGTCTTACGAATTTTCGATCAGTAGTAAAATGTTCGCCACCATGAAAGTGCTTTTTTTTACACAGGGTTTTATTTGCGTCTGTTTTTGATATGTTCAAGGCAAGTTTAGTAGTAAATACAGAAAGTGATTGATTGAATAACCGACACTTAGGAGTAAGCGTAAGAGTAATATAGGAAAATATCTGTTTACGGAAGGTACAAAGACATAAGGCAATACCTTCTAGCCAACCTTTGAGTAGGCATAAAACCGGCCAAGTGTGAGTCGGACTCGCGCACGAAGGGTTCCGTACTGTTATCTATAAAAACGGCAAAAAATCTTGTCTATTGTATGGGAGCCCCCCTTAAATATTAATTTTATTTATTTTTAAAGTGAATTTATAACAAAATATTCTGTGAATATTTCAGTCGTCTACCTGTTGCCGTTATCAATAACGAGCTAAAACAAGCAAAAAAATCACGTTTGTTGTATGAGAACCCGCCTTAAAAAAATATTTTATTCAACTTTTTAGTATTTGTTGTTATAGCGGCAACAGAAGTACATCATTTGTGAAAATTTCAACTGTCTATCTATAACGGTTCATGGGATACAGCCTTGTGACAGACGGACAGACAGACAGACGGAGCGATGATTAACATCGCTCCGCTGTCCGGGTCCCGTTTTTACCTTTTGGGTACTGAACCCTAAAAAACCATATTATTAATTAAAACCCACCCTTAAACAATACCATGTTTGAATTCCATAAAAAACCGGACAATTTGTATCGTGGAATATTATCGTCTATTCTTTTCCTGAGCCCGTGACGGCATGGGTTATTTATACTCGCGTTATTTCCATGCAACGGGGCACGGGTTTTATGCTGTTGGCTGAGCAGCATTTTTTAAATGACTGTAGAGGCCAGTATATTTCAGATGTTTAGGGCGAAAGCAAATTTCAAGGCTAAAAGTAAAAAAATCCTTACTTCAGTTAAATTAAGAAATAAAATATAATGAAAAATTTCCACGGGTTTCTAACGTGTGGTCGTGCGTCACGTGGAACGTGCGTCTCAGGTCTATGTACGACCTACGCTCTGCCAATTGAGCTACCGCGTGTTCAAACCTCGGTGTCGGAAACTCCGCCATACATTCCTCTTATACGCATTAAAGCTTGCGTCACCTAACACAACTACCCCACTATTACATACGTACGTGATGTATTTGATTCAACTCATGTTACAATAAATTTAAAAATCAACTAATATGTAGGAAGCCATATAATTGTTTTTTTTTGCGTTTATAATGCTATTCTGATAAAATTTAAATAAATTTCCCTTACTTTTTTACGTTTTCTGAACTTATAATATGGTATTATTAGTATATACCATAGATGGTACTGTTTTTTTGAGATCGATGATGGACTTAACGGTTTTGATGACAATTATGTAGGTACTTTACCATTTCAGCCACCATAGTTCATTTGCTGGACAGAGGCCTCTCTCAAGGATTCTTCATTCAATAGGCGATGCGGCTAGCAACCCATCGTTATTTTGATTCCGTTTTCCATCTACACGCCCTCCGACATGCTTAATGTGGGCATAACGTCTTAGACCTAAACTCTGTCTACCCCGCAAGGGAAAAAGACGTGATACTGTACGTGTGTGTGTGTGTGTAAAGATTAAAACATGAATTAATTTGAATTGTGATCATTATCTTAAAAAAAAAACATTGTTATACACGAAGAAGAACAAAAACAAACAATGGAATGATTTGAAATAATAACAACTATTGGAGAACATTGACGAAAGAGGTTATGCAAATAAATAAAAATAAAATCCCCTTCCTTATTTTCTCAATGCTATGAAAAACCGAGCTAGCGCGATTGCGACTCGAGCGTCGAGGATTCCGTACAATAAGATTAAGTAAATTGAAAGTCACAGATATATGACTTTTTTTCATATCTGTGTTGAAAATAAAATAGAATCAATACACATTTTTTATTTTGTTTTCTTTGTTTGTTGAAAACAATATAAATACACATTACATGAACGTGACATGAACAATTATTTACCATCATGGTTCGAAAGGTCCTGGATGTATTTACTCGAGCGTCGTAAATTCAAATTTAGCATTCATTAGGCTTTAAATATTGGGCACTAGAAATAAAAAAAAAGCTTTTTTTCTCTCTAGTACCCAATATTTGCCTCCGCATGATTTTCAATACGACCAATCAGTCATATTGGAAATCCTTGGGGGAGGCCTTACAACTGAAAGCAGCCTGCCATAGGATAAATTATATTTTCCATTTCACTGGTTTGTTTAATTTTCGCGCGTTTAAGTGGTATTTCACTAGTGGGGACAGCATCTTAGGGGTTTCAAAAATTAAAAGCAGAATTAGTTGACCCATGAAAACACTCGAGCGCGACTAATTCATACAGCTGGCTTTATAACATGCCAAAAATTGTGTATAGCAATAATCTGACAATTTGATTTGGGATAACAAATATGCAGACAAATATCACCAGTGTATCCTCGTTGGCTCTTTTTAAACTTGGAAGATTTGAAAATATCCATATTCTACACAAAAAAAAAAACAATGATATAACCTCTTTCTCGAGTTTCCCCTTTTTTTCTTACAATTCTATACTATATTAGGGATTCGGATTCCAGGATTTCAGTACAGTCCAGAGATTCAAAATCACGCGGTACAGACTTTTTACAACCTCACTAGCTTTTGTCCGCGGCTCCGCCTGCGTCAATGTTGATTCCTCGGGAATAGTACTTTTTCCCGGGATAAAAGGTAGCCTATGTCCTTCTCCGTACTCCAAAGAGCTTGTATGCAAAATTTCATGATGATCTGTTCAGTAGTTACGGCGTGAAAGCGAAACAAACAAACAAACTCACTTTCGCATTTATAATATTAGTAAGGATAAGAATGACGCTCTTTGGGTACGGATCCCTAAAAATCAGGAAAGCCGGATTGGTACTATCGTGACGCTCGCTACGTGCACAGTTCTACGTAGCGGCATTGGCAATCGCTACGGCGTAGCGGGAATTCAATTGGCTACGAGCTACGAATGCCTCGTAGTTCTCGTAGCAGCTACGATCGCTACTTGTTTTGTTAGCTGACTTCAAAACAAAAGCAGTAGGTTCTCAATTTGCTTGTAAATTTATTTTTGTTTTACAGTACCGTATCACGTCTTTATCTCTTATGGGGTAGAGAGAGCTAAAGAGGTTTGACTGTAGACTTGTCAGCAGGACTCTGCAACTATTCACAAGGCACGAACTATCTAAGCCTGGCTTGAAACCAACATTCCCGACTTTATAAGTGCTGAAGACTGGCCCTCATCTAGCCCAGACCTCAGCCCTTTAGACTACAATTTATGGTCAGTTTTAGACAACACATTTTAGTTTTTAGGGTTCCATACTCAAAGGGTAAAAACGGGACCCTATTAATATCGCTCCGCTGCCCGTCTGTCTGTCTGTATGTCTGTCCGTTTGTCACCAGGCTGTATCTCATGAACCGTGATAGTTAGACTGTTGAATTATTCACAGATGATGTATTCAGTTGCCGCTATAACGACAAATACAAAAAAAATAGAAGAAAATGAATATTTAAGGGGGCTCCTATACAACAAACGTGATTGTTTTGCTTGATATTGATGATCTGATTAACTATATTTATTTTAAAATAATAAATATAATAAATATAAATAAAATAATAATAATAATAATATTATAAATATAATAATAAATATCAATTTTAAAAATAAATAATTAAAATAATATTAAAGGGGGCTCCCATACAACAGACATAATTTTTTTGCCGATTTTTATAGATTTCGGTACGGAACCCTACGTGTGCGAGTCCGACTCGCACTTAGCCGGTTTTTACTCTAGAACAAGCACTGGCGAAATTTCGCATTGAAACAGTGCGTAAATCCATAGATTCGTGGCCAGACAGATTAAAGGCCTGTATAAAAGCCAAAGGTGGCCATTTTGAATAGAATATTGTTTTTATTTTTAGCTGAGACTCTAATAAATATACATATAAGTTTTAGTAATATTATATAACTTAATAAAAAGTAATGCATTTTCATTTGTAACACAACTTATGGCCGGTCTAGGTACATAAAGATAAACATCCAAGTGGTTAAGGCGTTTGCCTGTAGACTCGGAGGTCGTGGGTTCGATTGTCACGGGAAGCATACTTTGTTTAGTTGTTTCCAGTTTGGCTTTAATCACCCGATTGTTTGATAATAAAGATGATGCCGTGCTTCGGAAGGCACGTTAAGCCGTTGGTCCCGGCTGCCATCTGGTAGTCGTTAAAGGAACCACGACAGAGGCTGAGAGGTGGTTCCGAAGAACTCTGACACCAGGGTTTGCATGGTCGATTCACCGTGTCACCTACACGAAATGATGAGTTAAAAGCTTGTAATTGAAAAAGCTTCCGTTTCGAAACGCTGGACATGTATTAAAAGCTCTGATCAATGCTTTTAGCCGATAGATAAGATACCTCACTGATTATAGATAAGGCTCGACCTTCCTACGTGTGTCTGTGTTTTTATTGAATTTGTGAATACATGCAACGAGAATTTTTTTTTTCATATTTTTATTTACGGCATTTGGCTTTCGTTGATTAGCTCCTGGCGACAATTCCCACGAATCCACCGATATGATCATAGACGATGCAAAAAAAAATTCAAAAATTCAAAATTATTTATTCATTAATAAATTTATACATTTACAAACATGAAGCTAGTGCTCACCAATTTAGTTTATAAAAACCTGTATCTGGCGAGTCCCGCTCCTTCACGACATTCGATTTATGCAATAATACGCTAAACAATTGTCTCGTTAAAGAAATAGTAAAAACTAATAAGTTTCTATTTTCTAAGAATAAAAACAAAAATTATATAATAATAAATAATAAACATATAATAATTTAAAAGCGGTGCAAATTCTATCCCTAGTTACATATACCTACGGTTCTTATGTTAATCACTATGTCAGTCGGGTTAACAGTGATTCAGTTTCCTCATAAGTAAGGTTCTGTAACCAAGATGCTAAAGCAACTTTACACATGTAGTTTTAGTATATATATCTAATTTCTTATTTAATATTTTGTACAATAAGGCGAGCGACCACCAGGCCGCTATTTAAATCTCACTACAGCCGCACCATAACACTTTATTTTAATTATTCCACACATTGTTCATAAACATGGGCATTTATAACATCAAATTACACCGATTTCACGTTATAAAGTCCACTAGAAGCAATTTGCAAAACAATCCACACAAGACTAGCTCCGTGGCGCAGCGGTCAACACGCCAGCCTGCGACACGGAGTGACCGGGTTCGATCCCCGGCCAGGTCAAGGTGGAAAATAATCTTTTTCAGATTGGCCTGGGTCTTGGATGTTTATCTATATATGTATTTGTTATAAAATATAGTATCGTTGAGTTAGTATCCCATAACACAAGTCTCGAACTTACTTTGGGGCTAGCTCAATCTGTGTGATTTGTCCGTATATATTTATTTATTTATTAATCCAGAACAAAAACCGTGCCGTCCGCCGAAATTCTCCCGAGCTGCTACTTGCTTTCCCCCATACATCCGAGTGAGTGGTATCCCAATACCTTCATTCCCTTCCCAAATCTAACAAATTCCTATCGTTTTCCAACTTAAAAATGCTTCCGATGGGCAGCAGCGTCAGAAGCACAAGAAGCCAAAGAAACTGCGCTCGCCAACGCGCCTGCCAAGCGTGGTGAATATCGCAATATCCTCCCATGGAACGAAGAGTCCTTGGGAGAGGCCGTTCTCTGTCAGTACACTTTTTATGGCTGAAATGATGATGTTGATGATGAATGAGGAGATAAAAATTGAAATAAAAAGTGTTTATCTATCATCATCATCAGCTTTCCGCGACCCACTGCTGGGTATAAGTCTCCTTTTGTCTGCGCTATTCTTCTCTATCATTAATTAGCCTTCGCAATCCAGTTCGATTTTACTCCATACTAATAAAATATTATAAATGCGAAAGTAACTTAATCTGTCTGTCCCCTTTCCCACTTCAACTATTGAATTTATTTAATTGAAATTTGATACGGAGGTCGTTTGAGGCCTGGGGAAGGACATAGTTCATTCCGGTAAATTCTACTGTTCCCAAGGGGTCATTAACCCGGGCGGAGCCGCGGGCAAAAGCTAGTTCAAAATAAAATAGAAAATAAGTATTATTATTGCATTCCTACAACTCCGTTGACATTGCCGAGTAGTGGTATGTTTTTTGATTAAAACTAACGTGAGATATACTTATAATTATTAAAATATGTAACAACGGGTTACTCACGCACGAAGTCAGCTACTGGCATCCGGAGGTCTTTCTAAGGGCGAATGTGGATCGAGACGCGCGTCCGATATCCCGATAATGCATATCGGATGAGGTCAAAACATGTCGGCCAGTAGCTGACTTCTTACGTGAGTGCCCCGTCGTTACCTTCGATCAAATATAGTGGTAGATACACGATTCGCGCTCGAAAAGTGGCACCGGCAAAACAGCGCACTAATCGAGTTTCGGAGCTGTTTTATCCACAGTTTCAATAAACCGCGCTAGCACTCACACGTCTCGCGATGACGAAAGTCAGTGAAAAGATGCAAAACTACGCGTCAAAAGTGAAAAAGAAAGATGGAGATTCATACTTTTGGCTAGCTCCGTGGCGCAGTGGTCAACACGCCAGCCTGCGACACGAGAGTGCCCGGGTTCGATCCCCGGCCAGGTCAAGATGGAAAATGATCTTTTTCAGACTGGCCTGGGTCTTGGATGTTTATCTATATATGTATTTGTTATAAAATATAGTATCGTTGAGTTAGTATCCCATATCACAAGTCTCGAACTTACTTTGGGGCTAGCTCAATCTGTGTGATTTGTCCGTATATATTTATTTATTTATACTTTCAGTATGTACCGTTTTTGGTGTTTTTTGTAAGTTGTATGCATGGTGATTTGGGGGACATTATTTAGGCTTCATTTTGTATGAGTCTGAGTATGTACCATCACTTGATCGAAGGTTGTTACATATTTTAATAGTAGTATGTTCCCCGTGATCACGCTTGGCTGCTTTTTCGTTTATAGAACTTGTTGCAGATATAATAACTTTAATTGAAGTCCAGCCCAGCGTCTATCTTCATTAACGACAGAGTTACCTCATAACTCAATTTGTCCCGCATGTGGCCGCCTCTGCAGAGTTTAGTTCTGATTGGATATTGTACCACTAATTGATGAAATTTGTTTTAAACCCTAATAAAAAACCACTAATTATTTCTAACTGTCGACCCGCCTCGGCTTCGCACTTGTGCGATAATAATATATAATAATAATAAATATATACGGAAGGATCAATCTGTGTGATTTACACAGATTGACCTAGCCCCAAAGTAAGTTCGAGACTTGTGTTATGGGATACTAACTCAACGAAACTATATTTTATAACAAATAAATATATAGATAAACATCCAAGACCCAGGCCAATCTGAAAAAGATCATTTTTTCATCTTGACCTGACAGGGGATTGAACCCGGGCACTCTCGTGTCGCAGGCTGGCGTGTTAACCACTGCGCCACGGAGCTCGCCTATTACAATAATATAGATAAATTATGCATATAAACCTTTTTTAGAAGCCGGTCGAGGGAATGGGTGGAAATCTATAGAATCATGTCAATAGGCGATGCGGCTAGCAACCCATTACTATTTCAATTACGTTTTCCACCTTTTTGCCCACCAACACGCTAAACGTGGCGTTTCGGTCTTTTAACCTTGGGCTTTGTCTACCCCGTAAGGGAAAAAGACGTGATAATATGTATGTATCACTCTATCTATTAAAAAAACCGCATCACAATCCGTTGCGTAGTTTCAAAGATCTAAGCATACATAGGGACAGACAGCGGGAGGCGACTTGTTTTATATTATGTAGTGATAATAATAATAAATAACTTTTATTTTTTCTCCAAAAAGTTGTATAGAATGCTATTAGCATTAAGTTCGCCTTGTATACCTTTTTGGTAAAATAAAGTATTATAAAATCGGCCACGGCACGTAGGGTTCCGTACCGTTATCTATAAAAACGACAAAAAAATCATGTAGGGGGAGCCCCCCTTTAATATTAATTTTATGTTAATTTAATTTACTTTGAGACAATTTACTTTGCGTGCTTCCGCCACCAGTTAGTTCATGCAAACTATTGCTGGCCAGCGCCCACCCACTACTGTTAGTCCCTTCATGCCCGCCACCAATAGTTGATGCATGCAACCCTGGTCGATACTGCTGCATTCGTTGAGGCTGCAGCAATGTCGGCCGTCGTGCTCGCGACACGTGTTTCGCCTCTACACGAGGCATCCTCAGGCAGTGAAACCCAGACGCCGATCGCTCGAATGACAAGCAACAAATGTTATATTAATTATTTATTTTTTAAATGAATATATAACTAAATATTCTGTGAATATTTCAAGCGTCTACCTGTTGCCGTTATCAATATCGAGCAAAAACAAGCAAAAAACCGGCCTAGTGCGAGTCGTACTCGCGCACTAAGGGTTTCGTACCGTTATCTATAAAAACGGCAAAAAAATCATGTAGGGGGAGCAGCCCCGTTTAATATTAATGTTATTTAAATTTAATTATTTATTTTTAAAGTGAATATATAACTAAATATCCTGTTAATATTTCAAGCGTCTACCTGTTGCCGTTATCAATAACGAGCAAAAACAAGCAAAAAAATCACGTTTGTTGTATGGGAGCCCCTTAAATATTTATTTTATTCTATTTTTTAGTATTTGTTGTTATAGCGGCAACAGAAATACATCATCTGTGAAAATTTCAACTGTCTAACTATCATGGTTCATTAGATACAGCCTGGTGACAGACGGACAGACAGAAAGACTGACAGACGGATACGGAGCATTAGGTACGGAGCCCTAAAAAGGGTCATATAAATAAACACGATTGCCAAAAAGGAGTGGATTCGAAGTAAGACTAAAGTTGAAGATGTTATGGCGGTCATAGCGAAGAAAAAGTGGTCGTGGGCAGGACACAGTGACGTGCACAGACATTTATCATAGGGTAGACATAATTATAAAACTTACCTTACAAACATACCACCTATATACCTTACCTTACTATACGGCTAGTTATCTACAACTCGTTTAATATTATGATGGTCTTTCGATCTTCGACCGCAAAAGTATTCAAAACAAGCGAAAGATAAGAGATATGATTACAACCTGCGAGCCACGTACACGTAAGGTTTAAGATTAAACGTGGATTAAACTTTAGAATAACTAACCATAACTAACCGGTTAGGTACTTGATTTGTTCAAAAGCGTGGTCACAAAACACTTTATATTTCGATTTCGGCATGCAAACACTAAGCGACACAACTTTCACATGAAAATATTTTTGTCACAAATGAAATTTAACTGATAAAGCATTTAATTTTTAAATAAAACTTTCATCTTGGATTGTTAGTAAACACGTTAATCAATGACATTTACATAAGTATGAATAATATCTATAATGACATTGACAGGTGACGTTGACATTAATATCGCGCGCGGCAGCCAATAGAAACCTCGGAGACAGTGTCTCAAATTCACACACACAGCGCCAATTTGCTTTGCATGTGTGAGCCGATGAAAGATGTTTACTTGTACTACTACAAAAGCGATTTCCTATCGGTGTATAATAATTTTCTATGTGTGCGTGAAAAGTCAGACCTTTGAAATTTTGTCTTACGCGGCTTACGCGTATACTGCTTGGCGCGGGCATGCGCGGACCGCGACCGCAGCACCGTACTTGATCAAAATCGACTATAAAGTATTTGCTAGCAGAATTTTGCAGGCGCACCGAATATAATTATTTTTTTGTAAGAAAAAAAAATGTAGGTATTTATTTAGCGACTGCAGGGTAGACATTGTCTAATAGTCTATATGGACTGCACGTCACTGGCAGGACATATTGCAAGAATGGATCAGAGGCGCTGGACAAGACGTGTCCTTGAATGGAGACCCAGAGAGAGCACCAGAGGCCGTGGACCAACACAACGCTGGGTGGACGATATCCAACGACACGGAGGTCGAGACTGGATGGGCACAATCGCCAAGAGTGGCCTATATCCAGGATTGGATGACAGAAAGGCCACTATGATGATGATGAAGAACGAGAGTATTCTTTCTCCATCATAACTTGGTAATGCCATAATTTGGACGTATGGGCTATTATTACAAGACATCCCAGTAACATAGGATTTTTTGAAGTAAATGAAATCTTTTTTTGCGGCGTTATGCACTTTTTTGGGATGGGTAAAAAATGTTAAACTCGCGTCAGGACACGTGACCTAAATTCGTAAGACGGACACGTGACCTGAGACCGCCCGTAATATCCCCCTTTCTAACTCTGTTAAATATTTTACTTTCCAAAAGGGGTCTTACGCAAACAAGTTTGAGAGCTCTCTCTAGGCTTACTCAATTTGTCCTGCACATGGAGCCATCTCCCCTGTGTCTTAGTTTTAATTGGATATTGTGCCACTAATTTCTTAGCTATTGAACTAATTTGATGACCTAATGAGATGCTTTACAGAGGTCTAGTCAGTGCCGTCGTTAGCATTACTGGCGCCCTGGGCGAGATTTCTACGAGCGCCCCCTCTTATTGGGGAGAGGAGGATGCAATGCGATTGAATCACACTGCCCTGCGTCCTCTGCCCTTGCTTGGTTTTTGTTTTTCGTGTTTGTAAGTGGCCAACACTGGTGTCAGATTTTCAAGCTGCCTCAAGTCATCTGATGATGACAGATGGGACCTTTCTGCCGCATCGGCCCAACGGCTTAACGTGTCTTCCTTGCTTGGTGGGGGCGCCCCTTCCATATCCAGCGCCCTGGGCGGTCGCCCAAACGCACCCAACCCTAACGCCATTACTGGGTCTAGTAGTGTCTGGACTAATATCATTATCATCATTTAAGCCATCATTTTTTTAAACGGCAATCGAGCAAGCGGGTCGTCTGCGCTGCCTATGGACAACTGCAACACTAGGGTGTGACAGGAGCATGGTCGGCTTTTCAAGAAAAGACATGGGGGACGAAATGGGGGTAAGGATGGGCCACCGGCCGTCTCACTTACCGGACGAAGCATAGAAGCGGTAAAGCTTGTCTCAAACGTCGATTTTCAGTGAGAGTGTGGTACTTCCCCGGACAAGCCAGCCCATTCATACAATGTAGGGGATAATTGTTCAAGCGAGAAAATTTTGTCAACTGGTCAAGCTTTTTTATGGATAATTCGTCAAGCCGTTAATATTGGTTACTTGGTCAAGCGTAAGTTTTTTGTCAACTCAAGTCTCTAAAAATGGTCTACTAGCAAAAAATTATTTTGGCGGTAGCGTGGCTAATTATATATACCTATAACTAATAGTTATTTAGATATAATTATTTAGAAGCGATAGAGCTACTTCTTCATCATCATCATCAGGTCTTTTTAGTCTCTACTGCAGGATCATGACCCTATGATATAGCAGATACTTGGCCAGAGCAGACAGAGAATTTGGACTATATTCTCCTCCCTGGTCGTCTGACCATGAGGCCTGAGGAACCCAGACGGGTTGGAAAGGTCTCATGTTTATGAGTGACTTAAGCCACTTCTTAGTTAGAATTATTTAGTTGTGGTAGAGCCAGCTCTTTGTTCAATGGGAGGATATTACTTTACTCACCACATTGGCTGGTGGGATGGCGAGCGCAGTTTCTTTGGCTTGTGCTTACGATGCTGCTGATCGGAAGCATTTTTAAGCTGGGGAAGAATTGGATTTTGTTGGATATGGGAAGGGAATGAAGGTATTAATTAGGATACTACTTACTCGAATGAATGGGGGAAGCAAGTAGCAGCTCGGGAGGCCAAGCGTGTACCTAATGTCATTCCTGCAACCACCGGACAGGCAGTCCAGGATGACACCTGACCTGATCGATGATGATGAACTCAACTTCCTGCGGCTTTATTCCCGAATCGATACGAAATGATTTCCTAAAATAACAGATTTAAGGGTCCGTACTACCTCACACTGCTTTGCATGATTGACTGTTATATCAATAATAATTAAATACTCAAGTTGAAATAAAAATGCAGCAAATTCAGGACTAACTCTGGTAACTATATGACTCAAAAACACGATTACGTTAAATTTTCTCGATAGAAAAAAATTGCAAAGTTTCCTCCAAATCACGTCTAATTTACTCGGTATATAGCATTATTCACCAAATACATTAAAATTAACATTGAAACTTTTGATTATTATTGCATTACAGATAAGGCAGCCATCATATGTTTTTCTTTTTCGAATAACCCTTGAATATTCCTAAAAAACGAAAATATCCAAAGTAGCCAACGCGTTTAGACCATCCGCGTTTGTATCGCCACGCCGCCTGGCATATGGCGGGCTCTTAATCTAGTTTGGGAAATCAAAATATGTAAACCACTTCACTCGGCCAATGTAAATAATATATTATGTACAAGTAGGTCAATTCTGTAATTATTACCTAATTAATAAATATCATCATTTCCTGTCACTTTGGTCACCCTGGCAGCAAGCTGTCTCCGAGACACAGACCGATGACGTCTAGTTCGGGGATGGACTGTTGCCGGGTGGTTCGATGACTGATAACATTGTGTTGTGTCCTATGAAACTATACTCTTAATGTTATATTTGGCTAAATAAACAATTATTATATTGAAACCTACAAAAACGAGTCCATGTTTTCTTGAAAGGCCTGCAACGTAGGTTTTAGGTTCTAAGGCTTTCAAAAATTGTGAGTTTACGTCTTTTGGAGAAAATGCGCTGTGCAGTTTATTGCCGCTTCTTCTGCATTCCGCTTTGGAAGCGGCATTAATCTTAGCCAAAAATAAATTTTTGACGTCGACAATTGTTAAGAAGTGAAATATGACAATTGAAGTGCTCAGCGATACGCGCTCGGCAACAGTCGCGTACCGCCGCATTGCACTGACACGGATATTATTTCACGAATTGCGCGGCTTAGCCGCTGCCTAATATCGCTATGAGTTCCGAAACACTCATAGCGAACGAACTGTTGGCGTTCATCCAACACGCCATCGACACCATGGATGAGATCAGCATCTTGCAGATCTGCAAGTCGAACTTCAAGGAAGAGGAGATTTGCAGTGGCAAGGAGCTGCTGTACAGGAGTCTCGGCATGGCCGATCGAATGCCGTCCCGCAGAAGGGATGAAAGGGGTGAGAGGAGCCTACAGGACATCATCAACCTGCTGAAGGTTACCGACCCGGACGACGTGCCCACATTCGTGGCGAGGCGGCTGGACAAGTTGCCTCCGGTCACATTTGGCCACGTCGACGTCACCTGGTGTGGCAGTTGTCCATGGGCAGTGGTGATCACTTACCGTCAGGTGACTTGCTTGCATGTTCGCTGTTTATTTAGCGACTTCCAGACTGCCCATGGAAGTTAATCACTTGGTCGTATACTCTTATTAAATTAAGAAATAAAATATGGTGAAAAAATTCCAAGCGTGCGGGATTTGAACCTGCGACATTAAGTCTATGGACGACTTAAGGTCGCAGGTAAGTAAAAAGTAAGTCGTACATAGTCTTAAGGTCGCAGGTTCAAATCCCGCCCGCTTGGATTTTTTTCACCATATTTTATTTCTTAATTTAATAAGAGTATATCAAAAATAGCATTGTGAATGCAAAATATGTATAAATACTTTTTTGGTATTTACTTATACATTGTTTATTTTATAATAAATATCTTGTTTTTGCACTACCTTTCCATTCTCTACATCACTCGGTTGGTTGACTGGTAGAAAAAGCCATTGGCTTTAAGTCCGCCTTTACACTTGTAATTGTGTATAAAGTTAAATAAATAAAATAAATAAATACTTAAAAATATCACTTGGTGGTAGTTTTTTTGCAAGGAAAAGAGGAGTGGACAATTGCACTTTTCTAGTTTGGATTTTTACAAACACTTTTAACGAGTTCTTAGAAGCAGCGTGTTTGGATTAATTACTATGGTTCGCGACAAACTAACCAACTAATTATACAAGCGACCATTGAACTAGTGATGTGGCTTGCATAAATTTGTTCAGCAAACATTCATTAATTCTGATTTAGTCCATCCTAGTATGGATTGGTTAATCCAAGCAGAAAAGTGTCAAATATTAAAACAAGAGTAGCAAATGCTTTGTGCAAAACGTCCTGCAAATGTGTATTAAAGATTGAAATTTGTGTGTCCAGTAGTTTTTGCACATTTATAGTTTGTTATGCTCTAATGATTATATGAATCGTTTATATGCTAAGACAATTATAAAAAAAATGTGCAAGGCTGACGTTAGCCTAGCAAAATCTGTTTTTGACGATTTTCTCAAAAACTAGACGCACAAATTTCAAACTTTAATACACATTTGCAGGATGTTTTGCACAAATCATTTGCTATTGTTGTTTTGATATTCGACACTTTTCTGCTAGGATTACTACACAAGTAAAAGCCGCTAAAGCTGGACTTAGAGACCTAATAAAGTTCCAGACAGTTTGAATTCATATTGATAGTTCACAGCTCAATAACAAACTATGCGAGATGAGCGAGAACTAGCAGCAAATTTGATTTGCATATTAGAGAAATGTTATTCATTCTGATTTAAGTTTATATGTACCTGGGTGACCGAGCTTCGCTCGGTTAATACTATTTATTGTAATATGGTAGGTGTTTAGGTGATAATCTATATTTATGAGAAATATATATTGTTATCTCAAACATTAAGATTTTTTTAAAACGTGCCTTAAAAAAAAATAAAAAAATGTATAAACTTGAACATATAAAAAATACTAAGTCACCGAGCGGGACTCGAACCCATATCACTTTCTTGCCATCCGCGTCTTAATCCGCTGGACCAGACAGTGGCCGGCAGGACAAAATTCTCAGAACAATAACTAAAGCATAGAAACCGTGTTAAAATAACAATAAAATACAATATTCTACACTGTTTTTACTTATGGCATTGTTAAAGCATCAGAAAGAGATGCATATACAATGCCATTTGCGTAAATGTGCAGGTTGTCCTAGGGTACTGATGTGATCAGGGTTGTACTATATCGATGAAATATATTTATCGACTAAATGTTTCGTCCTAAGAAAGTCATAAATGTACTCTACTCTGATTGTATCGATTCGTTAAATGAGTACGATTCATAAAAAAAAAACAACTAGTTGCACTCCAGGAGTGCCGGCAGAAGTAAAAAATCGCCTTTGCGGCATACTCAGGTCCGTGTCCTTCTTACGAATTTTCGATCAATTCACGTGTCCTGACGCGAGTTTTCTGTTTTACCCATCCCAAAAAGTGCACAAAGCCGCTAAAGAGGCTTTTACTTTAAAAGTTACGTCAAGATACACCTATATAACTCCTAATCGCATGGCGCCGCTTGGCTTCATCTGATAAATAGGTAAAAATAAAATCCATACATTACCCACCGCGCGTCTACTGTCTACTGCTGGTCATTAGGCCTTACCCAGTATTGGTCGAACGGCAGAATACCTAATATGATGTCAATCATATTTTCGATTATTTCGAAATTCAAACAGTGCCTACTTACCTACCTTACCTATTACCTATGAATGCGCAAAAAACCCAATGCATTCGATTTACAGTCCCCAATGTGAGGCATTCCAACGTTGACATACTAGTTGAAGGTAAAATACTAGACTTTGTAAATGATACCACCTTCTTAGGAATCACAATAGACTCTAAATTGCAATGGGGCGCTCATGTATCAAAAGGTAATATAAGGTCAGATATAACTTTCACTTGATCAATGGGCCATTCAGCATATTCCAAAACCATCTAAAGCTTTTCCCAGCTAGCTTTGAGGAACAGTCAGTAAAGGAAACATAATAAGGTAGGGAAAGAGAAACACATAATTCGAAGTGATATTTTTTATTTATAAAACTTTTACACTAGGGTAAAAAAGTGCCAGTGTGTTATTTGTGAAAAATTCACAGTGTTGGTAATAGAAAAACAAGAGGTGAAGAAAAACAAGAGATTACTTTACCCACTTTCTTTACTGTCCAAAATAAAATATTTTTTTCATAATTTTAAATATAAATAATAAAACCGTTTCCGTAAACTTTCTTATTACCATTGATTTATAATTCGGCACATATAAATGTAGGTAAAGCATCGTGTTTCAATCGCTTCCATTTAATTTTATATTCGAAATTAATGTATCGGCACGGCAGTAAAATATTTTGAACAAATTCGAGTATATATGACATTTTATGTCCAATATGTCGCTTGAAAGTTCCTCGGATCCACACCTTTTTAATTTCCTTTTACTTCAGGGAGCTGCAATAAAATTTCAACAATAATTTTCTTCATATTAGTAAAAATCGATTCTTTTTATGGTTCCGTACCCAAAGGATAAAAACAAGACCCTACTAATATGACTCCGATATCCATCTGTCTGTCACCAGGCTGTATCTCATGAACCGTGATAGTGAGACAGTTGAAATATTACAAACAAAAATTTCGGGCGTTTTTATAGCTTACGCCCACGGCTCTGCTCGCGTTTATGTCTGTCCCCGATAACAGTACCTTATTCTGAGATGTAAGATATGTCTATGTTCTTTTCCGTACTCCAGAGATCGTGCAATGGTGATGATGATGATGCAGAATTTCATGATGATCGGTTCAGAAGTTACGGCGTGGAAGCGTAACAAACAAACTCACTTTCACATTTATAATATTATATGTAAGGATGGTACGGAACCCTTCGTGCGCGAGTCCGACTCACACTTTGCTGGTTGTTTAATTACCATGATGGTTCAATTTGTTACATTACTATTGCATGGCTCAACACTAACAAAAATATCCCTGATAGCAAGACCGTCATAAAAAATATCGATATACTCGTAGATACGTGATTTTACCACATCACTAGCAAAAAAACTAACCTAATTTGAAATAAGGAAAAAACGATAATTTTAAGCAAAATACCTATAAAAGTTGTCATTTATACAATACGTTATATAAGTGACAATATTATTGTTGTATTTTGAGGTATTTTGGGTTTTAATTATGCACTTTTAATTGAAAAACTTACCGAAGAAAATTATGTTTTACAGAATTTATTTCTGTTCGTCCTGAATGGGATTTACATCGCTCCATTGCACAAGACATTGTTTAGTATAATGGTCATTTGATAACGCACCAACCCAACACCGGTTAATACTTTTTTCCGTGAGAATTTTAGCACAATCCTATATTTAATTTGCAGACATCACAATTCCGCCGCAATGTTTTTGTCGTTATATAACCCGATCAAATCGGCAAGATGCTAATGTGACAGACGTTGAACTGTAATAAGTTATTTTGAATTTAGTCGGATTTAATGGAGTCCAATGGAGTCCATTGACATTTCAAGTCGGGACAACCATGAAAATAATAGAAACTGACTGATGTTTTTGTCTCATTCTGTCATAAGCGAAAGCTCATAAGAAAAATACCGTGTCAACTATCTGTTTTCAGTTTCTATTTTTATGCGGCTTCTATGTATATTATTCTTCTGAGACAAAATTAGCGACCATATTTTGCATGGAAACAAAAACGCATGAAAACTCAATACGCGTTTTTCCAAACATAAGACTAATCTAGATCGATCGTTTACCCCCGAAAACCCCCATATACCAAATTTCAACGAAATCGTTAGAGCCGTTTCCGAGATCATAGAAATAAATTTATATACATACATATAAATATCGTAAATATACAAGAATTGCTCGTTTAAAGGTATAAGATTTTTTGTAATTTGTAAACAAATTTGTTATTATCTTTATTGTAGGTACAAAGAACGAAAGATAAACGAAAAAATACAAACACGGAAGAGTAATTTACAAGGGTGGACTTATCTCAAGATGGGATCTCTTCTAAACAACGGGCGAATACGAGAGGAAATTTATTCAATTATTGTGTGTTAATTTTTTTAAATCTGTGTTATAGTCTCCAAGTTTTCGATCTGGAAACAGATATAGGTCCAATTAGGATCTTCATTTATTTATTTTGTTTATTTGGGAATCAATCATCAGCCTTATACAGTTTAATGAATTTTTTTTTTTAATCTATGAGTTTAATAAATCCTAATTACTAATACAAATGTCAGCATAGTTTCCACTTCTTCATATTCTTATTTCATAAACAAATATAGATTGTGTCGAAATTACAAATCAAGCTATAACTATATCTCATCTGCATATATTTCAAAGCTGTCTACCAAGAGCCTCAGCTGTGGATGACACCGATAATATTTTTTTAAGTTATATTTTTAAGTCTCTTAGGCTTCTCTTCCTTGCATTTATATAATGGAAATATGTATATTTGTTGAGGCAAATCCATATTTTTTTACTAAATGGATTGCAAATAGAACAAGACCAGAACGCATAAGAACACAATATAGACAGAAACTGACGACTGGAGGATACAATACCGCTAAGATACGTAAAAGTGTGATTGGAATAGCTCCTAGTATTACAAATTACCTGATAGTTTTAGAACATTAGACATTGTGACATTTAAAATGAAATTAAAATTACTTTTGACTGCTAAATGCTATTATAATGTAAAAGAATACTTAGAAGATAATTTGACAGAATAGATTCTGACATTATACCTACTTACAATTTTTTTTTCGATAGTTAATTATAACCACATATATAAAATTGTATGTCCAAACAGGACAGGTAACAGTGAAACTACTATTAATTATAATTTAAGATCTCAAAACCTGTTTCCACAATAAAGACATTTTGATTTATAATAGGTTACTTTTATCACAAAACATTAGATCCGTACCATCCCAATAGTATATCTACTAACTCCAATACTTTCATAGATTCGAACTTTCCGGATTTTTTCTCAGCGAAACTTTCCAACCTTTTCACGGAATACCGAAAGCACAGAAAGATAACTTAGGTTTGTACTTTTACATACTTTACGGAGAGGAGTTCTGGGCGACGAAGAAGAAAGAGGACCATTGTATTCATGTGGCAGAAATGCGTATGCGTAGGTGGATGTGTGGAATTACAAGGATGGATAAGATTCGGAACTAGTACATAAGAGGGAGCCTGAAAGTAGCACCAGTAGTTGACAAATTAAAAAGCCAACGTCTAACATGGTATGGACATGTAGAAAGGAGAGATGCCGAACATCTGGCAAAATGAATGTCCCATTTAGAAGTTGAAGGACGTAAGAGACGAGGGAAGCCAAGAAAGACATGGATTGTATGTGTCAGAGGGGATATGAGAGAAGGGGGGTATATATTGATATGGTTAAGGATAGAAAATTATGGAGAGAGTAGACATACAGAGCCGACCCCAAATAGGGAAAAGGCGAGGAAGAAAAAGAGTACGTTTACATACTGGTCTGGGAGATAATAAAAAACGTTGAATGTGTCAGCCGCTTCTCTTCCCGTGCAGATCGTAAAAGACGATCTAGGGCATCATATTTATCATCATCATCGTCAGTTTTCCACAAACCACTGCTGGGTGTAAGCCTCTTTTTGTCTGCGTCACTCTTCTCTATCCATATCTGCCTTTGCAATCTAGTTTTTACCAGCAATCTGCTTTATATCGTCGACTTACCTAGCTGCCGGACGTCCAACTACGTTTCCAATTTCTGGGATACCACTCAGTGACAGCCTTACTCCACCTACCATCGTTCCTTCTAGCCAGCTGTCCTGCTCAGTTATTTTTTAGAGTTGCAACCCTAGAGAGTAAGTACATCGTGAACTTTCATTCGACGTTGGATCGCAGAGTGGTCCAATGGTTAAGGTTGCCTGTAGACCCGGGAGTCGTGAGTTCGATTTCCACGGGAAGCAAACTTTGTTAAGTTGTTTCCAGTTTGGTTAGGACATTGCTGGCTTGAATCACCTGATTGCCTGATAATACAGATGATTCCGTTCTTCTGAAGGCACGTTTAGCCGTTGGTCCCGGCTGCCTGGTAGTCGTTAAAGGAACCACGTCAGAGGCCGAGAGGCGGAGAACTCTGACACCAGGGTGTGCATGGTCGAATGACCGTGTCACCTACACGAAATGATGATGATGAGAGTAGCGAACTCGTCACGTTTATACCTTACTTTAATTTATATCCTCATGGAATATTAATGGGTGGGCCACGGCAAAGTTTTGTTGAACTAGGGGATTGGTTCTACCATTCCCTTCTACTAAGTAGGTTACAGTTACAGTACATGTTATTAGACGCACAAACTTTAATAAGTGCTGTGAATGAATATTTAATTCTTTTCTTTATTACAAGCGCGAATCCGACTCGCACCGGCCGGTTTTTAGAGTTGCAACCAGCACATCATGAACTTTCGTTCGACGTCGGATCTCAGAGTAGCGAAGTCACGTTTATACCTTACTTTAATTTATATCCTCATGGAATATTAGTGGGTGGGCCACGGCAATGTTTTGCTGAACTAGCGGATTGGTCCTACCATTCCCTTCTACTAAGTAGGTTACAGTTACAGTACATTTTATTGGACGGACAAACTTTAATAAGTGCTTATGAATAGTAAATTCTTTTCTTTATTACAAGCTTTTATTTAGTTTCACCTGTCCCGATGTGTGTCTGTGATCAAATCTTGCGAGTTAAATTAGATCCACTTCCCGGTTACCGATTGAGGTGAAATTTTGCATGCATGTGTAAATCGGATGACAATACAATATTATGGAATCGTTGCGCTGGTCTGATGATTGAGTCAGAAGTTGGCCATAGGAACTTTTGATGTATAAAATCTTGTTTCTCTTCCATGTTGGTTTGGAAGAAGAGAAAAGACGTACAACCTACTTGGAAATACCAGCCGGAGTTCTTGGCGGAAATTTCGGCGGTCTGCAAGGTTTTTGTTTTGGATTGTTTTGCAAATTGCTTCTAGTGGACTTTATAATGTGAAATCTGTGTAATTTGGTGTTCATAAAAACCTTATTAATGAACAATTCGTGGAATAACTAGCGGGCTGGTGGTTGCTCGCCTTACTGCGTCGTCTGTTTTCAAACCAATGGATTCGTGGGAATTGTCGCCAGGGGCTCTGGCGAATCAACGAAATGAATTACACCATAATTTCGGTGATTCACAAGATTAACTAAACACTAACTAAAATAAGCTTGTGAATATAGTTTAATGGCCAAATAGAATAAAAGACGGTGACAGTAACCACTTTACATCAGGTGGCTCGTCTGCTCGTTTGCTGTCAAATAAACATAAAAAAAGAAAATAAAAATTTGGTTCTCTGTAAAGTCGGTTTACAGACGATAATTTTACGTGATAAGGGAGGAATAGAGATAGATGCGTCACAAGCCGAACGCTTAGGCCTCGTGCCTCTCCGCGCTCTTGCTTGCACACGGAATGTGACACTTTATCGTGCGTGCAGCCGGCGTTCATAGATTTATAAGACCTTATCACATCAAAAATTAATCAGCCAGTAACGTAGATTGTTGCACCAAGCAGGACGTTATTTATTATTGCACCGAGTGCTTATTTGGAGCCCGAGCGCGAGCGAGGGCTCTAAAAAGCACGAGTGCAATATTATTTACTTAATGCGAGGTGCATAATCTGCTTTTCTTTTAACTACTACAAGAAAAGTTAGTATGTGAGTTTACATTCCCGCCTTTTTTTCTTTATGGCCAGTATTGTTTTTAGGTTTAGGAATACACACGTCACTTCACCCGCTAACCTGTATAACTAATATTTTTTTAAAATCTATGCTGTATACGTACTCCATACGGTGGTCAGGTTGGCCAACCTTTAAAAAAAAACAGTGCAGTAAAGGATTTTCATAGATTTTTTCTGCTCTAGAGCAGTAAAGTTCCGCTTTGTGCTGGATATGTAGTGCAGTTATGATAGAATTGCAGCGTAGTTAGAAGAAAAATATTTTAAATCCATGCGGATGTTAGGAAGCTAAACCAGGCATACACACATCATGCAAACGATAGGGAACAGCTGTGTGTCCCTATATGCGGTTAGTTCAAAGGATCAACGGTTTATCTTAATAGATATCCCCTTTAAGTCAATCCGTCTATGTACGCATTTCCGTTGTTGAATGAAGGATTTATGTCATGAGATTAACATGATATATGCAGAATGTTGATATATGTGTTGACTTAGATATGCCCACAAATGCTATAATGCAAGGAAAGTTTTAAAAATTTCATAGATAGTTAAATGAATTCCTATTTTTCTTGGTTAGGCATGACGTGGAAACCATTTCGGTTCCTGATGACCGCTCCCAATGTGTGGTCACATTGGGAGCGGTCATCTTCTTGACATTACCACTTCCTGGTGTATCCATTCCTGATGTGACCGCCACCACCCGCTATATTACCACCTCCCGCTATGACAACATCCCATATTTATACATACATACATTATTCATATTATACCCATAGCGGCATTAACTTCTATCACTAAATATTAACTACTTTATTTACAAAAAAAAGCACTTCAGCAAAAAGAAAACATAAAATTAATGTGAAATTATTCCCTAATCATTCCAAAATATTTAAAAATGTTTTTTTTTTACTAAGTATTGAAGTAGGCATTTGTCTCCCATCTCACCTGATGGTAAGTGACGATGAAGACGAGATTACATCCAAGAGATATCCATTTATTCGCGTTTAGTTCGAAAGTTTTCACTTTTGCCGACACTCCCGGAATGCAATCCTTTGTTTTATTTTTCGTATTTGTTTTTCTCAGGGGAAGGTACGTATGAGTAGGAAAATTTAACACATTTTACCACTTTGGACGTGTCTCTCACGCAAACTATTCAGTTTAGAAAAAGATGATACGAACCGGTACCTCTTTTACAGATAATTGCATACAGTACAGATAATTTGCTTGGTACCGTTAAATAAGGTAACGTTAATCACAAGGGTATCGATATGCGTGGTAACGGTTATTTGATACAATTTTACCGGTATTTGGTACTGTATTAGAAACCACAAGAATGAGTTTGACAAAAAAAAACAGGGTTGTGGATCTGGGTCTTGGATGTTTATCTATATAAGTATCTGTAATCAATCTGAAAAAGATAATTTTCCATCATGATCTGACCGGGGACTGAACCTGGACACCCTTGTGTCGTAGGCTGGCGTAGTAGCCACTGCGCCACGGAGTTCGCCTAGGGAAAGGACGTAGGTCCCCCAAGGAGAAAGTGGGCGAAAGGTTTTATTATATATTTCAATAATTCTTGGAAGAAATTAAATTTATGTACTCTAGATATAATCTCGCAGACATAAGGACATCAGGACATCTGTTTATTGAAATCAAGAGACGGTCTCGTCAGATGCAATCGAGTGGAATCAGCATTCAGGTTTCTCAACTCACTGCGCGTCCTTTCAAGTGCAAATATCATACATATATTATGGGATTGGTATCTAAAATGAAGCGAATTAACTATTTGATTATACGATGTAACATTGATACATGACGAACAGCGAGTGTGACGATACGCGTATACGAATACGTTGGATATGGGGCCGTTTAGTTATTATATTTTTTATTTTATTGAGGAACAACAAATAGTTATCTAATATAAGATGTCGGATATAAACAAAGTTTAAAATAAGATTTATTAATTACGTAACCTACTACGTCATCTACATATTAATAAAATTTTGCCCGGCCCTCATGACATCAATAATAAGGCAAGCCTAAACTCGTCGCTGCTTACATAATATTCGCGGGTTTATATGATATATTGTGCAAATAAAGCCTACCGTAATCCGTTCCGCTGATGACAAAACGCGTATATGACGAATCTCGTAAATGGTGATTGTAGTGAACCGAATCCATATAAAGACTCGCAAATATTTATGTTTAGAAATTAGATTATCTCTTGCAAGAGCAACTTTATAGCCCATGTCACGTTCGTGACAAATAGCGAGTGCACCGAAACACGTACTTGACTCATAAGTCATAATCGTGTGTGACAAGAGTAAACATAATGGCCTATCTCATAGCTCCTTAGGACGAAATGCGTAGGTACCTAAATGACGAATCGCGTATATTATCATTTAAAGAAATAAGTGTATATAAATCAAGAGACGTTTTTGTCAAAGGTAATCGTGTGGAATCAGCATTCAGGATTTCCATTTCATTGCACGTCCCCTCAAATGCAAATATATGGTAATCTGATAAGAGAGAGTGGATATACTTGTATCAGTGCTTTTATATGTAAGATACCGTAAACCAAACAATTTTTTTTTTTTTGACAAGCTACATTACATTTTATATAAACGAAGTTGATTTTCAAATTCATTGTAAAATGAGTTGAATTAAATACCTTACTTGTAAAAGTCGGATAGTTGTGTAGGTGACGTAAGCCTTAACACGTTTAAGGGGAAATGGGATATGTGGAGAATTTCGGCGCCGAGATTGAATTGTGCGATAGCTCAGATGGCAGAGCAGTACATAGACCTAGGTCGCCGGTTTAAGTCCCGCCCGTATGAAACTTTTTCACCATATTTTATTTTATTAAGACAAATTTTTATACTTACTTTCCTGGCCTAGGCCGGTAAAGTCACAAGCCAAGAATTACAAACCGCGTGTCTTTTTTTTACTACAATAATGCCTACATTTCCGGGTATGTTTGAAAAAAAGTATTTATCAGTAAATTCCAAGACTCCACAAGAAATGAGTTTCAAGTCCCCGCATGGAAGTTAAGTCTCATTTCTTATGATTTCTTGGACATGGCGAATCTCGTCAGTTGTTCGACGGGCCGCTGTAATTGAAAAAGTTTCCGACTTCTCTTCTCTTCAATGACCCTGATTGGCTGGCGGTTGGTGGTGTAAAATGAAGGAGAAAGCGTTATCCACACTATCCATTAATATTATAAATGCGAAAGCAACTCTGTCTTCTTATTAAATTAAGAAATAAAATATGGTAAAAAAATTCCAATCGGGCGGGATTTGAATAAGCGATCTGAAGTCTATGTACGAATTACGCTCTACCAATTGAGCCACCGCTTGATTCAACCTCGTCGCCGAAATTTCTCACCACATCCCATTCCCCATATACGCTTACATAGTTGGGGGTAGTTGATTACCTTGCGAATGTCGATAATTTGCGGCATAAACGGCTGCATCTTTTGATTGCGTTAGAAGTTTGTTTTTTTACAGCTTCAAGGGACAGTAGAACTGAGTATTTGATATGATATTCAGCTTGATACCTCCACGCGTTTCCGAGAAAAAGGTTCTTGACAGACAGACGTACAAAAAAGTGATCCTATAAGGGTTTCGTTTTTACCTTATAAGGTACCTAGGTTTTTGGAACCCTAAATTAAATGCATATTAATGGCGGTAAGCTTTTGACTTGAGCTTAAAGTTCTTGCCAACACCTAATTTGACTTTTTACGGTACCAAGCTCCTACACTTAACTGATGAAGCCGGACTTCCTTATGGGAGTAATTTTCCCGAAAATAATGCGGAATTTGTATACAAATTGGTTCAATTTCGTTAGTTCTTTGTTGCCGATTTGAAAGAATAAGAACAACGTATAACATAGTACTTGCTTCTCTTCCCGCATAGGTAATAAAGCCTAAAGAATTACCTACCGTAAAATTGGGGAATTGTGTTTTCGGGATATCTTAATAAATAAAATAAAAAAACAACGGGTTGCACGCCGGGAGCGCCGGCAGAAGTGAAAACTCCGGTAGAAAGAGAGTGGGATATTACTTCCTCCTTCTACGCCGCGCCGGCGGTCTCAGGTCACGAGTCAGTCTTACTAATTTTCTATCAGGTCACGTGTCCTGATGCGAATTGAACATTTTTTACGCTGCTAAACAAGTTTTCACTTGAAAAACAACGGCAGTGCGCAGAAGTGAAAACTCCGCGCGGTAGAAAGAGAGAGGGATATTACTTCCTCTCCTACGTGCACAACGCTGCTAAAGGCATAAGGCTTAAAAAAACAGGCAAAAAGCACCCTTTGTACAAAAGAAACACTTTATTAGCGTACAGATTTTCACAATTACATATTATGGATATGAAGTTTATTACGTCGACTATCAATATAACTGATTTATCGATATTCATAAAAAATATTTATGTAAAAAGATAAAATAATCTTTCATATAAAAAACCGACTTCAATCAAAGTACTGATCCGATTTTGATAAACTTTAAATGGGACTAATTTGAAAGTATTCCCTTACGAACAAAAAAAAAAAAGATTTTTTAAAATCGCTTCATAAATGATAGAGCTATGCTTACAGACATTCATCTTCATCAGGTCTTTTTAGTCTCCACTACAGGAGCATGACCCTCTCTGTACTACCGGAGCCATACTTCGCCAGAGCAGACAGAGGATTTGGCCTACACTCTCCTCGCTGGCCAGACGGGTTGGAGAGGTCTCATTGATGTTTATGAGCTTTGTTTAGCTTGTATTTTGTAAATCGCCTCTTAAGACCTCCATGACAGACAAAACTCAATTTTTTTTTGATACCAATTGCCGTGCCGGCCATACACTTTTGTATGAAAATGTAATTTTTTTTAATTTCCTAGGATTGGTTCCATAGGAAAAGTTGTTCATTTTGACGGGCTGAGTCACCCCTTCACGGGAACATCGTTGGTTATGTTACAAGTTGTATAAAGCGTTTAATCATCATCATCATTTCGAGTAGGTGACACGGTCAATCGACCATGTACACCCTGGTGTTCTACGGAACCGCCTCTCGGCCTCTGACGTGGTTCTTTTAACGACTACCAGATGGCAGCCGAGACTAACGGCTTAACGTGCCTTCCGAAGCACGGAATCATCTTAATTATCAGACAATCAGGTGATTCAAGCCTGCAATGTCCTAACCAAACTGAAAATAACTAGACAAAGTATGCTTTCCGTGGGAATCGAACCCACGACCCCCGGTCTACAGGCAAACGCCTTAACCACTGGACTACGGAGGCAGTTGTGTGTTAGTGTTTATTGAAAATACGTCACAGCAAAAATGTCTAGTGAATATCTGCAATGCCATAAATGTGTCAAATTATCACAATAGAATCCGTCCCTTCATATCGATCGTAGTCTCATGGGATCCCGACCTTGCATGACGTGGGGTTTGGGCCGAGGTGAACGAATTGGGTGGGGCGTGGACGGTGACGTCATATGTAGTTCATTACAATACAATACCATGGAATGCATATCAAACATTTAAACTAATTTGAACTTAGTAAATACGCAACTAAGGTTCACACTTAGTTGTACGAGTTTTTGCGTAATTTCTTCCAAAAATGTACACTTACATTATAAAGAAGAAAGATTTAATTGTTTGTTGGCTTGTTTCTTTGTTTGATTGTTTTAAAAACTTTATTGTACTAAACACAAAGGACATTACAAAATGACACTCACATAATTTGTACAAATACTTTGTTTGAAAGAAAGATAGATGGATATGACTCAAATACAGAAGTCTTTTTAGTCGCCACTGCAGGAGCATGACCCTCTCTGTAGTAACAGAGCCATACTTGTCAGCCAAAGCAGACAGAGGATTTGGCCTACACTCTCCTCGTTGGCCAGACGGGTTGGAGAGGTTTCATTTATGTTTATGAGCTCATAAACATCAATGTACAGGAGAGTAGGCCAAATCCTCTGTCTGCTCTGGCCAAGTATGGCTCCGGTAGTACAGAGAGGGTCATGCTCCTGCAGTGGAGGCTAAAAAGACCTGATGATGATGATTGTGACATAATGTATAGTTTTTCACCGTGTCTAACCACATTGAGTTGATAATAATTTAAATACGTTTTCACGATTAGGCTTCGGTGCGTAACTACTAGTTCAGTATAAGCTCAACAATACCTAGAACTCAACTAGTATTTCAAGCCCAGAATACTGCGCTTGGATACCTCCAAGCGCAGTATTCAATTTTAAAAAATACCGGTCAAGTGCGAGTCGGACTCACGCACGTAGGGTTCCGTATCCTTATCTATAATAAGTTAAAAATTATTAAAAATATTTTTATTAAATGATGTAACTAAAAATTAATATTTTTCAATTACTACTTTTCAATCGCAATTTTTCCTTCATCTGTGCTATTAGACGATGCTTCGCACCAAATTTCAAGATTCTGAGTTCACGGGAAGTACCCTGTATGTTTTGATTTCTTTGCGAATGTCGAAAATATGCGGCATAAAATTAAAAAATATTTTTATTACATGATGTAAATAAAAATGTATACTTTTCGCAATTTTTCCTTCATCTGTGCTATACTATGTTGCTTCGCACCAAATTTCAAGATTCTGAGTTCACGGGGAGTACCCTGTAGGTTTTGATACCCTTGCAAATACCGAAAATTTGCGGCATAAACGGCTGTAGGTATCTTTTGATTGCGTTGGCTTAGAAGTTTGTATTTTCACAGCTCCAAGGGACAGTAGACCTGAGTATTTGATATGAATTTCAGCTTGATGCGCTTTGCTGAGTAAAAGGGTCTTGACAGACGGACAACAAAGTGATCATATAAGGGTTCCGTTTTTTCCTTTTGAGGTACGGAACCCTTGAAATGAACATATTTGCTGTAACCATATCAAAATGGCCTTCTCCCAACAGCGTTGTGACCACAACGATGTTCTTCCGAGAACGCCACAATCAAATAGAAATTAAAACAAAATTAAACAATGTCAAAAAGAAAATAGAAATACCTACATATTTCCATTGAATAGGCTCCGAAACTACTGGACAGAATTGAAAAGTTATTTTACCATTAGAACCCTACGTTACCTCATATCCTAAAGAATAAATACCTATACCTACCCGTGCCGGGGCTGATAATTATATCCTTTTTAAATGGGATATTATTAACTGCACCTCTAATTACAATTTATGCAAATTAATTGGCTCCACTAATAATCTTACTGCATACCAAAAAACTAAATAAGCTACAAATAAACTAGTCAAATATCTAAACATCATCATCATCATCATCAGGTCCTTTTTAGTCTCCACTACAGGAGCACGACCCTCTCTGTACTACTAGGGCCATACTTGGCCAGAGCAGCCAGAGGACTTGGCCTACACTCTCCACGCTGGCCAGACGGGTTGGAGAGGTGTCTTAGATGTTTATAAGCTTTGTTTAGCTTGTATTTCCTAAGTCGCCTTCTACGACATCCACGGGAAGACTTGGAGTGGTCCTATTCTACTCTGCCGGATACCACACGGCTAATCTAAACATGTTTAACTAAAAATATATGTAGTCAATCAAAAGTATATGACCTTTTTTACCAGAGTTACATCAAAAATACATATTGTCTCACACTAATTTATCTAATCTTCAATCTGAATTTCTAAAATTGGTTTCTAAATATGCATTAAAATAATATATCTCTCCATTAACGAATCGCCATCAGAAACGAGATGCTGCCGGAAAAGTAGTTTAGGTTAGAACTGCGACCCCACCAGAAAACGAATCGCCATCAGAAACGAATTGCTACCAGAAAAGTAGGTTAGGTTTGAAATGCAACCACATTGGAAAACGAATCGCCGTCAGAAACGAGTTGCTGCCGGAAAAGTAGGTTCGGTAAGTTAAAGTTCGACTAGCTCTCCGTGGCGCAGCGGTCAACACGCCAGCCTGCGACACGGATTGACCGGGTTCGATCCCCGGCAAGGTCAAGATGGAAAATGATCTTTTTCAGATTGGCCTGGGTTTTGGATGTGTATCTATATATGTATTTGTTACTAAATATAGTATCATTGAGTTAGTATCCCATAACACAAGTCTCGAACTTACTTTGGGGCTAGTTCCATTTGTGTGATTTGTCCGTATATATATATATATATATATTTAGTGTGCAAGTCAGTAATGTTGGTGTGAGATCTGAATTTTTTGTTTGCAAAAAGGTGATTTTTAGTTATAGAATTACATTTATTTTGTGTGCACATTTGGTGTGCAAGTCAGTATTTTTGGTGCGACTTTTGAATATATAGTTGGAAAAAAGGAGATTAATAGTTATAGGATTAAATACTACCCTTTTTAAATTATTACTTTTAAAGTAGCACTTTTTACCTCGTCTTAAAAATCCTACGGAACACATTTTACACACCAAACCTCCTGAAATATAGCTTGCATTTCTGATAAATATCATCGTTCCGTCATTTCGGCCCGGGGGATAGGGAACTGTGTTATATTTGCTTGTGTCCATTTGTCAGTCCTAAGTGGCCCCTAGAGTCCGAAGCGGAAGCTATAGTATATTAATTTTAATATTTATAGCCAAAAGTATATATATATTTTACTAAAATTATATATAACTCAAAGGTGACTAACTGACATAGTGATCTATCAACGCACAGCCCAAACCACTGGACGGATCGGGCTGAAATTTGGCATGCAAGTAGATATTATGACGTAGGCATCCGCTAAGAAAGGATATTGATCAATTCTACCCCCAAGGGGATAAAATAGGGGATTAAAGTTTGTATGAAACTTTGTCAATTTTAAACCGATCGGGCTGAGACATTGCATGCATAAAGCTACTATGACTACTACTTCTTAACGCGAGCGAAGCCGCGGGCAAAAGCTAGTTATTTTATATAAGTTTAAGAAATAACGAGCTTTATAGAGTGAAAATTTCTTTAGCGGCGTTTTGCACATTTTGGAATGTGTAAAAATGTTAAACTTGCGTCAGGACACATGACCTTATCGAAAATTCGTAAGACGGACACGTGACCTGAGACCGCCGGCGCGGCGTAGGAAAGGAAGTAATATCCTTTCTTTCTACCGCGCGGAGTTTTCACTTCTGCCGGGACTCCCGGAGTGCAGGCCGTTGTTTTTTTTTAATGTATAATTTGACTGCGTTTGACTCTATCTTGCCTGATGGGAAGCAACGATGAGGTCTAGACCTCATCAGGTGGTACACGTAAACTCAAATAATGCCTTTTCACTCTTGCCTTGAAAATCCCTAATCTATCTAATATATAAAATTCTCGTGTCACAGTTTTCGTTGCCATACTCCTCCGAAACGGCTTGACCGATTTTGATGAAATTTTTTGTGCTTATCCGGTATCTATGAGAATCGGCCAACATCTATTTTTCATCCCCCTAAATGTGAGGGGTAGTCCACCCCTAATTTTTTTATTTTATTTTTTAGACATTATTTATATGGCAAAACAACGTTTGCCGGGTCAGCTAGTATTCTATATGAATATATATAACTCAAAGGTTACTGACTGTCATAGCGATCTATCAACGCACAGCCCAAACCACTGGACGGATCGGGCTGTTTGGCATGCAGGTAGATGTTCTGACGTAGGCATCCGAGACCGCCAGCACTAAGAAAGGATTTTGATCAATTCTACCCCCAAGGGGATAAAATATGGGATGAAAGTTTGCATACTTCTTAACGCGAGCGTAGCCGCGGGCAAAAGCTAGTTAGGTATAATATCAATGTGTGACTATTGAAAATGGCAAAATTATGCGTAAATCCGGTCAAAATAATAAACAAGCCCCAAATTTTACCCTTTTGCTTCCGCGTCGGACTCTAGGGGCCACTTAGGACTGATATAGGTGCATAAACAAAATAGTAGGTTTGAATCCCCCGAGACGGACTGACGGAACGGCGGTATTTCACTACATTGTCAGAAATGTAATAGCGCAAAATTTTGAAATGTCATGTTTTAGAAAAGAACATACATACATATTAACCACGTCTTTATCCCTTATGGGGTAGACAGAGCCTAACTAAATATTACTTCCCCTCCTACGCCGCGCTGGCGGTCTCGCGTTACGTGTCCGTCTTACGAATTTTCGATCAGGCTACGTGTCCCGACGCAAGTTTAACTGGGTCACTGGGTCACGGAGAATTTATGCCATGATATGGACATTGTCGTGCTCCTGTAGTGGAGACTAAATAAGACCTGATGATGATGATGATGATGATGATGGACATTGACAAGGAACGCAGAGCATTGTCGGTGAGGAGTAACATGCTGTCCCGCAGGTTTGCGCGTTGCTCGCGTGACGTTAAGGTAACACGTTTTAAAAGCTATTGCCAAACATTATACACGTGCAACCTGTGGAGCAATTACACCAAAATGCCTACAATGCTCTGCGTGTCCAGTACAACAACAGCTTCAGGAGTTTGTTGGGACCACACTGGCGATGCAGTGCCTCTGGCATGTTTGCTGATCACAGCACTGACAGCTGTCAGGCAGTGCTTCGGAAAAGAGTTAGAGTTAAGAGTTAGTTAAATAGCATCAATATGGGCACGGGTAAGGAGCAGTTCCAACACACTCCTGAAGGTAGTGTCAGAGAGAGTGAATAGTCCAATTGTCAAGCATTGGTCATCCACACATGTCCCAAAAAGTAATACTCACTTTAAGGTTTACTAACACAGGATAAGTGTCTTACTAACACACTATGGTCTTAACAGCCTTCGTGGTCCAGTGGTTAAGGCGTTTAGCTGTTGACCCGGGGGTCGTGGGTTCGATTCCCACCGGAAGCATACTTTGTTTAGTTGTTTCCAGTTTGGTTAGGACATTGCAGGCTTGAATCACCTGATTGTCTGATAATAAAGATGATTCCGTGCTTCGGAAGGCACGTCAAGCCGGTGGTCCCGGCTGCCATCTGGTAGTCGTTAAAGGTACCACGCCAGAGGCCGAGAGGCGGTTCCAAAGAACTCTGACACCAGGGTGTGCATGGTCGATTGACCTCGAAATGATGATGACTATGGTCTTGTATTGTCTTAAATGTACAGTCCAGGGGTTGGAATACCGGTAAAAATCCATTACCGGTACCTCTATGAAACGACAGTACCGGTAATTGGATTGGTACCGGTACATTTGGTAACGGTAAAAATCAAGTACCGGTACCCCTATAATACAACGGTACCGGTAATTGGATTGGTACCGGTACCTCAATAAATCGACGGTACCGGTAATTGAAAGAAGTACCTGTACCAAATACCGGTAAACAGTACCGGTACTTAGTACCGGTACTCGTATTGGGAATTATCGTTTCGTTAATGTGTGTCGTTGCCGTGTTGTGCAAGTGCGGCGTGAGGCGGGGGCCCACAATAGAGCGGCACTTTTACATTCGAGCGAGTCCCATGCGGTAGACGGCAATAATGCGTAGGTACCGGTAAAATTAACGCAATTTTAATACCGTTAAAATTTGACAGACTAGAGGTACCGGTACTTACCGGTACTTATAATGTGAATTTGGTACCGGTAACAAGTAGCGGTAAAATTACCGTTAACTGTTAACAATATTATTACCGTTAAATACTAGATTACCGGTACCTCATATTACCGTTAAAATTTTAACAGAATAGTAATACCGGTACTTACCGGTACTTATAATGGGAATTTGGTACCGGTAACAAGCCCTGGTACAGTCTGAAATAAATAATTCCATTCATACATTCATTATCATTTTTACCCATCCCAAAAAGTGCACAACACTGCTATAGAAGGTTTCGCTTTAAAAAAAATTTACAGGAATAAATTATGAAAAAAATATCTCATACGGCTCATGCTCTGGCAAAGGCTCTGGCAAGCTTGGTTCCAAAAGTTTTGTTTGTTTTTGTTTGTAAAGCTATATTGTACTTAAACAGAAAGAGAATATACAAAACAGAAAGAAAAATATACAACGGCGGACTTATCCCATGAAGGGATCTCTTCCAGTCAACCGGTGAGTAATTGAGAGGAATGTTAACATTTACATATTTCGGTAGAAGTAAAGTACAAAATATATATAAATTTACCTACAATATTACAAAACACATAATGCATACTACATAAATATATAAATACATGTAAACGAACCTCTTTGTAGCTTCGTTAGGTTACATTTATTTCATAATTATAAAAGATTGGGTCCTAAACCACATTATATACATATACTCACTACATAAATATATAAATACATATATCATACTTACTACAATGAAATGTTTGGCTCAAGTTAGCTCAACCGAAGTTACATAAAGGAACAAGTTTTAAGTCATTGCTAGATGGCAGTAGCTTTACTGTTACTTTTAGTTGCATTAAGTATTTGATCAAATATATTGGGTCCATATTCGAATGCATAAAATTAAATTGCACATATTAATGTTGCATAATTTTTTTGGAATTATCATCATTTCGCATAAAGATAATTACGAATAAATTTATTGGCATAACTTATTTTAGCACTATGAATTTTATCATAACAATATATTAGAATAGTAAATATTTGCATTAATTAATTTACTATAATGGCAACTAATCATAATTTTTTTTGGCATTGAAACTTAAGACATAAATATTACAAAGCATAAAATGTACCAGGCAAAAATTAAACCAATATGGTACTTTCGAAAGAACTTGGGTGGTGAAGCAGGTATTTATGAAATATATACATACATATTGGATCTGATAATTACATTTTGTGTGTGTCTTGTGTGGATTATGTTGCGCGGCTTGGGGTGGCCCAAGGGCCACCCCGCCGCAACCTTAACCTATCTATAGCGCTCTGTCACAATACTTTTTTGTCGCAAAAATATATTAAACTTGTTACTTTTTGTGAGTAGGTGTATATGTTGTGCGGCTTGGGGTGGCCCAAGGGCCACCCCGCCGGAACCTAAACCTATCTATAGCGCTCTGTCACAAGATTTTTATTTGTCTTTCTTTGTTTTTACAGCTGAAATAGCGGCTTGGTTCAGCAGGTACTATGTATGGGTTTTTTTTGTGGGTAGCAGTAAAATAAATAAGACGTAACTTAGAGCTCTCTCCGTTTTTTAATTAAAATAAATATAGTTACCAAGTACTTAAGAACTTGTTGCATGTATGAAGTAAATATTTAACACACTCTACCTGCTAGCAAATCTCCTTTCATCACAAAACTACGGAAGCACTGCAAAATTAAATGTCTTTAATGATGGAACACTTCAATAGCAAGATGGCGGAATTCCAAACAGAATTGCAGCAAGCCAATCCCTCACCGACAGTCACTACACTGGCCTTGGAGTTCACTGCCTTCAAGTCGTTCATAACCACAACCATGTCTAAGTATCATTATCAGCTGGAGCTTATGATTAAACACCAAGATCACTTGGAGATGTCGGGTCGTCAATACATGTTGCTGATGCACGGCATTGCTGAGAGTCCAAAGGAGGACACGGTTGCAGTTGTTGTCAAGACTATAGTTGAATCACTGAAGGTTAGTTGTTTCACCGAGGCTGATATAAGAAGATGTCATCGTTTAGGACACAACACTCAGGGTCGGCCTAGGCCTATTCTCGTGGAATTCCTTCGCATGCCTATGAAGGACCGCTGCTGGATGGCCAAAACAACGCTCAAAGGCACAGGAATCACTCTATCAGAGTATTTAACAAAAATGAGGCATGATGCTTTTCTGGCTGCCCGTCAACATTTCGGCATCACTAAGTGCTGGTCACGGGATGGCTGTGTAATCGTGATTGGAGGTGACGGCTTGAGACATCGGGTTTATTCAACACGGGACGTGGAGCAGCTGAAGAATCCCTCGCCGCAGGCGGGAACGTCGGTGGCCCCGCCGCCCAGTGCGGCCCCAACGACTGTAGCTGGGACAGCAGCTTCGCGGCCTAAGCGTGGCAAGAAATAATTTCATTTTTTCTTTGCGATTATTGATTAATTTGTAGATCACTTTGTCACGTTCTTGTTTTCATCTTGTGTAACACATTTTGATGGAGATACCTTGCACCCCACCCACCCACATTTGTTTTCTAACTTGTCTTTTTTATTTGTAAATCTTCGTTTACCTGTTCACTTTTATTTATTTATTGTCAGATGACAGAAAGATGTCAATTTTTTTGTTGCTGACTTTGACGTTTGACATTGTAACATCTATTTTTTCTTTTTTTTATGCAGGCTACGATATTTATGTGTGTAGTCCACCTACTTTGAATAGTTTTGGTGCAATGGTATCCAATTTAAGTTTGTAGTTTTGTCTAATTGTACTTTAGTTCAACTTTTTATTTTATTAATTTTCTCACTAAGAATATTTATTTTTTACCTTTTGCTGGCGGGTAGACGTATGCAGTACAGTAGTTGTTACTACGTGGTTATTATTTTATTATATTAGTAGGTATTTTGTATTCATACATAATCATTTATATTTATTTAAATTATGAATTCCATACATAATGATAGTTTCCAGTCTTTATCATCCAGTGATGACAGTTTCCATTCGATCCCAATGCCACTTAACGAAACTTTGGACAATATATTTTCCGATGTAAATAAAAATTTTAATGTCGTGCATTTGAACGCTCAAAGCATTCCAGGTCACTTTCCTGAATTACTTACCACTTTTGATAATAAGTCAATTGATGCTATTTTAATTTCAGAGTCCTGGTTACAGGCCTGCCTTCCATCGACTTCTTACTCACTCCCAGGCTTCCAACTCATTCGCAACGACCGCGTTGGTAAGGGTGGTGGCGGTGTTGCTATATATCTCCGTGCTCATATACCTTATAAGGTTCTTAACATCTCTCAAATTTCAGATTATTCTCTGGAAGCCGAGTATCTCTTTATTGAAGTCACTCTAATGCATACACAAGTACTTTTGGGAGTCTTCTACAGTTCCTCCTCTTCGATAAACTATTTTTCCTCTTTTGAAAAACTGTTAGAAGAACTCTCACCTGCTTACAGTCATGCTATCGTTATGGGTGACTTTAACACTTGCTTGCTTAAAAATGACCATCGTGCTAACCGGCTGAAATCAATTTCAAATGGCTGCAATCTTTCTTTACTTCCTCTTCAAGCTACTCATTTCTACCCTGGTTGCGTGCCATCTCTTTTAGACCTCATTTTAGTCTCTTCTTCTGATCATGTCGCTAAATATGGGCAGTGTTGCGCTGATATGTTTTCCTATCATCATCTCCTCTATCTCTCCTATAAAGTCCGTCCACCTAAACAAAAAGCCAAAATTCTCTTGCAGCGCAATTTTAGGTCTATGATCGTTGAGGACTTGCGTGATGATGCTCAGAGCTGTGATTGGGATGCGATTGCTGAACTAGACTCAGTGGACGATCAGGTAGCACAATTTAATACATTAATAACTGATCTATATAATAAACATGCCCCTTTGCGTCCTGTGAAATTGAAGCATCTCCCAGCGCCATGGTTGACTGATAACATAAGAGCTGCTATAGCCAAAAAACATCATATTAAGGCGAAGTTTAAGGCGAATCCGGACGGATATCGTGATAAATACATCTTAGCTCGCAACGCCTGCAACAGGTTGTGTAGGGATGCTCAACGCCGCCATATTCATGAGTCTGTTGAAAACGGCGATCCAGCAAAAGTCTGGAAATTTCTTAAATCGATGGGAGTGGGAAAAAGTCATCATAGTATTTCCAATGATCTTGATATTGATCTTCTTAACAAGCACTTTTCAGCAGCTGCTGCTTTCGGTGGCAATGATAAAATTAACATATTACACCACCTGTCTTCAATTCCCACTCCTGACTTCCCTTCTTTTAGTTTTAGTCCAGTTACTGAGTGTGATGTTCAGAAGTGCATAATGTCGGTTACTTCTAATGCAGTAGGTACGGATGACATCGGTCGTAAGATGTTGCTTCCTATTCTCGACTTCATTATTCCTATCCTTACTCTCATCCTGAATAAGTCTTTATCCTCTGGCACTTTCCCTTCGGTGTGGAAAAACTCTTACATAACCCCTTTACCCAAAAAAGCCAATCCTACTTCCTATTCTGATTTGCGACCCATTTCTATCCTTCCATTTCTTTCAAAAATCCTCGAACGACTTGTCCAAGCACAAATTGAACCTTTTCTTTGTAAAAACTCCATTCTCAACCCTTTCCAGTCGGGATTTAGGACAGGGCACAGTACCACAACAGCTTTGGTTAAAATTACCGATGACATCCGTGCGGGCATGGATAACTCCCAGTTAACTGTTTTAACTTTGCTTGATTTCTCAAATGCCTTTAATACTGTGGATTTTGACGTACTTCTAGGCATTATGCGCTCTCTGAATATATCTCCACCGGTGATTGACTGGTTTCACTCTTACCTCTATGACCGACGCCAGTGTGTTCGTATAGAGAGTAAAACCTCGTCTTGGTGTCACACACCGTCTGGGGTACCTCAAGGTGGCGTGCTCTCTCCTTTGTTGTTCGCATTGTTTATTAATTCAATTTCTCATCAACTTCGCTCCCCCTACCACCTGTATGCAGATGATCTTCAAGTTTATTGTCATGTCGATTTGGAAAATCTGGGATCAGGCATTACTGCTATAAATGAGGACCTGTCGCGTATATCCGCCTGGAGTAAGTCTCATGGGATTGTTGTAAACCCTTCCAAGACGCAGGCCATAGTTATAGGGAGTCGTTATTATATTTCGCGTGTGGATTGGCAATCGCTTCCTTCTATTGTATTCAACGGCGTAAATATTGAGTTCAGCAATCAAGTAAAAAATTTAGGTATCCTGATCGATAGGAACTTGTCATGGTCACCTCAAATAACTGAGGTCAGTAGGAAAATTTTTGCTGCGGCTGGCTCTATGAAACGTTTACGTAACTTTTTACCGATCAAGACTAAAATTGCGCTGGTACAATCCCTCCTATTTCCTATCCTTGATTACGCTGACTCCTGCTATCTTGACCTCACTGAGGAGCAATTGAACAAACTTGAGCGTCTTCAAAATTTCTGCATTAGATTCATATTTGGACTTCGCAAATTTGATCACATCACTAGTTTTCGTTTACAACTCAAGTGGCTCCCTATTAGACTTCGCCGTAATTTGCATATCCTTTCTCTTCTTTATTCTATCCTCTTTAACCCTTTTACTCCTTATTACCTTAAAGAACGTTTCCATTTCCTTCGTGAGGTTGAGGATCCTAATGTTCGCAGTGCGCTTTTACTTAGACTTGTAATACCTGCTCATTCAACATGTTTCTATTCAAATTCGTTTTCTGTTCGGGCGGTGACACTTTGGAATGCTTTGCCACTTGACATCAGAAAGGCCCAAACATCTAAGAAATTTAAGGAGCTTGTGACAGCACATTACCTTTCCTCCAATTAATGTTTATTTATTTAGAATTACCTTCTTTCACTGTCATTTATTTTATATATATATATTTTTTTAGCCTATATGGACATTCATATATTATATTTTTTTGCTTTGGATTGTTTGAATATGTTTTCTGTTTTATAAAATATTTATTTATTTTTATGTTTCTATTTGAGATACTGCGCCAACCCTTCCAACATTTTTAAGTCTCTGTCAACCCAAAGGTTGGCTGGAAGAAATCGCTTTAGTGATAAGCCCGCCTTTGTACCTACTCATATTTTTTGGTAAAATTGTTATTTTTATTCTGTTCCTAAATTGTTGGTGCAATAAAGAATTATATTATTATTATTATTATGGGGAACAGCAAATTCGCCTCCAAACTTTGCACCTAAAGTTTGGAGTACGTTTGAACTCGATGAAGAAAATATACCGCGAACCCAAAATAGTGCTGAACCGTGGCATAATTATATTATATTTAATTTATATATTATATTTTTTATTTATATTAAAATTAATAATAAAAATATGTTTTCTAAACTTTTAGTGTTTTTATTATTATGTGTAGGTCTTTTATACATTTCGTTTTTTATACTTTAAAATCTTTAGTCATGCAACAGTTATGCCCTTTCTTTTCTGATGATTTAAATTATGATAAAGGACATTGGACTAAATTAAAGTTATGCCTATGAAAACATTATGCCTTCAGAACACTTTGCTATGAATGTTTTATGCTTAAAAACTTTATGCCAAAACAGTTATGCCAAAATAAATTATAATTAAAAAAATTATGCTTTCGAAGAGGCACCCAATATATTAACAGTCTCATAAAAAATGAAGACTTAAAATGTCCCGAGTCAAAACATCATGCATACTTACAAACAACGACAAAAACGGTACATACTTAAATAATAATAAATCTTTAAACCCATATTAAAAAAAATATACAAATTGTGGGTAAATACAATAAGCCATGTGGTGTCCGGAAGAGTAGAATAGGACCACTCCTAGTCTTCCCATGGAGGTCGTAAGAGGCGAATTAGGAACTAAAAGCTAAACAAAGCTCATAAACGTCAATGAAACCTCTCCAACCCGTCTGGCCGGCAAGGAGAGTGTAGGCCAAATCTTCTGTCTGCTCTGGCCAAGTATGGCTTCGGTATTACAGAGAGGGGTCGTGCTCCTGCAGTGGAGACTGGGGGGAGCTGATGATGATGATGGCGGTCTAGTTTAATTATTGCTTTACAAAGGCATCTCTGATGCATTTATATGATTAACATACATACACACATACATATTATCACGTCTTTATCCCTTACGGGGTAGACAGAGCCTAAAGTCAAGGTGTTGGTGGGCGTAAAGGTGGAAAACGGAATCAGAATAGTGATGGGTTGCTAGCCGCCTCGCCTATTGTCATGATTCTTTAGATTCCCATTCCCTTGACCAGCTTCTACGGTCCGCGCGGGAATAGAAGGAGTTGGCAAATTCTACGTTTTTTCTGTTCTCCCAGATCAGCATTGTAGTATATTATTAACTTTTTAAGTATAACAGTTTGTTTGATTAATAATACTTAAATATTACTTGTTTTATTCTTTTATTCAAAAGCTACTGGATGGTTTTTGACAAACATATAAATATGACTGAGATATGCAGTAACAAACATAAAAACAATATACTGAGCTGCCGTAGCTTCAAATCACCGCGGCGAATTTGTTCATCACATATTATCACAGGTTGAGAGCATCGACGGGCTAGATGTCAAAGGTTGTAGGTTCAAATCCTACCTGTGATAAAAACAATATAACCGAAAACATAACCATTTATTTTAAAAGTCGGTTATATATAAAAGAATCTTAAGGCGCAATTTAATTGTTTACTTGTTAAATATTCCCTCTGCGTATATTTTTAATATCGAGGCCTTGGACGCTCTTAATTAAATCGTGGCCCCAAAATGATTTAATGGCTTCTTTAATATATTGAGCTTTCGCCCGCGGCTCCGCCCGCGTTAATGTCGATCCCTCGGGAATAGTACTTTTTCCCGGGATAAAAGTTAGCCTATGTCCTTCTCCGTACTCCAGAGAACTTGTATGCAAAATTTCATGATGATCGGTTCAGTAGTTACGGCGTGAAAGCGTAACAAACAAACTCACTTTCGCATTTATAATATTAGTAAGGATTAGTAAGGATACAGGTTGTTACAGAAAGGTTTTTTTATGATATAGGACGGCAAACGAGCAAGCGAGTCGCCTGATGGTAAGCGAATCATCGTTGCCCATGGACAACTGCAACACCAGGGTGTGATAGGAGCGTTGCCGGCTTTTAAGGCGTTGGGGTGGACATGAAAGAAGGGAGGAAATGGGGTTGGAAGGACGGGCCTCCGACTCTCTCGCTCACCGAACGAAGCACAAAAGCGGTAAAGTTTTTCAAACGTCGATTATCTGTGAGAGTGTGGTACTATCCCGGACGTAAGAAAATAAATTTTGTTTGAATTTAGGGGGTATATAAGTAGTACAAGGCGCGGGCAGTACAATTGTACTGCCCGCGCCGGATTAGGCCTTAGGGATTCCTAAGGCAGTTTAGTTTGAGAAGTAAAATCCGAAGGAAGAAGAAAAGAAAAAGTGTAACCTAGTAGGGAGTAAAGTGAAGAAGTAGTAGTGAGTATAAGTGAAGTGTTCAGTGCATTCCGCATGTGAGTGACAGTGCAGTGACCGTTCCGCGCGTGAGTGACAGCGCAGTGACGGTATCGCGCGTGAGTGACAGCGCAGTGACGGTATCGCGCGTGAGTGACAGCGCAGTGACGGTATCGCGCGTGAGTGACAGTGCAGTGACGATATCGCGCGTGACAGTGCAGTGAAGTTTTGCGTGTAAGACAGTGCAGTGACGTTTCCGCGCGCGCGAAGCGACATTTCCGCGTACATACCAGTGTAGTGTTACGGGACTAGGACGCTGTTAGTTGTAAGCACCCCATGGAATAGTGCCTTTATTCACAAACCAAGTGGTTGAGAATAAAGGCACTATTCTATAGGTTCGTCGTTTCCTTTCCTATCCCCAACCCACTCTCGTAACAATAGTATCGTTGAGTTAGTATCATACGACACAAGTTCACAACTTACTGTGGGGCTAGCTCAATTTGTGTGCCCCATCCCCATATCCCGACAAAGAATATCGGGCTTGTTGTACACAGCCGTATCCAATTTAATACCGCCGTAAAATCAATATAAAGACCTTTATGCAAAACTTATGGGCCGCCATCTTATACTTATTTACGTATGCATAGACCCTTTTTATAAAGCCTCGAAACGTGAACACGTTTACTGTAATGACGAAGGAGTTGTGTGAAAAGGCCTCTTATAATATTTTTTAGATAACCTTTCTTTTTAGGGTCCGTGCCCAATGGGTAAAAACGGGACCCTATCACTAATCTTTCGCTGTCCGTCCGTCTGGCACAAGGCTGTGTTTATTGAAAAGTATTTTAAATGCGATAGTAACTCTGTCTGACTTCTTTTCACGCTTTAACCATTAAACCAATTTGGTTGAAATTTGGTATGGAGGTAGTTTGAGGGCCGGGGAAGGACATAGGGAACCTTTCATTTGGAAAATTTTACTGTTCCCGAAGGATCGACACTAACGCGGGCGAAGCCGCGGGAAAAAGTTGTAGGAAATAAACTTAAACATTTAACTGACAGTATAGCATAATCGAGCCGTGTGGTTTCCGGCAGAGTAGAATAGGACCACTCCAAGTCTTCCCGTGGATGTCGTAGAAGGCGACCTAGGAAATACAAGCTAAACAAAGCTTTTAAACATCTGTGAGACCTCTCCAACCCGTCTGGCCAGCGTGGAGAGTGTAGGCCAAGTCCTCTGGCTACTCTAGCCAAGTATGGCTCTAATAGTACAGAGAGGGTCGTGCTCCTGTAGTGGAGACTAAAAAGGACCTGATGATGATGATGATAGCATAATCTCCATTGAGATTTTCTGTACATTTTTTTAAATATGAAACTTTTAATGCACCTTATTCAAAAATTAAGTAATGCTAAGCTAAAAATGAACAATTAATCCTATCATAAAACTGCATATATTGACAAAACTGTTTAAAAATGTCAAGCAGGTCATTGCCCTGCGGTAACGTGCCCAAAAACTGGCAGCATTGCCTCGTTGAAACCATGTTGAAAGGTTTTCACTTTCCCCATATTCTTGTCATGTCGCTGGCTCAGAACAATATTTTGTCCTTCCAATAGGACGCCACCCTGACACGTCTATCTGAAGGTTTACAGAGGTCAGCGTTTGTGCAGGTATTGGGACATGAAGGGAAGGATATCAGAATTATTAGGTTTGATCGGTTCCCAGCCGAAAGTAGTTCGAGAACCGTCTCCAGTTAAATATTTCAAGTTTTTGCTCCAGAATGCCTTATAAACACAATATTATGACATTTATTCATTGCAGGTGATGCTAGCTAAAAATCAGCTGCTAGTTTCTCAGGGTAGCGTTTAGCTGAGCTGTAGCTTTTTTGTGTATCTATGGCACACAAGTGCATGCATAAATATAAGTTATTTTAGGCTATTTAATACTGTACCTATATCACTGTATGTTATTGTGTGTTATAGAGGACAAATAATTTTTTTATCTATCTATATCTCTGTGCCCCAGAATGTCACAAGATGTATGGAAACATAAATAAACTTCCCAGAATCCCTTTCCCAATCCCATCGTTATTCGTTTCATAAAACACGTGCTACTAAACCTCAAGTATTGCCGTAGCTTTATATCCAATCAAATCTTTCGAGGATCAGGAGCGGCGGAGTCAAGTAAACTCCACCTAAGGAACGATTGGGGGTGAAATACCACTTTTTATACAGAAACACAAACAACTAAATCCGTATTCCGGTGGTTTTATTTCTGATCAAATGCTACGCCATGGGTCGGGAGAGATGGGGCCAAGTTACAGTACCTTAGGAACGATAGGGGGCCAATTTATTGAGCCGTATATTGCTCAATAAATTGGCCCCCAATCGTTAGTACACACAGCAACCCATCACTATTTTGTTTCCGTTTTTTACCTAATACCCACCAACATGCTAAACGTGGCCTTCGGGTCTTATAGACCAAGGCTCTGTCTAGCCCGCAAGAGAAAAAGACGTGATACTATGTATGTATATGTATATGTATATACACACAGTACTTCTCATATATCAGAATGGAAATGCCAATTTACTAAGTCCTACAGGCGTCGACAAGCTCTACACTCGTATTTTTTTTTTATACGCACACAAACAATTAAAACCGTATTGCACGTCACTCATACATATGCATGTCATTTAATACTTTTCAATATTTATCTTTATCACGCTGAGATAAAGTTTAAAATCGTCTGATGTAAAATACTCACGCATAAATCTAGTTTCTGGCTTTTGAGCCAGAGAGGCGGCGCGTGGTGCCGGCTCACATGTCACATCTATTCTGATATACTAGCTGTTGCCCGCGACTTAGTCCGCGGCAATTTCTGTTATTGTGATTATATGTTTTGTTATTAGTATAAATGAATAATTTTCCCCTTCGTCTGGGGCAATTTCTGATATTATGATTATATGCTTTTTTTCTATCTATACTTAATATTATAAAGCTGAAGAGTTTTTTGTTTGTTTGTTTGTTTAAACGCGCTAATCTCAGGAAGTACTGGTTCAAATTGGAAAATTCTTTTTGTGTTGGACAGTCCATTGATTGAGAAAGGCTTTAGGCTATAAAACATCACGCTGCGACCAATAGGAGCGAAGCATCAATAAAAAATGTTGTGAAATCGGGAAAAAAATATTCATCTATACTAATTAATCATAATAACAGAAAATGCCGCGGACGAAGTCGCGGGCAACAGCTCCATTTTCAAAACACATTTTATTGATGCTTCGCTCCTATTGGTCGCAGCGTGATGTTTTATAGCCTAAAACCTTCCTCAATAAATTGACTGTCCAACACAAAAAGAATTTTCCAATTTGAACCAGTACTTCCTGAGATTAGCGCGTTCAAACAAACAAACTCTGCAGCTTTATAATATTAGTACAGAAGTATAGATTAGAAGATCGAATCGAAAAGAACTTCTAATACTACGAATCTTATGTATTTTTGTGGCTATATAAATAATCAAATGATCTCGAGGTTTGGCCGAGAAGGGGCCAAGTTAACGCAGCCTTATGGCGGGGGTCGATTTACTAAATGTGAACAATTTGAAAAGGCTCCCTGTCCTATCAATAATGTATCACATTGTTTTACTATCTCATTTATGGACAGGGTAGAGTTTAAACAGGTTTTTATCCAATCAAATGAGAGTCGGGAAATGGGACCAAGTTTATAAAAAAAATAGATTTTTATTCAGATAACTTTGATCCACCCTTGTCTATGCTTTGATCAAATTACAATTCTACTCTAGAACGAATGGAGTGTGCTCTCATATTTTACAGTGTTTTATTACTTATTGCACTTTGTTAATAGATTTTATAAATAGGCCGGAATCCGGAGTAGAACTTGGCATTTGCACTGCCGTGCTTGATTCCCAACAATCAATGGTGCAGGTACATAAACAGGGAATACTCATAAACCAGAATGTATCGTTAACCATCCTCAATACACAGACACACACACCTTTAAAACTTTTCATATTGGTTCTTATTGCGTTCTCGTAACTGAAACTTAGGCGGTGCAAAACAATATATTTACTCGTAAATACATGGTGCAATTTTTATCGTTTTGTACCCTTAAAAGGGTGACCTTCAATATGAACAACTTTTTCTATGGGAACAATGATGGGAACAAAAAAAAAATCGACATTCCCATACAAACTGGTCGGGCGGCGGGACTCTTTTGTATGGCAAGGACGAAATTTTTTTTTAGTTCCCAGCTTTGGTCCCATAGAAAAAGTTATTCATATAGATGGTCTGAGTCACCCCTTTAAGGGTCCAAAACGATCAAAATTTCACTATGTATATTGTTTCGCGCCTTACCTGGTACTTATATAACACCTTGGTGTTATATAGGTTGGTTATGAACTCTCAGGCAATATTTTAATCATCATCATTTCGAGTAGGTGTCACGGTCAATCGACCAAGCACACCCTGGTGTCAGAGTTCTTCGAAACCGCCTCTCGGCCTCTGACGTGGTTCTTTTAACGACTACCGGATGGCAGCCGGGACAAATGGCTTAACGTGCCTTCCGAAGCACGGAATCATCTTTATTTATCAGACAATCAGGTGATTCAAGCCTGCTATGTCCTAACCAGACTGGAAACAACTAAACAAAGTATGCTTCCGGTGGGAATCGAACCCACGACCCCCGGGTCAACAGGCATACGCCTTAACCACTGGACCACGGAGGCTGATTTTAATGACGGAGTCAGAATAGAATACAACGTGAAAAAGCGCAAAACCTCAGACACTCCAATTTATTTTTATTATAAAAGAATTATATAAATTATTGAATTTAATTTTGGCAGATACATACATACATATTATGGAAATACAAGCTAAACAAAGCTCATAAATATCAACGAGACCTCTCCAACCCGTCTGACCAGCGAGGAGAGTGTAGGCCAAATCCTCTGTCTGCTCTGGCCAAGTATGGCTCCGGTAGTACAAGGGTCATGCTCCTGCAGTGGAGACTAAAAAGACCTGATGATGATGATGATATTGTTAATTGAATACGTACCAATACCAAATTAAAAGGCTAATACAATTGTAGAAACAAAGGGGTCTATTAGTCGAATTCTTTACAAGTTTCTCCTCAACTAATTTTAATATTTGCCGCCGTCCCAATGTCACCTTACTTTGTTTGCAGTTGTTTGTATATTCAAATATAAATTGGCACCTAGAATAAATGTGTTCTTATTTACTCAAGACTGTGGTGGTTTTGAATAAAAGATCAGCCGGCCTATTTGCTAACTCAGTGTACAACGTTTTGATAGTCATTTAAAAGTACATTACGTTTTATATATCTTTAATAAAAAAGTCAATCATAGGAAACCCGCAATGTATTTTGAAATGATTATCAAAACGTTGGTCACTGAGTTAGCAAATAGGCCGGCAGGAAGGCAGAATTTGATGTATTGAGAAGTACGATTCACAGCACAAAGCACAAGCACATCCGTCCTCTCCGAAGTCCACCCAAGAAGAGAGCGAGGCAGGCCAACCGTCACTCCTACGTCATCTCTCTTCTTCTTCATAAACTTGACCGCTACTGCAAAGAGGTCAGCACCAGCCAAATCGGTTCCAATGCTAACAGTGTTTTAATAATGTATTATATGGTTATGTATTATAATGTAACTAAATGGTTAAATTTTCAATTAGCTTGTATTTTATTTTATTACTATTAATATAATAATTTCTTCGGCATTAGCGGAAGACCAGCGTCGTGGCCCATACCATGGTCCACGACACATGCTGAGCGAAGACCCTTTTGGTGCATGTATATGTAATTGTGTATAGTGTAACCGTTACGATAAATGTTTTATTTTTTATTTATTTTTATTTAATTCTTTACAAAATGTCAAAGGCGAACTTAAAGCCGGAGGCTTTATCTACCAGCCAACCCACAGGTGGTGCCGAAAAAGGAGAATTTTGGAAGTTGGTGCAAGAAAGTATACTTTAAACAAAACTAAATTATAGTGTACCCTAATAATATTTATAAACATACATATCAAGACTACACACATATTAAAGTATAATATACGAGTATAATACATAAACTACATATATATCATTTATATTCTATCTGATTGTTTTTGAAGAAAATGAGCGCGTACTGCACTCTTAAAAGCTTGTCGAGTTTGAGCCTTCCGGATATCCACTGGTAAAGCGTTCCAAAGCTGTACCGCTTTTACCGTAAACGAATGTTCAAAGAATCCACTCCGAAAACATGTTGCCAAATAAACTATTTTTCTTTCTTTCTTTCTTTTCTTTCTTTCAATAAGTTTTGTCTGACTCAAAAATAAGAGAGTTCTATTTTTTATTGTCAGGGGTTCCATAAGGTCATGTGTCATTCTCAATTGCTTAGCCGGTGGTTGTAGGTCTAACATGTACGGGGTCCCGGCTTCCCGAGCTGCTACCTGCTTTTCCCTGTGAGACCTCGACCCTACCGGCGCTCTATTCGAGTTCCCACATATAAGGAAGTAGTGGAGAACAGAAGACTCGACACATAGTAGATTAAATTTATTTGTCACAATACTCTCACTCTCACTTATAACTTGTATATAACATTCTATTCAATATTCAACATATAGATCACAGACCGTAACAGTCTGAGAGATGATGGTGGAATGGTAGAATGAGCAATGACCGAGAGAAAAAATGATCTAAAAATGGAATGGAATGAAATTTGAAATAAAATGAGGAATGAAAGGTGGACAGGATGAGAAAGAAATGAGGTTGGAAGAGATGCAGCATACAGGTGGCATGCAGCAACGTTACATCCACAATGGGCATGCTATCTAAAAAAAAAACATCTTTTCAAAATAATTAGTCCGTCTGGTAGATTATTGAACAATATTGGATACCTATTTTTTCTTTTGTCATACAAATAAAAATTGATAAAGACAGCCCGTTAAATTTCCGCGTGACGTCACTGGCCGGTACACTTTTTACCGGCCTGTTGCGTCATGAACCCCAGTCCTATCATCTTATGTATACTTGAAAAAAAAAATTCTATAAGATGGACTAATTATTTTGAATGGTGTTTTTTAGGAAACAAGCCTATTCATCCGAGTAAGTAGTATCCCAATACCTTAATCCCCTTCCAGATCCAATACATCCTCTCCTTCCAAGCTTAAAAATGCTACCGATGGACAGCAGCGTCGGTAGCACTGAAGGCAAAGAAGCTGCGCTCGCCAACCCGCCTGCCAAGTGTGGTGAGTATGGCAATATCCTCCCATGGAACGAAGAATCCTTGGAAGAGGCCTCTGTCAAGCAGTTGACTTCTTACGGTTATATAAATTGCAATTATGCAGTTTTATTTTTGACTAGCTTCGTGGCGCAGCGGTCAACACGCCTGCCTGCGACACGGAGTGACCGGGTTCGATCCCCGGCCAGGTCAAGATGGAAAATGATCTTTTTCAGATTGGCCTGGGTCTTGGATGTGTATCTATATATGTGTTTGTTATAAAATATAGTATCGTTGAGTTAGTATCCCATAACACAAGTCTCGAACTTACTTTGGGGCTAGCTCAATCTGTGTGATTTGTCCGTATATATTTATTTATTTATATTTATTTATTTGTTAAATAGTCATAAATACAATAGTATGCTTTTTTAAGTAATTGATTTTTAACAGCAGACTTAAACTTAACTAATGGCAGAGCCAATATATTTTTTGCGGATATAAATCCCGTCATCACATCACTATTAGTCAGTGGTACCGTTTAACTTTAAAATACCCACCGTACCACCAGGGGTATGGCCAGGGGTACGGTGGGTCTGTAGTGGAATGTGGTGCTTTTGTGGAATGCGTTACCACTTAGTATTAGAAAAGTCGTTTAAAAGTCAAGTCAAATCACATTTCCTTTCTGTAATTAAAAATTTGGTTCACACATTAACATTTGTTGAATATATGATTTCCGATAACATTCTTGGTACTTATAATTATAATCATTTACTACTATACTATATACTATGTATGATGGGGCGGGAGATCTAAAGGATTACCTCGGGACGAAGGCGTGTTCCAGGTTCCGTTGGCGCTGGTCTTCTCCACGCTCAATCACTGGATTTTTGGGGTCGAAGCACTAACACTTTCGCCACCGAGAGAATGTCCACTCATCATCATTTCGAGTAGGTGTCACGGTCAATCGACCATGCACACCCTGGTGTCAGAGTTCTTCGGAACCGCCTCTCAGCCTTTGACATGGTTCCTTTAACGACTACCAGATGGCTGCCGGGACCACCGGCTTAACGTGCCTGCCGAAGCACGGAATCATCTTTATTATCAGACAATCAGGTGATTTACGCCTGCAATGTCCTAACCAAACTGGAAACAACTAAACAAAGTATGCTTCCGGTGGAAATCGAACCCACGACGCCTGGGTCAACAGTCAAACGCCTTAACCACTAGAGGCTGTTTGTTGAAACCTACTTGCATCCAGCGTTTCTCTGCGACTTTGGTCAGTTTTAATTTTGTAGCTAGATTGACCCTACAGTCTAAAAATTTAAATTTATGAAAAAATATCCAACAAATCCAAATAACCCAACAAAACAGTGACCACGAGTAAACACAATACCACATCCATGAAAGATTCCATTTCCGTTTTCCACATCGCCGTTAATTTTCGTAAGCGAATAATAACTGCCTTCGACACGCAAGTTTCTGTACACAAAATAAAAAGAGCGTAGAATTTGTACCCTGTGACGTCCACTCGTAGGTAATCAAACAACCGCAGTCAGTTTTCAATGACAAGTTGCGCATGTCCGCTCGCAGTGACGGTCGTCGGCCGACTGCCACGTGCCACGCCCCTTACCCCGCGCGGTGCATACGCAACTTCCATTGCCTTTATTCCAATACGTCACATACTCCATATCGTGACAAAGATTAAAAACAACGGGTTGCTTTCCGGGAGTGCCGGCAGAAGTGAAAACTCCGCGCGGTAGAAAGAGAGGGGGATATTACTTCCTTTCCTACGCCGAGCCCTCTCAAGTCACGTGTCCGTCTTACAAATTTTCGATCAGGTCACGTGTCCTGACGCGAGTTAAACATTTTTTACCCATCCCAAAAAGTGCACAACGCCGCTAAAGAAGTTATCACTTCAAAAATTGTTGTCTGTAAAGTCGGTTTACGGACGATAATTTTACGTGATAAAGGTGGAAGAGAGATAGATGCGTCACAAGACGAACGCTTAGGCCGATCTTTCCTCTCTATTGCCTGTTCCGCGCTCTCGCTTGCACATGGAACGCGACATTTTTCGTGCGTGCAGCCATCGTTCATGGATTTATAAGACATTATCACGTCAAAAATTCAAGATCATCAGCTGTTGGAGTCAAAGGCTTTCCAGATTCTTCGTTCCATGGGATATTGCCAAACTCATCACGCTTGGCAGGCGGGTTGGCGAGCGCAGTTTCTTTGGCTTCTTGTGCTTCTGACTCTTTTGCCCATTGGAAGTATTTATTATATTTATTATAAGCTGGTAATGGATATAAATTTGTTGGATTAAGGGACGGAACGAAGGGACTGGGATACTACTCTCTCGAATAACCGGGGAATGGGGGAAAAACGAATAGCTGGCTGTGAGGCCGGGCGTGCGTACCTGATGCCATAGCCAAGGGTCAAGCAGTTGATGGAAACAAGCTGGTGCGGAAAAAATAGGTTTTCTCATACAAAGCTGCCGATCAGCTGCACGAATTTCTATGGATGGCCAATGTTTTTATTAGTTTATTTCCTTTTTAGGGTTCAGTACCTCAAAAGGAAAAAACGGAACCCATATAGGATCATTTGGTTGTCCGTCTGTCTATCTGTCACGATCCTTTTGCTCAGGAACGCGTAAAGATTTAAAGTAAGCCGGAATTTATATAAAATACTCAAGTCTACTGTCCCTTGGAGCTGTGAAAAAATCAAACTTCTAAGCCAACGCCATCAAAAGATACAGGTGCTTATGCCGCAAATTTTCGTGTTTTTTCGCCATTCGCAAGGGAATCAAAATCTACAGAGTACTTCCCGTGAACTCAGACTTTTGAAATTTGGTACGAAGCAACGTCTTATAGCACAAGTAAAGGAAAAATTGCGATAAGCATTAATTTTGAGTTACATCATTTTATAATAAAAACATTTTTAATAATTTCAAACTTATTATTAATAATGTACGGAACCGTTCGTGCGCGAGTCCGACTCGCACTTGGCCAGTTTTTTCCTGCAATTTTGATTCCCAGATTTCAATATATATATGCGCATATACCTTGGATTACGATCTAGTGTATAGGTAAGTATTTAATGTTGTTATTTTAAGTCATCATCATTTCGTGTAGGTGACACGGTCAATCGACCATGCACACCCTGGTGTCAGAGTTCTTCGGAACCGCCTCTCGGCCTCTGACGTGGTTCCTTTAACGACTACCGGATGGCAGCCGGGACCACCAGCTTAACGTGAGTTCCGAAGCACGGAATCATCTTTATTATCAGACAATCAGGTGATTCAAGCCTGCAATGTCCTAACCAAACTGGAAACAACAAAGTGTGCTTCCGGTGGGAATCGAACCCACGACCCCCGGGTCAACAGGCAAACTCCTTAACCACTGGACCACGGAGGTTGTCGTTATTTTTTTTAAGAGTTATTTTAAGTGAAAATGATTGTAATCGGTTAAGATTAAAAAAAAATGTAATAAAAAAAACTCGATGTATCGTTCTATATTCTATGTAATGCACCACGGTCGCTTCGGTACAACAATGTTAGAAATGAAATTCATAACTCAGAATCAAATTGTGATCGATTATTTTACAAATGATATTTGATATTGAGGAGGTATAAATAGGCTTGGAGTTTAGAAGGTCACTTGAAAACAGATGATTGGTTTCCGTGTGTGTTCGTGTTTTATTAGTATTATTTTTTACAGGCTTTCATTAAGTTTCACCTGTCCCAATGTTTGTCTGTAATTAAATCTTGCAAGTTAAATTCGATCCACTTCCCGGTTACGGATTGAGCTGAAATTTTGCATGCATGTGTAAATCGGATGACAATACAATATTATGGAATCGTTGCGCTGGTCTGATGATGGAGTCGGAAGGTGGCCAGAACTCTTAAACTAAACAAGGTACACCATTTGGCCTTATTTAAATTTGTCTTGGAAAGCACTTTACAGTGTGGATTCGTTAATAATAAAGCTTGTCTCAGAATGTAATTTTTGAAAAACATTTTTTCAATAAAGACTGGCCTGGTGTGAATTGCATTAACCCACACGCTAAGAGTTCCGTACTAATATTTTACTACAAAATCCATGTTTCTTATATGAGTAATTCACATCAGAGTATAGGTACGCTATAAACCATAATATAAAACCATAATATCTTATACCTTTAAACGAACAATTCTTGTATAGATGTATATAAATTTATTTCTATGATCTCGGAGACGGCTCTAACGATTTCGCTGAAAATTGGTATGTGGCCCCGTTTTCGGGGTTAAACAAACGATCTAGATTAGTCTTATGCTTGGGAAAACGCGCGTTATCGAGTTTTTATGCATTTTTACTTTCACGCAGAAAATGGTCGCTAATTTCGTCCTGCCAGCCGGTCCGTCTGGTCCAGCGGATTTAGATGCGGACGGCCAGAAATGAGTGTTACAGGTTCAAATCCCGCTCTTTTGTAATTTTTATTGTTTTTAGACAAGTTTACAAAATGTAGTTGAAGTTTGAGATAACAATATATATTTCTCATAAATAAAAATTATCACCTAAACACCACCATATTACAACAAATAGTAATAACCGAGCAAAGCTCGGTCGCCCAGGTACTAAAATACTTTATATGATTAGGCGAGCTCCGTCATGATGAAAAACGATCTTTTTCAGATTGACCTGGGTCTTGGATGTTTATCTATATAAATATCTATTATAAAATAAAGTATCGTTGAGTTAGTATCCTACGACACAAGTTCACAACTTACTGTGGGGCTAGCTCAATTTGTGTTATATGTCCTATGTAAGTATTTATTTTACAGCCGGCAACCACGAAGTGTTTCAACAAATTTCAAAAACGTTGCTGAAAGGATTCCCTGTTATCATCATCATCATTTCGAGTAGGTGTCACGGTCAATCGACCATGCACACCCTGGTGTCAGAGTTCTTCGGAACCGCCTCTCGGCCTCTGACGTGGTTCCTTTAACGACTACCAGATGGCAGCCGGGACAACCGGCTTAACGTGCCTTACGAAGCACGGAATCATCTTTATTATCAGATAATCAGTTCACGCCTGCAATGTCCTAACCAAACTGGAAACAACAAAACAAAGTATGCTGAAAAGTAAAGCAATTTTTGTAAATTTACTCTTTCCTAATTAAAGTTAAGATGATGTTTTTCTGACAAATATAAATATTAGAACACATCAAACGTGTACCGTGTAACGTGTTCCTATGGTCACCTTCCGACTCCATCATCAGACCAGCGCAACGATTCCATAATATTGTATTGTCATCCGATTTACACATCCAATTTCAGCTCAATCGGTAACCAAGAAGTGGATCAAATTTCGCTTGCATGATTTTATTATAGACAAACATTGGAACAGGTGAAAGTAAATAAAAGCTTGTAAAAACGTTCCAATCTTCGTCGGTTGGCTGCACATAAAAGAGCAGTGATAGTAAATCCACGGGTTCGCAGGTGACACGACACCATAACACACCCTCGTGTGACCTTCACGGCGATCAAAGATTAGGGCAGTGCAGAAGAGCATCTATGGGGTAAAACTTAGGGTGTTATTTAAACGGTTAGCAGAATATTCCAAATCATTTGCGGTCAGCTAAAATAATAATAAAAATTCTCTTAGAAAATCTAATAAAATAAATCAATATGCCCACGTTTCTACAAAAAGAAGTGAAATCCCACCAAAACATTCTGTAAAAAACTAGCTAAGTCTCGATGGAGCTGCTTGTTTATCTCTTAAAAGTAATGAAATCTAGACAAAGTCGTGCCAAGTCTAAGGTTCCTTACTGCGATTTCTTTATTATTATAGTTAATGTTGTGTGACTTGGCCGTTGAAGGGTACAAACCAGGTGCTCCATGACCCCATTGCACCAATCTGTCGCCAGAACTGCTACCCATTGACGATGGAAAATTGACACTTAGATAACGTTGATCGATGCTGAATGCATGTGTTGCACAATCAAATATAGCCTAAAATGAGACTCTAGCGTCCAATTACCAATAGCAGTATGGGCTATTATCTCGCTTCACAAACATAGGTATCTAGTTACAACAGATATAACATTACGTGTAAACAAAATTGACTTGTACCCACTAACCTATGAAGAATGTTAACGGCCAAGTCACACAACATTAACTATAATAATAAAGAAATCGCAGTAAGGAACCTTAGACTTGGCACGACTTTGTCTAGATTCCATTACTTTGAAGAGATAAACAAGCAGCCCCATCGAGACTTGGCTAGTTTTTTACAGAATGTTTTTGGTGGGATATAGTTTGATTTTATAAAGTATAACTGGCCAACACCGGCCTTAGATTTTAAAACATTTGATCACATATTTTGAGAATCTACCTACGTTAAGATTTTCGCAAAATTCTCTCGCAGTCTTGTATTCGAACGATTTAAAAATAAGAATGCAGACATTAATTTTCATTATACTATGATGTTCTTCAAAGTTAACATTCATTAAAATAAGAGCTACGCAGCAAAAACTGTTTTAATCTAGACGTTTTTCGCTAAAATGTACCTCAATTTACTTTTAGTCATTAGTGAGATTAGTAATTAGTTGAATGTCGGCGAATACAACATTCTTTTATGTTTTGAGACAAAAAAAAAGTTTGCTTTTTCGCCTCGTGTTTATTGTTTTCGTAATATTTTTAATATTATAGCCGTGTGGTTTCCCTAGAGAAACTGTCGGCATTTTTCCGACTAAAAATACGTGAGTTAAACGGTTTTGTGATATATTAAAATGATATCTCGCGTAAGTTTTTAATAATATTATTAATTAAATGAATTAATAGCATTACAATGCTCGGTTCAATATTAAAATCGAAAATATGTGATGAATTTTTTCATCACATATTTTCGATTTTAATATTATTAATATTTTAATGTTAATACCAAGCGTTGTAATTAATATTTTTTTTATTGAATTAATGCATTTTTCGACATGATAACGTCTTATAAATAAATACCTGCTGCATGAGTAGGGATGAATGGCGTACAAGAGGGAAGGCCTTTGCCTAGCAGTGAGAAACAGTAGTACAGAGAGGGTCGTGCTTCTGTAGTGGAGACTAAAAAGGACCTGATGATGATGATGATGATGAGAAACAATAGGCAAAAAAAAACAACGGGTTGCACTCCGGGAGTGCCGGCAGAAGTGAAAACTCCTCGCGATAGAAAGAGAGGGGGATATAACTTCCTCTCCTACGCCGCGCCGCCGGTCTCTTGTTACGTATCTGTCTTACGAATTTTCGATCAGATCACGTGTCTTGAGGCGAGTTTAACATTTTTTATTTTACCCATCCCAAAAAGTGCTTAACGCCGCTAAAGAAGTTTTCACTTAAAAAAACGACTTTACTATACAACGCATTTTTTTTTAATCCATTGGCCGTAGACAAAATTTGACATTACCTTCTTAAATCTTGTAGTTATTGTCTCTTCTGTTTTATTTAATCTATGTCAGCACATAGTAGAATCGATATATGTAATGGGATTGGGGCTCACTCAATGGCCCGTAATGGTTGCTGAATTAACGATGGGATTTAATATTTGATGCAGCCGAGACGTCTATAATATTATAGCCGAGACGTCTTTATTATTATTCATGAACGACTTGAGTAGTTGACGTCAACAATACAATACAATACAAAAAACTTCTCATGCGGGCGGGACTTGAACCGGCGACCTAGGTTTATGTACGACCTATGCTCTGCCATCTGAGCTACTGCAGAATTCAATCTCGGTGCCTAAATTCTCCCACCATATCCCATTTCCCTTTATACTTATTAAGGCTTGCGTCACCTACACAACTACCCGAGTTTTACAAGTGAGGTATTTGATTCAACTCATTTTACAATAAATTTGAAAATCAACTAATATGTATAGACTTGAACCGGCAACCTACGACAACCTATGCTCTGCCTGATTGAATTGTACGGTAGCTCAGATGGCAGAGGATAGGTGCCATAGACCTAGGTCGCCGGTTCAAGTCCCGCCCACATGGGATTTTTTCACCATATTTTATTTCTTAATTTATTAAGAGTATATCAAAATAATAAATATATACGGACAAATCACACAGATTGAGCTAGCCCCAAGGTAAGTTTAATAAAAGAAAATAGCATATTGAATGCAAAAATAAAACACTGATAAAAATAGAGAAAACTTTATAGCACTAGATATGTAGTGGAGTATAACCGAATGCAAAAAAAATATAGGTTATCAATTCGGTGGTATGGTTTTTTCTTTTAAATGTCGGGCCCGTGGAAGAAAAGGACATAGGGTACCTTTTATCCCGGAGAAACTAACTGTTCCTAAGGGATTACACTAACGCGGATAAAGCCGCGGGCAAAAGCTATAGTAGACTACAAATTATGCGAATAAAGTCAAGAGAGTACAATACATAGGCAGTTCCAGCTTCAAAGAACAGGTCGACGGCGAATCCGACTCGGTTGGGCTGCGTTCGGGAAGCTTCGCTGTCTTTTCGTCCAAAATACCTCAGTGCCTAAAGTCTTCGACCAATGTGTGTTACCAGTGAAGACTTACGGTCCGAAACGTGATCCTTTTACTATGGGCCTCATAAGAATGCTCAAGGCCGCTCAAAGAGCAATGAAGAGGGCTATACACGGTGTTTCTCTGCGTCTTCTAATCAGAAATGAAAAGATCCGTAGAAGAACGAAAGTCACCGACATAGCTCAGGGGATACATATCGGGGGGCACATAGCGCGTAAAACCGATGGCCGATGGGGCAAATAGGTTCTCGAATGGCGACCACGTACCGGCAAGCGCAGCGTCGGACACCCACCTACCACCTGGTGGACCTGATCAATGTCGCAGGAAAACGCTGGATACAAGCCTCTTCCAACTGGTCTTATTGTATATCTTTGGGAGAGGCTTAGGTCCAGCAGTGGACTTCTTGCGGCTAATATGATGATGAATATAATAATGTAATTAAGTTTCAAATTCATGACATTCCTAACCATCCTTTTGAATCATCATTACCATCATCATCATCAGGCCTTCTTAGTCTCAATTGCAGGAGCATCACCTTTCCTTTTGAATAGTTTCAAATAATTCTATTAAACCTTTTATAGGATTAGATTACGCTAAAAATCTCCAATCCGCTGACAAAAGAAGCCATTTTAATTAATTTAGGGGTAGGGAGTTAATTTTAAAAGCTTTTATCCATGTTGACCGAGCCGCATAAAAAATGGATGGACGGACGGACGCCGGACGGACCGGAAATCGTTGTTCGTGTATTATTCAGAGTTGGCCTACTGATCACCATAGCAGTCACAGCGTATCTCCCGGTCGATCCCCGGTCAGGTCAAGATGAAAAATTATCATTTTACAGTTACGTACTTCAAAATGAAAAAAGGGAACCCTTAAAATAAGATCATTATGTTGTCTGTTTGTCAAGATCCTTTTTCTCAGGAACGAGGAACGACTCAGGTCTACTGTCTATTGAAGATGGAGAGGTCTTGGATGTTTATCTACATATGTACTAGCTGTTGCCCGCGACTTAGTCCGCGGCAATTTCTGTTATTATGATTAATTAGTATAGATGAATAATTTTTCCCCGATTTCAAAACATTTTTTATTGATGTATCGCTCCTATTGGTCGCAGTGTGATGTTTTATAGCCTAAAGCCTTTCTCAATAAATGGACTATTCAACGCAAAAAGAATTTTCCAATTTTAACCAGTAGTTCCTGAGATTAGCGCGTTCAAACAAATAAACAAACTCTTCAGCTTTATAATATTAGTATAGATTTGTTATAAAATATAGTATCGTTGAGTTAGTATCCCATAACGTAAGTCTCGAACTTACTTTGGGGCTAGATCACCCTACTATAACCATCAATGTTGAAATGTTAACAATTGACCATATGACAAAAAAATTGTAGACCTTTTTTATTTGTTTTTCAAATAGACTGCGAAAAAAGGGAGGACCCGAATATTTTAGATTTTTTTAATATTGCGTAAGTAATTATTCAAATAAAAATGTTTAAAAAAAATGTTTTCCGGAAGTGACGTACCCATAAGGCTGTATGTACAGTGATGCTTGAACTTCACATATCCGGTTTTCATTTAAAAAATTGTTAATGTCAATGTCAGTGCCATCGCCAAAATGTGCCAAACAAAAAAATACGACTTTACGACTTTTTACATTCAATAATAATTATCAGATAGTCCGTGCTTACCTTTAAATTCAAGCAAGTATTATCCAAACCAATGATCCAACCATAAAAACAACAATACAAAATAATACCAGTACCGACCAAACAGACAGGACCGAGTACCTGCCACTGTCATCTAGCTGTCAAACAAAGTGACATGCTTGCCATGTTAGTTTTTTTTTGTAAGAGCTGCCGCGAGCAATGGCATACGCTTAAGTGTGGTTAATCTGTGACGTCACGAAAGGTTTTGTATATTTTTTTTTCTCCCTATAGATTTAAAAAAAATTAAACTATTTTACTCGAACTATATAAGGGCAAATCTAGAAACGGTTTTTTTTGTTTCAGCAACATACTTTTTTGTCACATGGTCAATTGAATGAGTCATCAATTTGCCTTTTATATACCAAAAGAGCGAGCGTTTGTAAACTGACGGCGCCATTTGTAAAACGGGGAGTCATACAATTTGCCTGCCACATATCCACGGAGAAAAGTTTTACATCCCTCTGGAACAGTTCAGCTTACATACAAATAAGGTATTCTAACTTCGCTACAACACCAGCGAATAGCATACGTGCTTTGCATACAACTGCGAATGCCGCCATAGAAGTATGAAGTCTCTTTTTTAGGGTTCCGTAGTCCACAAGGAACCGTTTCGTCATGTCCGTCCGTCTGTCTGTCCGTCCGGTTTCGTACTCCGCCGCTACTGCACCGATTGTCACGAAAATTGGTGCAGAGATAGATATTAAGGTTCCAAAAGTTTGATTTTAAAATTATGAAAAAATGTTTTTTTTTTCAACCCGTTTTTCTCATACAACGAAAAGTGAATTTAAAAATTAAAAGGACTAACCCCAACGTGTGGGGTATCGTTGAGAGGTCTTTGAGGTCTTTTAAAATGCAATAAAAACTGCTTTGAAACTATGTAGATCAAACCCCCCAGTCTTGAGATAATCTAATACAAAGTTAAAATTTGATTGTCTGATAATAAAGATGAATCCGTCCTTCGGAAGGCACGTAAAGCCTTTGGTCCCGGCTGCCATCTGGTAGTCGTTAAAGGAACACATCAGAGGCTGATAGGCGGTTCCGAAGAACCCCGACACCAGGGTGTGCATGATCGATTGACCGTGGCACTTACACGAAATGATGATGATTCCACACCACCATCTCAACATTCGCATCTCTATTACAAGCAGTTTATTTTTTTCTTTTCATCCCTTTTGCTGCTTATTAGCTGTAGTTAGACTAGCTTCGTGGCGCAGCGGTCAACACGCCTGCCTGCGACACGGAGTGACCGGGTTCGATCCCCGGCCAGGTCAAGATCGAAAATGATCTTTTTTTAGATTGGCCTGGGTCTTGGATGTTTAACTATATATGTATTTGTTATAAAATATAGTATCGTTGAGTTAGTATCCCATAACACAAGTCTTGAACTTACTTTGGGGCTAGCTCAATCTGTGTGATTTTTCCGTATATATTTATTTATTATTTATTTAGTAATATTCCGAACAAAGATTTTGAAGGATAAATTAATAATTCATAATCCATTTATTTTTGTCAGACTTAAACATAATCCTATCCACGTAATCGGATTGCCACGTGTGAATACTGAAATATGTTTCGTAATGTCATATTTTCCCACACTTGAAGATTGAATGAAAACATTTTGTAACCTAAGCGGCTTATGTACTTAAATAATACGTTTTTTAGGGTTCCGTTCCTCAAAAGGAAAAAACGGAAACCTTATAGGATCACTTGGTTGTCCGTCTGTCTGCCAGTCGGTCTGTCAAGACTCTCTCAGGAACGCGTAGAGGTATCAAGCTGAAATTCATACCAAATACTCAGGTCAACTGTCCCTTAGAGCTGTGAAAAAATCAAACTTCTAAGCCAACGCAATCAAACGATACAGCTGGTTATGCCGCAAATTTTCGTGTTTTTTCGACATTCGCAAGGAAATCAAAACCTACAGGGTACTTCCCATGAACTCAGAATCTTGAAATTTGGTACGAAGCGACGTCTTATAGCACAGATAAAGGAAAAAATTGCGAAAAGCATAAATTTTTAGTTACATCATATAATAAAAATATTTTTAATAATTTTTCGACACTCTCAAGGGAATTAAAACCTATAGGGTACTTCCCGTGAACTTTCTGAGTTCACGGGAAGTACCCTGTTTTGATGAGAATACTGAAATATGTTTTGTAATGTAATATTTTCCCACACTTGAAGAATGAATGAAAACATTTTGTAACCTAAGCTGCTTATGTACTTAAATGTATTCAAAATCTTTTAACAGCAAGGCAGATTAGGAACCCGATGGTCCAGTGGCTGTGAGCATTGTTAACGCTCACGAATGTTAAGCAACCCTGGCGCGGTCCCCACTGGGATGGGTCACCGCAATGGCAGAAGATTGAATAAAACATTCGTGTATCCTCAGCGGCTTATGTACCTACTTAAATATATCAAAAAAACATATTTAACAGGACGGTAGGCACGAAAAGTTAGGAACCCGATGGTCCAATGGCTGTGAGCTTACGTATGTTATGCAACCCTAGCGCGGTTCCTACTGGGATGGGTCACCGCGAGTGGCATAAAATATTTCGACCCCCTCCGTCCTTCGGAATGCACGTTAAGTTGGTCTCGGCTGTCATCATTGATGGACGTCGTTAACCTATGTCAGATGCCTTTAGGCAGCTTGAGAAATCTGAAACCAGTGTTGGCCACTTACACTCATGAAAAACAACAAAAACACAACACGGTATAAAAGTGTGTTTTTTCTTTTTCAGGTACTTACTTCATTGCCCTGTTCATCTACCATCCTGGTCTGGGAGAAAACAAAAAACGTAGAATGTGCCAGCTGCTTCTCTTCCCGCGCAGACCGTAGAAGCCGGCCAAGGGAATTGGTGAAAATCTAAAGAATCAAGGCGATGCGGCTAGCAACCCATCACTATTTTGATTCCGTTTTCCACCTTTACGCCCACCGACACGCTAAACGCGGCCTTTCGGTTTTATGACCCTTTAACTTTTTTTTTTTATTATGATAATGGTACAATAATGATTATTTTGTTATTTCTTCTTCATTGTAAGAACTAGGTAAGCACGAATAAATTGTGTGTAATTCATCAGAAAAACTAGCTCTTATGATGATCATCATCATTTCGAGTTGGTGTCACGGCCAATCGACCATGCACACCCTGGTGTCAGAGTTATTCGGAACCGCCTCTCGGCCTCTGACGTGGTTCCTTTAACGACTACCAGGGCAGCCGGGACCACCGGCTTAACGTGCCATCCGAAGCACGGAATCATCTTTATTATCAGACAATCAGGTGATTCAAGCCTGCAATGTCCTAACCAAACTGGAAACAACTAAACAAAGTATGCTTCCGGTGGGAATCGAACCCACGACCCCCGGATCAACAGGCAAACGCCTTAACCACTGGACCACGGGGGCTGTCTTATAAGGGACAAATTGGTCATTCTACTCATAACCTCAAACAAAGATCTTACAGAATAAACATAATCCTAGTCCAGTAATCGGATTGTCATTTATGAATACTGAACATTTAAAATAAGATCTCACATTTCGTCATTTAATATTTCCACCACGCGCGTGGGATTCGCAGATTGTATGAAAATATATACCAGTTTTAATCCTAGTAATAAGTATTATAATTGCGAAAGCTTTGAATGTTTGTTTCTCAATCACGCTTAAAGTACTAAAGGGATTGTTATGAAAATTGGCACTAAGGCCTAAATCCTGTCTAACATTATAAATGCGAAAGTTAATTTATATTTTTTATGGTAAAGGACGGCAAACGAGCAAGCGAGTCACCTGATTGTAAGTACTCACCGCTGACTTGGGGGGAGGAAATGGGGAAGGATAGACTTCTCTCACTCACCGACCGAAGCACAGAAGCGGTAAAGCTTCTACTTAAAAGTCAATTTTCTGTGGGAGTGAGGTACTTCCCCGGATGACCTATTAAAAGAATTTTGCCGGTGGCTCTACCAGAAAAGTCTTTTGCGTACCCGATGCTAGCAATTACCCGCCAAGCAATTGAAAATAACAACCCTGATCTTATATATAAATATATACGGACAAATCACACTGATTGAGCTAGCCCCAAAGTAAGTTCGAGATTTGTGTTATGGGATACTAACTCAACCATACTATATTTTATAACAAATACATATATAGATAAACATCTAAGACCCAGGCCAATCTGAAAAAGATCATTTTCCATCTTGACCTGGCCGGGGATCGAACCCGGGTGGTTGCGCCGTTCTTATTATTAAACCTGATTCGCTTCACTATATTATCGTTTCGTCCGCATCACTACTCCCTTCATTAGCGAAGATAGTTTTCTCCAGTCGCCGCTCAAATAGGGACCGAGCGCACGCGCCTATCACACGCAATTCGCATACCGCAAAACTCGATTCACATCGCAAACGATATACGAGTGATTCGTCGCATAAACACTAATTATTTGTGCTATTGTGTTTGAGAAAGTTAAGGGGCCCCTCTAAAAGTGCTAAACCAGGACGTTTGGACATTCGTGCTCGTCGGAAAAGGCAGCCACGAGTTGTGACTTGATCGTCTGTTGCAGTATTGCGAGGTGGGACATTCCTTCATTTTCCTATATAATAGCCCCCTTTATCCCGTAATTATTCCCTAAATATACAGTCCATTTAAACCCCATTCGCGCATCCATATTTTGGTCATTACGAGCCGGATAAATCCAGTAATTTGGTTCCATAACGGGATATCGAACAATCTTTTCCCATAACATTTTTACGAACCAACGTCAGTATTCCAAATTCGGATATTAATATTCGCATTAGAAAATTAATATTGTGTTCATATAGCATACTATTATTGCTTAATTCATGTTTTACTTGAAAATCGAAGTGGAGTGATAATTAATTTCAAATCTACCTCCCACAATTTTCAACATTAATTTCGTTGTCTCATGATCGTTTTATACGATTATCCTACGTAATCAAACCTGATCTAGTGATACTTTGTCTATTTTATTATAATACACCCCCCCGCTCCGCTTAATTCAAAGCTATTTACTAGGTAATGGGTCAGTTACATACTAATATCATTTTACATAATTGCAGCTATTGTTAATATACGTATATACACGCCGCACTATACATACCTATATAGGAAGTATAGCTGCTGCAATTTGTAAATGAGCCGCACCGCAAAACTTATGTGTTATATATATAATACAAATTACATAAGTTTAATTTTCTAATAATAAAACTTTGTAATTAAGTTATTAGTTACATAACGAGTTTGGATACACGTATTTGTTTCGTCGTTGTGATCGAGGTTAAAAACTTTTATTTATTTATTTTATTTTATTTACGCAATTACGATCATTAATTAATAGGGTGTTATTGCGGATTAATATTGCACAGTTTGTCATCAATTCTGAAACTCAAGTCAAAGTACTAACTTATATTAATAAAACCGCGCCGCACCACCGTTATACAGGGTGTTACCGTATACAATATACAGGTTGATCAATCGTATAAATTATACGGGCTGACAAACCGGAAAGCGCATTATTAATTCGTTTCTTGTTGTTTATTTCGCGCATAGTTGATCATGGAGAAAGACGAAAGCAAGTTGTCACTTCTTCACGCGAAGCGAGATATAATTTTCACACGCATACAAACTATCGCTAATAGGTCGAAAGATTTATCTGATCCACGCATTAAAGAATCGTTTTTATGTGATATTGAAACCGTAGACAGGTTGCGTACGGACTTTGAAAATATTTTGGATAAAATTAATTCCATTGAATCGAGCTTAAATCCTAAATACATGGTTAACTACCAGCCGCTTCTTACTTTTGAGGATTTATATTGTCGAATTAAACGCGCCGCAAAATCGCTTGAGCTTATGCCTGAATTACAGAATAATTCACTCTTTATCAAGCGTGACAGACCAAAACTGCCACCAATTCAGCTTCCTGAATTAAATGGAGATATTAAGTCATGGCCGCTATTTTATTCTGCATTTAAAACTGTCATACATGATAACCCGACCCTGTCGGACTCTGAAAATTACATTATTTGATAGGCAAATTGACAAATAAGGCTCAATCGGTATTCGCAGGTATTACTCCGTGCGCTGAGAACTACAAAATTATTTTAGAGACTTTAATAAATAGATATGAAGATAAAAGGTTGCTTGCAACTTCGTATTTAGATCAAATTTTCGAGTTAAAGCCTTCTAATTCCGCTCATGTAAGTAATTTACAGATATTTCTTGATAAATTGGTCACTTCGGTTTCAGCACTCAAAAACCTGAAGGTTGATGACCTGTCAGACTTAGTATTTTTGTATATCGCTTTGAACAAGTTGGATCCCGAAACCGCTCGCTCCTTTGAATTAGATAATAGGGGATCTAATATTCCGTCTTTCGACACCCTAGTTACATTTGTTCGCGATCAACTTTAAATTTTGCAACGCACTTCCAAGGAAGTTAAGAAGACTGTCGATCGTCCCACAGACACGACATCAAAACCGCATAAATCAACGCATAGTTATATCAATACGTCTACCGCGCCCTCTCGACCTCGGTGTTCATTATGCAACTCCGCGCATGAACATTTGTATAAATGTTCGAGCTTTCAAAATTTAACTCCTATCGAGCGTTTTAAATTTGTTAAGTCGCAATCGTGTTGTGTTAACTGTTTGAGCGCGAAGCACCGTTTATCTGACTGTAAGTCTAATTCGCTTTGCCGTAAATGTCAACTTAAGCATCACACGATGTTACATTTCGAAAATAAACCCGCTACGCCTACTATAAATGCCAATGATGTTAGTGGTAGTACAGTACCCGCGGCGCCACCGTCGCATGTGAGCAGCCCATGCTCACGGGCACCTGTGACGTCGCCTGCTAGTGGCCACACGGATGATGTCTCGTTGTGTACCTTTTCGGCAAATAACCGACATGTACCTACCACAGTTTTGTTGGCTACCGCGCGCGTTGTGATGCTTGACACTCAGGGTCGTGAACATTACATACGCGCTTTATTAGACAGCGCTTCGCAGAGTAATTTCGTTTCTAGAAAATGTTGCGAACGCCTAGGATTAAATTCGCGTCAAAGAGCGACTAACACTATTGTTAAAGGTATAGGAGGTACCACTAAGACTATTCAAGGTTCCGTACACCTGGAATTTTATTCGCGGCTAAATAAAGCCATAAAGTTCAATATGGAATCACTAATCGTCGATAAGGTAACCGAGCGTCTGCCTACCGTCAACGTCAATGTGTCTATGCTCACAAACTTTGAGGGGTTGCCATTGGCCGATGATACATATCACATTCCAGGAGAAATCGACGTTTTAGTCGGTGCATCAATTTTCCCGCACCTCTTATTATCTCAAAAGATTCAATGTGAGTCCGCAAATATCGCACCTTTCGCATTACAAACCGTTCTAGGGTACGTAATTATGGGTACCGCTCCCGCTACCGCACCCGCATCCACTACTGTTTCAAATTGTTGTTTCGGCGAGCCCATGGAGGCCGCCATCCGCAAATTCTGGGAACTCGAGGAGGTGGACGTTCTGCCGATTCTGAGCCCAGATGATAAGGAGTGTGAGGATATTTATCGTCGCACTACGTCACGCGATGTCGATGGTCGTTATACTGTCGCGCTCCCATTTAAGGGCGACCCATCGACTCTCGGTGACTCGCGCCGCTTAGCAGAAAAATGTTTCTTCTGTCTTGAACGCAAAATGCTTGCTTCACCTAAATTGAAACAAGCTTACGATGATATAATTCGAGAATATTTAGAGAAGGGCTACCTCTCACCCGCACCTCCCGAAATGGAGGAACCATCTTACATAATTCCGCATCACGGAGTCATTCGGGAGGATAAGCTCACTTCCAAGCTTCGTATTGTTTTAAACGCGAGTGCTAAAACTAGCACATCCGTTTCGCTTAATGATCTTTTATATAATGGTCAAAATTTACAAGGAAATTTATTCAATATAATCATTAATTTTCGATTGTTTCCTATTGCGCTTTCAGCCGATATTAGACAAATGTTTTTATGCATTGGAATCCGCGAATGCGATCGTAGATTCCAGCGCATTCTTTACCGCTTTTCGCCTGACGAACCGCTTAAGGTTTATCAGTTCAACCGCGTTTGTTTTGGCCTTAAATCAAGTCCCTTTTACGCTCTCCGCACAACAAGACAGCTGGCTTCTGACGAAGCTGAGACCTTCCCCAACGCGAATGAGACGCTTCAAACGGGAATATATATGGACGATTACGTCTATTCTGTAGAAGATGAGGCGAAAGCCATATCTATAGCAGCAAGTCATCGCGCTCATGAAGGCTGGTCAATTCGACCTCGTGAAGTGGACCAGCAATTCGCAAACTGTCTTGGACTCTATACCTACTTCGCACAGGCTCTCGTCCGTCATGGAATTTGACGAGTCTGATTCGCATAAGGTACTTGGTTTAAATTGGTCACACAAATCTGACTTGTTCAGTATTACAATTTTTAAACCCGCTGAGAAGTGTACAAAACGCGTCATTTTGTCCTGCGTCGCTAGAATCTGGGATTTAATGGGATTCGTAGCCCCAGTCGTGTTATTTGCAAAGCTACTCATTAAAGAGCTTTGGTTAAACGGTTTCGGTTGGGATGACGTACCTCCTGACAATATTGTTTCCTCATGGAAGCGCTTCAGAGAGGAGCTATCATCATTGGAACGAATTGAAATCCCACGCCACGTTGGCATTACCAGAGGTAATGAAGTAATCATCGTCGGCTTCGCTGATGCTAGCGAAAAGGCATATGGAGGAGAAGTGTACTTCCTAGTCAAAGTCAATGACGTCCACAAGGTGTATCTTATGGGTGCTAAACCAAAAGTTGCACCTCGCAAAGTAGTCTCTTTGGCTAGGCTCGAGCTCTGCGCAGCACTCTTGCTCGCAAAGTTATTAAATAACATAATAACCGCTTGTAACAACCGTATACCTATTAAGCGCATGCTATCAGAGCTATACGTGTTGTTACAATCTGAACACTTTAATTCAGAATTTGTTCACATGTTGAGCGAAAATCGCATAACATGGTCGCTTAATGTTCCCGCTGCAAGTCACTTTGTAGGCAGCTGGGAGTCGAATATAAAAACACTTAAAATGCACTTATTTCGCGTGATAGGTGAACAAATCTTATCGTTTGAAGAAATGACAACTGTACTCGCACAAATCGAAGCTATAATGAATACTCGACCTCTTTGTAGAACGCTCTCAAGCGATCCTTCTGAACCGCTTGCGCTGACGCCCGCACACTTTTTAAGTTTAACTCCTTTAAAATATTTACCCGCTCGCGACATCGATGAGGATAGACTTCATGTTCTCTTTCGTCATGATTTGTTGGACAAGTTAGTCCAATCGTTTTGGAAACGTTGGAGGTCCGAGTATTTACATACTTTGCAGTCTCGCGATAAATGGAATACACCTACTAACCCGATTACAACAGGCACTGTCGTAATCCTTATTACAGATAACGCGCCTCCTCTTCATTGGCCTCTAGGGGTTATAGAGGAAGTTTTTCCTGCCACTGATGGCATAGTGCGTGTTGCTCGAGTAAAGACTGCTACTGGCTCGTATTTACGCCCAGTTGTACGTCTGTGCCCGCTACCTAGGCAATAGCTTTCATTTCAATTACTTTTGTTTAGGTTTAGTTTATTTAGTCTTACTTCTTTAATTTATTTGTTTCGAAGGCATCTCAGATCCCTTCAAGCCGGGGGGAAATGGTTGCACCGTTCTTATTATTAAACCTGATTCGCTTCACTATATTATCGTTTCATCCGCATCACTACTCCCTTCATTAGCGAAGATAGTTTTCTCCAGTCACCCGCTCAAATAGTGACCGAGCGCACGCGCCTATCACACGCAATTCGCATACCGCAAAACTCGATTCACATCGCGAACGATATACGAGTGATTCGTCGCATAAACACTAGTTATTTGTGCTATTGTGTTTGAGAAAGTTAAGGGGCCCCTCTAAAAGTGCTAAACCAGGACGTTTGGACATTCGTGCTCGTCGGAAAAGGCAGCCACGAGTTGTGACTTGATCGTCTGTTGCAGTATTGCGAGGTGGGACATTCCTTCATTTTCCTATATAATAGCCCCCTTTATCCCGTAATTATTCCCTAAATATACAGTCCATTTAAACCCCATTCGCGCATCCACCGGGCACTCTCGTGTCGCAGGCTGGCGTGTTGACTGCTGCGCCACGGAGCTAGCCATGATCTTCTTTGGCTTTGGAAATGGTCTTGGCGCCGACTAGTTATAGGAGAGCTGACACTGTATGAAACAGGAATGTGCTAGGGGGAAGAATGTTTGGTAAAAAAGAAAAAAAAAACCGGCCAAGTGCGATCCGGACTCGCGCACGAAGGGTTCCGTACCGTTATCTATAAAAACGGCAAAAAAAAAACATGTCTGTTGTAAGGGAGCCCCCTTAAATATTTATTTTATTCTATTTTTTAGTATTTATTGTTATGGCGGCAACAGAAATGCATCATCTGTGAAAATTTCACCTGTCTAACTATCACGGTTTCTGAGATACAGCGTGGTATACAGCGTAGTTTATCATAATAATGACGGGGAAAATGATTAGGTATTCAAATACAATAGCAGAAGTAATCCAAAAAGGTACAGCGTAATCTCATTAAACCTTGTGGGCGTTTGAGCCGTGGCCCAAATATTTTCATACAATAAATCCTTAAAACGTGTGTGGAAAATTAATGATTTAGGTAGTATATTCATAGCCGTGTGGTTTCCGGCAGAGTAGAATAGGACCAGTCCAAGTCTTCCCATGGAGGTCGTAAGAGGCGACTTAGGAAATACAAGCTAAACAAAGCTCATAAACATCAATGACCTCTCCAACCCGTCTGGCAGCGAGGAGAGTGTAGGCCAAATCCTCTGCTCTGGCCAAGTATGGCTCCGGTAGTACAGAGAGGGTCACGCTCCTGCAGTGGAGACTAAAAAGACCTGATGATGATGATGATTCTCGTATTTTAGAAGTTACAGGGGGGACACATTTTATCACTTTGTCGTTCGTTTTTTACCTTTTTTTCTTGCAATTCTCAATTTGCAAGGTCTATTTTCTAAATAAAGGTTTTGATTTTTTTAAATCATTCAAGAGATTGCGAGTTTATAATTCAACTAATTGCACCCCAAAAAATCTTTCTAACATAAAGACAAAATGAGAAAATGGTTTGGAACGAAGTAAAAGCCAAATTTTATTGTGAAATGACTCGGTTGATTTCAAAATTACCTATAATTTCGTTTAATGTCTACAATTTTCTCGGATTTGAGATTTAAATATACCTTATCTACTCTTTTGCTTTACCAACGAGTAACTATATATATTATATATATATATATATATATATATATATATATATATAATATATATATATATATAATATATACTGTAATATACTCGTACAAAGTCGCAGGAACAACTAGTTACTCGTTGGTAAAGCAAAAGAGTAGATAAGGTATATTTAAATCTCAAATCCGAGAAAATTGTAGACATTAAACGAAATATATATATATATATATATATAAATATATATACATATTTCCAAGAACATACATGCAGGTCTAATTAATTACCTTCAAAATTTAAAAATAACCCGATTCATATTTTCTTTTAAGATACTAATAAAAACAAAATAACATTGTATTACTTATTCGTAGATTATATCAATCTATACTTCTATACTGATAACTAGCTGTTGCCCTCGACTTCGTCCGTAGCAATTTCTGTTATTATGATTAATTCGTTTTTTTCTTAGTATTGATAAATAATTTTCCCCCGTCTCCAAAACATTTTTTATTGTTTCTTCGCTCCTATTGGCCGCAGCGTGATGTTTAATAGCCTTAAGCCTTCCTCTATAAATAGACTATCTAACACAAAAAGAATTTTCCAATTTGAACCAGTATTTCCTGAGATTAGTGCGTTCAAACAAACAAATAAACTCTTCAGCTTTATAATATTAGTATAGATTTCTGTTGTATACTTTTGAACAAAGATTTTAAAGCTCTCTGAGGAAAATTTAAAATAACTGAGCGCTATAGCACCTTAGCTTTGAATTTATTACTTTTCATATCCTTAATAGCACCTCAAGCGTTTAGCAACACCATAAAATCTAGTTTAACGTAATCTGTATACTCCATGAATAAGGAAAATGTACCTTCAGTTTATAATATTAAAGTAGAAAATCCTTAGTGGATTAAAACGCAAAATATTTAGGCTCGTTGGCTTAAATTTCTTGAGAAATGTATTCAATTTGTTGTGGTTTACCCTTTTGTTTGAACTACCTTGAGAGTTGGCGTATATATTTTTACCTAAAATACCTGGTAGTATATTTTACTGTTACTTCTAAACGAATTCAAAAGGAGTTTCTAATTTGTGTGAATACTTGTTGCAGCCTGCGGCTGCGCTCACGTTAATGTCGATCCCGCGGGAACAGTACTTTTTCCGGGATAAAAGGTAGACTATGTGTTAATCCAGGTAATAACCTATCTGACTGGCAAAATCCGTTAAGCCGTTTTGGCGTGAAGGAGTAACAAACATCCATACATCCACACATAAATCCATACATAAATGCATCCATTCATCCATACATCCTTACTTCCATACATTTGTACATTCATACATCCATACGTCCATACATACATACATGTATGTAATATACATACATCTATACATCCATACTCACAAATTTTCGCGTATTTATAATATTAGTGTATATTAGTTACACGCAAAAGACATACAGCGCCTTGTGCGTACAGTACCGATGACTTCTATGCTATCAGACGCAAACGAGTCAGACTGTTTTTCAAAACAGACTGCAGGCCTTATGTGCAAAATATGAGAGCTCACACCATTCGTTCTGTTAAAGTGAATATTACCTACTAACATATTTTTAAGTTAAAATTCTTACTAACAAAATGGATCAAAGTTATCTGAATTATTATTTATTTATTAGTAAGGATAAGGATGCCGTGAGGTTTCCGGCAGAGTAGAATAGGACTACTACAAGTCTTCCCATGGATGTCGTAAGAGGCGACTTAAGAAATACAAGCTAAACAAAGCTCATAAACATTAATGAGACCTCTCCAGCCCGTCAGACTAGCGAGGAGAGTGTAGGCCAAATCCTCTGTCTGCTCTGGCCAAGTATGGCTCCGGTAATACAGAGAGGGTCATACTCCTACAGTGGAGATTAAAAAAACCTTATGATGAAGGATAAGGAAGTAAGGATATTGGATCTTTACCTATATAATCGTCGTTTTTTTTACAGGAAATAATAAAATTGAAAAACAATTTTTATCTAACTTATTAAGTTATGTCAGAACTCGTAGAATAAACGTTGTTTATAATGTTATCTATAGCTGTTTAACAAATAACCCTGTACCTATATATATGTCGAAACGCGAGTGAGGCTTGAATAATGAAAATGTGACGCAGGCAAGCCCACGTATCCCGGTGTCTGTCAATTCTTGTTAGCATTGTTTTGTAAGGACATTGATAAGCATACATCTTCGATCAAATATAATGGTAGATACGCAGTCGCATACAAAATGAAAGTCATAATAATGTCCCCGAGTCAAAACATCATTCATACTTACAAACAACGACAAAATCGGAGCAGCGTTTGGCGACATAAGGTTATTTCGGCGTAAGGCGCTGTGCATCAGAAGAATACCGTAAAACGTGTATTTTTTCGTCGCGCAGTTAGCCTTATTTTTAAAGAATACTAATATGAAAAAAATATGAAGTACAGTTCAAAAATCAAAATAAATGGTTACATCAAAATATACAATCAATCATCAATCATCCACAGGTATTTTAGTCTCCACTGCAAAATATACAATATTTGGTTATAATCAGTGGTCGGAATAGGTAGATTGATTTTATGTACTTGCATCATGAACTGCCACAGTCATACATAACATGGATAAGCCTTTTCCCTGGGATTCGTTTCAGTACTTACGGGATTTAATTAAATATATTTCATGTGTGATTTTTTTACAGCAGTATATTTGAAATGTATAGAATTATAGAAAAGAAATTTGAAATGATAATGTATAGTAAATCATTTTTAATTGATTTACATACATACTGATTTTTTTAGTAATAAAGGGGATGTGACTTTTTTGTCCAATCGCATGTTACCATATGTCTAGAGTAGTAGATTTTTTGTAATATGTTTGCTATTAACTATTACTAACTAGTTGTAGCTTTAATAAATAAATTAATAAAAATTACTATTTATATCAATATTTTTTGAAGATCCAGAAATAAGTACATAAGCCAGAGTCAAATCACGTTTTCACAACACAAAAAGTAACAAGTGCACTCTATGGTGGAGCGAAAAGCTAGTAATGATATATTCTTCATCCTATACGTAACGATTTTAAAATCCCATGTCATGGGGCATGTCTATATTAATATGTACGTGTCAGTTTATTGACCCCAAATCAATCTACCTATTCCGATCACTGGTTATAATTAATGAATTATTAAATGAAAAGTGAAAATTAACACGAAAATAGCAGACACGGATTTGAACTGCGACTGACGACAGGTATGACACAAATATATAAAATATCGATTAATGTCCGCTACTAACGGTTAAGGGATACAGCGCCTTACAATTACTTTCGAAAAAAAATTACGGACCCGACAAAAACGGTACAATGACTTACTGAATGTATAACTCCATCTCTTTTTTTCACTTTGGATTCGTAGTTTTTGCATCTTTTCACTGTACCTTCGTCATCGCGAGACGTGTGAGTGCTAGCGCGGTTTATTGAAACTGTGGACAAAACAGCTCCGGAACTCAATTAGTGCGCTGTTTTGTCGGTGCCACTTTTCGAGAGCGCGAATTGTGTATCTTCCATCATATTTGATCAAGGGAACAGATTGTTTTCATGGCCGACATGTACCTACCCTCCTAAAGGACATCGATTGATTTTAACCCTTTGACAATATTAAGAATTTTCATCTTTTTACATAATCGCCTAATGGTTTTGCGCAGCCTAACGGCTTGCGTAGTCGCGACGTTTTTCGGTCGCGCGGCACCGAATTAAGCTACGACAAGTGTGGTTATCACTTGGATTAGTGAATATTGGTAGCTTAAAATATCGTGATCCTCTGATTGCTTCAGAAGACTCACTAAGCCGTTGGTCTAGATTTTCAGTAAGCTATGTCATTTGACTTAAGCCAGTTTGAAAAATCTTTCCAGAAAAAATATATTTAAATCGGTAATATAATAATTGGTCAAGTGAGAGTAATATAATAATTGGAAAATAAGCATAGCTGGTGATCGAGCAAAGTGGTGCACCTTGGGAGAGGCCTTCGTCAAGCAGTGGACTGCCGCAGGCTGCTATGATGATGATGATGGGTCACATTTGCCCACACACCGATGGTTACCACAAATATTTAGCTAAAAATTGTTTTTTTGTAAAGTCGGTTTAAGGACGATAATTTTACGTGATAACGGTGGAAGAGAGATAGATGCGTCACAAGCCGAACGCTTAGGCCGATCGTGCCTCTCTATCGTTTGGTCCGCACTCTCGCTGGCATACGGAACGTGACACTTTTTCGTGCGGGCAGCCGGCGTTCACCAATTTATAAGACGTTATCACGTCATAAATATATCTAACTAGCTTTCGCCCGCGGCTCCGCCCGCGTCAATGTCGATCCCTCGGGAATAGAACTTTTTCCCGGGATAAAAGGTAGCCTATGTCCTTCTCCGTACTCCAGAGAACTTGTATGCAAAATTTCATGATGATCGGTTCAGTAGTTACGGCATGAAAGCGTAACAAACAAACAAATAAACAAACAAACTCACTTTCGCATTTATAATATTAGTAAGGATTAAGTGCTCATCAACGGGTCCACTTTAGCAAAAAAATCAAAATCAAAACGTTTATTCAGAAAATAGGCCTTTGCAGGCACTTTTTCACGTCAAATCACATTTTAAATGATCTTATTTAGTCATATTTATATTATTAATGAATGTGCAAAAGCTACAGACTACTAGCGTTTCGGAACCGACCACTGCAGAGTTTCGTTTGGCGTTTCATGCCAAAAGAAACTCTTTTCAACAGTATTGGTCGCCAACTCGCCTGAAGGGCTTTTTAATTTTTTCATCTATCTCACAGACATCTGTGATCTATCTTTATCATTTATCATCTGATTTCTTCATTTATCATTTCTTTTTTTTCTATTTCTAATAATGACTAGGTACAATTTTTATTATATACATTATTATTTTAGCATATTTGGACGTATCCCGTATCGTTATATTCCTTTCACCTTCCCAAGTAATATAGTGTGTACGTTTGGCGACCTTGAGAGTCCTGTTGACTTGTAGATTCCGATTACTCAAAAGAAAATGGACGTTTTTCAATTTGTATGGGACGTCTAAAAATTTTTGTGTTCCCAGCATTGGTCCCATAGGAAAAGTTGCTTATATCGACGACTGAATTACCCCTGCAAGGATCGGACAAAGTTTTCTTTACATATTGTATAATATAAAAATAACCTATCCCATTTTAAACTCTGAACAAAATAAGTAAAACCTCATCCTTGAAATATGATTTTGTTTGATATTTACCAAAGTAGAAGGCCAACACACTATCATCATAAATAAATGGCTTAGTATCGAAATCGAATCTCTCGCTCCCGAGTTCCTGAGGGAAGACGAAAGATTTTCTTGTGGGATATTTCTTTATGATTCCGTACAGTTTGTTTGTTTATTTTCCGTGTGTGCAAGTGGCAAAAAAAATGTTGTTAATTCGGATCAATATTTTTTAATGTTTGTTTATCACTCCGTGATTTGTAAACCAATTATAAAGATCTGTTTTTATTTTTATTTTATTGGTATGCTTTCAAATCAGTCCTATTTTAATTTTATCGAAATCAGTTCAGTTGTTTGCTGGAAGTCTGTTTTTCAGCAAGGGAATCAAAAGCTACAGGGTTCTTCCCGTGAACTCAGAATCTTGAAATTTAGTACGAAGCAACGTCTTATAGCACAGATAAAGGAAAAATTGCGAAAAGCATACATTTTGAGTTATATCATATAAAAAAAAAAAAAAATAATTTCAAACTTATTATTTAGGTATAATGTACGGAACCTTAGTGCGCGAGTCCGACTCGCACTTGACCGGGTTTTATATGAAAGACTACGTCTGGCGACTAACGCCACATGTACCCTTAAAAGTTGTAATTAAAACGGGACATTTTCCTCTTACGTCATGAAAATTACGCAGCATCTTTCTGCCCGTCGTTTTAATTTGCAATTCATTAAAATAATCCCAAGTACACGCCAAGTTGTTTTAGTATCAGCTGTTGCTCATTGCTTATTCAAGGTGTGTCAGTGAGAGAAAATCTAGTAGTATTACGTTTTTTTTTCCTTTTTAGGGTTCCGTATTAAACAAGGAACCTTTATAGTTTCGCCATGTCCGTCCGTCTGTCCGTCCACGGTTTTACTCAGAGACTTTAAGTATTAGAAAGCTGTAATTTGGTATGGATATGTTATTAATCAGGGCAAAAAAAGGGATAATAATATCACGAAATTTTTTTTTATTACAGTAGCTCCTACTATATAAGCAACGAGGGAGTATTTTTTTTTCTGAATTAATCTCACATTATGAATAGGGCTTTTAAAAATATTGTGAGCTTGTGAATATTATTTTTAGATTTACTTCTCCGTTTCTGAAATATTTGGTTATAAGACCAAATATTTCAAATTTTTATTAGAGTTCAGTATCCCCCCTCTTTCTACTAAATGGTTGTATATGAACACGTACAAAAAAATCACGGAGTAACGAAGTTTAAAGGAAAACTATTAGAGCTAAGTAGAGTTTATAAACTAAAGAGTTATAGTCAACCAACTTATAAAATGTGCTTAGAAAAGTAAAATTTAATACAAATTGAATTGAAAATTGGTTAAGACAGTTGTTAGTGACTTCACATGGCGCGTGAGGCGAGGGCAGAGTGCCCTCACCAAAGGGCCCTAAAAAGGGACGGACCTCGGCTTTGGGCGTTGACTGTGTGAGCAAGGTTTGGAAAGACAGGAAACTCCCATATTGCCTGATGGGCCGCGATTACGTGCCTGAAGGGAAAATCTGAGAATCTATGGCAAAAGCCTTTGGAGAGCAGCAACTCTCATCTTTTACCTTATGGGCCGAATAGCAGTTGTACGTCATAGAGTCTAGAATATATTTTGTTTTAATATTGAGACATTTTGGAAAGATTTTTGTAAATTTTCGGCAAATTTACGAAAGAGAAGGAATTTTTGAGAAAAGGGATTTCTCATCTCTTTGACACAATCACAAGTCCCGATACTGGTCCATTCCCATAGGAAAAGTGTTCATATTGACGAAATACGTATATGTATCGACCAACAACTAAACAAAGTATGTTCCCGTGGTAATCGAACCCACGACCCCCGGGTCTACAGGCAAACGCCTTAACTACTGGACCACGGAGACAGTTAGCAGAAGGTCGAAGTATCAGATTAATGGGTCAATGTTAAATTTCACTAAGCAGCTTACGCCGTATACTTATATTAATTCTGTGGCCGTGGTCTAAGTTGTTAACTTGAGATAACAACTTGAGTTCTGAAGGCCTAACTTTTGACAGCTCCAGGGTACAAAGTTTTGATGATCACTTCAACATCCATTACGGCTTATATCAATCCATTACGATTTATTATTAGTATATAATAAATCTGTAAGGGTTGGTCAGGGAGTAAGTTACATTGTTTTCAGAGACATCGTGTTCATAAGCTCTATACATGATACTGAAACTAAATTGAGGATTATTAGATTTTTTTTTCTGTATGTATGTGCTCCATAACTCTTAAACGAATAAACTGAATTTTATGAAACTTTGTAGATATACACATAAGCGCACGGGACACAGGATAGGCTACTTATTTTTTTTTCTTCTGTCATGATAAGACGTGGCCCCCATACAAACATAACTAGTATCTTAAATAAAAATAGACAATACAAAAGCCGCAATGTATTTTGCAGTGACGATTAAACCTTTGTACTCCATAGCTGTAAAAAGCGAGTAGCTTGCTGATCTTATTAGCGTAAGGGCGCGTTCAGACGACATGCACGCATAAGCGCTGATCGCGTAGAGTCAGCTTACAATAAGGGTGCTGTTCCACCAGACATGCTATGCAGCTATACTGCGAAGATGAGAAATCTACGCTACGAAAATATGTGACCGTTTCCACCAATACTAAGCTGTGCGAGAAAGATGCGCAGCTCGAGCTATGCTATGTATCGACATACGCGGGCATACTGTAGGTACTCTGCTCTGCACATAGCTAAACTACTCGCGATGGCCCATAGCAGGCATCCATAGCAAGCATCTTTCTATATTTAAAAAAAACATATCTTAGTTGAATCCGTTTCCACCAGTGCTAAGCTACGTGCACCAATGAAAATGATTGGTGGATATCAAACGAATTCATAGTTTCGTAGCATAGCACATTTCTGGTGGAAAAGCACCCTAAGAGTCCGCGTCGCGATCGCATCGCAAATGCGCAGAATCCACAGTCATCACCATCATCATCAGGTCCTTTTTAGTCTCCACTACAGGAGCACGACCCTCTCTGTACTACTAGGGCCATACTTAGCCAAAGCAGCCAGAGGACTTGACCTACACTCTCCACGCTGGCCAGACGGGTTGGAGAGGAGGAGCTTTGTTTAGCTTGTATTTCCTAAGTCGCCTTCTACGACATCCACGGGAAGACTTGGAGTGGTCCTATTCTACTCTGCCGTATACCACACGGCTAATCCACAGTCAGTTCAGTCAGAATGTCATAATTTGTGTTCGTGGCAGAAAGGAGGGTGTGGAACCGAAGCTGGCTCTGCTCGGGCGCAGAGCGATCGCGACGCTGTTGCTACGGGACCGCTGAGTGAACGCGGTTATTTTATACTTAGATATTTGAAACTTTATATTTTAAAAGACAAGCACTTAAGACGCTGTATCCCTTAATCGTTTATAGCGGTTGAAATTGGCGATACTGGTTGGCTGTCACTTGTCTCATTTCAAACCCGTGTCTGCCATTGCCGTGTTAATTTTCAATTTTAATTTAATAATTATAACCAAATATTGTATTTTTTTAGGTATCCGTCTTACTCATTTAGTTATACATTTTACTGTCGTAAAAAAGTTGGTAGTTGTTGCTGAAAATATCAAGTAATTCGCGAAGAAATTTATAGCTATAGCTTTAGATATAGCTCTTTGCTATTTTATTTTGCAAGGTTTTAAATATATATATTTTAAAATATATTGATCAAAGTAACTAGGATAACATAGACGGTCGTAGTTTTAGAATAATGGGTTTGCAAGTTCTGCTAAGCATCTTACGTTGTGGTCGAAGTTGTTGTCTTTGAGATAACAACTTGAGTTATAATCTGTTAACGCCCTAAGGCCGGTTTACGTCGATTCACTGGGCGGGCATGTCGTAATCATTTCCTTTTGATTTGATTCTTTGAACCCAAGGTCCTGTTTTACGCCGTAATATCTGTCTCTTTATTTTATATCAGTTCATACAAAAGAACTAGGATATGATAGACTGTCGTACATAGTTTTAGAATAATGGGTTTGCAAGTTCTGCTAAACATCTAACGATGTGGTCAAAGTTGTTGTCTTTGAGATAACAACTTGAGATAATTCCCTTAGGCCGGTTTACGTCGGTTCACTGGGCATGTCGTAATCATTTCCTTTTGGTTTGATTCTTTGAACCCAACCTCTTGTTTTACATAGTATATCTGTCTTCTTCTTCGTATTGTGTTTATTAGTATATTACTGCAATAGAGAGAAGATACCAAGGTGACAGATGAAAGTCGGAAGAGAAGTGAATCTTGAAGTGGATGAGTGGAGTGACTAGAAAGAAGAGGATAAAAAATGCGTATGTGAGTAAATAAATACATATAGTGCTCTCAGTATTTCCAAGACTTGTCTGTTCTCTGTCTCTAATAGACAAAGTAACTAGGATAACATAGACGGTCGTAGTTTTAGAATAATGAGTTTGCAAGTTCTACTAAGCATCTTACGTTGTGGTCAAAGTTGTTGTCTTTGATATAACAACTAAGTTATAATCTTTTAATTCCCTTAGGCCGGTTTACGTCGGTTCACTGGGCATGTCGTAATCATTTCCTTTTGGTTTGATTCTTTGAACCCAAGCTCTTGTTTTACATCATTATATCTGTCTTCTTCTTCGTATTGTGTTTGTTAGTTTGTATATTACTGGAAGAGAGAGAAGATACCATGGTGACAGATGAAAGCTCAGAGATGTAAATCTTGAGGCTGGTGATGTGCCGGAGAGAAATTCTCTGTTCTCACGGAGATTTGCGGGAAATTTCCAATAATTCTCGGGAATTTCTCAATAATTCCCTCACATGAGTGAAATAAGAAGTAATTCTCGGGAAAAATTTTGAGCACGGCACAACACTACTTGAGGCGGATGAGTGGAGTGACTAGAAAGAATAGGATTAGAAACGCGCATTTACCAGCATCTTCTAAAAATTGAGCCGCGGCAGCCAGCGCCGCAGAGGTAATTAAGAAACGGAAGACGTGGGTCTTGGAGAAAATTATGTTTTTTTACCCTTTGCAGTGGAGACGATGGGTCCTTAGGGCCCAGATGCAAAATATTTTTTTAAGGACATCACAACCCGTCTCATCTAGGCAACGGGTGACCCTCGTGCTGGCAGCTATTCGGCTCAGCGTATAAGTATCGCTATTCAGCGGGGAAACGCTGCCAGTATTCTTGGAACGCTGCCTCGATGTGATGGGTTAGAACAAAGAGAATACAACCACTAGAGAGCGCAAGCGGGGGTGAGGCCGCGCGCCAACAATATGGTTAAAATAGCTTTCGCCCGCGGCTCCGCCCGCGTCAATATCGATCCCTCGGGAATAGTACTTTTTCCCGGGATAAAAGGTAGCCTATGTCCTTCTCCGTACTCCAGAGAACTTGTATGCAAAATTTCATGATGATCGGTTTAGTAGTTACGGCGTGAAAGCGTAACAAACAAACAAACAAACTCACTTTCGCATTTATAATATTTGTAAGGATAAGGATACACACATCACTTGATTTCCGTGTCATATCCCGGCTTGCAGTGTGACGTGCGGCCGTCACAAACTTCGATTTTCAACATTTTCAGCCAACCACAGCGGTCGTAGTACGTTCCCCTCCCGCAGACTTCAGTGAACTGCGTTCTTACAGGGAGGGCGCGCTACGCGCTCTCCATCTTGTATTCTCCTTGGGTTCGAAGAAGTATTTTATTGCAACAACAACAGCCTCCGTGGTCCAGTGGTTAAGGCGTTTGCCTGTTGACCCGGGGGTCGTGGGTTCGATTCCCACCGGAAGCATACTTTGTTTAGTTGTTTCCAGTTTGGTTAGGACATTGCAGGTTTGAATCACCTGATTATCTGATAATAAAGATGATTCCGTGCTTCGGAAGGCACGTTAAGCCGGTGGTCCCGGCTGCCATCTGGTAGTCGTTAAAGGAACCACGTCAGAGGACGAGAGGCGGTTCCGAAGAACTCTGACACCAGGGTGTGCATGGTCGATTGACCGTGACACCTACACGAAATGATGATGATGAGTATTTTATTTGTACTTGTGTTTCTTTCTTTTATTTAAATAGTGAATAGATGTACTTCCCCAACAACATAAAGTGGGATAAGGAGAGGAAGAACATGAAGTAGTCACTGCCAGTACTCTTAAAAGCTCAAAAACGAGTACATATCATCGTAAAGATAAACGTTAATAAAACATTTGTAAAGCAAAGCGTAAAACTTGCTATAAAAACCTTTTTCTTCAGAATACATCCTCGGGGAGCACTAAGCAATATCTTATAGATACGCTGTGTCAAGCGATTCTAGCCTCTATTCCTGATGTATAAAGGCGTGTAAATATAAAGAAATATTGTATATTAAAGCCGGCCCTTCTAAAATTTCGGTACAAAGTACTGTGCAAACACTATTCTAATTTTTGGGATTTAGAAATTAACTGTGTTGTAAGGGAACCCAAACCACTAAGCGATTCCCTTTTATATTAATTGTTTTAGAAAGTACAAGGTATTCGTATAAGCTTTTAAAGAAACACCGAAAAAGTATATTTGAAAAGCTTTTATTTAACTTGCAATGTATGTAACTATGTTTGTTAGCTCGGTGGCGCAGCGGTCAACATGCCAGCCTGCGACAAGAGAGTGCCCGGGTTCGATCCCCGGCCAGATCAAGATGGAAAATGATCTTTTTCAGATTGGCCTGGGTCTTGGATGTGTATCTATATATATATTTGTCATAAAATATAGTATCGTTGAGTTAGTATCCCATAACAAAAGTCTCGAACTTACTTTGGGGCCAGCTCAGTCTGTGTGATTTGTCCGTATATATTTATTTATTTGCTTGTTTGGGTGGAATCTTCTAACTCAATTTTGAAGTATATATCTTTCATCGATTGAGCGGAAATTTGGTGTTTAGATGACAATGCATGGTAAGTTATATGACGTCATTCTAAATCCAACATGGCGGAAGACCCAAGATGGCGGAATAGCTATTTTTGATGCACTTCGACAATATGGATATCAAATTAAGGGGCTCGCTGAAAATAACCCGAAACATAAAGTGATGTACATAAAAGCTTGTTCTTAGAACGTGTTTTACTTTAAATTTATTTATAATGTAATTTAATTAGCTGCCTCCGTGAACCAGGCGACCTGCGACCATAAAAACTGTAAAGTTTTCGAACCGTTAGGTGTAACAATAATATACGCGATAATTAAAATAGACAAAATTCCCCCCTAAGGGAATTTTGTCCATTATTATATTGCTTTTCGTATGTGTAAGTGGCCAACACTAGTGTTGAAGCTGCCTAAAGGCATCTGACATAACTTAATGACTGCCATCTAATGGTGACAGCCACAACCAATGGCTTTGGACGGTACTGCACGAAATTGTGAAAATTTACGTTTTTTCAAATCACTAGTACTATGCGCCGAATTAATTAAATACATCAAAATTATTTGTATAATTTAGGTCGATCCTTGAACACGATCGACCCGTTGGAATTTGAAACAGATACATATGAAATTTTATATGATACTAGCTGACCCGGCAAACGTTGTTTTGCCATATAAATAATGTCTAAAAAATAAAAAATAAATTTAGGGGTGGACTACCCCTCACATTTAGGGGGATGAAAAATAGATGTTGGCCGATTTTCATAGATACCGGATAAGCACAAAAAATTTCATCAAAATCGGTCAAGCCGTTTCGGAGGAGTATGGCAACGAAAACTGTGACACGAGAATTTTATATATTAGATCTAAAAACATATTTCTATGAAATCTTTGTAAGTTTTACGTCTAAAACAATAGTTCTCACATGACAATATTTTTATTTACATTTCTCAGGTCGCATTTTTTAATAGAAATATAAATATGAAAATCTTTTTTCGTAATCACCTAATGGTTCTGCGCAGCCTAATGGCTTGCGCAGTAGCGACGTTTTTCGTTCGCCGTTCTGAAGCACGGAGGAGTTCGAGAAATTTTTTGTGCACGTGCGGTCATCCATCCACGCCCGTGGTTGCTTTACATGCGTAATGTACGTCAACTGGGCTATCAAGCTCCTCATTAGATGAAGAAAGATCAAGATCGACATACAAAGAGCTTTGATGTGTTTGAGCGTGGATCCTTATTGATTACACATGCCCCACTTTTTTCCCTTGTTTGTTACAGATTCACGCATTTATAATTCAATCCGTCACCTATTTTGGTAATACGAAAACCAAACATATTACCAAGCGGAGCCCGGGGCAAAAATAGTCTTCATTATCATCATTATTAGTCTCCACTGCAGGAGCATGACCCTCTCTGTACTACCGGAGCCATACTTTGGTCAGAGCAGACATAGGATTTGGTCTACACTCTCCTCGCTGGCCAGACGGGTTGGGAAGGTCTCATTGATGTTTATGAGCTTTGTTTAGCTTGTATTTCCTAAGTCGCCTCTTCAAAACTCAGTCCAGTATTGGTCCCTACGTGTCCGAATGGCTATGCTTTCATAAAGATATTAAAACAAATTAAAAAATTTACATTTATTGACGATTTATGATTGATGAATGTAGGCAAGCAAGAGCTTAATTAAAATGGAATTGGGCGGGTCACGACTGCCGCATGCAACCGGAAAGATGAGCTCATATTCTCACTGACTGGGTCCCATCCGATGGATATAGAAACACCAAAAACAAGGTGAATGAATGAATGATTGAATATGCTTTATCGTAAAATTGATGTGGCTAATTTATTTTAACGTGGCAATGCTGCCAGCCTTCTGGGCACGCTACCGGGAGGCCACGATCTACCCGGACTATTTTATTTGTAAATATATATAATTATTATTTATTTTTAGTTGTAGCATTAATTGATTTTTAAACGACTTCAAAAGGATTTTTTTTTATGTTTGTTACCGTACCTACTCCATCATATATAAACCGATTTTAAAAATTATATTATTGTTTGAAGGAGTATGCTGAATGCATACTCTTGTCAGTTGGTCTAATTTGAATTTCATTACAATCAGTTAATTGAAGTCGGTTTTTTTATTGATACTTCATATTTACTAATATAATTATACTTATACACTCATATACCGATATTATACTTTATCTATACAAGATCTCAGACTCACAGAAAATCGACGTTTGAGTAGAAGCTTTACCACTTCTATGCTTCGTTCGGTGAGTGAGAGAGCCGGAGGCCCCATTTCCTTCCCCATGTCCTTCCTCCAACTCCTTGAAAGGCCGGCGAAGCTCCTGTTACACCCTGGTGTTGCAGTTGTCCTTGGGCAGCGCGGTCGCTTACCATCAGGTGACTGGCTTGCTCGTTTGCCGTCCTATACAATAAAAAAAAAAGATAATCTTGTATAGATGAAGTGTAATATCTGCAAATATGGAAAGTGATAGGTGTGTGTTGGGTAAAATCAATACACACAGGCTATCAATACGCTATCAAGACTGCCCTCAATCTCTGTATCAGGGAGTAATGAAGTTATAGCTTGATGAACTATGGCCGAGCGTTCACACTAGCTCGTGTCATGTGGGAAATCAAAATAATGTCTTTAAAGTTCAGTTTTATAAGAGCCTTTACTGAGACTGGCCCAATTTACAGTAAAATCGGCCATTGGAATGGTTTATAGATAACTAGTTTTCGCCCGCGGCTACGCTCGCGTCGATTCCTCAGGAACAGTACTTTTTTCCGGGATAAAATGTACCCTATGTCCTTCTCCGTATTCAAGATAACGTGTATGCAAAATTTCATGATGATCGGTTCAGTAGCTACAACATAAAAGCGTAACAAACAATAAAAAAAAAACTGACTTTCGCATTTATAATATTAGTTAGGACTAGCTGTTGCCCGCGGCTCCGCCCGCGTTAGTGTCGATCCCTCGGGAACAGTAGAATTTCCCGGAATCAAACATACCCTATGTCCTTCCCCGGGCCTCACACCTCCATACCAAATTTAACGTAAAAAAACGACAGATAGAATTACTTTCGCATTTATAATATTAGTATTAGTATAGAAGTATGGATATTATTTATACCAGTCCAGAAATGAGAAAATTTCCATAAAACCTTTACCCTCCCATTTTACCCCTTTAGGAGTTAATTCAGTCCATTTCACCCACATATATCTTTTTTAATTGTAATCGAGAACTTACATACCTATTTATTTACATACTTCATAGTCCAGAAATGAGAAAATTTCCAAACAAACTTTTTCCCCCTGTTGGGGGTTTTTTTATTTATTTTTTTATTTTATTTAAAATTCTTTATTGACCACAATGGTACAAAGGGCGAACTTAATGCTAAAGCATTCTCTACCAGTCAATCTTCGGGATAAACAGAAAGAAGTATTGCGATAGGCGCATAAAGACTATTGAAAATATTTAATAAATATGTTGATTTGATACATACACATATACTTACATAAATACTCATATAAATAAACTAAATACATACATATAACTATATAATATAAACCAGAGAGTGAGTTTCCAATTCTGCTACATGGAATTGACCGAAAGGAGAGCGTGAACCTTTTTCTTAAATAGGAACCTATGCATGATACTTTTGATGTCTTCGGGCAAGGCATTCCAGAGTCGTGAAACTTGGAGAGTAAAAGAATTTGACATAAAATCAGAACGATACAAAGGAATATGGAGGCGAAGCGTATGGCTAGAGCGAAGTTCACGACTATGAGACTCCGATGTGTATTGAAATCTGCTTCTCAAATATTCTGGAGAATGTGGGTTTTTAAGGATAGAGAAAAGGGTACAAAGCATTCTCTGCTGCCTGCGTTGACGAACAGGAAGCCAGTTGAGCTTGGATCGAAAAGAAGACACATGATCGTATTTTCGAAGGCAATAAATAAATCGGATACAGTTATTCATGAGACGATCAAGTTTATTGAGAAGATCAGCATTAAGATCAGGATAACACACATCAGCATAATCAATAATAGGGAAGATGAGAGATTGGACTAAAGTTAATTTAGTTTTGTGTGGAAGAAAGTTTCTAAAACGATTTAGATATTGTAAAGAAGAAGTAACCTTTCTACTGATCTCAGTTACCTGATGCTTCCAGCTTAAAGCTGAGTCCATGACAAGGCCTAGGTTTTTTACTGAATCACTTATTGGTATATTAATATTATTTAAAGTAATTAGAGAAATATTACTCTTATCTATTTTACACATTTGTCTCGAACTTCCAATCATAATCGCCTGACATTTTGAGGGGTTAATTTTTATTCCAAAACTATCCGACCAGCTAGAAATATCTGATAGTGCAGTGTTCAGTATAGATATGCCGTTTTCGACGTTTTCAGCGTTAGTTTTAACATACATTTGCAGATCGTCGGCGTAAAAATGATAAGAACAGTTAATAGAATGCGATAACAAATTAATAAAAAGAGCAAATAAAAGGGGAGATAGGATGCCGCCTTGAGGGACACCTGAAGATAATTTGTTCCATTGAGACAACTCACGATCTATTCGGACAGCTTGTTGCCTACAACAGAGATAGGACGAGAACCAATCGATAACCGAGGATGAGAAATTCATGTACTGGAGTATTTCTAAGAGAATATCATGATCAACCATATTAAAAGCATTTGAAAAATCAATGAGAACTAAAATGGTGATCATTGAATTCTCCATACTAAGGCGAATATCTTCGGTGACGTTGAGTAAAGCAGTAGCGGTACTATGCCCGGGACGAAATCCAGATTGTAGGGGAGTGAGGACACTGTTAGCGTGTACAAAAGAGGAAACTTGAAGGTGGGCAGCCGCTTCCAACACTTTTGAAAGATACGGTAAAATTGAAATAGGCCGAAAATTGGCTAAAGCCTGTGGACTGGAAATTTTTGGCAAAGGAGTAACATAGGCTTTTCCCCAAAGATTAGGGAAGGTGCCAGATGTGAGGGAAAAGTTTATAATATGTGTAATGATAGGAATTAACACATCAAGTATAATAATTATCATTTGCCTACTAACATTATCGCAGCCAATAGCATTAGACTTAGGCGAGACAATTATTTTACGAATATCATCCTCGGTTATAAGAGAAAAGGTGAAGGAATCAATTTGGAGAGTGGCCATGGAATTAATCTTTGAAATGGTTTTGAGTCTAATAAAAGGGTCAATGGTACATACTTTTGAAAAATGATTATTAAAGTCATCAGGTGAAAATAAAGAAGTTACTTGATGAGAACTTTTACCAAGGTTTAAGGAATGAAGGAACTTCCAAATGTTGGCCGAAGAAGTATCTGACAGTTTTTCATGAAAATAATTTCGTTTGGCTGCTCTTACCATCCGATTGCACCGGTTTCGCGCTTTTTTATAAGCATCCCAGTTTTCATCCGACCTGTTGCGTTTATACAAACGAAAAGCACGGTCCCTTCGCGTCATAGCCATGCGAACTCCCCTGTCTATCCACGGAGCCGGTGGCCTTCTAACCTTAACAGAATGCATAGGAGCATGAGCATCATATAACTTCAGCAACGAAGAGTTGAATAAGGTGACTTTGGCATCTATCGTTTGTGCTTCAAAAACATTTGTAAAGTCAATAGCCCTAGCATCCTTATTAAGCTGGTCAAGATCAAGATTTGCGAAGTTTCGCATCCAAATTATTTCTGGTTTGCGTTTGGATGGCTTGAGTTTATACTGCAGGTAAATGAGATCATGTTTTAAAAAGCCCGGAGCAGCTAGTTGACCGTGATTAATCACCAAATCTAAAGAAGAAGTCAAGATTAAGTCAAGCCAAGTATCTTTGGTTGAAGGATTAAAATGAGTGGGGCCTAAGGGCAGAATATTCAGATCAACAGACTTGACTATGTGACTAAGTTTTGAGGTACGTAAATCTCTATCAATGAGATCAGTATTAAAGTCACCCATGACAATGTGATGTGTGTAATCCGAACAGTAAGAATCAAGGATGGACTCAAATTGAGTAAAATAATCATAACCGGGAGGAGAATATACGACTCCAAGAAGTACCTTTTTACCCTCAACATACACCTCTAGAAATAGAAACTCTGCCGCACTACAATATAAAGGTGGTGATGTATACAAAATTTTATAGGTAAAGTTACTGCGTAAGTACATTGCCACTCCACCACCGCCACATCCAATACGATCGTTCCGAATGAGCACATAACCTGGAAGGCCGTAAGATAGAGAAGAGAGAGCAGGTTTGAACCAGGTCTCGGAAACTAATATAGCATCAAAAGAGGTTGAGGAAAAAGTATCAATAAAATCACTATAATGATACGGGAGGCTCTGAGCATTGAAGTGGCATACATTGAAAGAATGAGAAGAATTATTGTTAACGGCGCGGTTAAGGAGAGTATTTAGAGTTTCAGGATCACTAAAAGAATCATTACTAGAATTTGATGTAGCAGACAGTAACGAGCAATCACTATCATTAGACATAAACAAATAATATAAAATAAGATAGATTAAAATAAATTACTTAATTACTAAAATACTACAAAATATATAATATATATATACTAATACTGTATGTCCTGCCGGTTGCCAGTTGAAAATCATTAAAAATAAACTTATTAACAAAACGCACAAACACAATTACAATAGCAACACTGGAAGTTATTAAGAAACAAAACGGATTGTGTTGTGTCAACGTCACTATGACAGCTAAGTTGAATTAATAGATGATAGGTAAATAATATTTACAATGAAAACAAATTTACGGTTACCTTACATAGGTAGTAAAAGAAAGAGAAAAAAAAAAAGATAACATTTAACAAATTACATCACAACAAAATCATACAATATTCTGTCATCAGACTCCGGCACTTGATTACTATCAAAGAACGATTATTTCTTTCCTCTCGCCGCCCGCTTCGTCTTTGGGGCCTGCTCAGTGGAAGCAGCCGCATCTTGTGCTTGTGGAGCCGACTGCACCTCATCCTCCGATTCTGGCAGCCTAGCAAGATCCAAGATTTTTTCCAGTTAACCTACACAGATCTTTTTCAATTGTAATCGTGAATTTATTTACCTATTTTCATACTTCTAAGTCTAGAAATGAGTAAATTCCTATACAATCTTTACCCCGCTATTTTACCCCTACAGGGAAAAATATCGTCCATTTTACCTACACAGATATTTTTAATTGTAACCTAGAACTTATATACTTATTTTTATACGTCTAAGTCCAGAAATGAGGAAATTTCCATACAAAGTTTATACCACCCATCCACCCTCATTTTACCCCTTATAGGGGGAATTTAGCAAATTTCATCTACCTACACACATCTTTTTTAATTTTAATCTAGAACTTATATACCTACCTTCATACTTCTTAGTCCAGAAATGAGAAAATTCCATATAAATTTTACCCCTTAAGAAGTTAAATTTCTTAAAAATACTTTCTTAGCGCTCACTCACATCTTTAAAAGAACCCCTGTACCAAATTTCAAGTTTCTAGGCGCAGCAGTTTAGGTTGGTTTGCCGTTTGCCCGCGGCTACGCCGCCGCCGTTAGTGTCCATCCCTCAGGAACAGTTTGGACCCTTAAAGGGGTGACTCAGGTCATCAATATGAACAACTTTTTCTATGGGACCAATGCCGGGAACTCAAAAAAAATTTCCTCATTTCCATACAAAAAATTCCCGCCGCCCGGCCAGGTTGTATGGGAATGTCGAATTTTATTTTGAGGAACCATTGTTCCCATAGGAAAAGTTGTTCATTTTGTTGGTCTGAGTCACCCCTTTAAGGGTCCGAAACGATAAAAAATTCACCGTGTATGCAAACTAATGCCTTAAGTTCATTCAAATGACGATAACTTTTTTTTTAATGAACTGATTTTGATGAAACAAACTTTAAATGTTATGCTGGGTTAAAACAAACCAATTGGTGAAAGTTTGAAGTAAATCGGTTCAGTATTTCCGGAGATAATCGTGATCATACATACAGACAGACAGACAGACAGACAAGAAATTCGAAAAAATTTTTTTGCTTTCTTTTATTCTTTTTAAGTGTCCCTCTATCTATTTCAGTCAAAAATTCTAAATGTACAGACAAAATATTTTTACTGTTTTATTATATGTATTTCCATACAAAAAATTCCCGCCGCCCGGCCAGGTTGTATGGGAATGTCGAATTTTATTTTGAGGAACCATTGTTCCCATAGGAAAAGTTGTTCATTTTGTTGGTCTGAGTCACCCCTTTAAGGGTCCGAAACGATAAAAAATTCACCGTGTATGCAAACTAATGCCTTAAGTTCATTCAAATGACGATAACTTTTTTTTTAATGAACCGATTTTGATGAAACGAACTTTAAATGTTTTGCTGGGTTAAAACAAACCAATTGGTGAAAGTTTGAAGTAAATCGGTTCAGTATTTTCGGAGATAATCGTGATCATACATACAGACAGACAGACAGACAGACAGACAGACAAGAAATTCAAAAAAATTTTTTTTGCTTTCTTTTATTCTTTTTAAGTGTCCCTCTATCCATTTCAGTCAAAAATTCTAAATGTACAGACAAAATATTTTTACTGTTTTATTATATGTATAGATATAGATTAGGAAGTTAGGATTTGATAGGTAACTTCAGAGGCGCGAGCGGTGTGAGCCATTGTCCACGGCCTAGCGCCTACATAGAGGCCTCGTTTTTTTCTATGTAACTAGACTGAGCTTTTGCTACTTCACCGGGCGTTTGAGGGCAGAGTGCCCTCAGCCTTTAAAGACCACATCACCAAAGGGCCCCCAGGAGGGACGGTCCTCTGATTTGAGCGTTGCCTTGTTGGAAGCCTAGCGTATAATCACAAATGTATAAATAGGTCAATTACGCTGTGGGTGCAGGACAGCATGAAGCTTCTTCCACCCACTCACGGTGGGCGGCGAAGTTCTTTAAATTCGGTGCTTTAAAGACGATAGTAAAAAATGTGTCTGTACATTGAATATATTTACAAAAAAATTATATAGGGCGATGGAGACATACTAATAGAGAAAGAATTTTAAAAAAGTCTATTTGTTTGTCGGTTTATACACGCTAATCTCCGGAAATACTGGTCGGATTTGAATAAAACTTTTTTCATTGTATATCAAGCCTGAGCAACATATTTATTTGGAAAACTGGAATGACAAAAGTTGTTTAACCTGATGAGCATTTTCTGCGGAGTCATAAAGTCCACGCGAACGAAGTCGCGGTCATAAGTAAATAGGCGTTCAGTTCATTGAAATGGCTGTTTTTTTGGTAGATTGAACAAAGGACATCTGATCACAGTGATTCTTTGAGAAAAAGTTAACAATAATACCAGGTCATGGAAATTAATCAATCGAATATCAATAATAGATAAAAATGTGATCGTGCTAATAAAATCTCACGTGAATGCGCAATAAGTGCTGACGTCACGACAAGTGGTCAATCTCATTATAACATTTCAGAAACTGGGTCTTTGCATTAGTAACGAGCGTGATCTGAGTCACAGCCAAGTTTAATACAACCGTGTACAACCACAAACCTCTAGTCTGCATTAAAATTCCGCTCCACAGCTAATCAAGGGGTGCTCCGCGAAATAAATTGGACAAGGATGCATTATTCATTCGTTCTTACAATTTTATGTACAGATAACGACCTGTACGTTGACGATCTGCTGGATTAAATATGTCATTAAACTATTATTCCAATATTTTTGACGTGATAACGTTTAGACGCATTTCGTGGAAAAATTGTTACGTTCTGTGTGCAAGTGAGAGCTTGGAACAAGCGATAGAGAGGTACGATCGGCCTAAGCGTTCGGCTTGTGACGCATCTATCTTTCTTCCACCGTTATCACGTAACATTATCGTCCGTAAAATGACTTTACAGACAGCCAATTTTTAACTGAGCGACTTTTAAAGGAACCCTCATCACAATCGAGGAAAACGGTGGAAGGTAGCTCTTTCCACAACTTGTAAAGTCACGTGCATTGATAAAATACACAATTTTATTTAAACCTTATAATATTGTCTTAAAAACGAATGTGCAAGTATACATATTACGCTCGTAACTATACACAATTTTTAGATTCAATTCATTTGTTCCATAAATCAATATACATTGTGTCGAAAATACATAAAAAATACAGATACACATATAAAAAAAATGGCTAATGTCAAATACTACAGCATAAAAACTCATGTAGATACAATAATAAAATAATAAAATTAAATTGAATAAGTTACAGAACTTATTCAATTTATTTTTATACGAATTTTGGTTCAGGGATCAAACATCTTAATACCAGATAATGTTTATTATAAAACTATTTTGAAATATTCAATTTAATTTAAATATATAACTTCAGAATTTCTTTTAAAATATTACCAATTGAATAGTAATTATGGTTTAAAATATGTTTTTTAATTTTGCCTTAAAATCCCTTAAACTCTGCATATCCTTAACATCTTTCAGTAACTTATTGTACGCTTTGAATGCCTGATACTGATACTGTGCTCCATTATTGTGTTTGAGAGCTCTTCTTCGAGTAGTTTCGCGTGTCAGTTTTTCGTCATTTGATTCTATAGGCAATCTTTTTTGAGGTCGGTTAATAAAACAAAAATATAAAGAAGAAACACATGGAGTAGTCAAAATTGAAAAAAAAACTGTTCACACGTAGGTTCACACGTGTTTCGGAAGGTGCCTGTATACTGGAGATGATGATACCCTAACCGTGATGTAAAGGAAACTTCGAGTTGACTAGAGAACTGTATATTAAGAGAAAATAAAATAGGTCTACAAGTCGTCACCCGACAGTAAATCGACGCGTCTATCGCTCGAAGCTCGATCTGAGAAGTGAGTTGTCAGATGGACAGATGTCACTTATTGCAGGGCCCGCGGGCCGAGCTGCGCCCGCGGCTCGTTGTTGTCGATGGTTTCGCGGTGTTGCCATCAACAACACGACTGTCACGGCGGAATACCTACCATTGCGCGAAAAGCTCTCTTTTCTATCACAAAGGCTCTGTTTTGATTGTACTGATGACTATACCGGAGCGAAGATAAAATCTCGTCTTTTATCAAAGTTGAAGAAGAACTTTAAAGAAAAGTAAGGCGGTGCCGTGCTCTGTATCTGTTAGTATGAACAAAAGTAGTTTTAAAACATTTTATAAGACTTGCTTTTCCAACCACGCAATAAAAACTGTGAAATAAATTAGACTCCTCTTAGTGCAGAGACTACTATGTTATTTTCTGGATACTAGACTAGTCACTAAGGAAAGAAAAAAAAAACGGCCACGTGCGAGTCTATTCGCGCACGAAGGGTTCCGTACCGTTATCTATAAAAACGGCAAGAAATCATATCTATTCTATGGAAGCCCCCCTTTAATATGAATTTCATTTTTATATAATTACTATCTTTCGCCCGCGGCTCCGCCCGCGTCAATGTCGATCCCTCGGGAATAGTACTTTTTCCCGGTATAAAAGGTAGCCTATGACCTTCTCCGTACACCAAAGAACTTGTATGCAAAATTTCATGATGATCGGTTCAGTAGTTACGGCGTGAAAGCGTAACAAACAAACAAACAAACAAACAAACAAACAAACTCACTTTCGCATTTATAATATTAGTTAGGATTAGGAAGTTAGGATAGGATTTCTTTTTAAAGTGAATATATAACTAAATATTCTGTGAATATTTCAAGCGTCTACTTGTTGCCCCCATACAATAGACATGTTTATTTTTTGCCATTTTATAGATAACTAGCTGTTGCCCGCGGCTCCGCCCGCGTTAATGTCGTTCCCTTAGGAACAGTAGAAATGATAAAAATTCCATACAAACCCCTGCCCCTTTGCTTTTTCCCCGTAAGGGGGAATTAAATACATTTCACCTGCATAGATCTTTAGCCCTTAAGGAGGGGATTTTGCCCATTTCTTATTGTCATATTTCTAAGTAAATAAAAAAAATCCATACAAACTTTACCCTACCTATTTTACCCCTTCAAGGGGAAATTTCGACCATTTTAACTACACAGATCTTTTTAATTTCAATGTAAACATATATACCTACTTATTTTTATACTTCTATGTCCAGAAATGAGAAAATTTCCATACAACCCCCCCCCCCCCCCCTTATCCCTTAAGGGGGAAATTTTGTACATTTCACCTACACAGATCTTTTTTAATTGTAACCTAGAACGTATATACTTATTTTCATACCTCTAAGTCTAGAAATTGAAAAATTCCATACAAACTTTACCCCCTATTTACCCCTTCAAGGGAGAATGTTGTCTGGTTCACCTAAAAAGATCTTTTTTTAATTTTAATTGAGAACTTGCGTACCTACTTTCAAACTTCTAAGTCCAGAAATGAGAAAATTCCATAAAACTTCAACCCCTTTGATTTTCTAAAAATCCTTTCTTAGTGCTCATTTACATCATAAAAAGAATCCCTGTGCCAAATTTCAAGTTTCTGCGCACAGTAGTTTCGGCTGTGCGTTGATATATAAGTCAGGTTTGCCTTTGGCCCGCAGCTCCGCCCGCATAAGTGTCGATATCTCAGGAACAGTAGAATTATTAGTTGAACCCGGAATACATTAGTTCATGACTTTCAATGAAACACCTTATTATTGAATTTCAATTGAATAACTTCAAAAACGGAAAGTTTCATACTAACTTTGCATCCCCGTTATATTGCCCTTAAGGGATGATTTTTGAGAAAAAACATTTTACTCGTGTTTCATGCCTTTTGGTAAAGAACCTTCATGCTGAATTTCATTCGACTAACTTCAAAAACGGCAAAGTTTCATGCTTACTTTGCACCCCTATTTTACCCCCTTAAGGGATGATTTTTGAGTAAAATATTTTACTCGTGTTTCATACCTTTCAGTAAAGAACCTTCATGCTGAATTTCATTCGAATAACTTCAAAAACAACAAAGTTTTATACTAACTTTGCAACCCGTTTTTTCCCCTAAGGAGATGAATTTCCAAAAATCCTTTCTTAGTGCTCCCCTACGTTATAAAAGGAACCCCTGTGCAAAATGTCAAGTTTCAAGTAAACCCTTATAGTTTAGGCCCTGCGTTGATATGTCAGTCAGTCAGTCAGCTTCTTCTTTTTTTTAGTATGGATTACTATGGATAATGGATGGATAGGTATAATGCTGTCGTATAATGATGATGAATTGACTTTGGATTTTAATTTTCTTATGTCACTTATTATTTTATTTTTGCTATGTTTGCAGGCAAACTCATGCCTTGAGTTAATTCAAATGACGATAACTTTTTTTTTAATGAACCGATTTTGATGAAACAAACTTTAAATGTTAAACTGAGTTAAAACAAAGCAATTGCTGAAAGTTTGAAGTAAATCGGTTCAGTATTTTCGGAGATAATCGTGATCATACATACAGACAGACAGACAGACAGACAGACAGACAGACAGAGAAGAAATTCCAAAAATTTTTTTTGCTTTCTATTATTCTTTTTAAGTGTCCCTCTATCCATTTCAGTCAAAAATTCGAAATGTACAGATAAAATAATTTTACTGTTTTATTATATGTATAGATGGTATGGAACCCTTCGTATACGAGTCAAACTCGCACTTGGCTGCTTTTTTCCTTTCCTTGCGGGTTAGACAGAACCCTAGAGTGTGGAAAAACGGAATTCAAATAGTGATGGGTTGCTAGCGGCATCGCCTATTAATATGATTTTTGATTTCCGCCCATTCCTCGATCGGCTTTTACGATCTGAGCAGGAAGAGAAGCAGCTGGTACATTTTATTTATTTTCTTTTCTCCCAGACCAGCATGGAAGAGAAGAGAAAAATATGCTTTTGTGTATTCTCGTATTAAGGTACTTTCGACATTACTAAAGCTGAAAGGGCTTAATAGAAATTTATAAGCCGAGCTTTCGTCGGTTTATATTCCACACAATGATATGATTAATGTATTTTTATGTAGGAATAATGGAGTTTTTCCGTTATCTTCTTACACTGATTAATTCATTATTATTTTCGGATTATACGCATTAATTTAATAACAGGGCCTGAAAAATACCATTAAAGAGGATACACTTTTAATGTGTTACCCTTAGGTAACACATTGAATCTGTTATACAACGTGATTTTGAACCTCCTAGCTATATTGAAATCTGGGAATCAGAATCCCTAATGGAACACAGAATTGCAAGAAAAAAAAGAAAATTAGGTTTCCCATACAAAGTCGGCGATCAGCTGGACGAATTTCTATAAAAGGTTAATTTTTTTTTCTTTTTTTACCTTTTTTACTTACAATTCTGTATTCCATTTGGGATTCTGATTCCCAGATTTCAATATAGCTAGGGGGTTCAAAATCATGCTGTATAATTATTCCTGTAACACTTATTTGGGTGTTATAAACCAGTTCTCTTAACACTTATTAAAGTGTATAAGGGTGATTCAACGCGTCTATATGAACAACTTTTCCTATTGGAACAAAGTTGGGAACTCAAAAAAATTACATAAACAATAGTACATTACTGCAGAGGCCGGGAAGTAAGGGATTGCCGGACGAGTAGAGTTTTCGAGGTCCGAGCGTCAGCGAGGCCTTGGAATAAATACGAGTCTGGCAAGCCGATTCCCGGCAAAGGCATGTATTGTGCTTTTATCAATAAATGCGAGGAAATAATGAAAGACGTACTACTGGGAATAAATGAGTATAATATAAAAGGATAATAGTATGTACATTTTTATTTTCATATTTGTTTTACGGCATTTGGTGTTCTACGCCTTTCCCTTCATATTTTACAACGTTTTATCAGAGAAATTATGGTATAATTCATTTCGTTGATTCGACGGAGCTCCTGGCGACAATTCCCACGAAAATAACGCGAGCGACAACCAGCCCGGTATGTAAATCTCTAAATCCGCACCATGACACTTTAGTTAGTCCACACATTGTTCATAAACATAGCCATTTATAACACCAAATTACACCGATTTTACATTTTTTTTTTTTTTTTTTTTTTATACTACTTAGTAGGCAAACAGGCATACGGCCCACCCATTATAAAGTCCATTATAAGCAATTTGCAAAACAATCCAAAACAACAACCTTGCTTGCAGTAAAATATATAATAGTACATTCCCGTGTTATTTTCTTTTTTAATTTCAATTGTCATTTCGTGCTAAGGAAACATAGCCCAAACAGCCCAGGCATATTTTACCCCAAAAATGTAATACCGTAAAAATCTGCTTTCCCGCGTTTTTTCTTTTTATTATTGGCATATTTTTGTGTAATTTTACCAACATTTTAATTTAATTATTTTCATATTCATATACATAAATGCTCGATGAGTGCATTATTTTTTAATGTGGTAGCCATTGGCTGTATGACAAGTTAGATAGTACAAGTTACATAGATTAATTAAAAAGTTTTGAGCAGCGGCCAGGAATGAATTTTCATACTTACTTTCCTGGCCTAGGCCGGTAAAGTAGTGCACCAGCCAAGAATTACAAACTTCGTGGCTTCATTTTACTACAATAGTGCCTACATTTCCGAGCATGTTTGAGAAAAAATGTTTGTCCAAAAAATTGAGAAATTGAGTTTCCAGCAGTATAGGAGAAGTGGTTCATACTGATGGGCTGAGTCACCCCTTTAAAGAGTGGACAGGGTTTTCTTTACATATTCAATATATAATTAAAAAAACAGTTAAGTATGTATTTTAAATAAGGTACAATATATTTATAATAAAATAATGCTAATTAACTTATATTACTATTACCAATTAATATATATATAAATAAATATATATGGACAAATCACACATATTGACCTAGCCCCAAAGCAAGTTCGAGACTTGTGTTATGGGATACTAACTCAACGATACTATATTTTATAACAAATACATATATAGATTAACATCCAAGACCCAGGCCAATCTGAAAAACATCATTTTCCATCTTGACCTGGCCGGGGATCCAACCCCGTCACACCGTGTCGCAGGCTGGCGTGTTGACCGCTGCGCCACGGAGCTAGTCAATTAAAACTACTAATAGTCCCTGCAAACCATCATTCTGCGGCAACGTGCCCAAAAGGCTGGCAGCATTGCCTCGTTGGATGGCAAAAAAAAACTATATAAAACAATCTGAATATCTGATATCTTCAGACAGTGGACAGCAAACTTCTTGTGGTACAGGCAGTTTGTCATTTGAAATGTCGTTGCTTCGCGGAGCTTCATTTTAGGGTTCGCTCGTATACCCTAGTACTAATTCGCTAAGCTTTCACATTGCGCTCCGCCCGCGTCAATGTCGATCCCTCGGGAGTAGTACTTTTTCCCGGGATAAAAAACAAACAAACAAACAAACGAACAAACGAACAAACGAACAAACGAACAAACGAACAAACGAACAAACGAACAAACGAACAAACGAACAAACGAACAAACGAACAAACGAACGAACAAACGAACAAACGAACGAACGAACGAACGAACGAACGAACGAACGAACGAACGAACGAACGAACGAACGAACGAACGAACGAACGAACGAACGAACGAACGAACGAACGAACGAACGAACGAACGAACGAACGAACGAACGAACGATCGAACGAACGAACGAACGATCGAACGAACGAACGAACGAACGAACGAACGAACGAACGAACGAACGAACGAACGAACGAACGAACGAACGAACGAACGAACGAACGAACGAACGAACGAACGAACGAACGAACGAACGAACGAACGAACGAACGAACGAACGAACGAACGAACGAACGAACGAACGAACGAACGAACGAACGAACGAACGAACGAACGAACGAACGAACGAACGAACGAACGAACGAACGAACGAACGAACGAACGAACGAACGAACGAACGAACGAACGAACGAACGAACGAACGAACGAACGAACGAACGAACGAACGAACGAACGAACGAACGAACGAACGAACGAACAAACAAACAAACAAACAAACAAACAAACAAACAAACAAACAAACTCACTTTCGCATTTATAATGTTAGTAAGGATAATAGAAGAGGGAAGATGGTAGGGCACCTAATAAGACATGACAATTTGATCAGGAACATCATAGAAGGTGAGATAGAAGGAAAAAGGGGATCGGGAAAGCCGAGACACACTTCTATAAAACAAAAAACAAATAGAAGAAAAAATAAAGGTTACTTCTTATAGAGAAGTACAGGTCTTTTCTTAAACATTCATGCTGGTTTGGGAGAAAAGAAAAAACGTAGAATGTGCCAGCTGCTTCTCTTCCCACGCAGATCGTAAAAGCCTATCAATGGATTGGGATAAAATCTGCGGAATCATGTCAATAGGCGATACGGCTAGTAACCCATCACTATTTGATTCCGTTTTCCATCTACACGCCCTCCAACATACTAACAAACCGTATTGCCACAGGTAAGGAGGATGGAGGGGGAGTATTGGTGGGTGTACTACGGGGTCTACAACCCGGTTTACTTTTCTCTTCTGCAACACATCCATCTCACTCGGGAAGAATTGAACACCTTTTAATTGATATACCAAATTCAAATAAGCCAAGTAAACATATAATCAGTGCTGCATACATTCCTCCTGGTACTCCAACGGATATATATGAAGACCATTTTGATTTGTTGGAGAATTATCTCATATACCCCCTGGTTGAGGGTTTTCTTATAATAGGAGATTATAATATGCCCGAAATCCAATGGAATCCACCTTGCTTATCCACTTCTAATAAGGTGCCTCTTGTTCCTGCTGGTACATCTGCTAGACTCTCGCTACATGACAATCTTATGTCAACGATAGAAGCATCTCAGTACAATGGTTATTTAAACGGTCTTGGTAGAGTTCTAGATCTATTTATGAGTAATAAACCCTCAATCCTACACAATGTAAGTGAAGCCCCACTTTTAATACCAAATTCTCACCATCCTCCTTATGTTGCCCATGTTGCTATGAGCCATTTGTTACAACCCATGAAGAGAAGATCTATCATCAAGTATAATTTTCACAAAGCTAACTATGAGCATATTAACACTGCAATAGCAAATACCAACTGGACTGAACTACTGGGACATCTTACGTCTGAAAGAGCTCTCGAGGTTTTTACTAATACTTTGGATGAAATAATCAAAGAACATACTCCGTTAGCCAGTAACAGAACTTCATCTTATCCTGTTTGGTTTTCTCAAAGATTGATATCATTGTCAAAAAAGAAAGAAAAGGCCTGGGTGAGATGGAATAAATACAAAAATCAATCTGATTATGAAACCTTTTCTCAATACAGAATTTTTTTTAAAACTGCATGTGATCAGTGCTATACTAAATATATTAACTCTACTGAAGATAACATAAATGGGAATATAAAGCATTTTTGGACATATATTGCTAATCGTAGAGCCAAATCAGATATTCCTTCCACAATGCAATATAAAAATACAAAATCAAATGATCCAGAAACAATTTGTAACTTGTTCTCTGACTTTTTTCAGTCTGTGTTTGAGCCATCCTCACCCTCACTCAGCCAATGGCAGCCGCCTTCTGACTTTAGTTCCGACGACACTCTTATATCTAACATTCACTTGAGTGATTCAGAAGTGTTAAAGGAGCTCCAATTGTTGGATACCTCTAAGGGCCCTGGTCCGGATGGACTCCCCCCACTATTCTTTAAAAAAACTGCTAAGAAAATATATCAGCCACTGTGCATCATTTATAATAAATGCTTGGCCGAGGGTGTTTTCCCTACGATGTGGAAACATGCAAATGTTACACCGGTATATAAGGGCGGGCCTAAGCACGACTGTGAAAATTATAGACCATAGAATAGAAAAATAGAAATAGAAAAATGTTTATTTGCCAAAAAGAAAATTACAAGTACACAGATGCATGATATGTACATAGTTTACTCGTGATCCCCACACTAGGTCAGGCCTGTCTCGTGGGGACCTAAATAATGAAGCGTTGTAATATCTCAAGCAACAGTGCTTAGTTCGAATCGTGATTAATACAGCATGAAAATTTGGATTAACATAATTAGTAAATTGAATACAGTAATGTTCTTATATCAAGCAAGAATTTTATGACTGAATATCTGTTAAAAATTATAATCACATTTTTTTTAATGTAGGTACATACATTGCAAGATATACAAAAGCCTTCGGTGGAAGATATCTACCACATACACACAATATGTATATGTGTGCATGTAGCAGACATCCTCCACCAATTGAGCTGAATTTTTTATACTCGTTTAGTTTACATGATAAAACAAGATAAGCTGTATGACCGCATTCTAAATCCAACATGGCAGAATACCCAAGATGGTGGAATAGCTATTTTTGATCCACTTGGACAGTATGGATATCAAATCAAAGGGCTCGTCAAAAATAACTCGAAACATAAAGTGAGGTAAAAGCCAATTTTTTTTTATTTTTATTTTTTTACTTTTATCTTATTTATTACGCTTAACCTTAGTATTTAGTTATATTATATTATTACCTACTGCGTTTCACTCATGAAGGTATTTTAATTATATTTTCAGATTCGTCGTACGACAATGTCAAAAGCCACTTGAGCAACTTGTGCTTGGCCTGGCGATTTGTGCAGTTTTTTAAGTCCACTGATTTTGATACAGTTTTGTACAGATATGGTATCATGAATCCCGGAAGTCTTTGAGCAAAGGTGGTTTTTACAAAGGGACAAGGGGGTCTGAAAGTGCGACTTTTAAGAGATTAGGATAAATAGGTGAGGTGACTATTTTGGCGTGATGCTTTAGGAACGCTCTAAGGATATAAAGTTGACGTACTGTAGGGACGCGGGCTAGCGTATAAAGATCAGTAGTTGAGTAGCGGTAGGGTTTGCTAAGCATGGCTTTGAGAACAGAGCGTTGCGCTCTTTCTAAAGAAAGCATAAAGGTGACTCCCGTTCCCCCCCAAACCGTCACACAATAGCCAAGTATAGACTCGCACAGTGCCGTGTACACAAGACGCAGCGCCCAGGGATCGGCCGCTTTGCGCAGTAATTTCATAACGTAAATAATTTTCCTAACTCTTTTAGCTGTACAGACTAGGTGCGCATTAAAGGTGAGACGGGAATCAATCTCCACGCCGAGGTAGCGAACTGAGTCTACTCTGGTTAAATTAGCACAGATGCAATCTGTGGTATGACACGAGTAAGAGTGATTTTTTAGTATGGTAGGATCTGGGGGAGACGATGCTCTAGTTTTATAAAAGCAAACATAGTTAGTTTTATTTTCGTTTAGTGTGAGAAGATTATTGCTGAGCCATTTAGATATCGATCGCATGCCAACTTCCGCCTTCTCCATGACATTTTTCCAAGTATCACCTTCAAAAATAGCAACAGTGTCATCCGCGTAGCAAATAAGTTTAGTTGATTGATCAACAGCAAAGTGAATGTCATTCATATAGAAAATAAATAGTGTCGGGCCGAGGACACTGCCTTGGGGGACACCATATGAAATAGGGAGTTCAGTGCTGATATTATTTTCCACCTTATTATTATTAGACCAATATCTATACAGTGTGTATTAGCAAAATTATTTGAGCGTCTGGTTCATAACTTAATTTACCCAATCTTACATAAATCCATAATCCAAGAACAGCATGGGTTTGTAAAGCAAAGGTCAACTTTATCTAATATGACCATTTTTACCAGCTTTTTATTTGAAAATATGGATAAAGGCGTGCAGGTAGACTCAGTGTATACGGATTTTAAGAAAGCCTTTGATAAAGTGGACCACGAACTGTTGTTGTATAAAATAGCATTCATCGGTATTCGTGGAAACTTATTGCGTTGGCTTACATCCTACATATCTAATAGATCTCAAAAGGTTGTTGTCAATGGGCATCAGTCCAGGAGCGTTTTGGTTACCTCGGGAGTACCCCAGGGGTTATAATGGGACCTTTACTATTTTTAATCTTCATAAATGACATTAATCAATGCTTCCATCACACTAGATTCTTATTATATGCCGACGATCTCAAAGTCTATGCACCAGTAAAAACTTTACACGACTGCCAAACCTTGCAGCAGGATCTGGACAGATTAACGGAGTACTGTCGTAAAAACAAACTGCAATTGAGTATCAGTAAATGTAACTCAATATCCTTTACTAAGAATTTTGGTGTGATAAATTATGAGTATAAACTTTGTAATACAAATCTTTCTAAGGTTTCTGAGGTGAGAGACTTGGGTATTCTCTTGGATTAAGATTGCGTTTGAACAGTCACATTGACAAGATTGTATGTAATGCCTTCAGAATGTTTGGTTTCATAATGCGCTCATCCAAAGATTTCAAACGTACCTCTACATTTCTGTATTTATATAAAACACTTGTTCGTTCACAACTTGAATATGCTGTGCCTATTTGAAATCCATTTTATAATATATACATATGTGCCATTGAAAGAGTACAAAAAAAGACTTTACGAACTATGCATTACAGGTGCCACAAACGCTATTTATCATATTCTTTATTGCTCAGCAGATATAATTTGCTCTCACTGGAGGATAGGCGAAAGTATTTGGAAGTGGCTACACTGTATAAAATAGTTAATAATTATTTAGATGTCCCTGAAATTGTAAATAGTTTAAAATATACTGTTCCTAGAAGTGCTCTTGTGCGTCAGGTACGCTCCTACCCTCTGTTCGCATTGAGAAACTGTCGCACGAATAGTGGTTTACGAGTCCCAATTCGTCACATTATGGAGACTTATAACGAAAATTTTAATAATATTGATATTTTTGCATGCAGTATATCAAAATTCAAAAAACTAGTAATTGTAAATTTAATTTTGGACTAGTGGTAAGTATTATTTGTTTATTTTCTGAACTTGCACAATTTTAATTTAATTACAAATTTTAGTTTGTACTAATTTTAATTTCTCTGTTTAGGTATAGGATGCTCCTTGTGTAATCTTTGTACTATATCTTCTATTTAATGTACGTAAGTGATTGGTTATAGTAGTTAGCAGCCCGAACATATCATGTCACGCCGTGAATAACGCTGTGGGCAACATTACTGTTATTTATTCATGTTTAAAACTATTTGTTATGTATCACTTGTAATGTTGCTGTTTGTTATTCCCAATAAATAAATAAATAAATAATACCATGCTAAATGTGGCCATAAGGTCCACATAGACTTAGACTCTGTCAACCCCGCAAGGGAAAAAGACGTGATACTATGAGAAGTAAATGAATTGGCGGAAGAAAGAGAGGAATGGAAAAAGCTCCACCGACAAGAGCACAGCTCTTAAATTTGATCATGTTTCTTTAGAGCCTATTATTCCTATGGTTGACTAGTTTTAGCCCCTGATTGACAGCTCCCGTGGTCCAGTGGTTAAGGCGTTTGCCTGTTGACCCGGGGGTCGTGGGTTCGATTCCCAACGGAAGCATACTTTGTTTAGTCGTTTCTAGTTTGGTTAGGAAATTGCAGGCTTGAATCACCTGACAATAAACATGATTCCGGTAAGCCGTTGGTCCCGGCTGACATCCGGTAGTCGTTAAAGGAATCAAGCCAGAGGCCGAGAGGCGGTCCCGGAGAACTCTGACAGCAGGGTGTGCTGTGCATGGTCGATTGACCGTGTCGTCACCTACACGAAATGATGATGTTAAGTTTGATCCACTTCCCGGTTACCGATTGAGCTGAAGTTTTGCAAGCATGTTTAAATCGGATGACAATACAATATTATGGAATCATTGCGCTACTGGTGTGATGATGGAGTCGGAAGTGGCCATAGGAACTCATCCCTCAGCAGCCCCCGAGAGGCCAGATCTGGCCGCATAACAATTAAAACTCCATTGTGTCTGCGTTTCCCCGATTGACGGGTTAAATTGAACAAGGTACACTTATCGTGTTTGGGCTCATTTTATTTGCTTTAAAAAACATTTGACCTTAAACTGACCCAGAGGGTAAAGACCAGATCTATGACGGAGCGAGCTTGCCTAGAAGATGCCTATTCGCTCGAGTCTTAAAGGCTGTTGGGTTGTATATAAATATCAGGTTTTCCGAGTACATAAGTACTCGGAAAAACTGATGCAGGCAATGAATTCCACTCATTTGTTTATTTATAATCGCTGTCTCTACTACCGAACCATTTAATAGTAAATAGATTCAGGTGTTACTTTGCAGAAGTCACAGCTACATTTACTTTGAGACAATTTACTTTGCGTGCTTCCGCCACCAGTTAGTTCATGCAAACTATTGCTGGCCAGCGCCCACCCACTACTGTATGGAGGGACTAACAGTAGTGGGTGGGCACTGGCCAGCAATAGTTTGCATGCACTAAGTGGTGGCGGAAGCACGCAAAGTAAATTGTCTCAAAGTAAACAAACCATTTCACTAAATATCATGAATTTACATCCACGTTATTATCTTGCAATATTATACAAGCAAATTAGGAAATTTGCATATTTCATTTTAAAGTTATTTACCTACATATTTAAAAATATAGATAGATATAGATTTTATTTAAAAATATAGATATACGTCAATAATATAAAATAAAATACACAGATACTTAAAAAAAGAAACATTAAAGCCCACCACTGGTCGCTTCCCGTGCAAAAGTACCCAAAACGATGGCAACATTTCCACGCTGAATTGCTATGGCCATCCTTTGCACGAGAAACGAGCCAGAGCGGAAGTCACCTGTTTTCTCCGCTATTCGGTGGCCTATCTCTCGTCATTATCTTACAAAGACAAATTCCTAATATCCTCCGCCCTATATTCATTAAATTTTGTATCGGAAGCCTGTCGGAAGCGAAATAAGAAACGAAAACATCTATCGAGCTTAATGGAGTCGTTCAGGGCATAATGGAAGGAAATTGGGGCAATATAGAGACGCTTATATAACCTAAAATATGGCAGGTAAAATAAATTAGTTTATTTGATAAACAATATTTAAGTGACGTTTTGTGAAGTCCCGCTAAAGGTAAAATTTTTGGGTCTACGTACGTAGACCCAAAAAATTTATCTTATATACGTATTCTTTTAAAGGTCAATATCATAGATTTGAAAACAAAAACCGGCCAAGTGCGAGTCGGACCCGCGCACGAAGGGTTCCGTACCGTTACCTACAAAAACGGCAGAAAAACATGTCTGTTGGAAGGGACCCTTTAATATTAACTTTATTTTTATTTATTTTTAAAGTGAATGTATTACTTCATATTCTGTGAATATTTAAAGCGTCTACCAGTTGCCGTTATCAGAAATACATCATCTGTGAAAATTTCAACTGCTTAACTATCACGGTTCATGAGATACAGCCTGGTGACAGACTGACAGACAGACAGAGGGACAGCGGAGCGATATTAATAGGGGTAAGTAATATAACATATAAATACAAAATATATATAATTTAAGATAAATATCAACGAAACATATAATTTTGGTTAGTATAATTATCAAGTAAGATAAAAATCGAAAGAAATAACTTTAAAAAAACTAAAATCTTTAATTATAACAATCATTCAACATATCAAACCATTATTATACCGTTTAATTATTATAAACTTTAAAACATCGATTAGTTGTTATGTATAAATAAACTTTATATATACATATTAGTACGGATAATAATCATAATAATTAAATTTAAAAAGAAACCTAGCATCTCAATCTCATTATATCTTACCAAATTCAAATGGGAACAACTTGGTAGTAAAGGCTTTTAAATAAAAAAGAAATATCAAAATCGGTTCACAATTGGCGAAGATATCGTGTAACAAACACACATAAAAAAGACATACCGTCGAATTGATAACCTCCTCTTTTTTGAAGCCGTTTAATAAGTTATCTTATTTATTTTTATAGAATGCCTAGCCGAAAATTAATCTCGTAAACGCAAAAAAATATTAATACAACAAGAAAAAGATAACAATATATTAAAACGAAAATCTGAATATTACGAGTGTGAATTTCTTCGAGCTATAGTCTCTATTAAAAGTTAAAAAAAAATAAGAAAAATAGGTATACTAAAATATACTTAGAAAAATTGTGATACATACAAAATGCGCGCGCATTTTGTATGTATCACAATTTTTTTATTTATTTTATACTTTGTCCTAATATTTACATACAATAAAATATTGTAAAAAATATCTTTCTACTTTAAAAAAATTGTGATACATACAAAATGCGCGCGCATTTTGTATGTATCACAATTTTTTTTATTTATTTCATACTTTGTCCTAATATTTACATGCAATAAAATATTGTAATAAGTTCTTTTGTTTGTTATAGATTTTGTAATACTATGAAGTTAATGACTTCTTGTATTACTTTCCGTTTGGTTTACTGATGAAATCAATTACCTATTATTAGTTATTCCTTTTGCTGGCTACTCCGATTTTTTTACAAGAAAATGAAGTTTATGAGTTTGCGCGAATTTGACTTATTTCGTAGGTATTACTGAAATAATTCAAATTCGCAAAATAGACATGGGTCTATACTAATTAGCTGGTATATTTTCTCTGTTATATATTTTTAATACGTATACATTTTATAGATTTTGATTCATATTTATTTTAAATACTATACTTTTTGAATGTTATACATTTTGGCAGGTATACTGCACAAGTTGTATAACAGATGATATTTAGTATTCATAAACGTTATAAAAAATGAGTTTATGCTTTTCGAATTGAAAATTTTATGAATGTTATAGCTTTTAAGAATATAATCAGTAATGATTATGTCAAGTTAACATTATATCTTTTGAACTTTATTGAAATGAAAATATATAATTTGTTATTATATCAATCAATACGCACCCTATTAATAGGGTCCCGTTTTTACCATTTGGCTACGGAACCCTAAAAAGGAGGCAAAAATAAACATAAACATAAATTCAAACTTTAAATTTAAAAAATTCTTGATTTCCTGGCTAGACTTACATGACTATGATTCTCTAGAGCTTATTTTGGACAATTTGTACAATTAGTAATGGTAATTAAATTAATCGTAATATGTACTATTTGCTTTATAATGGTACCTATAATATAAATATTATTTGTTTGTTCTTTCAACATTGTTTACTTTTTAATTAGAATGTTGTATATCATATGGAACAAGACGCTGGTTTCCGAAACACAGTGCGAACCTGGAACCAACTCGGACACCAGAGTCTTTATTGAAATTTGAAAAAGGAGTTCTTGGCGGGAATTTCGACGGAGAGCACGGCTTGTGTTTTGGATTGTTTTGTAAATTGTTTCTAGTGGACTTTATAATGTGAAATCGGTGTAATTTGGTGTTATAAATGCCCATGTTTATGAACAATGTATGGAATAACCGAAATAAACTGTCACGGTGCGGCTGTAGTGAGATTTACTTAGCGGGCTGGTGGACCGCCTCGCCTCGTTGCGTCTGTGATCAAGCCAGTGGATTCGTGGGAATTGTCGCCAGGGGCTCCGTAGAATCAATGAAATGAACTACGCCATCGTTTCATTGATAACAAGACTTAGAAAAAGCGCGGGGAGACTCATTTATACTTGATACTGGCTAAATACGTAACGCGTGAAAGCCATAAATATAAGAAAAAAAATGTATATTGACATTTTGTTTTTTCAATTTTTTTTTTTTTCACATCCACTGTCTTGATCACATACGCAACGAGGCGAGGGGGTCCACCAGCCCGCTAAGTAAATCTCACTACAGTCGCACTGTGACAGTGTATTTCAGTTATAACACACATTGTTCATAAACATGGGCATTTATAACACCAAATTACACCGATTTCACATTATAAAGTCCACTAGAACTTTACAAAACAAGCCAAAAAACAAGCCGTTCTCTCCGTCGCAATTCCCGCCAAGAACTCATAATACATTATTATTACTGTGCCTCCGAGAGTGGTGTCAGTGTTGCCACATACTGAAGAGACAAAGTTTAATCTCTTGAGCCATCGACACGAAATGAATAAGTCAAAATGTCGGTTCTAAAATCGCAGAAAATAAAAGCGTTCAATAAAGGAAACGGTATTTAAACAGGGAGGAAGGGTTCCGGCGGTGCGGCGTGGCCAGCATTTTGAAGATTTTCGGGACTCAATTATTCGTTAAAATGCTGTAGATTAAATTTATCAAAGTTAAATCTCATTTGGGACAACCTGACTTCCATGCTGATCTAAGAAAAAAGGTCTGTAAAGTCGATTTTACGTAAAAACTATGGAAGAGAGAAAACTGCGTCACAAACAGGCAGAAATCTTAGGCTGATCGTGCCTCTCTATCGCTTGTTCCGCGCTCTCGCTTGCACACAGAACATTACTCTTTTTCGTCGATAAGGCCTCCGTGGTCCAGTGGTTTTTTTTTCAATACTATCTACCTCCAACATTGTCGGAGCCTGTTTCTACTTATCTCTCAGTCATACCAGTTCTCGCATTTATGCCTCTCGTACTGTCATACTTTTACCTTACATGCATCATCTTTTGTCTCATTACGGATGGGATGTCCGTCTAGCAATATTTGTATTGTATCTATTTTGTTGTTACTTTATTTTCTAATTTCCTTTTAGGTTGTTTTAAAATAATCGACAGCTTCTTTATTTATTTCTCATTTCCATTTTATCAATACCTTTCTCTTTTTCTGCTTCTGTTTTCTTACACTACATATTGTTTTACAATACTTCTCTTTATACTCTACAAGCTTTCGCCCGCGGCTCCGCCCGCGTTACTGTCGATCCCTCGGGAATAGTACTTTTTCCCGGGATAAAAGGTAGACTATGTCCTTCTCCGTACTCCGGAGAACTTGTATGCAAAATTTCATGATGATCGGTTCAGTAGTTACGATGTGAAAGCGTAACAAATAAACAAACAAACAAATAAACAAACAAACAAACTCACTTTCGCATTTATAATATTAAGTAAGGATAAGGATTTTACAATCTACAGGATATTCTACCTTTATGTCTACTTATATCTATTATTAGGTACATTTTTCGTTTCTTAATGTCCATATTCTATGCCTTTTTGTGTACTATTGTAGTTTGTGTCCAGTGGTTAAGGTGTTTGCCTGTAGACCCGGGGGACGTGGGTTCGATTACCACGGGAATCATACTTTGTTTAGTTGCTTCCAGTTTGGTTAGGACATTGCAGGCTTGAATCACCTGATTGTCTGATAATAAAGATGATTCCGTGCTTCGGAAGGCACGTTAAAGTGTTGGTCCCAGCTGCCATCTGGTAGTCGTTAAAGTAACCACGTCAGAGGCCGAGAGGCGGTCCCGAAGAATTCTTACACCAGGGTGTGCATGGTCGATTAACCGTGACACCTACTCGAAATGATGATTTCGTGCGTTCAGCCGGCGCACACCGATTTATAAGACGTTATCATATTTAAAACAAGTCGATGTCGTTCGAATTTGTCCGGAACTCGTCGCGATGTTTGGTGATCATGCTTTTGAATAATTCATGGATTCTACATTAAAGGACGGAAGAGACATGATTCCTATCTATCCGAGTGAACAGCGAGTTTATCCAACTGAAAAAATGATGGGTTAAACGATTATGAATAACGGCTATTGTGTGTGTCAGTTTCATCGTAACCGCTTAACAGATTAATGAATATTGTTATAAAACATAATGTTATATAAGAATAACTAAAATTAATTATATGTTTTAGATAGCATACTTATTTGTAAATAAGCATACGTTGTCATTAGTAGATTTAATTAACTGTATAACCATAACCTGTCCAACATTTTGTAACCAAGTCGGGTTAACAAGGTAACCACATTCACCGTAGTCTCATCGCCTATTGGAAAAAAACGTTGAATGTGTCAGCGCAGATCGTTAAAGCCGATCGTGGCGAAAATCATGTCAATAAGCGATGCGGCTAGCAACCCATCACTATTTTGATTCCATTTTCCACCTACACGCCCTTCCAACATACTAAGTGTGGCCATAAAGTCTTATAGGCCTGGGCTCTGTCTACCCTGCAAGAGAAAAATACGTGATACTATGTATCTCTCTCCTAGTTTTTAACCGACTTCAAAGAAAGAGGAGGTTATCAATTCGGTCGTTTTTTGTTTTAATGTATGTTATTGCATAACTTCGTCATTTATGAACTGATTAAAAAAAAAAAATTACGATAAATCGATGAACGCAGGCTGAACACAAGAAAAAGTATCACGTTCCGTGTGCAAGCGAGAAGGCGGAACAAGCGATAGCGAGGCACGATCGGCTTAGGCGTTCGGTTCGTGACGCATCTATCTCTTCCACCGTTATCACCAACTTTAAAGACAACCGATTCTTTACTCTTTTTAACACATTTTTTCATAGATCAAAGAAACGCGTTGACTTTCCAACATTGGTATAAGGTGTTTATTTTCTTATTAATGTTGTTATAAAGTTTTTTTTTCTTTTAATTTCATTTTTCTATATCAAAATTTTGCACTTACCCAACAATTCTCGACATCATCCAGTTGGTTGACTGGTAGAAAAAGCCATTGGCTTTAAGTCCGCCTTTACACTGTATTGTGTATGAATGAATGAATATTCTTTATTGCACCAACACTTAAAAGTAAACAAAATAGGATAATATCTGTTTATGGAAGGTACAAAGGCGGGCTTATCGCATAACGCAATCTCTTCCAGCCAACCTTTGGGTAGAAGATACTGTAAACATGCATGGTAGGCGCAGATTTATTAAAATAATAAAAACAAAACTATATTAAAATTATTTAAATTATATATATATATATTTATGTATACTTATATAGATATTTAATGTACATATACTTATACCCTAGTGAAAAAGATAAAAAGTAAAAAAAAAACATTGTAATAAGAGTCAAAGAGAAGAATGTAAATGAAGTCAAATAAATAAAAAAAAAAGCAAAAGCTTTTCGGAAACAAAAACACCGGTTCCTTCAGGATAAAGCGGTAATCGAGTGTTTGAGGAAATTGAGAGTTTTGTGGGGAATAAGGGGACTGATATTAAGCCATTTATTTTTGTGTGATAGTCGATGCGCCTTTTAGTTCGGTAAATATCTTAGTAGCATCCATTAGATAGAGACAAATACGTAGCCTATACCTCTCTTTGTAAGAGATTAATTGTATCTTTGTTATTATTTCCTTCGAGTAGTAGCATTGGGTTGAAAAACTACTTTCTAAAAGTTCAAAATATGTGTTTTACTTCGAATAAAGATTCAAAAAATATAGGCCTTTTCAGGCACTTTTTCACGTCAATTCACAAGTTAATAATATTCATTAAATTAAACTTATTATATTAAATTATGAGACCTCACCAACCCATCTAGCCAGCAAGGAGAGTGTAGGCCAAATCCTCTGTCTGCTCTGGTCAAGTATGACTCCGGTAGTACAGATAGGGTCATGCTCCGGCAGCGGAGACTAAAAAGACCTGATGATGATGAAATTATATTCAAATGATTAATTATTGTTCTAAAGCTACAAAGAGTACTCTGTTTGTTTTGTTTTCGTAAGTGTAAGAAGATAACACTGGTGTCAGATTTTTCAAGTTGCCTAAATGCATGTGGCATACCTTAACTTTAGCTGTACGTAACTGTTAGCCATGTGGTTTCGGGCAGAGTATAATAGGACTTCCCATGGAGGTCGTAAGATGTGACTTAGCAAATACAAGCTAAACAAAGCTCATAAACATCAATGAGACCTCTCCAACCCGTCTGGCCAGCGAGGAGAGTGGAGGCCAAATCCTCTGTCTGCTCTGGCCAAGTATGGCTCCGGTAGTACAGAGAGGGTCATGCTCCTGCAGTAGAGACTAAATAGACTTGATGATGATACCTTAACGACCGCCATCAATGATGACAGCGACCGACTTAACAAGCATTCCGAAGCGCGGAAGAGCCCGAAATGTTTTTTATATCTTAAGGAATAGCAATGTGGATGCAAAAATAAAAAAAATTGTAAAAAAAGGAATAAAATACATTTATTCACTTGATCTGATGATCATGCTTGCTTGATAATGCTTCGATGATGCAGTAGCTTTTGGTAGTGGAATGTGGAGAAACGTGCGGCAGATCGTCATCATTTAACTCTTGTGTTGGCCACTAATGCTAACTAAATACGAAAAAATCTGTATAATATCATCATCATCATCGGGTCTTTTTTAGTCTCTACTACAGGAGCACGACCCTCTCTACTACTACTAGAGCCATACTTGGCCAGAGCAATCAGAGGACTTAGCCTACACTCTCCACGCTGGCCAGACGGGTTGGAGAGGTCTCACAGATGTTTATAAGCTTTGTTTAGCTTGTATTTCCTAATTCGCCTTCTACGACATCCATCTGTATAATATACCATAGAAAAAATCCTAAATATCTTATTTTTGTTCCAGGTAAAACCTTAGCCGAATTTCCTGAGATCTCATAAAAAGGTAAGCCAATTGTTATAAAAATCCAGGTCAGATGGTGCCTTACAGTTTTTTGTAGGCTCAAGAATCTATCTATTTCTTGTATTATAGCTTAGGTCATATACAGCGTGTAAATGTACGCTGGACTTTCCCTTGACACAGACCATCAATATGAACAACTTTTCCTACAGGACCAATGCTGGGAACCAAAAAAAAACAGTTTGTATGCGAATCCTGAAAACAATTTTGAGTTCTCAGCATTGTTCCCATCCCATAGGAAAAGTTGTTCATATTGATGGGCTGATTCACCTCGTTATGGGAACGTCGAGGGTCAATTTACACGCTGTACAGGATGAAATTGCATTCATTAGCAAACGTTCAAGGAGTGACTCAGACCACGAATCTGAACAACTTTCATTATGGGACCAACTCAGAAATTACAAAAAAAAATCAGCTATTCTATAGATTTTTAACCAAGTAAATAATGCACTTTTGTATGAAAGAGCAGATAATTTTTCACGATGTCGAAGTTGGTCCCATAATGAAAGTTGTTCAGATTCGTGGTCTGAGTCACTCTTTAACGTTTGCTATTGAATTCGATTTCAGCCTGTTTATGTATTATAGTGAACATCTTTGACGTTTCCACGACGTTTCATAAAAACAGCATCTAACAACAAAAAGCATTTATGCTTTATGGGTATCTCTTGGATAGGCATGTAACATCCTCGTCTTCATCGTCACTTACCATCAGGTGAGATGGGAGACAAATGCCTAATTCAATATTTAGTAAAAAAAAAAAAAAAAAAATGCTTATTCATCATTTCGAGTAGGTGACACGGTCATTCGACCATGCACACCCTGGTAGTAGTATGTAGTTTTTTTTTTTTTTTTTCTTTTACGGACAAATCACACACATTGAGCTAGCCCCAAAGTAAGTTCGAGACTAAGATGGTGATGGTGATTTTTGTGATTCTGGTCTGTTTTGTGGAACCGCCTGTCAGCCTCTGACGTGGTTCCTTTAACGACTACCAGATGGCAGCCGGCTTAACGTGCCTTCCGAAGCACGGAATCATCTTTATTATAAATCAGGTGATTCAAGCCTGCAATGTCCTAACCAAACTAGAAACAACTAAACGAAGTATGCTTCCGGTGGGAATCGAACCACGACCCCCGGGGTTACGCTTATTAAATTAATTAAAACTATAATCTGACAATAATCATATTTATGGATCATTTTCAGTAGTTCCATGGGCAAATAGTTCCATGTAACTATTTGCCCATGCCCACGTAAAGTTTTTTTCTCAATAGTTCCATTGACACAAAAAAATTACCCATCCCAAAAAATCAACGCCGCTAAAAAAAGTTTTCACTGCATAAGATTTAATTTCAAAAAATATATTTTCGGATGAATTAAATTATTATGACGAAAACTAGAAGGAGAAAGCTAGGAATAGGGATGCCTGGAGAAGTGAAGGGGAGGCTTTTGCCCAGCAGTGGGACATACATAGCTAAAAAAATAACTTTATCTAGTTTAAATAAGAGTTATCAATTATTTGAAATCATTAAATCGAATCAGTTACCGATTATAACAGGCAACAAAACTAATTATGACAAGAATGATTTATGGCTCAATAAATAACAGTTAAGTATTGTTACAGTTTAGTTTGTTGAAATTAATCTTGTTTATTAATATTGGGGTTTCGTTGATAGATTGATTAAATGATTAGTTGCTCTTTTAGAGTATGACTGATAATGGAATCCTTATTTTGGAGTACTCATTATTTGTGTATTATTTCCTTCGTGTATCTCATTTTGTATAATGGTGCAATAAAGAATATATTCATTAATTCATTCATTCATTTCTTATAGGATCACACATGTCTGTCTGTCCGTTTGTCACAGCCATCATCATCATCATCAGGTCTTTTTTAGTCTCCACTACAGAAGCACGACCCTCTCTGTACTACTAGAGCCATACTTGGCCAGAGCAGCCAGGCAGCCAGACGGGTTAGAGAGGTCTCACAGATGTTTATAAGCTTTGTTTAGCTTGTATTTCCTAAGTCGCCTTCTACGACATCCACGGGAAGACTTGGAGTGGTCCTATTCTACTCTGCCGGATACCACACGGCCATCTGTCATAGCCGATATTTTCCTATTCTTCTGAAGCGATTACTATTAGTGGCATATTATTAGTGGCAATCACAGGGGGTACATAAATCTAAAGATGCCAATTTGTTATTAACAAATTGGCATCTTTAGATTTATGTACCCCCTGTGATTGCCACCCAACTATAATTTATGTAAGGTACCCGCTTTTATTTATGTAAAACTAGCTTTTGCCCGCGTTAGTGTCGATCCCTCGGTAACTGTATAATTTCCCGGGATGAAAATTTTGAGCATTGGTCCCATATAATAAAAATTCATAATGACGAGAATCACCCCTTTAAGGCTCCATAAATATCAAATTTACACCATGTATGTTTTTTATATCTTTAGAATATACAGGTGAAATTGAATTCATTCGCATACGTTTAAGGAGTAACTCAGACCACGAATCTGAACAACTTTCATTATGGGACCAACTCCGAAATTGCAAAAAAGAATCAGCTGTTCCATAGATTTTGGCCAAGTAGATATTCCACTTTTGTATGAAAGAGCAGATATTTTTTTCACGATGTCGAAGTTGCTCCCATAATGAAAGTTGTTCAGATTCGTGGTCTGAGTCACTCCTTAAACGTTTGCTAATGAATTAAATTTCACCTGTATAGTTTTAAAATCGGTTCAGTAATTTTTGGAATAGAGAATTGATAATTTAAAAATAATTAATTAAAAAAATAAAATCTGTCGGTTTTATTTTTTAAATTACTACTTTTGACGTGACAACTGCACGTACGAAAAAGTGTCACGTACCGTGTGCAAGCGAGAGCGCGGAACGTAATAAAGAAACCCGATCGGCCTAAGCGTTCGGCTTGTGACGTATCTATCTCTATTCCACGGTTATCACGCAAAGTTATCCTCCGTAAACTGACTTTACAGACAACCATTTTTTAGGGTTCCGTACCCAAAGGGTAAAAACGGGACCCTATTAATATCGCTCCGCCGTCCGTCTGTCACCAGGCTGTATCTCATGAACCGTGATAATTAGACAGTTGAAATTTTCACAGATGATGTATTTCTGTTGCCGCTATAACAACAAATACTAAAAAATAGAATAAAATAAATACTTAAGGGGGCTCCCATACAACAAACGTGATTTATTTTTTGCTTGTTTTTCTCGATATTGATAACGGCAACAGGTAGACCCTTGAAATATTCAGAGTATATTTAGTTATACATTCACTTTAAAAATAAATAATTAAATAAAAATGAAATAAAGGCCCCTTTAATATTTTTTTTACAACCCTAAATCTCATACAACAGACATTATTATTTTGTAGTTTTTATAGATCGGTACGGAACCCTTCGTGCGCGAGTCCAACTCGCACTAGGCCAGTTTTTAGTCTTAAAGATTATTTTTTTATTTACTAGGTTAAGGCATGTCCCATATATTGACTTATGACTAACTGCGCCACCTGTTACTGTTATTTGTTTATTTTTAAATTATCTTTAGGGTTGCCTGTAAGAGATCGCTTGAGCGATAAGGCCGCCTATTGTACCCAAATATTATTAAAAGATTATGTATCTAAATTTTTACTCCGTTATGTATGTTTGGTGCAATAAAGATTTCTGTATTGTATTGTATTGTATATTGCAAGTTTGTCTACATTGCATAATAAAGTACTTGTTCGCATGTGTCTGGGTGTAAACTTGCCAACACGCGATGTAGAAAATGCAATCAAGTTAAAAGTATTAAAAAGTTTCGCCGGATAGTAACAGTAGAGCAATGATTTTTGACAAAAAAAAAAGAATCTATGGAAATATTGGCATGTCCCTATGTTTTCATTCTTTTTATAATTGAATAATTTAAAGAGATATGAAACTTTAAAAACCTGAAAAATTGGTAAGAATTTTCGTTGCGATCAAACATCATGAAAACAAATTTGACGCGATTTTATTAGTAAAAGATAACATCGGAACACAGTCAAAGCTTTTTAATGAAAAAAGAAATTAAATCGGTTACGTTTTGAAGAAGAAATCAGGGAACTACGATGCGTTAATTTTGTGTACTTTTCATAGGTATTTTCGGGCTGAGCTGCAGTTGTCTCTTTCGCACTCTGCGGAAGTTGTTTGTGCACGGCGCAACAGCAATAGATTTTACAAATACCTAAATTTTGCAATTCTCCCGAGCTTAGTGTTTGCTCTTAACAACTTCCCTGTGCATAAATGAGACACAATAGTAAAACAATTGAATGTTCACATACTCGTATGGAATCATAGGAAATACAAGCTAAACAAAGCTCATAAACATCAATGAGACCTCTCCAACCAGTCTGGCCAGCGAGGAGTGTAGGCCAAATCCTCTGTCTGCTCTGGCCAAGTATGAGTAATGGGCAAATATCTGAGGAATCATGTTGATAGGCGATGTGGCTAGCAACCCATCACTGTTATGATTCCGTTTTCCACCTATTGCCTACCAACAGACTAAACGTGGCCTTCAGGTCTTATAGACCTGAAAGAAAAGAAAAAGACGTGATCATCTTCATTTCGTGCAGGTGACACGGTCAATCGGCTATGCATACCCTGGTGTCAGAGTTCTTCGGAACCGCCTCTCGGCCTCTGATGGTCTGATCTATACTGTCCCACTGCTGGGCAAAGGTCTCCCCCATTTCCTTCCACTTGTTTCTGTCCAATGCAATTTCAGACCATCCACATTGAAAAACGTCGAGGTCGTCGCGCCATCGCTTTCTAGGCCTTCCCCTTCGACGTCGACCATCCTCAGGTATCCATTAAAGTAAAAGGTTAATAAATAAATAAATATACCACTACCATTTGATCCCGAGTATGGCTCTTAGTAGTACAGAGAGGGTCGTGCTCCTGTTGTGGAGACTAAAAAGGACCTGATGATGATGATATCTATATACATTTGTACAAAGGAGGATCGCGGCGTGTTTTTATTCGTACTTATAGTAAGGTGCACTTTATTCGCGCAATACCTCATGTCGCTGGCTGCGTATATAGAAAAGCTCATTCAGTACGTCCCTTCCGCCTAAGACGAACTGAATTAGCATTTCCTCACTTTTCTGACGATAAAAACGCGTTAATGCTGCTCCAGTATGTCTCAGAGGGTGATGTACTGGAGTACGATTTCTAAATTAAAAATAAATAATTATTTTCTAAATAAACTCCCTTTTCTTACTGTATTTGCTTGATTTATCATGTATCATACTCGTACCTACTCTATTTCATACAGGTAATTGCCAGCCTCTTGGTCGCGGGATACCTCGATCAGTCTCTTTGACAGAAAGTCAAAGAGATCTTATGGACTCATGGACCCATTGTTCCTACCCCAAAAGGCTCAAATATGTAGCTGTCTCTGATACTTGCGCCTTTTAAGGCTTTCCGCTGCGGTTGCTGCTGTATTATAGATATATTTTCAATTTCCTTCATTTTTCTTCTCGGATGCCTTCAGAATAAATAAATAATTAAGATATACGGACAAATCACAAAGATTGAGCTAGTCCCAAAGTAAGTTTGAGCCTTGTGTTATGGGATACTAACTCAACGATACTATATTTTATAATAGATACATATATAGATATACATTCAAGATCCAGGTCAATCTGAAAAAGATCATTTTCCATCTTGACCTGGCCGGGGATCGAACCCGGGCACTCTCGTGTCGCGGGCTGGCATGTTGACCGCTGCATCACGAGGACCTAGCCCAGAATATGTATGTAAAGTAGCAATGCGGAAAATATTCAATTACTGAACATTCTCTTACTACATGTGCTGTAATGTATGAAATTCCGAGCGAGAAATGCATTATGCAATATGTCAGCGTTGGTTTTGGGTAGTACCACGAAATAATTCACGAACTTCGTCAAGAAGTGACAGGAGTTGTACATATGTTCATAATTAATATAAATACAAATTACAAGTGTCGAAAACCCAACACTTTTTTCCCATAACGTGTTTAGAAGCTCATTATTTTATAACCCTATGGTCGGAATGTGTCGATATTACAATGAGCTCGGATGAACCATAATTTTGACATGTTTGAACATAGGATGAGTCGCTTTAAACGAATAGTGGCGGAAGCAGTATTCGATCGTTGTCGCCGTAACAATAATTTTAATTTTAATTATTATTAACAATAATTTTAATTAATAATTTCTTAATGAATGTTAATAATAATTAAAATTTTTATTAACATTAACTATTACATACTATTATTTACAGACTTAAGATTAAAATTGAATAAAGATAATTTAAATTTCCCTCTTAATTTATAAAGTTTTACCAATTTTTTTAAAACTTTTTCAAGTAGATTGAGTTTATTTTCGAACATTTTTTTTTATAATTACAAAACTGTTGCTTATACGTTACCACGCCATTTCATTCTCTTAAATATGCGTGATATTATATTATACAAGTGTTTTTATTTTGAGTAAGAATTTTGTCATTATATGTCATAATCTGTTTTGCGTGTCAATGAATAAATAAATAATATGTAGTCTTTATTAAATGTATAAACTAATTGTCTATTAATATTCTATGAACCAATTGTCTGTGTATATTGATTTGTTATTTACTTATTAAGCTTGGACTGATATCCACTCTAGGGACAATATACCGATATTAATTGGCATTTCATGACAATTTAGTTCATGAGATATTAGTGTAGTGTTGTTTTCGAGCTGTTAATCGGATAGGACTTATCGGATAGACCGGGAAAAATAAATTGAATAGATGTTTAATCACTTTTCCCGCAAACCACACAATATTGTCTTCGACGCTGACTTAATTTCATTTATTGTTACAAAAGACGGTTTCACCGTATATTTAGTCGACTACGCCGACAACCTCCGTGGTCCAGTGGATAAGACTTTAGCCTGTAGACCCGGGGGTCGTGGGTTCGATTCCCACAGGAAGCATACTTTGTTTAGTAGTTAGGTATAATGATTTGTGCTCTGTGACTGCCTTGTTACGTAACACTTTTAAGTCTCCACTTGCAGGAGCATAACCCTCTTTGTACTACCGGAGCCATACTTGGCCAGAGCAGACGAATTCGTGAGTGAAACCGTTTTTTCCGAAACCGAATTACATTGTTTAATTTATGTAAACTAGATATTTTCGTTGCCAAAGGAGACTAATTTATATTCCCTATTAGCTTTAGCTCTTATATTGTCTAAATGGTAAACTAGCTTTCGCCCGCGGCTCCACCCGCGTCAATGTCGATCCCTCGGGAACAGTACTTTTTTCCGGGATAAAATGTACCGTATGTCCTTGTCCGTACTCCAGACAACGTGTATGCAAAATTTCATGATGATCGGTTTTGTAGTTACAATGTAAAAGCGAAACAAACAAACTCACTTTCGCATTTACGAGTATAATATTAGTTAGGATTAGCCTTAGCTCCTACGTTGCCTACGTTATAGTAAATTTCTCAGGAATGATTCCTTGGCGAGCTGCCGTGGCTAGCTTGCAACACAAGGGTTCCCGGGTTCGATCCCGGTCAGGTTAAGTTGGAAAACGATCTCTTTCTATTAATAAAGTACCTATTATAAAATATAGTATGGTTGAGTTAGTATCCTGCGACACAAGTTCACAACTTACTGTGGGGCTAGCTCAATTTGTGTGATATGTCCCTATATATTTATTAATTACCTTTTAGCTTTAGCTCCTACGTTGCTAACGTTTTGATAAATCTCTTTAGGGACAGTACTTTTTTTCTGACTGACAAATAAGACGTGACATAAAAGTATGATGAAAATGCATTTAAGGTCATAAATTATCCGTCAAGCGGTGAAATCGTATCAAACAAACATACCTACAAACTTCTTTCGCATTCATAAATTTAAATTCGTTCCCTGAGTAGTACCCAAGAATGCCACAACCTAGTTATTGGTTCTGAAATGCATTCACTATTGCTGGAAGAAACTCGATTGAAACCTCAAGCAAAATAGAGTGCGCCTAAATTTAGCATTAACTATTTCTCAGTATAGTCAGAGGTATCAACCTCAATGCCTGGCTGGTGGTTGCAGGAATAGCATCAGGTATGCTCGAGCTGCTACTTCATCATCATCATCATCATATCAGCCGCAATAAGTCCACTGCTGGACATAGGCTACTGCTACTTGTTTTACGGTTTAAGATCAACTTTATTCGATTGAATTTAGATATCTTTCTATGCGAGAATAAATTATTCTTTCAAATATTTTTGAAATCACGGGCAAGACTGAAATGGGACGATAATTACATGGGTCGCATTTGCTTCCAGTTTTGTAAACTGGCGTAACTTTAGCAATTTTCAAAATAAAATAAAATAAAAAATAAAAAAAAATCTGGAATCTGGAAAGACACCTGTTTTACCCCATTTATCTGATTGAGTTTTATCCGTATACCTACATTCCAACAAATTCCTATCCTGCCTCAGCTTAAAAATGCTTTCGATGGGCAGCAGCGGCGGAAGCAAAAGAATCAAAAGAAACTGCGCTAGCCAACTTGCCTGCCAAGCGTGGTGGAACGAAGACTCTTATTAAGAATGCTTTTTTTTACCAAAATCGTTGCAAATTGCTGGAAAATTATAACTATATTAACTTATTTGATAATACAAATTAACATATTTGGAAATAAACTTATAAAAACTAAAAACCGGCCAAGTGCGAGTCGGGCTCGCGCACTAAGGGTTCCGTACATTATTTATAATCAGTTTGAAATTATTTAAAATATTTTTTTTATATGATGTAACTCTTTATGCTTTACGCAATTTTTCCTTTATCTGTGCTATAAGACGTTGCTTCGTACTTAATTTCAAGATTCTGAGTTCACGGGAAGTACCATGTAAAAATTATTAAAAATATTTTTATTTCTAGATTTCGCCCGCGGCTCCGCCCGCGTCAATGTCGATCCCTTGGGAGCAGTACTTTTTATACGGGATAAAATGTACCCTATGTGCTCCGTACCCCAGCAGATAACGTGTATGCAAAATTTCATGATGATCGGTTCGGTAGTTACAACGTGAAAGCGTAACAAACAAACAAACTCACTTTCGCATTTATAATATTAGTGAGGATATGATGTTATTAAAAATGTATACCTTTCGCAATTATTCCTATATCTGTGCTATAAGACGTTGCTTCGTACGAAATTTCAAGATTCTGAGTTCACGGGTAGGTTTTGATTCCCTTGCGAATGTCGAATAAACACGAAAAATTGCGACATAACCAGCTGTATCTTTTGATTGCGTTGGCTCAGAAGCTTGATTTTTTCACAACTGCAAGGGACAGCAGACCTGAGTATTTTTCATATGAATTTCAGCTTGATACCTCTAAGCGGTCCTGAGAAAAAGGATCTTGAGCTTGACAGACTGACAGACAGACAGACGGACAACCGAGTGATCTTATAAGGGTTCCGTTTTTTCCTATTGAGGTACGGAACCATAAAAATTACAACTATAGACATGTAGTCTCACAGGCTCCAGACAATTTGGCTCTAAACGAAGCAACCTCCTTCTTCGCTAGTGATCTTTGCACTAAAGCTGAAGCTACTGGGTAGCTCAGTCACAAGTACTGGTAGTAAAATAACAAAACCAACATTATCGCGGAGCCTGTAAGACTACATGTCCAAACTTAAAGTTAAAGATTTTTAGTTAGAAAAATTTAACAAGAAAATAACTTAAGGGCCCGCCATAGGCCAGGCGGCGTGGCGGTACAAACGCGGATGGTCTAAACGCGTTGGCTACTTTGGATATTTTCCTTTTTTAGTAATATGCAAGGGTTGTTCGAAAAAGAAAAATACACAATGGCTGCTTTATCTGTAATGCAATTATAATCAAAAGTTTCAAGGTTAATTTTAATGTATTTGGTGAATAATGCTGTATACCGAGTAAATTAGACGTGATTTGGAAGCAAGTTTGCAATTTTTTTCTATTTTAACGCATTCGTGTTTTTGAGTCAGATAGTTACCAGAGTTAGTCCTGAACTTTGCTGCATTTTTATTGCAACTTAAGTATTTCATTATTATTGATATTACAGACAATCATGCAAAGCTGTGTGAGATAGTACGGGCCTTTAAAAAGATACAAAAATACTTTGTTTACTGTGGTACAAACATAGAATATTTATTAAAACCCTTCCATGCTGATCTGGGAGAAAAGAAAAAACGTAGAATGTGCCAGCTGCTTCTCTTCCGAGATTGTGGGATTGGGCTAAAATCTGCAGAATCATGTCAATAGGTGACGCGGCTAGCAACCCATCACTATTTTGATTCCACGCATTTACACGCTCTTCAACATGCTGAATGTGGTCATAAGGTCTTATGACCTAGGCTCTGTCTACCCCGCAAGGGAAATAGACGTGATACTATGTATGTATGTATGTATTAAAACAGTAAGAATATCTAAACAGTGGATCTTAAAATATTCAGTGAATTTGAAAATATCGCAGGGTTGTCACATTCATGTTAAATGCAGTTTGCATACATTATTCATTGAATTTTATAAACTGATGAATACATCTTGTCGGCGCGATAAATCAGTATTTTCGAAGGTTATTTTGGGAAAGTGATCATTTTGGTAAAGTTGACATTATGTACAAATTAGTCACCATGGGAAAGGAGACATTCGAGGCAGTAGTCTTTTTGGTAAAGTAGACATTATGTACCTGATCGAAATATTACACGAGCACGTTTTTCGATTGATGTAAACAAGTGACGGAAGACTCTGATATAAGAGAAAAAGTATAAAAGGGGCTAGTTTCTCTCATGTAAGCCCCTTAAAGCCTCTTACCGTGTGGTATCCGGCAGAGTAGGATAGGACCACTCCAAGTCTTCCCGTGGATGTCGTAGAAGGCGACTTAGGAAATACAAGCTAAAGAAAAGCTTGTTTATAAGCTTTTCTTTAGCTCTAAGAGACCTCTCCAACCCGTCTGGCCACCGTGGAGAATGTAGGCCAAGTCCATTGGCTGCTCTGGCCAAGTATGGCCCTAGTAGTACAGAGAGGGTCGTGCTCCTGTAGTGGAGACTAAAAAGGACCTGATAATGATGATGATGTGTGTAAAGCATCCAACACAAAAGTTCAATAAATAAAAAAATTGTTGTCTGTAAAATCGGTTTACGGTCGTTAATGTTACGTGATAACGGTGGAAGAGAGATAGATGCGTCACAAGCCGAACGCTTAGTCCGATCGTGCCGCTGTATCGCTTGTTTCGCGCTTGCACACGGAACGTGACACTTTTTCAAGCATGAAGCCGACGTTCATCGATTTATACGACGTTATCACGTCAAAAAAAACTTAAACAAACGAAATACTTTTATACAAAACTAGCTTTCGCCCGCAGCTCCGCCCGCGTTAATGTCGATCCCTCGGGAATAGTAGTTTTTCCCAAGATAAAAGGTAGCCTATGTCCTTCTCTGTACTCCAGAGAACTTGTATACAAAATTTCATGATGATCGGTTCAGTAGTTACGGCGTGAAAGCGTAACAAACAAACAAATAAACAAACTCACTTTCGCATTTATAATATTAGTAAGGATATCCATCAGATGAATCAACTAAGTAAAATAATGTAAGCTATTATCGTTAAAAATAAAAATACAATTGCGAACTGTCATATTTATCTCAATAATCTCTGTTTCGCAGCCCTGTCACTATGCAAAAATAACTGTCGGCTTTACAAAACAAATTCGCTGGAGGGTCCTTTATAATGTCAACTTTTATTGATGATAATTTATCGAGCGATGGAGTCTGAAGGTCGTGTCGCAAATAGATGGGCCTTTGTTTTATGTATAGATAACAGAGGAACGGAGATATTTATTAGGTTGTCTTTAATCAATCAAAGAAGAGGAGGAAAGTTCAGAGGAGTTCTTGGTGGGAATTCTGGTGGACTGCACGGTTTTTGTTAGGATTCCGTACCCAAAGAGTAAAAACGGGACCCTATTGCTTTCACTCCACTGTCCGTCTGTCTGCCTGTCTATCTGTCTGTCTGTCACCAGGCTGTATGGTGATAGCTATTGTATTGTGGTACGGAACTCTTCGTGTGCGATTCCGACTCTCACTTAGTCGGTTTTATTTCGGATTGTTATGCAAATTTCTTCTAGTTGACTTTATAATGTAATTTGTAATTATAAATAGTTGTAATTTGGTGTTATAAATTCCCATGTTTATAAACAATGTGTGGAGTTACTAAAATAAATTATTGTCATGATGCGGCTCGCTGCGTCGTCTATGATCACATCAGTGGATTTGTGGGAATTGTTGCCAGGGTCTCAATATAATCAACGAAATGAATTGCACTATCCTTTCGTTCGCAACACAGTTTGAAAAATAAAACATGAAGGGCTGATGTAGAAAGTTTAATGCCATTAAATTAATAAAAAAGTTTAGTAACATATCATAACTAACTAACTACAATAGCGCAGCAACACAAAGTGAGTTTTGACCTTCGATAATATTTTTTTCCATTTCGATTTGTCCTGCACCACCTGCTGCCAGTTTCCATCTGGCTATTCGGCACTATAATATAACATTACTCAAACAGGAAGATCACCAGCACTCACGCAATTTCATAACGTACTTCGTCCAAAAAAGATGTCCGTTCACATAAAATGGAAAGATCTCTTAGGTACCAGCAACTCGTATATATTCTCGTTTAATAATTTTCTTTTTACGTATATTGTATTTAATTGTATAACGAAAACATATGTTTAAAAACCTTAAATTGTATTAGCGATTCCTCAAATTGATTAAGAGGGCGTCAAATCATCTGTATGTATCCATTTATTATGTGTGATAAATGGTCGATCCGTATGTGTAATATTTTGTATAGAAAATATCATAGGTTTTATAATTCTATCAGATAATACTTCAATTACAGTTTTTGCAGGACAGCAAAAAATAACGTGATATCAGAGATAGATGACGCGTAAAGTTCCCATATTTCCTTTTTACTTTGATCTCAACTTTGCAGAGAAAGGAAATGTTATCAGGCCAACAGATTAATGTCGATGGACAGTTACTGATGTGTTCCGACCTTATTAAGTTTATTTTGAACAAAAGCAGTCACAGCCCTGCATTTTTTACAAGCTTTTATTTAGTATCATCTGTCCCGATGTTTGTCTGCAATCGTATCTTGCAAGTTGAATTTGATACACTTCCCGGTTACCGATTCTCTATCTCTAGCTACGTCTACACTCATTACTCTACTTATACATGCTCTACGGTTTACCGAAGTAGTCCCGAAGTACTTTTAAGTACTTTCTACTCAAAGTACTTAGATAGATAGATAGATAGATAATACGTTTATTTGATTGCCACAAACACACAAATTAGTAATACAGGCGATCTTAAATCTAAGTACATAAACACAAGAACAGTCATTTGTGTGCTGCAGCAAGACAAAAAGGCCATAACTCAGCGATTATTTTGCACTTACGTACAAAAACACTGATTTTCAGTTATCGCCGTCAAGTAGGTGCGGGTGCAAGGAGATTATATAAAAATATATACGATATACGTGTGGGAATTGACACAAATAAATAAATAATGAAATGCATGTATAGAATTAATTATGACCAATACGTAAGAACCCAATATATCTAAGATAGAAAATAATTATAAATTAGAAGATAGATAAAAATGATATACAATGTTCCCCCAGTGAGCCAGACACGTCGTAGAGAAAATCACCTACCGGCAACGATTTGGAATACCTTCGACTTGCTTATGTAGAAGAAAAGTTTTGTATTGCTTTTTAAATGTATAAACCGAACTTAGTAGCCTAATCGGAGGTGGAATATCATTCCAGCACTTCGTTGCCTGGTAGCGGAAACTTCCCTCAAACGCTACAGTTCTGTGAGCCTGTATTGACAAGATAGGGCGGGTGGACCTAGACCTGTTGGGAAATTTGAAGAATCTAAGTTTGGAGTATAAGTAATCAGGCTTATGAAACTTCATAACCCCAAACATTAAACCAGCCAAGTGAAGTTTTCTCCTTGATTCCATGTTCAGCATGGAAGCTCTATTTAGGAATGGTGTGATATGACTTCTATACGGAATATTAAAGCAATATCGAATACAAGCATTTTGAATACGCTGTATGAGGCGCTGGGTTTTATAAAGCAACCGGGGACCATAGACAGTGTCTCCATAGTTAAGCTTTGAGAGTATTAATGCTTCACACAACCGAATACGCACATCTTCATTTATCAAATTACGAATTTTATATAGAACTTTTAGGCGATAAAAACAATTTTTGACAACATTTGCAACATGACTCTCGAAGCGTAACTGTGGATCCATTATTAATCCCAGGTTTCTTACTTCTACTGCTCTGCATACAATGTTATTCTCTATTTTTACATGCAAAATTTCATTATCGATATTACTTAGTCGATATTTAGAGCCAAATACGATAAACTTCGATTTGTTCGGGTTAAGAATCAAAGAGTTATTGGATGACCAGTTCGCAATATTTCCAAGGTCCTCATTCATTTTATCTACCGCGTGTGATAAGTTATTCAAAGTATCAGAGACATATAATTGTACATCATCTGCATACAGATGGTAACTGCAGTGTATTATTACCTGAGAGATATCAGCGCTATAAACAATGAATAAAAGTGGTCCAAGTATGGATCCCTGGGGAACTCCGTGTGTTACAGGCTGAGATTGTGACAGCAGAAACCTTCCACTATCCTGAGTAAGCTTGACGGACTGAGATCGATTATTTAAATATGAGCTGAACCAAGAGACAGCGGAAGGATCAAGACCGAAATAGTTCAATTTAGCGAGAAAAAGTTTAATATTTAAGCTCGAGAATAGTCCAGCAGAGTTAATATAGTAATTTGACCCTTATCCAGTGCATCAAGTATATTGTCAGTGACATCCAGAAGTGCAGTAGTTGTCCCATAATTTCTGCGGAAACCTGATTAAAGAGTAGGGAGAATATTACAAGTTTCAATGTACTTCATCAACTGAGATTGCACGGCTTTCTCCAAGACCTTCGAGAGATACGGCAGAATACTAATAGGTCTAAGATCACTAAAGCTCGAGGGGTTTGAGGTCTTGGGAATAGGAGTCACTAACGCTTCCTTCCACTGACGAGGGACTGAAACCGTGATAATAGATGTATTAATTATGTAAGTAATAGTTGATAATGAGTTAGGGAGCGTTAGCAATAACATGTCTCTACTAAGACCATCTGAGCCAACTGCGTTGGACTTAATCGAGAAAATTAAGTCTGCGACATCTTTCTCAGTCACTGATTCCAGATTAAATGTCGAATCGCTATATCTGTGATTTGTGTAAAAGGACAAAGTACTAATAGTTACGGACCTATTGGAGCGGGGCACATCTAAGAAATGCTTATTGATGTCATCAGGGTTATTAAATGAGGCCGGTAGTGTTTCATTCTTAGACGGGTCTATCAAAATCTTTCGCTTTATATTTTGCCAAAAAGATTTTCCGTTTTGTATTTGTGAATTGATAAGTTGGTTAAAGTAAGCGCGTTTTTCGTTTGCGATGCTAGTTTTTACAAGTTTCTTTAAGCTTATATAATAATTTCTAATCTCTTCTGATCTCGATTTTTTATATTTTTTGTGAGCTTCGTTGCGCTCTTCAATCATAATCCGGCATGTATCCGTTACCCAGGGTAATGAATGGTTCGGAGAAACTTTCCTGGATATGACTGGAGCGTGCCTGTCAAAAAGTGACAGTACCAGAGAATTAAATTCTTCAACCATTAAGTCAACACTGGTCTGATTTGTTACTGAATCCCAATTTATGTTGCTTAAATCACGATTAAAGTTATCGATATTCATATTTTTTATAGATCTATATGAAATGTAGCGTGGAAAAGATTTAGGTTTTTTTAATGACAACTCGGTACATATCATGTAGTGACCCAAAGATGAAGTTATGTTTGTAACAGTTACATTATGAGCAGGTACATTCGTGCAAACAAGGTCGATAAGAGTTTCCTTATAGGTTTTATTAGCCAAGCGTGAAAGATGAGTTGGCTCGGTTACGACTTGTTTAAAGTCCAAACATTGCAGAAACTCAATTACCTTTGGTCTATTTGTATTAGTTTCATCGAGCATGTCAATGTTAAAATCGCTCAAGAGTGCAACATAATCAAATTTCGAGAAAAAGCAATTGATTCCGTCAGAGCATCCAAAAACAAATCAACATTAACCCATTGAGGCCTATATGCCGTACCTATCAAAACGTCATGACCATTTATGCGTGTGGATAACCAAAATTGCTCTATGTTTGCAACCGGGTGTTTAAGAATATGAACACGAATATTACGCTTTACATAGAAAGCCAAACCTCCCCCTCTTCCGTCTTTCATATGCAAGGGTCGCGGACTATGATGTAAGCGATAGCCTGGTGCTGCAGGGGCGCAGGCTTCTTGACCATCCGGTAGCCACGTCTCGTTGATAGCAATTATATCTGGTTTGAACTTGTCAACAGCTATGAGGAAGTCGTCCTGTTTTGTATTAAGTGATCCTGCATTATACAGAGCCAACTTAAAGAATATAGTTTTATTAATCATTTAAAATTAAATAAAGATACGAAAATGAAATTTGATATAAGAAAACGTCTGTGCAGGATTGCAGGATATATACATATGATATACAGATAATATATATAGTATATAAGAAAGCACCGGGTTGAGAGTTTATTCTGCATTGCTGTTGCGCACCAATGTACATTATACAATTAAAATACGGACATTTATAAATATTTAACAAAACAATGTAGTGACGTAATGTGAAATGGATTAATATATACATGCTCTTTAATTTTGAAAAAACTCGAGAATTATATGTGCATACTAAATTATAAAGCAATACTAATACAAGACGAATAGACAGATATGAAATTAATAGTTGGAACACAGAACGATGAAACACAAAGATTGTGACAGAGGTAGTATAAAATTCATATTCCTTTACCAGAACAAACAGATGGAACTTCATATAGCATAAATCTGCTCCGACCATATGATATAAATGACAATTAATATCAGTACGTGAAAATATGTAAGTAAACTTATATAAAAGTATGCAACGGTAGATACACCGAATTATTGAATTAAACAAAAAGAGTTCGCCATTCACTAAGTTATATCGTGAGTTTAGAGTCCAGTAGCGCCAACCGCAATTGATCCAAAAATCCGCTGGAGATCCTGCTCTGAGGTAACACGATGTCGCGGAGCGTCATTACCAAGATGCTGCCGGACATATATTTTCCCATCTCGAGTCCATACAAATCGCCAATTTTTCCGCTGTGAAAGCTCACGCGCCCTGCGAAATAGTTGTCGATTTAATTTTGTGAGCCTCTCGTTTATATAGATATACTTCGATTCCACGCTACCGACACAAGGAATTTTTGCTAGTAGATGAATGGGCCGGCTCGTCCGGGGAAGTATCACACTCTCACAGAAAATCGACGTTTGAGTAGAAGCTTTACTGCTTCTATGCTTCGTTTGGTGAGTGAGGGAGCCGGAGGCTCGTCCTTCCCGCATTTCCTCCCCCCATGTCCTTCCCCCAACTCCTTCAAAGGCTGGCAATGCTCCTGTTACACCTTGGTGTTGCAATTGTCCATAGGCAGCGCTGATCGCTTACCACCAGGAAACTCGCTTGCTCGCTTGCCTTCCTCTATCATAAAAAAGTACTTTTACCCGATGTACTTTCTTTTATTAAGAACGTCTGCAATCTGATCGCAGTACGTTGGAAAAGGTCGACCCTGGCCAAACTTTCTCATTTACATTGGCTAAAATAAATTCATGTTTGAGTCTATTTTAAACCAAAATAAATTTTTCATGCCTATTCCTTATCATCATCATCATCATATCAGCAGCAAGAAGTCCACTGCTGGACATAGGCCTCCACCAATGATTTCTAATACGACCGGTTTGAAGCGGGCTGCATACAGCATTTTCCTGCTACCTTAGGCAGGTCATCCGACCATCTGCTCGGTGGGTGTCCGACGCTGCGCTTGCCGGTACGTGGTCGCCATTCGAGAACCCTTCTGCCCCATCGGTCATCGGTTCTAAGCTATGTACGCCTATTCCATACACTCGAGTGTAACCAAAGTTTTATACGTCAAAGTACATAATGGCGTTCTAATGTGATCTCGTTTAAGTTAATCGTCACCTTCATTCGATGGTAACTTAACGTGATAGACAATAGAGTCTTTACAACTTTTCCTTGAGTCAAAAACCATATCGAAGTATATGCTCAAGTAACAAAATAAATGATGATGATGAAGATTTTCTTTCTAAAAAAATAATGATTGTCTGTAACGTCGGTTTATGAGGATGATAATTTTACATGTTATCGGAACAGATATTGATGCGTCACCCACAAGCAGAACGTTTAGGCCGATCGTGCCTCTTTGTCACTTGTTTCGCGCTCTCGCTTGAACGCGGAACGTGACACTTTTTTGTGCATGTAGCAGGCGTTTATCGATTTGTAGTAAAATATTGCAAGTATTTACGGACAACAGCTTGATTTACGCATTATACAAATGTTAGATTTAAGTTAGATCAAAACGTACAACACAGGAACGAGTTCTATTCATGAGCATTTTTCAATAATGAAATTTAGAAAAACAAAAGATTTAGTTCATGCGGAATGTTAATAACATGTTACACTTACAAGTTTAATAAAAAAAATGTATTGAACTGAAAATCATAGTCATTAAGAACAAAATGTCAAATGAAAAAAAACGCCAATTTCATTATCTCCAATTCTCTACAAATGTATACTAATATTATAAAGCTGAAGAGTTTGTTTGTTTGTTTGATTGTTTGTTTGTTTGTTTGAACGCGCTAATCTCAGAAACTACTGGTTCAAATTGGAAAATTCTCTTTGTGTTGGATAGTAATAGTAGTAAGTAATATAAATGGACTTTTTAGCCTAAAGGCTATAAAACATCACGCTGCGACCAATAGGAGCGAAGCATCAATAAAAAATGTTTTGAAAACGGGGGAAAAATTATTCATCTATACTAATTAATCATAATAACAGAAATTGCCGCGGACGAAGTCGCGGGCAACAGCTAGTAATTTAATAAACGTGGGCAGCACCCGAAATAATTACAAGTTTATTTTTTCTACTCTTGTAACATCTATTAGTGTAAGTTATCAATGTTTTAGTGCTACTAGGTCCGTTCGCACGTAGTACTTAAGTAGTTAAGGTGTAGTTCCGACACCGGGGGGTAATTACGAATGGTCGTAGTAGAGGGTTGGGATTAATTCAGCCGTAATCTTCATAATAGGACCTCCTTTGAGAACCATTCTTGTTATAAATAAGATTCTATGAGCTAGAAGTAAAGTGATTAAGTACTTATGTGATATTAACGATATTAATTAATTTATTATTGATGTGATCATCATCGTTTCGAGTAGGTGTCACGGTCAGTCGACCATGCACATCCTGGTACAGAGTTCTTCGAAACTGCCTCTCTGCCTCTGACGTGGTTCCTTTAACGACTACCAGATGGCAGCCGGGACCACCGGCTTAACGTGCCTTCCGAAGCACGGAATCATCTTTATTATCAGACAATCAGGTGATTCAAGCCTGCAATGTCCTAACCAAACTGGAAACAACTAAACAAAGTATGCTTCCGGTGGGAATCGAACCCACGACCCCCGGGTCAACAGGCAAACGCCTTAACCACTGGACCACGGAGGCTGTTATTGATGTGATAACGTCTTATAAATCGATGAAAGTAGGCTGCACGCTCGAAAAAGTGTCACGTTGCATGTGCAAGTGAGCGCGCTGAACAAGCGATAGAGAGGAATTTTCGGCCTAAGCGTTCGATCCATCATTACGATCCGTGTTTTTTCATTAGGCGTGTGGTTTCCGGCAGAGTAGAATAGGACCACTCCAATCTTCCTATGGAGGTCGTAAAGGCGACTCAGGAAATACAAGCTAAATAAAGCTCATAAACATAAATGAGACCTCTCCAACCCGTCTGGCCAGCGAGGAGATTGTAGGCCAAATCCTCTATCCTCTGGCCAAGTATGGCTCCGGTAGTACAGAAAGGATCATGCTCATGCAGTGGAGACTAAATAGATCTGATGATGATGATGATGATTACTATCCGATCGTTTTTACCGGTTGCATCCTCAGATTTTCTCAGTTTCTACAGCTGGCTGCCTGACGCCAACTCGTCCAGCAGTGGACTTTTTACGGCTGAAATGATAATGATGATGTCAAAAATATCTATCGTTACAGTTCTTGTCATCAAAAATAATTCCAAACAGTGCCAAATAAACATCGCCGAATGCAGTAATATGTTTATTCAATTAAATAAGGTGAACAATTACTTATTTACAACTTGCGACAATTGCAACGTGCGAGTTATATGCAGGGATCAAGTTACCGTAGAACAGCTGAGAGCCGTCGGTGTCATCGCGCTCGAACGCGGTTGCAAAATTAGAAGTGAAGAATTTTCGATCTATACTCACAAAATATTTACGAGCGAATTGAAGGCCGGACCTGAAATCTATGCGCCTAAAATCGCTCCGATCAACCAAATTATCAAGATCTCTATCCCAGAACTAAGAGATTTAGAAAAGGACGCTGACAGTTTTCAAGCCAACCTAACCACCCTAAACGAAAATATCAAAAATTTGAAGTCTCAAGATGTGATCGCTGAAACAATATCATTCCACGACATACATCATTACACCGCAATTTACATCCTGATGGGAGTGGCCGTACTAGTAGCTATAGGCCTTGCCTGTAAACGACTGCGAAAAAGAAGAAAGGAGGCTATTACGTCGACTACTAGCCTCAATAACATAAGTACGGAAGGTCAAAACTCCGCTCCCGTGGTGGCCGCCCCGCGACAAAAAGATGTTGGGTTTTTCAACACCTTTGATGTAAATGTTAAAACACTTATGATGCACGAAATGTTTATTGTTATAATATGTTAAAAAATGTTATGTACACGCGACCGTGTCGGCGTCTATACATGTACTGGTCCATCTTACGAATTTTCGATTAGGTGTCCTGACGATTTTTACCCATTCCAAAAAGTGTACAACGCCGCTAAAGAAGTTTTCACTTCAAATGTTTTACTTCTACATACATATATATTATCACGTCTTTATCCCTGATGGGGTAGACAGAGCCTAAGTTCATAAGACCGAAGGCAAAAAAAAAAGAGTTTTTGCTTCTACATACATATATATTATCACGTCTTTATCCCTAATGGGGTACACAGAGCCTAAGGTCATAAGACCGAAAGGCAAAAAAAAGAGTTTTTACTTCTACATACATATATATTATCACGTCTTTATCCCTGATGGCATAGACAGAGCCTAAGGTCATAAGACCGAAAGGCAAAAAAAGTTTTGCACTTCAAAAGTCGATTCCGAAATCATTTATTGTAGACATTTTGACCATTTGCACAGAAAAGTAAAATTCTAAATAGCTATTGCCTTTAGTGTTTATATAAGAAAGTCCATTTCAGTGAGAGGCGATATAACACTGAAAACATAAAAGTCCATATCACAACTAACGGGAGCTAAAACTTGAGCTAGTTGGGGATCCGTCGATTTTTGATGATTATAAAACCTTAATAGATATTTTGCTCTGACTAACTTGGTGGGGAAGTAGTCGAAGGCCATGTTTAGCATATTGTTGGGCATTAGGTGGAAAACGGAATCAAAATAGTGATGGGTTGCTAGCCGCATCGCCTATTAATATGATTCCTCAGATTTTACCCATGCCCCGATCGGCTTTTACGATCTGCGCGGGAAGAGAAGCAGCTGGTACATTCTACGTTTTTTCTTTTCTCCCAGACCAGCGTGGAAGAAATAACCAGCATGGAAGGAATAACCAAAATAAATGAAAACTATTTAAGTCATTAAAGCTTTTTTAAAATCAGTCTTTAAGTAATTAACGATATCTTTAAATAATCAACAGTGATATATTTTTGAAAATAATCAAGTTATAATTAAAACCAAAACGTCTGGTGTACGGAATAGGCTAGTTTCCTAAAAAAATATAATTAGTCCGTCAGTTAGATATTCAAAAAATATTGGACACGTTTTTTTTCCTTTGTCGATTAAACAAAAAATGATAAAGACCCTTTGAAGTTTCGTGTGACGTCATAGTTTGCTACAATTTTTAGCAAACTTTGACGTCACGAGAACACCTGAACTTTGACGCGCGTTATCTTTATTATTTATTGTTTGATTGACAAAAGAAAAAATACTTGTCCAATATTTTTTGATTATCTAACTGATGGACTAATTGTTATATTATTATTACGACCCAGGAAACTAGCCTATTACACCACACTGTAGGGGGCAATGGCGGATACCGAGTGTTGCTTTAATATAGTTAAACCTGTGCCTTCGCCATTTCCCACCATCCGTGATTCCCCCAACCCTCCCCTACACAGACAGGCGACCCCACAGACAGGTTTTATTTGTAGGAACAAATGTGGATTTTGTAATTAAAATATAAATTAAGCGCAAATATCTTTGACTAGCTCCGTGGCGCAGCGGTCAACACGCCAGCCTGCGACACGGAGTGACCGGGTTCGATCCCCGACCAGGTCAAGATGGAAAATGATCTTTTTCAGATTGGCCTGGGTCTTGGATGTGTATCTCTATATGTATTTGTTATAAAATATAGTATCGTTGAGTTAGTATCTCATAACACAAGTCTCGAACTTACTTTGGGGCTAGCTCAATCTGTGTGATTTGTCCGTATATATATATATATATCTTAAAGGCTGACTCCCATGAGCTAGAAAAACGTTTTAGAAGCAAAATAAAAAAAAAATTGAGATATCTGGACCTAACCATTTAAAAAAAAAAATAAAAAAAAAAAACAACCTGTATTCAAATAAACACTTTGTTGGCCAACAACTTTTTACAATTATCTACTATGGATACTAGGTCACTGAACTCGACGATCAAATCAGCTGATTTATCGATTTTAATAAAAAAAATAATAACTTTGTATAAAAAATTAAAAAAAAATCTGGCGTGTCGATTTCTAAAAAAATTGCTACTAAAGCGTTTCATTGACCTATGGGACCCAGCCCTAAATATATTTGCGCTAAATTTTAATTGTATTATCTTTATATCCTTTAATGTATGTGCATATGTAACTGTTTTCTTTTTTGTATTTTTGATTTTGTGTACGGGTCGTGAGTTGGCCCGTGAGTTGCCTCAGAAAATGACGGCTGAAAATCTGTGCTGGATTAGGGTATCCCTAGTCCAGCGTAACGCTGAGCCGTCACCTTTTGTAACACTGATGGCACAGATGTCTTATCCATTTTCTTTGTGTATTTTCTTTTGTTTTAGTTTTATATTGCGTTATGTGTAAATGTGTTGCAATAAACATTATTCTATTCTATTCAAATAGATAAAAGGCAATGAAGAGACAGAGACATTTTAAAATTGTATACGGAATATTTATTGTAAAATGAGTTGAATCAAATACCTCACTTGTAAAAGTCGGGTAGTTGTGTAGGTGACGTAAGCCTTGATACGTATAAGGGGAATGGGATATGGTTGAGAATTTCGGCGCCGAGGTTAGAACAGGCGGTGGCTCAGTTGGAAGAGCGTAAGTCGTACATTAAGGTCGCAGGTTCAAATCCCGCCCGCTTGGAATTTTTTCACCATATTTTATTTCTTAAGTTAATAATTGTATACGGAACTCTCAAAACAAGACATCTCCCGCCTGTCGCTTCGGTTACGTAAGCTTGGAATGTCGTCTTCAGTGGATTTTCTTGAGTACTTTGTTTATTTGTATACTGCCTGTTTTACAATATAAAGCCGGGGTTTATGCATCATGCGCATTATGACATAAGGCTCTTGTTTTATTGTCAGCTGTTTTTACACGCTTTTATTTAGTTTCACCTGTTCCGATGTCTGTCTGTAATCAAATCTTGCAAGTTAAATTTGATCCACTTCCCGGTTATCGTTTGAGCTCATCATCATTTCGAAAAGGTGTCACGGTCAATCGATCATGCACACCCTAGTATCAGAGTTCTTCTAACCGCATCTCGGTCTCCAACGTGGTTCCTTTAACGACTTTTTTTTTTATTTGTTTATACAATTATCAATTACAAGCATTGTGCACATTTTAACATTGCCAAGCTACAGACAGCTACTACCAGATGGCAGCCGAGACCAACAGTTTAATGTGCCTTCCTACGCACGGAATCATCTTTATTATCAGATAATCAGGTGATTCAAGCCTGCAATATCATAACCAAACTGGAAACAACTAAACAAAGTATGTTTCCCGTGGGAATCGAATTTTTGGGGTAGGTTAAGTTTTAGTGATCCTCTGTGGTTACTATTAATTAGACAAAACCTTCCTCCTTTTTTTATATAAGAAAGGAGGAGCCCGATGTCCCAGTGGGAAATATTAGCGCTTTCGCATGTTAAGCAACCCCTGGCGCGGTCCCTACTTGGATGGGTGACCGCAAGTGTATAAAAGTATTTCGAGCTCCTCCGTGCTTCGGAGGCACGTTAAGCCGTTTGTCTGTTATCATTGATGGCAGTCGTTAACAATTTTTCTGATACCAGCATAGAACTATGATGTCTCAATTTTATTTTAAATCTATGTATACCAGTATTTGTAAGTGTTTATATTTTGCATTCACAATGCTATCTTGATATACTCTTAATAAATTAAGAAATAAAATATGGTGAAAAAATTTAAAGTGGGCGGGATTTAAACCTGCGAAGTCTATGTACGACTTACGCTCTTCCAACTGAGCCACCGCCTGTTCTAACCTCGGTGCCTAAATTCTCCACCATAAATCCCATTCGGCTTACGTCACCTAACACAGCTACCCGACTTTTACAAGTGAGGAATTTGATTCAACTCATTTTACAATGAATTTGAAATCAATTAATATGTAGGAAGACATGCAATAATTTTGAAGTGTTTATATTTTCCATTCACAATGCTATTTTGATATACTCTTATTAAATTAAGAAATAAACCCTGATATCAGTGTTGGCCACTTGCAAAAACGAAAAACCAACAATATAAGAAAAGTATTTAGTCTACAGAATCCTTAATCAGCATAAAATATACTCAAATCAACCTTACTGCTTAAGGGCTTGTACTACCTCACACTGCTCTGCATGATTGTCTGTAATATCAATAATAGTGAAATACTATTATTACTATAAGTTGAAATAAAAATGCAGCAAAGGCCAGGACTAACTCTGGTAACTATCTGACTCAAAAACACGATTGCGTTAAACTTTCTCGATAGAAAAAAATTGCAAAGTTGCCTCCAAATCACGTCTAATTTACTCGGTATATAGCAGTATTCACCAAATACATTAAAATAAACCTTGAAACTTTTGACTATAATTGCATTACTGTTAAGGTAGCCATAATGTATTTTTGTTTTCGAATAATCCTTGAATATTTAGGGGGGGGGGGGGGGGGACAGGTCTGCTCGGCCTCTTTGAGACTTCTATCTATCTTTGAGACTTTTATCATATCTGTTGTTGTTGCACGCTCGATCGCTAACATAACGTGTTCCACAAAAATATGTAAATTGAAATTGTATATAACATGACATCAGAAAAAAAAAAGAAAAGATAAAAATATTAAATATCATACAAAGCCCTTCAGGCAAGTAGGCGACCAATACTGTTTGAAAGAGTTTATTTCGGCGTGTTCTTCTCTGCTGTGGTCGGTTCCGAAACGCTAGTAGTTTGTAGCTTTTGAACAATAATTAATAATTTGAATATAATATAATGAGTATTGTTTAAAATGTGAATTGACATGAAAAAGTGCCTGAAAAGGCCTATTTTCTGAATAAATCTTTGAATCCGCGTTGGTACCGCCACGCCGCCTGGCCTATGGCGGGCCCTTAAGGTATAACTTATTCTTCAGAAGTTAAGGAAAAAGTACAAAAATCTCCCTCGGGATTTAAAAGAAACGTAGATTAATTACTTCTCCGTATTTACGTTGATGTTAGACATTCCTAAAATAGCCTTTAGCAAGGTTTTTTATGAATAAAGAAACAGGCTTTTTCAATAAATAAATATATAGAGACTAGCTGTTGCCCGCGACTTCGCCCGCGGCAATTTCTGTTATTATGATTAATTAGTATAGATGATATACTAATTAATCATAATAACAGTATAATTAGTATAGATGATATAGGTGGGTTCGACCTACCTGTGGCCGAGTTCTTTTTCATCACATATTTTCAATTTTAATAGTATAGATGAATAATTTTTCCCCGTTTCAAATCATTTTTTATTGATGCTTCGCTCCTTTTGGTCGCAGCGTGATGTTTTATAGCCTAAAGCCTTCCTCAATAAATGAACTATCCAACACAAAAAGAATTTTCCAATTTGAACCAGTAGTTCCAGAGATTAGCGCGTTCAAACAAACTCTTTAGCTTTATAATATTAGTATAGATATATCGAGCAAATTGAGCTAGCCCCACACTAAGTTGTGAGCTTGTGTCGTAGGTTACTAACTCAACGATAATATATTTTAAAATAGACTAGCTTTCGCCGGCGGCTTCGCCCGCGTTAATGTCGATCCCTCAGGAATAGTACTTTTTCCCGGGATAAAAGGTAGCCTATGTCCTTCTCCGTACTCCAGAGAACTTGTATGCAAAATTTCATGATGATCGGTTCAGTAGTTACGGTGTGAAAGCGTAACAAACAAACAAACTCACTTTCGCATTTATAATATTAGTAAGGATACTCATCATAAACATTTCGTGTGGGTAACCCTCTGGTGTCAGAGTTCTTCTTTATCTCTGTCTGTCTGTCTGTCCGACTGTCACCAGGCTGTATCTCATGAACCGTGATAGTTAGACAGTAGAAATTTTCACAGATGATGTATTTCTGTTGCCGGTATAACAACAAATACTAAAAAATAGAATAAAATTAATATTTAATGTGACTTCCATACAACAAACGTGATTTTTTTGCTTGTTTTTGCTCGATATTGATAACGGCAACAGGTAGACGCTTGAAATATTTACGGAATATTAAGTTATATATTCACTTTAAAAATAAATCACATGATATTTTTGCTGTTTTTATAGATAATGGTACGGAACCCTTCGTGCGCGAGTCCGACTCGCACTTGGCCGGTTTTCTTTTTACATTTTCGTACTAATTGCCAGGCCGGCAGAACACTTATGAAACGTATGAAAACGTAATTTTTATTGAGTTCCCATCATTGGTCCCATAGGAAAAGTTGTTCATTTTAACGGGATGAGTCACCCCTTCATGGAAATGTATGTGGTTATATTGTATACATCCTTATCCTTACTAATATTATAAATGCGAAACTGAGTTTGTTTGGTTGTTACGCTTTCACGCCGTCTCTACTGAACCGATCATCATGATATTTTGCATACAAGTTCTCTGGAGTACGGAGAAGGTAAGCTACCTTTTATCTCGGAGAAAAGTACTATACCCGAGGGATCGACATTGCGCGGGCGGAGCCGCGGACAAAGGCTAGTAGTACCATATTTCTATGCCAGTTACTACTATTCTACCTGACATTCTAAATGTATGCAAAACCATTATGTATGTACACGACAGCACGATACAACGTCACGAAAAGGTGTGTCCGCCGGGAGTACTATTATTAAATTATTACTGTGTTTCCATTGAATGTCGCTTCTGAGTGGCACTTTAAACATTACGAGTCGATGGACTGACGATAACTTAGGTACTTTGAGGTTGAGAATTATGTGAAAATTAATGAAGAAGAATAAATAACACAGACAAGACCATATTACTTAAAACTAACATAATATTCATCATCATCACTTCGAGTAGGTGACATGGTCAATCAACCATGCACACACTGATGTCAGAGTTCCTCGGAACCACCTCACGGCCTCTGACGTGGTTCCTTTAACGACTACCAGATGGCAGCCGGGACCGACAGCTTAACGTGTCTTTCGAAGCACGGAATCATCTTTATTATCAGACAATCAGGTGATTCAAGCCTGCAATGTCCTAACCAAACTGGAAACTACTATACAAGGTATGCTTCCCGTGGGAATCGAACCCACGACCCCCGGGTCAACAGGCCAACGCCTTAACCACTGGACCACGGAGGTAATTATAAAATACGATTAATTTCGATGATGATGCTTTATCAGTTACTAGTTGACGATTGTGGCGTCGATTGATGCAATCGATGACTCACCTCATGATGTGCCCCCAACTGTCCCTTCACCTGATTACATTGATGCCATGCAAAATCTGACTCCAGATTTGGCCACTTGCACACAAGAAAAACAAACAACAGTCTAAGAAAGCTAATAAGATCAAGAGAGAAGTTAATAAAATTGAGTGTTACGATACAAATAACGTTAGGAGGAGAAAGTTAGGATATAACTCTTCTCATTTCAGAGAAACGATCTTTCAGATTGTCAATAAAACACAAGGTTGCTTTCAAACAGTTAGTGTTACCATGAATACGTATAAAAATGGCACTTGACATACGCATTGATTTGTATGGCTTTCTGCCACATTTGGGGATACAGGATGGAGTCCTGTCGTTGTAATCGATGTTCTACCAGTTCAGACAAACAACATATCAGTATATAAGCTTAGCACATACCTCGGTTGCAAATTGTCTGCCGTTGATTCCACCTGCAGGCGTTAGGGGCTCACGAGTTCTTCTGTTGGTCGTTTCTTGAGTTTTGGCGCGAACGCGTAACACGGAAGGACATGCACCTCGCTTGACAGTCCGAATTGTACTGTCTACTAGATAGATGCTCGTTTGACAGATGTGGACATCGATTTGCGAGATGAATCGAATTCGATAGATTTAGATTAAGATTAACTAGATTATGATAACGAAACAGCACTATTAATAGTATTAAAACTTACGCGAGATAAATTCATTATAAAAACACGGTTTCACTCACGTTCATTCAGTTGGAATCGCCAACTAGTTTCGGTCGGATACGAAGACCGTCATCAGGGCGAGTTTTAGGGGTGGCGACATGGCGGTTTCGCTTCCCTCAGAGCACTGAGGGCTGCCTCGCGCGTCGCCGCCCGCGCAAACTAGTTGGCGATGCCAACTGAATATACGTGAGTGAAACCGTGTTTTTATAATGAATGGCACTATTATTTTCTAATCTTTAGACTTTTTATCTATATCTATACTAATATTGTAAAGAAGAAAGATTTGATTGTTTCATCATCATCAGGTCTTTTTAGTCTCCACTGCAGGAGTATGACCCTCTGTACTACCGGAGCCATTGTACTTGGCCAGAGCAGACAGAGGATTTGGCCTACACTCTCCTCGCTGTCCAGATGGGTTGGAGAGGTCTCATTAATGTTTATGAGCTTTGTTTAGCTTGTATTTCCTTCGCCTCTTACGACCTCCATGGGAAGACTAGGAGGGGTCCTATTCTACTCTGCCGGAAACCACATGGCTTTCATTGTTTGAATTGAATAGGCTCCGAAACTACGGGGCCGATTTAAAAATTCTTTTACCTGTAGAATTCTATATTATTAAAAAAGTATGAAAACTTCGATAATATAACCCAAGGTGTGAAAAAATACCATAAAAATTCAATTAAGCTCCTATATGTAGATGTTCAAAGTAAGAATATGTTGGCAGCAATCATTGTCACCCTACGTACCCGAGTGCGTAGGGTTGAACCGTATAAGTTTTTATTGTCGTCTGTTAAAATTGTGAAGACGAGCTCAACGTAAGGCTGAGAGTAGATTAGAGACTGACATATTGTTATAGTTTTGTTTGTAGACTAGTGTTGCCGAACTATCGATTGTTCCACTATCGATAGTTGACCTCGAAAATCAGTTAGGATATAAATAGGACTATTGATAGTATCGATAGGTCAAAATGTGGTAATACTATTAATGATTTGCATTAGTCGATACTATCGATAGTATCGATAGCATAGCCACTATCAATGATTAATACTATCGATATAGTATTAATCATTGATAGTGGCTATGCTATCGATACTATCGATAGTACTATCGATATTCCCACTTTTGCCGCAGTATCGATAGACTATCAATATTCTATCGATAGTGGCCTATCGATCGGCAACACTGTTGTAGACAGTCTAAACTGTCAATAGATACTAAATTCGGTGAAAAGTATTTGTAGCCTTCAAAATTGTAGGGGTTTAATTTTATGCAATATACACAATAATATTAGGCGAACTCCGTGGCGCAGTGATCAATACGCCAGCCTGTGACACGAGGGTGCCCGAGTTCAATCCCCGGTCAGGTCAACTGATGACGGAAAACGATTTTTTTTCAGATTAACCTAGGTCTTGGATGTTTTCTATATAAGTATGTATTATAAAATATAGTATCGTTGAGTTAGTATCGACATTCCCATACTCCTGTTTTAGAGATTATACTGTGGTGGTTTCTCCACTTGCCTTCCACACCGTGGTGTACCAACCAGGGCCGATAATATCTAGCCAAGATCCTTCCAGAATCATTTTCCATGGGCTCCCTGCTAGTACTAGTACCGCCACTGCTCAGCACTTGGGGAAGACCTATTTAATCGCGGTCTTTGGTCGCCATGTCGCAACGCTGTGATTGGACTCTTGTGGTTTTTTCTGGGTAAGCTCGGCCCGCCGAACTTTCCACCACGTCCTCATAACGCTGCCGCTGTTTGATCGGTGATTCGTCTTAGACTGTCAATATGTATATTAGATCTCGTGGTGATAGGACGTGCTCAGAAGCTGACTAAGGCAAGTGTGGTGTATATTGGCAGTGATGGTTTATATATCCAAGACTGTGTGACTGACGTGAGAATAAATGTCTCACTACACTACAATCAATATAATATTCCACACAATGTATAATACTCCACACACAGTAAATGTTAAACCCACCTTGGCTTATCGTCAGAGAAGGCTCCGACGGTAAGCCGAGGTGGGTTTGCGAGAATAAATAAAGAAGGATGTATTTTCAAATGTGCGTGCGAGGCCGTAGCCGCACCTTATGGGAAGACAAAACTCTTTTAATGACCATACTTCATTCTCTGATAACTCTCTTCTGCTTGTAATTTCGAACATATCTGTTATACCATAAGAAATAAACTACCTAATCAAAAGTAGATTATCTTCTAAGATAGACAGAAATATAAGAATACTAGCGGCCCGCCCCGGCTTCGCGCGAGTGCGATACGTTATACATATAAACCTCCTACCTGAATCACTATCTATTAAAAAAATGGTCCAAGTGCGAGTCGGACACGCGCACCAAGGGTTCCGTACCGTTATCTTTAAAAAGGCAAAAAATCATGTCTATTTTATGAGAGACCCCCTTTAATATTATTTTATTTCTATTTATTTTTAAAGTGAATTTATAACTAAATATTCTGTAATTATTTTAAGCGTCTACCTATTGCCGTTATCAATATCGAGCAAAAACAAGTAAAAAAAAAACACGTTTGTTGTATAGGAGCCCCGTTAAATATTTATTTTATTCTATTTTTTAGTATCTGTTGTTAAAGCGGCAACAGAAATACATCATTTGTAAAAATTTCAACGGTCTGACTGTCACGGTTCATGAGATACAGCCTGGTGACGGACAGACAGATGGATTAGCGGAGCGATATTATGTAATATGGTCCCGTTTTTACTCTTTGGGTACGGAAGCTTCAAAAACCGTTGTGTAGTTATGTCTACGCCAAATGAACATTATTTTTTTTATGTATATTGTAATTTCCCGCTTATCACGCACACTCTCCCTCACACACATTCCCCTCTTTCTCACCTACCCCACCTCACCCCGCTTTAACTCAAGATGGCGTACGGCCCTCGATCAACGCAAACCCCAGCGCGCGCGCTCGTGAAATAAAAATTCCTATACATAGTAATATGATAACTAATTGCGGACATTTTACCGGTGGTGAAACCGGAGATCCAGTGATCGGATGTGAGAAGACCAGCGCCCAAGGATTCTGGAACGCGCCGTCGTCACGAGGTTATCCTTGCATCTCCCGCCCCATCAAGTTATAAAGATCTAAGCATACATAGGAACGAGTTATAGCGATAGTGATTTTCATTAACCAGAAAGTACGATGCCAGTGTTTTTCGAGTATATTTTAAACAAGATGATCTATACTATCCCCCCGACACCCTGCTGAGTCGATATTGGATTTGGTTCGCGCAATATGAAATATGGCAGATTGCTGATTGAAATTTATGTCCTTGATCCGGGTGGTGTCGTGTCTTGAATGTAACATGTGTTGGGTCCAGCAAGTTCTTTTTCATCAGTAATCAAGTATAGACATAACAGAATTTCCTATTGATCATAGGAGCCAACTTATGATACACTAGTTTTCGCCCGCGGCTCCGCCCGTGTCAATGTCGATCCCTCGGTAATAGTATTTTCCGGGATAAAAGGTAGCCTATGTTCTTCCCCGTATGCAGAGAACTTGTATGCAAAATTTCATGATGATCGGTTCAGTAGTTATGGCGTGAAAGCGTAACAAACAAACAAACTCACTTTCGCCTTTATAATATTAGGATAAGTACATTATTTACAAAAAAAAATTGGTTGTCTGTAAAGTCGGTTTACGGACGACAATTTTACGTGGTAACGATGGAAGAGAGATAGATGCGTTACGAACCGAACGCTTCCGATAGATGCGTCACAAGCGGAACGCTTAAGCCGATCGTGCCTACCTATAGCTTGTTCTGCACTCTCGCGGAACGTGACATTTTTTCGTGCGTGCAGGTAGCATTCATCTATTTATAAGATGATATCACGTTAAAAAAAACAACGGGTTGCACTCCGGGAGTACCGGCAGAAGTCAAAACTCCGTGCGATAGAAAGAGAGGGGATATTACTTCCTCTCCTACGCCGCGCCGGCGGTCTCAGGTCACGTGTCCGTCTTATGAATTTTCGATCAGGCCACGTGTCCATCCGTGAGTTTAACATTTTTTAACTATCCCAAAAAGTGCACAAAACGCCGCTAAAGAAGATTTAAATTTAAAAAATGGGTTGAATGGGTTTTAGTCACACATAAAGCAACAACTGAAGGGTAAACGACTTTGCCCTTAATGGCGAGTGTAGATATACTATGTAGACACAGCCCAACTTTGTACTTAACATATATTTGCTGAACTAAGTATGCTGTCTTAATTGAAGGGAATTTAAAATGAAAATGTTTGTTAAACTCACATAAGGTCGTGACCCTACGTTCCCTACATAATGACAACATGAGCGATATTACAGTTATACTGGCTTTTTCCGCGACTTCGTTCACGTGAGTTTCTATCACGTTATCTATCAATATGTATGACGTCTTACCATGTCTGAAAATGTCAAGTCTCTACGTATAACAGTCCAAACATCATCATCAACATTTCGTGTAGGTGACACGGTCAGTGACGTGCACAGACATTTATCATAGGGTAGACATAATTATAAAATTTACTTACAAACATACCACCTATATACCTTACCTTACTATACAGCTAGTTATCTACAACTCGTTTAATATTATAATAGTCTTTCGATCGTCAACCGCAAAAGTATTCAAAACAAGCGGAAGATAAGAGATATGATTACAACCTGCGAGCCACGTACACGTATCATACGGTTTAAGATTAAACTTTAGAATAACTAACCATAATTAACCGGTTACTTGATTTGTTCAAAAGCATGTTCACAAAACACTTATATTTCGGTTTTGGCATGCAAACACTAAGCGACACCACTTTCACATGAAAATATTTTTGTCACAAATGAAATTTAACTGATAAAGCAATTAATTTTAAAATAAAACTTTCCTCTGGGATTGTTTGTAAACACGTATATCAATGACATTGTATATGACATTGACATAAGTATGATTAATATCTATAATGACATTGACAAGTGACGATGACATTTACATCGCGCGCGGCAGCCAATAGAAACCTCGGAGACAGTGTCTTCAATTCACACACACAGCGCAAATTTGATTTGCATATGTGAGTCGATGAAAGATGTTTACTTGTACTACTACACAAGCGATTTCCTATCCGTGTATAATAATTTTCTATGTGTGCGTGAAAAGTCAGACCTTTGAAATTTTGTCTTACGCGGCTTATGCGTATAGATACTGCTTGGCGCGGGCACGCGCGGGTCGCGGCCGCAGCGCCGTACTTGAACAAAATCGACTATAAAGTATTTGCTAGCAGAATTTTGCAGGCGCACTGAATATAATTATTTTATTGTAAGAAAAAAAAAAATGAATTTATTCAGCGACTGCAGGGTAGACAGTGTCTAACAGTCTATATGGACTGCACGTCACTGGACACGGTCAATCGACTATGCTCACCCTGGTGTCCTTTAACGACTACCAGATGGCAGGCGGGACCAACAGCTTAGCGTGCCTTCCGAAGCACGGAATCATCTTTATTAACAGACAATCAGGTGATTCAAGCCTGCAATGTCCTAACCAAACCGGAAATAACTAAACAAAGTACGCTTTCCGTGGGAATTGTACCCACGACCGGGTCTACCGGCAAACGCCTTAACCACTGGACCACGGAGGCAGTTAACAGTCCAATAGATACCTGTATACAGCCCTATGACAGACGGACGGATGCTTAGTAATAGGGTCTTATTTTTACCCTTTTGATACGTTTCATGTATGGTACCATCTTATTTTTTATTTTATTTAGTTTTTTATAATTTGATATCTATACTAATATTATAAAGCTGGAGAGTTTGTTTGTTTGTTTGAACGCGCTAATCTCAGGAACTACTGGTAAAATATTTTTGTGTTAGATAGTCCATTTATTTAGGAAGGCTTTAGGCTCTAAAACATCACGCTGCGACCAATAGGAGCGAAGCATCAATAAAAATGTTTTGAAAACGGGGGAAAATTATTCATCTATACGAATAAAAAAAACTAAAAAATGATAATAACAGAAATTCCCGCGGACGAAGTCGCGGGCAACAGCTAGTTATATATACAGGGTGAAATTGATTTCATTAGCAAACGTTTAAGAAGTGACTCAAACCACGAAAATAAGCAACTTTCATTATGGAACCAACTTCGACATCGTGAAAAAATTATCTGCTCTTTCATACAAAATATTTCATATTTACTTGGCCAAAATACTTATATGAACTGTCGTTTTTTTTTGCTTTCGGCTTTGGTCTCATAATGAAAGTTGTTCAGACCCGATGATGATGATGATGATGACGTCAAATTGTGGGCGCGGCTTATGCAAAATTAACACGCGCGTTTCCTTGGCAAAATCCTGGCATTCCCGTTCTACCTTGATATATTTCTATGGGCCCATTCATCATCATCATCACCATCATCACCATCATCACCATCATCACCATCACCATTATCATCATCATCATCATCATCACCACCACCACCATCATCATCATCATCATCAGGTCTTTTTTGTCTCCACTACAGTAGCACAACCCTCTCTGTACTACTAGAGCCAGACTTGGCCTACACTCTCCACACTGGCCAGACGGGTTGAAGAGGTCTCGCAGATGTTTATAAGCTTTGTTAAGCTTTTTGACCTATTCATGCCTAGCAAATAAATTTTGCCGGTTGCTCTACCACGACTAAAACTGAGTATTTGTTAAAACAATACATTGTTTACGTAACCCTCGGTTCCATAGTAATTATTGCCATAACTTAGTCGCAGGGAACCCATACAAGTACAACTAATTCGAGGTCGGGTGTTCGGTTACAAGTTGTGAGGTTTAACTTGGGTTTAAGTTTTAACCTTATACGTGTTAGGAGTTAGTAAAACTTAACATGGTTTCTTAGTGTAGGTTTTCACTATGATCTCTCCGATCTTTCCTTCTAAAATGTCGATTAATTTGTATCCTTACTAATATTATAAATGCGAAAGTGAGTTTGTTTGTTTGTTTATTTGTTTGTTTGTTACGCTTTCACGCCGTAACTATTGAACCGATCATCATGAAATTTTGCATACAAGTTCTCTTGAGTACGGAGAAGGATATAGGCTACCTTTTATCCCGGGAAAAAGTACTATTCCCGAGGGATCGACATTAACGCGGGCGGAGCCGCGGGAGAAAGCTAGTTAACTATATTTTCACAGACTTTCAATCATCATCATTTCGAGTAGGTGTCACGGTCAATCGACCATGCACACCCTGGTGTCAGAGTTCTTCGGAACTGCCTCTCGGCCTCTGACGTGGTTCCTTTAACGACTACCAGATGGCAGCCGGGACCAACGGCGTAACGTGCCTTCCGAAGCATGGAATCATCTTTATTATCAGACAATCAGGTGATTCTAGCCTGCAATGTCTTAACCATACTGAAAGCAACTAAGCAAAGTATGCTTTCCGTGGGAATCGAAACCCCCGTGTCTACAGGCACACGCCTTAACCACTGGACCACGGAGGCAGTTGGACAGACTTTCAATATAAAAGAGCAAATATATGTACAGTTAATCAAAATTGCATGATATACATGCATATAACGTTTTTATCCCTTACGGGATAGATAAAGACTAAAGCCAAGAATCTAAAAGGCCATGCTTATCGTTTTTCCGGTGGATAACAGCATCGAAATAGTAATGGGTTGCTAGCCGCATCAACTGCTGACATGATTCCTTTTGTCTATTCCCTCTGCTCGGTCTGCGCGGGTAGAGAAGCAGCTGGTACATTCTACATTAGCCATTTACAAGATAAAAACAAGTTAAATAAAAAAATTGCGAAAATTATATTTTTGTGACACGCTTTTACCGAATCATCCCTGTAAAGTGTTTTCTAAGACAAATCAAATGAGCCCAAACACGATTGGTGTACCTTGTTTAGTTAAGAGTTTCTATGGCCATTTTCCGACTCCACCATCAAACCAGCGCGACGATTCCATAATAAAATTCCAGCGTAATCGGTAAACGGGAAGTGGATCAAATTTAACTTGCAAGATTTGATTACAGACATCATGACAGGTGAAACTAATAAGCTTATAATATAATTTGTATTATAAAAAATGTGAATTGCCTGCAAAAGCCTATTTCCTAAATAAATCTTGAATCTTGTAAAATTAGCAATACTAATAACAACATTAACAACGGCTACGAGAAGTAGTAACTCGGGAAAGGAAAAACCAAAAGTAATCAAACTCCATCTACGAGGCTTCATAAAAGTCTGAAGTAGGTGTAATGAGAGACTACTGAAGGGAATGTCGGAAAGTAATACAATTCAGGCAGATGTGGATCAAAGTGTTTGAATACCCGTACGCGTGTAGAAATTCAATTTACAACACTCACTTTGAAGATAAACTTCTTGATAAAGGATAACCTGTCATTTTTACAAGCTTTTGCAATATACCAGTGCCTTTGCAATTATTATAAATGCGAAAATGAGTTTGTTTATTTGTTTGTTACGCTTTCACGCCTTAACTACTAAACCGATTATCATGAAATTTTGCATACAAGTTCTCTGGAGTACGGAGTAGGACATAGGCTACCACTGCGTCCAAAGAAATTATAAGGGCCCTATCGCACCGAGACACCATGGTAACGTCGCCATGGTTACTTATGGCCTTCCGTTGCCAAGTGTGGTAGCCAGTGGCTACCATCTATCAATCACCTCAGTTCTCGTGTAGAGAATAGGCGCGTGCTTAAAAGAAATCGCCGTCTGAACGACTTATTAGTGATGAGAGTGAGAGTGAGGTTAGGGGAGTCATCGTCAACCTCCCTCTCATGTGGTTGCAGGTATGGCATCGGCTACGCGCCTACCCTCCCGAGCTGCTACTTACTTTACCCCCTTCCATTCGAGAGAGTACTATCTATAACCTTCAATTCCTTGCCAAATCCAGCAAATTCCTATCCTTCCCCAGCTTGAAAAATACTTCCGATAGGCAGCAGCGTCGGTTGCACAAGAAGCCAAAGAAACTGCGCTCGCCAACCCGCCTTCCAAGCGTGGTGAGTATAACAATATCCTCCCATGGAACAAAATTTCTTGGGAGAGGCCTTTGTCCAGTAGTGGACTTCTTTCGTCTGAAATGATGATGATGATTGTAAAAGTATAAACAAAGATCGGGTTGCGACATGAAGTATATTTTATTTTCAAACTGACACCATTCTCTATGACACATATATTTTTCTAAAACTAAGGCATAACCATACACCTACAATGATGATACAGTATGTATGTATATGTTACGGCTAATATACGCAAAATAAGAATTTCAAAATTAAAACCAAAAACTGACCTGAAAACCTAGTTCTAGCCGATGATAAGTATGTTGCACCTAAGTTTAACCACTGATGTGCGGCTGCACCTAGTTCTAGCCGCTATGATGAACGCTTTACAGACAATATAGGTCGATAGTTCTAATCGAAGAAGGTAGGATACACCTAAGTCTATCCGCATGTGCCCGGCAGCACCTAGTTGTACCCGGCTAGAACTAGGTGTATCCGCACTTCGCCTGTTAGCCGTAACATATATACTTGTTTATTTAAACGTTTCAAATGCTGATAGATGTATTTGTACGTTGAAACTGATGTTTGGTCAGAGTACACAACAGCGGTTGTGTTATCCATCGACGCGTGAATACGACACGGCTCGTTCTATTTACACTGCACCGTTAGTACGCAAATGTGATTTGTATATTTATTTTTATTGTGCCATATATCACGATGAGCAGACTGTGGCCTCTTGGTTATAACGTCAGGGTGTCACACCGGAGGTTCTGAGTTCAATCCTCGGTCAGGTCAAGATAGAAAATAATCTTTTTCAGATTGGCCTGGGTCTTGGATGTTTATCAATATATGTTTATGTTATAAAATATAATATCGTTGAGTAAGTATCCGCAAGTCTCGAACTTACTTTGAGGCTAGCTCAATCTGTGTCATCATCATCATCAGGTGTTTTTAGTCTCCACTGCAGGAACATGACCTTCTCTGTACTACCGGAGCCATACTTGGCCAGAGCAGACAGAGGATTTGGCACACACTCTCCTCGCTGGCCAGACGGGTTGGAGAGGACTCATTGATATTTATGAGCTTTGTTTAGCTTGTATTTCCTAAGTCGCCTCTCACGACATCCTTGAGAAGACTTGGAGTGGTTCTATTCTACTCTGCTGGAAACCACACGGCTGTCAATCTGTGTGATTTGTCCATATTTATTTATTACTTGTGGTAGATACTGCTGTCATGGTACCTGAAAGCATCTAGATTTCCACTATTATTTGGTCTTATTGAGCCAGAAATAGCCTCCTGGACATTTAGCGGGTGGGTTCATCCGTATACGGCTGGGACACATCTGTTTAACTGATTTCTGCTATATCTGAAATTATGATGATCAAGTACAGAATATTTGAAGACCTTTTTAACCGACTTAAAAAAAGGAGGAGGTTCTCAATTCGTCGGAATCTTTTGTTTTATGTATGTTACCCGATTTCTCGAAGACGCCGGGACCGATTTAAGAAATTATTTTTTTGTCTGTCAGGTTGCACCTTCTAGTTGGTCCCGTGGTAACCAAGTCGGGTCTTATACACGAGTTCTCGAAAATTGAAGGAAATCAATTTTTTTATATACTTCATAATCATCATTTCGAGTAGGTGTCATGGTCGATCGACCATGCACACCCTGGTGTCAGAGTTCTTCGGGACCGCCGCTCGGCCTCTGACGTGGTTCCTTTAACGACTACCAGATGGCAGCCGGGCCAACGGCTTAACGTGCATTCCGAAGCACAGAATCACCTTAATTATCGGCGATCGGCCATCGACAGAGGTCCATTAGACCACGGAGGCAGTTATATACTTAGATGACTTTGTTGTACATATTTTTATAATCAAATAGATTTGAAATTTATGAATCAACGTTACCAGTCAAAATTTGTAGCAGGATTTGTCTACCCCGTATGGGACATAAAAGAATATACAACACGAAGAAGCCAATTACTTTAATGCCAGGCTAATCTGATTCATCTAGCACTTGTTCGCTAAATAATTAGTTTTGTTACTCACAGTTTTCGAAAACAACTCGAAAAGCAACAAACAAAAAGCTCTGTAGAAGCAAAAAAAACCCGCCAAGCGCGAGTAGGACTCGCGCACCGAGGGATCCCTACCATTCCCTATAATAAGCTTCAAATTATTAAAAATATTTTTTTTTATGATGTCACTAAAAATGTATGCGTTTCGCAATTTTCTGTTTTTGTTTTTTGTTTTTGTTGTCCTATACGAGTGCTATTAGACGTTGCTTCGTACCAAATTTCAAGATTCCAAGTTTACGGAAAGTAACCTGTAGGTTTTGATTCCCTGGCGAATGTCGGAAATTTGCGGCATAAACGGCTGTATCTTTTTATTGCGTTGGCTTAGAAGTTTGATTTATTTTGTTCACCACTCCAAGGGACAGTAGACCAGGATATTTGAATTTCAGCTTGATACTTCCACGCGTTCCTGAGAAAAAGGATCTTGACAGACAGACAACAAAGTGATCCTATTGATTTTTTCCTTTTGAAGTATGGAAACCTAAAAAACCAAAATTCTAATCAAAAAACGATCATGATTTGATTTGATAAGAACTAATTCTAGACTATATGGATTATAAGTTTTAAAAATTATATACAAAAAGTTACTTAAAAACTTCTTTTAAATAGAAAACAAATTTAAATATTATTAAAACTAATATAAACTACTTTTTACTAGTAAAATAGCCATGACAGCTCATTACCCCTTGGTGCCCAGAAGGCTGGCAGCATTGCCACATCATCATCATCATCATCCGGTCCTTTTTTAGTCTCCACTACAGGAGCACGACCCTCTCTGTAATACTAGGGCCATACTTGGCCAGAGCAGCCAGAGGACTTGGCCTACACTCTCCACGCTGGCCAGATGGGTTGGAGAGGTCTCACTGATGTTTATAAGCTTTGTTTAGCTTGTATTTCCTAAGTCGCCTTCTACAACATCCACGGGAAGACTTACGGAGTGGTCCTATTCTACTCTGCCGGATTACATATTGATAACACGGCTATTGCCACGTTGTATGGCAATGCCAATCTTTTACTACGTAATCACGTACCTTTTTAATATACCTATGTATCCTTTTCAATACCTTTTCAAGCAAATCTGGTTAAAAATAATACCTAGTGGTCACTATATGCAATAGTAAACAAACGACATTGCTAGTAATTGGGGTAACAGTCGTATAAATAAGTCATTAAACCCAGCACAAACACCACAAACATTACTGCCACATGATTATGGGTCCCTGGTACAATGGACGTAGGAATTAAGGAAAATTACCGTTCATTTTAAAAGGACAAATAGTATATGTTATTTCCATGGTTCCATGCCCAGGGCATTCCAATGGATAGCATTTTTTATACCTCTATATTTTCTGTCTTGCTGATTATCACAGAACTTTTGCCCGCGGCTTCGCTTGCATTAAGAAGTATAGTTTCATACAAACTTTCATCCCCTATTTTATCTCTTTAGGGGTCAAAGAATTGATCAAAATCCTATCTTAGCGGATGCCTACGTCATAACATCTACCTGCATGCCAAATTTCAGCCCGATTCGTCCAGTGGTTTGGGCTGTGCGTTGATAGATCACTATGTCAGTCAGTCAGTCACCTTTGAGTTATATATATTTAGAAGAAGAAGGAGAAGATGAGATAGAAAAGTAACTGTTCCATGTAATCCTACTTAATCTATTACTTTGATAAATTCATGGCATAAAATTTCAACGAAATATATCAAAATATTCACGTAATGTGTACTCATGTATATTATTAAGATGCTTTTTTTATTATAAGCTTGTAATATTTTAAGAACTCTGTGCTGTATTCTAGCAAATAAACTATTATCTTATCTTATCTCTTCCTGGGAACATTGTAAAACGTGCTCAAAAAGGATCTCGTGAACAAAAACATTGAAAAAATTTGACAAAACTTTCTTCACAAATATCTTTAAAATACACAATATGTAAAGGAAACCCTATACAATCCTTGAAAAGGTGATCAACCCGTTGATATGAATAATTTTTCTAACGGCACCAAAGCCAGCAACTAAAAAAAAATGACATTTCCAAACTAAAATATTAGGCCACCCGGTCAATTTGTACGGGAAGTATAAAAAAAAAATTGATTTCCCAACATTGGTCCCATTGGAAAAATTGTTCATATCGACGGCCTGAATTACTCCTTTAAGGATTGGATAGGCTTTTCTATACATATTGATTTCTAAACGAAAATAAAAAAGTTGTCCTTAGTAGGCTAGATAACTGATGCATCCAGGAACACATTCAGACGAAAAATAGACTCAAAAGGTTTGCTTGTTGCCGTAAACGTTTCAAGGATAGTATGTTTTTCTAGATTAAAGTTAGTATTATATGTATATTTATCTTTTGCAACACCTCTGACAATATATGTTAAGTTAAAACCAACAAAAGATACATTCTTTTTATGATATAATAGTAGTGGTAACGGTGAGCGCTTTAAATAATTAACAGAATGGTGACTGAACAAATTGTGATAGACGGCGTCACGTCATGAGTATTGAATTAGTCATGGTGGCTGAAATGTGAACACAGAAACATTTTTAAAACACGTATGTTTATTTTTGCAACAACATTTGGACATTATGTATTTGTAAGAATGCCGTTTGGCCTTATGACTTTCAAATTGAATAGAAGATTTACCGCTTTTATGCCTCGTCCTGTTAGTAAGAGAGCCGGAGGTCCATCATCCTCCCCCCCATTTCCTCTCATCTCTTGGATGAATTGGTGATGCAGTTGTCTATGGGCAGTGGTGATCACTTACCACCAGGTGACTCGCTTGCTCGTTTGCCGTCCTATAACATTAAAAAAATAAATACTTAATAATATTTTAAGTTTCTAGCTGTATATGTTTTGTATTATATTGTATCCACTTTTTAGTAATATAAGACTGAAAGGTATTCTAACTCCTTTTCAGTACTTCTGACAAGTTGGTATGCAAAATTCAGGACCATAAATGTGACAAACCAAGTCAAGTTACTTTCAGTTCAAAAAATTACATCTGTAGTATTTCTTTACTAAAATTAAATTTCTTCTAAAAATGAGTCGATAGTAGTGGCAACGGCCATTTTAGTAAATAATTAATAGAATGCTGACCACATAAATTGTGACAGACGGCGTCACGCCACGCATATTGAATTACACATAGTGGCTTCAAATATGAATAGACTCTAGTATGGTACTTTGTAAATAAAATCTGGACATTTAGTATTTGTAAGAATGCCCTTTGGCATGATCAATCAGAGTATATATGGCGACTGTAATCTGGCTGGAAATGCTTTTATTTTATTTATTTCTAGTTTTTTATCTCTTATCGCGATATCTTGCGAAGCTCGTTAAGAAAGCGACATGATATGTATTTTAATTTGAATAATCAATAAACTTTTGACTTAAGAAGACAAAAAGTAAATTATTTGCATTCAGTGCAATAAAATAGTGTATAATCAATGGTTTTAAGTAAATACTAAATTTAGACTGTGTAGTTTTATAACAAGACGGATATATTTATTCCTCGTGTTAAGAAACCCCTATCCGATTTTTGAGGGGCTTAGGACGCCTATATGAAATAGTATTTAAAATGTTAACAATGCTGGCTACTCAAAAAAAAAAACAATTTTGGATACAGTAGTAATTATCTGGTATGGTAATGTCGATAAATTTTATTACTGTCGAAAATTAGTTCCTAAAGAAAATATAATAACTTGTTCATACTGATGAGCTTAGTATCTTTACCAATAGAATATGTTTTTTTATATTTGTTGTCACGTAGTAGGGGTGAGTACTGGGTATTGTAAACAAATAACAGAAAGTCAACCAACCAAATTGTGATGGCAGTCACGCTAACGTGTATTGAATTATCTATACAGCTTCAAATGCAAATACTCTTTTTAACCGGATTTTTTAAGTATATTTATCATCATTATCATCATCAGGTCTTTTTAGTCTCCACTGCAGGAGTATGACCCTCTCTGTACTACCGGAGCCAATACTTGCCAGAGCAGACAGAGGATTTGGCCTACACTCTCCACGGGAAGACTAGGAGTGGTCCTATTCTACTCTGCCGGCTAAAATATTATAAAAAATAAAGTATTATGAAAATTATATGAAGTTTATTTATATTCCAATAAAATAGTTTACTTTGAAGTAAATGGCTACAGAGGAAGGGGAAGACGATGAAAGTAATAGAATAAGTCGGGATATAAGAGACAGGGGGTAAATGTAAATATGGGTCATTAACCATAGGAAGAAATGAAGAGAGTAGACCGCCGATCCCTAACAGGGATTTGGGGTCAGGTCTGCATGGAAAAGGCGAGGAAGGTGAGAATGATGATGATTTTAAGTATAACTTTGTCTTTCGTGTGGGATTAGTGGGAAAGAATATCATAGACACATAAAATATGAAGCATAACACAAGATACAAACCAAACACAGCCTGATTTTTAACCTCCTGACAATATTGAAATTATGGAATCAGAATAACTGTTAAATTAAAAAACCGGCCAAGTGCGAGTCGGACTCGCGCATGAAATGATCCGAAACATTTTTTTTTCTTTTACATAAATAAATTAAATAAAAATAGATTTATAGACATGTATCTCACATAAAGTACAAGTATAACATATTATTTTCGCTGATTTCGACGGAGCCCCTGGTGGCAACTCCCACGAATCTACTGGCTCGATCATAAAAGACGCAACGAGGCGAGCAAACACCAGCCCACTAAGTAAATCTCACTACAGCCGCACCATGACACTTTACTTCAGTTATTCCATACTTTGTTCATAAACATGGGTATTTTTAAAAACAAATTACACCGATTTCATATTATTATTATTATTTTTTTTTTTTTAAAGATTTCATGTTATAAATCCATCTTCATCATCATCTCAGCCCGTCTTCCGCCCACTGCAGAGCATAGGCCTCTCTTCGTTTCCGCCATCCGTCTCGATCCTGTGCTGATCTCATCCAGGAGCGACCCGCGATTATAAGTCTACTAGAAACAATTTGCAAAACAATCTAAAACAAAATGTAACCAAAAATTTAAGCCAAATTTCAAGATTCTAAGGTTACGGAAAGTATTTGCTTTTGATTCCCTTGCGAATGTCAAAACATTTGCGGAATTAGCGGTTGTATCTTTTGATTGCGTTGGCTTAGAAGTTTGATTTTTTCACAGCTCCAAGGGACAGTAGACTTGAGTATTTGATATGAATTTCAGCTTGACACCTCCTCGCGTTCCTGAGAAAAAGAGTCTTGACAGACAGACCTACGGACAACAAAGTGATTCTATAGGGATTCCGTTTTTTCTATTTGAAGTATGGAACCCAAAAAAATATTAGAAAATAGTAAAAAAACAATAGATTATAAGAATTTTTTAAGCATTCTTAGTACGTATTTTTTTGTTTCCAACTCTTAATTTTTTATAATAATAATAATAATCTTTTACAACAGATAGAGATGAGTGGCGTACAAGAGGGGAGGCCTTTGCCCAGCAGTGGGGAACAATAGGCTAAATGAAAAAAATAAATATAAAAATATTAAGTCTTTTACATTTTTTTCATAATCGCCAAATAGTTTTGCGCAGCTTAATAGCTTGCGCTGAACTCGCGTTCTTCGTTCGCGTGGCACACCCTTAATGAGAAGTACCTTCTAACAGTAAAACAAAGGAAAACCAGTCACCGTAAAGGCTTTTGTAATAAGTCGTGACTCTGAAAACGCGAGACATAAAGAGGTTCAATACCTATCATTTTAATTTGGCCGTATTGTATAGATCTGAGAACAATGGTATTTTACATTTCGAGCGAAAATATCGAAATGCGGAACAGGTTTATGCCTTCTGGATCACTACTTATTGCCCTAGATTTCAGTTCTTTACCTAAATAATAAAAAAAAAATTAAATAAAAAAATAATAATAAAATAAACTAAAAAAAATAGCCGTGTGGTATCCGGCAGAGTGGAATAGGACCACTCCAAGTCTTCCCGTGGATGTCGTAGAAGGCGACTTAGGAAATATAAGCTAAACAAAACTTATAAACATCTTATAGACCTCTCCAACCCGTCTGGCCAGCGTGGAGAGTGTAGGCCAAGTCCTCTGACTGCTCTGGTCAGGTATGGCCCTAGTAGTACAGAATGGGTCGTGCTCCCGTAGTGGAGACTAAAAAGGACCTGATGATGATCCTTACTAATATTATAAATGCGAAAGTGTTTGTTTATTTGTTTGTTTGTTCAGTTCAGTAGTTACAGTAAATACGCTTTCACGCCGTAACTACTGAACCGATCATTGTGAAATTTTGCATACAAGTTCAGTGAAGCACGGAGAAGGACATAGGCTACTTTTTATCCCGGGAAAAAGTACTATTCCCGAGGGATCGACATTAACGCGGGCGGAGAAGCGGGCAAAAGCTAGTGATAAAAATTAATAAAAAAAAAAATATAATTAAAAATAACTGCCATTACAGGCTTGAATCACCTGACTGTCTGATAATAAAGATGATTCCGTGCTTTGGAAGCCACGTTAAGCCGTTGGTCCCGGCTGCCATCTAGTAGTCGTTAAAGGAACCACGTCAGAGGCCGAAAGGCGGTCCCGAAGAACTCTGACACCAGGGTGTGCACGGTCGAAATGATGATTATTTAGGTACTTCAACAAATGACGACCGTGCGTACCCGATGCCATGCCATACCTGTGACCACCGGACAGACAGTTGAGGATGACATCCTGACTGATTGCTCGTTAAGTACATTAAAATACATGGAGAAATATTTATTGAATAAAGGATTTACATTTAAAATAATACTTATTAAAGAGAACTTAAATAGCCGAAACTAAAATAATCATAATAAAAAAGGACCTACCTAACAATATATATAGCGTGATTTTGAACCCTCTAGCTATATTGAAATCTGGGAATCAGAGTCCCTAATGGAATACAGGATTGTAAGAAAAAAAGGTAAAATATGAAAAAAATAATTTCACTTTTCATAGAAATTTGTCCAGCTGATCGGCGACTTTGTATGGGAAACCTAATTTTCTTTTTCGTTTTTCACCTTTTTTTCTTGCAATTCTGTGTTCCATTAGGGATACTGATTCCCAGATTTCAATATAGCTAGGGGGTTCAAAATCACGTTGTATATTTACAAATCGTACAGTCCCTCCAGGTGCTCACCTCTGGGCATCGTCCCCAAAAGGATGGTAGCATTACCTAATTGAATGGCATTTGCTGATACGCTGAGCTAGGTAGTTTCCAGCCTTTTGGTCACGAGATCATCATCATCAGGTCCTTTTTAGTCTCCACTACAGGAGCACGACCCTCTCTGTACTACTAGAGCCATACTTGGCCAGAGCAGCCAGTGGACTTGGCCTACACACTCCTCGCTGATCAGACGGGTTGGAGAGGTCTCACAGATGTTTATAAGCTTTGTTTAGCTTGTATTTCCTAAGTCGCCTTCTACGACATCCACGGGAAGACTTGAAGTGGTCCTATTCTACTCTGCCGGATACCACACGGCTAACACGGTCACGAGATACCTCTATTTAAATATTCAGTTAAAAGACGAACAAACTTCCACATTAAATCCCAGGCCATCTCATCAAAAATATAATTAAGCAGTAATTCTTCCAATTTAACAGACCCGGATCACAAAACATGGCGTCTAATTAAAGGGAGATGTCGTTAATAACACTGAGGAATTTGTGTGACAATTTAGGGCTTTCCTTTGCATCTTAATTTGCTTTTAGTAATTAAATTAAATATAAATATATACGGACAAATCACACAGATTGAGCTAGCCCCAAGGTAAGTTCGAGACTTGTGTTATGGGATACTAACTCAACGATACTATATTTTATAACAAATACATATATAGATAAATATCCAAGACCCAGGCCAATCTGAAAAAAGATCATTTTACATCTTTACCTGGCCGGGGATCGAACCCGGGCACTCCGTGTCGCAGGCTGGCGTGTTAACCACTGCGCCACGGAGCTGTCTATTATTTATTCCCTACCCATTATTTTTAACCTATAATAATTATTTTTACCCTACCCAGAAGGAGGGTAATGTTTTATACAGGGTTATAGTTAACTAACGCAAAACATGCTAAAGATGACTTAGGACTCATCTACATCATGACTAATTACGTTTGTTCTATGACTTTTATCTAAACGCAATGCATGGTCGATTGACCGTGACACCTACTCGAAATGAATGAATCTAAACGCAATACATAGTAAGATTTTACATTAGATTTTATGTAGATTCTATCAAACGTTAAGCGAGTGCCTCGCGAACGAAAAACGTCTCTACTGCGCAGGCCATTAGGCTGCGCAGAACTATTCGGCGATTAGGAAAAAAGATGAAAAGTCTTAATATTTTTATATTTATATCTTTATAAAAAGAAATAAGAAAGGGGGCGACCTCCGAGACGTGCATATAAATATTGTCATGTGATAATTATTGTTTTAGACGTTTTATTTATTTATATTTATTTCGAGTAGGTGTCACGGTCAATCAACCATGCACACCCTGGTGTCAGAGTTCTTCGGAACCGCCTCTCGGCCTCTGACGTAGTTCCTAATAACTGAATATTTAAATAGAGGTATCTCGTGACCGTGTTAGCCGTGTGGTATCCGGCAGAGTAGAATAGGACCACTTCAAGTCTTCCCGTGGATGTCGTATAAGGCGACTTAGGAAATACAAGCTAAACAAAGCTTATAAACATCTGTGAGACCTCTCCAACCCGTCTGATCAGCGAGGAGTGTGTAGGCCAAGTCCACTGGCTGCTCTGGCCAAGTATGGCTCTAGTAGTACAGACAACCAGATGGCAGCCGGGACCACCGGCTTAACGTGCCTTCCGAAGCATTTTAGACGTAAAAATTACAAAATTTTCGATGAAAAATGCTTTTAGATATCATACCGTATAATATCATTTTTAAATTTCATATGTATCTATTTCAAATTGCAACAAGGGGTGATCTTGTTCAAGGATTGATCTTAATTATACAAATACCTTTGATGTATTTAATTAAGTCAGCGCATAGTACTAGTGATTTAAAAACACGTAAATTTTCACAATTTCATGCAGTACCGTCTTAAGAGCCCGCCATATGCCAGGCGGCGTGGCGGTACAAACGCGGATGGTCTAAACGCGTTGGCTACTTTGGATATTTTCGTTTTTTAGGAATATTCAAGGGTTATTCGAAAAAGAAAAACATATGATGGCTGCCTTATCTGTAATGCAATAAAAATCAAAAGTTTCAAGGTTCATTTTAATGTATTTGGTGAATAATGCTATATACCGAGTAAATTAGACGTGATTTGGAGGCAACTTTGCAATTTTTTTCTATCGAGAAATATTAACGCAATCGTGTTTTTGAGTCATATAGTTACCAGAGTTAGTCCTGAACTCTGCTGCATTTTTATTTCAACTTGAGTATTTAACTATTATTGATATTACAGTCAATCATGCAAAGCAGTGTGAGGTAGTACGGGCCCTTAAGCAAGAAACTAACAGATGCAGTGCGGCGCGCCTCCGCCGCACTGCATCTGTTAGCTGTTAGTTTCTTGCTTTAAGTCTATGTTTAATTCTACTGTAGCCGCCGGCCGCGAGCCATGAGAGCATAGGCACAGAATTAATATAAGTACGCATAGGTACCTACTATTATTACCTCGTAGCGCTGATTGTCATAGAACAAATAAGTCACCTTTAGGAAGTTATGCGTTAGATACCATTCACCCTTTATAATATATAACGCGTGTATGTGTGTAAGTATGTCTGTTTTATTGTCATTCTGTAGCCTAAACGGCCGACGGATGACCGATTTCGAAGAATGAGATATCATTAGGTTCGTATTCTTCCCCGGAGTGTCATAGGCTATGTGACGTTAGCAAAAATACCATATGGCGGACGTAAACTGTAAAATACATTTTACCTCCGATATTCCCACGAAAGGGTGACTCATCATCATCAGGCCTTTTTAATCTCCACTGCAGGAGCATGACCCTCTCTGTACTACCGGAGCCATACTTGGCCAGAGCAGACAGAGGATTTGGCCTACACTCTCCTCGCATGCCAGACGGGTTGGAGAGGTCTCATTGATGTTTATGTGCATTCACCATCTAAGATTAATCTTCTGCTTCATCCTTACTAATATTATAAATGCGAAAGTGAGTTTGTTTGTTTGTTTGTTTGTTACGCTTTCACGCCGTAACTACTGAACCGATCATCATGAAATTTTGCATACAAGTTCTCTGGAAGGCGGAGAAGGACATAGGCTACCTTTTATCCCGGGAAAAAGTACTTTTCCCGAGGGATCGATTTGAGCCGCGGGCGAAAGGTAGTGTCTAATAAATCAATTGGCAAATAATAATAATACAATAGCAAGATCTAAAAGTGTAAAGCCTAAATGCAAATTCTGGAAGCCATAATATAAAGAAAGAAAGAAAAGAAAGAAAAATTGTTTATTAGCGTCAAATATCATTTTAAGATATAACATTTTTGTAGATTAAGTATTCTAAACATAACGCTAAACCAATGTCCACTCAGCATGAGTTTAGGCATCTTGCAATACCCCGACGCTGGTCTTCCGGAGACACCGGCCAATCGAGGAGTACTACTGCGCACTGCATCGACACGCCGAACCGTGCATATAATAATTTAACAATTATGAATTCAACATATACTTAGATAAAAATGGTGATTAATTAAACGGTAAAAATGTAAATATATTGTTTTTTAAAGATGGTTTGCAGTAGGGATTTACTGAACAGAATGCTCAAGAAAAAGAAGAAAGGAAATTGAGTAAATTATACCTATTTAGTAAACTTTAAATTATATCTATACAACACAGCACAAGTTAAGTTAATTTCTGCATATTCAAAAGATATTCCTTATATTTAAATTTAAAAGATTTGACATGACCTTATCTTAATTACAAGAGAAAACGACATTAACAAAGGATTCGCGCGATATTATAAACCTTTAATTTACATCTTAATCAGGCCTTACATTTCGTGTACAGCGTTGATGAACTGTTAAGCCCTCGTAATTATTATGCAAATGAGTATTGTAAACTGGCTCGTATATGCACAATAAAACTGCCTTCTTGCTCCAATCACTTTATTCCTTGTCCTAATTTTTAATCTTATTTTTCTCACGAAACGACCGTTACGACTTCACTACACTGAATGACCCAACTCGCCGTCGTTCACCTCCCCACACCACCGATAGTGTTGCCAGATGTCGAAAATCAATTGAGAGATATTATTAAAAATGTTTTCGATATTTATAAACTATAAAAATAATCGAACATATAAATAATTATAATTAGTTAAAATAAAGGTCGGCTTACACTCGTCCGTCCTGACGACGTGTATGTCCCCATACACGATACTATGTTTAAATCTTACACTCGGCAGTTTGAGTCATTCAGCAAAATGTATGATCACATTTATTTCTATTCGATCTTAAAATTAAGTTTTTGCTTGTTCCAACCCTATCCGGCCCACTCGAGTAAAAGAACAAGCAAGAAACTCTCGATGGGGTTTACTTTTCTCGCGACTATGTGATCTTTTGATGTTTTACACACAAGCTCAATTATAATTATAATAACAATCAGTAAACTGTTGTAACTTAACTTGTTAACATTTGTAACTTAAATACATTTCTCATATAAATAAGTGATATAAATAAACAAAAAAAATAAGCATTTGAAATAATAGAACATAAATAACATTATTTTCAACACATTGTACACAAGTTCATCAGGAAAACAAAAACTAAGCTCTGCATCAGATTACATGAATAAGATCTCTCGTTAATTTTCATGATCATAATTTGTACTCAAATATAGCGATGTCAGTTCACGCACTCGCTTACTCACATAGTATCGCGCCTGACCCTCGCTTTCCAAGATTTCAATCATGTATATAACAAAACTTGACGATGCCTGGTCGCGTACTCGCTCGCTCACGAAGTCCCGCGCCAGACTCTCGCCCTCTAAGACTTAAAAGCATGACGACGCCTGGTCACGTGCTCGCTCGCTCACGAAGCCCCGCGCCAGACCCTCGCCCTCTAAGATTTAAAAGCATGACGATGCCCGGTCACGTGCTCGCTCGCTCACGAAGCCCCGCGCCGGGCCCTCGCCCCTCGAAACTGATCATGTATATGACGGTGCCAGGTCACGCACTCGCTCGCTCACGAAGTCTCGCGCCTGACACTCGCCCTCTAAGACTTAATTTAAAGATTGGGTCTCGAACTCGCTCGCTCGCCTAGTCTCGAGACCAACCATCTCTCAGAACCTGATGAGGCCAAGCCACGAACCCGCTCGCTCACGAAGTCTCGTTGCTTGGCCTGGAACAATAAATAATCTTAATAGCATACACATCATAACGGCTTATATCACGACATATATTTGTCACACTAGGATAATGATACACAAATTAGGTCTCTATAATTAGATATTGTCATCCAATATAACTTCATCCTCACTCACATCATTCATGGTCTCAATGCCATCATCATCTAGCTCTAGTGAAGATATATGAATCCAAGGCTTCAGTCTATCCGACGCCACAGTAGTTTTACGTCTCTTTTTTGTCCCCGCAAAACCCGGAATAGGAGCCACCTTATACCGATCATTGCCCAAAACCCTGATTACTTTAAATGGGCCTTCGTAAGAAGGCAAAAGTTTCGTACTTTTTCCGTCGTTTTGGAAAGCAGTCTTTAGGATTTTCACTAGATCCCCCTTACTGTACTGTCTAGCGGGTTTTCGTCCTTTGTCATAGTAACGCTTTTGTTTTTCTTGCTCCTTATCAATCCTGACCTTAACCTCCTTATGCATGGATGAGAGATCGCATGATTTACGGGTGAGATCCGTAATTTCATTGAGTGCAGAGTTACATTCACTATTCATGACTGTGCCAAACATGACCTCCGAAGGAGTCTTCCCTATTGTTTTCTGCAGCGTATTATTGAGACCCCATTGAATTTTACCCAATTTATTGTCCCAGTCCCTTTCATGGTCTCTACAGTTTTGCGCAGTGAGCGAGTCCAGAATCGTTCTATTATATCGTTCCACTTGACCGTTGGATCTTGGACTCGCCACTGCATTTAGCACGTGTTTAATGCCTCTGTCCAGGCAGAATTTCCTAAAGGCATGTGAAGTAAAGCAACTTCCACGATCACTAATGATTCGGTCAGGGTTTCTGAACGTATTGAAAATATCCTCCAGGGTTTTGATTACATTTTGAGCATTAGTATTTCTTACGGCTTTAATGAAAACAAATTTGGTGAAGGAATCAACAGTTACCAGTATGTGTGTGTGTCCCCTTTTTGACTTCACAAAAGGGCCAAGGTGGTCGGTGTGCAAGGTATGAAATGGGTTTTCTACTTTATTTATAGGATGCAATAGTCCTTCACGATTGTTGGTCTTTTTCGAATACGCACAATCTATACAAGAGTTAGTATATTTTTTTACAAAGCGGGACATCTTAGAAAACCAATATGATTTCTTTATGCGATCTAAAGTTTTCTCGTAACCGACATGACCTATATCGTCATGATTCATTTTACAGACCTGCCACCTTGCCCCCTTTGGTACTACCCATCTTATGTTAGTTTTGTCCCCGTCAAGATACCTAAATAGTTTATTATCTTTGATAAGGTAATTTTCTTTGATATAGTCAAGCCCTTTTGAGTCCATATCACTGTTAAGAATGCTTCGGATTCTGACAAGTTCCGAATCACCTAACTGAAGAGTTAAAAGCCAATCCTCGTCACTGATGGCCAAAACGACTGAGAACTGGTCTGAATCATGGCACTCAAAACTCTCAACCGGATTTCGTGACAACGCATCTGCGTGAGCCATTTTTGAACCTGCTCTGTACTCTACTGAACAATTAAATTCTTGTAATGCAAGCCACCATCGAGCTATTCGAGGTATGAGGTCACGTTTCTGAAATGTGGAGCGTAGTGCACTACAGTCTGTGATGATTTTGAACTCCCTACCCAATAAATACACTCTGAACTTTTTTAACGCGCAGACAACCGCCAGAGTCTCAAGCTCATAAGAGTGAAAGTTCTTTTCTTCTGGAGTTGTCTGGCGACTATAATACACCACCGGTTTAAGGGGATCTGAGCTACCTTGGGGACGCTGCAAAAGTATGCCGCCTATCCCAAGTCTACTTGCATCCGTGTGTAGCTCGGTTTCTGCCGTGTGGTCATAAATAGCAAGAATTGGTCTACTAACTAACTTTGATTTAAGTAATTCGAAAGCCTGCATCTGAGTCTCGCCCCATTCCCACTTAACATCCTTTTTCAGTAGTTTTGTGAGGGGTGAGGCCAATTCAGCGAAACCCTGGATGAATTTTCTGAAATAACTCACGAGTCCGATGAATTGTCTCACAGTGTGAACATTATTTGGTTGGGGAAATTTTGAGACGCTTTGTATTTTTGACTCACCCGGACGCATACCTGCCGAACTAATTTCATAACCCAAATACTCTATTTGATTTTGTAAGAAACTACACTTCGACAGATTTAATTTGAGTTTAGCCCCGTCTAGAAGCTGCAAAACTTCTTCTAATCTGGCGAGAACCTCGTCAGCGCTTTTTCCATATATTAGAACATCGTCTATGTACACTGTGGCTTTATTAAATCGCAATGGACCCAAAATGCTGTTCATCATCCTCTGAAACACTGCAGGAGCGTTTGCCAATCCAAACGGGACACGATTAAACTCATATAATCCGTCAGGAGTGACAAACGCCGTCAAGTGTTTATGCTGTTCAGCAATTGGGACCTGATAGTAGCCTGACATCAGGTCTAAAGTGATGAACCAGGCCTGCCCCGCTAGTCGACTTATTTCATCATCGATGATGGGCATTGGATATCTCTCTTTTATAGTTACCGAGTTTAACATTCTATAATCAATGCATAGACGTACTTTCCCATCCTTCTTTTGCACCAATATGATAGGGCTGGCATAGTTCGACACTGATTCCCTTATAACACCGGCTTGCAGCATGTCATCCACAATAGTTCGAACCTTTTCTCGTTCGTGATGTGAGAGCCTATACGGCCGGTATACAACCGGGCGATCACTATTTAATTCAATTGTCATTTGGGTTACATCAGTACAACCCAACTCGGACAGCTCAAAGGCAAAACAGTGTCTGTACTGCTTAAGAATGTTGATAAGCCTATCTTTATGTTCCTGAGATGCCGACATTCCTAAATGAAGCTGGCTTTCGTCAATTGCATTCACAGAATCACCTTCATCTCGGTTACACGTTGACCTTATAGTTTCTACACTTTTGACAGATTCTATTCTTTCGGCTCGAGAGAAAATGAAGTTTTCCTGTATTACGCGTGGCATTGAACAAGGTGTTAAAGCAACATATAAAAGACCTGCTTCTACTGTATATATCCCGCCAAGCACTACAAACTGATGATTGGGTTTTCCTATGACTTTTGTGTCTACTAAAATTTTTCCAGTATATATAAAATCCGTCGCCGCCTTAACGCTAGCCATACCGTACAGTCGATTATGTCCTATTATTTTTAGACTAATTTGCCTCCCATTAGTGTCATCGTAACAGTTTGAAGGTACTTCACTGCCTACGTCAAGGAATTGCAACTTGGTTGCATCTTTTAGAACAACGATATGCGGCTGTTCCGAGTATGTTTGTCCGACAAGCATTGGTCGGTCGAGCAAACTATCATCAACCACCTTGCAAACAACCGAAGCTGCTACCCCATCAATAGACAGCTCAAGCGTTACCGAGCCCAAGGATTGAACCAGTTCGTTTCCAAAACCTTTCATGGTTGAAGGCAATCCATCATGGAGGACACCTAACTTTTTCGAATTGGATTCTTTAACTAGGGTCACCTCACTCCCAAAGTCTATAAACGCCTCCATAGATACACCGTTAATAATGACCTCTTTGACATATTTATTATTTGGTTGCGTAGAAGTAATACACAAAGTCTTAGATATTGCGGATGTCTTTGTTAACTGGTCTTCCGATCTCGCATTACAAACATCACTCTTGTGTCCTATTTTGTTACAAAAGTTACATTTTATTATCGGTTTGGAGCACTTTATGTATGTATGCCCCCTTTCCTTACAGTTGTAACAAAATAACCCTGTGTTATGACTATTGGGTTTACGAAAAGCCTTGTTTTCAGCCGTACTAGAATCCTCGGTAACCACTTTATTTTTCACGTTGTATGGTGGATATGAATGATGATTGTTACTCAATAAGAATTGCAACAATTGATCAGGTTCAGAACACCGCAACGCTAGAGCACTCGATTTCATAGTTTTGTCAGTGAGGCCATGGATGATACAGTCAACAGCTCGTTTACCAGTGATCTCGCATTGATTGATTAGTGCAAACTTTTCATAAAAATAGTTCTCTATAGGCTCACCACACCCACTCCCACGCCCCAACACATCCTCCAGGGACCGGCCATAATTCTGCTCACAAGGAAAGGCCTTAAGAAGCTTTTCCCGCCACTCCGGCCATGCGAAAAGTATTGTACTTAGGCCTTGGTACCAAGCTCCGGCCAATCCCTGCAGTTTTTGCATAGAGAAATGCATAGCACCTCCGTCGTCCCAGCCGCACACCGAAGCACACTCGTTCACCTTTCCAAGCCACACATCCACACGTTGGCCTTTGACGGACGGGTCAAACTCCGGCAAAATATTTCCATAGACAAGTTCATTATCGGAACGTGCATTCGGCTCCGACGACTGAGACGTCGAACCGCTTTTAACAGATTGCAACACCTTAATAATATCTTTCGAAGCAAATAATGGACCACATGACCCTGAACGACGCCCAGAACAGGCGCCGTGACTCCGTCGTTCTCCACGGCGACGTTGCTCGCGGTCCACCTGCTGACTACGTTGACTGCTGCGCTCTGTGCGGGCCTCCAAGTCACGTTCTTCCTGTAGGGCTCGTTCCAATCGTCGAAGACGCTCTCGTTTCCGCTTCAAGTCTTCTTCTCGTAACCGCAGGCTGCCACCCTGCCGTGTTCTAATGCCACTATGGCGACTGCGTGGCCGGCTCAGCCTCGCGTTGCTATGCTCGCTTCTAGAAGACTCCCTTCGACGCGGCCCGGTCACATCGCCTTCCAGTGCTCTAGAGATCTGCCGCTCTCGAGTGGGGCTCCGGGACCGACCACGACTGCGGCTTGGGGTTCTTAATCGATGGCGATCAATGCCGTTACAACGCTGTGTTTCTTCCATTGAACCTCGACAAAGAAAAAGAACGAACAAAGTTATTTTCTACATTTTTTTTTTTTTTAAGAAATAAGGGAAGAAAATAGGAATGCTCACAAGAATGTCACTATTTAAATAGTCTTATTTTACCTTTATTTTTAAAAATAACTATCAGATTGATGAGATAATATCAGATTTTTATCAGAACATGTGTGATTTATCTATTATTTTATATGTAGGGTAGATTTTTCAATGCATTTATCACAAAATATATATGGAAACAAGTAAGTAAGGGACCTATCAAAATAAAATGCTTGAATAAATCACGAAATTTTATCGGATTATTGTGCTAACTTTGGATTAAGGTTTCTCAAATTGTTAACAAGATTATGAAATATAAATATGAAGTATACTTACACGTTCTATCCCACTTCTGAGATGTAAACTGGCTCGTATATGCACAATAAAACTGCCTTCTTGCTCCAATCACTTTATTCCTTGTCCTAATTTTTAATCTTATTTTTCTCACGAAACGACCGTTACGACTTCACTACACTGAATGACCCAACTCGCCGTCGTTCACCTCCCCACACCACCGATAGTGTTGCCAGATGTCGAAAATCAATTGAGAGATATTATTAAAAATGTTTTCGATATTTATAAACTATAAAAATAATCGAACATATAAATAATTATAATTAGTTAAAATAAAGGTCGGCTTACAGTATTATCAAAATTCTGCTTTCAACAAGATCAGTCATTTTTGGCAATTTTTGTACCACCCTCCCCTTAAATCTCAAGTGAGGTTGTTCTGTGCTGAATTCAGTTGGAAAGGCATTCTTTAATAATAATAATAGGTGGATTTAAAAAAACTAGTGGTCGCCTTGTCGTCAAGATTTGACCATAATTCATAAAAAAATTATTTGTGTGTCAAATACGTAGAATAAAGTAATATTTTTTATTGATTTTATGTATTTTGTTTTGCATAATTTTAAAGATTAGCATTCTGCACACCTTCTTTATACCTATATTTTTTTATTTAAATTATTCATTTCATCACGAATCAGTGCGTTTTATAGCAAATGGGTGTTATTTAAACGGTAAGCAGAATATTCTTATTTTTTTTAGCAATATAATGTAAAATCCAAACTACCCATGAAATTAAAGAAAAAGGTCCTTGACTCTTGCATACTTCCTTCTCTCTCATATGCTTGTCAGACATGGATATATAACACCTTTACACAAAATAAAATACGATCATGTCAAAGATCAATGGAGCGGAGTATTCTAAATCTCAGAAAAATAGATAAAAAAAGGAGTACAGAGATCAGAAAAAGAACTAAAGTGATTGACGCCCTGACTTATTGCAAGAAACTCAAATGGAGATGGGCTGGCCACATAGCTCGTAGCACCGACAAAAGGTGGACAAAAACAGTAACAACTTGGAATGGGCCTCTAGGCAAAAGAAGAAGGGGCAAACCACTAGAGAGATGGATAGACGAAATCGACAAGATGGCTGGAAAAAATTGGACAGAAAAGGCAAAAGATAGAAAAGAATGGAAAAAAATGGAGGAGGCCTTAACTCACTGTGAGGTCCTTAATAAAAATTGATTATTAATAGAAATATATAAAAAGCATGCGTAATCTTACATTATATAATATGACATAATTTAATTTAATATATAATTTCATACTATGGATAACTTTACATATACTAAATTATATATAACTGATTCTAATAATAATAATATAATAATATATACTTATATTTATTTATTGTAATGTAAAATGAAAAATATAACAACATGACTATGTATATATTGAATTTATAAAATGACAAAAATGTAAACTTTAATTAATTTTATTAAGGAATAAATGAGGCTATTGAATTGAATTGAATTGAATGTAATCGGTCAGCTAAAATAGCTAGTTGGGCAGCAACTTATGACTACGACTAACGACTAGCTCCGTGGCGCAGCGGTCAACACGCCAGCCTGTGACACGGAGTGTCCGGGTTCGATCCCCGGCCAGGTCAAGATGGAAAATGATCTTTTTCAGATTGGCCTGGGTCTTGGATGTGTATCTATATATGTATTTGTTATCAAATATAGTATCGTTGAGTTAGTATCCCATAACACAAGTCTCGAACTTACTTTGGGGCTAACTCAATCTGTGTGATTTGTCCGTATATATTTATTATTATTATTAACTTATGGTCAGCAAAACTTCTTTTCTGCCCTCAGTCGTTCCGGGTGGTCATAAAAAAAAACTTGAACTTAACTTCTGGTGGTGGAAAGCCACAGCTTATCCAAATGTTTTCTCTATTGCCCCAATTGTAAAAACTTGCTATCCAAATAATTATTTAGCGGCCCAACTAATTAATTTCCATAGAAAATATATCTATTGCCTCATTGGAGAAGTAAAGTTCATTGTAAAAGCGATACAAATAAAACTCTACAATATATAAATATCCCTGCTTCTCAATGAATGAACACGTTCGACCTCACCCTACCCTCGTCACTTTTACAGCAATGTACATCTGAAGGTTGAAACAGAAGGCTTCACTTAGAAAAGGTTTTGTGAGATCGATAACAAGTCCTGCATATTAATTGATGTGAAAGTTTGTGTGTTTGGACGTTAAATTCACATTTTTAGGGTTACGTACCCAAAAGCAAAAAAACGGAACCTTTATAGGATCACTTTGTTATCCGTCTGTCTGTCTACAAAGGCCCTTTTTCTCAGGAACGCGTATCAAGCGTGGAGGTATCAAGCTTAAATTAATATCAAATACTCAGGTCTACTGTCCCTTAGAGCTGTGAAAAAATCAAACTACTAAGCCAACGCAATCAAAAGATACAGCCGTTTATGCAAATTTTTGACATTGGCAAGGGAATCAAAACCTACAGGCTACTTTCCATGAACTCAGAATCTTGAAATTTGATACGAAGCAACGTTTTATAGTATAGATAAAGAAAAAAATTGCGTAAAGCATAAATTTTTATGCATAAATATTTTTAAACTTAGTTCAGACTAGCTGTTGCCCGCGGCTCCGCCCGCGTTAATGTCGTTCCCTTGGGAACAGTAGAAATGATAAAAATTCCATACAAACCCCTGCCCCTTTGCTTTTTCCCCTTAAGGGGGAATTTAATACATTTCACCTGCATAGATCTTTAGCCCTTAATGAGGGGATTTTGCCCATTTCACCTACACAGATATTTTTTTATTGTAATGGAGAACTTCTTATTGTCATATTTCTAAGTAAATAAAAAAAATCCATACAAACTTTACCCCACCTATTCTACCCCTTCAAGGGGGAATTTCGACCATTATAACTACACAGATCTTTTTAATTGTAATGTAAACATATATACTTATTTTTATACTTCTATGTCCAGAAATGAGAAAATTTCCATACAATCCCCCACCATAAAAAAATAAAATTTTCCGCTTAAGGGATAAAGGGGGGGCCCTTTATCCCTTAAGGGGAAAATTTTGTACATTTTACCTATACAGATCTTTTTTAATTGTAACCTAGAACGTATATACTTATTTTCATACCTCTAAGTCTAGAAATGGAAAAATTCCATACAAACTTTACCCCCTATTTACCCCATCAAGGGAGAATGTTGTCTGGTTCACCTAAACAGATCTATTTAATTTTAATTGAGAACTTGCGTACCTACTTTCAAACTTCTAAGTCCAGAAATGAGAAAATTCCATAAAACTTCAACCCCTTTGATTTTCTAAAATTTCTTTCTTAGTGCTCATTTACATCATAAAAAGAATCTCTGTGCCAAATTTCAAGTTTCTGCGCACAGTAGTTTCGGCTGTGCGTTGATATATAAGTCAGGTTTGCCTTTGGCCCGCGGCTCCGCCCGCGTAAGTGTCGATTTCTCAGGAACAGTAGAATTACCCGGAATACATTAGTTTATGACTTTCAATGAAACAACTTTCAATTGAATAACTTCAAAAACGGAAAGTTTCATACTAACATTGCATTCCCGTTATATCCCCTTAAGGGATGATTTTTGAGAAAAATATTTTACTCGTGTTTCATGCCTTTTAGTAAAGAACCTTCATGCTGAATTTCATTCAACTAACTTCAAAAATGGCAAAGTTTCATGCTTACTTTGCACCCCTATTTTACCCCCTTAAGGGATGATTTTTGAGTAAAATATTTTACTCGTGTTTCATACCTTTCAGTAAAGAACCTTCATGCTGAATTTCATTCGAATAACTTCAAAAACGATAAAGTTTCATACTAACTTTGCAACCCGTTTTTCCCCCTAAGGAGATGAATTTCCAAAAATCCTTTCTTAGTGCTCCCCTACGTTATAAAAGGAACCCCTGTGCAAAATTTCAAGTTCCTAACCCTTATAGTTTAGGCCCTGCGTTGATATGTCAGTCAGTCAGTCAGCTTCTCCTTTTTTTTAGTATGGATTACTATTGACAGTATGGATAGGTATAATGCTGTCGTATAATGATGATGAATTGACTTTGGGTTTTAATTTTCTTATGTCACTTATTATTTTATTTTATTTTTGCTATATGTTTGCAGGCAAACTCATGCCTTGAGTTCATTCAAATGACTATAACTTTTTTATTAATGAACCGATTTTGATGAAACAAACTTTAAATGTTAAACTGAGTTAAAACAAAGCAATTGGTGAAAGTTTGAAGTAAATCGGTTCAGTATTATCGGAGATAATCGTGATCATACATACATACAGACAGACAGACAGACAGACAGACAAGAAATTCCAAAAAATTTTTTTTGCTTTCTGTTATTCTTTTTAAGTGTCCCTCTATCCATTTCAGTCAAAAATTCGAAATGTACAGACAAAATAATTTTACTGTTTTATTATATGTATAGATAATGTTACGGACGGAACCCTTATGCGCGAGTCTGACTTGCACTTGGCCGGCTTTTTTTAAGTAATAATAATCGATATGGTCTTGTGGAATTCGAGGTACCTTACTATAAGTCCACACCGGCACCAGTTCTCGAAAATGATCATGACACGCTCTACTGGGATCAATCTGTTATTACGGATAGGACTATTTTTGCCAATAAGCCATGCCTGACATCGTGCTGACAGATCGATCGACGCACCGGGAAATGCTCATCGATATCACTAGCCAGCATGACGAGAGCCTCGTTAAAGCCGAGATGGTCAAGCTCAGTAAGTACCTAGACTTGGTCCACGCGGTGACCGCTATGTGGGATGTGGATTCGACGATCATTGTCCCGATAGTTGTATCTGCAAACGGCCTTATAGCGAAGAGTCTCGACCAACACCTTAAGAGACTCTCGCTGGATGGCTGGATCAAGGGCCAGATACAGAAGGCATCATTCCTGGACACGTCACCCATAGTGAGGTTTCTTTCTCTGCAGCCTTAACCGCCAGTAGCTTGACCTTTGCTCATCATCATTTCGTGTAGGTGACACGGTCCATCGACCATACACACCCTGGTGTCGAGAGTTCTTCGGAACCGCTTCTCGGCCTCTGACGTGGTTCCTTTAACGACTACTAGATGGCAGCCGGGACCAACGGGTTAACGTGCCTTCCCAAGCACGGAATGATCTTTATTTTTAGACAATCTTGTGATTCTAACCTAACCTAACCTAACCAAACTGGAAACCACTAAAAAAGGTGGGAATCGAACCCACGACCACAGTCTACGGGCAAACGCCTTAACCACTGGACCACGGAGGCTGTCAAATTTCCTGAAGGGGTGATTCAGCCCGGCAATATGAACAACTTTTCTTACGGGATTAAAGCTGGGAATTTAAAAAAAAATTAAATTTCCAAACAAAAAAGTAAAAAAAATTGTTCCCAGGATTGGTCTCATAGGAAAAGTTGTTCTTTTGGACGAGCTGAATCATCCCTTCAAGGTTCGGACTGGGTTTTCTTTAAATATTGTATAATTGAAACTCAAAGACGATCAACATATTAGGTTAACAAAAAAGAAAACAATATAATTAGAGAGTGTGAACGTTACGTATTCAAATTAACCCTTTGACCGTGAACATCGGGTAAATCCTACTATTATATTTTTATCCGACGTTCGCGGTCATAGGGAATCAAATAAATCAGCTATACCACCAATTAACCTAACCTAAATCAAACGCAGACGAATCATCATAACAAATTGAATTTGGAATGCTGCCATTTTCAAAATCGGATTAGGTTAAAAAAATTACAACATAATTAGAGAGCGTTAACGTTACCTATATACGCATTTAAATTAATCAAATAATTCAGCTATGCTATACCACCAATTAACCTAACCTAAATCCACGCAGGCGAATCATCAAAACAGATAGAATTTGGAATGCCGCCATTTTCAAAATAGAATTTTGAATTTAAAAAGCCACGTTCCATGCAGGTTGTCGACGAGCTGTCAATTTCGAGTCCTTTGTTAGAGTAGAGTAGGATTTCATTGAATTATAACTGAGTTAGTAGCTAAAAAACCGGCCAAGTGCGAGTCGGACTCGCGCACGAACGGTTCCGTACCATTATCTATGAAAACGGCAAACAAATCATGCCTGTTGTATTGGAGCCACCCTTAAATATTAATTTTATTTCAATGTAATTATTTATTTTTAAAGTGAATAATATAACTTAATATTCTGTGAATATTTCAAGCGTCAACCTGTTGCCGTTATCAGTATCGAGCAAAAATATCACGTTTGTTGTATGGTAGCCCCCATAAATATTTATTTTATTCTGTTTTATAGTATTTTTTGTTATAGCGGCAAAATAATACATCGTCAGTGAGAATTTAGACTGTCTATCTATCACGGTTCACGAAATACAGCGTGGTGATGGACGGCCAAAAAGACAGACAGACAGCAGAGCTATATAAATAGGGTTCCGTTTTTACCCTTTGGGTACGAAAAGCTAAGGCCAAGAGCCAAGATAGGCCAAGCAATACACACGTCACTTCACACGCTAATTGTACAACTCCATACGGCCGTCAGGTTGGCTAACCTTTTTTGTAACAAATATTATGTCCCCGCCATTACAAAAAAAGAACAGTTCAGTAAAGAATTTCCATACATGTTTTCTGTTCTATAGCAGCAAAGTTCCGCTTTCAGCTAGTTAATGTAGGGCAGTTATAGTAGTTGGATACATGCACTCCTGCACTTGATCTCATGGAGAGGTATGCCTGAAAAACAGCGTTAAGCTCGGACCGTATTCCGGGCTAACAAAAGCTGAGGCATTCCTTTGCCATACATTAAAAATCGACCTGGATATGTCCTCATTGTTTTAAACACCTTTTTGTAAAAGTGGATTTTTGTTTTGGCAATCATCATCATCATCAGGTCTTTGTAGTCTCCACTGCAGAAGCATGACCCTCTCTGTACTACCGGAGCCATACTTGGCCAGAGCAGATAGAGGGTTTGGCCTACACTCTCCTCACTGGCCAGACGGGTTGGGGAGGTCTCATTGATGTTTATGACCTTTGTTTAGCTTGTATTTCCTAAGTCGTCTCTTACGACATCCATGGGAAGACTTGGAGTAGTCCTATTCTACTCTGCCGGAAACCACACGGCTGATGCCACACGATTTTGGCAATAAATGACTTTTACATTTCCATTTTATTTTTAAAAATTATTTTTTAATGAACAGTTCTTATCACGGAAGGAGATGAAAAGCAGAATGCGATTTCATGGGACACGAGAGTAACATAATAATTTTACTTCGGGCAACATACTTTGAAAGAATTATAGACCCCTTCGGTCCACTCTGGATTCAGAATAAAACTCTCACCTAAAAAGCATTATGGTAGGCGTCACAATTTACTATTAATTCGAGACTGTGGATTTTTTGTAAAACTTCCTGAATAGAAATTTAAGGTTCGTGTTAATGTACTTAAGTTTTATCCTTGGGAAATATTATATTCATTCTGTACCTTGACCTGACCGACCCCATAATAATAATCCATCTATTTCAACCTTTCTATACGTGTAGCTTTGACATTACGTAGAAGTGACAAGGGTTGCGTCTGGTCAATCGTGACTATTCATAGGCATAAAGGCGTATACATACCTATTTATGTTCTGCCTCTTCAAGTCTAGTTTTATGAAAAAAATATGCAGCAACGATATTTTTATCCGATTAAAGAGAGATTGGGATGGTATGTACTTTTTGCGAAGAGAAGAGAGCCATATAGCGAGCTCCGTGGCGCAGTGGTCAGCACGCCAGCCTGCGACACGAAGGTCAGGTTAAGATTGAAAATAATCTTTTCCAGATTGACGTGGGTCTTGGATGTTTATCTATATATGTATTTCTTATAAAATATAGTATCGTTGAGTTCTTCTTCTTTTCGAATCAAAATGGTTATACTTAGTTGAAACTTTTTCTTATATAGTCTTTGACCAGTAGGTGGCCACAGCGACTCCTTGTATCGTTGAGTTAGTATCCCAGAACACAAGTCTTGAACTTACTTTGGGGCTAGCTCAATCTGTGTGATTTGTCCGTATATATTTATATATCTAGGAAGGTATTGGATATGAAAGTAACTGGAAATCAGAGTAGAGGGAAGCCAAAGAAAAGATGGATGGAGTGTGTGACGGAGAATATGGGGAAAAAGAAGGTTACAAAAGAAATGACTCAAATAAGAGCTAAATATAAATAATCCTTGCCCTTACTTCCTTACTAATATTATAAATGCGGTGAGTTTGTTTGTTTGCTTGTTTGTAACGCTTTCACTCCGTAACTACTGAACCGATCATCATGAAATTTTAAATACAATTTCTCTGAAGTACGGAGAAGGACATAGGCTACCTATTCCCGAGGAATCGACATTGACGCGGGCGGAGCCGCAGACGAAAGCTAGTCTTTCATATAAAGACTTTATTCATACTACTGAATCTTTTAAACTAATATTTGAGGAATCATGTTAATAGGCGATACAGCTAGCAACCCATCACTATTTCGATTTCGCTTTCCAACTAACGAAAAATGGATTGAAGAAATGGTTACTTGACAGATGTTTCTATGACATGAAACAATTTTGGACGATGAGATAGGCATCATTTGTAATATTGTTTAAAATATTTATAGCTGACATTATTTTCCATTTTAAGGTTTTATGGCCAAGAAATGTGTAGTTAAGTTAAAAATAATTCAATTAATAAGATGAAACATTTGTTAGTTATAATTAAATAAGGCATCATGTTATTAGGCATAAAACATAAATATTTACATGCCATCTTGATGGCGAGACATGCTGGACCTTGTTTTTGTTTGTCACAATTTAACCACGTTTCATGTAAATTTATAAATCATAAATAATAAATACTTTTATTTCATTTCGTTTAATTTCGTTTCATTTCGTTTCATTTCGTTTCATTTCGTTTCATTTCGTTTCATTTCGTTTCATTTCGTTTCATTTCGTTTCATTTCGTTTCATTTCGTTTCATTTCATTTCGTTTCATTTCGTTTTGTTTCATTTCATTTCATTTCAATGCCAAGCAACATGCTAAATGTTGCCTTCACGTCTTATATTTTAGGCTCCGTAAGGTAAAATCCCACTACACTGACAAAGGACATCAAATTGTCAGCTCAGGTCGTCACCCTGCAATGAAAAATGGCATTTTAAATTTAGAATTCCATTCTGCTAATGGCTGTACCCAAATTCAATTTGTATTAATAATTTGATTCGACTGCGTTGGTTTTAGGTTTCATTGTTAGGTTAATTGGTGGCAAAGTTGAGTTATTATATTAATTTTAATTATACCCATTGTAAACATTGTCTAAAACCTCAAATTATTAGACGTACTTGATATATTGGGATCAAATATTTGTTATTGAAACTACCAAACATACAAACTTAATTTAGTAAAAAGATTAAGAGATTTACTTGCCAAAAACAAAAGACCCACATAATAGATAGTTTGATCGGCTGATCGGACAATTTAATTTCAGTTTTAATTTTTTTTACACTGTAATTATGTTGGATGTGAATTGGTATTTATTTGGAAATTTTCTTTAGCTGGTTATTATAGCTAAGCTATAGTCATTGTTGCCCGACTACAACGAAGCCAAAATGAAGAGTTGTGTTAACTAAAATACTAAGCAAGTCGGGTACAAATAATAAAAAAAAAAAGAAAAAAAAAGAAAATCAACTAGTTGCACTCCGGGAGTGCGAGCAGAAGTAAAAACTCCGCGCAGTAGAAAGAGGGATATAACTTCCTCTCCTACGCCGCGCCGGCGGTCTCAGGTCACGTGTCAGTCTTACGAATTTTTGATCAGGTCACGTGTCCTGACGCGAGTTTAACATTTTTTACACATCCCAAGAAGTGCAAAACGCCGCTAAAGAAGTTTTCACTTCAAAAAAGTCTTATTTGCTGATATGTACATCTCAATCTCAAAAACTACAGAACCGTTTTAGATACTTAAGTTCCTTTCATCATCATCACGTTTATTTAGTCTCCACTACAGGAGCACGACCCTCTTTGTACTACTAAAGCCATACTTGGCCAGAGCAGCCAGAGGACTTGGCCAGGCCAAGTCCTTTTCAACTTTTGTGTTGGATGCTTTACACAGATCATCATCATCATCAGGCCCTTTTTAGTCTCCACTACCGGAGCACGACCCTCTCTGTACTACTAGGGCCATACTTGGCCAGAGCAGCCAGAGGACTTGGCCTACACTCTCCACGCTGGCCAGACGGATTGAAGAGGTCTCACAGATGTTTATAAGCTTTGTTAAGCTTGTATTTCCTAAGTCACCTTCTACGACATCCACGGCAAGACTAGGAGTGGTCCTATTCTACTCTCCCGGAAACCAAAGTATATTTATTTATTTACTTCTTACAGCTATCATTAAAGGATTTGGTACCTAATGCGATAGTGTAGCTATATATATACGTTCACCAAATGATATGTAACGTATCTTATGATTAATAAATGATATTTGACTTTGACTTGACTTGACTATATATGTTTATGTATATATATGTATACATATCCACGGGACCAAGTCTTCCCGTGAATGTCGTAAAAGGCGAGTTAGGATAGAGGTCCTATTCTACTCTGCCAGGTACCACATGGCGATTTACAATTAGTTCCTTTACTAATTATTCTTCTTATCGTTTCTGAGATATGCATGGTTAAACATACAAATATACACTTATTAAATTTGCCAAACATATTTAGAAGCTGACAAAGTTTAGACATAAATAAATAATAACTGTGCAATTCTGACAATTTTATTTAATTCCAATACGATTATTTCCAGTCAACAAATAGAAACGATATCATAAACATAATCCCATGCCGTAACTCCGAATAAATCCCACACGAATAGTAAGGCTTAACCGCTACGCAATTGAAAAAAATCGGCCAAGTGCGAGTCGGACTCGCGCACGTAGGGTTCCGTACCGTTATCTATAAAAACGGTAAAAAAATAATGTCTGTTGTATGGGAGCCCCTTTAATATTAACTGTATTTAATTATTTATTTTTAAATTGAATATATAATTAAATATTCTGTGAATATTTCAAGCGTCTACCTGTTGCCGTTATCAATAGACTAGCTACGTGGCGCAGCGGTCAACACGCCAGCCTGCGACATAGTGACCGGGTTCGATCCCCGGCCAGGTCAAGATGGAAAATGATCTTTTTCAGATTGGCCTGGGTCTTGGATGTGTATCTATATATGTATTTGTTATAAAATATAGTATCGTTGAGTTAGTATCCCATAACACAAGTCTCGAACTTTCTTTGGGGCTAGCTCAATCTATGTGATTTGTCCGTATATATTTATTTATTATTTATTTAATATCGAGCAAAAACTAGCAAAAAAATCACGTTTGTTGTATGGGAGCCCCCTTAAATATTTATTTTATTCTAGTTTTTAGTATTTGTTGTTATAGCGGCAACAGATATACATCATCTGTGAAAATTTCAACTGTCTAACTATCACGGTTCATGAGATACAGCCTGATGGCAGACGGACAGTCAGACAGTCAGACAGACAGACAAGACAGACAGACAGACGGACAGCAGAGCGAAATTAATAGGGTCCCGTTTTTACCCTGTGGGTACGGAACCCTAAAAATACGATCATTTTGCTGATATCATCTGTATTGTGATAGTTTCCAAAAAGTTACATAAAGATTATTTTTCTTTTGACGTCATAACGTGATATAAACATCTAGGTATATTGACTAGCTCCGTGGCGCAGCGGTCAACACGCCAGCCTGCGACACGGAGTGACCGGGTTCGATCCCCGGCCAGGTCAAGATGGAAAATTATCTTTTTCAGATTGGCCTGAGTCTTGGATGTGTATCTATATATGTATTTGTCATAAAATATAGTATCGTTGAGTTAGTATCCGACGTTTACAAGTGAATAAAAACCTACAGGGTACTTCCCAGGAACTCATAATCTTGAAATTTGGTACAAACATGGGATTAGAAAAACTATGGCAATAATGGAAGCATAACTCTCATACAACTAACGATTCAGTATCTCAAATCTTAACTCAAATCACAACGAAAAACTGACGCACTCAAAGACGAAGATAGTTTGCGATTGGCCGCGTCAAGGTCACGAGGCGGTAGTAGTAGTCACCAAGATTTCTATGAATGCTATGGTGTCAACATAGCGGAGGTAGGTAGACATCGCTCGCGACAGCAGCTCACCTCGTTCGCTATAATAAGTTACTCCAGTGTCACTTTTCCGTCTCTCCTTACGTTTTCTGCACCACTTTACTACACAATAAGTCATTTTTATCTTAAATCGTTAAGATTTCGCCAATGTTCACAAAAAATATGTCGTTAAATGCTTTTATCGAGGCGTCCTTCCGTCACGGAGTGCGTGGCAGACTAGTTCGCGAAAAGATATACTTTTTAAGCCCCGCTCGCTTTGATCTACTTTGCGTGGTGTCAGTTTTTGAGCGCAATGTTGCTTCCATAGTTTTTCTAATTCAATGGGTATGAAGCAACGTCTTATAGCACAGATAAAAGAAACATTGCGAAAAGCATTAATTTTGTATTACATCAAATAATAAAAATATTTTAATAATTTCAAAACCTTCGTGCGCGAGTCCGACTCGCACTTGGCCGGTTTTGCTTTTCTCCCAGACCAGCATAGAAGAACCCAGACCAGCATGCTATAATATAAATATTGTAAATGCAGTCTAAAGATATAATCCTTCTTCTGATGTAGTCGGGAAATGCCGTAGGACAAGCACGCTCGAATCAACCCGTCCGTGACAAAACAAGCGAACATAATCGATTACAGAACAACTCAGCCAAGAAATCAGACCGCTAGGGAATAAATTAAATCTAAAACGAATATTCGTAAATAATTTTTAATTCTTTATCTCCAGCTTTTTCTTGCTTTCTCCAGCTTTCCAAAATCCAGTCTAAGAGTTACGAGTAAGCGTGTTTCAAATTATTTTTACATAATTGGAAAACCGACCATTTTGGAAGAATAGCTGGGGATTCGATCAAATATAATGGTATATACACGATTCGCACTCGAAAAGTGGCACCGGCAAAACAGTGCACTAATCGAGTTTCGGAGCTGTTTTGTTCACAGTTTCAATAAACCGCGCTAGCACTTACACGTCCCGCGATGACGAAGGTACAGTGAAAAGATGCAAAAACTATGCATCAACACTTTAAAAAAAAGATGATGGAGTTATACTTTTAGTATGTACCGTTTTTGTCGTTGTTTGTGAGTATGCATGATATTTTTACTCGGGGACATTATTAAGGCTTCATTTTGTGTGAGACTGTGTATTTAACAATCGAAGGCTTGGGGTGTAGATCACAAAGATGATGTGTATTTTAAACCGAATTAAAAAGGACGATGTTTTTTGTATGTTTGCTCTCGCCCATCACCACCGTGACACTCATGTTGATTTTTCATAGAAAGTCACGTCCACCACTTTGCATTTTAAAACTGACGTCATTTTTGAGATCTAAGAGTACTTCCTAAAAAATCTATAGAACTACACCCATGCCCATTTTCTATGAGAAGTCACGTCCACTTAGTTTTAAAACTGGAAACCCCAAAATACCAAGGAAACGACACCCGTGTGGATTTTATGAAAAATCGCGTCCACCATCTTGAGTTTCAAATTCATTTTCATAATAAGTACATTATAGCTATCGCTATAATGTACTGAATCCATCCTTGAAATATTTTAGTAAGGTATATTCTTATTATTTAGTAAGGCAGCCGTGTGGTATCCGGCAGAGTAGAATAGGACCACTCCAAGTCTTCCCGTGGATGTCGTAGAAGGCGACTTAGGAAATACAAGCTAAAAAAAGCTTATAAACATCTGAGAGCCCTCTCCAACCCGTCTGGCAAGCGTGGAGAGTGTAGGCCAAGTTCTCTGGCTGCTCGGCCAAGTATGGCTCTAGTAGTACAGAGAGGTTCGAATGTCGAACTCCATGATGATGAAGGTAAATTCTATCTAATTGTTGTAAGTCGGTATACCTTGTATTGCGCACTAAGATCAATTTCGTAAGTTATTGTATTGAGGACCAACTTAATACATTAAAGAACTATATCTACTCATTAAATTAATATAATATAAATATATAGGGACAAAGCACACAGATTGAGCTAGCCCCAAAGTAAGTTCCAGACTTGTGTTATGGGATACTAACTCAACGATACTATATTTTATAACAAATACATATATAGATATACATCCAAGACCCAGGACAATCTGAAAAAGATCATTTTCCATCTTGACCTGGCTGGGGATCGAACCCGGTCACTCCGTGTCGCAGGCTGGCGTGTTGACCGCTGCGCCACGGAGCTAGTCGTCTTCGATTACACAGCTGCCGATACAATCTTTAATCGATTTGTGTATGCCTGCACATACTGAGTGGTGGGAAAGAGAGCGCGATATTTCGCTTCACCGCTGCCACATCCCGTCTTCACTTCCTGACTACAGCACGGAGGTTATCCCCTCCTCATTCTACATCCCCTTAATATACCACAATACCACGCATGACTGTCATCCTTATCCTTACTCCTTACTAATATTATAAATGCGAAAGTGAGTTTGTTTGTTTGTTACGCTTTCACGTCGTAACTACTGAACCGATCATAATGAAATTTTGCATACAAGTTCTCTGGAGTACGGAGAAGGACATAGGCTACCTTTTATCCCGGGAAAAATTACTATTCCCGAGGGATCGATATTGACGCGGGCAGAGTCGCGCGCGAAAGCTAGTAAATTTATATTTTGAAAAACTTCATTAAAATCTTTTAGTATAAAATTTTCATGTTAATATTATTTATAGTTTAAGAGAAAAGTCAAGATATAGGTAGAGGTCCTGGTCAGATATCTCTGACAGACTTACACTTTATCTTTTCTGCGAGTGTTAATCTATCAAATAGCTCCGTGGCGCAGCGGTCAACACGCCAGCCTGCGACACGGAGTGCCCGGGTTCGATCCCCGGCCAGGTCAAGATGGAAAATGATCTTTTTCAGATTGGCCTAGGTCTTGGATGTGTATCTATACCTATATGTATTTGTCATAAAATATAGTATCGTTGAGTTAGTATCCCATAACACAAGTCTCGAACTTACCTTGGGGCTAGCTCAATCTGTGTGATTTGTCCCTATATATTTATTTATCAAATTATCCATTCATCATAAGTACGAGTAGACTCACGATTAAATACGTCGTAAATCGTAATAAATCGTACTAAGCCTACTGAGCTTATTCGAACGATTATGTAATCGATATAAGCTTACGTTCAGTTGAGCGTAGGAGGCAGAAAGCCATGGACTTTTGTGGCCCAGTTTACAAGTACTAGCGGGTATACGTATGTAAAAATATATAAATAAATAAATATATACGGACAAATCACACAGATTGAGCTAGCCCCAAAGTAAGTTCGAGACTTGTGTTATGGGATACTAACTCAACGATACTATATTTTATAACAAATACATATATAGATAAACATCCAAGACCCAGGCCAATCTGAAAAATATCATTTTCCATCTTGACCTGGCCGGGGATCGAACTCGGTCACACCGTGTCGCAGGCTGGCGTGTTGACCGCTGCGCAACGGAGCTTGTCAAAAAAAATTTGCTAAATCGTCGTCACTTACCATCAGGTGAGATGGGAGACAAATGCTTACTTCAATAATTAGTAAAAAAATTGCTAGTATTTACCAAAATTATTGAAGTGAACAATAACAACGCCGTTAAAGTAACGGCGTTGTGAAATTTTTGGGACACGTGACCTGATCGAAAATTCGTAAGACGGACACGTGACATGAGACCGCCGTAAAGGCGAGTTTTCACTTCTGCTGGCACTCCCGGAGTGCAACCCGTTGTTTTTTTTATGTTTGTAACCGCATAACTCCATCATTTATGAACCGATTTGAAAAAAGAATTTCTTTGTTTGAAATGGTATGCTTTCACATTTGGTTCCATTTACATTTCATCAAAATCAGTTCAGTAGTTTGATTAAAGTCGGTTTTATATAAAAGATTACCAGATTTTTTTATGTGCCATAACAAACTCGTATCTCTCGGATATAGCAGAGTTGTGGTTTTTCAGTCTGTCATATATCGTTGGCTCACTATTACAAGGTTCTATGTTACATTTTTAGGTCACGTGTCCGTCTTATAAATTCTCGAGCAGGTCACGTGTCCACACGCTAGTTAAACATTTTTTACCCATCCCAAAAAGGGCACAACGCCGCTAAAGAAGTTGTCACTTCAAAAACTACAGCCGAATTGATAACCTCCTCCTTTTTCGGAGTCGGTTAAAAATCAATTCATACTGCATACCTCTTACCTGTCATTCAAAACCAATTTCAACCAAACGATTGTCACGGGAATTCATTCGCGCCGCAGAGGTCATTTACCTGAATGAAAAGTTTGAATTCAGAATTCCATTTTTAAAATGGCTGTATTTCAAATTCAATTCGTTTTGATGAGTTTAAATATTCTTTTATGTCTGTAGTCAGTTTGTCTCTTAGGAGATTATTTTACGGGTTTATTTTGGACGTGACAAAGTCTTACAAATCGATAAACGCTGGCTGTACGCACTGAAAAGCGTCACGTTCCGCGTGCAAGCGAAAGCGCGGTACAAGCGATAGAGAGGCACGATCGGCCCAAGCGTTCTGCTTGTGACGCATCTATCTATCTTCGGTAGTTATCACGTAAAATCATCGTCCCGGCTGCCATCTGGTAGTCGTTAAAGGAACCACGTCAGAGGCCGAGAGGCGGTTCCGAAGAACTCTGACACAAGGGTGTGCATGGTCGATTGACCATGACACCTACTCGAAATGATGATGAGGATATTTAATACCTTGCTAGAGCTTTTTACTTCCGAGCTCATTATGAGGGACTAAATGAAAGCTTTTTGTCCGATTCATGGTATTTAAGCCTAGTACCTACAAGACACGCTGTCTCATCCATGAGTACTAGGATTACAAAGTTATCTATATTATCCTAACTAATATTATAAATGCGAAAGTGAGTTTGTTTGTTTGTTTGTTGAAATTTTGCATACAAGTTCTCTGGAGTGCGGAGAAGGACATAGGCTACCTTTTATCCCGGGAAAAAGTACTATTCCCGAGGGATCGACATTGACGCGGGCGGAGCCGCGGGCGAAAGCTAGTTAATCCATTAAGCACAAACTTTGTAAGTACGGCGTTCATCAATTTGTAAGACGTAAAATTTTTATTCGAATTCCGAAGTTAACTAAAAAAGAAAAAATTGTCCATGTTGATCGGCTGAATTGCCCCTACAAGGCTATGTCGAGGGTATTGTTGCACCCGTTATTACATAAAACTAGCATTTGCCAGTGGTTCTACCCGCGTTAATGTAAATCCCTCAAGAACAGCACATTTTCCCGGGATGAAAGGTACCCATTATCCTTTCCCGCACCTCAAACTTCCTCTATATCAAATTTCATCGCAATTGTTGTAATAGTTGACTAGCGACCCACACCCCGGCTTCGCACCGGTACAATGTACATTACACACAGTACACCTTTCTCTTGAATCAATCTATCTATTTAAAAAAAACTGTATCAAAATCCGTTGCGTCTTTTTAAAGATATAAGCATATAAAGAAACAGACAGACAGCAGAAAGCGTGTGAAGCGTGAAGTAGTAACAAACAGACAAAGTTACTGTCTCATTAGTATGGATTTCGTTTGTCTTTAATCAGGAAACATAATAAGAGGGGTTAATTAAGTCATTAGAAGTTCATTCAAACAAAGTCTTTAGAAACAGAATGTACTTATCACATTTCTGGAACTTTCCACTTCCGAGCTCATTATCAGAGTGCTTCCCTTGTCCCTTTTTTGTTCGACCCTTGGAAAACCTGTTGTTCGCATATTTCGCACACTGTGTACAAATAAATAAATATATACGGAAAAATCACACAGACTGAGCTAGCCCCAAGGTAAGTTCGAGACTTGTGTTATGGGATACTAATTCAACGATACTATATTTTATAACAAATACATATATGGATAAACATCCAAGACCCAGGCCAATCTGAAAAAGATCATTTTCCATCTTGACCTGACCGGGGATCGAACCCGGGCACCCCGTGTCACAGGCTGGCGTGTTAACCACTGCGCCACGGAGCTCGCCAATGACACTATCCGTTGACCTCGTTACCCTAGTAGCTTTTTGGTAAATAGCATGATCTGAGATCACAAGTAAAGCTGAAAACTGGTGTTTCTAGTTTGATTAGGACATTGCAGGCTTGAATCACCTGATTGTCTGATAATAAAGGTGACTCCGTGCTTCGGAAGGCACGTTGAACCTGTGGTCTCGGCTGCCATCTGGTAGTCGTTAAAGGAACCACGTCAGAGGCCGAGAGGCGGTTCCGAAGAACTCCGACACCAGGGTGTGCATGGTCGATTGACCGTGACACCTACTCGAAATGATGATGATAAGTAAAGCTGGCAACGCACCTGTCACACCCAGGTGTTGCAGTTGTCCATGGGCAGTGATGATCACTTACCATCAGATGACCCGCTTGCTCATTTGCCGTCTATGTATGTCTATGAATATGAAAAGAACCCTTTCCACGACGCGCCCATATAGAACATCCACGATTTTTTTAAATATACTAGCTGCCCCGGCGAACTTCGTTTCGCCATAAGTTAAAAACTATCCTATCTCTCAAATTGGATCGAACTGCACATGGTGTGCGAATTTTATTATAATCGGTTAAGTGGTTTAGGAGTCCATTGAGGACAAACATTGTGACACGAGATTTATATATATTAAGATTTTAAATTCTTCCATGCTGGTCTGGGAGAAAAAGAAAAACGTAAAATGTGTCAGCAGCTACTCTTCCTCAAAGCCGATCGAGGGAATGGGCGAAAATCTGCGGAATCATGTGAATAGGCGATGCGGCTACCAACCCATCACTATTTTAATTCCGTTTTTCCATCTACACGCCCTCCAACATGCTAAATGTGGCCATAAGGTTATAAAACCTCAGCCTAGATCTATAAAGACCTAGGCTCTGTCTACCCCGCAAAGGAAAAAGACGTGATACTATTATATGCATATTTTAAAAGATGTAAAACATTTTTTTCTACTCATTCTCTATATAGCGTGTAAATTGACCCTGCCATAAATATGAACAACTTTTCCTACGGGACCAATGCCTGAAACTCAGAAAAGTTTCGGAATTTCCATACAAAAGAATTCTGCCATCCGGTCACTTTGTAAATTTTTCTGGGAGAAAAAAAAAACCGTAGAATGGGCCAGCTGCTTCTCTTCCAACGCAGACCGTAGAAGTCGGTCAAGGGAAGGGGCGAAAATGTAATGTATCATGACAAATAGGCTATGCGGCTAGCAATTCATCACTATTTTGATTCCGTTTTCCACCTTTACCACCAACACGCTAAACGTGGTCTTTCGGTTTTATGGCCTTAGGCTCTGTCTACCTTGTAAGGGATAAAGACGTGATAATGAGTATGATGTATGTATATTTTTTCAATGAATTTAAATTGGATTTTTTTATCTATTTATACTTTTTGTTTCAGGTACAATACACACGAGTAGATTGGTAAGCGTATAGGAACTCTACAATTCTTTTGAAGTGACAATCAAAATGTTGTACATTAATATTTTTTGAGTGTTATATTTTGCATTCACAATGCTATTTTGATATACTCTTACTGTTTACTGTAACTACTGAACCGATCATCATGAAATTTTGCATAGAAGTTCGCGTCAATGTCGATCTCTCGGGAATAGTTCCTTTCTCCCGGGATAAAAGGTGGCCCATGTCCTTCTCCGTACTCCAGAGAACTTGTATACAAAATTTCATAATGATCGGTTCAGTAGTTACGGCGTGAAAGCGTAACAAACAAACAAACTCACTTTCGCATTTATAATATTAGTAAGGATAAGGATAATAACGTTTTGATAATTAAAACACTTTGTTCCGTCGTAAAACAACAAATTCGCCGTATCTACACAAAGTAATTTTCATGCAACAACTGTCATATTTACCGCCAAAACAAAATGGCGGCAAAAAATTGTTGTATACCTCTAAGTTGGCCACCCTGTATAAGGTTGAATGACACGGTAAACAGCTTCATTGTATTTTCCACGTACTAGCAATCTTTCAAACGCAACTACAATCTAAAGAGTGCACTTTATTGCATTTTGAAATTTAGAAATGGATTTACGTACATTTATAATAGCATTTGTCCCTTACAGATAGAGTTTTTAGTCGTGGTAGACATAAAAAAGAAGTCTAAGGCCAAGATCCAAAGGCCGCGTTTAGTTGTTGTAATGGGTCGCCAGCCGCATCGCCTTTTGACATGACCTCTTAGATATTCGCCAATTACCTCAGCCAGCTTTTAGGGCCAAACCACACTTACAATTATAGTATGCGGATGCATCGATGCTGCATCACGTGTCGGTAGCGACTGCATCGCGTTTTGTAAAAGAAGTGCTCCCTTTGTCTGCCAAAGTCTCTAAATTAAGTTAGCTTAGTATCTGGTAGGAGAGATATCCAACAGCGTCTGTCATCCCGCTGTCAGAGCATCTTCCCCCTGGTCATGGTCTACCTTGGGTGACATGGAAGTCCTTGAACAGACTCCGGGCTCATGTCGACCGAAGCAAGGAGAACATGAATAGGTGGGGTTACAGCTCTGATATTTCTTATCCGTGTGGTGCTTCTCCTCAGACCATGGCACACCAGTTGTCTTGCCCTCCGTGTCCTACCACCTGCACATGCGAGGACTATACAATGCCACTGATAACGCTGTGTCAGTGGCAGATTTCTGGTCAACGCAAATATAATAGGCTAGTTTCATAAAAAATATAATTAGTCCGTCAGTAAGATATTCAAAAAATATTGGACACGTATTTTTTCTTTTATCGATTTAACAAAAAATTATAAATATATAGCCCTTTGAAATTACGTGTGACGTCATAGTTTGCTACAATTTTTAGCAAACTTTGACGTCACGAGCCCCCACTCCTGAACTTTGACGCGCTTTATCTTTATTATTAATTGTTTATTTGACAAAAGAAAAAATACGAGTCCTATATTTTTTGATTATCTAACTGACGGACTAATTGTTATGTTATTATTACGACCCAGGTAACTAGCCTATTCGCCCGAGTCGACACGATAAGAAGAAGATCGCGACTTAGGTCTTCACCAATTTTCCAATACCTTCGTATCGTATCATTTCCTATCTTGACCTTGAACTCCGTGCCTTGAACCTAGGACCCTGCGATACAAAGCCACAGGAATGAGTCACGGAGGTCGCCTAGAGGGCAAGTCTGTTTTTATCCAACAACATTAAAATTCGTACCGTCGCCTTCCAATTTGTGCGTCCGAACAGATGGTCCTTGAGACAATTTAGTGCTTAATCGAATTCCATCTCCAATTACTCAAGCAAGGACCCTCGCAAAAGGCCTAACGTTATTAACTGGAACTTATTTAGTCGTAATAATTCATTTAAAAAGCGATATAAATATTAAAATATTAAATATATACGGACATATCACACAGATTGAGCTAGCCCCAAAGTAAGCTCGAGACTTGTGTTATGGGATACTAACTCAACGATAACAAATACATATATTGATACACATTACACATCCAAGATCCAGGCCAATCTGAAAAAGTTCATTTTCCATCTTGACCTGGCCGGGGATCGAACCCGGTCACTCCGTGTCGCAGGCTGGCGTGTTGACCGCTGCGCCACGGAGCTAGTCAAGGATATGGAGACAAAAATCTATAAAAATAACTTTTAATTAAACAAGTTTTTTTTTTTTGCAAAACTTATTAGTATTTAAATAAAATCACTTTAAAACGGTATTCTTTAAAAGAAGTTCTTATAACACAAAAGACAACTGTCAACTTAGTCTACCTGCGACCATGAAAACTGTAAAGTTTTCGAAACGTTAGGGTAAAAATATTGTACCTAATAAATACGCGATAATGCCGTATTAAAGTGATTTTATTCAAATGTGTAACAATCGCGAAAACATCAGAAACAATTATAAAAATTACAGTATATTCCAAGACCAATCAAATGAGCCCAAACATGATTGGTGTACCTTATTTAGTTTAAGTTCTTATGGTCACCTTCCGACTCCATCATCAGACAGCGCAACGATTCTATTGTCACACGATACACATGCATAAATACATATAAACATACTAGCTTTCACCCGCGGCTCCGCCCGCGTCAATGTCGATCCCTCGGGAACAGTACTTTTTCCTAGGATAAAAGGTAGCCTATGTCCCTCCCCGCACTTCAGAGAACTTATATGCAAAATTTCATGATGATCGGTTCAGTAGTTACGGCGTGAAAGCGTAACAAACAAACAAACAAATAAACAAACAAACAAACTCACTTTCGCATTTATAATATTAGTAAGGATTAGTAAGGATAAGGATAAATATACAAGAATTGCTCGTTTAAAGGTATAAGATTCTAAGAGAAATACAGACACGCAAGCAGAGCCCGGGGCAAAAGCGAGTATCCCAAAAGTAATGAACAAAACAATATTAACCCCTTTCATCATAAAACAGGTATAATGCTCTATCAAATTAACGTGCCATTACTCAAAATGTAAATTGGGGTTTTATGAAGGCCGTCCTTCGAAAGGGCAGGGGGCTGAACTAGGTTATATACCGTTCCAGGTTTTTTAGGGTTCCGCACCCAAAGGGTAAAAACGGGACTCTATTAATATAATTTATTTTATAATATCTATTGAATTGTTCTTCTTTTCGTGTCGATGGCTCAAGGGATTAGATTTTGTCTCTCCAGTATGTGGCGACTCTGACACTCTCGGATGCAGTGTACAGATTCTCTTTGGTGCAACTGGTGGGGCACAGGGGGCACGAAAGGAGGTGCAACATGGTCATCGTGACCACACTGACACTGCACTTCCGCCTATTGAATTAAAACTTTTCCTTATAAAACACACATTTACTTTACATTTTTTCGTTTTTAATATAAAAGTACAAACATTCGTAAATCAGTGCAACATTCCACGAAGCACTTTGGCAACAGAATAACACATAATATCGCTCCGCTGTTCGTCTATCTGTCTGTCCGTCTGTCACCAGGCTGTATCTCATGAACCGTGATAGTTAGACAGTTGACATTTCCACAGATGATGTATTTCTGTTTCCGCTATAACAACAAATACTAAAAATTAGAATAAAATAAATATTTAAGGGGGTTCCCATACAATAAACGAGATTTTATTGCTTGTTTTTGCTCGATATTGATAACGGCAACACGTAGACGCTTGAAATATTCACTGATAAAGTTATATATTAACTTCAGAAATAATTAATTAAAATAAAGTTATTTAAAAAAATTAAATCCTGCCTCGCGGCGACGCGTAGGGTCTCTATTTAATTTGTAATTTTTATTTTATTTTCATTAAGGAACACACAATGAATAGTAAACTTAAAAAAATTAAGGAAAAAAAAATGCGTGTGATTATACAGTAGATTACGCAACAAGTTAATTGAATTACTGTTAACAAGGTCAGTAAATTAAATATACTAAAAATAAAGCGTGACTGTGCCGCGTTAACCCAACTAAACTAATTTAATGGTCAAACTATAAAAAATTGGACGGAACCTCGATAACATCTATTTAATTATCGCCTGCTTTGGTACCTTATCTGATACACAAAATAATACTTTGTTCTCATTTGTTCAATTCATTAGTTCGATCGTCGAATTGGAGATATTTTTTACTTATTCTTTCGAACGTCGAACTGGCTAGACTTTTTCTCATTTGTTAATTCTGCTATAACTGCCTCCGTGGTCCAGTGATTAAGGCGTTTGCCTGTAGACCGGTCGTGGATTGTCCCATGGGAAGCATACCTTGTTAAGTTGTTTCCAGTTTGATTAGGACATTGCAGGCTTGAACCACTATATTCATCATTCAGACGATCATCTGATAATAAAGATGAATCCGTCGGAAGGCTCGTTAAGCCGTTGCTCCTGGCTGTCATCTGGTAATCGTTAAAGGAACCACTTCAGAGGCCGAGAGCAACGGCCTCTTTGGTCCAGTGGTTAAGGCGTTTGCCTGTTGACCCGGGGGACGTGGGTTCGATTCCCACCGGAAGCATACTTGGTTTAGTTGTTTCTAGTTTGGTTAGGACATTGCAGGCTTGAACCACCTGATTGTCTGATAATAAAGATGATTCCGTGCTTCGGAAGGCACGTAAAGCGTTGGTCCTGGCTGCCATCTGGTAGTTAAAGGAACCACGTCAGAGGCCGAGAGGCGGTTCCGAAGAACTCTGACACCAGAGTGTGCATGATGAATTGACCGTGTCACGTACACGAAATTATAATAATGATTGCAACTCAAATATTTCTCGTTCGTCTACGTAACGTTTTACTTTTACGTAGGGACGTAGCTACCGCCGTATCAGCCGTAACAATAGTACGGGGCCCCCAGCTAGAGGGCCCCAGATGATTGCTTGACCTCTCAACCACCAAGCGGCTCCATCGGACCGCATAACAATAGAAAATCCATTGTGTCTGCGTTTCGCGTGCTTGATGAATTGCGAAAGCAACATTCTTCTCTATCCCTAATAGAGAAGAATGTCGCGGGCAGAAGGAGGCTTATACCCAGCAGTGGGTTGTGGAAAACTGATGATGATGATGATGAAATCATAAAATTGATTTTTCAATTTTTGTACCTTATGATTATCTTTTTTGGGTTCCAAGCGGGAAATAACCCAGGAATCAAACTCACAGGTCCTCGTGTAATAGACTGGCTTGTTAATCACTGCGCCACGGAGATCAACTGAGCTTTCATACTAATGCTATTAAAAGTTTATGTTTACTCGCATTATTACGCACTTATATTAATGGAATAATAACAGAACGTCACGGTAATTATTATTTAACTGGCTGTAAAGTTTATAGGTTGACGACGTCTTGTTTCAAATGTATATTTTATTGCAAGTCTGTCTCCGTGGTCCAGTGGTTAAGGCGTTTGCCTGTTGACCCGGGGGTCGTGGGTTCGATTCCCACGGGAAGCATACTTTGTTAGTTGTTTCTAGTTTGGTTAGGACATTGCAGGCTTAAATCATCTGATTGTTTGATAATAAAGATGATTCCGTGCTTCGAAAGGCACGTAAAGCCGGTGATCCCGGCTGCCATCTGGTAGTCGTTGAAGGAACCACGTCAGAGGCCGAGAGGCGATTCCGAAGAACTCAGACACCAGGGTGTGCATGGTCGATTGACCGTGTCACCTACACGAAATGATGATGATGATTGCAACAATTATTTCTCGTTCGTCTACGTAACGTTTTACTTTCACGTAGGGACGTAGCTACCGCCGTATCAGCCGTATGATACGGGGCCCTCAACTTGAGGGACCCCAGATGATTGCATGACATCTGACTCAAGTTTGGTCATTTTCATCGACCAATACCTGGTTTCGGTAACACCTGACTCAAGTTTGGTCATTTTCATCGACCACTACCTAGTTTCGGTGACACGTAACTCAAGTTTGGTCATTTTTATCGACCACTACCTAGTTTTGGTGACACTGACTCAAGTTTGGTCATTTTTAAAGACCACTATCTAGTTCCGGTGACACTTGACTCAAGTTTGATCATTTTCATAGAGCACTACCTAGATTCGGTGACACCTGTATCAAGTTTGGTCATTTTCATAGAGCACTACCTAGATCCGGTGACACCTGACTCAAGTTTGGTCATTTTTATCGACCACTACCTGTTTCCGGTGACACTTGACACTTAGTAATTTTTATCGACCATTACCTAGTTTTGGTGACACTTGACTCAACTTCGGTCATTATAATTTTTTATTATTTTATTTATTGACGAATACGATACAAATCAATTACAATCATCACATATTGACAATATTAAATACATTCTAGCAGAATAAAATTATTAATACAAATAAGTCATTCAGTTATACTTATCTTCTAATTTTCTTTTAAATCCATTTTCTTTTAAGGTCATGTCCATCATCTACTACCTGGTTACGGTGAAGGAAAATATCTTGAGGCAACCTCAACAATGATTCACTAGTGTTTGATGTGGAAAAGGCAAAAGAAATCCACGCTATAATTTTAATTTTATGCATTTCTTCCACTCAAGATCTTAAATTTCAGAGGGAGAAATACATAGTTGAAAACTTATTTGCCCTTAACACAACACAAACCGTCTTTAATAGCTTAATTAACATAATTGAAGAGCACTTACAAAACTTAAAGTCTTAGTAAAGTAATTAAATAGTTTCTGCAAATAAATTGTAGGTTTAGTTAAATTGAACCAATGCAATAAAGAGTTTAATTATTTGCTATAGCAGTTTAATTATTTCCGTTGGATGCAGGCCACTTCCCACCGGTCGTATTGGAAATTTGCTTGCGATGGGTCGCAGCATCGGAAGCAGAAGAAAACCAAAGTAATTACGCTCGCCAAGTTTGGCAACATCCTTTCATTTCTTGCAGGTAAGGATGGTATGTTACATTGGTTTTTACAATGTACATGAAAGAAGGAACTTACTACTAATGACTAGCTCCGTGGCGCAGCGGTCAACACGCCTGCCTGCGACACGGAGTGACCGGGTTCGATCCCCGGCCAGGTCAAGATGGAAAATGATCTTTTTCAGATTGGCCTGGGTCTTGGATGTGTATCTATATATGTATTTGTTATAAAAATATAGTATCGTTGAGTTAGTATCCTATAACACAAGTCTCGAACTTACTTTGGGGCTAGCTCAATCTGTGTGATTTGTCCGTATATATTTATTTATTATTTATTATTTACTTGCTACATGCTATTTGCATTTGCATTGCAATGCAAATAGCATGCAATGCAATTGCATTGCATTTGCATTGCATTTGCATTGCATTGCATTTGCATTGCATTTGCATTGCATTTGCATTGCATTTGCATTGCATTTGCATTGCATTTGCATTGCATTTGCATTGCATTTGCATTGCATTTGCATTGCATTTGCATTGCATTTGCATTGCATTTGCATTGCATTTGCATTGCATTTGCATTGCATTTGCATTGCATTTGCATTGCATTTGCATTGCATTTGCATTGCATTTGCATTGCATTTGCATTGCATTTGCATTGCATTTGCATTGCATTTGCATTGCATTTGCATTGCATTTGCATTGCATTTGCATTGCATTTGCATTGCATTTGCATTGCATTTGCATTGCATTTGCATTGCATTTGCATTGCATTTGCATTGCATTTGCATTGCATTTGCATTGCATTTGCATTGCATTTGCATTGCATTTGCATTGCATTTGCATTGCATTTGCATTGCATTTGCATTGCATTTGCATTGCATTTGCATTGCATTTGCATTGCATTTGCATTGCATTTGCATTGCAGTAGCAGCTTTGCAATGCAAATTAAATAATTTGCATCTGACGCAAATTAAATAATTTGCATTGCAAAGCTGCTACTTTTTCGCGCAGATCGTAGAAGCCAGTCAATGGCATTCCATTGGCAAAAATCTAAAGAACCATGAAAATAGGCGATGCGGCTAGCAAGCCTATTTTGATTCCGTTTTCCACCTTTACGCCCACCTACACGCTAAACGTGGCCTTACGGTCTTATGAACTTAGGCTCTGTCTACCCCGTAAGGGATGAAGACGTTATATGTAGGTATTTTTAGTAGGACTTTGACAGTGGAATTCTGCTTAGGTGACAGTATAATGTTACTTTCCACGTAGGTATATATTTTATTAATATATTATCAATATACTATGGATAGATCAAAGCGGCGTGAATCACGACTGCGACTCGAACGTGGGGTAAGGTTCGTGGGACGGCTGGGGTATACTATGAAATTCTCCCGAACGATAAAGAAATTTTATGATGTAATATATTTACGCACTAGTCTCGGAGGAAAATATCAGCTTGTGTTTATGTCTGGATAATCACCCTGGTGTCAGAGTTCTTCCGAACCGCCTCGGCCTCTGACGTGGTTTCTTTAACGACTGCCAGATGGCAGCCGGGACCAACGGCTTAACGTGCCTTCCGAAGCACGAAATCATCTTTTCATAGCGATCGCTTAGTAAAGAGGTTCATAGGAATATTTTTGATAAAATTTCATGCAATTTTTATAAGGGCCCATATTTTTTTTAAAACAAAATTTGTCCTTATTATTTGCTGGTTATATAGCTTTCTATTAGTGAAAGATGTTTTAAAATCGGTCCAGAAGTTTTGAGTTGATTCAATACAAATAAACACACTATTTTTTCCTCTTTAAATATTGGTCTAGAACATTCCAGTCATAATAAGCTCCTTGCTGGATAAAGGTCCTCAAGAATTATTCATTCTATAAGAGGACATTGCCATACTCACCACGCTTGGCAAGCAGGTTGGCGAGCACAGTTAAAGAAACTGTGCTCGCCAACTGCAGCGTCCGAAGCTAAAGAAGCTTCGGACGCTGAAGCTTTTCGGAGCATATTTAAGCTGGGGAAGGATAGAAATTTGTTGAAGTTGTTAGGATACTACTCAGTCGGCAGAAAAGCAAGTAGCAGCTCGGGAGGCGCGTTCGCCATGTCATACCTATCATCATTTCGAGTAGGTGTCACGATCAATCGACCATGCACACCCTGGTGTCAGAGTTCTTCGGAACCGCCTCTCTGCCCCTAACGTGGTTCCTTTAACGACTACCAGATGGCAGCCGGGACCACCGGCTTAACGTGCCTTCCGAAGCACGGAATCATCTTTATTATCAGACAATCAGGTGATTCAAGCCTGCAATGTCCTAATCAAACTGGAAACAACTAAACAAAGTATGCTTCCGGTGGGAATCGAACCCACGACCCCCGAGTCAACAGGCAAACGCCTTAACCTCTAGACTATGGAGACTGTTAAACCTATAACCACCGGACAGGCAGTTGACGATGTCACTCCTGACAAAAACAAAGTGCTAAGCGTGTGTTTAAGTCCAGATATCGTTTCGTTATAAGATGCCGAGTTCAGTAGTAAGGCACCAACTTTTATGAAATCGTGACAGGAATACGTTGCATGCACGCAAAAATTCTACAGCGCTCTTTTCATCATCATATTGCCCTATACAGATTTTTTTTATTTATTTATAAAATAATATAATATATAATTAATAAATAAATAAATATATACGGACATATCACACAGATTGAGCTAGCCCCAAAGTAAGTTCGAAACTTGTGTTATGGGATACTAACTCAACGATACTATATTTTATAACAAATACATATATAGATACACATCCAAGACCCAGGCCAATCTGAAAAAGATCATTTTCCATCTTGACCTGGCCGGGGATCGAACCCGGTCACTCCGTGTCGCAGGCTGGCGTGTTGACCGCTGCGCCACGGAGCTAGTCAAATCAAAAATATATGATAGTATACTTTACAATTTGTTAGCATTTTGTGTGTTAGTGGCCAGAACTGGTCTCATATCTGTAAACAGAAGGAACCTGACGTAGCATAGCGCAAAACATAGATTAAAAAAATGGCAAGCTGATCATATGTCTATGCACAGAAAATTTAATTCCGTATCAGCATAAGTCTTTTATTATAAGCTTTTATTTAGTTTCATCTGTCCCGGTGTCTGTCTGTAATCAAATCTTGCAAGTTAAATTTGATCCACTTCCCGGTTACCGATTGAGCTGAAATTTTGCATGCATGTATAAATATAATACGGACAAATCACACAGATTGAGCTAGCCCCAAGGTAAGTTCGAGACTTGTGTTATGGGATACTAACTATATTTTATAACAAATACATATATAGATAAACATCCAAGACCCAGGCCAATCTGAAAAAGATCATTTTTCATCTTGACCTGGCCGGCGATCGAACCCGGGCACTCCGTGTCGCAGGCTGGCGTGTTAACCACTGCACCACGGAGCTGTCAAAAATAATGATGTATAAATCGGATGACAATACAATATTATGGAATTGTTGAAAGGTTACATATTTACGTTAGTATGTACCTGTGTTTCTTATATACATGAACTCGAAAAACAATACGCTCCTTTTTAGGCAGTCGTGTAATAAAAGCGAATATCAAATTTAACATTTTTAAGCATTTTGGATAAATTTAAAGATAACGAGTAAGTTGAAATAACACTAAAAATATCTAAATTGTAGTTTTTTTTGTCTCTTTTTCATTTTTTTTTTATATTAAATGTGTTTACTCTTGATTTATTTATTTTATTTTTCCATATTTTTCATATCTTATTTTTTTTTTTTTTTTTTTAATTTACATATTTTTTTTTTATTTTTCCATAGGCTTCATTTAGTAAATTAACTTGTGATTAAAAAACGATTATTTGCAAAAAAATATATTTTTGCGACAAGCTTTTATTATAAACGAATCCACAGTGTAAAGTGGCTTTCAAGACAAATCAAATGAGCCCAGACACGATTGGTGTACCTTGTTTAGTTTAAGAGTTCCTATGGCCACCTTCCGACTCCATCATCAGACCAGCGCAACGATTCCATAATATTGTATTGTCATCCGTGTCAATTCAATCAAACATTGATTGAGAATTCAGCTCTCAATCGGTGTGACCCGATTTTTGAACTCAAGGCTAGATGAAATGGAATAAATAATATCTTATACCTTTAAACGAGCAATTCTTGTATAATTATATGCATATCCATTTGCCGTATGGTTTCCGGCAGAGTAGAATAGGACCACTCCAAGTCTTCCCGTGGATGTCGTAAGAGGCGACTTAGGAAATACAAGCTAAATAAAGCTCATACACATCAATTTATTTATTTATTTATTAAAACGTTATTGTACCAAAGCAAAACACTTTTTTACAATTGGCGGACTTAATGCTATGAGCATTCTCTCCCAGTCAACCATAGGGATAAACCGAGAAGGTTGTACGGCGCAAACAAGTGAACAATTTAAATATGTTCCAATATATACTTATACGATATATACTAATACATACATATACTATCTACATAAAAATATATACTTAAATATACATATATAAATACATATTGATGATGAATACAGAGAGAAAGTCAGATGAACTTTAAGAAGATAGTGAGTTAAATAAATGACAGTGAACTTTTCTTTTGAATGTAAATCTAGTAGAAATTCCTTTAATGTCAACGGGCAAAGCATTCCAGAGTCGTGAAGCGTGGAGACTGAAAGAATTTGAACTAATGTCCGAAAGAGGACTAATGTCCGAAAGAGGGGAGTAAAGAGTAGACGAGTATTAGTAGAACGAAGCTGCCGATCATGCGTATCAGACAGAAACTTGAATTTACATTTTAAGTAATCAGGAGAATGAGAGTTATTTAGAATGGAAAAGAGAGTGCAAAGTAATCGAAGCTGTCTATGTTGACGGATGGAAAGCCATTTAAGCTCAGAACGATATGAAGAAATGTGATCGTATTTTTTTAAACAGAAAATAAAGCGTATACAATTATTAATAAGTCGATCAAGTTTATTGAGAAGATCTCCATTGAGATCAGGACAACACACATCAGCATAGTCGATAATCGGAAAAATTAAAGTTTTTACATGAAAGATCTTCGTTTTCAAAGGAAGGAAGTTCCTAAGACGGTTGAGTTGTTGGAGTGTGGCAGTAACAGAGCGACTAATTTCTGCTATATGAGTGATCCAGCTAAGTGTGGAGTCAATGTACAAGCCGAGATCTTTAACTGATTTGCAAAAAGGGATGGCATTGTTGTCAAACGTCACAGGCAAGACAGTGTTAAAATCAATTTGACTAATTTGCCTAGCGCTACCTACAGTTATAGCCTGGCACTTAGACGGGTTAACCTTTATACTGTAGTATACTGTAGAAAGAAATTTCCACCCCGAAAGTTCGCGGTCCATACGAACTGCTTGTTGCCGGTCGCGGAGATATGCAGAAAACCAATCAACTACTGAGGGCGAGAATTGCAGATGTTGAAGGATGGCAAATAGAATATCGTGATCAACCATATTGAAAGCGTTAGAAAAGTCAATGAGACCTCTCCAACCCGTTTCGCCAGCGAGGAGAGTGGAGGCCAAGTCCTCTGTCTGCTCTGGCCAAGTATGGCTCCGGTAGTACAGAGAGGGTCATGCTCCAGCAGTGAAAACTAAAAGGACCTGCTGACGACGTATATCAATTTATTTCTATGATCTCGGAAACAGCTTTGACGATTTCGCTGAAATTTGGTATACGGAGGTTTTCAGGGGTAAACAATCGATCTAAATTAGTCTTATTTTTAGAAAACGCGTGTTTTCGAATTTTCATGCGTTTTTCTGTCCAGCCGAATATGGTCGCTGATTTCGTCCAACCGGCCTCTGTCCGACTGGTCCAGAGGGTTAAGACGCGGACGGCAAGAATGAGTGTTACGGGTTTGAATCCCTCTTGGTGACTTACTTTTTATATGTTTAAGTATATATATTTTTTAAAATTTAATTATTTTAAGACAAGTTTAAAAATGTAGTTATTGTTTGAGATAACAATATATATTTCTTATAAATATAAATTATCACCTAAACACCACCATATTACAAGAAATAGTAATAACTGAGCGAAGCTCGGTCACCCAGGTATTACACAGTGGCGTGTCCACATATATTAATAAATAAACACCATTAAATACTTTATTCAGCAGTACTCCGCCGAGAAATATAAAGCGTACTTGTTCCATAGACCTGCGCGCGCAAGACTAGACACATTTGACGACGCATTTTTTTTAAATCTGTGCATTTGACTGACAACATTCCGATGAAACTAAACAAAGCTTTTAAATATCTGTGAGACCTCTCCAACCCGTCTGGCCAGCGTGGAGAGTGTAGGCCAAGCAGGGATGAAAATATCGATACTTTGTTAGTATCGATACTAACAAAATATCAGTAAAAATATTGATACTCAATGTTTTAGTATTTTTTATCAAGTTTTATCGATAGTTATATCGATAAAAATATTAATATTTTTATGAATACCTTATATCAATAAAAATATTAATATTTTTATCGATACCTTATATCGATAAAAATATTAATATTTTTATCAATACCTTATATCAATAAAAATATTAATATTTTTATCGATACCTTATATCGATAAAAATATTAATATTTTTATCAATACCTTATATCGATAAAAATATTAATATTTGATAAATTTGATAAATATATTTAATTTCTTTGTCAGTTATCTGAATCTATTTTTCGAGTGGCACGGTGTTGTTGCTCTCTGTGGTCGCTAATACACAATTATTTTGTCTGTGTAAGACTGATATAAACATCACACTCCTCCCGAAGCTATTTAGGGCTAAATTCACAGTATAATCAAAATCATTCTAAGAAACTTAGCAAAGATTGACTTATTACAACGTAGCGCATTGGTGCATTTTCATGTTCATTCATGTAATTCGAGTTTGTGTGTAGTGAGTGCAACTTACCTTTTATTAGAACAAATTAAAAACAAAGTAGTTGACTGCACTAGGGTAAAGGTAGACACCTTTTCTTTAAATGTAAAATTCGGCGCTTCTCTTCGTGTTCAAGTTTACCTTCCAAAAGTATTTTTACGTTCGCCCAGTACGTATTTATTTCAAGGATTTTAGATATCATTACCGTGATATAGGTATTAAAATAAATTACTAATTCATTAAAATCAGCTGCTACAGTTTTGATAGATAGACATACCTACCTGCCTAGTTAACATCGATCAATGTCTCCCCCAGTCTCCGGCGCCCTTGCTATTCTTGACTCCAGTAGCGGTCACGGTTACAGTAACGGTGTGAAGAATCTCCGGAAGAGTTGCTGCTACCACCCCCAAACAGAGACTGATCCTGGCGATACACGACATTTGCACAATGATGCTAGACGAAAAGGTCAAGGTAGTGGAAGAAGAGACGAGCAGGTTACGATGGGACATAGTGGATCGTCTGAAATCCGAAAAGAGGGGAGGGCATGACAACCCTAAAGCCTGGTAACCTAATTTATCACCGGGAGGGTGACTTTAAAATGTCACAGCATGGTGACTTCGCGTCCTCAGTAACAACCTCATTACCATCGAAAGTGTTTCCTGCAGGAAAATATACCTGATTTTCAGAGTATCTAAAAGAAACTCGTTGAAGGTAATTCAGGTATAAATATTTACGGACCGGAAAGCACTCAGATGAAGAGGTGGAAGTGGTGTATGAGGATATTAGTAGGGCCATACACGCTTCGGAAATCTATTTTACGATTGTTATGGCGGATTCCAATGCAATATTTGGCAAGCGGAGCGATGAAGAGGCCAGTGTGGGACAATTTGGATATGGAGAATGACGGAATGATAGGAGTCATAGGCTGGCTGATTTTCTGGAAGAAGAGGGACTCTATGCAATGAACTCTTTCTTCCAGAAGCCGCCTCATAGAAATTTACTTGGATAGGCCCAATTCTATATCAAAAAAGAGATAGACTTCATCTTGTCGACGAAGAAAGAGATATTCAACGATGTCTCTTTGATCACCGAATCTTTAGAGGCATCATGAATATCTCTTTCGTCGTCGAAAAGAGGTGGTCCCTTTGGCTGGGGCCTATCCAAGTAAATTTTATATAAGGCGGCTCTCAGACGAGAGAGACTCGCTTGATGAAGTCTATGCTCCGACCATCTCCAGCTCATATTCAAATGTTGATAGTTTCCAACTGGTACTCTTAAATCGCTTTGATTGCCACGTAACTGTCTACTGTAACGCAATCCTTCAGAATTGCGTTACAGGGCGAGTTAAACAATGGGTTCGTAGAAACTGTCCCAAGTTGTGTGGTATCAAAGTTTATCAAAATTTCTGTCCCTAGTCCCAAAAGTTATGGCCGTGCGACGATCTACGCCGCTGCAGACCTTCGAAGACGCAAACGTGCATCGAAAACTTAATAGACAAATCCGAAAATCCTTTCCTACCGAGTCCGACATTCACTTCTTTAATACCAAGCGTATCACATAATAAGGGCTCCAAAGAGACGATAGAACATAATAAGGGCTCCAAAGGCTTCGCAAGTTTTGTGGCAAAGTCGATTAACAAAGCTGAAGAAGAAGGACAGAAGTGCGATGTCGAAAGACCGAGGTGCGGGGAGAGATTGAGAGGTTTTGTGGACAGCTTTACACCTCAGTAGTCAAACCCATTGTCAGCTTGGCCAAAGGACCGATAGCCAAGCTCGTCGACACTATACCAACACTATACCGAAGATATCCCGGACATCACCCTGTACGAGATTACGATTGCCCTTAAACAGCTGAAGAACAAAACAAGGTCCGGCACCTTGTCAACCAGGACAGAATTACAGCAGAGCTTCTGAAAGCAGGCTAAACGACAGTTGTGAAGTTCGCCAGAGGCTTTTTAATTCCGTTCTGTTCGAGGGCATAACGCCAGAGGCGTGGAACAGAAGTGTAGTGGTTCTGTTCTTCAAAAGGGCCATAATACTCTTCTGAAGAACTATAGACCCATCACTTTCCTGAGCCACGTCTTTAATCTGTTTTAAGGGTAATTACGAATCGTTTACGAACAGGATTGATATCTTGCATCCACCCGAACGAGCCGGCTTCCGAAAAGACTACAGTACCAAAGACCACTTCCATACGCTGCGGCAGGTTTAACAGAAGACCAAGAAGTATAACCGGCCACTATGTTTAGCGTTTGTCGGCTATGAGAAGGCTTTTGATTCGATCGAAAGATGGGCTGTGTTTCAGTCTCTCCAGCGATGCCGCATAGACCATCGCTATATTGAAGTGTTGAAGTGCTTAAACAGCAACGCCACCATGTTAGTCCGAGTACAGAAGCAGGAAACTCCCTATCTCACATTTCTCTGCAATAGAATAGCTCATTCTATTGCAGAAAGGTGTGAGACAGAGAGACGTAATATCTTTGAAACCGCTGCTGTAGATGATGCCTTTGAGCTCCTGGAATAAGATGGACTTTGCATTAACATCAACAGCAAGTACTCACCTTCGATTTGCCGATTATATCGTTGTCATAGCGGAGTCACTGAAGGACTTAAGTACCATGTTCAATCGACAAATTTGCCATAATTTGAAGTAACTTGGCGCCTATTACTTCAAATTATGGTTATTAAAGTAACTAAAGTGAACATCCCAAGGGGCTATCGGAATGAGTACGTACCCGGATGGAATAATGACAGTGAAAATTTATACCAGCAGTATCAGGAGACTGAGGACCACAATACTGTAACCATATTACTCCAATCTTTGAACCAACATAGGAGGGAGAAGTGGGAGTCTACCGTCAACAGTATGGATTTCAAAAGGTCGAGTAGAAAGGCATTGAAGGTCCTGCATCAGCTATCAGGAAAAGAACACTTACAGAGACTAAACCTGAATATAAAGCCCGACGCTATCGCAAACCGGATGGTAGAAGTTCTAGAACTGAGAGGGACAAAATATTTACTAAACAAGTGAAGAAAACACTGAAAACCCCTAGAAGAAGTGCTCCAACAGGTCAACATCTCTCAAGACCTTTTAGTGTTGGCGAGGTTGTGGAAGGCATAAAGCTTCTAAAATACCGCAAAGCAGCAGGCCTAGATAAAATGTACAATGAATTTATTCGAGCCATGGGCCCAGAAAGTGTTGGCTGGCTTACTGCTTTCTTCAACCACATAGTACAAAACAACTACCTACCAAGGGAATTCAAACTGGCAAAAGTAATCGCGATCCTAAAGCCTGGCAAAACGGACGACCGACCTGAAAACTCCCAACCAATTTCCCTTCTCAGTTGTACCTATAAGCTTTTGGAACGTCTCATTCTGACTAGAATAACGCCACACGTAGAAGCTGTTGTTCCGCCAGCCGCCAGAGCAAGCTGGTTTTAGAGTAGGCAGAAGCTGTACGGATCAAGTTTTAGCATTAACCACGCATATTGAAGCCGGCTTTCAAAGACAATTAAAGTCCACTGCAGTTTTTGTGGACCTTACCGCTGCGTACGATACTGTTTGAAAACAAGGCCTAATATACAAGATTCTCAAAACGATTCCAAGCAGAGAAATAGCAGACATTATCATGCATGAGCATGCTTAGTGATAGGGAATTTGGCTCTGTACTGACTCCAATTCTCTTTAACCTCTACATACATGATCTGCCATCTACTAAATCCACTAAGTTTATATATGTTGATGATATAGCTCTTGTTTACCAAAGTAAAGATTTCACAACTGGAGAGGAAATATTGTCATGCGATTTAGATAAGCTAAGCAAGTATTTCAAAGCGTGGCGCCTAATTCCAAGCGTAAGCAAGACTGAAGTGGCCTGCTTCCACCTTAATAATCGTCTCGCTAACTACCAACCAGCTGTTTTCTTCAGTGGAGAGCCCCTGAAGCACAACCCTTTCCCTAAATACCTTGGTGTGACATTGGACAGAACTTTGACGTATAGGGAACATCTTCCGAAAGTGGCTGGAAAGGTAAGCACACGGATTAACATTCTTCATAAACTCTGCGGCACTACCTGGGGTGCATCTGCAGAATGCCTCCGAACATCGGCTGTAGCACTGGTTTTTTCTGCTGCTGAATACTGTAGTCCCGTGTGGCCTTAAAGCGCACATGTCCAAATGCGATGTATATCAGGCACAATTTGATCTACCCCGCTTCAATGGCTCCCAGCTCTTAGTCATATTGCTCTTCCACACCTTCGCAGAATGCTAGCATTGAAGAAAGAATTTGAAAAGATACAAATGCCACAGGACCTGCCTATTCACCGGCTTCTTGGTCATCCTCCTCCCCAACGGCTCAAATCCAGGCATCCTGTATATGTCACAGCTCAAAAACTGCGTAATTTTCATCTCGAGCAGAGTTGGAGAGATGAGTGGAGTTTGCACACTTCTGGAGCTATCCTACAAGCTATAGACCCAACAGCTATGCCAGATGGATTCGTTTCCAAACAAGCGGGCCTTAAACTGAACATAGACAAGATGAAAATATTGTCAAATATCGAATGTTGCTTCTCGGGTTTTCATTGGGAACTCCATACTTGAAGCTGTAGACCAATATATCTATCTGAGTCAGATCCAGGTTGGAAATTCCAGCTTCGACAACGAGGTTTTTCGATGAATCCGAGTCGACTGGGCAGCGTTTGAGAAGCTCTGCAGTGTCTTCTCGACCAAAATACCTAAGTGCCTAAAGACGAAAGTCAATAATCAATGTTTGTTACCAGAATTTACTTACGGGTCCGAAACGGGGTCCATTACTATGGGCCTCATAATAAAGTTCAAAGTCGCTCTAAGAGCTATGGAGAGGGCTATGCTCGGTGTTTCTTTGCGAGATCGAATCAGAAACGAGGAGATCCGTAGTTCATATTCGTAGTCTCGTTTCTTAACGTGTTTTTGTAAGGGTTCTTGGGATTCACGAGGATCTCTAGTTTTTTGGAAGAGGTAGAGACAGCAAGTCTTATTTTCCTCGAAGCAAGTTTTAAGGCAAATTATTAATGAGTACATCGTCTTCTTCCTTCTTCCTACAAATTTTTGACAGTCTGTTCATCTTGCCACTGGTGGTGACAATCGCCAATTCCCTCAAGAATTGTAGCAATTACGTGAAGCATCAATGATCTAGTCTAGAGCAATAATGTGTTATACTAACTGACCCGGTGAAAATTGTACTGCCTTTTTTTAGATAGTCGGTTAAAAAGTAGCCTATGTGTTAATCCAGTGTGTCAGCTACTTCAATATAAAATTTTATCAAAATCTGTCCAACCGTACTTTGTTTTAGTAAATAAATATTATTATTATTATAGAACCTACTGTACCAAATATGGTACGCCCTTCCCTCTAGGCCCGCCCTTCTAAGGGATACTTTTTAATATTTTTTTAAATTTTAGCCACATACACACACACACACACACACGACACTAATCAGCTTTTGTTTAAAAAAATATATTTTTTTGCCATAATAATTATCGGCCTACATGGGTGAATTTACCCGTAAATCATTGATCGATGGTAACTGGGTTGGGTAGCTGTACTTGTCTATCTTACAAAACTGTAGCAGCTGATTTTAATAAAGTCGTAATTTATTTAACTACCTATCACGGTAATGATATCTAACATCCTTGAAGTAGGTATTTAGTTCAAGGATGTTAGATATCATTACCGCGTTACCTACAGCCGCCCAGTACGTACGAGTACTTTTGGTAAGTAAACTTGAACAAGAAGAGAAAAAGAAATGTCTTGGTTATAAATGCCTACATGCAGCTACTTTACAATTTATATGTTTTGATTTTAATGATGTTTGGAATATTTCTTGATTTTTTTCTACTTATTCCACGAAACGTTCGTTCGCGACTGTTGTGTACCGAGCGCGTAGGTATGTTTCAAATTCTGATCGATTGTATGAAGACAGAATACTGTTACATCACAATGCCTATAATTATGTATATTTCAATCGAACGTCACACTATATTATAAATATATTGTAAATATCTACAAACCTTTAAAATCTTATTGAATAAAGTACATTTGGTCGATCCGTCTTCCAATATGTTAATCTTTTTGTACTTCATGTTATTGTTATTTTAAGCCCCTTTTAACATTAAAAGAAAAGACAGACAGTGTAGTCAACTACTTTGTTTTTAATTTGTTCTATTAAAAGGTAAGTTGCATTCACTACACACGAACTCGAATTAACATGAACAAACATGAAAATGCAACCAACGCGCTACGCCGTCGTTCGCTCTTCTGTCCTGTTCATTTATCCGATGTAAGCTTCGATCATTAATACCAACTAGATAACGCATTACCTACAAAATCGTAGCAAAATTCTGTCCGCTCGAACATATAGCTATACATCTACTACTAATAAACAGAGACTTAAGTTTTAAAACCATTTTAATATCAAGATATTTCAGACCATATCACCTTACAATAAAGTAGCTTTAAAACAATTACCTTATGTTTACGATTATTCGTCACGAAGACTAGCAAAGTAATAAATAACACCTGTCACTTAGAAACGAAGAATCATTTTGTCTAAGAACATCCATTGTGATGACAACCTTATTGCGCTAATCATAAAGTACTTTTCTCTTTGATTACATTGCGAGTTACGTCGTTTTGTTTCGTTTCTGTTTGCTTCTTCAAATGTTTGTGCGGATGTTGGCTAGCTTGGCAAAACATTTCTTGCCATGGTTGAAAATCGGTAACTTTTATTCAAAATGTTTATTATTAGTTAAAAGGTAAAATGTATAAAATAGTTCATTTACTTACCGAAAATAAGATACTCCGGACGAAAAATTATTTTTTCGGCCATTATTTCGACAAGTTTTTAGTGCACACTGCGGCATCGTGACACTTCGTTACGTTGGCTGTGTTTGGACCGAACTAAATAAAATAGCCCCTCACTGCTTGAGAGAGGGGCTATTTGCCGAGCCGTTTTTTATGCGCTGACCCGACATCTAGTTGGTATTAATGATCGAAGGATGTAAGAAAAGGAGAGCAGTTGTTATTTATGGGCATTGATGTTGTCGCACACACACACATATATTAAATATTGATATTAATTTCGATACTTTGGTATTAATAAAACCTATAGTTCATATTATTATAACAGAATACACTTTATTTCAATACCTAGATATTAATAAAAAGGTATCGATACTCTTCGTGTAAAGGTATCGATACTCCTCATGGTATCGATATAAATCCCTGATTTCAATACCTAGATATTAATAAAAAGGTATCGATACTCCTCGTGTAAAAGTATCGATACTCCTCCATGGTATCGATATAAATCCCTGAGGCCAAGTCCCCTGACTGCTCAGGTCAAGTATAGCTCTAGCAGTACAGAGAGGGTCGTGCTCCTGTAGTGGAGACTAAAAAAAAAAACCTGATGTTAATGATAATGAAAATTTCGATGAAGATCGCTGCACGGAACATCTAAATTCCGTCTTGATATTACCTACTGCGCTGCTTGGACGTCTCTTAGCTCAGAAAACATCTCTGATGCGCTGCCTAGTGTGATTGTGTGTGCCGATACAAATAGCATTTATTATATTTTGATCGTAACTCCGTGAGTTTGATTCAATTAACCTACTCGCCCCATAGTTACCACAACCCACGTAACTCTTCTACTGTAGCGTACGAGTATATGTAGTAATATGGTCAGGGGAGTCATCCTCAACAGCCAGTCCGGTGGTTGCAGGTATGGCATCGGGTACGCCCGGCCTCCCTACTCATCATCATCATCATCATATCAGCCACAAGAAGTCCACTGCTGGACATAGGCCTCCCCCAAGGATTTCCAATACGACCGGTTGGAAGCGGCCTGCATCCAGCGTCTTCCTGCTACCTTAGTCAGGTCATCCGACCATCTGGTCGGTGGATGTCCGACGCTGCGCTTGCAGGTACGTGGCCGCCATTTGAGAACCCTTCTGCCCTATCGGCCATTGGTTCTACGAGCCATGTGCCCCGCGCACTGCCACTTCAAAGAGCTAATCCGCTGATCGGTGGCCTTTGTCCTCTTACGAATTTCCTCGTTTCTGATTCGGTCTCGCAGACAAACACCGAGCATAGCCCTCTCCATAGCTCTTTGCGCGACTTTGAGCTTTCTTATGAAGCCCATAGAAATTTGTGAGTGATATACTCACCATTGATGTTGATGCCAAGTCCTTCCCATTCCAGGAGCTTGAAGGCGAACAGTTTCGGAGATATGACGTCTCATACCTCGCTGCAATGGTATAGCCTTCGTGCTCTTAGTGCCTTAGAGCTCCTACTCGCTTTTCCCCTATTTATCCGAGTGAGTAGTATCCCAATACCATCATAATATAAACAACCTTCGTGGTCCAGTGGTTAAGGCGTTTCCCTGTTGACCCGGGGGTCGTGGGTTCGATTCCCACCGGAAGCATACTTTGTTTAGTTGTTTCCAGTTTGGTTAGGACATTGCAGGCTTGAATCACCTGATTGTCTGATAATAAGGATGATTCCGTGCTTCGGAAGGCACGTTAAGCCGGTGGTCCCGGCTGCCATCTAGTAGTCGTTAAAGGAACCACGTCAGAGGCCGAGAGGCGGTTCCGAAGAACTCTGACACCAGGGTGTGCATGGTCGAATGACCGTAACACCTACTCGAAATGATGATGATCATCATCTTCCTAAATTCAACAAATTCCTATTTTTGGCTGTAATGTTCAAACTGTAGGTATTGATTCCCTTGCGAATGTCGAAAATTTACGGCATAAATGGCTGTATCTTTTGATTGCGTTGGCTTAGAAGTTTGTTTTTTTCACAGCTACGAGGGGCAGTAGACCTGAGTATTTGAAGATTCTGAAGATACTGATTCTTGAAGATTCTGAATTCACGAGAAGGATGAAGCAACGTCTTATAGCACTGATAAAGGACATATTTTGAAAAGCATACATTTTAAGTTACATCAAAAGTCATCATCATCATCAGGTCCTTTTTAGTCTCCACTACAGGAGCACGACCCGCTCTGTACTACTACAGCCATACTTGGTCAGAGCAGCCAGAGGGCTTGGCCTACACTCTCCACGCTGGTCAGATGGGTTGGAGAGGTCTCGCAGACATGAAAAATATTTTTAATAATTTTAAACTTAGTATAGATAGTATATATAATGGTACTAAACCCTTCGTTCGCGAGCCCGACTCGTACTTGGCCGGTTTTTTATCCTTTACAGAACCCTAAAATAGCATTCAAAGGGAGCGGGATCAATCTCTTTGATCGCTTCTATGATTGGATTGACTGTCTCGACTGAGTTTGACAATAAGATAATTAGATTTTGATTTTCTTGTTCCTTCCTCTGAGTCCTTCCTCAAATTCCTTCAGAGTCTTGAAATTCGATTGTATTCCGTAACTCAAATGTAGCACACATTATTTAGCATAGAGATTTATGCGTTTAAAGGTTAGAAATATTTATGTGAGTATTCACATCAATATTTCTAACACTTTATTGTATGAAAGATTGTCTAATTCATTAGATAATCTTTCATACAATAAAACCGACTGCAATCAAACTACTGCACCGATTTTAATGAAAATTTAAATGGAACCAAATTGAAAGCATTTCAAAAAACATAAAAAAAAAAGCGCGTTGCATTCCGGGAGTGCCGGCAAAAGTGAATCTTGAACATTAAGGCATAAATTTTCGCCGCGCGGTAGAACGAGAGGGGGATCAGTTGAGAAGGGGATCAGTTGAGGGGGGGATCAGTTGAGAGGAGGATCAGTTGGGAGGGGGATCAGTTGAGAGGGAGATCAGTTGAGAATTGCGACCTGTAAGGAGAACAACCAAACAGCAGGACTTTTTGTCCAAGCTGAAACTTAGACTTCGCTCGCCTTGCGTTTGCTCAGTCAATGATACAGGATGATTTGTCGGGAATATAAAACAGTTGTAAAGACCTTTTTGATGACTTAGTCACAACTTTTTTACTGTAAAATTCTTTAGCGGCGTTGTGCACTTTTTGGGATGGGTAAATTTTTTTTAACTCGCGTCAGGACACGTGACTAGATCGAGAATTCATAAAGACGGATACGTGAGACCGCCGGCGCGGCGTAGGATAGGAAGTAATATCCCCCTCTCTTTCAACCGCGCGGCGAAAACGTATGCCTGCTCCTGCTGTAACGTTAATGTGTAAGTTTTCACTTCTGCCGGCACTCCCGGAGTGCAACCTGTTGTTTTTTAGGAGTCCGTACCCATATGGTAAAAACGGGACCCTATTAATATCCCTCCGATGTCCGTCTGTCTGTCTGTCTGTCTGTCTGTCCGTCTGTCACCGGGCTGTATCTCATGAACCGTGATAGCTAGAGAGTTGAAATTTTCAGAGATTATGTATTTCAGTTGCCGCTATAACAAAAAATACTAAAAAACAGAATAAAATAAATATTTAAGGGGGCTCCCAAACAACAGACATGATTTTTTTGCCATTTTTATAAATAACGGTACGGAACCCTTCGTGCGCGAGTCCGACTCGCACTTGGCCAGTTTTTTAATCTGTTAACTATAATATGTGTGAGCAGACTAGGTAGTTTAGTACATAATAATAAATCAAAAAGGCAAAACACATGTTAGTTATGACGTAATTTAGACAAAACTAATACAGTTAGTGGCTTTGCGACGACCGTACATGGGAGTCAAAAGCAATGTAGATATATTACAGAGCACAAGCTGCGCTGGATGTAAGCGTACACAATTCAATTCAATTAATTTATTGCATTTCATAATGTACATCAGTTCTATTCTAACTACTAAAAGTCACTGTTTTACATTTATAGATAGGTACACTATGAACTCTGTCGGGTATCGCAAAACAAAAGAAATGGAACGGCAAGCGAGTTTTATGACATGCAGCTAGTTACAAACAAGTAGTTTCTGCTAACTATGATCTCGAGAATATTGATTGAGAAAACAGGACGCCATATCGAGTATATCCTTATGTCTGTCCTTTTTTCTCTACAGGTCATATTTGTCAACATATTTAGGTAAAATTTTGTGAGTTGTTTTGCAGGAAATTTTCTGTGGATTTGGTTTTTGTGCTTGGTCCTGAGCACCATTTCGGACGGACTATTGTGAATCTACTGTGTCAATATTTTAAACTATGCAAATACAGACTCGTGAGATCTGCAGTTCACAGAGCTTCTTGTCTAACATGTTATCATAGCTAGTCAAACGAAGATCCCGGGTTCCGATGCTTCACAACTGAGTATGGATCCGGGAACTCCTTCGGATAAATAATAATAATAATTGTTTAATTCAGATAACTTGATCCATAGGGGTGAGTAATAGTCTTAAAACTAAAGTTAGTAACAATTACGGACATACACAGACCGACAGAAAACAACAATACAGGATCCACCGTGACCAGCAAGATGTCTACTTCACTGCGTGCAGTCGTATCCATCTAGCATCGGCGAGTCCCACCGGTCTGCCAATGCGCACAGGATAGTGTTGGGGCTGTCGCGCATGCGCCTGAGATGTGAAGCGCATCGTTTGCGCATTATAGCGGTAAAACCATCAACGTAAGCCTCCGCGAACATGGCAGAAGCGCTACAGAAACGCAAAATAAAGAGAAGGAATAAAACTAACAATATAACTACGTTTATAGCACGGTACATGGTATTTACGACGTAATTCAGACTAATCTAATACAATTAGTTGCTTAGCGATGGTTGCATATGGGAGTCCAAAACAATGTAGATATGTAACAGAGTCCAATTTACAAGTCTGGCACTTCATAAGTGTGGAGTGATACATATATATTTATAGTTACTTAATTTGCAAGTCGATTTGAAAGCAATGAATATTTAGGGAAAAATCTCACAGATTGAGTTTTTCTTATAGTAAATTATATACTTGTTTTGTGGCATATAAACGACCGCTTGATAAATACATGTTTCGAAGTCAAGATCAAGATTTCCAAGTTTGTGGCCCAATCTAAATTTCTTTTGTAAGGGAATACATTTAAAGAAATATTTATTGTTATGTTAAAATTACTGTTGTCAAAATAGCAATCGTTAATCAATATTAGAGCCTTTAGGTTACTTAGAATAAGAAACGGATGTTAACTACTATCAATCTAAATAACAAAGAAATAAAGACCATATTTTGTCATTATAAAGCTTATTATCATCATCATCTTAGCCCGTCTACCGCCCACTGCTGAACCTATGTTCAAGGCCTATGCCTTTCGTCACTTTCGTCCTACGAATCGGTCCTGTGCTGATCTCATCCAGGAGTGACCCGAGTATAAAACTTATCATCATCATCAGGTCTATTTAATGTCCACTACAGGAGCATGACTCTCTCTGTACTACCGGATAAACCATACTTGGCCAGAGCAGACAGAGGATTTGGCCTACACTCTCGCTGGCCAGCTGCGTTGGAGAGGTCTCATTGATGTTTATGAGCTTAGTTTAGCTTGTATTTCCTACGTCGCCTCTTACAACCTCCATGGAAAGACTAGGAGTAGTCCTATTCTACTCTGCCGGAAACCACACGGCCAGATAATAAAGCTTGGATTCTGTATTAAATCTACTCCGCGCTACTAAGACAAATAGGAAATGTAATTATGTTATGGGTATAACTTGTTACCGCCTACACAGCCTTAGACTTACATTTATTGTGCTGACATTTTCATTTTGTATTATTTCGGAGTCTGTTAGACCTGCACGTAATCTGGCTTTAATAATAGGACCTCTGTAATTTTTAATGTAAAAATATGCTGGATACTTATTTTCTATTTTTGACCTTGTATAGCTACTGCTGGTATTTAGTTTTCCTTAAGGCATTTGAGAGTGCTCAGTCGGCCATCTTGTTTGTTTTTACAGTCATAACACAGAGGGAAAACAAAACTTTATACGCACTAGTAAACAATAGACATAAACTGTGCGAATTGGAAAGGCAAGTCGCCGTAAGAAAGACCTCCAAATGACGTCGAAACAAGTATGCCAACAGCTGACTTTGTAAATAGATAGATAGATATATGGTTTATTTGTAGCAGAAGTCACACACATACAGAGTAAAAATTCCAAATTACATAAAAACATTATAATCGGAACAGACGGATTTTATGTGCGGATGGTAACAAACAGGTTGTGTGTTGATATTTGTATCTTACTACAAGTATGCTTTGTTGATCCAATCATCATCATTTCGAGTAGGTGTCACGGTCAAACGACCATGCACACTCTGGTGTCAGAGTTCTTCGGAACCGCCTCTCGGCCTCTGACGTGGTTCCTTTATCGACTTCCAGATGTCAGCCGGGACCACCGACTTAACGTGTATTCCGAAGCACGGAATCATCTTTATTATCAGACAATCAGGTAATTCAAGCCTGCAATGTCCTAACCAAACTGTAAGTAACTAAACAAAGTATGCTTCCCGTGGGAATCGAACCCACGACCCCCGGGTCTACAGGCAAACGCCTTAACTACTGGACCATGGACGTGTAAGTCATACCCTTACCAAAATAAATGAATAAATAACAAAATAAATGAATCAAAATCCCCATTTTGAGTCGAAAATGAGAAGACCGGCTTAAAATGCTTCGGATGGGTAGCAGCGTCGGGAGCAAAAGTTGCTAAAGTAACTGTGCTCGCCAAGCCGCCTGCCAAGTGTAGTGACAAATAGAACCCAGGACCCCCGGGTCTACCTGCCTGTAGACCATGGAGGCAGTTATTATCAGTAATAATCGAACACATTCACCGCCACGTATATCATCATCATTTCGTGTAGGTGTCACGGTCAATCGATCATGCACACCCTGGTGTCAGAGTTCTTTGAAACCGCCTCTCGGCCTCCGACGTATATATAGCGTGTAAACTTAACACCAGCACACACTACGAGCGTCGCGTAAGGAATCTATGTTAACAGCGGCACTTCGTCACGGACTTCGTTCAGCATGTAGGTGTGAATATATCGCCGTCTTAGAGACCGAGATCCATTTATAAGTTAGCGTACATTACAGACTGTCGCTGTCGTACCTACGTTGTGTATAGATATTTGTATCTTGCTGAAAGAATCTTTGTTGATCCAGTAATCGAACACATTCACCGCCACGTATATACGGCAAGTAAACTAAACACCAGCACTACGAGCGTCGCGTAAGGAATCCATGTTAATAGCGGCATTTCGTCACGGATTTCGTTCAGTAGCATGTAGGTGTGAATATATCGCCGTCTTAGCGACAGAAATCCATTTATAAGTTAGCGTACATTACAGACTGTCGCTGTAGTATCTACTTTGTGTATTGATATTTGTATCTTGCTGAAAGAATCTTTGTTGATCCAATAATCGAACACTTTCACCGCCACGTATATCATCATCATTTCGTGTAGGTGTCACGGTCAATCGACCATGCACACCCTGGTGTCAGAGTTCTTTGAAACCGCCTCTCGGCCTCCGACGTATATATAGCGTGTAAACTTAACACCAGCACACACTACGAGCGTCGCGTAAGGAATCCATGTTAATAGCGGCACTTCGTCACGGATTTCGTTCAGTAGCATGTAGGTGTGAATATATCGCCGAAATCTATTTATAAGTTAGCGTACATTATAGACTGTCGCTGTAGTATCTATTTGTGTATTGATATTTGTATCTTGCTGAAAGAATCGTTGTTGATCCAATAACCAAAAACTTACACCGCCACGTATATCATCATCATTTCGTGTAGGTGTCACGGTCAATCGACCATGCACACCCTGGTGTCAGAGTTCTTTGAAACCGCCTCTAGGCCTTTGACGTATATATAGCGTGTAAACTTAACACCAGCACACACAGAATCTATGTTAACAGCGGCACTTCGTCACGGACTTCGTTCAGCATGTAGGTGTGAATATATCTCCGTCTTAGCGACTGAGATCCATTTATAAGCTAGCGTACATTACTCGTACAGACTGTCGCTGTAGTACGCGCCCGTAGTGTGTGAAACGGCCTCACAAGAATATAGATAGATAGATAGATAATGTTTATTTTACAAAAAATGCATCACACACAACAAAAGATACTTATATTACTACACATTACATAAAAATAACTATATGTATGTGCTGCAGTAGTGCAAAAAGAGCCAAAACTCAGCATGCTTGGCCATAAAGACGGCACACTGGTTTTCGGTTTCAGCCTGAAATGAGTAAACGCAGGTGCAAATTAATAAAATTAAAATTAGGGCTTGTGTTAATCAAAACGTAGGTATTTAAACATAGTTAAATAATTATAATAGTGTTTAAAATACACATTACAGAATAAACCAATTTTATTAAAGTTAAATTAAAACAAAATCTTATTATAAATTAAATTAAAACAAAATTAAATTATAAATTAAATTAAAACAAAATTAAATTATAAATTAAATCACAATTAAATGTTTTTTTTTTTATGTGCAAATTCATTCGAACTATAGTATTATAAATAATAATATCTATTATTCTTCTGAGAAAACCGCTGCCGACGTGTTAATGTCACTGCGGATAAAAGACACTCGAAAGTATCAACGAACTTAAATTCGCACATAGTTTTTGTCCTTCGTTGGTGTTGGCACAGCTCTTTTGGCACAACCAGTTGTGCCATAAGCGATTTTCTTTTCCATGACACTACCGGTTGTGCCATGGGTAAAATAGCGTCCCCCGTGACACTACTCAGAGACCAGTAGTGTCATAGGAAATCAGATAACCTAGAAAGAAAAAGCTACTGTTTTTTCTTTTTAGGTTATCTCTATCTCTCTCTTTACACCGGGAGTGCCGGCAGAAGTGAAAACTTGAAAATTAACGTTACACGTTGACAGCTCCGTGGTGCAGTAGTTAACACGCCAGCCTGCGACACAAGGGTGGTTCGATCCCCGGTCAGGTCAAGATGGAAAATTATCTTTTTCAAATTGGCCTGGGTCATGGATGTTTATCTATATGTATTCGTTATAAAATATAGTATCGTTGAGTTAGCATCCCATAACACAAGTCTCGAACTTACCTTGGGGCTAGCTCAATCTGTGTGATTTGTCCGTGTATATTATTTAAAAAAAGAGAGGGGGATACTTCCCACGCCGCGCCGGCGGTCTCAGGTCCGTCTTACGAATTTTGGACCAGGTCAAGTGTCCTGACGCGAATTTAACATTTTTTACCCATCACAAAAAGTGCACAACGCCGCTTAAGTTTTTACTTTATTTTTTTTTTAAGTTTTTGTTTCTCTTACCATAGAGTGCCATGAACGTCAAATGATCATTAATCATAAGTACTTGAGACTCGAGTATGATTAATGAGGATTTATAGTGGGACGATGTCTATTATTGCTGCGACTATCTGTCACGATTAGTCGCAACATTTATTAAAGCAAATTAAACAACCCTTGCGAAATATTGAGAATTTTTTTCTAAACAAAAACCCGGTCACTAGGGATATGGCAAACCTGTAGGTAACAAAAATAAGTTGTGGTAGAGCCACGCTACCGGCAAAATTCATTTTTGCTAGTAGCATGAATGGGCCGGCTCGTCCGGGGAAGTACCACACTCTCACAAAAAATCGACGTTTGAGTAGGAGCTTTACCGCTTCTATGCTTTATTCGGTAATTGAAAGAGCTGGAGGCCCATCCTTCCCCCATTTCCTCCCCCCATGTCCTTTCCCCAACTGTTACACCCTGGCGTTGCAGTTCTCCATGGGCAGCGCTGGTCGCTTACCATCAGGTGACTCGCTTGCTCGTTTGCCGCCCTATAACATAAAAAAAAATGTGTCGCCTGTACAATGACATTCCAGCTAGTCACAAAGACCTTGATATCTTTAGTTCGAATTTGTTCCAGTTTCGTAGGGCGCTTAGTAAGTATTATAATAATTAATAGTAGTATGTATATACAAACATACTACATGTAGTATTTACTTTAGTATGTATGTCAAAAATATTTTTCTTTAAATTCGCACCATTAAATCTTTTAAATTTATCTACCTATAAGGAATATCTTTTGAATATGCAGAAATTAACTTAACTTGTGCTGTGTTGTATAGATATAATTTAAAGTTTACTAAATAGGTATAATTTACTCAATTTCCTTTCTTCTTTTTCTTGACCATTCTGTTCAGTAAATCCCTACTGTATATCTACATTTTTACCATTTAATTAATCATCATTTTTATCTATATGTTGAATTCATAATTGTTAAATGAATATATGCACGGTTTGGCGTGTCGATGCAGCGCACAGTAGTACTTCTCGATTGGCCGGTGTCTCCGGAAGACCAGCGTCAGGGTATTGCAAGATGCCTAGACTCATGCTGAGTGGACATCGGTTTAGCGTTATGTTTAAAATACTTAATCTACAAAAATGTTATATTTTAGCATGATATATGACGCTAATAAACAATTTTATTTTTCTTCTTTCCTTAAAAAAAAAAAAAATTAAGCTTTGTATTGTACTTAATTTGTGTAGCTTGTCACAATCTTACTTAATTGTCTAAATCATGCAATTACGTGACTATAATTCTAAGGTACATACCTTAGAATTGTAGTCAAGTTCTGAACCAGGTCATCTCAGTTTATATAATATTTTTGACTGCAGTTTGCAGAAAATAAACCAAAATAAATGTAGTAATAGTTATACAGTTGCAGCAAACAACCCTAGCTCATTTCATCGGATCTCTCGTAATGCCTTCTGGCTAGCTAGCTCCGAGGTGCAGCGGTCAACACGCCAGCCTGCGACACGAGAGTGCCCGGGTTCGATCCCCGGCCAGGTCAAGATGGAAAATGATCTTTTCAGATTGGCCTGGGTCTTGGATGTGTATGTATACATGTATTTGTTATAAAATATAGTATCGTTGAGTTAGTATCCTATAACAAAAGTCTCGAACTTACTTTGGGGCTAGCTCAATCTGAGTGATTTGTCCGTATATATTTATTTATTTCGTTTAGGTGATACGGTCAGTCGACCATGCACACCCTGGTGTCAGAGTTCTTTTTTTATTTTATTTATTTTATATGTTTGGAAAACTTACAGCATTCAATTTCAGCAAACAAATAAATCAAAAACTAGGTAACTAATACAGCCATTAACAAGTTTTCACTGATAATTTTAGTAAGTCCATGCTTTCTCAACCAAATAAATGCACACAATCGTCCAATAAAAATCACATAAGCTACTTATGACAAATTAAACACACTACAAATTGGGAGAATCGAAGAAAGAATCGGCCACAACACGCTTCATTGTTGTGGCACTGGTAGCGAAAACGTCAATTGTCGGATAGTCACTCAGGAACTCATTTAATTGTCTACTTGCTACACCGAGATCTTTAATTTTTAGTCCGATAGCGCTAGCCGATTTTGGGGTCATAACTTTCAAAAACTCTAAAGTGGCTTATTTTTTGCCTGAGGATGATGTTGTATTTAAAAAACACAATTTTGCGTTTTGTGTCGAATCTTATATGTGCGTTACCCGGAATTTAATGAAATGTGAAAAATAAATTTAATTCATAACTACGCTGTCAAAATTGAATTTAAGTTAAAAAATATAACTGTATTGAATATAAGATAGCCTGTGTAGTGTGCAAACCTAGTTTGTGCCGTCTTTGTCTTGTGTATACTGACATAGGACCAGTATGTAACAACATTGTCAAAAGAAAATTAAAAGATAAAATAATAATATAACACATTTCCGATCACCTAAATATGTATAATAAATAAATTTGTGCCGGTTTACGTAATGGATTTTTGAGACTTTTATTTATTTGTCTTTATAAAGGCAAAAACGTTCGAAAAAATTTTTAAATACATTAGACTTCACATATTCAAAATCATTAATGCATGAAAGATTTACAATATCAATTTGTGTCGTTTTTAAGCAGTGCATAAGGAATAAAATACAAAAAAAAAAATTCTACGTTTGAAACGATAAAAAAATGGCGCCGCGCCGGGCGGCGGCGGCAATGAGCGCGAAGAGACGCGCGTGCCGTGTGGATATTCGTATTGTCCGTAACGCACACACGCTCGTTAACTATTATACCCAAAATATAGATATCGTCAAGCGAAGCGCAAGGGCACTTGGTACCTACCTCATCTCGAAGCATTTAGACGTTTTTTATTACTTACCTACTTACTTGTTAGACATGTAACATATATGTATTTTTCCATGTTGGTGTAAGTTAACCGAAATAGGTATTGCGAGATATAGAATGTTTAGGTACTTTTTTTCCCGCGCAGACGACAAACCAGTTGAGGGATTGTGCGAATATCTTATAAATCACGCACGTCATAAATAAGCCCGTATGTCTTTCTATCCCGTAAATGGTAAGAGACGTGATTGGTAGTATTCACTTTCGTACATATCTTTTTTGCATTTGTCGATGCGTTATTATTATTACTAAATTGATGCAAGTGAACCATTGCCACGTCTATTATGTCAATACGAGTCTTTTGTCGTCTATAGGGTTGTCACTTGGTTGTCAAGTTAAAAATCACAAGTTAGTTCCAGTACAAAAATACTTTAAGAGTAAGTAATCAAATATAGCCCTTAATACACGTTGATAATAAACATAATACCCAAATAATTTTTAAAATCAGTCTAGTATATTAATTTCAACAATTTTTTAACAATGAATTAAATCATATATTGATATATAAAAGGAGAAGTTCCCACTGACTGGCTGACATATAGACGCACGCACAGCCCTAACCGGTAATGGCAGAAACGTGAAATTTGGACAGCTAAGCACACTAAGACGGGATTTTGAAAAATTTTAACCCTGTGTGTCTAAAGTGTGAAATCAGCAGAGATACAATTTTTTTGTCAAAATTGAATATTTTCATGAACCAAATGATGTTAAATAAAATCAGCTCAAAAACTGTTGGTAGGCAACCCTATCGTCTAATCACGCATCAAAACGGTTGTCATGATGCGCGGTGTGCGCAGGCTCTTAAAATGTTTTGTTTTGTTTTATATGTGTAAGGGGCCAACACTGGTGACTTTCCAAGCTACCTAAAGGCATCTGACAAACCTTAACGACTGCCATTAATGATGACAACCGGGTTCAACGGGTTAACGTGCTTTCCATAGTACGGTGGAGCTCGGATTATTTGTATGCCACTTGCGGTCACCCATTCATTTCAGCGGGTCCACGCCCGTTGTTGTATTAACATGCGTAAGCGATAATGATGCTTACACTGGGCTAATCTCACTCCTTAAAAAAAATTAATATGTAAAAAAACATGTTGCAACTTGCAACTCGCGCCGAATCCTAACAGAGAAATGCCGCTCTGCGCCTGTGAAACACACAGGTGTGGTAGGTAACTCGTGCGTGCTGCATTAAAAAAATAGGTACACATTTACAAAATGAATGAGAACTATAAACAAACTCACACTATTATTTTCATTCAACTTATTTTACGCACACCATTCCACTGAGTGGTCAATCTAAATTCGAATCTAAAGCTCAAGAAATAAAGGCGGAGATTGAATGTATTGTATTCTAGCCTTGGAACTGAATAACTACTAGTACTTACGCGGCCTCTGCTATTTACTGAGCGCGCGCTTTTTAAAAGTGAATGAATTGAAAAGTTTATTTTTTAAAGATTCTATAGATAAATATTACACAAATTATGAATAGCGTTTTATTGCAATTAAATAATATTAAAGGCGTGAACTCTAATAACTTTAATTTTTTTTTTCTGACTTTTTAGCATATTAAAGGAAAAAAAAAAAATAACGAAAAATGCACGGGATCAATTCGACACAAAATATTTTGAACAACAGATATCTGTGTTCTAAATCGCTTATACCTTTTTTATCTTAATTAATATTCTTTTTGAGCCATTTAACCAGCTTGATTGGTACTGGTAAAATAACCGTATTCCACTGGTCCGAGAACACACAAAAAGCCAATTTACATACGTTATTATCTAATAATCATCATGTAAATAAAATTTTGATGCTTAATTTTCTTTTCATCCGATAAAGCTCAAAAATAAAAATACCTAAATTTCCACCTACGCACATTCAAAAAGTGACACAAATACATATATTAGGCCATAGGATATGGTTTGGAGACTATATGTAGAAAAACAAAATATTTAGCATTTTTGAAACCTCAAAACCTAGCGCTACCGGACTATTCTATCTGTTCTAGCGAGAACATGGCCACGGAGCGCATAATCAAACTTTACAACATTTGTTTTACGAGTTATTGTCATTGTGTAGCATTTGGAAACATTTAATTGCAACATATTATTGGTGCAATAATCATTAAATCTATCAAGATCCTCCTGCATCAAGCGAGCATCATCAAAAGAATTGATGTTTCTGAAAATTTTTGTGTCGTCTGCATATAATAAGAAATTTGAATGTCTAAAGCAGGTTGCAATATCATTAAGAAAAATAGAAAATAAAAGGGGCCCAAGCAAAGAACCCTGAGGCACCCCTGATGGTACCAACATCCACTTAGACATATAGCCATTTACAGCTACGGCCTGACTACGGTTATTTATGTATGATGACAACCATCGAAATAAGCTTCCGTGAATTCCCGCTGCTAGAAGCTTTTGGAGAAGGATGGAATGATTGATCCGGTCAAAAGCTTTGCTAAAATCGGTGAATGTCATGTCCACTTGTGACCCAGAATCCATATTTGAGGTAACATAGTTGTATGAGAGAATGAGGTTGGAAACGGTTGATCGGCCTTTCATGAAACCGTGCTGCTGGGGAATAAACCAAGTAGTTAAAGCAGCATATACTTGCCGATTAACGATACTCTCAAAAATCTTGGCAAAAATACAAAGCTTTGATATTGCCCTATAGTTTTGTATATTACTTCTATCACCTCCTTTGTGAATAGGAGTAACAAAAGCAGACTTCCATAAATTTGGCATGCAACCTTCATCTAATGACCTCCTGAAGAGAATGCAAAGTGGAATAGCTAAACTATTAGCGCATTTAGCAATAATTACAGGTGATATATTGTCAGGACCAGCCCCTTTAGATAAATCAACAGCTTTTAGTAGATTGAGCACTTCAGACGTATTAATTTCAATGTCTCCAATATTGTTAAAGTTGGGACTTGGTGCATTGGAGCTCCCATCCCCACCTGAGGTTTTCAAGAAGTTAGATTGAAAATAACTGGCAAATAAGTCACATATCTCCTCGGCATTAGTTCCTGTAAATCCCTCAAGTTTCATAGATGAAGGCAACTTGTTAGAAGAAGAAGTACTATTCTGCTTAATGAAAGACCAAAAAGTTTTTGGGTTGTTAACAATAGCATCTTCAGATATTCTTAAGTAGGACTCATAGCATGAGTCTTTCAACAGTTTGGCCCTTTTTCTCAGAAATGAAAACGTAGCATAATCTTCAATGTTACCATAATTCTTGTATTTACGCCAGTACTTAAACTTTTCCTTTAATACCTTTTTTAGATCCGCATTATACCAGGGAGGGAAAGAACTAGGTGAAATAATTTTATGAGGTATGTAAATATCTCGGAATGTATAGATAGTATCATAAAACACCTTGACTGCATCCTCAACGGAACCTTCATGTAACCGACTTTGCCATTCAATGGCATCAAGTGCCGCACACATAGGTTCAAAATTTCCAGAGTTGTAAAAGTATTTAGTGAATTTATTGGTTTCAAGAGGATTTATCACAGCAAAACAGGCAGTAATATAAATAGACCTATGATGAGGGATGTCATCCGGGACAAGGGGATCTTCACACGGGGTAATTTGAACCTCATCATTAGAGAAAACCAGGTCTAAGAATCTGTCATTATGGTTCCGCACGTGATTGCACTGAGATAGATTACATTGCGTTAATGTATCAAAAAAGTCCGATTGACTTATTGTGATTGTGCCGCGTGGAGTGAGGTAGCAACCCTTAATGTGCCAGTCCACGAGAGTGAAATTAAAATCCCCGGCAATAATAAATTTATCGTCTGGGCAAGAGCTAACAATTTCAAAAAGTTTATCTGAAAAGTTTTGCAACTGAATATTGAAACTATTACCCTCATTCTCACTACAAAGATAAAGACTACAAATGTGTATTTTGACCGGATTTCTACTTCCCGGTAGTTTAACCGAAAGGGTTACCCAGAGATCTTCAGCGGAGGAGCACCACTCAGAACGACCAACAGCGGCGATGTCGCGACGTACCGCAATGAGAACGCAACCACCAAACTTTTGATTTGTTAATTCATAGTTTCGATCCTTCCTCCAGACGACATATCTTTCATCAAATAATTCTTGGTTATGTAAACCCTCCATTAACCAGGTCTCGGTAATAATAATAGCATCAAAAGAATTAAGGAGTAAGTTTATTTTAAATATATCAGTCTTCGTACGCAGTCCATGAGCATTTTGATAAAAAATATTTAATTTGTTATACATTGATACTAAGATATATAATAACAAAATAGCAGCTAACTATATTAATAATACGATTTGTAATAAGTGAAAATGCAGAACCCAAAGTACTAATAGAAATAAAATATAAATACACGCGTCCATACGTTTGTGTCACACAATACCGAGAATAATATATATCATATAAGTACCCGCTTAATAACATCCCAACAGGTAATACAGTAGTAACCCCCATGCCGCAAATTATACATTTGTTACGAAATATTATTCCGCATTTATTAAAAGTTAAACTGATCATTCTATTTTTGAATTACAATATTTATAAGAAAAGACACTCAAAATATTACTCAGATACATTTGCGATACATAATTAAATTCCATCAGTAAACTAAATAATGAATGATTGTTAAAAGTCATTCCTACAGCGACGTATAAAACACATCGCAAAACTACTAAATAAAATAATATCATAACCAGTAGCCAAAGCAAAATAGATCTTATTATCTGCAGCGCAAAATGCAACAATAGGCAAAACAGGTGCCCATCATCGGCAGGTAGCACGACCGGTGACCGGTTGCCGAGACTGAGTGAATAGCAGAGCAAGAGACATGCGCGTGCAGCAAAGGCAGGGGGGACCAACTCTTGGATCGTAAACAATGACAAAGAACAATTTATACTCAAGAGTATACAAATAATAAAATAAATTATACTTATGTGATTTTTAGTAGATCGGCTTCCGTTTTTATAACAAAGATCGGAGACGTTGGGTTTCTTCTGGCCATTATCTTTGAATATTTGACCCATATAAACTGAAAATTCTTTTCCTTTGCTAAGGATTTAGCTTTCGTAAGCAGTCTTTTATTATGGGCTGTGAGGTGATCATTAATAAAGAAGCGGCCCTCATTGGCATATCCCGGTTTCAAATCTTTCAGAAACAGCTCCTTTCGCATACGCGCCAAAGCAACGACATCTTCTTTTTTATATCGGTTGTTGAAGGCCACTATTATGGATTTTGAAGCACCAGACTGTTGAGAAGGAACTCTCGCGATGTAATTGATTTCATCTTTTTTAATAGGGCAGCCGATGTAATTTCCGATATCCAGAGCAATGTCATATAGATTCTCATTCTTTTTAAGGGGAATCCCTTTAATTTCGATGTTATTTGCACGATCCCACTGGTCCCTTTCATGTAGTTGCTGCTCCAGTCTTGCCACATCCGCCTGCAGCGACGGAATTACCACAACGGTCTCCTCTACAGCTTTAACTCTCATGTCAAAGGTTTTCATTGTCTCCGCGTACTCCTTAATAGCATCGTGTGCGAAGTCCATGGATCTTTGCAGAGTAGCCAGGTCATCCTTGATAGCTTTTACGTCATCAGACAGGGTATTTAAGAGTGTCAGCCTCTCCATGATGTCACGCAGCTGAGACTGTACATCGGTTGGCTCAGATGACGTTGATTCGTGCACTTCTTTTAGAATCAATGGTGAGGATGACCGACTCTTGCACTCGGGACATCTCCAATTATTTCTTCGATCCCCCAACTTGCGGTATCCAAGCATGCCCGCGCATGCAAAATCAAAACGCCGCTTGCATCGGGAGCATATTGCGACGTCGGAAGATTCATTATTGCATCTAGCGCATTTAAACATTGTGAGCGAAAAACGGTTGGGAATCCCTGGAATACGATAAATAACAGGCAAGCGTCCGCCTTTGAACGTAAGCGACGAACCGCCTCTCGGCCTCTGACGTGGTTCCTTTAACGACTACCAGAGGCAGCCGGGACCACCGGCTTAACGTGCCTTCCGAAGCACGGAATCATCTTTATTATCAGACAATCAGGTGATTCAAGTCTGCAATGTCCTAACCAAACTGGAAACAACTAAACAAAGTATGCTTCCTGTATGAATCGAACCCACGACCCGGGTCTACAGGCAAACGCCTTAACCACACCACGGATATAGTTAATATATAATAAAAGCTTGTAAAAAGAATGAACACTGTTGTTACCTTCTTACAGATTTCAAAGAAAAAGTCAATCTTGTATTTTTACGATTTTGTATTTTCCTTTAAAATGTCACCTTCCATAATATACAATGTTAAATAAACATATGTCAGAATTAAAATACACACGTAAAAACAAAAATAAATACATTTTATAGCCCGCCCTTTAGCGTCTCTGGTGCAAAGGTGCCCAAAATACTAGCTGCATTGCCACGCTGAATGGCTATGGCCATCCTTTGCACCAGGAACGAGCCAGAGCGAGAGTCCCCTGTCTTATCGGCTATGCGATGGCCTATCTCCTTAACTAGACGCTTAGCGTCTGATCCCCAGCAACCTATTGTCTCTACGGCTAGGGGCACAAAACAATATTGTGGCTCCAGAGCTGCATATTTTGCTCGTTTTTTGTCTGCCGCATCCTCAGCTGCCGCGGCTGCCCTACCCACAGTGCGACCAACATGGCTAGGAGCGACGGTACTGACGCAAGTTGCATCCCATATAAGGCTTCTGCCTTGCTTCCACGGCACGAGAGTCAATCCATCGGGCCTCTTGCCGTCTGACCTACTAAGACCCGGTGGTTCCAATACGCAGGGTACGTTAGCTGTGACGAGCGCCCTACGCACGATATCATTAAGCGCATGATGTCTTGGGAACCTACCTGAGCAACGACGACAGCTCAATGCGTGATGGCCATCCGACTCAACCATGGCCCCGCAAATGCATCTATGCTGCTCGCATACTTTAGCGCCAAGGCGGAGCGCCACGGCCACCCGCAAGGAGTCGTCGTCCAGTAATGTGCCCAGGTAAGGCGATGGGAGAGCGCACAGCCATGCGCCAGATTCCGGTTGCGATACCGCCTTAAGTCTATCTATATATATATAACTCAAAGGTGACTGACTGACTGACATAGTGATCTATCAACACACAGCCCAAACCACGACTGATCGGGCTGAAATTTGGCATGCAGGTAGATGTTATGACGTAAGCATCCGCTAAGAAAGGGTTTTGATTTCAACTGACAATTCTACCCCCAAGGGGATAGGGAATGAAAGTTTGTATGAAACTATACTTCTTAACGCTAGCGAAGCCGCGGGCAAAAGCCAGTTATAATCTAATTTGCTTTGAAAGCGATCGAGTTTCCAAAGGAAACTCGATCGCTTTGCTCACAAAGGGTCTCATTTTTTACAAACTCCTGTTATACTAATTACAGGGTCTTTTGACGGAATCAAGTTCGAGTTCTTTCGAACAAAATCTAAAGGCATTAATGACGTATTTGTCGGGTGCAAACTTGCTTTCCCGCCTAAACGAATGGCGAAGAAAGTAGAGTTTTCTTTGCTTTCCGAGCCTACAATTGTTGTTATTTGTAACAACATAATAACAATAGGCTAGTTTCCTAAAAAAATATAATTAGTCCGTCAGTTAGATATTCAAAAAACATTGGACACGTATTTTTTCTTTTGTCGATTAAACATAAAATGATAAAGATATAGCCCTTTGAAGTTCCGTGTGACGTCAAAGTTTGCTACAATTTTTAGCAAACTTTGACGTCACGAGCCCCCACTCCTGAACTTTGACGCGCTTTATCTTGATTATTTATTGTTTATTTGACCAAAGAAAAATACTTTGTCTATACTAGTGTCCTATTTTTTTTTAATTATCTAACTGACGGACTAATTGTTATGTTATTATTACGACCCAGGAAACTAGCCTATTGTTATTGCAAATAACTTCTATCTGTCTGCAAAGAGTGCTTGAGTTCTTTGGTCATATCGCCAGAAAAGAAGGGAACAAACTCGAACAACTCATGGTTACCGGAAAGGTTGACGGCAAGAGACCAAGAGAGTAGTCCAGTCAGGTGGACTGATCAGATCCGAACAACCTTGGACACCGATTTACACAATGCTCTTCATTCGGCCAAAGAGTCCGGAGCAAGATCACCCCACAACTAGGGAATCACGACCCTCAGTATTGAGGATAACGACGCGAGGAGGAGGAATTACAATTGTACAATAACATAATTTCAAAACCGCTAACTTTAAAATTTTAAAAGTTAGCATACTTACCCAATTGGGTATACTAACTTTTGTTTTTATATTTTAACTAGCTTTCGCCCGCGGCTTCGCCCGCGTCAATGTCGATCCCTCGGGAATAGTACTTTTTCCCGGGATAAAAGCTAGCCTATGTCCTTCTCCGTACTCCAGAGAACTTGTATGCAAAATTTCATGATAATCGGTTCAGTAGTTACGGCGTGAAAGCGTAACAAACAAACAAACAAACTCACTTTCGCATTTATAATATTAGTAAGGAGTAAGGATAATGACGTTTAAGTCGGGTGATTTTAGTTCTCCACCTTTTTACCTTTACGCCCACCAACACGCAGAATATGATCTTTTTGTCTTATGACTTTAGGCTCTGTCTACCCCGTAAGGGATAAAGACATGATAATAATATATGATTTTAGTTCGTTACGGAGACATATTTTAGAAAAGGTCCGAATAGGAATCTTACTTTCTTTTGTGTATATCATGCTGGTATGGGAGAAAAGAAAACACGTAGAATGTGCCATTTGCTTCTCGCGCAGACCGTAGAAGCCGGTCAAGGGAATGATGAGCGAAAATGTAAAAAATCATAATAATAGGTGATGCTTCTAGCAACCCTTTGACAGCTCCGTGGCGCAGTGGTTAACACGCCAGCCTGCGACACGAAGCGCCCGTGTTCGATCCCCGGCCAGGTCAAGATGGAAAATGATCTTTTTCAGATTGGCCTGGGTCTTGGATGTTTATCTATATATGTATTTGTTATAAAATATAGTATCGTTGAGTTAGTATCCCATAACACAAGTCTCGAACTTACTTTGGGGCTAGCTCAATCTGTGTGATTTGTCCGTATATATTTATATTTATTTATTTACCCATCACTATTTTCATTCCGTTTTCTACGTTTACCTAAACGTACCAACACGCAACACGTGGTTTTATGACTTTAGGTTTTGTCTACCCCGTATATTATTAACTAGCTGTTGCTCGCGACTTCGTCCGCGGCAATTTCTGTTATTATGATTTATTAGTATAGATGAATAATTTTTCCCCGATTTCAAAACAATTTTTATTGATGCTTCGCTCCTATTGGCGGCGTGATGTTTTATAGCCTAAAGCCTTCCTCAATAAATGGACTATCCAGCACAAAAAGAATTTTCCAATTTGAACCAGTAGTTCCTGAGATTAGCGCGTTCAAACAAACAAACAAACAAACAAACAAACAAACAAACAAACTCTTCAGCTTTATAATATTAGTATAGATTATTAATTACCGTTAATTTTAAAAGTATATCACATCAGATTACTAAGACTTATCCTTGCATGTACCTAAGGTAAGAAGTTAGCCGTGTGGTATCCGGCAGAGTAGAATAGGACCACTCCAAGTCTTCCCGTGGATGTCGTAGAAGGCGACTTAGGAAATACAAGCTAAACAAAGCTTATAAACATCTAAGACACCTCTCCAACCCGTCTGGCCAGCGTGGAGAGTGTAGGCCAAGTCCTCTGGCTGCTCTAGCCAAGTATGGCCCTAGTAGTACAGAGAGGGTCGTACTCCTGTAGTGGAGACTAAAAAGGACCTGATGATAATATACTTTTAAAAACGTGAAACACATACAAAATAAATAAAACTCTTTTTTGGTCCGAGTTATAATCTTTCAATGCTTTGGAAACTCGATCGCTTTGTTAATGAAGGCTCTCATTTGTCTCAAGCTCCTCATACTAACGACACGGGCTTTTGACGGAATCACCTTTAAAGGACTTTTTAATGGATAATTTGAGTTCTTTTGACCTCTATCATGCATGATGAAGCAACGATAAGGTCTAAATATAAATAAATAAATATATAAATATATACGGACAAATCACACATATTGAGCTAGCCCCAACGTAAGTTCGAGACTTGTGTTATGGGATACTAACTCAACGATACTATATTTTATAACAAATACATATATAGATAAACATCCAAGACCCAGGCCAATCTGAAAAAGATCATTTTCCATCTTGACCTGGCCGGGGATCGAACCCGGGCACTCCGTGTCGCAGGCTGGCGTGTTAACCACTGCGCCACGGGGCTGTCAGGTCTAGGGTGGAACACGCAGACTCAAATAATGCCTATTCACTAATATTTAAATAAAATCACTTTAATACGGCATTATCGCGTATATTACATTTTTTACACCTAACGTTTCGAAAACTTTAAATTTTTCATGGTCGCAGGTAGCAGGATGTTTTGCGTGAGGCTATTGAAATTAAAAAAACATCCTTGTTGATATTTTTTAAGTGTTTATACATATTTTGCATTCACAGTGCTATTTTTGATATACTCTTATTAAATTAAGACATAAAATATGGTGAAAAAATTCCAAACGGGCGGGATTTGAACCTGCGACCCTAAGTCTTAATGTTTTATTTTTAATTTAATAAGAGTATCCTTGTTGATAGTTTAAAAGAATTAACACTGTCATTAGCCTCTTACAGCTTACAAACAGCACCCGATGTCCAATGGATCTAAGCATTATTAACGCTTACGTAAGTTAAACAACCCTGGGCACGGTCCCCGCTGGGATGGGTGACCGCAAGTGGCATATAAAATATCTCGAGCTCCTCTGTGCTTCGGGAAAGAACGTTAAACCGTTGGCCATTATTGATGGCAGTTGTTAAGCTATGTCAGATGCCTTAGGGCAGCTTGAAAAATCGGACACCAGTGTTGGCCACATACACACACGAAAAATAATTAAATAAACTTATAAACAAAAAAGCTAATTTTAAGCTATAATCCTTTGTCTTGAAATGCTTTGGAAACACGATCTCTTTGCTTACAAAGGCTCTCGTTTTGCGAAACTCTTGGTATGCTAATGACAGGGTCTTTTGACGGAATCAACGTCAAGTCCCTTTGAGCAAAAACTTAAGCCAATAATATAATGACGTTTTTGCCTTGGAAGTTTAAAAAAAAACATTCAAAGGAACCTCCCTTTGAAATTCTTTTTTTTTAATTAATTTTTTGTAACAAGTTTCATTACATAGTATAAAACAAAGTCGCTTCCCGCTGTCTGTCCGTCCCTATGTATGCTTACATTTTTAAAACCACGCAACGGATATCGATGCGGTTTTTTTTAATAGATAGAGTGCTTCAAGAGGAAGGTTTATATGTACATTGCACGTGCGAAGCCGGGGTCCTGGTCGCTAGTACATTATAAACGAATCAACACTGTTAAGTGTTTTCCAAGACAAACCAAATGAGCTCAAACACGGTTAGTGTACCTTGTTTAGTTTAAGAGCTCCTATGGCCTTCCGACTCCATCATCAGACCAGTGCAACGATATTATATTGTATTGTCATCCGATTTACATATGCACGCAAAATTTCAGCTCAATCGGTAACCGGGACGAAACTAAATGAAAGGTTGTAAAAAAGAGAGTTTTGGCCATGGTGAAAGGCAGGTGGTTTTTGGAGCCGAATGTAGGAAGGAAGGGACACCCACATCTACCTCTCTGATCAACCCAAAGGTACAATTGTTGGCAAAGATAAATAAATAAATAATAAATATATATACGGACAAATCACACAGATTGAACTAGGCCCAAAGTAAGTTCGAGACTTGTGTTATGGGATACTAACTCAACGATACTATAATTTATAACAAATACATATATAGATACACATCCAAGACCCAGGCCAATCTGGAAAAGATCATTTTCCATCTTGACCTGGCCGGGGATCGAACCCGGTCACTCCGTGTCGCAGGCTGGCGTGTTGACCGCTGCGCCACGGAGCTAGTCAAAAGATGAGAATGTCATTTCTTGTGACACGCAGTCAATCGGTTTGAGGTTTCTAGATATATTTGATTGAACTAATGTGGGTTTTTGGATTTCCACAGAACTCATGAAAGAGACTCACAAAACGATAATGATCTTTTTTGGATTTTGTCCTAAATAGTAGGAGATCCCTGGATGCTCATCATCATCATTTCGAGTAGGTGACACGATCAGTCGACCATGGACACAACCTGGTGTCTGAGTTCTTCGGAAATTCTTCTCGGCCTCTGATGTGGTTCTTGTAACGATTGCCAGATGGTAGGCAAGTAGGTAGCCGGGACCAACGGCTTAACGTGCCTTCAGAAGCACGGAATCATCTTTATTATCAGACAATCAGGTGATTCAAGCCTGCAATGTCCTAACCTAACTGGAAACAACTAAACACAGTATGCTTCCCGTGGAAATCGAACCTACGACCCCCGATCTACAGGCAAACGCCTTAAACACTGGACTACGGAGGCAGTTATCAATTTGTTTGATATGTCCCTATATATTTATTTATACGTAAATATTTATGTAAACCAAACAGCGGACTCATAAATTTTCCTACTGGACCACTTCAACAATATTGAAGTTTCAACAACTTAAGACAATTGTTTTAATCTAATCAAAAATTTGAGAGTTCATGAGTTCAATGTCAATGACTGTTTGAACAGGGTTAGGGTTTTGTTGCTTCGGTTTAAGTTGTTTATTTTGTCAATAGAACAACTTAAGGCCATTGAAATGAACTACGACTTTTGAGTTGCATAGTCATGATTATATAATTGACATCATATCGCAAGTAAGCCATTTTCGAACAGGGAATCCCAATGGCAGAAAATAGAACCCTTATATGTCTGTTGTTTTGTCTGTCCGTATGTTACAGCCATTTTCTTCCGGAGCTGTTCAGAATACATAGTTAAAAATTGGTAAGTAGAAGAAAGAATACATTCTTTCTTTAAGATTTTTATACAAAAGTAAGATAAATTAATAAAAGATAAAAATTAATTATTTTTTTATTATTATTATATTCATCGCACATGCATTATACAAAACTAAAATAATAATATTCCGTTTGAAATTTTCGCACTTTAGTCAAATAATTATTAATTCAACAGGGAACATAAATACAAACAAAATCTTCAGCTTTATAATATTAGTATAGATATATATATTTACTCCTAGTCTTCCCATGGAGGTCGTAAGAGGCGACTTAGGAAATACAAGCTAAAGAAAGCTCATAAACATCAATGAGACCTCTCCAACCCGTCTGGCCAGCGAGGAGAGTGTAGGCCAAATCCTCTGTCTGCTCTGGCCAAGTATGGCTCCGGTAGTACAGAGAGGGTCATGCTTCTGTAGTGGAGATTAAAAAGACCTGATGATAATGCTATTTAGATTAAACCCCGATATTTAGATTTATTATTTTATATTAGACGTATATTTAGATTGTACCCCGTAAGGGATCACGACGTTATTTGTATATAGTTAGAACTCAAAATCGCTCGAAACCACAGATCAAAAACCCGATTGTGTTGGTAATCGATTGAATCGAAACAAACAGTCAACAAAACGTGCCTCGAATCATATTTGCCCGATGAACCGCTTATTTAGCTTATTTTCTATACATACATAGTATTACGTCTTTTTCCCTTGCGGGGTAGACAAAGCCTAGGTCTATCAGAGCCTGCTACAATGCTAAGTTTTGCCATAGTGTCTATATACCATAAGACACTATGGCCACACTTAGCATGTTGAAGGGCGTGTAGATGAAAAAAGAAATCAAATAGTGATGGGTTGCTAGCCGCATTGCCTATTGACATGATTCCGCAGATTTCAGGGACCAATCTCTCGATCGGCTTTTACGATGATGATGCGCGGGAAGATCGATAATGGGACTCTATTAATATGGCTCCGCTATCCGTCTGTCTGTCTGTCTGTTCGTCTGTCACCAGGCTGGACATCATTAATACAACGTGATTTTGAACTCCCTAGCTTTATTGAAATCTGGGAATCAGAATCCCTAAAGGAACACAGAATTGCAAGAAAAAAAGGTGAAAAACGAAAAAGAAAATTAGGTTTCCCATACAAAGTCGCCGACGCCGATCAGCTGGACGAATTTCTATGAAACGTTAAATTTATTTTTTCGTTTTTTACCGTTTTTTCTTACAATTCTGTATTCCTTAAGGGATTCTGATTCCCAGATTTCAATATAGCTAGGGAGTTCAAAATCACGCTGTATATAAAGATAGCTAGAGAGTTGAAATTTTCACAGATTATGTATTTCTGTTGCCGCTATAACAATAAATAATGTGAAAGTGTAACAAACAAACAAATAAACTCACTTTTGCATCCTTATCCTTATCCTTATCTTTACTAATATTATAAATGCGAAAGTGAGTTTGTTTGTTTGTTTGTTACGCTTTCACGCCGTAACTACTGAACCGATCATCATGAAATTTTGCATACAAGTTCTCTGTAGTACGGAGAAGGACATAGGCTTTTTATCCAGGGAAAAAGTTACTATTCCCGAGGGATCGACATTGACGCGGGCGAAGCCGCGGGCGAAAGCTAGTTTATAATATTAGTAAGGATAAATATAAATAAATAAATATGTACGGACAAATCACACAGATTGAGCTAGCCCCATGGTAAGTTCGAGACTTGTGTTATGGGATACTAACTGAACGATACTATATTTTATAACAAATACATATATAGATAAACATCCAAGACCCAGGCCAATCTGAAAAAGATCATTTTCCATCTTGACCTGGCCGGGGATTGAACCTGGGCACTTCGTGTCGCTAAAGTGAGTTTGTTTGTTACGCTTTCACGCTGTAAGTATTAAACCAATCATCATGAAACTCACCAAGGGACTACAACAGAGGCCGAGAGGCGGTTCCGAAGAACTCTAACACCAAGGCGTGCATGGTCGATTGCCCGTGTCACTTACACGAAATGATGATGAGTAAATAGTATTTTATTCTAAGCATAAATCCTAAGCCTTCAAGCGTCTTATGAAGAGCTGAATCCGCTTAATATAACTTGTCTTTGATATAACCCTAAAAGCAAGTTTACACTACATCTAGTTTACAACAACTTAGTTACTATGAACTTAGACCTCAATAGAAATAGCAGCTTATAGTTTACTTCGTATTCCCTGGACCGCTATGAGAACTCGCTATGAGAGTCTCTCCCCTCAATATGCCGGAAACGAGCCTTTAGTTTTTTTGGACACATTATTCGGTCTTCAAAGCATTGTCTGGAGAAGCAAATTATTCTGGGGCAAATGGAAGGCAGACGGGGTCAGGGCAGAGTATCTACAAGATGATGCGACACTATGAAGAAGTCGGTGAACGGTGGAATGCATCGTGCGGTCCACGCAGCTTATGACCGCACTCAATGGAAAAATATTTCATGTGGTCGCAATCCTCAGCATTGAGGGACCAACGAAGATGAATGGTTTAGATTCAGCATCAAACTTCAAGATCGAGTTCCTAACATTGAGATCCGAAAAAGATCGAAGGTTCTGGAAAGCGTGTTATGGAACTGAAGTGGAGTTGGGCAGGGCACCTAGCAAGGCGAAGTAATGGTATTTGGAGTAGGGTTTTGACAAAATGGTTGCCCATAAATGGCAAGCGAAGCGTAGGTCGTCCAGAACCATGAGAGTCGATGATATTAGGAAAATCGCAGGTCGAAATTGCATTAGGAAGGCACAAGATGGATGGCGTGCATTCATCATCATTTCGAGTAGGTGTCACGGTCAATCGACCATGCACACCCTGGTGTCAGAATTGTTCGGAACCGCCTCTCGGCCTCTGACGTGGTTCCTTTAACGACTACCAGATAGCAGCATGGACCAACGGCGTGCAATAAAAGAAGCCTATACCCAGCAGTGGAATATGAATGCTGTCGATGATGATGATGATGATGGTGATTAAATATACAAGCGTTCGCCACAATGGTGTCGCGATACGCACTGCTGGAAGATGCTGTCTTTCGTATATAGATGGCCATATTTTTTTATCAAGAGGAATTTAAACAGTAGTAAAATATAGTAAAATTTGTATGCAAATTCAAAACGCACTGCCCAGTTCTTATTTTTATTATTAAAATGTTTTTTAAGCTTTCGACTCGTGTAATCACTTCAATAAAAATCCCTTAACCCGATCAGTGAACTTGATCCGTGTGAAGCAGGCATTACGGATCCAATTACTAATTGCTGAGTTTTATCTACGGGCTTATCGGAGCCATTTGGGGTCAGATAAATGCTTTTTGGGGTTAATTCTACCCTAGGTACTCACTGTCAGTTATTTTTTTTATTTATTTTAGAACTTTATTAAGCCAAAAAAGCTACAATACGGTAGACTTGTGTGCTAGTTATGTTTTTGAAGTGAATAATTGTAAAATGTGAATGTGTATAAGTGAGTAATTGAAAGTACATACTTTGAGGTATATACCACATTATTTTCAGAATTATTTAAGTAAAAAGTATTTCAAAAGTTACGGTGGGGGTACACCTCAAATTTTAACTTTGTATTATATTATCTCGAGACTGGGAGGTTTGATACCCACACGTTGGGGTTAGTCCAATTTAGGTTTTTAAATTCACTTTTCGTTTCATGTGAGGCTGAAAATAAAACATTTTTTCATAATGATTAATTTAAAAATTAACTTTTGGAACTTCAATATCTATCTCTCCTAATTTTCGTGACAATAGGTGCAGTAGCGGCGAAATACGAGCCCGGACGGACAGACAGACGGACGGACGGACATGACGAAACTATAAGGGTTCCTTGTGGACTACGGAACCCTAAAAATAGCTGTGTTCGCTTAATCAATTTTCATTAAAATTCATACTAAACTAGTAACCACACTGTAATTTAATTTCATTAGAAATAAGGGTATGAAGTTTAGCAATTGATTAGACTTCTTATTACATGTTTAAAGTAATTAGTCAATGTTGGTCGGATAATGCGTCAACTCGTGAACGGTGCCAGGGGGGACAGGTCTGCTCGGCCTCTTTGAGACTTCTATCTATCTTTGAGACTTTTATCATATCTGTTGTTGTTGCACGCTCGATCGCTAACATAACGTGTTCCACAAAAATATGTAAATTAAAATTGTATATAACACTAGCTGTTGCCCGCGGCTCCGCCCGCGTTAGTGTCGATCCCTCGGGAACAGTAGAATTTCCCGGAATCAAACATACCCTATGTCCTTCCCCAGGCCTCACACCTCCATACCAAATTTAGCGTAAAAAAAGACATAGAATTACTTTCGCATTTATAATTTTAGTATTAGTATGGAAGTATGGATATTATTTATACTTCTAAGTCCAGAAATGAGAAAATTTCCAGAAAACCTTTACTATCTATCTTTTTCAATTGTAACCGTGAATTTATTTACCTATTTGCATACTTCTAAGTCTAGAAATGAGTAAATTCCTATACAATCTTTACCCCGCTATTTTACCCCTACAGGAGAAAATATCGTCCATTTTACCTACATAGACATTTTTAATTGTAACCTAGAACTTATATACTTATTTTCATACGTCTAAGTCCAGAAATGAGAAAATTTCCATACAAAGTTTATACCACCCATCCACCCCCATTTTACCTCTTAAGGGGGGAATTTAGCAAATTTCATCTACCTACACACATCTTTTTTAATTTTAATCTAGAACTTATATACCTACTTTCATACTTCTAAGTCCAGAAATGAGGAAATCCATATAAATTTTACCCCTTTAGAAGTTACATTTCTTAAAAATACTTTCTTAGCACTCACTCACATTATTAAAAGAACCCCTGTACCAAATTTCAAGTTTCTAGGCGCAGCAGTTTAGGTTGGTTTGCCGTTTGCCCGCGGCTACGCCGCCGCCGTTAGTGTCCATTCCTCAGGAACAGTTTGGACCCTTAAAGGGGTGACAAAAGAGTCCCGCCGCCCGGCCAGTTTGTATGGGAATGTCGAATTTTATTTTGAGTTCCCACCATTGTTCCCATAGGAAAAGTTGTTCATTTTGATGGTCTGAGTCACCCCTTTAAGGGTCCAAAACGATATAAAATTCACCGTGTATATTTGCAGGCAAACTAATGCCTTGAGTTCATTAAAATGACGATAACTTTTTTTTTAATAAACCGATTTTGATGAAACAAAATTTAAATGTTTTGCTGGGTTAAAACAAAGCAATTGGTGAAAGTTTGAAGTAAATCGGTTCAGTATTTTCGGAGATAATCGTGATCATAAATACAGACAGACAGACAAGAAATTCGAAAAATTTTTTTTTGCTTTCTATTATTCTTTTTAAGTGTCCCTCTATCCATTTCAGGCAAAAATTCTAAATGTACAGACAAAATATTTTTACTGTTTTATTATATGTATAGATATAGATGACATAAAAAAAAAAAGATAAGAATATTAAATATCATCAAAGCCCTTCAGGCAAGTAGACGACCAATACTGTTGAAAAGAGTTTTTTTCGGCGTCTTCTTCTCTGCAGTGGTCGGTTCCGAAACGCTAGTAGTTTGTAGCTTTTGAACAATAATTAATTATTTGAATATAGTATAATACTTAAGTATTAATTAAAATGTGAATTGACGTGAAAAAGTGCCTGAAGCCTGAGGCCTATTTTCTGAATAAATCTTTGAATAAGAAACTTTAAACGCTTAATAACATGAATTTAATTTAATTTGAATTGAGGATAAACACGCTCACAAAAGTTTGTAGATTTATTTCATTGATGACTAGCTCCGTGGCGCAGCGGTCAACACGCCAGCCTGCGACACGGAGTGAAAATGATATTTTTCAGATTGGCCTGGGTCTTGGATATGTATCTATATATGTATTTGTTATAAAATATAGTATCGTTGAGTTAGTATCCCATAACACAAGTCTCGAACTTACTTTGGGGCTAGCTCAATCTGTGTGATTTGTCCGTAAATATTTATTTATTTATTTATTGAAATTATGTGGGTTTTGTGGATTTCCACAGAACTCATCATTTCGAGTAGGTGTCACGGTCAATCGACCATGCACACCCTGGTGTCAGATTTCTTCGGAACCGGCTCTCGGCCTCTGACGTGGTTCCTTTAACGACTACCAGATGGCAGCCGAGGCCAACGGCTTAACGTGTCTTCCGAAGCACGGAATCATCTTTATTATCAGACAATCAGGTAATTCACGCCTGCAATGGCTGAATTGGCAAGCTCCGTGGCGCAGTGGTTAACACGCGAGACACGAGGGTGCCCAGGTTCGATCCCCAGTCAGGTCAAGATGGAAAATGATCTTTTTCAGATTGGCCTGGGTCTTGGATGTTTATCTATATATGTATTTGTTATAATTTTTTTTTATAACAAATACCTTTGACTAGCTCCGTGGCGCACCGGTCGACACGCCAGCCTGCGACACGGAGTGACCGGGTTCGATCCCCGGCCAGGTCAAGATGGAAAATGATCTTTTTCAGATTGGCCTGGGTCTTGGATGTGTATCTATACATATATGTATTTGTTATAAAATATTGTATCGTTGAATTAGTCTCCATTACACAAGTCTCGAACTTACTTTGAGGCTACCTCAATCTGTGTGATTTGTCCGTATATATTTATTTATTATTTATCCTGCTGTACGAGGGAAAAAAACACGTATTTGTTTTCTTACTTCTTAAAACCCATTACCGAGAAAGCATTCAAATAAAAATAACTAACAAAGCGTTTTCTGACATCGCTATAGCAAGGTCTATCTAAGACGTGAAAGCCTATTGTATTGTGACGCCACAATAAACATTGTTTAGGGCTTTTGAAGATGACGATGGTATTTTCTTTATTTATACCGTAGCTTTAAGCTTAATGACTCAATAAGCGTATGAATTGTAACGATTAAGCATGAAAGGTAACGTTGGGCGTGGTTACCGTAACTAATAATCCTTCAGAAGAAAGCTTTTGTCCAGCAGTAGGCTTAAAAAGGCTGAAACCCTGATAAAAATCCTTGGGAGAAGCCTTTCTGCAGCAGTAGGCTTAATAAGGCTGAAACCTTGATAAAAAATCTTTGGGAGAAGATTTTCTGCAGCAGTAGGCTTAATAAGGCTGAAACCCTGATGAAGAATCCTTGGGAGAAGCCTTTCTGCAGCAGTAGGCCTAATAAGGCTGAAACCCTGATGAAGAATCCTCGGCAGAGGCCTTTCTGCAGCAGTAGGCTTAATAAGGCTGAAACCCTGATGTAGAAGCCTTGGGAGAGGCCTTTTTTCAGCAGTAAGCTTAGTAAGGCTGAAACCCTGATGAAGAATCTTTGGGAGATGCCTTTCTGCAGCAGTAGGCTTAATAAGGCTGAAACCCTAAAAAGCATCCTTAGGAGAGGCCTTTCTGCAGCAGTAGGCTTAATAAGGCTGAAACCCTGATGAAGTATCCTTGGGAGAGGCCTTTCTGCAGCAGTAGGCTTAATAAGGCGGAACCCTAATGAAAAAACCTTGTAAGAGGCCTTTCTGCTGCAGTAGGCCCAATAAGGCAATACTGATGATGAAAATGCCTCATTATCCTAAGTTTCCCAGGGCCTCTTATAAGTTGAAAACAGACCTTTATGACGGAGCTGTAGTACCTACGGTAGGTAACAGTCAACATCATTTCGTGTAGGTGTCACGGTCAATTGACCATGCACACCCTGGTTTCAGAGTTCTTCGGAACCGCCTCTCGGCCTTTGACGTGGTTCCTTTAACGACTACTAGATGGCAGCCGGGACCAACGGCTTAACGTACCTTCCGAAACACGGAATCATCTTTATTTTTACAATCAGGTGATTCAAGCCTGCAATGTCCTAACCAAACTGGAAACAACTAAACAAAGTATGCTTCCCATTTGAATCGAACCCACGACTCTCGGGTTTACAGGCAAACGCCTTAACCACTGGACCACGGAGGCCGTCGGTAGGTAAGAGTAACATAAACAAAAACATACCGTGGTTCAGTACATCCACACACGAGAGGCTACAATTCTTCAATTGCAGGAGATAAAAGCCAGCCTCTTTCAAAGCCCGTATGTTGTCAGTAGTCACGTCAGAGCCACACGGACAATGAGAAGGGTCAGACGGCTTTGTCAAATGTGACAGTTGATGAATGATATAAGATACATTATCACGTCTTTTTTCTTATAACAAAGACAGAGCCAAACGTACACAGTAAAATGGAGAGCTTATGAATGTACTGCTAGAAATTATAGAACTTGGTATTTTTAAACTATTAGTACAATTTGCTAAATTATTTATATAAGTAGGTAGATCCTTGCACACAAGATCACCACCATGTTGGAATATCAAAAAGATACATATGAAATATAAAAAACCAGCCAAGTGCCAGTCAGACTCGCGCACAAAGGGTTCCGTACCATAAACTATAAAAACGATTATAAAAAATATGTCTCATAATAATAATAATAGGGACATATCACACAAATTAAGCTAGCCCCACAGTAAGTTGTGAACTTGTGTCGTACTAACTCAACGATGCTATATTTTATAATAGATACTGACATAGTTATACGTAGACTTACATAGATAAACATCCTAGACTTAGGTCAATCTGAAAAAAATCGTTTTCCATCATGACCTGACTGGGGATCGAACCCGGGCACTCTCGTGTCGCAGGCTGGCGTGTTAACCACTGCACCACGGAGCTTTTCAAATGAAATGAAATGAAATTCTTTATTTGCTAAGGTTAAAGTTATACATACAAATAATGATTTCCCGCCTCTTGACAGTCAGGCATGCAAAAATTTTTAGTACCTAATATATTTAAATCCAGAATTTGTAAATTAAAAACCTGATAGTATTTATAAAGCATTCGTCAAAATTATTTGTAAGTATTATGTGTAAAATGTCATTGTTATTTCATTGATAATAATTATTAAGTATATATTGATGTCAAGAATTCATTCATATTGTAAAAACATTTATCTACTAGCCACTTAAATAAAGCTCGCTTAAATCTTTTAAAATCCAGCATTTTTATGTTGACCGGTAGTTTATTATATATTTTCATAGTCATGATATAACAGTTTTTGTCGAGAACTGTACCCTTACAGATTGGTATAAGCAATAACATAGGGTCTCTAGGCCTTAGTCTCGGGTTTAAAGATTTGATTTTAAAAAAATCAGGATACAATTTAACAAAACAACAACATTGATGAATGTATAATCCCGTTAATATTAAAATGTTAAATGTTTTAAATAGCGGTCTACATGACTCCATAGGACCGATACCAGCTAGGGCCCTTATACATTTCTTTTGGCTTATAAAAGCTTTATGGACGTCTGTGGAAAATGCTTTTTACCTTACTATATTTTTCTCCAGAAGAATCATGGTCGTCGATGTTGATAAATATACAAAGAAAATAGAGTCATCTCACACGCAGTATTCTTACCCAGAACCTCTTAGTGACAAATCACGCTATATAAACATCTACTCTTAGACCTTCGATCAAATAAAATGGTAGATACACAGTCTTATACAAAATGAAGCCTTTATAATGTCCTCGAGTCTAACAAACAACGACAAAAACGGTACATATTGAAAGTAGGTACCTATAACTCAATTTTTTTTTCACTTTTTATGCGTAGTTTTTGCATCTTTTCACTGTACCTTCTTCATCGCGGGAGTGCTAGCGTGTGAGTGCTAGCGCGGTTTATTAAGTATAGTTTATTAGTTTATACTGGTGTTGCAGGCGTCCATAGGATAAGGTAACCACTTTCCATCAGGTGGGCCGCATGCCTGTTTGCCTACCTAGTAGTAAAAAAAAAACTGTGGACAAAACAGCTCCGAAACTCGATTAGTGCGCTGTTTTGCTGGTGTCTTGTGCCACTTTGCGAGCGCGAATCTTGTATCTACCATTATATTTGATCGAAGTCAATAACCAATAACCGACGCAATATCACACATTAAATCTCACGACCATAATTATATTACCGGCTGTAATCAGTGTAAATCTTAGAGATTACGCGATATCACTGATTACCTGTCAGTATAATGAAGATATTAAATGAGGCGGATAAGGCTTTCAATTAAGGATTTGTAAATGATTTTTTTCCCGAGGTGGCGGCAGTGTGACGAATTATTTTTGACAGCACCTGTCAAAATCATCCAATCTATAATAATAATATAATAATAATAATTCTTTATTGCAGACACAAGATCCATAGTAACACAGTTAAAAACTATTGAGTCATATTATATAAAATAATCTATGTTTAATCTCAGAACAAGGTCTTCTTCTGAGTGTTTAATCATCATTTTTAGCTTGGAAAATACTTTTTTGTTAGGCTCTAGACAGACGGACCGCATGTCAACTGCAACCCAACCGCAAATTGCAGTTTGAATGCAGTTGACACGACTGCAATAGAACTGCAAATCAAACGGTCAGTCCGATTGCAGTTTAATTGCAGCCGGCGTGCAGTCGTGTGAACTGCACACCGATTCCATTCAAACCACATAATAACCGTCATCAAACCACACGACCCGCTGGGCTATCAAACTCGATTTGGCCTTGCAAGAAATTGTACACTTTCAAGCTTCGATCAAATCAAATATAATGGTAAATACACAGTCTCATATAAAATGAAGTAATGCATACTTACAAACATCGACAAAAACGGTATATACTAACACTCTTATTCATAAAAATTAGCAAACGTTTATTAAACCTATTTTAGTTAAAATATGTTTTGTCCTTATCCGTCTCTGCAACGATTGGCATGGAAAGAACGAGACAAAATATTTTTTAACTTAATAGGTTTAGGTAATTTTTATGGATAAAAGGGTGAAAGTATAACTCCATCTTTGTTTTTTTTTTTACTTTTGATGCGTAGTTTTTGTGTCTATTCACTGCGAAGAGACGTGTGAGCGCGGCTTATTAAGAGTTCGACATATGCCAGGCGGCGTGGCGATACAAACGCGGATGGTCTAAACGCGTTGGCTACTTTGGATATTTTCGTTTTTTAGGAATATTCAAGGGTTATTCAAAAAGAAAAACATATGATAGCTGCCTTATCTGTAATGCAATAATAATCAAAAGTTTCAAGGTTAATTTTAATGTATTTGGTGAATAATGCTATATATACCGAGTAAATTAGACGTGATTTGGAGGCAACTTTGCAATTTTTTTCTATCGAGAAAATTTAACGCAATCGTGTTTTTGAGTCATATAGTTACCAGAGTTAGTCCTGAACTTTGCTGCATTTTTATTTCAACTTGACCATTTAATTATTATTGATATAACAGTCAATCATGCAAAGCAGTGTGAGGTAGTACGGGCCCTTAACACTGTAGATAAAACAGCTCTGAAACCCGATTAGAGCGCTGTTTTGCTGGTGCCACTGTATATACAAAAGTACTCTATGGTGCCACTTTTCGAGCGGGAATCGTGTATCTACCATTATATTTGATTAAAGCTTTCCAGCGCTTATTTCGCTCCAAATTACTGATAATTACGGCCGCTTTCATTTCCTGAAGTAAAATGTCCTTCACTTTTTGGCTCATAATTACAAGTCTTGTGATGTTTTGCTTATATTTTTGTGTTTGTTTGATTTTATCTTTATGAAATAGGCTCTTTCCATACCAAAATAAGAAAGGAAAAATGTTTTAAATTAAGCGGGTGTCGCGCAAACGAAAAACGTCGCTACTGCGTAAGCCATTAGGCTGCACAGAACCGATTATAAGATAAGCGATTAGGAAAAAAGATGAAAAGTCCTAATATTTTCAAGTTTACATTTTTATAAAAGATGGCAACCTCCGAGATGTAAAAATAGTCTTAGATATCATAACTCATAGGTATATATCATTTTAAAATTTTATATGTACCTATCTGTTTCAAATTCCAACAAGGGGGCGATCTTGTTCAAGGATCGATCTAAATTATACAAATACTTTTGATGTATTTAATTAATTCAGCGCATGGTACTAGTGATTTGAAATCACGTAAATTTTTACAATTTCGTGCAGTACAGTACCGGCTTAAATTAAGGTTCAAAATTATTATTATAATGTTATTATGTTGTAGGTATATGCAAAATTATTATGTTGTATTTTACAACCATTTTTTTCCTTAACGCTACATTTGATGTGGTTTTCAAATACATAGTTAGTAAAATGCTATTCATTTCTTCTTTTTTACCTAATCCACGGTGGAAAATTGTATTCTATTTTTTATTTATTTAAAAGCAGGATCCCAGACTTCAAATCTGTGCTCTCAGTGAAAATTGTTATAAGTCGAAAATTGTTGTTTTGAGATAATCGAGCTTAAAGTTTCAAAAAATTATTACACTAATTCTAAACTATCGAAACGAATTCAAATTTTTAATATTAATAGATAATAATGATGTCTACTTTTTAGTGTATAAAATAATATTGTAAATCACGTAATTTTGCAGATATAAAAAAAAAATGTAAAGATGTATCGTTTAACACCAAGAAAATAGGTATAATTTTTTGTGTTTATTGCTATAAAATGATTTGTAACTTTTTACACATGCTCAAAATCTTTGGTGCAAAATGATACATCAAAATTAAATTGGAACACATACCTACTTAAAAAACAATAATAAAAAAACTTCCAGAAGAAAACTCACTAAGTTCATCATCATTTATTCTCTGGTGAGGTCAATTTTATGATAATGTTAAAAGTCATGACTTATAACAGTATACACCATGAAATTCAACAAAACATAATGTGAATATTGATATGTTTTAAGTGTAAAGTGGTACAACTATTAAGGCAATGATGTGTAAAACGATATTAATAGAAAGCATAAATAAAAATAATTTATATTATTCCTCTGGAATTGTGAAATTTATTAAACTTATGCCAGTATCTTTTTTTAATATTATAAGCACATTCTTGATTTATACTAATTCTTTAAGTTTCGTATATCAGAATCCGCTAAAGTGTTAAAAATAAAACAGTTAAAGAACAAATAAAATATTTATTTATATTTAAATGACTTAGTAATGAATAAGGCAACAGTTTTCTTTATATTTAAGTAAATGCAAATGTTGCACACGATTAATATTCTTAATTATCACGAAGTATTCATATCAAAACTATAACATAATAAATAAAATGACAATAATATCATCATCATATCAGCCGCAAAAAGTCCACTGCTGGACATAGGCCTCCCGCAAGGATTTTTAATACGACTAGTTGGATGCGGCCTGCATCCAGAGTCTTCCTGCGACCTTAGTCAGGTCACCCGACCATCTGGTCGGTGGATGTCCAACGCTGCGCTTGCCGGTACGTGGTCGCCATTCGAAAACACTTCTGCTCCATCGGCCATCGCTTTTACGCGCTATGTGAACCGCCCAATGCCTCTATAAAGAGCTAATCCGCTGAACTATGTCGGTGATCTTTTCTTCTCTTACGAATCTCCTCGTTTCTGATTCAATCTCGCAGAGAAACACCGAGCACATCTCTCTCCATATCTCTTTGAGCTTTCTTATGAGGTCCATAGTAAGGAACCACGTTTCGGACCCGTAATTCATTACTGGTAACACACATTGATATACTTTTCTTTAGGCACTGAGGCATTTTGGATGAGAAGACACTGCGGAGCTTCCCGAACGCTGCCCAGCCGAGTTGGATTCGTCGAAATACCTCGTCCTTAAAGCTGGAAGTTCCAACCTGGATCAATTGACCCAAGTAGACATATTGACCCACAGCTTCAAGGATGGAGTTCCCAAAAGATACTGGTGAAGGCACAACATGGACATTCGACATTTTTTTCGTCTTGTCCATGTTTAAGGCCCATTGTTTAGAAACTCCATTGAGGTCATTTGAGGACACAAGTCCTCCAGCATCTCCGCCATAACAACGATGTCATCAGCAAATCTGAGATTTTGAGCCTTTGATGTTAATGCTAAGTCCTTCCCATTTCAGGAGCATCCTCCAGAGCAGCGGTGAACAGTTTTGGATATATCACGTCTCCCTGTCTCACGCCTCTCTGTAATAGTATAGCCTTCGTGCTCTGCTCCTGTACTCGAACTGACATGGTGGTGTTCCTGTATAAGCACTTCAACACTTCGAAATACCAATGGTCGATGCGGTATCGCTGGAGGGACTGAACACGGTCCATGTTTTGATCGAATCAATGGCTTTCTCATAGTCCACAAACGATAAGCATAATGACCGGTTATACTCTCTGGTCTTCTGTATAATCTGCCGCAGTATAAATGTGGTCTAAAATGCCTTTTCGGCAACTGGCTTGTTTGGGAGGCTAGAAAGCATCGAGCCTGTTCGTGAGACGATTTGTAATCACCCTCGAAAACAGCTTATAGACCTGGCTGGAGTGTAACTTTTTGAAGAACAAAACCTCCACACCTCTGGCTTAAAACCCTCGAGCAAAACGGAATTAAAAAGCTTCTGAAACTTTCCGTACCAGCGTTGCGCCCGCTTTCAAAAGCTCTGCTATGATTCCGTCTTCGCCCGACACCTTGTTGTTTTTGAGCTGTTTAAGGGCAATTCTTATCTCGTACAGGCTGAGGTCCGGGATATCTTCGGTATAGTGTCGGGTTAGCTTGGCTCTCGGATCTTTGGCCATGCTGACAATAAGTTTGGCTAATGAGGTATAAAGCTGCATAAAACCTCTCAATCTCTCCCAGCACCTCGGCCTTGGTCGACGCCAGACGGAGGACGGCAGTGAGTGGTTTTGTTAATCGACCTTACCGAATAGACTCCACGCTTGCAAACACTTTGGAGCCCTTATTCTGGTCTATCGTCTCCTTAATACGCTCGGTATTAAAAGAGCGCAGGTCGTGTTGCAAGGATTTTTGGTTTTGTCTATTGAGCTGCCGTTGCACGTTTGCATCTTTGGAGGTCTGCAGCGGCGTGGACTGTCGCGCAGCCATCAACTTTTGGGTCTGTGGCGAGATCTTTTGAGGTTTGTATTTCGGGCGGGACCTCAAAAACTTTGATCCAACCGCTTGGACAGTTTCTACGAACCGATTGTTTAACTCGTCAACTGTACCGCAATCCTTCAGACAATGGAAGCGATTTGAGAGTTCCAGTTGAAAACTGTCGACATTTTGGATATGGGCCGGTGACGGTCGGAGCGTAAACTTCATCAAGCGAGTCCTCTCTCGTCTGAGATTGATATTCATGGTGCCTCTTACGATTCAGTGATCACTACCAATTTTAATCCTATTGATCACAGAGACATCGTTCAATATCTCTCTCCTCGTCAAAGTTTATATTTAGATTTATAATAAAGCTTTAAGTATCAAACAAAACAGTTTACAAAATAGTGATCGGTTGCTATTGAAGTTTTTTAGGATTTCGACCATTCCCTCTATCGGCTTTTAAGGTCATAGGATTACACATGATGAAGATAATTTATATGGAGGATTATTTTTCCATGATGACAAACCAAAAAAGAACAATTTATTTTCTTTACGATACAGTACCTAATTCTATTGAAAAATGATAGGTACTTATTATTATTCAATTGGTATTGACATTTTGTAACATTATTTACTGTTTTGTAAATAACGTTACAAAATATCACATAGCTTTGTGTAAAATGTTACAAATCGATACTTACACGAGACATTTTTATGTCGTTCGGTACACGCTGCCCTGACGGATGCCTCTTCTACACTAAATCCAAGGACGCGGGTGTGCGAGGTTTACTACTCTATGTTCTCTTTCACGCATTGCAGGAATCTAATCGCCCTATCTTCTTCTAAAGAGCGATGATCAAGAAGTCAGGAAAAAATGTTGATACAAGTCATACTTAGTAATTTGATTTTAGCGAAAAATTATGTGTGTAATGGTACAACTTGACAAATATCATTTGCCACCGATATCATAAAATAAAAATTGTTCGTGTAAATTGATATAAATGGAATAATATCATTTTACACAATGATTCAGTGTATGCAAATTTTCTAATTCATGTTATGAGATGTACCCTTTTTCACTACTTTATTCTACAAAAAAGCAACGTGTCAAGTACTTTATGTAAACTTAGATCAGTATTCACGAATTTACATCAAATTTTTATCATTGTGTAAAATAAGTCAAAATAAGTTACATCGTTTTACACGTCCAAAAATAAAATTCCAGGTCAGTTCATTTTGTTTCAAATACAATTATATCAAAAAACACAAAAAATCGCATCGAAAATCCGTAAAAACAGTCACTTATAACATTATGCACACAAAAAAACTTTGGCATTTTAAGCCCTAGGAACATGGCGATAAGACAGAAAAATAGCATTTTTTTTTGCTGAATCTAGCAATGTAAAATTATCAAAAGCGATATATCTCGACTTATAACATATTTCACTGAAGGCACAGAAATACGGTTATCAAAATCGGTCCATTCATTTAAAAGAAAGAGGGATTTTTTGTTTCGAGGGTTGCTTATGTTTTTATTCTAACATGTCAGTCGTTTGTAAAAGTAGTAATTGATTATCTTTCCGAACTTTAAAACCGACTACAATCAAAATGCTAAACTGAATTTGATGAAATCTTAATAGTTCCAATTCAAAAGCACAACTTTCATAAAACAATATTTTTAAATCGGATCATAAATGACGGAGATATGGCGTAACATATATACGAAATGTAAACACCGGCCAAGTGCTAGTTGGACTCGCGCACGAAGGGTTCCGTACTATTGCGCTGAGCCACATCCTTTTTGATTACTGCAACGCACACATGTTTAATTAATGTGTATACCTAATGAGTATATTAACTGTGTTTTATATGCTTAAGCTTGTATATTTTCTTACTTATTGTTTTTTTGTAATATATGTGTGTTGCTGTGTCAAATAAACGTATGTCTATGTCTATGTCTATGTCTATTGCAATACCGTATCCTAATCCTAACTAATATTATAAATGCGAAAGTGAGTTTGTTTGTTTGTTTGTTACGCTTTCACGCCGTAACTACTGAACCGATCATCATGAAATTTTGCATACAAGTTCTCTGGAGTGTGGAGAAGGACATAGGGTACCTTTTATCACGGGAAAAAGTACTTATCCCGAGGGATCGACATTGGCGCGGGCGGAGCCGCGGGCGAAAGCTAGTCTATAATAAGTTTAAAATTATTAAAAATATTTTTATTACCTATATGATGTAACTAAAAATGTATGCTTTTCGCATTTATTCCTTTATCTGTGCTATAAGACGTTGATTCATACCAAATTTCATTTTATGTTTTAATTCCCTAGCGAATGTCAAAAAAACACGAAAATTAGTGGCATTAACGGCTGAATCTTTTGATTGCGTTGGCTTAGAAGTTTGATTTTTTTCAACTTTAAGGAACAGCAGACCTGAGTATTTGATATGAATTTCAACTTGATACCTTTACGCGTTCCTGAGAAAAAGGGTCTTGACAGACCGACAGACAGACAGACGGACAACCAAGTGATCCTATTAGGGTTTCTTTTTACCTTTTGAGGTGCGGAACCCTAAAACCAGTCAAATTAAGAACCTCTTTCTTTGAAGGCAGTTAAAAAGATATTTAAATAAAATATGTCCTTTAAGTGTATAGTTAAGCTGCTTTCAGTATTTAACGTCTGTTTCAGACAGTTCAACATTTTAAAAGCAAGTTTAAAAGGTGAAGTTAAAATTCCTTGGGGATTATATGAAGTAAACTCATGTTTTAAAGGTGTCTTGGGAGCAACTAAAATATTTTCACGAAATTTATTACAGCAGTTCCAACACACTCCTGAAGGTGGTGTCAGAAAGAGTGGATAGTCCAATTGTCAAGCATTAGTCATCCTACTGAACACATGTCCAAAAAGTAATCCTCACTTTAAGTTTTACTAACATAGGACAAGTGTCTTACTAACACACTATGGACTTGTATTGTCTTAAATGTACAGTCTGAAATAAATAATTTCATTCATTCATTCGTTCATTATGCTTGTATCATAAATGTCCTTCTCTTACATACATATTGTCACGTCTTTATCTCTTGCGGGGTAGACAGAGCCTATGGTCTGACCGAAAGGCCACTTTTAGCGTGTTGGTGGGCGTAAAGGTGGAAAACGGAATCAAAATAGTGATGGTTGCTAGCCGTATCGCCGATTGTAATGATTCTTTAGATTTCCGCCCATTCCACTTCCCGCGGGAAGAGAAGCAGCTGGCACATTGTAAGTTTTTTCTTTTCTTCCAGACAAGCTTGGAAGTTATCATAATATTAGTAAGATATTAGAGGCTTACATTAGCCAACTAGAACCCATAATTTTGTTTCTTTTACTTATAAATTACATTATATTATTAGTTACGGCGTGAAACCGTGTAAACAAACAAACAAACAAATAAACGAACAAACAAACTCACTTTCGCATTTATAATATTAGTAAGGATAAGGATAGTAAGGATAAGGATGATGTCTAAAAGCATTTTACTTCGAAAACTTTGTAATTTTTACGTCTAAAACAATCATTCTCACATGACAATATTTATATGTACGTCTCGGAGGTCGCCCCTTTCTAATTTTTTTTATAAAAATGTAAATATGAAACGATTAAGACTTTTCATCTTTTTTCTTCATGCTTTCATGCTTGCGCAGTAGCGACGTTTTTCTATCGCGCGGCACCCGCTTAAAATCCCAGTCCATTCAACTGAATACCTCCAAGTCCTTCACAGTTCAAGCCGTTTGCCTCTGGAATGCTCTCCCACTTGATATTAAAACCGCTCAAACCATCACTACTTTTAAAAATCGCTTAAAGTCTCATTATTTATCTGTACAATCCTGATTACTTTTGCATTACTTTTCTTCATCTTTCTTTCGTCATCACATGTTCCTTAATCATTTACAAATATAATTATATGTATTTATATAGATTTATTAAAATCTGTATACTGCGCCCACCCCTTTTTTTAAAGTTATCTTCTACTATATCCAAAGGTTGGCTGGAAGAGATTGGTTAGCAATAAGTCCGCCTTTGTGTCATATGTTACGATAATTATGTTCTTTATGTGTTTTTGTTACTATGGCGCATCATCAGGTCCTTTTTAGTCTCCACTACAGGAGCACGACCCTCTCTGTACTACTAGAGCACCCTCTCTGTAATACTTGGCCAGAGCAGACAGAGGAGCAGTTTATTTTGCTTCTGGTTTTTCCGACGCTGTTGCCAAACGAAAGCAGGAGAAGGATAGGAATTTGTTAGATTTGGGAACGGAAGGAATGAATAGGTATAGGTACTACTCTCTCAAATAATAGGCAAAAATTCACGTTTATTAAATACAAGTGTTTGTACTTTACGATAAGGGTCAATTCAGACAGCCTCCGTGGTCCAGTGGTTAAGGCGTTTGCCTGTTGACCCGGGGGTCGTGGGTTCGATTCCCACCGGAAGCATACTTTGTTTAGTTGTTTCCAGTTTGGTTAGGACATTGCAGGCTTGAATCACCTGATTTTTTGATAATAAAGATGATTCTGTGCTTCGGAAGGCACGTTAAGCCGGTGGTCCCGGCTGCCATCTGGTAGTCGTTAAAGGAACCACGTCAGAGGCCGAGAGGCGGTTCCGAAGAACTCTGACACCAGGGTGTGCATGGTCGATTGACCGTGACACCTACACGAAATGATGATGAATAGGCAAAAAGCAAGTAGCAGATCGGGAAGCTGGGCGCACTTACCCGATGCCATACCTGCAACCACCGGACAGGCAGGAGTGACGCAGACCACAAATCTGAACAACTTTCATTATGGGACCAATATCGAAATTGCAAAAAAAAAATACAGCTGTTCCATAGGTTTTGGCCAAGCAGATATGCAACTTTTGTATGAAATAGCAGATAATTTTTTCACGATGTCGAAGTTAGTCCCATAATGAAAGTTGTACAGATTCGTTGTCTGAGTCACTTCTTAAATTCAATTCAATTCAATTCGTTTATTGTTTCCATGTGTGGTAAAAAAACGTTTGCTAATGAATTGAATTTCAAAAATACAGGATTTTGTTAACAATTTGTAAATGTATAAAGGTATAGAATACAAATGGTGTGACATTGATACGGTATTCATTAGTGTAGATTCCTTTTGAGATGCTAATGGTACACGATTAAGGGTATTTTGAAACTAAATAGGGTGTAAGGCTGTGCTACATGGCAAACTATATATCTTGTAAAACTATCAATACTCATCATTTCGTGTAAGTGTCACGGTCAATCGACCATGCACACCCTGGAGTCAGAGTTCTTCGGAACCGCCTCTTGGCCTCTGACGTGGTTCCTTTAACGACTACCAGATGGCAGCCGGGACCAACGGCATAACGTGTCTTCTGAAGCACGGAATCATCTTAATTATCAGACAATCAGGTGATTCAAGCCTGTAATGTCCTTACTAAATTGGAAACAACTAAACAAAGTATGCTTCGAAACCGGCAGCATGCATGAAAAGAGTGATGGATGTAGATGATTTGTAAGGATCGTAGCGAGTAGAGATCCATAGCCCCCACCTACCCCCATGGGAAAGAGGCGTGTTTAATATGTATGTATGTAATAATAGATATATTTAAGAGATCCTTTCAATTCCTTTCAATAGCCGTGTGGTTTCCGGCAGAGTAGAATAGAACCACTCCTAGTCTTCCCATGGAGGTCGTAAGAGGCGCTTACAAAATACAAGCTAAACAAAGCTCATAAACATCATTGAGACTTCTCCAACCCATCTGGCCAGCGAGGAGAGTGTAGGCCAAATCCTCTGTCTGATCAGGCCAAGTATGGCTGCGGTAGTACAGAGAGGATCATGCTCCTGCAGTGGAGACTAAAAAGACCTGATGATGATGAGATGTAATAATTTGACGTGAAAAAGTACTTGCAAAGGCATATTTTCTGAATAAACGCTTTGATTTTGAATCAATTTCATTGATAGCTTGGCTTTGCTATATTTCAGTGGACACTATCCTTTACATAGAACCATATACCTACATTATACATACAAATTAATGGTAGATAGTAGATGCGTGAATCTGTTAATTGGTGTATAGAGCAATCTCGAATATTGCGTGATTAGGTTACGTAGTATAATTGCTGGCGAAATCCAAATTAAACTGGTTATCTATACTTATATGTATCTATACTAATACTAATATAATAAAGCTGAACAGTTTGTTCGTTTTAAGCGCTAATCTCAGGAACTACTGGTTGAAATTGGAAAATTCTTTTTGTATTGGATAGTCAATTTATTGAGGAAGGTTTTAGGCTATAAAACATCACGCTGCGACCATTAGGAGCGAAGTATTAATAAAAAATGTTTTGAAAACGGGAGAAATTATTTATCTATACTAATAAAAAAATAATTAATCATAACAACAGAAATTGCCGCGAACGAAGTCGCAGGCAACAGCTAGTCTAAAATAAAGTTACTGGTTTTAAACTAAGTATATCTATATGGACATATCACACCGATTGAGCTAGCCACTAAGTAAGTTCGAGACTTGTGTTCTGATTTTTTTTTATGACATAGGGCGGCAAACGAACACGCGGGTCACCTGATGGTAAGCAATCACCGCTGCCCATAGACAACTGCAACACCTGGGGTGTGACAAGAGCGTTGCCGGCCTTTTGAGAAAACGTAGATTCGTTTTTTTAAGGTTCTAATGTCGAGTCGATATCGGAATACCACCACAGGCAGTTCATTCCACAGTTAGGTCGCACGTGCCAGGAGGTAGGTATTAACGAAACCATATTTATAAATACTATATACCTATTATATAGCTAGATAAACATTAGACAAACCCAAAAAAAAAAAGGTACTCAGATAAATCAAATATTTATGTACATACTAGCTGCCCCGGCGAACTTCGTTTCGCCATAAGTTAAAAACTATCCTATCTCTCAAGTTGGATCGAACTGCACATGGTGTGCGAATTTTATTATAATCGGTTAAGTGGTTTAGGAGTCCATTGAGGACAAACATTGTGACACGAGATTTATATATATTAAGATTATAGAGTTCAATTTATTCAAAGTTGCATAGCAAAGGGTTTGTCTAAGATTTGATCATCATCAGGTCTTTTTAGTCTTCATTGCAGGAGCATGACCCTTCTCTGTACTACTGGAGCCATACTTGGCCAGAGCAGACAGAGGATTTAGCCTACACTCTCCTCGCTGGCCGGACGGGTTCGAGCGGTCTTATTGATGTTTATGAGCTTTGTTTAGCTTGTATTTCCTAAGTCGCCTCTTACGACCTCCATGGGAAGACTAGGAGTGGTCCTATTCTACTCTGTCGGAAACCACACGGCTAGATTATATATTTCTAATTTTAGTTCTTAAGTTTTCTAATACCATTTTGACTTGATAACGTCTTATAAATCGATGAACGCCGGCTGTACGCACGAAAAAGTGTCACGTTCCGTGTACGAGCGAGAGCGCGGAACAAGCGATAGAGAGGCACGATCGGCCTTAGCATGACGCATCTATCTCACTTCCACCGATCACGTAAAATTATCGTTCGTAATCAGACTTTTTAAACAATTAAAAAAAAAACTCATTTGTTGCCTTTAAATGGGTGCCGTTCTTATTAAAAATGATCTTTCGTTTATTTTCAGGTAAGTTGGTGATATCTTTCTTCCATGCTGGTCTGGGTGAAAAGAAAAAACGTAGAAAAAACAAAGGGTTGCACTCCGAGGGTGCGTGCAGAAGTGAAAACTAAGGTAGGAAGAGAGGAGGATATTACTTCCTCTCCTACGCCGCGCTGCGCTGGCGGTCTCAAGCCAAGTGTCCGTCTTACGATTTTTCGATCAGGTCACGTATCCTGACGCGATTTTAACATTTTTTACCCATCCCAAAAAGTTCACAACGCTGGTAAAGAAGTTTTCATTTCAAAAATTGACGACAATTCAGTTTACTTTTCAAGCTTTATTGCCAAACACACGAAAGATGTCGGCTTTATCCTTTTATTGAATGGGACATTTCATTTATCAAGTGTAGCAGGCTCCACAGAAATGTCAGAATAGTTATTTATTACTTCGAGTGCGTGTCACGAATTTTTTACCTCTTTTACCTACTAGACTATCAGTGCTTCAAACGAAATACCTATGGGTAAATATACCTATCTTTCATGTAAGAAATGACTTCAAACAAACTACTAATCCGATTTTGATGAAATTTAATTGAAATATATAAAAAAGAATTGTTCGAATGGGATCACATTTTTTTTTTACTAAATGTTGGATTAGGCATTTGTCTCCCATCTTACCTGATGGTAAGTGACGATGAAGACGATGATTTTACATGCCTATCCAAGAGATTCAGATCATTTATTCTACTTTTGAATGTCCCGGGACTGTACTTGTCTGGGAATATAGACGCAGGCAGTTCATTCCACACCTTAGCTACTCGAACCAAAAAGGAACTGTCAAAGCGTTTAGTTCGACTCTTTGGTATTCCAACGATAAAAGGGTAAAATTTCTGACTGTGCCTCGTAGTCCGATGGAGGAATGGTGAGGGTTCAACTAGCTCAAAGAGCGCTTTCGCACACTCTCCAAAATGGATTGTATAAAAAAACTGATAGGCAAAGATACAAATAGTGACTTTACGAAAATTATTTTATTAACACTTTCGCTGACACTGCCCGCCTGTACACGTAATTCTATTGTTATTTATTTTGTGTCTGGTTCAGTGTCAGCGAAAGTGTTAAATTCCGGAGTTATGAAGTAACAAACATAAAAATATATAACCGAATTGATAAGCCTCCTTTTTTAGGTCAGGTAGGAAATAAGTTTAACATTTTTACCCGTCCCAAAAAGTGTACAACGCCGCTTAATAAGTTTTCACTCCAGTAAGTTCTATTTAGAAGTCATCATCATCATTTCGAGTAGGTGTCACGGTCAATCGATCATGCACACCCTGGTGTCAGAGTTCTTCGGAACCGCCGCTCGGCCTCTGACGTCAACAGGCAAACGCCTTAACCACTGGACCACGGAGGCTAGGCGTTAGAAGTAATAACTCTATTGACAACGTTTCAACATAAAATAAGAGAAAGTAAGACGTATCTGAGTGCAATGTCCGCATTGCAGTGCTAGCAGTGCAATTTACTGGCAAAATGCAGTATTTGTCATTAAAGGTTTGATTAGAAAAGTTCTACTAATATTATATTGTGAAAATTTTACTAACTTAAATTTTACAATGAATTTGAAAATCAATTTAGAAAGATATACAATATTTTTAGAGTAGAATAGCTTTATTTTAAAACTAGCTGTTGCCCGCGGCTCCGCCCGCGTTAATGTCGTTCCCTTGGGAACAGTAGAAATGAAAAAAATACCATACTCACTTTACTCCCCTATTTTATGCGTACAGGCGAAAATTTCGTCGGTTTTACCTACATACATCTTTTTAATTGTAATCCAGAACGTCCAGAAATGAGAAAATGTCCATACAAACTTAAAAACAGTAGTTTCGGCTGTGCGTTGATATATAAGTCATGTTTGCCTTTGGCCCGCGGCTCCGCCCGCGTAAGTGTCGATTTCTCAGAAACAGTAGAATTACCCGGAACACATTAGTTCATGACTTTCAATGAAACACCTTAATATTGAATTTCAGTTGAATGATTTCAAAAACGGTAAGTTTCATACTAACTTTGCATCCCCGTTATACATATATAAATTTATTGTTTTCTATTATTCTTTTTAAGTGTCCCTATATCCATTTCAGTCAAAAATTCTAAATATACAGACAAAATATTTCTACTGTTTTATTATATGTATATATAGATTACATACTTAAGTAAAACAATATAATTTTAATTTAAAAGGTACAAACATTTTGCAACAAGATTATAAATATTGGGTGTCGAAATAAAATATCATGAAAAAATTTCAGGCGGATCGCCTTCTTATGCCAAACATTGGGTATATAAATACTTTATTATTTATTTTTTCAAATGTTCCAGCTTTTATTGAAGCCCAGCTCTCAACCGTTCGGATCCGGTTCTAATCTCAAAATGTACAGGGATGTATTATTATACACCCCGGAGTTAGAAGTCATAAATTCCACGCGAAGAAGTCGCGGGCATCAGCTAGTCTACAATACGTTCCTTAAACGCGAATCAACCGACGTCGATTATTATATCGATGGTCGACCACTAAACAATAAACGATAAATTATATAGGAACCACTCGACGACCATATTTTTCCATTCCGATATTTTAGCCTGACATTAAATTTTTTTTTTTCTTTTTTTTTTCAACAAATTCAATTCAATTATTTGTCAGATAACTTGATCCAATTTGTTAGTAATACAATAACTTAAAAATTAGCTTAATAAAAAAATTTATAGTAAATCATTGTAAATATATACGGAAAATTCACACAGGTTGAGCTAGCCCCAAAGTAAGTTCAAGACTTGTGTTATGGGATACTAACTCAACAATACTATAAATTATAACAAATTCATATATACATACACATTCAAGACCCAGGCCAATCTGAAAAAGATCATTTTCCATCTTGACCTGGCCGGGGATCGAACCCGGGCACTCTCGTGTCGCAGGCTGGCGTGTTGACCGCTGCGCCACGGAGCTAGCCAAATTAAATATCATATTTGGCCATGTAGGGCCACCGGCATGGCCCCCTTCACGAGATGCCTCATTATAGGCGAGTCCCATCTATCTGCCACAGTTTTAAGGATGGTGTTGTAACCCGACCTCAACCTCCCCATCAATGATGCCATTTTCTTACGGATCACGGCACGAATAACTGGAATAACTGACACTTTTTTTTCATATTTCTTTTACGGTATTTGGCCTTCTATGCCTTTTATCCCTTCACATTTTTTCAACGTGGGTAATCAAAGAAATTATGGTGTAATTCATTTCGTTGATTCGGTGGAGCCCCTGGTGACAATTCCCACGAATTCCGTTGGCGTGATCATGATCACAGGCGACGCACCGAGGCGGACAACCACCAGCCCGCTAAGTAAATCTCATTACAGCCGCACCATGACGGTTTATTTTAGTTATTACACACATTGCTCATAAACTTGGGTATTTATAACACCAAATTACACCGATTTCACATTATAAACTCCACTAGATACAATTTGCAAAACAATCCAAAACATAAGCTGTGCAGTCCGCCGAAATTCCCGCCAAGAACTCAACTCACACGTGCCGTGCTAACATCCTTTTTAATAAGGTACCAAACACACAAGCAGCACTTTGCTGTCTACCTGAAGATGTCGAAAAAGCCAGCGGCAGCTGTCAACTGCTTGCAGTTGACTGGTCGACAGCAAAGTGCTGCTTCAGCACTGTTCGGCAGCAGCATTTTTCAGTCATTAGTGGGCTGCTTCGGTCGACATATCGAATTCTGCTGCCGAACAGTGTCGACAGCTGGAGCTTGCTCTGTTGACAGCTATAGTTGACTTTTTCGACAGCTGCAGTTGCATTTGTCGACCGCAACTGCAACTGTCGAAAAAGACGGCCGTCGTCCAGTCAACTGCAAGCTGTCAACAGCTGCCGCTGGCTTTTTCGACAGCTGCAGTTGCATTTATCGACCGCTTGCAGTTGACTGGTCAACAGCAAAGTGCTGCTCATTTGTTTGGCACCTCACTATTACTGGCAACTACATACTCGCATACAGCTAAATATTATATCGATTTTGAACATAAAATGTATTTTCTGGCAATAATTATTTAATACTTAGGCAACTTTCCCTTCGAACGGATCAGCAAAGTTTGCTTGCACTAAAAGCTTATGAGTGTTCATAGAACTTTGAGGTGATTACTTCGTGAAAGCTTATTATAGGCTAGTTTTCTGTGAAAGCTCTAGAAGTCTATGAAAAATTTGTGCGTAAAATCGCAAAGACGGTAAGCCCTTTTACTTATATCTTCTCATCATCTTCAGGTCTTTTTGTCTCCACTGCAGGAGCATGACCCTCTCTGTACTACCGGAGCCATACTTGGCCAGAGCCGACAGAGGATTTGGCCTACACTCTCCTCGCTGACCAGACGGGTTGAAGAGGTCTCATTGATGTTTATGAGCTTTGTTTTGCTTGTATTTCCTAAGTCGCCACTTACGACCTCCATGGGTAGACTTGGAGTGGTCCTATTCTATTCTGCCGGAAACCACACGGCCTATTACTTTACATTTTTTAAATGGTCTTTTGACAAGCCTTTCCGGCCTTTCTGCCAAAAAGTGAAAATCGATATTAACATAACATTTTTCATTCATAATTACCATTTAAAGATAAAAATTTGAATCAATTGTCATCTAAATACATTGTTATATTTTGATTTAAAAAAAAAAACAAAGTTTTGTTGATTAATCATAAAAAAAATATTTTGAAAAATATAGGTAAAGTTAGAAACACGGACTTGTCTGTTTCAATAAAGGTAATAAAGGTATATGTAGGTCGGCACGTGGAATCTAATAAACTGCATCAAAAGCGAGAACGCTGGCCAATTACCGGGAACACTTGTACAGGGAATTTCCTTTTTTTTTTAAGTTGAACTTTGCACTTGCAATAATACAGTGCAAACTATCGTGTTTCAATGGTCGAAAATAATTTTGAATAACTAAATTTTGACTAATATTGTAATTAATTTGAACAACCTGAATAAATATTTAATACAAGCTTTCGCCCGCGACTCCGCCCGCGTCAATGTCGATCCCTCGGGAATAGTACTTTTTCCCGTGATAAAAGATAGCATATGTCCTTCTTCGTACTTCAGAGAACTTGTATGCAAAATTTCATGATTATCGGTTCAGTAGTTACGGCGTGAAAGCGTAACAAACAAACAAACAAACAAACTCACTTTCGCATTTATAATATTAGTAAGGAAAGGATTATATAACGTGTGTATTTTTAGTTGTTTTCTGTACTTTGCATACTTATTAAAAGGTAAAATGTATAAGAGACATGTTTCATATGTTAGATCATTTTGTATACCATATGTTGTATACCTATATTTTGCAAATAACGAATTTGATTGATTGATTGTTTTTCGAATGTGTAAGTGGCCAAGACTAGTGTCAAGACATCCGGTACTAACAGCTTAAAGTACCTTAAAACCACTAAGGAGCTCGAAATACTTGTTTGACATTTGTTTGTTTGTAATATCTTTATTGTACGAGAAAAAAAACATAGAACATAAAACTAGTAAAAACGAAAAGTAAACATACAATGGCGGACTTACCCCATAAAGGAATCTCCACCACAGGACATTTGTGTCTAATCCCAATGAGAACTATGCCCCGGTGTACTCTGTGCTGCCCAGTTCATTCAAAACATCAACCCTTTACAGGCAACATCGTAAAGAAACTCCAGAAAGGATGCACTTCGACTTTGACGTTGATTTCTGTGCTCATGACTTGGTGTATCCTACGACACAAATTCACAACTTACTATAGAGCTAGCTCAGTTTGTGTGATATGTCCCTATGTATTTATTTATTTATATTTATTATGACGCAGGTTGGCAAACGAGCAAGCTAGTCACCAGATATGTAACTATACTAACTAATAAGCAACTGCGACAACAACAAAAAAAAAATGAGCTAAAATGTTTTAACTTTTTAAAAGATGATGACAATGACTAACAACTTGGAGACTGCATCAAATGACGCCATTAAACAAAATAAAAGTTGTAACAACGTCCTCTTTGGAAATTAACTTGTGGCGCAAAGAATATGAAACAGCGTTTTTATGAATTTCCCATGAACGTCTCTTGATATTTCTACCATTATCATCATCATTTCGAGTAGGTGTCACGGTCAATCGACCATGCACACCCTGGTGTCAGAGTTCTTCGGATCCGCCTCTCGGCCTCTGAAGTGGTTCCTTTAACGACTACTAAATGGCAGCCGGGACCAACAGCTTAACATGCCTTACGAAGCACGGAATCATCTTTATTATCAGACAATGAGGTGATTTAAGCCTGCAATGTCCTACCCAAACTGGAAGCAACTAATACTGGACTTTCTACCAAAAATGAACGAGGGCGTGAAGCAGTGAAAAATGAGAGGAAAACATCATCATCATCATCAGGTTTTTTTAGTCTCCACTGCAGGAGCATGACCCTCACTGTACTATCGGAGCCAAACTTGGCCAGAGCAGACAGAGGATTTGGCCTACACTTTCCTCGCTGACCAAACGGGTTATAGAGGTCTCATTGACGTTTATGAGCTTTGTTTAAAGTCGCCTCTTACGACCTCCATGGGAAGACTAGGAGTAATCCTATTCTACTCTGCCGGAAACCACACGGCTATGAGGTAATTAGGTACGGTAAGGAGGGTTTTTTAAGAACTTAGGTACCTCTAGATCACATTATAAAAACGTCGAGTCTGATGAGCAGTTCTCATTGAATTATAACTTACATTATATATTAACAGCCTCAAAGTAGTCACCAAGTGTTTCTTAAAACCCTTTTAGTATTTAATTTATTTTCCTAGAAACCGTGTACTTTAAAGTGTCTGTGTACGCCACAATATTATCGTTACCGCGGCCAAATCGCACAACTACTGCTCTTATGAATCTTAAGGGCCCGTACTACCTCACACTGCTTTGCAAGATTGGCTGTTATATCAATAATAATTAAATACTCAAGTTGAAATAAAAATGCAGCAAAGTTCAGGACTAACTCTGGTAACTATATGACTCAAAAACACGATTGCGTTAAATTTTCTCGATAGAAAAAAATTGCAAAGTTGCCTCCAAATCACGTCTAATTTACTCGGTATATAGCATTATTCACCAAATACATTGAAATTAACCTTGAAACTTTTGATTATTATTGCATTACAGATAAGGCAGCCATCATATGTTTTGCTTTTTCGAATAACCCTTGAATATTCCTAAAAAACGAAAATATCCAAAGTAGCCAACGCGTTTAGACCATCCGCGTTTGTATGGCCACGCCGCCTGGCATATGTCGGGCTCGCTTTTTGCTTGCACAGGAGAAATATCATTGAGCTAAAAACTAGGCTGACGACAAAAACTAGACTGTGCTAAACGAATGATTATAGATTTCATTTTTTAAAAGGTGTGAATTTATGTTTAAGCCACCGCTTCGTTCCTTATTTGCGTAAATGTGGTTAGGTACAAATGTATGGTAGTCGTATGGTAGTAAGGAGTTTCACACATCTAGCTGTTTCCAACATGCAAAGTACTAATTAAAATGAATTAAGTTATACATTATACTTATTCTATTATTATAATGTCAATTCAGTTATTTGATTGTATTATTAATAATGATAAGTCTCAAAATATTAGTCTATATTATGAAAGGTTTTTTCAATTAACCAGTCATGCAAACTTTTAAATATATTTGAAGACATTTTTTTTAAAACTTCTCAGGAACACAATTGTATATTCTAACGCACATAGTACCGCAGTTTCTAGAGCAAATTACGGTCTTTCTTACTAGCAGAATAGTAGGCGATCTGAAAATCTACAATTAAAATTACAATGATTGCTTCGTGACATGAATCTGTGTCCGCTCTTGCCTCTGTCACAGAGATGTACCTATCTATTAAACTTAATAATAACTTGGAATTTACATGTATACATTTCTATAAATATTAGTAGTAAGCTACCTACTATTAGCTATGACAAAAAAATTGGAGGATATACTAATCGCTATCTGCTTATTCTTTGTGCCGCATCCCAAAGGTCTACTTATCAAATGCGCCATAAGTTCTTCAAATGGCCCATCTGTTACCATGGTTTTTTCTAGGTCTTTTTTATTAGTTTTACTGCTGCCTGTTGGTGACAGCGTCATTTCGCAGTAAATATATTCTCATGGTTTGAAAATATACTTCCATCCTTATTTCAGATGAATTTTATTTAACTTATTTGACTATTTTACTATTATGACTAGCTCCGTGGCGCAGCGGTCAACACGCCAGCCTGTGACACGGAGTGACCGGGTTCGATCCCCGGCCAGGTCAAAATGGAAAATGATCTATTTCAGATTGGCCTTGGTCTTGGATGTGTATCTATATATGTATTTGTTATAAAATATAGTATCGTTGAGTTAGTATCCCATAACACAAGTCTCGAACTTACTTTGGGGCTAGCTCAATCTGTGTGATTTGTCCGTATATATTTATTTACATTTATTATTTATTAACTTAGTCTTTCGCCATAGCTTATAAAGGCCATGGTGTATATGTAATGTTGGGTCTATGATAAGGTTGCGAATAATGTCATGAGAACCAAGACAATATTATGGACAGCCTCCGTGGTCCAGTGCATACTTTGTTTAGTTGTTTCCAGTCTGGTTAGGACATTGCAGGCTTGAATCACCTCATTGTCTGATAATAAAGATGATTCCGTGCTTCGGAAGGCACGTTAAGCCGGTGGTCCCGGCTACCATCTAGTAGTCGTTAAAAGAACCACGTCAGAGGCCGAGAGGCGGTTCCGAAGAACTCTGACACCAGGGTGTGCATGGTCAATTGACCGTGACACCTACTCGAAATGATGATGATGATTATGGACTGAACTGATTATTTATTAATAACAATAACGCCTTATATAATAATTTAAATATTGTGTAACGGCACTTGATGTGCTAAATTACAAACATAGTATCACGTCTTTTCCCTTGCGGGGTAGACAGAGCCTAGGTGTATAAGACTTTATGGCCAAATTTAGCATGTTGGAGGGCTTTTAGATGGAAAACAGAACAAAATAGTGATAGGATGCTAGCCGCATCGCCTATTGACATGATTCCACAGATTTTCGCCCATTCCCTCGATCGGCTTTTACGATCTAAATTGACAATATAAATATTGATAATTAATCATCATCATCAAGTCTTTTTAGTCTTCACTGCAGGAGCATGACCCTCTCTGTATTACCGGAGCCATACTTGGCCAGAGCAGACAGAGGGTTTGGCCTCTGTCTGCTCTGGCTTCATCATCAAACATCAATGAGACCTCGCTGGTTAGAGAGGTCTCATTGATGTTTATGAGCTTTGTTTAGCTTGTATTTCCTAAGTTGCCTCTTACGTAATCCATGGGAAGGAGTGGTCCTATTCTACTCTGCCGGCTAGTTGTGATTTAAGTTAAGTTTGTTAGATTATTACTTTGTATTATTTACTTAGTCACATCACGTCCGATAACTGCCTCCGTGGTCCAGTGGTTAGGGCGTTTACCTGTAGACCCGGAGGTCGTGGGTTCGATTCCCACGGGAAGCTAATTTGTTTAGTTGTTCTAGTTTGGTTAGGGCATTGCAGGCTTGAATCGCCTGATTGTCTGATAATAAAGATGATTCTATGCTTCGTAAGGCACGTTAAGCCGTTGGTTCCGGCTGCCATCTGGAGTCGTTAAAGGAACCACGTCAGAGGCCGAGACGCGGTTCCGAAGAACTCTGACACCAGGGTATGTATGGTCGATTGTCCGTGACACCTACACGAAATGATGATGATCACGTTCGATTATTAGGGATTGCTTGTATTCTTTTTCCCATACAGTAGACGGAAACTATAGTTTTCCTCTTGCTACGATCATTGCAAACTTCATCACTCTTTCCATGCATGCCCACCGGTTTTGAATGTTCCTGTTTTGACGAATATTTATGATTTTTTTGTCACGTTTTTGTTTCCAAGGTCGCGTTACATGCGTAAACACTAATAATGCCTGATTGGTTTAGTGTCGAGTGTGGAAAGAAACACACAAATTTAACACACAAATTAATCCACTAGTGTTAACATTTCGACTCGATAATCGACCACCTATTGAATTAAAAAAACTATGGAAGCAGCATTGCGCTCAAAAATTTACACAGCGCAAAGTATGATTAAAAGGTATATTTTTTCGCGAGCTCGTCTGCCGCGCGCTCCGTGAGGGATTTTTACGAATTAAGTAATCTTAACGAATTAAGAAAAAAATACTTCTTGTGTAGTAAAGTGGTGCAGGAAACGCAAGGAAAGACGGAAAAGTTACACTGGAGTAACTTATCATAGCGAGCGAGGCGAGCTGCTAGGCTATCTATCACCGATATGTTGACACCATAGCATTCATTAGATATGTTGACACCGCCCCGTGACCTTGATGCTGCCAATCGCAAACTAGCTCAGTCTATGAGTGCATACGTTTTTAGTTGTGATTTGAGTTAAGTTTGTTTGCGTAAATAGGACTGATATTGAATCGTAAGTTGTATGAGAGTTACGGTTCCATATTTTTTCTAATTATATGCGACTACCATACACAAGCCACATTGTACGATGAACTCTAAACTATATTGAAACCTATAAGAAGTTCGAAAAAAGAAGTCTCTTAAACAAAGCTTTTTTACTTTCTCTACTAGATAAGGGTACACCAAAGAACTTTATATTTTATACATTGACTCTCAAGAGAAAAGCTATCAATTTTTAAACACGAAGTTGCGTACGCGTGCTTGCCTTCAATCAATGTCAACATGAGCTTTTAGAAGCTTGGGAAGAATAAAGTTGAATTGATTTTCTAAGTAATGTAACCACGTTCATGTATCGAAAACTCTTGAGGTGATTTGTTTATGTCACATCGAAAATGTACAAGCTTTGAAGCTTTTTATTTTTTATTCTACTAGCTTTTGCGTCGAGCTTCGTGCCGCTAATATTTTTTAGGGTTCCGTACCTCAAAAGGAAAAAATGGAACACTTATAGGATCATTCTTTTGTCCACAAAGTGATCCTATAAAATTTCCGCTTTTTTCAATTTGTCTGTCTATAAAGAACCTTTTTCTCAGGAACTCGTGGAGGTGTCAAGCTGAAATTCATGTCAAGTACTGAGAACTACTGTCCCTTGGAGCTGTGAAGATTTTTCACATATAACTTTTAAGTCAACGCAATCAAAACCTATAGAGTACTTCCTGTGAACTCAAGAATCTTAAATTTAGTACGAAGCAACATCTTATAGCACAGATAAAGGAAAAATTGCGAAAGGCATACATTTATTGTTACGTCATAATAATAAAATTATTTTTAATAATTTTAAACTTATTTATTATAGATAATGCTACAGAAAACTATTTGTGCTCGATTCCGACTCGCACTTGGCCGGTTTTTTCTCATGTTTTAATAGTTACTCGAGGTGGATACACAACATCGCATCCTACGAATAAAACACTGTTTAATAGAAATAAGGTAATTGCCATAAAAGGAGATGGCTTAAAGTCAGTGTTACACAAACATTCAATAAAGTCGTTCTAGACCCTTAAAGGGATGATTCAGCCCGTAGATATGAACAACTTTTACGTCGATATGAACAACTTTTCCTACGGGGCCAAAACTTTAAAAAAATGGGCAAACGTCCAACGTCAAATGTTGAGTTCCCAGCATTGGTACCATAGAAAAAGTTATTGATGGGTTAAATCTTAGGAATCATGTTAATAGGCGATGCGGCTAGCAACCCATCACTATTTTGATTCCTTTTTCCACCTAATACCCAGCAACATGCTAAACGTGGCCTTCAGGTCTTATAGACCCAGGCTCTATCTACCCCGCAAGTGAAAAAGACGTGAATGTATGGAACGAAGAATCCTTGGGCCTTTGCCTTTCTTACGAAATGATGAAAAAATTACACTTTGCTACAATTATAACATTTAAATTTTATTCAAAGTATTCATGAGATTACGACAAAAGGCACGTTGAAGTGACTCTTAGCTTAAAATCAACTTAGTTATGCCATCCTGAATATTCAACAACTGGAACAGCTGATCACGGACGGCTAAAGGGTTGTCGTTCGCAAGAAGGATCGTCTCTTAAGAGGGATAAAGGATTTAAAGACTGAATTTGATTTCAAAATTACTTTGTCTTTATACTCTCCTACTTATCGTGGTCCGTAACGTTTTTAACATACTTCAAAAAGTAGGTTATGAGTTCAACCTGTATGGATGTAGTTTTGTTAGAGTTATACAGTTTTTGTATATGTTGGTTTTGTATTTGTATACCAGGTGGTCGGACGACCTGACCAAGGTCGCAGGAAGACAGATCAGTTGTGGTAGAGCCACGCTACCGGCAAAATTCATTTTTTCTAGTAGCATGAATGGGCCGGCTCGTCCGGGGAAGTACCACACTCTCACAGAAAACCGACGTTTGAGTAGGAGCTTTACCGCTTCTATGCTTCGTACGGTGAGTGAGAGAGCCGGAGGCCCATCCTTCCCCCATTTCCTCACCCCATGTCCTTTCCCCAACTCCTTGAAAGGCCGGCAACGCTCCTGTTACACCCTGGTGTTGCAGTTGTCCATGGGCAGCGCTGGTCGCTTACCATTAGGTGACTCGCTAGCTCGTTTGCCGCACTATAACATAAAAAAATAAAAAATAAAATTTACGCTGGATGCAGGCCACTTCCGACCGGTCATATTGGAAGTCCTTGGGGGAGGCCTATGTCCAGCAATGGACTTCTTGCGGCTGAGATGATGATGATGATATGTTGGTCTGTAACAGCTTTTAAACATGTGTGTTAAATATTTATAGTGTACTAGCTTTCGCCCGCGGCACCGCCTGCGTCAATGTCGATCCCTCGGGAATAGTACTTTTCCCCCGAGATAAAAGGTAGCCTATGTCCTCCTCCGCACTCCAGAGAACTTGTATGCAAAATTTCATGATGATCGGTTTAGTAGTTACGGTGTGGAAGCGTGACAAATAAACAAACAAACAAATAAACAAACAAACAAACTCACTTTCGCATTTATAATATGAGTAAGGATAAGGATATTTGTATTTATCCGCGCATATCTAATAAAAGTCCAAGACTAAATAAATAAATAAATATATGGGGACAAATCCACAGATTGAGCTAGTCCCACTGTAAGTTGTAAACTTGTGTCGTGGTATAATAACTCAACGATACTGTTTTTTAATAGATACATATATAAACACAAAGGCCAATCTGAAAAAGACAATTTTCTATCTTGACCTGACCGTGGTTTGCACTTGGGACCCTGTGATTCCAAAGCACTTGTGGTACCATAATATTTTCACAACAAATATTCGTCCAAACGCCATATTAGCGATTGAAATTTGAATGCCGAAAAATATGCCTTGATACCTGGCCTAAAGATGGCCTTCAAAACAGGTTAAATCTGACGGAATTTTACAACTAAAAATTCGTGACTAAAACCTGTTTTTATTAGGGTTCCGTACCAAAAGGGTAAAAACGGGACCCTATTAATATCGCTCCACTGTCGTGTCTGTCCATCTGTCACCAGGCTGTATCTCATAAACCGTGATAGTTAGACATTTGACATTTTTACAGATAATGTATTTCTGTTGCCGCTATAACAACAAAATATTTAAGAGGCTCCCATACAACAATCGTGACTTTTTTTGTTTGTTTTTGCTCGATATTAATAACAGAAACAGGTAGACGCTTGAAATATTCACAGAATATTTAGTAACTAGCTTTCGCCCGCGGCTCCGCCCGCGTTTATGTAGCTACCTCGGGAACAGTACTTTTTCCCGAGATAAAAATGTACCCTGTGTCCTTCTACGTACCCCAGATAACGTGTATGCAAAATTTCATGACGATCGGTTCAGTAGTTACAACGTGAAAGCGTAACAAACAAAGAAACAAACTCACTTTCGCATTTATAATATTAGTTAGGATATATTCACTTTAAAATTAAATAATTAAATAAAAATAAAAATTAATATTAAAGTGGGGCTCCTATACAACAGACCCTTCGTGCGCGAGTCCGACTCGCACTTGACCGTATTTTTTTCCACAAAATACAGACAAAAGAAAGTAACTAACATGTAACAACAGAGAGGACAACAACACAAAACAGGGTAATCTCCGGTAATGCTTTACCGGACCTGTTATGTTCATATTACCTTTGCTCCATTTTACATTAACTACATTAACACTTACATTAATAATGTATACTGAAACAAGCAGGAGTGTAATAAAAAGCTTTCAAATTTATCTTCGTAGTCCAGGAGACAGTGCCTTTATTAAATAAATCCTTTTAAATTGAGCGTAGAGTTCTGAAATCAATGAAAGAGCTACAGCTTTTTATCGTATATATAGTGTCCGTGAATGAGTTAAATTAATAAAGGAGTTAAGCGCTTTTTGTTAAGCGCTTTTTGTCTATCCTGTCATATCAGTCTCTCTTGATCATCTCTCTTTTGCTTATATAAGCATGTTCCTAAAAACAAATCTTCCATTAATAACAAACCTGTTAAAAAACTTTGAGCTCTGAAATTAATCTAAGAACTCTACACTTAGGTGTAAGCTCTGAATAGAATAAGTAAGTGTTGATACAGCTGAAGATATTTACCTAAGTATGTGTATTTATATATATGCTGTATTTTTAAAATGGTAATTTTATTACCCTGTTTTGTTCTTATCACCTTACCTTTGCTCGATTAATAATATGTAACGAAACAAAAGTGTAATAACGCGCTTTTAAATTTATCTTTATAGTCCAGGAGATAGTGCCTTTATTAAGTCCTTTTAAGTTGTGCATAGAATTCATAAATGACAGAGCTACAGCGTTTTTGTAACTGTCTCTGCCTCCCCTATTTGGGCGTGCTCCTAAAAACAAATTCTAACATTTATAACGGAGCTACAAAAAGAATGTTGTAGCTCCGTAATTAATTTAAGACAGATTTGTACTGTCATCATTTCGAGTAGGTGTCACAGTCAATCGACCATGCACACCCTGGTGTCAGAGTTCTTCGGAACCGCCTCTCGGCCTCTGACGTGGTTCCTTTAACGACTACCAGATGGCAGCCGGGACCACCGGCTTAACGTGCCTTCCGAAGCACGGAATCATCTTTATTATCAGACAATCAGGTGATTCAAGCCTGCAATGTCCTAACCAAACTGGAAACAACTAAACAAAGTATGCTTCCGGTGGGAATCGAACCCACGACCTCCGGGTCAACAAGCAAACGCATTAACCACTGGACCACGGAGGCTGTTTACTACTATATTTGTACTGTAAGGTCTAAGCTCTGAATGAGATAAGTACGTACCTATGTGTATTAATTATATGCTGTATCTAATAATAGTAATTTTATTACCTTGTTTTGTTCTTATTACCCTTGCATCATTAATAATGTAAACTCATCCTGTATATATTGAGAAATATATAAATTAATCTGTAACTAATTATTTCATAAACTTATAAAACGAGCCTATATAACATCTATTAAACTTATTAACAATACAAAATCAAGGTTAGATTTAAGCATTTTCTTCATTTAAAATAACTTCAAATTCTCACCATATTTATTAGTGATAGCTCTGTGCGCAATCGTACACTATGATCTGTTTACCAGTTGACTACTTATGTGAGTCATCTTCGCACCGCTTCGGCCGACCGGTACACATAGACCTGTCAAAGTTATATGTGTGCATGCGCACGTTTGGAAATGTACCTTAAGATTATTAGCATAAGCTTGCTCGATCACTTAGTTGTTTGCCAATGAGGGATCACTATCCGACCGTGATACAGTAAAACTATTACTACTACGGCGGGTATACGATTAACTCTTTGTGGATAACTACTCGATCTTAATTTCTTAGTTTTTTTGATGTATTGGATGATTGTTATATTGTTAAACTATACATAAGAATATAACTAGGATGTTAACCACAATGTATACAATACAACAATAGTCTAAAATATTGTAATTTAACAAATGGAAATAAAGAATTATTATTATAAATTATTATTATTATAAATACAAACTAAAAGAAGCAGGTATTAAGTTTTGATTACGAATTTTAATTGTTAAATGTTAATATAATTGTAAACTAGCTGAATCGACAGTAGGTATTTACAGTAGCAGGTATTTAATATACATTACCGGTAGTACAGAGAGCGTCATGCAGTCATGCTTCTGCAATGGAGACTTAAAAGACCTGATGATGATGAAAACCCGACAGACGTTGTTCTGTCTTAACTATAAAGTACCTGGGCGACTTAGCTTGGCTTGGTTATAACTATTTATTGTATTATGGTGGTGTATAGGTGATATAAGAAAACTATATATTTTTTTAATATATAAACTTGAATATATAAAAAAAACAAAAGTAAGTCGGCGAGCGGGATTCGAACCCGTCTTAACTCGCTGGACCAGACGGACAGTGGCCGGAAAATTAGCGAGCATATTCTGCGTGGAAAGAGAAACGCATGAAAATACGTGTTTTCCCAAACATAAGACTATTCTAGATCTCACTATTGACCGCCGAAAACCCACATATAACAAATTTCAATGAAATGGTTAGAGCCGTTTCCGAGATCATAGTAATAAATTTATATATAAATATACAAGAATATAGACGTCAACATTCAAACGACTGGCAATACGATGCTGAGGTTACATTTTGAGAGTTATCTCTTTTTCTTTATTTTCCGCGAAACTTTCTTAATATTTTCTTTCATAAGAACCTTCTGCTGACAAAAACAAATATGATAAAAAAATCGGTCCAGCCGTTCACACGTGATGTCGTGACGAAGGAAAATAGGGATTAATTTTTAAATTATATATTACTAGCTTTCGCCCGCGGCTCCGCCCGCTTCAATGTCGATCCCTCGGGAATAGTACTTTCTCCCGGGATAAAAGGTAGCCTATGTCTTTCTCCGTACTTCAGAGAACTTGTATGCAAAATTTCATGATGATCAGTTCAGTAGTTACGGCGTGAAAGCGTAACAAACAAACAAACAAACAAACTCACTTTCGCATTTATAATATTAGTGAAGATTATAGGCCCTAACATACTTGTTTTTAGGGTTCCGTACCTCATAAGAATAAAAACGGAACCCTTATAGGATCACTTAGTTGTCCGTCTGTCTATCTGTCTGTCAAGACGCTTTTTGACTGAAACGCGTGCAGGTATCAAGCTGAAATTCATATCAAATACTCAGGTCTACTGTTCCTTAGAGATTTGAAAAATCAAATTTCTAATCCAACGCAATCAAAAGATAGAGCTGGTTATGCCTCAAATTTTCGTGCTTTTTCGATACTCGCAAGGGAATCAAAATATACTTCCCGTGAACACAGAATCTTGAAATTTGGTACGAAGCAACGTCTTATAGCACAGGTAAGGGAAAAATGCGAAATGCTTTAATTTTGAGTTCCATCATATTTAAAAAAAATTCAAACTTATTATACCTATATAATGTACGGACCCTTCGTCGGCAAGTCCAACTAACACTTGGCTGGTTTTTTTAATAAAGGGAGATGGAAAGCAGAAATTATTCACGATGTACGCATTCCTTGGACTATTAGCCTCTGCATCAAAATTCCGAGCACGTATCTGGTAGACGTCGCAAGGCAAATTGACGATAGCACATCTGCTAAAGCACATGAGATTTGCCAAAGCTCTTTAGTGTTACATACAGAGCAGCTACACGATCTTAAATGAATCACGTCTTATATAGAGGGCGTCAGTACGTTATTGCCTCCGTGGTCCAGCGGTTAAGGCGTTTGCCTCTAGACTCGGGGGGTCGTGGGTTCGATTCACACGGAAGCATACTTTGTTTAGTTGTTTCCAGTTTGGTTAGGATATTGCAGGCTTGATTCACCTGATTGTCTGATAATTAAGATGATTGCGTGCTTCGGAAGGCAAGTTAAGCTGTTGGTCCCGGCTGCCATCTGGTAGTCGTTAAAGGAACCACGTTACAGGCCGAGAGGCGGTTCCGAAGAACTCTGATACCAGTGTGTGCATAGTCGATTGACCGTGTCACCTACTCGAATGATGATGATGACGTCAAAAACTCTTTGTAAAATTATTTTGCTGGTATATACGTCACTTGAATGTAAATAACTACAACTTTATTAAAAGCAAGAAATATGTTCACTTATGCATTCCATAGCTTTATGTAAAGCTTAATTTGAATATGTTAAATGTACCCAGCATAGCAAGATCCCTCACACTAAGTTATACCTAGATAATTACTAGAGAAATTAAAGGCACAGTGTTTTCGAGGTTCAACATATATTTGTCGTGTAATATGCACACGGCATAAATTTAGAAATAGATCTATTATAAGACTGAGATTGTGTATTTTATCGAGTGAAAGACACTTGATGACAGCTAGAATATCATATTATTATTGAATTAGAAAAAAATATGGAAGCGTAACTCTCAGACAACTAAAGATTCAATTTCAATACCATTTACGCACACAAACTTAACTGGAATCACAACGAAAAACTTACGCACTCATACACGAAGCTAGGTTGTGATTAGCCGCGTCCAGGTCACAAATCTAATGAACGCTATGGTGTCAACATATCGGAGTAGGTAGGCTAGCAGCTCACCTCGCTTGCTATGATCCCTTACGGGGTAGACAAAGTCTGAAGTCATAAGACCAAAAGGCCACGTTTAGCGTGTTGGTGGGCGTAAAGGTGGAAAACGGAATCCAAATATTGATCGGTTGCTAGCCACATCGTCTATTGTTATGATTCTTAGATTTTCGCCCATTCACTTGACCGGCTTCTACGGATTACGCGGGAAGAGAAGTAGCTGGCACATTCTACGTTTTTTCTTTTTTCCCAGACCAGCGTGGAAGATCCTATCATAAAATGGCAAATAAATCGTTACAACATATTCAAAACACTTAACGTCACCTTGATTTTTGTGACGACTTATGTCAGTGCCTCTATTGCGGCAGACACATAACTTTCTCTATGCGAGGTGACAAAGCTTTGTGGGATTTCTTGGAGAATATCTAGAAAATATGAGGGCAATTTCTACGAAGTGCTTACTTTATATTATTGCATGTGATATTGCAGAGGTCGAAATTTATGAATAGAAATATTCCAGAGTGTATATTTTTTTATATTATTCGTTGTGTGATAAGAATAACTCTTGGAATGTTTTGAGTAAATAAATAAATTAAAACGCGTGAGACATGGAGCGGTCCTGACGATCAGGAGTATATGATAAAACAAAGCAGCTGGCGCATAACAATGCGCATTTTAATTCACTAGGGACAATTTCAACACAATGCAGCACAATATGAATCTACGCCTATGTTGGTCGGTCGGCTGCTCAGCAAGAAGTGGTCTTTCTCTAGGCGGTGAACGCAACGGCGGTATGGCGGGCAGGGTGGGGCGAGCTGTGACGTCATGCCAGCATTATAGTTTGCGTTGGTTGCGTTACAATATACATGAAATATTTTCAAGGAAAAATAAAAATTGTCACATCCTCACTAATTGATTTAGTAGCTCTCAAAGGCAAAATACTAACGTATAGACTGCATACATACTATCACGTCTTTTTCCCTTGCGGGGTAGACAGGGCTTAGGTCTATGAGACCTCGAAGCCACGTTTAGCATGTTGGTGGAAAAACGGAATCAAAATTGTGATCGGTTGCTAGCCGCATCGCCTATTCCTCAGATTTTACCCATTCCCTCGATCGGCTCATACCATCTGCGCGGGAAGAGAAGCAGCTGGTACATTCTATGTTTTTCCTTTTCTCCTAGACCAGCATGGAAGAAAGAATATATGAAATAGTTATAGTATTATATGTATTAATATATATATATATATATATATATAAATATAGGAGTAGCCTCCGTGGTCCAGTGGTTAAGGTGTTTGCCTGTTGACCCGGGGGTCGTGGGTTCGATTCCCACCGGAAGCATACTTTGTTTAGTTGATTCCAGTTTGGTTAGGACATTGCAGGCTTGAATCACCTGATTGTCTGATAATAAAGATGATTCCGTGCTTCGGAAGGCAAGTTAAGCTGTTGGTCCCGGCTGCCATCTGGTAGTCGTTAAAGGAACCACGTTACAGGCCGAGAGGCGGTTCCGAAGAACTCTGATACCAGTGTGTGCATAGTCGATTGACCGTGTCACCTACTCGAATGATGATGATGATATAGCTATTTATGTATCACAGGTATGTAGTTTATTTACGTTTATTCATAAATGAAGTTTTGACAAGCATTTCTATTATCCTTTCAATCACTTGGTTGACTGGAAGAGATCCCTTCAAGGGATAAGTCCGCCGTTGCTTGTACTAAGTTTATTTTTCATTAGAAAACTGTTTACTTTTGTATTTCTAGTGTTACGCATTTTCTACACTAAATAAATTAACAACAACAATACCGTTTAAAAGTTTCATTGACATAACCTTTGTATATTTCGTTATTTATTTATTTTATCGTTGGAATACCAAAGAGCCGAACTAAACGCTTTGACAGTTTCTTTTTGGTTCGAGTGGTTCGTCTATCTTCCCAATCAAGTACAGTCCCGGGACATTCAAAAGTAGAATAAATGGGTATATCTTGGATAGGCATGTAACATCCTCGTCTTCATCTTCACTTACCATCAGGTGAGATGGGAGACAAATGCCTACTTCAATACTTAGTAAAAAAAATTGGGCTGCGTATGGCATTCACATATCATAATAAAAGCTTCGAAATGCGATGTTTATATAGCAATAAAGTTTATACGAGCCTGAGATTACCGCTATAAGAGTTTAATACTTGAATTGCACTTCGCTATAACCATCCAAGATAGCAATAACAAAGATAGGAATTCTTTTTTAATAATTTAAAATTCAATTTAGAAAAACCGGCCAAGTGCGAGTCAAACTCGCGTACGAAAGGTTCCGTACCGTTATCTATAAAAAGGGCAAAAAAAAATCTGTTGTATGGGAGCCTCCCTTTAATAATAATTTTATTTATTTTTAAAGTGAATATATAACTAAATATCCTGAGAATATTTGAAGCGTCTATCTATTGCCGTCATCAATACCGAGAAAATACAAAATAATCACGTTTGTTGTATAGGAGCCACCTTAAATATTTATTTTATTCTTATTCTAGTATTTGTTGTTATAGCGGCAACAGAAATACATCATCTGTGAAAATTTGAACTGTCTCAGTATTACGATGCATGAGATACAGCCTGGTGTCAGACGGACAGACAGATAAGACAGACAGACAGATAAGACAGACAGACAGATAAGACAGACAGCGGAGGGTCCCGATTTTATCCTTTGGATACAGAACCTGGTGTTTATAATATACCTTATATAAAACTTCTTTAGCGGCGTTTTGCACTTTTTGGGATGGGTAAAAATTTTTGAAATTGCGTCAGGACACGTGACCTGGCGTTCAGCCATTTTTGCTTAATAATGTTTTGTTTCTCGTGGGTGAAAGTGGCCAACATTGGTGTCAGATTTTTCAAGCTGCCTATAGGCATCTGACATAGCTTAACGGCTGCCATCAAAGATGACAACAGCCGGGACCAACAGCTTAACGTGCCTTACGAAGCATAGAGGAAGTCGAGATATTTTAATGTTACTTGCGGTCACCCATCACAATAGGGGCTGCGCCCAGGGTTGCTTAACATGCATAAGCAATTTCAATGCTCACCATTATTGGGCCATCGGGCTCCTCCCTGATAAAATACCAAGCATCCATACATACAATCTTCAGCGTTTATAATATTATTATGGATAAAAAATATTTAGTTCAAATAAATAATAACGAATCAAAGTCCACCGGGATAGCTAGTAAAAACTAAAATAAGGAATATAAACCGAACAATATAACAATCAGACGCGTTTCCAATAAAAAATATTTTTACCGCCCGTCAAACACTAATGAACAAATGAACGAACGAAATTTGAAATTAAACTTACTTTCGGGGGAATTGGAAAATCGCTATCTACATTTTTAATTTGACTGTGTTTACTTTCATTTTACATTTACATTGACAGACCCGTGGCACGTGGTTAACACGTCAGCCTGCGATACGAGGGTTCGATCCGTGGTTCGATATCCGGTCAGGTCAAGATGGAAAATGATCTTTTTCAGATTGGCCTGGGTCTTGGATGTTTATCTATATATGTATTTGTTATATAATATAATATCGTTGAGTTAGTATCCCATAACACAAGTCGCGAACTTATATAGGGGCTAACTCAATCTGTGTGAATTGTCCGTATATATTTATATTTACTTTGAGAGAATTTACTTTGCGTGCTTCCGCCACCAGCACAACGGCCGACATTGCTGCAGCCTCAACGGATACAGCAGTATCGACCAGGGTTACATGCATCAACTATTGGTGGCGGGCATGAAGCGACTAACAGTAGTGGGTGGGCGCTGGCCAACAATAGTTTGCATGAACTAACAGGTATCTTAAGAGTCGGCAACGCATCAGCAGCTCCTCTGGTGTTGCAGATGTCCATGGGCGACGGTGACCACTTTCCATCAGGTGGCTCGTCTGCTCGTTTGCCGTTGGATATACATAAAAAAAAAACTAACTGATGGCAGAAGCACGCATAGTAAATGTAGCTTTGACGTCCGCAAAGTATCATCTGAATCTATTAACTGCTTTCATGTTTTTGCATGTCATTGGTTTAAAAACGCTACTTGTAAATTTAACGAAGAAATATTTTGTATTAGTGATTAAAGGGCTTAGATAGCGAAACAAAATATAATATATAAGGACGATGTAAATTAAGCGCAAATATTCCCATAAGCTAAGAAATTGGACACATAGATAGAATACAAGAATAAACATAGATTAAAAATAAACCTTCCGGATTCGCGCATAAAGGGTTCCGTACCGTTATCTATAAAAACGGCAAAAAAATCATGTCTGTTGTATGGGAGCCCCCTTTATTACTATCTGTTTTGTTTGATTATTTAATTTTAAAGTGAATATATAACTAACTATTCTGTGAATATTTCAAGCGTCTACATGTTGCCGTTATCAATATCGAGCAAAAACAAGCAAAAAAATTACGTTTGTTGTATGGATGTTTGACGATGTAAATTAAGCGCAAATATTCCCATAAGCTAAGAAATTGGACACATAGATAGAATACAAGAATATACATAGATTAAAAATAAACCTTCCGGATTCGCGCATAGAGGGTTCCGTACCGTTATCTATAAAAACGGCAAAAAAATCATGTCTGTTGTATGGGAGCCCCCTTTATTACTATCTGTTTTGTTTGATTATTTAATTTTAAAGTGAATATATAACTAACTATTCTGTGAATATTTCAAGCGTCTACATGTTGCCGTTATCAATATCGAGCAAATCAAGCAAAAAAATTACGTTTGTTGTATGGATGTTTGACGATGTAAATTAAGCGCAAATATTCCCATAAGCTAAGAAATTGGACACATAGATAGAATACAAGAATATACATAGATTAAAAATAAACCTTCCGGATTCGCGCATAAAGGGTTCCGTACCGTTATCTATAAAAACGGCAAAAAAATCATGTCTGTTGTATGGGAGCCCCCTTTATTACTATCTTTTTTGTTTGATTATTTAATTTTAAAGTGAATATATAACTAACTATTCTGTGAATATTTCAAGCGTCTACATGTTGCCGTTATCAATATCGAGCAAAAACAAGCAAAAAAATTACGTTTGTTGTATGGATGGGGCATCCATACAACAAACGTAATTTTTTTGCTTTAAATATTTTAAATATTTATTTTATACAATTTTTTTGTATTTGTTGTTATAGTGGCAACAGAAATATATCATCTGTGAAAATTTAAACTGTCTAGCTATCTCGGTTCATGAGATACAGCCTGGTGACACACGGACAGACAGACAGACAGAATGATGACAGTACAATTTATACCACAGAAATATATCAAGATAGAACGGCAATGCCAAGATTTTGCTAAGGAAACGCGCGTGTCAGTTTTTGCATAAGCCGCGCCCCTAATTTGACCTCAGTACTAGCGAAATAGTATTGTACCATGCATAGAAATAAATCGCGTCATATGGATAAACAGTTCTCATAGTTAAAAACCGCAGAATAAACCACGTGTTTAAGTCGGGACGTGTACGCTGACTGAATGAACGCTTAACGAATCTTGCACGATCGTCCAAATTTCTTTAAGCGTTACCGCAAGACACGCGTGCACCGCTCACTTAGCCGTTCTATCTTAATGTATTTCTGTAGATTATACATATTATATTATATAGAAAAAATGTACTGCGTAACAAATCCTAACTAATATTATAAATGCGAAAGTGAGTTTGTTTGTTTGTTACGCTTTCACGTTGTAACTACTGAACCTATCATCATTAAATTTTGCATACACGTTATCTGGGGTAAGGATAACGACATAGGGTAATTTTTATCTCGGGAAAAAGTACTGTTCCTGAGGGATCGACAATTGACGCGGGCGGAGCCGCAGGCGAAAGCTAGTAGTTTATACTTCACAAAAAAAACTTTGTCAAGGTCTTACCGTCGTTAGTATTCATTTTTAATTTCACTGAGAAAAGTTAGCTGTTTGATATTCAAATTGCAGTTTAACTTTTATTGCGAATCTTAGGACACCTGTGAATATTAATTCGTAAAACCTCAGTCTGTGTGTGACTTATGGTAGATACGTTAAGACAGTCAATTCAGAAACTTTATTTTCTTCTTCGTTGTGTTAATATCGTTCTACTCTTACATGCTGGTCTGGGAGAAAAGAAAAAAGAAGCCGGCCGATGGAGTGGGCGCAAATCTTAGGAATCATGTAAATAGGCGGTGCGTCTAGCAAGCCATCACTATTTTAATTCCGTATTCCATCTTTAAGCCCATCAACGTGCTAAACGTGGCCTTTCGGTCTTATAGCCTTAGTCTGTCTACCCCGTAAGGGATAAAGACGTGATACTATGTATGTATGTATGTATAATATCATCCACCCGTGATAATTCCCCGGGTATTAGTTTTTAACCATTTTGCTTTATTTAAAAACTTAAGTAGACATATAGTGGTTTTGGCTAGCTCCGTGGCGCAGTGGTCAACACGCCAGCCTGCGACACGAGAGTGACCGGGTTCGATCCCCGGCCAGGTCAAGATGGAAAATGATCTTTTTCAGATTGGCCTGGGTCTTGGATGTTTATCTATATATGTATTTGTTATAAAATATAGTATTGTTGAGTTAGTATGCCATAACACCAAGTCTCGAACTTACTTTGGGGCTAGCTCAATCTCTGTGATTTGTCCGTATATATTTATTATTTATTTATTTATAGTGGTACTTTTCGTGACCAGAAAGCATTCAACATAGCTTGGTTGTTCCCTGATTGCCAAATAAGTACCTTCTATAAAAATAAAAAGTGCTTTCCTGAACAGAAGCTTGTAAACACTTAGTCAGCTTTTTATTCACAATTTTAACAAAACAATTCATTGTTTGTACGAATTTGCATGAAAATGGACTTCGCTACAAAAGCTATCGTTTTTATTATTCGACGGTAGCCTTTTTAGGGTTCCGTACCTCAAAAGGAAAAAACGGAACCCTTAAAAGATCACTAGGTTGTCTGTCTGTCTGTCGGTCTGTCAAGACCCTTTTTCTCAAGAACGCGTAGATGTATCAAGCTGGAATTCATATCAAATACTCAAGTCTACTGACCCTCGGAGTTGCGAAAAAATCAAGCTTCTAAGCCAACGCAATCAAAAGCTACAGAGTTTTTCCCGTGAACTCAGAATCTTGTAATTTGGTACAAAGCAACGTCTTATAGCACAGATAAAGGAAAAATTGTGAAAATTATTGATTTTGAGATTCATCATATAATAAAAATATTTTTAATGATTTCAAACTTATCATATATAATGTACAGAACCATTCGTGCGCGAGTCCGACTCGCACTTGGCCGGTTTTTTAATGTATATTTTAAGGAAAACGAGCAGACGAGCCACCTGATGGGAAGTAAGTGGTCACCGTCGCCCATGGACATCTGTAACACCTGAGCAGGTGCTGATGCGTTGCCGACTCTTAAAATACCTGTAAACAGGCTGGCTAGAATGGTTTCCACTTGCTTTTCGCGTGTGTTAGTGGCCAACACTGGTGATTTTTACACTGCCTGAAGGCATATTACATAGGTTATCAACCGCCATCTAGTGTTCATAGCCGGGACCAATGGCTTAAAGTGCCTTCCGAAGCACAGAGGAGCTCAAGAAATGTTTGTGTCACTGGTAACCCATTCCATGGGGACCACGCCCAGCTTTACATTCGTCATCGTACCACCATAAGAAGTCCACTACTGAAACGCCTCTCCCAAGGATTCTTCGTTCCATGGGAGAATATTGCCATACTCACCACGCTTGGCAGGCAGGTTGGCGAGCGCAGTTTCGCATCTTGTACTCGTGCTTGTGCTTTATTAGTTGACAATAATATATAGTGCAGTATATACATGTACCCAGTCAGGGCGTTGCGACAGATTAATTGCTAAAAGATATAAAATTAAATTTATTCATAAACATATTATAAAGTTATACTTAGTCTAGTTATTAGTCACAAAACAATAAAGAAAAACAAAAGTCAATTATAACAAATTCAGTCAAATATCCCCCCCCCCCCTAATCGTTCCCGGCTCAAAGGTACTCATGATGCTAGCTGCATTACCTCTTTGAATAGCCAGAAAGGGAATGAACTATTTTTTTTACTTTTTAGCAGATACATCTGTTAAAATTAGTTGAGTTTAGTTTTTAACATTAATATATTTTTATAATTACAAACTTGATGCTCACACATTATCACGCCGTACACGCATATTTAGGATAATGACAAGTGCTTTCATTTGGAGTAATAATTATGTTATTATATGTCTTAATCTGTTTTGTGTGTCAATAAATAAATAAATAAACGTATTGGGATACTGCTCACTCGAATGAATAGGCGAAAGCAAGTACTTGGGAGATGGATTTTACCACCACTGGCAAAACTGTTGAAGATGACACCACTGAAATAAAAGCTTAATTAGGCGGGTGCCGCGCGAAAGAAAAGCGTCGCTACTGCAGAACCATTAGGCGATTAGGAAAAAAGACGAAAAGTCTTAATATTTTCATATTTATATTTTTATAAAAATATAAGAAAGGGGGCGATCTCCGAGATGGAACTAGGAATACTTAGCTGGAGTGGCCTTTGTCCAGCAGTGGATTTGTTGCGGCTGAAATAATGATGTATCAAATTTTACAATTTAACTTTATATTAACCTATAGTGCTTCCTATCCTATATATTATACAGTCGGTTGAAATTCTCAAAAAAAAAAAAATAAAAAAAAAAAAAATAGCGGTCAAGTGCGGGTGTGACTCGCCCATGAAGGGTTCCGTAGCAGCAAGTAACATAATATAAAAGGTCTTATTCTGGTTCTCGTATTAAAAAAAACTACTTACTAGATCTCGTTCAAACCAATTTTCGGTGGAAGGTTGCATAGTAATGTACATCATATATACCTACAAGTGTCTCACGCGCAAACTATTCAGCTTAGAAAAAAATATATATTAGAAACCTCAATATCATTTTTACAGACCTATCCATATACTGAGCCCAAACGTAAGGGTTTGATTTAAAAAAAAATAGTTTCTAAGTATGAAAACCCCTAAAATTTATTGTTTTTTTTTCTGTTTCTGTGTGAAAATCCCTTTGTACTTTACATGCGTAGTGCTAATAATGTTTACGCCATATCACATGATGAAGCTTTAGTATATTCTTTTGTAAAATAACTGAATTGACTTTCCTAACATGTCTATCATAACACACACACAGGCTGTGGTTTTACGACTTGATATTCACAGGGTGTCCTAAGTTTCGCGATAAAAGTTAAACTGCAATTTGAATATCAAACAGCTAACTTTACCCGGCGAAATTAAAAATGAATACTAAGGACGGTAAGACCTTGACGAAGTTCTTTCGTAAAGTATAAATAATTTGTTAGGAATTGTTTTCCATAATTTTTTGAAAGACCAAAACATCGGACAACGCATCTTTGCCCATACAAACAGATTGAGATACTTTGGAACTAATAAGAATCTGTTCATTTCTGTCCTGTTTTTAATAAATTACTCGTGTTATTCGACCTATTAAATAAAATTTTGATTATATTGTCTAGCTGGCTAGCTCTATTTGGCTAGCGCCGTGGCGCAGCGGTCAACACGCCAGCCTGCGACACGAGAGTGCCCGGGTTCGATCCCGAAATACAAAGTTTTCCTACGAAAACTTAAGGAATATCTCATAAAAAAGTGTTTTGTACTGCCTAGAAGAGTTTTTTGAGTAAAATAGGACCAATGTATATATTTTTGGGTTATAATTTATGTAATATTTATGACATTTTACGTATTTAGTTTTAAATTTATTGACATGTGTATATTTTTTCTTTGACATGATTTTGTATAGACTTAATTAATTTTATTTTATATAGACTCAAATATATTGTAGTGCCCTAACAGGGTTCCATGATGTACTCCACTTATTCTTCTGTAACCATGGAAACAATGAATAAAAGAAATGAAATAAAATGAAATGAAATGAAATGTTTTGCCCCAACTCGATTAATTGAATTAGCTCGCGTCATTAAAAAGCCATGAACATCTAATGAAATTGAGTCAAGTAAATATCATAATATGCAAGTAAGTATATTCCATTTGCTTCATTAAGGTTATGGAAACCGCGTAAAATCTAATTTTACGTCGACATCGATAACAACGTCAGCCTTCAGGCTTCACCGCACTACTAAGTCAGCCATGGCTTTACACACGAATTGACAAACAACATTCTTTTAACCGTATGGCCTCCGGCTGTGTTATAGCCGTGTGGTTTCCGTCAGAGTAGAATAGGACCACTTCAAGTCTTCCCGTGGATGTCGTAAGAGGCGACTTAGGAAATACAAGCTAAACAAAGCTCATAAACATCAATGAGACCTCTCCAATCAGTCTGGCTAGCGAGGAGAGTGTAGGCCAAATCCTCTGTCTGCTCTGGCCAAGTATGGCTCCGGTCGTTCTTAGAGGGTCATGCACCTGCAGTGGAGACTAAAAAGACCTGATGATGATGAAAATAAGCTTCTGAATGAAGTTTATTGGTCTAAAAAAGAAGTAGGTTAGAAAACGCGCGGATTTAATTTTACTTATAAATCAATAGCCCTCAAGCTCCATCAAGCAGCTTCCAGGCTTCTGCTCAATATTTAACGCTCAACTGAGCTTTCCGTAACTCAAATTAAATACTTTTTAATAAAAAATGGCCAAGTGTGAGTTGCATAGCACATACACCAACGAATTCGTACCACTGCAACTGCCTCCGTGGTCCAGTGGTTAAGGCGTTTGCCTATAGACCCGGGAGTCGTGGGTTCGATTCCCACGGGAAGCATAGGTACTTTTTTTAGTTGCTTCCAGTTTGGTTAGGACATTGCAGGCTTGAAACATCTGATTGTCTGATAATGAAGATGTTTCCGTGCTTCGGAAGGCACGTTAAGCCGTTGGTCCCGGCTGCCATCTGGTAGTCGTTAAAGGAACCACGTCAGAGGCCGAGAGGCGGTTCCGAAGAACCCTGACACCAGGGTGTGCATGGTCGATTGACCGTGACACCTACACGATATGATGATGATGACCTTTCATTATTTTCCCAAACATAACAAATTCCTATACCCAGCTTAAGCATGCCTACGATGGGCAGCAGCGTCAGAAGCACAAAAAGGCCAGAGAAACTGCCCTCGCCAACCCGCCTGCCAAGCGTGGTGAGTATGGGAATATCATCACATCCCATGGAATGGAAAATTCTAGGGAGAGGCTCTTGTTCAGCCCTGGACTTATTGCGGCTGTAATGATGATGATGATGATTTATAGAGCAATGTTATGTCTCAAACAAAAACAACGGTATACTGACGTAAAAATTTAATATTAGTTCCAAAGTAGCCCCAATCTGTTTTTGCCCCAATTTACTTTGGAACTAATATTAAATTTTTACGTCAGTATACCGTTGTTTTTGTTTCAGACATAACATTGCTCTATAAATCATCATTATCATTACAGCCGCAATAAGTCCACGGCTGAACAAGAGCCTCTCCCTAGAATTTTCCATTCCATGGGATGTGATGATATTCCCATACTCACCACGCTTGGCAGGCGGGTTGGCGAGGGCAGTTTCTTTGGCCTTTTTGTGCTTCTGACGCTGCTGCCCATCGTAACCATGCTTAAGCTGGGTATAGGAATTTGTTATGTTTGGGAAAATAATGGAAGGTCATCATCCACATTTCGTGTAAGTGTCACGGTCAATCGACCATGCACACCCTGGTGTCAGAGTTCTTCGAAACCGCCTCTTGACCTCTGACGTGGTTCCTTTAACGACTACCAGATGTCAGCCGGGACCAACGGCATAACGTGCCTTCCTAAACACGGAAACATCTTCATTATTAGACAATCAGGTATTTCAAGCCTGCAATGTCCTAACCAAACTGGAAATAACTAAACAAATCGAATCCACAACCCCCGGGTCTATAGGCAAACGCCTTAACCACTGGACCACGGAGGCAGTTGCAGTGGCACGGAACGGTTGATGTATATGCTATGCGACTCATACTTAGCCAGTTTTTATTATAAAGTATTTATTTTGAGTTAAGGAAAGCTCAGTTGAGCGTTCAATATTGAGCAGAAGCCTGGAAGCTGCTTGATGGAGCTTGAGGGCTATTGATTTATAAGTAAAATTAATTTCGCGCGTTTTCTAACCTACTTCTTTTTTAGACCAATAAATAAACTTTGAGTACGGCACCCTAAAAACATATTCGGAGTATTAAGAGTCTGCTTCACAAAATTAAAATATTAAGGTGCCATTATTTTAAATAGATAATGTGTGTGTGTGCAAACGCAAATTATATTATTCAGCTTCTTACTATGATGGCAAATTTTTTTTTGGAAAAAACAAAAAAACAACGGGTTGCCCTTCGGGAGGGAAAACTCGCCTTTGTGGCGGTCTCAGGTCACGTGTCCATCTTACGAATTTTCGATCAGGTCACGTGTCCTGACGCGAGTTTAACATTATTAACCATCTCAAAAAGTGCACAACGCCGCTAAAGAAGTTTTCACTTCATAAAACATATGGTTAAAAGAATCATCATCAGGTCTTTTGAGTCTCCACTGCAGGAGCATGACCCTCTCTGTACGACCGGAGCCATACTTGGCCAGAGCAGACAGAGGATTTGGCCTACACTCTCCTTGCTGGCCAGATGGGTTGGAGAGGCCTCATTGATGTTTATGAGCTTTGTTTAGCTTGTATTTCCTAAGTCGCCTCTTACGACATCCATGGGAAGACTTGGAGTGGTCCTATTTTACTCTGCCGGAAACTACACGGCTATAACACAGCTTAAGGCCACGCGGTTAAGAGAATGTTGTTTGTCAATTCGTGTTTAAAGCCATGGCTGACTTAGTAGTGCGATGAAGCCTTAAGGCTGACGTTGTTATCGATTTCAACGTAAAATTAGATTTAACGCAGTTTCCATAACCTTAATGAAGCAAATACAAAATACCTACTTGCATATTATGAAACTTACTTCGACTTAATTTAATTTAATGTTCATGACTTTTAAATGACGCGAGCGAAGAAAGCAAGAATTTAAATTAATCTAATTGGGGCAAAACATATTCTCTGTCTGCTCTAGCCAAGTATGGCTCCGGTAGTACAGAGAGGGTCATGCTCCTGCAGTGGAGACTAAAAGACCTGATAACGATGATGATGATGATGATGATATTATGATGTGATAACTTCTTATATACCCTAGAACGCCGGCTGCATGCACGAAAATGTATCACATTCCGCATGCAAGCAAGAGCGCTGAACAAGCGATAGAGACACGATCGGCCTAAGCGTTCTTGCGAAGAATCTATCGAAAGGATTCGGCTTGTGGCGCATCTATCTCTCTTCCACCGTTATCACATAAACTTATTGTCCGTAAACCGACTTTACAGACAATAAAATATTTTTAATGGGAAAAATTCAAAAATGCTGTTGCATGTTTCGACGTACGAATGTCACAGCTTACAAGTCGAACTGATGACACTGATGACTGATGACACCGATGACTGATGACACTGATGACTGATGACACTGATGACTGATGACACTGATGACTGATGACACTGATGACTGATGACACTGATGACTGATGACACTGATGACTGATGACACTTTTGACTTATGATGCTCCACTGGTGTTAAGTAATTGGAACTACTCACTGGACTAAATTCTCTTTTGTCAGTTAAGGCTATAATGAATAAATGAATGAATGAATATATTCTTTAATGCGTCATTATATCTACATTGATAGCAGATTTTCGTAATGGCAATTCGTGTGTAAAGCCATGGCTGACTTAGTAGTGCGGTGAAGCCTGAAGGCTGACGTTGTTATCGATTTCAACGTAAAATTAGATTTTACGCGGTTTCCATAACCTTAATGAAGCAAATAGAATATACCTACTTGCATATTATGATACTTACTTCGACTTAATTTCATTTGATGTATTGGAGCGAGCGAAGCGAGCTACGTCTTTAAATTGAGTTGGGGCAAACACGTATTTTTTTTCTTATTACACAGAGAATAAAGAAAAAACACGTAGAATAAAGAAAGGAAATAACGCAGGACCGGACTGAATGGAAAAAGTTGAGGGAGGCCTTTGCCCAGCAGTGCGACACGTGATGACTCGAAATATTTATTTCGAGTCATCACGTTCTTATATTTATAAATAAATATATAGTGACACTAGCTTTCGCCCGCGGCTCCGCCCGCGTCAATGTCGATCCCTCGGGAACAGTACTTTTTCTTGGGATAATAGCCTATGTCCTTCTAGGAACTCCAGAGAACTTGTATGCAAAATTTCATAATGATCGGTTCAGTAGTTACGGCGTGAAAGCTTAACAAACAAACAAACAAATAAACAAACTCACTTTCGTATTTATAATATTAGTAAGGATAAGGATAAGGATAAGGATATCACACAAATTGAAACTGTAAGTTGTGAACTTGTGTCGTAGGATACTTATTCAAAGATACTACATATATTTTATAATAGATAAACATCCAAGAATGGGTCTTGGATGTTTATCTATTATCTGTTAATCTGAAAAAGATCGTTTACATCTTGACCTGACCGGGGATCGAACCCAAGCACTCTCATGTCGCAGGCTGGAGTGTTAACCATTGCACTACGGAGCTGTCTATTATTTATACTTTTTGACTTTTTGCCGTTTTTTATAGATAACGGTACGGAACCCTAGGTGCGCGAGTCCGACTCGCACTTGGCCGGTTTTCTATAAATAAGTCAAAACTTTGATAAAATATAATGGCAGATACACAGTCTCATACAAAAAGCCTAAATAATGTCCCCGAGCCAAAACATTATGCATACTTACAAACACAACAAAAACCGTACATACTGAAAGTATGACACTCCATCTTGCTTTTTACTTTTGACGCGTACTGCATCTTTTCAGTGCCCTTCGTCATCGCAAGACGTGTGAGAGCTAGCGCGGTTTATTGAAACTGTGGACAAAACAGCTCCGAAACTCGATTAGAGCGCTGTCTTGCTGGTGCCACTTTTCAAGCGCGAATCGCGTATCTACCATTATATTTGATCGAAGAGTCAAAAGTTTCGTCCGTAACGCATCCAAACTTCGCACTACCCTAAGTTCGCACCCTTAATTATAGAGCCAAATTCGGACATCTTAATCCTGGCTTTGCACCCTTTTTGCTCAAATCCGAGAGCTTTTGCCCTTACAAGGGTAGGGTTGAGTGCGTGGGTATAATGAGTGGAATGATATACGTATTTTTAGCTTTTGGATCGCGTAGAACTCATTTTGCGGAAGGTACTGCACGAAATTGTAGAATTTGACGTATTCTTACATCCCTAGTAACAACCTCCGTGGTCCAGCGGTTAAGGCGTTTGCCTGTTGACCCGGGGGTCGTGGGTTCGATTCCCACCGGAAGCATACTTCGTTTAGTTGTTTCCAGTTTGGTTGGGACATTGCAGGCTTGAATCACCTGATTGTTTGATAATAAAGATGATTCCGTGCTTCGGAAGGCACGTTAAGCTGGTGGTCCCGGCTGCCATCCGATAGTCGTTAAAGGGACCACGTCAGAGGCCGAGAGGCGGTTCCGAAGAACTCTGACACCAGGGTGTGCATGGTCGATTGACCGTGACACCTACTCGAAATGAATGATCCCTAGTACAATTTGCTTTTGTATAGGTCGATCCTTGCACAAGATCAACGCAAAGTTGGAATTTGAAACAGATACATATGAAATAAAAACAATACGTAAAATATTTTTCCTCGAAAAGTATGTCAATTTTACGTCTAAAACAATAATCCTTACAAGAAAACATTTATATTTACTACTCGCACTAAAAATGTTTAATTTCAAAAAATATATAAATATGAATATATTTAAAATTTTTAATTTTTACATAGTTCTTTTTAAATTTTTTAGCCGTGTGGTTTCCGGCAGAGTAGAAAAGGACCACTTCAAGTCCTCGCATGGAGGTCGTAAGAGGCGACTTAGGAAATACAAGCTAAACAAAGCTCATAAACATCAATGAGACCTCTCCAACCCGTCTGGTCAGCGAGGAGAGTGTAGGCCAAATCCTCTGTCTGCTCTGGCCAAGTATGGCTCCGGTAGTACAGAGAGGGTCATGCTCCTGCAGTGGAGACTAAAAAGACCTGATGATGATGATAGAATCTCCTCCTTTTTTGAAGTCGGTTGAAAAAGGCGGATGGTGTTCGGATTTGGACTCATTTAATTTGCTTAAAAGAATTAGGAGTAATGATGGAATAAAGAATATCACAAACATATGACATACATAAATGAACTTCAAGTTAAAATTTTGATTAATCAGTTAAAGATTTTAAAGTTTTTAAGTTTAGTTGCTAAGTTTTACCCTTATATGCATATTATATGTACGTAGTCATTACAAATAAACCAATTATATAACAAGGTGCTTTCAAAAATTAAAATTTTGTGACAAGTATTATATGAATCCATACTGCTCCCTAAGACAAATCAAATGAGCTCAAACACGATTGATGTACCTTGTTTAGTAGAGTTTCTATGGCCACCTCCAGACTCTATCATCAGTCCAGCGCAACGATTCCATGATATTATATTGTCATCCGATTTACATATGCATGCAAAATTTCAGATCAATCGGTAACTGGGAAGTGGATCAAATTAACTTGCAAGATTTGATTACAGACAAACATCGGGATAGGTGAAACTAAATAAAAGCTTTAAATAACATATCAACTTAATACTTTAAGAGATTTTTTTATATTATAGGACGGCAAACGAGCAAGCGGGTCATCTGATAGTAAGTGATCATCGCTGCCCATGGACGACTGCAACACCAGAGTGTGACATGTGCGTTGTCGACCTTTCAAGGAGTTGGGGTTTCGATGGGTAATAGCGTCAGAAATGGTTTTATTCAGTTTTCGAGAATTCACCCCAACAAACAAACCAACATTGCAAACAATAAAACCCTCTGAAACTCAATATTTGGTTTAATTTTACCGTCTTATCATTTTCATATCTGTAGGAATAGAATTCAAGGGCCGTTTGATTGCGCAAGTGTACTTACTCTTTGTATGTAATGTACAAGTTACTGGCGCGACAACTGCAGATGTACAGTAATTGATATTTTGAAGCATTCAGCATAACAGCCACTAAAATACTCTTATTAAATTAAGAAATAAAAAATGGTGAAAAAAATGCACTCGGGCGGGGTATGAACCAGCATATTTTATATCTTAATTTAATAATATTATATTAAAATAGCATTGTGAATGCAAATTAACGATTTTAAGAAATAAGCCACACACAGGTACTATTAATGTGAATTGGGGCTTGAAAGGCCCACTTTCTCATTACCTTACATAGTATCCTAAAAGACTATATGACCTAAAAGCCACTTTTAGCATGTAATAAAGGCATTATAGCACCTCTTTGCCAATTTTCACGTTTATGTCTCTAAGTGAGTTACCGGTTACCCTGTAAGTTTTCATTTCCTTGCGAGTGTAAGCAAATATGCAACATAGCGTAATTTTTGTTTGCGTGATTTTTTTCACAGCTTCAAAAACACACAGATCTCAATGTTTTATTTATATTTTAATTTGATACCTCTTCGGGTTTCTCAGAAAAAGGATCGCGATAGGCAGACAGACAGAATATCGGTTCCAATGAGAAGGATGCCGCTATACTTTAGACACGATACGAGATATCTCCAATCGTATTGCACGTATTGTGGCGTCCGTCTCGTCAGTGACTGAATTATGGATGATTTAATAGACGCTTCAGATAGGTATCTAATGTTACGTTTCGCCCAAGAACTTTTTTGTCAGATATATAAATAAGCCAGTGTGAATGGGAATGATGGCCAGGGTCATCTTCGTCAAATCTACTGTGGTCAGATTGCAGAGGTTCTTAATAAAGGTGATGTTAGGAGTAGCCAAGTTCGTAGAACACGTATGAGGAGAGAATGTGTGTAGACGAAGTTAGAGATGCAAGTAGAAATCCGTAGTCTACCCCCATGGAAAACAGGCGTGATGATAATGTATGTATATCAAATAAAATTATGTTCCATATTTATTGCATGTTTAATGGATTTGATAATATCATTTTGGAATATTATTATTATATTTCATAACTTTAACATATGACAACAGTACGAAATCTTATGTTACGAGCATATATTTTCTTAAAATACTCAGTTCACTCAACTATGCACACTAGTCAGCTATTGCAAATAGCTAAAACTATATATAATTAAATTCAATTATCATAAGATTCTTCCATGCTGGTCTGAGTGACAGGAAAAAACGTATATGTACCTAATAATATATTTTCATTATTTAAGGTTAGGAAAAAGATGCGATAATTTTTTTTAATTTTTTTTTGTCGTAAATTTGAGTGCGTTTGACCTCCATCTTGCCTGATGGGAAACAACGATGAGGTCTAGAGTGGTACACGCAAACTCAAATAATGCCTATTCACTCTTGCCTTGAAAATCCCTAAATTGTACGTGTCGGGAAACAGCGACACGGGAAGGGAATTCCATTCCTTCGCGGTTTGCAAAATGAAGGAGGAGGCGAATCTAGAGGTGCGATGAGCAGGAATATCGACCACATATGGATGCAATCCCTGTCCACGCCGTGTCGTCCGAAGATGGAATGGTGCAGGGGGAAATAGATCGTGCAGTTCCTGTGCGCACTCACCGAAATGCAGTCTGTAAAAGAGACTCAGACTAGCTACTAATCGGCGGTGTTTGAGGCTCTGGAGTCGCTTTACTATGATATTCATTAACACAACTTTTCTTCTGTTCGAGTGGTTATGGATATATTTGTTTAAATAATATTTATATTGCTTTTACCCAGTTCACATAATTAGAATCAGTGTACTCGACCGTAACATGCTAATACACACGCAAGTCGACTCGCCCGTTCAAACGCACTCGGATCGATGCCGCGCCGCATCGTGATCCGCATTGACCCCAGTAGCATCCAGAGGCTCTGTGACGTCACCGGGGATTCCTGGAAACTTTTTTGTACCAATTTGTTATTTATGTTTTCAGGTGTATTAGTAACCAATTTTGATGTCCTCTTATTAAATAAAGAAATAAAAAAAGTTAAAAACGTTCCACGCGCGTTTGAACCAACAACTTTAGGTCTATGTACGAGTTAAGGTCACTGGTTCAAAGCTCACGTGGATTTTTATACCATATTTCATTTCTTAATTTCTTTATTTATTTATTTATTTATATAGCACACCAAACAGATTACAAACAAAAATCAAAAACAATACGTATACACAAAATGAGTCGATCCAGTTTATAATCCTAAAACAGGCATGCCTAAATGCTTAATTATTTGATAAATCAAAATAAAATTATTCGCTAAGGCGCGCTCTAATAAGTAGGTAAGAAAATTAAACCTAAGACACAACTAACACATTCTTAATTGAATAAGAGTAGTTATATCAAAATATGTTTGTGAATGCAAAGTAAACTCTTAAAAAATACAATTTCATGTAATTTTTTTACAGACAGGATCAACGGCTTTACGTTAATTCCGAAGCAAGCTCGAACGTTTTTTCACATTTGTTGTACCAACCCACAAGTGTTGCTTAATATGAGTCACACCTTTATTTATTTTCTTTTATTACAAACTAGCTTTCGCCCGCGGCTCCGCCCGCGTTAATGTCGATCCTTCGGGAATAGTAGTTTTTCCCGGGATAAAAGGTAGCCTTTGTCCTTTTCCGCACTCCAGAGAACTTCTATGCAAAAGTTCATGATGATCGGTTCAGTAGTTACGGCGTGAAAGCGTAACAAACAAACAAACAAACTCACTTTCGCATTTATAATATGAGTAAGGATAAGGATAGTTTTTATTTATTATTTATATATTTAATTTTATATAATACAAATCAATATGTCAAATCACATTTTGTCACAAAAACACGTCATTCCTTAAGCCCTAAAACATTATTATTATTTATAATTTTATTTATTTTTTATTTATTTATATTAATTAAGTAAATCAACAGCGTATACAGTCAGGTATATATTTTTTTAATAAGGCCAATAAAAGTTTTTCCCTTTGTATGACAGTAATTCAATCGATACATAAACATTTAACGCGTAACTAGTTTGTCAAGATGTTTATAACGTACGAGTAGGTTGCGTCCTTTCTGATTCACATTGGCCTTAAATCACTATCCCTTACATTCGGGATAAATGGATGAGGTACGCAACTCATCAATAATATATTTCGAAAAGGGTCTGGATAACTCTTTTTTTTAAAAGGAATAATGGATGATCTCAACTAATGGGCACTAATAAACGTATTTTTATATATGTGGAGTGATGTTTCCAGTCTTTAACACTTAAGGTAGACCTTCGTAATTGGCAGACACACACACAGCTGGATAAAGGGCTCTCCCAAGGATTCTTTGTTCCATGGGAGGATATTCTCACCACGCTTGGCTGGCGAGCGTAGTTTCTTTGGCTTCTTGTGCTTTTGATGCTGGCTGCTCATCGGATTTTTAAGCTTGGAAAAGATACAAAGAAGTTGGATTCTGGAAGTGAATGAAGGTTATTACTCGGATGAATGGGGAAAAAGCAAGTAGCTGCTTGGGATACCGGGTGTGCATACCCGATGCCATACCTGCAACTACCTGTCAGGCTGTTGAAGATGACAACCCTAACCTTAATTGATTGTACAACTTCCTTTTTTTGGAGTTGGGAAATAAAGCTTTCATTTTGCTATTACCAATCTTCCTGTCTCCCTCAATACGGCAGCCATTAAATCACTATCCCTTACTTTGGGGATAAATAGATGAGATACGCAACTCATCAATAATAATTTTGGAAAGATTCCGGGTATCTCTTCATTTTGAAAAAGATAATGGAAGAATGGAAGAGACAATTGAACTAAAAACACTATGGCGCTACTGATGAGCGCAATGGTGCTTACCATTGCGCTCAAAACCTGACACCACGCAAAGTAGCTCAAAGAGGGCGGGGCTTAAAAAGTAGATATTTTCGCGAACTAGTCTGACGCGCGCTCCGTGACGGGAGGACGCGTTGACATAATTTTTTGTGAACATCGGCAAAATCTTAACGAATTAAGAAAAAACTGACTTCTTGTGTAGTAAAATGGTGCAGAAAATGCAAGGAAAGACGAAAAAATGACACTGGAGTAACTTATCATTGGTGAGTAAAATATTTTTCATTTAGGTAGGGTAGCTTGCGGCGAGCTGCTAGCCTACCTACCTCCGCTATGTTGACACCATAGCGTTTATTAGATATGTTGACACCTCTCCGTGACCTTGACGCCAATCGCAAACTAGCTCCGTCTATGAGTGCGTTAATTTTTTAGTTCTGATTTAGTTTGTTTACGTAAATGGGACTGATATGGAATCGTCAGTTGAATGAGAGTTACGCTTCCATATTTTTTTCAAATTCAATGATCCCAATTAATGGTAACTAATGAACGTATCTTTAAATATGTGGTAGTTTTCACTCTGTTATACTTAAGCTGTCTAATGTAATAAAAAAAACGCAAAATATATATACGTATATTTAAACGCTATAAATTATAAACGCGCTGCCAGTAGATTTAAGAGAGATACGCCTGGTTGCGCGAATGGGGTTTAAATGGACTGTATATTTAGGGAATAATTACGGGATAAAGGGGGCCATTATGTAGGAAAAATGAAGGAATTTCTCACCTCGCAAAAACTGCAACTGGCGATCACGTGACAACTCGTGGCTGCACTTTCCGACGTGCGCAAATCTTCAAATCCTGGTTTCAGCAATTACGAGGGGCCCCTTAACTTTCTCAAACACAATAGCACAAATAATTAGTGTTTTTGCGACAAATCAATCGTATGTCGTTCGCGTTGTGAATCGAGTATTGCGGTATGCGAATTGCGTGTAATAGGCGCGTGCGCTCGGTCACGATTTGAGCGGGTGACTGGTAAAAACTATCTTCGCTAGGGAAGGAAGTAGTGGTGCGGACGAAACGATAATATAGTGAAGCGAATCAGGTTTAATAAATAAGAACGGCGCAACCATATCCCCCCGGCTTGAAGGGATCTGAGATGCCTTCGAAACAAACAAATTAAAGAAGTAAGACTAAATAAACTAAACCTAAACAAAAGTAATTGAAATGAAAGCTATTGCCTAGGTAGCGGGCACAGACGTACAACTGGGCGTAAATACGAGCCAGTAGCAGTCTTTACTCGAGCAACACGCACTATGCCATCAGTGGCAGGAAAACTTCCTCTATAACCCCTAGAGGCCAATGAAGAGGAGGCGCGTTATCTGTAATAAGGATTACGACAGTGCCTGTTGTGATCGGGTTAGTAGGTGTATTCCATCTATCGCGAGACTGCAAAGTATGTAAATACTCGGACCTCCAACGGTTCCAAAACGATTGGACTAACTTGTCCAACAAATCATGACGAGAGAGAACATGAAGTCTATCCTCATCGATGTCGCGAGCGGGTAAATATTTTAAAGGAGTTAAACTTAAAAAGTGTGCGGGCGTAAGCGCAAGCGGTTCAGAAGGATCGCTTGAGAGCGTTCTACAAAGAGGTCGAGTATTCATTATAGCTTCGATTTGTGCGAGTACAGTTGTCATTTCTTCAAACGATAAGATTTGTTCACCTATCACGCGAAATGCTTCTTATTTTAGGCGAACATATCTTAGTTGTTCAGTTCAATTATAATTCCAGTAGTTTATATTTTGTCATATTATTACACATCAGTTAAATTGATATTCAATCTTATATAAAATTTATAAGTCAATTTACTATTTTCTCGCTTTCAATATATGGTGATCGCAATTATCTCGTACTCATATACTATGACAATATTAATATCTTTTCTTCCACATTTAAGAATCAGTATAACAAATTAAACCCTCTGCTACAAGTAGGGAATCAGTAAGCATAATCGTCTTTCACATTATGCTTTGTCTCATCTTTGACTGTAGGAGACCATTAACACAATCATCTTTTACAATATTACAGTTTCATCTTTCATAGTAGGATATCAGTAAACAATCATCTTTTACAGTATTACAGTCTCATCTTTCATAGTAGGATATCAGTAAACACAATCATCTATAAACTTTATTATAGTCTCATCTCTCATAGTAGGATATCAGTAAACACAATCATCTATAAACTTTATTACTGCCTCACCTTTAACAGTAGGGGATCAGTAAGCACAATCATATTATATTTTAATCTATGATACTGTCTCGCTTTTCACAGTAGCAGACTAGTAAGCAAAACCATCTTATACTCTTTGCTACCGTCGCACCTTTTACATCAAGGAACCAGAAAGCAACTTCTTTAAACTTAGGTATCGCATTATTTAACATTATATGTCTGAACTTAATGTACTTCTTATACCATATGTACAAACTATGTAAACAAAAGAGATGCAATAAATCGGTACCATCTTTACGATTTTTTTTTGTCAAGTAACCACCAATGTACACCACTAACAGTCATTAAAGGACCATACTTCAACATGTACCAATTTATATCATACTTGTCATAAGTCTCAATATTCTTAATATTCACACCATATTGTAACCGTCAGCTCAAACAATGGTTACTCTTATTATTATTACAAGTTGCTTAACCCTCTAGAAAAGACCTTCAAATCATATAACAATAATGTGTCAATATCAACAGAACTTTTACATTGGTAATCAAATATATCAAATATTGCAAATTTATTTGTTCCTTATTTAAATATCAGACTTCACATTATCTCCACAGTTCTTATAAATAAACCCTTTAAGAATACCATAAAAAATCTCCACACGTCCTCCACATTAGCTTTATTAAGTAATAGTTACTCTTGAATGTTCCACAATATCCCGGGCCGGCCTGGTCAATTTATATTTAGTTATAAAATACAAGATTTCAATATGATATACAAAACAACTTCATCAAAACGCAGTATAATCATACTTTGATCCGCAAAAGGCTTTTTTTTTATATTTTATACCAAATATTACTCAATTCAGATTTAAAATAATTTATTAGAGTTGACAAACTAGTTTTAATGTAAGCAGCTGTACACTGTACTCCAATGTATCTCCAAAATTATATTAAAATCTGATGAAGATAACAAAATAAGTATCTGTACCACGGTAGAATTAGTACAACAACAAATATCTTAGCTTAATAATTGACGGAAGACTAAAATGGACTAAACACATTCATTTCATATGTGATAAGCTACGGGCCATTTTAGCAAAACCACTCCGTGTGATACCGGAATATTTGCTCACAATTGTTATCACCTAATTATTTGTTTATTACCCCGGCAAGTAGCTGGCTCAAATACTACCTACATTTAATTCAATTAATATTACTTACATACTCGTAAAACTATTACGTTGGACATTCAAATTTAATAAAAGGTTTATTACACTATAGCAGATAAAATTCTGTAAAGATTTCTGTTAAGTTTGTTTAACTAAATAAATCTGTTTCCCTTGCGGGATAGACAGAGCCTAAGTCCATAAGACTTTATAGCCACATTTAGCATGATATATGCTGAAATAATAATCATTAAAAAATGAAAAATATATTCCCTATCTACTATTCTAAAGATGAAATACGACGCACTGCATTTTTGTTTTAAATCGGAACACAGCTGTGTCTTGCAAATATAATTTAAAACCAATCTGACCCGCGATAAATTTACAAGTACTAGTTTTTGACCAGTATATTCAAAGTATGTAACTCACACATAATATAAAACGGTAAAAACTAATTTAATATTGTAACGTCTAAAAACCGTTGATTTTTTTTTTATGAGTGTAAGTTATAATAATATTTCAAAATACTTTATAAAACAAACGATAGAACAAAGAATTACTTGTAAGTCCCAAAAAATACCAAAACATCCAAGTTATAAATTTGGGCTGCAGTTCATAATGGCTTCCGAGATAAGGCTTCAGATTCATATTGAAAACATCACTACGTAATTTCTATACTTTTTGCCAAAACCACTGCCAAAACAATAACCCACCTAAGTGGTAGTTATCACAATACCATTGTATGAAAAATAGATTTCCAATTCTAATCTTATATGTCAAAATAGAATAATGTTTTAAAACTCATCAAATAAGCAAAGTAGTGCTTATAAAAAAATTCTTCAATTTCTTGAAATTAAGAAACTTCAATTGTCTGCCGATTTATAACTAGATGTATTATATATATACATCAGACAAGTATAATTAAAACGGTACAGGCTAACGTTCTATATCAGCAAATATTGCAACTACTAATACTACCTTCAGTTTTTTTTTTTTTTTTTGCTCCAATATGAAGAATCTAGTAGTACAAGTACGTACTAGTTTAAATCTGCCTTTTCCAATCTACGAAGAAGCTGCATCATTTTCGAATCCCTGAAGAGCTGCTGTCTTGTTCTTTTATACTAGTCAGCGGCTACGATCTTCTCGTGAGCAGAGCAGGGCTGGACGGTGTTCATCACGATTCACATGAAAAACAAAAAAAATATATTAATAATTGTACACGGAATCGTATTATCCCACTTCTGATGTTAGAAATGAAACCAATGAAAGAATAGGAATATCATTTATTTTATATTTCTCTATTCAAAACTTCTCTTATTATTTCTTTTAAATCAAAGCTAAATTTACCAGAGTTTCAAAACAACCACTGTCCAGGAAGAAACTCCCAAGAAACCTGTTAAACAGTGTCGGTTGCCTACTCGCCGTAAGGGCTTTTATTTGTACAATCACATTTTAATTATTACCTTTGAATACACAAGAAATTATTACAAAAGTTATTATGTACACACAAATTAGTCACTATTACACATCCAATAAATACCATCTAAGACCACAGTTATTACTACAACATAGTAACAGAAATATCAAAATATTCTATTATCGAAATGAATTAAAACAAAGACAAATAAAATACTTAACTCAACTGTTCTCAGTCACTGCACCATCAAGACTGACTTACAATTGCGAATCACTGCTTATATAAGCTGCTTCACCCGCCATCTTGGGTGTTGTCGTCGTCATCGTAAATTGATTCAGTAACCAACATTTAATTTATCAATTACAATAAGTTAAAAGTATTGCCACAAATGTTTTAAAGTAAGTATTAATTATGTTTACAAGAAATATTAGATGATATTCATAAATAGAATAGATTAAGTAAACCGGAAGTGATACCAGATTTAAAAGGTAACTGATCGAAATGATCAGTAAATATTATAATCTATCAAGCGCGATGACTTCAGCTGCTATAGATATGGCTTTCGCCTCATCTTCTACGGAATAGACGTAATCGTCCATATATATCCCCGTTTGAAGCGTCTCATTTGCGTTGGGGAAGGTCTCAGCTTCGTTAGAAGCCAACTGTCTTGTTGTGCGGAGAGCGTGAAAGGGACTTGATTTAAGGCCAAAACAAACGCGGTTGAACTGATAAACCTTAAGCGGTTCGTCAGGCGAAAAGCGGTAAAGAATGCGCTGGAATCTACGATCGCATTCGCGGATTCCAATGCATAAAAACATTTGCCTAATATCGGCTGAAAGCGCAATACGAAACAATCGAAAATTAATGATTATATTGAATAAATTTCCTTGTAAATTTTGACCATTATATAAAAATCATTAAGCGAAACGGATGTGCTAGTTTTAGCACTCGCTATTAAAACAATACGAAGCTTGGAAGTGAGCTTATCCTCCCGAATGACTCCGTGATGCGGAATTATGTAAGATGGTTCCTCCATTTCGGGAGGTGCGGGTGATAGGTAGCCCTTCTCTAAATATTCTCGAATTATATCATCGTAAGCTTGTTTCAGTTTAGGTGAAGCAAGCATTTTGCGTTCAAGACAGAAAAAACATTTTTCTGCTAAGCGGCGCGAGTCACCGAGAGTCGATGGGTCGCCCTTAAATGGGAGCGCGACAGTATAACGACCATCGACATCGCGTGACGTAGTGCGACGATAAATATCCTCACACTCCTTATCATCTGGGCTCAGAATCGGCGGAACGTCCACCTCCTCGAGTTCCCAGAATTTGCGGATGGCGGCCTCCATGGGCTCGCCGAAACAACAATTTGAAACAGTAGTGGTGCGGGTGCGGTAGCGGGAGCGGTACCCATAATTACGTACCCTAGAACGGTTTGTAATGCGAAAGGTGCGATATTTGCGGACTCACATTGAATCTTTTGAGATAATAAGAGGTGCGGGAAAATTGATGCACCGACTAAAACGTCGATTTCTCCTGGAATGTGATATGTATCATCAGCCAATGGCAACCCCTCAAAGTTTGTGAGCATAGACACATTGACGTTGACGGTAGGCAGACGCTCGGTTACCTTATCGACGATTAGTGATTCCATATTGAACTTTATGGCTTTATTTAGCCGCGAATAAAATTCCAGGTGTACGGAACCTTGGATAGTCTTAGTGGTACCTCGTATACCTTTAACAATAGTGTTATACGCTCTTTGACGTGAATTTAATCCTAGGCGTTCGCAACATTTTCTTGAAACGAAATTACTCTGCAAAGTGCTATCTAATAAACCGCGTATGTAATGTTCACGACCCTGAGTGTCAACCATCACAACGCGCGCGGTAGCCAACAAAACTGTGGTAGGTACATGTCGGTTATTTGCCGAAAAAGTATACAACGAGACATCATCCGTGTGGCCACTAGGCGACGTCACAGGTGCCCGTGAGCATGGGCTGTTCACATGCGACGGTGGCGCCGCGGATACTGTACTACCACTAACATCATTGGCATTTATAGTAGGCGTAGCGGGTTTATTTTCGAAATGTAACATCGTGTGATGCTTAAGCTGACATTTACTGCAAAGCAAATTAGACTTACAGTCAGATACACGGTGCTTCGCGCTCAAACAGTTAACACAACACGATTGCGACTTAACAAATTTAAAACGCTCGATAGGAGTTAAATTTTGAAAGCTCGAACATTTATACAAATGTTCATGCGCGGAGTTGCATAATGAACACCGAGGTTGAGAGGGCGCGGTAAACGTATTGATATAACTATGCGTTGGTTTATGCGGTTTTGATGTCGTGTCTGTGGGACGATCGACAATCTTCTTAACTTCCTTGGAAGTGCGTTGCAAAATTTTAAGTTGATCGCGAACAAATGTAACTAGGGTGTCGAAAGACGGAATATTAGATCCCCTATTATCTAATTCAAAGGAGCGAGCGGTTTCGGGATCCAACTTGTTCAAAGCGATATACAAAAATACTAAGTCTGACAGGTCATCAACCTTCAGGTTTTTGAGTGCTGAAACCGAAGTGACCAATTTATCAAGAAATATCTGTAAATTATTTACATGAGCGGAATTAGAAGGCTTTAACTCGAAAATTTGATCTAAGTACGAAGTTGCAAGCAACCTTTTATCTTCATATCTATTTATTAAAGTCTCTAAAATAATTTTGTAGTTCTCAGCGCACGGAGTAATACCTGCGAATACCGATTGAGCCTTATTTGTCAATTTGCCTATCAAATAATGTAATTTTTCAGAGTCCGACAGGGTCGGGTTATCATGTATGACAGTTTTAAATGCAGAATAAAATAGCGGCCATGACTTAATGTCTCCATTAAATTCAGGAAGCTGAATTGGTGGCAGTTTTGGTCTGTCACGCTTGATAAAAAGTGAATTATTCTGTAATTCAGGCATAGGCTCAAGCGATTTTGCGGCGCGTTTAATTCGACAATATAAATCCTCAAAAGTAAGAAGCGGCTGGTAGTTAACCATGTATTTAGGATTTAAGGTCGATTCAATGGAATTAATTTTATCCAAAATATTTTCAAAGTCCGTACGCAACCTGTCTACGGTTTCAATATCACATAAAAACAATTCTTTAATGCGTGGATCAGATAAATCTTTCGACCTATTAGCGATAGTTTGTATGCGTGTGAAAATTGTATCTCGCTTCGCGTGAAGAAGTGACAACTTGCTTTCGTCTTTCTCCATGATCAACTATGCGCGAAATAAACAGCAAGAAACGAATTAATATTGCACTTTCCGGTTTGTCAGCCTGTATAATTTATACGATTGATCACCCTGTATATTGTATACGGTAACACCCTGTATAACGGTGGTGCGGCGCGGTTTTATTTATATAAGTTAGTTCTTTGACTTGAGTTTCAGAATTGATGACAAACTGTGCAATATTAATCCGCAATAACACCCTATTAATTAATGAGCGTAATTGCGTAAAGAAAATATATAAGTTTTTTAACCTCGATCACAACGACGAAACAAATACGTGTATCCAAACTCGTTATGTAACTAATAACTTAATTACAAAGTTTTATTATTAGAAAATTAAACTTATGTATTTTGTATTATATATATAACACATAAGTTTTGCGGTGCGGCTCATTTACAAATTGCAGCAGATATACTTCCTATTTAGGTATGTATAGTGCGGTGTGTATATACGTATATATTAACAATAGCTGCAATTATGTAAAATGACATTAGTATGTAACTGACCCATTACCTAGTGAATAGCTTTGAATTAAGCGGAGCGGGGGGGTGTATTATAATAAAATAGACAAAGTATCACTAGATCAGATTTGATTACGTAGGATAATCGTATAAAACGATCATGAGACAACGAAATTAATGTTGAAAATTGTGGGAGGTAGATTTGAAATTAATTATCACTCCACTTCGATTTTCAAGTAAAACATGAATTAAGCAATAATAGTATGCTATATGAACACAATATTAATTTACTAATGCGAATATTATTATCCGAATTTGGAATACTGACGTTGATTCGTAAAAATGTTATGGGAAAAGATTGTTCGATATCCCGTTATGGAACCAAATTACTGGATTTATCCGGATCGTAATGGACCAAAAATAATGGTTGCGCGAATGGGGTTTAAATGGACTGTATATTTAGGGAATAATTACGGGATAAAGGGGGCCATTATGTAGGAAAAATGAAGGAATTTCTCACCTCGCAAAAACTGCAACTGGCGATCACGTGACAACTCATGGCTGCACTTTCCGACGTGCGCAAATCTTCAAATCCTGGTTTCAGCAATTACGAGGGGCCCCTTAACTTTCTCAAACACAATAGCACAAATAATTAGTGTTTTTGCGACAAATCAATCGTATGTCGTTCGCGTTGTGAATCGAGTATTGCGGTATGCGAATTGCGTGTAATAGGCGCGTGCGCTCGGTCACGATTTGAGCGGGTGACTGGTAAAAACTATCTTCGCTAGGGAAGGAAGTAGTGGTGCGGACGAAACGATAATATAGTGAAGCGAATCAGGTTTAATAAATAAGAACGGCGCAACCAACGCCCTTATAATAACTTCAAATCCAATTTGTTTAAATGGCTCTTAAGCAAATGTTTCTATGAAATTAATGAATTATTTAAATTAATTAATTGTAATAGATAAGTACCTATATGACTAATTATTATTTTATTAAATAGTTAGTTTAAGTCAGGAGATAATTAAAAGCAAAAATTGTATAAAAAATAAATATTCCTACGCCGAATGTTGCAGAATATGTTTGTACTACCAAATTGTTAACACCTTGACTCTATGTTATTACCATGTTCTAAGGAATAAATAACTATTCTATTCTATTCTATTCTAAAAGTATGTATTGATGTTTGTTACTCAATCACGCCAATAGATCTGAACGGATTTTGACGAAATTTTGCATACAGATAGGCTACCTGAATTAACACATAGGCTACCTACCTGTCATTCTGGAAATTTCATCTACACTAAATATAAATATATACGGACAAATCACACACATTGAGCTAGCCCCAAAGTAAGTTCGAGACTTTTGTGTTATGTGATACTAACTCAACGACACTATATTTTATAACAAATACATATATAGATACACATCCAAGACCCAGGCCAATCTGAAAAAGATCATTTTCCATCTTGACCTGGCCGGGGATCGAACCCGGGCACTCCGTGTCGCAGTCTGGCGTGTTGACCGCTGCGCCACGGAGCTAGCCTTTTTTTCTCACTCCCTCTAACATGCTAAATGCGACCATATACCCCGTAACGGAAAAAGACGTGATACTATGTACATATGTATATTGGTGATTCATGAACATTCCTTACCCAGGCTTTAACCATATCGCATATCCGATTAAAGCGATTTCACACATTTAGGAAGCCACTTGTTCGATTCGGACTTGGCGGCATGCCCAGTATCACCGCACTGCGTACCTTACTAGGAGTGCAATGAGAACAAGTATTAAGTGCTGTGACTTGGGTTCCTTCATAAGGCGTGTTTACGTAGCCGTGTGGTTTCCGGCAGAGTAGAATAGGACCACTCCAAGTCTTCTCATGGAGTTGGTAAGAGGCGAATTAGGAAATACAAGCTAAACGAAGCTCATAAACATTAATGAGATCTCTCCAACTTGTCTGGCCAGCAAGGAGAGTGTAGGCCAAATCTTCTCTCTGCTCTGGTATAGCTCCGGTAGTAAAGAGAGGGTCATGCTCCTGCAGTGGAAACTAAAAAAGACCTGATGATGATGACAGGTATCTTAAAAGTCGGCAACGCATCAATCGGCTCCTCCTCTGATGTTACAAATGTCTATGGGCGACGGTGACTACTTTCTAAAAGTTGGCTCGTCTGCTCGTTCGCCGTCAAACATACCTACATTAAAAAAGTAAAAGCCCAAAATGTATGCTGAAGTGAGTGGGCAAGTCATGTATGCCAAGCGTATGCCGTATGAGCCCTGAAAGATGGGCGCGAATGAGAACGTCATGGGTACCTACTGAAGGAAGGCGTTCAAAAGGGAAGCCAGGAACTAGATGGAGAGACGAGCTGTTAGCTTTCTATGAAGGATGGCAAAACTTCTTCTATCTAGACGTAAAATGGCTTTGCGTTTAATTAAATATGTTTCGACCAGTGCATTGCTACCGTAATTGCCCATTCGCCTCATTCAGATCTTGTTGAGAGCAAGAAATTGGGCTTTCTGGGCACACCAAGAGGTGACTCATAGATTGAATAGCTCCACAGTCACACTCACTATTGTTGGGGAAACCCCACTTGACTCTATGGCAAAACTAAGCAATCTAGGTGGAGAACAGAATGGGAGGTTTTTGCCCAGCAGTGGGACATAAATAGCTAGTAAAGAAAAATTACTACACTAATAAACGTAAATTCTATTCAGTAATAACTGGTTCGGTTTGGACTTGGCGTCATGCCCAATTTCATTATGTAATGCAGCTAGGCCTGCACTGCGTACTTGTTAATGTGAATACAAATACACGTACAGCGCCATGTCTTTCTCTAACGAGGTAAATCGAGCCTAATTCTTTTTAGTCGTACACTCTTGACTTAGCCGTGTGGTATCCGGCAGAGTAGAATAGGATCACTCCAAGTCTTCCCGTGGATGTCGTAGAAGGCGACTTAGGAAATACAAGCTAAACAAAGCTTATAAACATCTAAGACACCTCTCCAACCCGTCTGGCCAGCGTGGAGAGTGTAGGCCAAGTCCTCTGGCTGCTCTGGCCAAGTATGGCCCTAGTAGTACAGAGAGGGTCGTGCTCCTGTAGTAGAGACTAAAAAGGACCTGATGATGATGACTCTTGACAGAGTGGTCGTGATTACGGATTAGGTCGCTCGTCTATGACCGCTGGTTGCGATCCTTCTTAACGTATCTCTGTCTGCGGCTTTTTGAAGCATTCTGTTGCTGGGCACTGTGTTACAGCTTTGACAACATCTAGCCACCTCGTTGGAGACCGACCGCCTGAACGCTTGCCTTCAACATGGCCCTGAATTAATGGTTATTAATAAATTAATGGTAATTTCACATACTCATCATCATTTCGAGTAGGTGTCACGGTCAATCGACCATGCACACCCTGGTGTCAGAGTTCTTCGGAACCATCTCTTGGCCTCTGACGTGGTTCCTTTAACTAGCAGATGGTAGCCGGGACCAACGGCTAACGTGCCTTCCAAAGCACGGAATCATCTTAACAGACAATCAGGTGATTCGAGCCTGCAATGTCCTAACCAAACTGGAAACAACTAAACAAAGTATGCTTCCCTTGGGATTCGAACCCACGATGCCCACGATGGTCTACAGGCAAATGCCTTAACCACTGGACCACGGAGGTGATCACATACTATCTCGTCTTTTCTCTTGCAGGGTATACAGAGCTTAGTCGATGAGACCTAAAAGCCATGTTTTTGGCGTGTTGGTAGAAAAATGGAATCAAAATAGTGATGGGTTGTAGACGGCATCGCCTAATAACATGATTCGTTAGATTTTCGCCCTTTCCCTCGACCGGATTTTACGATCTGCGAGGGAGGAGAAACAGCTGGTACATTCTACGTTTTTTCTTTTCTCCCAGACCAGCATGGAAGATGATTATTTCAAGTTTCGCGTAACATGGGCGTTAAAGTAAAAATCAACTATTTATTTTAAATTGAATACATTTAATCAATTTTGAATAAAAATGTTTCATATTTTTTCTATTTATGCAATATCGAAAAACTACTAGCGTTTCGGAACAACCATTAATGAGAAGAAAACGGCGTAAGGAACTCAATCTAGACTTGGTCCCTACGTGCCTGAAGGGCACATTGAGTACATTGTTTACAAGTATTTCAGATTTATGGTTTTAACCAGGTATTAGGTCCTAGAATAAGACAGTGATAATAATAAATTCGTATATAAAAAAGCTTTAGCCCTTTTTTTCATCCAGGTGAAATATAGCTAAAGGCCATAAAAAGGTGAAATATAGCTAAAAGCCATGTCGTATGTCGTCTTTAGCCCTAAAGGTATATTTATATTTTTTTTATTATACAATTTTTACATAATATATAAATGATAGAGCAAAGTCAGAAATGGGAATAGGAAGGGCTATCGTCTATTTCTTTAAAACCAAAGCGTTTTATCCTAAATTAAAAAAAAAACTTGCTGATTAATTACGAATTTGTAGTTGTTTGAAAATATGTTAAAATTTAATATAATCCGTAAAAAAAAAATGTTAAATAATATTCGTAGTCTGTCAAACCAAACAAAAAATTCGAACGAAACATTAATAAAGAACAAAGAACACGCTCCAATGAGAGAACATATATAGGAAAGGAAGTTACGAAAACAGGCTTAATATCTATATTTATCTGTAATCACACAATCTGTGCGATGGTCCGTCAGATTGGAGGCCACGTGCAATGAATACCGAACCTTTACGAAGACTTACGAAAATGTATGGAATATGATGAGCGAAAAATATTCACATGTACATCTTCTTCTTCTTTAAGTGCCGCTTCATCACTGAAGGTTGGCCGTCAGCTCTTTAAATCGTGTCTTGTCCATGGCGAGTCTGAACAGTTGTTCCACCGATTTAATTCCATGTACATGAGTTGTGGTAGAGCCACGCTACCGGCGAAATTCATTTCTGTTACTAGCATTAATGGGCTCGTCCGGGGAAGTACCACACTCTCACAGAAATTCGATGTTTGAGTAGAAGCTTTACCGCTTCTATGCTTTGTTTGGTGAGTGAGAGAGCCAGATGCCCATCCTTCCCCCATATGGGGAGGATATGGGGCACCCATGTGCTCTTTCCATTAGAGGATTCTTCATTCCATTAGAGGACTTTACCATACGCTGTTTCTTCAGCTTCTTGTGCTACCTTCGATGACGCCTATCAGAAGCTAACATAAGCTGGAAAGGGAAGGAATTTGTTAGATATGGGAAGGGAATGAAGGTATTGGGATACTACTTCCTCGGATGAATGGGGGAAAAGCGAGTAGCAGCTCGGGAGGCCGGGCGCGCATACCTGATACCATACATGCAACCACTTGACGGTTAGTTGAGGATGACACCCTTGACCATTGATATCCGTGAAAAGACGTCATAATGTAATTGTATTTTACATTCAACAGACAGCTCCGTGGCGCAGTGGTTAACACGCCAGCCTGCGACACGAGGGTGCCCGGGTTCGACCCCGGTCAGGTCAAGATGAAAAATGATCTTTTTCAGATTGGCCTGGGTCTTGATGTTTATCTATATATGTATTTGTTATAAAATATAGTATCGTTGAGTTAGTATCCCATAACACAAGTCTCGAACTTTGGGACTAGCTCAATCTGTGTGATTTGTCCGTATATATTTATTTATTTATTATTATTTATATTTGCCTCATCTATTTACACACCTTCTTGACTCTATGTGTCTACACATCTGCGGATTGCGTTACGTTTAGATTTATAGTCAGAGGTATTGGGTACCCACATATGCCTAGTTTTATTTATGACAACTCGAAAAGTGACGTATACGTAATATAATTAATATATACCGTAAAACCGCCTCTGTGATCCAGTGGTTAAGGCGTTTGCCTTTAGACCCAGGGGTCGTGGGTTCAATGCCCACGGGAAGCATTGTTTAGCTGTTTCCAGTGTGATTAGGACATTGCAGGCTTGAAACACCTGATTGTCTGAGAGTCAAGATGATTCCGTGCTCCGGAAGGCACGTTAAGCTGCTGGTCCCGGCTGCCATCTGGTAGTCGTTAAAGGAACCACGTTAGAGGCCGAGAAGCGGGTCCGAAGAACCAGGGACACCTGTGACACAAGGGTGTGCATTGTCGATTGACCGTGTCACCTACACGAAATGATGATGATAAAATGTTATAGGTAAAATTCAGTATAATCGATTGGAAGTCATTTAAAACGTGTTTTGATAAAGAAGAAATGTGCGTAAAATTGATGATTGTCAAGTTATTTGCTAAAAAACGAGGTCGAGAAGTATTTTCTTGAATGGTTTCTGATGTTTTCGCAGTTATGACACATATTTTTTTTTATTGAAAATTTAAAAATCCCCTACTAAGTACGAAGTACCACACTCTCACAGAAAATCGACGTATGAGTAGAAGCTTTGCCGCTTCTATGCTTAGTACGGTGAGTGAGAGAGCCGGAGGTCCATCCTTCCCCCAACTCCTTGAAAGGCCGGCAACGCTCCTGCCATACCCTGGTGTTGCAGTTGTCCATGGGCAGCGCTCACTTACCATCAGGTGACTCGCTTGCTTGTTAGCCGTCCGATATAATAAAAAAGTCAACGGAGGTGAGTACCGATCAGTACTTCCGCAGCTGAAATTTTAATACTTTGAAGCCACTTTTACTTAATCATCATCATCATTTCGAGTAGGTGTCACGGTCAATCGACCATGTACACCCTGGTGTCAAAATTCTTCGGAACCGCCTATCGGCCTCTGACATGGTTCCTTTAACGACTACCAGATGGCAGCCGGGACCACCGGCTTAACGTGCCTTCCGAAGCACGGAATCATCTTTATTATCAGACAATCAGGTGATTCAAGCCTGCAATGTCCTAACCAAACTAAAAACAACTAAACAAAGTATGCTTCCGGTGGGAATCGAACCCACGACCCCCGGGTCAACAGGCAAACGTCTTAACCACTGGACCACGGAGGCTGTTATTTTACTATATAAAAAAACTTAATCGTCCCAACATCATAAAGCTACGGAAACGTTAACCCTAATGGGAATATAATTCGTTTACAGCACATTTCTCAAACGCAGCGTTTGGCGGCCGGCCAGGCTTAGCCGCAATTAGGCATTTGAACAAGTGGTTGGCTTTTTACCCTTGTAATTTGAATTTAAAGAATTATGGAAAAAAGCGAATTAAAATTCTTTGGGAAATAAAACGACTCAGATTTTTATTCAAGCTTGTAGATAATCTGCGTTATTCTAAACTTACTCTAAATTATTGTTCAAAATCATCCTATAGTATAATATAATATAAATATATACGGACAAATCACATAGATTGAGCTAGCCCCAAAGTAAGTTCGAGACTTGTGTTATGGGATACTAACTCAACGATACTATACTTTATAACAAATACATATATAGATACACATCCAAGACCCAGGCCAATCCGGAAAAGATCATTTTCCATCTTGACCTGGCCGGGGATCGAACCCAGTCACTCCGTGTCGCAGGCTGGCGTGTTGAACGCTGCTTCAAGGAGCTAGTTAAAAAAAAAAAGCTATAAACATAAACAGAGTGTAAATTTACACTCGACATTCCCTTGAAGAGAAAATCTATACTAATATTATAAAATAAAATAAAGCTGAAGAGTTTGTTTGTTTGAACGTGTTAATCTAAGGAAATACTGGTTCATATTGGAAATTTATTTTCGTGTTGGATAGTCTATTTTGAGTAAGGCTTTAGGCTATAAAACCTCAGGCTGCGACGAGTAGGAGCGAAGCATCAGTAAAAAATGTTTTGAAAACGGGGGAAAATTATTCGTTTTTACTAAGAAAAAACTAATTAATCATAATAAAACAAATTGCCGCGGACAAAGTCGCAGGCAGCAGGTAGTATTAAATTAATAATCAATTATTTTACTAAGCAAATATTAATTCAAATTTAAATAGAGTGAATTCTCAGGAGCATACAAACCCTTTCGAAAGTTTCACAAAGAAAATACGTTAACTATTCCATTATAATGGAAAAGTAGAAAGTTTAGTCTCTTGAGGTTTGGAAAGAAATTGAAAATCTTGACTAGTATTTACATAAGACTGAAGGGTTTGTGGCTCAGTGGTTTGAGAGCGCGACACAAGCGAAATGTGCCGGAGAAGCAGAGGCGACTCTAGCCCTTGTGGCGCCCGTGTGCATCCAATACCCTGGTGCCCTCTAGTAGGAGCGGGGTCAAAAATGGAATACTCACAGTTATATTCTTCAGAATTCGGCGTATTTTCAAATGAATCAAAACAGGTACCGGCACGTATTTGAGTATTTGAGTACACGCGACTTTGTTAGCGACGCGACACTACGCCGATATAATGTATCTGTTTTAAAGCTGATTTGACAGCTCCGTGGCGCAGTGGTTAACACGCCAGCCTGCGACACGGAGTGCCCGGGTTCGATCCCCGGCCAGGTCAAGATGGAAAATGATCTTTTTCAGATTGGCCTGGGTCTTGGATGTTTATCTATATATGTATTAGTTATAAAATATAGTATCGTTGAGTTAGTATCCCATAACACAAGTCTCGAACTTACCATGGGGCTAGCTCAATCTGTGTGATTTGTCCGTATATATTTATTATTTTATTTATTTCACGTTGAAACAAAAGTTATTGTGTAGAGTAGGTAAAGAGGCAGCTTATGGTGGTGGCCTTGCTTTGCTACCGCGCGTCCGGGATCGGCCGTAACACGGGCGCAGGGTCTTTGAGAGCGCCGGTGCCGCGAGCGACGCATCTTTGGAGGTGTCGTATTAGAGGGCGTACGGCGCCCCCTTAGACCCGGCGCCCGTGTGCGCCACACACCCTGCACTATCGGTAAAGCCGCCTCTGGGAAAACTACTTCTTCCCAGACTAGTGACTTCACGTTTTTTAAAATGAAAATTATCGATGTCTGTGTCTTCCAAGCGTGTTCCTGATTTCAATCACTTGAAATGCTTCGGAATCGGATAGATATAATAAAAGTGCCGACTCGCTGTCACACCATTTTGTCATGCCAGTGTGACACAGAACATGCCTTCTGTCCTCATATGTTTATTATTAGCACACCAGTAATGGTCATCATCATTTCGAGTAGGTGTCACGGTCAATCGACCATGCACACCCTGGTGTCAGAGTTCTTCGGAACCGCCTCTCGGCCTCTGACGTGGTTCCTTTAACGACTACCAGATGGCAGCCGGGACCACCGGCTTATCGTGCCTTCCGAAGCACGGAATCATCTTTATTATCAGAAAATTAGGTGATTCAAGCCTGCAATGTACTTACCAAACTGGAAACAACTAAACAAAGTATGCTTCCGGTGGGAATCGAACCCACGCCACGACCCCCGGGTCAACAGGCAAACGCCTTAACCACTGGACCACGGAGGCTGTTGTACCAGTAATGGTAAATATATAATACATACGGTCATGGCTGTAATCCTCAACTACCTGTCATGTGTGTGACATTGAGGAACGCGCGATCGGCCTCCCTAGCTGCTTATTACTTTTAGGGTACCGTACCCAAAGGGTAAAAACGGGACCCTATTAATTTCGCTCCGCTGTCCGTCTTTCTGTCTGTCTGTCTGTCCGTCTGTCACCAAGCTGTATCTCATAAACCGTGATAGTTAGACAGTTGAAATTTTCACAGTTGATGTATTTCTGTTGCCGCTATAACAACAAATACTAAAAAAATTAATAAAATAAATGTTATACGACTGACATGATTTTTTTGCCGTTTTTATAGATAACGGTACGGAACACTACGTGCGCGAGTCCGACACGCACTTGGCCGGTTTTTTCTCATTAAATTAATTCCAAATTTTTTAAAATTCACAAACTTTCCCAAGTATTCAATATCATTTTCTAATTCTATATCATTGAAACTGACGTGAGTTAAGGACATCTATACTTCTATACTAATATTATAAAGCTGAAGTGTTTGTTTGTTTGAAGGCACTAACCTCAGGAACTACTGGTTCAAATTGGAAAATTATATTTGTGTTGGATAGTCCATTTATTGAGGAAGGCTTTAGGCTATAAAACATCACGCTGCAACTAATAGGAGCGAAGAAGCATCAATAAAAAATGTTACTAAAGCGGGAGAAAATTATTTATCTATACTAAGAAAAACCTAATTAATCATAATAAAAAAAAATTAGGAAATACAAGCTTAACAAAACTCATAAACATCAATAAGACCTCTTCAACCCATCTGGCCAGCGAGGAGAGTGTAGGCCAAATCCTTTGTCTGCTCTGGCCAAGTATGGCTCCGGTAGTACAGGGAGGGTCATGCTCCTGCAGTGGAGACTAAAAAGACCTGATGATGATGATAATGAACGGAAATTGCAGCGGACGAAGTCGCGGGCATCAGCTAGTTATGAATAAAAACGGGTCGCGTTTTGCCACCTGGATCTACTGGTTCCCCCCTCCACAAGGGCGCGAGTGGCGCGCTGAGAGCCGTTACTTCGGGACCCTCCTTGACGAGTGTAGAAGCAGCTACTGTGGGTCTGCCTGGGGTATGGACTGTACCAATTAGAAGGCGCTGTATTTGATACCAGAGATATTAGAATTTACAAAGATGATAGACAATATGTTGTCTTGCCGTGTCGATGGCTAGGTTCAAAAGTCCTTTGTGTAGTAGTATATCCTTATATATGGCTAGCTCCGTGGCGCAGCGGTTAACACGCCAGCCTGCGACACGAGAGTGCCCGGGTTCGATCCCCGGCCAGGTCAAGATGGAAAATGATCTTTTTCAGATTGGCCTGGGTCTTGGATGTGTATCTATATATGTATTTGTTATAATATATAGTATCGTTGAGTTAGTATCCCATAACACAAGTCTCGAACTTACTTTGGGGCTAGCTCAATCTGTGTGATTTGTCCATATTTATTTATTTATTTATATCCGCGGCCCCGCGCCGCATCGCCCCGCTACGTCCGGTGTTGCCAGTGTCCGAGTCTAAAACTATAGTCGGTAATACCTAAATCCAACTAATTCCTATCCTTCCACAGCTTAAAAGCGCTTTCGATGGGCATCAGCGTCTGTAGCACAAGAAGTCACAGAAACTGCGCTCGCCTACCCGCCTGCCAAGAGTGATGATGTATGGCAACATCCTACAATGGAACGAAGAATCCTTAGGCTTCTCCTAAGGATTTGCAAACAGACTTGTTTGTACCAAAAGATCGCTGGATGTCATCCGTATCCATTAAAATAATATATTTAGAATGCTGTTGAGACTCCCTAGATTTTGCAGTGCCTCTGAAAAGTTTTCGCAAGCGATGATGGACGGTTTTCATGCCGTGCTCCGTAAAAAATGGCGTCATTGCTGAGGAGAAGCAGGGCGAGTCACAACAGCATCCTAAAAACTGTTGCGGATAGACCGCATTCACAAATGATGCGGCATTTTGTGCGTGGGACCATGTCTGTAGCCTTGCATGGTGAAATATAGGAGCTCAGGTCCCATGGTCCCTACTGACATTAGTCGTAAGTTTCTTTGTTATTATTTACTAACAACTTTGGATCTTTGTTATCTGCAATAAACAATTTATTACTATTATTTACGACAGCCTCCGTGGTCCAGTGTTTAAGGCGTCTGCCTGTTGACCTGGGGGTCGTGGGTTCGATTCCCACCGGAAGCATACTTTGTTTAGTTGTTTCCAGTTTGGTTAGGACATTGCAGGCTTGAATCACCTGATTGTCTGATAATAAAGATAATTCCGTGCTTCGGAAGGCACGTTAAGCCGGTGGTCCCGGCTGCCATCTGGTAGTCGTTAAAGGAACCACGTCAGAGGCCGAGAGGCGGTTCCGAAGGACTCTGACACTAGGGTGTGCATGGTCGATTGACCGTGACACCTACTCGAAATGATGATGACCATTACTGGTGTGCTAATAATAAACATATGAGGACAGAAGGCACCTACTCGAAATGATGATGAATGATTATTATTTACGGCTTTTTTTACTATATTTTGTGGAATTGTTTCACTTTACCTAATAAATATAACACAGTTTACGCAAATTAAATATCTTTATCTTTGTCTTTTATTTACAAACTTTAGCGTTAGAAACAAGTGCCAAGATGCCAAAAATATGTCGCATTTTTAAACGGTAAATTCTACCTGAATAAATTGATAAGATCAAAGGAAATTTTATACAGTAGCCAACTGGCATCCTACCAGGGAACTCGCTCAGTTATTACATTCGGATTTATATTGTAACTCGTCTAGATATGGTATTTAGCACGCCTCATCATCATCAAGTCTTTTTGGTCCCCACTACAGGAACATGAACCTCTCTGTTCTACTAAAGCCATACTTGGCCTACACTCTCCACGCTGGCCTGACGGGTTGGAGAGGTCTCTCAGATGTTTATAAGCTTTGTTTAGCTTGTATTTCCTAAGTCGCCTTCTACGAGATCCACTGGAAGACTTGGAGTGGTCCTATTCTACTCTGCCGGGTACCACACGGCAAATAACGAAAGGCTTTTGACGTTGTGTTTACTACGCCTTAATGGTAAAAAAAGCAAAGTAAAGTAAACAATTATTTGTCTGTAAAGTGGGTTTACGGGCGATAATTTTACGTGATAGGGAAGAGAGATAGATGTATCACACAAGCCAAACGCTTAGGCTGATGGTGCCTCTCTATCATCTGTTTCGTGCTCTCGCTAGCACACAGAACGTGATAATTTTTCGTGCGTACAGCCGGCGTCATCAATTTATAATCTTCAAACAGATGCAACCACTAAAATGGTGAAATGAACTTGTTTGTGAAGTCTAAGTCACGTACAAAATTGGCCGTAAATCAGTTTTTATTGTTTAATTTTAAGTCGGTGTTTTACATAGTCAATGATATACCATTATATATTATTTTCTTGATTGTTTTTAGCTACTTGCGTTTAAGTTTGTCGTTATATGTACTGTTTTGTTCTTCGCCGACAAGCTGTCTGTAGCTTGGCGATGTTAAAATGTGGACAATGCTTGTAATTAATAATTGGATAATTAAATTAAAAAAAAAAAAAAAACTCAGATTGGACGAGACTGGAGTCTGATGTTAGGGCCTGTATTACACTGTACTCCAGTGCTTAGCATGTTGTACCAACGCCTATAGTGTACGATTTCTGTCAGGCTCATCACATAGATAGCGCTGTAGGTTTATTCACAACTACGTATCCACCATATTAAAAGAAAATAAAATCAGTATTCACTAGATATATCTTATTTTAGATAAAAAATATATTTTTGGCTTATATTAAAACAATATTTTTCAGTTTTACTTGGATTTACCAAGTTTAGGCTGACGCCATCTAGTGACGGGTGGAAAAGTCTGTAACTATTGCACTGCAGCGCCCTCTCCGCCGCACATAGTGGCAGTTAGGAACTAACTACCACAGCTTGCCGGCAACCGGCCTGCTGCTTTTAACAGGCCTTAAGTTGGGCCATTATTTTTGTATGACGTTGGCTGTTGGCAGCGTTGTCTTTGGTATTGCCTTGTTATACTCAAAAGTAATTTCTTATATCTAAAAAAATATTTTAATACAACTTTTGCTATTTTACTCTGCTGTATCTTCTGTTGTCGAGGTCTCGTGACAAATATTTTTATCTCCAATCTGGGGCAAAATCTAAAGCTCAAAGAATCATGGCGAAATTTGTACAAATTAAATTTAAAAAAAAGAGAAGTTGAAATATTTTTTATATGATTACTACGGCTCTGGTCAACAACTTGAACCAATCAGAATATTTTTTAAAGACGGGGAAAAAATATATTTATTTATTTAAATACTGATTTTTATGCAATATCCGAACGCATATTAATAATTTTTGAGTTAATATCCGAACACTACCTGCAACTGACACGAAAATATATTAATTTATGGCAACACCACGCAAGCAGGCAACCATCCACTAAAATAAAAATTCAAACTGTCAATCCGACTGATATTTTCTCATTGACTTGACAGTTCTGAGTGACAGATCTACAACAAACAGTCAGTTTGACAACCATTGTGAACTTTTTTAGGCAAATGAAAATGGCAATAAGGCTATAACTTTTATTGTGAAATATTTTATATAAACGGGGGTTTAAAAATATTTCTAAAATGCAGACATGTTACTAGTAAGGAAACCTCAATACTGCTATATAATTCATGTTCTCTTTTTTTATTTTATTTTCTGTACATTCGATGTATGGGCGTTCGCCATGATTCTTTATAAACAATAAAATAAACTGCAACAGCTTTTCCGAAAAAAAAGATTATACTCGATTTTTTTTTAATTTGCTTTTCTTTCTTTTCAGACATTAAAATGAAGACTCGTGACGTCGTCCTGATTACAATACTGAGCTGCGGCGCTATAGCCGTACTTTTCGCTATTGGAGCGTATTTATACATACGCCGCAAGAGAAGAAAGAGGGAGGACGCCGAGGACGGCACTACCTGTGCTATACGGTAAGCGAACACTAACATGCAGCTCTATCCATTGCTATTAGGTGATCGAACTATAACATGCACATTTGTTGCTGTGTTTGAATAGCAATACTATTATCTCTGTGTAGCTATATAACTCTTGTTTGGATCGGATTTGAAATTGAATTTATTAGCAAACTTTTAAGAAGTGACTCAGACCACGAATCTGAACAACTTTTACTATGGGACCAACTCCGAAATTGCAAAAAAAATGTGGTGTCCCATAGATTTTGACCGAGTAGATATTCCACTTTTGTATGAAAAAGCAGATAATTTTTTTCACGATGTCGAAGTTGGTCCCATAATCTGAGTTACTCTTTAAACGAATGCTAATGAATTAAATTTCACCTGTATAGCGTACATATAAATCCGTCTCAAACAACTTTGTGTTTGGATAGCAATGGCGCTATATAAGTCTTGTTTAGGATGGATTTATATGTACGCCGAAAGGAAAAAAAGAAGGGTGGCGAGACGATGGCACTACCGGTGCTATAAGGTAAGCGACCTAACATGCACATTAAGTCGTAGCTATTAGGTGACTGAACTATAACACGCAAGTCTTACCATCATACCATGTTATTGGTGTAGCCGTTAATAAAACTGTAACTTACCGATACTAACTCGCACTGGATCGTCTTTAAAACTTTTATTTATTTATTTTTATTAACTTATAAAACAAACAGCTTAAGCCTAAAGTTTTCAAACTTTGAATGTGAATTATAGTTTATTTATTTATTAATTCATCAAACAAATACATAATCTTAAATTACTTAAAAGATGTACAAAAACCTTATCATCATCATCATCTTAGCCGCAAGAAGTCCACTGTGCAAGTCCACTCCTCCAAGGATTTCCAATATGACTGGTTGGAAGCGGCCTGCATCCAGCGTCTTCCGGCGACCTTGAATTAGGTCGTGGCAGTGGGCGGAGCACATAGCGCGAAGAACCGATGGCCGATGGGGCAGAAAGGTGCTCGAATGGCGACCACGTACCAGCAAGGGCAACGTTGGACACCCACCGACCAGGTGGTCGGACGACCTAAAAACCTTATGCACCTTTATAATAAAAAAACAAAAATCGGAGATTTGAAACTAGGAAAAGAAAAAAGAAGTTAAATTTTAAAAAACCAGTTAACTCTACCTTTAATTTTGAAGCTTTCATTTTGCAATGCCTGTACTTTATTACGAACTGCTTCCGTGGTCCAGTGGTTAAGGCGTTTGCCTGTAAACCCGGGAGTCGTGGTTTAGATTCCCACGGGAAGCATACTTAGTTGTTTCCAGTTTGGTTAGGACATTGCAGGTTTGAATTTTCTGATTGTCTAATAATAAAGACGATTCCGTGCTTCGGAAGGCATACTAAGCCGTTGGTCCCGGCTGCCATCTGGTAGTCGTTAAAGGAACCACGTCAGAGGCCGAGAGGCGGTTTCAAAGAACTCTGACACCAGGGTGTGCATGGTCGATTGACCATATCATCTACACGAAATGAATTAATTACGAAGTTATCATTGACAATGTTACAATATATACGTCGGAAGAGAACAAAGACTCAAAAGAACCGGGTTTATGTATCGGGAAAAAGATATTAAAAGAAATAACTGTACCATCTGTACGTCACGTAACTCTCGTGACAGATAAGCCCGCTGTCTCACAAAGTTTATTGAAACATCAGTCAAGGTAAGTGATGGAAAATACTTCAGAAAACTATACTTTGGTGAGCTTAGCAAGCGGAAAATTACCTTTATCCTCTGTGGTTTTAGTGTCAGTTGGTAGCAGACTTTTATATATGACTTAAAGAATAATGAAGGCCTGTATCATAATTATTCATAAGTCATTAAAATTACAAACGAATGAGTAATTTTCATAAGAGCAATTGAAGTTTAAGTTAGATAGACGGCGTTGATAAAAAGGCGAATGTCAATGTCATGGATTAGCTGTGTGGTATCCGGCAGAGTAGAATAGGACCACTCCAAGTCTTGTCGTGGATGTGGTAGAAGGCGACTTAAGAAATACAAGCTAAACAAAGCTTATAAACATCTCTGAGACCTCTCCAATCCGTCTGGCCGGCGTGGAGAGTGTAAGCCAAGTCCTCTGGCTGCTCTGGCCAAGTATGGCCCTAGTAGTACAGAGAGGGTCGTGCTCCTGTAGTGGAGACTAAAAAGGACCTGATCGTCGCTTATCGGAAGTTCCGAGGATACGGCGCCTCACGTCGCCGACAATACGTGAAAGTTTCGTATGTATGTTAGTCTGTAAGGTATATATATATTTATAGGCCTATGTAATGTTTGACTCGTTGCCTGAAATAAACGAATTATTATTGATATTAATTCGAATAGGAGAATCACTCTAAAATTAAAATATAAGAAATGCAAGTTCGGGAGAACTAGTATTTATATTAATGTTTAATTGCTATTCTAATACAATAATAAAAATAACTCTACCAATGCTTTACTTATCAATACTGAACGTTCCGTAACCCTCGTGTGACAGATAAGCTCCTGTCTCCCAAACTTTATTGAAACATCAGTCAATATTATCGACGTTCCTGAGATAACCACACTTTATGAGCTTTGCTGGCGTAACTGTTTTTTAGGGTTCCGTACCCAAAGGGTAAAAACGGGACCCTATTAATTTCGCTCCGCTGTCCGTCTGTCTGTCTGTCCGTCTGTCACCAGGCTGTATCTCATGAACCGTGATAGATAGACAATTGAAATTTCCCAGATGATGTACCTATTTCTGTTGCCGCTATAACAACTAATACAAAAAAAATAACATAAATATTTAAGGGGGCTCCCATAAAATAAAAGTGAATTTTTGCTTGTTTTTGCTTGATATTGATAACGACAATAGGTAGACGCTTGAAATATTCACAGAATATTAAGTTATATATTCGATTTAAAAATAAATAATTAAATAAAAATAAAATAAATATTAAAGCATCATCCCATACAGCAGACAGAGGATTTGGCCTACTCTCTCCTCGCTGGCCAGACGGGTTGGAGACGTCTCATTGATGAGCTTTGTTTAGCTTGTATTTCCTAAGTCGCCTCTTAGGTTTTGAGCAATAATTATCTAATAATTTGAATAAAATTATATTGTATTAGATATTTTAAATGTAAATTGACGTGAAAAGGCATATTTTCTGAATAATTATTTGAATCAAGAATTCATAAAAATAATAAACTTTCCCTATAAATAAAATAGCAATAACATTTGCATAAACTAATTCTTGGCTTCGAGCCACGAGATAGAATCTATCGAATTTGTTCATTCATTCGCAGTTGTAAAGAGTTTCTAATATCTATTTAGTCCATTGAAAAGTTACTTTTGGGGTTGCGTTTGTTAAAGGACACAAATTTATTGAAGTGAAAATTTCTTTAACGGCATTGTGCTCTTTTTGGGATGGGTAAGAAATGTTAACTCGCGTCAGGTTTGACCTGATCGAAAATTCGTAATACAGACACGTGGCTTAAGACCGTTGGCGCGGCGTAGGAGAGGAAGTAATATCCCCCTCTCTTTCTACCGCAAGGAGTTTTCACTTCTGCCGGCACTCCCGGAGTGGAACTTGTTGTTTTTTTTAGTTAATAAGGTTTTTATTTTAATTGTAATAGTATACCTACATCTGCTTTGGTTCCATTAAAATTTCATCAAAATTGGTTCAGTCTTCTTCCTGTCCTGTCGTTTGCTTTAAACTGTATTTTTTCTTCAGTAGTACGCTAATTTTATACCTCTTTTCGAAGCTTTGGAAAGGTCACTTTTTATGCAGTTAGTAGGACATGAAGGACTTAAGAAGAGATTATCGGTTTGGTAGTTTAATTTTAGTCGGTTTTTACATCTAAATGATCATTCAACTTTTGCCTTGATATTATTATCCGCCCATATTACAAGCTTTTATTAAGTTTCACCTGTCCCGATGTTTGTCTGTAATCAAATCTTGCAAGTTAAATTTGATCCACTTCCCGGTTACTGATTGAGCAGAAATTTTGCATGCATGTGTAAATTTGATGGCAATATAATATTATGGAATCGTTGCGCTGGTCTGATGATGGAGTCGGAAGTTGGCCATAGGAACTCTTAAACTAAAAAAGGTATACCAATCTCATTTGATTTGTCTTGGAAAGCACTTTACAATGTGGATTCGTTTATATAAAAGCTTGTCAAAAAAATGAAATTTTTGCAAAAATCTTGTTTGTTTTTTACTGAACTTTATTTTATGGCAATGAAATGGCTGGTTATTTAGCCATACACATTAATATGTCAGAACGAATAAAAAAACAGAACTATAAATTTTCCTTAAGACTAATGGATGCTTTGACTTTTCGGTTCCATTTCGTAGCGTCAGCAAAATATCGGAGATTTTACAATGTAATAAATGCATATTTTGGTAATTATATTAAAGAAAATCTCATTTTTTTAAGTGAATAGTACTTTTTTAGCGGCGTTGTGCACTTTTTGGATGGGTAAATGTTAGCCGTGTGGTATCCGGCAGAGTAGAATAGGACCACTCCAAGTCTTCCCGTGGATGTCGTAGAAGGCGACTTAGGAAATACAAGCTAAACAAAGCTTATAAACATCTAAGAGACCTCTCCAACCCGTCTGGCCAGCGTGGAGAGTGTAGGCCAAGTCCTCTGGCTGCTCTGGCCAAGTATGGCCCTATTAGTACAGAGAGGGTCGTGCTCCTGTAGTGGAGACTAAAAAGGACCTGATGGTGATGGTGAAATGTTAAACTCGCGTCAGATCGAGAATTTGTGAGTCACGTGACCTAAGACCGCCAGCGCGGCGTAGGAGAGGAAGTAATATCTCTCTTTCCACCGCGCGGAGAAAATGTATGCCTGCTCCTGCTGTAACGTTAATGTTCAAGGTTTCACTTCTGCCGGCACTCCCGAAGTGCAACCCGTTGTTTTTTATTTTGCAAGATGCGACCCAAATAATATTTCTTCCAAATACGCTCATCATCATTTCGAGTAGGTGTCACGGTCAATCGACCATGCACACCCTGGTGTCAGAGTTTTTCGAAACCGCCTCCCGGCATCTGACGTGGTTCCTTTAACGACTACCAGATGGCAGCCGGGACCACCGGCTTAACGTGCCTTCCGAAGTACGGAATCATCTTTCTTATCATACAATCAGGTGATTCAAGCCTGCAATGTCCTAACCAAACTGGAAACAACTAAACAAAGTATGCTTCCGGTGGGAATCGCACCCACGACCTCCGGGTCAACAGACCACTGGAACACGGAGGCTGTCTACTACTACGCGCGCTACCAACTACGCTGCAATTCTATCATAACTGCACTACATATCCAGCACAAAGCGGAACATTGCTGCTCTAGAGCAAAAAAATGTATGGAAATCCTTTACTGTACTGTTTATTTTTTTTTAAATCGCGGCACCATTATTTATCTTCAGTTTTATTTTTCACATACCTACTTTTCTTGTAGTAGTTGAAAGTAATTTATAGTACACTCGTGCTTTTTAGAGCCCTCGCCAACGCTCGGGCTCCAAATAAGCACTCGGTGCATTATTACATTACTTTCTGCTTAGTGCAACAATCTACTATTGTAAAGGTGATACTAATCGGTGGCGTGGCAGTAGATGCAAATCATCAACCCGCTGGACTGATCAACTCCTGCCTTGAAGTGCAACATCCAGGTTGCTTCACTTGGTCAAAAACAGATCGGCCTGGAAACACCTCATGTTCGGGGCAAATTATGGTGGTCACGACTCTCAGTTATGAGAATGAGGCTTCAGTGAGCTTCACGTTTCACGTCGCCTTCAGGTCTTAAAGACCTAGGCTCTGTCTACCCCGCAAGGAAAAAGACGTGATACTATGTATGTGTGTATGTCAGCTAGTTTTTTTATAATTTGGTAACCGTACAGTCAGCCAAGGAGATATCTGACCCCCCTACAACAGCGCCATTTTTCGCAAACTAAAGAACCACCCGTGGTTTAAACCCAAAGATAAAAATATACAAGTGTAATATCCTTTGCGACTAGTGCCATCTATTGAATTGTGAATGAACAAATAAGGTTAATAAGCAGAAATCTGATACCCTTGATGACTAATGCCATCTATTCGATTTTTGATAAATAAAACAAGCCCTAGCATACGATACGCTTATTTCAAAGATACTTCAATAGTTAGATGTGGCGCAAGTGGTAGGCACTACGGTTTAATAGTTAGTGTGTTTATGAGCGAACAGGTTCAAATCCTCCAAAGCTTTTTATTTTTTACAAATATCACCAACTTCGTATTGTGATGTTGGTGTAATTTTGGTTGTTTTAACATAATGTTACCGAGCTAATTACTGTGAATAAAAAGCATTTTAAATTTTTAATTACTTTATTACATCAAAAAAATGTAACAGTGAAATAAATACCTGCCTACTTAATTCAAACTATGATTAATCTTCTGTAGAGAGAACCAACATGTTACTTAATAAGTAACAATTTACATCTCTCAATTTTTTTTAATCATAGTATTATATTTTTTTTAATGTGTAGGGTCAAATAGTGCTATGTGAATAACTTTGCTTCGATAATAGTATAAGAATGAATATGTAAACCTATGGCATTAAATGAATTTTAATATGGGAGAGGGTGACCCCCATTTTGAAGCTTTTGTTCAAGGCTATTTGTCATTTCACTTACCATCTTAGATCAGATCACTTATGCGCATATTTATTAATTTAGTATAACCTCTTTGTCTAAATTGATTTAAATTCAAACTTTACTCGTGTCTCGTGTCCCAGTTAAGCACTATTTGACCCTACAATCTGGGATTTTAATTGGTCACTCAATAACAGTTAAATCACAGAACAATTGTCTTAAATAAAATATATTCTACATTGCACACTGTTGGAATCACCACATCTCATAAAATTTCCAAGTATTTTTCTTTATTCATCCGACCGCCGAATTCTACCAGCTCCCCTGGGCTCATTGAAGACATCTGTCCCCAATAACCTGCAAAACAATAATACGATCAGTTACCTAATAATCTACACTGCGTAATACACTAGGTATTAAATATTATTATTATTTTACTTAACTATTTAATGAATATTTTTACCTAATGTTATCCTGCCACTGTTCTCAATGGCAAATTATTTTGATGGCTATACGCTGGCCATGTCTTCTCCGCAATATTTTTCTGCCATCATCATCAGACTTAAAACCTTTTTTTATCAGAATAAAATACGATCTAAAATGTTTCGTCACTGTTTCAATTGAAATATTATATGTTACGCCAGTTGATCGAGTCTTCTTAAATCTCCGAATCCACAAACGGACGGTGTTTCTCTGTAAGAGATATATTTATCTTAGACATTTATCACAAACCCTATGTTTTACGGAACAAAAAATAGTGTGACAATTAAGTAAGTATATTAAATACTTATAATTTCTACTTACCACGATACCTAACTCTCTAGATATAGATACTTTAAATACTGTGGTTGTCTTCACAATACACTATTAGCTTTCACAAAATCTGCTATATAAGATGAAACGGAATGCCTAATAACTGGTGGGGTTTTGGATCACTACACAGTATTCGCAGTATCTTGAATGTAATTGTGACGCGAGTGAACAATATTTTTGATTAGTTGGTATCAGGTATAAATAAATCTGATAGATTACCCTCAATTTATTTGTTAAAGCAATGCGTTGCAGTTGGTGACAATGATGTCATAGCAGTAGAAATAGATAGCCAATTTCGCCCGAGACGTCATATCGTCGGTTGGCGTATTGAGATGAGCGCTAGCTTTTCAAGTCGTAGGTCCATGGTTCGAATCGAACTTTACGTAGGATTGTTTTTGATTCTTTCTTGTTCTTACCATTGATGATTACTTGAATTATTAGCTGAGATTATTAGAAATACAAAATTTGCAACTGAGCAGGTTATCAGAAACAAGTTTATACTAGCAGTTGTCTGTCTACTTGCCAAAAATCACGGTAGGTGGCGCTTCACAGCAAAGTGTGAATTTACGTTTTAAAAGTCAGGGGGTCAGGTATCTGCTTGGCCGACTGTACATACCTGTATGGATAGATGACAGGCAGTTTTATTTCACCTTGAGTTGATACGCACGCTACGATTTGTAATGACGAAGGGAATTGTGAAAAAACGGTTGCATTAGGACGAATGTGTTAAACAATTACAATGATTGATGAAAACAATGATGAAAACGATTTGTTTTCTAACTAAGGACCTACTGACCAACAAATGTTATTACACTACTAATGAGTATCTGGAAGACACATATACATAAAATAAATAACATAGAATGAATAAAAATGTGATTATCTATACTAATATAATAAAGCTGCAGAGTTTGTTTGTTTGTTTGTTTGTTTGAACGCGCTAATCTCAGGAACTACTGGTTCAAATTAGAAAATTCTTTTTGTGTTGGATAGTCCATTTATTGAGGAAGGCTTTAGCTAAAACATCACGCTGCGACCAATAGGAGCGAAGTATCGATAAAAAATGTTTTGGAATCGAGGAAAAATTATTCATCAATACTAATCCTAATCCTAACTAATATTATAAATGCGAAAGTAAGTTTGTTTGTTTGTTTGTTTGTTTGTTACGCTTTCACGCCGTAACTACTGAACCAATCATGATGAAATTTTGCATACAAGTTCTTTGGAGTACGGAGAAGGACATAGGCTACCTTTTATCCCGGGAAAAAATACTATTCCCGAGGGATCGACATTGACGCGGGTGGAGCCGCGGGCGAAAGCTAGTATATCATAAAAACAGAAACTGCAGCGACGAAGTCGCGGGCAACTGCTAGTAATATATAAAGATTTTAGTTCTCGGCATGTCACGAACTAAGGGTCAGGAGGGAACTCACACTTTGTTCTTATATAGTTATTTAATTTTTTTTTTAGGCCGATCGTTTCTCTCTATCGCTTGTTCCGCGCTCTCGCTTGCACTCGGAACGTGACTTTCTTGTGCGTGCAGCCGACGTTCATCGATTTATAAGACGTTAGCACGTCAAAAAACATAACTCTCCTTCTTGTTCTGGTTCAGTCGGGTAAATAGGATATACAAAATCTGTACATATCATTTTCATACACGAATTTCCCATTTAGCAACCGAAGCGTCTTGTTATTAAACATAAAACCTAAGCACAGCTATTGCTTTCAAGAAATCTGAAATTCAAATGTACTTGAAATTACATTTTAGTGGAGTTTGTTTATTTAACCTTGACGCTGTTACGCAGGAACTTATGAATTTTGATATCATATTATCATATCGATCATTCTCAGTAGTTCCATCGACAAGTTCCATGGAAATAGTGAGAAATTGTTTCTCAGTAGTTACGTTGACTTTGATGTTTTGTTTGGTTTTCGTGTGTGTAAGTGGCTAACACTGGTGTCAGATTTTTCAAGCTTCCTAAAGGCATCTGACATAGCTTAACGACTGCCATCAAAGATGACATCAGCCGGGACCAACGACTTAACGTGCCCTCCGAAGCACGGAGGAGCTTGAAATATTTTTATGCCGCTCGCGGTCACCCATCACAATAGGGACTGCCGCCAGGGTTACTTAACATGCGTAAGCGATTTCAATGCTCACGACCACTGGGCCATCGGGCTCCTCAACTTTTGACTTTGATAATGGAATGGAACTACAGAAAATAAAATATCTTACTACTTTCATGGAACTATTGGCTGATGGAACAGAGAGAATGATCCATCAGCGGTAGAAAGACCACAGCTAGGAAAAGCCCTCTCCCAAAGATTCCTGGTTCCATGGGAGGATATTGCTATTGTCACTATGCTTAAATATATATACGGACAAATCACACAGATTGAGCTAGCCCCAAAGTAAGTTCGAGACTTGTGTTATGGGATACTAACTCAACGATACTATATTTTATAACAAATACATATATAGATAAACATCCAAGACCCAGGCCAATCTGAAAAAGATCATTTTCCATCTTGACCTGGCCGGGGATCGGAACCCGGTCACTCCGTGTCGCAGGCTGGCGTGTTGACCGCTGCGCCACGGAGCTAATCATGCTTGGCAGGCGGGTTGGCGAGAGCAGTTTCTTTGGCTTGTTGTGCTTCCGACGCTGCTGCCCATCGAAAGCATTTTTACGTGGGGAAGAATAGACTATTGTTACTTTGCTGTCTAGAGCCTAACAAAAAAGTCTTTATGATAGCAGTTAACAAAATCCACCAAGCTAAAAGTATGATTAAACACTCAGAAGAAGGTCTTGTTCTGAGATGAAACATGATTGGAGGATTTTGACAGCTACTGTCAAAAATAATTCGTCACACTGCCGCCACCTGGGGAAAAAATGATTTACAAATCCTTCATTGAAAGCCCTATCCGCCTCATTTAATATCTTCATTATACTGGTGACAGGTAATCAGTGATATCGCGTAATCTCTAAGATTTACACTGATTACAGCCGGTAATATAATTATGGTCGTGATATTTAATGTGTGATATTGCGTCGGTTATTGATTTGTGAACTTTGATCAAATGTTATGGCAGATACACGATTCGCGCTCGAAAAGTGGCACCGGCAAAACAGCGCACTAATCGAGTTTTGGAGCTGTTTTGTCCACAGTTTCAATAAACCGCGCTAGCACTCACACGTCACGCGATGACGAAGGTCAGTGAAAAGATGCAAAAACTACGCGTCAAAAGTTAAAAAGAAAGATGAAGTGAGTAGGTATTTATTGAGACTTTCAAAACAAGGGGCCTCAGTCGACCCCCTGTTTTACAGGGGGCCTCCGTCGACCCCTGGTTTTGAAAGTCTCAATAAAGGGAATGAAATTATGGTTGTCTGTCATACTTTCAAAACAGAATGGCTCACCTCTCCGTTTTAAAAGTATTAATGATGTCCGAGAATTACAGTTTACACCCGCTGTTTCGAACTCCACATGATTAAAATCATTTACTTAAGGCCTACTACTACTACTAAGTATTAACACAAAATAACCTAACAGTATAATAAATACAAAAGCAATACGGTAATTGTTCATTTTGCCAAAACACACCACAGGCGTCAGTCAAGCCACGTAAACAGCATAATAATGAAATTTATAAAACAAAAGGAATCTTTAAAATTACAATGTATTTGTCCTACAACGCTAACGAGTAAGGTTAAACGACACGGCAACTTATTACCAAATACAATTCGTTGCATCATATGCGGTCCATCAAATTGTGGAAAGACCAATTTAGTAATAAGCTTATTGTTGCATGAAAATGGACTACGCTTTCGTAATCTGTACGTGTATTCAAAATCCTTATACCAACCGAAATACTTATTTCTAGAGAAAGTATTAACTATGGTACCAGGTGTATCGTTTTACAAATACAGTCATAATGCTGAAGTGTTAAGTCCACATGAAGCCGCTCCAGACTCCATTATAATATTTGATGATGTTGCCTGCGAAAATCAAAATAATATTCGAGACTATTTCGCTATGGGGCGTCATAAAAATATTGATTCTTTTTATCTCAATCAAACTTATACTAAAATACCAAAACAGCTTGTGAGAGACAATTCAAACCTCATTGTATTATTCAAACAGGATGATGTTAATTTAAAACATGTTTATAATGAACACGTGGGTTCTGATATGGCATGGCTTCAATTTCGTAAAATGTGTTCTACTGTTTGGAACGAACCGTACGGGTATGTTGTAATTAATAAAGACTGTGAACGAAATAAAGGATGTTATAGAATGAAATTTGATACATTCATTGCTATAGAATAGCATACATAAGAAGCTGTCATGATTATGTTTAGTCATTTTATTTGAGGTTCCGAACAAGAAAGTATCATAAAAAATGGAGGAGAAAAGTCTAAAAAAACAAATTGTGAAATCGGTAGCTGCTGTAAAAAGAAAGGTTGATTTGATACGAGATACGAAAAATACGAATAATATGACTTTAGAAACTATTTTTAAACCTATAGTTGATCCGCTTAATCAACTGTCTAGTAAAAATTATAGAAAAAATGAAGAAAAAGAGGATAAATATATATCCCCAATGAAAAGAAATAAGTTTAGTGAAAGTGAGGAATCATACATTACTAAAGAAGATTTAGAACAACCATTTGACGACCTAGAGCACGATGAAGAAAACTTTGATTCTTTAGAACATATCCCTAACAAAACCCTTACTGTATCACCCACTGAACATAACATGAGTGATGAGTCCTTCAAATCTCTTTGCTCATCACCAAACTCTAATGAACATACTTTATCATGGACATCCGAAGCAATCACCGATATTCCATTTGGGATTAGACATGATCGTGGAAAAATCATGCTAGGCAACACACGTATCTTTGACCGAGACCAAACATGGAAAATAGGAACACGTATTATTAAAAAGTCGCTTGGTTTAAAAGAGTTACTATTTAAGAAGGTACCAAACATGGAGACGATAACAGAGGAAGATTTACAGCACTATAAATTGCTGCTTATCGAAACAAATGCTCATAGACGTAATTTTGATCCAAAGAAGCCTATTAATAGCAACAAAGGTTTCAAATACATGAATATCATTAAACCTTTATTCAAATTTGCAAGAAGTGTAACCACTAGTACCGAGAGTCTTTCAAAGGGGACAGGAATGAAACTTTTGAAAAGCTTTAATAAAAATACTGATTTGATTTATTGGAATGATCCCAATGAGTTAGTAGAAAGATTACAATTACTATTTGCATCAAGAGATGCAGGCAACACTGGATTAGATAATGAGATTATTTCAATCATCGAGGAACTACAAGAAGCACGCATTATTGATAGAAATATAAAGAGCATGCATTAAGAAATTTAATCAGTCTATTTACAATATCCGATCTATATACTGTACTGTAATGAATATAGACAAATTTGGTCATCACGTTCATAAACGTTTAAGATTTTCTGATTATATTGACGCCGTAAGCGATACATTAACCAAGTCGGAAACAGGAGATTTCAATTTAAAACTTTCAAGGTTAAAGGGATTGTTGCATCCAGAGGAAGACAACGACGCTGTCAACAAAGCTTACTTGGATAAAGAAATTCAAGATTTAAGAGCTGAATTAAAACAAATCAACACTAATGTAAAAAATTACCTCAGTAGTTTGGAAAAAGCTGTTATGTCTAAAATAAGTATCGGTTATTATACAAAAGCTGATATAGATTCAAGACTAGCAAAGTTAAATAAAAAATGAGTAAACAAAACATAGTTGACGAGCTCCATAAGCCAGCGAGAAGGAATTTCCCGCGTCGTTGTACGATCATAAAAGGGATAGATGATTTATGGCAAGCTGATCTTATAGATTTGCAAAAATATGCACAGTTTAATAAAGGATACAAATATATATTGGTTATTATTGATGCTTTATCGAAATACGTCTGGGTTAATCCCATAAAAGCAAAAACAAAAGACTTTGTTACGAATGCTATGCAACGTATATTGACTGAGTCATCCCGAAAACCCAGCAATTTGCAAACAGATTTAGGGAAAGAGTTTTACAATGAAGCATTTCGAAGATTAATGAACAAATATAAAATAAACCATTATTCTACTTATTCTGTAAAAAAAGCATCAATGGTTGAACGAGTAATCAAAACATTAAAATGTCACCTTTACAAATTATTTAGTCTTTACGGGCGGTACCAATGGTTAGGGAATAATTTGAAGTCCGTTGTTCAACGTTATAACAACACTACTCATAGAATAACAAAGTTTAAACCAATAGATGTTAACCAATTTAATCAGACTTTGGTTAAAGCGAATATAAATAAAACGCAAAAACAACTTCTTACAAAACCCCTGTTTCATATTGGTGATCATGTTCGAATTAGTAAATATAAAGGAGATTTCAGTAAAGGTTATACTCCTAACTGGTCAACGGAAATATTTACTGTTAAAAAAGTTAACTGTACGAAACCACCTACTTATCAAATAGAGGACAGACATAAGCAACTAATTTTAGGAACATTTTACGGATATGAGTTACAGAAGACTAAATTCCCAGATCTTTATCTCATTGAAAAAGTTATAAAAAGAAAAGGAACAAAATTGTTTGTAAAATGGTTAGGGCTAAGTGATGCTGAAAACAGTTGGGTTGATAAAAGTGCACTTTTGCAGTAATATAAGCCAAGTATTAGAGTATTTGGTATCAGTTGGTTCTCATCAATGAAGAAAGGAGGTGGTATTATTAACAATTTAATTGATAGGTTACCGTTTGAGCTCCATCTACCTGGATACCAGTTCTGCGGTCCAGGAACAAAATTACAAAAACGGTTATTAAGAGGTGATCGAGGTATTAATCAGTTAGACGAAGCTTGTATGCATCACGATATCGCTTATAATAACAGTGATATAAACGTTAGACATAAAGCTGATTTAGAACTTTTAAACATGGCTAAGCAAAGATTGAAATCGAAAAACGCTGGAAAAAGAGAAAAAGTTGCTTCTTGGATTGTAAAAAATGCAATGAAAGCGAAATTAAAAGCAGGCGCAGGAGCGCGATCATTTATGAAAATTGTTAAAAATATACAATCACGTTTAAAAAAATTAAAATGTCAAGACAAAAACACTGCTATTATATATGCTTATGCAGCTGCAAAGAAAATATTTACGAACAAAAGTGGCATGCGCTTGCCACGCTATATTCCCATCCCAAAGTGTGGTGGAATTTTGCCTTTGATTCCAATCTTCGCTGGACTATCGGCTCTCGGTTCACTAGCAGGCGGGGCTGCAGGTATAGCAAAAGCTGTGAATGATTACAAAGTGGCAAAACAGAATCTTCAAGAGTCTGAACGACACAATAAAATGATGGAAGCGGTTGCTCTTGGAAAAGGATTGTACATCAAGCAGAATAAAAAAGGAGCGGGATTATATCTGAAAAGTCCAAAAAACTAATGAAAAGGCTACCTAAGCGGGCACTGACTAATTTAGAATTAATAGAGTATGCCTACGATATACCCTATTTTCGCGGTGTGTTTATGAGAGATACCTTACCAACAAAACCAAGAAAAATAGAGTGTGCAATACTCAACCTAGATAGTTGTAAAAACCCTGGAACTCACTGGGTAGCCTACGTGAAATTTAATAATTATTCTGAATATTTTGATAGTTTTGGGAACTTAAAACCACCATTAGAGTTACTAAAATATTTGAAAAATACAACTATTAACTATAATTACATCCAATATCAGGACTTCAGTTCCACAAATTGTGGACATCATTGTTTGAATTTTTTAATTGACTTCTGGAAAAATGTATTTAAGTAAAATCTAAAATAAAAAAATATTAGTACAAATATGTCTTTCACTGTGTCAATAACTGGTGTAGGAGGCTCATTGACTACAAACTATTCACCAACTTTAGAATTATGTGGAGACTACGAATGTGGGCTTTTATACTTTTCTACATTCAATTCGATTCCTAATATAGACGAGAGAAATAATAAATTCTATTATGGAAATGAAGTTATCGAGATCCCAGAAGGATCTTATGAACTTCAAGATATTCATGATTTCTTAAGGCGTAATATTAAAAACGCATTTTTCAAATTAAATTGTAATAATAATACACTGAAAACTAATATTTTCTGTTCTGAAGATGTTCATTTCGAGAAAAGTAATTCAATTGGTAGGATTTTGGGTTTTGGAAGGGAGACTGTAAAAGCCAATAAAAGTACCGTGTCTCGTTATCCTGTCAGCATTTTATCAACTACCCTCGTGCGCATCGAATGTGATGTAGTGAGCGGATCTTTCGTGAACGGAAAAGCTAGTCATATAATTCACGAATTTGTCCCTAACGTGCCACCTGGTTATCGCATAATCGAAATACCTAAGAATATAATCTATTTCCCAGTGAACCAAAATTCAATTACTGCTCTAAATATAAGATTGTTGGACGCTGAAAACAATCAAATCAATTTACGCGGTGAGGAGGTTCAACTTTATTTGCATTTTAGAAAAAAATGATAAAATTTGATAAAAACCCCATTACACCTTGTTATCAAGTTAGTTACAAGAAAACACCCCGGAAAAGAACACCTCTCCAATCGGTAAAGAAGCTTACTAAAAATAATCAAAAGTTTTTAAAATTAGTAGGTTTATTAAAATGAATATTTTAAATATATCTCAGCCTACGGTCTACGACAACAGCGTCGAGAGTTTCGAATTTCATTCGTACAGACCGTACGTGACAAGTTTCAACAAGAATGATGAGATTCGAATACCTATTAACCAGCAAGACTTGTATGTGTTACCCGCTCTCAGCACTTTGTATATTGAAGGCAAAGTAGAATTATACAATGGTGAAACTAAAGAAAAACTATCGAGAGTAAATTTTGTGAATAATCCTGCTCTGTTTATATTCCAAGAGATTCGGTATGAATTAAATGGAGTTGAAATTGATAGAATAAAAAATGCTGGTATTACCACCACCATGAAATCATATCTATCGTTAAATGAAAATGAATCTAAATCTGCAAAAGTGTGGGGGTGGTCTCCTACTGGCACAACTAATGTTGATAACGGCTTATTTTCTGCTTCAATACCACTTAACAAAATATTAGGTTTCGCAGAAGATTATGAGAAAATCATAATAAATTCAAAACATGAGTTAGTGTTATTAAGAAGCAATAGTAACCTCAATGCATTAAAATTGGATAATAAAGAAATTGTAGACGATATAGTGATTAATAAAATAGTTTGGCGAGTTCCACACGTCAAAGTATCAGACCGTGAAAGGATTGCCTTATTAAAACATTTAGAAAAAGATCGTGCTATAACATTAGCTTTTCGGAACTGGGATTTATATGAATATCCACTACTCCCCAGAACTCGTAAACATACTTGGGCAATTAAAACTACATCCCAGATGGAAAAACCTCGGTTTGTAATTATTGCGTTACAAACGAATCGTAAACATCAAACACAAATGTCTATGGCAGAATTCGATCACTGCAATGTTCGTGACATAAGAGTATTTTTAAATTCTTCGTACTACCCTTATGAAGGATTGAACATAAGTTTCTCAGAAAATAAGTTTTCTTTATTATACGAAGAATATGCAAGATTTCAACAGTCTTATTATGGACGTCGAGCGGAACCGTTGTTGAGCTTGAAAGAATTCAGAGATATTGCTCCATTATTTGTTATTAACTGTTCCCGGCAGCAGGAGACTATAAAAGGCTCTATAGACGTGAGAGTTGAAATTGAAACTGACCAAGAAATACCAGATCAGACGGCAGCGTATTGCTTGATATTAAACGATTGTATATACGAATACAAACCTCTGAGCAGCATTGTTAAAAAGATATCATGAATAATAAGACAATTATCGTAGATTTACAAGGTTTTAAAAATCCTTGTAATGAATTCATAGTAAAGGAATTCGCAATAGCTACTGAAGAACATACTCACATATTCCTAATAAAGCCACCGTATGCTTTCTCCCAACTTACTCCTGAAGAAAGGAAGCGTGTTTGGTGGATAGAAAAACATTTGGGATATCGGTGGAGCGAAGGATATATCGATTATAAGGAATTTCGTAGGATTATAAAGTCTTATTTAAATGATCGAAAAATTATAGTGAAAGGTGAAGAAAAGATCACGTGGGTGCGGGAGTTATGCAATCACAAAAATGTTGAAGATATAACAGATAAAAATATTCCTAATTTTAAAGAGCTTCAAGCTAAATATTGTAAAGAATTATTATCATTAAACTGTTTTGTTCACCCACAACAATGTGCATTGAAAAATGTATTATGTATTAAGAAATGGTTGTTAGAAAATAAAATAATTTTATAATAATACCTTTTTTTATTTTGTTTCCACAGAAAAAAGACGTACTCACAATATTTATAAACATATCAAATATTCAAATTTTAAAACATATTAAAATATAAGTATTCTTCCAACAATATTAAATTAATATTTATTTCTCAATAAAAATTAAATAAAAATATTTGACACATTAGAGAACACAAGTATCATTATAAATTATTTACTTAAGCTCTAGGAAACGCAAGTTAACACTCATAATTATTAATATTTAAATTACTTGTAAATCTGTCTCTACTATACATAATAAAATATACTATAGTTAAAAGTTATCACTAGAAATCTTTTTACTAATTTTACTAATAACGTTTTCCGTAAGGTCCATAATTTCATCAAAAGTATCAGTCAACACATATTGCGCACTAAGCATAACGTTTTCACTACTATCACTGCACTGCGATGAAGAATAAGTACCACCATCGTTTTCCAAGTCCAAAACTTGAATTTTTATCATCCTTATGCCTTTTCTCGCTTTGCTGATAACAAAAGAGGAGGATGATATTCCACTTCTCTTTTTTGCAGCTTCTTTCTTTTCTTCTATTTTACTTAGCTCTGCAACGCGATTTCTTAATTCTTGAAGGTACGAGTAATCTGTAACACCGTCGTTGAGATCTTCACCGTATTGTGAGCACAATCTGCAAGTTTCTTGCGAGTCCGACATGATCTGTAAAGAACAAAATATAAATTAAATAACAGGAATCAAATAATATTTTGAAAATACATTATCAGTTAAGCATTATTTATAAACTTATGTCTACTTACATTCAGTTTTAAACTTGAAGTCGTGGTAGTGAATCGATGCAGTGGGCGATGATGTGTCGCAGTTTGGCTGTCCAATGTACAACTGAAAATCCATTTTATACAGCACGAGTCTTTTATAAATAAAATATGATTATATTGCAAAACATGTTGTTCCTCGCAACCTAAGTAAACAGGAATAGACATGTTCAAGCTGCACATCGCCTTTACTTATTAACTAGGTACTTAGGTAGATATCACATTTCATATGCGACTGAATAATATTCCAATTTTATATGTCTCGTTAGACAACCTCTGTGGCGTTACGGTTACCATGCTCGCCCGCCACTCAGAAGGTTCTGGGTTCGATTCCCAGCCTAGGCAAGATGTAAAACAGTATTTTCAAATTGCCTGGGGTCTTGGATGTTATCTAGTTTTAAGTATTTCATATACATCACAAAGTTTTCATCACAAAAATCAACTATGAGTTGTTAGTGTACCAAGTACCATCTTACGTAGAAACAAATTATTTATTTTTACATTGATAAGCATGTCAAAACTAAGCTTTAAATGAAGACAATAGAATAAGAATATATATCTATCGGGTTTATTAAAATTCGGGACGAATTTAAAAGTTAAACAACGTTTTTTTTTATAATATTACATTTTTTATTCAAATATAAAAAGAACATGCTAATTTACATAGGTAGATAATTCAATGAATAATCGAACTCTAAGACTTATATTTATTACTAAGCATAATATTAATTAATTAAGTAAATAATTGAAGACAGGGAAGATAGCATAGATAAAACTACATTGATTAGAACATAGTGAGATATGTATAGGTATAATTATATAAAAAATATCTAACATATTCCTAAATTACATACTCACGTAGGTAATTATATATTTTTTCAACCAGTCTACTTCAAAACCAACTAGATTTATGACCCCAGGATATGGTGCTTATTTTATCTTTTAATATTATACGTTTGTCATCATTTGAAGATAAAGCTACTTTGTCGATAGCTTGTGTGAATAGTTCATGTTTTAGAGATTTAAACACTATATTTCTTTTTCTTAAAGAATTATTAGACAATAACACATTATTATAATCTTTAAAGTTCAGAGTTTTTATTTCGGATTTTTTTACACCTTTAGCTTTTTTTATTTCGCTATCTTGGGTTTTAATACAATAAAGCTTTGATCTCAAACCCACAAATTCAATAATTAGTTGTCCTCCAAACTCGTCCTTAAACAATCCAGGAACTTTTTTGTTCTGACAAACAATATTATACGGATTGTTTTTCTCATAATTACTTGTGTCAAAGTATGATTGAAAATATACTTTTATATCTTTATATACGTCTTTTGTCTCTATACAATATAACAAGCTGTCAGTATCTGTATAACAAAGCTTTAATTTTTTGTCGTAAAATGGTTTCATGACAGAATAGTGAAAGTCATACATATGGTGTTTAGATATCTCCAAAACTGAAAATCCTATGTATATAGGCTTATCCAACATAACCGACTCTGTCTTCATTTGTACGGCCACAAAATTTTCTGCGAAAATTGTACAGCTATGGAAATTAGGTCGTGAAATAAGATGCTCTGCTGTAAATATTTTTTTAGTAATATTTCTAGTGTCAGTCCATTGATTAACTAAGTGAACATTTACTCTATTTTCAGAATTTTCTAATGTTTTTCCGAAAACGCTATTATTTAATAATTTAAAAAAATCCTGTTCAAACGCAGACTTGGCTTGTTGTCGTAATTTGGTATTTAAATCAATGTACTGTTTCAAAAAGGGATGTTGTTTAAATTTTATTACTCGGTGAACTTTTTTTAAGAGCAATCCGTGTCGTATGCATGTTTTCAAATGCACATAATGGATTACGTAATAAAATTTGTCATATAAATTAGGTATTAACTTCGGATTTTTAGAACCTGGAGGAGTAAATTTTTGAGGGCAAAATGGCAAATCATTATGGACGTTGTGTAAATGATCTGGATATTCTAAATCCACTTCCAAAATGTAGCCGTAGTCCGCATTGTCTGGTACGTCGAGGATATTTAGTTCATCGATAGCTTTTTTTTCCATTAACTGAAAATTTGAATATGGTAAATAAGAGCACATAGCGTAACCGTACAAATTATTGCAATCAATGTACAGTAAGTAGTTGTCAGGCACACTTGAATTATAGTTAGCCAAATATTTGTTATTCGCCTTAGCATATCTAGTTGAACATAAACACACTCCTCCGCGAATACCCTTTTGAATCATGCGTATAATTTCCAAGTCGTCTATAAGTTGAAGTTTTACTTTCGTTATGAGTAACATTGCATCAAAACTTAGTCCAGGAGCTGTCATATAAAATGCGGGGTCTAATCTGTAATTAATTTTACAAGTTAGTCGAAAATGTTCAAATATATCCGCCAGTAATATAACGTCTGATTTAAGGTATAAATCTGTGTATTCACCAAGATTTTTTACACTAAATGTTTTCCAAACATGCTGAGCATGACGATAATCAGATTCACTAATAATGCTACTGGTTAAATGGCTGTAAAAGCAGCTTCGAGGTGGTAGACTATTTTCTTCAAAGGAATCCCAACTCGTCATGTATTCGTACGGATATACCCCTTTTCGTTTTAATAGATCAAAATGCTTTTTATTCGGAAAAAATAATGATAAGTGTTTAAAATCGTTTTCATTTAAGTTGGTTGCGAGTTTTTCCAAGCTTGTACCTAAAAACTTAAATGAGTCTACAAACCGTACTGGTAAATATTCTTGACGACCGGTATTAAAAAATTTGGTAAATGAAATGTAGTTTTCCTTAGTTTTTGCAATTACTTTTATTTTGCCTGGCATATCTCCTAACTGTCGAATAAACAAATGACTATCGTATCCGGATAGATTGTGAAAAAATACTGGAATAAATTTTGGTAAGCGATATTGCAAGTTACAGTAAGAATGAGCTGCACCACGATATTTTCCAGTTAGATGACAGTGATCTTTGACTCTGTCGTCAAGTAACAACTGATCACAGAGATAGCAATATTTAGATTTTTCAAAGCTTTCCTGTTCCTGTGACGTCAATAAGGTCATAGAAATGGGATATTTTAATACCTTATGTATTTGCTTAATATCTTTACCGAGAAGTTCAAGGAATTTTGCAACGCAATCTTTCCCTCTATAAGTTACGTATTTATTTCGTGAGCTGTCAAATGAACAAACAATGTAATAGGCAAATGCAGCTGGTACATGGTTTTGTAAAGTTGTAGTACAATTGTCATCGGACTCGATATTATTTTTCGAATGGGGTACTAATAAAGATTCGAAATCAGCGTATATGACAAATGGCATATCTTGCATCCTTTCGAAATGTTTAAATTGAATTACACTCCCTTGTTCAGGTAATAATGTTCGAACACCACTACAAATGTGAACATTTAAATTCTCTTGGGTGTTAAAAAAAATCATGCACTCGTCACAAAAATATATTTTACCATGATGTTTTGTTAACTGAGGTCTAAGTAATTTACTCAAATTTTTTATCAAGCAATAATGATTAAATTTACCTCTTTCTAATAATAATAGATTGACATGATGTTTCCTTTTATGCTCTGTCTTGTAAAGGGGCCCAACAATATTTGACTTGGCTCCAATACCATATACGTTAATGCTAACTTGGTGATTGTTTTTCTCAAAGATTTTAATGTCTGAGAAGCCTACAGGAAACGTCATATTCTTAGTATTCAGAAAATTATCATAACGGGGGTAAGATGATGTTCGATGATGATTATTCTTAGCGGGAAATAACGCTGCCATTACAGACCATAAGAAACAAAACGCATCATTATTCTGTATGTTTATACATGCACGTTTTAGCTTTATACAATTTGGCAACTCAATAAACCGTGCAGCTCTCAAGGGATTGTATTTGTTTATATTTATTTCTAAGTACAAATTACGTACAAAAGCCCAACCACTATCTTTTTCTTGAAACTCGTCTATCTTTGTAACAATGGTATAAATTGCTTTAGAAAAAATATCATGAAAATTATAATTGTTATGTAATATGATGTTTTCTGTAGCAAATGATTTTACTTCGCTAGTTAATTTTGAAGGCAAATTGAATTCTGCAAACAATTCAAAGTTAACTTTTATAGAATTATAGGTAGATTGCCTAGCAGCTAATAGCTTTTCCACACGAGGTATTAAATCGCGTAAAAATCTGGCTGGCAGTGTACCACTAGTACTGCTTTCGCCACCGTTTACACCTGCGTTGGTGGATATCGGTTGCACTCTATAAGAAGCAATCCTATTTCTGAACGCAGTGCCTATCTTTTGAATACCATTACAGACTTCGATGGAAGTATTATTTTTATGTATTTTACTTCTCAGATGACCTGAGAATGCATTACTTTTCACTGATATATCACAAACTGTGCAGTATACTGTTCTATTTGCCATATCTGTAGTGATTTTCAAGTACATATTATCTAAATGGCTTTGTATGTACTTGTTAAACTTTTCAATTAGACTGGTTGAAAAAAATAGGTATAAGTAATATTATCATATATTATTCAAAACATGTAACAAAATATAAAACAAGAAATTATAACTAAAACTTCTTAGTAGCAAAAAATTTTCCCTCTTCTGTAAAGCGGCATTTACATATTTTAATAAAGTCTTTTAATTGACCCAATTCTGTGGCGTCAGAATCAGATAGATATTTGAGAGATAAAACCGCGTATTGCCAGCGATCTTTTGGGTCTACAGAGACGATATCGGCTGTATTATACACCTTTAAATCGATAAACACGTCACCATCAAGACTTGCGGTGCGACGCAAGACACCGTCTGCAACTATTCGCGTTAGCGCCGACTGCAAAACCTCTTTTTTAGATGCCTTACGCTGGATCACAGCTTCTTCTTCAGAGTCAGAGTCGAACAGACCGGAAAACCTTGGCGTCGCCGATTTCTTACTTGCTGTCTTCCGTTTTAACGTAGACTTCGAGATGTGTTTTGATCTGAAAACGAGATGAGTAAAATTAGAACTAATTACTCGCCTATTAATGTTTATTTAAAAGTAGTTTTTATCTGTAGTTCGTTCAGGTTAAACTAGAATGTAATTATTATAAGTAAGTACAATATTGAAATAATTAGCTGTCAACGACGGCTATGCACGCGGTAATGACGATCTCGCGGGAACAGTACTATTTTTCCTGAATAAAAGGAGGCTTATGTGAAAATCCAGATCAAATCCGTTTAGCTGTATGACGTGAATGAGTAACAATCTAAACATACAAACTTTCGCATTTATAGTATTAATAGGAACTGAGAGTACGATTAGTAGATAGGTAAAATATTCACTCAAGTCCGAACTTGCCCCATGGGGCCATATAACAATTAAAACTCCATTGTGTCTTCAGAATTGCGTTTCCTGGCTTGAAGGAATATTAGGAAAATTTAAGTACATACTTTTTAGGTGTAATATCTTCTTCTGATTCGTAGTATCCTGCAGGCTGGACCTTCTCGTTTGCTTTTGCACACTTATTCACGTGGTTTGAAGGCGCCGGTTTTGATCTGTAATGAGTATATATATATATATATATTTAAATTACGTAAATTTGGTAATCTATGTGCAGTTGTGAAGCTTTGTGCTTTGGAAGACACGCTAAACAGTTGGTCCAGGTTACCATCATTGATCTACCATCATGTACCATGCTTAACCTACGTCAGATGCCTTTAAGCAGCTTGAAAAATCTGACAGCAGTCGCCCACAGCTATGCACGCGTTAATATCAATACTGTGGGAGCTGTACTTAATCCTGGATGAAAGGAAGTCTATGTAAAAATCCTGGTCAAATCCGTTAAGCTGTTTTGACGCGATTGAGTAACAAACATCTAAACATACAAGCTTTCGCATTTATTATTAGGAAAGGAAAGTATGATTAGTAGATAGGTTAAAAATTAGATAACAAGTTCGTACGAGAATATGACTACCGTAATTACTTTAACGTTAAGTACATAGGTACTTACTTTTTAGGTGTAATTTCCTCGTCTGATTCGTAGTTGTTTGCAGGTTGGACTTTCTCGCTTGCTTTTCCGCGCTTATTCACGAGGTTTGAAGTCACTTGTTTCGATCTGAAATTAGTACATATTTTTAATAGTTAATTACGTAAATTAGGTAATCTTGTACAGTTGCAAAGCTTTGTGCTTCGGAAGACATGTCATACCGTTGGTCCTAGCTGTCATCATTGATGGCAATCGTTAATATATTTCAGATGCCTTTAGGCAGCTTGAAAATCGCACACGAAAATCAACAACAATTGTAAAGCTTTTACTTTAGATAAATACTACATTACCATATAACTGTGTTTATAGGAATGTTGGTTAGAATCCATACATCCATTATTGTTACATCCTACAAAATCATAGTTTAATACAGGTTAGATAAGATTAGGAAGAGATACATACCTTATTCCAGAAGTAGTTGCAGCATCTTCATCCGTCTCGAAAAGTTCGTCTCTATTTAGTTTTTTTACCCCCTTAGCATAGCGTTTAGTGGCATAGTACTCCGTGTCCGACCTGCAAGTAAGTTATTAGTTATAACACAAGTATTATACAATGACTTAAACACAATAATTAAAAGACATAATATTACTTTAGTAACAAACTTACGAACATGATTGTACGTGCGAAGATCCTCGTGGTGGTTACAGCTGATTGACGATAAAGTTGATCGACGAGCAGAGAGGTCTCGTAGGAAGATAAACGACACACAGTGCTGGCAGAGCTTAACCCGGTTGGTTAGCCTAGGCGTAAGACTGATTTGGGGTGCAGAATACCAATAAACGAATTAAATAATGCGTTCTAGCTTAGTCGTCAATAATTTTACAGGCATTGTAAACCTTTAGGTTTTCCAAAGAAACTCGCGATTTACGTATAACAGTTAGCAATTCTGTTACATGAATGAGGTTAAATGGTGTACAAACTCTGTATTTTTGAAAGTATAAGCACTTTATTTTATTGTAACTATATTAAAATATCCAAAACGCTGACTTAATGGAAGTATAACTCGTAAACAAAAGTTTAATGTTGCATACTTCCTATGAAATACGATCATCAAAACTAGCCGCCTTTATCAATAGGCACCGACAAAGCACCGCAATGTTTTTCAATTTATTACCCTACTGCTGAAAGAAGGGTATGTAGTTTAGTCAAAATTTGTTATATTGCTACAATATACGAAGTTTTTTAAAGTCAGTTTTTTTTAGTTGTTCTCCAGTCACTCAAATACACAAAAAACGTAATCATAAAGGTGAGTTCACATTAAGTGCAATAATTTTAACATGATTCTTGTCCAATTATCATGTAGTGTATAGGTAATAGGTAAGACTAAAATCACGTCTTGTATTAATTTACAAAAATACAACTCTGTGAGAGTACAATATCGCAAATTAACGATAGCAATAACTTTTAGATATTCATTACTAAGTTATATTTCTACCTCCAATCTAAACATGTAGTATTCGTTTAGTAATGACCACAATTATTAACAGGTTAACTGCCCCCCGTAGTCCAGTGGTTAAGGCGTTTGCCTGTAGACCCGGGGTCGTGGGTTCGATTACCACGGGAAGCATACTTTGTTAAGTTGTTTCCAGTTTGGTTAGGACATTGCAGGCTTGAATCACCTCATTGTCTGAAAATAAAGATGATTCCGTGCTTCGGCGGGCACGTTAAGCCGTTGATCCCGGCTGTCATCTGGTAGTCGTAAAAGGAACCACGTCAGAGACCGAGAGGCGGTTCCGAAGAACTCTGACACCAGGGTGTGCATGTTTGATTGACCGTGTTACCTACACGAAATGATTATAAATAGGTTAAGCGATTTTGCAATCGGAATGGATAGTAATTAAAAATAATATTTCGTATTTTACTATAGATATTTGCACTAAGAAACTACCATCCTTAACAACTGTATAGGTTTGAGAACCTCTCTTTGTAAAGTAGCATAAAGCGCTATGACGATTGATTATCATGTTACGTTCATGGCGTGGGAACGCTGCAGACTTAGCAAAATGTATCATAGTGCTTGAATAGTGATAGTTTTATTCGATTTAAATTCGATAACTGTACAAATCAGGGAATCGATACAATTATATTCGCAAAACAATTTACGAGTAAACTTCTTTGAAACTCTTCCATAGTAAAACATTTAGAACGTACCAGCTGCTTATCTTCCCGCTAAAATCGTTAAAGCCAATGGAAGTCATTGGCGAATCATGTTAGTAGGCGATGCGGCTAGCAACCCGTCACTATTTTGATTCCGTTTTTCCGTCTTCATACCCGCAAACATGTTAAACGTAGCTTTTAGGACTCATAAACCTAGGTAAGTTCTGTCTTAAGACGTGATAATATGTATATATGTTCTTTGAAAATCGTAAATGTCATAATTAAAACTAGATGTGTTGTAGTATACGGTTTACCAATTCATCACTCAAAATACTAAAAACATGAATATTATTTGATATTCGATAATCGATTATTAAATGAACGATTGTTTATTACTACCATGTAATGTTACATCACTAACTCATCGTGGCTTTATTCACTTCACATAATCGCATTTGTACAAGGATCGTGATTATGTGCGGAGTGGATAAAGTGATATTTTAAATTTATTTTGCAAAGTGATATGGTTTTTGGTGGGAAATAACATTCTAACTGTAGTCAGGTTTGGAACATTAAATTAGTTTGGTATAAAGCGATGTTCTATAGCATTAATCCCGGAGGATATCATATGTTATATCAATGTCGGCGAAGAGTCTCATTTACTGGGTACCCACCAACCTACGGGTGATCGGGACGAGCCTAATCTGGACCAGTATCGAGACAATTCGTTCAAAGCTGGCGTCCCGTGGACTTTGCTATAAAATATTCACTAAACGAATGTTCTTTCTCAACGGTTACGATGGTTTTCGATATAGAGGAATCGTATTTACTGGGTGCTAACAACCTACGGGTCATCAGTACGAGCCTAATCCGGACCAGTTTGCGATATCTCAGTACTCGAACACGTGTCGTGGGTCATGAGGTAGAATTATCGTCAAAGCGATAGATCTTTCGCATAGTTTACAGTGGGTATCAAAATACCAATGTCCTTTTTGACTTCGACATGAAGGATTTGAACTTACTGGGTGCCTACAATCTACGGATGAAAGGTACGAGTCAATCTGATCCAGTGATGGGATATCCGAGTGTCTAAGTCAGGGCGTCCTGTCAACCATGCGTAGAAATATCGTGCAAACTAATTTGATCATCCGACCGACACAGAGAGATATACCTTTCCCATCATTCACTACGATCCAGTCAGAATATTAAATTACAATAATTTTAAGTAAGTTGATAGTGAATATAGTGGTGTTAGTGAAAAATACTGGTGAGTTTTGCATGACACACAACCATAATTCCTTAATTGTTATTAAACATATATTGAGATTTTTCAAAACAGAGGGGTGTGCTGTGCAGCCCTCTGTTTTGAAAATCTCAATATATCTCTACTGAAGTGTCATACTTTCAAGTACCGTTTTTGTTGTTGTTTGTAAGTATGCATGATGTTTTGGCTCAGGGATATTATTTAGGCATCATTTTTGTATGAGACTTTGTATCTACTCGTACCATTATATTTGATCGAAGCCTCTACATCTCATCATCATCATCAACAGGTCTATTTAGTCTCCACTGCAGGAGTACGACTCTCTCTGTACTACCGGAGCCATACTTGGCCAGAGCAGACAGAGGATTTGGCCTACACTCTCCTCGCTGGCCAGACGGGTTGGAAAGGCCTCATTGGTGTTTATGAGCTTTGTTTAGCTTGTATTTCCTAAGTCGCCTCTGACGACATCCATGGGAAGTCTTGGAGAGGTCCTATTCTACCCTGCCGCAAACCACACGGCACCTCTACATCTACATAGTTTCATTTCATAACCTACAAAACTTGCTTTGCAACATTGAAGTGCAAAACTCTATTGATTGAGCCCGTACATTCGCAACATGCGACATCGCGTGATATACGCTATAACGATAATTTATGCTATATCGTTAACTATTTGAATTCTTTGTTGTTTTGTGGAATATGATTGACTGGAATACATTTTTTAGTTAATCCTCCTTGCGTAAAAAAAACAACGGGTTGCAGTTGTTAGTGTCGATCCGTCGGTCCTTCCCCGGGCCTCAAAGTACGAAGTTGGAGCGTGAAAAGAAGACAGGCAGACATAGTTACTTTTGCATTTATTATATTAGTATGGATTAGTATAGATAGTATGGATAGGTATAATGATGTCGTATAACGATGATGAATTGAATGTGGATTTTAATTTTCCTATTTCACTTATTATTTACTTAAGTGCTATATATTTGCAGGCTAACTCATGCCTTGAACTTTTTTTTAATTAACCGATTTTGATGAAACAAACTTAAAATGTTAAACTGAGTTAAAACAAAACAACTGGTGAAAGTTTGAAATAAATCGGTTCAGTATTTTCGGAGATAATCGTGATCAGTGTGACAAAAATTGGAAAAAAAATTTTTTGCTTTATATTTTTCTATTTAAGTGTCCCTCTATCCATTTCAGTCAAAAATTCTAAATGTACAGACAAAATATTTTTACTGTTTTATTATATGTATAGATTTTTGAATGGTTAGAGAATAATTTCACACGAATTGCTTTATTTATCAGTATACAAGTAATATAATTAATGTAGTTTAATACAATATTCATTTAAATTATATAAAAACGACAAAAAAAAGCACATAAAACGGCAAAAATTTCATGTCTGTATCAAATCCCATACGATTTGATATTAATTTTACTTTTATTTAATTACTTATTTTGAAATTGAATATATAACTAAATATTCTGTGAATATGTCAAGCGTCTACCTGTTTCCGTTATCAATATCGAGCAAAATCAAGCAAAAAAAATCACGATTGTTGTACGGGAGCCCTCTTAAATATTTATGTTATTCTATTTTTTTGTTGTTGTTAAAGCGGCAACAGGAATATATTATCTGTGTAAATTTGAACTGTCTAACTATCACGGTTCATGAGATACAGCCAACTAGATATTAATAGGGTCCCGTTTTTACCCTTTGGGTACGGAACCCTAAAAAATAACACGGGCTACCCCGTGGGTGGTCCCGAGCAATACGTCCGAAAAAAATGTGATAACAATTTAAACTGGTAAGAATGCCGTTTGGTTCATAAAAATATTGATAAAATAAACACTTACATTGATTTTAGGCGGCAATTAATCACTAACACTGTAAATATGATGTACTCAAAGTCAAATACAAATATTTTATTTATTGTAGGATATTTTTAATATAATTTAGTGAACGTTAACTATTACACATTCTTCTTCTACCACTCCTCATCCCACTTTATGTGGGGTCGGGCCATCATGTAATTCTTTTATACTTTTTTAATGTATATTTGATGACAAACGAGCAGACGAGCCACCTGATGGAAAATGGTTACCGTCGCCCGTGGACATCTGCAACACTAGAGGAGGTGCTGAATCTGATGCGTTGCCAACTCTTAAGATACCTGTAAACTCGCCTTTTGAAGGACCCCGAGTCATAGCACACAGGGTAAACCTCGCGGGAGCCCATTCCAGAATCCTGTTATTCAAGGGAAAATACCACGTGACGCTTTGACATTTTTGGAGACCTAAATGTCAGGGATGTGGATGGACTTTACTCCTGCCGTGGGTGGTGCGGTTGTAGAAAGGTGACGATGGCACCAATTCAAAAAGTTTTTCAGCACTCTCCCTATAGTATAAGTTGGTATTGAAAGTCTCAATAAATACCTACTAGTATAGATGGTAAAATACACAGACAGAACCAACGTCTCACCGGAGACTGAAACTCTTCGTGCTGTGAATAGTTTCAGCTTATTTTTACGACTGGCCGCCTGCCTGCCTAACGTTGTCCTACTGTCCTGTTGGTACTTATTATTTGGGTTACATTTTTGCTTTCGAAGCAATAAAAACAGATAAGATCTGTTGCATACTGCAGTGAACTGCATACCGCACATAACTGCCTGTAGTTGCAAATTATTAAGAGTACATAAGAACACCTTTTGAGAAAACCTTTGTGCTTGTCTTTGTGGCTGGATAAAGGTTTTATAATGATTCATTTATAGAGTAGAACTACCGATAGAACAACTAATATTGCAACGAATACTTGAAGTTCCAAAGTCTTGAGCGACGTCGAGTGCCTTGTCTATCGTGACGTGGTTAGTATGTTTGGATGAAACCAATATAAAAGACAAAAAATAACAAGTTGCACTCCGAGAGTGCCGGCAGAAGTGAAAACTCGCCTTTGCGGCGTTCTCAGGTCACTTCACGTGTCCCGACGCGAGTTTAATATTTTTATCCATCCCAAAAAGGCCGCTAAGAAGTTTTCACTTAAAATGTTTTAAATATTTTTGACTTAGAGCGCGCAGAGACAAAAATATCCATATTCTTAGTTGTGAAGTGTTACATCTTTTCTCTCTTTAGTTTGTGTCATAGTTTAATCCCATTAAGAGCAGACAAGTTTAGCACGAAAGTAATGTTTTGAACCAAATTGCTGCCAGGAAACTTAGCATTTTAGAGCACTTCCTTACATATGTTTGTTTGTATTCGTGTTTAATTTTATAGTTGCTTATCTATTTTCTCTTTACCCCGTTCATTTGAAATAAACTTCAAGATTCTCATGAATAGTGTTATTATTTTTTATTGTAATATTATTTTATATCTTTGTTGATCTTCTATGCTGGTCTGGGAGAAAAGAAAAAACATAGAATGTGCGTGCAGACCGTAGAAGCCGGTCAAGGGAATGGGCGAAAATCTAAAGAATCATGACAATAGGCGACGCGGCTAGCAGCCCATCACTATTTTGATTCCGTTTTCCACATTTATGCCCATTAGCACGCTAAACGTGGCCTTTTGGTATTATGACTTTTGGCTCTGTCTACCCCGTAAGAGATAAAGACGTGAATATATACGGACAAATCACACAGATTGAGCTAGCCCCAAAGTAAGTTCGAGTCTTGTGTTATGGGATACTAACTCAACGATACTATATTTTATAACAAGTACATATATAGATATACATCCAAGACCCAGGCTAATCTAAAAAGATAATTTTCCATCTTGACCTGGCCGGGGATCGAACCCGGGCACTCTTGTGTCACAGGCTGGCGTGTTGACCGCTGCGCCACGGAGCTAGTTTTTGAGGTCTACAACTTACAGGCCCACTCGTATCTTCGTAATGAGACTTTTCTTCTGTAGAATTGCAAAGAACCAATCAAAGTCTCACAGGTACTTAGGACATAGCAAAGACCTAGCACAGCGTCGTCGCTAAGAATACTGATCACTAAAATAAAAATAAAGTGCATATAGAAGAGTAGCATACAACTGCAACCTTGAATTGGCTTCCTCCTGCTATTCCTGTTCCTGACAGATCCGTTTTTGATATCTATCTGACTTAGATATTTTGAACCACGTCAGAGGCCGAGAGGCGGTTCCAAAGAACTCTGAAACCAGGGTGTGCATAGTCGATTGACCGTGACACCTACTCGAAATGATGATGATGAGATATTTTGCAGCAGAATTTTTCATCTTCTTCTGTCGATTTAACGGCATCATATTTTTAAGGATTTTGACTGATTGTAAGTACTATGCTAATAAAATAGTGATACTATTCAAACAATTTTTTTTAATGGTGTAGGTTTTTAATTCGGTTTTTTTTCTATGTGTGTTACCACATAACTCCGTCATTTATGAACCGATTTAAAATAAATCTTTTTGAAGAGGTGTGCTTTCAAGTTCTCATTTAAATTTCATCATAATCGATTGAATAGCTTAAATGAAGTTGGTTATTTATATGAAAGATTATCTCTATGTGACCGCAAAGGTTAAATTAGTCATATTGATAGAGACTTTTGCCCTCCCAATTCCATTTCATATTGGTTATTGTTTTGACTATGACTGCATACAGGATAAAATAAGATTAAAGCTGAACGCAGACTTGAGCCGCACTGCACGCGCCGCAGTCGCCGCATTTGAATTCTTAATACACGGTGAACTTTTGATCGTTTTGGACCCTTAAAGTGGTGACTCAGACCATCATAAAGAACAACTTTTCCTATAAAAACAATGCTGGGAACCCAAAAAATAAAAATCGACATTCCCATACAACTGACCGGGCGGCGGGACTCTTTTCTATGGATGAGTTTTAAGGGTCCAAAACGATCAAAATTTTACCATATATAAAGTTCTATGTAATCTCGCACACCTACCCGTGCTGCAGTCGGCGCGTGCGGTGCAGCCGAGTCTGCTCTCACCTTTATGCTCCTTCCTTTTTATTCTAGGAGAAAACAGAACGAGTTCCTCGGGAAAGTTTTCTAAGTTCACACTTATAATGAAAACAAATTGAAAGAAAATATTATGTTTTCCGACTACAACTGTTTATAAATAAATATATACGGACAAATCACACAGATTGAGCTAGCCCCAAGGTAAGTTCGAGACTTGTGTTATGGGATACTAACTCAACGATAAACTGTATACAGGTTATGCCTGTATTATTCGTTCACTTCTGTACATTTCTTGATTTATTCTAGAAGTGAAGAACGAGTACGTACTTACCTATAAAATTTATGTTTGCCTTTCTTGTTTGCTCAGGGGAATTTCTCTAAGTTTTCAACCAATATTGTCTACAGAGTGTAACTAAGGTGTGACTTCTGTTCACATTCTTTATTTTATTCTACATACATGCTATCACTTCTTTTCCCCTAGTGGGGTAGACATAGCCAAAGCCTTAAAGATGTCAAAGCCACGTTTAGCATATTGGTGGCTCAAGGTGGAAAACAGAATCAAAATAAATAATAATAAATAAATAAATATATACGCACAAATCACACAGATTGAGCTAGCCCCAAGGTAAGTTCGAGACTTGTGTTATGGGATACTAACTCAACGATACTATATTTTATAACAAGTACATATATAGATGATATACATACAAGACCCAAGCCAATCTGAAAAAGATCATTTTCCATCTTGAGTTGGTCGGGGATCGAACCCGGGCACTCCGTTCCGCAGGCTGGCGTGTTAACCACTACGCCACGGAGCTGTCAAAAAGTGATGGGATGCTGTTGTTGTCTTACTACATTGGGAAATTCTCTAAGTTTTTAACCAACATTGTATACAGAGTGTAACTGAAACTTTAGTTTTGTTCTCATCATCATCATCAGGTCTTTTTAGGCTCCACTGCAGGAGCATGACCCTCTTTGTACTACCGGAGCCATTCTTGGCCAGAGCAGTCAGAGGATTTGGCCTACACTCTCCTCGCTGGCCAGACTGGTTGGAGAGGTCTCATTGATGTTTGTGAGCTTTGTTTAGCTTGTATTTCCTAAGTCGCCTTCTACGTTATCCACGGGAAGACTTGGCGTGATCCTATTCTACTCTGCCGAAGATCACACGGCTCGATCAACGATCAAAATCAATAGATACGGTTAAAAAAACTGGTTGTCTGTAAGTTGGTTTACGAACGATAATTTTACTTGTTATGTTCTATACATTCTTTATTTTATTCTAGGAGTCAACAAAATGAGTGCTCGCCCATAAACGTTGGGTCTGCCTTATTTGTTTTCCCAGGGGAAATTCTGCGGGTCGTTTTGAGGGCAAGAATGACAGGAATGGTAATGAATCCGAATCTTGAAAGAAAATATTGAAATGAAAAAGTACAGGTTTTAAAACACTTCTTTATTTTCAATCTTGTTATTTGCCTCGATGCCTCAATTTTTCTTTAAGCGTAATTATACGCTTTTTAATTATAAAAAGTGCTTTTTTAGATGAAGCATATTGCGAATAGGTGTGTAAAAATGTTGTTAAATAAATACACTTCTTCTTATCGTGTCTGATGATGACGTAAAATGATGATGGTCAATGCATGATTCTATGCTTCAGATCATCATCATCATTTCGAGTAGGTGTCACGGTCAATCGACCATGCAAACCCTTGTGTCAGAGTAATTCGGAACCGCCTCTCGGCCTCTGACGTGGTTTCTTTAACGACTACCAGATGGCAGCTGGGACCACCGGCTTAACGTGCCTTCCGAAGCACGGAATCATCTTTATTATCAGACGATCAGGTGATTCAAGCCTGCAATGTCCTAACCAAACTGGAAAGAACTAAACTAAGTATGCTTCCGGTGGGAATCGAACCCACGACCCCCGGGTCAACAGGCAAACGCCTTAACCACTGGACCACGGAGGCTGCTATGCTTCAGATTACGCTGTAGATATTAGGAGTATAATAGACTATGTTCTCTCTTAGAAAATTTGTTAGTATCACTATCACTTTACTTCGAACGTAATTGTTTCATTTCCATATGTCGTGTATGTCACAAAACATACAAGTTACTTACAAGTTTAATTAAGCTTGTTCAAACAAATAGTATACAGTTACCAGGTACAGGATGTTACAAAACTTAATTGTCTGAGAGAAAGGAAAGTACTTAGAATGTACCAGCTGCTTCTCTTTCCGCACATACCGCAGAAGCTGGTCGAGGAAATGGGCCAAAATATTACAAATTAAATCGATAAGTGATGCGGTTATCAATCCATCACTATTTTTATCTCTTTTTCCATCTATAAGTACAGTGTGTAACATAACCAACATCGTTACCATGAAGGGGTGACTCAATCCGTCGAAATGAACAACTTTTACTATAGAACCAATGCTGGGATTTAAAAAAAAAAATATTTTCATACAAAAGAGTTCGGTCGGCCCGGCAATTAATAATGTCAAAAAAATTGAGTTCACGGCTTTGGTCCTATAGGAAAATTTGTTCATTTTAATAGGCTCAATCACCCCATCACGGGAACGTTCGTTGGTTATGTTACACGCTTAAACTGGCCTTTGGGTCTAGTGGCTGTGGTCTACTCCGTAAGGGAGAAAGACGTGATTATATATGTATGTTTAAACCTACACAGTGGAAAAATTATATGCTAGAAGTAAAATTTTGTTATAAGTCTTGTTAATCGTCTTAAAAAGTTGATATTTTTCTTTGTCATAATATAGTTTTTAGTTATAAGAAAAAAGTGGGCGTGCTACTGTGTTTATGTTCTGTTGTGATATATTTATTAAATAAGTAAAATGATTTACAAAAATTTACTTATTTAAACTTAATAATGATATATTGGTATATAACAAAAAATCGACTTTAATTAGTAAATAGATTAAAATATTACTTGTTTAGCAGTCCTGCAACAATCAAAAGTAATACCCGAAACAATTAAAAGTTTTCGTAACACCCTGTAACTATCAACATTGCCTAGTCTAGTTTAATTAAGCCGCACACGATTTAAACCAAGATAATACGATCCCACACGGTTTAAACAATTTAAGAGCACCCATCATTTTACTCATTTTACTCCTTAATTAATTAAACTAAAATATTATTTCGCTAATAAATTACTTGTAGAATTACTTGTAGTATATTACCTTTCACTATTGCGAAATAGGCATGTTTTCTAAAAAAAAATACTTTTCAAAATAATTGGTCCGTCTGGTAGTAATAATGTTCTTCTTCTTCCTTTACCTTATCCCGCTTTTTATGTCGGCACAGTATGTCAGTTCCCTCCATTTTGATCTGTCACCTACCATATCCTTTGTCGCTCCTTTTTTGTTCATACTCTCCTTGACACAATCCATCCATCTTTTCTTAGGTCGTCCTCTGTTTCGAGTTCCATTCACCTTCAGTGCCAAAGCCTTCCTTGCAATATGACCTTCTCTCCTCATCACATGCCCATACCAGCTCAGTCTATGACTATGGAGCTTTTCAATTACTGGCGCGACTTTCATACTTCCCCTTATATCATCATCATCAGGTCCTTTTTAGTCTCCACTACAGGAGCACGACCCTCTCTGTACTACTAGGGCCATACGTGGCCAGAGCAGCCAGAGGACTTGGCCTACACTCTCCACGCTGGCCAGACGGGTTGGAGAGGTGTCTTAGATGTTTATAAGCTTTGTTTAGCTTGTATTTCGTAAGTCGCCTTGGAGTGGTCCTATTCTACTCTGCCGGATACCACACGGCTATATATTCCCCTTATATACTCATTCCGTATTTTATCCATTCTTGAAAAATATTGGACACATATTTTTTATTTTGTCAATCAAACAAAATTTGATGAGATAAAGCCCGTTAAAGTTCCGCGTGACGTCACTGACCGGTACACTTTTTGCCGGCCTGTCGCGTCATGAGCCCCCTCTTGAATTTTGATGCGCTTTATATATATCATCTTCTGTTTGATTTTAAAAAGAAAAAACACATCTAATATTTCTCGATAATGTATAAGATGGACTAATTATTTTAAACTAGCTTTCGCCCGCGGCTCCGCCCGCGTCAATGTAGATCCTTCGGGAACAGTACTTTTTCCCGGGATAAAATATATCCTATGTCCTTCTCCGTACCCCAGATTACGTGTATGCAAAATTTCATGATGATCGGTTCAGTAGTTACGGCGTGAAAGCGTAACAAACAAATCAAACAAACAAACTCGTAGGAACAACAGTAAGGAAGTAAGGATAGTAAGGATGGTATTTTTTTAGGAAACAAGCCTTCTTTAGAAAATTGTTTTAAAATAATGGACAGTACTACCAAAAACAACATATAATTTTTTTGAGAAGTAAAATTAAAGATTTTTAAAATTTGATTAAATTTGAGTACCGTAGAACAAAAGTCACCGACATATCTCGGCGGCTTAGGCCTTTGAAGTGGCAATGGGCAGAGCGCATAGCGCGTAGAACTGCTGATCGAAGGGGCATAAAGGTTCTCGAATGGCGAAAATGTACCGGCAAGCAAAGCTTTGGACACCCACCAACGAGGTGGTCGTACAACTTTGCCAAGGTCGCAGGAAGGCGCTGGATGCAGGCCGCTTTTAACTTGGGGGAGGCCTATGTCCAGCATCGGACTTCTTGCAGCTGAGATGATGATGACATAGTAAATCAAGTTTTGTAACACCCTGTAAGTAGCCCCATTGTCCAGTCTAGTTTAATTAAGTCGCAAATGATATAAACTAAATTTAGATATAATCTGTTGAAATTGCTGAACTCTGTTGAAATAGTCTGAATTATCTATTGGTAGATCTAGTTTAGGCTAGGCTTTGTTCGATAGTCTATTTTCTATATGAGCATCCATTTTTAAATACGGATAGGCACACAGATTAAAAAATATTGTTAGGAATCGTATCTCAAATGGGTTTTTTTTTAAATACGGATAGTCACACAGACTTCAAAAATATTGTTATTGTATCTCAAATGGGTTTGGAAAATGTGAAACATACCTACATACATTTTACGTTTTTATTCTTAACTAACTGATGCCCGCGACTTCGTTCCCGTGGACTTTATGACTCCGCAGAAAATGGCGTCATTTTTATATTTCTTATAGTTTAGCTGGACCGTTATAGTTCTGCATCAGGTGTTCCAGTTTTCAAAATATATTATATCGTATATGTTGCTCAGGCTTTATAGCCATACAATGAAAAAAGTTTCATTCGAATCCGTCCAGTATTTCCAGAGATTAGCGTTTATAAATAGACAAACAAACAGACAAACAGACAGATATTTTTTTAAATTCTTACTCTCTTAGTATGTCTCCATCGCCCTATATAATTTTGGTAAATATATTCAATGTATAGATCAGATAGATACATTTTTTTTACTCTTTTTGACCGAGCGAGCGAAGCGAGCGAAGCGTCTCATTAATCGAGCGAGCGAAGCGTCTCAGTTTCGACTTGCCCAAATTTCTTTTGTCCGTCTGTCTGTCTGTTCTCGCCTACGGGTCGCATTTCTCAACCGATTCTCATGAAATTTTGTGAGTAGGTTCGGTAATTATATAGAATTTTTTTGTCGTGCCAGTTTTTCGATATTTTAAGAAATGGCGGATATATCGGGGTCCGAAACTTTAAAAATCTCATAGCACAGCTATTTGAAAAAAAAAAAAAACAAAAATGACATTAGTCTTTTTTGTTACTCTCATTAAGACGCATCTTTTTTGTCTGAACAACTTTTTTATACGGTAAACTTGAACATGTATACAGTCGGCAATTTGCCCAAAAGTTGTCTGAAATCGATTTTCTGAATATTTTTTTTGTATTATTGCATTCAGTATGATGTCGTAAATACAAATCTATGTTATGACAAGTATGAATATGGTGCGTAGTAACTGTGACGTCGGTGATACAGAGAAAAAATGTTTTTTATATAAACATACCATGTGTGGTATCAAATAAAAGGGCTTTATGAGTAGATTACACAGAAATAAATTTCACTCCCATATTGCTCAAACCCACAGACTAGGTATATGTAGTACAAAAGTTAAATATAAATTGAAATGAAAGAAGTTGAAGTACGTGAAGTGGGAGAGGGAGTGAAATTGAACAACTTTCCCTAAGAAACATATATCAAATTATGAAAAATATTTTTTGGCTTCAAACATGATACTGCGAATTACTTTTATGATTGAAAACACTGAATAAACTTAAATCCTGAAATAAAAATTAAAAATAAGTAAAAAAGATTCACATGCTATCCTGCGACTTGAACCCGGGCCTTATTAGTGCCAACCACTTCTTTACGTAAAGTTCGCATGTTTGTCTGCCATAGTAGTTGAAATTAGAGTTCTATTAAAATTTTGACCAATTGGTAACAACTACGAAACCGGGTAAACTTTACGTCCCATTCACCCATGCCAAGTTCGCTATTCCGATATTTCCGATCCTGATGAGGATCACTCCAACTAAGTTAATGTGTACGAACGCATACTAAACATTGAGCTCAAGGGCCGTGTTTCCATAAAAAAAAATCCTTATGTACATTTTTTTTCATAATTGAATTATTTAAAGAGATATGAACCTTCAAAAACATGAAAAATTGGCACGAATTTCCGTTGTGTTCAAACATCAAGAAAACAATTTTGCTTTCTGGAAAAACTGGCATATTCACATAATTATGTGTTTAAAGCGCAAAAGTTTTAAAAAGAATACTGGCATATTCAGTTATTATAAAAATAAAAAAGTTACATGTGAGTAAAGTAGGCACTAAAAAGAAAGAAAAAAAAAGAAAAAGAAAGAAAATTTAAAAACTATATATATTAGTATATATAAACTAACGATATAAGTATTTAGGCAGTAAGAATGCAAATGTATCTTATTCGTGCTATTAAATGTATTAGTATGTTCATTTTCTAGGGTCTGTCTGTCCGTCTGTCACCAGGCTGTATCTCATGAATCGTGATAGTTAGACAGTTGAATTTTCACAGATGATGTATTTCTGTTGCCGCTATAACAACAAATACTAAAAAATAGAAGAAAATAAATATTTTATTCTATTTTTTATTCCAAACGTGATTTTTATGTTTGTTTTTGCTCGATATTGATAACTGCAAAAGGTAGAGGCCTAAAATATTCACAGAATATTTAGTTATATATTCACCTTAAAAAATAAATCATCATCATCATCATCATCATCAGGTCTTTTTTAGTCTCCACTACAGGAGCACGACCCTCTCTGTACTACTATCTAAAAATAAATAATTAAATAAAAATAAAATTAATATTAAAGGGGGGCTCCCATACAATAGACATGATTTTTTTGCCGTTTTTATAGATAACGGTACGGAACCCTTCGTGCGCGAGTCCGACTCACACTTGACCGTTTTTTTAATATATGACGTTAGTAGAGTGCTTGTTGTAGGTTTCTTTTTTTCCCTCCTTCTATTATTGTTCTACAAGAACCCCTTCTCGGGGACAGGCACATTCTGTTTCTTATATACAAAAGTTCTGAAAGAACTGCCTCCGTGGTCCAGTTAAGGCGTTTGGCTGTAGACCCGGGGTCGTGGGTTCGATTCCTACCGGAAGCATACTTTGTTTAGTTGTTTCCAGTTTGGTTAGGACACTGCAGGCGTAAATCACCTGATTGTCTGATAATAAAGATGATCCCGTGCTTCGGAAGGCACGTGAAGTCGTTGGTCCCCGCTGCCATCTGGTAGTTGTTAAAGGAACCATGTCAGAGCCCGAGAGGCGGTTCCGAAGAATGCTGACACCAGGGTGTGCATGGTCGATTGACCGTGACACCTACTCGAAATGATGATGATAATACAAAAGTTTCGGTTAGGGTAAGGGTAACAGAGTCGGGATTTCAAAATTCCTGCCCATGTGAAAAATTCCCAACGTGCCTAAAAAATTTTCACTTAAAAAAAGCTGTTTTCGCCTAATCTGTTTTGACAGAAATTCATACCAAACTTTGTATCCTAACTGTAATTAAATTTCAATTTAGAAATGAGGGTATAAATTTTAGCAACTTTAATTAGACTTTTTATTACATGGATAAAGTAATTAGTCAATGTTGGTCAGATTAGAAACTTTTAAGAGGCAATCGTGGGTTCAATTCCCACGGGAAACATACTTTTTTTAGTTGCTTCCAGTTTAGTTAGGACATTGCAGGCTTGAATTACCTGATTGTCTGTTAATAAAGATGATTCCGCTGCCATCTGGTAGTCGTTAAAGGAACCAGGTCAGAGGCCGAGAGGCGGTTCCGAAGAACTCTGACACCAGCGTGTGCATGGTCGATTGACCGTGACACCTACACGAAATGATGATGATGATGAAGAGGCCTTTGACACTTGGTTGGCTGTCTCGCTCGCACAATAATTTTTTTTTTTAAATTCTTAAAAAATGTGTCTCATTTTTACTAAAGTGTTTCATTATTATCCTAGATAACTATATCGTAGATATTTTAGACAGTTTTTGTATTGTGTAGACATGACTACTTCGTACGCCTACGTCCTGCGGGCAGCGTCCAGGAAGCTCCGCACTGTCTTTTCGTTCGCAATACCTCAGTGCCTAAAGACAAAAGTCTTTAATCAATGTGTGTTACCAGTGATAACTTACGGGTCAGAGACGTGGTCTCTTACTATGGGCCTCATAAGAAAGCTCAAGGGCACCGAAAGAGCTATGGAGAGGGCTATGCTCGGTGTTTCTTTACGAGACCAAATTGTTGAAAGTTTATCAAAATATAATAAAACACAAAGAAATGTCACCCCATCTATGGTCTTGTGTACAACAGAAGTCTGTATAATCTACATTGTCTATGTGTAACATTTGTGAAAGAAAAAAAAATAAATGTCAGTTCGATCCAAACAACCAACGTGTTTTTATAGGTTATGGGCCTATCTCAAATATTTTTGCAGTAAAAGTTGTTTTTTTTGTTTTGTTACGCGCGTGCTATCAAGATGATGAGTTCAAATTTTCTGTCGAATGTGCCAAAACTCAAAGGTCGCGAAAACTATGACGATTGGGCGTTCGCAGTAGAGAGTTTGCTAGTGCTTGAAGGCGCGGACAAATTCTTGAAGCAAGAAGAGGCTGAGGCTGCAAAGCAGAGTGCAGATGCCAGAGCGCGAGCTAAATTGATATTGACAATAGATTCGTCATTATTTGTACACATAAAGGAGACAAAGACTACGAAGGAGTTGTGGACAAAATTAAAAACTTTGTTCGATGATTCAGGATTTTCGAGAAGAATTACTTTGCTTCGTCATCTTATTTCTATCAGATTAGAAAGCTGTGAAAATATGACGAATTATGTGACGCAAATAGTGGAAACATCACAAAAGTTGAACAGCACCGGATTCGTGATTAACGATGAATGGGTCGGTTCATTACTACTAGCTGGTTTACCAGAAAAGTTTATGCCTATGATCATGGCAATAGAGCATTCCGGCATCCATATCACAGCTGATTCCATAAAAACAAAGTTATTGGACATGGAAAATGTGGATTCTGTCGAAATGGAGGGAAACTCAGCACTAATTGCACGACGTTGGCAGAAGAAAAAACAAAGTAAAGTTAGCAGCAAATACGGACAGACTCCGAGTGCGTCAACGTCAAATGCAAATGTCAATGTCAAAACCACGAAAACAATAACATGTTACAAATGCAAGCAAACTGGTCATTACCGCAATCAATGTCCACTTTTAAACGAAAAAACAGATAAGAAAATGCAGACTAATGCTTTCAGCGTTGTTTTTCTTAGTGGTAAGTTTAATAAATGTGACTGGTATATTGATTCAGGCGCCAGTATGCACATGACTGCAAATGAAAGTTGGTTAACGAATAAGGTAACTTCGACAAGTTTACCAGAAATTATAGTTGCAAACAAAACAAAAGTACCTGTATCATGTTCGGGTGATGTAAAAGTTACGACAAATTACAACTACGAAGTCACAGTGAAGAATGTGTTGTGTGTGCCATCTCTCACGACTAACCTCCTATCAGTTAGTGAACTGATAAGAAATGGAAATAGTGTTGCCTTTGAACCAGGACGATGCCTTATAAGGAATGAATCAGGCAATTTGGTGGCAGAAGCAGAATTAGTCGATGGTGTTTATAAACTGAACCTGCAAACTGAGAGTTGTTTACTGGCATCATCAATAGTTGATGGTCAGACATGGCACAGGCGGCTTGGACACTTGAATAGCACAGATATGCAGAAAATGAAACAAGGCCTAGTTGATGGAATGTATTATCCAGACACATTTGTGACGAGTAAGTCAAGTTGTGAAATATGTTGCCAGGGTAAACAATCAAGATTGCCATTTGCCTCGGGCACAAGAGCCACAGAGTTACTACAGATTGTGCATTCTGATACTTGTGGACCCATGGAATGTAAATCGATTGGCGGTGCAAGATATTTTTTGTTATTCATTGACGACTTCAGCAGAATGACTTTTATATATTTTTTAAAAGCAAAAAGTGAAACACTAAATTATTTCAAAGAATTCAAGTCAATGGTGGAGAATTATCAGAATAAAAAAATAAAAATTTTGCGGACAGACAATGGAAGTGAGTATTGTAACAATGATTTTGAAGATTTCTTGAAACATGAAGGCATTATCCATCAGAAAACAAACTTTTACACACCAGAACAGAACGGACTCAGTGAGAGAGCAAATCGGACTATTCTGGAGAGAGCGAGATGCTTACTTTTCGAAGCTGATTTAGAAAAAAAATTTTGGGCAGAAGCAGCCAATACTGCTACTTATTTAAAGAATAGATCGGCAGCTTCAGGTATTGAAAAGACTCCATATGAAATATGGTTTAATAGAAAACCAGACTTATGCCATGTACGCATATTCGGTAGTCCCGTTATGGTACATGTCCCAAAAGAAAAGAGAAAAAAATGGGATAAAAAATCCAAGAAACACATACTTGTAGGTTTTAGTGATAATGTTAAAGGGTACAGAATTTATGACCCAGTAAGAAACCAGGTTTCTACAAGTAGAGATGTAGTGATACAGGAGCAGCAAATACGACAAGATACAGTCACTATTTGTATAGAGAGCACAGATTCAGTGGGGGATTCGGCAGAGGAATCTGTGGTGAAATTAGAATCCCTGAATGTGACGAGTTCAAGTGAATTGGATTACTTGGACACTGAAGGTGAACATCAGTTAGAAACCAGTGGAGAAAGCGCCAACAATGCACATAGTACAACTCTATCTAATGTACCAGTACTTGCAGAAAAAAGGCAAATAAAGAAACCTGAGAGGTATGGTTTTGCTAATATGAGCGCTTTAGCTACAGAAGACGAATTGACATATGCAGAGGCCATCAGTGGTCCTGACAAACAAAAGTGGTTGCAGACGATGGCAGAGGAGTTGCAGTCATTTGAAGAGAACCAAGTGTGGGAAGTGGTCGATACTCCCAGTCACGCGAGTGTAGTGCAGTGCAAGTGGGTATTAAGAAAGAAGTTGGATTGTGACAATAAAGTGAGGTATCGTGCACGGCTTGTGGCTAAAGGCTTTACGCAGAAAGCCGGTGTAGACTATCAAGAAACTTTCTCCACTGTTATTAGGCATTCCACATTGCGATTATTGTTAGCTTTAAGTGTGCAACTAGAGATGGATATTATTCACCTGGACGTTACATCAGCTTTTCTTAATGGTTACCTGAAAGAGGACATTTTCATGCATTTTCCTGAAGGTTTTCCTATATGTGATTCAAATAAAGTATTAAAATTAAAAAAGGCTGTTTATGGCTTGAAACAGTCATCTCTTGCTTGGTATAATAGAGTAGAGGAAGCATTGTGTAGTTCAGGATATACCAAAAGTAAGCTGGAACCATGTGTGTTTATCAAAAATCATAGTAATAATAAGAAAACAATTGTTGGTATATATGTCGATGATTTCCTAATTTTTTCAAATTGTGATAGTGAATCTGATCATTTAATACAAATTCTGAGCCAGAAATTTAAAATAAAAAATTTAGGCCAAGTTAAGCGATATTTGGGCATGAGAATTAACATTGACAAAAATTCAAATGTAATTACTATAGATCAGGAGCATTATATTGAACAATTATTGGAGAAGTTTGATATGTCTGATTGTAATTCGGCTGAAACTCCCATAGAGTGTAAATTGAATGTTGAAAAAACAAATGTATGTGAAGAAAATTTGCCATATCAAAAGTTAATAGGAAGTTTAATGTATTTAGCTGTCCTAACTCGTCCTGACATTGCTTATTCTGTAAGCTATTTAAGCCAATTTAACAACTGTTATTCTCATATGCATTGGAATTATGCTAAAAGAATTCTAAAATATTTGTTTCAAACTAAAGCATATTGTTTAAAATATAATAAACATAAAGCAGACTTAGTAGGATATGTAGATGCTGATTGGGCTAGTGACGCCACAGACAGACGCTCATACACAGGTTTTTGTTTTGTAAAATTAGGAGCCCCAATATGTTGGGAAAGTAAGAAACAAAGAACTGTAGCTTTGAGCAGTTGTGAGGCTGAGTACATGGCCTTATCGGAAGCATGTCGTGAAGCAATTTACTTGCAGAGTCTAGAACTCGAAATAATAGGTTTTTGTAATAAAATTGTTATATATAATGATAGTCAGAGTGCATTGAAGCTGGCAGGTAATTATCAATCTCACAAACGCTCTAAACATATTGATGTGAGATATCATTTTATTAGAGAAGTTTTAAGAAATGGAATTATTGAAGCAAAATATTTGTCTACGACCAACATGCCAGCTGACTTATTAACGAAAGGTTTAACAAGTGTTAAACATTATAAATTTATGAAAACTCTTGGTATAGTAAATAAATTAAATTAGTTTGGTGAATGTATGTGCCAAACAGTTTTGTTTGTTTTTCTGATATTGTGAGAATTTTTACTATTTTGATAAAGTGGGGGTGTTGAAAGTTTATCAAAATATAATAAAACACAAAGAAATGTCACCCCATCTATGGTCTTGTGTACAACAGAAGTCTGTATAATCTACATTGTCTATGTGTAACATTTGTGAAAGAAAAAAAAATAAATGTCAGTTCGATCCAAACAACCAACGTGTTTTTATACAAATCAGAAATGAGGAGATCCGTAGAAGAACAAAAGTCACCGACAAAGCTCAGCGGATTAGTTCTTTAAAGTGGCAGTGGGCGGGACACAGCGCGTAGAACTGACGGCCGATGGGGCAGAAAGGTTCTGGAATGGCGACCACGTACCGGCAAGCGCAGCGTCGGACACCCACCGACCAGGTGGTCGAACGACCTGACAAAGGTCGCAGGGAGGCGCTGGATGCAGGCCGCTTCCAACCGGTCATTCTGGAAATCATTAGGGCCTATGTCCAGCAGTGGACTTCTTGCGGCTGATATGATGATGATGATGATGACTACGTCGTAAATTAGTTGATTTCTTTGATCACCTACATGTACTATATCGTGTCGTATTTAATGTCTAATCAGTATAAAAACATGTCTTAAATATCCACGATATAGTTATCTAGGATAATAATGAAACAATTTGGTAAAAAAGAGACACATTTTTTAATAAACTTTAAAAATGTTTGATTGTGCGAGCGAGACAGCTAACCGAGTGTCAAAGGCATCGCAATTGTTTTTTAAATCTATGGTCAAAGGCCAAAGAAGTATGAAGAGAGACGCAATTTTTTTTTTAAATCTATGGTCAAATGCCTTTATTGTTTATTAACATGAATATAATGTAATTTGAATTGAGGATAGCCTAAGCTGACGGAGGTTTGTAGAAATATTTCAGTAAAATAAATGTGAGTTTTATGGAGAAAACGATAATGATCCTTTTTGTATTTCACTCTTAATATTAGGGAAGCCTGAATGCTAAAATAAATATAAATATATACGGTGAAATTTTGATCGTTCTGGACCGTTATAGGGATGATTCAGCCTGTCTATATAAACAACTTTTCCTATGGGACCAATGCTGGCAACTCAAATTTTTTTTGACGTTCCCAGACCAATTGACCGGGCGGCCGAATTTTATTTGTATGTAACTGACCATTTTTTTTTTGAGTTCAGCATTGGTCCCATAGGAAAAGTTGTTCATACCGATGGGCTGAATCACCCCTTTAAGGGTCCAGAACGATCAAAATGTCACGTGTATAGGGACATACATATCACACAAATTGAGCTAGCCCCACAGTAAGTTGTGAACTTGTGTCGTAGGATACTAACTCAACGATACTATACATTAAAATCAGAGATCGGATATTCCAGTGCATATTTACCTAAAGTTGATTTTTGCTCACATATTATGGCAGCGGCTTCTTTAAATATTTTATCATAAATAAATAAATTTATAAATATATACGGATAAATCACACAGATAGAGCTAGCCCCAAAGTAAGTTCGAGACTTGTGTTATGGGATACTAACTCAACGATACTATATTTTATAACAAATACATATATAGATACACATCCAAGACCCAGGCCAATCTGAAAAAGATCATTTTCCATCTTGACCTGGCCGGGGATCGAACCCGGGCACTCCGTGTTGCAGGCTGGCGTGTTAACCACTGCGCCACGGAGCTGTCAAAATAAAATTACAGTATTTAGGTATAATTTGTTTTGTACGTTTAAATTAGCATGTTGGTGGTCGTTAGATGGAATATGGAATCAATAGTGGTGGGTTGCTAGCCGCATCTACTACTAATATGGTTCGTCAGATTTGCCTATTCTCTCAATCGGCTTTTACGATCTGCGCGGGAAGAGAAGCAGCTGGTTCTACGTTTGTTCTTTTCTCCCAAACCAGCATGGAAGATACTATGATCTTTTACTATAAGGCGATATAAATCGCCGCGTAGAGATTGATTTAGAGTTATAAAATTTGAGGCTAAAATATCGCTGCGATATAATTAGCCGTAGAGGTGACGCGTAAGGTACTCTATCTATCTCGTTAGGGATGAAGACGTTCTGATTTCATTTTCAGGACGAAATATATTGGTCAAGGATAGTAGGAAATATTAAAATAACTAAATTGCTTCCCCAAAACTTCCATAATATGTCTTGACTAATGATAAATGACATTGAAAACTGTATCTACCGTTATAAATAAAACTGTTTGAAATATATACCTTATTTTGTAACTAATAAGATACAAATTTGCATAGCTACACGAAAACACAGATGTATAAAAGTACAGCAACCGTCTACACCAAAATAAAGCTAATTCTGTATTGTTGCATTCACAACTTGATTGCAAAAACAACTATATCTTCATTGTGATAGAGTCGAAAATTATTTGTATGATTCAATCGAACCTATTCGGGGTGACTACCTCCGATTCCTCGACATACAATATTAGACCTTATTTTGAATACACAAAGAGTTGAAAATATGTAAATGAATATTGGTAAGGCCATTTTGGTTGTGCCTGAAATTTCAGTTGGGTCGTGAAATCGGTCGGTCGAAGGTGTTTCCCTCTTCCCCTATAAATTGCGGTTGTAAAAGTTTATACAGCGTGCTCTATTGTATACGGGGTGTTGGGGATTTACTACCTACTTTGATTGTTTACTTCGTACTTTGCTTCGATTATTAACTTCAATATTTTCTTAGTAATTTTCGCGATAAACTTTGATTAATGCGTTTCGTGTCAAGTTGTTTTTTTTTCTTGTAAAAAATTTGTTTGAAAATATTTTTTCGTTCCTTTTATAAGTGGAAATTGCTAAGTGATTTTAACTTGATTGTGTTATTGAAAATGTAAATAGACTTGTTAATATTAAGTGAATTTTCGTGTTGACTTTTCGAAGGAGCCTTTAGAGGATTTAATAAAAATGAGTTTGCGCAGGTATGTAATTATTTTTAACGCAAATTTAATCTAATTATGTTTACATTAATATTAATTCGGTAAATTAAGTTTCATAGCTCAGCTACCAATAGCGAGCAAGATATAAAGAGAGATAGATATATGTGGCCTAGTGCTCATAATGCCATGCTGCCAGACCGGTGATCCCGGGTTCGATCCCCGGTCAAATCAAGATAGGAAATTATCTTTTTCAGATTGACCTGGTACTTGGATGTTTATCTATATCTAAAGAGACACCATGTTTTTTAAATCTTTGTATATTAAGTATCTTTTTTAAAATATAGTATCGTTGAGTTTGCCGTGTGGTTTCCGGGAGAGTAGAATAGAACCACTCCAAGTCTTCCCGTGGATGTCGTAAGAGGCGACTTAGGAAAAACAAGCTAAACAAAGCTCATAAACATCAATGAGACCTCTCCAATGTGTCTGGCCAGCGAGGAGAATGTAGGCCAAATCCTCTGTCTGCTCTGGCCAAGTATGGCTCGGGTAGTACAGAGAGGGTCATGCTCCCGCAGTGGAGACTAAAAAGACCTGATGATGATGATCGTTGAGTTAGTATACTATAGTACTCCTGAAACGGCAATTACAATGTCACCTGTAATAGGCATTGTTCCTGAGTCTAGAGAATGTGATACTGGTAAATGTAACTTAGAAACAAGGATAGGTACGATAGATAATAGTTTTAATAAAAAAAGGTTTTGTAACAAATTATTAATATACTCTGATAAATTAGGTCAAGGTCTTAGTAGCATAATTTTAAGTCACCTCAACCATAACTGTTCTGTCTACAACACATGTACACCCGGCGCTTCTTATTTAGACCTGGTAAACAGTATTACTTGTGACAGTCTTGATGAAAACTGTACAATATTAATATTATGTGGTGACAGTTCCTCTGTATCAAAAAGGAATATTAAACAAAGTATGGACAAATTAATTAATATAAATGAAAGAACACAATGTAAATTTATGATATGTGCCTTTCCGTATTCGGAATCTTTAGATAGGAAAATAAACGAGCACATACACAATTTAAATGTACATATGTACAACATGACGTATCGTCATGGCGATTTTATTTTTTATTTAGATATAAATAAGTTTATAAGTAGATTTAAGTTGACTAACGATATTATGTTTCTTCCTTTTAATTTTAAAAGACAAATAGCTACAGTAGTAGCTTTTAATTTACAAACTTCTGTTGTATGTAGTACAACTGCAAATAATTTTAAATTTGACACAGGTATTGCAACTAATGATATACCTAAAATACAAAATCCTCAGTCTGATTTAAACTAATTAATAAGACAACAGTCGAGGCTAAAGAATTAAATATTTTTCATCAGAATGTCTAAGGCCTGACTAGCAAATTGTTAGAATTAGAGTTGTTTATAAACAGTAAAGATTTGCATGTAGTTTGTGTGACTGAACATTTTATGGAGTCGCACCAGCAACAGTTCAATGTAGAAAATTATTTATTGACAAGCTCTTACACCCGAGAGACTAAAGAGAAAGGCGGTAGCTTAATTCTAACTCGAAGTGACGTAAAATGTAAAGAACGTAAGGATATTGTTAGTCTTTCGGTAGATTGTAATGTTGAGCTGTCATGTATCGAACTAGGGAATTATATTATAGTATGTGTATACAGACCCCCAAGATCAGATTATAATACTTTAGAATCAATTATTGAAGATGTCTTGAGAAAATTATGTTGTTGTCGCAAAAATATTATAGTGTGCGGTGACTTTAATGTTGATTTGTTAGTTACAACAACTGAAAGTGTTCGATTTTTAAATGTCTTTAAATCATTTGATTTGGTTAATTTGTTTTTGGAACCAACTAGAGTTACTGAAGATTCTGCAACGTGCATAGATAATGTTTTCTGCAATTGCACTGCTGTTGACAAATATATAACTAAAAATCTAACCTCGGATCACTACGGTCAGTTTGTAAAACTTATAAATGATGTAGAAGTAGACTTACCAAAAGTAACCTTTAGATCTATAACCAAAGCTAAAATAAATGTATTTAAGAAAAAAATATCTGAAAAAATGCCCCTAATTGAAGAAACTAGAGATGATCCAGATGCTCTATATAATAAAATGTTTGGTGTTATTGAATCGGAATTCAACAATACATTCAAAATTAAAAAATGTACTAAACGTATCGGTAAAAAATTTAGTGAATGGGCTACAACTGGTATTTACGTTAGTAGAAACAGGTTATACGAATTATTAGCTATGAAAGCTTACAATAAAAAGACTGAATTTATAAATTATGTTAGAACTTACTCTAAGGTTTTTAAAAAGGCGTGCCTGTGCGCAAAATCTTTATATACAAGAAAAGCTATTCTAGATTCTCATGATAAGATAAAGACCACTTGGAAAATTATTAACATGGAAACCGGGGAAACAAAAAATCGTGACAACAAAATAGAATTAAAAGTAGATAATAAGATCCTCAGTACTAATGAAGACGTCGCAAAATATTTCGAAGATTTCTTTACTAACATTCCCGTAAATACTACTGCCTCCTTACGTTCATCATCTGAGGAATCTAAAAAACTATTAACAAGCTGTATACCAGAATGTAACAATCATTTAATATTTCAACATGTAACACCTCAAATAATCATTGATACATTTAAGAGTTTGAACAATAAGAAAACTGGAGATTTGTGGGATATCTCTGTAGCTGTCATTAGTAACATCATTAAAGCAATTGCACCATATTTAGCTTCTGTATTTAATAAGTGTGTAGATACTGGGACATTTCCTGACTTGATGAAGTTAAGTAAAGTCATTCCTTTGTACAAATCTGGCGATAAAAATGATCCCACTAATTACCGTCCCATTTCTATTCTGCCAGCTCTTAGTAAAATATTTGAAAAAATGATTTTTAATCAGTTATTAGCTTTTTTTAACATAAATAGCCTTTTCCATCGTGAACAGTATGGATTTACAAAGGGTCGGTCAACTACAGACGCGGGTGTAGCTCTGTTGAAATACATATATGATGCTTGGGAGGGAAAACAAAATGCTATTGGTGTTTTTTGTGATCTTTCCAAAGCCTTTGATTGCGTAGACCACAATACCCTTCTCTCCAAGCTGGAGCACTATGGAATAAAAGGTAAATCTCGCGATTTACTTTTTTTTTTTTTTTTTTATTTATTTATCCGTAAATCACATACAGGTTTTTATAAATTCACTATCGCCAAACTGTAAAACAGTTTGTTGGCGAAGACAATGCACTCACTTTTAACTCTAACCTTAATTATCTTATCTAATTTTATATCTAATTATATCAATAGCAAAGTATTTAATATGCAGACATACAGATTGATTGCTGATTGAAAGTTTACGTTCTAATTATAATTTTAACTCAAATTTTCTAACAAGATGTCTTTAAGTTTCCTTTTGAATGTTTTAACATTATCATAGTCTTCTATTTTTAATAGCTTATTGTTATATATTTTAGGCAATAAGTATTCAGTGGTTCTTTCTCCATAAAAATTATTTGCAATTAGTTCTACGTACTTTTTTTTAGAAGTCGCTCTTAAATTAGCTCTGTAGGCTTTAGTGTTCAAATACATAGACCGAGAAGAGAATTTTGAGACTGCAATTAAAAAAGTCACTTTATCATGTACCGGCAAGATGCCACACTTTTTATATAAAGTATTATAATTTTTATTACACGAGTCTTTTGTCTCTTTATCGACTAATAATTTTATGAAACGCGTTTGTATTGCAAAAATTTTTTCTATATACGTACGAAATGTACGGCCGTATGTACTTAAACCATAGCTCAATGTAGCATCTACCAGCGCATGATATAGCATATACATAATTTTTTTGTCGCATGCATATTTTAACTGATTGAATTTATATAGAAGACTTCTTAACTTGTTACAAACGTTTTCAGTATGCTTCTTCCAATTCATTCTACAATCTACTGTTAATCCTAAATATTTATATTCCTCTATTACTTGTATAGTGTCACACTTACACATCCGCTTATTACTGTGAAGACAGTCATACGTATGACCAATTAAGTTCAAGGTTTCTGCTGGCTTTCTTAAATAAGACGAATGAATAAGCATACACTTTGTTTTTGACACATTAAGAATGATTCCATTGTCATGCGCCCACTTTAAGATATTTTCAAAGTCCTCTTGAACATGCCTTTCTATATTCTTCAAGTCCCTATCAGCGTACATCATGCATGTATCGTCTGCATACATATAAACAGAACAATTTTTTACTACATTTACCATGCTATTTACATGCATGATATACCCAACCGGGCCATACACTGAGCCAGTCGGAACTCCGTACTTAACACACGCCTCTTGACCTGTAATACCATCAACCATTGTTCTAAGAGTCCGATTATTCAAGTAGCTTTGAAACCATTTCTTCACTGGACCACGTATACCACAGTTCTCCATCGCCTCAAGTAATATTCCGTGGTCCAGTGTATCAAATGCTTTTTTAAAATCTATAAACAGGGTTACCACATATTGTTTGTTATTCAAATGTTTATTTATGTCGTCAGAAAACTGTTCAAGTGCTGAGCTAGTGCTTCTATTTTTTCTAAAACCGTGTTGCGCCTCAGAGATAATATTGTGATTTTCCAAAAATATGCTAATTTTTCCGACAATAATTCTTTCCGCAATCTTATTTATTGCCGATAGTATTGCTATCGCTCTATAGTTGGAATAATCCATGTGATCACCCTGCTCATAGATAGGTCGAATTATTGATTTTTTTAACATATCCGGATATTCCCCTGACTCAATGCTTAAGTTAATAAATTTAGCTAAAATTGGCACTATTTCTTTTTTAACAAACTTTAAGTCCTGAACTCATATTCCATCTAACCCCGGTGATTTATTGACATTTAAACTATCTATTGTCTTTTCTACATCATTATTTGTTATTTTTCCTAATCTAAAAGATACATCACTCGGTGTTACATACATACTTTTATCCAAAAAAATTAAATTACATTTGTGTTTAATTGTATCTATTTCTTCCGTAAATGTTTCTGAGAATTTAGTACATACATTGTTTATACTATTCTGTTTACCTAATGATTTTATTATAACTTCGTCTAAACTATTATTATTTTTACCTAACCATTTATTTATCAAACACCATGTCTTCCGTAAATCACCATCACATTTTTTTATTTCCATTTTCCTATACTCATTTTTTGCCTTAAGTATTAGCTTATTTGTTAAATTTCTGTGCTTAGTATATATGACTCGATTATTCATGTCTTTTGGTCTAGATTTCCATATTCTGAACAACTCATCGCGTCTAATTACCATGTTACACAATTTCTTATCCATCCAAGGCTGTTTTTCTACTTGTTTAGACTTACTTACAATTATTTTAGAACTTTCATATATTTTACTAAACACCATACAAAGTTTATGATATAATTCAGTCGGCGAGTTTATTGATAATAATTGCTCCCAATTTAATTCCTTTAGTTTTTGCTGCACTAATTTATTACTCAAAACACATACCTCATTACGTTTGTTTACATTATCACTCGCTGTAATACCGGTTCCTAGGTTTACCCCGATCAGGTAGTGGTCAGACAGCTTGCACGTAAGCATGTGTGCAGCTGCGCTCGCATCACTTCGCACCCACACATGATCGAGACACGATCGCACTAATCGTCCCTTCACCATTTCTTCTCTAGTATATTCACGAATCATACACTGTAGGCCGTGCTCACACAACATGTTTTGATAGCTCTCGGATACGATACAAGAGGACTTCAGTATGTCGATGTTCACGTCTCCCAGAAAAATAATGTCTTCTCTACAGGGGATTTTCTTTAAATATGTGTCCATCTCTTCAATAAAAAGTCTTTTATTTTGTTTCGGAGGCCTATACAAGGCCACGATATGTATCTTTGAATTATTATTATGAATAACACTATGCATCATTTCTGTTGTTTTCCCATTTGTTTTTCTTATTTCCGATTTTAAATTTGACTTTACGTACATGAGTATTCCCCCTCCTTTTCTTCTTTCTCTCGTGATCTCATGAATGTCATAACCATCTATAGTATATAAGTTGATGTTGTCCTTTTTTACGTTTATCTCGCTCAGGAATATAATTTCCGTACAGAAGTTACATTGTTTTAGCCGCATTAAAAACTCATCAAAGTTTTTTCGCAATGAACGAATATTTAAGTAAACGATTCTTAAATAACTCTTCGCATTCTTTAGAAACATGCTCCAGTTATCTATATCATCAAATTTGGTGAAATCGCTATTAGTATTAATATTTGATAAAAAATCGAATTTTATAACATAAGGAAATCACATAGTGTACAACGGCCCTTATCTGCCGGGCCGGCCGCCGGCATCTATTGTTTACTATCGGAACATAACCTTGCAATATCCGATTCCCTGCGAATATTCACTATCTTAGAGTTTTCGTCCTTCTTAACTAAAATTCTTAGATTTTGTGTCCATATAAATTTGTAATCTTCCTTCAACATAGTTCTGGCACTCCAGAACAATTGCCTTAATTGTTTGGTCAGACATTCATTAATGTATATGCGCTCATTATTGTTATTTGGCAATACATCGTTGTTTTTCAGCTGCAGTTTTCTCTGTTTAATCCATTCGTTTCTTATTGATTTTGTGCGTAGCGTAACGATTATTGCTCTGGGTCCTTTCTTAGTAGTTTTTTCTTTTCCTACCCTCGTGGCGTTTTCGATATTCATCGGATCTAGATTTAGCTTTAGAGCAATTTTTTTGACCATATCTTTTGTGTTCTCTTCTTGCTTCTCCTCTAACCCAACTATCTCAACGCACTTTTCAACTTCTTTTTGTTCTAGCAAGGATAGTCTCTCTTCTAACGCATCGTTTTTTGTTTGTAAATTTATGTTTTTTTCTTCTAATGACTTCATTTTCTTTTCTGCACTTTCTTTAAAAGAAATCATGTTCTGATATTGCTCAGCGTAGAAATCAACGGTTTCTGTTAAATCATCGATTTTTTTCTGCATTCCATAAAGTATCTCCAGCTTCCTGTTGACTTCCACCAGTACTGCCTCAGCCGATGATTTATTCACGTCAACATTCAGCTTTGGTATTTGTATACTGGGACTCTTACTGCTGCTACCATCACTTTTTTGACATACTTCACATATTTCGTTTCGTTGAAACTGCTTAATATTTGAAACACATTTTTTATGAAATACAGATTCACATGAACCTTTACATTTTATCACTTCGTCCTTGGTTAGGGAAATGAACTGTTTACATTTTTTACACTGCACCATTTTTTTAAGCTTTTATTTACTCAATGAATTCACCGTGTCCGTTCGCAGAGCGCGCGCGCACGAGACTGTGAACTTATTTAAGTGGCCGAACTCAAAAAGTTAGTTTAGATAGGGTACAATCCTCCGGATCATCGGTTAAGATGGGCGTACCCCAGGGCTCTATCCTAGGGCCTCTGTTATTCCTCATTTACATCAATGACCTACCTTACTGTGTCAATACATGTAAGGCTGTACTATTTGCCGATGACACTTCTCTTGTCTTCAAAATTGATAGACAAACTAATTCTTTTGACGTGGTTAATAGTACTTTAGCTCAAGTGTTGGATTGGTTCACAGCGAACAATCTATTGTTGAACGCTAAGAAAACGAAATGTATTAAATTTTGCTTACCAAATGTTACAAAAATTCCAACACAAATAGTAATGGATAATGAACCACTAGATTTAACTGATAAAACAACATTTCTTGGAATAACTCTTGATGCCGGGCTTCAATGGGGTGCCCATATTACTACGTTAGCGGGTAAACTTAGTTCTGCAGCTTATGCTGTCAGGAGAATTAGACAACTGACTGATGTTGATACTGCGCGTTTGGTATATTTCAGTTACTTTCATAGTGTTATGTCTTATGCGATTTTACTATGGGGTAACGCTGCAGAAGTAAACACCATATTTGTCCTGCAGAAACGCGCTATTAGATCTATATATAAACTTGGTGCTAGAGAATCTCTTAGAGAATTGTTTAAAGATATAAATATTTTAACTTTACCTTCTCAGTACATATTTGCGAATATTATGTTTGTGCGCTATAATCTTGATTTATATAAGAAAAATAGTGATATCCATGACCGAAACACGAGAAATAAAAATAAATTAGCTACACCAGTATTGCGATTGCAGAAAACTATGAATTCATTTTTGGGTTTAGGAGTAAGCTTCTATAATAAAATTCCTGCAGAAATATTAGGTCTGCCTTTACTTAAGTTCAAAACGATTGTAAAAAACCAGTTAATAAAAAAGGCTTATTACTGCATTGATGATTATATTACTGATAAAAATGCGTGGAAATTTATATAAATTTATTTAATGTTAACAATTATTAAATGTTAAAAGTTAATCTATAGTATGAAAAATTGTATTTAATGTTAACAATGTATTCAGAGCCCTTCAGGCACGTAGGGACCAAGGCTGGATTGAGTTTCTTTCGGCGTATTCTTCTTACCAGTGGTCGTTCCGAAACGCTAGTAGTATTTCAATTTTGCATATATAAAAAAATATATAAGAAATAAAAATATGACGTTCAAAAAGAGATACATGTATCCAATTTTGAATAAAAATCTTTGACTTTGACTTTGACTTTAGTATTCTACGACACAATTCCACAACTTACTGTGGGGCTAGCTAAGGCTTGTGTGATTTGCCCTTATATGTATATTAATTATTTATTTTTGTTAAATCGGGGCTTTACCCGCTTGTTTACTTCGCTCTCTCTTGTTTTGGTCATAAAGAAACCTAACGAACGTACCCATCGTCTAGTCGTTCCTGCAGTGATTATGTGTGAAAAATATGTTTTAAAGAAAGAAAGAAAGAAATACTTTATTTACAAACAACAATAGAACGTTTTTTTTAATGATATAGGACGGCAAACAGGCAAGCGAGTCATCTGATGGTAAGCAATCACCACTGCCCATGGACAACTGCAACACCAGGGTGTGACAGGAGCGTTGCCGGCCTTTCAAGGAATTGGGGGAAGGACATGAGAGGAGGAAATAGGGAGAATGAGCCTCCGGCTCTCTCACTTTTGAGGGCTCGACCGTCCCGACGCTCTAGCCGAGTTCCCACATATAAGGAAGTAGGGAGAACAGAGACTCGACACACAACACACGCAGAGATAAACTTTATTTGTCATATATTAACAACTAGCTGTTGCCCGCGACTTCGTCCGCGGCAATTTCTGTTATTATGATTAATTAGTATAGATGAATAATTTTTCCCCGTTTTCAAAACCATTTTTTATTGATGCTTCGCTCCTATTGGTCGCAGCGTGATGTTTTATAGCCTAAAGCCTTTCTCAACAAATGGACTATCCAACACAAAAATAAGTTTTTAATTTAAACCAGTAGTTCCTGTGATTAGCGCGTTCAAACAAACAAACAAACTCTTCAGCTTTATAATATTAGTATTAGTATAGATTTGTTGTAATATATTGACTTCTACATAATATATCAGAGACTGTAGGAATCAAGTAAACAGTCCGAGAGATGATGGTAGACTGAAGAATGAGTTAAGAGAGAGAGAGAAAGTAATCTAAAAATGGAATGGAATGAAATTTAAATTAAAATGAGGAATGAAAAATAGATATTATTAGTTTAGATTTTTAGATTTAAATTCTTTTATTTTTAAGTTTTTTTTATTAGTATAGTTAGGGTTATTGATAAGTAGTTTAATTTAAGATTATTGTATATTTGTTTGGACATAATAAAGAAATATATATGAAATGAGGTTGGACGAGATGCAGTATGCAGGTGGCATGCTGCAACGTTATACACTCACCGAACGCAGCATAGAAGCGGTAAAGCTTCTCCACAAACGTCAATTTTCTGTCAGAGTGTGGTATTTCCCCGGACGAGCCGGCTTATTTATGCTACTAGCAAAATAATTTTTTCCGGTAGTGTGGCTCTTTCACGACTTACTTCACATATAAAGTAATAAGATGGGGCCATAATGAAAAGCAAAGTAAGTTTTATCGATTCCAATCTGCGGAATATATAAATTGGTGCTTAGCTATCTAAAGACCACTTGCACCTCTAACTCTCACTCTCACACATGACCTCTCACACATGACGGTCGTTACAAGCTTTTATTAGTTTCACCTGTCCCGATGTTTGTCTGTAATCAAGTATTGCAAGTTAAATTTGATCCACTTCCCGGTTACCGATTGAGCTGAAATTTTGCATGCATGTGTAAATCTGATGACAATACAATATTATGGAATCGTTGCGCTGGTCTGATGATGGAGTCGGAAGGTGGCCATAGGAACTCTTAAACTAAACAAGCTTTAAACAAGGTACACCAATCGTGTTTGGGCTTATTGGATACTAGCTGTTGCCCGCGACTTCGTCTGCGGTAATTTCTGTTATTATGATCAATTTGTTTTTTTTTTTTTTATTAGTATTTATACTAATATTATAAAGCTAAAGAGTTTGTTTGTTTGAACGCGCTAATCTCAGGAACTACTGGTTTAATTGGAAAATTCTTTTTGTATTGGATAGTTCATTTATTGAGGAAGGCTTTAGGTAATAAAACATCACGCTGAGACCAATAGGAGCGAAGCATCAATAAAAAATGTTTTGAAAACGGAGCAAAATTATTCATCTAATTTTACCTAATGTTACCGTTTATTAAGTCGTAAATAATTTATTAATTAATTTATTAAAAGTTAACAGAACATTTACTCATTATATTAACAGATAAGAATTTTTCTAAGGCCGTATCCTAAACTATAAATGTCGCAAACCATTACGTCCCTTGACTCTATCTACCCCGTAAAGTTTAAAAGCTTGATACTGTATCTGATTACAATAGAAATCTTTCTTTGTCAGTTCATCAATTTAGCACCTTCCCTTGTTAGTTTAACAATGAGAGAAGTCAAATACGACTTATCCGTATTATTAAATTTGCGAGTCCCAAGACGCGCTTTTCTTTTATTTCTTCCTACGCATTTTTGGTAAGGGTTTAGGAAACTTTATGGGATTCGCTTTTGGGAAAATTTTTATGTTTTCTCGGATCATTTTATTAACTAATGGCTGTACGGAGCGGTCTCGTGTGTTTTTATTTTTAGTATGATAACATTCTTAATATTATATTTTCCTTTGACTAGCTATATCCAAAAATATTTTACTAGTAATAATTCTGTAAGGGTCGGTCAAGGAGTAAGTTACTTTGTTTTTAACAGATATCGTGCTTATAAGCTCTATGAAAGATACTGAAAGTAAATTGAAGAATTTTAGATTTTTTTCTGTATGTATGTATGTAGTACAGAGAGGACATTGCTAGTGTAACAATTATTGTGGATATTATAGGTTGTAAAAACAAAGGACTTGGTAATCCCTTACTCAATAAATAAATTCGCGTTTTGTGACGTCATTTGAAGTAAGTGAAATATTCACAGAATTTTCAAGCGTCTACCTGTTGCCGTTATCAATATAGAACAAAAACAAGCAAAAAAAATTACGTTTGGGAGCACCCTTAAATATTTATTTTATTCTATTGTTTAGTATTTATTATTACAGCGGCAACAGAAATACATCATTTGTGAAAATTTCAACTGTCCACCTATCACAGTTCATGAGATACAGCCTGGTGACAGACGTCCGTCTGTCACCAGGCTGTATCTCATGAAGACAGTCAAACAGACAAACAGACAGACGGACATAGCGGAGCGATATTAATAGGGTCCCGTTTTTACCCTTTGGGTACGGAAACCTCATAAAAGGAGTTATACTTTAACTGCGATACAAGCTCCGCTTAGTGCAGGGTCCTATGTCCAACTGTGTACAAAAAAAAATGTTATAAAATTTGTTAATTTTATATTTTGTAACTGACTGTTTAATTTTATTGGTCAATAAATATTCTTAATACTAGCTGTCGCCCGCGACTCCGCCCGCGTCAATGTCGATCCCTCGGGATTAGTACTTTTCCCGGGATAAAAGGTTTGTTGGTTTATTTGTTTGTTACGATTTCACGTTGTAACTACTGAACCGATCATCATGAAATTTTGCATACACGTTATCTAGGGTACGGCGAAGGACATAGGGTACATTTTTATCCCGGGAAAAAGTACTGTTCCCGAGGGATCGACATTGACGCGGGCGAAAGCTAGTTTATTATAGTAAGGATTATTATATTATTAACTATGTACCGTTTTGTCGTTGTTTGTAAGCATGCATGATGTTTTGTCTCGGGGACATTATCAAGGCTTCATTTTGTATAAGACTGTGTATCTACTATTATGTTTGATCGAAGATTGAAGCGGTAAAACTTCTACTCAAAATTCAATTTTCTGTGAGATATTGGTACTTCCTCGGATTAGCCAAAATTAATTTTGCCGGTAGCGTGGCTCTACCGCTACTAAATATCTGTGACTACTAATACTGACGAACCTATCTTAATAATCACTAATGACACGAATTCACTGAATACGTGTATCCAACTTCAAAGCGATTATCGATCAAACGGAACAAAGGAACGACTCAAGAGATTTAGCTATTATGTTGTATCACTGTATAACTAACAGCGGACCGTTGCACTAGCTTCTTGTTCTTGATTCAAAATGTCTTGACCAGAATTTGGCCTCATCCACGACACGATCTTTCGCCTCAACCAGATCCTCCACGGTACAAGTGAGGCAGCTAGGGCAATCCATCAGATGGGCCATCGTCTGGACAGCACTGCAACTACACAAATTGTTGTTGGAGAAACCCCACCTAACTCGGGTATCCTGGCATCTTCCAACACCAGCTCGAAGTCTATTTAGCGACTTCCAAACTGTCCACGGCAGTTTCCCACCCAGTGGAAGTTTATCTGCAGGAGGAACGATGTTTGCTTTTGGAGGGAACATGGTTCGCCATTTGTCCAACTTCGCTATAGGGGCTTCTTTTGTGGTTACATTGGATTGTCAGAGGAAACTATTACGACTCTTCAAGCGTACGGGCGTATGCACTAGCATGATATGCGGTGATACAATACAACTATCGATAATTGTATATATTTGCCATATTAACCACGTTTGGCAGGAGGGTTAGTAAGAGCAGTTTCTTCCGCAGCTGCCCATTGGTAGCATTTTAAGCTAGGTAAGGATGGGAATTTATTGTGAAGCGATGTAGGCAAGGCTTACTAAAGTTCGAAGGTGCTGCACAGCCAGGTAAGCGAGAATAGAGGAAGGTAAATAATACACGTAGTTAGCGCGAAATAGGTAAGGAGCAAGCAGTCATGCGTCCCGCGTCACAACGATCATCAGACTGGTGTTTGTGTCCGCTCGGAGGCTCGCGGCGAAGTGTAAGGCGAACGACAGGCCTGCGCGGGCGCGGGAGCGGCGCAGGCCGGCCGGCGGTCAAACCGGTTGCGCTGTGTGTCGCAGCTAAACTACAAATCATTCATGCTACGAAACTTATGATGTTTGTCTGTTTGCTCCTTGACCATATATTTATTTCATTTATATTACAACTTTAAAACATTGTTCAGTCACTTGTATAATATATAAGTAGTTTATTATATAATTTATTAGGCTAGTTATAATAATGTTACCTGTAAGTATGTAAGTGTAAATAGATTGAATACAGAACATAAATTATACAATACAATGTAAATGACTAGATGTTGTAGGTCGTTATAATAGTTAAGAACAGTTGTAAAATAAAAATGTAAATAAAATTTGTAAACATAAAACTTTTGTAAATGTAAATTTTGTAAATATAAAACTATTGTAAACGTAAATTTTGTAAATAACAGTTTTGACTAAATAATCTTAACTAGTGATAAAAATATATGATTGAGATCACTACAATTGCATCTGGGAAGGGAATGAAGGTATTGGGATAGTACTCACTCAGATGAATGAGGGAAAAGCAAGTAGCAGCTGTGGAAGCCGGGCGCGTATTTGCTGCCACCAGACAGACAGGCACATATGACACCCCTGACTTTCTGCTTTTATTCACTCTCTAGGGAACGAAGGTAAGAACAAAAGAAGAAAAGATAGATTTGGATGTTGGATTTAGAAAGGGAGTGACAGGTATTGGGATACTACTCACTCGAACAGCCTCCGTGTTCCAGTGGTTAAGGCGTTTGCCTGTTGACCGATTCCCACCAGAAGCATACTTTGTTTAGTTGTTTCCAGTTTGGTTAGGACATTGCTGGCTTGAATCACCTGATTGTCTGATAATAAAGATGATTCCGTGCTTCGGAAGGCACGTTAAGCCGGTGGTCCCGGCTGCCATCTGGTAGTCGTTAAAGGAACCACGTCAGAGGCCGAGAGGCGGTTCCGAAGACTCTTACACCAGGGTGTGCATGGTCGATTGACCGTGACACCTACTCGAAATGATGATGACTCACTCGAATGAATGAGGGAAAAGCAAGTAGTAGCTCGGGAGGCCGGGCGTGTATGATGCCATACCTGCAGCCACCGGACAGGTAATTGGGGATAATAATACCCCTGACCTACTGACCTGAATACATGTATCCAAAACAATTATCGATCAAACAGAACAAAGGAACGAATCAAGAGATTTAGATTAAGCCGTGGTTTCCGGAAGCCGTGTGGTTTCCGGCAGAGTAGAATAGGACCACTCCAAGTCTTCCCGTGGATGTCGTAGAAGGCGACTAAGGAAATACAAGCTAAACAAAGCTTATAAACATCTAAGAGACCTCTCCAACCCGTCTGGCCAGCGTGGAGAGTGTAGGCCAAGTCCTCTGGCTGCTCTGGCCAAGTATGACCTTAATAGTATAGAGAGGGTCGTGCTCCTGTAGTGGAGACTAAAGAGGACCTGATGATATAAGAGATTTAGCTATCATGTTGAATCATCGTATAGCATGCTATATGCAGCGTCGGACACCCACCGACCAAATAGTCGGATGACCTGACTAAGATCGCAGGAAGACGCTGGATGCAGGCCGTTTCCAACTGGTCGTATTGAAAATCCTTGGGGGAGATAGATAAAAAAGACTCGATGATGATGATGATATTACCATTAAAATTTAGAACGTCCATTTCTCATATATCTTCGTTACTGACCCTACTACGCATGAAGACTGTAATTTACATATATTATACGTGTTCTAAGTCCTAACGTATGTTTTACACCCTTCTCACCTTGAACTCATGAATTGATGGCGTGAATAATATTGGATATATCATTGTTTAACCCACAAACAATTCTGAAATTTATCAAATACTAGCTTTCGCCCGCGGCTTCGCCCGCGTCAATGTCGATCCCTCGGGAATAGTACTTTTTCCCGGGATAAAAGGTAGCCTATGTCCTTCTCCGAACTCCAGAGAGCTTGTATGCAAAATTTCATGATGATTGGTTCATTAGTTACGGCGTGAAAGCGTAACAAACAAACAAACAAATAAACAAACTCACTTTCACATTTATAATATTAGTAAGGATTTAAATAACACGGTTTATATTTGAGAATCGATGCAAAAATGATTCTGAATGCAAGCATTTCAAAGGTCATGTCAGAAGGTCCCTGACCTTCTTACCTGACCTTGGGTTGAGTGTCATCTTCAGCTGCTTTACCGGTGGCTGCGGGTATGGCGTCGCCAAAAGGGCTGTTTCGTTCACTTTCAATTGTGCACTTTTTGTTGCACAAAAAATGTTAAACTCGCATCAGGACACGTGACTGAGACCGCCGGCACTGCGTAGGAGAGAAAGTAATATCACCCTCTCTTTTTAAACTATATTTTGTTCTGCCCATCAGATGGATAACAAAGCTCAAATACATATGGAGTATAGTTCGAATATTTAGACTGAGCCTTCCAATTTTATTTTAAGCTTCCATTTGAACATAGGTATTTTATAGAGAGCTGTTCGAATTTTTTATGACCTTAGGCTGACGGGTACTCCAGAACGCTCACAGAAACGTAGAGTCGTATCGTAACGCAATTTCCTTAGAGAATCTATAAAGAAAAAGGAAAAAATTAAAATAAAACGACCAGTTGCACCCAAATAATGTTACCGGTTACCACAGATGTAACTTTTCAAAGGTTTCATTCAAAATTCGAACTGGCTCACAAATGAAAACAAAAAAAGCAAATTAAATGTGTTTTTTTTTTTACTAAATGTTGGATAAGGCATTTGTCTCTCATCTTACCTGATAGTAAGTGACGATGAAGACGAGGATGTTACATGCCAATCCAAGAGTCCATTTATTCTACTTTTGAATGTCCCGGGGCTGTACTTGTCTGGGAATATATAAATAAATTTATATATTGTTTTATTAAAAATATTTTGAAGTAAACTTTAAACTTATTTTTTTAATTTCCGTCCATTCTTTGAGAAAAGTACTATACAAGCCTTGGCTGCAATGAGACATTTGACGGACTCAAGTGATGTGATTCCTCGTCTTCACTATAATACTATTTATACCTTAAGAATTAGGCCTTGGCCTAAATTGTCGCTTTCTTCTGTTAATGTCCTTTTACCGGCCGGTAATGAACTATTTCCGGATCGAAGTTAACGAGACCAGCAGTGACAGTCTGTAATATTATAACGATCGTTACGCTACCGATTTAACAGAATAAACACCGTATTAAAAACAAGGGCATTGCTTCTCTTTCTCGCAATACACATTTATACTGTGGTAAGAGTGAAATGCTCATAAAAATCCAATTTCTTTCTAAATCGGCCGTATTACATATTTGTCGGTAAGGCGGTATAACGATTGTGAAATAAAAATTTATTTCCACCGCGAACATACGAAATTACAGTATCAATTTTTTGTAGGTTATTCGTCCACGAAGCTCGGACTCAAGATATCTTAGCGATTACTTTCGATACGCTGACAGATACTTTCAACTGTTTTTCATCCGAAGTGACATTGATAAGTCGGCGGCCTTTTCACACACTACGGGCATCGTGTAAAGGTCTTCGTATTGATAGCGGCATATTGTTGGGCAGCCTGTAGGTGTGAATATGTCGCCCCTTAGCGATCGAAATCGATCGAAAGGTTGGTAAGTTAACGTTTATTTACGTATATTATGTAACGTATATTAACGGGTGCTGCCGGGGAGGACAGGTCTGCTCGGCCTCTTTGAGACTTATATCTATCTTTGAGACTTTTATCATATCTGTTGTTGTTGCACGCTCGATCACTAACATAACGTGTTCCACAAAAATATGTAAATTGAAATTGTATATAACATGACATCAGAAAAAAAAGAAAAGATAAAAATATAAAATATCATACAAAGCCCTTCAGGCAAGTAGGCGACTAAAACTGTTGGAAATAATTTTTTTCGGCGTCTTCTTCTCTGCAGTGGTCGGTTCCAAAACGCTAGTGTTTTGTAGCTTTTGAACAATAATTAATAATTTGAATATAATATAATATAATAAGTATTATTTAAAATGTGAATTGACGTGAAGAAGTGCCTGAAAAGGCCCATTTTCTGAATAAATCTTTGAATCTTACAGACTTCCGCTGCAGATAGTTATATGTTATGTTTCTTCCTGATAAAAACTGATTTTCAAAGTATCGTGACAGATTGTCGTTCTGTTTGTATCATCTATATTTTATTCGTGGGACCAGTGGCGGATAACAGATGAAGATGAAGGATAACAGAAGTGAAATTAGTTAGCCCAGCTAGTAGCTACCTGAATAGCATTAAAGTACAGATAGGAAGATTGCAGTGCCCTGCAAAATTTCCTCACACTAGCCCGGGGTCCCTTTCTAGCTTTTTCTTTTTTTTACTAAGTATTGAAGTAGGCATTTGTCTCCCATCTCACCTGATGGTGAGTGACGATGGAGACGAGGATGTTACATGCCTATTCAAGAAATACCTATTTATTCTACTTTTGGATGTCCCGGGACTGTACTTGTCTGGGAATATAGACGCAAGCAATTCATTCTACACCTTAGCTACTCGGACCAAAAAGGAACTGTCAAAGCGTTTAGTTCGACTCTTTGGTATTCCAACGATAAAAGGGTGAAATTTCTGTCTGCGCCTCGTAGTCCGATGGAGGAATGGTGAGGGTTCTACTAACTCAAAGAGCGCTTTCGCACACTCCCCAAAATCGATCCTATAAAAAACCGATAGCCAAGCGACTTTACGGCGATGCTCCGGGGATTGCAATTTATGATTCGAGACCACGTCGTTGTTTATAAGCCTGCGGGCTCTGCGGTCAACAGAGTCCAATACTTCAAGCTGGTATTTAGCTGAGCCATCCTTCCCTCAGGTGATTGCAGTACTTTTTTGATGACAAAAACTGTATTTTCCTCCCATACGCTATATTCTTTGTTTTGTGAGTTATCATCATTCATTTCGAGTAGGTGTCACGGTTAATCGACCATACACCCCCTAGTGTCAGAGTTCTTCGAAACCGCCTCTCGGCCTCTGACGTGGTTCCTTTAACGACTACCAGATGGCAGCCGGGACCACCGGCTTAACGTGCCTTTCGAAGCACGGAATCATCTTTATTATCAGACAATCAGGTGATTCAAGCCTGCAATGTCCTAAACAAACTGGAAACAACTAAACAAAGTATGCTTCCGGAGGGAATCGAACCCACGACCCCCGGGTCAACAGGCAAACGCCTTAACTACCTGGACCACGGAGGCTGTTTGCGAGTGTAAGTGGCCAACACTAGTGTCAGATTTCAAGCTGCCTATAGGCATTTTATATATGTTAACGATTGCCATCAGTGATGACAGCCAAGACAAAAAGCTTAACGTGCTATATGGCTAGCTCCGTGGCGCAGTGGTCAACACGCCAGCCTGCGACACGAGAGTGCCCGGGTTCGATACCCGGCCAGGTCAACGTGGAAAATGATCTTTTTCAGATTGGCCTGGGTCTTGGATGTTTATCTATATATGTATTTGTTATAAAATATAGTATCGTTGAGTTAGTATCCCATAACACAAGTCTCGAACTTACTTTGGGGCTAGCTCAATCTGTGTGATTTGTCCATATATATTTATTATTTATTTATTATATGGAGCAAGGAGGATCTCGAGATATTTTCACCCTTTCGACAAGGAACCCTAAAAATAACAAACAACTCACTTCTCAAATAAAATGACAGCCAAAATTCGTGAACGCAAAAGCTCAAGGAAATGTTAATATCTTAAAAAGCTTTGAGAACCGAACTCTACGGAATTATTGTTACGAGAAAGGGAAACACGATTCAGACGTAAATTTAATGAAGAAATGCTTTTTACCGACGTTAAAAAAAAGGAAAGTTTTTATAAAATATTCCTTTATTTATACTAATATTATAAAGCTATAGATTTTGTTTGTTTGTTTGAACGCGCTTATCTCAGGAACTACTGGTTCAAATTGGAAAATTATTTTTGTGTTGGACAGTCCATTTATTGAGGAAGGCTAAAGGCTATAAAACACCACGCTGCGACCAATAGGAGCGAAGCATCAGTAAAAAATGTTTTAAAATCGGGGAAAAAATATTCATCTATACTAATTAATCATAACAACAGAAATTGTCGTGGACGAAGTCGCGGGCAACAGCTAGTTTTAGTATAAAATGTATCACTATAGTTTACAATGTCAAAAAACATACATACATATGATCACGTCTTTATCCCTTATGGGGTAGACATAGCCTAAGGTTATAAGACCGAAAGGCCACGTTTAGCGTGTTTGTGGGTGTAAGGCTCTATGTAGACGGAACGCATTTCAACCGCAAATTGTTGAATGCAGTTGACAAGACTGCAATAAAACTGCAAACCAACGCACAGTCCGATTGCAGTCGTGTGAACTGCACACCGACTGCATTCAAATGCGCGGGAGGGGCAAGCGTGCGGGCGGGAGGGTATGGTGTAGTTCGGATGCATAGTTCGGATGTCCTATATTTTACATCTTCAATTAACAACCTAGATCTGTTTATCTGTCAGTATTCAAAAGAAGATAAATTCTATCTCGAATTTAGGCCGTAACTTTAATCCCTTAAAATTCCGTGTTGAAAACTCCCAAACTCCAGATTTGAATTCCCTTTTAACTCGCAAGCATTCTCTATTTCTTAAATTTTCTGACGGAAACAGCTGTCTGCTGAAAAATATTTTCCTTTTCCAAATGTTTAATATTACTAAAAAGCCCTTCGATTTTGTAGATTAAATCAAATTAAATTCTATGCATCCATGATGAGCCATGTGGTTTCCGGTAGAGTAGAATAGGACTACTCCTAGTCTTCCCAAGGAGGACGTAAGAGGCGACTTAGCAGATACAAGCTATACAAAGCTCATAAACATTAATGAGACTTCTCCAATTCGTCTGGCCAGCGAGGTGAGTGTAAGCCAAATCCTCCGTCTGCTCTGGCCAAGTATGGCTCCAATAGTACAGAGAGGGTCATGCTCCTGCAGTGGAGACAAAAAAGACCTGATGATGATGATGATGACATGAGTTCATCTATCTGATTCTTTAAATTACATTTACAATCAACAACTGAAACTCGTGTGCCTGTCAGTATTAAAAACAAGATAAATTCTATCTCGAATTTAGGTCGTAACTTTTATCCCTTAAAATTTCGTGTTGAAAACTCCCAAACTCTAGATTTAAATTCCCTTTTAATCCTAAACAAGTATTCCCAATTCTTTAATTTGCTGTACGGAAACAGCTGTCTGCTGAAAAATATTTTCCAAATGTTAAACTTTACTAAAAAGCTTTTCGATATTTCGTAGGTTGAATTCAAATAAAATCTATACAAATATACACCCATATTGTTTTTATAGCATACTAGCTTTTGCCCGCGGCTGCGCTCGCGTGAATGTCCATCCCTCAAGAATAGTACTTTATTCGGAATGAAAGTTATCCTGTGTCCTTATTAACTTATGTAATTTATTTGAGTTAGTATATTGTATACTAGCTGTTGCCCACGGCTCCGCCCGCGTTAGTGTCGATCCCTCGGGAACAGGAGAATTTCCCGGAATCAAACATACCCTATGTCCTTTCCTGGGCCTCAAACTACCTCCGTACCAAATTTCATCCAAATCAGTTCAATGGTTGAAGCGTAAAAAGACAACAGACGCTCCTTTCTTAGCGCTCACTCACATCATTATAAAAACCCCTGTACCAAATTTCACGTTTCTAGGCGCAGCAGTTTCGGTTGCGTTGATATATAAGTCAGATTTGCCCGCGGCTACGTCGCCGCCGTTAGTGTCCATCCCTCAGGAACTGTAGAATTTCCCGGAATAAAAGATACCCTATGTCCTTCCCCGGGTCTCAAACTACCCCCATACCAAATGTCATCCAAATTGGTTCAATGGTTGAAGCGTGAAATGAAGACTATACATACATACATAGTATCACGTCTTTTTTCCTTACGGGGTAGACAGAGCCTAGGTCTATAAGACCTGAAGGCCACGTTTAGCATGTAATTTTCCTATGTCACTTATAATATATAAGTAAGTGCTATATATTTGCAGGCAAGGCAAACTAATGGCTTAAATTCATTCAAATGACGATAACTTTTTTTTTAACTAACCGATTTTTATGAAACAAACTTTAAATGTTAATCTGAGTTAAAATAAAGCAATTGGTGAAAGTTTGAAGTAAATCGATTCAGTATTTTCGGAGATAATCGTGATCATACATACAGACAGACAGACAGACAGACAGACAGACAGACAGACAGACAGACAGACAGACAGACAGACAAAAAATTCTAAAAAAATATTTTTGCTTTCTATTATTCTTTTTAAGTGTCCCTCTATCCATTTCAGTCAAAAATTCTAAATGTACAGACAAAATATTTTTACTGTTTTATTATATGTATAGATTATACGTAGTAATGTTTATATATCTTATTATATTTTTATTTATGTATTTACTAGCTTTCGCCCGCGACTCCGCCCGCGTCAATGTCGATCCCTCGGGAATAGTACTTTTTTCCGGGATAAAAGGTAGCCTATGTCCTTCTCCGTACTCCAGAGAACTTGTATGCAAAATTTCATGATGATCGGTTCACTTACGGCGTAAAAGCGTAACAAACAAACAAACAAACTTACTTTCGCATTTATAATATTAGTAAGGATAAGGATTTATTTTCTGCGCCGCCAGTATTCCTACTGCTTACATCTCCTTCTATTCAAAGGTTGGCTGGAAAAGATTGCCTAGCAATAAGTCCGCCTTAGTTGCTTGATTTGTTTTAAATGTTTCTCTTGTTTTTTGTATTTATTATTAATGGTGCAATAAAGAATAACTGTATGTTCTCAAACTACCGCCATACCAAAATTTATCTAAATCAGTAATACCCTTAAAATCCGTGTTGTATACATCCAAATCCCAGATCTTGTTTCCATTTCACTCTCAAAAAATATTCTTCAAATATTCTATTTTATCTGTGGCAACAGCTGTCGGCTGGAACACATTTGCCGAGTGTTTAATTCCGCAACTAATTGTTTTATAATATCAAAAGCTATCTAAGGTCGAAACATTGTTGTTCTTTGATGCTGGTCTAAGGAAAAAAGTAAAATGTACCAGCTGTTATTATTCCCACGCAGACGTACAGTCAGCCACTGAGATAACTAACCCCGTCCTCCATCTATATTTATTTATTTATTGAAATTACACACAGATTTACAGTCAAATAGCCAAAACATCTGCATGTTAAATGATAATCTTTACATAAGTCATTACATAAAGGTGAATTAAAATAATTAAAAATAGTGCGTCAGAATTACTTAAATTATATATGTCAGTTACAATTAGAATTTGAAACAAATAATATGATATACAAATATAAAGTCAGGTTGCTAAATAAAAAAAACCGTTAGTTAGAAGTCAAAAAACAAAATTTAAAGAAATAACATACAAAATTAAGTTATTTATAAAAATACTAGCTTTCGCCCGCGGCTCCGCCCGCGTCAATGTCGATTCCTTTGGGAATAGTACTTTTTCCCGGGATAAAAGGTAGCCTATGTCCTTCTCCGCACTCCAGAGAACTTGTATGCAAAATTTAATGATGATCGGTTCAGTAGTTACAGCGTGAAAGCGTAACAAACAAACAAACAAACAAATAAACAAACAAACTCACTTTTGCATTTATAATATTAGTAAGGATAAGGATAAGGATTAATGGAATCATTGAAAATGTCAATATCAATTTGTTGAACGAGCATGTCAACGACAAATTGCAGAGCTCTCGCAGTTGGAGCGTTTTTAGCGTAGTAAGTGCAAACTAAAATACATTTTCATGTCCATATCAGAGAAAATCCAAGAGAGGTGAGGTCAGATACCTGATGGCTGTCTGTACAAGGCGGCCGACGATATGTTAGCAGCAATTAGAAAAACAATTGAAGTAACGTTACTCTCATACAACTAACGATTATCCGTCCCATTTACGCAAACAAACTTCAATCACTACGAAAAACTTACGCACTCATAGACGAAGCTAGTTTGAGATTGGCCGCATCAAGGTCACGAGGCAGTGTCAACATATCTAATGAACGCAACAATCAGCAGTAAACGCTAGCAGCTCGCCTCGATCGCTATGATAAGTTACTCGTGTCACTTTTTCGTCTTTCTTTGCGTTTCCTGCACCACTTTACTACACAAGAAGTATTTTTTTTCGTTCCTTTAGATTTCGCCGATGTTTACAAAATATATATCGACGCTTCTATCAAATATAATATCGAATGCTTTTATCGACGCGTCCTTCCGTCGTGGAGCCACCGCAGACTAGCTCGCGAATAAATCTACTTTTTAAGCACCGCTTGGATCTACTTTGCGTGGTGTCAGTTTTTGAACGCAATGCTGCTTCCATATTTTTCTAATTCAATGGTTAGCAGGATTCTTTAGATTTTTGCCCATTTCCTTGGCTAGCTTCTATGGTCTGCGCGGGGAGAAAAAGCTAGTACATTCTACGTTACTTTTTTTATCTCAGACTATTTTTGGGATTAAAAATGAAAAAAAAAAATATTTTTCGATATGCTAGTTTTTTAATCATACTTGGCCTGAGCAGCCAGAGGACTTGAAGGTTTTTTTATTATAAAAAAAAAATATTGTCTGTAAAGTCGGTTTACACACGATAATTTTACGTAATAACGGTAAGAGATAGATGTGTGATAGATACTGCTACTGCTGCTACTTGCTGATGATGCAGAACGTGACATTTTTCCTGCATCATTCATCATTTCATTTTCGAGTAGGTGTCACGGTCAATCGACCATGCACACCCTGGTGTCAGAGTTCTTCGGAACCGCCTCTCGGTCTCTGACGTGGTTCCTTTAACGACTACCAGATTGCAGACGGGACCACCGGCTTAACGTGCCTTCCGAAGCACGGAATCAACTTTATTATCAGACAATCAGGTGATTTAAGCCTGCAATGTCCTAACCAAACTGGAAACAACTAAACAAATTATGCTTCCGGTGGGAATCGAACCAACGACCTCCGGGTCAACAGGCAAACGCCTTAACCACTGGACCACGGAGGCTGTTTTTTTCGTGCGTGCAGCTGGTATTCATCAATTTATTAGATCTTATCACGTCAAATTAAATCATATTTTTCGGAAAATAAAAAAAAAATATTCTCGGGTCTACAGGATTCTCTTCTAATGTTTATATCTCACGTTAATTTTATATAGAATAACTTATTTTATTTACATTCATTTGTGGCCTTTCGGTCTTATAACTTTCATCATCATCATCATCATCATCAGGTCGTTTTGGTCTCCACTGCAGAAGCATGACCCTCTCTGTACTACCGAAACCATACTTGGCCAGAGCAGACAGAGGGTTTGGCCTACACTCTCCCCTCTGGCCAGTAGGTTTGGAGAGGTCTCATTGATGTTTATGAGCTTTGTTTAGCTTGTATTTCCTAAGTCGCCTCTTACGACATCCATGGGAAGACTAGGAGTGGTCCTATTCTACTCTGCCGGAAACCACACGGCTATAACTTTAGGCTCTGACAATCCCGTAAGGGATAAAGACATGATAATATATATCATCATCATCAGGTCCTTTTTAGTCTCCACTACAGGAGCACGACCCTCTCTGTACTACTAGAGCCATACTTGGCCGGAATCCTTACTATCCTTATCCTTACTAATATTATAAATGCGAAAGTGAGTTTGTTTGCTTGTTTTTTTGTTTGTTACGCTTTTAAGCCGTAACTACTGAACCGATCATCATGAAATTTTGCATACAAGTTTTTTGGAGTACGGAGAAGGACATAGGCTACCTTTTATCCCGGGAAAAAGTACTATTCTTGAGGGATCGACATTGACGCGGGCGGAGCCGCGGGCAAAAGCTAGTAATAAATATGTATGTATGTATGTATATATTTTTATCTTTATCTTATCTTTTATCTTTTATGTAATACCACTTTTCCCAAACGTGACAATCAATGTAACCTATTTCCAGGAAGAAAAGCTAACAGCCCTCTTACTTCACTAAACCATATCACCATAATCGAACGAGCCCCATATTTCTCCAGAAACGACATTTTTACTCCCACAAAAGCAGCCTTTTACCAACCGCTGACCTTCGGATGAACCCGCATCTTAGGATGTATACGTCCATTACGTAGAGTTAGAAGATTTATATGTATTTTATGTAATACTAGCTTTCGAACGTGGCTCTGCCCTCCCTCGAAAACAGCAACTTTTTCCCAGGATAAAATGTACCTACCTTTCCTTAGTTTCGTGTTCTTCTCCGTACCTCAGACAACGGGTATGCAAAATTTCATGACGATCGATTTAGTAGATAGATAGGACTAGCTGTTCCCTGCTACTTTATCCTCAGCCTTTGTTAGACACTGATAATTAAACTTCGCAAAAACACTGATAATTTTGTACATAAGGTAATAGTGGCAGGAACCTCCTTTAAGACTTTTATATAGTCTGTGTTAGGAGACTCCGCTCTTCCTTAACTAAAGGTACGTTATCTAAACTTAAATAAACAGAATTAACAAAAGTTATAAATTCTTAATTTTCGTATACATATACTGTACTAGATATGTATTATTAAAAAGATAAGTAAAAAAAAACATAAAGCAAGCAATTGAAGAATCAATTTAGTAGCTTTTTGAGTTTATTCATTACTGCATTGTAGCCCACCCGGCTTCGCTAGGGTAGATATAGGTCTCAGGTCACGTGTCCGTCTTACGAAATTTCGATCAGGCCACGTGTTCTGACGCGAGTTTATCATTTTTTACCCATCCCAAAAAGTGCACAACGCCATTATAAAAGAATTCACTTCAAAAATAACACTGATATAGTTAGGTATCCTAACCAAATTAAGAAGCACTTATTTTACAATTGCAAAAAACATAGTATCACGTCTTTTTCTCTTGCGGGGTAGACAGAGCCGGTCTCTAAGACCTTATGGCCACATTTGACATGTTCTAGGGCGTGCAGATGAAAAACGGAATCAAAATAGGTGTGTAGGCATTAACTTTAAAAACCCAAATAAAATTACCTATCTGTGTTCTGCTTCCGTTCCCCCCTATATATCTACTCCCTTTTCGCCGAGACGGCCTGTGATTGGCCGAAAATACCAGTCGAAAAAATATGGCGATCGAGTCTTGTTGAGCGCGTCCCTTGCACTAATATAATTTCTAAAAATAACGACTCCTAAGGGCTTCGCTGGCCGAAAACAACCCTAAATCTCATCGCGCGTGTGTGATGGTGTACCACCAGTGTAAGCAGTAAGAAAATAATAAAGTTCAAACACAAGGATCGTGAGCCGGCCGGCACGAGGCCCCGTCGAAGGCGATTCCTTCATCAACTCCTGTTCAAGATTGAATCCAGGTTAGTGTTTACTGAATTTTTCCTTGCTGTGATTCTGGGGTTGATCGGAGAATGCAGTGACCCTTCCAGAAAGTCGCAACATTAATTTATGGTGCCTCCTGTGAGAACAATTCCTCACGTACTTATTTCAAATTTACCCACTTAATTTCAATATTTTCAATTAAAGTTATTTCCAAATATGGATAACTCATTTATTCATAAATAGACTTATTATAGATTCAAATTAACTAGGTACTTACCCACCTAGCATTTGTCTATTTGTCTAACAATCTCGGATCAAACAGGGAATTCCATACCTGTGCCATACCATAGTAAATACCTATTGCTTACGAGTACATACTTCTTATCTCGTTAATTCCCTTGTAATAATCCCTTAATCGTTCGATTTGTATGCCATAAGGTACTATCTTGTTACTCAGGCTTTCGAACTATTTTGGATAGCCTATGTACTTACCTAGGGTCAATTAATAGCAGTGAGGTGTGTATTTATGATTATAAGTAATAGTCCGTAGTTTTAAAACCTACGTGTTTGGTGAATATCTGTTCCATTACTCAGTTTCCATTTAAACTTTTGCTACGTACCTACATTACTCGTACTTTTCACAATTAGTGCCTACCAAAACATGGCGGAAGGAGAATTAATGTCTACCATTGGAAAACGTGAATATGAGTTTAAAAATATGCAAATACTTTATGACTTAGCAAAAATTACGAAAGAAAATAAAACTAAATTAGCATCCTTTTGAGCTAGGTATAAAAGAATTGATAAAATTCGTGATAATTTCTTGGAATGCAACGATCGTGTAAACCAGTTGCAACTTAAACTAAATCCTCAATTTGTTATCGATAATAATGCTTTGTTGTCATTTGACGAGTAATACTATTTCGTCATTGAGTTTGCCGATTCTCTCGACGTAAATGCCATCGGTGCGAGTTCGCGCTCGGAACTGTGTCAAGGTCATGCGCATTCCAGCTCGCAAGTGAAACTACCTAAATTGCAAAAAGCTAAGTTTGATGGTAATATAGAGAACTGGCAGATGTTTAAAGACAGTTATACGTCGCTTGTGCATAATAATGTTTCGTTGTCGGACACAGAGAAATTTTACTATTTGTTGTCATGTCTGTCTGGGTATGCCCTGACACTAGCTAAGGGTGTTCCTATAACATCAGCTAATTATTCTGTTGTTTATGCAGCGTTGCTAGACAGGTATGATAATAAACGTATTTTAGCCACCGCTTATTTAGAAAAAATAATAAAATTAAATCCGAACCAACGGCCATCATTATCAAACTTATCACAATTAACCAACACACTTTATGAATGTGTTAGTGCCTTGCGCGGGTTAAATATTGATGATTTAAGTGAATTTCTTTTATTTTACATAGCATCTCGGCCTCTTGATACAGAAACTAGGAAAATGTTTGAATTACAAAATACCGAAGAAATTCCTAAATGTAATAACTTGGTTGTTTATTTACAGAAGTATTTAAAGGTATTAGAGGTTAGTCAACCTGGTAATTTACAGTCATTCAATTCTACAAATAAACAACACCGCAATAATACAAAGAAAGATAACTTTTCTCGGCAATCAAATTCTTCCTTAATTGCTTCTACGAACTCAAATAATAATAAACCTAATCAGGCTGTCTGTGTGTATTGTCATGAAAATCATTCAATATATCGCTGTGGTAAATAACATTCTATGAATATAGGACAGCGACAACAATTAGTTAAAGAGTTACAATTATGTCAAAACTGCTTAAGGCCCGGTCACACTAGTGCAGACTGCAAGTCTAAGTCCATGTGTTTCATTTGTAACTCAAAACATTACACATTATTACATGAAGAACATAAAAGTTTATTATCTAATACCATTGACCTAAAGGCTTCTGAGAATTCCAATATGAGCACTTCCCTAACTTGTGCAACTCAGCCAAACATGTCAAAGACACCTATGAGTACCAAAATTATTGGTTCAGCAGTGGTTCGGTTGAGAAGAGTGGATGGTTCATTGCAGTATGCTCGTATAATCATAGATAGTGGCTCGATGGACTCTTTCATTACAAGTAGCTGTGTGCGACAGTTAGGTTTACATATAAAAAAGTGTAATTTAAATGTAACTGGTCTCGGTCAAAATTATGTTTGTAATATTAAAGGTTATACGTTTGGCTCTATTGTGCCTAGGTCAAATGACTCGCCCCAATTCGATATACCATTAGTGGTTTTGCCTAAAATCACTTCAATGATTCCTTCAACTTCGTTACCGTCGGTTGTCAAGGAAAAGTTTAAACATCTGGATCTCGCCGACCAAGATTTTGATAAATCGGGTCCGATCGATCTGTTGTTAGGAGTAGACTGTTTTGACCAGATATATACTGGTTCACGTTATAGCCCAGGTCCTGGTTTTCCATGTGCACTGTCTAGTGTATTCGGCTGGGTGATAAGTGGTCAGTTTCTTCAAAACGTGGTGGCTCAAACTCCAGCCACACCCGTTACGTCACTCATCGCGTCTTCTTGTGCGCTCGATGAGATCGTTCAACGGTTTTGGGAATCCGAAGAACCGCCGAAATGTAAAATTTCCGGTCCTGAGGATGAAATATGTGAACAAAAATATAAAAATGGCACATATCGTACCTCCGACGGTCGTTATGTTGTACCAATTATGCTTAAAGATGATACTCCAGCCTTAGGAGAATCATATCATCAGGCTCTTAACCGTTTTCTCAACTTGGAAAAGCGTTTTGCCAGCCAGACTGAGTTGAAAACGGAATATAAGGAATTTATGCAGCAGTACGAAGATCTGGGACATATGCAGCCTGCTGAATCTTTGTCTACTGACCGTTATATTATTTCTCACCATTGTGTAATACGACCCGATAGTACAACGACACGTTTACGAGTAGTCTTCGATGCCAGTAGTCGGACCTCGAATAATCTGTCACTCAATAATATTGTTCATGTGGGTCCTAAGCTGCAAGTGGATATTGTCGATTTAGTGACAAAATTTAGACTTCACAAAATAGTTTTTACTGCCGACATCCGTCGTATGTATCGGCAAATATTGATAAGACCCGAGGAAAGGCATTATCAACACGTGCTTTGGCGTAATGATCCAACTGAGATCTTAAAGGAGTACGAACTTAAGACAGTCACGTACGGGGTTAGTAGTTCACCTTATTTAGCCATTCGAACACTTCATCAACTTGTTGAAGATCATGGTTCTGAGTACTCAAGTCGTGTAGCTCAGGTTATCACCCAGGAGACATTTATGGACGATATCACAACTGGCGGCTCTTCCCTTGAAGAGGCGATCAAGCTGAAGGCCGATATCACATCTTTGTTGGCCAAGGCTCACTTTGAACTACGTAAATGGACTACCAACGATCCTCGTCTTCTTAAGGATGTTCCTCCTGAATTTTGTCAAAGTTCCAAATCCTTCGATGAATCGGGAAATGAGTTTGTCAAAATATTAGGGATACGATGGAATCCCATTAATGATTCTTTTTCATATGCCTTTTCAGACTCGTTCGAAGTCAAATTTACTAAAAGATCCATACTCTCTTTAGTAGCCCGCATTTTCGATCCACTCGGTTGGATATGCCCAGTAGTCTTTGCAGCAAAATCGCTGTTGCAAGAAATATGGCGGTTAAATTTATCGTGGGATGAGACTATTCCAAAATATTTAACTAAACAATGGCATTTAATAGCGGCCAATTTGTCTGATTTACAAAAAATTTCTCTTCCGCGGTTAGTTATACCTTCCAATCCGATGGAAGTACACTTGGTAGGTTTCTGTGATGGTTCTCTGAAAGGCTATGGTTGTTGTGTGTATATTTGTGTGTTTACTAATGAGCCCAGAATTTCTACTGCGACTAGTTTACTGATTGGAAAATCTAGAGTAGCTCCATTAAAACCTACCACGGTAAATAGACTCGAGCTAAGCGCAGCGGTACTTCTGGCAAAAGTTCTATCGCACATGTATAATTTGCTTAAAGACCATATAACTATTAATTCTATTCGAGCTTATTCAGACAGCAGCACTACCTTGTCATGGCTTAATACCGCCCCTCATTTGTTAAAAATGTATGTAGCCAATCGTGTCATTCAATCAACTGATTTGATTAGTCCCGATTATTGGCATTATGTTTCGTCTAAGGATAACCCGGCCGACTGTTGTAGTCGTGGAGTGTCCTGTCCAGAGCTTATAGACCATCCTCTGTGGTGGAAAGGTCCTTCTTGGCTACAGGATTTGCCTAGTCAATGGCCTAACAAGCGGGTTCTACTTCCAAAAGAAGACTTACCCGAGCTCAAACCGCTAGAAACTAAAAGTCTTCACGTGATTAATGTGAGAAACCTACTTCTGGCCTTAATTGCCAGACATTCCTCTTTTACAAAAATTCTAAGAATTGTAGCATGGTATATTCGATTTAGTTCAAATTCGAGGGTTGCAAGGCAAAATCGAATTCTTTCATTTCTCAGTAGTCCTGAACTCGAGAAGTCAACCAAAGTGTTAGTTAAATTGAGTCAGTATCATTATATGTCTTCCGAAGTCAGTCGAGTGCGAGATAATGACCCATGTGTAAAATCCATTCAAAAACTTTCACCTTTCCTGGACGATGATGGGATCGTGCGGGTGGGGGAACGCATCGATGAGGCTAATCTGTCACCATCTGCGTTGCACCCTTTTTTGTTACCTAAACAATGTCCAATATCTAAAATTATAATAAAACATTTTCATAAAAAATATTTGCATTGTGGACCTCGAACCTTACAATCTCTTATTCAACGCCAGTTTTGGATAATTGGATTGAGACTTCTGATACGTACCGTGCTGTCGAAGTGTGTTAGATGTTTTATTTCGTGTCCGCGCTCTCGTTGGGTCATGCTTAAGAAAATTACCCAGAGATTTTGGCTCGTATGGCAGCGTGATTATCTTCATACATTACAACAAAAGAACAAATGGTTCGTACATGAACCAAATATTAAAATAGATAGGTGAGATGGGAGACAAATGCCTAATTCAATATTAAGTAAAAAAAAAAAGATGACTTAGTCATAGTTAACGAACCTAATCTTCCGCCGATGTTCTGGAAGTTGGCACGTATTGTACAAGTGCATGCTGGTTCGGATCAAGTAATCAGAGTAGTTACTTTCCGAACTGCTAACGGAAAGACCTTTCGTAGGCCGGTAGTAAAGGTTTGTCCCTTACCAATTAATTAAGATATTTTTCAAAAATTACTAAAACATAAATACACACTATCCAATCCTTAGGCTAGTTAAAACTTATTTATTACTTTATCTTTCGAAAATAATATTTCTAGATATTCTTGCAATAGTGCGTAGCTATTGCTTTTGTTTTATATCTTTCAATTTGCATTCTCTGTGAAACCCTTGTGGATTTCAGGTGGGGGAAAATGTGTAGGCATTAACTTTAAAAACCCAAATAAAATTACCTATCTGTGTTCTGCTTCCGTTTTCCCCTATATATCTACTCCCTTTTCGCCGAGACGGCCTGTGATTGGCCGAAAAAACCAGTCGAAAAAATATGGCGTGCGAGTCTTGTTGAGCGCGTCCCTTGCGCTAATATAATTTCCAAAAATAACGACTCTAAAAGCTTCGCTGGCCGAAAACAACCCTAAATCCTCATCGCGCGTGTGTGATGGTGTACCGCTAGTGTAGGCAGTAAGAAAATAATACAGTTCAAGCCAGGAAGGTTCCCAGCCAGCTGCCACGAGGCCTGTCGCAGGCGAATCCTTCCGAATCCTGTTCAACATTGAATCCAGGTTAGTGTTTTTTCCTTGCTGTGATTCTGGGGTTGATCGGAGAATGCAGTGACCCTTCCAGAAAGTCGCAACAATAGGGATGGGTTGCCAACCGCATCGCTATTTGATTCCGCAGATTTTAGCTCGATCCCTCAATCGGCTTTTACGGTCTGCGCGGGAAGAGAAGCAGCTGGCACATTCTACGTTTTTTCTTTTCTCCCAGACTAGCATGGAATAGACAAAACTGTGTCTTTAAAATTTTGTTAGATACCTACTATAGCACTGATACTAGATCGATTTTTATAAATAAAAAACTACAATATAATTGGTAATTATAAAACAAAAACTCTAGGGACAGACGCAGACTTGTTCCCGCTTTAACATATACACTTACATACTTACATTGGGTTCACAAAGGTTTTTGAATCATGACATAAATTTAAGGGGTTGGACCCAATTTCACGGACGGTGCATTCGGCGCCATATTTGATCGTGCCATTCGTCTTACATATTATATAATTCATCTTACTTCAAATCTTATACAGTAAAAAAGGCGTATATCAAGGAATATTATTAAAATATATATAATTATATATTGTTATAGTGGCAATAGTTGCATATATTCGGTTAAATTTCAAGTCTCTAGCCCTTTGACATGCGGACGGACGGACAGCGGAGGCTTAATATAAAGGCACGTTTTTAGGGTTCCGTAGTAAACAAGGAACCTTTAAAGTTTCGCCATCTGTCCGTCTGTCCGCGGTTTTACTCAGAGACTATAAGTACTATAGAGCTGTAATTTAGAATGGATATGTATATTAATCATGGCAAAAAAGTGCTAAAATAAAATCTTAAAAAAAAATTGATTTGATGATTTAATAACTCTTTCTTCAATTACCACCATCCTAAGTTGGCTCGTTTTTAGTCGTTAAACCATGACACATGAACTCAAATTTCATTTGCAACTACGGAATCCTACATTGCGCGTGGCTAGACAAGCACTTGGCCGGTTTCGTCCACTTGGTTACGGAACTCCAAAAAAAATACCTAAGCAAGTTGGACCTTCTTTTGAAGGGATTAAAGATACACACGTATTTTGTCAAAGTTTTGCCCCTCTCAGAATGGTATTTTTCTGCTCGCGAAGATATTTTCAAACTTTGCCTATAATTTATAACTTAGCTGAAGTTTCGTAAGTTTCTAACGTGTAAATGTTCGGGGCAAGTAAATTTGAGTTTTATGACTTTAAGTTTAGGTTTAAACTCAATCACTTAATACAGTTTAATCGCTTTTATTACATTATTTTTACACCTAATATTTTTAAAAAACTTTACATTTTTCATGTTCGCAGGTAGACTAAGTTGACATTTGTCTATGGTGTTATAAGTATGGAAAACTACAGCCTACAATATTTATTGATAACGTTCCGGATGTTGAGTTCATGATTCCTGTAGGTTTTGATTCCGAAGAAACACGAAAATTTGCGGCATAACCAGGTGTATCATTTGATTGCGTAGGCTTAGAAGTTTGATGTTTTTACAGCTCCAAGGGACAGTACACCTGAGTAATTGATATGAATTTCAGCTTGATAACTCTACGCGTTCCTGAGAAAAAGGGTCTTGACAGACCGATAGACAGACAGACAGACAGACGGACAACCGAGTGATTCTGTTTTTTAGGGTTCCGTACCAAAAGGGTAAAAACGGAACCCTATTAATATCGCTCCGCTGTCCGTCTGTCTGTCTGTCTGTCTGTCCGTCTGTCACCAGGCTGTATCTCATGAACCGTGATAGTTAGACAGTTGAAATTTTTACAGATGATGTTTTTCTGTTGCCGCTATAACAATTAATACAAAAAAATAGAATAAAATAAATATTTAAGGGGCTCCCATACAACAAACGTGATTTTTTGCTTGTTTTTGCTCTTTATTAATAACGGCAACAGGTAAACACTTGAAATATTCACGGAATATTTAAGTATACAATTACTTTAAAAATAAATAATATAATAAAAATAAAAATAATATTAAAGGGATACATACAACAGACATATGTTTTTGCCGTTTTTATAGAAAACGGTACGGAACCCTTCGTGCGCGAGTCAGACTCGCACTTGGCCGGTTTTTTCTTTTGAGGTACGGAACCCTAAAAACAGGCATTAATAAATAATGTCACATTGACAGCCAATATTTTCCCGCCCATACTAACCCTTTACATAGATTTGGCACTACCATTGTTGTCGCAGACAATACAGTGAGTGATGAAAGACTTGCTTGTATATACCATGTTCGTGATTTATTTTCACCACTGAAATAACTACAGGAATGCCTAGTATTATCAATTTATTTTATTGGTTACGTATTTTCATATGCGATCTCCGCAGTGGTTATTACGCCAGCCTGCGACACAAGGGTGCCCGGGTTCGATCCCCGGTCAGGTCATGTTAGAAAACGATCTTTTTCTGATTGACCTAGGTCTTGGTTTATCTATATAAGTATCTATTATAAAATATAGTATCGTTGAGTTAGTATCATACGACACAAGTTCACAACTTACTGTGGGGCTAGCTCAATTTGTGTGATATGTACCTATATATTTATTTATATTATCAATGATCTTAAATTAGTAAATATTTAAAATACAGGATGGAACCCTAAAAGTGCACTACAATAATTATTAGGAACTCTTTTAAAATTTAACATATATATACAAAATTGAATTACAAATAGAAAGACATGCATGATAAAAGATTGAAAAATTAATATATCAGTATTCTTCGTCATTCCTGGAACTGCCATTCGGGGAAGAGCCACGTTACCGGCAAAATTCATTTTTGCTAGTAGCATGAATGGGCCGGCTCGTCCGGGGAATTACCACACTCTCACAGAAAATCGTCGTTTGAGTAGAAGCTTTCGGTGAGTAAAAAAGCCGGACGCCCATCATTCCCCCCATTTCTTCCCCCCATGTCCTAAGTCTTTGAAAATCCTTCCCTAAGTCTTTGAAAGGCCGGCAATGCTCCTGTCACACTCTGGTGTTGCAGTTGTTCATTGGCAGCGCTAATCGCTTACCATCACTTACTTACATACACTTGCTCGTTTGCCGTCCTATTTAAAAAAAAACCATCATCGTCTTCATCCTCATCATCAGTTTAGCCGCAAGAAGCCCACTGCAGGCCTATCCTCGTGTTGCGTAAAAATAATTATAAAGTTTTACACTATCATAAAATGGGTTTCATTTGAGAGTAGTTAAACTAATTACCAAGGAAGAACCAAAATGCAGGACATAGGCTTCCTTTTATCCCGTAGAACCGATGGCCGATGGGGCAGAAGGGTTCTTGAATAGAGACCACGTATCGGCAAGCGCAGCGTCAGACATCCACCGACCAGATGGTCGGATGACCTGACTAAGGTCGCAGGAAGACGCTGGATGCAGGCCGCTTCCAACCGGTCGTATTGGAAATCCTTGGGGGAGGCCTATGTCCAGCAGTGGACTTCTTGCGGCTGATATGATGAACCAAAATGCCGCTGCTATTACGAAATCCCCAGAAAATTGTGAGAATAACCGGAGGCGTTTATACCTCCAAAGCGGAACTGGAGAGATGTAGAAATTGGCTTAAAATTCAAGTGGATTTAGTGCACTGGCGTATGCAAATTCACCAGCCATACTCCACCGCTATATGTATTCAAGTGACTACAACATGGGGTTCTTTAAAAAAGGCGTGAAAAGATTTCTTCAGGGTTGGCAACGCGCGAGTGGCACCCCTGGTGTTGCAGGCGTCCATAGGCTACGGTAACCGCTTTCCATTAGGTAGGCCGTATGCCTGTTTGCCTACTAAGTAGGATAAAAAGAAATCGGGGGCAGCAAAATATGGTGTGGTATATGTCCCTACACTCTTATTACATAAAGAAATAAAATACGGTGAAAAAATTTCGACCGGGCGGGATTTGAACCTGCGACCTTCAGTCTATGTACGACTTACGCTCTTCCAACTAAGCCACCGCCTGTTCTAACCTCGGCGCCAAAATTCTCCACCGTATTCTATTTTTTAATTTAATAAGAGTATAGCATTGTGAATGCAAAATAAAAACACTTAAAAATATGATCCCTACAATTTAAAATCTGTTGTTGGAGGGGTTGGTTTTATCTTCCCTCGACGATACTAATAATAATAGGTTTCCAACCTAGAAAACGATTTCTTCTTTTCTATGCTATTTATGATGTAAGTAGTTCACTTCCAAAAATAAATGCTCAAAGAATCATTTTCCAGTTCTCTACGTTTTTTTCCATTCCGTTTTCAGAATATTTCTTCTTCATTCGAAGAAGGATATATGTTCCATTCCTCTCTTCCTTTTCAAATATAGCCGCAGTTTAAAATCAGTAGTAGATATAGTAGGTTACTAATCCGCGCAAGTATATAAAATTGACTGCGAGCGTGGTTTATCATACATTGGGCAAAAGCATTCGTATTAAAGAACATATTGCTGATATGAAGAATAGACGCTCAACCAAGTCTGCATTCTGTGCACATGCTCTGGACAAACCGAAACACTATATGCGTTATGATAATCCTTACAAAAGAAAGCAGATACATTCCAAGAATGATTATTGACGCTATTGAAATTAATAAACATCTTAATTTCAATAGAGAGGATGGTTGGCAGTTACCACCAGCGTGGAATCCTGTCATCAAATTTAATAAAATCTCAAGCTAATCATAAGACTACAAGACCTTCAGACATCGTGAGCCAATACTCCGTACATCCGGAACGTTATCAATAAATATTGTAGGTAGTTTTGCACAGTTCTTATAACACAAAAAACAAATGTCAACTTATTCTACCTGCGAAGCTGAAAACTGTAAAGTTTTCGAAACGTTAGGTGTTAAAATCCTTACTAATTATAAATGCGAAAGTGAGTTAGTTTGTTTATTTGTTTGTTTGTTTGTTTGTTTGTTTATTTGTTTGTTTGTTCTTTGTTTGTTACGCTTTCACGCCGTAACTACTGAATGGATCATCATGAAATTTTACATCCAAGTTCTCTGGAGTATGAAGAAGGACATAGGCTACCTTTTATCCCGGGAAAATACACTATTCCCGAGGGATCGACATTGACGCGGGCGGAGCCGCGGGCGAAAGCTAGTAATGTAATAAATGTGATAAAACCGTATTATATGATTTAATTTAAATGTGTTACAATCGCAAATATATTGTACAATTGAGATACTGAGAGGAATGGAAGACTTCACTCTCGATTGTTCTCAAGAGAGATTCAAATAGTTGCCGCTTTAACGAAATCCTTCGAAAATTACGGAAGCGTATACGGCCCCGAAGCGGATATGTGAATTGTAGAAATTGGCAAACGAAATTCTGTGAGACAGTTCAATAAGTACATAGAATATTTTTGAAAATAGTTTTACCAAAACTTTTCATGATGGCTGAATTGCCACAAAGGATCTATGCGCCATCGGGGTTGACGCTTAGGACATGAGTTCGCTCATCATCATCATTTCGTGTAGGTGACACGGTCAATCGACCCTGGTGTCAGAGTTCTTCGGAACCGCCTCTCGGCCTCTGATGTGGTTCCCTTAACGACTACCAGATGGCAGTCGGGACCAACAGCTTAGCTCCAAAGCACGAAATCTTTATTATCAGACAATCAGGTGATTCAAGCCTGCAATGTCTTACCCAAACTGGAAACTACTTAACAAAGTATGCTTTCCATGGGAATCGAACCCACGACCCCCAGGTCTGCAGGCAAACCTTAACCACTGGACCAAGGAGGCAGTGAGTTCGCTGTGATATGAGTAAGTCTCGTGAGGTCTACAGGTTACAGAGCCTCTAGTTAGTATAAGTAAGGAAGAGTTCTAGATATTTTTATGCCAGTTGCCATCACCCATCCTAGTGAGGAACGCGCCTTGGCTTGCCTAACATGTGTAAACGCTAATAATGTTCATACCCACATACTGCTCTTAGATATTAAGAGAAGGTCGCATTAGGTACAGCTAGCAGCATTTCGTGAAGCGTTAGCAAAACAAACGTTCGGGGAACGTCGCCAGCATCTGGCACATGGGGTGCTAAGCGCGAAGCTGTATTGTGGGGGATGGTACAAATGATAAAATTTGAGCGCTTTAAATTACCAAAATTGTTTTTCATTTTTTTTGCTTACATCATCACATTTTTGAGTATCCAAGGGATAAAAATGGGATATTAATATTAAACCTCTGATCTTCTTCTTTTTATCGAATCGATGGTCAAATTTCATTTTTCACCCAGTATTGTGCAACTTGTATTGCATTTTCTGTAGACATGTACAGGTCCTCCAGTGTGCAGGTCTCAGGGCACGCTGGGCATGACAGAAGGTGTGTTATGGTCTGGGAAGTTACACCACAGTTGCAGATATTATTTGCAGATTCTGTATCCACCTGACCAGGTTATCTTTGCTACGGCCGACTAGGGTTCTTAGTCGATTCAAGCATTTCTATTCCGGCCAAGGCAGACCATCGCCAGGCGGTAGCTTTTCTGCTGGTTCTAATAGAGATGAAAAGGTGCATCTCTCCAGCCAAAGGTGTAGCCTTTTTTTCGACGGTTCCGATGTAAGAGGAGTGACAACGTCCAGAAAACTACCTCTGCTCTTTAATCTGACTGGGGCAGCAACATCACTATATATAGGGTGTCTGGGATCAGTTGTCGTTTTTGTGCGTTCCACAGAACTTGTTATCTCTCTGCGAATATCAGCTGGGGCTATGCCAGCTAGTGGTAGCTTGTTGACTGGAGTCGGTTTCAGGCATCTTGTAATAAGCCGGCAACTTTAATTAAGAGCTGTATTCACTAACTTTGCATAAGCAGATCGGCCCCAGACCGGACTGGCATATTCACCGGCAGAGAAACAGAGAGCAAGTCCCGTCGTCCGCAGTACCTGTGCAGTTGCACCCCATCTCGTAGTTGAACGAAGTAAGTTATTCCTGGACCTCTGACAACCTCTGATGTCTGTCAATCTGTTACAAAGCTGTCTCTATCGAACTGTTGTTAGAAACTTGATTTGTTACAGAATAATGCTGCTGTAACAACTATTCATTTATTTTGAGTCGGTGCCACGGTCAATCGACCATGCACACCCTGGTGTCAGAGTTCTTCGGAACCGCCTCTCGGCCTCTGACGTAGTTCCTTTAACGACTAGCAGATGGCAGCCGGAACCAAAGGCTTAACGTGCCTTCCGAAGCACGGAATCATCTTTATTATCAGATAATCCGGTGATTCATGCCTGCAATATCCTAACCAAACTGGAAACAACAAAACAAAGTATGCTTCCATCAACAACCATAAAAAAATCTAAAATTTCCCTTAACTTTTATACAAGAATCGTATTAATTGAGAGTTTTTGTAATTAAATATTTAAAGGTTGTGTGGTATCCTTTGATTCCAAGTCGCAATTGGCAGGTTTAACTAAAGCATGGGCTTGATTTACGATGATGACCTCTGTAGCTTCATCATGGCAGGCTGTCACACCGGTGGAACCAGGTTCGATTTCCAGTCGGGTTAGGAAAATTACTTTTTATCTACACCCGACCGGAAATCAACGAATTTCAGATTGACCTGGGTTTATCTATACATGAATTGTTGTAAAATATAGTATTGTTGAGTTATGATTCCATAACAAAAGTCTTGAACTTACTTTGGGGCTAGTTGATTGTTGATTTGTTTGACCCTTTAAAATAAAGAAAAAAAAACATAAAATTCAAATTTAACATGATCCCATACAAAAACGTGTTTATTGAGCGTTTTTTGTAGTCACCTGCATGGTTTTTTTTTAACATGATAGAAGCATAAGAAGCCAAAGACACTGCGCTCGCCAACCTGCCTGCCAAGCGTGGTGAGCATTTCTTAATTTAATTAGAGTATATTAAAATAGCGTTGCAAAATGAAACGCTTATAAAAATACTACTTAATATTTTTTTACAAATACGCTTATTCTCTCACTTTGCACCACACACACGAAAATGTCATTACAACGACGCCATATTACTAGCGCCTCGCGTCGCTTCTAACATAATTTGTGTAATTCCCTTTATTGTATGAAAATATTCCTACATACAAAATGTTTGGTTTATGGCCGCGATTTACATAACTAGAGAAAAGTTACATCACTCCGCGGTCAGGAGTGTCATCCTCAACTTCCTGTCCGGTGGTTTCAAGTATAATAATAAATATAAATATATACATATATACGGACGAATCACACAGATTGAGCTAGCCCCAAAGTAAGTTCGAGACTTGTGTTATGGGATACTAACTCAACGATACTATATTTTATGACAAATACATGTATAGATACACATCCAAGACCCAGACCAATCTGAAAAAGATCATTTTCCATCTTGACCTGGCCGGGGATCGAACCCGGTCACTCCGTGTCGCAGGCTGGCATGTTGACCGCTGCGTCACGGAGCTAGTCAAAGGTATAAAAGCATAGATTTTTTTTTATTTACCTTTAAACTAGCTGTTATCCGCAACTTCATCCGCATTAAGTACCCTTTTCCGCACTATCTACGACTATGAAAAATTTAATGATGATTGGTTCTACAGATAGGACGTGAAAGCGTAGCAAATATAGAAATTCTCTCAAATTTTTGTATATCTATATAACGTGATTTCGAACCCCCTAGCTTAATTGAAATCTCAGAATCAGAATCCCTAATGAAATATAGAACTGCAAGAAAAAAAGCAGAAAAAAAAAATTGGGTTTCTCATACAAAGTATAGCCGTGTGGTATCCGGCAGAGTAGAATAGGACCACTCCAAGTCTTCCCGTGGATGTCGTAGAAGGCGACTTAGGAAATACAAGCTAAACAAAGCTTATAAACATCTGTGACCTCTCCAACTCGTGTGGCCAGCGTGGAGAGTGTAGGCCAAGTCCTCTGGCTGCTTTGGCCAAGTATGGCCCTAGTAGTACAGAGAGGGTCGTGCTCTTGTAGTGGAGACTAAAAAGGACCTGATGATGATGATGATACAAAGTCACCTATCAGCTGGACGAATTTCTATGGAAAGCCAATTTTTTTTTCGGTTTTACCTTTTTTTCTTGGAATTCTGTATTCCATAGGGATTCTGATTCCAAGATTTCAATATAGCTAGGGGGTTCAAAATCACGCTATATATACACGGTGAAATTTTGATCGTTCTGAACCCTTACAGGGATGATTCAGTCCGTTGATATAAACAACTTTTCCTATGGGACCAATGCTGGGAACTCAAAAAAAAATGGGCTGTTCCATACAAAAAATTTCGGCCGCCCGGTCTATTTGTTTGGGAAAGTCAAAAAATAATATGTTTATATCTATACCCCGAAGATAATGAATCATACTTATTTGCCACCACGCCTTGATGAAAAGGTCACCAGAGAGATAAGAAGAAAAAAAACGAAAAATTAAAATAATTTCGAAAGAGCAGTCCATCGATCAATAAATATTCGATAAATCGTTCAATCGGAGCAGCGTTTGGCAATATAAGGTTATTTTGGCTTAAGTTTAATTCGATGAATCGTTCAGTCGACTTCAGGTTAATCGAATATATTACTTTCGAAAAAAATTACGGACCCGAAATTAGGTTCCTCTGTTCTAAAATATCTCTTGAAACATTCTGATTCCAATCGCGTAGAATATCCTTATCCTTACTTATATTATTCTAGCTTTCGCCCGCGGCTCCGCCCGCGTCAATGTCGATCCCTCGGGAATTGTACTTTTTCCCGGGATAAAAGGTAGCCTATGTCCTTCTCCGCACTCCAGAAAACAAACAAACAAACTCACTTTCGCATTTATAATATTAGTAAGGATAAGGGAATGCGCAAGTGAGTTTGTCTGTTACTCTTTCACGCCGTAACTACTGAACCGATCATCATGAAATTTTGTATACAAGTTACTGGATCTCTCTGCGGTACGGAGAGCTCTGGAGTACGGAGAAGGACATAGGCTACCTTTTATCCCGGGAAGAAGTACTATTCCCGAGGGGATCACATTGACGCAGGCGGCGCAGCAGGCGAAAGCTAGTATTCTAATTTATCTAGTATATATTAGTTCCCATAACTTGGAAACTTCTATCGCTGCCTACAAACAACTATTGAGCATGACAGCACATGTTTAACTAAGTTAACAGGATGTTCTTAGCAAGTTTGTTATGACACTCATCATCATTTCGAGTAGGTGTCACGTCAATCGACCATGCACACCCTGGTGTCAGAGTTCTTCGGAACCGCCTCTCGGCCTCTGACGTGGTTCCTTTAACGACTACCAGATGGTAGCCGGGACCACCGGCTTAACGTGCCTTCCAAAGCACGGAATCATCTTTATTATCAGACAATCAGGTGATTCACGCCTGCAATGTCCTAACCAAACTGGAAACAACTAAACAAAGTATGCTTCCGGTGGGAATCGAACCCACGACCCCCGGGTCAACAGGCAAACGCCTTAACCACTGGTCCACGGAGGCTGTTTATGTTATGTAATATATTATGACACTGAAAGCAAACTATTCAATCAATCATCGTCATGTTAGAATTGACTTATTAACACTATAGTTCTTTATAAATATAATAAATGGTACGCTGATTAATATGAAATACCAATACATTATATCAAATCATATAAATTATTCCAGAATACTATTATTTATTTATATTGTTTAAAATGATAATTAATAACAATGATTTTTGACATTGTGAATTATAATTCGCTTAAGTGATCGTTAACAAACTAAAATGTAAACAACCCCACCACAACACTATTTGTATTTAAATGAACGCATTGTAATGGTATGATTCATTCTTGAATTGACAGTTGAAGGCAAATAAACTACGACAATGAAGACTGAGGTTTTATCTCTTTGCCTCATTCACGGCTTTACATGTGTAGGCTGCAGGCAACTGAAGAAATAGTTATTATGTGTAGTTAGTAAATTATTTATTGTCTTTTGCCTAAATATTCTAATTGTTGTATATCTCTTTTGTTTCACTCTTTAATATGGACAAATGATAGTCTGAAATAAAGATATTTTATTTTATCTTACTAGCTAGACTAGCTCCGTGGCGCAGCGGTCAACACGCCTGCCTGCGACACGGAGTGACCGGGTTCGATCCCCGGGCCAGGTCAAGATGGAAAATGATCTTTTTCAGATTGGCCTGGGTCTTGGGTGTTTATCTATATATGTATTTGTTATAAAATATAGTATCGTTGAGTTAGTATCCCATAACACAAGTCTCGAACTTACTTTGGGGCTAGCTCAATCTGTGTGATTTGTCGTATATATTTATTTATTATTATTATTTATATTTATTTATTTATTTTAATGAGATTCCTAAGTAATTTATGGTCTTCTGTCTCGTGTCGATGGACTGAATTTATGTCAAATTTTATTGGCCCAGTATTGGGCCACTCCTATACCTCTCTTGGAGGCGGAGTACAAATCTTCCAAGGTACAGGTTGGGCAGCTAGGACATGTCAAAAGATGTGCCATAGTCTGAGGAGAGAAGCCACACTTGCACTAGTTCTGCGAACTGTCGACTATTCCCCACCTGGACGGACTGTCTTTACAGCGACCTACTTGGGTTCGCAGTCTATTAGCGATTTCCAAGTAAATCACGGCAAATCATGACCAGGGGGTAATTCTTCGCATGGTGGTAAAAAATAAGGCACAATCTATGGTGATTCTAACAGTCATTACAGCCGTAAGTAGTAAAAAGTAATAAGTCTGGACTGGACAAACGTCACTCCCAAAGATACTTCGTCCTGTGTGAGGATATTGCCACGATTGGCAGGCGCTGTTTGATTTTTAGTTGTGGTAGAGCCACGCTACCGACAAACGTAATTTTTGCTTGTAGCATGAATGGGCCGGCTCGTCCGGGGAAGAACCAGACTCTCACAGAAAATCGACGTTTGAGCAAAAGCTTTACCGCTTCTATGCTTCGCGTGGTGAGTGAGAGAGCCGAAGGCCCGTCCTTTCCTCATTTCCTCCCCCGTGTCCTTTCCCCAACTCCTTTAAAGGCCGACAACGCTCCTGTTACTCTCTGGTGTTGCAGTTGTCCATGGACAGCGCTGATCGCTTACCATCAGGTGACTCGCTTGCTCGTTTGCCGACTTAAACAATAAAAACAAAAAAAGTAGAAAGGGGAGAACAGGTATTGGGAAATTTGGCAGGCATTGGCGAGCGCAGTCTCTTTGGCTTCTTGTCCTTGTGACGCTGCTGCCCATAGAAAGTATTTTTAGACTGGGAAAGGATAGGAATTGTTCGATTTAGAAAGGGAATTAAGGTATTGACTTATACTCGGATGAATGGAGGAAAAGCAAGTAGCAGCTCGAGAGGCAGGGCGCGCGTACCCGATTCCATATCTGCAACCATCGGACAGGCAGTTCAGGATGACAGCCCTGATTCTATTCAATCAGACTAGCTCCGTGGCGCAGCGGTCAACACGCCAGCCTGCGACACGGAGTGACCGGGTTCGATCCCCGGCCAGGTCAAGATGGAAAATGATCTTTTTCAGATTGGCCTGGGTCTCGGATGTGTATCTATCTATATATGTATTTGTTATAAAATATTGTATCGTTGAGTTAGTATCCCATAATACAAGTCTCGAACTTACTTTGGGGCTAGCTCAATCTGTGTGATTTGTCCGTATATATTTATTTAATTAATTTATAATATTGCTTCCTTAATGATTTCTTTGTCAGACCAGCAAAACGATTCCATAATATTGTATTGTCATCCGATTAACACATGCATATAAAATTTTAGCTCAATCGGTAACCGGGAAAAGGATGAAATTTAACTCGCAAGATTTGGTTACACACAAACATCGGGACAGGTGAAACTAAATAAAAGCTTGTAAAAAGCTGTAAACTTTTTACGGCTGATATGATGATGATTATTAAGATGAATAGGCTAGTTTCCTAAAAAAATATAATTAGTCCGTCAGTTAGATATTCAAAAAATATTGGACACGTATTTTTTCTTTTGTCGATTAAACAAAAAATTATAAAGATATAGCCCTTTGAAGTTCCGTGTGACGTCATAGTTTGCTACAATTTTTAGCAAACTTTGACGTCACGAGCCCCCACTCCTGAACTTTGACGCGCTTTATCTTTATTATTTATTGTTTATTTGACAAAAGAAAAAATACGTGTCCAATATTTTTTGATTATCTAACTGACGGACTAATTGATATGTTATTATTACGACCCAGGAAACTAGCCTATTACGTATTTATCCTTAAGAGGGCTATATATTAAAATCATTTGAAATGATTAATCACTATCTCGCGCTATGCATTAGCCGAACACAGCTTTAAGCGCCGAAGTTTCAATTGATAGTTTAAAACTTTATTAGGTAGTCAGTAATAATAGGAAAGGGCGGGGTGCGACTATGAGCGAGCTATGGTTATGTAATCTTTGATTAGAATAAAATTGATTTTCAAAAATATCCATACTTGATACTAATAGATCGAGACGCGCGTCCGATGTCCCGATCCGCACTGACGCGCGTCTCGATCCACATTCGCCCTGAGGAAGACCTCCGGATGAGGTCGAAACATGTCGGCCAGTAGCTGACACGTAAGTAACCCGTTGTTACATAATTTAATAATCGTAGGGAGTATTTCAATTCAGTAAATAATCCAGCCACGCCATTTCTGCGACTCCACCCTTACGCTGGTGTAGTGACATAAACAGTAAATTGAATCCCGCCCCGCGGGAATCGATATCATATTTTGCATATAGTTTTGAATGTCCCTTAATAAAGTAGTTTGAATTTCATTTGGAACTCATTTTGTGGGGTTTCATTAAAATATTCGCTTAGATATTGGTTGAATTTACATGTCAATTTACATATTAATATTTAAATCTTCCATGCTGGGTAGAGAGAAGAGAAAAAACGTAGAATGTACTAGCTGTTTCTCTTTTCACGCAGATTGTAAAAGCCGATCGAGGGAATGGGCAATAATCTATGGAATCATCGCCGCTTGCAACCCATCACTATTTTGATTCCGTTTTCTAGCTAAGGCCACGTTTAGCATGGAGTGGGCATTAGTCCACTACATACTAAACGTGGCCTTAGGTCTTATAGGCCTAGGCTCTGTCTACTCCCAAAGGAAAAAGACGTGACAATATGTATTTATGTATGTAATATTAAAATATACACCTCAATAGGCTAGTTTCCTAAAAAAATATAATTAGTCCGTCAGTTGGATATTCGAAAAATATTGGACACGTATTTTTTATTTTGTCGATTAAACAAAAAATGATAAAGATATAGCCCTTTAAAGCTCCGTGTGACGTCATAGTTTGCTACAATTTTTAGCAACCTTTGACGTCACGAGCCCCCTCTCCTGAACTTTAACGCGCTTTATCTTTATAATTTATTGTTTATTTGAAAAAGAAAAAATACGTGTCTAATATTTTTTGATAATCTAACTGACGGACTAATTGTTATGTTATTATTACGATCCAGGAAAGTAGCCTATTTTCATTAGTCAAAATGCCCGCTCAAATCGTACCGACGCAAAAGTGCCCATAACACTTGCAGCATTCCCCCGCTGTATCGCGAGGGATATGCGTTGCATCAGGTATGACTGGGTGCGGTGGTTAGCACCTCTATTTTAAGCGCCTTTTTAGCTGCCGTACAAAGACCTTGGCTTCCGTACACCAAACTCCGCTAACTTCCACAGCGAAGGGGATAAAAGTATATGTAAGCGATGTAAGGGGCGCGTACTTAATGTGTATAATTATATATTATAGTATAAGATTTTTAATACTTCTTATGTTTAATGTTCTGTGTTTTTTCTCGTATAATAAAGATATTACAAACAAACAAACAAACTTCTTTGCGGCGGTCATAGGGAGAAGACACATGTCTACAGTGCGGCACCGTTTACCGTGTATGGAATTAATTTCATCTAGACCTCATCATATATGCTAATAAAAATATATAATCATATCCCAAATGACTTAAAAGATATAAAAAACCCTACCCTATTTAACAAACAACTTAAAAAATTCCTAGTAGATAAATGCTTTTACAGTATATCTGAATTCTTTGATGACAAATTCGGTTAACGTAGGGGCTTTGATTTTTCTACATGATTACGAATTGAATTATTATGAAACTTTGAATTATTATGAAAATTTAAATTATTATGAAACTGAATTATTACGATGTATTTTATTAATTTATTGAATTTATAAGTAAAAAGGCATCTAGTCGCCTCTTATGTTTGCTGTGCCCTTACAGGGCGTCACTTGTACCTTTAAATCATTGATAACACCTGTAATAACTTGTGACTCGCAATAAAATCTGAATCTAAATCTGAATCTGCAGTGGCACGGCACCGCCACTAGTGTTGCCGTACTATCGATTGTTACACTATCGATAGTTGACCTCGAAAATCAGTTAGGACATCGATAGTGCAAAATGTGGTAATACTATTGATGATTTGCAATAGTATCGATAGTATTAATCCATGATAGTCGCTATGCTATCGATACTATTTATACTATCGATAGTCCTATCGCTATTCCCACTATTGCCGCAGTATGCCGTATAGACTATCGATAGTCTATCGATAGTGGCCTATCGATCGGCAACAGTAACCGCCACCGGCAGAAGGCGCGGTGAAGCCCGGGCCGTGCAATGGCGCCGTGTACGGCATACCGCGCCGGCACACAGTAGCAACCATCTTTCTAAAATAACAGTTTTTGTCTTGATATGGACCGCGAAAGATAGAAAACTCCGTCATAGTTAAATAACTGCCTTGGAATAGACATGTTTCCTAAAAACTTGGCCAAGTGCGAGTCGGACTCGCGCACGAAGGGTTTCGTACCGTTATCTATGAAAACGTCAAATAATAATGTCTTTTGTATGGGAGCCCCCCTTTAATATTATTTCTTTTATTTTATTGTTAACTTTTAAAGTGAATATATAATATTCTGTGAATATTTCAAGTGTCTACCTGTTGCCGTTATCTATAACGAGAAAAACAAGCAAAAAAAAACACGTTTGTTAAATTGGAGCCCCCTTAAATATTTATTAAATTCTATTTTTTAGCATTTGTTGTTATAGCGGCAACAGAAATACATCATTTGTAAAAATTTCAACTGTCTTACTATCACCGTTCATGACATACAACATGGTGACAGACGGACAGACAGACAGATAGACAGACAGACGGACAGCGGAGTGAAATCAATAGGGTCCCGTTTTTACCCTTTGGGTACGGAACCCTAAAAATACTTAGTCCAATTAAAATAATTAGTCCATCTTATAGATTATCGAAAAATATTATTTCTTTTTTCAATCAAAGAAAAGATGATAAAGATAAAGCGCATCAAAGTTCAGGAGTGGGGGCTTATGACGCAACGGGCTGGTAAAAGTGTACCGACATGTGACGTCACGCAGAACTTTAACGGATTATATCTTTATTCATTTTACTTTGATTAGAAAACTAAACAATACGTGTCCAATATTTTTCAATAATCTAACAGACGGACTAATTATTATGAAAAGATAGTGACTTATAGTCCTATGTCCCCTATCTGGGGCAGAGGGCGTCCACAAAGACTCTCCATCTCGATCTGTCCTGAGCTATGCGTTTAACTTCACTCCAGGTCTTTCCGATTTTTTTAATTTCGTCGAGAACGGTACGTCGCCAGGTCTGTTTAGGTCGGCCTACTTTACGTTTTCCTTGGGGATTCCACTCCATGGCCTTTTTAGATATGTGCTCAGGGCTTCTTCGGAGAGTGTGGCCGATCCAATTCCATTTGCGGCGTTTTATCTGTTGGTCGATCGGAGTTTCGTGACATAGCTGTCGCAAACGGTCATTCGATATGGTCTCGGGCCAGCGAATGCCGAGAATCTGGCGCAGGCGACGGTTCACAAAAACCTGGAGCTTTTGGGTGAGTTCCTTTGTAACTTTCCAAGTTTCACAGCCATATAGGAGCACTGATTTAACGTTGGACCCGAATATTTTGAGCTTAACTCTTCGGGTTAACTTCCGCGACATCCATATAGGGCGCAACTGCGCAAATGTTGCTCTGGCTTTGGTAATTCTGGAAGCGATGTCCTCTTCCGTTCCTCCAAATTCAGAAACAACACTCCCGAGATAAGTAAACGTTGAGACACGTTCCACGGGCTCTGTGCCAATCATAAACGGCGTTAAGTTCTCCACCCCATCACGCATTTCCTGGGTCTTCTTGGTGTTTATTTTTAGCCCTATCTTTGCCGCCTCCAATCTCAGATCGTTAAGCTTGGCCTGCATATCTGCGCGTTTATGGCTCAGTAGGCAGATGTCATCGGCGTAGTCCAAGTCTTCCAAAACATCGGAGACTCCCCACTCAATGCCGCGCCGGCCATTGTCGTAGATGCGAAGCATAATCCCATCTAGAGCGATCAGGAACAAAAGAGGCGACAGGAGACAACCCTGCCGAACTCCGGCATGTACGGGGATGTCTTCGGAAATTAGGCCATCATGTGTGACTTTACAGGAGTAACTCTTGTAGATGGCTTTAAGGAGCTGGACAATTTTCGGCGGAACGCCAATGGAGAGCAAACGAGACCACAAAGTAGACCACATCAACGTATCAAAAGCTTTTTCGAAGTCAACAAAAGTAAGATATATCTCCCTTTGCCATTCTGATGCCTGTTCAAGTATGATACGAAGAGTGTTGATTTGGTCAGTACAAGATCGATCAGGCCGGAATCCAGCCTGCTCTTTACGCAAATGAGGTTCTACGGCCTTTGTTAACCTGTCCAGAATTATTTTGGTGAACACCTTAGACGGGATCGAGAGCAATGTGATACCTCTCCAATTGCTGCATTGACTCAAGTCACCTTTTTTGGGCACTGTGATTAGAAGACCCTTACACCGATGAAAAGATAGTAATGTAAGATATAAAAAGCGGGATAAAGTAAAGGAAGAAATAGAAGAAGAAGTAATGTAAGATATTTGATATATTAACAGAAATATTACAAATAAAATTAAATATTTACTAGTTACAAAACTAAAAATTAATTAAATCTAAAATAAAAACCTACCTATAATAAAACCTAACTATAAATAAAAACCTACCTATAAATAAAAACCTACCTATAAATAAAAAATGTCACGCAGGTGCCCTGCGGTAATGTGCCCAGAAGACTGGCAGCATTGCCCCGTTGAATAGCAATGCTTATTCGTTGAGCAAGATAGTTACCAGCCCTCTGGTCATTCGACACCTCGACCAGCCTTTTGCTCACAAACTTGAAAAGATTGTGAGCTGATGAACCCCACGGAAAAAAGTATTTTTTGAAAAGTATTTTTCGACTAGCTCCGTGGCGCAGCGGTCAACACGCCAGCCTGCGATACGGAGTGACCGGGTTCGATCCCCGGCTAGGTCAAGATGGAAAATGATCTTTTTCAGATTGGCCTGGGTTATGGATGTGTATCTATTTAAGTATTTATTATAAAATATAGTATCGTTGAGTTAGTATCCCATAACACAAGTCTCGAACTTACTTTGGGGCTAGCTCAATCTGTGTGATTTGTCCGTATATATTTATTTATTTATTTTTATTTTTTATTTTATATAAGTATTTTTTTAGATACCATGCTCATTAGCTAAGGTAAATAACTTGTTTGTTATTGCTCCAGGGTGGATCAGTCTTCGACGGACGGCGGTCAGAAGACTAGCCGGCTGAACGGCTTCCTCAGTCTGAAGACACCACTCATCAGCACTAAGACTTTGGGGTAAGTACACATGAATTTAAAAAAAATTGTGCTCCAAGATCTTATCTATAATCATATTGATGGCTAATTTTGGCTAACGTGGCTATATTGTATTCTTTAACAAGACAAAGAGAATTTTTATAGATAGATAGATAAAAACTTTATTTGCATCAACTGAGACACCTACAAACATACAGGGAGGTATTGAAAGATACACAACTAGGACTTATACATAAATAAACTGTCACGATTGATACATCAAATCAAAAAATGTGTCGCAGTGATACAAAAAGGTAACAACTCTGTGATACATTTGCTTAAGAAGCAAAACACTGATTTTCAGTCATTACCCGGTAAGTAAGAGAACGTGAGTCCGTCAATACAAGTGAACATACTATAAGATAATAATTATGGAAAAAACAGCCTCCGTGGTCCAGTGGTTAAGGCGTTTGCCTGTTGACCCGGGGGTCGTGGGTTCGATTCCCACCGGAAGCACACTTTGTTTAGTTGTTTCCAGTTTGGTTAGGACATTGCAGGCTTGAATCACCTGATTGTCTGATAATAAAGATGATTCCGTGCTTCGGAAGGTACGTTAAGCCGGTGGTCCCGGCTGCCATCTGGTAGTCGTTAAAGGAACCACGTCAGAGGCCGAGAGGCGGTTCCGAAGAACTCTGACACCAGGGTGTGCATGGTCGATTGACCGTGACACCTACTCGAAATGATGATGATGGAAAAAATAAAGGCATAAAGGCGAAAAATATGTTACAACATTGATATAATATAAGATATAAACAACACAAGGACGAGCACAAGTAAAATTAAAAGTAAAAGTGTAATTTTGGACCCTTGAAGGAGTTATTCAGCCTGTTAAAATGAACAACCTTTCCTACGGGAACAAACTGGAAACTATTTTTTTAATTTCCATACAATTTTATAAATTCACCGGCGGGCAGCTGGACATATTTGTTTTTGAGTTCTCAGCATTGGTCCTATAGGAAAAGTTGTTCCTATCGGCGATTCTTATTTGTTTTATATTCGAATCACATTCTTCAGAATCCAAAGCGATCATAAATTTACCGTGTATGCAACCGATGCTTAAAATGTCGGAAATGAAGAAAGTAAGAAATCGCGTCTATCATACTTACCGGAATCGTAGTTTTTCGTAGCAGTTATTTGTATCGTAGCATTGCTACGTCTTTGCGGTTCGTAGCAGTTTCGTAGATAGCTCTTAGCTTCGTAGCGTACACGAGCGTTGTAGTCGCTGCGTACACTTTTTTAGCTTACGTACGATGTCATCGACGTATAGTGTGATGTGCCGAAAAGAAATTCTCCGTTATAAAAAAATGTTTTTTTCATAATTTGCGGAGATATGCCAATTATTATTGTGAATTTGTCAATAACACTCGCACATTATAGAAAGAAATATTAACTCCAATATAAAATTCTGACCCGTTCTCATTCTCGAAAATTTCGAGAACGGTACCTTACTAAAGGCTCCCACACACAATGCCGGTGGCCTGGCCACCGGGCATGCCGCCGGGCAAGCCGCTGTGCGCCGGGCACCGCGCGGCGGCCATTATGTGCCATATAAATATATACTATAAGGCACAGTCGCGAGCCGCGCAGCGAAAACCCGTCGGCTGTGCCACCGGCATTGTGTGTAGGAGAGCCTTTATAGTGACAATATATTTGCGATCACAACAATAATTTTCCAATTTGAATAAGTAGTTCCCGAGATTAGCGCGTTCAAACAAACAAACAAACTCTTCAGCTTTATAATATTAGTATAGATTGACTATAAAGCTTAATAAAAGAGAAAATTTCTCGTTTATTAATTAACAATTTATCGCTTAAATCTCAGCCATTTTATTTATTATTAGCAAAAATGACTTTTTTCGATAAATCATAAAGTTATTGGAACACTAGCTGTTGCCCGCGGCGCCGCCCGCGTTAGTGTCGATCTCTCGGGAACAGTAGAATTTCCCGGAATCAAACATACCCTATGTCCTTCCTCGGGCCTCACACCTCCATACCAAATTTCATCCAAATCAGTTCAATGGTTTCAAGCGTAAAAAAACGACAGACAGAGTTACTTTCGCATTTATAATATTAGTATTAGTATGGAAGTATGGATATTATTTATACTTCTAAGTACAGAAATGAGAAAATTTCCATAAAACCTTTACCCTCCCATTTTACCCCTTTAGGAGTGAATTTTGTCCATTTCACCCACATTAATTGTAATCGATAACTTACATACCTATTTATTTTCATACTTCATAGTCCAGAAATGAGAAAATTTCCAAACAAACTCCCTTCTGGGGGATTTTTTTCCAGTTGACCTACACAGATCTTTTTCAATTGTAATCGTGAATTTATTTACCTATTTTCATACTTCTAAGTCTAGAAATAAGTAAATTCCTATACAATCTTTACCCCGCTATTTTACCCTTTCAGGGGAAAATATCGTCCATTTTACCTACACAGATATATTTTCATACGTCTAAGTCCAAAAATGAGAAAATTTCCATACAGTGTTTATACCACCCACCCACCCCCATTTTACGCCTTAAGGGGGGAATTTTGCAAATTTCATCTACCTACACACATCTTTTTTAATTTTAATCGAGAACTTATATACCTACTTTCATACTTCTAAGTCCAGAAATGAGAAAATTCCATATAAATTTTACCCCTTTAGAAGTTAATTTCTTAATATCCTTTCTAAGCGCTCACTCACATCATTAAAAGAACCCCTGTACCAAATTTCAAGTTTCTAGGCGCAGCAGTTTCGGTTGGTTTGCCGTTTGCCCGCGGCTACGCCGCCGCCGTTAGTGTCCATCCCTCAGGAACAGTTTGGACCCTTAAAGGGGTGACATCAATACGAACAACTTTTTCTATGTGACCAATGCTGGGAACTCAAAAAAAATCCGTCATTTCCATAAAAAAGAGTTCCGCCGCCCGGCCAGTTTGTATGGGAATGTCGAATTATTTTTTGAGTTCCCAGCATTGTTCCCATAGAAAAAGTTGTTCATTTTGATGGTCTGAGTCACCCCTTTAAGGGTCCAAAACGATAAAAAATTCACCGTGTATATTTGCAGGCAAACTAATGCCTTGAGTTCATTCAAATGACGATAACTTTTTTTTAATGAATCGATTTTGATGAAACAAACTTTAGATGTTTTGCTGAGTTAAAACAAAGCAATTGGTGAAAGTTTGAAGTAAATCGGTTTAGTATTTTCGGAGATAATCGTGATCATACATACAGACAGACAGACAAGAAATTCGAAAAAATTTTTTTTGCTTTCTATTATTCTTTTTAAGTGTCCCTCTATCCATTTCAGTCAAAAATTCTAAATGTACAGACAAAATATTTTTACTGTTTTATTATATGTATAGATTATACTTTATTTTTGGTATTTGAGCAGGAATAGTAGGAACATATTGTACTAAAGTTAGAATTCGTGTTAAAATAACATGGATACTATTTGACAGAAGATCTCTTTGAGAAAATTATGATCACGTTATCTAACGCCATCTAGTTACAAACATGAGTACTATTAGCACGGCTGTGAAACCATTCCAGCTCCTCAAAATGGAGAGAATTTTTAGAATTGACAATGCCATCTGTGCGTTCTGCCAGGTATTAAATAAAGTATATGTAACGCCATCTATGCAAAAGTTTGCAAGGTATATTTTGGTTTGTGGCTATGTATATAGATGGCATTATCTGAGGGTTTTAAATTTCGAGTGAAATTATTATTTTACTCTGCCGTCCCAATTTCAACAACGAAAGCCTTTACACAGCCTTGATAAGATAATTATGTGTGAACAGTATATCTTGTAAAAGCTTCGTCATAAATGGAAAGACAGGGTTTTATTGACTGTATGAAAAGTGTTCTGACTCCTAATAGACGTTTTTCTTAATTAATTATTGAAACAGGCATTTGTCTCCCACTCCCATCTCACCTGGTGCTAAGTAACAATGAACACGAGGATGTTACATGCCTATCCAAGAGATACTTATTTATTCTACTTTTGAATGTCCCGGGACTGAATTTGTCTGGGAATATAGACGCAGGCAGTTCATGTAAAAAGATTTATAATCTATGAAGATTTTAACTAAATAATAGAACATACAACAATAATAGAAGGCAAAGAAGTGAACAACTGGGCCATCCTAATCTGGTTTAAATGGTCAAAATTTGCTTCTCTTATTGTACGTAGCGAGATCGCCATACAAGTAAAATCTTCTTGCATTTTGTAACTTGTCTAACTAGCTTTCGCCCGCTGCTCCGCCCGCATTAATAATAAAATGTACACTATGTCTTTCTCCGTATCCCAGACAGAGAGTATCCAAAATTTCAGGACGATAGGTTCAGTAGATACGGCGTGAAGGCGTGACAAACAAACTCACTTTCGCATTTATTATATTAGTAAGGATAAAAGAAAGCCTGTCGATAATTTCAAGGGACTTTCTTTATCAGACTATTTAAGGAATATGGGAGATTCAGACAAGATTATCGTCCTACCCTTGCTTTATTTTTTTGTAGTAACTGGCCACATAAGCGCTTCAAATATGTTTTTGTCCTAATATTATTGATGTATATTTTTTTTTGTAACGTCATTCTATTAATTGTTTATTTTTATGTCATTTCTGGTGAAAAGAAAATAAATTCGAACAGCCTACGTTTTTTTATATTTTTTTAAGAAAAATAGTTGTTATTTTTGTAGTAACTGGCCACAAATAATCAATAACTGGCTAGGACCAAATCAGTAACTGGCCTCATGAATAAACATTATCTTTGGATATGAAGAAGATACTAAAAACTTAATTTTAAGGCATAATAATAATTAATATTAATCATCATACTATCTCATTTTCATATTATTAATTATTTGTAATATATTTATACAGAAAAAATATTTTGGTGATCAGTAATCATTGGAACATAGTTTATGTAGATATTTATAAAGTTAAGCTCTAAAAACTATTTATTATACTTATTAAAATGAATTTATAAAAAACGTAAAGTTCCTTAAATTGAGTTCTCGGTCTTACTCTAGAAAGGGGTTTAAAAAAGCCGTGATTTTGAGCTGACTTGACTATACGGTTAACGATCTTTATTTTGTCTTTAACACAAATTTATAATCTCATTAATATTTAATTACATAATTTTTCTTTTGCTTTTCTTTCTTTGCGAAGTCTATTTCTGATCTCGTTTGACCTCTTCTTCTTAGTGTTTATTCAACTGTTTCACTTTTTTAACATATTAATTAAAGGCAATTTTCATGAAAACCATTTTCTTTGTCGCTTTAATGATAAGGCTTCAAAAAAACTTTTTGGTTAGCATGAGAAAGCCTCATTTTTTTATTATTATTAATTTCTTTTAATAAGTAGTCAAAGAAAACTGCAAAGTTAAACTTCTGTAAAGTTCATTAATTGCATTCTCAAGTTCATTGTCGTTTTCTTGTGATATTGACCCACGATGATATAACTGCTCTGGTCTCAAATGTCAGAGTCTCAGAATCCAGTTGACTATTTCCTTCTTAAGATTGTGTTGCTACTTCTTCCTTATCTTTCCTAAAGTTTTTACTTCCTCCATCAAGAATCGTGTTGGTTTCTGTTTCTTCCAGTAAAATTACCTTATAATTCTTATAAAATTTAGTCTTAATTATTGATATTTTGTTCTTTTGTATGGCGCCTTACCTTTTTATTCTTTCGACTACAGAGACGCCTGTATAAGTAATCAATTGTGTAGCGTTATCAAAAGTATACTGCTTTTTTTTGACATGCTTTAACTTCATGTATCAAAGTTTCAAAGAAAAAAAGCTCATTCAGTAACTGGCCGCCTTACTGGCCACCTATGCCAGTTTCTGACAAATGATGATAAAAATACCTGATATTTTTTTATATGGTTTTATGTCTAATGCACAATGCAAATAAGAGTAGTTTTTAATCAAATTCCGTCATTGACTATTTTATCAGTAACTGGCATAGGCGGCCAGAAACTGAAATCTTGCATTTATTTCTTTGAGTTACTGGCCACCCCCTCTATCTCAGCTTTTAATGTATCTAAATTAGATTAAACATCAATTATGGATCTTCGAAATCTGAATAAATACATATTATTATAAATAACTGTCGCTTACTGCTTGAACTTCTATATTCTTACAACTCACACACTTAATTTGCCATAATTAATCAGAAATAACATTTTTTTTACCACAACCCTCCTTAACGTTTTAACAAGAATACACCTTACACGTCGAAAGACAAACGACAAGCGACAAAAAATTACCGCCAACTTTGGCGCCAGTGTCCATAATGGAAATTATTTGTACTAAAATGACAGCTAGATAACTATGGAGTTCGAAATTAAATAAATAGATGACGTATTGTTAACAAATCCCTTATTTTAACTGAAATAAGTATAGAGTGGCCAGTTATTGCACGTGGCCAGTTACACCTCGTTTTACCCTAGTAGGATTCTAACTTAGATCAAATATAATAGTAGATACACGATTCGCGCTCGAAAAGTGGCACCGGCAAAACAGCGCACTAATCGAGTTTCGGAGCTGTTTTGTTCACAGTTTCAATAAACCGCGCTAACACTCACAGGTCTCGCGATGACGAAGGTACAGTGAAAAGATGCAAAAACTACGTATCAAAAGTGAAAAAAAAGATGGAGTTATACTTTTGGTTTGTGCCGTTTTTGTCGTTGTTTGTAAGGATGCATGATGTTTTGACTCGGGGACATTATTATGGCTTCAATTTGTATGAGACTGTGTATCTACCATTATATTTGATCGAAGGATGCTAATGGTGAAAGAATTACTCAAATCGGACTCGAGCCTATTCCATCCAAACAAACAAACAATTTTATATTTCCTCTGTATAATATTAGTGTAATAGAAATCACAATAAAATATATTATTGTTTACATAATTTAGTCATTATAGATAAGGTAATTAAAAAAAACAAACAAAGCTTATAAACATCTAAGACACCTCTCCAACCCGTCTGGCCAGCGTGGAGAGTTTAGGCCAAGTCCTCTGGCTGCTCTGGTTGGCCAGAGCAGCCAGAGGACTTGGCCTCTCTGTACTACTAGGGCCATACTTGGGTATGGCCCTAGTAGTACAGAGAGGGTCATACTCCTGTAGTGGAGACTAAAAAGAACCTGATGATGATGATGATGATGATGATGCTCTAACATTTGAGTGTTATACTTTATAAATTATAAATTATATTATAAATTATTTGTTATACGACTAGTTTAATCCATAATCAGAGCCATTATGTCTTCGAATATTAATGGTTGACCTACCAAATTAATAACTGACAAATGTGCGGTTTGAGCCAACAATAGCAATTAATTTCTCTATTATTTATTTAAACATTTAGTTGTGGTAGAGCCACGCTACCGGCGAAATTATTTTTTGCTAGAAGCTTGAATCTGCCGGCTCGTCCGAAGTACAACACTTACGGAAAATCGACGTTCGTGTAGAAGCTTTCGCTTCTATGCTTTGTTTGGTGAGTGAGATAACCGGAGGCCCATCCTTCCCCCCCTCCTCATGTCCCCCATAGCCTCCTCCCAACGTCCTTCCCCCAACTTATTGAAAGGCTGGCAACGCTGTAACACCCTGGTATTGTATTTGTCCATGGGCAGCGATGATCGCTTACCATGAAATTTTTAATACTTAATAAAATTCAGCACTCTTTTTTTTAAAGACAAGGCTTAGGTAAATTTATATCTAAGTCCTCCGAATCGCGGTTAATGTTATCCTTATCCTCATCCTTACTATCCTTATCCTTATCCTTACTAATATTATAAATGCGAAAGTGAGTTTTTTTGTTTGTTTGTTTATTTGTTTGTTTGTTACGCTCTCACGCTGTAACAACTGAACCGATTATCATGAAATTTTGCATACAAGTTCTCTGAAGTACGGAGAAGGACATAGGCTTCCTTTTATCCCGGGAAAAAGTACTATTCCCAAGGGATCGACATTGACGTGAGCGAAGCTGCGGGCGAAAGCTAGTTATATATATCACACATACGGTTGACAGGAGAATGGCTACCTAGATTGGTTCTAGACCATGGGCCACATAGGATTTTAGTTTAGTCAATACTAAATAATTTATTTTTACTTGTGTATAAACATATGTCTTACTAAATAAAACAAACATATAATAAAAAATTTAAAATTGAAAATTAAAATAAAATAGTTTAGTTAATTTAACTAGTAATACTGCGTATTTATTGAACGTCCTTAATTAGTTGTTCGACTATCGTACAAATATTAAGGACGCTCGACATTGAATGCCAGTGTACGTTCAAATCTAATATAAGATTTTTGATACACTGTGGCAGATAAGATTTTGTAATGTTTTTGTAAGTTTTATTAAAAAAAAAATGAATTTATAGTATTAGTCTGTATAGATAAAATCCATTTAGAATAAGCCCAAATATTTTTAAGGTATGGGTCTCATATGTCAAGGAAATGCTTTTAAGAAAACAATACGCTAGCTTTTATTTTATCAAAAAAAAATATTGTTTTTTTATGCAAAGCGATAATCACCTTTTTTGGTTATCGACGTCAGTAAATTAGTATCTACAGAGAATTTTCAAAGCCGGCCGAAAAGTTTTTATGGAATTGTAATTTTATTTAGTTCCCAGCAGTGGTCCCATAGGAAAAGTTGTTAATTTTGACGGGCTGAGTCACCCCTTGACGGGATCGTGGTTGATTAAGTTACACGCTGCAGTAGGTAATAGTAAAAAGTTGTGCTCTATGAAAGCCTTTTTTTGTGCAGAGAGTGCTTTTTTGTTAAAGTCAAGATGTCAAAGTCATGATGAAAAAATCCTTATCTATATCTATACATTATAATAAAACAGTAAAAATATTTTGTCTGTACATTTCGAAATTTTGACTGAAATGGATAGAGGGACACTTAAAAAGAATAATAGAAAGCAAAAAAAAATTTTTCGAATTTCTTGTCTGTCTGTCTGTCTGTATGTATGATCACGATTATCTCCAAAAATACTGAACCGATTTACTTCAAACTTTCACCAATTGCTTTGTTTTAACTCAGTTTAACATTTAAAGTTTGTTTTATCAAAATCGGTTCATTAACAAAAAAGTTATCGTCATTTGAATGAATTGAAGGCTAGAGTTTGCCTTGCCTGCAAATATATAGCATTACTGACACAGGAAAATTAAAATCCAAAGTCATCATTATATGACAGCATTATACCTTTGCATACTAATATTATAAATGAGAAAGTAACTCTGTCTCTCTGTCTGTCTTCTTTCACGCTTCAACCATTAAACCAATTTGGATGAAATTTGGTATGGGGGTAGTTTGAACCTCGGGGAAGGACATAGGGTATCTTTTATTACGGGAAATTCTACAGTTCCTGAGGGATGTACAATAACGGCGGCGGCGTAGCCGCGGGCAAATCTGACTTATATATCAACGCAACCGAAACTGCTGCGCCTAGAAACCTGAAATTTGGTACAGGGGTTCTCATAATGATGTGAGTGAGCGCTAAGAAAGGAGCGTCTGTCGTCTTTTTACGCCTTAACCATTGAACTGATTTGGATGAAGTTTGAGGCCTGGGAAATTGTACTGTTCCCGAGGGATCGACACTAAGGCGGGCGGAGCCGTGGGCAACAGCTAGTCCTTACTAATATCATAAATGCGAAAGTGAATTTGTTTGTTTGTTTATTTGTTTGTTTGTTTGTGTTATAATCGTTATTACGTAGGCACGTATTTTTATTATTGTCTTGTGGGTACCTACACAGTTATTTGAATCTTGACGGCTGGCTGCGACCAGTCGAATAAACGTAGTCAAATACATCGGTTGTTTTCTCTTCTATTTTCCCGCCGTTAGAACAGTTTGTTTGTTTGTTTGTTTGTTACGCTTTCACGCCGTAACTACTAAACCGATCATCATGAAATTTTGCATACAAGTTCTCTGGAGTACAGAGAAGGACATAGGCTAACTTTTATCCCGGGAAAAAGTACTATTCCCGAGGGATCGACATTAACGCGGGCGGAGCCGCGGGCGAAAGCTAGTATATAATAAAAAATAACCACGCAAGATTTAAATCTTGCGTGGTTATTTTTTATTTTTGCACCTTACGCGATTTTTAGCTTAAGATTTTTACCAGCCCGTAAAATATTTGCACTTAATTTAAATTGACTTTATATTAGATGGGATAATATTGAGATTAGGAAGTTAGGATGGGATTTCCCCTTATAATCTCAAAAAGTTAAAATGTCAAAAACTTTTTAATTTTTTTCTGCCAGCGTGTCTGTACTTTAATAAAATTCAATTATTTCAGAGGAAAAATAACTGAGTTTGAGCAAATTTTTCGAGTTCCAGTATTAATTGAATTATTTGAAGAAGAATCATGTTTTATTTAAAAATTTGTATTGTGAAGCCTTGGCTTAATCATCAAATCTACACTATCGATAGATATGGTAAAAAGAGAAAAGATTTGATTGTTTGTTTCTCTGAATTGAGTAGGCCCGAAACTAGACATATTGAACATTTCATTCCTGAAAAACCTAAGTTTCTAAATCAAGTGACCTTAGCGGTCACTTGATTTAGAAACTTAGGTTTTATAGTTTGTTTATTTTCTTTAAAAAAAATAGGTTGACTGTAAAGTCGGTTTACGAACGATAATTTATTTTACGTGATAACGTTAGAAGAGAGATAGATGCGTTACAAGCCGAACGCTTAGGTCGATCGTGCCTCCCTATCACTTTCTTTTTACTAATTGTTGGATTAGGCATTTGTCTCACATCTCACCTGATGGTAAGTGACGATGAAGACGAGGATGTTACATGCCTATCCAAGAGATACCCATTTATTCTACTTTTGAATGTCCTGGGACTGTATTTGTCTGGGAATATAGCTAATAATATAATATGAATCATATCGGAATATCGCTTGTTCCGCGCTCTCGCTTATACATGGAACGTGACACTTTTTTGTACATGCCGCCGGCGTTCATCTATTTATAAGCAACATCACGTCAAAATACTTAAAAGAAGGATAAGTCCCGTAACGGGTCTCAAACAACCTCAATCATCATCATCATCATCAGGTCTTTTTAGTCTCCACTGCAGGAGCATGGCCCTCTCTGTGCTACCGGAGCCATACTTGGCCATAGCAGACAGAGGATTTGGCCAACACTCTCCTTGCTGGTCAGACGGGTTGGAGAGGTCTCGTCGATGTTTATGAGCTTTGTTTAGCTTGTATTTCCTAAGTCGCCTCTTACGACATCCATGGGAAGACTTGGACTGGTCCTATTCTATACCACACGGCTAAAATAACCTCAATACCGATACGTTACTTTTAAAATTTAAACCACTCTCCTAAGCTTGACCACGCCTGAATTTTTCATGAGCGCAAGTACAACTTTTTGTCGACAGATAGCAACACCATGAATTATGTAATAAAAAGGATTTATTTTAGTTCTTACGAGTTTATGTTTTGTTCATGATGTGAGAGAAAATAAAAAAAACCGGCAAGTGCCATTGGCGGTGATGGCCCAGTGATCTAAGAAAGCGACCTGTAAGCGAAAGGTCCCACGTTCAAACCCACGGGAAGCATACTTTGTTTAGTGGCTTCCAGTTTGGTTAGGACATTGCAGGCTTGAATCACCTGATTGTCTGATAATAAAGATGATTCTGTGCTTCAAAAAGCACGTTAAGCCGTTGGTCCCAGCTGCCATCTGGTAGTCGTTAAATACTCCACGTCAGAGGCCGAGGCGGTTCCGAAGAACTCGGACACCAGGGTGTGCATGGCCGATTGACCGTGACACCTACACGAAATGATGATGATGATGATTAAATAAATATAATCTCAATATGTACACATTAACTATAGAAACATTACTTTCCTTTTTTCGACAGTCGTGTAGACATAAAATGATTGTAAGTTATAGCACACTGACCCTAAGAATGAAAAACATTCATAAGATGGTTCACCTCAATAAACTTCAAGAAAAATAGCCAAGAATCTCCATAAACATGTTATCGTGGCCGAACTTACTGTGTGTTTGTTTGTTAACGGAAAACAAAACTAACCGAACACCCTGGTGTGTCTTTAAGACCTTTTTTTGTTTCGACAGCTTGTCAACAACTTTACAAATGATAAGCGACAGCGATTTCAATCTTTAAAAAGGCGATATACATTAGTTAGCGCTGGATGCAGGCCGCTTCCAACCGGTCGTATTGGAAATCCTTGGGGGAGGCCTATGTCCAGCAGTGGACTTCTTGCGGCTGATATGATGATGATGATGATGATTAGTTACAAACAAAATTCTAGAAGTGGACTTATTGTTGCTGAAATGACGAATAAATAAAATGACCCAGGTAAATCCTAAGCCTAACTATTGATATGATAAATGCGAAAGTGAATTTGTTTGTTACGCTTTCACGTTGTAACCGAACCGATCATCACGAAATTTTGCATACACGTTATCTGGGGTATGGAGAAGGATATAGGGTACATTTTATCCTAGGAAAAAGTACTGTTTCCGAGGAATCGACAATGACGCGGGCGGAGCCGCAGGCGAAAGCTAATTGTAAAATAAATTCAGTTACATCTTCTTTTGTTAATCTTTATAAATTTCAGAAACTTCTGTATGTTGCCTTTGAAAAAGTACTACTTAGTTAAAAAAGTGATGAGTTGCTAGCCGCAACACCTACTAACATGATTTCTCGGATTTTCATTGTAAAACAAGGAATACATTACGCGATCCTTTTCTCTTTTTACCAGACTGCTAAGAACACTGATGTGTTCCGCGCGTGACACGTGTGTTTGTTGATATCTTCATAACGTATCGTCGAATCTTCTACACGGCTAGATGAATTTCGACAGTTAAGGTATATATCGTTAGGTTTGTATTCAGATCTCAAGTGTTCTTAAATACGTGTTTTAAAAAATCGGGGTTTTTAATGAAATACTACTCGTTTTGTATATTTAAGGTCCCTTTTTTTATCTAAGGGTATAATAACATCGAATGGTATATAAAATAAATATAATCCAAGTAACATTACCCAGGCAATAATCATATACAAATCATGTTTATAAATCATGTAAGTCATAATAATCAAATGATGTCTATAAATACACAGTGATATTTAGATCGTTCTGGACCCTTAAAGGGATGATTTAGCCCGTTGATATAAACAACTTTTTCTATGGAACCAAAGCTGGGAACTTAAAAACCTTTTTTTTAAGTTCCCAGCTTTGGTTCCATACAAAAATTTTCAATGGGAACGTCAAAAAATTTTTTGAGTACAGCATTGGTCCCATAGGAAAAGTTGTTCATATCGATGTGCTGAATCACACCTTTAAGGATCCAGAACGATTAAAATTTCACCGTGTATATGAGACAAGCCGTGTATATTGCATATTGGCGTCATACGATGTTTAAGAAGAAAAAATATATATATCGCCACATGCATACTCTTCCGCCGCTACCACTTATAACTTACGCCTATCGCTGCCCGCTATTGTAATGTAAAACATGAATACATTATGCGACCTTTTGCTCTTATATTTCGTATATTTTAACGCAACAAAGCCAGAATTTGAACAACGTCAACACGGAATATTGTCACAAGTCTAATGAGATTAAAAACGTTAGGATTTTTTATGAGGGTAAATGCTGATCGTCTCAGGTCGTTGTTTTTGAATCAACCTCCTTTCATGCTGGAAAAACGTGGATGTACTAGTTGCTTGTCTTCCTGCGCTGGCCGTAAAAGCCAGCCAAGGGAATGTAATGAAAAGAAAACAACTTAAAATATTCAGAGAAATCCAAGACTAACCAAGATAATTAATGAAACAAATAAACAAAAAGAAAGTGTTCTACTCCAGGAGTGCCGGCAAAAGTGAAAACTCCGCGCGGCATAAAGAGAGCATATTACTTCCTGTCTTACGAATTTTCGATCAGGTCACGTGTCCTGACGCGAGTTTAACATTTTTACTCAACCCAAAAAGTGTACCGCGGCTAAAGAAGTTTTCACTTAAAAAATGAATCTAAATAAATCAAGAGAAATAAATAAATATTTAATAGGCGACGCGGCTAGCAACCCATCAGTATTTTTAATTCGTTTCCATCTACACGCCCTCCAACATCCTAAATGTGGTCATAAGGTTTTATAGACCTAGGATCTGTCTATCTCCTAAGGAAAAGAGGCGTGATACTATGTATGTTCAAAATCTGTCTATTTTGATTCAGTTTTTCCCCATATACCTCACCAACCACCCCATCCACCAACACGCTAAACGTTCCATTTCGGTCTTATAGCTTAATAGCCTTAGGTATTGTCTAACACGTAAGAAAAAAAGACGTCATAAGATGTACGTAAAAAAAAATATACGTTTTGAAAATCATATTTCGAGACTTTTTGATCGAAGGTGGTTGCTTACGACGCAAAAAGGCGTTTTACTTAGATTCATAATGTTGGCAATGGTTTTTTATAGAAGCAGAATCGATAAATTAATAAGTACAGCATTAAAAAAAACAATAAGTCTTGACCTGGCCGGGGATCGAACCCGGTCACTCCGTGTCGCAGGCAGGCGTGTTGACCGCTGCGCCACGGAGCTAGTCAATATGACTACGCAGAGCAATTTCCTCATTTACTTACTATAAAAAATATTATATTAAGTCCAAAAAGTTGACGTAAATCATTTTTTTAACTGTATTGGGTATAGTAAGTACCTAAATAGTTAGTAAACAGAAAAGGTATCAAATTACATATCGTATTTTCTACTAAGAAATGTAACATAAAACTCTTTAAATTATATATATTTTAGATCCCTTTGTCCGATATACAGGCGGCGTCTCTTTGAAACGAGATCTTTTTTACTCGTATATACTTAATTGATACACATATGTAACCACATAGTATGTAAAGAAAATAAACGATTAAAAAAAGACAGTATTATTCCATCACTTTTGGGTTTAATTTCTATCAGTTAGTTCCAACGTCACATGGAACACGATATGTAATTTGAAAAAGGTATCAAATTACATATCGTATTCCATGTGACTGTTTACTAACTACTTAGGTACTTACTATACCCGCTACAAAACTTACGAAGGTTACACATTTTAGATATGTTTCAATATATTAATGAGATGCCAATTATTAACAATCACTCGGACGAAAGTACCATACCTTCTCCTTTTGGCTGTTGGATAAAATAAGCTTAAGTTTATATTACAGAATTCTCACCAGATAGGCGTCAATGTGCCTCGGGAATATTGCGGTATTTTCTCTCTACATTTCTTGAGATAGTTGTCGCAGGGTGCAAGAGATGGCCTGAAGAGTTTTATTTAAGCATGGATGAATCCTATTTCTTATTCTTTCATGCTGGCCTGGGAGAAAAGAAAAGACGTAGAATATACCAGCTGATTCTCTTGTATGTTGTATTTATAGTCAACCTCACACAAAAATAATGGCCCAATCCTTTGTCATTTGTTGCTCAATGATAGTTTGTCATTCCTATTTAGACTTTGTAGCTCCACTAACTGCTTTGAATAGCGTATTATCCTAGTTTTTAGTTCTACTGACTGACGGCTTCCATTATAAGTAACAGTGATAGTGCTGCCATCCATTCAGAGATAAATAGTCTTACTGAATTCGTTACTAGATAGTGTTAGCCTTAACTTGATTAATATATTTAATGAAATTCGACAATTTTTTGCGTATTTTAAATAAGATAATTACGTAAATATTCCTTTTATTTTTACATAATATTGTAGATGAATATTTCATCACACTTAAACCGGGACGCCATCTACGTTTTACCATTTCTAAAAACAAAACCTAAGCTATTACATGTGGAACGCTGTTAAAACCCGCTACCGCTCCGCTCATGACTTTACACCACAACGTAACACAACCCCGAATTTATTCGTAGAAAGAATGGCTACAGTGATTGACAAGGCGTACGGATCATTTTATATTTGAAATAATTTGTCTTATATTCAGTGAAGTTTGGTATTATATTATGTGGTTAGTTAAAGTATATATTTGTAGAAATTGTATTCTTTTTCTTTTATTTATGGCTTTCACGCATGACGTATTTAGCCAGTATCATGTATAATAAAGTTTCTCGCGCTTTTTAACCGACTTCAATAAAGAAGGAGGTTATCAATTCGGTTATTTTTTTGCTCAGTATTGTTAATCAACAAAATGATGGTGTAGTTCATTTCGTTGATTCCACGGGGGTTCCGTATTCGATGGCATGCCTTTTTTCTTGCAATTCTGTATTCCATTAAGGATTCTGATTCCAGGATTTCAGTATAGTTCGGAGGTTTAAAACCACGCGGTATAGAGACTCAAATCATTACTTGTCTGTTGCCTTCGCCGTAGTCATCATCATTTCGTGTAGTTGACACAGTCAGTCAACCATGCATACCCTATAGTGTCAGAGTTCTTCGGAACTGCCTCTCGGCCTCTGACTTGGACGTGGTTCCTTTAGCGACTACCAAATGGCAGCTGGGACCAACCGCTAACGTGCCCTCCGAAGCACGGAATCATATTTATTATCAAACAATCAGGTGATTCAAGCCTGCAATGTCCTAACTAAACTGATAACAACTCAAAAAAGATTGCTTTCCGTGGGAATCGAACCTACAACCCTCGGGTCTAACTGAACGCCTTAACCACTGGACTACGGAGCCAGTTAAAAAGGAATATAGTCACTGTAGAGAAAATCCACGTTGGGGATAATTAAAACAGAAGTTTTAGCTAGGAATATATTATTAAAAAGACAAAATTTATGATGCAACGAAATGACATAAGTACAATGACAAGATGCGAAAAAACATAAGGCGAAAATTCAAAAAGGAGTTTTCAACATGCCCCCGGGCGTTGAAAGCCACGCTTTCAACCAGAAGCTGATGATACCGGTAATGGGCAAATCTTGGTAAAGCCTCTTCTTATGTCTCCAGTAGAGGTCCGAATATCAGCCACGCGAGAGATGCCATCTGGACCAGGATGGACGGCGATGATTCTGCCGAGTTTCCATTTTAATGGAGGCAAATTATCCTCTTTGATCACTACCAGGGAATTCATCTTGAGGCCATCTTTGCAGGAACGCCATAAAATGTGCACGAATGCCATCATTTGCTAAACTTTCACTCAAGGAATTGCAACTGTCCTTCAGGAACTTTGACAGATAATTATGGGCTGTAATGCCAAAAGGTAACTTTTACTTGTTAAATCACCCACCAATTCTAAATGGACGGCTTTGGTCGCAAAACAAATAAAAATTGCGATATAAACCTTTACAAGCCTACATCCACGTCCCTGACGGCTAGCACACATGATAGGGCCTGCGTAGTCAACGCCTACGTTTAGAAATGGATAACCACTCGGTGTGATCCGCTGTTGCGGCAAATTAGCCATTATAGGACTAACAATCTTACCCTTCATACGAGTGCACAGTACACACTTATGATAACAGGCCTTTGCCAAGTTACGGCCTCCTATAGGCCAATAAGAGTCTCTTATTGAGGCCAACAATAATTGGGGTCCAGCGTGCATTAGTTTTTTATGCTCAAAACCAAAAAGTAATTTTGTAAAAATATGAGTGGACTGTAATAAAGTTGGATGTTTTTTGTCAAATGAATATTCTGAGTTAGCAAGCCGACCACCAACGCGCCAATCCTGTTTGTTTATAAGTAAATCATACTCAGAAAATGACTCTCTTTGGCTGAGTCTTATAATTACTTCCAAGGCATTTTGAAGTTCACCCTCACCTATGAAATTTGATTCAATATTTTTCCTTTGACACAATCTAATGAATCGCAGGATATATGCTACGGTGCGAACAAGGCGTAAATAATTGGAAAAGCGACTAAAGTTAATAATTTGAGTATGATTGTAACTCTCAATTAAGGCAGCATTTAAAGAAACGTCAGGTCGAGTTTCAGGTAAAGTCTCAGTATGTTTAGGTTGAGAAGGCCAATAGATTTGATCACGAGCTAGATATCTTGGACCGGACCACCATAAATCCAATGTCTGTAGAGCGCTAATATCAATACCACGTGATATTAGGTCTGCGGGGTTCTGGTCTGTTGGGACATGTTTCCATGTAAAATTGCCAGCCTTATCTAAAATTTCAGCAACGCGATTACGTACGAAAGGCTGAAGTCTTGTAGGCAACATCCGTAACCATCCCAGGACAATGGTGGAGTCTGTCCAGAAGTAAACATTGTCAATGCTTACACGAAGAGAGCTCTTGACCTTTTCATACAGACGTGCTGCTATGAGGGCACCACACAACTCCAATCTCGGAATCGTAATGGGTTTAATCGGTGCTACTCGACTTTTTGCAATTAAGAGACGAACTGTAACCTCATTTGATTCATTAACACTACGTACGTAAACACAAGCACCATATGCGCGTTCCGAAGCATCCATGAAAATGTGCCGGTACATCTTCTCAATGTCAGCGGATAAAATGTACTTATGCTGCCTGAAACGGAGAAGTATGGACAGCAAGTCATCTTGGACCGTGGGTCCGATCAACTGAATATCGTTAAACGAAATGCCTGACGTTGTAGGACTACTTGCATTATATACTACTCTTAGTTTAGTAGTAGTACTTCTTTCACGAAGTACTCCATGATGAGGCATAAAGTAGGCTGGACTTTCCAAAGCTGGTGCCTCCATTTCAGTCATATGGCCCAATGATTGGTACTCGCTCAAAAAGTCATAATACATCTTACTGATGTCCGGTTTCTTGCTTAACCTGCGTTCTAATGAAAAAAGACACCGTTCAGCCTTACTAAAAGATTCTCCCAATAAATTAGGACTCTGTTTGAGCGGTATACGAACACAGAGTCGGCCATCATCAAGACGGGTTGTATTTTTAATAAAATGTTCCTCACAGAGCCTTTGGTCTGATGTATAATGAGGTGATTTAACTTCAATTTCTTCCAGCTGCCAAAAACGCGTTAATTCGGTTTGGATCTCTTCTATTTCATTATTTGCAATTTCACTGAAATTGCACATAACATCACTGGACAGCTGAGAGACATTTTTAACAGGCAATGGACCTGATATTATAAAGCCTAACCTGGTTTCCCAAAGAACAGGCATTTTATTACCTAACCTTATTTGTCGCGACCCTAACAAGTCCCAAAACACATCGGCTCCTATAAGCATATCAACCTGTGACGGCTTATAAAATGTAGGGTCAGCCAAACAAATGTCGGATGGAATTTTTAAATCAGCAATATCGATCTCGCGGCTTGGGACATTATTTGTGATTGATGGCAAAACATAAAAATTGCAATTAATTGCAAAACTGTCATTTAATGACTTTAATGAAACATGACATGTTTTACTTACGTGCGAAGTGACGTTATTAATGCCCAAAATAGATCTGTCGACTGTATTAGTTGGCAAGCCTAATTTATTACAAATATTCGACGATATTAGACAGGATGAGGAGCCAGAATCCAGTAAGAGGCGAATAATGTGCTCACGATTATTCTTATCATAAACTTTAACTAATGCGGTTGACAAAAGCACTACCTTCGATCGTTGATTCTGACACAACGAGTCATTTACTGACAAAGCAACATTATTGCTGTCAGCTGGTGGAAAAGAAGCAGGCAACGCCGTCGACGATGATGCCACTACGTTGTCAGACCCACCACTTTTGTCACAATGAGTCGTCATGACTGGTTTAGTCTCAACATGTACTAATGTGTTGTGACGACGCTTGCATACTTTACAACCAGGCTTCTTGCATGTATTGGCATAATGACCCGACTTAAAGCAATTGTAACAAATTTTATAACTTGGAAGCGTCTTTAGCCTTGCTTCATTATTTAAAGCAAGAAATTCCGGACAGTTATTTAAGGTATGATTACCTTTGCATTTACAACAAATGTTAGAAAAATTTTCTAAACTAGAGTGGAAAGAATTCTGAGCCACCATGGACTTCAGCTTTGGAGTCGATTTTTGACTGCTAGTGTTATAGAACAATGTAATAAGCAAGATATTCGATAAGTGTACCTCTGTCTCTTTCACACTCTGTCCGTCTAATGGCGATTATCTATTGTTACTGTGCGTGTGTGCTCTGCTGAAATAAATTACTTTAAACTGATTTTGGCCTATTTTAATCCATATTTCATCTGGTTATGGGCCCAGGTCAATAACTAGCTTGAATGAATAAATGTAGGCTAAAATATAAAAATCGCCAAATACTGTAGCGGAAGAAAGCGGATATACCGGTGTTGCGTGGCGGGAACCATTTTGAGGTTAAGTTGCCGGGAAGGAAACTTGTTCGATCGAAACATACATCGAATAAGGCAGGTCTGTGGTCTACAGGAAGGAGAATCAAGATGGATTTGTTGACGCAGAGTGGTCACAACGTTATAAAGTTGGAGGGTTCCAAGAATTGGAACATATGGAAATTCCAGACATCCGTGGTGCTGCGAGGTCAAGGTCTTTACGGAATAGTGGATGGGACAAAAGTAAAACCCGAGGAAGGCGCACAGAAAAATACTTGGGATACACAAGATGCGAAAGCTCAAACGTTATTGGTTACGAGAATGACTGAAGAAGTCATGCTGCACGTTATTTCGTGTGATACTTCGGCAGCTATGTGGAGCAAGTTACATAGTGTCTACGAACAAAAGTCTGAAACCAGTATACACATAGTACAGCAAAGATTCTTCCAGTTTAAGTATGAAGAAGGTACAGATATGTCGGTGTTTTTGTCGAAAATACAAGAAATACAAAACCATTTGAAGCAGCTTGGTGAACCCATAACTGATAAGTTTGTCATCACAAAGGTTTTGATGTCATTGCCTGAAGGTTACAAACACTTCGTTTCAGCGTGGGAATCTGCCCCAGATGACAAGCAGACATATGAAAATCTAGTGGCTAGATTATTAATAGAAGAAGAAAGAATCAAAGAAAAAGGTGAAAGTACGCAATCGTCTTCTGCGTTTGTAGCTCGAAAATTTAATAAGAAACTCATCAAGTGTTATAAGTGCGGGAAACCGGGACATTTTCAAAGTGAATGTAAGAACAGTAACGAGAATCGTAATTTCAAGGACAATGTAAAGTGTTATTATTGTAATAAACCGGGACACATTAAAAGTCAGTGCCGATTTAAAAAAGAAAAAGAAAGCAACGCCTTCGTAGTACACAGTGCATCCGGTGAACATTTCAAAAATTCGAAGTTTTTGGTCGATTCAGGTGCTAGTGAACATATGAGTAATGACATTGAATTATTCAATTCATACTCTGTGGCGCATAACAAAAAGGTAACTGTGGGGAACGGAACGCAGATTAGTGTTCATGGCTACGGGCAGGTGGCGCTTGAAGTTTGGAATGGCAGGAAATGGTTAGAATCAACCATAGACAACGTACTGCATGTGCCGGAATTAAAAAGTAATCTCTTCTCTGTGAATTGCGCTACGAAGAAGGGTTACATCATGGTAACTGAAGATAAAATGTGTAAATTTTACAAAGAAAATAAACTTATGGCTATTGCTGATCGGTGCGGAAGCATGTATTTTTTGAACTTTCGGCGAATGAACGTATGTGCAGCCAATGTTGCAGATGTCAAGCGCTCCGATCTACACGAATGGCATGAGAAAATGGCGCATCAAAACATGGGTTATGTAAAAGACGTGCTCAAGAAATACATGAAAATGGAATCTGAGATGGATGCCGGTACGTGCGAGAGCTGTTTGAAGGGCAAGATAGCTCGACTGCCCTATACAGTGAGCAACAACGTTAGTTCAAGCACATGTGAAGTTATCCATGCCGACACGTGCGGGCCTATGGAAGTATCATCTGTAGGAGGATCCAGGTATTTTGCAATATTTAAAGACGATTATTCTAAATTTCGAAAAGTATGCTTTGTGAAAAACAAAACTGAGATAAAAAGCTATGTAAAACGTTTCATTTTGGAATCTGAAAATGAAACGGGCAACAAGGTTAAAGTATTCCGAAGCGACAACGGAACAGAGTTTATAAATAATGATTTAAAAGCATTCTTTGAGTCAAAAGGGATTGTACATCAGACTTCCATTGTTTTCACACCTGAGCAAAATGGTAGGGCGGAGCGCGAGATGAGAATTTTGGTAGAAGCAGCAAGAACGATGCTCTGTGCTAGGGATTTGCCAACGTTTTTATGGGCTGAGGCAGTAAACACAGCTGCCTATGTTATCAATAGAACAGGCAAGAGCTCCGTTGCAGGAAAAAGCCCATATGAATTATGGTCAGGCAACGACTTTGATATTTCTAGTCTGAAAGTATTTGGCAGCCCCGTTTATACTCACATACCAAAGATGAGGAGACAAAAATGGGATCCAAAAGGAGAGAAGGGAATAATGGTGGGGTACGGAGAGACAACAAAAGGATACAGGGTGTATTATCCACAGAAAAATGAGGTCACAATAAAAAGAGATGTTGTTTTTCCAGCCGGCCATACTACAGGGACCAGGACACAGTGCGAGGTGCCTGCATCAACTTTACTGCAGGACGAGAGTCTTGAAAGCGACATTCAACAGCAAACAAGCAGCAATACACAAGTACGGGACTCCGATCACAGCAACCCGAATGACAGTCAACATTCTCAAGTGGACAATAGTGGAGGTAATGACCATGAACTTGATTGTACTTTTGTGAGTCCTGAGTGTAGCTTGTATGAGCCTAGTGAAGTAAGCGATAGCGATAGTAGTGGTAATAATATTGAACAATGTTTGGAAAGATATAATAGCAAAAGAGTTAGGAAACAGACAGATTTTTATTGTTGTAATTTAGTTTTAAACAATGAGCCTAAAACATATAATGAGGCCATGAGTAGTCCAGATTCTTGTAAATGGTTGCAAGCCATTCAAAGGGAATTAAAAACCCTTAAAGATAACAATACATGGGACATTTGTAAGCCACCTAGGGACCAACAGATTGTAAGTAGTAAATGGGTATTTAAAATAAAAAGTAATAATGGTATTACTCAGTACAAAGCTCGGTTGGTTGCTAGAGGGTTTGAGCAAAGTGATATAATAAATGTTAACGAAATTTATGCACCTGTAGCCAAATTAGCAACTTTTAGGTTATTTTTGGCTATTGCTAATAAGTTAAATTTACCTGTGCATCAGTTAGATGTAACTGGCGCCTTTCTGTATGGTGAAATAGGAGAAAATGTTTACATTAGTTTGCCAGATGGCGCATATGAAAATGAAAATAATATTGTAAAATTAAATAAGTCTTTATATGGACTAAAAAAATCTCCAAAGTATTGGAATGATAAATTTAACTCTGTTATGTTAAGAGAAGGCTTTAAAAGGTCTAAGTGTGATTCATGCTTGTACTCAAAGTGTAATGGTAAAGAGCAAATGTATGTATTAATTTATGTCGACGACTTGTTAATATTTGGTTCAAATGAAATAGAAATTGTAAATTTAAAGGCAATGTTAAACAATGAGTTTGAAATGAAAGATTTAGGTTTAATATCTGAATTTTTAGGAATAAATGTGAAACAAAATTTAGACACCAATATAACAGAGTTATGTCAAAAAAAAATACTTGGAAAATGTATTGAAAAGGTTTAATATGTATGAGTGCAAACCGGTTACCACACCTATGGACCAGAACTTTGATATTTCAGAATTGGAAAACAAAAATTGTACACCTAATGTAGAAAATATATGTAGACAAATCATTGGGTGTTTGATGTATGCAGCTTCAGGCACAAGACCAGATATTTGTGTGGCAATGTCTTTATTGAGTAGATACCAAGATCGTGCAAATAATGCTTTGTTGGTAGCATTGAAACGGGTTCTTCGATACATCAAATACACAATAGACTACAAATTAATATATAAATGTAATGATGATAAGTTGATAGGATACTGCGATGCTAATTGGGCAGGTAATATAGTGGATAGAAAGTCTACCACGGGATATTGTTTTATGTTTTGTGGTTGTTTGATATCCTGGTGTTCAAAGAAACAAAGTACTGTCAGTATCTCATCAACTGAGGCTGAATATGTAGCAATGAGTATGGCAGGAGCTGAGGCTTGTTGGCTTATTAACTTGTTATCCGACTTTAAAATAAGAGATGTATCGCCAGCCCTTATGTACTGCGATAATCAGTCTGCCATAGTGATAGCTAGTACTAACAGCATAAAAAGGTTAAAACACATAGATATTAAGTATCACTTTATTAGAGAATTGATTGAAAAGAATAAAATATGTGTTGAATATGTAAGTACAGAAAAACAGGTTGCAGATATGTTTACTAAACCTTTGAAAATTAACTTACTAGTAAAGTTTGTAAACATGTGTGGTATTATTTAGTTATTTTAATTTAGTTAGAATTATTACATTGAAAGGGGGTGTTATAGAACAATGTAATAAGCAAGATATTCGATAAGTGTACCTCTGTCTCTTTCACACTCTGTCCGTCTAATGGCGATTATCTATTGTTACTGTGCGTGTGTGCTCTGCTGAAATAAATTACTTTAAACTGATTTTGGCCTATTTTAATCCATATTTCATCTGCTAGACATATTACTGCGTGACAATTCCAAAGTTTCAATTAACTCTGCACGACTTCGTAAGAACCGGAGAAATGTATCGAAATTAAATGGTACATTTACATCTAGGTTACCTTTATACTCCTCCCACTCACGATAGGTTTTTTGATCCAATTTTTGTGTCACAATATGAATGAGAAGTGTATCCCAGTGTTTAACAGGCTCACCTAAAGATCCTAATGCTCGTAGGTTCTTATTTAATTGATCAATCAAACGCTTTAATGTGTCAGAGGACTCCTTCGTAATCACGTCAAGGTTAAATAAGGCTGAAACGTGATTTTGAATAAGCAATCGTTTATTATCGAATCTTTCACATAATAACTGCCACGCGATAGCATAGTTATTAGCTGAAAACTCGATAGATTGTATAACCACAGAAGCAGATCCCTCCAAAGAAGCTCTTAAGTAATGAAACTTATTTATGGCGTCAATTTCTTTATTGCAATGAATGAGACTTGTAAAGGAGTCACGAAATTCCATCCAGTTGTCGTACAAACCTCCAAATTTCGGCAACTGTATAGTGGGCAATTTAACAAGTCGATGGTTACTGGTATGCGAACTATTATTACAGATTTGAGTACTAGTTGCAGGTTTATACTCATTTAATATTCCCTGAGCATCGGACAGGGCCTTATAATAAAGTTTCTCAAATTCTGATCGCTCTAATAATTGGCTTTGCGTATCGACTAAACATTCTAACCGTGTTTGCAAGTCGTCATACTGTTCATACAACGATTCAAGCTTACCCAAACGCAGTTGCAATTCCCTGGCAAAAGACTCGGTGAGAGGTTTCGGAATAGCTTGCAAGTAACCAATAAATATAGTTAATCGGCCCTTGTAGCTAGCTCTACGTTTAATCAATTCTTTTTCCTCACTCATTTTACTAGCCTGGGAGCCCGGCTAGTGTGAACCTGGAATGTATACAGTAGCAAATTATTAATTGTAATGAAAACCTATTCAATAACAATTATCGAACACTGAATCAGTAAATAATCAATTAAGTAAGTACTTAATATGCAAGTTAACTTATACAAATTGGCCATGAAAACCAAAGAAAGATCTTGCACATATTTTAACATGTAAGTAAGTGTGTGCCTATGACTTACTAACTAATTGATCACAAATGATGAATAATCAAGCTCAAATAAATAATGTAGTAATTATACCTACTGTACTGTATTTGTAGTACATTTAAACCCAATTACTCTTACTATATGTAAATAGCCTGACCAATTAAGTTATTACCTCGTTGGTAAAATGTAACAATGTTCCCACTTACAAAATACATGCAAAAACCATATAAAGATAGAAATGTGATAACTAACCTGGGCAAATATTTATCCTTAATATACACATAATACTACCTGTATGAGGGCTGGGCAGTTAAATTAAGGGTAATAAATAGGCTTAGCACCACTTTCTAGATGTACTTGCATTGCATCTATTCCTGCCGGCTTCTGACATCCAATATTAATTTCCACGATTCATGGATATTTCCTCATTAATTAATTATTCCATCCAAATCCGGCTCGAAGGACCATGTAGAGAAAATCCACGTTGGGGATAATTAAAACAGAAGTTTTAGCTAGGAATATATTATTAAAAAGACAAAATTTATGATGCAACGAAATGACATAAGTACAATGACAAGATGCGAAAAAACATAAGGCGAAAATTCAAAAAAGGAGTTTTCAACAGTCACAATGGAGGCAATATATGTCTAGTCATTAGTCAACGCGGTAACAACCGGAAGTGCATTTAAATTAATCGAGGGATTATTCTTGAACCCGGGTTAAATGGACGGTTCAACCCTGAAACGTTACATACTACGAGTACATTCACAGTACAGGAGATAGCACTTCAAGTTGTCCATCTTCATTTTAAAAATTAGCCGTGTGGTTTCCGGCAGAGTAGAATAGGACAACTCCTAGCCTTCCCATGGATGTCGTAAGAGGCAACTTAGGAAATACAAGCTAAACAAAGCTCATAAACATCAATGAGACCTCTCCAACCCGTCTGGCCAGCGAGGAGAGTGTAGGCCAAATCCTCTGCGTGCTCTGGCCAAGTATGGCTCCGGTAGTACAGAGAGGGTCATGCTCCTGCAGTGGAGACTGAAAGACCTGATGGTGATGATTTTAAAAATAGCCTTATTTGCTATCGAGGCAAAGATTATACCGTAGATTTCACTCTCATCATTGATTTCAGAGGCGGCTGTCTATATGTGTTTATTGGCTGTCTATATTCTTTTTAGATATAACTATTAACTTACAGTGCTTTATATGCGCTCAAAACCTTGCTCTTTGACAAAAGACTTAAATATTTTAAGTAATATCAACATAATACCTCCGGTTCCTGTTGAACAGCACGGTGCCGTCGCTGATGAAAGATCCGGCGCTATGCCGTTAGGCGACAGAGATATAGGCGGGCCCGAGCATACAATAAACATCTTAGGGACGATTAATTAAGTAACATGCCATTGCCTTATCCACAAGCGAACAATCTATTAGCGAGCAATTTTGGTCACACCGTATTTCTTCACCGGGTGTACAAAGCTTATGGGTAGAACTTTGATCAGGTAAAAGACTACTGACCTATGCTAGTCTGTAAGGCCGTAACACATTTCCTTTGCTACGGTAGATTTTGCTCCACTGTACACGGACGGCTTACACGGACTTATAGGGCTGAGTGATCGTACTAATCCCCTTCGAACCCCTCTCATCACTGATTTCAGAGGCGCTTGTCTATCTGTGTGTATGGGTTGTCTATTTCTTTTTAGATTTTTTTGAAGTGAAAACTTTTTTATCAGCGTTGTGCATTTTTTGGGATGGGTGAAAAATGTTAAACTCGCCTCAGGACACGTCACCTAATTGAAAATTCGTAAGACGGACACGTCACTTGAGACCGCCAGCGTGGCGTAGGAGATGAAGTAATATTCCCTCTCTTTCTACCGCGCGTAGTTTTCACTTCTGCCGGTGTTACCAGAGTGCAATCCGTTTGTTTTATTTGTATTTTTTATCCAAATATTTTTTTTTTACCATATATTCATTTATACCTATTATGCCAGAATTGTACGCAAATAACCTTTCAAAAGTAAACTTTTATATTTATTCTGTGTAAAATGTACACTGAATTTTATTTTATTTATTTAATTATTATATTTCAAAATCATGCACATATACAACAGAACATAAATACATTTCAGAAAAAAACCACGGATGTTTGTGATGAAATGCAACAACTTAAATATAAACAAACATCTTGCAAAGTGATTCAGTAGCAAACAATTTCTTACTGTTGTTTGACTACCCAACTAAATACATTAAAAAAAATTAAAACTGTTTAAATGGACGAAAGTTCACGATGAGCTCTCTAGGGTTGCGACTCTTAAATGGAACTGGGCAGGACACTTGGCTAGAAGGTAGCCTAGTAAGGCTGTCACTGCGTCGTATCCCAGAAATGGGAAACGTAGTGTTGGGCGTCCGGCAGCTAGGTGGGTCGACGACATAAAGCAGATTGCTGGTAAGAACTGGATTGCGAGGGCTGGTGATAGAGAAGAATGGCGCAGACAAAAGGAGGCTTATACCCAGCAGTGGGGCGTGGAAAGCTGACGATGATGAAATGGGGCAACTACGGCAAGAGTCAATACAGTCCAAGAAATATTTCTTAAGTTTATGCTTAATGTTCTTAATTAAAATTTGATACTTTAAATCACCTGGCAACTCGTTGATCAAACGTGGTATTTGTTAGCGCGTCCTTTCGCCGTAGACGTTGTTTGCGCGCTCCATAATAATATGTGCGTATTTATACGTAAACAGTTTGGTACAAGAGCATCACAAATTCGTACGTAATATATTTATGAGCGTAATCCAATAACGTAATACGACTGACGAATTGGTTAAGCAAATTAAAACCGTATTCAGTTGCAATAAAGTTAGTAATGTCTGTAACTTGATTTCGGGATTGAATTCCGCTTTTAGTGACACACTGTTTTGAAGAATGTCAAGCATTTAATTCTCTTTTCAGACTTCTTGCCTATTTCAGTAGCGCAATGTCATTTTTTGAGTTATTATTGCGTATCATCGAAAATATGATGCAATTAATTTCGTTGATTTCACGATTGGCGAAAATTCCCACGAATCCACTGGTTTGATCGTAGACGAACAAGCGGGCGACAATCAGTCCGGTAAGTAAATCTAACTACAGCCCCACTGTGACAGTTTATGTTAGTTATTCCACACTTTGTACATAAAGACATTTGTAACACAAAATTACACCGATTTTTAATTATTAAGTTCACTAGAAGCAATTTGCAAAACAATTCAAAACAAAAGCCCTGCAGTCGGTTGATATTCCCGCCAAGAACTTCATGTCAAACATTTAAATATTAACTATTTAAATAATAACTATTGCATTAGCTATCAACAAACGACTATTAAAAGAAAGAAGCTTAAAAAAGCTCCAAAACATAGCACAGGCATCTCGAATCCAGTCAATTTAAAATAGCGAAAGCTCACTTAGAGCTAGGCACAAAGCCAGCAGTAAAGTTAAGAATCACAAGTAATTACTAAAACACCTTACAGTTATAATACTAGGAAAATGACATTTCACTCTTAAATATACATTCATCTTGTTAGTCAAACTTTAGGCTTGTGTGTCTCGTTTGTAACGCTGGCAATCCGTCAGTAGTGACACCACAAATGTATGTCTCCGTCGGATAATTACATCACTATATGTCACGCTTACGTCACGCCTACGTCACGCTCGTCGCTCTTGCTAGGCTCGCTTTTTTAAATTCAGTTCTATCTATCTTTTTGTCATTGTATGAGATAAAAAGAGAAAGAAATGGTTCTATTTTACGCTTAAAATAGTAATCACGCTAATTTTAAGCGTAAAATGGAACCATTACCTTCTCTTTTCCACATAGGTACAACTGAAATATTTAAATAAAATAAATAATAAATAAAATAAATATATACGGACAAATCACACAGATTGAGCTAGCCCCAAAGTAAGTTCGAGACTTGTGTTATGGGATACTAATTCAACGATACTATATTTTATAACAAATACATATATAATTACACATCCAAGACCCAGGCCAATTTGGAAAAGATCATTTTCCATCTTGACCTGGCCGGGGATCGAACCCGGTCACTCCGTGTCGCAGGCTGGCGTGTTGACCGCTGCGCCACGGAGCTAGTCTTTTTTTTTAGTTAATTTAAAGTTGGGTACCAGTTTGAAATTTTGTAAATACATACATATATACTATCACGTCTTTTTACCTTGCGGGGTAGACAGAGCCCAGGTCTATGAGACCTAAAAGCCACGTTTAGCATGATGGTGGACGTGTAGTTGGAAAAAGGAATCAAAATAGTAATGGATTGCTAGCCGCATCGCCTAATAACATGATTCCTCGGATTTTCGCCCATTCCTTTTACGATCTGCGCGGGAAGAGAAGCAGCTGGTACATTCTACGTTTTTTCGTTTCTCCTACACCAGCATGGAAGAGATTTTATAGATCATAGTCATCATCATTTCGAGTAGGTGTCACGGTCAATCGATCATGCACACCCTGGTGTCTGAGTTCTTCGGATCCGCCTCTCGGCCTCTGACGTGGTTCCTTTGACGATTACCAGATGGCAGCCGGGACCACCGGCTTAACGTGCCTTTCAAAGCACGGAATCATCTTTATTATCAGACAATCAGGTGATTCAAGCCTGCAATGTCCTGACCAAACTGGAAACAACTAAACAAAGTATGCTTCCGGTGGGAATCGAACCCACGACCCCCGGGTCAACAGGCAAACGCTTTAACCACTGCACCACGGAAGCAATAATCATTTCCTATTTAGAGTCTTTGCCAGTCACTCCAAAACCTGGCGAGGTCATCCCGAAGAAGAAGGGAGTGGAGGCCCTTGTCCAACAGTGGGATACAAATACAAATTAGGCTACAAAAAAATTGGTTGTCTGTAAACTCTCTGTTTACGGACGATAATTTTATGTGATAACAGTAAAAGAGATAGATGCGTCACAAGCCGAACGCATAGGCCGATCGTGCCCCTCTATCCCTTATTCTGCGCTATCGCTTGCACATGGAACGTGACAATTTTTCGTGCGTGTAGGCGGCGTTCATTAATTAATAAGACGTTATGGCGTCAAAAAAAAAGGATTCCACATTTCATCATCATCAGGTCTTTTTAGTCTCCACTGCAGGAGCATGACCCTCTTTGTACTACCGGAGCCATACTTGGCCAGAGCAGACAGGGGATTTGGCTTTCCCTCTCCTCGCTGGCCAGACGGGTTGGAGAGGTCTCATTGATGTGTACTTTGTTTAGCTTGTATTTCCTAAGTCGCCTCTTACGACATCCATGGGAAGACTTGGAGTGGTCCTATTCTACTCTGCCGGAAACCACACGGCTAAAGTCCACATTTATAAAGTAACTAGCTGTTGCCCGCGACTTCGTCCGCGGCAATTTCTGTTATTATCATTGATTAGTATGGATGAATAATTTTCCCCCGTTTTCAAAACATTTTTTATTGAGGCTTCGCTCCTATTTATTGGTCACAGCGTGATGTTTTATAGCCTAAAGCCTTCCTCAATAAATGGACTACCCAACACAAAAAGAATTTTCCAATTTGAATCAGTAGTTCCTGAGATTAGCGCGTTCAAACAAAGCAACATACTCTTCAGCTTTATAATATTAGTATAGATTTTGGAGGAAAACAATTTTGCTTACGTAATTAATGTAAAAGTAATTAAGCCTTGTTTTAACTTTATTAATAAATAATTGGAAACAATCGTTTAAGGTAAAAACGGCCTTTTGATAGTTAATCAATCGTTTAATAACATTTGACCTTACCTTAAATATCAAAAGGGACTATGTCAATTCATTACCATGACGGTGTAATTACTGAAGAAAAGCTGTATTGAAATTGAAAAATTAGTTTGAGTTTATAAGATACGACTTTTAGGGAGTGTAGTCAGGTTAATCAATTTCAAGAACCACGTCAGAGGCCGAGAGGCGGTTCCGAAGAACTCTGACACCAGGGTGTGCTTGGTCGATTGACCGTGTCACCTACTCGAAATGATGATGAATCAATTTGAAGTCGTAAAAAAGGTTAGTCACTGTTCAGAAAAAGGGAGTAGTTAAGGTTGTGCCGTTACTAGCAATATTGCCCCAAGTGGGAATATTACCGGCAACGCTGCCGGAAAGATTGCCCAAAGTGGGAATTTTCGGGAACTTTGGCTAAATATGGACAATAACAAATTTATTTAAGTGTGTTTTATTAAATCAAATCTATACTAATATTACAAAGTTGAAGAGTTTGGTTGTTTGAACGCGCTAATAATAATAATAATAATGATAATGATAATGATAATGATAATGATAATGATAATGATAATGATAATGATAATGATAATGATAATGATAATGATAATGATAATGATAATGATAATGATAATGATAATTGATAATGTTTTTATGTTTTGTAATTTATTTTTATATTTTACTTTTATATAAATATTGTAAAAACCTAAATCTAAGAAATAAATTAAATAAAGAGCTAATAATAATAATATACACTTTATTGCACCATTATAACAAAACTTAACAATAGAAGAAACAAAAATAATAAAATAATGGGTACAAAGGCGGACTTATCGCAATATGCAATTTCTTCCAGCCAACCTCATACCTTTGGGTAGGAATAATTTAAATCATAAATTGAGAGCGGTGCAGCATATATATATTACATAAAATAAAATATTACATACATACTGTAAAAATATAACGAATACCATTCTATAAATATATATAGTATACAATACAAAGATGAGAACAATGTCAATGACAGTAAATTATATAAAAATGGAAATACTTAGTCCTAATTTAAAATTAAAGAAAGAAAATGAGACTTAACCTGACTTTTAAATGATGATATCGATTGGGCCTTGCGAATATCAAGTGGCAAAGCGTTCCACAAGCGAATATCCTGAACAGTGAAGGAATGGGAATAGAAGTTGGTAAGATGAGGAGGGGTGACGAGACGAAGGGAGGCAGTACTGCGTAATTCGCGATTATTAATCTCACTGAGAAAAGTGAAGCGTTCCCTGAGGTAACAAGGGGTACTAGGGATAAACAAGATGGAATACAGTAAAGAAAGGATATGTAAATTACGACGAAGTCTGATTGGGAGCCACTTGAGTTGAGTGCGAAAAGAAGTAACATGATCATATTTCCGTAATCCAAATATGAAACGTATGCAAAAGTTTTGAAGACGCTCAAGTTTATTAAATTGCTCCTCAGTGAGATCCAGATAACAGGAATCAGCGTAATCGAGAATCGGGTGGAGCAAGGATTGTACTAGCGTGATCTTAGTCTGGAGCGGTAAAAAATTTCGAATCCGCCTAATAGAACCAGCAGCAGCAAATATTTTTTTGCTGGTCTCAGCAATTTGCGGAACCCACGACATATTGCGATCAAAGATAACCCCTAAGTTTTTAACTTTGTCCGAGTACTCAATAACACAATTATTGAATGTGATTGCAGGAAGGGAATTCCAGTCAATTTTGGAAATAAGCCGCGAGCTGCCTAAAATGATGGATTGAGATTTTGAAGGGTTGACCTTGAGACCGTGAAACTTACTCCAATCTGCTATTCGAGACAAGTTACAATTGATGGTTATAATGGCCTGAGATAAATTATTCAAAGAAGAGTGACAATAAAGCTGTAGGTCATCTGCGTAGAGATGATAGGAAGTGCAGATTTGAGAAGTAATAGAGTTGATAAATAAAGTAAACAGTAAAGGAGATAGCACGCCGCCTTGCGGAACGCCGCAGGACGTCGAGCGCCACGTAGAGAGATGGTTATCAATACGCACACGCTGCTGACGACCATGCAGATAAGAATGAAACCAGTCGATCGCTGATGGAGATATGTTCAGAGAGCGCAACACACCTAAGAGAACGTCAAAATCAACGGTGTTGAAAGCATTGCTGAAATCTAGAAGTGTCATGACCGTCAGTTCCGTTCTATCCATAGCAGAACGAATATCTTCTGAAATTTTTACAAGAGCTGTGCTCGTACTATGACCTGCCCGGAAACCAGATTGAAAGGGACTGAGAATATTGTTTTTGTTAAGGAATGAAGTGAATTGAAGTTGTACCAGCCTTTCAAGTATTTTGGATAAAAAAGGAAGGATCGAGATAGGACGAAAGTCAGAGAAATTGGACGGATTAGATTTTTTAGGCTAGGGAATGACGTTTGCATTTTTCCAGGAAGATGGAAAAATGCCTTGGGACAAGGAGTTATTGAGAATTAAGGTTAAAGGAGAGAGAAGGATATCAAGGATGGGCAGGATCATATTACGGCTGATATCATCTGTGCCAACTGCGTTAGAGGTCACTGAAAGTACACTTTTCTGAACATCACATTCAGCAATGGGACTAAAAGAAGCGCTAATCTCAGGAACTACTGGTTCAAATTAAAAAAAATGTTCTTCTACGAATCTCCTGACGCTGATGACGCTGAATGCAGGCCGCTTCCAACCGGTCATATTGGAAATCCTTGGGGGAGGCCCATGTCCAGCAGTGGACATCTTGCGGCTGATATGATGATGATGAGACAGAATCGAGAAAAACGCTTAAAGAACACGTTTCTTGTATGAGATGCCCCCTTTAATTAATGTTTTTATTTTGATTTCAATACTTTTTGTAATAGTGCCAATCGGTTTACACATTCTGTAAAAAATTCAATGCTCTATTTACTACGGTCTAAAAGATACAGACCGGTGACAGACGGCCGGAGGGATGGACTTCGAAGACATAGTAATATGGTCCCGTTTTCACTCTTTGGGTACGAAACCCTAAATACATACATACATATATACATAGTCATCATCATCATCATCATCAGGTCCTTTTTAGTCTCCACTACAGGAGCACGACCCTCTCTGTACTACTAGGGCCATACTTGGCCAGAGCAGCCAGAGGACTTGGCCTACACTCTCCACGCTGGCCAGACGGGTTGGAGAGGTCTCTTAGATGTTTATAAGCTTTGTTTAGCTTGTATTTCCTAAGTCGCCTTCTACGACATCCACGGGAAGACTTAGAGTGGTATTCTACTCTGCCGGATACCACACGGCTAACATATAATCATGTTAGCCGTGTGGTAAATACATAGTATCATGTCTTTTTCCTTTATGGGGTAGACAGAGCCTAGGTCTATAAGACCTGAAAGCTACGTTTAGCATGTCGGTGGGCATAAGGTGGAAAACAGAATCAAGTTAGTGATGGGTTGCTAGCCGCATCGCCTATTAACACGACTCCTCAGATTTTACCCATCCTCGTTCGGCTTTTACGATCTGCGCGGAAAGAGAAGCAGCTGGTACATACTACGTTTTTAGGTTTCCGTACCCACAGGGTGAAACGGGACCCTATTAATTTCGCTCTGCTGTCTGTCTGTCTGCCTGTCACCAGGCTGTATCTAATGAACCGTGATAGTTAGACAGTTGAAATTTTCACAGATGCTGTATTTCTGTTGCCGCTATTACAACAAATACTAAAAAATAGAATAAAATAAATATTTAAGGGGGCTCCTATACAACACACGTGATTGTTTTTGCTCGATATCGATAACGGCAACAGGTAGACGCTTGAAATATTCAAAGAATATTTTATTTTTATTTTTTATTTATTTTATAATATTTAGTTATATATTCACTTTAAAAATAAATAGATAAATAAAAATAAAATTAATATTAAAGGGGGGGTCCCCATACAACAGACATGATTGTTGCCGTTATGTTGCGGTACGGAACCCTTCGTGCGCGAGTCCGACTCGCACTTGACCGGTTTTTTTTCTTTTCTCCCAGACCAGCATGGAAGCGAAACCCTAAAAACTTAAAATATTTAACTATTGAATGAAAAAATATCTACCAAGTCCTCAATTAGGCTGCGTTAATAATAAGACTATTCAAAGATCTGAAAACAGTATTGAAGTGTGAATAGGCCTTATTCATCCAACAGTCTATCTCATTAGTAAGTTCCTAATCAGTATTCCGACTTTATTACTAAAAGAATAAAGCCTATTTTCCATTGTCAATGGAAGTATTAATTTTTAAACTACCTATTGTATTTTTGTTTTAACGTGAAGCTTTTCAGTAATTATAACGCAATTGTTCGAAGGATCCATAATAATAGCTTTGGAGCTTTTTCGTTGGTTTTTTATGGTAATTAAAGCTTAATTACTTTTATAATGAAAGCTGTTTCCGGAGAGTTTTTTAATATTTTGCGGACGTATGAAAAATATGTTTTCTTTTAATTAATTTCATTGTGTCATTGTTTTTTCGGGTACCTGACTGAACTTATTAATACCTGGAACACCAATGGTAAAATTCTATCAGGGAAGTTAAATAAAAGCTTGAAAAAGTCTAAAGGATTTTTTGCAAAAATTATATTTTTGTTACAAGCTTTTATTATAAGCGAATCCACACTGTAAAGTGCTTTCCAGGATAAATCAAATGAGCCCAAACACGATCCTTGTTTAGTATAAGAGTTCCTATGGCCACCTTCCGACTCTATCATCAGACCAGCGCAACGATTCCATAATATTGTATTGTCATCCGATTAACACTTGCATGCAAAATTTCAGCTCAATCGGTAACCGGAAAGTGGATCAAATTTAACTTGCGATACTTGATTACAGACAAACATCGGGACAGGTGAAACTAATAAAAGCTTGTAAGAAGCAGGCGTAGAGTTCCGAATTATCTAAAGATGCAACAGAAAACACTTAGAGATGCCTAATTAAAAATGTATTCGGAAAAATTTGTAAAAATTACTTTATGTACTAATATCGGCCTATCCCGGCTTTGCACGGAAAATATAGGCATTTAGTTTATAGCCTCTGAAATAATAGTGTCTCAGGGATAATGTAGAATTCTAATGATGGAAGAATTTTTCAAATCGGAGCCTACGTCCTTTCCCGGCCCTCAATTTACCTCCATACCAACTTCATCCAAATTGTTCAATGATTGAAGCGAAAAAAAAACAGACAGAGTTACTTTCGCATTTATAAGATAAGTATAGATTATATTAGTGTAAATAAATAAATAAATATACACGGACAAACCACACAGATCAAGCTAGCCCCAAGGTAAGTTAGATTCTTGTGTTATGGGATACTAACTTAACGATACTATATTTTATAACAAATACATAAACAACCCAGACCAATCTGAAAAATATCATTTTTGACTTGACCTGACCGGGGATCCAACCGATCCTCGTGTCGCAGACTGGCATGTTGACCACTGCGCCACGGAGCTCGCCAAGTGTAGATGAGAACATTCCTTGTTCCGTCGCCGTCATGTTTGTTGCCCAAGGCTAATCAAGAACCCCAGTAAATACATTTCTATGTAGATTTGCCCCCGAATAGTTTGTGTTACCATTCATCTTGTTGTTTACCATGCCAGTGGCTTCGCTTGCTCGAATGCAAATGATTTCGAATTTAGGCTTTCGTTTCTGACGCATATCTTGCCATCTAATTTTGAAATGAAGTATCATATTTTAGTAATATTTATTTATGTATGTAGGTGTGTTTATGTACGTTTATTATTGAAATTGCGCCTTACCGTTATTTATATAGTAAATTCCTTTTTCGTAGCAAAGTTGCCTGTAAGAAATTGCTTTAGCGATAAGGCCGCCTTTGTACACTACAATGTTTTTTAATAATTATTATTACTTCTTATTTATTACTAGTGCAATAGTTTTTATTTTATCATCCTAATGTTATAAATGCAAAGACATACTTTTATTATTATACATTAGACAACTTTAACTAAATCATACATAAAAATAACTATATGTATGTGCTGCAGTAGTGTGAAAAGGGCCAAAACTCACCTCAAACTCTCGTTGTAAAATTGAAAACCAGTGTGCCGTCTTTATGGCCAAGCACGCTGAGTTTTGCCCCTTTTTACACTACTGCAGCACATTCATATAGTTATTTTTATGTATTATTTAGTTAAAGTTGTCTAATGTATAATAATAAAAGCATGTCTATGTTGTGTGTGCTGCAGTTTATGTAAAATAAACGTTATGTATCTATCTATGTTAGGCCTTCACGCCCTATCTACTGAACCGATCCTCATAAAATTTTCATACCCGTTGTCTGGGGTACGGAGGAGCAATAGTGCATATACAAGTTTCTATTCCCGAGGAATAAACATTGACACGGGCCGAGTCGCGGGTGTAAGCTGTAGCCAACGCTAACATAACGTGTTCCACAAAAATATGTAAATTGAAATTGTATATAACATGACATCAGAAAAAAAAGAAAAGATAAAAATATAAAATATAATACAAAGCCCTTCAGGCAAGTAGGCGACCAATACTGTTGAAAAGAGTTTCTTTCGGCGTCTTCTTCTCTGCAGTGGTCGGTTCCGAAACGCTAGTAGTTTGTAGCTTTTGAACAATAATTAATAATTTAAATATAAAATAATAAGTATTATTTAAAATGTGAATTGACGTGAAAAAGTGCATGAAAAGGCCTGTTTTCTGAATAAATCTTTGAATCTTTGAATCCATTGATAGCAAAAACTATCAAGTATCCTTCTAAAACTCTCTTATATTCATGAATTTGTTCACCTCCAATAGTTTTGCTTGCTTAAATGCAAATAACTCCAAAGAAAGGCTTTCCTTTCCGCCACAGATCTTAAACTAACTTACTTCGAAATAACACAAACATAACTATGACTAGCTCCGTGGCGCAGCGGTCAACACGCCTGCCTGCGACACGGAGTGACCGGGTTCGATCCCCGGCCAGGTCAAGATGGAAAATGATCTTTTTCAGATTGGCCTGGGTCTTGGATGTGTATCTATATATGTATTTGTTATAAAATATAGTATCGTTGAGTTAGTATCCCATAACACAAGTCTCGAACTTACTTTGGGGCTAGCTCAATCTGTGTGATTTGTCCGTATATATTTATTTATTTATATTTATTTATAACGATAGAAATAGGTATAATCCTAATCTACATAAACAAATCTTGAAAATCTAAAAAAAAACAATGGTTGTCTGTTAATTTTCCCTATTTTTTTGAATTTTTATATTTGCGAGCGCGCGCGCGGGGCTTTTTCGTTGGAAGAACAGACGCCACTTGAGGTAAGGTGGGGTGAGGAAATCACAATATATATAAAAAAATGTAATAATGTTAGTCGGTTTACGGGCGATCATTTTTCAAGATAACGGGGGAAGAGAGATAGATGCGTCACACGCCAAACACTTAGGACGATAGTGCTTCTCTGTTACTTTCACAATTCACAATTTTCACAATTCAAAATCTTGCTTCACAATAGAACTTTTACAATTTACAGTTTTGAAAGATCCAACTATACATGCTTGCCCGCGGAACGTGACACTATTTCGTGCGTGCAGCCGGCGTTCATCGATTCATAAAACGTTATCGCGTTAGCCTTACACTGCTGAAATCAGACTGACGAGAATGTCTTCTAACTATTGCCGCATCGTCAAAGTCTTCCGGCTGTTTTAAGCCGGTCACTGCTGCACTCATCATCATCATCATTTCGTGTAGGTGTTACCGTCAATAGACCATGCACACCCTGGTGTCTGACGTGGTTCCTTTAACGAGTACCAGATGGCAGCCGGGACGGCTTAACGTGCCTTCCGAAGTACGGAATCGTCTTTATTATCAGACAATCAGGAGATTCAAGCCTGCAATGACCTTATCAAACTGGAAACAACTAAACTGGAAACAATGTTTCCCGTGGAAATTTCGAATTGAGCCCACGGCTCCGGGTCTACAGGCAAACGCCTTAACCACTGGACCACGCAGGCAGAAAAAGTACTGTTCCCGAGGGATCAACATTCACGCGATTTGCCGCGGGCAAAAGCTAGTTAAATCGATCAAGTTAACGAGAACGTGTTGTACATCTAAACAAACATCTATTTGCAGCGTGTCTGAGTTCCCTAGCCGCCATGTTTACGGTACAGTCGTCTCCAATTTATGTTAATGATATGCAAATATCAAGTTGTTATGTGTCCGCGTCGGGTAACTCAGTACGTGTTACTGAGTAAAGTATTTTAATATTGAGGTTATAACTTGTAATTCTTTTTGATCATACCTTAAAAAATAGTAATTTATTGCCATATTTGCGTGCACTACACATAAATAAGAATAACAATCTTCTAAAATAAAAAATGGCAAAGTTAGTAATGCCTCAGCCTGTGTAACCACGTATCTACGTTAATATTTATTTAATTTGTATTAGATATTTGTTATTTATTTTTATAAGTGTTGTATTTTGCATTACAGGTGTACAAAATCGTACATAATACAAGTTACGTTTTGCATCTTACCGTTTTTTAAAAAAAAAAGTGTTTAAGGTCATGCTGGGGAGTACTACACTTTACAATGCTAGTTTTAATACAATCCTATTGATGGCTAGCTCCGTGGCGCAGCGGTCAACATGCCAGCCTGCGACACGAGAGTCGGGTTCGATCCCCGGCCAGGTCAAAATGGAAAATGATCTTTTTCAGATTGACCTGGGTCATGGATGTGTATCTATATATGTATTTGTTATATAATATAGTATCGTTGAGTTAGTATCTTCTCTAACAAAAGTCTCGAACTTACTTTGGGGCTAGCTTAATCTGTGTGATTTGTCCGTATATATTTATTTATTAAATTAAGAAATAAAATATGTTAAAAAAAATGTATGTGGGCGAGGCTTGAACCAGCATCTAGGTGCCTATGATTCTAACCTTGGCGCCGAAATTCTCCACCATATCCTATTGCTATTGCTCTTATGTTCGACAGCTCCGTGACGCAGTGGTTAACACGCCAGCTTGCGACACGGAGTGCCCGGGTTCGATCCCCGGCCAGGTCAAGATGGAAAATGATCTTTTTCAGATTGGCCTGGGTCGTGGATGTGTATCTATATATGTATTTGTTATATAATATAGTATCGTTGAGTTAGTATCCCATAACACAAGTCTCGATTTTACTTTGGGGCTATCTTAATGTGTGTGAATTGTCCGTATATATTTATTTATTAAATTAAGAAATAAAATATGTTAAAAAAAATGTATGTGGGCGAGGCTTGAACCAGCATCTAGGTGCCTATGATTCTAACCTTGGTGCCGAATTTCTCCACCATATCCTATTGCTATTGCTCTTATGTCACCTAACACAACTAACCGACTTTTACAAGTGAGGTATTTCAGCCCGCATGAAATTTTTTCCTCATATATTTTATTTCTTATTAAATGATATTAAAAAATACCATTGTGAATGCAAAATAAAACACGTAAAAATATTAATTCATTCAATCTATGTCATTTTTGCCTATTTACGGATATTTTATTTATATTAAGCTGGCTATATAATTTTCTCGTGCTTGTGACGCAAAACGGTGGAGAGATATACATATTTCAACCACCTTTCACTTAAAATTTTCCTAACTAATATTATAAATGCGAAAGTGAGTATCTTTTGTTTGTTTGTTACGCTTTCACGTTGTAACTACTGAACCGATCATCATGAAATTTTGCATACACGTTATCTGAGGTACGGAGAAGGACATAGGGTACAATTAATTCCGGGAAAAACACTGTTCCCGAGGGATCGACATTGACGCGGGCGGAGCCGCGGGCGAAAGCTACTGATTAACATAATTTTCTGCTGAAATATTGGCCAACTGCATCGTATATAGACTGTGGCCTGCCCCCGCTGGACTCAAATGAAAAGAAGTTCCCGAAAGAAGTTCCCGAGGGATCGGCATCGACGCGGGCGGAGCCGCGGGCGAAAGCTAGTCGTCCATAAACCGACTTGACACACAAGCTATATTTTTTTATTTGCTCCCAGGCCAGCAAAAAAAATATAAGATTAACTGGAAACTCCTAAAACTACTGCACTTCACACTATTCGTATATTTTCACACAAAAGCTCCGAAACAAAAGCATGTGTGACGAAAAGCTGAATTCTGAACTCAGGCAGGGGCAGGCGGGGCGGTACCGACTGCATGATCATTTTCTTTTTACCCGACTGACCCACCCCGAAGGACAGTCATGTTTTTCGCACGTATGTTTGTAAGTATGTCTGTTCCATTGTCCACTCCTGTAGCCTAAACGGCTTGACTGATGTTGAAGTGTAAGGTGTCATATGATTGTGTTTTGAAGTGTATGATGCCATTTAAATGTATAATATATATATATATATATATATATATATATATATATATATATATATATATATATATAGATATCCCCATGGGCACTTCCTGGCTCAACCGTGCCGTACGAGCAGCACTTAATTGCTCCGTTTTCATTTCTGACTCCGGTTTGATTTTCTGACTCCATTGCCGTTTGCCCGTCAAAATATGACTCCGATTGGAGCCATAAATGTCGACGAGAGTAATAATAAGAATAAGGCAATTTTTATACAAATCCACCTTTTTGGCTTTCAAGCACTTCTTGCTCCGATTCAAATGGGCCAATCAGAGCACACCATACCTGCCGGTATCTATGATTGGCTTCTGCCGGCTACTCACTATGTAGGTTAGAGTTTTGCTTCGTAACCATTTAAGTTGGTGTTCATTAGTTGCGTCTTGGCAAAAAAGGGGAGATGGGGCCGGAAGGTGAAAGAAACTTCTGGCTAAACTAAACAAGATATCCGTAATGGACTCGTTAAAAAAACACGCATCCCGTTTCTTCGGTGACAAGATCATGTAGCTGGTTTGATGATGGAGTCAGACGGTGACCGTAGGAACTCCTCAACGAAATAAGATACGTTCGTCGTGTTTCGACTCATTTGATTTGTATTAGCAAGCACTTCCGTGCTACATGATATTCAGGGCCTGGAGATGGAGCCGAGAGGTGGTAATAAGAACTTCTGATAAAACCTTACAAAACAGAGCCGTCTCGGGTATGAAGTTGTTAATAAAACAACTAACCCCTAATCTCCGCGTGATCCCCACTGCTGGGCAAAGGTCTGCCCCATTTCCTTCCAAACATCCCTATTTTGTGCCACTTCAGAACATTTCTTTTCATGGCTCGTGATATGTTTGTTAATGGAAAAAAATATATTCTTTGTAATATTTACTTGCCCAAATGTTTTTTAAATCTTTTGGTATCTGTATTTTTGTAAAAGTCTATTTCACATGTATTATTTTATTTGTTTAAGTTGTATTTTGCTTAAAATAAATATTTCTATTTGACTTTGATTTTATCTGTGGTTGTATTTGATGATGAATCAACAAACACTATGCCTGTTACATCAGGCTGGCCTATCACGGTATGTGCACTGAAACCAGACTACCTGTTGTGACATTGGCGGTTTTTGTTGAGCGGGACCCTCAAGATGTTATTTTTTGTCTAAAGACAACAAACACGACACCAGTTGCAAGAAGCAGCCCACTTATACCTATAATTCTGCGACAGCCATGCGTTTTGTTGACTGAGGACGATATTCAGTTCTAATGTGACATATAAATACGGGTTTATGTGTCATTTTATAAAATAAAAACCGGCCAATTGCGAGTCGGAATCGCGCACGAAGGGTTCCGTGCGTATGGCATAAAAACGAGCCAAATTCTAGTCAGAAAATAGATAGTACTTTACTATTTTAACAAAAAAAAAAAAAAAAACATGAATTTCACAATTCAGATAGGAACGTAATTTGGAAAAATCACATTATTAAATCGTAATAACGGAATAGTGTATTTAGTTATAAATACAGACAACACGCCTCGTATTTTTAAAATAGCTACAAGCAAACTTTTGGAATTATTAATCAGGCTTGATAAAAACATTACATAAAATAATTCTAAACTTGGTTAACTGACGAAGTTTTAAATAAACAAATTGTTACATAATTCCCCACGAAAAATATAATATTTATTATTTAGTTTTTTTTTGTAATTATTCATCATCATCATCAGGTCTTTTTAGTCTCGACTGCAGGAGCATGACTCTCTCTGTACTGCTGGAGCCATACTTGGCCATAGCAGACAGATGATTTGGCCTACACTCTCCTCGCTGGCCAGAAGGGTTGGAGAGGTCTCATTAATATTTATGAGCTCTGTTTAGCTTGTATTTCCTAAGTCGCCTCTTACGACATCCATGGGAAGTCTAGGAGTGGTCCTATTCTACTCTACCGGAAACCTCACGGCTTGTTATTATTACTGTAAAAAAATAAGTAGTCTTTTCTAGATTTGTCATTAACTGCTCAGAGATAATTAGATACTTTCTGGGTTGTCACATTTGTAGGTCATATTAGTGTTACGATTTCAGGGTTGCGTTTTAATAAAGATAATTTTATGCCTTTTTTTTCTAGAAAACTGCTTCTTTGCGCAATACTTCTTCACACAAAGCTTTTCCTGGATTGTTTTCTTCAATGCGAATGATTTTCAGTGCTGCATCACGGATTAAATCTCAATGCTGCTCCGTTTGGTTTAAGTTTTCTTTCATCTTTTTCTCAACTTCTTCTTCATCTGATTTCTCATCATTTTCATCATAGTTTTTTGAGTATATTTTGGTCTTTTTTTTCTTCCTTATATATTTATTTATTAAATTCATCGCCACTTATAATTTTTGTTTTTTTTCTGTTTATGTTTTCCTTTTTCTTCACAAGATTGATCACTCTCAGTATTTGATACTAATCTTTGCCCTATTTTTTACTCTTATTAATTTCATAGAACCAAAAGTATTTGTTTTAACTATTTCATTTTGTTTGTAGTCACTTGCATTATATGTTTCTGATGATTTTTCTTTTTTTGTATATCTCTATATAGATTTGTGCAATTTGTTTACAGACAGGTCTGTTTCAGTTTGTTGACTGTTCTCACTCTAGTTGCTGTTATTCTTGATGTCTCTCTCATTCACTTTTCCATTTTTTTGCAACTGGTTCTGTCTCGGTATCTATTATTTTTGTCATCATCATCATATCCGCAAGAAGTCTACGGCTGGACATAGGCCTCCCTCAAGGATTTCCAATACGACTGGTAGAAAGCCGCGTGCTTCCAGCATCTTCCTGCGACCTTAGTCAGGTCGTCCGACTTTCTGGTCGGTGGGTGTCCGACGCTGCGCTTGCCGGTACGTGGTTACCATTCGAGAACCTTTCTGCCCCACCGGCCATCGGATCTGCTCGCTTTGTTATTTTTATCAGTACTTTATTATTAGTCAATGTTTCCCCCGCCTTTGTATACATACGGAAGTGGATCTAATAAGTTACAATCTTTACGAATATAAAATTAGCCGGGCAAATTCCTTATATGAAATGGAGTCAACAAAGTACAAGTTTTGAATAAAACGCGGAGTCAGAATGTGCCAACGAGTTAAAAAGATATATACGTTGCGGATCAAATAAGTTTAAAAATTTAGGTAAGTATATATTTCAGTGAATATAAAAACGGAGGCAACATTGTTCAAGTGTTGAATAAAACATGGAGTCATAAAGTAATAAGGAGATTAAAAAAAATTGGCCGTTACGGATCAAATTTGTTTCGAAAGTTGAGCAAAAATTTTGTCGAGTATAAAGGTATATTAACGAATATGACGGTCAGAAATTATTGTAAGACGCAACATATTCGACTCCGAGCGAAATACCTACAACTGGAGTCAAGTTATTCCGGGTTAAAGGTGGAGTCAACAATGTTCCAGCTCACTGCTGGATGCGGTAAGTGCCCAAAGTAGTGTTTATATATATATATATATATATATATATATATATATATATATATATATATATAATAGTGTGGTAGAACCACGCTACCGGCAAAATGCATATTTGCTAGTAGAATGAATGGACCGGCTCGTCCGGTGAAGTACTACACTCTCACAGAAAATCGACATTTGAGTAGAAGCTCTACCGCTTTTATGCTTCGTTCGGTGAGTGAGAGAGATCCTTCCCCCATGTCCTTCCCCCCACTTTTTGAAAGGCCGACAACGCTCCTATTACACCCTAGTGTTGCAGTTGTCCATAGGCAGCGCTGATCGCTTATCATCAGGTGACTCACTTGCTCCTTTGCCGTCCTATAACATTAAAAAAAACTGTCCCCGACTATATACTATATAACTATGTTTGTTCGGGTAAAATCTTGCAACTCATTTTTGACCAGGTATATTCTACCAATTGAGCTAAATTTTTGTAAGCTCGTTTAGTTAAGATGACAATGCTTGTTAGGTGCGTAAGGTCAATCTAAATCTAACATGGCTGAACACCCAAAAGCGAAAGCTAGTAAAAATATAAATATTAAGATATTTTCATTTTTTTACATATTCGCCTAATGGTTTTGCGCATCCTAATGGCTTGCACCCGCTTAAAGGGACAGTTTTATTATCTTAAATAAAAATGAAAAATAAAAAAATCTCTTTAAAAACAAGCTTTTATAAACTTTTATATTGTCGGAAATAATAACTAGTCCGCCATCTTGTGTGTTCCGCCATATGGGATCTAGAATGACGTTACACAGCTAACGAAGCGTTGTATAACAAATTTCAGCTCAATGAGTGAAAGTATTTGCTTCAATATTAGATTTGTAAGATTCCACCCGAACAAACATAATTACATACATACATTGCAAGTTAGACGAAATTGACAAGATAGCTGGGAAAAATTGGACAGAAAAGGCAAAAGATAGACAAGAATGGAAAAAAATGGAGGAGGCCTTCACTCACTGTGAGGTCCTTAATAAACATTGATGATTGACTTTTAATAGAAATCATCATCATTTCGAGTAGGTGGCAAATTGATGTTTTATCATTTTTTGGTCAAGATAATGCTTTTATTTTGCTATTTATTCTTGTGTAAAGTATCATCATCATTCGGTATGTTCGCGGAAAACCGAACAGATGGCTTTTACGCTATCATACGCAAAAAAATTGCATCAATAGTGAGTAGGGTGCGGGACAGTGACAACAGCATTCTGAAAGTAGTAGCAGATGATCCGCATGTGCCTTTGCTTAGAGGTCTCGGGCGGATGATGAACATGACGGAAGATCATAGTCGTCCAATGTTTGGTCGGCCGCCTGACATCTCTGGCAGGTACATGAATTATTAATTTTATTCATTTAAGTAATTTAATTTATTTAATTTCATTTCTTTAATTTAATTCATTTTAAAACATACTAACATAGTTGCATAAGTCTTTTGTATTACTAACACTATGGATCTTTGAAATCTGATTAAATACATATTATTATTATTATTATATATGAGGATTATTTTTCTCCCTTTTTAAAGAGGGGTATATCTAGACACACGGGCCATAGCCAAGCGTGAATAGAAGGATATCAGGTAATAGTATTAAAAGCGGAAGATACAGATGAAGTTGAGAGGAATTTTCGGGTGAGTCGACATGTATTTAGGATTACAGCCTTTTGAAGTGTGTGTTATTTTTATTTATATCTAATTTATCTAGACATCTTTGCAGGCATTTAGGTATGACATTTATTATTATTATTAATCATTCCAGCCGTTAGATCTACTGCGTGACAAAGGTCTCTCCCAAGGGTTTTTAGTTCCATGGAAAGATATTGCCATGGTCACCACGCTTGGTACGTGGATTGACGAGGGCAGTATTTTTTGGCTTCTTGTGCTTCCGACGATGCTGCCCATCAGTGAATAGCTGTCGATGTATGTTTATTTTTTTGTGCTGTATATATGTGTGTTTTATTAAGTAAATAAATCTATGTCTTTGTTTATTTAAGAAAAAAACTATTTGTACTTGCAAAGCCATTTAATACGAGTTCAAATGTAAATAAAAACTTGCCTCGTTGCGATCACGATGGATGTAACTCAATATAAACGTCAACGGAAACAAATAATAAAAAGGTTCATGCTAAGTCCCGTGTATATACATAATTATGTGGTTAAAGCGCGAAAGTTTAAAAAACAATGATTTCAATTTAACTATTTATTTTTACAATGCATATATACTTTAATATTCTGTAAATATTTTAAGCGTCTATTGCCGTTATCAATATCTTTATTGTATGGGAGCCCCCTTGAATATATATTTTATTCTAATTTTTGTATTTATTGTCATAGTGGCTACAGAACTACATCATCTGTGAAAATTTACACTGTCTAACTATCACGGTTTATGATATACAGCCTGGTGACAGACGGACGGACAAACAGACGTACAGCGAAGTCATATTAATAGGGCCCGTTTTTACCCTTTGGGTACGGAACCCTAAAAACAAAGGGTTGCACTCCGTGAGAGCCAGCAGAAGTGAAAACTTTGCGCGGTAGAAAGAGAGAGGGATATTACTTCCTCTCCTACACCGCGCCGGCGGTCTAAGGTCACGTGTCCGTCTTACGAATTTTCGATCATGTCACGTGTCCTAACGCGAGTTTACACATTTTTACCCATCCTAAAAAGTGCACAACGCCGCTAAAGAAGTTTTCACTTCAAAATGGGTATATCTTGGATAGGCATGTAACATCCTCGTCTTCATCGTCACTTACCATCAGGTGAGATGGGAGACAAATGCCTACTTCAATAATTAGTAAAAAAAAAATTTTTTTGCGAACGCTCCCGCGATGACGTCACAGTGTCTCAGTATACTCAAGCTGAATATTGCAGAGTATAATTATGCCCGCTTTTCATTTGAGTCCAGCGGGGGCAGGCCACAGTCTATATACGATGCAGTTGGCCAATATTTCAGCAGAGAATTATATTAATCATTGCGACAGAAGCGATCACTAACAAATTCCATCCACAAATCTTTATATTTGGCGAGCTCCGTGGTGTAGTGGTCAACACGCCAGCCTGCGACACGAGGGTGCCCGAAAACGATATTATTCAGATTGATCTGGGTCTTGGATGTTTTTTTGATATATGTATCTATTATAAAATATACTATCGTTGAGTTAGTATCCTACAACACAAGTTCTCAACTTACTGTGGGGCTAGCTCAATTTGGTTTACTATGTCTCTATATATTGATTATATATCACTAGCTTAGCCCGCGGCTCGGTTTACATCAATGTCGAACCCTCGGCAATGGTATCTTATTCCGGGATGAAAGGTACCCTATGTCCTTCTCCGTACTCCAGAGATCGTGTATACAAAATTTCATAACGGTTCAGTAGTTATGGCGTAAAAGCATAACAAACATACAAACTCACTTTCGCATCACTTTCGGAAATAAGGATAAGGATTCTGACCGAAGCGATCCCTAGCAATATTCCACAATGCGGATTCTTTTATTCCGGGAAATTGTACTGTTCCCGAGGGATCGATACTAACGCGGGCGGAGCCGCGGGCAAAAGCTAGTTGTTTATATTTAAATAACTTTTACAGTTGGTTGGAAGAGGAAACGATAATTTAAAAATGAAAGACTTTCGAATCTTAAGTTATATGTCATAAAATTACTTTGTTTCATTACAGAAATCAACTTTGGAATAATCAAAACCACAAATATTTGACTAGCTCCGTGGCGCAGCGGTCAACACGCCAGCCTGCGACACGGAGTGACCGGGTTCGATCCTCGGCCAGGTCAAGATGGAAAATGATCATTTTCAGATTGGCCTGGGTCTTGGATGTGTATCTATATATGTATTTGTTATAAAATATAGTATCGTTGAGTTAGTATCCCATAACACAAGTCTCGAACTTACTTTGGGGCTAGCTCAATCTGTGTGATTTGTCCGTATATATTTATTATTATTATTTATTATATAAATCCTTTTAAAACAACTACGAATAACTTCCTGCGCCAACTAATAATAATTTAGACTGTGTAATGACTAAAAAAGCGATGGACAACGTCTTTGGTTAAAATAATCTCAGAAGTTGAAGAAACTTATCAATTCTGATTTTGCTCGATTTTGAGTTTCTAACTTTCCTTTTGATGAATTCAACAAGTATTTTGTTGAAATTAAAACACTTAGTATGATTTTATTGCGAAACAAACGCAATAAAAACATATTAAGTGATTTACACCTGACGTTTCAGTTTTCGCAGGTTTGCGTCAGGTCATCATCATCATCATTTCGAGTAGGTGTCACGGTCAATCGACCATGCACACCATGGTATCAGAGTTCTTCGGAACCGCCTCTCGGCCTCTGACGTGGTTCCTTTAACGACTGCCAGATGGCAGCTGGGACCACCGGCTTAACGTGCCTTCTGAAGCACGGAATCATCTTTATTATCAGACAATCAGGTGATTCAAGCCTGCAATGACGTAACCAAACTGGCAACAACTAAACAAAGTATGCTTCCGGTGGGAATCGAACCCACGACCCCCGGGTCAATAGGCAAACGCCTTAACCACTGGACCACGGAGGTTGTTGCGTCAGGTCACAGGTTCGAATCCTGTGGGGTGTGACAAGGCATTACAGTTATAATAGCTCTAAATAAATTCATGAATATTCATTACGTCAATGAGTCCTGTCAATAAATGAACCCTAATATGTCACGGGAGTATCTAATCTAACAATACGAGCTGTCAAACATGGGCATATATTATGGCTAGTTACGTGGCGCAGCGGTCAACACGCCAGCCTGCGACACGAGAGTGCCCGGGTTCGATCCCTGGCCAGGTCAAGATGGAAAATGATCTTTTTCAGATTGGCCTCGGTCTTGGATGTTTATATATATATGTATTTGTTATAATTTACAAAAATCAACTTAAAAAATAATACACACTAACAACTAGAACTAAGTATAACTGTATAATATGTACACTAAATAAAGGTTATCTATAAATAACCTTTATTGACTTGCCGCGGACGAAGTCGCGGGCAACAGCTAGTGGCTAAAATAATAAGAATAAGAAGTAATAAGAATCTTAGAGTATAACTTTATACTTTGATATGTATACTATCTAGTAGGAGATGGAAATGTTTCTATAATCCTCACACGCCGAAGTGCTATTAAATATACTTATCCCTGGAGGCCGAAACTACAAGAGCAATCTAAAACTATTTATTATAACCATTTCCAACTTTCGTGGAAGGCCCGAATAAATTAGGGCAATCAAATAGTTTATTAAACAAAACAGATAAGTGGCCGTTTGGACCCTAGGCCCTAGGCCCTTCGCGTTCAAAGAGATTATAGCATTGGGCTTGCAAATAAAGAAAAAAGTTTGTAACGAATTGAGGACACAAACTTCTTTAATGACTAGCTCCGTGGCGCAGCGGTCAACACGCCAGCCTGCGACACGGAGTGACCGGGTTCGATCCCCGGCCAGGTCAAGATGGAAAATGATCTTTTTCAGATTGGCCTGGGTTTTGGATGTGTATCTATATATGTATTTGTTATAAAATATAGTATCGTTGAGTTAGTATCCCATAACACAAGTCTCGAACTTACTTTGGGACTAGCTCAATCTGTGTGATTTGTCCGTATATATTTATTTATTTAAGTTTATTAAAATACTAGCTGTTGCCCGCAACTTCGTCCGCGGCAATTTCCGTTATTATGAATTATTAGTATAGATGAATAATTTATCCCCGTTTTCAAAACAATATTTATTGATGCTTCGCTCCTATTGGTCGCAGCGTTATGTTTTATAGCCTAGAGCCTTCCTCAATAAATGGACTATCCAACACAAAAGAATTTTCCAATTTGGATCAGTAGTTCCTGAGATTAGCGCGTTCAAACAAACAAACAAACCCTTCAGCTTTATAATATTAGTATAGATAAGGAGTCTGCTGCTAAATGAAGGCTTTTCCCAAGGAGTCTTTGTTCGATGAGAGGATATGGCCATACTCACGACGCTTGGCAGAAAGGCGAGAGTTGAGGCTAATGCTCTGACAAAAAGAAATGGTTGTCTATAACGTCGGTCAACTATCTATACTAATATTATAAAGCTTAAGAGATTGTTTGTTTGTTTGAACGCGCTAATCTCAGGAGCTACTGGTTCAAATTGAAAAAATATTTTTGTGTTGGATAGTCCATTTATTGAGGAAGGCTTTAGGCTATAAAATATCACGATGCGGCCAAAAGGAGCGAAGCATCAATAAAAAATGTTTTGAAAACATTGATCTATACCTTATAACAGAAATTTCCGCGGACGAAGTCGCGGGCAACAGCTAGTTATTAGATATTCCCTTTTACTAATAACAATTTTACGTGATAACGGTGGAAGAGAGATAGATGCGTCATCAGCCGAACGCTTAAGCCGATCTTGCTTCTTTATCGCTTGTTCCCTGCTCTCACTTGTACACGGAACGTGACAATTTTTGTAGGTGCAGCCGGCGTTCATCGATTTACAACATGTTATAACGTCAAAAATATAGCCTATGTCACTCAGGAGTGTGTAAAGATTCTAACGATATCTTGTACAACCAAATTCATTCATTCATATACATACATAGTATCACGTCTTTTTCCCTTGCGGGGTAGACAGAGCTTAGGTCTATAAGAACTTATGGTCACATTTAGCATGTTGGGGGCGCGTAGATGGAAAACGGAATCAAAAAGTGATGGATTGCTAGCCGCATCGCCTATTGACATGATTCCGCTTCTCGAACGGCTTTTACGATCTGCGCGGGAAGAGAAGCAGCTGGCACATTCTAAGTTTTTCCTTTTTGTCTTGTATTAAATAATAGTTATTAAAAATTACTATAATTAGATTTCTAGTAATCTACATTCGAAAATCGCTTGAACGTTATACTACGATACTCCAAGGAAATAATCGAAAATCCTAAACTGAGAATTACTCGAAAGCAAATTACCGAAAATTCCAATTCACCCCAATTCCCTCTTATCGAAAATCCAGGAACGGTCACTTAAAAAGGCAACCGGGAATCGCTATTATGTCCAATAATCCGCACCGAGGCAGATAAAAAAGACGGCCAAGGGTGAATTGGATATTTTCACAGAGTCCCAATTTTAATAAACCTACATACTCGTAAATATTTATCACGTTTTTAACCCCCGATGCACAATAAGACGGGTGTAAGGGGTGTTATAAGTTTGACGTCGATGTCTCTGGGTCTATGTCTGTGGCATCGTAGCTCCTAAACAAATGGACAAATTTCGATGCGGGTTTTTTCATTTGAAAGCCAGTTTCAGATTTTTATTTAAATCCTTACTAATATTATAAATGCGAAAGTGAGTTTGTTTGTTTGTTACGCTTTCACGCCGTAACTACTAAACCGATCATCATGAAATTTTGCATACAAGTTCTCTGGAGTGCGGAGAAGGACATAGGCTACCTTTTATCCCAGGAAAAAAGTACTATTCCCGAGGGATCGACATTGACGCGGGCGGAGCCGCGGGCGAAAGCTAGTATAAAATATTTATACTAATGCTACAACTAAAAATAAATAAAAATTAATATATATTTCCAAAATTAAATTAAAGATTTTTATTTAGAAAAGCGTGATGTCCCCTCTACGTAGCCATGGACACTGCGATATCCACGTTGACGCACGTGACGTCTACTGTAGCTAAAGTGGACGAAGCGTGCATGTCCATGCTACGTAGCGATAGATACTAAGTCATGTCCATGTAGACGAACGCGACATCTACCTACTGTAGCTAAAAAGGACGTAGCGTGCATATCTACGCTATGTGGCCATGGCCACTGCAATTGGCGACACGTGCGTCGACGTGAATATAACGTAGTGTCCATGGCCACGTAACGTAGCTGTGCACGTTACTTCCACTGAAGCTAAAGTGGATGTAGCGTGCATGTTTACGCTACGTAGCGATACAAACTACGTCATGACCACGTTATACGGTGCAGGCAAGGTGTTATTCCCAACACCGTACATGAAGAGATGTGATGCTGATGGGTGGCAGATGATGGTGTGGAGATACAAGACCACGTCACATATTAAACTGATTTAAGCTTCTTGATAATGTGTTACATCTTGCTGGTTGGGCGTGACGGGTCCTTTCTCGTTGGTTGTCCGATAGTATCTCCCAAATGATAAGAATTTTGATGCTAATTATAGCAACAAAACCTACATGTATAAGGCCGCGTGCAGCCTAAATGTGCGATGTAAGCTCGTACACACGTAGACATACGCGTGTGACGAGTGAACGTATCGTGCAAGTCCACGCTACTTAGCAATAGACACTACGTCATGTCCACATAGACGCAGGTGACGTCTACTGTAGCTACAGTAGACGTGCGCCTCCTATGTGGCAGTCGAAAGTCTACGCGACATCAAAATCAAATAAGGTTTTATACATATTATTTAAAAGGGAACCCTAAAAAGTTTTAATGTATGGTAAAAAGTATTTCGTAACAGCGGACGCGTTAAAGCAGCTCAGATAAAACTTTAACGCTGGAAAAAGCTCAAATTGTTTTGTACGATATTTTAAAGTCTCCACAGTTCCAGTAAAGATTAGTTTTTTTTTAATCCTTATTTTTTTCACCACACGATACATAGATTGTTTAACGCGATAACGTCTTAATCGAGTTACGCCAGCTGCACGGCTCAAATTTGACGAGAACGTGACACTTTTTCGTGCGTGCAGGGCGTTCATTATTTTTAGAACGTTAAATTGATAAACGCCGACACGAAAAAGTGTCACGTTCTGTGTGTAACCGATAGCGCGGTATAAGCGATAGAGAGGAACGATCGGCCAAAGCGATTGGCTTGTGACGCATCTATCTCTTTCAACCATTATCACGTGAAATGATCGTCCATAAACCAACTTATCAGATAACCAATTTGTTAAAGTTGTAAATACATATCGAGAATTTCTCAAAAATTCCCGCACATGAGAGGAAAAAGAAATGCTCGGAAAAAGTTTCCGACCCGGTCTCACCGTTCTAGAAAATTTCAAGCACGGCACAACATTATCAGCAACGCGCGGCCAAGCGGTGTCAATATTATAATCCATAATAAAAAATAAGTTCAAAAACTAAAACCCGAACATTTCTTGTTTCATACTTTTAGGGGCGTGTTTATAGTAGACGGGTTTTAGTTTTTTAACTTATTTTTTTTATTTTCATTTTTTTTTGGGTAAATACGTCACGACCCTCATTGCTGAGGGTCTTCACTCTAATCTGGAACCTTCACTCAGCCCTACGAGAAGGTCGGACTAATTCCGATCAGACTTGGTCTCTCGTAGGGCTGCGACCTCTAGGTCGTTTTTCGTCAACCTTGCCACCATCAGATGCTCTGTTATGACCGTCTTTCCTTGCGATGTGGCCAAATTAGAAATGTATATTTTTAAATTCAATGTCCTTTACATTTTATAATTGTACATTTCTTTGCGACCCGTACAATTCAATTTATTTTTATCTTGAAAGTGGTTTAAGTTTCATTTCGTAGATAGAATGTTACCATGTATAAGTTTTGTTAAATATATTTTTTTTTTTTCATTTTAATTCTATTGCAATCGGTTTTAATTTTTTGATTTATCATGAATTAGTTCCGACAATTTCGGACTTAAAATTATCTAAGTACTTGAGTAGTTCAAATGCCCAACAAATATAGTCGAGAATTTAAATATATTCAGTTAATATGGTTTTATCGTTTTTATTAGATTATTTTTAACCGACTTCAATAAAAAGAGGGAGGTTATCAATTCGATTATTTTTTTTATGTTCGTGACCGCATAACTGTATGCAAATTGTTGTATGCAAAATTTCATAGTGTTCGGTTCAGTAGTTACTGGGTGACAGGGGAAAAAAAAAACATACTCACTTACGAATTTATATAAGGGTAGCCAACTTGGAGGTATACAACCTTTTTTGCCGCCATTTTCTTTTGGCGGCAAATAAGACATTGTTGCATGAAAATACTTTGTGTAGATACGGCAATTTTTTTATGGAGACTTTTACGTAAAACATTTCTAGAATCATTGAAAAGAACTTTTCCCGGTCGATTAATTTCAAGAAACGGTGACATTGATTGGTCTCCAAGATCGCCTGATTTAACAGCTCCTAACTTTTTTCTGTGGGGCTATCTAAAGGGATGTGTCTGTGATAACAGGCCAATAAACTTTCAGCAATTAAAACAAAATATTCAAGACGCAGTCATTGAGATAACGCAGGAAATGTGTGAAAAATGATAAAAAAATATAAAACCCGATGAAAAGGGTTTATATCTCCTTCTACAGGTACATTTGTCTGACATTATTTTTCTTTTTTAACTGCCGGCCCTAAACAGTATATTAAACAAAGAATACTTAATATTTTTTATATTTCACATAATAAAGTTACTAAATTAAAATGTATACCTGTTATTTGGCCACCCAGCTCCGTGGTCCAGTGGTTAAGGCGTTTGCCTGTAGACCCGGTGGTCGTGGGTTGAATTCCCACGGGAAGCATACTTTGTTTAGTTGTTTTCAGTTTGGTTAGGACACTGCAGGCTTGAAGCACCAGATTATCTGCTAATAAAGATGATTCTGGAAGGCACGTTAAGCCGTTGGTCCCGGCTGCCATCCGGTAGTCGTTAAAGAAACCACGTCAAAGGCCGAGAGGCGGTTCCGAAAAACTCTGACACCAGGGTGTGCATGGTCAATTGACCATGTCACCTACACGAAATGATGATGATGATGGCTACCCTGGTAGTAAGGATTTATTTTGCGAAAGTTTTAATACAGCGTGAACCCCATGAACCCCATAGCTATATTGAAATCTCGGAATCAGAATCCCTAATGGAACACATAACTGTAAGAAAAAAGGTAATAAACGAAAAACTAAATTTAATCTTTCATAGAAATTCGTCCAGCTAATCGGCGACTTTGTATGGAAAACCTAATTTTTTTTTTCGTTTTTTACCTTTTTTTCTTGCAGTTCTGTGTTCCATTAGGGATTTTGATTCCCAGATTTCAATATAGCTAGGGGGTTCAAAATCACGTTGTATAATTATTAAAACACGTTGTTTAATATTAAAACCATTCACAATACACGAATATAATGAAAGCTCTTCATTCAAACTTCAAAGCACGAAATGATTTCGCAACCGTAACGCGCAGACCCGCTTTCGTAGCCGCTACGAATGCCGTAGACCCTCGTAGCCAGTGTTATTGTGATTCTCGTAGAGGGCACGCGCGTTCTTCCCTCTCTAACCTTTCTCTCTGTGTGTCAAATAATTTTAAATTCAATCGTTGTATGTTTTAAATTGTGAAATTTTAAGTGCTGTGTTTTAAATTTAAATTTTACGCTTTCAATGTTAGTTGTTTTGTTATGTAACAGGTCTCACAAAGGGTTCGTATAAGCGTTTCGTTCCCAAAAGTACTTTTAAATTTATTGCGTATAAGTATTTAAAATATGCAGTCGTCCTTTTTGTTTAGAATTTGAGATATTTGATGAATGAAAATATTTAAAAAAAAAACTAAAAATTTTTGTTTTGGGTATTTTATATTTTCTATGTCCAGCAGTGGACTTCTTGCGGTTGATATGATGATTATATTTTTGTTTTATTATAATAGATTTATACATATTATGATATAGAATAGCAGAGAAAAAATACTCATATTAACTCATGATCAGTATTTTCTTCATAGGTATTCTAATAATTTTACAAATTCATTTATTTTCTGGTATTTCAAGAACTCTTATTATTATTTTATGGATAATTCATACGATTGTTTTACCAATACTATCTAAATATTAATACTTAAAGCTAAAACTTTGTACGTCTTTTTATGAAAATTGTGCGGACGGAGGAGTATGAAATTCGCACACTTATAGTTTATATAGAGAAGGAATGCAGGCTGCCAATATATTTTTATAATTCTGCATAAAAATACATTATTTCAATAAAAAACATTTCACACTACCATGTTTTTGACACACAACTTATAAATTTACATTAATTATGGTCGAATTTTGACCACTGGGCCACTAGTTTTTTTATAATATTTCTATTACGAGACATATATCAAACTAGCTTTTGCCCGCGACTCCGCCGTCGTTAGAGTCGATCCGTCGGGAACAGTAGAATTTCCCGGAATGTGAGATACCTTACTTTCCGGGAAATTCTACTGTTCTGTATTCACGGTGTAATTTTAATCGTTCTGGACCCTTATAGGGATGATTCAGCCCGTTGATATAAACAACTTTTCCTATGGGACTGTTACCCGGGATAAAAGGTAGCCTATGTCCTTCTCAGTACTCCAGGGAACTTGTATGCAAAATTTCATGATGATCGGATCAGTAGTTACGGTGTGAAAGCGTAACAAACAAACAAACTCACTTTCGCATTTATAATATTAAGTAAGGATTATATATAAAAATTTTGCATGAATTATCTCAAGACCGCGATTACGTACGCGTTTGTCGTTTCAATTTAATAGAATAATTTGTAATTAAATTTAAATAAAAAAAAAAAAAAAACAAAAATACGGATTGTCTTGGATACGTCTGAACTCCTCAGAGGTCCGGGGGGGAAAAAGAAGAATAACCCATAGGGAAATCATTATCTTATATTTAATCTATCTGACGAAAGTCAGATCATGGCGGATAACCCTTATGTGTGTGTACCCTAAGCGGGAAATATTTGTGTGCGTGAATAATAAACAATCATCTGTGACAACTTCAACTATCTAACTATCACGGTTCATGAGATACAGCCTAGTGACAGACAGACGGACAGACAGACAGACGGTCAGCGGAGCGCATATGTATAGGGTCCCGTTTTTTATCTTCTGGGTACGGAAACTAAAAAAACCCTTATTCAGATGAGGTTGTCCCATTGCAGTACTAAAATAAAAAAAAATACGTCAATTAATACGATTCTATCTATACTAATTATTATAAAGCTGAAGAGTTTGTTTATTTGTTTGTTTGTTTGAACGCAGGAATTACTGGTTCTAATTGGAAAAATATTTTTGTGTTAGATAGTCCATTAATTGAGGAAAGCTTTAAGATATAAAATATCACGCTGCGACTAATAGGAGCGAAGCATCAATAAAAAATGTTTGAAAACGGGGGAACAATTATTCATCTATACTAAGAAAAAACCTAATTAATCATAATAACAGAAATTGCCACGGACGAAGTCGCGGGCAACAGCTAGTCGTGTATAAAACATTATTTTTACACCTTACGTTTCGAAAACTTTCTAGTTCAAACGACCATGAAGGTCGCAAGAAGACTAAGTTGACATTTATCTATTGTATTAAAAGAACTATACAAAACTACAGCCTACAATATTAATTGATAACGTTCCGGATTTACGCAATATTGGCTCACGGTGTCTGAAGGTCTTGCAGTCTTGTGGCGAGCTCCGTGGCGCAGTGATTAACACGCCAGCCTGCGACACGCGAGTGCCCGTGTTCGATCCCCGGTCAGGTAAAGATGGAAAATGATATTTTTCAGATTGACCTGGGTCTCGGATGATCTATAGAATGTATTTGTTATAAAATATAGTATCGTTGAGTTAGTATCCCGTAACACAAGTCTCGAACTTACTTTGGGGCTAGCTCAATATGTGTGATTTGTCCGTATATATTTATATGTGATGAGCTTCAGATTTTATTGAATTAATGACAGGATCCCAAGCTGTTGGGAATTGCTAACCATCATCTCTATTGAAATAAGGATGTTTTTGAAGTGAAAACTTTATGAAATGGGTAAAATTTGTTAAACTCGCGTCAGGACATGATCTGATCGAAAATTCGTAAGACGGACACGTGACGTTGTTATGTTTTTGTATATCGATATACATGTAACCCGGGGAAAGTTGTTAAATATCATGAGTTTATCATTACGATCACTACGTTTCCGTGCTTCGGAAGGCACGTTGCCGTTGGTCCCGGCCGCCATCTGGTGGTCGTTAAAGGAACCACGTCAGAGGTCGAGAGGCGGTTCCGAAGAACTCTGACACCAGGGCGTGCATGGTCGATTGACCGAGTCACCTACACGATAAAAAAAAACTGTATAGGTACCAAAAGATACTCAAAGTAGTGTTTTCAACATTATCATTATCTATCAGTCTTAACGATGTTTTTCTCAGCAACCAACCAAAACACTTTTACGACTGGGAATCTCGCAAAAACAAATGAAAGACTGAATTAGTTGACTAAAGTTGAAAAACAAAAGTATTTCTGCTGATTATAAGTTTTTTTGGGTTCTGTTTGAACGAATGACAAAACGGAACACTTATAACTCGTGTGTCTATTGTTTGTCTGTCCGTCTGTCACAGCCAATTAGATAGATTTATTGATTAGATGATACGAATTGTTTTTTTTTTTCTATGGTATTATTTATTTAATATACATTTACACGCCGTGTGGTTTCCGGCAGAGTAGAATAGGACTACTCCAAGTCTTCCCGTGGATGTCGTAGAAGGCGACTTAGGAAATACAAGCTTTGTTTAGCTTGTATTTCCTTTATATATGACACTATGTTTGTCCTAATATGTATTTGTACCGTGTTTGCCTGCGAATAAATTGAATTGAATTGACAAAATTGGCTAGCTCCGTGGCGCAGCGGTCAACAAGCCAGCCTGCGACATGAGAGTGACCGGGTTTGATCCCCGGCCAGGTCAAGATGGAAAATGATCTTTTGCAGATTGGCCTGGGTCTTGGATGTGTATCTATATATGTATTTGTTATAAATATATATCGTTGAGTTAGTATCCCATAACACAAGTCTCGAACTTACTTTGGGGCTAGCTCAATCTGTGTGATTTGTCGGTATATATTTAATATTTATTATATTTATAAATATAAACTTTGCATACAACTATATAGTTACCATTAAAAACTAAAGAGGATTGGCCAATAGCAAACTTCTTATGGCTGAAAAGATGATGATGATTAAGTGAAGTACACAATTATGTTCATAAATGGGTTTTATTTAAACGGTTAGCAGAATATTCGTATTTTTGTTAGCAAAAAAATGTAATCAGCTAAAATAGCTAGTTGGGCAACAACTTCTTTTCTGCCCTCAGTCGTTCCAGGTGTAAAGCCAAAACGTATCCAAATGTTTTCTCTTCTGCCCCAATTGTATAAACTTGCTGTCCAAATAATTATTTTGTGCCCGACTATTTACTTACCTTTATTAATTAATTCTATATATGCCAGGCAGCCATCATATGTTTTTTTTTTTTGAATAACCCTTGAATATTCCTAAAAAACGAAAATATCCAAAGTAGCCAACGCGTTTAGACCATCCGCGTTTGTATCGCCACGCCGCCTGGCATATGGCGGGCTCTTAAGATAAAGTTTTTTATTAAAATTTCATTTCTGTGACAAGCTTTTATTATAAACGAATTTATACTGTAAATTACTTTCCGAGACAAATCAAATGAGCCAAAACACGATTGGTGTACCTTGTTTAGTTTAAATGTTCCTATGGCCACCTTCCGACTCCACCATCAGTCCAGCGTAGCGATTCCATAATATTGTATTGTCATCCGATTTACACATGCATGCAAAATTTCAGCTCAATCGGTAACCGGGAAGTGGATCAAATTAAACTTGCAAGATTTGATTACAGACAAACATTGGGACAGGTGAAACTAAATAAAAGCTTTGTAAAAGCAAAAGTATATCTGCTGAATATAAGTATTTATTGGAACGTTCGTGTGAATTCCTGTAGACGTGGTCGGAATCGCGATATTGTTTTATATACGAACATGTTGAATCACGTTTGGTTTGTAACGAACATAATATAATATCCAAATATACGTACTTCAATAGTGAATAGTCAGTAGTCAAATATTTTATTCATATAAACATCATTTGGTGAACGTTAACTTAAATAACACATTAATATTTACAACATTATTATTGTTTACGTCAATAACTTAGAGCTAAGTTTACGCCGCTTCCAAGGCGGAGCGCAGAAGAAGCGGCAAAAAAACTGCACAGGTTCAATCCATGTATATGAGTTGTGGTAGAGCCACGCTTCCGAAAAAAGAAGTTTTTGCTAGTAGCATGAATAGGCCGGCTGGTCCGGGGAAGTACCACACTCTCACAGAAAATCGACGTTTGAGTAGAAGCTTTACCGCTTCTATGCTTCGTTCGGTGAGTGAGAGAGCCGAAGGCCTCATTTCTTTCCCCCATTTCCTCACCCATGTCCTTTCTCCAACTCCTTGAAAGGCCGGCAACGCTCCTGTTACACCCTGGTGTTGCAGTTGTCCATGGACAGCGCTGATCGCTTACCATCAGGTGACTCGCTTGCTCGTTTGCGGTCCTATATCATAAAAAATATATTTATGATAAGTAAGTAGGAGACACAACGAATAAAATTTATGGTGGTATATTAAAATCTCAATTTAACCTACATTTTAAAATATTTGAAGCTAACAACACCTTATCAGAGCCTCTTCCCCAGTTGCATCTTGAGCTGTAGTGGCTGTGTTATTTCCGAACCTAGGATCATTTTAGTTTTTAGGGTTCCGTAGCTAAAGGGTAAAAACGGGACCCTATTAATATCGCTCCGCTGTTCGTCTATCTGTCTGTCTTTCCGTCTGTCACCAGGCTGTATCTCTTGAACCGTGATAGTTACATAGTTCCAATTTTCACAAATACTATATCAACAAATACTAAAAAAGAGAATAAAATTAATATTTAAAGGGACTCTCATACAACAAACGTGTTTTTTTTTTTGTTTGTTTTTACTCGTTATTGATAACGGCAATCGGTAGACGATTGAAATATTCACAGAATGTTTAGATACTCTCTTTAAAAATAAATAACTAAATAAAAATAATATTAAAGGGGAGCTCCCACACAACAGACATGATTTATTTTTCGGTTTTATATATAACGGTACGGAACCCTTCGTGCGCGAGTCCGAGTCGCATTTGGCCGGTTTTAACTGCTTCTTATTCGTCTTCTTTCTCTACTCCTCTCTCTTTTGTGTGGTCGGAACAGCATATTAGTATTTTCCATTGAACTTTCTATGCTGTAATAGATTCAGATTATTCTTGAAGTGAAACTTCTTTAACGGCATTGTGCACTTTTTGGGATGGGTAAAAAATGTTAAACACGCGTCAGGACTCATGACTAGATCGAAAATTCATAAGACGTGATCTGAGACCGCCGGCGCGGAGTAGGAGAGGAAGTTATATCCCCCTCTCTTTCTACCGCGCGGAGTTTTCACTTCTGCCGAAACTCCCGGAGTGTAACCCGTTGTTTACATAGGTACTTATTGCCGAGCCATGGAAAATGTAATTTTTTTTGAGTTCTCAGCATTGGTCCCATAGGAAAAGTTGTTCATTTTTACGGGCTCAGTTACCCCTTCACGGGAAATTCGTTGGTTATCTTATACACTGTATAAAACCACCGATTTTTATTATAATCTTTGCCCTGTTGGTTTTGTTATCACTCCAAATTGCAGAATAACTATCATCATCATCATCATTTCGAGTAGGTGTCACGGTCAATCGACCATGCACACCGTGGTGTCAGAGTTCTTTGGAACCGCCTCTCGGCCTCTGACGTGGTTCCTTTAGCGTCTACCAGATGGCAGCCGGGACCACCGGTTTAACGTGCCTAGAATAACTATAAAAATGTAAGATATATTAAGTACAAAGAAATATTAGCGAAACGAAGTTTTACGGACAGCTAGTCTATACTAATATTATAAATGCTAAAGTAACTCTGTCTGTCTATTTGTCTTCTTTTCACGCTTCACCCATTGAACAAATTTGGATGAAGTTTGGTATAGAGGTAGTTTGAAACCCGGGGAAAGGACATAGGGTACCTTTCATTCCGGGAAATTCTACTATTCCCGAAAGATGGACATTAATGCGGGCGGAGCCGCGGGCGAAAGCTAGTATTTAATATAATATGCCACTTAGTTTTGGCCAATGAAGCAAGCTCTCGAAATCTTAAAGGTAAAACCTTCGATCAAATATAATGGTAGATACACGATTTGCGTTCGAAAAGTGGCACCGACAAAACAGCGCACTAATCGAGTTTCGGAGCTGTTTTATCCACAGTTTCAATAAACCGCGCTAGCACTCACACGTCTCGCGATGATGAAGGTACAGTGAAAAGATGCAAAAACTACGCACCAAAAGTGAAAAAAAAAATGGAGATACTTTCAGTATTAAAATCGAAAATATGTGATGAAAAAATTTCGCCACAGGTAGGATTTGAACCTACAACCTTCGACATCTAGTCCGTCGATGCTCTCAACCACTGAGCTGCCGTAGCTTCAAATCACCGCGGCGAATTTGTTCATCACATATTATAGTACTTTCAGTGTGTATCGTTTTTGTATGTTATAAGTATGCATGATGTTTTGACTCGGGGACATTATAAAGCTTCATTTTGTATGAGACTGTGTATCTACCATTATATTTGATCGAAAGGCAAAACTAATAATGTCTGCACGATTGTCACGTCCGCGCTAATTCAGAGGTACGTGACTTCAGCTTGAGGAAAGTTTGGTGAGGTAGTTAATTAAGGTTTCATAAAAGTTTTCTTTCTCTGATTGCTATGAAATATTATTATTATTTTGACACATAGAATTTTTTATTTAATCACTTAAGGGCCCGTACTACCTCACACTGCTTTGCGTGATTGTCTGTAATATCATTAATAATGAAATACTCAAGTTGAAATAAAAATGCAGCAAAGTTCAGGACTAACTCTGGTAACTATCTGACTCACTGGGTATATAGCATATAGCATTATTCACAAAATACATTAAAATTAACCTTGAAACTTTTGATAATAATTTTATTGCATTACAGATAAGGCAGCCATCATCAATTTTATTTTTTCGAATAACCCTTGAATATTCTTTAAAAACGAAAATATCAAAGTAGCCAACTCGTTAAGACCATCCGCGTTTGTACCGCCGCGCCGCCTGGCCTATGGCGGGCCCATAACACACTATGCAATACAAATATTCTTTACCAGCTTTCGCACGCGGCACCGCCCGCGTCAATATCGATCCCTCGGGAACAGTACTATTCCCCGGGATAAAATGTACCCTATGTCCTTCTCCATAGCCCAGATAACGTGTATGCAAAATTTCATGATGATCAGTACAGTAGCTACAACGTGAAAGCGTAACAAACAAACAAAGATAAGATAAAAACAAACTCACTTCCGCATTTATAATATTAGTTAAGATTGCACCAGCAGCGGAAGTCTGTAATATTATAACGATCGATAAGATACCAATTTAACAGGATAAACACTGTATTAAAAACTAACGCATCGTTTCTCTTTCTCGCAATACACATAATACTGTGGTAAGAGTGAAATGTACATAAATCAAATCTCTTTCTAAATCGGTTGTATTATATCTACTACTTAACAAATTCGTCGGTAAGGCAGTACCGATTGTGAAATAAAAATATCTTTGTACAGCGAATTTTACAAATACAAAATACAAAAAGTCTTTATTTAACTCCACAAGTTGTACAGTACGATTTAATTATCAGTATTCATATACAAAATTAAACTTGTGGGAGCTCTGGAGACGCAAAACTAGGCCGGAGCCTGTATCTTGGGTCACCAGGTCCCCCTCACACGTTCGACATTACATACAATTACGAGTATAATCAGAAGACTGATATGGGATACTTGAATATGATTTGCTATTTTATGTGTATAATAATTTTACTATTTTTTTTTATATTTTGTACTTTCATACGGAACCACAGTAACATATATTCAATTACCAAACAAAATTGTTTTCAATTAACCCTGTTTACTTTATTTGTCCACGAAGCGTGGGCACAAATTTTCTAGATATCTCAACGTTTAAATTCACTACGTTGACAGATACTTACAACTGTTTTTCATCCGAAGTGACATTGACATGTCGGCGGCCTTTTCACACAATCGTGTAAAGTCGTGTAAAGGTAAAATCGTGTAAAAGTCTTCGTATTAATAGAGGCATATTGTTGGGCAGCCTGTAGGTGTGAATATGTCGCCCCTTAGCGATCGAAATCGGTTGATAAGTTAACGTATATTTACAGGCTTCCGCTGCTGAGATCGATCATCTGTAAGTTACAGACTGTAACAAAAAAGGCTAGCTCCGTGGCGCAGCGGTCAACACGCCAGCCTGCGACACAGAGACAGACACACACAGAGTGCCCGTGTTCGATCCCCGGCCGGGTCAAGATGGATAATGATCTTTTCCAGATTGGCCTGGGTCTTGGATGTTTATCTTTATATGTATTTGTTATAAAATATAGTATCGTTGAGTTAGTATCCCATAACACAAGTCTCGAACTTACTTTGGGGCTAGCTCAATCTGTGTGATTTGTCCGTATATATTTATTTAAATGGCTGTCGATAGATCCTCTATAACAACACAGGGGATCGATCGACAGCCAAAATGCAACTTTTGACGAGAAGCAAAAAACGAAATACCGAAACTTTATTTATTCCATATCAATATTCTGGTTTTTGCTATTCGCCTGCGGAACCTTAAAAACGACCTTTTTGCGCTGGGATCATAAAGTTAACAACTCACCACATGGGTCTTTGGTAAATATGTTAATCGTCTTCGATTAAATATAATCGTAGATACAGTTTCAAACAAAATGAAGCTTTAATAATGTCCCCGAGTCAAAACATCATGCATACTAACAAACAACGACAAAAACGGTATATACTGGAAATTTAACTCCATCTTTGTTTTTTTTTTTACTTTTGACGCGTAGTTTTTGCATCTTTTCACTGTACCTACGTCATCGCGAGACGTGTGAGTGCTAGCGCGGACTATTGAAACTGTGGACAAAACAGCTCCGAAACTCAATTAGTGCGCTTTTTCATTCATTCATCTATTTATTCATAAACAATTTTACAATCGTGTCTGAAATATTACATAATCTTAAAAGACATCAACTAAATATATAATAATAAAAGAGATAATTATAATAAGAGCATTAATTAATAGTCACAATGTCAAAAAAAAAAAAGCAAATTAAAAAAAAAATACGATAAATGCAATGTTATTTTTATATTATTTGCCTTAATATTATCAATTAACAAGCTTTAAAAAGAAATCTTCGATTTTATAAACACTTTTCTCTATTAATAATTTTTTCCCTAAATTCGACGGGCAGCTTGTTGAACATTCTTATCGCTGTTTTGGCGGTGCAACTTTTCGAACGCGAATCGTGTATCTACCATTATATTTCATCGAAGGTAATAGTACCATACGTGCGCAAAACTATCTAAAATTACCATAAGACATAATCGTAACGTATGAAAATATAACTTACATAATACATAATTCGTCCCTATGAATTGATAGTTGAATTCAATACGATCCATTTTTATGTGCAGTTAGCTCAACTTTATTATTGTTACGACGCGAGCTACGGTGAAAACGTATATATGCGATATTCGTTCTTACTGAATCGTAACTCAGTGAATTGAAATGTCATGAAGTAAATAGTTCGAGTATTTGTATGACCTACTTTCGATTGGAGGGTCAAATACTTGTAAATTGCAATATACTGTACTAGCTTATGCCCGTGAGTTTTCAATTTACTAAATAATATCTACAGTTCAAATGTAATTTACATTTATCCTTACTAATTTTAATAATGCGAAAGTGTGTTTGTTTGTTTGTTTGTTTGTTACGCTTTCACGCCGTAACTACTGAACCGATCATCATGAAATTTTGCATACAAGGTCCCTGGAGTACGGAGAAGGGCAAAGGCTACCTTTTATCCCGGGAAAAAGTACCATTCCCGAGGGATCGACATTGACGCGGGCGGAGCCGCGGGCGAAAGCTAGTATTATATAAAAGTCCATGGTGGTCTAGAAAAAAGAAAAAAAAACTTACCAAGTGTCAGTCGGACTCACGCGAGAAGGGTTTCGTACTATTATATATAATGAATACCACAAAAAAATATTCTGTGAATATTTGAAGCAACTACCCGTTGTATTCACGATGGTTGTATGGGAGCCCCCTTTAATATTTGTTGCATTCTGAGTTTTTAGTATACTGTTATACAGCGTGATTTTGAACCCCCTAGCTATATTGAAATCTTGGAATCAGGATCCCTAATGGAATACAGAATTGCAAGAAAAAAAGGTTAAAACCGAAAAAAAAATTTACTTTCCATAGAAATTCGTCCAGCTGATCGGCGACTTTGTATGAGAAACCCTATTTTTTTTTTTCGATTTTCAGCTTTTTTTCTTGCAGATCTATATTTTATTAAGGATTCTGATTCTGAGATTTCAATAAAGCTAGGAGGTTCAAAATGAGGTTGTAGTTGCACCAGAAATACATCATTTGTGAAAATGTCTACTGTCTAACTATTACGGTTCATGAGATACAGCCTGGTGACAGACGGATAGACAGACAACCAAACAGCGGAGCCATATTAATTAATAAGGTCTCGTGTTTACCCTTTGGGTACGAAACCCTAGAAATGAACTCATTGAAATGTTCGAATCCGAGAATCCCAATTTAAAATTTAAATTACATCAGGATCCTATAATGAAGTTCACATGATCACGAACGGATAATTAGTAAAACGATCTGAAAACCCGATTGAAGTTAATTTGGTAAATATTGAATTGATTCCACAGAGAATGAAGAACGAATTCGTATAAATACTGACTTCATAATGGTTTCTGATGTTTTCGCGATTGTTACACATTTAAATAAAATCACTTTAATACGGTATTATCGCGTATATTACATTACTAGCTTTCGCCTGCGGCTCCGCCCGCGTCAATGTCGATCCCTCGGGATAGACAAAAGGTAGCCTATGTCCTTGTCCGTACTCCAGAGAACTTGTATGCAAAATTTCATGATGATCGGTTCAGCAGTTACGGCGTGAAAGCGTAACAAACAAACAAACAAACTCACTTTCGCATTTATTATATTAGTAAGGATTTTTACACCTATCGTTTCGAAAACTTTACAGTTTTCATGGTCGCAGGTAGACTAAGTTGATATTTTTCTTTGTGTTTTAAGAACTATACAAAGCTACCGCCTACAATATTTGTTGATAACGTTCCGGATGCACGCAGTATTGGCTCACGTTGTCTGAAGGTCTTGCAGTCTTGTAATGAGCTTGAGATTTTATTAAATTGATGACTGGATCCCAAGCTGGTGGTAACTGCCAACCATCCTCACTCTTGAAATTAGGATGATTTTTAATTTCAAAAGCCTCGCAAAGCATTCTCGGAATGTATCTGTTTTCCTTTGCAAGGACTTGAGGATTATCAGAACGCGTGTAGTGGTTGGGTTTGTCTAAGGCATGTTCACAGCTGCAGACTTGGTGAGCGTCTATTCTTCATGGGAGCAATATGTTCTTTAATTCGGGTACTGATGCTTCTCTTTGTTTGAAACAAACAAAGAGAAGCAAGTTTTGGCAAACAAAGGGAAGCATCGGTACCCAAATTATAGAACATATTGCTGACATGAAGAATAGACGCTGAATCACCTGTCTGATAATAGCGATGATTCTGTGCTTCGGAAGGAACGTTAAGCTGTTGGTCCCGGCTGCATCTGGTAGTCGTTAAAGAAACCACGTCAGAGGCTGAGAGGCGGTTCCGAAGAACTCTGACACCATGGTGCGTGCATGGTTGATTGACAGTGTCACCTGATGATGATGGTATTATCTATCTAGTCTTGCGTTATTATTAGTATTTTACAAGTAACCAAGTATTTTATTTACTTTTTTATACAAACGAGTAAGCGGGTCACCTGATGGTAAGCGATCACCGCTGCCCATAGACTACTGCAACACCTGGGATGTGACAAGCGCGTTGCCGGCCTTTTGAGAAAACATAGACTCGTTTTTTGAAGGTTCCAATGTCGTATCAATTCGGGAATACCGCCGCAGGCAGTTCATTCCACAGTTCGGTAGTACGTGTGGCAGGAAGTTTCTGTTAAAACGTACGGTGGTTGAATGCCAGTTATCCAGGTGGTAGGGATGAAATTTTAATTTATGTCGGGTGGTACGAGTGAAATTTCGCGGCTGTTATTAGGTCGAATAATAGGCTAGTTTCCTGGGTCGTAATAATAACATAACAATTAGTCCGTCAGTTAGATAATCAAAAAATATTGGACACGTATTTTTTCTTTTGTCAAGTAAACAATAAATAATAAACATAAAGCGCGGCAAAGTTCAGGAGTGGGGGCTCATGACGTCAAAGTTTGCTTAAAATTGTAGCAAACTATGACGTCACACGCAACTTCAAACGGGTATATCTATATCATTTTTTGTTTAATCGACAAAAGAAAAAATACGTGTCCAATATTATTTGAATATCTAACTGACGGACTAATTATATTTTTTTGGGAAACTAGCCTATTGAAAGCATGTATTAATATCAAACTCTGGGTTACGGAATCTTTAGGATTCCGTAACCCACAGTTGCAACACACATTCACTAAGCTCCCTATTATTTCTGCCTTCGCCAGAACAAGGAAAATCGTTTCCGGCGACCATAAAATGTGGGTCAATTCGCAACGCTCCACTGATCCTTGCACTACTAAGTTAGTATGTAAGTAGATATTTTCGTAAGAAAGTTACCCTTTTCCACGCTGGTCTGGGAGAAAAGAAAAAGACGTAGAATGTGCCAGCTGCATCTCTTTCCGCGCAGATCGTTACAACCAATCGCGGGATTGGGCGGAAAGTAAGGAATCATGTTAGAAGGCGATGCAAAATCAAAATCAAAACGTTTATTCAGAAAATAGACCTTTGCAGGCACTTTATCACGTCAAATCACATTTTAAAGGATCTAATTTAGTAATCTTTTTATTATTTATTAATGTACAAAAGCTTCAGACTATTAGCGTTTCGTAACCGAGCACTGCGGCTAGCAACCTATGACTACTTTGATTTCGTTTGCCACCTACTTGCCCACCAACATGCTAAACGTGGATTTTGGGTCTTTTGAGTTAGGCTCTGTCTACCCCGCAAGGGAAAAAGACGTGATACTATGTATGAATGTAAGTTATCCCTTAAGCAGGCCGCGACGTATGCTTCCCACATAGATTTCTCAACTTTTTAGCCAGGCTTTGGTGAATCAAAGCCCACAATCTGTCAAAATCTAATCTTATATATATACTCTATGGTTAAAAAAAAAAACTCGTTGTTTCCGAACGTCATGTGACATTGACAGCCAGTTGAATTTTTGACTACCGTTGGAGAGGTGATTTTCAGTAACTGTGCAATACTTTTTCCGATTATGGCGAAACCAAGAAAGGTAAGTCGTGCAATTTTTTGATATGTTATAGAATTTGAGCTGTAGTATCAAAATTTCAATGTGTTTTTGTTGTTTTCCCGCAAAATATTATAAAAATAAGGTAAAATAACATGTGGGGAACATATCACCATAACCTGTGGGGTTGAACTATTTGTGGGAACTATATTTCCTTTGCCTGTTCTAACGGTACTAACTAGTTTGTATACTAGCTTATTCACCCTACTTTGTTCGTGTGTTTTAGCATAAGCAAATTTGAATAGAAAATGGTTATGATTATTTTACATAAATGTTACTGAAGTTAAGATTTGTTAAGAAATAAATAAACTATAAACAGACTAGCCTTCACCATTTATTATATAGATATACAGTAAGAGTTGTCTCTACCCAGGCAATGGGATTATGTTTTCCCACATCATTTTTTCAGCTATTTCAGTGTTTTTTCAGTAATTTGTTGATAAGGAATCGAAAAGGGCGTTATTTTAAGCCTAAATCCATATATAACACTTAATATACAGTAGCGGTTTATCGGGGCCTGTTTAAGGGTTATACTTTGGTCGTGGTAGAGGTGCGCTTCTGGCATAATTCACTTCACCACACTTATAGAAAATTGAAGATGCATTTTCCATAAGAGAGTAATATATATATCTCTGAATAACGGTAATGATTACACATTTTTCATATGATTTATGTTATTCTCAAAGAAACGTGAGCCGATTATACAGCGTTTAATTTTTTTTGAGTTCATAGCATTGTTCCCAAAGAAAAAGTGTGTTAGTGTGTAAGGGGGCTAACCCCTTACACACTAACACACACACACACACACATTCACACAGCATAACTCCATCATTTATAAACCGAATTTTAAAAAAAAGGTTTAAAAGGACATGCTGTTTATATTAACAGCATGTCCTTTAAATTTCCTCTAAATTGGTTCATTCGTTTTTTTGAAGTCGGTTTTTTTACAAAAGATTATTCTTACGTTGAATTTAACAGGAAATCGATACCAATGTGTATTGAATTTAAAAGGAAAGTGAAAGACGTAAGATTCCTCATTTTTCATGTGATTGACGTAACGATCAAAGAAACGTGAGCCGATTTCAATTTGACGAATCCATAAATACATCGTCAATTGAAAGAGGTCACTTGTTATGGTAAAAAGAGGGAGAATATTGAAATGATCTTATATTATGAAGATTTTGTAGAGAGACTCAAGGGACTAACGTTATACTTTTTAACGGCCCGCCAAGGCCAGGCGGCGTGGCGGTACAAACGCGGATGGTCTAAATGTGTTGGCTACTTTGGATATTTTCGTTTTTTATGAATATTCAAGGGTTATTCGTAAGAGAAAAATACATGATGGCTGCCTTATCTGTAATGCAATTATAATCAATATAATATATATATATATATATATATATATATTAGAAGTTTCAAGGTTAATTCTAATGTATTCTCACAGATTGAGCTAGCCTCACAGTAAGTTCGAGACTTGCGTTATGGGATACTAACTCAACGATACTATATTTTATAACAAATACATAGATACACATCCAAGACCCAGGCCATCTGAAAAAGATTATTTTCCATCTTGACCTGGCCGGGGATCGAACCCAGGCACTCTCGTGTCGCAGGCTGTCGTGTTGACCGCTGCGCCACGGAGCTAGCCAACTAATATTAACAAGTGAAAAAAACTGAGATCCCAGCATTGGTCCCATAAAAAATGTTTGTTTTGACGGGCTGAGTCACCCCTTCATAGAAACGTCGTTACACGATGTATGTCGAAAAACGATCTAGGAATGTAGCCTGTGTCAAGGTACCAAACGTCAATACCGTACCCGGAACACCGGACCATAATGTACCAAAATCCAAACAAACGACGAGAGTTTTAAACTCATTACCTACTGCGGTTAATCTCATGTGCCGCTCCGATGCCTACGGTGTATAAGCCTGACGTGCCGTGTGGTTTTGAGCTTCGATGGAGCTTAAATATATTTGAATAACTCTTAGGGTGCTTTTCCACCAGAGAAGTGCTATGCAGCTATACTGCGAAAATGTGACATCTGCGCTACGAAAATATGTGTCCGTTTCCACTAGTACTAAGCTATGTAGCTGTGCGAGATAGATGCGCTACGAAATGTGAATTGACGTGAAAGAGTGCCTGAAAAGGCCTATTTTCTGAATAAATCCTTGAATTCTTATACCGGATAGAATGACGAACTACAAAGTCAAGAGAGAATATAGAGCTTGCCTTAACAAACCAAAGCTGTCGCACTTCAAACTTTGTGTGACGTAATAATATGCTTTTAATGTACCTTTAGAAATAAGTTAATTCTATAAATCAAATTCTAGTCGAGACTAATTTAATATATATATAAAGAATTAGCCATTTTGACTCGAGAAAAAGTTGATTGAACAGGAATAAAGTTACTTGGTTAGTTGAGGAGGTCAGGAACAAAAGGTGATATTTACTCATCCGACTCGATTGGCGTTTTCTTTTTAAATCTGACTCAATACCTTGAGGTTTATTAATTTCTGAACAGATTTGGTTCTATTGATAATAAATAAATATAAATATACCTATACGGACAAATCACACAGATTGAGCTAGCCTCAAAGTAAGTTCGAGACTTGTGTTATGGGATACTAACTGAACGATACTATTATTTTATAACAAATACTTAATACACATCCAAGACCCAGGCCAATCTGAAAAAGACCATTTTCCATCTTGACCTGGCCGGGGATCGAACCCGGGCACTCTCGTGTCGCAGGCTGGCGTGTTGACCGCTGCGCTACGGAGCTGTCAAATGGAATGATAAATAGGACAACCTAAAGGGTATGAAATTATCATTATTCCGTTTGCTATTTTATTTGTAGTGACTATAATTTTCAGCTAAACACAATTTTTTATTAAAACTTGAAAGTGGACTTTAACATTCTACATGCATAATTTTTTTTTTCTGAATTTAATTTTTGAAAAATTCTCATAAAAAGAACTAGTTTCAGATGTTGTCCGTTTTAATCCAAAATGTATCCATAATTTTTCTATTCTTTTTCAATGTTTTTGTAAATTTTATAATACGTAAATCCAGCTTACTGTTGTAACGTTGCAGCATGCCACCTGCATGCTGCATCTCGTCCAACCTCATTTCTCTTATCCTGTCCATTTTTCATTCCTTATTTTAATTCAAATTTCATTTTTAATTCAATTTTCATTCCCTACCATTCCATTTTTAGATTACTTTCTCTCTCTCTCATGACTCATTCTTCAGTCCGCTACTATCTTTCAGTCTGCTACCATCTTTCAGTCTACTAACATCTTTGAGTCTCTACCATCTCTTGGAGCATAACAGTCTCTGTTATTAATTTATTGAAGTTGTAAAGTGAAGTTGTAACAATAATGTTATTCTCTGTGTTCTGTGTGTCGAATCTTGTGTTCTCCCTTCCTATTTATGTGAGAACTCGGCTAGAGCGCCGGGATAGTCGAGAGTCGAGCCCTCACACTGTTGTCTGTAAATACTTGCAAAATTTCATCTTAATTGAATGAAACTTGTAAAAGTCGGGTAGTTGTGTAGGTGACGTATGCCTTAATACGTATAAGGGGAAATGGGATATGGTGGAGAATTCCGGCGCCGAGATTGAATTGTGCGGTAGCTCAGATGGCAGAGTATAGGTTGTACATAGACCTAGGTCGCCGGTTCAAGTCCCGCCTGCATAAAATTTTTTCACCATATTTAATTGAATTTATCTAACCCGAAATTATACTAAAAAAGTAAGTATAAAATTTTTTGTTTATACGAAACTAGCTTTCGCCCGCGGTTCCGCCCGCGTCAATGTCGATCCCTCGGGAACAGTTTCCCGGGATAAAATGTACCCTATGTCCTTCTCTGTATCCCAGTTAACGTGTGATAATAAGTGATAAATTTCATGATGATCGGTTCAGTAGATAAAACGTGAAAGCGTAACAAACAAACTCACTTTCGCATTTATAATATTAGTTAGGATTCTCTATAGAAAACGCTAGTTATATAGGTATAGTATGTTAGATAATTAAGTTATACATACACACATTACACAGAAACACGAAATGAGGGAATGTAGAGTATAATGAGACGCAGCTTTTTAAGTTAATTGGATACGTAAGGCATCGCTTTGAGGTTTCAGTTGAGAACACGCTTTGAGCTTTGAGGATTTCGTACCCAAAGGGTAAAAACGGGACCCTATTAATTTCGCTCCGCTGTCCGTCTGTCTGTTTGTCTATCTGTGCATCTGTACCAGGCTGTATCTCATGAACCGTGACAGTTAGATTAGATAGCTGAAGTTTTCACAGACGATGTATTTCTGTTGCCGCTACAAAAACAAATACTAAAAAAAACCGGCCAAGTGCGAGTCGGACTAGATTTTTTTTTTAAAGACATGTCCGGCTAAAAAATATATACGGACAAATCACATAGATTGAGCTAGCCCCAAAGTAGGTCTGAGACTAACTCATAGATACTATACTTTATAACAAATATATATATAGATAAACATCCAAGACCCAGGTAAATCTGAAAAAGATCATTTTCCATCTTGACTTGGCCGGGGATCGAACCCGGGCACTCTCGTGTCGCAGGCTGGCGTGTTGACCTCTGCGCCACGGAGCTAGGAACCAAATACATGAACCAAAACATAGATGTTAATACTTAAAGACTGCATCTATCAAACTATATATTTCTTACAGGTCGATGCGGAGTACAAACTTTATTAATCTATTTTCATAAAATATTTCTTAGAAAAGTCTATTGTTATAGCGGACACCTTTCTTACGTTTTCTATAGAAACTGGTCCAAACCAGACTTAGCCGGTTCACGGTGGAATCCTGCCGTAATTGGAAAAATCCTGGCAGCTTGTATTTCAAAGGCAATGTACAGGAAATAGTTTGAAATGTATTTTCAAACTAATTTCTAGGTAGTTTTTTAAAATATTTTTAAAGATTTAATAAGAAGTGTATGGAATTGTTGTAAGGTCTGTTTTTTTATAAATGATAAATTGATTGTCTGTGGAGTCGGTTTATGGACGATAATTTAACGTAATAACGGTGGAAGAAAGATAGATGCGTCACAAGCCGAACGCTTAGGCCGATCGAGCCTCTCTATCGCTTTTTCCGCGCTCTCGCTGTCACTCATAACGTGACACTGTTTATTAATATCCTATAAATTGATGAACGCCGACTGCACGCACCAAAAAGTGTCACGTTCTCGTCAAAAGTTAGTGAGAATGTTTTAATTTTTTTTTATTAAATTTTTAATTTAGGTGGCAGAATACCCTAAGCGCCCCTCGTTGACAGAACTCATGCGATGTATATACGTAAAAAGTGAAATATAAATAAATATATACGGACAAATCACACAGATTGAGCTAGCCCCAAAGTAAGTTCGAGACTTGTGTCACGGGATACTAACTCAACGATACTATTTATAACAAATACATATATAGATAAACATCCAAGACCCAGGCCAATCTGAAAAAGATTATTTTCCATCTTGACCTGACCGGGGATTGAACTGTTGTATCGTAGGCTAGCGTATTAACCACTGCGCCACGGAGCTCGCCATGTTCATTCATGGATATCATTGTACGTAGGTATATTTTTGGTCAAAGGTCAAATGAGTAATTATCCAAGCCCTTAATATACTTAGACGGATGACTTAGAAAAACCTGACACCTCGTTAAGTGCAAATAGATGCCGCATCCGTAATGACCTTGTGATTTGGCCGGATTTTATGAAGGAAAAGGCCTTTTCATAAGCAAATAATATAATTACCTATATTAATATACAGCATATTTTTGACTTTAGCCGTGTGGTTTCCGGCAGAGTAGAATAGGAGTGGTCCTATTAGTCTTCCCATGGAGGTCGTAAGAGGCGACTTACGAAATACAAGCTAAACAAAGCTCATAAACATCAATGAGACGTGTCCAACCAGGCCAGCGAGGAGAGTGTAGGCCAAATCCTCTGTCTGCTCTGGCCAAGTATGGCTCCGGTAGTACAGAGAGGGCCGTGCTCCTTCAGTGGAGACTAAAAAGACCTGATGATGATGATGATGATATTTTTGACGTAATAACGTCTTATAAATCGATGAACCGGCTGCACGCAAGAAACAGTGTAACGTTTCGTGTGCGATAGAGAGGAACGATTGCTCTAAGCGTTCGGCTTGTGACGCATCTATCTCTCTTCCACCATTATCACGTATAATTATCATCCGTGAACTGACTTTATAGATAACCAAATTTTTTTATTATATAGGACGGCAACTTTAGGGATGACATGGGTGGAGGAAAAATAGTAGGATGGGTCTCCGCGGCTCTCTCACACACTGAACGACGCATTAAACGGTAAAGCTTCTACTCAAAGGTCTTCGGACCATAAGACAAAAGCTCTTCAAAGGTTTTTGCCATAGATTGGCCCTGCAATCCCTTCAAGTCAATATGAGATTTTGCCATCGCTCCAAGCCTTGGGCACACAGGCAACGCCCAAAGCCGAGGTCCGTCCCTCCTGAGGGCCCTTTGGTGATGTTGTCTATATAGGTTGAGGGCCCTTACTTCAAACGTCTGGTGAAGTAGCAAAATCTCACTTGGAGTTAGCTACATAATAATAATAATAGCCTTTTATTTCCAGAACTGACATTGTAATTTGGTTTATTTCTAATATGTTTGGTCATAAAATGTCCCTCAGTTCGGTGTGTCTTTTGACATAGGCCTCCTCCAACTGTTTCCACTGCACTCTATCTGTCGCTACTCTGGTCCAATACGGACCTAAGGCTAAGCGGAAATCATTTTCCCATCTTTTTGTAGGACGTCCCCGTTGTCTACTCGCATCTCTCGGGTACCAAAGAGTCACTTGTTGGCTCCATTTCTCCGACTTACACCGCAGCATGTGGCCTGTCCATCGCCGAGTTAGCTACATAGTCAATTAAAAAAAAAAACAAAACGTGGTTTTCCTGTGAAAGTGTGGTACTTCTCCGGATGAGCCGGCTATACAACATTCAACCGAAAATTAAATTAATTTATTATGGCTCATGTCGGCTGCCGGTGATATGATGATAATCCGTTGGGCGAAAAATCAGGGGGCTGGCTGATTTTTTGCCCAACGGATGAGCATAGCTATCCATAGATCGGCGTATTCTTCTCACCAGTGGTCGTTGCGAAACGCTAATAGTATTTCGATTTTGCATAAATTAAACAAAATATAACAAATACAAATATGACGTTCAAAAAGAGAAACATGTATCCAATTTTGAATAAAAGTCTTTGACTTTGACTTTGACTTTGACTTTTATCCAACGGGGGAACGCAGCCAGCTTTCTTGCCACCATGTCACACGGACAAGATTTCGAAGATAATTTTTTCCAGTGCTTTGTTTTTTTGTTTTACTTCATGTTTATGTATATGATTATAGCAATCAGTGTAATTTAAAAAAAAAATTGTTTTTCATTGAATATTTATAGTTTAATGTCTTATAAATTATATTCTACTTTCGATTTTAATATTAAACCGAGCATTGTAATGCTGTTCATAAAATTAGCTCAGCGATGGCTGATCCATGCGTCAATTTCAATTTCAATTTCAATTTATTTATTCATAAACAATACACACATTGCATTCGAATATTAGGAAGATACATGTCAGAAATACATTTACAATAGGTATTACATTAAATTGAAATAATATTACATTAAGATCAAAAATTCGTTATCATGAGCACATTAGAAGTCATTAACACTATAACAGCACTTCTCCAGCAATAATGTTCGTAGCTTCCTTTTGAAGATAGAAAGTTTACGCTCCGTTTTTAGATCATTGGGTGATTTATTAAATAGGATTACCGTCTGATTACGTAGACAATGAGATACAACTAGCAGTGCTGGAGTAAATTTTTGTTTTAAATTTTTCCGTCTAGTGCCCTCTCGTTGTAACATTTCCTCTTCCGTTTCGAATAAATGTCTATTTTTGATAAAGTTAATTAAAATGACAAAGATGTAAAGAGAAGGAACTGTTAAAATTTGGAGCTTCTTAAAATGATCTACGCATGACTCCCATGGCGGTATTCTGACTATAGTACGTATGGCCCTTTTTTGTGCTATAAAAGCTTTATTTATATTATATTCATAACTTCTACCCCAGAATTTAATACTATACCGAAGTCTCGATTCAACCAAGGCATAATATAGTGATTTTAGTTGATCTGTCGTCAGTTCGTCTCGTAATGTTCTAATAGCATAGCAAACACTACTAATACTACCTTCTACGGCATTTAATTCCTGTTTCCAATTAAGTAGTTCATCAATTTGAACACCAAGGAATTTCGCTACTGTCACTGGCTTTATATTAACTTTATTCAACTTTATATCAAGCTTGTCTCGATTACTGGCCGTCCTTTTTAATAACATAACTTTTGTTTTATCAGTATTAAGTTTAAGATTATTTGATGTAAACCAATTGTGGAATAATTCCATAATAATATTTATCTTTCTATTAAGAGCGTCAATGTTGGGATCCCATACTACAGCATTACTGTCGTCAGCAAAAATTACTAATTTTACGTCAGGTTGCGATGATGTCACATAATTAATTAAATCGTTAATAAAGATTATAAATAATATTGGTCCTAAAATAGAGCCTTGAGGGACACCTCTGGTGACTTTAACCATTTTAGAAATTTTAGTTGAGTTTAAAAACTCCCCTTTAGCATCCCTAACTTCGACAAATTGTTGCCGATTGCTTAAGTAGGACCTAAGCAAATTCAGGGTTTTACCTTGAACACCATTAAGCTCTAACTTCATCAACTCGTGAACGGGTGCTGCCGGGGGGGACAGGTCTGCTCGGCCTCTTTGAGACTTCTATCTATCTTTTTTTTATCATATCTGTTGTTGTTGCACGCTCGATCGCTAACATAACGTGTTCCACAAAAATATGTAAATTGAAATTGTATATAACATGACATCAGAAAAAAAAAGAAAAGATAAAAATATTTAAATATCATACAAAGCCCTTCAGGCAAGTAGGTGAAAAGAGTTTTTTTCGGCGTCTTCTTCTCTGCAGTGGTCGGTTCCGAAACGCTAGTAGTTTGTAGCTTTTGAACAATAATTATTAATTTGAATATAATATAATAAGTTTTATTTAAAATGTAAATTGACGTGAAAAAGTGCCTGAAAAGGCCTATTTTCTGAATAAATCTTTGAATCTTTGAATTAAATTAAATAAATATTTAGTTTTGTATGGAAGTAAAATCTAACAAATTATCAAAGGTCGTAGACCAAATTGTTGTTTATAATGTAAACAGTCCAGTCTTGCCAGGTTATTAGGGTTTTTCAAAACTGTTTCACTGCTATCAAAATATAACGTGATTTTAAACCTCCTAACTATATTGGAATATCGGAATTAGAATCCCTAATGCAGAATTTCAAGAAAAAAGCTATATAAATATAAATAAAATATAAATATATACGGACAAATCACACAGATTGAGCTAGCCCCAAAGTAAGTTCGAGACTTGTGTTATGGGATACTAACTCAACGATACTATATTTTATAACAAATACATATATATAGATAAACATCCAAGACCCAGGCCAATCTGAAAAAGATCATTTTCCATCTTGACCTGGCTGGGGATCGAACCCGGTCACTCCGTGTCGCAGGCGTGTTAACCGCTGCGCCACGGAGTTAGTCAGCTGATTGCAAAAAAAAAAATAAGTTTCCCAAACAAAGTCGCCGATCAGCTAGACGAATTTCTATGGAAGGTCAAATGTTTTGTTAAAAGTAGAATAAATGGGTATCTCTTGGATAGTCATGTAACATCCTCGTCTTCATCGTCACTTACCATCAGGTGAGATGGCAAACAAATGCCTAATCTAACATTTAGTACAAAAAAAACGTTTTTTTTCTTGCAATTCTGTATTCCATTAGGGATTCTGATTCCCTGATTTCAATATAACTAGGAGGTTTGAAACCACGCTGTATAATTATGAAACTTCCTACTCCATAAAAGTGAACAAACAATTATACTAACAACAAAACTTCAATAACAAACGGGTTATTTAGAGGGTCCTCCATTTAATAGCACTTTGAATATTAGAGAGGCTTACAAAAATAGCCACTCATGCCGCCTCGTTACTCGTTAGGGTTATATCACACAGCTGGTGTAGCATCCAGTTGATATTGTGACTAACAATTATTTTACTTCCGATGTAGTTTAGAGGTGACCATTGAATTAGAAAAACTATGGAAGCTGCATTGCGCTCAAAAACTGACACCACGCAAAGTAGATCAAAGCGGGCTGGGCTTAAAAACGCGAACTAGTCTGCTACGCGCTCCGTGACGGAAAGACGCGTCGATAAAAGCATATAACGACACATTTTTTTGTAAACATCAGAGTGGTGCAGGAATCATCACAAAGTGATCCAGGAAACGCAAGGAAAGACAGAAAAGACTGGAGTAACTTATCATAGCGAGCGAGGCGAGCTGCTGTCGCAAGCTGTGTCTACCTACCTCCGATATGTTGACACCATAGCGTTCATTAGATGTGTTGCCACCGCCCCGTGACCTTGACACGGCCAATCGCAAACTTCGTCTATGAGTGCGTAAGTTTTTCGTTGTGATTTGAGTTAAGTTTGTTTGCGTAAATAAGACTGATATTAAATCGTTAGTTGTATGAGAGTTACGCTTTCATAGATTTTCTTATTCAATGGAGGTGACTTTTATAAATTAAAGCATAAAAAAATCTGCTAGTACACCAAATAAAATTATGCATTACATAAGCTTTTTAAAAGTAATTTATTAAAAAGCAATAAAACGGGCTATTTGTTTGCAATAAAATTATTTGCTTTGCGTTGCCACAAAGCAAGAGAAACTACGTTTCTAGAATTTTGAGCGTTTATGCTTTGGCAAAACGAAATCTTTTTTGTACCATGCTACTAAAACTCTTGTATTGAGTGCCATCTATCAACCTCTAAGAACGCACAATGGATTGTATATTGTTATGCGGTCTGATCGGCCCGATTAGGGGTTTAGAGGTCAAGATTTCGAATAAACTACGAGGGAAAAAATGTAAGTTAACTTGCTCTGTACGCTGGAAAACCTTTGATTTGAAGTGGGGTCTTTATCAGATCTTTACCAACTTTGATATACCTATTGACGACAACCGCGATTTTTTTTATATTAAATGAGTTTACTCTTGACCATAATCGAATATGAGAAAGTTAGTTTTGTGAGCAGCACCCGGCCCCATCACCACGAGCGTTTTTGCCGATACACAGCAGTAGTTTTGCATAGTTCTTATAACACAATAGACAAATATCATGGGTCATGCTCCTGCAGTGGAGACTAAAAAGACCTAATGATGATGATGATGATGAATAGACAAATGTCTTAGTCTTAAACGTTGTTCTGTATCCCCGTAGCAGATCAGTATGCATAACGCATTTTCACCATGTAAAAAAAAAAGTGTACAAATATTAAATTAAATCACTTATTACAGTTTTAACGCGTTCATTACATTATTTGTACACTTTTTACAAGTTTTAACGCGTTAAAACTGTAATAAGTGATTTAATTTAATGAATGTGTTTCAAAAACTGAAACTCTCTGTTTTAAAAATCATCATGTAGTAGGTAATTGAAAACACGCCCAAAAAAAAAAAACAATAAATTTTCGGGGATCCCAATACTTAGATCTGAAACTAAAGTTTTTTTTCTTTAAACCTAATACGTTTGGTGTATCTATGGATAGGTCTTCAAAAATGCTATTGAGGCTTCTAATATCTTTTTTTTCTGAACTAAATAGTTTGCACGAGAGACGCTTCCAAAGTAAAATGCGTGTCACCCCCCTTGTAACTTCTAAATAATAAATTAACTTCTAAATTCCCTTGCCCTGGAGCACGTGGAAGTCTCTCAACAGATTGCGAGTAGGTGTGGGCAGACGCAGAGAGAACCGCAAAAAGGGGGTTTTCTACTAATGATAGAAGTAGCTGTGGCGCTGTGCCATCCATGCCACATCTGTTATCATGCCCCGTATGTCCCACCTCTTGTACGAGAGAGGATTTGGCGAAAGCCACAGATGCGGCTGTAAAGGTTGCATCATTCTGGGCAAGATTAATTCAATCGTTTAGACCATTGACACGATGGAAGAAAAAGAAGAATGATTAAACTAAAATAAATATGTCGTACATTAACATGCAAACTTTCACCGAAAATTGGTTTAAGCGAGATCTAGTTAGGTAGTTAGTTTTTTTTAAAACGTCATAAATCCTAAACTGCAGTTCATCTTTCATTCAATATTATGTTACTTGCTGCTACGGAGCCCTTCATGGGCGAGTTTTCAATTACTACAGGGGTAGTTGAAAACACGTCCAATTTTGTAAAGTGACACCAGAAATAAAACCAGATGCTTACGCCATTTTTTTTAAATCTATGATGCGGCACGCCAGATGCGACGAACAATGAAATAAAAAATAACCTTACACAATAAACCTTTTGTCGCAGTTTTGAATAAGTGAGTCTGCCATTCATAAGTCTTTTAAATAGGGCTTACGTAACGGAACGTGACCTATCGGGTGGGTCAGCGAAATGGGAGTTATAACGTTGTTCCTCGCATTCCGAGTTGCAAGTCTTGTTTAGTCATCCGATATTGAAGGCGCTCTGTTTGAACCTTTTTCAATATTAAAATACCGGGAAAGAACAAAGAAGTTACATGCACACGTCTTTTCTCTTGTGGGGTTGACAGAGCCGATGTCTTTAAGACTAAAAGCCGTTGTTGTTGTTGTTGGTGGGCGTTTGGTGGAAAGTGGAATCAAAATAATGATGGGTTGCTTGCCGCATCGCCTATTAACATGATTATTCAGATTTTGCTCATTCCCTCGATCGGCTTTTTCGATCTGCAAGAGAAGAGAGCTCCTGGCACCTCAGGCTGGCACATTCTAGGTTTTTTTCTGTCAGACCAGCATAGAAGATAGTTTTTACTAAAATAGGTAAAAACACAGTCATGGTCTGTTTTTGCCCAAAAAAAAACTTGACTGTGTTTCATAAACAATTATTTTCATCTTCTTTTTCTTCCTCTTTATCCTTCTCCTACTATTAAGTGGGGTCGGCACAGCACGTCAATATCTTCCATTTTGCTCTGTCGCCTGTCAAGCCTTCTGTTACCTTCCTATCCATATCCTGTTTGACGCACTCAATCCAGCGTTTCTTTGGTCTTCCTCTATTTCAACGTCACTCAATTTGCATACCTAAAACCCTCTTAGTCACATGATTTTCTTCCCTCCGCATAACGTGCTCAACCCAAACCAGCTCAACCTATTGCTCTTTAATTTCTGTCACAGGCGCCACTTTCATACTTCCTCATATATACTCATTCGTTATTTTATCCTTTCGCTCTCCACTCCACACATCCATCGTAACATTCTCATTTCCGCAACATGCAGTCTTCTTTCATCCCCTAATTTGGTGGGCCAACACACCGAACCATAAAGAATTACCGGTCTTACTTTTTAAACATTTATCTTTTATCTTTAAATATATATAACTCAAAGGTGACTGACTGGCATAGTGGCAAAGAATATAATACACTACGATAGAGATCTATCAACGCACAGCCCAAACCACTGGATGGATCGGGCTGAAATTTGGCATGCAGGTAGATGTTATGATGTAGGCATCCACTAAGAAAGGATTTTGACCAATTCTACCCCAAAAGGGATCAAATAGGGGATGAAATTTTGTATGAAACTTTGTCAATTTTAAACCGATCGAGCTGAGACGTACGCGAGCAAAGCCGTGGTAAAAAGCTAGTTTTCATATAAACTAAAAAAAAGTGTATGTATCACAATGAGCATGTTATGAGGGACAAATGGAAGATCAGCGCTAGCCGTTGTGTGTGTACGGCCAGCATATGCTGAATTGGACCCGTTTTGAGAGCATCTTTGGAGTGATGTGCCGTGTGGAAATATTGGAAATTTACGGAAATTAACACATTGTAAATTTACGGGAATATTCCCAATGTTTCCGCAAACTTTCCAAAAGTTTCCATACTTTTTAATAATATAATTTAATCCTATATACTGCATATGTATATATTTATTTATTTATGTGCATATATTAACGTGCGTGCAACAATGAAAGCGAAGAGTAAAGTTTTTGACCACTTTTTAACACACACAAATAATGAACAGACCAAATATTCTTGTTCGTTCAGTAAAACCGTTTCATCATCATCAAAACCGTTTAAAAATATAAAAATGTAACGAAATTTGCTCTGCATATAGAAAAAAAACTTTAACTTTGTTACAACAATATTCCCCAAAATTCCCAACTTCGGGAAAGTTTTCGAAAACTTACACGGGAATATTCCCAAAGTTTCTAATATTCACAGAAACGGCACATCACTATTCCAATGGAACTATGTTTTTTATTTTTATATTTTCATTACATAATAGCTTTGCGTTTACTTTTCTGGTATCTTTCTCATATTGTTAGTTGAAATTTTTTTTGTGTGTTCTTAAATTAAATACTTACTGTTTTGTCTTGTTCTTTTAATGTCAAGCATTAGATACAGCGCAGTTTGCAATTTTGACAGACCCAAATGATAATGACTATGTTGTTTACTCATTTGTGCTCACAAACAAACTCACTTTCGCATTTATACTGGGTGGCGCAAAAGTACTGGCACTAAAGAAAATACTTTTATTTTTTTTATATGACATTTTCTGTCATTCTGTTTTTGAAAATTGTGTAGTGAACAAATGTAAAATACACTGAAAATAAACATGGACCGTTTTACTCCCCAAGAACGTGGAATAATTGTGTCAATGTTCTTACGGAATAATTCATCAGTGATAAGAACACAACGTGAATTTCGTCGACGATTTCACCACCGTCCGGCACCGATTGGTCGCACAATTCGACGCTTTGCCACACGCCTTGAAGCAACTGGCTCAACATTGGATAGACCTAAGTCTGGGAGACCAAGAACAGGCCGTTCAGCTGAAAATATCGATGCTGTGCGCGAAGATGTGGAAGAGTGTCCAGAAACATCAACGAGGCGACGTGCCACGCAATTGGGCATTTCCAGACGGACCCTGCAGCGTATTTTGGTGAAAGACTTAAAGATGTTCCCGTATAAAACTCAAATGACTCATCAGCTGCTGCCTGCTGACCACCGAGCTCGTCTAGATTACTGCCAGCGCGTCATAAACCTCAACCTTGAAGAGGATGATTTTCCTTCAAAATTGGTTATGAGTGACGAAGCGCATTTCCATCTCTCAGGGCATGTCAATAAGCAGAATACTCGGTTCTGGGGCACTGATAATCCGCGCATTATTCAAGAAACACCTCTACACCCACTAAAAGTTACTGTATGGTGTGGCATCTGTGTTGACAGAGTGATCGGACCCTATTTTTTCGAAGACGCTGGAGGCAATGCGATAACTGTCACTGGAGAACGCTACAGAACCATGTTACGAGAGTTTTTGATACCCAGTTTGGACGAATTGGGGCTGGAGCACATCTGGTTTCAACAAGACGGCGCTACGGCACACACAGCGCGCGACACTATGGACTTAGTGAGGGACGCTTTTCCAGGCCGAGTTATCTCTCGTTTTGGCGATTTGCCTTGGCCTGCAAGATCACCCGATCTGACCAGTCCAGACTTCTTTCTTTGGGGTTTTTTGAAATCTCGGGTGTATGTGAACAAGCCACAGACTCTCGCAGCTCTAAAAGAAAACATTCGTCAAGAAATAACGAACATATCGCAGGAAGTGTTACGGCAAGTTATGCAAAATGTCATAAATAGGGCTCAAATGTGTATCAACTCTGGAGGTCACCATTTAAAAGACATCATCTTTAAATCCTAATGGTACGAAATTTAATGGCACAAATATACATTTAAAAAAACCTAAATCTAGTTTTCTAATTTAGAAAAAATGTTATAGCTGAACCAAATAGGGTCTTTACTTTTGCGCCACCCAGTCTTTATAAATGCGAAACTGAGTTTGTTTGTTTGTTACGCTTTTACGCCGGAACTACTGAACCGATCATCATGAAATTTTGCATACAAGTTCTCTGGAGTACGGAGAAGGACATAGGCTACCTTTTATCCCGGGAAAAAGTACCAATCCCGAGGGATCGACATTGACGCGGGCGGAGCCGCGGGCGAAAGCTAGTCAATATTATGTGACAATACTGATTTTAGTAACCGACACACATCGTCTTGTCTTTCAAATCCCATCCCAACTAATATTATAAATGTGAAAGTTAGTTTGTTTGTTACCCTTTCACGTCATAACTACTACTAACCGATCATCATGCAATTTAGCATACACGATATAGGGTACCCCTATGACTATATATAGGGACTGTCGTATACGACAGTAACTAAAATAGGTTTAATAAGCGTTTTTTTATTTTTATTTTTATGATTTAGGAGGATCATTACACTCGACATCAAAGAGTAAACCCAGTCCTCACAAACTACTTTTTTTAGTCGGGTTAAAGTCGCGAAATTCATCCCATTGCGAAGTACCACCCATTAGTTTGTCTTAGCTGTGATATTTGTCACCAAAATGGGCCAAGGCATAAGAGATATAAGGGTTAAACCAAATGACCCGTAGGTAACCAAAAATAGGATAGCTTTTTCTTGTTTTTACAGGGTGATTTTAATTTACATCGCCATATTTCTATGAATAGAGTATAGGTATATCTGCAAGAATAAAAGGTAGAAAAAAACTTAGACTTTCCATAGAAATTTGACCAGCTGATTGGTGAATTTGTATGGGAGGCTCAATTTATTTTCATAATTTTTACCTTTTTTCCTGCAGTCTATATTATATATCAAGTCCGAGTCTAACACCAAAATACTGCCAGGTAATTAAAATCACCCTGTATATGTAAATATTTTTTATATATTCCTTTGTTACTTCCTGTGGCCCAAACAGCTTGATCACTTTTAAATTGTGAAGTGTTCTAAGATTTGTGTTCTTCTGCACAAAATTGTGGAATTTGACGTATATTGAAATCACTAATACAATGCTTCTAATACGTGCTTCGGAAGGAACGTTAAGCCGTTGGTCCCGGCTGCTATCTAGTAGTCGTTAAAGGAACCACTTCAGAGGCCGAGTCGGGAAAATATATAATATAACTGCCTCCTTGGTCCAGTGGTTCAGGCGTTTGCCTGTTGACCTGGGAGTCGTGGGTTCGATTCACACCGGAAGCATGCTTTGTTTAGTTGTTTTCAGTTTTGTTAGGACATTGCAGGATTGAATCACCTGATTTTATGATAATAAAGATAATTTCGTGGTTCGGAAGGCGCGTTATGCCGTTGGTTCCGGCTGCCATCTGGTAGTCGTCAAAGGAACCACGTCAGAGGCCGAGAGGCGATTCCGAAGAACTCTGACACCAGGGTGTGCGTGGTCAATTGACCATGACATGTATAGTTGGGGGTAGATAAATATGACCCCTACAATTAATCTTTATTTATTTATTTCTCCCACAAAAGTAACAAGAGTACAGAGAATGGTAGGTCTGGACAAATATTCAGTATCAATTTGTTACAAACTTAGTAAATAATAAGAATGCAGCTCATAAATTACACAGTCGATATGTGGGAGACTGGTGCCTAAGCTAGGGAAAGCCTGTATTTCAGGACACCAGGTCTCCACCCCAAGGAAAGTTTTTATTTAAAATCTGTTGTTAGGGGGGTCAGTTTTATATGCCCCCGACTGTACTCGAGAAAAAAACCGATGCACCAATATTTTTGGCAAGGTTTGCATAAATCAAAAAGTTGGTGGGCGCTGGCCAGCAATAGTTTGCATAACTAACTGTTGGCGGAAGCACGCAAAGTAATTTGACTCAAAGTGCATGTAACAGCTTTTAAGTAAATAAATAAATATATACGGACAAAACACACAGATTGAGCTAGCCCCAAAGTAAGTTCGTGACTTATGTTATGGGATACTAACTCAACGCTACTATATTTTATAGCAAAATACATATATAGATACACATCCGAGATCCAGGCCAATCTGAAAAAGATAATTTTCCATCTTGACCTGACCGGGGATCGTGTCGCAGGCTGGCGTGTTAACTACTGCGCCACGGAGCTCGCCAAAAACTCGCTTTTGACTTGTACCACACAAGTGACGCACCACAGAACCAGTGTGGCAAACCACAGTTATAATTTACTCTGACGTGGCAACGAGTGGGGAAAATTAAACACTGCAATAGTCTGGTATGTGGTAGCTACGTCTGTATTTGCATATTTTAAAATGAAAAGTAAAAATCTTTTTAAAAACACGATTTTATGTACATCACTTTATATTTCTTCAATGCTGGTCTGGGAGAAAAGAAAAAAACCTAGAATGTACGATGCAGATCCCTACGCAGATCGTAAAAGCCAAGGGAATGGGTAAAACTGAGGAATCATGTTAATAGGCGATGCAGCTAGCAACCCATCACTATTTTTATTCCGTTTTCCACCTAATGCCCACCAACATGCGAAAAGTGGTCTTAAAGATCTATGCTCTGTCTACCCCGCAAGGGAAAAAGACGGGATACTATGTATGTATAAACTTTATGTATTGCCAGTGCTTTAATTTGATATCCATATTGTCCATCATCCATCATCAGGTCCTTTTAGTCTCCACTGCAGGAGCATGACCCTTCCACATTAAGACTTCCGAAATATGCAATTTCACGTTTATATTACTTTTAGTTATAGAGAAAATTCAAAATATAGGTAGATGGCGGGGTCAGGTATCTCCTTGGCTAACTGTACAAGGAAATAAAAACCATATAATAACCAAAACAATAAAAAATTGTAAAATAGCCTTTAGCATACATTTTAAAATTATAATAAATTTGTAATTAAATTTATTTCATATTTTAAAAATTAAATCGTGTCATAACTTAAAACTAAAATATTAGGTTACATTTAAAACCCGTGTAACGTTTCTGACGCAAAGGTGCCCAAAATGCTGGCTGCATTAAAATAAAAAATATATAAAATAAAAATCTTTATTTCAGACTTTTTTTTTATAGTCCATATTACGTGTTACAGGTATGTCAGTCATTACCGCGCTGAATAGCAATGGCCATCCTTTGCACCAAAAACGTGCCAGAGCGAGAGTCACCAGTGTTTTCCCCTATTTTGTTCCCTAATTCCCTAAAAACGCTTTGCGTCCGTGCCCCAACATCACACGGTCTCTACAGCTATGGGTACGAAACAATAGTGAGGCTCCATAGTTGCGTATTTCAGCCGTTTTAAAATGGGCGAACAACAAAACTGTTATGTGCTCTTGTATCAACCTCTTCAATAAACACTGACATGACGGCACAGCAGTGAATGTTGCCAATACAAAAACCGGCCAAGTGCGAGTCGGACTCGCGCACTAAGGGTTCCGTAAATTATATATAATAAGTTTGAAATTATTAAAAATATTTTTTTTATATGATGTAACTCAAAATTTATGCTTATCGCAATTTTTCCTTTATCTATGCTATACGTGACGAGACGACGAGACGTTGCTTTGTACTAAATTTCAAGATTCTGAGTTTACGGGAAGTACCCTGTAGGTTTTGATTCCCTTGCAAGTGTCGAAAAATTATTAAAAATATGTTTATTATAATGATGTTATTAAAAATATATACTTTTCGCAATATTTCCTATATCTGTGCTATATGACGTTGCTTCGTACCAAATTTCAAGATTCTGAGGTCACGGGACTACAGTATCCTGTAGGTTTTGATTCAGACATAATCAGCTGTATCTTTTGATTGCGTTGGCTCAGAAGCTTGATTTTTTACAACTGCCAGGGACAGCATACCTAAGTATTTGATATGAATTTCAGCTTGATATCTCTACGCATTCCTGAGAAAAAGGGTCTTGACAGACAGACAGACAGACAGACGGACAACCGAGTGATCCTATAAGGGTTTCGTTTTTTCCTTTTGAGGTACGGAACCCTAAAAAACGTATTCGAACAACTGGAACATAGGGAAAGAATGATGCAGAAACAAAACGAAAATTGCAGCTGTTACATGTTTACGTTTTTCTTTTCCTTAATTGGATGTTACTAGTAGGTAAGAATTGCGCTTTTTCAGACAATTTCTATTGATTCATTGAATTTTGCGGAGATAGGTACAATATTGCCATCATCATCATCATCATCATTATCATCAGGTCCTTCCAGTCTCCAGTGCAGGAGCACGACCCTCTCTGTACTACCGGAGCCATACCTGGCCACAGCAGACAGAGGACTTAGCCTACACTCTCCTCGCTGGCCAGACGGGTTGGAGAGGTCTCATTGATGTTAATATTGCCAAATCATCTAAAATCAGCATCTAAAGTTGTAATTTTATTTTTCTTGTCGTTAAAATCTTGTTCACTAGATATCATAGATTGATAAAACGCTGAGCTTATATCATAAAGAATAATAAGCCATAAAAAGGTAAATTAGCGCATTAGATCTCAGGGAGACAAGAGCCTAGAAAATTGCGTTCACAACTTACTGTGGGGCCAGCTCAATTTGTGTTCCCATATATTTATATTTATTTTTTCATATAAAAATGTATTTATGTATATAAGGTGTATTAATGTTACAAATTTGAGTGTTAGTAGTTACCTTTTTATTTTCCTTATATTTTCTACATAACCTAAAGGTTGGATGTCAGAAATTTTTTATAGCATTCAGTCCATTTATTGTCAATTTACATTCATCATAATTTCGAGTAGGTGTCACGGTCAATCGACCATGCACACCCTGGTGTCAGAGTTCTTCGGAACCGCCTCTCGGCCTCTGACGTGATTCTTTTAACGACTACCAGATGGCAGCCGGGATCACCGGCTTAACGTGCCTTCCGAAGCACGGAATCATCTTTATAAATAAATAAATAAATATATACGGACAAATCACACAGATTGAGCTAGCACCAAAGTAAGTTCAAGACTTGTGTTATGGGATACTAACTCAACGATACTATATTTTATAACAAATACATATATAGATAAACATCCAAGACCCAGGCCAATCTGAAAAAGATCATTTTCCATCTTGACCTGGCCGGGGATCGAACTCGGTCACTCCGTGTCGCAGGCAGGCGTGTTGACCGCTGCGCCACGGAGCTAGTCAAGCTTTATTATCAGACAACCAGGTGATTCAAGCCTGCAATGTCCTAACCAAACTGGAAACAACTAAACAAAGTATGCTTCCGGTGGGAATCGAACCCACGACCCCCGGATCAATAGGCCTTAACCATTGGACCACGGAGGTCGTCCGTTTACATTGTATTTGTACAATTAAAATAAAATAAATAAATAAACAATAAATTTAAAGTACTTATGGGAACAACTAATTTTTTTTACCTAACAAGTGACAATATATTAAAGTCAAAAATTTCTTTGCAGGTTTTCCTGAACTGTACCTGATTTCCAAAAAAACTTTCGTTTAACTAATACATCGATAACATAGTCTGTGATAATTAAAAAAAGAGAGAACCTAGTGTCCTTTTCAGTGTAGAAACCTTTTTTGTTGCCAGTAATAAAATATCCGCGTGTTAATGTTGCGAATAAAAAAATAAAAATATTCGATGTTGTGTTCTCAATTTGAAGAGTAAGTGTTGCCAGGTTGTTTATTTTCCCATTTTTGTCGGAGTTTGTTAAATTTGTGGTTTTTTGTGACGATAGTGGCTCAAGAGTCAACAATGACGAAGAATTTTTTGACGGTGACCAACATTGTCAATGAAGGGATCAAGGGCAGCAAGATCTCCAAGCTTGGCCTGTCCAAGTACCTGTCTCAATCTCTGTAAGTAATAGATAATAGTTTCACATTTTATTATAATTGTCATTATTTCAGCCATATGCCACAGCTGCGCAAAGGCCAAACATCTTTCGTTCCATGGGAAAAGTATTGCAGGATATTGCCATACTCACTACGCTTGGCAGGCGGGTTGGCGAGCGCAGTATCTTTGGTTTCTTCTGCTGCTAACGCTGCTGCCCATCGAAAGTCATTTTAAGCTAAAGAAAGATAGGAATTTGTTGGATTTAGGAAGGGAATGAAAGCATTGGGATACTTGCTACTCACTCAAATGAATAAGGGAAGAGTAAATAGCAGCTGGGGAGGCCGGACGCGCGTACCGAATACCATACCTGCAGTCACGGGTGCTGGTATCACTCGCGCCATCTTCACTTCATATCACAAATTAATGAGACTTGACACAGACGATTTGTATTCTCTTTGACACAGACTTCACTTCTCAAATTGCGCTCCGAGCGATAGCCGCGTCGGTTTACTGTCGGGTCACGATTTGTACACCTTTATTTTCCTTTTTTTATTATACAGTCCTCTAGTCAAATAGAAGTATCTTTTACCTCACGGATAGGGATTCTTGGTATAGGGACTCCCGCATACGGGCACCTTCCTAAACAACCATCAATTATATCATATTAACCACTATACATTTACTCTAACTAAAACACCATACAAACAAAGCCCTGTTAGAATATTAGCGGGAAGGTTAGGGATGTCATCCTCAACTGCCTGTCCGGTGGTTGCAGATATGACATCTATTTATTTTTTTATTTATTTGGCATGAACTTAAATCTATCTTTACAGTTTTCACTAACATGATAGACAAGTAATTATTAAAACATTAATTATTATAACTCAAAACACATAATGCAACTCTTGTGAATTCATTCAGAGAGCAGGTAAAAATATCAATTTTGTCTGCCATTCGGTTTAGCGTGCGCAGCGCTCGCGTCAGCGGCGCGTTATGTAATAGCTCAGTGCGAGAGCTGGGAACCGCGAGCAACGGGGGTCGGCGGCGGCGCCCCACGTAACCTTATGGAACACATAAACCCATCAAACCTAGCAAAGCCTAGCGGCCCAGCCTCCCGAACTGCCCCTTCATCATTATCGTCATCAGGTCTTTTTAGTCTCCACTGTAGGAGCATGACCCTCTCTGTACTACCGGAGCCATACTTGGCCAGAGCAGATAGAGGATTTGGCCGACACTCTCCTCGCTGGCCAGACGGGTTGGAGAGGTCTCATTGATGTTTATGAGCTTTGTTGAGTTTGTATTTCCTTCCTCAGTCGCCTCTCACCAGAAGTGGTCCTATTCTACTCTGCTGAAAACCATACAACGAACTGAAACTGTTCCTTGCTTTCACCCATTCATCCGAACGAGTAGTATTCCAATTCCTTCATCCATTTCCGAAATCGGAAAAATTCATATCCTTCCCTAGCTTAAAAATGCTTCCGAAGAGCAGCAGCGTCTGAAGCAAAATAAGCCCAAAGAAACTGCGCTCGTTAACTCTCTTGCCAAGTGTGATGAGTATGCCAATATCCTCCCATGGAACAAAGAATCCTTAGACTAAGTAGTCGGCTGGAATATTTTTTTTTGCTGTTTATTTATTTATTTATTGAATTATTGACAGTTTATGTCCCACTGCTGGGCAAAGCCTCCCCTTCTTTTCTCCAGGCATCCCTATTCCTAGCTTTCTCCTTCCAGTTTTTCTCATAATCATTTAATTCATCCGACCGCCTTGTTCTGGATCTTCCTCTCTTTCTTTTTCTGTCTGTCGGAATCCATAAGCTATATGGGCCCATCTGTCCTGGTGCATACGGCACACGTGACCCGTCCAGTCCCACTTAAGCTTGCCTGAATTTTGCCAACATCTACCACGTTTGTAATGGAGCGTAGGACGGTATTTTTGACTCGATCTGTTCGTTTAATACCCACCATACTACGCTCCATTGCTCGCTGCTAAACCTGCAGTTTGAATCTCTGTCTTTTATTCAAAGCCTAAGTTAGAGTACCGATGAAAAATATAAGAGGTATACCTACATATTAGTTCTATCAGAGTCAGGTGAGGATTCTCCAACAATAGTGAGTGCGACTGCGGTGCTATTCAATCTACGGATCACCTCTTGGTGTGGCCAGAAAGTCCAGCTTCTTGCTCCCAGCGGGATCTGAATGAGGCAAACGACTAGTCGTGTGGTATCCGGCAGAGTAGAATAGGACCACTCCAAGTCTTCCCGTGGATGTCGTAGAAGGCGACTTAGGAAATACAAGCTAAACAAAGCTTATAAACATCTAAGAGACCTCACCAACCCGTCTGGCCAGAGTGGAGAGTGTAGGCCAAGGCTGCTCTGGCTAAGTATGGTCCTAGTAGTACAGAGAGGGTCGTGCTCCTTTAGTGGAGACTAAAAAGGACCTGATGATGATATAGCCATTTTACGACTCGATAGAAGAAGAAGTTCTAACATTCTCCAAAACAAAAAGCAGTGCTAAGAATATCTCTAGAATGTGTCCATTAATCACAGGTGTTTTAACGGCCGGTTTTTCATAACATTTCTTTTGTTTCTTTGTGTAGCAAATGGACCACCATTTGTCACTTTTTACGATGTACTCTACATATGAAAATATTTACAAATAATTCAATATAAAACTACTAAAATATGATTTACTAGCTTTCGCCCGCGGCTCCGCCCGCGTCAATGTCGATCCCTCGGGAACAGTACTTTTTCCCGGGAAATGTTCCCTATGTCCTCTGTACCCCAGATAACGTGTACGCAAAATTTCATGATAATCGGTGCAGTAGTTACAACGTGAAAGCGTAACAAACAAATAAACTCGTTTTCGTATTTATAATATACTAGCTTTCGCCCGCGGCTCCGCCCGCGTCAATGTCGATCCCTCGGGAACAGTACTTTTTCCCGAGATAAAAGGTAGCCTATGTCCTTCTTTGCACTCCAGAGAACTTGTATGCAAAATTTCATGATGATCGGATCAGTAGTTACGGCGTGAAAGCGTAACAAACAAACAAACAAACAAATTCACTTTCGCTTTTATAATATTAGTAAGGACTAGCTTTCGCCCGCGGCTCCGCCCGCGTCAATGTCGATCCCTCGGGAATAGTAATTTTTCCCGGGATAAAAGGTAGCCTATGTCCTTTTCCGCACACCAGAGAACTTGTATGCAAAATCTAATGATGATCAGTTCAGTACTTACGGCGTGAAAGCGTAACAACAAACAAATAAACAAACGAACAAACTCACTTTCGCATTTATAATATTAGTAAGGATAAGGATTAGGATATACCTTAATTGTTTATTTGGCAGCTACGTTGATTCTTGGAATTTAAATAAAAGAATTGCAGTCGTGGTCTATTTGAATGTTATTTTATAAAAAATCCCCTTTACTGGAGCTATATTAGGTCAGCGTAACAGCATTGCCATTGGATTCGGCGATTCTGCCAGCCTTTTGGACACATTACTCAGGAGTGATCACCTGGAGGGACTGTACAATTTGCAAATATATACTTTAAGCTTGATTTTTATTTTTAGTAAGGTCTATTTTCATGTAGATTTTTTTCTAAGTTCCCTATTCTTCGTATTTTTTATTAAACTTATCAAATAAAAACAAAATTACAATAGCTACAAGCATACAATTCTCACATATAACAACTTAATCGAGTCCGATATTGAAAATCATCATCTGCCTTATCATATCCCGTTGTCTGGGGTCAGCGCAATATGTCTTATCCTTCCACATTTCTCTATTTCCCACCATTCTTACATCCGCTCCCACCGCTTTTAGGATCGCTTTTGACACAATCCATCCACCTCTGTTTTGACCTGCCTCTTCCTTTATACCCATCAACCCTCATATTTAATGCTTTTTTGGTCAGGTGTTCTTCGTCTTATCATCACATGACCAAACCATACCAGTCTATTGCTTCTCCCCTTATTTGTGATAGGCGCTACCTTAGTACTTCCTCTTACATATTCATTTCTAACTCTATCTAATCGTTTCACGCCACACATCCGCATTTTGGCAGAATAGAGTCTCCTTTTGTCCTGCACTTTAGTTACAGGTCTTATAACAGATTTATTAATTTTCCCATTAAGTTTAAGTGGCATTTTAGAGTCACAGGTAGTGCTGGTCACCTCTTTCCACTTCTGCCAACCTACGTTGATACGAAGTTTTATTTCCCTGACAATTTCCCCATCTTTTTGGAAGAAAATTGTGGCTAAATTATCTTTCAGTTTGCAATCACCAACACATGCACTTGGTGTATGTAAGCGTGTTACCAAGGATAGAACTGCTACGTGACTTTCTAAGAAGAACCATTGATTTCATAAATACTCCTTTTTTGAAGTCGGTAGGACAGTATAATTAGTATAATTAAGTATGTCAAGTGAAGTGACATTTAACATGACATAACATGAATCAGAATCTGAAAAAAAAAACATAATCTGATTTAACAGTCTAATTACCGATATTCTGTTTTGACAAAATATATAAACTGCCGTTCACTGAACTGAAAACTCCTTTGGAAATAATATCATGAAATTGCTTTCAATATTTATTTTATATTTTCCTTCAACGTCATATTGTTCTGCGAATGACAATGGCGGAGAAAAAAGGATAAAAAATAAAACGAAGAATCCAGAGAAGGCTGATATGTCACGTGCATTTCTCGGCTTTAGAATTATCATATCGATATTTATGAATATGAAAAAAATTTCAAGATTTTATTTAACTTGCAAGTCATAAATATATGTTAAAACTAAATACTTAAACAAATACAACTTTAAAACTATAATTAATCAACTAAAACAAAACTAAATAAATGTAACAAACTAAAAATAAAATTAAATAATGTAAAAAAATACCTTAAATCGCTGCGCTTGCAGGATAGGGTGCCCAAGAGGCTGGCGGAATTTCCCCGTTCAATCGCCGAGCTCAACCGTTGGCTGAAATGCGCGTCAGCCCTTGGATCCCCTGAGGCGTCGATGAGGCGTGCAGAAATCTCCTTGAACAACTGACGGGCTTCCGCACCCCAAGGCCCTAAGATCTTGACAGTAAAAGGCGCAAATATATACGGCTCTCCCAAGGCCACATATTTACGCCTCTTACTTGCAATGTATATATGTAACTATGTTTTTGAGGAGCCAAACGGATAGTGGTCGTGACTATTAAAAGCGCTTACACATGTTAAGCAACCCATGGCACAGTCCCCACTGTGATGGGTGACCACAAGTGGCATAAAGATATATCGAGCTCCTCCGTGCTTCGGAAGGCATGTGAAGCCGTTGGTCCCGGCAGTCATCATTGATGGCAGTCGTTAAGCTATGTCAGATGCCTTTAGGCAGCTGACACCAGTGTTGGCCACTTACACACACAAAAAACAAACAATGTTTGTTCGGGTAGAATCTTATAACTCACTTCTACTGAGTGAGCTGAATATACTCGTCTAGTTTGGATGACAATGCATGGTTAGTGACGTCATTTTTAATCCGACATGGCGGAACACTCAAGATGGCGGACTAGCTATTTTTGATGCCACAAAATTGTTATCAAATTAAAAAGCTCGCTGAAAATAATCTGAAAAATAAAGTGACATCCATAATAAGCTTGTTTTTAAAAGTTTTTACTTTAAATTGATTAAATATCAATATGGAAGCAATGTGTTTACGAAATTTCAGCGATGTGAGCTCATTGGAATGTGAGCATTGGAAGCGCGAAAGCATACACAAACAAACTAAGTAAACAAACACAGTTTCGCATTTATGATTAAATTAGTATATCCTTTTCTATCCTCTGGCTTACTGACTAACGTTAAGGGATAAGAAAATTACTCTTTCCACATAATTTTGATTTAAGACTGATTGTACTACAAACGTCCTCTGTCTGCTCTGGCCAAGTATGGCTCTAGTAGTACAGAGAGGGTCATGCTCCTGTAGTGGAGACTAAAAAGGACCTGATGATGATGATGATGATGTACTACAAACAAGTACGAGTAGTTATTTTTTGGCTGTGAAAGATGACTGTGCATCTTGATCATGAACAGACACAAAAGTAATCCTATAAGCAGTACCGGCGTCAGCATTACTGGCGCACTGGGCGAGATTTACGAGCGGCCCTTTCTTATTGGGGAGAGGGGGATGCAATGCGATTAAATCACACTGCCCTGCGACCTCTGCCCTTGCTTGGTTGTTTGTTTTCCGTGTGTGTAAGTGGCCAACACTGGTGTCAGATTTTTCAAGTTGCCTAAAGTCATCTGATATATCTTAACGACTGCCATCAATGGTGACAGCCGGGACCTTTCTGCCGCTACAGCCTAACGGCTTAACGCGTGCCTTCCTTGCTTGGTGGGGGCGCCCTTTCCGTATCCAGCGCCCTGGGCGGTCGCTCTACCCTAACGCCACTACTGCTTAAAAGGGTTCCGTTTCATCACTAACTAGTAAGTTTAACTGCCTCCGTGGTCTAGTGGTTAAGGCGTTTGCCTGTAGACCCGGGGGTCGTGGGTTAGATTTCCACGGGAAGCATACTTTGTTTAGTTGCTTCCAGTTTGATTAGGCCATTGCAGGCTTGAATCACCTGATTGTCTGATAATAAAGATGATTCCGTGCTTCGGAAGGCACGTTAAACCGTTGGTCCCGGCTTATGGTAGTCGTTAAAGGAACCACGTCAGAGGGCGAGAGGTGGCTCAGAAGAACTCTGACACCAGGGTGTGCATGGTCGAACCGTGTCACCTACACGAAATGATGATAACTAATTCATACGGAACCCTGAAAATTTTGACCAAGTTAATTAATACTTTTTAAAGTGGATAAAATATGAATTTTATGACTTAGTCGATTAACTCTGACCCCATTTCTCCTTGAGAAATGCAACGCTGAAACTTAGATAGGCTGTTACATTAATAAAGACAATTGTTTTACGCTGTAGGTTGGTACAAGTTTAGGAGACGTAGCGATTTTACCAAAACAATCTACATAAAAAGATTAAATTCATGTCGCACATTTTCAATCAAAACCATACTTTACATCATTACAGCCGCAAGAAGTCAAGTGCTGGACAAAGGCTTCCCCTATAGTTCATTCATTTTATGGGAGGATAATATTATAAATATAAATATATACGGACAAATCACACAGATTGAACTAACTCCAAAGTTAGTTCGAGACTTGTGTTATGGGCTACTAACTCAAAGATACTATATTTTATAACAAATACTTATAAAGATAAACATCCAAGTCCCAGGCCAATCTGAAAAAGATCATTTTCCGTCTAGACCTGACTGGGGAGCGAGCCTGGCCACCCTTGTCTCGCAGGCTGGCGTGTTAACCACTGCGCCATGGAGCTCACCTATATTGACATACTGACCAAACTTGGCGAATGCAGTTTCTTTGGCTTCTTGTATTTCCGACGTTGCTGCTCATCGGATCCATTTTCAAGCTTAGGAATGATAGGAAAATGTTGAATTTTGGAAATGAATGTAGTTTTAGGTACTAGTCACTCGGATGAATGGGGGAAAAAATGCAAGCAGCAGCTCAGGAGGCCGGGCGCGCGTACCCAATTCCATACGATGGTAGTCGTTTATCGGTCTCTTACATCATATTAAATTAACTATCCCTATGCTACACTTCGTAAATTTATTTCGAGAAAATTCACTTTGCGTGCTTCCGGCAGTGAAACCTTAGATGTTGGTCGTTCGAATGACAAGCAACGAACGACCACGTTCGTTGCTTGTCATTCGAACGACCAACATCTAGGTTTCACTGCCTGAAGATGCCTCGTTTAGAGGCAAAACACGTGTCCCTCAACGGATGCAGCAGGTATCGACCAGGGTTGCATGCATCAACTATTGGTGGCGGGCATGAAGGGACTAACAGTAGTGGGTGGGCGCTGGCCAGCAATAGTTTGTATGAACTAACTGGTGGCGGAAGCAAGCAAAGTAAATTGTCACAAAGAAAATGTAGCCTTGGCTTCCGCAAAGTAACACCTGAATCTATTAACCACTTTCGTAAATCTCAACCAGATATTAGACCAGATATTACAGAAACCGCTCGTCGCTTATAGATTATGCCTGTCTAAATAATCAACCGCGTTAACCGCGCTTTAATGAACTCAACTCTCAGCAGTGACGTCACCATGTTTGAAGCTAGTAAGACTAGGTCAGAAGATCACTACCTCAGTCAAGTCTTGTATTTTTAAGTGTTTATATTTTGCTTTTACAATGCTATTTTGATATACTCTAATTAATTAAATTAGGAAATAAAATATGATGAAAAGAATTCAGGTCGGCAGGATTTGAACCTGCGACCATAAGTACGACTTACGCTCTTCCAACTGAGCCACCGCCTGTCCCAACCTCGACGCCGAAATTCACAAATGTCTTGTATTTCACACATATACGGTGACCGTTAAAGAATAGAACGTTGTATACGTAATAAAGTCAGAGGTGTCATTCACAACTGCCTGTCCGGTGGTTGGCATCGGGTAATTTCCTCTGTGGTCGTTTGCCTGTAGACCCGGGGGTCGTGGGTTCGATTCCCACGGGAAGCATACTTTGTTTAGTTGCATCCAGTTTGGTTAAGACAATGCAGGCTTGAATCACCTGATTGTCTGATAATAAAGATGATTCCGTGCTTTGGAAGGCAGGTTAAGCCATCGGTCTCGGCTGGTAGTGGTTAAAAGATCCACGTCAGTGGCCGAAAGGTGGTTCCGAAGAACTCTGACACCAGGGTATGCATGGTCGATAGACCGTGTCGAAACGAAATGATAATGATGATCGGGTAAGCACGCCCGACTTTCCAAGCTGCTACTTGCTTTTCCCCTTTCATCCGAGTAAGTAGTATCCCAATACATTCCCTTCCTAAATCCACAAATTCCCATCGGAAGTACGAGAAGCCAAAGAAACTGCGATCACCAACTCGCCTGCCAAGCGTGGTGAGTATGTTAATATCTTCATAAGAAACAAAAAATATTTCGGAGAGGCCTTTGTCCAGCAGAAGTTTTGTTGCGGCTGCAATGATGATGATGATACTTAAGACGAGGACTCAAATGTTTGGTACCATCGCTCGGCAAAGGACTGATCAAGTGCGCGCAAGGGATAGCGCTTGGCGGTTTAGCCCGTGAATGATGAGATAGGAGAGAGTCTCGAGTCGCTCGAAGAAAAAAACGTAAGCGCCAAGTTCGTTATTTCTATTTTATATAAAATCAGACCGGTTAATTGTATTTTCATATTTACATTTTGATGAATTACTAATAACCTATCTTTTAGTCTAAAAATCATTATTTCATTCGTCGCATTTGAGCTACAATAACAAAAACTCTGAGAACGAAGACCATTTTTCAAAAAATATTTCTATCGAGAAAATTTTATCAAAACGTGTTTTCATCTTCAATTTTTGGAGATGAAATAGTCAAAAATCATATTACTTAGATTTGAAACTCCTAATTTAAGTATTTTGCGAGATAAATAAGGTTCAGAACGACCTTATTTACAGTAATATTTCTTCTCACATACAGATAGTATCACGTCTTTTTTTCTGTCGGGGTAGACAGGTCTACCTGCCCAGGCCTAGGTAGGTAAATGTAGTCTCAATCTGCTAAATGTAGTCTAAGATAAGTTCTTATGGCTACATTAAGCATGTTAGAGGGCGTGTAGATGGAAAACGGAATCAAAACAGTGATGGGTTGCTAGCCGCATTGTCTATTGACATGATTCCGCAGATTTTAGCCTAATCCCTCGATCAGCTTTTACGATCTGCACGGGAAGAGAAGCAGCTGGCACATTCTACTTTTTTTCTCTTCTCCTAGATCAGCATGGAAGAAACAAGATTTTATAGAAATAAAATCGTACGTGGGTACTGGCTGGTACGTTTTTTCTTTTCTCCCAGACCAGTATCGAATTTCTTCTCATCTTGGTTTTGGTCCTATGTGTAAGAAATTGAGGTGTATGAGAACTGATTGATTCAAAACCCTTTAAAACGTCATCTGCACCGCCCGTTCGAATACTTCAACTGATTGCCTATCTGCAATCCATGTCCATAACTTGTGGCTTTTATGTTTTCCAATTACGCAGGCAACCGCTCACGTCTGTATTTTCTACGGGATAGGCAGAGGCTGAAATTTGACAGCCTACGTGGTGCTGTGGTTAGCACGCTGTCTACTACATGAAAATTAAAATGGAAAGAGTCATTCATTTATTCATTTCGTGTCAATCGACCATGCACACCTTGATGTCAGAGTTCTTCGGAACCGCCTCTCGGCCTCCGACGTGGTTTTTTTTACGACCATCAGATGGCAGCCGGGATTAACGGCTTAACGTGACTTCCGAAGCACGTAATCTTTATTATCAGACAATCAGGTGATTCAAGCCTGCAATGTCCTAACTAAATTAGAAACAACTAAAAAAGTATGCTTCCCATGGGAATCGAACCCAGGACCCCCGGGTCTACAGGCGAACGCCTTAACCACTGGGCCACAGAGGCAGCAATGAAAAGGTTACGCGCGCCCGACCTCCCGAGCTGCTATTTGCTCTTCCCCCATACATCCGAGTAGTATCCCAATACCCCTCATTATCTTTCCAAATCCAGAAAATGGGCAGCAGCATCGGAAGCATAAGAAGCTAAAGTAACTGCGCTCGCCAACACACCTACAAAGCGTGGTTAGTATGGCAATATCTTCCCATAGAACTAAGAATCGTTGTGAGAGGTCTTTGTCTAGCAATTGACATCTTAAAGCTGAAATTTATTTTTTTATTTTTTTTAATTATGCCTTATTAAAATATGTAACAACGGGTTACTCACGTACGAAGTCAGTTTCTGGCCGACATGATTCGACCTCATCCGAAGGTCTTCCTCAGGGCGAATGCAGACCGATATGCACTGATACTAGCAATCGGAAGCGCGGGTGGCGCGGGCAGCTCGGGCGGCCGCCCGCTGCGCTCGCTGTGTTAGTGCGGAGTTTGGTGGAGGTTGGGGTGGAAATTATGCCTCTTAGTGTGACTCGCACTTGGCTAATTTTATATATATCTTCCAGAGCAGAACAGAAGATTACTTGACCAACCCTAATTAACAACATAATAAGACCTTTAATTAATAGATTCAGGTGTTACTTTGCGGAAGTCAAAGCTACGTTTACTTTGAGACAATTTACTTTACGATCTTCCGCCACCAGTTAGTTCATGCAAACTATTGCTGGCCAGCGCCCACCCACTACTGTTAGCCCCTTCTCGACCGCCACCAATAGTTGATGCATGCAACCCTGGTAGATACTGCTGCATCTGTTAAGGCTGCAGCAATATTGGCCGTCGTGCTCGCGACACGCGTTTCGCCCCTTCACGATCTTCAGGTAGTGAAACGTAGATGTTGGTCGTTCGAATGACAAGCAACGAATGATATTGCCTGCATCAACTATTGATGGCGGGCATGAAGGGACTAACAGTAGTGGGTAGGCGCTGACCAGCAATAGTTTATAAGAACTTACTGGTGGCGGAAGCACGCAAAGTAAATTGTCTCAAAGTAAATCATAAGATTTTATGAAAATGGCCTTTTAGGTATTAAAAGTAAAGGACAATAATATCATTACCGAATTTCAACCGGTTCCTAAAGGTCGGAAAGCTTACCTAGTAATCCTGATTAAATTAAGCCAACCTCTAAATTAGGATTTGCATTAAAATTCACGGTTTGTACAAGAGCTAACATTCTACCGTAAATTTTAATTATTGCCTCTTTACGTAAATGCCTATTAAATTTAGGCATATCCTGGGCATATCCCTAAAGAGGTGTAACTAAAGTTTTTGAAGTGACTTCTTTAGCGGCGTTGTGCACGTTTTGGGATGGGTAAAAAATATTAAACTCTCGCGTGTCCTCACATGACCTGATCGAAAATTCGTACGGACAAGTGACCTGAGACCGCCAGCGCGGCGTAGAAGAGAAAGACATATCAGAATCAGAATCAGTAATCTAACTCTCTCTTTATTTTTTTTTATTTATTTAATTCTTTGCACATACAATCAATGTTCAATGTACAAAAGGTAATAACTTAATGCTAAGCATTGTCTACCAGTTTTACCTTTGGGATGTGGTGAAAAGCTGATAGAAGGGGTGCAAGATTTAAGTGAGAAACTCGACGAACATTTATGTAGGTAAAATCAATTAAATAGTAAAATTATACATAGTACAAAGCAAATATAATTGGATATTTTATATGTTATAAACATACATATACATAAATAGAAATATAAATAATAAATAATTAAATAAACATACATATATTATTGCAGCATGGATTGTTCACGATAATGTCTGATTACAAGCATTTTAAAGTGATCACGTGTATGTGTTCTCATAATGTTGTCGGGGAGGAGAGAGGAGTCTCTTTCTACCGCGCGGAGTTTTTACTTCTGCCTACACCCCCGGTGTGCAACCCGTTGTTTTTTTATGATTGTTTCATTTAGATTCTGCTTGTGTGGAATCTTGTTTTTGACTTGCCCATCGGAAGCATAAGCTGGAAAGGGAGGGATAGAAATTGGTTGGATATGGGAAGGGATTGAAGGTATTGGGATACTACTCACTCGGATCATCATCAGGTCCTTTTTAGTCTCCACTACAGGAGCACGACCCTCTCTGTACTACTAGGGCCATACTTGGCCAGAGCAGCCAGAGGACTTGGCCTACACTCTCCACGCTGGCCAGACGGGTTGGAGAGGTGTCTTAGATGTTTATAAGCTTTGTTTAGCTTGCATTTCCTAAGTCGCCTTCTACGACATCCACGGGAAGACTTGGAGTGGTCCTATTCTACTCTGCCGGATACCACACGGCTACTTACTCGGATGAATGGGGGAAAAGCAAGTAACAGCTCGGGAGGTCGGGTGCGCGTACCTGATGTCATACCTGCAACCAGCGAACAGGCAGGAGAGGAAAATATACCCCTGACTAGGATATCCGTATCATACCACCAAACAACATGAAGAAATTACATAAAATGCTCCAAATATGGCCTTTCTATTCCCCTTTCTCCCCTTTGATTTTGTTGTATTATCTTTTCTTATAGCAAAAATATATTTACTTACAAGGTGTAGAAGTCTCTACCTATTACAGTTTAATACACGTGGGAATAGGGGTTTTAAAAAAACCCAGGAAATACTAATACACTAAATATATTTCACTTTTTACAAATCTGTTCGTCTTAGCGTCTTAATCGTCGTCGTAGCTCTCTCTTTTGTTTTTTCTCACATACTAAATTCAAAACTAGCGCGCGTCTCTTTCTATCTCTTTCACTCACTTACATACATCACCTTTTCCGTCCTTGTCTTTTAAAATACGTTCCATTCATTCCAAAATCCTTTCATCCTACATCTATACAACCCTGTGACAGACGGACAGCGGGGCTTAGAATAAGGTCCCGTTTTTATCTTCAGGTTACGAGACTCTTAAAACTTAAGAATGTACCAGCTGCTTCCAAAATGGGTAAAAATATTAGGAATCATGTCAATAAGCGATGCAGCTAGCACCTATTTTGATTCCGTTTTTCACCTATAAGCCCATTAATACACTTTGTGTGGACTTTAGGGTCTTATATTCTTAGGGCCGCGCTACACTGGATTGGCATAGGATGACATCGGAAGCGACGCGTCATTTCAAACCAAGCTATTTAAATAACCCATACAACCAATTCCTGACGCAGCGTAGTAACAATTTCATTTGAACACAAAATCTGGTTGAAGTGTGTCAATAATTACTACACTTTAGTGTCTATCTGAAATTTGTAGTAATATAGTGCACACTATGTGACGAAAATGTGTGAGACAAATTTCGGTTGCGATGTTACGTAGATATTACTATAATGTTACTACATTTTCTCAACGGTTACAAAGGGGTTTCAATGTGTGCGCGTTAATACTACTTTTAAAGTGAGTATTAAGTGGAAACATCATTTTTAAATAGTTTCTGAAAAATGTGCAAACTTGCCGTAACAAAGTAGTAATTCTAAATGATTCCAGAATATTCTACTCCTGCCCAAAATTATCAGTGGTACTCAAACTATTGGTGTGGAAATCATTTTTGCCTGTAGTGTTGAAATAATTGTGTGTAATAATTAATTAATGCAAAACTGAACATTTAAAAGAAATATTCCCTACGGCAAGACATGAAAAATTTCTATATACCTAATTGTAAGAAAATATACACTACGGTTTACTTAAGGAAAAACTTTTGTCTTTGCTGTACAGTAAAAGATAAATGGTTTCTGTCTTCCGATGATCTGGTAGTAGAAATGCAATACGGGGAAATCATTGATGGAAATTTAATTATAGCCGGAAAAAAGTAATAATAACTTTTGATTTCTTTGAACTACCTATCAAATTTCGATATCTTAAGATACATGCAACTATTACATTTTTTGAACAAGAAGAACTGTAACTATATGAACTAAGCAACGTAAAATATAAATTAATTTTAATCAAGGATAAAAATAAAATAGTATTTTTGCCTATATTATCAACACTACAGTAGTCTAAGAAGTAATAATATTACATGTTATATTTTAATATTTTGTCTCTCTTAAAGGTATCTTTTTTTTTTCTAAAATAGAAATATGTAATATGATTTGTTATAAAATAAAACACTTGATTTGTTCATTTAGATATATTATATATATTCATTTCACAACTAGTAATCAGAACGTTTGGTAACGTATGAGATGATTATACAGGGTAATTTTTATCACCCCGAAAAATGAAAGGTGTGTTCCATCATTAATATTACACTTTACTTAAATATTATTAGAAGTTTTTATTATTTACACCCTGTAGTCAATGAAAAATCACTAAGTAAATCCACACGCCATACATATTTAATTAGTTGCTATTTACTATATTCTTCTGATTCGCCCATACGAGCTTCTTCATTTTGATCCGTATCTTCTGTGTTATCTAATTTTGAAGAACTACGTTTCCTCTTTCTTGTGAGTGTGATAATTCTGGACCCCAAAATATTTTCGCTGTTGGACATCTTAGGTGAAGATTTGGCTGATTTGTATCTGAAAGAAAACAATAAAAAAAGATTAAACGAGCAATTCTTCCGTATTTATGGATCTAAACCCGTGATCTAACCGCTCCAACGATTTTCATGTATACAAGTAAGTAGGTACTTAGTAAAATTAAAGCCAATATTTTGCTAGTCCTTGTTTGACACGACTTAAACCACCATGTTACGTCTTGCTGTCCTTTTCTATTTATTTTATTAGAAAGTAACATGATTAAATTCTTGTTTGATATTAGTTGAGTACAACTCGAATTGACCCCAATCTAACCTTTATGTTGGGAACCACTGATCTTGGATTTACACGGCAGCCATAGTGAAATATGTTACTGAACTACAAAAAAAGTGCACTTTGTGACAACTTTGTGACTATACACTGTAAAGCATCATAAAATTAATGTTGTCTGTTTTACAACCTACAAATAGACTATTTATTAGACATTTACATTACAAATTTAATTAAAATCTATTCAAATTTGTAAGTTTTCTAAGTTACCGTCAATATCATCTACTTATAACGATTTATCAATTTATTTTCATATATACTAATTTAGCAATTAAAATATTTATTTTGCTTACCTATTAGAATATTGAGGCGCTCTTATTTATTATGATTTTTATCGAAATTCCGTCGATAAACTTGATTTCGTTCTTGTCAAACACTTTCCTTACGAAGAAATATCCACATCAAAGAAAATATATCTAAACGCAACAAAATAATGGCCGCAGTCTATTTAGTTTAGTAAAATAAGTTGACATTTAATCCTTAAGTTGACGTAATTTCAATCAATCATTCGTTATCATTCGGTCATCATTCACCCGAACTATAGTCACAATCCAGTAACATGTGTCTACAATATTAAAACACTATAGTTTAAATTACAACCACTTTTTTGTGTCGTAAATTCCCCACTTTTGGTAGCAGAGACTGAATAAAGTGGTCACAGGAACTGATCTTGTTACTTGTGTAAAGATTCTAAATGGGAACAGTTACTACGCTGCGACCAAAATGGTTGTATGGGAACCTTTATAATTGGACTAGCTCTGTGGCGCAGTGGTCAACACGCTTGCCTGCGACACGGAGTGACCGGGTTCGATCCCCGGCCAGGTCAAGATGGAAAATGATCTTTTTCAGATTGGCTTGGGTCTTGGATGTGTATCTATATATGTATTTGTTATAAAATATAGTATCGTTGAGTTAGTATCCCATAACACAAGTCTCGAACTTACTTTGGGGCTAGCTCAATCTGTGTGATTTGTCCGTATATATTTAAAATTTTATTTTATTTAAAAATTATATCCTTTATGTCTAGTGGTATAAGATGACTAGACGCCCGCGACGGCTCGAGCTAGCTCGAGGTGACGCGCGACGCCGCGCGTCGCCAAGCGGCAATATCACTAGACATAAAGGTTATAACAGCTTGTTTTGAAATGACACGTCGCTTCCGATGCCATCCCATGCCAATCCAGTGTAGCGCGGCCCTAAGGCTGTGTCTATTCTTCAGGCACGTAGGGACCAAGTCTGGATTGAGTTTCTTTTGGCGTATTCTTCTCACAAGTGGTCGTTCCGAAACGCTAGTAGTATTTCGATTTTGTATATATTAAAAAATATATAAGAAATAAAAATATGACGTTCAAAAAGAGATACATGTATCCAATTTTAAATAAAAATCTTTGACTTTGACTTGACTATCCAAAATTTGTTTTTCGTGTGTGTAAGTGGCCAACATTGGTGTTAGATTTTTAAGCTGCCTAAAGACATCTGACATAGCCTAACGACTGTCATCAATGATGACAGCCGGGACAAACAACGAATTTACGTACAGATTAAGCATTTTTCATAGAAATTTTACGGCTTTAGAATATAATTAGATATTAATTTTCTATTTTATTTGTTTCAGGTAAGTTGACGACACATTGACACTCTTTACAACGCAAAATGAGGTAATGTATTGTAGCAACGTTTTAGTCATTATAACAGTGAACTGATAATATTTCAATTCGAAAGCATTTCAAACAATTAGGCTAGTTTCGTAGGTCAAATAATATTATAATTAGTCTGCCAGATAGATAATAAAAATATTTGACACGTATTTTTTCTTTTGTCAATTAAACAATTAGTGATAAAGATAAAGCACGGCAAAGTTCATGAGTGGGGGCTTGTGACGTCATAGTTCGGTAAAAGATTGTTCTGAGGGTAAAAGTCTTTGAACCGACTCCGGGCTCCGGGAATTACTACGGGAATTACCGGGAATTACGACTAGCTCCGTGGCGCAGCGGTCAACACGCCAGCCTGCGACACGGAGTGACCGGGTTCGATCCCCGGCCAGGTCAAAATGGAAAATGATCTTTTTCAGATTGGCCTGGGTCTTGGATGTGTATATATATATGTATTTGTTATAAAATATAGTATCGTTGAGTTAGTATCCCATAACACAAGTCTCGAACTTACTTTGGGGCTAGCTCAATCTGTGTGATTTGTTCGTATACATTTATTTATTTTATTTAATTGCCTAGAAAACCGGGTTAGGTGGGGTTTCTCCGGCAATAGTACATGCGATTGCGGCGATGTTCAGTCAAGTAGCCACCTTTTGATGTGCCCTAAATGCCCCCATTCTGCACACAAAAGGATCTAGAGGAGGCAAACGACAGGGCAGTGGCCGTGGCCACATACTGGGCAAATTGTTGTAGTTGAAAGACATTAAAACTCGAAAAGAAGAAGTCACAAAAATGTAATTTTTGCAAAAGAACTTGTTTTTATATTACTAGCTTTCGCCCGCGGCTCCGCCCGCGGTCAATATCGATCCCTTGGGAATAGTACTTTTTCCCGGGATAAAAGGTAGCCTATGTCCTTCTCCGCACTCCAGAGTACTTGTATGCAAAATTTCATGATGATCGGTTCAGTAGTTACGTCGTGAAAGCGTAACAAACAAACAAATAAACAATCAAACAAATAAACAAACAAACAAACTCACTTTCGCATTTATAGTATTAGTAAAGTAAAGTAATAAAGTAATAATAATTAGGATTAAAATTTGTGCTAGTTTCCATTTTTTTCAATAATATAATTTTAGTTTACTTTATAAGAACCGGTCCTTTGATTAGATAATATTGCGATGAATTTCTTTACCGTGTCGCACGCCGATATTTTCATAAAGAGTTTCTAAAAACATTTCACATTTTTGAAATAGCTCGTCAGAAACGTCGCCCACACGAAATAGCAAATTGTAGGTAGTGGAGTATGTACTTATCTCAGTATAACAGTTTTTTTTGCAAAAATTACATTTTTGACAAGCTTTTTTTATAAACGAATCCACAATGTAAATAGCTTACCAAGACAAATCAAATGGAGCCCAAACACGATTTGTGAACCGTAACAAGGTCGGTTCACAAATCGTGTTTGGGCTCCATTTGATTTGTCTTGGTAAGCTACTTACATTGTGGATTAGTTGTGGTTTAGGAGTACTCAATACTCAATATTTATTGCAAACCATATAGACAGGATGACAAATTACAAAGTAAGACCATATATGGACCCTGTCGGGCACAGCAATATAAGATTAGAGGAGGACGCACATAGATTAATAGGAGTACCCACTAATTATTACAATTAATAAGTTCCTATGGCCACCTTCCAACACCATCACCTGACCACCGCAACGATCCCATAATATTGTATTGTCATTCGATTTACACATGCATGCAAAATTTCAGCTCAATCGGTAACCGGGAGGTGGATGGATCAAATTTAACTTAGACAAACATCGGGACAGGTGAAACTAAATAAAGCTTATAAAATTCCGTAATATGCTTTCATAAAATTGATCTTTTATTATTTTTTTCACATCCTTATTCATATTTATCATCATCTTATCAGCCGCAAGAAGTCCACTGCTGGACATAGGCCTCCCCCAAATTTAATTATTGTAACTTTTAAAATTTAAAACTAGTAGCATACTACGAAGAATCGAGAAAAATGGAAGAAAAAATGGAGGATTTTGCCCAGCAGTGGGACAGAGGCAGTTAAAAAAAAAAATTAAAACACAAGTGATGGGCAGAACTAAATAAATCTGGTTCTGACTGTGGCTATAATATGGCGCGTTGCCAAATTCAACAAGTATATTTACTATGATCGGTAAATTAGACATAACGAGGATATAATTAGTTATAGTAGGAGCCTATAGATAAAGAAAGAAATAAATATATAGGGACATATCACACAATTGCCCCTTACTATTGGGCCTCATAAGAAAGCTCAAGGTCGCTCAAAGAGCTATGGAGAGGGCTATGCTCGGTGTTTCTCTGCGAGATCGAATCAGAAACGAGGAGATCCGTAGAAGAACAAAGGTCACCGACATAGCTTAGCGGATTAGCTCTTTGAAGTGCCAGTGGGCGGGGCACATAGCAGAACCAATGGCCTATGATTCTCGAATGACGACCACGTACCGCCAACACAGCGTCGGATACCCACCGACCAGATGGTCGGATGACCTGATGTAGCATATGTTTAAGGAGTGACTCAGACCGCGAATCTGAACAACTTTCATTATGGGACCAACTTCAACATCGTGAAAAAATTATTAAAAAGTAAATATTCCATTTTTCATACAAAAATGGAATATTTACTTGGCCAAAATCTAGAGAACGTCTGATTTTTTTTGCAATTTCGGAGTTGGTCCCATAGTAAAAGTTGTTCAGATTCGTGGTCTTCACCCTGTATACCGCGTGATTTTAAACCTCTGAACTATACTGAAATCCTGGAATCAGAATTCCTAACGTATTTTTGAGCACATCGCTATGTATATCAAATTAAAAATCTCGCAGAAAATATCAAAACATAAAATGATGCACATTTTTATGTGCATCATTTTATGTTTTGATATTTTCTAAAAAATATCATAAAAAAATATCAAAACATAAAATGATGCACATTTTTATGTGCATCATTTTATGTTTTGATATTGTCTGCGAGATTTTAATTGATTGTTTGGTTGCTTGTTTTAAAAGTTTTTTTAAAATTACATACTTACATTAATGTGTAGTATCACGCCTTTTTTCCTTGTGGGGTTGACAGAGCTGGTCTATAAGACCTTATGGCCACATTTTGCATTTTGGTGGGCGTGTAGATCGGAAATGGAATCAAAGTAGTGATGGATTGCTAGCCGCATCGCCTATTGACATGATTCCGCAGATTTTCATTCACTCCCTCGATCGGCTTTTACGATCTGCGCGGGAAGAGAAGCAGCTGGCACATTCTAGGTTTTTTCTTTTCTCCTAGACCAGCATGGAAGAATTTTTAAATTAAATTAGATAAAACTCACGTTTTTCTGACTAAAAAAGTGAGTGAAACTGTTTTGTAGAAAAAAAAAGAATTAACTAAATTTAAAACAAAACCAAAAACAGGCCATCACCTAAAATGGCTGTAGCGTGGCGCGTTGCCAGAGTCAACAAGTTTGTTATTATGATTGATTAGGTCTATCATGGAATATAAATACTCCTATTTATCGTAATGGCGATATAAATATATGGTCATGAATAAAACTTGAATGTTTTGTTACACTTTGAGCCAAAACCTTTACATGCAGTTTTTATGTTCTCTTTCATCTTATATTTAACTTGCATAATGTATATTTAACTATATTAGGGTGGAATCTTGCAACTCAATTTTGTAGCAGATATTTTCAAACGATTAAGATGACATTTTGCTTTGTTAAGGGTCCGTACTACCTCACACTGCTTTGCATGATTGACTGTTATATCAATAATAATTAAATACTCAAGTTGAAATAAAAATGCAGCAAAGTTCAGGACTAACTCTGGTAACTATATGACTCAAAAACACGATTGCGTTAAATTTTCTCGATAGAAAAAAATTGCAAAGTTGCCTCCAAATCACGTCTAATTTAGTCGGTATATAGTATTATTCACCAAATACATTAAAATTAACCTTGAAACTTTTGATTATTATTGCATTACAGATAAGGCAGCCATCATATGTTTTTCTTTTTCGAATAACCCTTGAATATTCCTAAAAAACGAAAATATTCAAAGTAGCCAACGCGTTTAGACCATCCGCGTTTGTATCGCCACGCCGCCTGGCATATGGCGGGCTCTTAAGTTTGGATGACAATGCTTGGTAAGCTGTATGACGTCATTCTAAATCTAACGTGGCGAAATACCCAAGATGGAAGACTAGCTATTTTTGATGCACATCGCTATGGATATCCAAACAAAACATAAAATGATGTACATAAAAGCTTGTTTTAAATAAAAAATAATAATTTAAACTTTTCACTCACGTTTTTCGGACTAAAAATACGTGAGTGAAACTGTTTTGTTTAATAAAAAATAAATAAGAACCAAAGAAATTTAAAAGAAAACAAAACAGAAGCCAGCACATAAAATGGCTACTGCATGGCTCGTTGCCAAAGTCAACAAGTATGATATTATGATTGATGATGTCTATTACGGTATATAAATACTCGTAGTTATCGTAATGGCGATATAAATATATGGTCATGAATTAAGCATAGATATTTTTTCCAGTTTCAGCCATACCAAAAAGTGCACAACGCCGCTAAAGAATTAGCCGTGTGGTTTCCGGCAGAGTAGAATAGGACCACTCCAAGTTTTCCCGTGGATGTCATAGAAGGCAACTTAGGAAATACAAGCTAAACAAAGCTTATAAACGTCTGTGAGACCTCTCCAACCCGTCTGGCCAGCGTGGGGAGTGTAGGCCAAGTCTTCTGGCTGCTCTGGCCAAGTATGGCTCTAGTAATACAGAGAGGGTCGTGCTCCTGTAGTGGAGACTAAAAAGAACCTGATGATGATAATACAATCTTGACTGTTAGCCCAACAAACCATTATTAATGACTTCTCGCGACACTAAGCCACGGAAATATTAAATCTGAGAAGGATTATCTTGTCAAAGGACTTACCTGTAATTATTTTTCTTCTGACCGTTATGTTAAGCCGCATTACTTCCCAATATAAAAAGTCTGTGTGTATTTCTGGCTAAATAGCCTCTCGAACGTGGACAAACTGTGCCACGGTATGATTTTTTTACACGCCATTGTTGCTTACCGTACTATGGCAGGATTTTGGCGAACGTGATTGCCGCTGAGTGTAATGCATAGAAGTATGAATTTTTTTTTAAATCTGTGGTGTAATCGTAGAAGTATGACGCAATTTTTTTTTAAATCTGTGGTGTAATGTAACAAAGTATATTTTGCTCTTTCTTGCACATTTAAAACGCGTACAAAGAAATAGGTTAGCTTATGATACATTCATTCTACATGGTTTCTATATGAGAAGTAGCGGATTTTTGTCCTAATAACGTCGAAATCACGCGTGTGAATTGATGCTAAGAATGGCTGTGGTTGTTTCGAATAAATAAAATTATAACATAAGTTAGGATTGATGAGATGATTTTCCTATATATGTATATATATATTTAAATATAATAAGGTGGAAAATGTATTATATATATAGTACCTGTGCGACGGAGCTTTGCTCGGTTATTACTATTTATTGTAATATGGTGGTGTTTGGGTGATAATCTACATAAACTTAAAAACACGTAATCAGTATAGGTAAATGTTAGACAGATTTATGAGAAATATATATTGTTATCTCAAATATTAACTAAATTTTATTAAACTTGTCTAAAAACAACAAAAATTTAAAAAAATATATGAACTTGAACATCTAAATAAAAACAAAGGTGAGTCACCGAGCGGGATTCGAACCCGTAACACTCGTTTCTCGCATGCATTTTCCCACACATAAGACGAATCTACTAATATATATATATATATATATATAAAAAAATATACTAAATTTCAGCGAAATTTCTGAGATAATAGAAATAAATTTATATACATACAGGGTGAAATTGAATTCATTAGCATACGTTTAAGGAGTGACTCAGACCCCTTATCTGAACAACTTTCATTATGAGACCAACTCCGAAATTGCAAATAAAAAATTATCGGTTCCAAAGATATTGGCCAAGTAGATATTTCACTTTTGTATGAAAGAGCAGATAATTTTTTCACGATGTCGAAGTTGGTCCCATAATGAAAGTTGTTCAGATTCGTGGTCTGAGTCACAATGAATTCAATTTTACCCTGTATAAATAAATATACAAGAATTGCTCGTTTAAAGGTATAAGATTTATACAGTTTCCACCTTGACCTGACCGGGGATCGAACCTCCCATGTGGCACCCAGACATAATAGATATAAAGAATAATCTTTTGTCAGTTTGTTCTGCTCACATAACAGCGTTGGCACGCTGCCAGCAATATCACCAAAAGTGGCGGTAAATTGGAAATCTTGATAGTAATGGAAGTACTTTTATGAGAAATTTTTCATCATCAGAATTTCTTTGTAGAGACTTTTGAAGGTCAAAATACATTCTTTTAGACCTTGTATTTCTTCCTTCTCTTCACTGGTTGCATCCTCAATAATTGTAATAAAAAGAAAATGAACTATTCGTATATACAAATAGTTCATCTTCTTAATTTTATTAAATAATATAATATAGTGAATAGTTAATTATAATATAGTGAATAGTTAATTATAATAATAGTTAAGTTAAGAAGATCAAACTTTTGAGTATTGGCCGTTAGTAGGTCTAAATCAATTTCTTTATTTCACAATTCATTTCATTATCAGACGAAACGTTTTCTTGTTTAATTTCTAAAAATTGTTTTTCAGTCAACATATTATGGTTTTCTTTACATATCTGTAAGAAAGAGTATCAATATCAAAAATTCGTTTGTCAGTCTGTCCTACTCACAGAACAGCTTTGGCCAGCGGCCAGCATTATCGCGAAAAGTAGCGTTAAATTGGAGATCTTGATGGCATTGCAATATTATGAGCATTTAATAATGATCAGACGCGGGCGGAGCCGCGGGCGGAGCAGCGGGCGGAGCCGCGGGCGAAAGCTAGTCTATAATAAATTTAAAATATTGCAGTCGATGTGCACCCAAGGACATTTAGCTTCCAAAGCCTTCTGATCCGTAAAAATAATTTTATTATATGATGGAACTAAAAATGTATCCTTTTCGCAATTCTTCCTTCATCTGTGTTAAACGTTGCTTCGTACCAAATTTCAAGATTCGGACGGGAAATACCCTGTAGGTTTTAAATTTCAAAAAAATTCGGCATAACCGTCTGTACCTTTTGATTGCGTTGGCTTAGAAGTTTGATTTTTTCATAGCTCCAGCGAGCAGTAGACCTGACATGAGTATTTGATATATATTTCAGCTTGATACCTTTGTGCGTCTTGACAGTTAGACGGACTACAAAGTGATCCTATTAGGGTTGCGTTTTTTCTTTTCTAGGTTCGTTTTGGAACCCTAAAAATGTCACGTAGATCGTGCCCAGAAAGCTCGCCGCATTGCCACGTTGGGTGGCAATTCGAATGCGTTCTGTAAAAATTGGTAAATTAAAAAATTATTTAATACAATGTACAAACTTTCAAATAACACCTTTATGTACCCGCTCACTGCAGGACAGCTTCAGAGCCTCGAACATCGCGTATTAGTGTAAAGTCTACGTGTCTTATGATATGACTCAATTGCTTGCCGTGGTCCTGTAATTTAGGCGTTTGCCTATAGACCCGGGGGTCGTGGGTTCGAGAGGCCGAGAGGCGGTTCCGAAGAACTCTGACACCAGAGTGTGCATAGACCGTGTCGCCTACACGAAATGATGATGTTGAAGCAGTCTTGGCCCTGGTCTTTCTTACTCTATTTTCCGTCTTGTTACTACTGCATATTCTGTATGTTATTTTGTATTCAAAACTATGTTGATGCAACTTAAATGAGACGTCTTTGTTAGTTATTCACTGCCACGTAATTCAAGACACAGCCCGTGACACAGTTGGCTGCCGTCCAGTGAGGTAATAGAGGTGTTAATTGAAAGTTTATACATTCTACATTTTACCTCTCCCACCCGTCTGGCCAGCGTGGAGAGTGTAGGCCAAGTCCTCTGGCTGCTCTGGCCAAGTATGGCTCTAGTAGTACAGAGGGGGTCGTGCTCCTGTAGTGGAGACTAAAAAGGACCTGATGATGACATTGTACTAAATTATTTTCCAGTTTTCCACTTTTTTAAAGAACGCATTATCATTGCCACCTGACATGGCAATGCGGCCAGCCTTTTGGGCCCGACCTACGTGACACTTTTTATCTATACTAATATTATAAAGCTGAAGAGTTTGTTTGATTGTTTGTTTGAACGCGCTAATCTCAGGAACTACTGGTTCAAATTGAAAAATTATTTTTGTGTTGGATAGTCCATTTATCGAGGAAAGCTTAGGCTTTAAAACATCACGCTCTGACCAATAGGAGCGAAGCATCAATAAAAAATGTTTAGAAAATGGGGGAAAATTATTCATCTATACTAATTAAAAAACGTATTAATCAAAATAACAGAAATTGCCGCGGGCGAAGTCGCGGGCAACAGCTACTTTACTGATAACTTTTGAAATTGAAAATAAGTGATGAAAAAATTTCGCCACAGGTAGGATTTTTACATCACATGTTTTCGATTTTAATATTAAAACGAGCTTTTTAATGCTATACAGGGTGAAATTGAATTCATTAGCAAACGTCTAAGTAGTGACTCTGACCACAAATCTGAACAACTTTCAATATGGGACCAACTTCGACATCGTGAAATAATTTTCTGATCTTTCATACAAAAGTGGAATATCTACTTGGGCAAAATCTATGGAACAGCTTATTTTTTTATCAATTTCAGAGTTGGTCCAATAGTGAAAGTTGTTCAGATTCGTGGTGTCAGTCACTCCTTAAACGTTTGCTAATGAATTAAATTTCACCCGGTATAATAAGTATAATTAACTTTTTTAGTGTAAACTAATAAGTTTTACGTAGATCTAGTTTTTATTTAGTGATAGATGGATAGGCATGTAACATCCTCGTCTTCATCGTCACTTACCATCAGGTGAGCTGGGAGACAAATACCTAATTCAATATTTAGTAAAAAAAAAAAAAAAAGAGGTATATTTTAATCCCACTGGGCATCGAGCAAGTTAAAACTACTTTAAGTCTACTACATCAATCGGGCTCAACTTTACTAACATAACTTGCTGTTGCCCGCGTTTTTTTTTTTTTTTTTTTGTTTGTTTGTTTGTTTGTGATATCTTTATTGTACAAGAAATAAGCTATAATAAATACAGTTAAGAAAGATCAGTCTACAAGGGCGGACTTATCCCAAGATGGGATCTCTTCCAGTCAACCGGCGAATAAGTTAGAGGAAATCTACTCAATTATGGGGCAGAAGCATGTACAATTAATAAGGATAAATCTAGCCATGAATAATACATCTAACAACAGAATACATTTACATATAAATACCCAAATATATATATATATATATATACAATAAATACGTAATTTAAAAATACATATTTATACAACTATTTAATTATCTATAACGAAAAAAATAAATAAAAAAGACTACTAGTAATCAAATGTCTGAAGTAACAAGAGAAATTCTGTTATTGTGATTTATGAATAATTTTCTACCGTTTTCAAAACATTTTTATTCATCCGTCGCTCCTATTGGTCGCAGCGTGATGTTTTATAGCCCAAAGCCTTCCTCAATAAATGGACTATCCAACACAAAAAGAATTTATCTAATTTGAATCAGTAGTTTTTGAGATCAGCGCGTTTAAACAAACAAACAAACTCTTCAGCTTTATAATATTATTAGTATAGATTGTCGTGCATTGTTTGGGTGCCAAACCATCTCAGCATTTTAATGTCTGTCACGTTTTTTACGCTTCACGCGTATGGGTCGAGTTGGGTACTTGCCAGCCAATAGCCTTTTTTATGCTATAGTACGGCAAATGAGCAAGCAAGTTACTTGATGATAAGTGATCACCACTGCCCATGGACAACTTTACGATCATCATTTCGTGTAGGTGACACGGTCTATCGGCCATGGACACTCTGGTGTCAAAGTTCTTCGGAACCGCCTCTCGGCCTCTGACGTGGTTCCTTTGACGACTACCAGATGGCAGGGACTAACGGCTTAACGTGCCTTCCGAAGCACGAGATCATCTTTATTATGAGACAATCAGGTTCAGCAACTATACGATGAAAGCGTTAGGTACCTTGAAAACTTTAAGCAGCTTTATCTTTTCTTTATTTGATACTACTTCTTTGTACCGAGAAGACATTGACGCGGGCTTTCGTCCGCGGCTCCGCCCGCATCAATATCTTTTCGGTACCCCAGATAACGTGTATGCAAAATTTCATGATCATCGGTTCAGTAGTTACAAGGTGAAAGCGTAAGAAACAAACTCATTTTCGCATGTATTATATTATTATAGTTAGGATTAGGTTAGGATTTTAGAGCTATGGCTTATCTTAGTTATTTTGTGGCAAAAATAGTTTAGTCAGTAGGCGATGCGACTAGCAATCTATCACTATTTTGATTCTGTTTTCCATCTACACGCCTTCCAACATCCTAATGTGGCCATAAGGTCTTATAGACTTACCCCGCCCCTAAAGAAAAAGATGTGATACTATGTATGTATGTATGTAGTTTTGCCAATAAATAATTAAATCGTTTTCCATTGCCTTAATTTTACACACCAATTAATAATTCACTAGTGTGCTAGTGTGTGATGATTTCCTTCACCAGCAACAGAAGAAAAAGCTGCTTAAAGTTGTGAGGTACCTAACACTTTAGTTGTAAAGTCAATAGTTGGCAAGTTCCCAACTCGAACTACCCGTGAAGCGTAAACAACGTGACAAACATTCAAATGCTGAGATGGTCTGGCTCTCAAACCGTGCACGACCTATACCTGTCCTTATTGATCCTTACTTTCCTTACTAAAATATTATAAAGGCAAACTGCCTCCGTGGTCCAGTGGTTAAGGCGTTTGCCTATAGACCTGGATTAACTGCTCAAAATTGACAGTTATCTAACACGTGGCTAGCACGCTCCAGACTCGCTCCGCCCACGTGAAGCGTAAACAGGAAGAGCGACGTTTAGACACTTTGACAACTTAGACGCATATACAAATTACGTGCAGATATCTGCTCAAAATTATCAGTTATCTAACACGCCGTGGCGTGTTAGATAACTGACAATTTTGAGAGATAATAGAGAGCCTATTGGCTGGCACGCTCCCAACTCGCTCGATTCGCGTGAAGCGTAAACAGCAAGCCAGATGTTTAGATACTTAGACAACTTAGACGCTCTCATGCTCTTCGTATTTTATCATGCATACATAAATAAAATGCCAGGTATCTGCTTAAATTGTCAGTTATCTAACACGCCGTGGCTGGCACGTTCCCAACTCGCTCCGTCCGCATGAAGCGTAAACAGCAAGACGGACGTTTAGACACTTAGACAACTTAGACGCTCACACCAATATCACAGAATTAATATAAGCACTAACATACATAACTGAAACTCGCAGCGTCTCCTGCAATGTAGCGTCAGTGACAGCTAATGTTGCTAGTTGCAAATTACGTCACGTTTCTTGTTTAATTTCCTATGCGGTGGTTACCCTGGTTTCTAAATTGTGGTAGAGCCACGATACCGACAAACTTTATTTTAGCTAGTAGCATGAATGGGCCGGTCCGTCTGGGGAAGTACCATACTCTCACAGAAAATCGACGTTTAAGTAGAAGAATTATTCATTTTCTATGCCCCCCCTCATGTCCTCCCTTTGACGCAACCCTTTTAAAGGCCGGCAACACTCATGTCACACCCTGGTGTTGCAGTTGTTCATGGGCAACGTTGATCGCTTACCATCAGGTGACTTGCTTATATAAATAAACATCCAAGAATCGGAAAATAGATCGTTTTCCATCATGACCAGACCGGGGATTGAACCCGTGAACCCTTGTATCGCAGGCTGGCGTGTTAACCACTGCGCCACGGGGAATAAATAGGCCGGTATAAGAATATTCTGAACTTAGATATATAGATCGATATTTAATCACAGGAGATTAAAATATTACTTGCAAGTTTAGAATCCGCCTGTATTCATGGTGCAGAGAGCCAACCAGACGTCCATCTGGAGGGTAATTACGTTTTTCGCGTGACAATTGAGCGGTGTTCGAGTGGGCAGCGTGCCAGCCAATAAGCTGTGACAATTGTCACTTTACTGACACGTTTGATACCTACATACGATGACCTAATATACGTAGGCCTCCCTAGGGGAATGGTTAACACGTTCTTGGATAATTGAGAGGATTCGATATAAATAAATATATACAGACAAATCACACAGATTGAACTAGCCCCAAGGTAAGTTCGAGACTTGTGTTATGGGATACTAACTCAACGATACTATATTTTATAAAAAATACATATATAAATAAACATCCAAGACCCAGGCCAATCTGAAAAAGATCATTTTCCATCTTGACCTGGCCGGGGATCGAACCCGGGCACTCCGTGTCGCAGGCTGGCGTGTTAACCACTGCGACACGGGGCTGTCCAATAATTCATATAATTTTATATGTTTGATAACTTTAAATACATATGAGAGTATCTATCAGCGAGGATTTGTTATCAAAAATAGTATTAAGTATTTTTGATAAGTATTTTTTGTTATATTCGTTTATAAATCTTCCTTATTAAATAAATTAAAATATTAACATAGTCCTAAGTATAGCCCCGGGAAAATCAAAAGTGGAAATGGGTATTTTTTGGATAGGATGTTACATACATCTCCGTCTACATTGTCACTTACCATCAAGTGAGATGGGAGACAAATGCCTAATTCCATAGAAGTATGAAGCGATTTTTTTTTTAAATCTATGCCTAATCGATTTTTTTTTTAAATCTATGCCTAATTCATTACTTCATAAAAAAAACAACGGGTTGCACTCCAGGAGTGCCGGTAGAAGTAAATAAATTAAAAAAAAGAAAACTCCGCGCCTTAAAAAGAGAGGGTGATATTACTTCCTCTTCTACGCCGCGCCGGCGGTCTCAGGTCACGTGTCCGTCTTACGAATTTTCAATCAGGTCACGTGTCCCGATGTGAGTTTAACGTTGTTTACCCCTCCCAAAACGGGCACAACAGTTTTCACTACAAAAAAGTCCATTGTAAAGTTACTTTTGGGGTTTCGTTTGTCAGAGAACGCAATTTTATTTTTTAGATATGAAGGGAGGTTAAATCCATGTTTGTGGGGTTGCAACCCTTGTCCTACGGCCGCCATCTTGGAAAAAGGGGTCAAAGGTGTTTTTAGGATTTATCTGCTGAACAAAGGTCTCATAAAATAAAAATTATCATTTTTTTGTTGCAAATAAAATTATGTACATTTTTGTTCAGTAAATTTTAGTCGAAAATAGAACCATAAATAAAAATTTATAAGCGAAAATTGAGAAAAAAAAGATCTATTCTGGATTACTATTATTACATCAATAAAGAATGGCAGTTGGTGGGGCACATAGCGCGTAGAGCCGACGGGTAAAAAGGTTGTCGAATGGCGACCAAGTACCGGCAAGCGCAGCATCGGACACACTACCAGGTTGTCGGAAGACTTGATCAAGGTTGCAGGAAAACGCTGGATATAAGCCGCGGCGTTCATTTTGGATTTGGATTCTTTAGGAGAGGCCTATGTCCAGCAGTGGACTTCTTGTGGCTAATATGATGATGATAAACATTTAATAATACTAAAATATCCACAGTTCTATATGAAAAAAGATGACTTACCGCGACGCTACCCAACTAGAAAGAAAAATAAATTAATTATGCCGTTCCATAACTATTTTAAGATGCCCCTACAGGGTTCATGTTGTACCTACAATTGAAAAAGCGACTGTAGTAATTTAAAGTGTATTTTACCTGTACAATGTGAAAGAGCAATAAATTAATTGACTAAAGAATACATAATAAAAAGCATGTAGCTAATACAATTTTGTATATATTTTGATGATCCATTCCAATCCAATACCACGAACGAATGCTGGTATTACTTTGAATTTTTAATTATTTTCTATTCCCAACGGATACCACTGTTTAAACCAATACCAAAACAAGTTCAAAGGCACAGTCAGTAAAAATGAAGCATGTTGCTGTTAAATATTTGTTGATTATTGACGACGATTTTTTTACTCCTTTAAAATACAACGTTGAATTAAGAACATGTTTAGAACATTCTATTTTAGCGTGTCCACAAAATAGGGTCTAAACATACCGCTTGCCTAACAGATTTTCTCAAGCCTGAAATGGGGTAAAGCACAAGGGTAACGTGATAAATTGAATTGGTTACGACAGTTATATAGGTTGCAAGGAGTTGCTTACGACACTAATAGTTAAGTCTAGTACCGAAAACTATAAATTTAAGATAATATAAAAGAAGAAATAATTACATCCTTATCCTTATCCTTATCCTTATCCTTATCCTTATCCTTATCCTTATCCTTATCCTTATCCTTATCCTTATCCTTATCCTTATCCTTATCCTTATCCTTATCCTTATCCTTATCCTTATCCTTATCCTTATCCTTATCCTTATCCTTATCCTTATCCTTATCCTTATCCTTATCCTTATCCTTATCCTTATCCTTATCCTTATCCTTATCCTTATCCTTATCCTTATCCTTATCCTTATCCTTATCCTTATCCTTATCCTTATCCTTATCCTTATCCTTATCCTTATCCTTATCCTTATCCTTATCCTTATCCTTATCCTTATCCTTATCCTTATCCTTATCCTTATCCTTATCCTTATCCTTATCCTTATCCTTATCCTTATCCTTATCCTTATCCTTATCCTTATCCTTATCCTTATCCTTATCCTTATCCTTATCCTTATCCTTATCCTTATCCTTATCCTTATCCTTATCCTTATCCTTATCCTTATCCTTATCCTTATCCTTATCCTTATCCTTATCCTTATCCTTATCCTTATCCTTATCCTTATCCTTATCCTTATCCTTATCCTTATCCTTATCCTTATCCTTATCCTTATCCTTATCCTTATCCTTATCCTTATCCTTATCCTTATCCTTATCCTTATCCTTATCCTTATCCTTATCCTTATCCTTATCCTTATCCTTATCCTTATCCTTATCCTTATCCTTATCCTTATCCTTATCCTTATCCTTATCCTTATCCTTATCCTTATCCTTATCCTTATCCTTATCCTTATCCTTATCCTTATCCTTATCCTTATCCTTATCCTTATCCTTATCCTTATCCTTATCCTTATCCTTATCCTTATCCTTATCCTTATCCTTATCCTTACTAATATGATAAATGCGAAAGTGAGTTTGTTTGTTTGTTACGCTTTCACGCTGTAACTACTGAACCGTACATCATTAAATTTTGCATACAAGTTCTCTGGTGTGCGGAGAAGGATATAGGCATACCTTTTATCGCGAAAAAAAGTACTATTCCCGAGGGATCGACATTGACGCGTGCGGAGCCGCGGGCGAAAGCTAGTAATACAATACATTCGAAATGGAAATATATATTACTCATATTTTTTGATTTTTATACAGTGTGTAATATAACTAACGACGTTCCCGTAAAGGGGTGACTCAGCTCGTCAAAATAAACAACTTTTTCTAGGGAACCAACTCTGGAAACTAAAAAAAATACATTTTCATATAAAGTGTTCGGCCCGAAAATGACAAAAAAAATTATTTAATAGCCTTTAATATAAAGAGCCCTTTAATATTAATTTAATGTTTAATTAATTATTTATTTTTAAAGTTAATATATAACTAAATTTTCTGTGAATATTTCAAGCGTCTACCTGTTGCCGTTATCAATATCGAGCAAAAACAAGCAAAAAATCACGTTTGTTGTATGAAAGCCCCCTTAAATATTTATTTTATGCTATATTTTAGTATTTATTGTTATAGCGGCAACAGAAATACACCATCTGTGAAAGTTTACTACTAAACTGTTTAACTATCACGGTTTATGAGATACAGCCTGGTGACAGACGGACAGACAGTGGAGCGATATTAATAGGGTCCCGTTTTTACCCTTTGGGTACGGAACCCTAAAAACCGGACAGAGGGACATTAGAACGATCTTTTGCCTAAGCTGAAACAGAGATGTTTCGTGCTCGCTTAAAAACCAAAATCCACAGTTGCTACATCACGCCACAAACAAAATGTAAGTAATTTTATGAACGGAACCTTCTTGGGTTCGACTCACCCTAAGCCGTTTTAGGGTTCCGTAGCCAAATAGCAAAAAACGGAACCCTTTTTTACGGATTCGACATGTCTGTCTGTCATGATTTGTCATGAAAGCGAAAGCTCATATGCACTAGGGAATTAGGTCACCGTCGCTCCTATCAGGTCTAACAGGTACTATTAATTTAGTTAGTGGCCGATAGCGAGACATTAAAGTTATGTAAGCTAATAATTTAGAATTTATAGTGTAATAAACACACTGACTTATCTGCGAGGTAATATAAGTGATATATTTGTTTGTTACAATAATAACTAGCCACTACTAACAGTTTACTGCCTCCGTGGTCCAGTGGTTAAGGCATTTGCCTGTTGACCCGGGGGTCGTGGGTTCGATTCCCACCGGAAGCATACTTTGTTTAGTTGTTTCCAGTCTGGTTAGGACATTGCAGGCTTGAATCACCTGATTGTCTGATAATAAAGATGATTCCGTGCTTCGGAAGGCACGTTAAGCCGGTGGTCCCGGCTGCCATCTGGTAGTCGTTAAAGGAACCACGTCAGAGGCCGAGAGGCGGTTCCGAAGAACTCTGACACCAGGGTGTGCATGGTCGATTGACCGTGACACCTACTCGAAATGAATGAATGAATGAAGAGTGTGCATGGTCGATTGACCGTGACACCTACTCGAAATGATGATGATGACTACTAACAGAATGCTTATTTACTTAATTATTTATGTACAGTCACCTGACCAGGCTCTCAACCCTATATCTTGAATTTTTTCTTAAACTATATATAATATTAACATGAAAATGTATATTAAGAAAGACTTTATTAAAATCGTACATACATTGTCATGCTATTATTATTTATAGTATACTAGCTGTTGCCCGCGGCTCCGCCCGCGTTAATGTCGTTCCCTTGGGAACAGTAGAAATGATAAAAATTCCATATAAACCCATGCCCCTTTGCTTTTTCCCCTTAAGGGGGAATTTAATACATTTCACCTGCATAGATCTTTAGCCCTTAAGGAGGGGATTTTGCCCATTTCAACTACACAGATATTTTTTTATTGTAATGGAGAACTTCTTATTGTCATATTTCTAAGTAAATAAAAAAAAAACCATACAAACTTTACCCCACCTATTCTACCCCTACAAGGGGAAATGCCATTCAAGTGGCTGATTACTGGAAAGAAATAATTTAAAAAAGGTTTGCTATCGACACGAAAAGAAGAAGAAGGGGAAATTTCGACCATTTTAACTACACAGATCTTTTTAATTGTAATGTAAACATATATACTTATTTTTATACTTCTATGTCCAGAAATGAGAAAATTTCCATACAACCCCCCCCCCCCCCCCCTTTATCCCTTAAGGGGGAAATTTTGTACATTTCACCTACACAGATCTTTTTTAATTGTAACCTAGAACGTATATACTTATTTTTATACCTCTAAGACTAGAAATGGAAAAATTCCATACAAACTTTACCCCCTATTTACCCCTTCAAGGGAGAATGTTGTCTGGTTCACCTAAACAGATCTTTTTTAATTTTAATTGAGAACTTGCGTACCTACTTTCAAACTTCTAAGTCCAGAAATGAGAAAATTCCATAAAACTTCAACCCCTTTGATTTTCTAAAAATCCTTTCTTAGTGCTCATTAACATCATAAAAAGAATTCCTGTGCCAAATTTCAAGTTTCTGTGCACAGTAGTTTCGGCTGTGCGTTGATATATAAGTCAGGTTTGCCTTTGGCCCGCAGCTCCGCCCGCATAAGGTGTACTCAGGTACAGTAGAATTATTAGTTGAACCCGGAATACATTAGTTCATGACTTTCAATAAAACACCTTAATATTGAATTTCAATTGAATAACTTCAAAAACGGAAAGTTTCATACTAAATTTGCATCCCCGTTATATCCCCTTAAGGGATCATTTTTTAGGAAAAATATTTTACTCGTGTTTCATGCCTTTTAGTAAAGAATCTTCATGCTGAATTTCATTAGACTAACTTCAAAAATAGCAAAGTTTCATGCTTACTTTGCACCCCTATTTTACCCCCTTAAGGGATGATTTTTGAGTAAAATATTTTACTCGTGTTTCATACCTTTCAGTAAAGAACCTTCATGCTGAATTTCATTCAAATAACTTCAAAGCCAACAAAGTTTCATACTAACTTTGCAACCCGTTTTTCCCCCTAAGGAGATGAATTTCCAAAAATCCTTTCTTAGTGCTCCCCTACGTTATAAAAGGAACCCCTGTGCAAAATTTTAAGTCCCTGCGTTGATATGTCAGTCAGTCAGTCAGCTTCTCCTTTTTTTTTAGTATGGATTACTATGGATAGTATGGATAGGTTTAATGCTGTCGTATAATGATGATGAATTGACTTTGGATTTTAATTTTCTTATGTCACTTATCATTTTATTTTATTTTTGCTATATGTTTGCAGGCAAACTCATGCCTTGAGTTCATTCAAATGACGATAACTTTTTTTTTAATGAACCGATTTTGAGGAAATAAGCTTTAAATGTTAAACTGAGTTAAAACAAAGCAATTGGTGAAAGTTTGAAGTAAATCGGTTCAGTATTTTCGAAGATAATCGTGATCATACATACAGACAGACAGACAAAGAAATTCCAAAAAAAATTTTCAAAATCAGCTAATTGTAAGTATAATTTTGAGTATATTTCCCTTCCTTTGAACGGCTTAACAATGATGGAAATTGTATGTGTATGTGTTTTATCTATAATAGCTATATATCGTTCTAAAACTTGGCCCCCATCCAAACTTTCCAAGCTTGCAAGTAATTTTCTAAAAGCTACACAAAGCTTATGTTTAAAGCTAAATTGTTGCGCCCAGGTTGAACATTTCGTACAAGGTATATATTGTTCTTACTTATGGCGAGCACACGCCAGCCAGCGACACGAGCGCCCCGGGTTCAATCCCCGGTCAGGTCAAGATGGAAAATAATCTTTTTGAGATTGGCCTAAGTCTTGGATGTTTATCTATATATGTATTTGTTTTAAAATATAATATCGTTGGGATAGTATCTCATAACACAAGTCTCGAACTTACTTCGGGGCTAGCTCAATCTGTGTGATTTGTCCGTATATATTTATTTACGGGACCTCTTTTTTACTTGGGACACTCTATTTAAAACTACATTTGTCGAAGCATATCGAACTAATAATAAATCTGTAAGGGTCGGTCATGGAGTAAGTAACTATGTTTTCAGAGATATCTTATTTATAAGCTCTATACATGATACTGAAACTAAATTGAAGAATTTTTATTTTGTCTTTTTTTGTATGTATGTATGTGTGAATGTATGTATGTATATAACTGCCTACATAACTCTTAAACAAATTGACTGAATATTATGAAACTTGGTAGATAAACATTAAGATGTACAGGACATGGGATAGGCAATTTTGAAGTGAAAAATTCTTAAGCGGCGTTGTACAAAAAATGTAAAACTTGCGTCAGGACACATAAACCTGATCGAAAATTCGTAACCCGGACACGTGACTTGAGACCGCCAGCTTGGCGTAGGAGAGGAAGTAATATCCCCCTCTCTTTTTACCGCGCGGAGATTTTACTTCTACCGGCACTCCGAGTGCAACACGTTGTTTTTATTCTCTCCAGTTATGATAAGACGTGGACATACACACATAACATAATAATTAGTAATGTACGCGAAAGGAGTCGCGGACACATCATCATCATCATTTTCATCAGGTCTTTTTAGTCTCCACTGCAGGAGCATGACCCTCTCTGTATTACCAGAGCCATACTTGGCCAGAGCAGACAGAGGATTTGGCCTACACTCTCCTCGTTAACCAGGCGGGTTGGATAGGTCTCATTGATGTTTATGAGCTTTGGTTAGCTTGTATTTCCTAAGTCGCCTCTTACGACATCCATGGGAAGACTTGGAGTGGTCCTATTCTACTCTGCCGGAAACCACACTGCCACGCGGGCACCGCTAGTACATAAATATATGGTGGCTTTGTCTACTCGAAGACATACCTACTCAACGATCGGAGATACGTTCGTTTCTAGACTGGTGCGATAACAACTGGTATTTTAGTCGTGGTAGAGCCACGCTACCGGCAAAATGAATTGCTAGTAGCGTGAATGGGCCGGCTCGTCCGGGGAAGTACCACACTCTCACAGAAAATCGACGTTTGAGTAGAAGCTTTACCGCTTCTATGCTTCTTCTGGTAAGTGAGAGAGCCGGAGGCCCATCCTTCCCCCTCCCCTCCCCATTTCCTTCTCCCAACTCCTTGAAAGGCCGACAACGCACCTGTCACACCCTGGTGTTGCAGTTGTCCATGGGCAGCGGTGATCACTTTTCATAAAGTTGCTTGTTCGTCTGCCGTCCTATATCATAAAAAAAAAATTAACATTCTATCATTAAAAGCTACCATTAAGATAAATTGATAGATACTGTGTTAATTTCAAACGAAGACCAATTACTACCCTGTAATTGGTATTACAAGCCCTATCTATTCTTTGTGTTCATTTTTATTTTTGTTTCAATTACCTATCAACCTTTCATATAAAAAAACCGACTTCGATGAAACTACTGCACCGATTTTGATGAAATTTATGTGGGACCTATTGCAATTAACTAGATATATCGTACTGTAAGTAGCCGAACGAACCACTAAATATGTCTACCAGCCGTTATTAACAAACTTTGATAGTTTCTGCGTATAATAAAACTAAAATTAACAAGAAAACTAGGCACTCCATGACAATTGCACTAAAATTCAGTATCTACACTACACGCTCTCTATCCGAATGGGTATGAATAATACATTTCAAACTTAAAAATAGCATTTTCAAAGAGATTTAAATTGGCTTCGTCTGGCGCAAGCAGTTACAAATTAGGTATACAGAAATGAAATATGCTGTCGAAGTCAAGCTAAAGCCAACAATAGTACAGTATAGTACAGTAGATTGTTGCACCAAGCAGAAAGTAACGTATTATTGCACCGAGTGCTTATTTGTGGCCCACGCTGGCGTTCGGGCTATATATAAATACTACCTTTCGCCCGCGGCTCCGCACGCGTCAATGTCGATCCCTCGGAAGCATAACTTTTACTCAAAATAAAATGTACCCTATGTCCTTCTCCGTACCCCATATAACGTGTATGCAAAGTTTCATTTAAGATCGATTTAGTAGTTACAACGTGAAAGCGTTACAAACAAACTCACTTTCGCATTTATAATATTAGTTATGAAGGATTAGGAAGTTAGGATATTTTGAGCTCTCTCCAACTCGAAGACGTACTCTAAATCCGGAGATAGGTTCGTTTCTAGTATCCGTAGTACCTTTAACATAACTGGTGCAATAACAACTGGTATTCCCACCACATCATTTCAGCTGTACGAAGTCCATTGCTGAACAAAGTACTCTCCCAACGATTCTTCATTCCATGGGAGGAAATGGCGAGCTCCGTGGCGCAGTGGTTAACACGCCAGCCTGCGACACGAGGGCCCCGGGTTCGATCCCCGGCCAGGTCAAGATGGAAAATGATCTTTTTCAGATTGTCCTGGGTCTTGGATGTTTTTATATATATATATATATATGTGTTTGTTATAAAAATATAGTATCGTTGAGTTAGTAGGGGAGAAAGGGGTAATGGGAGTCAGCGGGCAATCGGGGTCAGGTGCCTCTAAGCAAAACTACACGTTTGTTAGCTAGGTAAATGACATGTTCAGCTTGCTCTGTACCCGATGCCCCTTGTACGAATGACTCGCGCTAGTAGCTCCACGCGTTTTTGAGTGACAATTATGTTTCGTTTTCACGCCTCGTCGGTGTAAATTTTCGTCAAAACAATATTAACGGTGAGTATAGACGTTGTAGCTGTACCAAATTAATAACTATGGATAGATTTATCCTTGATATTCAAAATTTAAATTAGCATATTTAATTGAGATTAAATTTACTTTGTGTTATTAAATTTTACAATTAACATGCAGTATAGGTTTTGGGTAATGGGAGCCAAAAAGCCCGCTAGTGATTACCATTACCCGCAAAAAATATTCTATGCTTTTTCGCTTATAGATGCCGATATTACAAGTCAGAAAAACCAAATAGGCTAGCTGATCAACTGGTTGCACTGGATGGTATACTGCCGAATGTAATGTCTGCGATTGTTTGACTCTGATTTCCCACATGTCTGATTCCCATTGTACTGAGGTTAGTGCAATGGGAGTCAAACTTGTTTTTTTTTAAAACGCGGAAATATATCCAAAGTTGATTTCCAAAGTGGTGAAAAGTGATAACAACTAGTAGATAAATAAGTAAAGTCTATTATTAAACAATTTTAATCACGATATTATTTCGAAATAAGCTTTTATTTGATAGCTCGCTTAAGCGACTCCCATTACCCCCTTCTCCCCTATCCCATAACACAAGTCTCGAACTTACTTTGGGGCTAGCTCAATCTGTGTGATTTGTCCGTATATATATTTATTACTCACCACGCCTGGTAGGGTTGGAGAGCGCAGTTTCTTTCTTTTTTTTGTGCTTCCGACGACGCCGCTATCCATCTGAAGCATTTTGAAGCTGGGGAAGGATAGGAATTTGTTGAATCTGGGAATTGAAGATATTGGAATAGTACTCACTCGGATAAATGGGGAAAGCAAGTAGCAGATCGGGAGACCGGGCGCGCGCACCTAATGTTGCCATAGACAACCGATCAAGCAGTTAAGGATTTCTTATTTATTTAGTCTATTTCTATCAAAAGACTTATTTTTGTACATAATAATTTGAATTATTAATATTTTAGTTCTTATTAACTCCCTCCGTGGTCCTGTGGTTAGGGCGTTTGCCTGTAGACCCGGGGGTCGTGGGTTCGATTCGAAAATACTTTTTTTTGGTAAAAGAATACAGCCATGTTATATTCAAAGATTCAAAGATACAAAGATTTATTCAGAAAATAGGCCTTTTCAGGCACTTTTTCACGTCAATTCACATTTTAAATAATACCTATTATATTATATTCAAATTATTAATTATTGTTCAAAAGCTACAAACTACTAGCGTTTCGGAACCGACCACTGCAGAGAAGAAGACGCCGAAAGAAACTCTTTTCAACAGTATTGGTCGCCTACTTGCCTGAACGGCTTTGTATGATATTTAATATTTTCCTTTTCTTTTTTTTTCTGATGTCATGTTATATACAAATTTAATTTACATATTTTTGTGGAACACTTTCGCTAACATAACGTTAGCGATCGAGCGCGCAACAACAACAGATATGATAAAAGTCTCAAAGAGGCCGAGCAGACCTGTCCCCCCTGTCAGCACCCGTTCACGAGTTGACGCATGGATCAGCCATCGCTGAGCTCAACCATATTAGAGGGAACTCGACGACCCGACACACAACGCCGCCACCAGTTTGAACATTTTAGTGAGCATGACTTACTCGATCTCAAGCACAAAAATCGAAAACTAATTGTCGACACTCGTTGACCGCAAACATATACATGTTTTACAATTGAGAGTTGATTTAAGACAATTATACAAAATAAAATAGCAGCAACAAAAAAGAAAACAATTATAAGTAAAATTAAAATAATATGAACTCATCATCATCATCAGGTCCTTTTTAGTCTCCACTACAGGAGCACGACCCTCTCTGTACTACTAGAGCCATACATGGCCTGAACAGCCAGAGGTCTTGGCCTACACTCTCCATGCTGGCCAGACGGGTTGGAGAGGTTTCAAAGATGTTTAAAAGCTTTGTTTAGCTTGTATTTCCTAAGTCGCCTTCTACGACATCCTCGGGAAGACTTGGAGTGGTCCTATTCTACTCTGCCGGATACCACACGGCTAGGAATATGAACTCACTGTAGTATTATCCAAAACACTTGTAAAAACGTAAAAGGCTGCCTTGTTGCCAAGTTTTCTTAAACATAACGGAAGTAATATCAATTTGCTTAGCGGACTTGTTGATATATCTTCTGGAAGCATGCCAGTCCGTAGCTCCACCTGCGACATCCCTAGGGAGGGAAATGATGCATTATATCTACCTATCAATGTAGTAATTGAGGTCTTTATTTGCAAGGGAAGAAAATTAGAATTGAATAGTTTGAAAATGTAACCAAGCTCAGTGGCGTGGAGAGTCCTATGCCCAGCAGTGGACGAGTGTAGGTTGATGATAATGATGATGAAGACGAAGATAGTAAAAGGTTCGGATGTTACTTTGCGAAAGTCAAAGCTACGTTTACTTTGAGATAATTTACTTTGTATGCTTCTGCCACTAGGGTTGTATGTATCAACTATTAGTACGGTAGCGGGCATGAAGGGACTAACAGTAGTGTGGGCGCTGGCCAGCAATAGTTTGCATGAACTAACTGGTGGTGGAAGCACGCAAAGTAAATTATCTCAAAGTAAATGAATATTTTCTTTGAGATAAATTGTTTGAAATCACAGAATATTTAGTTACATATTCACTTTAAAAGTAAACAAATTACTTAAATGAAAATAAAATTAATATTAAAGGGGCCTCCAATACAACAGACATAATTTTTTTATATATAACGGTACGGAATCCTTATCGCGCAAGTCCGAATCGCACTTGGCCGGTTTTTTTTTCTTTACGGCCAGTATCTTTCTTTAGACCAAGTTGTACACACGTCACTTTACTCACACGCTAACTGTAACACCATGCAACCGTCAGGTTAGCCAAGCTTATTTGTAACATGCGATTTAAAAAAAACTAAACAATGCAGTATTTCGATACCATTTTTTCTGCTCTTTTTTTTTTATTCTTTTATTTATGGCTTTCACGCGTTACGTATTTAGCCAGTATCCTTATCCTTACTAATATTATGTTTGTTTGTTTGTTTATTTGTTTGTTTGTTTGTTTGTTTGTTACGCTTTCACGCCGTATCTACTGAACCGATCGTCATGAAATTTTGCATACAAGTTCTCTGGAGTGCGGAGAAAAAGTACTATTCCCGAGGGATCGCCATTGACGCGGGCGGAGCCGCGGGCGAAAGCTAGTCAAGTATAAATGAGTGCTTTTTCTAAGTCTTGTTGTCAATGAAACGATGGTGTACCTAGTTCATTTCATTGATTCTACGGAGCCCCTGGCGACAATTCCCACGAATATACTGGCTTGATCACAGACGACGCAACGAGACAAGGCGGTCCACCAACCCACTAAGTAAATCTCACTACAGCCGCACTGTGACAGTGTTATTTCGGTTATTCCACACATTGTTCATAAACATGGGCATTTATAACAACAGATTACACCGATTTCACATTATAAAGTCCACTAGAAACAATTTAGAAAACAATCCAAAACACAAGCCGTGCTCTCCGCCAAAATTCCCGCCAAGAACTCCTTTTTCTGCTCTAAAGCAGCAAAGTTCCGCTTTGTACTGGAGAATTGCAGCGTAATTGGAAGAAAAAATGGTTGTCTCTATTATATTAAAAATGGTTGTCACATCGAGTTTTCTTGCTTTCGCAAGAAAACTCGATGTGACGGTTTTTCCATTGAAGTAGGTATTACTTTTAGCCAACATTTAGGCAAAACTTCTTTTATTTCTTTACTAACATTTTAGCTACAAGATATATCATCATCATCATCATCAGGTCCTTTTTAGTCTCCACTACAGGAGCACGACCCTCTCTGTACTACTAGGGCCATACTTGGCCAGAGCAGCCAGAGGACTTGGCCTACACTCTCCACGCTGGCCAGACGGGTTGGAGAGGTCTCTTAGATGTTTATAAGCTTTGTTTAGCTTGTATTTCCTAAGTCGCCTTCGCCACGGAGCTGTCATATATTACTGGTATATTTGCATTCGCAGTCCATTATTCTCCTGAATTTTATGGAGAACTGCAGCTTTGTTGTACTTTATTGCACAATTCTTATGTTCCATTATAATTTTTTATCAATGCCTCGAAGTTGTTATTTAGTATAGTTTCCGGAGTCAGGTCAGGGGTATCATCGTTAACCGCTTGGTCGGTGGTTACAGGAATAGCATCGGAAACGGACTTTCCCGAGCTCCTACTTGCTTTTTCCCCATTCGTCCGAGTTAGTAGTATCCCAATAACTTCATTCCCCTGCCAAATCCAAAAAATTCCTGTTCTTTCTTAGATTAAATAGCGATGACGAGCAACGTCGGGAGCACCAAAAATCAAAGAAACTGCACTCAACAATCAGCTTGCTGAGCATAGACATCATTGTTAATAGATTCAGGTGTTACTTTGCGGAAGTCAAAGCTACATTTACTTTGAGACAATTTACTTTGCGTGCTTCCGCCACCATTTAGTTCATGCAAACTAGTGCGAGCACGACGGCCGACATTGCTGCAGCCTCAACGGATGCAGCAGTATCGACCAGGGTGGCATGCATCAACTATTGGTGGCATGAAGGGACTAACAGTAGTGGGTGGGCGCTGGCCAGCAATAGTTTGCATGAACTAACTGGTGGCGGAAGCACGCAAAGTAAATTGTCTCAAAGTAAATGTAGACATCATTATTTCGTGTAGGTGTCACGGTCAATCGACCATGCACACCCTGGTGTCAGAGTTCTTGGGAACCGCCTCTTGGCCTCTGACGTGGTTCCTTTAACGACTACCAGATGGCAGCCGGAACCAACGGTCTAAAGCCTTAACCACTAGACCACGGAGGCAGTTATTAAGCACGTCAAAATAATAATTTGACATTCAAAAGAAGACATATTTAAATACAAAATTAATTTCAGTAAAAAGAAAAGAAACATAGTATCATCGAGTTACATTCACATTGTTTAGCAAAGAAAAGAAATATCGCGTTGGGTCCATTATATTAATAGAATCTCCAACTATATTTCTACTGCATTTTACGATTGCAGCTGGTTGTAATGTTGTGCAACTTAGCGACTAGAGAACTCAATTAAATACTATTTTTATCAAAGTCAAAGTCAAAGATTTTTATTCAAAAATTGGATACATGTATCTCTTTTTGAACGTCATATTTGTATTTGTTATATTTGTTTAATTTATGCAAAATCGAAATACTACTAGCGTTTCAGAACGACCACTGGTGAGAAGAATACGCCGAAAGAAACTCAATCCAGACTTGGTCCCTATGTGCCTGAAGGGCTCCGATTACATTGTTTACATGTATTATATTATTAAATAAATTGATATTAATTGCCAAGCATTTTATCAATTATATAATCAGCAATGCATCATAGCATTGTCTGTATATAAAACACTAGCTTTCACCCGTGGCTCCCCCGCGTCAATGTCGATCACTAGGGAATAGTACTTTTTTCCGGGATAAAAGGTAGCCCATGTCCTTTCGTCGTACTCCAGAAAACTTGTATGCAAAATTTCATGATGATCGGTTCTGTAGTTACAACGTGAAAGCGTTACAAACAAACAAACTCACTTACGCATTTATAATATTAGTTATATGACATAAATAGACTTAACGGTTTTATTGCTCCTTCATAGAGTCCAAATTAGAAAAGCTAGCAATAAGTGAGAATTCTTTTGTTATATAGATCTCGTCAAGGCCAGTACATACCTGTTATCAAACATTACGAAATATATTTATATGTTAAAATTCAATACATAAATAAATACAACTTGAAAACTATATTTATTTAATAAACTAAAACTAAACTAAACATAATATTTGTACTAAACTAATAATTAAATAACGTAAAAAATCGACCCCAAATCGCTGCGCACGCAGGGTAGGGTGCCCAAGAGGCTGGCAGCATTTCCCTGTTGAATAGCCAGTCTCAACCTTTCCTGCAGGACTTGGATCCCCTGAGGCGTCGATGAGGCGTGCGGAAATCTCCTTGAACAACTGAAACGAACTGTTATCAAACTGTACTTAATGACTTTTGGTAGTTAAGGGCCCGTACTACCACACACTGCTTTGCATGATTGACTGTTATATCAATAATAATTAAATACTCAAGTTGAAATAAAAATGCAGCAAAGTTCAGGACTAGCTCTGGTAACTATCTGACTCAAAAACACGATTGCGTTAAATTTTCTCGATAAAAAAAAAAATTGCAAAGTTGCCTCCAAATCACGTCTAATTTACTCGGTATATAGCATTATTCACCAAATACATTAAAATTAACCTTGAAACTTTTGATTATTATTGCATTACAGATAAGGCAGCCATCATATGTTTTTCTTTTTTGAATAACCCTTGAATATTCCTAAATAACGAAAATATCCAAAGTAGCCAACGCGTTTAGACCATCCGCGTTTGTACCGCCACGCCGCCTGGCATATGGCGGGCTCTTAATAGCTTCTCGGACTATTTCCACTGCAGTTTATTGTTGCAGCAGCACAGTCACAAGCAGTGATACATATACAATTGTATTCCATTTTAGACCTTATCTCGTTGACTTAAGAATCAATGTGTAACATATCAATGCTCGTGACCGTACATTTATTACTTAATACACTGCGACCTTCGATCAAATATAATGGTAGATACACAGTCTCATACAAAATGAAGCCTAAATAATGTCCCCGAGCCAAAACATCCTGCATACGTACAAAAAATACCAAAAACGGTACATACTGAAAGTATGACACTCGCATCTTTATTTTTTACTTTTGACGACTAGTTTTTGCATCTTTTCACTGCCTTTCGTCATCGCGAGACGTGTGAGTGCTAGCGCGGTTAATTGAAACAGTGGACGAAACAACTCCAAAAGTAGATTAGGGCGCTGTTTTGCCGGTGCCGCTTTTTGAGCGCGAATCGTGTATCTATAATTATATTTGATCGTAGACTGCGACTTACTAGGGCAAGTGGAAAACTCAATTAGATATTATTTATAACAGCTTCTGCAGCTATATTTTAAAAAAGCTCTTTATTTGCGACTTCTTATAGCACAGTAGACTTTACAATATGACTTTTTGATTGTATGTGGTTACTTCATAACACCATCATGTTACCTTAGATTTTCTTATTCTCACCCTTTCTTATATTTTTTTATAAATATGTAAATATTAAGACTTTTAATTTTTTTTTCCTAATCGCCTAATAGTTCTGCGCAGCCTGCGTAGGCTGCGCAGAACTATTAGGCGATTAGGAAAAAAAAAATGAAAAGTCTTAATATTTACATTAGCGAAGTTTTTCGTTCGCGCGGCACCCGCTTAAGCGGTTTGTTCGATTTGTTTTTCGTTTATGTAAGTGCCTGCCTAAAGGCATCTGACATAGCTTAATGACTACCATTAATAATTACAGCTAGGACCATTGGTTTAAAAAGCCTTCCGAAGCACAGAGGTGCTCAAGACATTTTTATGCCACTTGCGGTCACCCATCCTAGTAGGGAGTGCGCTCGAGGTTGCTTAACATGCGTAAGCGATAATTATACTTATACCCACTAGGAAATCGGGTATTAAGCGGTAGCAGTATAACAAAGCAACTTAGTTACTCAGATTTAATGAATTTTCCGGAAGAAATTAATTTACTTGAAATATGGCTTACAGCGCTGACGCCTTTCGTCGTCATTCTTAATTAAAATGTAATATTCCTTTTCTTAATTATTGGACTTTTAAATAATATAATAATGAATGAACATAGCACACAGCTACTGCCTTATAAATATTTAAAAACCCTTGATGAGCTCTGTGGCCTAGTGGTTAATATACCAGGCTGACACTTGAGGTCCCGGGTTCGATACCCGGTCAAGATGGAAAATGATCTATTTCAGATTGGCCTGGGTCTTGGATGTTTTTTTACTAAATACCTATACTAATATTATAAAGCTGAAAGGTTTGTTTGTTTGTTTGTTTGTTTGAACGCGCTAATCTCAGGAACTACTGGTTCAAATTGAAAAATTCTTTTTGTGTTGGATAGTCCATTTATTGAGGAACGCTTTAGGCTATAAAACATCACGGTGTGACCAATAGGAGCGAAGCATCAATAAAAAATGTTTTGAAAACGGGGGAAAATTATTCATCTATACCTTATAACAGAAATTTCCGCGGACGAAGTCGCGGGCAACAGCTAGTAGTTCTTATTTGGCCAGCTCCGTGGCGCAGTGGTTAACACGCCAGCCAGCGACACGAGAGTGCCAGGGTGCGATCCTTGGTCAGGTCAAGATGGAAAATGATCTTTTTCAGATTGGCTTGGGTCTTGGATGTGTATCTATATATGTATTTGTTATATAATATAGTATCGTTGAGTTAGTATCCCATAACACAAGTCTCGAAATTACTTTGTGGCTCGATCAGTGTGATTTGTCCGTATATACAGAGTGAAATTTAATTCATTAGCATACGTTAAGGGGTGACTCAGACCACGAATCTGAACAACTTTCACTATGGGACCAACTCCGAAATTGCAAAAAAAAATTCAGCTATTCCTATTTTGGCCAAGTAAATATTCCGCTTTTGAATGAAAAAGCAGATATTTTTTTCACGATGTTATGAGGAGATGAAATGAAAACAAACTAAAGATTATAAAAATCGGTACACCAGTTTTTGAGTTATAATTGGTATGGTAACAAATCCGACTTTGTTTTAGATATTTTTAAATCAATATCTATATAGACAAATATTTTAAAACTAACTAGTTACTTAGCATTAATGAAGAAACTAGCCAGAGGACGTCAAAGAAACTAGCCAGAGAACGTCAGATAAAACATAAATAAGACGAAAAGATCAAAAGTGAAACTCGAAACAGACAAACTTACGATGACTTAAGTACAAGTAAAATACTTAACCCTAAGTCTTCAAAGGTGAAATTATTTAAGACAACTTAAGTACTAAAACTTTGGTAAATAATCAAAGTTATTGAGTCGGGATAGTGGTTAGAGATTTCACGATCAATTTTTTTTACTAAATTTTGGATTAGACATTTGTCTCCCATCTCACCTGATGGTAAGTGACGATGAAGCCGAGGATGTTACATGCCTATCCAAGTGATACCCATTTATTCTACTTTTGAATGTCCCGGGACTGTACTTGTCTGGGAGTATAGACGCAGGCAGTTCATTCCACAACTTAGCTACTCGAACCAAAAAGGAACTGTCAAAGCATTTAGTTCGACTATTTGGTATTCCAACGATATAAGCGTGAAATTTCTGTCTGCGTCTCGTAGTCCGATGAAGGAATGGAGAGGGTTCAACTAGCACAAAGAGCGCTCAGTAAATAAAAATAAAAATTGGCTGTCTGTAACATTAGTTTACGGACGATAATTAACGTGATAATGATGGAAGAGAGATAGATGCGTCTAGTGTGGCACCGTGCTTGAAATTTTCGAGAACGGTTAGAACGTGTCCGAAGTTTTTCCCTAGAATTTCTACTTCTTTCTCTCAAGTGCGGGAATTATTGAGAGATGCTCGAGAATTATTGGAAATTTCATAAGAACAAAGAATTTATCTACGGCACACACAAGATGCGATCATCGATCTATAAGACGTAATCACGTAAAAATATTATTAGATCGTCAGTTAGATAATCAAAAAATATTGGACACGTATTATTTCCTTTGTCAATTAAACAAGAAATAATAAAGATACAGCCAGTTAAAATACCGTGTGATGTCATAGTTCCCTCACTCATGAACTTTGATGCGCATTATTTTTATCATTAAAGTACAGTCAACTCTCTCATTAAACAATTATTATTTAATTGACAAAATACGTGTCCAATGGTTTTTGATTATCTATTTGATGGCATTTTTATTTTGTTATTATTTTGATACAGGAAACTAGCCTATTATAACCCTATATGACGTTTAATGAGAGAGTGGACTGTGGATATAACTAGATTATTTAAATAATTATTATGATCAATAATTAGGGGAAGTTCGTAAGGTGTTTCGTTCATCGGTGGAATTCAAGAGAAGTGTGTTTAGTCCATAGATATAAGATAATGTAGGCAAGCCAGACATGACGCCGTCTGCGATGATGTCATAGGTTGTTGGCCTGTTTCCCACGCGTCTCAGTTCGTAGATAGATAGCTCCCTAACACCAACTGAAGATGATACTTGAAGACTCGGCTAAAGATCAGCTCACACCGTGACGCGACGCAACGTATCGCGCACTTCTAGAATAGTGATACTTAATCTCACTTTATTTACTGAACAAGATACACATTTCATCGGGAGAGTTAGAAAATACCAGGCGTCACGCACCTACAAGCTGTGCAGCGTGAATCCAACGACGATGTATCGCGAATTTTTTTAAAATAACTATACAAAATAAAACTATATTAACTCAACAAAAAGATAAATATTTAATTGAAAGGATCAGAAAATGTCTTGCTACGACGCTGTGAGCCGCGAAGCATCGCGACTATGTGTCAACTGACCCTAATAAAGATACTTTTTATCACCTAGAATGTGTACTCGTCACGAGTATTAACAACTTTATTGCCATATCAAGGTTTATGACGTCATTACAGATAAAATATATGACGACTTTCCGTCTACTACGTATTTTGTTAAATTTAGTGCAGGGTTTATATGGGAATATACTCCTTCGAGCGTTGTTCCGGTTGCATCCTCAGCTCTGTGATGCCTCGAAACCCGGAGTCGGCTAATATGTATTTTTACAAACTTTTTAGTTTCACCTGTCCCGATGTTTCATCATCATCAGGTCTTCTTTAGTCTCCACTACAAGAGCATGACCCTCTCTGTACTACTAGAGCCATGCTTGGCCAGAGCAGTCAGAGGACTTGGCCTATACTCTTCACGCTGGTGGGTTGGAGAGGTCTCACAGATGTTTATGAGCTTTGTTTAGCATGTATTTCCTAAGTCGCCTCTTACGACCTGCACAGAAGGACTTGGAGCGGTCCTATTCTACTCTGCCGGATACTATCGAACGAATAATCAAATCTTGCAAGTTAAATTTGATCCACTTTCCGGCTTCGGATTGAGCAGAAATTTTGGATGCTTAAGTGAATCGGATGACAATACAATATTATGGATTTATTGTGCTGGTTCGATGATAGAGTCAGAAGGTGGCCTGAAGATCTCTTAAACTAACTAACTTACTAACTAACTAACTTTTTGAATTGGTGCCACCGTCACCTTTCTACCACCGCACCGCTCGCCACAGGAGTAAAGTCCATCCCCACATCCTTGACACTTGGGTCTCCAAAAATGTCAGAGCGTCACGTGGTTTTTTTCCTCGTACAGCAAGATTGTGGAATGGACTCCCTCCCGAGGTTTTCCCTGTGTGCTATGACTTGAGGTCCTTCAAAAGGCGTGTTTACAGGTATCTTAAGAGTCGGCAACGCATCTGCAGCTCCTCTGGTGTTGCAGATGTCCATGGGCGACGGTGACCACTTTCCATCAGGTGGCTCGTCTGCTCGTTTGCCGTCGGATATACATAAAAAAAAAACTAAACAAGGTACACCAATCGTGTTTGGACTATTTAATTTGTCTTGGAAAACACTTTACAGTGTGGATTCGATTATAATAAAAGCTTGTCACTAAAATTTAGCAACATTGACTGTACATCTTGATGCTGAAATGATGAAGGGTTTCGATCACAATTTATGTCTAAAATCGATCTAGGAAAACGTTGTATATGGAAATTGGAGCCTGTACAACATCATCATCATCATTATCTCAGCCGCAAGAAGTCCACTGCTGGACATAGGCCTCCCCCAAGGATTTCCAATATGACCGGTTGGAAGCGGCCTGCATCCAGCGTCTTCCTGCGAACTTGGTTAGGTCGTCCGACCAACTTGTCGGTGGGTGTCCAACGCTGCACTTGCCGTTACGTGGTCGTCATTCGAGCACCTTTCTGCCCCATCGGCCATCGGTTCTTCGAGCTATGTACATCTTAAAGTCTGTACATCTTAAAGCTGAAATAATGAAGGGGTTTTCTACAGTCTCGATATATGTCGAAAAACGATCTAGGAATGTAGCCTGTGTCACGGTACCAAACATCAATACCGTACCCGGAACACCGAGCCATAATGTACCAAAATCCAAACAAACGAAGAGAGTTTTAAACTCATTACCTACTGCGGTTAATCTCGTGTGCCGCTCCGATGCCTACGGTGTAATAAGCTTACAAACGTGCCGTGTGGTTTTGAGCTTCGATGGAGCTTAAATGTATTTAAATAATTCTTAGTTCTGTATTTACTAGTAGTGTATTAGCATGGATGCGTGTATCGACTGATGAATATTAAAATAATCTTCATTACTTACCTCCAGTCTTAAGAAATATTTGGAGCGCCGCAATCAATGCTTTGAATTGTCCGTCGTTATGAGTGGGTACAAATCTGATTTGACTTGCTCTTTGTTACGTCACGGACTTTATTATATTTTCAAGTTAATGAGGACCGGGATCTCTTCATTTTTAAGGCGACAGTCTTCTTCATTATTTAAAAAAATATCGAAATTTTTATACAAATTGGCGGGCCGATCGAAAGCTTTTGTATGAAAATGACAAAAAAGGTTTTGAGTTCCCAGCATTGGTCTCATAGAAAAAGTTGTTCAATTTGACGGGCTGATTTGATGTTTTGAATGTTCTCCTTCAGTAGAGCTTAAATGTATTCGAATAACTCTTAGTACTGTATTTACATATATTAGTAATCCTCTGTCTGCTCTGGCCAAGTATAGTTTCGGTAGTACAGAGAGGGTCATGCTCCTGCAGTGAAGACTAAAAAGACCTGATGATGATGATGATGATATATTAGTAATGTATTAGCATGGATGCGTGTGTAGATTGATGAAAATTTCGATTGGAAAGGTAAGCCGGGAACCCACTGCCGTGGTGCAACGTTCTTGATGCTTGCCCTAAAGATATTCTCCTGAATTAGTTGAAACTTGTCGGCAACACAGACTCAAATACATAAGTATCAATTATCCATTACATTAAACACAAAATTACATTAAACTGTTTCAGTTTAATGTAATTGATGGAAATTAAAAACAATCTATCAACTATTCCGACGCTGTGCTTCCGAACTTATACATCGATAACAGAAGCATTAATTTCTCGTGAAAAAGCATAAACAATAATGAATGAAATTGGCATAAGCAGATGGCCAGTACAATAGTGTTGTAAAAGACTCGAGTCCCCAAGCCTTACAATAATGGGACTTGGGTTCTCGAGTTTCTCGAGTTCGAGCCCAAGTCCATTTGAATATTGAGTCATTTAAAGAACTTGAGTCACGACACGTCACTAGGTGATGATTATGAAATCATATATTTATAATATCGATGGTCTAGAAGACAAACATGCTAACTACAAAATTTTGATATTTTAACATTTCAATGCCAAATGTATTAAATGAAGATGCTCTACCGTTTGCACTTACCCAAATACCCTAATTTCGTCTCTTTCTTCCTAAACTGTAGTGTACACTTATAGCAAGTGATGTCATTCTGATACAAAAAATAATAACGATAATTATTTACCATCAATGTAAACTACAAAAAATGGTAAATAGATTTATAACATTTCGTACGATAGACAAATAAGCTAAATGTTTTTATTAATTTTGTCAATTGGTAAATTTCGATTCCCAATTGTATTATAAGATGTTAATATTTCCAAGAAGCCGGTAGACAAATGATCTAAGTGATCTTAGTGCTACTGAACACTTTAAAGCAAATAGTAAAACATATTAAGTGCTTTAAAAATAATAGACTAGAAAGAATCAAATGTAGACAAATGTTGTAAATGATTTAACGACAGACTCTAAATAAACAGTTAGGAACAGTTAGGAGTATTAAAGTTATTTACGTTGATTTTCAAGCTGTTGACAAATATTAAAAATTTTATTAATATGATTGATATTTTCATACTATTTCACAATATTGGATTTTAGTATGTACTGGAAAATAAAATGATTTTTTTTTGGAACTTGGAAATAATAAACGATGATGAGAAGGAAGAAAAGAGAAGTTTTGATTTACAGACCGAATTAGGTACATTCTAGAAATATTCGAAAAAGAAAATCATCAAGGCAACAGCTGAATGTATCGCGTATCGTCTTTTCACCACCACTACTTCGGTGTTGCTGCCTCCGCCTGATGAAGACGCCGACGGTCCTGCAGAAGCCTCTAATGCCGCCGCTGCTTCATTGCTCGCCTCCACTGCCCAGGTGCCGCCGTCCCCGCCTGAAGAAAACGCCGACGTTACTGCAGTAGCCCCTGATGCCGCCGCTGCTTCACCCCTCGCCTCCACTGCCTAGGTGCCGCCTTGCCCGCCTGGAATAAACGCCTTCGTTCCTGCAGTAGCCCCTGATGCCGCCGCTGCTTCACCCTTCGCCTCCACTGCCTAGGTGACGCCTTCCCCGCCTGGAATAAACGCCGACCGTCCTGCAGTAGCCTCTGATGCCGCCGCTGCTTCACCCCTCGCCTCCACTGCCTAGTTGCTGCCTTCTCCACCTGGAATAAACACCGACGTTCCTGCAGTAGCCCCTGATGCCGCCGCTGCTTCACCCCTCGCCTCCACTGCCTAGGTGCCGCCTTCCCCGCCTGGAATAAACGCCGACATTCCTGCAGTAGCCTCTGATGCCGCCGCTGCTTCATTGCTCGCCTCCACTGCCCAGGTGCCGCCGTCCCCGCCTGAAGAAAACGCCGACGTTACTGCAGTAGCCCCTGATGCCGCCGCTGCTTCACCCCTCGCCTCCACTGCCTAGGTGCCGCCTTGCCCGCCTGGAATAAACGCCGTCGTTCCTGCAGTAGCCCCTGATGCCGCCGCTGCTTCACCCTTCGCCTCCACTGCCTAGGTGCCGTCTTCCCCGCCTGGAATAAACGCCGACCGTCCTGCAGTAGCCTCTGATACCGCCGCTGCTTCACCCCTCGCCTCCACTGCCTAGGTGCCGCCTTCCCCGCCTGAAATAAACTCCGACGTTCCTGCAGTAGCCCCTGATGCCGCCGCTACTTCACCTCTCGCCTCCGCTGCTCAGGTGTCGCCGTCCCTGCCTGGAATAAAGGTCGACTCATCCATCGCCTAGGAATGCCATACATCAAACCCTCGACTCGAATGTTTTAATCATCACGTCCGACGACAAGATATTAAATTTCAACAAAAACGAACTTAATATACGAGGCTGTTGTTTTTCGTGTGTGTAAGTGGCCAACACTGCTGTCAGATTTTTCACACTGCCTTAAGGCATCTGATATAGCTTAACACTTTCGCTGACACTGCCCGCCTGTAGACGTAATTCTATTGTTATTTCTTTTATGTCTGGTTCAGTGTCAGCAAAAGTGTTAACGACGGCAGCCAGGGCCAACGGCTTAACGTGCCTTCCAAAGCATGGAGGAGCTCGAGATATTTTTATGCCACTTGCGGTAGCATAATAATACAGTGGGGACTGCTTCCATGGTTGCATACATAAGCATTTTTAATGCTCAGGACCACTGGACCATCGGGCTCCTCTGTTAAGTGAACAATATGTATTTAAAGTTTATGTACAAATATACTAAGTGATGCCCCTTTTTACTATTTTGATTTTTTTGTGGAATCCTTTGGATATTGATGTTCAAGTTAATGATAAATTGTTAAATACCCTAACCAAATATAGGCATTATATACACGATTCCTATGTTTCATTTGAAGTTACAGTACCTAGAACTATTAAGTGTACAAAAATAGTCCTCCTGAAAAGTTGGTGAGTCTGTAATTATCATGTTTGTCTTCTAGACCATCGATATTAGGTACTCATTTTTTTTTCAAATATTATAAAATAAAATAATAGGTCCCACATCATTTAAATGATAACCTGTTATGACTTCTAATTCTAAAAGAAACTTAAAAAACTCAAAGGCCTCTTGGCTCGGAAGACTAAGAGTCTCGAGCGATGAAAAATGACTCAAGTCTTGAATTTAAGATTGTAAGAACTTAAGTCTTGTACAAACACTACAGTAAACCCTTCGCTGCATGTGTGCTGGATTTATAAGGCTTTTAAGACTTCATAATTATACTATTCACGCAGTAAAATGATTTCGTAAAGATTTTTTTCGAACATACCCACCTAACAGTAACCAGAGGAGGCAGATGGTCAAGTGGTCGTGAGAGTAATTAGCGCTCACGCATGTTAAGCAACCCCGGGCACAGGCCCCACTAAGATGGGTGACCGCAAGTGGCAATAAAAATATCTCGAGCTCCTCTGTGCTTTGGAAGGCACGTTTAGCTGTTGGTCCTCGCTGCCATCATTGATGGCAGTTGTTAAGCTATGTCAGATGCCTTCGGACAGCTTGAAAAATCTGACACCAGTGTTGGCTACTTCAACACGAGAAACAACAACGAGCAACCTTACTTGGGTCAAATACAATACATGATGTTAGGGGAAACACCGTTGTCCTTCAAAGCAGCTCGTCAAAATGAACAACTTTTCCTATGAGACCAATGCTGGGAACTCAAGCCCTTTTTGGTGATTTTCAAACAAAAGCGTTCGATCGTCCCGGCAATTTGTATGAAAACATCGTATTTTTTAAATAATGAGGAAATCTGTCGCCATAACAATGAAGAGTCCCCGGTCCTAGCTAACTTGAAAATATAATAAAGTCCGTGACGTAACAAAGAGCAGTCAAATCAGATTTGTACCCACTCATAACGACGGACAAAGCGTCGCGTCGCTTCAAATTATTTATTAAAACTGGACGTAAGTAATGAAGATTCATTTCCCAATAACTTCATTTCAAGTCTTTCCGTGGATGTAGTATAAGGCGACTTAGGAAATACAAGCTAAATAAAGCTTATAAACATCTGAGAGACCTCTCCAACCCGTCTGGCCAGCGTGGAGAGTGTAGGCCAAGTCCTCTGGCTGCTCTGGCCAAGTATGGCACTAGTAGTACAGAGAGGGTCGTGCTCCTGTAGTGGAGACTAATAAGACCTGATGATAATGATGATGATACTTATATAACACATGCATCCATACTAATACAGTGCTTTTCCACCAGAGATACACTATGCTACGATGCTATTGATGCGTTTAATATCCATTAATCATGTTTATTGGTGCGCATAGCTTAGCACTGGTGGAAACGGATTCAACTTAGATATGTTTTTATAAATGGAAAGAATTAAAATAAATGGACTAGCTCCGTGGCGCAGCGGTCAACACGCCAGCCTGCGACACGGAGTGACCGGGTTCGATCCCCGGCCAGGTCAAGATGGAAAATGATATTTTTCAGACTAGCTTGGGTCTTGGATGTTTATCTATATATGTATTTGTTATAAAATATAGTATCGTTGAGTTAATATCCCATAACACAAGTCTCGAACTTACTTTGGGGCTAGCTCAATCTGTGTGATTTGTCCGTATTTATTTATTTTATTTTAAGATGCGTGCTATGGATTTGTGTTATGCATGCGTGCTATGGATGCGTGCTAAAGATGCCTGCTATGGGCCATCCCGAGTGGTGTAGCTATGTGCAGAGCAGAGTACCTACAGTATGCTCGCGTTTATCGATACATAGCATAGCTCGAGCTGCGCATCTATCTCGCACAGCTACTTTGCTGCGGCTCATCTTCGTAGAGCATCTTCCTCGCACAGCTACATTAGTACTGGTGGAAACGGTCACATATTTTCGTAGCGCAGATTTCACATTTTCGCAGCATAGCTGCATAGCACATCTTTTTTTTTTATGTTATAGGACGACAAACGAGCAAGCGAGTCACCTGATGGTAAGCGATCAGCGCTGCCCATGGACAACTGCAACACCAAGGTGTAACAGGAGCGTTGCCGGCGTTGGGGAAAGGACACGGGGGGAGGAAATGAGGGAAGGACGGGCCTCCGGCTCTCTCACTCACCAAACGAAGCATAGTAGAGGTAAAGCTTCTACTCAAACGTCAATCTTCTGTGAGAGTGTGGTACTTCCCCGGGCGAGCCGGCCCATTCATGCTACTAGCAAAAATAACTTTTGTCGGTAGCGTGGCTCTACCACAACTAATCACATATCTAGTGGAAAAGCACCCTAAGAGTTATCCAAATATATTTAAGCTCCATCGAAGCTCAAAACCACACGGCACGTCAGGCTTATACACCGTAGGCATCGGAGCGGCACACGAGATTAACCGCAGTAGGTAATGAGTTTAAAACTCTCGTCGTTTGTTTGGATTTCGGTACATTACGGCTCGGTGTTCCGGGTACGGTATTGACGTTTGGTACCGTGACATAGGCTACATTTCTAGATGGCTTTTTTGACATACATCGTGTAACATATCCAACGACGTAATGCTGGGAACTCAATTTTTTTTACATTTTATATTGATTGCCGGGCCGGCCGAAGACTTTTGTATGAAAATGTAACTTTCTTTTATAAGTTCCCAGCATTGGTCCCATAGGAAAAGTTGTTCATTTTGACGGGCTAGGTCACCCCTTCACGGGAACGGCGTTGGTTATGTTACACGCTGAATATCGAGGCTGTTTATAACCCATCATCATTTCAGTCATAGGAATTACGTTCCTGGCCAAAGGCCTCTCCTAAAATAAAAAAAAAAGCTAAATCACGCTTACAAGGATGGGACAGGGTTTTCTTCACATATCTATACTAATATTATAAAGCTGAAGAGTTTGTTTGTTTGTTTGTTTGAACGCGCTAATCTCAGGAACTACTGGTTCAAATTGGATTTTTTTTTGTGTTGGATAGTCCATTTATTGAGGAAGGCTTTAGGCTATAAAACATCACGCTGCGACCAATAGAAGCGAAGCATCAATAAAAAATGTTGTGAAAACGGGGGAAAATTATTCACCTATACTAAGAAAAAACCTAATTAATCATAATAACAGAAATTGCCGCGGACGAAGTCGCGCGCAACAGCTAGTTGTATAGATAAACGTATAAGACCCAGATCAATCTGAAAGATATCACTTAGCATATTGACCTGACCGGGGATCGAAGCCGAAACCTCCTGGCATGATAACCAGTAGACCCTGGGTTACTCAATATACACTTTACTGTTTCACAAAAACAAGAAAAATATTTGAAAAACTGTCACTGAAGTTAAATAAAAATAAATATATACGGACAAATCACACAGATTGAGCTAGCCCCAAAGTAAGTTCGAGACTTGTGTTATGGGATACTAACTCCACGATACTATATTTTATAACAAATACATATATAGATAAACATCCAAGACCCAGGCCAATCTGAAAAAGATCATTTTCCATCTTGACCTGACCGGGGATCGAACCCGGGGCCCACGTGTCGCAGGCTGGCGTAATCACCACTGCGCCACGGAGCTCGCCGAAAGTTATTTTTCAGTCCTCGCGAACTCACAAACATAATAAAGTCCGTGACGTAACAAAGAGCAAGTCAAATCAGACTTGTACCTACTTAAAACAACGGAAAATTCGAAGCTATTGAAGCGACGATTCAAGTTTTAAAGATTTGTGATACTTACGAAATTGATTGATGTCCTTTCTGTTTTTTCTTGCGGTGATAAAAAAGGCGAAGTGCGAGACGGACTCGTGCACCAAGGTTTCCGTACCATATGCTAGTTTCCTGGGTCGTAATAATAACATAACAATTAGTCCGTCAGTTAGATAATCAAAAAATATTGGACACGTATTTTTTCTTTTGTCAAATAAACAATAAATAATAAAGATAAAAGGGGTCAAAGTTCAGTAGTGGGGGCTCGTGACGTCAAAGTTTGCTAAAAATTGTAGCAAACTATGACGTCACACGGAACCTCAAAGGGCTATATCTTTATCATTTTTTGTTTAATCGACAAAATAAAAAATACGTGTCCAATTTTTTTGAATATCTTACTGACGGACTAATTATATTTTTTTAGGAAACTAGCCTATTATCTATAAAAACGGCAAAAAAATAATGTTTGTTGTATAGGAGCCCCCCTTAAATATTCATTTGATTTTAATTTAATTATTAATTCGAGGTTCGAAAGCATCGTTGGATGTGGCGCGGGATAGAGAGGTATGGAAGGCAATGGGGGAGACCTTTGCCTAGCAGTGGGACAAAATAGGTTAATAAAAAAAAAAAAACATATTTTGTGAATAATTCAAGCGTCTACCTGTTCCCTCAAATATTTATTTTATTCTGTTTTTCAGTATTTGTTGTTATAGGCAACTGAAATACATTATTTCTGAATTTCAACTGTCTAACTATCACGGTTCATGCGCTACAGCCTGGTGACAGGCGGACAGACAGATAGACAGATGGACAGCGGAGCGAAATTAATAGGGTCCCGTTTTTACCCTTTGGGTACCGAGTTTGCACTCCGGGCGGCAGTACCGGCAGAAGTGAAAATTCTGCGCGGTAAAAAGAGAGAGGGATATTTACTTCCTCTCCTACGCCTCGCGTCATTAGTCCGTCTTACAAATTCTCGATCAGGTCACGTGTCCTGACGCGACTTTAATATTTTTACCTATCCCAAAAAGTGCACAAAGCCGCTAAAGAAGTGTTCACACCTGAAAACTAATCATGCTCACCAACATGCTAAACGTAGCCTTCAGGTCTTATAGACTAGGCTCTGTGTACTACGTAAGGGAAAAAGACGTGATACTATGTATGTATGTATGTAAAATGTGTTTTTATATATATGATGATAGTTCTTTTAATATTTCTATTCATTTAAGTTTCTAAAAGAAAAAAACAACTGTTATCTGAATCTCAAAGACTTTGGGCACCGTCAGATACAAAATTAATTTACCATGTTGTGTAGTTAAAACTTCGTTATCTTTTTCAGGCACATTGGTTAAAACAGTCAATTTTCTACTTTATTTCGGCCATTAGACACAGTGGCGGGTAAACATGGCCATAAACACGGGACGGTATAAATAAAGTTTGTTAGTTTCGTCCCGACAAATGCTCACATCGCATTAAGGTCGGTGCTTTCGAGCCAAATAATAGATAGCAAAGTTCATCAATTTATTTGAACATATCTCTGGCCTGCTGGCTGGGAAATATAGCTGGCCAGCTGTGTTTATATAGTTTTGAATCAACTTGGAGTGTGTGTTGTGAGTAGACACTGTTTTATTCTGTTTTGAACATTTATACTTTAACTAGCTTTTGCGCGAGGCTTCGCTCGCGTTAAGAAGTTTAGAAGTTTCATACAAACTTTCATCCCCTATTTTATCCCCTTGAGGGTAGAATTGATCAAAATCCTTATTCTTAGCGGATGCCTACGTCATAACATCTACCTGCATGCCAAATTTCAGCCCGATCCGTCCAGAGGTTTGGGCTGTGCGTTGATAGATCACTATGTCAGTCAGTCAGTCACCTTTGAGTTATATATATTTAGAAGAAGATGCGGTCACCCATCCTTAATTCATTCATTCACACTTATACTTATAAACAAATACTTAAATGAATTAAAAAAATAAATGAATTCATAAAAAAACAGATTAAATTATATAAAAAAACTGATACCGATGGAATCGCTGCGGACAGCGGTGAGGGTGCCCAAAAGGCTGGCAGAATTTTCTCCCTGAATGGCCAAACTCAAAATGCACCATCCTTAGGTCACCGGAATCTTCCATTAGGCGTGCGGAGATAGATCTCTTTGAAAATTTGTGGAGCCTTCGCACTCCAAGGCCTAAGGTCTCCACGGCAAATTTGACCACTACTGCAGTCACGCCCGGTTTGCGTGCGGTCCCTCGTTAGTGAGATGAGAGGGCACAGTATCCACGCAAGATACACCCCATACAAGCAACCGCCCGTTTTCCAATGGGACGATTCATGCCACCGGGCCTCTTGCCTTGCCATCATCCTTACTATCCTTACTAATATTATAAATGCGAAAGTGAGTTTGTTTGTTTATTTGTTTGTTTGTTACGCTTTCACGCCGTAACTACTGAACCGATCATCATGAAATTTTGCATACAAGTTCTCTGGAGTGCGAAGAAGGACATAGGCTAACTTTTATTCCGGGAAAAAGTACTATTCCCGAGGGATCGACATTGACGCGGGCGGAGCCGCGGGCGAAAGCTGGTAAATATATAAATAAAGATAAAGAAAATAAATAAATAGTCATAAATAGAGAGAACCATTTTTATAAATGCAATATTTAACATACAACGAACGCTAACGCGTACTAAATATGTGACGTCACTAGTCTGTAGTGATTTCAAAGCGTCGTTTAGACCGAGCCTAGCAACCAATTATTTTGATACCGTTTTCCACCAACATGCTAAACGTGGTTTTGAAGTCTAATAGACCAGGGCTCTGTCTACCCCGCAAAGGAAAGAGATGCAATAGTATTACATGTTTAGTCCGAGATAGGAAAAAAATTAACTTTGAAACCTTTGTATCTTAAAGAGTTTTGAGCTTAACAACGTATTTTTTTACTGATCTATCAATTTTTTTAAGTTGTTTTCATAGCACAATGAAAAAATTTGTGCAAGCTTCCTATTGTAATTTTACGAATACTGTTTATTATACATTCATAAAAACTCGTTTATTTTTCCATGTGGCGCGGAACTTGTAAAAACTTAAATTAACTTCCGAAGCTTAAATTCGCTGCTTGACTTTTGGAGCTTAGCCAGACTTTTTACGTAATAAAAACTTGGTTCAAGTTATTCGGAAACGAATGAACTACCAACTGCCGTTTTGTTTTACAAATCTACAGGAGAGAAAAACGAGTTTTTTATTTTTATTTTAAAAGAAAAAATACTACTGCCTACTACAAGTCCAAGATGGCTTTTAAAAATAATGGCTTATTTTTACAAGTTTTTATTTATCCTTACTCCTTACTAATATTATAAATGCGAAAGTGAGTTTGTTTATTTGTTTGTTTGTTACGCTTTCACGCCGTAACTACTGAACCGGTCTTCATGAAATTTTGCATACAAGTACTCTGGAGTACTGAGAAGGACATAGGCTATCTTTCATCCCGGGAAAAAACACTATTCCCGAGGGATCGACATTGACGCGGGCGGAGCCGCGGGCGAAAGCTAGTAAGTAATAAAAGTCCCCGGATCTTTTTGTAAATGGTCAAATCTTTTAAGAAAAAAATCACTTTCTTTTCTATGCTTAATGAACAAAGATTTTTCATACTTACATATCTTGTATAGCTTTTTGACGTGAAAACGTTTTACTAATCGATGAACGCCGGCTTCACGCACGATAAAGAGTCACGTTCCGCGTGCAAGCGAGAGCGCGGAACAAGCGATAGAGAGGCACGATCGGCCTAAGCGTGTGGCGCATTATTCTCTCTTCTATTGTTATCACGTAAAATTAAGGTCCGCAAATTGTCTTTACAACCACCAATTTTTAAAACATACAATTTTTTAAACATAACTTCTAATCTTGATTTAAATTTTCACTTACCAAAAGAGTTTCATTAAAAATTTCATTAAAAATTGTGTGTTAAGTCAGTTTATGGATGACTAGCTTTCGCCCACGGCTCCGCCCGCGTCAATGTCGATCCCTCGGGAATAGTACTTTTTCCGGGATAAAAGGTAGCCTATGTCCTTCTCCGCACTCCAGAGAACTTGTATACAAAATTTCATGATGATCGATTTAGTAGTTACGGCGTGAAAGCGTAACAAACAAACAAACAAACAAACTCACTTTCGCATTTATAATATTAGTAAGGATAAGGATAAGGAAGTAAGGATTAGTAAGGATAAGGATAATGGAAAGGAGATAGATACATGCGTTACAAGCCGAACACTTAGGCCGATCGTGCCATTCTATTGCTGTGCTTGCACCGCGCTCTCGATTTCACGCAAAACGTGATACATTTTTGTCATTTTTTTATTTTTTTTTATTTAGGAAAAACAAACAGTTACAAATGAAGGTTAAACAAACAGAAAGGTTTACAAGGCACGAGTTATTAAATCTGTTACCAACCACGTTTTTCACAGTTTATATATATACATAATGAAACAGAAAGATGCAACTAGAGCGTACATATACACATACAATTATACATACGAAAAAGCTAATGTAGGTCGTAAATATAGGTACATAATTTTATAACAAAAAAGAATGTGAGAGGGAAGTTGGTACAAAAAAAAAAATACAAAAGGAAATATTACAAATTAGGGTCTAGCTCAGATAAAGTAGAATAAAGAAGTTTTTTAAATTGATACAATGTACAAGAGAATATATCAATATTAATAGTTTGTTATGACACTCAACCATGTGATATAAAGGAGAACGAAGCCCGGAGTTTGTACGACAAGTGTTCAATGCAAAAAGCGAACGAATTATTACGTCCAAAAACATTTTTTTATAAAAATGAACAGTCATCTCCAGCTTCGTAGTAAGTTTTACGATAGCCAAATGTACAAGTCTACTTTGTGGGATTAGTATTTCATACCTTTCCTACTCGTGTCTTTTAAAACGATTTTTTACCTATTTTTTACGATTCGCTATAAATTTGTAGGCATACATTCTGAAACTCAAACTGTTATCATCATCAGGTCTTTTTAATCTCCACTGCAGGAGTCTGTACTACCGGAGTCATACTTGGCCAGAGCAGACAGAGGATTTGGCCTACACTCTCCTCGCTGGCCAAACGGGTTGGAGAGGTCTCATTGACCTTTGTTCAGCGGTCGGTGAAAACTTTTTGGCGGCGTTGTGCACTTTTTGGGATGGGTAGAAAATATTAAACTCGCGTCAAGATACGTGACCTGATCTAAAATTTTTAAGACGGACACGTGACCTGAAGCCGCCGCCGCGGCGTAGGAGAGGAAGTTTTGTCCCCCTCTCTTTCTACCGCGCGGAGTTTTCACTTCTGCCGGCACTCCCGGAGTGCGACCCGTAATTTTTTTTTTTTGGTATCACGATGTATGTCCCCTTGGAAAAGTTTTTCATCATCACATCAATAGATGACATCGGGTACGCGCGCCCGGCCTCCCCGAGCTGCTACTTTGTTATCCCCAATCCTTCCGAGCAAGTAGCATCCCAAATACCCTTTCCCGTTCCCTCAGCCTAATAAATTCCTCCCTTTCCCAAGCTTAAAGTGGTTTCGATGGGCAGCAGCACCGGAACCCATTAAGCCGAATAAACTGCGCTCACCAACCCGTTTGCCAAGCGTGGTGAGTATGGCAAAAACCCCCCATGGTTATGGAAAATATGCCAAGGCCCCCAGTCCCCGGCGGCCCCGCTATTCCTGACTCCGGTAGCGGTCACGGTAACGGCGGGGCAGGGGGTGCGAAGAATCTCCGGAAGAGATCCGGCTACCACCCCCAACAGAGACTGGCCCTGGTAACACACAACATTCGCACAATGAGGCTGGACGAGAAGGTCGAGGAAGTGGAAGAGGAGATGAGTAGGTTACGATGGGACATAGTGGGTCTGTCTGAAGTCCGAAGAGAGGGAGAGGGCACGCCAACCCTGAAGTCTGGTAACCTACTCTATCACCGGGAGGGTGACTTTAAAAAGTCACAGCATGGTGTCGGGTTTCTCGTCCACAAGTCCCTCATCAACAACGTTGTAACCATCGAAAGTGTTTCCAGCAGGGTAATATACCTGATACTCAGAGTATCTAAAAGATACTTGTTGAAGGTAGTACAGGTATATATGCCGACCGGGAAACACTCAGATGAAGAGGTGGAAGTGGTGTATGAGGACATTAGTAGGGCCATACACGCTTCCGAAACCTATTTTACGATTGTTATGGGGGACTTCAACGCAATACTTGGTAAGCGGAGCGATGGAGAGTCCAGAGTGGGACAATTTGGATATGGAGAACGGAATGACAGGGGCCATAGGCTGGCTGATTTCCTGGAAGAAGAGGGACTCTATGCGATGAACTCTTTCTTCCAGAAGCCGCCTCATAGAAAATGGACTTGGATGGGCCCCAGCAGAAGAGACCAACCCCCTGTCAAAAACGAGATAGACTTCATCTTGTCGACGAGGAGAGAAATATTCAACGATGTCTCTGTGATCAATAGGATTAAAACCGGTAGCGATCACCGAATCGTGAGAGGCATCGTGAATATCAATCTCAGACGAGAGAGGACTCGCTTGATGAAGTCTACGCTCCGACCATCACCGATCCATATCCAGAATGTCGACAATTTCCAACTGGAACTCTCAAATCGCTTTGATTGCCTGAAGGATTGCGTTACAGTGGACGAGCTAAACAATGGGTTTGTGGAAACTGTCCAAGCGGTGGGATCAAAGTTTTTTAGGTCCCGCCCCAAATACAAACCTCAAAAGATCTCGCCCCACACCCAGGAGTTGATGGCCGCGCGACGCTCCACGCCGCTGCAGACCTCCGAAGACGCAAATGTGCATCGGCAGCTCAATAGACGAATCCAAAAGTCCTTGCGACACGACATTCGCTCCTTCAATACCGAGCGTATTAAGGAGACGATAGAGCAAAATAAGGGCTCCAAAGTGTTCGCAAGAGTGGAGTCTATTGGGCAAAGTCGATTAACGAAGCTGAAGACGGAGGACGGCAGCGTGGCGTCGACAAAGGCCGAGGTGCTGGGAGAGATCGAGAGGTTTTATGGGCAGCTTTACACCTCAATAGCCAAACCCATTGTCAGCTTGGCCAAAGATCCGAGAGCCAAGCTAACCCGTCACTATACCGAAGACATCCCGGACATCAGCCTGTACGAGATTAGGATTGCCCTCAAACAGCTAAAGAACAACAAGGCGCCGGGCGAGGACGGAATTACAGCAGAGCTTCTGAAAGCGGGCGGAACGCCGGTACTGAAAGTCCTTCAGAGGCTCTTTAATTCCGTTCTGTTCGAGGGCATTACGCCAGAGGCGTGGAACGGGGGTATGGTGGTTTTGTTCTTCAAAAAGGGTGATAATACTCTACTGAAGAACTATAGACCTATCACACTCCTGAGCCACGTCTATAAGCTGTTTTCGAGGGTGATCACGAATCGTCTCACGAACAGGCTCGATGCTTTCCAGCCTCCCGAACAAGCCGGTTTCCGAAAAGGCTACAGTACCATAGACCACATCCATACGCTGCGGCAGGTTATACAGAAGACCAGAGAGTATAACCGGCCATTATGCTTAGCGTTTGTGGACTATGAGAAAGCCTTTGATTCGGTCGAAACATGGGCCGTGCTTCAGTCCCTCCAGCGATGCCGCATCGACCATCGGTATATCGAAGTGTTGAAGTGCTTATACAGCAACGCCACCATGTCAGTTCGAGTACAGGAGCAGAGCACGAAGGCTATACCATTGCAGCGTGGTGTGAGACAGGGAGACGTCATATCTCCGAAACTGTTCACCGCTGCTCTGGAGGATGCTTTCAAGCTCCTGGAATGGGAAGGACTTGGCATCAACATCAATGGCGAGTATATCACTCACCTTCGATTTGCCGATGACATCGTTGTTATGGCGGAGACGCTGGAGGACTCAAGTACCATGCTCAATGATCTCAATGGAGTTTCCCAACAGGTGGGCCTTACAATGAACATGGACAAGACGAAAATAATGTCGAATGTCCATGTTGTGCCTTCACCGGTATTTGTTGGGAACTCCGTCCTTGAAGCTGTGGACCAATATGTCTACTTGGGTCAATTGATCCAGGTTGGCAGTTCCAGCTTCGAGGACGAGGTGTTTCGACGAATCCGACTCGGCTGGGCAGCGTTCGGGAAGCTCCGCCATGTCTTCTCGTCCAAAATACCTCAGTGCCTGAAGACGAAAGTCTATAATCAATGTGTGTTACCAGTGATGACTTACGGGTCCGAAACGTGGTCCCTTACTATGGGCCTCATAAGAAAGCTCAAGGTCGCTCAAAGAGCTATGGAGAGGGCTATGCTCGGTGTTTCTCTGCGAGATCGAATCAGAAATGAGGAGATCCGTAGAAGAACAAAGGTCACCGACATAGCTCAGCGGATTAGCTCTTTGAAGTGGCAGTGGGCGGGGCACATAGCGCGCAGAACCGATGGCCGATGGGGCAGAAAGGTTCTGGAATGGCGACCACGTACCGGCAAGCGCAGCGTCGGACACCCACCGACCAGATGGTCGGACGACCTGACTAAGGTCGCAGGAAGACGCTGGATGCAGGCCGCTTCCAACCGGTCGTATTGGAAATCCTTGGGGGAGGCCTATGTCCAGCAGTGGACTTCTTGCGGCTGATATGATGATGATGATGACATCAATAGACCGATCATGCCCTTTAAGTATGTAAGGGAGTACTACCCCCATTTTGTTACACGTTCTGTATTCACTTTTGACATTAAAATATTGCCAGGCTTTTCAGAATCAACATATGCATACTTATTTATAGTATACCACGATAGTTCAGTGGGTCTGAGCTTTATTAGCGCTTATGTATGTTAAGCAACCCCGGGTACGGTCCCGTTGGGATGGGTGACTGCAAGTGGCATAAAAATATTTTCGGGCTCCTCCGTGCTTCGGAAGGCACGATAAGCTCCAGTCCAGTCTGTCATCATTGATGGCAGGCGTTAAGCTATGTTAGATGCCTTTAAGCAGCTTGAAAAATCTGACACTAGTGTTGACCTCTGAGGTACTCACACGAAAAACAAAACTGTATATCGTTTACTAAAGCAGCAAAAATAATTTGTAAAGAGTATGAAATACTAATCCCGCTAAGTACAAGAATGTGTCATAAATTTGGCTGTCGTAAAAAATACGTCGAAACTAGAGGTAAAAATAAGTCGAAGCAAGAGGTGAGTGTTCATTTTCATAATACAAAATTGGTACATACTAAATTTATCGTCAAATGAAAATTTCAACCAAGTACACGTAAAAAGTTATCCCTCCAGTTATTGTCACTGACGCTAAAAAGCCATGGATATAATTGTAACGCATCATCATCATTCCCAGCCGTGTGGTTTCCGGCAGAGTAGAATAGGACCACTCCAAGTATTCCCGTGGATGTCGTAAGAGGCGACTTAGTAAATACAAGCTAAACAAAGCTCACAAACATCAATGAGACCTCTCCAACCCGTCTGGCCAGCGAGGAGAGTGTAGGCCAAATCCTCTGTCTGCTCTAGCCAAGTATGGCTCCGGTTTTAAAGAGAGGGTCATGCTCCTGCAGTGGAGACTGGAAAGACCTGATGATGATGATGATCATCATTCCAGCCATTAGAAGTCCACTGCTGGACAAAGGCCTCTCCCAAGTATTCTTCATTCCATGGGAGGTTATATCCATACTCGCCACGCTTCGCGGGCGGGTTGGCGAACGCAGTTTCTTTGGCTTCTTGCGCTTTTAACGCTGCTGTCCATTGCATTGTCATTCGATTTCACATGCATGCAAAATTTCAGCTCAATCGGTAACCGGGAAGTGGATCAAATTTAACTTGCAAGATTTTATTACAGACAAACATCGGGACTGGTGAAACTATCTAAATAAAAGCTTGTGAAAATACTGTACAATTATTATGTATCCTTACCAACTGTTTAAGTTTGAATAACTATTAATTATATTTATTTTTTGTTTCAGGTAAGTTCCAGAAAATTAAATCTACAGTACAAACTCGTAAGATTCTATTAAAACAGCTTAAACATAATTAATATAGACATTTCTTCCATGCTGGTCTGGGAGAAAAGAAAAACGTACCGAACCAGCTGCTTCTCTTCCCGCGCAGATCGTAAAACCCGATCGAGGGAATGGGCGAAAATCTAAGGAATCATGTTAGTAGGCGATGCGGCTAGCAACCCATCACTATTTTGATTCCGTTTTCCATCTAATGCCCACCACATGCTAAACGCGGCTTTTAGGTCTTAAAGACCTAGGCTCTGTCTACCTCGCAAGGGAAAAAGACGTGATACTATTTAAGTGTGTATTATAGACATAAGTCCATTTTTCTGAGCTCTCAGCTTTGATCCCATAAAAAAGTTGTTCATATCGCCGGGCTAAATCACCCCTACAAGAATCGGACAGGGTAGTAACATGTAAAGAAATTATATGTTGTATACAGAGGTGTAACGGTAACAGTAACAGTATCGTGAGTTTAATGGTTCTTTCCCATCTCTTTTTGGCTAGCTCCGTGGCGCAGCGGTCTACACGCCAGCCTGCGACACGAGAGTGCCCGGGTTCGATCCCCGGCCAGGTCAAGATGGAAAATGATCTTTTTCAGATTGGCCTGGGTCTTGGATGTTTATCTATATATGTATTTGTTATAAAATATAGTATCTTTGAGTTAGTATCCCATAACACAAGTCTCGAACTTACTTTGGGGCTAGCTCAATCTGTGTGATTTGTCCGTATATATTTATTTCGCCTCCTCCTTCATTTTGCGAACCGCGAAGGAATGGAATTCCCTTCCTGCGTCGCTGTTTCCCGACTCGTACAATTTAGGGATTTTCAAGGCAAGAGTGAATAGGCATTATTTGAGTTTGCGTGTACCACCCTTGACCTCATCGTTGTTTCCCATCAGGCAAGATGGAGGTCAAACGCACTCAAATTTATTAATAAAAAAAAACAAAATATTTATCTCAAAAAATTACGAGCGCGCCTAACGAAGTTTTCACTTTAAAAAGATACTGATGTTACTGAACTGTGATTGGAGATATCTCAATCGGTCCATAATGTCTATATCTGCTGTGAAAAACATTGATTTCTATCAGTCATTGAGTTAGGATCAAACGAAGACTATTTTGAGGAGTAGAAATTATTACTTGACTATTGATCTTGTAGCCACTTAGGTATTTGTTTGTTAGTTACGTCCGTTTATTTACCAGAATAGGACCATTTAATTTTGTTATTATATAACGAAGTTTTCACTTCAAAAAGTTACGAACTGTGATTGCAGACATCTCGATCGGTCCATAATGTCTGTATCTGCTCTGAAACAGATTTCTATTGAGTTAGGATCAAACGGATGACGGAAAATAGGATTTTGAGAAGTAAAAATTATTACTTGATTATTTTTACTTCTCATAATAGTTACTTCTTAAAATAATTGATCCCTTGTAGCCACTTAGGTATTTGTTTGTTAGACTCTTATTAAATTAAGAAATAAAATATGGTGAAAAAATTATGTACTTACGCTCTTCCAACTGAGCTCAGTTCAGCTCAGTTGGAAGAGCGTAAGTCGTACATAGGCTTAAGGTCGCAGGTTCAAATCCCGCCCGCTTGGAATTTTTTCACCGTATTTTATTTCTTAATTTAATAAGAGTATATCAAAAATAGCATAGTGAATGCAAAATATGTATATACACTTAAAAATATTTGTTTGTTAGTTTTCGTCCTATGTATTTACCAGAATAGGACCATTTGCTTTGACATTTAAAAAGTTCGATGGATATATCTTGATATATCTATCAAAGTTAATCAGGTACAATAGCTAAACTGTGATAAAAAAAATTAGTTGTCTGTAAAATCGGTTTACGACGATAATTATGGACGATAATTTTACGTGATAATGGTGGAAGAAAGATAGATGCGTGATATATGATATGATATAACGTGTCATTTATTCGTGCATGCAACCGCTGTTCATCGATTATAATACGTTATCCTTCGATCAAATCTTAGAGATCAAATATAATGGTAGATACACGATTCGCGCTCGAAAAGTGGCACCGGCAAAACAGCGCACCAATCGAATTTCAAAGCTGTTTAGTGCACAGTTTCAATAAACCGCGCTAGCACTCACACGTCTCGCGATGACGAAGGTCAGTAAAAACATGAAAAAACTACGCGTCAAAAGTGAAAATGAAATGTCATACTTTCAGTATGTACCGTTTTTGTTGTTGTTTGTAAGTATGCATGATGTTATGGCTCGAGGACATTATTTAGGCTTCATTTTGTATGAGCCTGTATGTAGATATACAGTCTCATACATTTTATTTGATCGAAGACGTTATCACGATAAAAAATAACAAGCTAAAAATAAAACTAACTACAAATGTCGACCCCTCGGGAACTTTTTCCCAGGACAAAATGTACCCTATGTCCTTCTCCGTATCGCATATAACGTGTATGCAAAATTTCATAATGATCGGTTCAGTAATTACAACGTGAAAGCTTAACAAACAAACAAACTCGCTTTCGCATTTATAATATTAGTAAAGATAAGCTAACATACCATAAATTACATACTAAAATAAAACAACCTTAAAAATATGAAAATTTTGCCTATATGGCATGTTGACAAGAATGCTGGCTGCATTCCCACGCTGGGTAGCGACTCAATATCAAGTGAACGTTGATTGAAGATATCTCGATTCGTGATTTATCACAAATGTTCTCTCCAGCTGTGAAAAGCTTTGATTTATAGCAGTCGTATATGAGTTGGAGCCAATGAGAGACTAATTATAAAAATAAAACGGCTATTGATCTCTGGTAAGTATTTGGATATTGTATCCTTACTAATATTATAAATGCGAAAGTGAGTTTGTTTGTTTATTTGTTTGTTTGTTTGTTACGCTTTCACGCCGTAACTACTGAACCGATCATCATGAAATTTTGCATACAAGTTCTCTGGAGTACAGAGAAGGACATAGGCTACCTTTTATCCCGGGAAAAAGTACTATTCCCGAAGGATCGACATTAACGCGGGCGGAGCCGCGGGCGAAAGCTAGTACTAATATAAAAGTAACTTAAAAATCTGAAAATTCTTAATCATTTCAAGTAGGTGTGACACAGTCAATCGACCATGCACACCCTGGTGTCAGAGTTCTTCGGGATCGCCTCTCGGCCTCTGACGTGGTTCCTTTAACGACTACCAGATGGCAGCCGGGACCAACGGCTTAACGTACCTTCCGAAGCACGGAATCATCTTAATTATCAGACAATCAGGTGATTCAAGCTTGCAATGTCCTCACCAAACTGGATATTACTAAACAAAGATGCTTTCCATGGGGATCGAACCCATGACCAGGGGGTCTACAGGCAAACGTCTTAACCACTGGACCACGGAGGAAGTTAATCTGAAAATTCTTGCCCATATGGCATGTTGGCAAGAATGCTGGCTGCATTCCGACGCTGGATAGCGACTCAATATTAAGTGAACGTTGATTAAAGATATCTCGATTCGTGATTTATCACAAATGTTCTCTCCAGCTGTGAAAAGCTTTGATTTATAGCAGTCGTATATGAGTTGGAGCCAATGAGAGACTATTTATAAAAATAAAACGGCTATTGATCTCTGGTAAGTATTTGGGCTTGGATATTGTATTTATTATATAGCGTGATTTTTAACCCCCTAGCTATATTGAAATCTGGGCATCAGAATCCCTAATGGAATACAGAATTGTAAGAAATAAAGGTAAAAAACGAAAAAAATAATATAACTTTTCATAGAAATTCGTCCAGCTGATCGGCGACTTTGTATGGGAAACCTGATTTTCTTTTTCGTTTTTTACCTTTTTTTCTTGCAATTCTGTGTTCCATTAGGGATTCTGATTTCCAGATTTCAATATAGCTAGGGAGTTCAAAATCACGTTGTATATTATAGACTTTTATTATTATTTATTATATAGCCATGTGGTTTTCGGCATAGCCGTGTGGTTTCCGGCAGAGTAGAATAGGACCACTACTTGTCTTCCCATGGAGGTTGTAAGAGGCGACTTAGGAAATACAAGCTAAACAAAGTTCATCAATGAGACCTCTCCAACCCGTCTGGCCAGCGAGGAGAGTGTAGACCAAATCCTCTGTCTGCTCTGGCCAAGTATGGCTCCGGTAGTACAGAGAGGGTCAGGCTCCTGCAGTGAAGACTTAAAAGACCTGATGATGATGATAATTGTTTTTATTTATTGCCGCTATACGTCTTATAAATCGGTTAACATCAGATGCATGCACGAAAAAATGTCACGCTCCGTTATTTCCTTTTGTTTTTGTTTCTGTTTTGGTTATGTTTCTATTTCGCATTCAGTTGCTGTTTTTGTCTTTCGCCGTTATCACGTAAAATTGAGTACGTAATTTACCTAGGTGCAAAAGACGAAGGTGCGAAGTGCTGAGGTGCGAGCGAACTCAGACACGAAGAGCTAAGACGCGAATGAACTGAGGTGCGAAGAGCTGAGCCGCTATCATCCGTTAATCGATTTTACAGACAACCTTTTTTGTGTTTACAAGCTTTCCCCACGACTGCCCGTAAAAGGAGTATTATGCTTTCAGAGTTTAATCCGTTAAAACTTGGTTATGTACATCACTTCAGCATGACTAGTATTCATCATCATCATCATCATCATCAGGTCTTTTTAGTCTCCACTGCAGGAGCATGACCCTCTCTGCACTCCCGGAGCCATACTTGGCCAGAGCAGACAGAGGATTTGGCCTACACTCTCCTCTCTCTGTGACTATACTAGTCATATAAAGATTAAAGACTGACCAAGTTTAGTTTTTTTACATGTTTTACAAAGTCACACACAAATGTAAAACATTTTTACTTACGGCATTCGGCAATTAAAATCATAAGTTGTGTGTCAAATACGCAGTCAAATAAAAAAAAAAAAGGCGAAGTGCGAGTCGGACTCGCGCACGAAGGCTTCCGTACCGTTATCTATAAAACCGGCCAAGTGAGAGTCGGACTCCCGCACGAAGGGTTCCGTACCGTTATCTATAAAAACTGCAAAATATTATGTCTGTTGTATAGGAGCCCCCCTTTAATATTATTTTTATTTAATTATTTATAAAGTGACTATTTAACTTAATATTCTGTGAATATTTCAAGCGTCTACCTGTTGCCGTTATCAATATCGAGAAAAAACAAGCAAAAAAATCATGTTTGTTGTATGGGAACCCCCTAAAATATTTTTTTTATTCTATTTTTTAGTATTTTTTGTTATAGCGGCAACAGAAATACATCATCTGTGAAAATTTCAACTGTCTATCTATCAAGGTTCATGAGACGCGTGGTGACAGACGGACAGACAGACAGACGGACAGCGGAGCGAAATTAATAGGGTCCCGTTTGTACCCTTTGAGTACGGCACCCTAAAAAATTATGACTTTTTTTATTGGTGGGAGTTGACATGCAGAGCCGTCTCCAAAAAGACAAACGGGAAAAGGCGAGGCAGATGAGGTAATTGACGTAATTATTTTTGCCAGTACGCAAAACACCACAAAATCGCAAGTTGGTGTTTCGCGTATATTGTTTTTTGCGTCTAAAGGTGACTATGACCCATTGTCTAGTCGCCTGACACTACCTCTGATTTAAATTTTCCACGAAGTTTCTTTGTAATGTCCCACTAAACTAAGTGTAGTATGGTGTAGTAACTAAGTAGCTCTGTCTAAGCCTGAAGAAGAAAAAGAAGGTGTTGTCTATAAAGTCGATTTACGAACGATAATTTTACGTGATGCTGGATGAGAGATAGATACGTCACCAGCCAAACGCTTAAGCCGATCGTGATCGTCTATCGCTTGTTCCGCGCTCTAGCTTGCCCACGGAACGTGAAACTTATTCGTGCGTGCCGCCGGCGTTCATCTTTTTATAAGACGTTATCTCGCCAAAAAGATGCTGTATTTATTTTGTTATTACTCTTTTAGAGTATATTTTACATACGCCCACAAATCGTCGGAAATCGAGCGGTGTAAAAGTTTTTCGCACACTGAACTATTCATCACAGCCGATCAGCATAAATCACTCGTTCCGATGTTCGAACAAAATAACGAAGATACAGAATAGAAAACAACATTGTAAATTAACACGAAGTATTTGTAAAATAGCTGTGCTCATGTCGGCGGAGCTTTTTTCCATTCCTCTCTTTATACTGCCAGTTTCTTTACTTCTCTATAAGATATTTTTTCTTCTATTTGTTTTATAAAAGTGTGTCTTGGCCTTCCCGGTCCTCTTTTTCCTTCTATCTTTCCTTCTCTTCTCAATAATTTTCAATATGTGTATCTTTTCTCCTTTCCATTTCAATACCTCCTTATTAGTCACTCCCAGCTTATTCTTTCCATTCTAGGCCAACACCACTTCTCGAACGTTTTAAACCTTTTACTTTCGTTTTAAGCATAGCTTCTATCGTGGGCCTTGAGCGTGGAGACCGAAACCAGAAATTCCGTAACGGAAAACCTAACACCCTCCACTCCGACCGGCACAGCGGTGATACTTTGACTTAGGTGTCGCGACAGGCTCGACGGAGTTACTGTTAGAGTGTTACAGTAACGGATTTACTGTTACAGTGAGTTAACTTAGTAACAGTAAGTTAACTTAGTAAGTTAAGATAACTTAAGTTAAGTTACTAAGTTACAGTTACTTTTACAGTAAATTAACAGTAAGTTAACAGTGAGTTACAGTAAAGGAGTTACTGCATAAATAAAATCATTAAATAATTATAATTGCTTAAGTTGATAAAAAATGCTATGCAATAGCTTTACCGCGGCAGTCCCCGAGTGCCACACGCCTTTTCTTTGTTAGCGTCCATGTTTTACATGTTCCAAATATTGATTCATTTAATTAAATTTAATAAATAATCTGTAAAAAATGTGGTTGGTTACAGAATAGGCTAGTTTCCTAAAAAAAATAATTAGTCCGTCAGTTAGATATTCAAAAAATATTGGACACGTATTTTTTCTTTTGTCGATTAAACAAAAAATTATAAAGATATAGCACTTTGAAGTTCCGTGTGACGTCATAGTTTGCTACAATTTTTAGCAAACTTTGACGTCACGAGCCCCCACTCCTGAACTTTGACGCGCTTTATCTTTATTATTTATTGTTTATTTGACAAAAGAAAAAATACGTGTCCAATATTTTTTGATTATCTAACTGACGGACTAATTGTTATGTTATTATTACGACCCAGGAAACTAGCCTAATGTTTTATGTAAGCCTATTCTGTTAAAATTCCATTTTGTGTTTGTTTATTCTTAAATTAAAATATTAGTATAAAAATTATTATTGAAAATGTATATTTATTATTAGTTTAATAATGAATAATAACTAACAACTAGAACTAAGAATAACTGTTTAAAATGTACACTAAATAAAAGTTATCTATAAATAAATAATGTACATTATATTGAAAATAAACTTTGTTTATTTTATTTATTGAGTTATAAATATCACGCACGTGTTCTTCAGATCTCGCAGTCTGCTAATGGGGTAGTTTCCTGGGTCAAAAGAATAATATCATAATTAGTCCGTCAGATAGATAATTGCGTCAAAGTTTATTTTAATATTTTTAATTTATCAAAAATAATTTTGATTTAAATTACTAAATCAAATATACGTCTGATTTTTATATATTTTTTTATATACCCAATATCGTCGTTTATTGTCTTCAATATAAGAAACAAATCGAACTCCTTTTGATTTTGCTGTTTGGGGGCTCGTTGTGTCAAAGTTCGATAAAAATGCAGCGAACTATTACGTCATACGTAATTTAAAGTTGTATCTTTATAATTTCTTGTTTAATTGACAAAAGAAAAAAAAAGTGTACAATATTTTTTTATTATCTTACTTATAGACGAATTACATTTTTTAGGTAACTAAATATATATTATCTTTTTTCTAGTAGGTACAGCTTGTTTCTCACGTTGCATATCCCTTTGATTTAGCTATTTCAAACATCAGGTGTATACTTCTAGACAGCACATTCTCTTTTCCAATAAATAAACTATCTCTACACACACACACGCCTTAGAGCACGAATTTTAGAATGAACGATATTTTATTGATTTTGCTGAATAAATGTAATATTTGTAAATTGAAATTATCTTCTTATCGAATTATCTTCTTTTATAACCTAAAAAAGATTTTTTGGGTTATAAAAGAAGATAATTCAGCGTGTAAAATGATAAACACAAAATTTCACATCGTTTCGCGTATCTGGCGTTAATTCTTCTTTGTGTGTTGTTTTTACCTCTTACAAAATTCAAATGAGAAAAGGAGTTGTTGAAGGAAAGATAAATAATATATACGGGCAAATCACACAGATTGAGCTAGCCCCAAAGTAAGATCGAGACTTGTGTTATGGGATAGTAACTCAACGATACTATATTTTATAACAAATACATATATAGACACACATCCAAGACTGAGGCCAATCTGAAATAGATTATTTTTCATCTTGACCTGGCCGGGGATTGAACCGGAGCGGATTGAACACTCTCGTGTCGCAGACTGGCGTGTTGACCACTGCGTCACGGAGCTAGCCACATAGCTAGCTAGATACTATACTGATAAAAACTATGGTTACTCTTCTGTACCTTCGCTTTTTGTGCTGTAGCAGCTCTTACAAAACGTGACTGGATGAAATCGTTACAATGACGAGGACGCTTTAATTCTTTAAAAAATTAAGTTTTTTGCAAGAGCGGCTCTCTTGCAAAAAGCTTATTTTTTTAAAAGAATTAAAACCTTAAATGGAGTACTCATTTATTTTAAGAAAGGGTAAAAATATACTTTGAGGTCTTTAAAGGTCACACAAGTCTATCCACCCAAATTATTTGCAGTTCTGGTGGGTACCAGAAATTTCGGAAAGTAAATGAAAATAATAAAATTCTCCTCCACCCGCGTCAATGTCGATCCCTTGGGAATAGTTAATTTTTTTGGAATAAAAGGTAGCCTATGTCATTCTCCGTACTCCAGAGAACTTGTATGCAAAATTTCATGATGATCAGTTCAGTAGTTACGGCGTGAAAGCGTTACAAACGAACAAATAAACTAACTTTCGATAAAGATTAGTACAAAACATGAAAATTAAACAAATTAGCTATTTGTTTAATTTTCATGTTTTGTACTAATGTAATAAACTAAGAAATGCTTAAAAGAAAGAAATTATCTTCCCAAGAACGAAAAACATGTTTAATCGTGTACTTTATTCACTGCGTAACAAAAATAAACAGCCGTTCCGTCAACGGGTTTTGCGTCTGAACAGCACGTGCCGAGCCTTTAAAGATGGCGGGCGCCTTTGGCGGGCGCCGACACTTTTTTGTCGGCTGCTAGTGGCGTCGCCTTTTCGCCTCGGCCGATTCACGACCTTGCCGCTCTGAGCGGCGCGGAGCGGCGGGAGGAATGATCAAAACTGGGAAGATCTTTGACCACGCCACGAGCCGCCGCTCACAGCGAAAACGCGCGCGATTTTCACGGAGCGAATCGCTGCGGTGACGCGCTGTGCGGCGAGCGGCGGGAACAATAGTACGCATGCTCAAATCGACGCCACGGAGCAGAGCGGCACCGCAAGAGTGACGGACTGGGTCGGGAATATTTTAGTTTTTTTTTTTTTTACGTAATATATTAATATGAACATGAATATAAATACCGAGGCTTTCATGTCAGAAATAATTTCCCTTGATTGGTGTCTACCCTTTTGGATTTGACCTGCTGTTTTAAATGGAGTTTAATGTGCTGTAGAATACAGTCAAAAATTTCTGCACCCATTCTAGTGTAGTCATAAAACTTATCATGGTGTTTCCTGTAATCTTCGTATAAATTACGAAATTCGCCGCGTCGTAACCTATCTTTATTTACTTCGTGCACTCCTTTCTTGATATCGAGAATATTATTTTTGAATAAACTGCTACTTTTCAAACAAAAAAGGGATAATTTGGATAACGACATGTTTTCTGACTCTCTGAATACGTCTCCCTCGACCACTCCGCGAATCGCTACTGAGGTTACGTGGCGTGCCTCAAGCCCCGTCGCTTAGACCGCCGCACCGCGCGCCTTTTAGACCGAAGTCGTGAACGCGTTTTTATGATATATAAATGCTTTAAACCTATACACCAAAATATCTTAATTACTTAACTATCGGAACCAAAAATCCAAAGTGTGTTCGCGTAATATCATTCTGTGTCATGAGCATTTAAATTGATTTAAAAGTTTAATTGATGACTTTATTTAATATGAAAGCCTATATATTTCTAAGTGATCAATATTGGTGTCAGATTTGTAAAGCTGTCTAAAGGCATCTGACTTAGCTAAACGACTGCCATCAATGATGACCATGACCAAGGGGCCATCGGGCGTACGGAGATAATGTCTGGCGACTACGAAAAAATTAAAACCCGCCACTTTCTAGTTTCCAGTAACGCTCTTGGATTGCTTTTGAACCGCAAATGTAATATTATCATCATCATCAGGTCTTTTATGTCTCCACTGCAGGAGCATGACCCTCTCTGTACTACCGGAGCCATACTTGGCCATTGGAGTGTAGGCCAAATCCTCTGTCTGCTCTGGCCAAATGAAATATTAGTCTTCATATTTCTTAAACCATAGGTACTTACCTAAACAATTGTTCATATTTTTTCTAAAAGGTAAAATGAAAATTCTTCCAAAATCTACAATCAACAAACAACAAAAGTAGCGACAGTAAAAAATAATTTCGTCGCCATTTTTCCTTACCGTAATAATATTCCCTAGAGCCTAATAACGGCTCAAAATAAAAATTGTATAGAAGAGAAGTTTATTTATTTCTTCTTTGTTTCCTTTTCACGCGTTAATTAAACTATCATAAGCTATCTGAAGCCATCATGTATAGCATAACAACTGCCTTACATATATTTTGACAGCTCCGTGGCGCAGTGGTTAACACGCCAGCCTGCAACACGGAGTGCCCGGGTTCGATCCCCGGCCAGGTCAAGATGGAAAATGATCTTTTTCAGATTGGCCTGGGTCTTGGATGTGTATCATTATATGTATTTGTTATAAAATATAGTTTCGTTGAGTTAGTATCCCATAACACAAGTCTCGAACTTACCTTGGGGCTAGCTCAATCTGTGTGAAAAATCCTTGGGGGAGGCCTAAGTCCAGCAGTGGACTTCTTGCGGCTGATATGGTGATGATGATGAATCAGCTAAAGTGCTCGGCCTAATTTATATGTATTTTTTTTGTGTTCACAGAATTGTTCCGATAACAAAAGTTTATCATTTTGACGGACTCAGTTACCCCTTGAAGGAAATCATCATCATCTCAGCCGCAAGAAATCAACGATTTCCATCATGGGGGGTTTGCTATACTCACCTCGCTTGGCAGACGGGTTGGTGAGCGCAGTAATGTTCCTTTGGATTCTTGTGCTTTTTTAAGCTAGAGAAGGAAATAAATTTGTTGGATTTGAGAAGAGAATGATGTTATTGGTGTATACCAATAACTTCATATCTCATGTCTCAACTGCCTTTCCGGTGGTTCCTTGCTTGTATAAGCAAGGAACAACCGGCAGTTAAGGATGACATCTCTGACCACTAGAGAATGTAGGTAGTGATTGTACATGCTGTGTGTACATCCATAGCTAAATTGTCTCCGGGGTCCAGTGGTTAAGGCGTTTGCCTGTAGACCCGGGGGTCGTGGGTTCGTTTCCCGCGGGAAGCATACTTTGTTTAGTTGCTTCCAGTTTGGTTAGGATATTGCAGGCTTGAATCACCTGATTGTCTGATAATAAAGATGATTCTGTGCTTCGGAATGCCTTCTGACAGCCGGAATTACAGCCGGAACCAACGGCCAAACGTGCCCGTTTGGCCGTTGGTTCCGGCTGTCATCTAGTAGTCGTTAAAGGAACCACGTCAGAGGCCGAGAGGCGGTTCCGAAGAATTCTGACACCAGGTTGTACATGGTCGATTGACCGTGACATCTACTCGAAATGATGATGAGCTAAATTGTATTGAAAGCAATCTGCTCTCTCTCCTGCTGGAAAAACAAGGCTACACTTCTATAACATATTTATTTTGTGCTTCGCTCTTAAGATTTCCTACATAAATACTGGCATTACCCCACCTCTCACTTAAAATATCTGGCAGTGTGAGGCAATATCGTTGATGTCTTATTTAAGTGGAATTTACGAATATTAGACATTATTACGTGTTTGTGCGCATATTAAAATAAGTCATGCTTAGAAAATTTGATGACATTAGATTTAGAGCATATTAGGCATTTGTACAACTTTTTCTTCTTTCGCCTAGCCTTATCCCATTTACTTGGGGTCGGCTCTCCTAATATGGCGTCGCCAGGATTTTCTATCCTGGGTCGTCAGCGGCGGTATTTGGGCATCTCTCATATCCCTTTTGAGAAGCCCCATCCAAGTAAGTGTGGGTCTTCCAGGGCCTCTGGGGTGCTCACTCATCTCCAGCACGTATCTACTCATGTGCTCAGGTGGTCGCCGCATGACATGGCCGTACCATCTGAGTCGGCTTTCGGTCAGTTTATCCTTTATAGGTCTGACTTTAAAGCTGCCACGAATGTGCACATTTTTGACGTGATCCAGCAGTGTCACGCCTCCGGCCCATCTGAGCATTCGCATCTTTTTTACAACTTTTTGAAGTAAAAAAATATTTAGCGGCGTGGTGCAATTTTTGGGATGGGTAAAAATGAAACTCGCGTCAGGACACGTGACCTGATCTAAAATTCATTTTTCTTTCCACGCAGAATATGGTCGTTAATTTCGTCGTGCCGGCCACTGTCCGTCTGGTCCAGCGGGTTAAGAAGCGGCAAGAAACGAGTGTTACGGGTTCAAAACCCGCTCGGTGACTTACTTTCGCTTATTTTTTTATATGTTCATGTTTTTTTTTTTTTAATATCGTTAATGTTTGAGATAGCAATATCTTTTTCTCATTAGGATCACTGAAATCAAACACCTGATCTACACAAAAATCGATTGTAAATAATAATTGTCAGTTCACATTTTTCTTTTTTTTTATGATATAGGACGGCAAACGAGCAAGAGAGTCACCTGATGGTAAGCAACCAGCGCTGCCCATGGACAACTGCAACACCAGGGTGTAACAGGAGCGTTGGCGGCCTTTCAAGGAGTTGGGGAAAGGACATGGAGGGAGAAAATGGGAGAAGGATGGGCCTCCGGCTCTCTCACTCACCGAACGAAGCATAGAAGCGGTAAAGATTCTACTCAAACGTCGATTTTCTGCGAGAGTGTAGTACTTCCCCGAACGAGCCGACCCATTCATGCTACTGGCAAAAATACATTTTGCCGGTAGCGTGGCTCTACCACAACAATTTACTAAAAACAAACAACAATTTATTAAAAGCATACTTTTTAAGTTTATGTAGATTATCACCTAAACACCAATATAATACAATATATAGTAATAACCGAGCAAAGCTTGGCCGCCAAGGTACTGTACCAGGAGCTTAGCGATGGCTGATCCATGCGTGAACAACTCGTGAACGGGTGCTGCGAGGTCTGCTCGACCTCTTTGAGACTTCTATCTTTTATCCTATCTGTTGTTTCACGCTTGATCGCTAACATAACATGTTCCACAACATTATTTTACTTGAAATTGTGTATACCATGAAATCAGAAAAAAAAGAAAAGATAAAAATATAAAAAATCATACAAAGCCCTTCAGGCAAGTAGGCGACCAAATTGAAAAGAGTTTCTTTCGGCGTTTTCTTCTCAGCAGTGGTCGGTTCCGAAACGCTGGTAGTTTGTAGCTTTTGAACAATAATTAATAATTTGAATATAATTAAATAAGTATTATTTAAATGTGAATTGACGTGAAAAAGTGCTTGAAAAGGCCTATTTTCTGAATAATACATTCTACGTTATTAATTATTAAGACCCAGGAAGACAATAATTCTCTCAATTCCTTGTGTATTTCACGGATAAGTGAGATCGTTGTCGAAATGCGTATTGGCTCTAAATAATTCTAAGAAGATAGATGTACGAACATCTTATCAGATCGGGCGTCGCGGCGAAATCGATGGGAGGGTCCGACAACCCCTTAATTTAGGGATATGTGCTTTATTATTCTCATGACGTTAATTGAATGTAAATAAAATATTTATTTAAATTGAAAAGCTTAGCGATCCAGCGTGGAAACGCTGCCAGCGTGTTGGGCACCTTTGCACGGGAAAGAGCTGGTTTTTAAATGTTTGGAATGTACTGCACGAAATTGTGAAAATTTACGTGTTTTTAAATCACTAGTACTATGCACTGAAGTAATTAAATACATCAAAAGTATTTGTATAATTTAGGTCGATCCTTGAACAACATCGCCCCCTTGTTGGGATTTGAAACAGATACATATGCAATTTAAGAATTATATATATATGGTATAATATCTGATAGCATTTTTCTTCGAAAACTTTGTAATTTTTACATCTAAAACAATAATTCTCACATGAAAATATTTATATGTACGTATGGAGGTCGCCCATTTCGTATTTTTTTTTTTTAAATATATAAGTATTAAAATATTAAGACTTTTCATCTTTTTTTCATAATCGCCTTATGGCTTGCGCAGTAGCGACGTTTTTCGTTCGCGCGGCACCCACTTATGTTTCTTATTTAACATTTATCTAATTAATTATAATATTGTTATAAGAAATAAAATATTAAAAAGTTTAAATTAAATTAAGACTATTTTGATACTTAACTATAATAATTTTGTTTGTTTTTCCCAACTTTCAGTAGGCTAGTTTCCTGGGTCGTAAAAATAACATAACAAGTAGTCTGTCAGTTAGATAATCAAAAAATATAGGACACGTATTTTTTCTTTTGTCAAATAAACAATAAATAATAAAGATAATGCGCGTCAAAGTTCAGGAGTGGGGGCTCGTGACGTCAAAGTTTGCTAAAAATTGTAGCAAACTATGACGTCAAACGGAATTTCAAAGGACTATATCTTTATCATTTTTTGTTTAATCGACAAAAGGAAAAATACGTGTCCAATATTTTTTGAATATCTAACTAACGGACTAATTATATTTTTTTAGGAAACTAGCCTATTAGTTTCAATTATTTCTTTCAAATAATAATATCTCGCCAGTTGACGAAGAACTCGTAACTGACACCGACAAGAATAAAGGTATCTTTGGAAACATGTAGCTTAAGAAGTATAAGATAAGAAAATAAATCGCTTCCAGATAGTTCTCGTCGTGCGCAAGAAAAACCGGCCAAGTGCGAGTCGAACTCACGCACGAAGGGTTCCGTACTGTTATCTATAAAAACGGCAAAAAAATAATGTCTGTTATATTATGGGACTACCCTTTAATAATAATTTTATGTTAAGGTGATACCACTGTAAATAAGGTCGTTCTGAACCTTATTTATCTCGCAAAATACTTAAATTAGGAGTTTCAAATCTAAGTTATATGATTTTTGATTATTTCATCTCCAAAAATTGAAGAATAAAACACGTTTTGATAAAATTTTCTCGATTGAAATATTTTTTGAAAAATTGTCTTCATTCGCAGAGTTTTTGTTATTGTAGCTCAAATGTGACGAATGAAATAATGATTTTTAGACTAAAAGATAGGTTATTAGTAAATCATCAAAATGTAAATATGAAAATACAATTAACCGGTCTGATTTTATATAAAATAGAAATAACGAATTTGGCGCTTACGTTTTTTTCTTTGAGCGACTCGAGACTATCTCCTATCTCATCATTCACGGGCTAAACCGCCAAGCGCTATCCCTTGCGCGCACTTGATCAGTCCTTTGCCGAACGAAGGTACCAAACATTTGAGGCTTCGCCTTAATGTCTTTTTTTTATTTTTCAAAGTGAATATATAACTAAATATTCTGTGAGTATTTCAAGTGTCTTCCAGTTGCCGTTATTAATATCGAGCAAACACGAGCAAAAAACGTCACGTTTGCTGTATACGAGCCCCCTTAAATATTAATTTTATTCCGATTTTTAGTATTTGATATTATAGCGGCAATAGAAATATATCATCAGTGAAAAATTCAAACTCTCTTACTATCACGTTTCATGAGATACAGCCTGGTGACAGACGGACAAACAGACAGACGGACAGCGTATCCATATTAAAAGGGTCCTGTTTTTACCCTTTAGGTACGGATCCCTAAAAACATTGTCGTAGAATGAAATAAATGGTTTCCAGATAGTACTCACATTTCGCAACAAAAACATTGTCGGGTCAATGTGAACGATTTCTGACCGATTTGTTACTGACGACGTTAATTTATGACGTCATTATCCTTTGTAGATAAGTCTGCCTCCGTGGTTCAGTGGTTAAGGCGCTTGCCTGTAGACCCGGGGGTCGTGGGTTTGATTCCCACGGGAAGCATACTTTGTTTAGTTGTTTCCATTTTGATTAGGACATTGCAGGCTTGAATCACCTGATTGTCTGATAATTAAGATGATTCCGTGCTTCGGAAGACACGTTAAGCCGTTGGTCCCGGCTGCCATCTGGTAGTCGTTAAAAGAAGCACGCAGAGGCCGAGAGGCGGTTCCGAAGAACTCTGACACCAGGGTATGCATAGTCGATCTAGTGACGGATGGAAAAGTTTGTTTGTTTGTTTGTAAAGCTTTATTGTACTTAAACAGAAAGAGAATATACAAAACAGAAAACAAATATACAACGGCGGACTTATCCCATGAAGGGATCTCTTCCAGTCAACCGGCGAGTAATTGAGAGGAATGTTAAACATTTACATATTTCGGTAGAAGTAAAGTACAAAATATATATATATATTTACCTACAATATTACAAAACACATAATGCATACTACATAAATACATACCTATACTCACTACATCCTTACTAATATTATAAATGCGAAAGTGATAGACAGACAGGCAGACAGACGGACAAAAAAGTGATCCTTTATGGGTTCCGGTTTTCCCTTTGAGGTAGGGAACTCTAAATACGGCAAAAAATCACATTTGTTGTATGGGAGCCCCCTTAATAATAATTATTTTTCAATTTTATTATTTATTTTAAAAGTGAATAATATAACTCAATATTCTGTAAATATTTCAAACGTATAACTGTTGTCGTTATCGATATCGAGCAAGAAAATTGTATTATTTGGGATCCCCCTTTAATATTTATTATAATCTATATTTTTTTTATTTATTTGTGTATTTCTTTCTTTCTTTCTTTCTTTCTTTCTTTCTTTCTTTCTTTCTTTCTTTCTTTCTTTCTTTCTTTCTTTCTTTCTTTCTTTCTTTCATTCTTTATTTATTGACACACAAAACAGATTATGACATAATAAATAAGTGAGTTTGTTTGTTACGCTTTCACGCCGTAACTACTGAGCCGATCATCATGAAATTTTGCATACAAGTTCTCTGGAGTGCGGAGAAGGACATAGGCTACCTTTTATCCCGGGAAAAAGTACTATTCCTGAGGGATCGACATTGACGCGGGCGGAGCCGTGGGCGAAAGCTAGTAAATATATAAATACATATATCATACTTACTACAATGAAATGATTGGCTCAATTTAGCTCAACCGAAGTAACATAAAGGAACAAGTTTTAAGGCTATTTTTAAACGAATTTAGTAAAGGTGCAATTTTCGTTTCTAATGGAAGAGAATTCCACAGCCGCGCTGCTCTGTAACGTCTGTAACTATTGCATGGCAGCGCCCTCTCCGCCGCCCATAGTGGCAGTTAGTGGAACTACAACAACCTGCCGTCAACCGGCCTACTGCTTATAACAGGCTATAAGTTGGACCAATATTTTTTTTAATAATTTTTTTTGGGCCAAGAATTATGAAATTTAATTTTTGCGGATTAATTACGAAGACCTTTTTGTTTTCTTGTGTTTGTTGCAAATTATGTGTATCTATATATGTATTTGTTATAAAATATAATATCGTTGAGTAAGTATCCCATAATACAAGTCTCGAACTTACTTTGGGGCTAGCTCAATCTGTGTGATTTGTCCGTATATATTTATTTATTATATTTATTAATTAGGAAGGACGACGTTGCCGCTCCGCGTGCCGTGCAGAGTAAACTAATAATCAAACTTGGCGCAATTAAAATATTTTATTGGTTAAAATTTGATCCCTATTTTTTATTTGTAGAATCGATTTTACTCTCGATTCTGAACAAACTAATTTCAGATTTTGCGTTTTTTTTTTCATTTACATATTGTATTGTCTTTGGTATAACATGCTCTACTACCCGTTTGAAGGCGTGGCGGGTCGCTAGATATAAATAAGTAAAATAAATAAATATATTATTATACGGATAAATCACACAGATTGAGCTAGCCCCAAAGAAAGTTCGAGACTTGTGGGATACTAACTCAACGATACTATATTTTATAACAAATATCCTTATCCTTACTAATATTATAAATGCGAAAGTGAGTTTGTTTGTTTGTTACGCTTTCACGCCGTAACTATTGAACCAATCATCATGAAATTTTGCATACATATTCTCTGGAGTACGGAAAAGGACTACCTTTTAACTGGTTAAAAGTACTATTCCCGAGGGATCAACCTTGACGAGGGCGGAGCCGCGGGCGAAAGCTAGTATTTTATAAATATCTAAGACCCAGATCAATCTGAAAAAAAGCATTTTCCAAGACCGAGGATCGAACCCGGACACCTAGTGTTGCAAGCTGGCGTGTTAACCACTGCGCCACGGAGCTCGCCCATAACATAATCCTAACTAATATTATAAAAGCGAAAGTGAGTTTGTTTGTTTGTTTGATTTTTTGTTTGTTTGTTACGCTTTCACGTTGTAACTACTGAACCGATCATCATGAAATTTTGCATGCACGTTATCTGGGGTACGGAGAAGGACATAGGGTACATTTTATCTCGAGAAAAAGTACTGTTCCCGAGGGATCGACATTGACGGGGGCGGAGCCGCGGGCGAAAGCTAGTAACATAGTATAATACTTAGTACATAGTATCACGTCTTTTTCCCTTACGGGGTAGACAAGCCTAGTCTATAAGACCTGAAGGCCACTTTTAGCATGTTGATAAGGTGGAAAACGGAATCAAAATAGTGATGGGTGGCTAGCCGCGTCGTATAATAATAGAGTATAATAAAGACAAATAACATAATAATCTAATACAGTAAGTACATAGGCTCGTGGAGTATTAGCATTATTGAATCACACTATAATAATTTACTGTTGATATGCCGTGTTAATATCAAGCCAATTACATTTACCACAAACACAAATTAAATAGTGTACGGAGTGTAACTCTCTTCTTGAATTTTAACTCAAAATATATATTAATAATTTAACGCTATTCGGGGAATTAATAAAAAGCATAGAATGTATCTAAGAGACCTCTCCAACCCGTCTGGTCAGCGTGGAGAGTGTAGGCCAAGTTCTCTGGCTGCTCTGGCCATGTATGGCCCTAGTAGTACAGAGAGGGTCGTGCTTCTGTAGTGGAGACTAAAAAGGACCTGATGATGATGATGATGATAGAATGTATCACCTATACCGCTAGGAAAATGTCCAATGAAGGAAAATGGCTGATCCATGCGTCAACTCGTGAACGGGTGCTGCCGAGGGGACAGGTGAACAGGTCTGCTCGGTCTCTTTGAGACCTCTATTTATCTTTGAGACTTTTATTATATCTGTTGTTGTTGCACGCTCGATCGTTCGATGTAAATTGAAATTGTATATATCATGACAATAGAAAAAAAAAGAAAAGATAAAATTGTATCAGACAAGTAGACGACCAATACTGTTGAAAAGAGTTTCTTTCGGCGACTTCTTATCTGCAGTGGTCGGTTCCGAAACGCTAGTAGTTTGTAGCTTTTGAACAATAATTAATAATTTGAATATAATTTAATAAGTATTTCTATATTAAAAAGGCCTATTTTCTGAATAAATCTTTAAAACAAAATATATTAATCATTGCATGTTATTCGGGGAATTAATAATAAGCATATAATGTATCACCCATACCGTTCGGTAAATGGCCAAGGAAATGTTAATGAGAATTATAAAAAATGTATTATAAGAAAGATGTGTCGTTTGTACCTCGCAGAAGAATGAGTGTAGTTTGTAAATCTAGACCAATATTATAAAGAGGGAAGATTTATGTGTTTGTTTGTATTGGATAAACTTAAAAACTAAAATATATTTTCACCATATTATAAATGCTAAAGTCTGACTACTATTACTACTATTTCTGAGGGATCGACATTAACGCGGGCGGAGCCGCGAGCGAAAGATAATAGGCTATATTTTATTTTTAAAAAGGTAACCATACGAAACTTTTTCCCAACCTACCTATGTAATGTAACCCAAGATATAAAAAAATGCCTGTAAATATATTCCCAGTTACATCTCTATCAGAAATGTTTGGGAACCTGGGGTCCAGGGCACAAGGGTCCAAGGGTCAGACTGGGGGCCCGCACAGACTGTGTGATAAAACTGAAACACACGCGGGTAAAGTCGTGGGCAACATCTTGTATGCTGATGATGATGATGATCTTGTTTGGAAAATATTTAAAAGCTACTGAACGTAATATGCAATTTTATTACTTATTACTGGATACACGTATATCGAGTATTTCACTGCATGCTTGTCACATTTACTTTAAAAATAATGTCAAATGTCATAATAAATAACCATTTACCAGACAAACAACGGTCATTTAGATGACTTAAAATTATTGTTAAGATCATGTATTACGTTTATCATACAATTAATAAGCGATACGAAAATGAAAAAAAATTTGTAAGATTCCCAGAAACTTCTGGGCTCTCGATATTTTGTACCAATATTGAACTAACAGAGATTAATCAATAGATTCACGCAAGTTATAGATTAAATTCACATGTATTGTTTACCGTCATTATGATTGTTCGAAGATTGAGAATCGCCTATGTATAAGATCCGATTGAAGCTTCGTTTTGGAAAATAGCTCAGAACAAGGTCCTTGTTCTGAGGAAAATAGCCAAAAATTAAAAAGAAAAAGACAGGTCGCAATATAAAAGAAAAAAGCTACTGTCACTCGAAGGTCACTCGGTATGATGAAGTTTCTAAGTTCTAACGTTACCCCATACAGTTACAATTGAATACACATGAGTCTTAAGCTATTAACTAGTTGTGGTTTTTCTCTTGTAATACAATGATTTTACTACTTTCTTTACCTACACAACTACCTGACTTTTACAAGTGAGGTATTTGATTCAACTCATTTTACAATGCATTTGAAAATCAACTAATATGTAGGAAGCCATGCAATATTTTTAAAAGTATTTTATTTTGTTTTATACTTATAAAAATGATTTTAGTTAAATACATTTTTTTAATTTAGTGAAAGTAGACTATATTATTAACATTCTGCATGCATTACAGTTTTTGTTTTTCATGTTTCAAATAAATAAATATAAATATTTTTGAATAAATAAATATATACGGACAAATCACACAGATTGAGCTAGCCCCAAAGTAAGTTCGAGACTTGTGTTATGGGATAAATGACTAACTCAACGATACTATATTTTATAACAATTACATATATAGATACACATCCAAGACCCAGGAAAATTTGAAAAAGATCATTTTCCATCTTGACCTGGCCGGGGATCGAACCCGGTCACTCCGTGTCGCAGGCTGGAGTGTTGACCGTTGCGCCACGGAGCTAGTCAAATGTTGTCCGTTTTGATCAAAAATGTCGTAATTTTTCTATTCTATTTCTAACTATTTGTAATTTTTATAATGCGTAAATCAAGCTTACTGTTGTCCGTAAATACATGCAAAATTTCACTTTAGTTGAATTTATCTAACCTAAAATGATACGAGACTCGTGAGTATAAAAATTCAAATTACTTGGAATTCTCAAAACGACGATTTCAAACACCCCATACTTACATTTAAGTATCATGTCAATTAGGCGATGCAGCTAGCAACCCATCACTATTTTAATTCCCTTTTCTATCTACACGACCTCCAACAATGCAAAGTGGCCTTAAGATCTTATAGACCTAGGCTCTGTCTACCCCGCAAGGGAAAAAGACGTGATACTATGTATCCTAACTAATATTATAAATGCGGAAGTGAGTTTGTTTGTTTATTTGTTTGTTTGTTTGTTTGTTACGCTTTCACGCCGTAACTACTGAACCGATCATCATGAAATTTCGCATACAAGTTCTCTGGAGTGCGGAGAAGGACATAGGCTGCCTTTTATCCCGGGAAAGTGTACTATTCCCGAGGGATCGACATTGACGCGGGCGGAGCCGCGGGCGAAAGCTAGTGTTATATATGTATGTAAGTATTAGGTCAGGGATGTAATCCACAACTGCTTGAGCGGTAGTTGTAGGTATGGCATAAGGTACGCGCGTCCGACCTCCCGAGCTTGCTACTTGCTTTTCTTCTATTCATCTGAGTCAGTATTATACCTTCATTATCTTCCAAATACACCAAATTCCTTTCCTTCCCGAGCTTAAAAATGTTTCCGATAGGCAGTAGCGTCGGAACCACAGAGCCAAAGAAACTGCGCTCTCCAACCCGCCTGCCAAGCGTGGTGAGTATGGCAATATCCTTGGGAGGATCTTTGGGAGAGTTGAATATTCAGCAGTGGACATCCTAAGGCTGAAAAGATAATTGATGAACCCCGTAGCAGAGCGCTCAACGAATTTTAAAAGTTAAAAGCTTTTATTTAGCTTGCAATGTATGTAAGTATGTTTGTTAAGGTGGAATCTTTGAACTTAATTTTAAAGTAGATATCTTCAACCGATTGAGCTGAAATTTTGTATAGGTACATGTTTGGTTTGGATGACAATGCACGATACGGTGTGTGACATAATTCTAAATCGAATATGGCGGACCATCCAAGATGGCGGAATAATTATTTTTAATGCATTTCTACAATATGGGTTCTGCAATAGGGTCCATATTCGAATGCATAAAATTAAATTGCACATATTAATGTTGCATAAATTTTTTGGAATTATCATCATTTCGCATAAAGATAATTACGAATAAATTTATTGGCATAAATTATTTTAGCACTATGAATTTTATCATAACAATATATTAGAATAGTAAATATTTGCATTAATTAATTTACTATAATGGCAACCAATCATAATTTTTTTTTGGCATTGAAACTTAAGACATAAATATTACAAAGCATAAAATATACCAGGCAAAAATTAAACCAATATGGTACTTTCGAAACCTAAACCTATCTATAGCGCTCTGTCACAATACTTTTTTGTCGCAAAAATATATTAAACTTGTTACTTTTTGTGAGTAGGTGTATATGTTGTGCGGCTTGGGGTGGCCCAAGGGCCACCCCGCCGCAACCTAAACCTATCTATAGCGCTCTGTCACAATACTTTTTTGTCGCAAAAATATATTAAACTTGTTACTTTTTGTGAGTAGGTGTATATGTTGTGCGGCTTGGGGTGGCCCAAGGGCCACCCGCAACCTAAACCTATCTATAGCGCTCTGTCACAAGATTTTTATTTGTCTTTCTTTGTTTTTACAGCTGAAATAGCGGCTTGGTTCAGCAGGTACTATGTATGGGGAACAGCAAATTTGCCTCCAAACTTTGCACCTAAAGTTTGGAGTACGTTTGAACTCGATGAAGAAAATATACCGCGAACCCAAAATAGTGCTGAATCGTGGCATAATAGATTTGCCCATTTTGTTGGTCAAAGTCACCCGGGATTTTACTTTTTATCAAGAAAAATAGTGCAAGAAATAAAACACCAAATCGCAGAAATCGACAAATTCTTAATTGGGGCACCACCACCAACAAAAAAAAGGAAATATTTAAACAAGAAAAATCGTATTGATAATATATTGAAAAATAAAATAAATTATGATTAGAGAAGTGATTTTTTACGGGCTTTAGCAGCTAATTTAAATTTGTGCTAATACGTTATTTGAGTGCTGTATTTTGTGGAATACATTTATATTTTTTATTTATATTAAAATTAATAATATAAATATATTTTCTAAACTTTTAGTGTGTTTTTATTATTATGTGTAGGTCTTTAATACATTTAGTTTTTTATACTTTAAAATCTTCAGTCATGCAACAGTTATGTCCTTTCTTTTCTAATTATTTAAATTATGATAAAGGACATTGGACTAAATTAAAGTTATGCCTATGAAAACATTATGCCTTAAGAACACTTTGCTATGGATTTTTTATGCTTAAAAACTTTATGCCAAAACAGTTATGCCAAAATAAATTATAATTAAAAAAATTATGCTTTCGAAGAGGCACCCCTGCAATATGGGTATCAAATGAAAGGGCTCTTGAGAGTAAATTGAAAAGTAAGCTCTAGTAGGGTAAAAACATTAGAAGGTGTCCTTATTGAAGAGCTGGACTGTTCGAAATAAACCGGCAAACGACCTTGCAACGATGATGAGAAACCTAGCCAGCGATAACTCAAAAATAAAGTAAAAGTAAAAAACTTTTTATTTTATTTAAACGCTTAAGAGGAAAATATTTTTTTTCCTTAAAATTTTTAACTATCAACCGAGTTAAATACAATTCATATGTCGCGAGGTTTAATTACCTATCAGTATGTTTATATCCTATTCTAAAACTACTGAGGTTTCACAGCTTTTTGTATATTTTAGTATATGAAAAAGCTGTGTAACCTAAAAATATATATCAGTTGGCACACAGGTGGTTTTTGAATCTTCAGTCGTAAATAATTCTTTTTACGCTTTCCTATCCATACTCAGATCTCCTGGGTAAACGTTGACATGAAGCTTACCCCACAAATCCTAATATTCCTTTTTCTTGAGAAAGTCTTCTAAAAATAGCAATTTTATTTTATTAAAAATATTTTGGGATATTTTTTTAAGAATTGGTCCGTCGGCAGTGTAGAAGAGCATGATAAATGGCGTAGTAAGTGCGAGTCGGACTCGCGCACGAAGGGTTCCGTACCTACCATTATCTATTATTTTGAGTTCATGGGAAGTACCCTGTAGGTTTTGATACCTCCACTCGTTCCTAAGAAAAAGTTCTTGATAAATAGACAGGCAGACAGACGGACAAAAAAGTGATCCTATAAGGGTTCCGGTTTTCCCTTTGAGGTAGGGAACTCTAAATACGGCATAAAATCACATTTGTTGTATGGGAGCCCCCTTAATAATAATTCTTTTTCAATTTTATTATTTATTTTAAAAGTGAATAATATAACTCAATATTCTGTGAATATTTCAAACGTATAACTGTTGTCGTTATCGATATCGAGCTAGAAAATTGTATTACTTGGGATCCCCCTTTAATATTTATTATAATCTATATTTTTTTTATTTATTTGTTTATTTATTTCTTTCTATCTTTCTTTCTTTCTTTCTTTCCTTCTTTCTTTATTGACACACAAAACAGATTATGATTATTATAATAAATAAGTGAGTTTGTTGGTTTGTTACGCTTTCACGTTGTAAGTAACTACTGAACCGATCATCATGAAATTTTGCATACACGTTATCTGGGGTAAGGAGAAGGACATAGGGTATATTTTATCACCGGAAAAAGTACTGTTAATCGACATTGACGTGGGCGGAGCCGCGGGCGAAAGTTAATTTATATATAGACGTGCCAATTTACGTCAGGATCTCAGACTAGCACGTGATATACTGCATCGACTTGACCCAGTTTGTCTGCATTAGGTAAGTACGCGTGATAGATGTTTACTTAGTGCGGGGTCACATGACACAGTTGCCTTACTACCTACGGGCTTATGTGTACGAATATAGATATAAAGTTGGTTGATCCTACAAATCACTAAGTAGTTTATTAATGACATCAGACCAACTTCTCCTTTTATCATCTAATTTTTAATTGCATGACATATGCATATATTTTGAAAATGAAAATGAATAATTTTTATTCAAAGTAGGATACATGTATCGCTTTTTGAACGTCATATGTTTCTGTTGTTTATTTTTCTTTCTTTTATGTTTGTAAAATCGAAAAACTACTAGCGTTTCGGATGAATGATTTTTAAAGTGAAAACTTATTTAGCGGCTTTGTGCACTTTTTGGGATGGGTAAAAAATGTTAAACTAGCGTCATGACCTGATCGAAAATTCGTAAGATGGACACGTGACCTAAGACACGCAAAGGCGAGTTTTCACTTCTGAGGCACTCCAGGAGTGCAACCCGTTGTTTTTTTTATAGCCTATTTGTGTGCCCCACTATTGGGAAAAGGCCTCCCATTAAAAATAATGGAAAATAATGAATAAAAACGCATAAAATAGTGGAAAAATATTTAAACATTTTCATCATCATCATTCTAGTCGCAAGAAGTCCACTGCTGGACAAAGGCCTCTCCAAAGGATTTTTTATTTCATATGAGGATTATTGACATTACCACCACGTTTGGCAGGCTCGTTACAAAGCTCGTAACTACCTCTGTGGTCCAGTGGTTAAGGCGTTTGCCTGTAGACCCGGGGGTCGTGGGTTCGATTCCCACGGGAAGCATACTTTGTTTAGTTGTTTCCAGTTTGGTTAGGACATTGCAGGCATGAATCACCTGATTGTCTGATAATAAAGATGATTCCGTGCTTCGGAAGGCACGTTAAGCCGTTGGTCCCGGCTGCCATCTGGTAGTCGTTAAAGGAATCACGTCAGAGGCCGAGAGGCGGTTCCGAAGAACTCTGACACCAGGGTGTGCATGATCGATTGACCGTGACACCTACACGAAATGAATGAATGAATGTTACAAAGCGCAGTTTTTTTGGCTTCTAAAGCTTCCCACGCAGCTGTCCATTGAGAGCCTTTTTAACCTAGGGAAGAAGACGAATTTGTTGAATTTAGGAAGGGAAGTCATCCTCAACTGCCTGTCCGGTGGTTGCAGGTAAGGCATCGGGTACGCCATTCATCCGACCGAGTAGTATCCCAATACCTTCATTCTCTTCCGAGATCCAACAAATGCCTATCTTACTCCAGCTTAAAAGTGCTTCCAATAGGCAACAGCGTCGGAAGCACAAGAAGCCGAAGAAACTGCGCTCGCCAACCCGCCTGCTAAGCGTGGTGAGTATGGCAATATCCTCCCATGGAATGAAAAATCCTTGGGAGAGGCCTTTGAGCAGCACTGGATTTCTACTGCTGGATTGATGAATGATGAAGAAAGGAAGTAAGGTATAGGGATACTACTCAGTCGGATGAACTGGGGGAAAAGCAAGTAGCAGCACAGGCCCTGATGCCGTACCTGCAACTACCGGGCAGGCAGTTGGGGATGACCCTGACCAAAAAGCCATCTTGGCTTTTCATGAGCATGTAATGCAATATCCCTCACATATGTGAAAGCATCAATACACATCGCTCTCTGAGGCGGGCTAAATTTGTTTCCGCTTCCATACCGCATGTATAAAATACAGTCAGGATAGAAGAGACGCTGCCTCTTGTAACCTCTGCCTTTAAGTACTGGTAAATTTTTTACTTTGATATCTTAAAAGAACGTCATTAGGATTGAAAATTTGAAAGATTTACAAATTGACCACCAGATCTTGTAGATTCATCTGGTTTTTGTGCCGATTGCTTCAGGCCGTGTTTGGTGCAGATGGAGCACTGCTGCATGAATAGACAATGATGTAAGACTCTATATATTATACTCTCTAGTAATGCCTTCATGGATGTGTCTCTTTTTAGGGTTCCATACCTCAAAAGGAAAAAACTAAACCCATATAGGATCACTTTGTTGTCTGTATGTCTGTTAAGGCCTTATTTTCTCAGGAACGCGTGAAGGTATCAAACTAAAATTTATATCAAATACTCAGGTCTACTGTCTCTTGAAGCTGTGAAAATCAAACTTCTAAACTAACGCAATCAAAAGATACAGCCGTTTATGCCCCAAATTTTCGACATTCGCAGGGGAATCAAAACCGACAGGTACTTCCCGTGAACTCAGAATCTTGAAATTTGGTATGAAGCATGACTTCCCTGTCCGGTGGTTGCAGGTATGACATCGGGTACGGCGCCCGGCCTCACGAGCTGCTACTTGCTTTTCCCCCATTCATCCGAGCGAGTGGTATCCCAATACCTTCATTCTCTTCCGAGATCCAACAAATGCCTATCTTTTCCCAGCTTAAAAGTGCTCCCTATGAGCAGCGGCGTCGAAAGCACAAGAAGCCGAAGAAACTGCGCTCGCCAACCCGCCTGCCAAGCGTGGTGAGTATGGCAATATCCTCCCATGGAACGAAAAATCCTTGGGAGAGGCTTTTGACCAGTACTGCGGCTGGAATGATGAATAATGAGAAGGGAAGTAAGGTATCGGGATACTACTCACTCGGATGAACGGGGGAAAAGCAAGTAGCAGCCCAGGCCCTGATGCCGTACCTGCAACTACCGGACAGGCAGTTGGGGATAACCCTGAGCAAAAAGCCATCTTGGCTTTTCATGAGCATGTAATGCAATATCTCTCACATATGTGAAAGCATCAATACACATCGCTCTCTGGGGCGGGCTAAATTTGTTTCCGCTTCCATACCGCATGTATAAAATACAGTCAGGATAGAAGAGACGCTGCCTCTTGTAACCTCTGCCTTTAAGTACTGGTAAATTTTTACTTTGATATCTTAAAAGAACGTCATTAGGATTGAAAATTTAAAAGATTTACAAATTGACCACCAGATCTTGTAGATTCATCTGGTTTTTGTGCCGATTGCTTAAGGCCATCTTTGGTGCAGATGGAGCACTGCTGCATGAATAGACAATGCTGTAAGACTCTATATATTATACTCTCTAGTAATGCCTTCATGGATGTGTCTCTTTTTAGGGTTCCATACCTCAAAAGGAAAAAACGAAACCCTTATAAGATCACTTTGTTGTCTGTATGTCTGTTAAGACCTTTTTTCTCAGGAACGCGTGAAGGTATCAAACGAAAATTTATATCAAATACTCAGGTCTACTGTCTCTTGAAGCTGTGAAAATCAAACTTCTAAACTAACACAATCAAAAGATACAGCCGTTTATGCCCTAAATTTTCGACATTCGCAGGGGAATCAAAACCTACAGGTACTTCCCGTGAACCCAGAATCTTGAATTTTGGTATGAAGCAACGTCTTAAAGCACAGATAAAGGAGAAATTTCGACAGACATACATTTTTAGTTATCATATTAAACAATTTTTTTAACAACTTTAAAGTTTAGAAAATTATTTGACATGTAGGATATTCTTCTCTATCTTCGGCAATTTGTACCACGCAGTCATCAATCATGTCTGATTTCGTCAATTTGTAAATAAATTTCTATCTACATATTGCCATTTGAGATATGGAAGTTTGTCTCATTTTATTTGTATTGTTTTATTGCTTTCGTTTGTAAATTATCGAAGCTGTAGCGAAGTTAGAATTAAGAAAAAATAAAACCTTAATTAAAAAATATAATACACTAGCTTTTGCCCGCGGCTCCGCCCGCATCAATGTCGATCCTTCGGGAATAGTATATAGTTTTTCCCGGGATAAAAAGTAGCCTATGTCCTTCTTCGTACTCCAAAGAACTTGTATGCAAAATTTCATGATGATCGGTTCAGTAGTTACGGCGTGAAAGCGTAACAAACAAACAAACTCACTTTCCTCCTTACTAATATTATAAATGCGAAAGTGAGTTTGTTTGTTTGTTTGTTATCATCATTTCGTGTAGGTGTCACGGTCAATCGACCACCCTTGTGTCAGAGTTCTTCGAAACTGTCTCTCAGCCCCTGACGTGGTTCCTTGCACTACCAGATGCCAGCCGGGACCAACGGCTTAACGTGCCATCCGAAGCACGGAATCATCTTTATTTGTCTTTATTTGATAATAAAGATGATTCCGTGACGATGATTCTTGTCTAATGACAAGCAGGTGATTCAAGCCTGCAATGTCCTAACCAAACTGGAAACAACTTAACAAGGTATGCTTCCCGTGGAAATCGAACCCACGACCCCCGGGTCTAAAGGCAAACGCCTTAACCACTGGACCACGAAGGCTGTTGTGTTTGTTTTAAACCAGGTACTAAAGTTAGTCCTCGTTTTATTATAAGACTTTATAAATGTAGTATAAAGAGTGAGTAAGTATTTTATTTAAAGAAAAGGTACAAAAATTAAAAAAAAATTACAAATAAAAAACATAATTTCAGTTTGGTGCTCTCAAAAGGGGTCCAATTCAGCATATACTGGCCGTACACAACGGCCCGCGCTGGTCTTCCATTGGCCCTTTGATGACGTCACGGAAATATGTAATCAGGTATATAAAATATGTTATTTATTTGCACGCCGAAATAGGAAAGATATATGTCCCGTACGTTCACCTAGGTATATTATCTTTGCAACCATATTTTTTACAAATAAATGTCTATTCTATTATCAGTCATCATCATCTTTTCGAATAGGTGTAACGGTCAATCGACCATGCACACCCTGGTGTCAGAGTTCTTCGGAACCGCCTCTCGGCCTCTGACGTGGTTCCTTTAACGACTACCAGATGGCAGCCGGGACCACCGGCTTAAGGTGCCTTCCGAGGCACGGAATCATCTTTATTATCAGACAATCAGGTGATTCAAGCCTGCAATGACCTAACCGAACTGGAAACAACTACACAAAGTATGCTTCCGGTGGGAATCGAACCCACGACCCCCGGGTCAACAGGCAAACGCCTTAACCACTGGACCACGGAGGCTGTTATTCTATTATTAGTATATTGTATATATAAGAGCACTGTTCTTTGTAGCGTCATGCTGTTCAAGAAGGCGCTACCTTTGTTAAGACGTCAGGCTAAATTAAAATGTCGGAAGAATTAAGTGGCTGCAGAGATCGGTGTGAAGCAATTAATTCTAAAAGCTGGGCTTACAGAGTAAGATACATATAAAGCATAAGACCGTTCCTTACTAACCGACTTAATAACTATATTTTTAGGAAAACCAGAAGTGAAATGAAAATACTCGAAACTACTACAAATATTTTTTAATGACCGAAAAGACAATACAAATAAAATAAGAGCGCAACGCAATACGTCCTACGAATCCCGAACGCGGTCCCTCATTGCTTATCCAACGTAGCGCCGCCAGTCGTCTCCCTCGCAACAGTCCCCGCAACCAGGAACAATGGTTCTTTCTTCTTACTTCTAACACGGCCTCTCCTGACGAGAGAACGCTCTCGTTCTCTCTCTCGTTCTGATGTGATACGTAAACTTCTCAAATATCAATTAATTCCCAGATGTACCAGGCTCCTGGTCATCTTGAGCTTCTGATCTAAGCTCATCTTGCGCAGATTCATGATCTTCTTGGTCTGCGTCTGCGGAACGAAGAACTCTGTCACAAGTTCAGAAATACACCAACCTATTAGTTTTTGTGAGGTCTGCTCACAAGAATAAATGTCAATCTCAAAATTTAATCATACAATGAATCATTACTTAGATGAGGTCTGCTCATGTCTCCTCGTGTGGATGAGGTCTGCTCATATAGACGAGGTCTGCTCGTATAGACGAGGTCTGCTCGTATAGACGAGGTCTGCTCGTATAGACGAGGTCTGCTCGAATAGACGAGGTCTGCTCGAATAGAAGAGGTCTGCTCAAATAGAAGAGGTCTGCTCCTATAGACGAGGTCTGCTCGTATAGATCAGATGAGGTCTGCTCATCTCACATACACATAAATGAAAATCTTAAGTTTTATACACATAAACGAGGTCTGCTCGTATAGATCAGATGAGGTCTGCTCATCTCACATACACATAAATGAAAATATTAAGTTTTATACACATAAACGAGGTCTGCTCGTATAGATCAGATGAGGTCTGCTCATCTCACATACACATAAATGAAAATCTTAAGTTTTATACACATAAACGAGGTCTGCTCGTTATCTCAAATGTCAAGATCTACTCATATTAAACAAGAACTACTTGCAAAAATCAAAATATCATATTGAGGTCTGCTCAAACACAACAAATAACAAAATACTATGGAGCTCACTTTCAAAGAAAGCAGTACACGTTTCTGGAGTCCACTCTCCCTTCCACAGCACCATAAACTCTGCTGCAGCTTGAGTAGTCTTCCCATAAGAACCAGCTACCAACTGTAACTCGTACCTCCCCTGAGGCAAAACTTTAACAATGCGGTAAGGTCCGCGCATGCCAGAATCGAGTTTGCCTGAAGATTGTGCCTTTTTGATTACAAAAACCAGGGAATTCACTTCGAAAGTGTGAGGTGGCCTCCTCTTTTCGTTAACATAAGCATCTTGTTGCTTTTGGTTCTGCCTTAACCGTTCCGAAACCCTTTGTTTGGTCATTTCACGTAAAGCTTCTCGATTTGGTTTTGAACCATCTATTGCCACATCACGGACTAGATTGCGGATCAACGGTGTTGCAGTATCCACACCAATGAGTAAGTTTAAAGGCGAACATTGCGTAGTCTTGTGTTTGGATACATTTAACACAAGCTGTAATCTCCATAATACACTGGACCACTCTTCCTGTCGATAATTAGAGTTGATACGAATCATATTCAGCAATGTCCGACAATAACGTTCGACTTGTCCATTGGACTGGTGCATCTCAGGCGTGATAAGATGGACTTCGCTGCCAAGCTCGTTCGCCCAAGCCAAGAATTCGGTGCTTTGAAACATTCGCCCACGATCAGCCACAATCAATTTAGGCGATCCAAAAAGTGATATGGCATTCAGAAAATGGCGCTTCAACTCGCTCGCATCCTGCCTTATCATAGGATACAGAAGACAGAACTTTGAAAAAGCGTCGACAATTATAAGAACATAACGATGTCCATTAGATTCTGGAAGAGGACCTAAAGCGTCCGCGTGTATGGTTTCAAATGGACGGTCAGGTTTCTGCCATGAATGAATTGGCTGAAGAGGAGCACGTGGCAACTTTTTTTGAGACATACATATAATGCAATGTGTAATATACTTTTGAACAAATGGCCTTAAGCCGGGAAACCAAAAGTGTTTCATTATAAGATCAAGGGTTTTGTCAACTCCATGGTGATCATGCTCATCATGGAAAACACGAAGCAAACTAAGGCGATGACCTTTAGGGATAAAACATAGGAGACGAGGCTGTTCTCCAATTGACTTATAGTTGTAATAAAGGAGGTCATTCTTTGTAACATATTGATTGGAATCTAACTTGCCCTCTTTTAGTTGTTCAATGAGATTTTGTGTCTCTTCATCTGCAGCTTGTGCTATTTGTGCCCAGTTTCTAGGATTTTGTACCTGAACCAAATTTACTGGGTTCCGACTTAAATAGTCGGCATGAGTCATGGAAGTACCTTTGCGGTATTCAAGAGAAAAATTAAAATCTTGTAAGTAAATCCACCATCTTGCTACTCTCGGCATTAAATCTTTCTTTTTTTGTGTTAACTTAAGGGCATTACAATCAGTTACTACAGTGAAAGGCACCCCGATAAGATAATGCCTAAAATTTTGCAAGGCCTTGACTACGGCCAAGGTCTCCAGTTCATAAGAGTGGTATTTTGGTTCAGCACCCTGAGTTAATCTACTGAAATAAGCTACGACACGCTTATGAACTGAATTATGAATTTGCAGTAGAACAGCGCCATAACCGATCGCACTAGCATCGGTATGGACCTCAATTGGTAAAGTTGGATCATAAATTGCAAGAACTGGTTCACTGGTCAGGTGTTCGATTATATTTTTCCTTGCAGTTTCCTGCTCTGTTCCCCACTCAAAAGGGACATCTTTTTTTGTAAGATGTGCTATGCAGGCTATTTTTGAAGCAAACCCAGCTATATATTTTCGAAAATACCCTGCTAAACCCAGAAATTGACGTACTTGTTTCACATTTTTAGGTACAGGAGCTTCAGCAAGTGCCTTTACTTTAAAAGGACTCGGCCGTACCTGACCCTCACTAATTGAACGACCCAAATATTCTATTTTAGTGGATAGGAATGAACATTTTTTTAAGTTTATAGAAAATCCAGCTTCAGTCAATGTTTGCAGTACTTTTCGCAAAGTTTCAAAACCTTCATTAACTGAATTACTTAATATGAGCACGTCGTCGATATACACAAGGACTTTACCAGATTCAATGAGGTTGTGTAGAGTTTTTGATATTATACGCTGATATACAACGGGAGCGTTAGCCAAACCATATGGCATTTTCAAATATTCATAATGACCTTCCGGGGTAACAAACCCGGTTTTTGAAATTGAGTCTTTTTCCATTGGAATCTGATGAAATCCCGTCGCCATGTCAAGGCTCGTAAAGAATTTATGACGTCCTAAACGATCTATATGATCATCTATTAATGGCAAAGGAAAACGGTCCTTGAAAGTAATTTCATTCAGTTTTCGAAAATCGACACACATCCGATCCTTACCGTCTTTTTTCTTGACTAAAAGTATAGGGCTAGAATACTCTGACTCAGACTCTTGTATAATACCATTATCTAATAAATCTTTTATGATCTCACGAACACGTAATACTTCGGCTTGTGAAAGTCGGTATGGTCTGTAATTAATAGGTACGTTGCTGTTGAGTTTGATAGACATACACCCTGTTTTAACAGTCGAGCTGGCCGTCCCCGTAATGAAAAAATCAGAAAATTCTTCAATAATAGCCAACAATTTATCATAATCAATTTCAGTAAGATTTGTGTTTATCAAAGACCGTCTATCAAACTCGACTGTCAGAACGCTAGCAGGTTCATCAACGTTACGTGTGATAAGCTGTTGTTCGCTAGTACGAATATACGTAATATCTTTACGGTTTAAAACGTCTGTGCCTATTATAACTGGGGTGTTCATATATTCTGCTGCTATCACAAATAAATCGACTTCTAAAGTTAGATCATTGAATTCAATTGGCAAAGTAACATAAGAAGTAGACTCTATCTCTTGACTTCCGATTCCTTTCAAGATACGAAATGCAGGTTTACGAGGATTATCAAAATGTTTCATCAAAGCAGATGAAATAAGAGAAATAGTTGAACCACTGTCAATCAAAATATCAACTGGTACGCCCTGTATTACCGCAACAATAACATCACTTTTACGATTACTCTTCATTTCGTTGCAGAAATTGACATTATTTTTATTTCGAGATTCAGATCTTATTTTCGCAAAACAAGTTTCCACTTTATGTCCAAGCTTTTTACAAAAAGAACACGAATCTGCTTTAATTTGAGTAGAAGTAATCTGGGCGTTAGATGTCTGAGTAGTAGGGGAAGAACTACTAACATTATTAGATCTGACTTTAAATCTCTTGTGACAATTAGCAAGTACATGACCCGGTAATCCACAAGAAAAGCATTTCTTTCCTTCAAATCGACGTTTCCTAATTATATCAGAAGGCTTAGCTTTATAACTATCATGTCGATTATAGGACGACTGGTTTGTTTTGCTTTTAGAAGTAGTGGAATCAAGTTTAACATAAATTGAAAAAAATTTTACCAAATCATTCGGCATTAGGTTCGCATTAGTTGCAGCCGCTCGAATTTGAGGATCAGTAATACCGCGAATAACTATTGCCGATATTAATTCATCACTTAAGCCTACTACAATTCGTAAACGAAGTAACGACCGACGCGCATAATCAGCATACGTGGGGTAATTATCAGAGTTAGTCTTCATAACGTCGAACAATATATTAGCTACGTCAACCTTTTTTGGACAAAGAGGTTTAAATTCTTTTTTAAAGTTGGTCCAACTACGATCATTTGTGACCCATTCATTGAGCCATGTCCGAGCATCCCCCTTTAAACAATTACCGATTCGGGAAAGACATTCATTGTCATTCCAATTGTTAATTACTTTCGCGCGATCAACCTCGCGACACCAAACATCAATGTCGTGTAAACTTGGGTCAAAATTAGAAATATAAAACGGCTGATTAGATCTAACGGCAGTGCTGAGCGAACGTAATGCGGTGCCAAAAGCATCACTCAGTGTTTGTTCAGATAATGTACTATTCGCGGGTTGCACTTGGGACGACCGGTCCGCAGAGTATGTGACTACTTTATCATTATCACAAACTTTTGATTGGTTACACTGACGCTGACGTGTTAAATCAGGGGGTGGTGTGCCCGGTGGGGTATCACCTTCCTTTCCCATACGAATATTTGTATCAACGCTTGAAATATTTAGGAGCGGCGTACTAGATATATTTTTTTCACTGTCGCCTTCTAAAGTATTTAATCGTGTTAGAATAACGCCTAACATTTCGCGTACCGAGTCTGTGCTACGAGATCTACGAATGCTACGAGCTCTACGAGGCGTAGACGGTGATCGTAGCATATGACGTGTACATTCCCGATCTCGACTAGTTGAATGCTCATGCGGTCGGGTTCTTCCCCGCGACCGCGAGCTCGGATTACCCGGCATGACGTTATCGCGTCTCGCGCTCTCACGCTCGAAATATAAACAAAAGTCCAAAGTTCACAGTACTAATACACAAAAGAACAAAGAATTGCACAATATCTAACTAACAATAAATATGTGCACTAAACTGTTTTATCACGTCTATTCACGTATTTTTAACGCAACCGACACAGTCCACAATCCAGAATTGTTGCTAACACTACAAGACATAAATGTTCTCTTACTACATGAAAGCATTAACACACATCACTTTTAAAGTCACCGTGTTTGTACTACAACTTAATCGCACTATAATCAGTCACTTAATTCACGTGTTAGAATGCCTAAAACTAATATCTTAACGGATAGCTTAGAGCGTACTATGGCCGTGAGTTTTCGTCATCCCACTTCTGATTTTAGGAAAACCAGAAGTGAAATGAAAATACTCGAAACTACTACAAATATTTTTTAATGACCGAAAAGACAATACAAATAAAATAAGAGCGCAACGCAATACGTCCTACGAATCCCGAACGCGGTCCCTCATTGCTTATCCAACGTAGCGCCGCCAGTCGTCTCCCTCGCAACAGTCCCCGCAACCAGGAACAATGGTTCTTTCTTCTTACTTCTAACAATATATATAGACTAGCGGCGTACTTACGTGCCCTCTATGTGCACGGAAGTTCGCTGTAAAGATAGGCTACATTAGCCATCTTCGGGCGCACCAACGCCAAAACACTGACTAGGAGTCCAAAGTGGTCGCCATGACCGAAATCGGTCGGACTAATCATTCATTCATTCATTCATATAGACTAGCTCCGTGGCACAGCGGTCAACACGCCTGCCTGCGACACGGAGTGACCGGGTTCGATCCCCGGCCAGGTCAAGATGGAAAATGATCTTTTTCAGATTGGCCTGGGTCTTGGATGTTTATCTATATATGTATTTGTTATAAAATATAGTATCGTTGAGTTAGTATCCCATAACACAAGTCTTGAACTTACTTTGGGGCTAGCTTAATCTGTGTGATTTGTCCGTATATATAAGTATATATAATAAAGGAAAAAAAAATGTGATAGAAATAATATAATCATTTATTATATAAACGTAATCAACCTGCTTTCAGGCGTGCAAATTTTGTTAATAATAATATGAACGTTAAAATGACATTATAGCTTATACGTGTATTATTTAATAATAGAGTGAGATGTATGAGAAATATTTAATACAAGGAAAATTTTACAATTTAAAGTTAAAATCTCGTAATGCTTCAACTAAAAATAAATTCTATTTGGACCGTATGTCGCATGTCACATCCATTGTTTTAATTCTTTATTCATATATTATATAATTAAGGTGTTTTTATATAGCATTACAATGCTCGAAATTATAAAAATTGAAAACACTAATTTGCTGGTATATTTTCTCATATATATATTTATAAAGAGCAGTGATTTGCGAGACATTTTTATCTTTAAGCTTTTGGTTTTTACCAACTAACAGTAGGTTTGCTTTTTCTTTTCAGTTTTAACTTTTTTTATAGTTTAGGTTTAGTTATAGTTTTTAATTTTTTCAATTATTACTGTTATCTTAAGTAGTATTAGCATTAATTATTGCGTATGTAATAATTTTATTACCATTATCAAAAGATATATATATACATTCTGATATAAAATTATTAATTAATTAACAATACAATAACAATATCAAAGTAATATAGGGAATAGAATATTATTTCATTAAAGAATTGAATTTTCTTAATGAATAATATTTTCTTGAACTTTAATTAGTTAAGAATTTAATAAGTTAAGAATGTATTTAGTTAAAATAAACCACTTACCTTGTATAGAGCTTGTTCTCTATATTTCATCTACTCTGTGCAGAGCCTGTGCATGGCAGTGCTAATTATTAGAGTGGCCCTAATATTGGGGTCTTGGGGATAATGTGATCCTAAGTGTCAGCATAGCAGGATTATGTAGTGACCATGAAGTGACTTGATTCAAAGGTTGAGTACATTGGCAGTACATAGTTCGTTTTTATGATGATTATGATGAATTTATAATTTTTGTAAGTTTAAGACGGTACTGCACGAACTTGTGGAAATTTACGTGTTTTCAAATCACTAGTAATATGCGCTGAATTAATTAAATACATCAAAAGTATTTGTATAATTTAGATCGATCCTTGCACAAGATCGCCCCCTTGTCGGAATTTTAAACATATACATATTAAATTTAATACGATATATATATATAAATTATGATATCTAAAATAATTATTATTAAAGTTTGTAAATTTTACGTCTAAAACGATAATTCTCACATGAAAATATTAATATTTACGTCTCGGAGGTCGCCCCTTTCTTATTTTCTCTTAAAATTATAAATATGAAAATATTAACACTTTCATCTTTTTACATATTCGCCTAATGGTTCTGCGCAGCCTAGCTTGCGCAGTTGCGACGTTATTCGTTCGCGCGGCACCCGCTTAGTTCTGAATTATTCTGGATTAATTGATTAAACCGGTACCCGGTTAATTTATTGACGAAATGATAACATGAATGTATTTTATTCAATTTATATGTTTTTTTCATAATTAAATAAATAAGTCTTATTTCTGAAAAAGCTTATGATACTAAACGCCAAGGTAACAATATTTACTCTTATTAAATTAGGAAATATTTTTGTTTCACGCGGGCGGGGCTTGAACCTGCGACCTAGGTCTATGTACGACCTACGCTCTGCCAACTGAACTACCGCATGATGAAAAAAAAAAATTCACCATATTTTATTTCCTAATTTCAATCATCATCATTTAGAGTAGGTGTCACGGTCAATCGACCATGTACACCCTGGTGTCAGAGTTCTTTGGAACCGCCTTTAGGCCTCTGACGTGGTTCCTTTAACGACTACTAGTACCTAATTTCAATAAGAGTATATGTATTTATTTAAACGTTATTGCACAAAATACGTACAAATACGTATATCAAAATAGAGAATTTGGCCTACACTCTCCTAGCTGGCCAGACGGGTTAGAGAGGTCTCATTGATGTTTATGAGCTTTGTTTAGCTAGTATTCCTAAGTCGCCTCTTACAACATCCATGGGAAGAGTAGGAGTGGTCCTATTCTACTCTGCCGGAAACCACACGGCCAAATCCTCTGTCTGCTCTGGCCAAGTATGGCTCCGGTAGTACAGAGAGGGTCATGCACCTGCAGTGGAGAATAAAAAGACCTAATGATGATGATATCAAAATAGTATTGTAAATGCAAAATAAAAATAAAAATATATCAAAATGTTACAAGCATCGTTAGGTTTTCACGTCGGTCGTTCAGCTTATCAAGATTTCTGATATTTGGAGTAAGGATCCCTATACACGATAATACCCTAAGCTAAGCGATGAGCACATTATGGTTGAATACGCAATGATAAGGTGACGGAAGCTTAAGGGAGATAACACGCAAGAAGGTTCGCTGAAAAGGTTGATATCGCTTAAAATGATAACGTGAAATGAAGAGTGCTTTGCTACACGATAGCAAAGGAGGATTTAATAATAATAATAATAAATATATAGGGACATATCACACAAATAGAGCTAAGTTGTGACCTTGTGTCGTAGGATACTAACTTAACGATAAACTGCGTCCGTGGGCCAGTGGTTAAGGCGTTTGCCTGTAGACCCGGGAGTCGTGGGTTGGATTCCCACGGGAAGCATACGTTTAGTTGTTTCCAGTTTGGTTAGGACGTTGCAGGCTTGATTCACCTGATTGTCTGATAATAAAGATGATTTCGTGCTTCGGAATGCACGTTAAGCTGTTGGTCCCGGCTGCCATCTGGTAGTCCTTAAAAGGTACCACGTCCGAGAGGCGGGGCCGAGAGGCGGTTCCGAAGAACTCTGACATCAGGGTGTGCATGGTCGATTGACCGTGACACCAACACGAAATGATGATGATGACGATACTATATTTTATAATAGATACTTATATTTTAAAGATAACCATCCAAGACCCAGGTCAATCTGACAGACGATCAAGGCTCAGCTAAGCTAATTTAGAACGCATTAATCATACAATATCTTGATGGGATCTTGAGGAATCGTGGTAGCTTACAGGAACGTCGTAGAGTCAAGGAAACTCCATTGAACACACGTATGTACGTTTATTGTTCTTTTACAAGCGTGACAAAGTAAAGAGAGCGAACTTAATCTAATTACTCTAATTTATAACTACAAATAATCTTAAGTCAGCAATACATAAGAATGTTGCAGTGCGTAAAGGCATGTCGCGGTAATATGTTAAAGTAGTCATTTACTACATCTCCCCTGAAAGTTTACCGTGACACCCCCTCCGCAAGATAAAAAGAAAAAAAAATACAAATATCATTATTTTACTTACAAATATATGTTTTTTTTTTAAATTTATTTATCATAATAAAACATTTTTGTATTATTCTTATGCTCTAAACACTCTTTACCGTTTTTAACTATTTTAACATTAGGTGAAACATCTTCTATCACTTCATAAGGACCAGTATAAACGGAATCCAACTTATCCCTTAATTGATTCTTTAATAAAAATAAATCTCCTTTTACATAAGTAGTTGGGAATGTTTTACAATAGGCTAGTTTCCTAAAAAAATATAATTAGTCCGTCAGTTAGATATTCAAAAAATATTGGACACGTATTTTTTATTTTGTCGATTAAACAAAGAATGATAAAGATATAGCCCTTTGAAGTTCCGTGTGACGTCATAGTTTGCTACAATTTTTAGCAAACTTTGACGTCACGAGCCCCTACTCCTGAACTTTGACGCGCTTTATCTTTATTATTTATTGTTTATTTGACAAAAGAAAAAATACGTGTCCAATATTTTTTGATTATCTAACTGACGGACTAATTGTTATGTTATTATTACGACACAGGAAACTAGCCTATTATACTTATTTTGCCTTAGTAACTTACTAACTAAAAGGTTTTTTAGAGCTTCACTCTTTGCTTTTTGTAATCTGTACTTTAACTCCTTGGGATAGTCATCATAGTTATATAATGGATCTATAGTTACAGAAAGCAAATTGCTTGGTAAATTACACTTATTTACAAAAACTAATTCGTAAGGTGTATATTTTGTGTGTGTATGGACTGATGTGTTATATGAAAAACACCAGTATGGAACCCGAGTGCTCCAATTTCCTTTATTGTTTTCACATTGAATTTTAAGGAAAGCGCCCAAATGCTTGTGAGAATTTTCAAGGGAACCAAGGGATTCATGATGGTAGGCTGTGGATTGCAATTTTTTAATACCTAGTAAACTACAGATTTCTGCCATTATTGAGTTAATAAATTCTGTTCCTTGATCCGTGATGATTTCTTTTGGAACTCCGTATCTAAGAATAAAGTTTTCTACAAATGCTCTAGCAACAGACTTGGCATCCTTACGTTCTAAGGGATACGCTTCAACAAATTTCGTTAAATCGCATTGCAATGTTAATATATATTTATAATTAGCGTAATCGACCTCTAATGGTCCCATTATATCTAAACTAATCCGCTGTAAAGAAGAATTGGCTGTTGAAGTCAAAGTCATTGGTTCTCTAGTGTGTTTGTTTGTAAACTTATGAATCTGACATAACTTACATTTCTTCACATAATTTATAACATCATTTGTCAACCCTGGCCAAAAATAATACTTTTTAATATTATTTAGCATTCTATTTATACCTGCGTGTCCGCTTGTAGGTAATAAATGAAAATCATTCATGATCACTCTTTTCTCCTCATTATTGGTAATGCGTACGATATCTTTTACTATCATAAGTCGCGGTTTGTCTTACCTTAATTTTTTAATAGTACTTGCAAGTAACTTTATGTATTTATCACATGCAATATTTTTTATTACAAGTAATTCTGAAATTTTCAATTTACAACAAAGCTCTTCTAAATCTCTCGCTAACTCTTCTGGAGATGATAACGATCGAGAATTTAGATAAATCATTGACCTTTTCGGTAAATATTTACAATTACCACTTCTGGATGTAATGACTTCATTTTGGTTTGATTTCATTGTCTCTTTTGAGTGACTGAAACATAATTTAATAATATCTTGTGGAGGCTTCAGGATTTCGACGGCCATGGGGTGATCAGTCCCACAATCTGACGAATTCATAGCTCCAGAACTATTTTTGTCACTAGAAGTACAAGTTCTTATTTGTTTAGTTTGTGCTCTAGTGAGAACCGATACTACATCTTTAGATAAATTTTTCAAGTCGTTACATGTCAACGGAAGACGGCTCAAAGCATCTGCAGCTGCATTTTGCCGACCCGGGACATGTTCTATTTCAAAATCGTATTCTTCTAAGTAGAGGCGAAACTTTGTCCGTCTACTAGAAGGATCTGTCTGAGAAAATAAATAAATAAGTGTTTTGAACCTTCTGCCATATAAATATGGTCGAAAATGCCTTATTGCCCACACTATAGCCAAGAGTTCTAAGTCTATAACAGGGTATCTTGTTTCAGCGGGTTTTCAACTTCTACTAGCGTAAGCGACAACCCTATCGTTACTATTAGATAATATTGCACCTAATCCAACCTTTGAAGCGTCTGTCTGTAACTTAAATATATTATTTTCTGAGAAATCAGGATATTGTAAAACGGGTGGATTTATTAATGCAGACTTTAACTTGTTGAATGCAGCATCGCAATCAGCTGACCAATTAAACATAACATTTTTCTTACATAACTTATTCAAAGGATAAGATATGTCGGCGAAATGTGAAATAAAACGCCTGTAATAGTTAGCGAAGGCAACGAACCTTCTCACTTCGTCAACATTAGTAGGTGTCGGATAACTCTGCAATGTAGTTATTTTGCTTGGGTCGGGAAAAATGCCTTGATTAGTTATTTTATAACCTAAGTATATCATTTCAGTTCTTAAAAACTCACACTTTAAAGGGTTTAACTTAAGGTTTACTTTTCGCAATCTTTCTAAAACTGAAATTAAATTTTTATTATTGTTTTCCATCGAATTCTCAATTATTATGCAATCGTCTAAATAAACAAAACATTGTTTATAATTTAACCCAGACATAGCTATTGTCATTAGCCGGGAGAATACGCTTGGACTAGTCTTAAGTCCCATAGGACAACGTTTCATTTGATAAGTTTTATCGGCGGTGAATGCTCTCACTACACCCTGACTCACTTACGTGAGTCAGGGTGTAGTGAGAGTTGATACATACGATCTAATTGAAAGGCGGTGTATTTCCTCGAATTTTCATTTAAATTTAATTGATAGTAACTCTGAGATAAATCTAGTTTTGTATAGTATATAGAATGGGCTAAGGAATCCAAAATTTCTGTAATATTAGGGAGTGGAAACTTATCGTCTTGTATTTTATTGTTTTATTGACGATAATCGATAACAAGTCTCCATTTTTTTTCATTATTTTTGTCAGATTTCTTTGGAACAAGTAAGACTGGGCTAGACCAATCTGAACTCGACTCTTCGATAATATCATTATCTAACATCTCTTGTATTTGGTTTCGTAATTCCGATTTCAATGCATGTGGAATGCGATATGGCTTGACATAAACAGGTGTAACATTATCCTTAAGCCTTATCGAGTGTTCCATTAAATTAGTAACCGAGAGTTTATCACCTGGGAGATGAAAAACGTCAGAATACTTCGCACAAATTGACTCTATATTGAGTTGATCCTCTTTATTTAAATAACTTAAATCAAGTAAATCGAGTAATGTTTTAATACGATCTACAGATATTTTTCTCTCTGAAAAATTACACACATCAAAAAGTTTCAAACTATGTATTTTTAAATCAGAAAAATCGTAATTAATGTCATTATCAGTGGTGTTTAATATCCTTATTGGGATAAGACCATTGCATGGTTTGGATAAAACACCTGCTACGAACACTCCGTCTTGTATTTCATGCGCGAGCGTTACGCAATCATCACATATATTAATAGGTATGTACTTAATTGTCTCACACCTTGCGGGTATTATATGTTTATACCCGTTATTTATAGACATCATAATTGTAGTGGAAGATCTTGTTAATGATAAAATATTATTACTATAGTCAAGTATTGCTCGGTATTGTTTTAAAAAATTATCACCCAAAATCCCATCTGCGGAACATAACATATTTTTAAATACGTAGAATTTACACGTTAAACTTAATTCATTATGTCTTAACTCAAGAAAAATATATCCTTCAGATACTAATTTACCACTAACACCCCTAATTGTTAACTTATCCGGAGTAATTTGTCTATCAATATTATCAAATATGCTAGCTAGCCATTCATACTTAAGCACGCACAAACTCGCACCACTATCAACTAATAGATTAATATTTTTATTTTCTACATAAAAAGTTACGGTACTAGTAATATTATAATTATAAACTATATGTTCGATATCATTCTGAACGAAAAAACATACTCTTATTCGGAAGAGACGACTGATTCTCTGTCTGTGCTGGTTCTACAGCATCACACTGAGTGTGCTGAACGCGAGGTGCATGATGGCCTCTCATAGAACCTCGTCCACGCATGTCGGGCGCGGCGCGTGCCGAGTGCGGCGCACCGCGAGTGCCACTTCCGCGCGTCGCTGTGTATCCGCGTCTGCGCGTCGTACACCCATTGTTCGACTGGATCGGATTACTATTATGCGCAGTCCACCTATTACCATAACTAATATAGTTTCTACCCCTAGAACCGAAGTTATTTCTATTGAAAAGCCTATTGCGAGAATTATTAAAATTATTAACGTGTTCACCGGCGTTTGATAAAGTTTGTTCATCAATTGCAGAACGAATTGCCTCAGAAAGTGAGCTAAACTGCCTAGCCGCTATGATCGTGCTCAGGCGAGGGTTACTTAGACCGTCGGCAAAACGCTTGATGGCTATCTTTTCGTTAAGTGGCCGTAAAACATCGTAATTTGAACAATCGCCATCGGCCTGTTCTAGAGTCAAATTGACAAACAAGTCCTCTAGCTCGTTACCAAAGGCTTCGATTGACCTGTGTCCTTGTTTAGAATTTTGTAACCGAGACTGAATAGCTACAGCAGATTTTTTCTGCAGTAAGTGTTTTCTCATATCACCTAATAATGAATCAACGCTTGAATAGGATCGTTTTAGGCGTAGTTTAGCGCTGGAAGACAATCTCGACGTTAATACAAAGTTAACAAGTAAAGGTTTTGAGGCATTGTTAAGCATACTATTATATAATTCTATCCCATCGATTAATTGTTTGGTAATATTTTCTTGACCGTTCATAATTGGAAGTAGACTTATAGCAGTTTTTAATTCAAACGAAATTTTTTCTTCCGCCATTTCTGAGCTTTCTTTTTTAAATTCAATTGTAACTAAATTGATAATCTCGCTATATATTTTATGTATATTACTGACGAGGTGGTTTATTCCTACGGCATCGTCAGTGCTCACCTCAGAATTATCAATGGCAGCCTTTACACTACACAAAATATCCTCCAACTGCGAATAAACGACGTTGGCCTCTCTTAATTTACTTTCTCCGATATCCTTCTTTCGTCTTTCAGGGCCTGTCTTAATTAAATAAGTACGTATTTCTTTCAAACTTTTAAACAAATCTGATAGTGCTACAGACATTACAAAAATATAAAAACTAAAAATTAACAATCCCAACTAAAAAAAATTAAATTAATGAAATATGTATTACATTTGAGTAAAATAAAATACCTAAAATTATTAATGAATTTACCTTACTTGTAATTTGCGCATCGCGTGAGGTACAACGTTCTCTAAGGAGGTCTCACGTGCCGGGCGAGGCGAGGGCGCGTGCTGGCGGTCGCGGTCCTCACGTGCTGGCCTGATTGGGACGCACCTCGTGGTGACGACTGGTGGCTGCTGGCACTGACTGGGTCTGGGTGTGGTGACGGCTGATGTCCGTTGCTGGATATGTGGGTGGGCCGGGATATCCCTGGACACCACGAACTTTTGGGCCGGGCTATACCCTGGACACCATCCTTGTCCCGTACGCTTCTTTCTTCTTATGCGGCAGGCGAGGGGTTTTGCTGCAACTCAAGTGTGTTGCGGGCCATTTCTCTTCTTAATGTTCTTATAGCGCTTTCGCGGCACTTCTTGCATAGGAAAAAGGTGAAGACCCCGAAGATAAATACGAACAAAGCAATCAGTAAGATTTCGGCAAGGTTCAGTTGATTTGCTGTTGTCTGTGTATTCCCAATGGCTGATTGTGCAATGACGAGTTCTTCTGTTGACTGACTACTGCCCATAGTGGTAGGTAGTTGATGATAATCTCTGATTATAAATGTATTGAAGAAGATAAACCACATCGACTTCTTTCTTTAAATCTTGGCTTGTGGACTAATCAGTATTAGTTCTTCAGGATTTCTTCGTTTCTTCAGCAGGGTCGCCATACAATATCTTGATGGGATCTTGAGGAATCGTGGTAGCTTACAGGAACGTCGTAGAGTCAAGGAAACTCCATTGAACACACGTATGTACGTTTATTGTTCTTTTACAAGCGTGACAAAGTAAAGAGAGCGATCTTAATCTAATTACTCTAATTTATAACTACAAATAATCTTAAGTCAGCAATACATAAGAATGTTGCAGTGCGTAAAGGCATGTTGCGGTAATATGTTAAAGTAGTCATATACTACAATCACGACTACTGTGGCTCAGTAGTACTGGCTGTGTCATTGAATGGCTGTGTCTCGGCTTTGATCTCCGGCCTGGCCATGATAGAAAATGACCTTTTTCAGAATGGCCTGGGTCTTAGATGAGTCAGTATCTTACGACACAAGTTCAAAATCAATGGGCTTAATCTGCGTGATTCGTCTAAAGTAACTTCGAGACACGTGGTATGGGATATTAACTTCACGATATAAATTTTATTACACATTATAAATAAATAGCCTTTACCCAGGTTAATCTAAAAACAAGTTTTCTTGCAAAAATATTATTTTGTGACAAGCTTTTATTTTAAACGAATCCGCACTGTAAAGTATTTTCCAAGACAAATCAAATGAGCCCAAACACGATTGTGTACCTTGTTTAGTTTAAGAGCCACCTTCCAACTCCATCATCAGACCAGCGCAACGATTCCATAATATTGTCTTGTCATCCGATTTACACATGCATGCAAAATTTCAGCTCAATCAGTAACCGGAAAGTGGATCAAATTTAACTCGCAAGATTTGTTAATAGATTCAGGTGTTACTTTGCGGAAGTCAAAGCTACATGTACTTTGAGACAATTTACTTTGCGTGCTTCCGCCACCAGTTAGTTCATGCAAACTATTTCTGGCCAGTAACAGTAGTGGGTGGGCGCTGGCCAGCAATAGTTTGCATGAGGTAACTGGTGGTGGAAGCACGCAAAGTAAATTTTCTCAAAGTACATATTGCAAGATTTGATTACAGACAAACATCGGGACAGGTGAAACTAATCAAAATCATTTCCCACATTTTTAAGCGTCATATTTTGCATTCACAATGCTATTTTGATATACTCTTATTATCAACGCGACCTTACCGCTTTGAATTTGAGTCCCACCCGCTTGAAATTTTTTCACCATATTTTATTTCTTAAATTATTTAACAAGAGTATTATTTCTCACCTTGACCTGACCCAGATTTGAACCCGGTGTAACAGCCTGTTATGATGAGCACTAGTCCACAGAGGTCGTAGCTGAAACTGATTAAAATACATAAAACATTCCAATCATATAACATACTCGCACATACAGCGCCATGCATGCAGAACATTCAGGTCAAGTGATTGCATGACATATCGCTTTGTGAAACGAATGAAGCCGTGTTACACACTACACGGCTTCATTCGTTTCACAATTTATTGGAGACCACTCTCATACATAGTTAAATTGTTAAATTTCTTTCGTTTTTTGGGTTCCGTAGTAAATAAGAAACCTTTATAGTTTTGCCATGTCTGTCCGTCCGCGGTGTTACACAGAAACTATAAGTACTTGAAAGCATCATCATTTCGTGTAGGTGATACGGTCAATCGACCATGCACACCCTGGTGTCAGAGTTTTTTGGAACCGCCTCTCGTACTTAAAACAATATCTTGAAAATATTTTTTTAGGGTTAGGCCCTTACAAGTTTTTCACGACTAACCCAACGTATGTTGTTGAATAGGTATTTTAAAAATAATGTGAGCTTGTGAACATAATTTTTCGATTCGATTTACTTATCAATTTCTAAAATATTCGGTTCTATAGTGCAAATGTTTGTTTAGTTCAGTGAGTGTCCCCTCCCCCCTCTACTAAATGGTGGTATATGAACACGTAAAAAAAGAACACGGCTGTGTTTGCATGAACTAACTGGTGGCGGAAGCACGCAAAGTAAATTGTCTCAAAGTAAATGTAGCTTTGACTTCCGCAAAGTAAAACCTAAATCTATTAACATTATATATACATATAACGAAGTTTAAAGGAAAACTATCAGAGCTAAGTAGAGTTAACAAATGAAAGAGTTTGTTAAAGTCGACCAACTTATAAATATAGGTACTCAGAAAAGTAATATTTCATGCAAATTGAATTGAAAATTAGTTAAGACAGTTATTAGTTTACTAAACTAATAATTGTCTTAACTAATTTTAAACAAACAACTATGTACTGAATATAAATTTACGAACCACGTTAAGACAATATAAAATCATAGCAGCTTATATCATAACAATACGTAAATTAATAGCAATGTGTTTACGTTTGATGGCGCGCGGCGCTTATTAGAGCTACTGTATTTTATATTTTCAATTATTACGTTATTTTTCCTTTCAGATGAGACCATGGAAGATAAAGTCTTCTAATAGTCTCCACTACAGGAGCATAACCCTCTCTGTACTACCGGAGCCATACTTGGCCAGAGCAGACAGAGGATTTGGCCTACACTCTCCTCGCTGGCCAGACGGGTTGGAGAGGTCTCATTGATGTTTATGAGCTTTGTTTAGCTTGTATTTCCTGAGTCGCCTCTACGACCTCCATGGGAAGGCTTGGAGTGGTCCTATTCTACTCTGCCGGAAACCACACGGCTAATACTTGCCTAATATGACAAAATGACGCAAATTTAGGCCAGAATCTCGTATAATTTGCCTCTCACCCAATTAAGTTATCCCGAACTTCAATCAAATAGGCCTTAACTAATTTATCACCGTAAAGAGGTCCTATAGGGGTTTTGGGGCACTATAATTGCTTTATCTACCATTTCAGACCCTGGGGGAGGGATTTGCGTATCGATGTCAATAAAGCCAACTTTGAAACTTCGAGTGTATGGTATTAGGAAAATAAAACAAATTTTTTTGCAAAAATCTCATTTTATGGCGATTAGGATACTTTTATTACAATACCTATGCCACCAATAGTTGATGCATGCAACCCTGGTCGATCATCAACTATTGGTGGCGGGCATGAAGGGACTAACAGTACTAACTGGTGGCGGAAGCACGCAAAGTAAATTGTCTCAAAGTAAATGTAGCTTTGACTTCCGCAAAGTAATTTGGGAGGGTATTGCCATACTCGCCGGAGTATCCATGGGTAGATGGAAGGATCCTTGGGTCGAAGAATCCTCGGGAGAGGCCTTTGTCCAGCATTGGACTTTTTACGGCTTCTGTGATGATGCGGTGTATATGAACTTGAGAAAAAGAGCAATATATTTTTTACTCGCAAAGTGACAGACAATAGCTAGTGATATATAAACGCTAGCTGAGTGTATGTCTGTCTGGTATGTCCAATAGTATTCAATTAAAATGGCTCGGACGATCGGATTTCCGAGGATACTCGTAATATTTCCGAATATTCTCTTTGTTCTTTGTCTCTCTAGAAATAAATATCCATCTCCAAAACGGGGAGATTTATGAAAGAACAAAGGTCACCGACATAGCTCAGGGATTAGCTCTTTGAAGTGGAAGTGGGCGGGGCACATAGCACGTAATATCTATGGCCAATGGGACAGCAAGGTTCTCGAATGGTGAAACGAAACGAAACGCTTAGACCAGCCGGCCTATTTGCTAACTCAGTGTACAACGTTTTGACAGTCAATTCAAAACACATTACGTTTTATATATTATTTATTTGTAAATAACGGGTTACTCACGTACGAAGTCAGCTACAGGCCGACATGTTTTAACCTCATCCGGAGGTCTTCCTCAGGGCGAATGTGAACCGAGACTCGCGCACGGAGTCGTCCCGATTCGCACTGACACTAGTGACGAGCGACGCGGAATGCGTGGGCGGCGCGGGCAGCGCGGTCCGCGGCTCGCTGTGCTCTCTGTGACAGTGCTGGGGTTGATGGGGGTTGCTGATCTTCTGCATTGATGATTCCCGTAGCTTTTCTGGGAACCCCATTTCAGACTTCATCATCATCAGTGGCTGATATATCTTAAATAAAAATAGTCAATCTTATGAAAGCCGCAATGTATTTTGAAGTGACTATCAAAACGTTGTACACTGAGTCAATAAATAGGCAGGTGGTTAGACCCTAACTTGATCATCTTTTAATTATACATCTTCCTATTTTAATACCGTATATTTCACGATTGTTTCTAAGATATGTGAAGCATCTGCCGGTAATTTAAGGAACTTTCTATTTCTTAGATAAAAAACTGGCCAAGTGCGAATCGGACTCGCGCACGAAGGGTTCCGTACCGTTAACATAATAAGTTAAAAATTATTAAAAATATTCTTATTATGTAATGTAATGTAGAAGTGTAGGTTTTGATTCCCTTAAAAATTTATGGCATAAACTGCTGTGTCTTTTGATTTCGCTGGCTTAGAAGTGTGATTTTTTCGAGATTTTTGATATGAATTACAGCTTGATACCTCCACGCGTTCCTGAGAATAAGGGTCTTGACAGACAGACATCCAAATGATCCTATAAGGGTTCCTTTCGACTAGCTCCGTGGCGCAGCGGTCAACACGCCAGCCTGCGACACGGAGTGACCGGGTTCGATCCCCGGCCAGGTCAAGATGGAAAATGATCTTTTTCAGATTGGCCTGGGTCTTGGATGTGTATCTATATATGTATTTGTTATAAAATATAGTATCGTTGTGTTAGTATCCCATAACACAAGTCTCGAACTTACTTTGGGGCTAGCTCAATCTGTGTGATTTGTCCGTATATATTTATTTATTTATTAATATTTATTCCGTTTTTTCCTTTTAAGGTACGGAATCCTTAGGCATAAATTGTTTCCTTTATTAAATTATATTTGTAATTTCTAGTAAACATTATTTTAACAAGAATTGTAATAAACTATCACATGACAGGCGTGTTGCCTAGTGTGGGGCCTACAGTGTAAACGATCGTATCCTACTAATATTATAAATGCGAGAGTGAGTTTGTTTGTAACGCTTTCATGCCATAACTACTGAACCGATCATCATGAAATGATACATACAAGTTCTCTGGAGTACGGCGAAGGACATAGGCTACCTTTTATCCCGGTAAAAATTACTATTCCTGAGGGATCGACATTGACGTGGGTGGAACCGCGGGCGAAAGCTAGTATTGTATAATTTGAAAGCTCGAAAAAAAATTCGAATAAAAACATTTGTTATTCGATTTAGAATAGCCACTCCTCTTATATAAAACACCAGACAATACGTATCAGAATGATAAAATTGTAATCCTAAGTTCTTGTACATTGTGGGTGGGACAGGTTTAGTAGTGAGACAACACATAGGCTATTATTAAAAAAACAATATATAGTATTGTTTTTTAGGGTTCCGTACCTCAAAAGGTAAAAAGGAACCGTTATAGGATCACTCGGTTGTCCGTCTGTCTGTCTGTATATCAAGACCCTTTTTCTCATGACCGCGTAGAGGTATCAAGCTTAAATTCATATCAAATACTCAAGTTCACTGTTTCTTGGAGCTGTGAAAAAATCAAACTTCTAAGGAAAAGCAATCAAAAGATACAGCCGTTTATGCCGCAAATTTTTGTGTTTTTTCGACATTTGCAAGGAATTAAAAACCTACAGGGTACTTCCCGTGAACTCAGAATCTTAAAATTTGGTACGAAGCAACGTCTTATAGCACAGATAAAGGAAAAATAGCGAAAAGCATTCATTTTTTGTTATATCATGTGATAAAAATATATTTAATTTCTATGCCGCAAATTTTCGACATTCGCAAGGAAATTAAAACCTTCAGGGTACGTCCCGTGAACTCAGAATCTTGAAATTTGGTGCGAAGTAATCGTATAGCACAGATAAAGGAAAAATGCGAAAAGTATACATTTTTAGTTACATAATATAATAAAAATATTTAATAATTTAAAACTTGATAAAGAATAACGGTACTGAACCCTTCGTGCGCGAGTCCGACTCACACTCGACCGGCTTTTATTGCTTATTATGTGCCTCTTATAATTGTATTTTTGAATTGGAAAACATATGTCTTCAATCCAATTCATGTTCATGTAATTTAAGACCGTGATTTAGGCCCTGTGCGAGCACAATAATTACTTTATCTGTCCATTTCGGACCCTCGAAACTCGAAATATTTGTACTCTTATATCAAATTAAGATGCCAAGGTCCTTTCCAGTTTCATTTTCTCGATAGGCACTTGTTTCAGTGAGTTTCATTCAACTTTATAAAAAATATTAGGTCTTTGGAATCGTCGTTTTCTATAGAGAATTTCGAGTAATTGAATTTTTCATACTAACGTTTTTAGTATAATTCCGGGTTTGATAAATTCAATAGTAAAATTTTGCAACAGATTTACGCATTATAAAACTTACAAAAAGATATAAAAAGAATAGTTAAATGACAACATTTGCAACGAATACTTTTCATGAGCATGTTTAATAATTTAATTTAGAAAATAAAAAAAAGTAAATTTAAAATATATATTTTAAGTCTAATCCTTTTCGAGTACACTTTCGCCAGAGAGACGCAATTTTTTTTTAAATCTATGGCTTTTGCTGTCTGTACAAATTTAATAGTATAAACTGTGTGGGGCGAAAGCGGAATGAATTTTGGGTAGAATACGGAATCAAAAAATATTTTTTTAAACTTGTGGTGAAAGCGGAAAAGATTGTGGTATGAAACCGGAATTTTACGAAACTGGTATGAAAAAGTGGGATGTAACCAGAAAGTTTTCCAGTACGCTTTTGCTATCTGTACAAATTTAATAGAAAAAACTGTGTGGGGCGAAAGCGGAATGAATTTTGGGTAGAATACGGAATTAAAAAATATTTTTTTAAACTTGGGGTTAAAGCGGAAAAGATTGTGGTATGAAACCGGAATTTTACGAAACTGGTATGAAAAAGTGGGATGTAACCGGAATGTTTTCGAGTACGCTTTTGCTATCTGTACAAATTTAATAGAAAAAACTGTGTGGAGCGAAAGCGGAATGAATTTAGGGTAGAATAAGTAATAATTTTTTTTTTAAAACTTGGTGTGTAAGCGGAAAAGATTGTGGTATGAAACGAAACTGGGATGAAAAAGTGGGATGTAACGAAAATCCCAAATTATGCATTCAGAATGTTAATAATATAATGCAGTTTCAAGTTAAAATAAAAAAACATGTGTTTTCCTGACAATCTAACTGCTTGCTAAAGTGGCGATACCTGTTGGCCTGGTTACTAGTCTCATTTCAAACCCGTGTCTGCCATTTCCGTGTTAATTTCCACTTTTAATTTAATCCTTATCCATATCCTTACTAATATTATAAATGCGAAAGTGAGTTTGTTTGTTTGTTTGTTACGCTTTCACGCCGTAACTACTGAACCGATCTTCATGAAATTTTGCATACAAGTTCTTTGGAGTACGGAGAAGGACATAGGCTACCTTTTATCCCGGGAAAAAGTACTATTCCCGAGGGATCGACATTGACGTGGGCGGAGCCGACATTGACGAAAGCTTGTAATTCAATAAATATAAACAAGTATTGTATTTTTTTTAGGTATCCATCTTGTTCATTTAGTTATACTCTTTATAGACGTAAAAAAGTTGATAGTTGTCGCTGAAAATATCAAGTAATACGCTACGATTTTTTTTCTGGATATAGCTTTTTTACTATTTTATTTTGTTAGGTTTTAAATATTTTTTGAAAATATTTTGATGTATCTATTTATTTTGATCTATGAACGGTACTTCATATTAATTTTTTTCATGCTAGTATTCCATATAAAATAAGGCTAACTGCGCGACGAAAAAAAAGACGTTTTACTGTATTCTTCTGATGCACAGCGCCTTAACTTCTTGTACTTCCGACACTGTTGCCCATCGGAAGCATTTTTTAGCTGAGAAGGGATACGAATTTTGTTATAATTAATATTTTATTTTATGACATGACAATATAAGCTCAAGTCTACACATTTAGTTCTAAGTATGTCGAAGATTGTAAGTTGATGTCATTTGGAGAAAATGCGCTGTGCAGTTTGTTGCCGCTTCTTCTGCACTCCGCCTTGGAAGCGGCGTAAACTTAGCTCTAATTAAGTTATTGACGTCAACAATAATAATGTCGTAAATAATAATGTGTTATTTAAGTTAACGTTCACCAAATGATATTTAAAATATCTTACGATGAATAAAATAATTGGCTATTGACTATTATTATTTTATAACAAGTTTTGACTCACTTATTTAGTAAAAACAAAAAGTTCCGTGAATTCAACTCCTTCAATTGTTTGCCGCCGTCGAATTTAACATTTAACATTACACGCCGAAAAAAGACAAAATATCAAACATAGTAAAAACAATCCAAATAAAAAATAAAATACTACCCAATATTGCAAAGTTGGAATCAAAGCATTATGGGTGTATTTATGACGCCATCCGGACCTTCGGATGTTGACCCGCGGGATTATTATTTCACTGTCAAATCTCCTGTCAAATAAGTAAGACGTATATATTATGCTCTCATCAACAATAATAAATAAAAGGAAAATAAGTGATTTAACAACAAAATAGAACAAGAAAAACTAACCTCCACATCCTGATCCAAGGTATGGAAACACATTTATTTGTTTAAACACTGCATAAATACTAAAATCTCGATGAAATGAAATTGCAGAATGCACTTAACTGAACTTTTTTGAAAATATCGACGTACATATTATGATTTATTGACCAATTAGAGATTACTTACATCGTAACCGGCTTAACAAGTCGAAAATCTGACATTTCAAATATTTGACACTGACATTTTGATGATTTGACAACTAGAAGCATAGACAGCTAAAAAAAAAAATAGGCAAAAGAAATCAGGTTAAACAGCCATAACCAAACCTAAATAGCTAGGAGGCACCACTAGGAGTCTGACCTCGTACAACGATTTGACGTCAGGGACACAGAATATTAACTTTATATATTATAATATGGACTGCAGTACGTGTAAGAAAAAATGCAAAAAAAATGATTTTATTGAATGCTCCACTTGTAACCAAATATTATGCATTAATGGTTGCTCCCATGTCACCTGGAAAAGATATGATCTTATGGCCGCGGAGAAGAGACTGACCTGGAGGTGCAATAAATGTATAAAAAAGTCTAGTACACCGCTTGCCGCAAGCGCAGCAAAACCAACGACAAAAAAAGGAAAAATCGTAATATCGACGCCCGGGCCCTCACATTCCATAAATCAGCATGTAACTGGTGAACAAGAGAAAGAAAACTCTACAGACCCCAACTTAAGTACCTTTAAACATGACAGTGTGGACGATATACTGCAACTGTCTATAATTCCCAACAATGACAACGTAACTACACGCAAAAAAGAATATGTTGTAAATATTCCCGTCAAAAATTCCTTCGACACTTTATCGAGCGGTGAATCGTCAGAAACTGAAGACGAAGATGAGCACAGTGACGCAAAGGAGACCACGCAAGGCTTTTCACGAAGTAAGAGCTGCTTAGACTTGAATAGCATCACGCTCAGAAACGAGCTGGACAAGCTCAAAGAAGAAGTGACCATTTTAAGAGTGCAACTTGAATCAGCAGAGAGCGAAATTGAGTCCATGCTATCAGAAAATTGTAATCTCAAACTAGAAATCAACAGATATGTAAAGAAGGTGGAGGAACTTACGAAACTGTGTCTCAATTCAAATACAACCAGTAGAAAGAAAAATAGAAAATACCGGAAACACAAAAACCATACAATGCCTAACATAGATGTGAAGAATAAACTGCCAGAGTTGGTTGCGGACCAAACTTTGGAGACAAAGATAAATCCTTCTCCAAAAATCCACGAAAATGTAAATAGAACCTCGGAACAGCCAGCGAGTCTACTAAGAACAAAAAATAAATCCCGTGTGAACATTTATAGCAATATCAAACGAAGGGATTTACTAAACTCGGCGGAATCATACTTAGGTCACCATCAAATCTGCCATTACATGTACTCTGGTGGAGATATACACCAATTGCTAGCTGGTATAGAGTCAAAAGTGCAAGATTTTACTTTGAATGATTTCTGTGTGGTATTCATCGGTGAAGATGACTTTACAGTGTCGAAAAATCTTCCCTGTATGATTGATTTCATTCGTCAAAAACTATTGTTGGTGCAACATACAAATGTTATCATTATATTACCTACCTTTAAAATAGCAAATTGTAGCAAAGGTGTAAATTTGTATAATAGTCGAATAGAAAGCTTTAACAATTTATTATATTTAGATAACATTCGACATGAATATGCTTACATTATCGATAGCAATAAGAATTTAGACTATTCCCCTGAGATGTTTAATTCGGATACTGGACGTCCTAACAATAAGGCGCTGAGAACTATTTTTACTGATTTGGCTAACCTCATTTCACTTTTTAGGGAGCATACAAGTGATAAGCTTTCAGACAAATTTTTTCGTGACTAGGAATGACACGCGACCTAGTAATTTGACTAAAATATCTGCAATTAAAGAAGTAAAAGTAAAAATTTTTCATCAAAATGTGTGCGGAATAACATCTAAGAAAGACGACTTTGAGATATATATAAAAACATTCAGTGACAAAAAACCACATTACCTATGTATAAGTGAACATTTCCTTACAAAACTTAATGTATCTTTATTTGAATTAAGTAATTATAACCTTAGTGCATATAACGTAAGAATAAGCAAAAAGAGAGGTGGTACCTTAATATTAGGACTAAACGACCGTCTTACGGAAGAATTAGAAATATGTAAAAATTTATACAAACGTGATTGTTTTGAAATCTGTGGTATAAGGGATGTAGAAACGAACCTATATATATTATGTTGCTATAGGACGCCTCAAAGCATAACTCTAGAGCCCTTTTTAAAAATCTTTGAAATATTACTGGATTTTTTATTTAATAAAAATAGTGTTATTTGCGGGGACTTTAATATAGACGTGTTGAAAAACAACGATGATCGCAATAACTTCAATAACTTACTGACAAGCTATAACTTTCGATGCTTATACAATTGTGTTACCTTTAAGCGTGGAAATAAGCAGTCTGGTTTAGATAACATTATAACTAACGTGAGCACCGATGACATTTTAAATTGTTCTTTAGATGATAATGGCCTATCAGATGGTCATACCGCTCTCCTGTGTGAATTGACAACTCCTTTGATCAGAAGTAAGCAAAAAGACAAAAACGAATTTGTTTGGGTTTACCGAAGAAATTTCAGTGAAAAAAAATCATGCGATTTTCCGACAAAAACTTATAGATATGGGACAGAATATCGAAAACCCAAAAAGCTTTATTAGCTATTTTAATGAAGCCTTTGAGGAGTCATATGTTTTAAATAGACAAAAGATTAACCTCAATAAAAGAGATACTATACGTTGGAATTAACAAAGGGATTACGAGTGTCAATTCGCATGAAAAGATTTTTAAGTACGGCTGATAGTCAGATAAATAATCAATCCATCACAATATATCGCGCAAAATATTTAAGCCTATATCGAAAACTAATAAAACATGCAAAAAAACTTTCAGTCCAGAGTGAAATCGAAAAATCAAAATACTCATCTAAGGCCATTTGGAAAGTTGTGAACAAGCATAGGAACAAAAGCAAAAATAATAATGTTAAGTTTTCACTCAAAGTAAATAGCAAAATAATAGAAGATCCAAATGAAGTTGTGGAAGTTTTCTCCAAACAATTTGATAGTAATAGTACCATTAATAGTAACAACTCCAGTGAAGCCATAACAGTACTAAAAAAATACACTCCAAAAGTGGATAGAGAGCTACGCTGGAAGAAAGTAACACCGTCTGAAATTAGAAAACTTGTGAAGGAGATGACACCTAAGGATTCATGTGGATATGATGAGATACCTATCACCATCATTAAACAACATATTGACATTCTTGAAGTGCCCCTGAGCAATATTTTTAACGACTGTTTTACGAAAAACATCTTTCCTGATGAACTTAAGATTGCCAAAATAATACCCATATTCAAAAAAGGGAACAAAAATAACGCTAGTGACTTTAGACCCATTTCTCTACTGCCAGTTCTCTCTAAGATTTTCGAAAAACTAATAAAAAATAGGCTGATAGACCATTTCACGGGAAACAACATACTTGATAAGAGGCAATATGGTTATCAAAAGGGAATTGGCACTGTCGAAGCAATAGATGCTCTCATAGACGAAGTCGTTTCGAATTTAAACAGAAGGAAAAAAGCTGCTGGTGTCTTTCTGGATTTAAGTGCTGCCTTTGACAACATTAATCATGATATCTTGCTAAGTAAATTTGATCATTATGGTGTAAGAAACGAACAATTGGGTCTTATAAGCAGCTATTTAAGTAAAAGGAAACAATATGTCGAGTTGAAAAGTATCAGTGGCAATGAAGAGACTACATATAAGTCGACAATGGTGAATTTAAAGAAAGGTGTACCACAGGGCTCAATATTAGGGCCACTATTCTTTGTGATTTTTATAAATGACCTCCTTAATTATATGACTGCGGAAGCACAAAATATAAAACTGGTTCTTTTTGCTGATGACACTAACGCGATCATTACTGCAGATAATCTGACAGAACTAAATATTAATATAAATAAGGCTCTCGCTGCATTCTCAGCTTGGTTTCGTAAAAACGATTTGAATATTAATTCAAATAAAACGAATGTAATGTTATTCCGATCCACATCTAGAAACAAGGACGCTATAGAGGCCACATTGGACAATCAAAGCATTGTAGCCGTGAAAAATGTGAAGTTTCTGGGAGTAGTCATTGATTCCTTACTGAACTGGAAGAAAGAGCTTGAGAATGTTGCAAATAATATTGGTTCATCGTGTCATGTATTAAGAAGTTTCAGAGATGAAGCGACGATCGAACAATTAAAAATGACCTATAATTCTCTAATAGATTCAAGACTACGTTATAGTGTTAAACTTTGGGGCAATAGTTACAAATATAATATGCATAAAGCTTTCAGAGCGCAGAAGAGGGCAATAAGGGTAATTTTTCGGCTTTCGCAAACAGAGTCTTGTCGAGACTATTTTATCAGACTGGGCGTTCTAACGGTCCCATGTCTCTATATACTGGTGTTACTTTGTGATATAATTAAGCATCCTGACAAAGTGGAAACGCCCCAGGAGAGAGAACTGAGACTAACAACCAGAAGGTATGATATTCCGCATAAAAGTAACACAGACGTGCCTAAATTAGAAGTTTTCAAGCATAGTGTTCGCTACCAGGCAATACGTCTTTATAACAAGCTCCCATTAGAATTAAAGACCATCAGCAGGTTATCTACCTTTAAAATAACACTTAAACGTTTCCTGTTAAAAAAAATGTTATTACTCTGTTGACGAATATATCGTGGATAAGGACCGCAGGTTATAAATTACTAATTTTGACAAATATTGTGACATTACTTTATATAGAATAATTTGTGATTATCGTATTTATATATCATTAATTTTATTGAACTTTGACTTGCGATTGATTCTTTTGTTATAATTCTATTTTATTTTATTTTAATTTATTTTTTGTTTGTATATATATTTGAATGTACCTAATTAAGTGAATGTATATTATTGAAAAATGTTCAACGCAATAAGTGTTTTGCTATGAATGAATAAATAAAAAAAAAAAAAAAAATATAGGATCTTGTATTTCATTTCATAAAGGGATTTGGTGATTTTTTCTCTTTTTTCTACGAATTCTTTTAATTGAAGAGAAATAAGCGATTAAGCGTTTTATTAAGCTTTTTCTTCTTTTTGATTTTATTTCATACTTATTTCATTATAAATCTTTTATTTATAGTAAAACCGACTTCCATCAAACTACTGAACCAATTTTGACGAAAAGTAAAAGGGAATTTGATAGCATACCCTTTCAAATAGAAAAAATATTTTTTTTAAATCGCTTTATAAATGACGAAATCCTGAGGAGGTAACAATAATTAAAAAAGCAACCTAATTGATAAACTACGTCTTTTTTTGAAGTAGGTTAATAATATACTACCCAATATTGCAAAATTGGAATCAAAGCAATATGGGTGTATCTATGACGCCATACGGACCTTCAACTGTTGACCCGTAGGATTATAGGATCTTGTTACTAGGTAGTGATTAGGATTAGCTCCGTGGCGCAGCGGTCAACACGCCTACCTGCGACACGGAGTGACCGGGTTCGATCCCCGGCCAGGTCAAGATGGAAAATGATCTTTTTCAGATTGGCCTGGGTCTTGGATGTTTATCTATATATGTATTTGTTATAAAATATAGTATCGTTAAGTTAGTATCCCATAACACAAGTCTTGAACTTACTTTGGGGCTAGCTCAATCTGTGTGATTTGTCCGTATATATTTATTTTGTATTTCATTTCATAAAGGGATTTGGTGAATTTTGCTCTCTTTTCTACGAACTTATAAGTGAAGAGAAATAAGCACCCAAGCGTATTATTAAGCCTTTTCCTCCTTTTGATTTTATATCATACTTATTTATTTAAAGACTAGCTTTTGTCTGCGGCTCCACCCGCGTTCATGTCGATTCCTCGGGAAAAATAGAATTTCCCGGAATGAAACGTATATGTCCTCTCTGGGCCTCAAACTACCTCAATACCAAATTTCATCCAAATTGGTTCAATTGTTGAAGCGTGAAAAGGTGACAAACCGACAGACAAAGTTACTTATGCATTTATAATATTAGTATAGTAAAAGTATAGTTTTTTTTTATTAATTTGTGAAGTAGGCATTTTATAGTATGTATGGATATAAATATTTACATGAGTATGACATGTGGATAAGCCGTGTGGTTTCCGGCAGAGTAGAATAGGACCACTCCAAGTCCTCCCATTAAGGTCGTAAGAGCCGACTTAGGAAATACAAGCTAAACAAACTCGTATAAACATCAATGAGACTTCTTCAATCCGTCTGGCCAGTGAGGAGAGTGTAGGCCAAATCCTATGTCTGCTCTGGCCAATCATAGCTCCGGTAGTATAGAGAGAGTCATGCTTCTGCAGTGGAGACTAAAAAGACCTAATGATGATGATGACATACAAAAATCTTGTCAGTTAGTTCACCCATTCACTTACTTATGCGTTTAAGCGAAAGCGTTTGAGCGAGAGAAAAAACACGTAACGACATATATTTTGTGCACATCGGCGAAATCTTAAAGAATTAAGAAAAAAAAAATACTAGTTGTGTAGCCAAAATGTACAGGAAACGCAAGGAAAGTCGGAAAAGTAGCCCTGGGTCATAGGCCGTATAGACGGAACATTGTCCCTGAAGTAACTTATCATAGCGAGCGAGGTGAGCCTACCTACACCGCAATGTTGACACAATTTTTTTTTTAATCTATTGTTGACACCCAACGAAAATTTCTTTTTTAAATCTATGGTTGACACCATAGCGTTCATTAGATATGTTGACACCACCACGTGACCTTGACTCGGCCAATCGCAAACTAGCTTCGACTATGAGTGTGTAAGTTTTTCGTTGTTATTTGATTTAAGTTTGTTTGCGTAAATGGGATCGATATTGAATCCTTAGTTGTATGAGAGATACGCTTTCAGTTTTTTCTCTAGTTCAATGAGACGAATTTTTTTTTTTTTAATCTATGAGTTCAATGCACATAATTTTTTTTTTAATCTATGCACATTGCGAACAAGATAGTCTCCATGACAGCAGCGAATTGACAGCCCATTGCCGCGTCGTTCCATTCCGCGCGTTCACTATGACCGCAAAATATCAAAATCAAAGTATCGAATCTAAGCCGAACAATTGCGAGTATATTTGAGTAGGGTTTGTACTTTCTACTTACTATAACTTTGAAAGTTACTCTGAGGGTTACTTTCCGGACCTCAAGAATAACTTTTGAGTCTAAATCCCTATTCAGGCTCAAGTTTTGCCTATAAATAGTAAAGCTTAGAAAGTTTGTCACTACGACTTTCCGACACCCTCGCACCGAAATCAAGTGCGTAGTGTACGTTACTTCCAATTATTGGTGACCGCTGGGCAGTCCTGGGTGACTTGCACCTAGGAGCCCGATGGTCCAGTGGGTCTGCGGTTAAGTATGTTAAGTAACACTGGGCGCAGTCCTCACTGGGATGGGTGATCACAAGGTACATAAAAATATCTTAAGTTCCTCCGTGCTTCGAAAGGCATGTTAAGCCGTTGGTCCAGGCTGTCATCATTAATGGTTATCGTTACACTATGAGACAGCTTGAAAAATCTGAGACCAGTGTTGGCCACTTAAATATACAAATCCTAATCCTAACTAATAATATAAATGCGAAAGTGAGTTTGTTTGTTTGTTTGTTTGTTTGTTTGTTACGCTTTCACGCCGTAACTACTGAACCGATCATCGTGAAATTTTGCATACAAGTTCTCTGGAGTACAGAGAAGGACATAGGCTACCTTTTATCCCGGGAAAAAGTACTATTCCCGAGGGATCGACATAAACGCGGGCGGAGCCGCGGGCGAAAGCTAGTAATTGAATATTTTATTATAACATATAAAATATTCAATTATATTTGCTTTGTATTTTTTTTTGACATCTCCGTGGCGCAGTGGTTAACACGCCAGCCTGCGACACGAGGTTGCCCGGGTTCGATCCCCGGTCAGGTCAAGATGGAAAATGGTCTTTTTCAGATTGGCCTGGGTTTTGGATGTTTATCTATAGATGTATTTGTTATAAAATATAGTATCGTTGAGTTAGTATCCCATAACACAAGTCTCGAACTTACTTTGGGGCTAGCTCAATCTGTGTGATTTGTCCGTATCATCATCATCATCATCATCATCAGGTCCTTTTTAGTCTCCACTACAGTGCACGACCCTCTCTGTACTACTAGGGCCATACTTGGCCTGAGCAGCTCGAGGACTTGGCCTACACTCTTCACGCTGGCCAGACTGGTTGGAGAGGTTTCACAGATGTTTATAAGCTTTGTTTAGCTTTTCCTAAGTCGCCTTCTACAACATCCACGGGAAGACTTGGAGTGGTCCTATTCTACTCTGCCGGATACCACACGGCTATATATATTTATTTATTTATTTGTATTATGTATAATTTTACTATTTTATTGATTTTACCTACTATGTCCTTTTTCTCCTTCGTCAAGTTTCTTACTTAAATCTTGCACCCCTTCTATAATATAAGCATTAAGTTATTACCTTTTGTACATGTACTATCGAGATCAAAAGTGCATGGACACGTTTGAACTTTATGCCAACGCGATAAGGTTCAAACATGACCATGCACTTATGACCTCGATGGTACAAAAACAAATACACGAAAAACAAACAAAAGCAACCTTGGGTGCGGTCTACACTGGGATGGGTGGCAAGTGCCATAAAAATATCTCGAGCTCCTACTGTGACTTAGCGATTAGCCTCAGAAATACTAACTCAAGATTTACTTCTAAGCATAAATTCCTATTTATACTTGCTGAGGCTCAAGTTCCGCCTATAAATTATGGAGGCGACGAAGTTTGGCAGTTCGATAGTTAAAGTGGTTGGACTTCTGCTATACCAGATTTAGTATACTTGACCCATTTAATTTATCATCATAATAGTTTCAGCCGTAAGAAGTCCACTGCTGGACAAAGGCCTCTTCAAAAGATTATTTTTTTCATAGGAGGATAGCCTCCGTGGTTAAGGCGTTTGGCTGTTGACCCGGGGGTCGTGGGTTCGATTCCCACCGGAAGCATACTTAGTTTAGTTATTTCCAGTTTGGTTAGGACATTGCAGGCTTGGATCACCTGATTGTCTGATAATAAAGATGATTCTGTGCTTCGGAAGGCACGTTAAGACGGTGGTCCCGGCTGCCATCTGGTAGTCGTTAAAGGAACCACGTCGGAGGCCGAGAGGCGGTTCCGAAGAACTCTGACACCAGGGTGTGAATGGTCGATTGACCGTGACACCTACTCGAAATGATGATGATGGGAGGATATTGTCATACTTACCACGCTTGGCAGGCGGGCGAGCGCAGTTTCTTTGGCTTCCTGTCTTTCTAATACTGCTACCCATCAGTAGCATCATCAAGCTAGAAAGGTTAGGAATTTGTTGGATTTGGGACATGAATTAATTTATTGGGAAAAGTAAAAAAATGAAATTTTTTATTCAAAATTATACATGTATCTCTTTTTAAACGTCATATTTTTATTTCTTATTCTTTGAGTTTCGGAACGACCACTGGGACACTACTCAGTTGTACCTATGAATGAGGGAAAAGCAAGTAGCAGCGCTCGTAGCCTATGCTATATCTGCAACTACCGGATAAGCATTAGGAAGCTTTGATTATTTGCTGTCTTCGGATTCGGTCGTATTCGTTGGATATGGATACACATGTATCCTTTACTGTGAAAGAAAATATCGCTGGTCAATATTATTTACCAGTGTGTGAAATAAAGAATTAGCCACGTGGTTTCTGGCAGAGGACCACTCCTAGTCTTCCCATGGATGCCGTAAGAGGCGACTTAGGAAATACAAGCTAAACAAAGCTTATAAACATCAATGAGACCTATCCAACCCATCTGGCCAGCGAGGAGAGTGTAGGCCAAATCCACATTCCCATACAAATTGACCGGGCGGCCGAAATTTTTTGTATGGAATTGCCCATTTTTTTTTTAGTACCCAGCATTGGTCTCAAAGGAAAAGTTGTTCATATCGATGGGCTGAATCACCCCTTTAAGGGTCCAGAACGATCAAAATTTCACCGTGTATATTGTATAGCTAAGGGAATAAGGGACTGCTCAATAAAACATATAAATTACCTCGAGAAATACTTACCTAATCTCAAGATTAACTTGGAGCCAAGAAAGTTTGGTATTTCGATAGTTCAAGTATTGGACTTGTAATGCGAGAGAAGGTACACTTAACCCTTCCATTTACTTAAAAGCTTTTAATGTAATATCGGAAATTACTGTGAACATACGCTTTAAAAAAAAACAGATCTTTTGTTTAGATGGTTTAACCGTGTGAGTGCTAGCGCGGTTTATTGAAACTGTGGACAAAACAGCTTCGAAACTCGATTAGTGCGCTGTTTTTCCGGTGCCCTTTTTCGAGCGCGAATCGTATCTTCTATTATATTTGATCGAAAGGGTCCATATGTTTTTGGTTTTCATGAATTGGTCATTTTTCTGACTAGACAATTCTCGAAAAAAGTTATTTCTCATTAGTTTGGATTAAGTAACCGTTCAGTTTATCCATTGATATTATAATACCACCACGTTAAGCCGATGGTCCCGGCTGCCATCTGGTAGTCGTTAAAGGAACCACGTCAGAGGCCGAGAGGCGGTTCCGAAGAACTCTGACACCAGGGTGTGCCTGGTCGATTGACCGTGACACCTACTCGAAATGATGATGATGATAATACCACCGGAATATATATCTCTACCAGCGGAACGCGCTCAGGTAACGGCTCTAGCAAGTTTAATTTTAATAGTCATCGTTGTAGAGTCTTGGTAGAGCCACGCTACCGGCAAAATAAATTGCTAGTAACCTGCATAAATGAGCCGGCTTGTCCGGGGAAGTACCACACTCTCACAGAAAATCGACGTCTGAGTAGAAGCTTTACCGCTTCTATGCTTCGTTCGATGAGTGAGAGGAGGCCCTTCTTTCCCCCTCCCCTTTCCATTTCCTTCCCCCAACTCCTTGAAAGGCCAACAATGCTATTTATTGTTTGTTTAAATATGAATAGCATGTAGCGCCCTCTGTGTATAGTTGCAGTGCAACTCCAGTTTGGTGGTTTTAGCCCCGTGGCGCAGTAGTCAACACGCAAGCCTGCGACACGAGAGTGCCCGGGATCGATCCCCGGGCAGGCCAAGATGAAAAAAGATCTTTTTCAGATTGGCCTGAGACTTGGATGTTTATCTATATGTGTATATGTTATAAAATATGGTATCGTTGAGTTAGTATCCCCTAATACAAGTCTCGAACTTACTTTGGGGCTAGCTCAATCTGTGTGATTTGTCCATATATATTTATTTATTTAGTTTTTATGAAATATTGTGGAAACGTAAAAGATCACCACAATAAATTATCTTGGTTATTACTCTGAGAAATAACTTACTTACTCCAAAATCATCTTCCGAGTATCAATTCCTATTTAGGCTTAAGTTCTGCATATAAATAAAGGAGCCAAGATGAAAGTTTGAAAGTTCAATAGTTCAAATGTTAAACTTTGGATATTATCGGCCATTTCGGAGCGCATGGCTATCGCTACGTATATCTATAATCAAAACTATCTTAAGGCGCTGTGCATTAGAAGAATACCGTAAAACGTCTATTTATCGTCGCGCTGTTAGCCTTATTTTTCAGGGAATGCTAGCATGAAAAAATATGAAGTACAGTTCAAAGATCAAAATATAGACTACATCAAAATATTTCAAAAAATATTTAAAGCCTAGCAAAATAAAATAGCAAATAAGTTATATCCAGAAAAAGTTTCGTGGCGATTTACTTGATATTTTCTGCGACAACTACCAACTTTTTTATGTCTATAAAAAGTATAACTAAATGAGCAAGATACCTTAAAAGAAATACAATATTTGGTTATAATTATTGAATTAATTAAAAGTGAAAATATACACGGAAGTTTTGAAGTCTCATTTCAAACCCGTGTCTGCCATAGACACGGGTTTGAAATGAGACTGGTGAGTGAGTTAAAGTGCGAGCTTATTATATATTCTCATCAAAAGATTGAGCTTTCTCAAAGCTTTACTACTAAACCGATCATCATAAAATTTTGCTTACATGTCATCTGGGGTACGGAGAGGGATGAAAAAACTACTGTTCCCGATGGATCGACATTGACGCTGCTAAAGTTACACTTATGTATATCTCTGTTTAGGCATATGTTCCCTATGCCTGAATTGAGATATACATAAGTGTAACTAAAACTAAATAAACCTTACTTTTTAATTATTTTTTTATTTATTTTATCAATATATATACAATTTAAATATAAAATACTTAAACTAATGCTACAACTAAACATAAATAAAAATTAATATATATTTACAAATAAAAAAGGCCCGGTATATCGTTGCCTCGCGGTAGCGTGCCCAGAAGGCTGGCAGCATTGCCACGTTGGATGGCAATGCTGATCTTTTGGCCAAGGTATAGACCAGCCTTCTGGTCACGGGTCACCTCGATCAATTTATGGGCAATGGTGCCGAACAGCTTATGGGCTGATGGCCCCCACCGTCCCAAAGTTTCGATCCTTACTTACTTAATTAAAAATGATAAAAAAAGACCCGCAGTTCGTTGTCACTCGGAAGGGTACCTAGAAGGCTGACAGCACTGCCACGTGAAATGGCAATGCTTATTCTTTGTCCTAGAAATTGCCAGCCCTCTGGTCACCCGACACCTCAACCAGCTTTCGGCTTAATGACTTAAATAGTTTATGAGTGTAACTTGTAAAACAAGTATAATTGTTCTTGTTTTTGTTGGTGAAACTATAATAAAAAGAGTTTAGCTGAGGATCCAACGAAATAGGAATACTAATCTAGCCTATTTCAGTCTACTGAGCCGTCAGCAATCTTCGTAGTTGTTCAGACAATTTTCCTTTGTGGAAACTTTTGGGTTCGAGTTAACTGCTCTACCACAGACAGAAGAGGGAAATACTAATATATAGTAAGAAAATACGCCAAGTGCGAGCCGAACTAGCTGGGAGAAGGTTCCGTAAGATGAATGTAATTTCCTTTAATTATACAAAGTATGACTTGAATGTTTGGGATTCAAATATAACATCATCATCATCATCATCAGGTCTTTTTTAGTCTCCACTACAGGAGCACGACCCTCTCTGTACTACTAGAGCCATACTTGGCCAGAGCAGTCAGAAGACTTGGTCTACACTGTCCACGCTGGTCAGACGGGTTGAAGAGGTCTCACAGATGTTTATAAGCTTTGTTTAGCTTGTATTTCCTAAGTCGCCTTCTACGACATCCACGGGAAGACTTGGAGTGGTCCTATTCTACTCTGCCAGATACCACACGGCTAAAAATATAATATCCAAAGTATAAACTTTCGCCTTTATAATATTGACTGGACGATTAATTTCTGAGCCTTACTTATTTAATACTAGCTTTCGCCCGCGGCTCCGCTCGCGTCAATGTCGATCCCTCGGAAATAATGCTTTTTCCCGAGATTAAATCGTAGCCTATGTCTTTCTCCGTACTCCAGAGAAATTGTTTGCAAAATTTCATGATGATCAGTTCAGTAGTTATGGCGTGAAAGCGTAACAAACAAATAAACTCACTTTCGCATTTATAATATTAAGTAAGGCTATGGATATTTGGAATACTAGTCTAGAATTAATAGAAAGTAGGGTACATCACGTCGTTTTCCCTTGAGGGGTAGACAAAACCTAGGTCTATAAGACCTTATGGCTACACTAGCTGTTGCCCGCGGCTCCGCCCGCGTTAATGTCGTTCCCTTGGGAACATTTTAAATAATAAAAATTCCTTACAAACCCCTCTCCCTCTGCTTTTTTCCCTTAAGGGGCTGCTTTTTTCCCTTAATACATTTCGCCTGCATAGATCTTTAGCCTTTAAGGAGGGGATTTTGAACATATATACTTATTTTTATACTTCTATGTCCAGAAATGAGAAAATTTCCATACAACGCACACCTACAGCGATAAGCGACAAATCATAAATCACAGTACCACGGGGTTAGAATAATACTTGGTAATGGCGGCGGTATACGGGGGTCACTACGCGCGGTCGCGATGGAGTAAACTCTCGACGATAGCCCGGGTGACACGCGGGGGTTGAGCGACCAACGGTGCTTGGACGAACAACGGACGGAAGGGATGCGATATCCCACGGAGCGCGGAGGGCGACTACGGATGCCCTAGGCGCGGGGGGGGGGCACGCGCGGGGGACACGGTCACGGTACCATACGCAATACCGAGACGTGTCAGCTCGTCAGGATGCCTACGGATAAAGAGACGGGGGGTTGTCTGAGCAACCCTACGGTGAGAAGAAAACACCCGTTCGACCAGGATAGACCCCGGCCGACGAGGGTTCCTACGGATCCCTATCGGGGGATGGAAAGTCACAATCCACCAGGAAAGACCCCGGCCGACTTGAACTCCACCTGCGGAGAGGGAGAATCACTGATCTACCAGGAAATACGCCCCGGCCGACGGTGATTCCCTCGGGAACCTACGGGGGGTAGAAAATTACTATCCACCAGGAAATACGCCCCGGCCGACTGTAACCCTACCCGGACGGACAACCAATATCTACCAGGATAGACCCCGGCCGACGGTGGTTGGGAATCTGCGATCTTCCAGGAAATCCGCCCCGGCCGACGCAAATAGGGAAGCTATTAATCCACCAGGAAATTCGCCCCGGCCGACTATAACCACCCAGTCACTATCTTCCAGGGAATTCGCCCCGGCCGACCGTGGTGAACACTCGAGCTCTGCGAGACGAGTGCTGCCGGTTGCGCGTTCTCTCTGCGCTTATATAGGGCCGGAATGCGTAAGTGTGCGTCGCTTATCGCTGCCGATGTGATCTACAATTCATGCTGAATTTCATTCGAATAACTTCAAAAACGACAAAGTTTCATACTAACTTTGCAACCCGTATTACCCCCTTAGGAGATGAATTTCCAAAAATCCTTTCTTAGTGCTCCCCTACGTTATAAAAGGAACCCCTGTGCAAAATTTCAAGTTCCTTACCTTATAGTTTAGGCCCTGCGTTGATATGTCAGTCAGTCAGTCAGCTTCTCCTTTTTTTTAGTATGGATTACTATGGATAGTATGGATAGGTTTAATGCTGTCGTATAATGATGATGAATTGACTTTGGATTTTAATTTTCTTATGTCACTTATTATTTTATTTTATGTTTGCAGGCAAACTCATGCCTTGAGTTCATTCAAATGACGATAACTTTTTTTTAATGAACCGATTTTGATTAAACAAACTTTAAATGTTTTGCTGAGTTAAAACAAAGCAATTGGTGGTTTGAAGTAAATCGGTTCATTATTTTCGGAGATAATCGTGATCATACATACAGACAGACAGACAAGGAATTCGAATATTTTTTTTTGCTTTCTATTATTCTTTTTTAGTGTCCCTCTATCCATTTCAGTCAAAAATTCTAAATGTACAGACAAAATATTTTTACTGTTTTATTATAGACATACAAACAGACAGACAGACAGACAGACAGACAGACAGACAGACAGACAGACAGACAGACAGACAGACAGACAGATAGAGACAGACAAGAAATTCAAAAATATTTTTTTTGCTTTCTATTATTCTTTTTAAGTTTCCCTCTATCCATTTCAGTCAAAAATTCTAAATGTACAGACAAAATATTTTTACTGTTTTATTATATGTATAGATTTAGCGTGTTGGAGGGCGTGTAGATGGAAAACGGAATCAAATAGTGGATTGCTAGCCGCATCGCGTATTGAGATGATTCCGCAGATATTACCAAACGGAAAGGGTGTTTATGTTCGTTATAAAAAGCCAGCTCTTTTTACTCTGTCTTATGTAGTTTTCGCCAGTATATTTATAAGTTAGTCAATTATAACTCTTTAATTTATAATCTCTACTTAGCTCTGATAGTTTTCCTTTAAACTTCATTATATATACTGCTGCATTGGTTTAATATAACATTTTTCAAAATTTTATTTTACCCTTTTTAGGCATGATTTTTATACATGTCCATACGGACATGTATACGGACGGACAGACGGACAGACATGGCGAAACTATAAGGGTTTCTTGTTCACTACGGAACCCTGCAAAGGAGTTGGTTCTCAATTTGGATGAACAGGGAATACTTTTTTCTTCCAACTACGCTGATATTCTATCATAACTGCACTACATATCCAGCACAAAGCGGAACTTTGCTGCTCTAGAGCACAAAAAAATAGTTTAGTTAGTTAGTTTTAGTTTTATTTTTTAACCGCGGGACCATAGGTGTCAAATATCACAAAAAAGGTTGGCCAACTTGACGGCCGGAGTTATACAGTTAGCGTGTGAAGTGACGTGTGTATAACTTGGCCTAAGAAAATACTGGCCATAAAGAAAAAAAAGGCGGGAATATAAACAACAAATTTTTACTGATTGTATTTTCTCTTCAGTTGTTTCCACATACTTTTCTTGTGGTAGTTGAAATAAAAGCAGATTATGCACCTTGCATTAAGTTATTTATATTGCACTCGTGCTTTTTAGAGCCCTCGCTGGCGCTCGGGCTCCAAATAAGCACTCGATGCAATAATAAATTACTTTCTGCTCAGTGCAACAATCTACTATTGTTGAGAGAAACAGAAAAATAACACAGTCTATCGCTTCGCTTTCCACCAAAACACAGGTGTAATCAAGACAGATGTAACTTACTCCAGCCATGGCAGGAAACTTCAAATTCACTAGCAGGAAGTTTAAAATAACTTGAAAAATTTTGCCGGTGTAGCCAGGGAATTTTGTTAGGTTACAACTTGCCGAAGAAAATTGTTTCACTTCAATTTTGTTTTGTGCAAATGTTATTTAAGTAAGACAGGACGTTGTCCACAGCAAAATTATTATTCTCTTTTACCAAGCTTTTATTTAGTTTCACCTGTCCCGATGTTTGTCTGTAATTAAATTTGCTAGTCAAATTCGACCCACTTCCCGGTTACCGATAAAGCTGAAATGTTGAATGCATGTGTAAATCAGATATAGGAATCGTTCATCATTTCGAGTAGGTGTCACGGTCAATCGACCATGCACACCCTAGTGTCAGAGTTCTTCGGAACCGCCTCTCGGCCTCTGACGTGGTTCCTTTAACGACTACCAGATGGCAGCCGGGATTACCAGCTTAACGTGCCTTCCGAAGCACGGAATCATCTTTAATATCAGACAATCAGGTGATTCAAGCCAATGTCCTAATGTCCTAACCAAACTGGAAACAACTAAACAAAGTATGCTTCCGGTGGGAATCGAGCCCACGACCCCCGGGTCTATAGGCAAACGCCTTAACCACTGGACCATGGAATCGTTGCGCTGCTGGTTTGATAATGGAGTCGGAAGGTGGCTATAGGAACTGTTAAACTAAAAAAGGTATAAGGCGTGTTTGAGCTCATTTGATTTGTCTTGGAAAACACTTTACAGTACGGATTCGTTTATTATAAAATCTTCTCACAAAAATGTAAGTTTTGCAAAGAACTCATTTGTTTGATTTCTTAGGCTTTGGCTAGCTCCGTGGCACAGCGGTCAACGCCTGCCAGGCCAGCCTGCGACAGGACAGTGCCCGGGTTCGATCCCCGGTCAGGTCAAGATGGAAAATGATCTCTTTCAGATTGGCCTGGGTCTTGGATGTATATCTATATATGTATTTGTTATAAAATATAGCATCGTTGAGTTAGTATCACATTAGGTCTGCCTTTACTTAAGTTCAAAACGATTGTAAAAAACCAGTTAATAAAAAAGGCTTATTACTGCATTGATGATTATAGAACTGATAAAAATGCGTGGAAATTTATATAAATTTATTTAATGTTAACAATTTAATCTATAGTATGAAAAATTGTGTTTAAGTTAACAATGTATTCAGAGCCCTTCAGGCACGTAGGGACCAAGTCTGGATTGAGTTTCTTCCGGCGTATTCTTCTCACCAGTGGTCGTTCCGAAACGCTAGTAGTATTTTAATTTTGCATATATTAAAAAATATATAAGAAATAAAAATATGACGTTCAAAAAGAGATACATGTATCCAATTTTGAATAAAAATCTTTGACTTTAACACAACTCTCGAACTTACGTCGGGGCTAGCTCAATCTGTGTGATTTGTCCATATATATTTATATATTTATTTATTAGGATAAGATATTTATTTATTATATAATAAGTAAAATATAATCAAAAAAATACAACGTTGAATTTTTTTATCCATTTCACACGCTTATGGACCGTCCACTAGTGTTCAGGTTGCTTCACAATGTTTTCTTTCACCGGAAGCAATAAAAATAACAGTTCTTAAGTCAGATTGGTCTAATAACTCAGAGATACAGCTGAGCAAGGTTTGAAAAAGTATTCGACCAATGTGTGTTGCCAGTGATGACTTACGGGTCCGAAACGTGGTCGTTTACTATGGGCCTCATAAGAAGGCTCAAGGTCGCTTAAAAACTATGGAGAGGGCTATGCTCGGTGTTTCTCTGCGAGAGCGAATCAGAAACGAGGAGATCCGTAGAAGAACAAAGGTCACCGACATAGCTCAGCGGATTAGCTCTTTGAAGTGGCAGTGGGCGGGGCACATAGCTCGAAGAACCGATGGCCGATGGGGCAGAAAGGTGCTCGAATGGCGACCACGTACCGGCAAGCGCAGCGTTGGACACCTACCGACCAGGTGGTCGGACGACCTAACCAAGGTCGCAGAAAGACGCTGGATGCAGGCCGCTTCCAACCGGTCATATTGGAAATCCTTGGGGGAGGCCTATGTCCAGCAGTGGACTTCTTGCGGCTGAGATGATGATGAAGATTTAAGCCCGGGACTTTGCGCTAAGTTACGCTATTAGGCCACTGAGCCACAACCGCTTTCTTTTGCATTTCGCTTTGAGCAGGAATCATCATCATTTTGTGTACGTGTCACGGTCAGTCGACCATGCACACAATGTTGTCAGAGTTCTTCTCTAACCCCGCGCACGCACACGATAACTAATAGTTGACACCCTCCCGGTGGTGAAAGTGTTAGTGCTTCCACCCCGAAAATCCAGTGATCGAGCGTGGAGAAGACCAGCGCGCAAGGGGACCTGGATCACGCCTTCGGCCCGAGGTAATCCTTTCGATCTCCCGCCCCATCAATTGTATATGGTTGAGAATTTCGGCGCCGTTATCAGAACAGGCGGTAGCTCAGTTGGAAGAGCGTAAGTCGTACATAGACTTAAGGTTACAGGTTCAATTCCCGCCCGCTTGAAATTTATTCACTGTATTTTATTTCATAATTAAATAAGACCATGGAAGATAATATCAAAAATACACAGGAAAATGGAAATATTTTATTTTGTTACACTGAATCGTCGAATTTATTTCACACCTTCCTTCCTGATTCAGTTGAAGTAAATAATGTACTAAAACGAAAATTGTGCTTATGTTCGTTATAAAACGCCAGCTCTTTTCGACCCACGTTAGGTTCTTTTCGCCCCACTTTCAAAAAAGGGAAAAGTTTGACCTTATTCAATGGAACCTACTGAAAATGTATAGAAAAATATTGTTGTTTTATGGTTCTTTATACCATACCTTCATACATAGTGTCACGTCTTTTTCCCTCAAGGTTGTCAGAGCCTAGGCCTATAAGACCTGATGGTCACGTTTAGCATCATCATCAGGTCTGTTTAGTCTCCTCTGCAGGAGCATGACCCTCTCTGTACTACCGGACCCATACTTGGCCAGAGCAGACAGAGGATTTAGCCTACATTCTTCTCGCTGGCCAGACGGGTTCGAGGTCTCATTGATGTTTATGAGCTTTGTTCAGCTTGTATTTCCTAAGTCGCCTCTTACAACCTCTATGAACAGACTAGGAGTGGTCCTATTCTACTCTGCCGGAAATCACACGGCTAATCGTCTAGGTATAATATTTACTTGAACTAAATATTTCCCGAATTACGTGAAATAAAAGCTTGTATTTCCTAAGTTTCTCTTACTACTTCCATGGGAAGACTAGAAGTGGTTCTGTTCTACTCTGCCAGAAACCACACGGCTAGAACCGTACGTGGCTGCCGGAAACGTACGTGGCAGGAAGTTTCTATTAAAACGTACGGTGGTTGACTGCTAGTTGTACAGGTGGTAGGGATGATATTTCAGTTAAATCTATGATGATGATATTGCTTGCCACAACTAAATATTATTGTTAGCAGTAAGAACATTATGAAACAATTTTCTTCCCAAGAGCATACACATTTTCTCAAGTCAACAACGCGTTAAACACACAAAGAGAGGTGCAATAACAAACCAGCTCTCTGTTGTTGTCAGCAAAACACTGTCTCTTTAACCCGACGTTATGTGTTTTTCGTCCCACTTTCAAACTAAACAAGAAAATTCTCTTGAGTATCTTTCATGTTTAACATAACATAAAGAACATTTTGCAAACAAAAATATAATTTAAAGTATATAATCGACTTTAGAGTTGGCTAGTTACTTATCCTTATCCTTACTAATATTATAAATGCGAAAGTGAGTTAGTTTGTTTGTTTGTTACGCTTTCACGCCGTTACTACTGGACCGATCATGATGAAATTTTGCATACAAGTTCTCTGGAGTACGGAGAAGGACATAGGCTACCTTTTATCCCGGGAAAAAGTATTCCCGAGGGATCGACATTTACGTGGGCGGAGCCGCGGGCGAAAGCTAATATTTAATAACAACTGAATTGATTTTGATGCTGTTTCCTTATTTAAAACTATACCTTTATTTCTGACGGGGTGAAAATGCCTTTGCATAGCACATTCTCTTCTGCGGGTACAGCAAATTGGTTGGCCATTAAAACACCCAGGTGTTCCTCATAATCACTATAATTCCGGCACTGCAGGAACAACAGGGAAACGTTAGGCTCCAACACTCGTCTGCAACAAAAAAATGTGATTCGACTAGTTTTTGAGATATGCGCAGAGAGCTTACAAATAGACATACACTTATGAAATTTGGTATATATTTTAGAAGCTAATATAGACTAACATAATATAAAACATATTTCTTTATAACTAATAGTGGACACCCTCCCGGTGGTGAAAGTGTTAGTGCTTCCACCCCGAAAATCCAGTGATCGAGCGTGGAGAAGACCAGCGCGCAAGGGGACCTGGATCACGCCTTCGGCCCGAGGTAATCCTTTCGATCTCCCGCCCCATCAATTGTATATGGTTGAGAATTTCGGCGCCGTTATCAGAACAGGCGGTAGCTCAGTTGGAAGAGCGTAAGTCGTACATAGACTTAAGGTTACAGGTTCAATTCCCGCCCGCTTGAAATTTATTCACTGTATTTTATTTCATAATTAAATAAGACCATGGAAGATAATATCAAAAATACACAGGAAAATGGAAATATTTTATTTTGTTACACTGAATCGTCGAATTTATTTCACACCTTCCTTCCTGATTCAGTTGAATTAAATAATGTACTAAAACGAAAATTGTGCTTATGTTCGTTATAAAACGCCAGCTCTTTTCGACCCACGTTAGGTTCTTTTCGCCCCACTTTCAAAAAAGGGAAAAGTTTGACCTTATTCAATGGAACCTACTGAAAATGTACAGAAAATATTGTTGTTTTATGGTTCTTTATACCATACCTTCATACATAGTGTCACGTCTTTTTCCCTCAAGGTTGTCAGAGCCTAGGCCTATAAGACCTGATGGTCACGTTTAGCATCATCAACAGGTCTGTTTAGTCTCCTCTGCAGGAGCATGACCCTCTCTGTACTACCGGACCCATACTTGGCCAGAGCAGACAGAGGATTTAGCCTACATTCTTCTCGCTGGCCAGACGGGTTGGAGAGGTCTCATTGATGTTTATGAGCTTTGTTCAGCTTGTATTTCCTAAGTCGCCTCTTACAACCTCTATGAACAGACTAGGAGTGGTCCTATTCTACTCTGCCGGAAATCACACGGCTAATCGTCTAGGTATAATATTTACTTGAACTAAATATTTCCCGAATTACGTGAAATAAAAGCTTGTATTTCCTAAGTTTCTCTTACTACTTCCATGGGAAGACTAGAAGTGGTTCTGTTCTACTCTGCCAGAAACCACACGGCTAGAACCGTACGTGGCTGCCGGAAACGTACGTGGCAGGAAGTTTCTATTAAAACGTACGGTGGTTGACTGCTAGTTGTACAGGTGGTAGGGATGATATTTTAGTTAAATCTATGATGATGATATTGCTTGCCACAACTAAATATTATTGTTAGCAGTAAGAACATTATGAAACAATTTTCTTCCCAAGAGCATACACATTTTCTCAAGTCAACAACGCGTTAAACACACAAAGAGAGGTGCAATAACAAACCAGCTCTCTGTTGTTGTCAGCAAAACACTGTCTCTTTAACCCGACGTTATGTGTTTTTCGTCCCACTTTCAAACTAAACAAGAAAATTCTCTTGAGTATCTTTCATGTTTAACATAACATAAAGAACATTTTGCAAACAAAAATATAATTTAAAGTATATAATCGACTTTAGAGTTGGCTAGTTACTTATCCTTATCCTTACTAATATTATAAATGCGAAAGTGAGTTAGTTTGTTTGTTTGTTACGCTTTCACGCCGTTACTACTGGACCGATCATGATGAAATTTTGCATACAAGTTCTCTGGAGTACGGAGAAGGACATAGGCTACCTTTTATCCCGGGAAAAAGTATTCCCGAGGGATCGACATTGACGTGGGCGGAGCCGCGGGCGAAAGCTAATATTTAATAACAACTGAATTGATTTTGATGCTGTTTCCTTATTTAAAACTATACCTTTATTTCTGACGGGGTGAAAATGCCTTTGCATAGCACATTCTCTTCTGCGGGTACAGCAAATTGGTTGGCCATTAAAACACCCAGGTGTTCCTCATAATCACTATAATTCCGGCACTGCAGGAACAACATGGAAACGTTAGGCTCCAACACTCGTCTGCAACAAAAAAATGTGATTCGACTAGTTTTTGAGATATGCGCAGAGAGCTTACAAATAGACATACACTTATGAAATTTGGTATATATTTTAGAAGCTAATATAGACTAACATAATATAAAACATATTTCTTTATTCTATATAATACTAACTAATAACTAGAACTAAGTATAATATACATAATACAGAGAGACGCATTTTTTTTAAATCTGTCATAATAAATACACTAAATAACGGTTATTATATAAAACCGTGCAATACTAACAATATAACATACATAAATAAATAAATAAACGGACAAATCACACAGATTGAGCTAGCTCCGAAGTTCGAGACTTTTGTTATAGGATAGCTCAACGATACTATATTTTATAACAAATACCTACATATATAGATAATCATGCCGTGTGGTATCCGGCAGATTAGAATAGGACCACTCCAAGTCTTCCCGTGGATGTCGTAGAAGGCGACTTAGGAAATACAAGCTAAACAAAGCTTATAAATATAATAATAAAATAAATATATACGGACAAATCACACAGATTGAGCTAGCCCCAAAGTAAGTTCGAGACTTGTGTTATGGGATACTAACTCAACGATACTTTATTTTATAACAAATACATATATAGATACACATCCAAGACCCAGGCCAATCTGAAAACAGATCATTTCCCATCCTGACCTGGCCGGGGATCGAACCCTGTCACTCCGTGTCGCAGGCTGACGTATTGACCGCTGCGCCACGTAGCTAGTCTATTATCCTATAAATATTTCGACTTTAGGAATACGGACGTGACGTGCCTGTAGGAAGTGACGATATTTATAAGCATTTTGACGTGCCTGTAGGAAGTGACGATAATTATAAGCATTTTGACGTGCCTGTAGGAAGTGACGATATTTATAAGCATTTTGACGTGCCTGTAGGAAGTGACGATATTTATAGGCATTTTGACGTGCCTGTAGGAAGTGACGATATTTATAAGCATTTTGACGTGCCTGTAGGAAGTGACGATATTTATAAGCATTTTGACGTGCCTGTAGGAAGTGACGATATTTATAAGCATTTTGACGTGCCTGTAGGAAGTGCCAGGGCTCCTGTATTAAAGTGACACAAAGTTAATTCATTCATTCATTTCGTGTAGGAAACACGGTTAATCGACCATGCACATCCTGGTGTCAGAGTTCTTCGGAACTGCCCCTCAGCCTCTGACGTGGTTCCTTTAACGACAACCAGATGGCAGCCGGGACCAACGGTTTAACGTGACTTCCGAAGCATGGAATCATCTTTATTAACAGACAATCAGGTGATTCAAGCCTGCAATGTCCTTACCAAACTGGAAACAACTAAACAAAGTATGCTTTCCGTGGACATCGAACCCACGATCCCCGGGTCTACAGGCACCGCCTTAACCACTGGACGACGGAGGTTAATAAAGTGCTGTTTCATGTTCAAGGATTCTCTCATCGCTGGAATAAACGTTGAAGTAAAACAATTTTACAAGAACGGTACACTAAGCTATGCAATATCTTGAGAAATCTGATGAGAAATACTTCAAAAATACTTACATACTATCACTTACTTAATTGACTGCCTCCGTGGTCCAGTGGTTAAGGCGGTTGCCTGTAGACCCGGGGTCGTGGGTTTGATTTCCACGGGAAGCAGTTTAGTTGGTTCCAGTTTGGTTATGAGATTGCAGGCTTGAATCACCTGATTGACTGATGATATAGTTGATTCCGTGCTCGGAAGGCACGTTAAGCCGTTGGTCCCGGCTGCTATCTGGTAGTCGTTATAGGGTACACGTCAGAAGCCGAGAGGCGGTTCCGAAGAGCTTAGACACCAGGGTGTGCATGGTCGATTGACCGTGTCACATACACGAAATGAATGAATGAACTTTATTACAGGAGCCCGGTGGCCTAGCGGGCGCTTACACATGTTAAGCATTCTCGGGCGCAGTCCCTACGAGGATGGGTGACCGCAAAAGGCATAAAAAATATATCTCGGGACCTCCGTGCTTCGGAAAGCACGATAAGCCGTTGGTCCCGGCTGTCATCATTGATGGCAGTCATTAAGCTATGTCAGATGCATTTAGGCAGCTTGAAAAACTTTACTCTAGTGTTGGCCAATTAAACACACGAAAAAAAAATAATACACTTTTTTATTTTTAAGTGTTATATATTTTGCATTCACAATGCTATTTTCATATTTGACTAGCTCCGTGGCGCAGCGGTCAACACGCCAGCCTGCGACACGGAGTGACCGGGTTCGATCCCCAGCCAGGTCAAGATGGAAAATGATCTTTTTCAGATTGGATGTGGTCTTGGATGTGTATCTATATATGTATTTGTTATAAAATATAGTATCGTTGAGTTAGTATCCCATAACACAAGTCTCGAACTTACTTTGGGGCTAGCTCAATCTGTGTGATTTGTCCGTATATATTTATTTATATTTATATTCTCTTAATAAATTAAGAAATAAAATATAGTGAAAAAAATTGAAGGATTTGAATCTACGACCTTAAGTCTATGTACAGTCAGCCAAGGAGATATCTGACCCCCCTACAACAGCGCCATTTTTCGCAAACTAAAGAACCATCTGTGGTTTAAACCCAAAGATAAAAATATACAAGTGTAATATCCTTTGCGACTAGTGCCATCTATTGAATGTTGAATGAACAAATAAGGTTAATAAGCAGAAATCTGATACCCTTGATGACTAATGCCATCTATTCGATTTTTGATAAATAAAACAAGCCCTAGCATACGATACGCTTATTTCAAAGATACTTCAATAGTTAGATGTGGCGCAAGTGGTAGGCACTACGGTTTAATAGTTAGTGTGTTTATGAGGGAACAGTTCAAATCCTCCAAAGCTTTTTATTTTTTACAAATATCACCAACTTCGTATTGTGATGTTGGTGTAATTTTGGTTGTTTTAACATAATGTTACCGAGCTAATTACTGTTAATAAAAAGCATTATAAATTTTTAATTACTTTATTACAAAAAAGTTTAACAGTGAAATAAATACCTGACTACTTAATTCAAACTATGATTAATCTTCTGTAGAGAGAACCAACATGTTACTTAATAAGTAACAATTTACATCTCTCAACTTTTTTTTATCATAGGTATTATATTTTTTTAAATGTGTAGGGTCAAATAGTGCTATGTGAATAACTTTGCTTCGATAATAGTATAAGAATGAATATGTAAACCATGCATTAAATAAATTAAATTAATAATAATCATAATTAATTTAATTAATTATGATTGTTATTTAATGCATTAAATTAATTTTAATATGGGAGAGGGTGACCCCCATTTTGAAGCTTTTATTTAAGTCTATTTGTCATTTCACTTACTATGTTAGATCAGATCACATATCACTTATGCGCATATTTATTAATTTAGTATAACCTCTTTGTCTAAATTGATTTAAGTTCAAACTTTACTCGTGTCTCGTGTCCCAGTTAAGCACTATTTGACCCTACAATCTGGGATTTTAATTGGTCACTCAATAACAGTTAGATCACAGAACAATTGTCTTAAATAAAATATATTCTACATTGCACACTGTTGGAATCACCACATCTCATAAATTTTCCAAGTATTTTTCTTTATTCATCCGGCCGCCGAATTCTACCAGCTCCCCTGGGCCCATTGAAGACATCTGTCCCCAATAACCTGCAAAACAATAATACGATCAGTTACCTAATAATCTACACTGCGTAATACACTAGGTATTAAATATTATTATTATTTTACTTAACTATTTAATGAATATTTTTACCTAATGTTATCCTGCCACTGTTCTCAAAGGCAATTATTTCGATGGCTATACGCTGGCCATGTCTTCTCCGCAATATTTTTCTGCCATCATCATCAGACTTAAAACTTTTTTCATCAGAATAAAATACGATCTCGTTCTTGTTGAATGTTTTCTTACTGTTTCAATTGAAATATTATATGTTACGCCAGTTGATCGAGTCTTCTTAAATCCCCGAATCCACAAACGGACGGTGTTTCTCTGTAAGAGATATATTTATCTTAGACATTTATCACAAACCCTATGTTTTACGGAACAAAAAATAGTGTGACAATTAAGTAAGTATATTAAATACTTATAATTTCTACTTACCGCGATACCTAACTCTCTAGATATAGATACTTTAAATACTGTGGTTGTCTTCACAATACACTATTAGCTTTTACAAAATCTGCTATATGAGATGAAACGGGATGCCTAATAACTGGTGGGGTTTTGGATCACTACACAGTAATCGCAGTATCTTGAATGTAATTGTGACGCGAGTGAACAATATTTTTGATTAGTTGGTATCTGGTATAAATAAATCTGATAGATTACCCTCAATTTATTTGTTAAAGCAATGCGTTGCAGTTGGTGACAATGATGTCATAGCAGTAGAAATAGATAGCCAATTTCGCGCGAAATGTCATATCGTCGGTTGGCGTTTTGAGATGAGCGCTAGCTTCTTAAGTCGTAGGTCCATGGTTCGAATCAAACTTTACGTAGGATTGTTTTTGATTCTTTCTTGTTCTTACCATTGATGATTACTTGAATTATTAGCTGAGATTATTAGAAATACAAAATTTGCAACTGAGCAGGTTATCAGAAACAAGTTTATACTAGCAGTTGTCTGTCTACTTGCCAAAAATCACGGTAGGTGGCGCTTCACAGCAAAGTGTGAATTTACGTTTTAAAAGTCAGGGGGTCAGGTATCTGCTTGGCCGACTGTACGACTTGCGCTCTTCCAACTGAGCCACCACCTGTTCTAACCTCGGTGTCGAAAAAGTTTTCACCATATTATATTTCTTAATTTAATAAGAGTACTCGCACACTTTTATTCGCAAGAATGTAAACAGGATATAAGAATAAAATCTCTCAAAGAGAGGTGTAATAACATATCAGCTCTTTGTTACTGCTGAAAAATAATGTCGCATTTTACTTCTAGTTATAAATGTGTTTTTCGCCCCACTTTCAAACATTGAAAAGTTGAACTCGTCTATTCAACGATGAAAAGAGGTGACTTGTAATACTACTCGCTGCTGTAACATCCCAGCTTGGTCATCCCATCGGTGGTTGTTTTCTTTTTTATAATTGTTACCTCAGAACTCTGTAATTTGAAAAGCGATTTGAAAAAGTATTTTTTTATTTGAAGGGGTCTCCTTTAAAGTTGGTCCCAATTAAATTTCATCACAATCGATTCAGTAGTTTGAAATCAGTTATTTTGTATGAAAGTTTAATAAAATTCAGAATATGAACTTATTAATGGTTTTTGATGTTTTAGCGATTGTAACACATTTAAGTAAAATCACTTTAATACGTTATTATCTTGTTTATTACAATTATTTTTACACCTAACGTTTCGAAAACTTTACACAATCGCAGGTAGACTACCTGCGACCATGAAAACAGTAAAGTTTTCGAAACGTTAGGTGTAAAAATAATGAATATACGCGATAATACCGTATTAAAGAGATTTTATTTAAATATGAACTTATTATATTAAGAAAAAGACACTCGGCCACAGGTAGGAATCGAACCACGTCCCTTAGGTTTACGCCCTAAGTATGATACCAACTACACCACAGTAACTTCGAATCACCGCGTCGAATTCTCTCATCACATATTACCCCGTATGGTATACGCATTCCAAGCCTGGGTACCTACAAACTATCCTAAACTAACTTACCTTCAATACAACCCACTATTTAGTTTACAGAGCTTTACTAATATTTTATATTTTTGTTTCTGGGAAGAACCCTGTAGGTTTTGATTCCCATGCGAATGTCGAAAAAACACGAAAATTTGCGGCATTTTACCAGCAATAACATCCAATCTTTTGTTTTTTCCAAACTACGAAGCCAACGCAATCTTTTGATTGCGTTGGCTTCGTAGTTTGATTTTTTCACAGCTCGGGGACAGTACACCTGAGTATTTGATATAAATAAATATAAATATATACGGACAAACCACACAGATTGAGCTAGCCCCAAAGTAAGTTCGAGGCTTGTGTTATGGGATACTAACGCAACGACACTATATTTTACAGCACAACAATACAAACAAACTACCTAACAATACAATACAAACTTACCTAAACTAACTAACCTACAATACAACCCACTATTTAGTATACAGAACTTTACTAATATTAAATTATGTAGCAACGGGTTACTTACGTACGAAGTCAGTTACTGGCCGACATGTTTCGACCTCATCTAGAGGTCTTCCTCAGGGCGAATGTGGATCGAGACGCGCGTCCGATGTCCCGATCCGCACTGATACTGTCGGCCAGTAGCTGACTTCGTAGGTGAGTAACCCGTGGTTACATAATTTAAAAAAAATGAAAAAAATCTTTATTTCCAAGTCTTAATTTAAAAAAATACATATTTCTGGGACCCACCTAGTAAGCTTGTGGGGGCTCGACTATCCCGGCGCTCTAGCCGAGTTTCCACATAAATAGGAAGTAGGAATAGTGGAGAACAGAGACTCGACACAAAACACACACAGAGAATAACTTTATTGTTACAACTTCACTTTACAACTTCAACTATGTAGATGTTGATTTCAATAATTAATAACAGAGACTGTTATGCTCCGAGAGATGGTAGTAGACTGAAGAATGAGTGATGAGAGAGAGAGAAAGTAATCTAAAAATGGAATGGAATGAGATTTGAATTAAAAAATTAAATTTGAATTAAAATGAGTAATGAAAAATGGACAGGATGAGAAAGAAATGAGGTTGGACGAGATGCAGCATGCAGGTCGGCTGTCCAAAACCAAAGCCTAGCAAGTGCGTCAGACTTAATTTTGCAGGAGAAGACATCAAACGTTTTCTCCTGCCATTTAGAATACAACTCCTTTTTTATGCCTTTCTTGTTCTCATGTGAATAATTATAAATTGTTTTACTTTATGAAATAGTTAAATTGAACCTAAGTGTTTCTGGACAAGTTTTATGTGCCTTACTAATGACTTCTTCCAATACTTCAAGATACGTATGATACCAAACCAGTAGCAAAAATCTAGTAAGGTCTTTACATAGGTTTTTGAATTGGTTTATAAAAAGCTTCTGTTTTGGTTTTGGTTTGTTTCTAACATTGAAAACCTAGCAAAAACACTAACCAGGTTTCTTAATTTGATTCTCTCTTTTGAGGGTTCCGTACCCAAAGGGTAAAAACGGGACCCTATTAATTTCGCTCCGCTGTCCGTCTATCTGTCTGTCTGTCTGTTTGTCTGTCCGTCAGTCCGTCTGTCACCAGGCTGTATCTCATGAACCGTGATAGTTAGACATTTGAAATTTTCACAATGATGTATTTCTGTTGCCGCTATATTAACAAATACTAAAAAATTGAATAAAATAAATATTTAAGGGGGCTTCCATACAACAAACGTTATTTTTTTGCTTGTTTTTACTTCGTATTGATAACAGCAACACGTAGACGCTTGAAATATTCACAAAATATTTACTTATATATTCACGTTCAAAATAAATAATAAAATAAAAATAAAATGAATATTAAATGGGGGCTCCGATACAACAGACATGATTTTTTTGCCGTTTTTATAAATAACGGTACGGAACCCTTCGTGCGCGAGTCCGACTCGTACTTGGCCTATTTTTATAACCTTATATCTCATTTCAATTTAGCAAGTAGTATGATGTTAGTACAAAAAAACAATTGGCTTAAAGTAAAATGGTAAGTCCAAAACACTTCATCTTCGAAGTCGAGCCGAACGCGGCGCGGGAGCAATGCCCCCCTCCCCATCTCACGCGCCTTTTTCACACTGACTTACTATTAATTAATAAAGACGCGATTTGATTATCTCGTTCTATACTTCATTGATTTTGTAAACCAAAAAACCTAGCATGGGACAATTCCATGATTAAAAACGTAGTAAAAGACCGATTTCAAATTCAAAATCCTAGTAAGTTTAATTTACAAATTCGAAAACCTAGCATGTACCGTATTTAATAGGTTTTTGTAGTTGGAAATGTTGCTAGTTTTTTAATTTTGTAATCTCCGAGGAGACTTGCTAGGTTTGTGCATATTCGTAACTCTGATTCTTTTTAAGATAGAAATACAGTTGTTTTTGCCTTAGGCGCGTCTCAAAATTTTGTAAATATTGGCTTTAGAAAACGTATTTTAAAAAAAATGTTTCATTCTAGGTTTTTGGTTTTGGACAGCCGAGGTGGCATGCAGCAACGTTACAAGCTTAGATAAAGCCTGTGACAGGTGGATCCGCTCTTCCAGAATACATGATATTAACTTAGGACTAGTTAACAAATACATGATGTAAGTTAGAGCAGAAGATTATATATTTATTTACTTATGTGTGTGTATGTGTTGGTGTGGGTGTGTGTGTGTTGGTGAGGGAGTGTGTGTGGGGAGGTGTGTGTGTATGTGATGAGAGTTTGTGTAATAGCGATTACTGATGGTAGATGTGAAATTATTTAATAATGTCTATATCACACTTATAATCAAAAAAATTACTAATATTATATATTTTTGTTTCAGGTAAGTTTCCAGAGTACCGTATGTAAAGCAGTTGAACCAGTTCGTTTGATTATATCTTATCATTTGTGATATTAATGTTATATATATGTGTGGCGAGCTCCGTGGCGCAGTGGTTAACACGCTAGCCTGCGTCACGAGGGTGCCCGGTTCGATTACCGGTCAGGTCAAGATGGAAAACGATCTTTTTTAGATTGGTCTAAGTCTGGGTGGTATTTGTTATAAAGTATAGTGTCGTTCATTGACTAAGTATCCCATAACACAAGTCTCGAACTTACTTTGGGGCTAGCTCAACCTGTGCGATTTGTCCGTATATATTTATTTATTTATTGTGACAGGTGCGTTGTCGGCCTTTCAAGGAATCGGGGGAAGGAAATGGGGATGGTAGACGGAAGGATGGGTTTCCGGCTCTCACACTCAACAAATGAAGCATAGAAGCGGTAAAGCTTCTACTCAGACGTCGTTTTTCTGTGTGAGTGTGGTACTTCCCCGGACGAGCCGGCCCATTCATTCTACTAGCAATTTATTTTGCCGGTAGCGTGGCTCTACCACGACTATAAACTCCTCCTGTCTACTCAATTGTGAACATACATGCATGTAAAATACTACTAACGCAACAACCAGGACCAACGGCTTAACGTGCCTTACTAAGCACGGAGGAGCGCGAGATAATTTTTTACCACTTACGGTCACCCATCCTAGTGAGGACTGTTCCCGGGGTGCTTTACATGCGTAAGCGGTAATAATGCTCACTTCCACTGGGCTATCGATTACCTCTATTTTTTTTAAATGTTCGGATTGGATAATTGGAAATATTCAGCGTATATCAAATACATCAACCATTGCCAGGCCTGTCTCACTCTCCGTACATACGTAGTATCATGTCTTTTTTTTCTTGCGGGGTAGACAAAGCCTAGGTCTATAAGACCTTATGGCCACATATAGCATGTTGGAGGGCATGTAGATGGAAAACGGAATCGAAATAGTGATGGGTTGCTAGCCGCATCGCCTATTGACCATATTGACATGATACCGCAGATTTTAGCCCAATACCTCGATCGGCTTTTACGATCTGCGCGGGAAGAGAAGCAGCTGGTACTACGTTTTTTCGTTTCTCCCAGACCACCATAGAAGAGTCACTCCCCGTGTAATTATCGAAAACATACCTACGCGCGGCGACCACTTCGAAGCGGCACCGGGCACATCCTGTAGGAACGAAGCGCGTTTGGTCTCAAGTGTTCACCGACTTCAAAGAATTATGAATCGTTTGTTCAGAGCTGTAAAAATGAAATTGGCTTGCAATAGATTTCTGTACGTATCTAAACAAGGTGTTACGTTCTGCCGCGAGCTAAATTACACCGTATCGCCAACTACATTGAGTTGATATTTCTATGAATTAGTCACATGTGTTCACCGACTTAACGAATTATGAATCGTTTGTTCAGAGGTATAAGAATGAAATTGGCTTGTAATAGATTTCTGTACGTATCTAAACAAGGTGTTACGTTCTGACGCGAGCTAAATTACACCGAATCGCCAACTACATTGAGTTGATATTTCTATGAATTAGTCACATGTGTTCACCAACTTCAACGAATTATGACTCGTTTGATCAGAGCTATAAGAATAAAATTGGCTTGCAATAGATTTCTGTACGTATCTAAACAAGGTGTTACGTTCTGATGCGAGCTAAATTACACCGAATCGCCAACCACATTGAGTTGATATTTCTATGAATTAGTCACATGTGTTCACCGACTTAACGAATTATGACTCGTTTGTTCAGAGCTATAAGAATGAAATTGGCTTGCAATAGATTTCTGTACGTATCTAAACAAGGTGTTACGTTCTGACGCGAGCTAAATTACACCGTATCGCCAACTACATTGAGTTGATATTTCTATGAATTAGTCACATGTGTTCACCGACTTAACGAATTATGACTCGTTTGTTACGAGCTATAAGAATGAAATTAAATTGATTCTGTAGGTATCTATACAAAAAAATGACGACCGACGCGAGCTAAATTACACCGTATCGATAACTACATTGAGTTGATATTTCATTGCATACCTTTTCAGAGCGCGACTTCTGCACGTACTCATCATCATCATTTCGAGTAGGTGTCACAGTCAATCGATCATGCACACCTTGGTGTCAGAGTTCTTCGGAACCGCCTCTCGGCTTATCGGCACGTACTTATTCTGTGCCATTGCCGAATACGAAATACACCGAACCTACACGAAACAGTCCGATCGATAGAAAACGCATTCTCCGCTAATGATACATCAGGGGAATTTGATTTGTATAATGAAAGGTGTAAGGTGCAAATTAGGTTGGATGAATTGCAGACACAGTTATGTAATGGGATGCCGGAGGGATTTCATTATTGCATGATTTTTTCATGATTCACTAATGAGTCGTGAATGATTGAATGAACTCTTTATTGCACCAAAATAACATGTTAAGTTACCTCGGGCGCGGTCCTCACTTAGATGGGTGACCGCAAGTACACTTTAGCTTCGTAAGGCATGTCAAGCTTTTCATTGAACTATATCAGATGCTATAAAAAAACTGGCCACGAAGGGTTTTGTACATTATATATACGGTGGAATTTTGATCGTTCTGGACTTTTAAAGGGGTGATTCAGCCCGTCGATATGAACAACTTTTCCTATGGGACCAATTCTGGGAAAAAAAATGGGCAGATCAATACAAAAACAATACTAAAGTAACGCGTCCAACATATCAGCGTTTTAATTATTTGTATAGATATAGATCTATACTAATATTAAAAAGCTGAAGAGTTTGTTTGTTTGTTTTTTTGAACGCGCTAATCTTAGGAACTATTGGTTCAAATTGGAAAATCCTTTTTGTGTTGGATAGTCCATTTATTGAGGAAAGTTTTAGGCTATAAATCATCACGCTGCGACCAACATTAGCGAAGCATCAATAAAAAATGTTTTGAAAACGGGGGAAAATTATTCATATATACTTACTAAGAAAAAAACGAATTAATCATAATAACAGAAATTTCTGCGGACGAAGTCGCGAGCAACAGCTAGTAAATCGATTAAAACCAAAACATGCATCCATTTCACCGATAAAAGAACAAAACAAACTGCCAAAATTTCCACATTTTTCACGACTGCTGAGAGCTTAAGCCTACAAATCATTGGCATGACTTTTATTGCCTCTGTAAATTTTACGGGACCACCAATACCGCGGTTTATCTCATGTTGTGTAATTAAATTAAAAAAATATTTATTGAACGACTTGCGTAATTTTAGATCAGGTCAGCTTTATACATGATACTGACATATAAATCGAGGATTTTTACAACTTTTTTCTGTATGTATTTATGTTCCTCCATAACTCTTAAATGAATTAACTGAGTTTTACGAAGGTTGGTAGATGTACATTTAGGCGTACAGGACACAGGATAGGCTACTTATTTTTTTTCTCCTGTCATGATAAGACGGTGGCCCCTATACAAACATAACATAAAATGTAGTCGAACGAAGTCGCAGGCACTGCTAGTCTGTTATAATATTACCGCAAATACAACACAATTGTTCACGTTTTTTACGCGAGAAAGAACCGAGCGTCCGACGAGAGCCCGCCTCAGACATCTCGTCTTCGGACCTAAGCTGGTATAGAAATGAGATATTATCATAACACAACAAAGGATATCAAAACCGCTAAGTATAGAAGAAATAAGGAAATCGTTTTCCGGGCTTGGAAGCATCACAATGAGGAAGCATCCGGAAACACGCAAGAAAAGCACCATCCTCATGCCGCTGAATGAGATATCTATTCCTGTAATATCCTGTAATCCATATTCCATACTAATATTCCATAATAATATACTAATATTATAAAATGCGAAAATAACTCTCGTCTGTCTGTCGCCTTTTCACGCTTCAATCATTGAACCAATTTGGATGAAATTTAGTGTAGTCTGAGGCCTCATTTATATAAATTTATTAACCGATTGCGGCGATCTCAAGGGGGGTTATAGTAGTTAGTGCAGGTATTTGGGTCAAAATGTTCATTTCAAATGTTTATTTATTATACTTGTTCTGTCTATTTTATTTATTATTGTATGCGTTAAATCGATGTCTTTATTTTTGTGTACACTTGTTTTGTTTAATTTAGTTTTATATATTGTTTATGTGCGTGCCGTATAGTGCGTGTTTCAGTTCGCGATGCCTCAGAAGGTGACGGCTGAAAATCAGTGCTGGATTAGGGTATCCCTAGTCCAGCGTAACGCTGAGCCGTCACCTTTTGTAACACTGATGGCACCGAACTTTTATGTTTTGTACTTTTTAATAATTTTATTTTATATCGTTTTGTGTGTGTGTCTAAGTGTTATAATAAATGTTATTCTATTCTATTCTATTCTATTCATAGAGGCATCATTATCACCTTTTATTCCGGGAAATCGTACTGTTCCCGAGCGATCGATTTTAACGCGGGTAGAGCCGCGGGCAATAGCTTGTAGAATATTATATCTATGGATGTATGTTCGGCTACAATGACTGGGAAAGCTTTTATCAAACAACACCTGGAGCTGTATTTAGGGTTGTAAAATATTCGAGTCTTCATGTCTTATTATAATAATGGGAATTGAATTTTCTTTGAAGACTGAAGTTCTTTACTAAGACTCGAATTCGAGTCCTAGCTTAAGTACTTTTGAATATTAGGTCATTTAAATAAATAAAATTATATATTCATATATAAAATCCTCTTTTTTTTTAATATTATTAAAATAAAAGAATAGGCATCCTTATTATTTAAAGACTTATTTCTTAAGAATAAAAGTAACTGAAAAAACTCGAAGGACTCATGGTTCGGGAGACTAATATTTTCAAGTCATGAAAAATGACTCAATTCTTGAATTTAAGACTGTAAAAACTCAAGTCTTTCACAACACTAGCTGTTGGTGTGTCTTGTACTTAATCAAATAACTGAAGTTAGAATCGAAACGAAGAATCTTGAACGAATCTAAGAGAAGTTTAAGAACGATTTTAATTAGGGAAAAGTTAACGCAAATGAAAGTTCTTTAAAAACTTCGACAGATGCAGTTTATAAAGAAAAACAAAGCTCTTAGTTAAATTAAACTTTTAAAGGGAATTACGATATACAGAAGGTTGCTGGCAGTGATTTGAAAAGAAAAGCTCAAGATCGAGCTCAGTGGCGTGCCATGGGAGAGAACTATGTCCAGCAGTGGACGAGTGTAGGTTGATGATGATGATGATGAGGGAACAAGGACAATGTATATTCAGTCCACATACCTAGTTTTTAAGATAAACTAAAATTGTAAGTTGACATCGATTGGAGAAAATGCGCTGTGCAGTTTGTTGCCGCTTCTTCTGCACTCCGCTTTGGAAGCGGCATTAAACTTAGCCATAAGTAAATTACTGACGTCAACAATTCTCAATTGAAAATGAAATAAACGCTGGATTTTTTTTTTTTTAATTTTGCATTAAACTGTGCTTTATCCAAATAATTTTTATTTTATTGTATTTTTTTAACCGATTTCAAAACAAGAGGACATTCGCAATTCGTCGAAATCTCGTCGACGTGACAACGTCTTATAAATCTACGAACGTCGCCTGCACACACGAAAAAGTGTCACGTTCCGCGTGCAAGCGAGAGCGCGGAACAAGCGATAGAGAGGCACGATCGGCCTTTAAAGATTACCATTTTTTTATATATTTACTTAACTTCGTCATTTACAAAACTGATTTATAACAATATACATGGTGAAATTGAAATCATTAGCACACGTTTAAGGAGTGACTCAGATCACGAACATGAACAACTTTCATTATGCGACCAACTCCGAAATTGCAAAAAAAAATTGCTGTTCCATAGATTTTGGCGAAGTAGATATTCCACTGTTGTGCGAAAGAGCAGATCATTTTCTCACGATGTCGAAGTTGGTCTCATAATGAAAGTTGTTCAGATTCGTGGTCTGAGTCACTTCTTAAATGACGAAGACGTGATAATACAGGTATTATCACGTCTTTGGTCCTAACGGGACTGAGCCTAGGATCATAAAACCCAAATTTAATCTGTGTATTAATGTTAACAATCTTAATATGTATTAATAAGGTACAACCCGAGTGGTGGTAACCTGTGTGGTTTCCGGCAGAGTAAAATAGGATCACTCCAAGTCTTCCCATGGAGGTCGTAAGAGGAAACTTATGAAATACAAGCTAAACAAAGCCCATAAACATCAATGAGTCCTGTCCAACCCGTCTAGCCAGCGAGGAGAGTGTAGGCCAAATCCTCTGTCTGCTCTGGCCACGGATGGCTCCGTAGTACAGAGAGGGTCATGCTCCTGCAGTGGAGACTAAAAAGACCTGATGATGATGATGATGAAGGTGCAAACCGTCAATTATATCTGCTCCAGTTCACCTTAAATTTAAATTATGTCTAAAACATGAAATATTTTACGTCAGCAATATTGAACAATAAGCAATGGGCATTCGATACAATGGAAGATAAATCTCAAATTAACCTGACAGGCTGAAGGCACCGGAAATGAACGGAGCAAGATGGCGGCGTTTCCGAGTGCGTATTTACAAAACCTATAGCATTTCAGTCAAGACTTTGTGACGGTTTTATTCCAATAATGCTTACTACTATCCCACATACAATATGATTCTATATAAAATGGAATGTTTAAGTATGTAGATAAAAAGTGGAAAGAAATATTTTGTTTTACTTAAATCTTAATTAATTACTTCCCTTTTCTCTTTTTCTTTCTATGAAAAACTTTTCATTTTGGACCGGTTTCGTTCTTCTCATGCTCAAATTGTAAATGTATCAAAATATATGCTGTTCACACAGTCGGCAAAGCCAATAAAAAGCAATATTTTAAGGCGCGCTTTCTTACCAACTAAGGCTGATTTTAGAGTGACGTGTTTAAAAGCGCTGTCCAGACGCGCGTACTTAAAATAGGCTAGTTTCCTAAAAAAAAAAATTGTCCGTCGGTTAGATATTCAAAAAATATTGGACACGTATTTTTTCTTTTGTCGATTAAACAAAAAATGATAAAGATATAGCCCTTTGAAGTTCCGTGTGACGTCATAGTTTGTTACAATTTTGAGCAAACTTTGATGTCACGAGCCCCCACTCCTGAACTTTGACGCGCTTTATCTTTATTATTTATTGTTTATTTGACAAAAGAAAAAATACATGTCCAATATTTTTTGATTATCTAATGACGGACTAATTGTTATGTTATTATTACGACCCAGGAAACTAGCCTAATACACTAGATCATAGCCTCCTTTCATATTTACGCAGTTAAAACGCACCGCTCGGGAAACGCACGCCTCTGGCCAGCGCTGCCGAAACGCTCGCTCAATATTCAATTTACAATGTTTTAACGTCGCTGTTGCAGTTTTTTCCATAGAAAATGAACAGCTAATCCTGTTATTATATTAGTTCCAATGATGACGACTATACACAAATGGACACTGCAACGAAAGAACAAAGGTCACCGACATAGCTCAGTGGATTAGCTCTTTGAAGTGGCAGTAAGCTGGGCACATAGCGCGCAGAACCGATGAGGTAGAAGGGTTCTCGAATGGCGACCACGTATTGGAAAGCGCAGCGTCGGACACCCACCGACCAGGTGGTCGGATGACCTGGCTAAGGTCGCAGGAAGACGCTGGATGCAGGCCGCTTCCAATCGGTCGTATTGGAAATCCTTGGGGGAGGCCTACGTCCAGCAGTGGACTTCTTGCAGCTGATATGATGGGCGGTACTAAAACTCGTTTCACAGCGCATGCCGTGCAAGCGCGCGATGATGAAACGCGCTGGGGTAAAGTATGACACTCGTTTTCGAGTGATTTTTGTATGGAAAAATCGCTCGTTTACAATCGGCATCGTGCTAGTTTTGAAATGTAAAAACTAGCACTCCTAGTCTACAGCGCGTCTCGCGCCGCGCGGCGTCACTATGAAATCCGCCTAAAAGACCTATCTTTTGTACATACGCCGCCTTCGATCGGGTCGTTATACCAATTATTATGGTTTGTTTGTAGTGCCATTGTTTTGTATTTTCTGAATTCATCTGGGCGGATTGTTAAATAATTTGTTCGTTACTCCAATAGTATTTAAATTAATGAAGACTGAAATACTTCAAGTAGTGTTTTGAGAAGATTTTGAGCTTGTAATTTGGGGATTTAAGTTCAGATAATGAAAGGTCCACCATTTTCAACTTAACAAAGAGGGTATATAATATAATAACTGAAATAATAATAACACCTCAAGAGGCTCTCGCTAGATGGTTGGATCAAGGGTCAGATATAGAAGGCAGTACTTCTAGACACGGCGCGCATCGTCAGGAGGTATCTCTCTTCAGCTTGAGCCCTGCCCTGCTGCTGGCAGCCCTCTAGAATTAGGTTATTATAAAAGTTGTATTTTTTGTATGATATTTTGTTATATTTTACTTTTTATGTAAGTTTTATAAATACCTAGTCCTAATAAATGAAATAAATAAAGAGAATAATAGTATAATATAATTATATAATATTTAAAAATGCCAACCCACGTGTTGCGTCTTCCTGAAAGAGCCACTGCATTCTCCGGTCAACCCCAGAATCACAGTAGAGGAAAAAGTAAGCACTCACCTGGATTCGTTTGTGAACAGGAGTTGGTGAAGGAATCGCCTTCGACGGGGCCTCGTGCCGGCCGGCTAGCGATCTTCTTGCTTGAACCGTATTCCTTTTCACTGCCTACACTTGTGGTACACCATCACACACTCGCGGATGAGATCTAAGGTTCTTTTCGGCCAGCGAACTCTTAGGAGACGTTATTTTTAGTTGTTTTATCAGCGCAAGCGACGCGCTAACATGACTCGATCGCCATATTTTTTTGACTGACATTTTGGCCAATCACAGGCCGTCTCGGCGAAATAGGAGGGATGTATGGGAGGGGAAACGGAAATAGAGATAGGTATTTTTATTAAGGTTTTAAAGTTAATGTTTACACATTTTCCCCCACCTGAAATCCACAAGGGTTTCACAGAGAATGCAAATTGAAAGATAAAAAACCAAAAGCAATAGCTACGCACTATTGCAAGAATATCTAGAAATATTATTTTCGAAAGATAAAGTAATAAATAAGTTTTAACTAGCCTAAGGATAGTGTGTATTTATGTTTTAGTAATTTATGAAAAATATCTTAATTAATTGGTAAGGGACAAACCTTTACTACCGGCCTACGAAAGGTCTTTCCGTTAGCAGTTCGGAAAGTAACTACTCTGATTACTTGATCCGAACCAGCATGCACTTGCACAATACGTGCCAACTTCCAGAACATCGGCGGAAGATTAGGTTCGTTTACTATGACTAAGTCATCTATTTTAATATTTGGTTCATGTACGAACCATTTGTTCTTTTGTTGTAATGTATGAAGATAATCACGCTGCCATACGCGCCAAAAACTCTGGGTAATTTTCTTAAGCATCACCCAACGAGAGCGCGGACACGAAATAAAAAATCTAACACACTTTGACAGCACGGTACGTATCAGAAGTCTCAATCCAATTATCCAAAACTGGCGTTGAATAAGAGATTGTAAGGTTCGAGGTCCAAAATGCAAATATTTTTTATGAAAATGTTTTATTATAATTTTAGATATTGGACATTGTTTATGTAACAAAAAAGGGTGTAACGCAGATGGTGACAGATTAGCCTCATCGATGCGTTCCCCCACCCGCACGATCCCATCATCGTCCAGGAAAGGTGAAAGTTTTTGAATGGACTTTACACATGGTTCATTATCTCGCACTCGACTGACTTCGGAAGACATATAATGATACGGACTCAATTTAAATAATACTTTGGTTAACTTCTCGAGTTCAGGACTACTGAGAAATGAAAGAATTCGATTTTGCCTTGCAACCCTCGAATTTGAAATAAATCTAATACACCATGCTACAATTCTTAGAATTTTTGTAAAAGAGGAATGTCTGGCAATTAAGGCCAGAAGTAGGTTTCTCACATTAATCACGTGAAGACTTTTATTTTCTAGTGGTTTGAGCTCGGGTAAGTCTTCTTTTGGAAGTAGAACCCGTTTGTTAGGCCATTGACTAGGCAAATCCTGTAGCCAAGAAGGACCTTTCCACCACAGATGATGGTCTATAAGCTCTGGACAGGACACTCCGCGACTACAACAGTCGGCCGGGTTATCCTTAGACGAAACATAATACCAGTGATCGGTACTAATCAAGTCAGTTGCTTGAATGACACGATTGGTTACATACATTTTTAACAAATGAGGGGCGGTATTAAACCATGACCAGGTAGTGCTGCTGTCTGAATAAGCTCGAATAGAATTAATAGTTATATGGTCTTTAAGCAAATTATACATGTACGATAGAACTTTTGCCAGAAGCACCGCTGCGCTTAGCTCGAGTCTATTTACCGTGGTAGGTTTTAAAGGAGCTACTCTAGATTTTCCAATCAGTAAACTAGTCGCAGTAGAAATTCTGGGCTTATTAGTAACCACACAAATATACACACAACAACCATAGCCTTTCAGAGAACCATCACAGAAACCTACCAAGTGTACTTCCATCGGATTGGAAGGTATAACTAACCGCGGAAGAGAAATTTTTCGTAAATCAGACAAATTGGCCGCTATTAAATGCCATTGTTTGATTAAATGTTTTGGAATAGTCTCATCCCACGATAAATTTAACCGCCATATTTCTTGCAACATCGATTTTGCTGCAAAGACTACTGGGCATATCCAACCGAGTGGATCGAAAATGCGGGCTACTAAAGAGAGTATGGATCTTTTAGTAAATTTGACTTCGAACGAGTCTGAAAAGGCATATGAAAAAGAATCATTAATGGGATTCCATTGTATCCCTAATATCTTGACAAACTCATTTCCCGATTCATCGAAGGATTTGGAACTTTGACAAAATTCAGGAGGAACATCCTTAAGAAGACGAGGAGCGTTAGTAGTCCATTTCTCGGGTCTTATCAATATTTGCCGATACATACGACGGATGTCGGCAGTAAAAACTATTTTGTGAAGTCTAAATTTTGTCACTAAATCGACAATATCCACTTGCAACTTAGGACCCACACGAACAATATTATTGAGTGACAGATTATTCGAGGTCCGACTACTGGCATCGAAGACTACTCGTAAACGTGTCGTTGTACTATCGGGTCGTATTACACAATGGTGAGGAATAATATAACGGTCAGTAGACAAAGATTCAGCAGGCTGCATATGTCCCAGATCTTCGTACAGCTGCATAAATTCCTTATATTCCGTTTTTAACTCAGTCTGGCTGGCAAGACGCTTTTCCAAGTTGAGAAAACGGTTAAGAGCCTGATGATATGATATCCCTAAGGCTGGAGTATCATCTTTAAGCATAATTGGTACAACATAACGACCTTCGGAGGTACGATATGTGCCAATTTTATATTTTTGTTTACATATTTCATCCTCAGGACCGGAAATTTTACATTTCGACGGTTCTTCGGATTCCCAAAACCGTTGAACGATCTCATCGAGCGCACAAGAAGACGCGATGAGTGACGTAACGGGTGTGGCTGAAGTTTGAGCCACTTCACATATTTCATCCTTAGGACCGGAAATTTTACATTTCGACGGCTCTTCGGATTCCCAAAACCGTTGAACGATCTCATCGAGCGCACAAGAAGACGCGATGAGTGACGTAACGGGTGTGGCTGAAGTTTGAGCCACTTCACATATTTCATCCTTAGGACCGAAAATTTTACATTTCGACGGCTCTTCGGATTCCCAAAACCGTTGAACGCTCTCATCGAGCGCACAAGAAGACGCGATGAGTGACGTAACGGGTGTGGCTGAAGTTTGAGCCACTTCACATATTTCATCCTTAGGACCGGAAATTTTACATTTCGACGGCTCTTCGGATTCCCAAAACCGTTGAACGATCTCATCGAGCGCACAAGAAGACGCGATGAGTGACGTAACGGGTGTGGCTGAAGTTTGAGCCACTTCACATATTTCATCCTTAGGACCGGAAATTTTACATTTCGACGGTTCTTCGGATTCCCAAAACCGTTGAACGATCTCATCGAGCGCACAAGAAGACGCGATGAGTGACGTAACGGGTGTGGCTGAAGTTTGAGCCACTTCACATATTTCATCCTTAGGACCGGAAATTTTACATTTCGACGGCTCTTCGGATTCCCAAAACCGTTGAACGATCTCATCGAGCGCACAAGAAGACGCGATGAGTGACGTAACGGGTGTGGCTGAAGTTTGAGCCACTTCACATATTTCATCCTTAGGACCGGAAATTTTACATTTCGACGGCTCTTCGGATTCCCAAAACCGTTGAACGATCTCATCGAGCGCACAAGAAGACGCGATGAGTGACGTAACGGGTGTGGCTGAAGTTTGAGCCACTTCACATATTTCATCCTTAGGACCGGAAATTTTACATTTCGACGACTCTTCGGATTCCCAAAACCGTTGAACGCTCTCATCGAGCGCACTAGAAGACGCGGTGAGTGACGTAACGGGTGTGACTGGAGTTTGAGCCACCACGTTTTGAAGAAACTGACCACTTATCACCCAGCCGAATACACTAGACAGTGCACATGGAAAACCAGGACCTGGGCAATAACGTGAACCAGTATATATCTGGTCAAAACAGTCTACTCCTAACAACAGATCGATCGGACCCGATTTATCAAAATCTTGGTCGGCGAGATCCAGATGTTTAAACTTTTCCTTGACAACTGATGGTAATGAGGTTGAAGGAACCATTGAAGTGATTTTAGGCAAAACCACTAATGGTATATCAAATTGGGGCGAGTCATTTGACCTAGGCACAATAGAGCCAAAAGTATAACCTTTAATATTACATACATAATTTTGACCGAGACCGGTTACATTTAAATTACACTTTTTTATATGTAAACCTAACTGTCGCACACAGCTACTTGTAATAAAAGAGTCCATCGAACCACTATCTATGATTATACGAGCATGCTGCAATGAACCATCCACTCTTCTCAACCGAACCACTGCTGAACCAATAATTTTGGTACTCATAGGTGACTTTGATATGTTTGGCTGAGTTGTACAAGTTAGGGAAGTGCTCATATTGGAATTCTCAGAAACCTTTAGGTCAATGGTATTAGCTAATAAACTTTTATGTTCTTCATGTAATAATGTATTATGTTTTGAGTTACAAATGAAACACATGGACTTAGACTTGCAGTCTGTACTAGTGTGACCGGGCCTTAAGCAGTTTTGACATAATTGTAACTCTTTAACTATTTTTTGTCGCTGTCCTATATTCATAGAATGTAATTTACCACAGCGATATATTGAATGATTTTCATGACAATACGCACACGCAGCCTGATTAGGTTTATTATTATTTGAGTTCGAAGAAGTAATCAAGGAAGAATTTGATTGCCGAGAAGAATTATCTTTCTTTGTATTATTGTGGTTTTGTTTATTTGTAGAATTGAATGACTGTAAATTACTAGGTTGACTAACCTCTAATACCTTTATATAATTCTGTAAATAAACAATCAAATTATTAAATTTAGGAATTTCTTCGGTATTTTGTAATTCAAACCTTTTCCTAGTTTCTGTATCAAGCGGCCGAGATGCTATGTAAAATAAAAGAAATTCACTTAAATCATCAATATTTAACCCGCGCAAGGCACTAACACATTCATAAAGTGTGTTGGTTAATTGTGATAAGTTTGATAATGATGGCCGTTGGATCGGATTTAATTTTATTACTTTTTCTAAATAAGCGGTAGCTAAAATACGTTTATTATCATACCTGTCTAGCAACGCTGCATAAACAACAGAATAATTAGCTGATGTTATAGGAACACCCTTAGCTAGTGTCAGGGCATATCCAGACAGACATGACAACAAATAGTAAAATTTCTCTGTGTCCGACAACGAAACATTATTATGCACAAGCGACGTATAACTGTCTTTAAACATCTGCCAGTTCTCTATATTACCATCAAACTTAGCTATTTGCAATTTAGGTAATTTTACTTGAGAGTTGGAATGCGCATGACCTTGACACAGTTCCGAGCGCGAACTGACGTCGAGAGAGTCAGCAAACTCAATTACAAAATAGTATAACTCGTCAAATGACAACAAAGCATTATTATCGATAACAAATTGAGGATTTAGTTTAAGTTGCAACTGGTTTACACGATCGTTGCATTCCATGAAATTATCACGAATTATATCAATTCTTTTATACCTAGCTCGAAAGGATGCCAATTTAGTTTTATTTTCTTTTGTAATTTTTGCTAAGTCATAAAGTATTTGCATATTTTTAAACTCATATTCACGTTTTTTAATGGTTGACATTAATTCTCCTTCTGCCATGTTTTCGCTAAGCACTAATTGTGAAAGTACGAGTAAGGTAGGTAGGTAGCAAAAGTTTAAATGGAAACTGAGTAATGGAACAGATATTCACAAAATACGTAGGTTCTAAAACTACGGACTATTACTTATAATCATAAATACACACCTCGCTGCTATTAATTAACCTTAGGTAGGTATCTAGGCTATCCAAAATAGTTCGTAAGCCTGAGTAACAAGATAGTACCTTATGGCATACAAATCGAACGATTAAGGGATTATTACAAGGGAATTAACGAGATAAGAAGTATGTACTCGTAAGCAATAGGTATTTACTATGGTATGGCACAGGTATGGAATTTCCTGTTTGATCCGAGATTGTTAGACAAACAGACAAATGCTAGGTGGGTAAGTACCTAGTTAATTTGAATCTATAATAAGTCTATTTATGAATAAATTAGTTATCCATATTTGGAAATAACTTTAATTGGAAATATTGAAATTAAGTGGGTAAATTTGAAATAAGTACGTGAGGAATGTCCTCACAGGAGGCACCATAAATTAATGTTGCGTCTTCCTGAAAGAGCCACTGCATTCTCCGGTCAACCCCAGAATCACAGTAGAGGAAAAAGTAAGCACTCACCTGGATTCGTTTGTGAACAGGAGTTGGTGAAGGAATCGCCTTCGACGGGGCCTCGTGCCGGCCGGCTAGCGATCTTCTTGCTTGAACCGTATTCCTTTTCACTGCCTACACTTGTGGTACACCATCACACACTCGCGGATGAGATCTAAGGTTCTTTTCGGCCAGCGAACTCTTAGGAGACGTTATTTTTAGTTGTTTTATCAGCGCAAGCGACGCGCTAACATGACTCGATCGCCATATTTTTTTGACTGACATTTTGGCCAATCACAGGCCGTCTCGGCGAAATAGGAGGGATGTATGGGAGGGGAAACGGAAATAGAGATAGGTATTTTTATTAAGGTTTTAAAGTTAATGCTTACACACCACGTAATACGGATTAGTAAGGATAAGTTAGGATATATATTATATTGTACATAATTAGTTTTAATCGCTGATGTTAAATGATATATATTATAAACCCGGTCACTCCGTGTCGCAGGCTGGCGTTATGACCGCTGCGCCACGGAGCTAGTCAAGTCTCTCTCTCTCTCTTTCTGCTTGGTCCAGTGCCTTGGAGATCTTCGTGTTCAGGTGTTCTTCTATCTGGTCAGACCATCGTATCGGGCTACGGCGCCTAGATCTTTTTCCTTCCATCCTACCGGTCACCATAAGTTTCTCCAGGTTATCGGAGGGTTTTCTGGCTATATGGCCAAAGTATTGAAGTACTCTCTGGAGGCAAGTACTAAGGAGCCTCTGGTACAAATACAAAGCAAGGTAATTTCCTCTCCAGAGGTTCAGAATGAGTAATAGTATTAACCAGAGGTTCAGAAAAGGTAATATCAACGATGTTTTCCACGTTGCCTTCTTACGTGACGTCACGAGATTTTCCTGAAACGCCTTATCCGACTGCTAAAGAAACATTGAAAGTCAAAATTTATTTCTTATTTTCGTATGAATTCAGAGGCTGAACGAAACTAGCTCTACTCATAATTTTATTCTTTTACTCCTAAACCCGATCATATAAAAAAAAACAACGGGTTGCACTCCGGCAGTAGTGAACTCCGTGCGGTAGAAAGAGAGGGGGATATTACTTATTGCTACTACTACATATTACTACTGAACAGATCTTCGATCGCTGAGTAGTTTTTGAGTAGACAAATCCACAATATATTTATATACTAGCTGTGCCCGCGACTTCGTTCGCGTACATTACTAATTAATTATGTTATGTTTGTATGGCTGCGTAGTTCAATTCAATTCATTTATTTCATAACAAAAAAACAATTGTGTTGAAATGTTTATCCTAGATTACAGAGATATATATTATAATTATTATGAACATATGTGGGTAATTAAATATAATTTTTCCATCCGTATATATAACCAATCTATACTAATATTATAAAGCTGAAGAGTTTGTTTGTTTGTTTGTTTGAACGCGCTAATCTCTGAAACTACCGGTTCAAATTGGAAAATTCTTTTTGTGTTGGATAGTCCATTTATTGAGGAAGGCTTTAGGCTATAAAACATCACGCTGCGACCAATAGGAGCGAAGCATCAATCAAAAATGTTTTGAAAACGGGAGAAAATTATTCATCTTTACTAAGAAAAAACCTAATTAATCATAATAACAGAAATTGCCGCGGACGAAGTCGCGGGCAACAGCTAGTAGTATTATAACTGGAGAAAATAAAAACAAAAGATTGCACTTCGGGAGTGCCGGCAGAAGTAAAAAGAGAGGGGGGAATTACTTCCTCTCCAACGCTGCGCCGGCGGTCTGAAGTCACGTGTCTTTTTCACGAATTTCCAATCAGGTAACGTGCACTGACACGAGCCAAAAAGTACACAACGCCGAAAAAGAAGTCTCAACTTCAAAAAAAAAAAACAACGGTTTGCTCTCCGAAAGTGCCGGGAGATGTGATAACTCCGGTCAATAGAAAGAGAGGGGGATATTACTTCCTCTCCTACGCCACACTGGCGGTCTCATGTTACGTGTCCATCTTACGAATTTTCGATCAGGTTACGTATGACGCGAGTTTAAAATTTTTATCCATCCTAAAAAGTGCACAACGCCGAAAATACACATTTTTCAATATTCTTTAAGGCTTTAATTAATCCAAGAAGATCAAACGTATAACAAATATATGAGCTTAGGGACTAGGCTTTGCCTACAAATACAAAGCAAAGTATTTTCCTCTCCAGAGGTTCAGAAAAGGTAATAGGATGTCGTCAACGATGTTTTCCACGTTGCCTTGTTACGTGACGTCACGTGCGTAGGATTTTCCTGAAACGTATGTATCCGACTGCTAAAGAAACATTGAAAGTCATGTTATTTATTTCTTATTTTCGTATGAATTCAGAGGCTGAACGAAACTAGCTCCTATCATAATTTTATTCTTTTCCTCTTACACCCGATTTAAAAAAAAAAAACAACGGGTCCACTCCGGGAGTGCCGGCAGAAGTGAACTCCGCGCGGTAGAAAGAGAGGGGGATATTACTTCCTCTCCTACGCCGCAAAGGCGGTCTCATGTCACGTGTCCGTCTTACGAATTTTTGATCAGGTCACGTGTCCTGACACGAGTTTAACATTTTTTATCTAACCCAAAAAGTGCACAACGCCGCTAAAGAAGTTTTTACTTCAAAATTATAGATGGCAGTTCTGCTGATCTAAGCCTCTACATACGAAAATTGACATGACTTTTAGTATTTCTTCAGCATAAACATGAAGTGAAAAAAAAAGGAGCACTAGAAAAGTAGAATAAATGGGTATCTCTTGGATAGGCATGTAACATCCTCGTCTTCATCGTCACTTACCATCAGGTGAGATGAGAGACAAATGCCTAAATCAATATTTAGTAAAAAAAAAAAAAAAACTAGAAAGAAATTTCTTCGAAATCTTCCCCGTGTGGCATGGTGGCAAGAACGCTGGCTGCGTTCCCCCGTTGGATAGCTATGCTAATCCGTTGGGCGAAAAAGCAGCCAGCCTTCTTATCACTGGCAGCCGACATGAGCATGGCAATCTCTTTTAAGAAACCCCTCGCGCTGGGTCCCTAAGGTCCTAAAGTCTCTACGCCAAACGGCACAAATATATAATCCTCAGCTAAGGTTGCATACCTGCGCCGTTTAGCAACCTCAGCGCCTTAGGCAGCAGACCCGGCTCTCATGACTGATCCCTTGAGGTGAGAAGGCGCTAGTGTGTCGACGCATGTAGCGTCCCACACCAAAGCCTTACCACGTTCCCAAGGGATCAACGACATACGTCAAACATCAGGTCTCCTACCATCATCACGTGCCACACCACGAAGTTCGAGGGTACAGGGCACGTTGATGGTGGCAAGGGCCCTTCTGATGATGTCATTCAGAGAACCATGGCGTGGGATTCTGCCTGCGCTGAGGTGACAATATAGACCGTGGAGTCCAAATATATATTATATTGTATTGTATATATTATATATATATATATATATATATATATTATTTTGTACATAATTAGTTTTAATCACTGATGTTAAATGATTTCTACTCAGTAATGTCCCTAGATTAAGAAAAAAATTCAGTACGTTAAAACGTTGCAGGAAAATCCTACGCACGTGACGTCACGTAACAAGACAACGTAGAAGCCATCTTTGACGACATCCTATTACCTTTTCTGAACCTCTGGAGAGAAAAATACCTTGCTTTGTATTTGTAGGCAAAGCCCAGTCCCTAAGCTCATATATTTGTTGTACGTTTGATCTTCTTGGGTTAATTAAAGCCTTGAAGAATATTGAGAAAATGTATATTTTTGGCGTTGTACACTTTTTGGGGTGGATAAAATACGTGACCTAATAATAAGTCGTAAGACGAACACGTGAGTTGAGACCGCAGGCGCGGCGTAGGAGAGGAAGTAATATCCCCCTCTCTTTCTACTCCCGGTGTGCAACCCGATGTTTTATTCTCTTACTCCTAACTCAAAATGTTCGAATTCAGTACTGCAGTAGTAAATTACTTGTAGTATTTTTGGTATTACTTTTTACTATTGTATAATGCACAATGTAAGAGATATATTTCTGTGAGAGAGAGAGAGAACTTTTGGCAGTAATTATTAGTTCTCATCCTTATCCTTACTAATATTATAAATGTGAAAGTGAGTTTGTTTGTTTGTTACGCTTTCACGCCGTAACTACTGAACCGATCATCATGAACTTTTGCATACAAGTTCTCTGGAGTCCGTACCCTATACCATAGCACTTTTTCCCGGGATAAAAGGTAGCCTATGTCCTTCTCCGTAGACGGACATAGGCTACCTTTTATCCCGGGAAAAAGTACTATTCCCGAGGGATCGACATTGACGCGGGCGGAGCCGCGGGCGAAAGCTAGTAATTTATTAAATGCAATATATAAACAGTTATACCCAAAATTCTTCCATGCTGGTCTGGGAGAAAATAAAAAACGTACCAGCTACTTCTCTACCCGCGCAGATTGTAAACGCCGATCAAGGGAATGGATAAAAAAGGAATTATGTTAATAGGCGATGCGGCTAGCAACCCATCATTTTGATTGCTACCCACCAACATGCTACACGTAGCCTTCAAGTCTTATAGACCTAGGCTCTGTCTACCCCGCTAGGGAAAAAGACGTGATACTATGTATACCAAAAATACTACATACAAGTAGTTTCGCTCATGTAAGCCCCTAAAGTAACGGTATAAGATGTAGTAAAATAAGGATAATAATAATAATTAGGTTTAGGTTTTATGTTTTGTATCATATTTTTATATTTTACTTTTTATACAAATATTATAAAACCTAGGCTTAATTAATATTGAATAAAGAGAATAAGTAAACTTATAAGTATATATAACGTAATAGAAAAGTAACTTATATGGACTTGAAATTAAATTTATTATAATTAAAAAAAAAAAAGAATAATAATAATAAATATATACAGACAAATTACACAGATTGAGTAAGGCCCAAAGAAAGTTCGAGACTTGTGTTATGGGATACTAACTTTTACAACAACTATATTTTATAACTGATACAACGATACTATATTTTATAACAAATAATATATAGATACACATCCAAGACCCAGGCCAATCTGAAAAAGACCATTTTCCGTCTTGACCTGGCCGGGGATCGAAACCCAGGCACTCTCGTGTCGCAGGCTGGCGTGTTGATCACTGCGCCACGGATAAGCCAAATGTAAGCGCAAAGGGACTTTGTCTACACATTAAAGTGAAAGTAATTCTCTCCGGAGATACAAAAAAGGTAATAATGGTCAACAACGATGTTTTTCACGCTGCCTTGTTACGTGACGTTACGTTCCCAGATATGTGATGATACTTTTTTATGATTCCGTTTGGAAAAACGAGAGCTTAGGCTAGCTCCGTGGCGCAGCGGTCAACACGTCAGCCTGCGACACGAGAGTACCCGGGTTCGATCCCCGGCCAGGTCAAGATGGAAAATGATCTTTCCCAGATTGGCCTGGGTCTTGGATGTGTATCTATATATGTATTTGTTATATAAAATATAGTATCGTTGAGTTAGTATCCCATAACACAAGTCTCGAACTTACTTTGGGGCTAGCTCAATCTGTGTGATTTGTACTTATATATTTATTTATTATTATTTATTTTCTTGCTTAAAAATTCCGATTGGCAGCAGCGTCATAAGCTAAAGAAACTGCGCTCCCCAACCTATCCAGCTTGGTGAGTATTGCAATATCCTCTCATGGAACGAAGAGTCCCTAGGAGAGGCCTTTATCCAGCAGTGAACTTTTAATGACTAAAATATCATCAGATAAATATTATTCTTAGTTTCGTATTTATGAAAGTAGAGAAAAGTTCGCCAAATCGAGGCGCAAAGGGACTTTGCCTACACATTAAAGTGAAAGTAATTCTCTCCGGAGATACAAAAAAGGTAATAATGGTCGACAACGATGTTTTTCACGCTGCTTTGTTACGTGACGTCACGTGCCCAGATAATATCGAGAAACATTTTTTACCAATCCGTTTGGAAAAACGAGGGCTATGTGTTTTTGATTATTTCAGAACAGAATAGATGCAGGTGTCACTATGCGGAAATCAAAGCTACATTTACTTTGAGACAATTTACTTTGCGTGCTTCCGCCACCAGTTAGTTCATGCAAACTATTGCTGGCCAGCGCCCACCCTCTACTGTTAGTCCCTTCATACCCGCCACCAATAGTTGATGCATGCAACACTGGTCGATACTGCTGCGTCCGTTGAAGCTGCAGCAATATCGGCCGTCGTACTCGCGACTATAGTTGCAAATAAACCGTTTTAAACCAAAGTCCGTGGTTTAAAACCCGTTTTAAATAAATTATGCGTATATATTCATTTCTTTTTCCTATAATAAGCTGTAAGTAGGTATGCTTTTTCTTATTTCATAGTGTTTTAAAAAAAAAACGGCCAAGTGCGAGTGGACTCGCGCACTAAGGGTTCCGTATCATTATCTATACTAACTTTAAAATTATTCAAAATATTTTACCTTTAATCTAGCAATTCTTGTCTATTTATTTATATGTATGTAAGTGTATAAATTTATTTCATCATTTTCCATCTTGACCTGACCGGGGATCTAACCTGGAACCTCCAGTGTGGAAGCCAGGCATGGTGACCACTAGGCCACAGAGCTCGTCATAATATATTGACCATAATCTTATACCTTTAAACGAGCAATTCTTATATATTTATATGCATATAAATTTATTTCTATGATTTCGGAAACGGCTCTAACGATTTCGCTGAAATTTGGTATATGGGGGTTTTCGGGGGTAAACAATAGATCTAGATTAGTCTTATGTTTGGGAAAACGCGTGTTTTCGAGTTTTCATGCGTTTGTCTTTCCACGCAGAATATGGTCGCTAATTTCGTCCTGCCGGCCACTGTCCGTCTGGGACGCGGACGGCAAGAAACGAGTGTTACGGGTTTAAATCCCGCTCGGTGACTTACTTTTGTTTTTAGGGTTCCGTACCGCACGCTGGAAACGGCTAAGGGTAACTATGCTTAAGCGAAATAAATCATTCCATTTCATTTCATTTCAAAAGGAAAAAAAAGCCTGTTTATCGGTTAAGAACCTTTTTCTTAACGTCTTGGTTTTTTTCAGAACTCCAAGGGACAGGTAGACCTGAGTATTTGATATCTGAGATAAAGGATCTTGTCAGACAAACGGACAACAAAGTGATCCTATATTGGTACCGTTCTTTTCTTTTGAGATACGGAACCCTAAAAACTAAATTTATGTTAATTAATAGTTTGTTATTTCGTTGTTTGTATTTTCTGCGAAATTTAGACATTTAACTTAATGGATGATGACAAAGTAATGTAACAGTTAAATATATCTTCTAATCCTAGCGCCCGCGACTCTGGTCGCGTCCAATACACATTTGATGCAACCAGGGTCACTGTCGTGTCCGCTAGGTTTTTAATGTCACCTTAAAGTATAATTTTCCATGGTAGTTTGATTTTTTTATAAATATATTAAAATATGTACATAATTATATAGTAATTTTTTTTTTAATTTCACTTAACCTAAATATATGATAGATAATGCAATAATTATATTTTGAACTGCTTTTTGTGAAATGTTAGTAAATTCTAATAGAAAATCGTTTTAAACCTATATTAAACCTCAAAATTTGGTTTAAAACGTTTTAAACAAAAAAAAGGTTTAAAACCGAATGGTTTTAAACGTTTAAAATACTTTTTGCATCTATACTCGCGACACGCGTTTCGCCTCTACACGTAGCATCTACAGACAGCGAAACCTAGATGTTGGTCGTTCGAAAGACAAGCAACGTGAACTATTGGTGGCGGGCATGAAGGGACTAATAGTAGTGGGTGGGCGCTAGCCAGCAGTATTTTTCATGAACTAACTGGTGGCGGAAGCACGCAAGTAAATTGTCTCAAAGTAAATATTTCAGAATGTAACTTTTCACATAAAAGATGACGTTTAAATACGCGTTATATACTTCTAGAAACTATTTTTCCCAACTGCTTATGTAAAATGGTGGGTGTAGATGTACATTTTATTTTATTCGTTTTCTCTCTTTTTATGTGTCACTAGCTGTTGCCCGCGACTTCGTCCGCGGCAATTTATGTAAATATATGTGATTAATTAGTATAGATGAACAATTTTTCCCCGTTTTTAAAACATTTTTTATTGATGCTTCGCTCCTATTCCTTCCTCAATAAATGGATTATCCAACACAAAAATATTTTTCCAATTTGAACCAGTAGTTCCTGAGATTAGCGCGTTCAAACAAACTTTTCAGCTTTATAATATTATAGTATAGATTAGCTAATGCAACTGTATTTGGAATTTAAATTGAACAACAATAGCTGTGACTAACTTGCTTGACTCACCTTCGAAAACGAACATATAGATATTATCACGCCTCCATCTCTTTTCGGGGTAGACAGAGCCTAAGGTCATAAGATACAAAGGCCACATTTAGCGTGTTAGTAAGCGTACAGATGGTAAAAGGAATCAAAATAGTATAAGGTTGCGAGCCGCATCGCTTATTAACATGATTCCTAAATTAAATTCCATGATTCGAAAACTTAAAGATATTATAAACCGCCTAAGTTACCATTCCAAGTTATAATGACGCCATTTATTACTTAATAAAATAATAACGTAATAACGTTAGCAAGTACTTCAGCTCGCTAAGCTAAAAATCTTCTTCATTCCATTAATGTATTTAGTAGACAAAGCACATAAACAACACTCTAGGAGCTAATGGCATGTCTGTATCTACAGAGATTTATCCAATTTCGAATAAAAATCTTTGACTTTTGACTTGACAGAAAACGTACAAGTGAAGGTTATTACCATCTATTTAGTAAGCGGTTCCTTAGGTTATTACATCTCTAGAGATACAAATAAGGTAAAAGGATGTCGTCGTCAATGTTTTCCACGTTATTATTACGTGACGTCACGTAGACTATTCCAGATAATTTTTTAGCCGACTGAGTTTTGTAAATGTCATGTGTCTTTTGATGTTTTAGTAATACTATATTTTTTATCTTTCAAAATTGACAAAGTTTATTTAGTGAGTAAGGAATGGCTTTTAAATTTATGAATATAGTTTTTCTTTTCACTAAAATATTTCATTTGATTATATTTATCTATCTAACATCTACTTAAAAAGTGGAAACATTCATCATCATCATTTCGGGTAGGTGTCACGGTCAATCGACCACGCACACCCTGGTGTCAGAGTTCTTCGGAACCGCCTTTCGTCCTCTGACGTGATTCCTTTAACGACTACCAGATGGCAGCCGGGACCAACGGCTTAACGTGCCTTCCGAAGCACGGAATCATCTTTATTATCAGACAATCAGGTAATTCAAGCCTGCACTGTCATAACCAAACTGGAAACAACTATAGAAAACATGCTTCCCGTGGGAATCGAACCCACAACCCCCGGGTCTGCAGGCAAACGCCTTAACCACTGGACCACAGTTAAAAGAGGAAATATTGCATTGTTTGCATTCAATAGCTCCGTGGCGCAGCGGTCAACACGCCAGCCTGCGACACGGAGTGACCGAGTTCGATCCCCGGCCAGGTCAAGATGGAAAATGATCTTTTTCAGATTGGCCTGGGTCTTGGATGTGTATCTATATATATATTTGTTATAAAATATAGTATCGTTGAGTTAGTATCCCATAACACAAGTCTCGAACTTACTTTGGGGCTAGCTCAATCTGTGTGATTTGTCCGTATATATTTATTTATTTATTATTTATTAATAGCAATTAAGACAAGCCACGAAAGTAAGTTCGAGACTTGTGTATATGGGATACTAGCTTAACGATATTATATTTTATAACAAATACATATATATATATATAATCCGACAAGTCAAATATCTACAAAAGAACATTGCTCCGCTTTTGACTTGATATAGGAACCTTTTCCATTTAAACGTTAAGTAATTTGTGTCTGTCTAATCCCACATTTTGTCTTATCTCGTAAACTTTTGCAACAATTGCGGGCTTGCCGCAAACAAGAGCTCCGCTCGGTCGAAACTTGTTTTTATGAAACATCTTAAACTTAAGATTGTTTTATTTAAACTCTTCAAACTTTTTGTCTTAAGTCTTTACGTTTCTTCCTTTTTAGTTCTTTTATTGGAATTCGTAGGTAAACTTTTCAATTGCAAATCGAGTTTGTGTATTTGTTTAATTGTAATCCTTTTACGCTTTAAGGCGCTGTATCCCTTAACCGTTTGTAGCGGTTGAAAGTGGCGATACCAGTTGGCCTGTCCCTAGTCTCATTTCAAACCCGTGTCGGCCATTTCCGTGTTAATTTTCACTTTTAATTTAATAATTCAATAATTATAGCCAAATATTGTATTTTTTTTTTTTAGGTATCCATCTGGTTTATTTAGTTATACTTTTTATAATCGTAAAAAAGTTGATAGTTGTCGCTCAAAATATCAAGTAATTCACGACGAAACTTTTTCTGGGTATAGCATTTTCGCTATTTTATTTTGCCAGATTTTAAATACTTTTTTCAAAATATTTTGATGTATTTATTTATTTTGATATTTGAACTGTACTTCATATTTTTTTCTTGCTAGTTTTCCATGGAGAATAAGGCTAACTGCACGACGAAAAAATAGACGTTTTACGGTATTCTTGTGATGCACAGCGCCTTAACAAATGGTGAAATTTTGCATGACTTTGTCAGTAGACGCTACTGAAAATTCCTTTTATCTATTAAAAAAGAAGAGCTGTTTAATATCCCAGTTAAAAATTCAATTCCTTACGCTTATTCTTCATTTAAATTACGATATTATTGCTTTTATTAATTACTCCTAACGTTTAGAAAATTTCACAATTAATATAATAAATAATAAATATATACGGACAAAACACACAGATTGAGCTAGCCCCAAAGGAAGTTCGAGACTTGTGTTATGGGATACTAACTCAACGATCCTATATTTTATAACAAATACATATATAGATACACATCCAAGACCCAAGCCAATCTGAAAAAGATCATTTTCCATCTTGACCTGGCCGGGGATCGAACCCGGTCACTCCGTGCCGCAGGCAGGCGTGTTGACCGCTGCGCCACGGAGCTAGTCAAAAGTATATTCGCAAGAAGACTAAGTTTTCATTAAAATTTGTCTATTATGTTTTGAGAACTATGCAAAACTACCGCTAACTATATTTATTGATAACGTTCCAGATGTACGCAATATTGGCTCACGCTGCTGAAGGTCTTGCAGTCTCGTACTGAGTTTAAGATTTTATTAACCCAGATGTTACTGAAACTATTTTTTGTTTCATATCACAATGAATTTTTGATATTACATTATTAAAGAAACTAGTAAACAGGGAAAAATAGTAAAAAAAATCGGAGTTTTTTGGAAATCTCGGAAAATGTGGATCGTTTTAACGATCGGTAGTAACGACCGGTTAGATTACCGCCCATACATCATCAATCGAGAAAGCAATTTAAATTGAAGGAATAAAAAACAAGGTATTATAAAAAGTTTTTATTACAGAATCAGCAACAATTAAAAAAAACATTAGATGAATTATTTAGGGTGTGATACACCAAAAAACATATTTTAGGGTCCAAATGGACTTTACATTTCTGACAAGTGACGTTAGTGTTTTTTTACATAGACATCGAAGTTGCGAGTTATTGTATACTAAGTATAATATGATCTAATCTATCAAAGCGTGAAGTTTCCAGATGATGAGTAGGAGTTGGACAAGGACCACGTTTCTCAGATTTTTTTAAGTGTTTCCAATATACCTACCTCTTGCCAGAGTTCTACAGAAAGAAAGGTGATCTGTACGATCACCTTTCTTTCTGTAGAATTCCCCCATAAAATTTATAAAGTTGCCACGAATTGTTAACAGCCATGTCATGCCAGGAGTTGGACAATGACCACGAGCAGTGACGAAATAGGGCAACGGCATCAAAAAAGACACATTCAAAGTAATATAAGGTTGTTTGAAGATAGTTTGGTTGCAACTTTGGTCGATAAGGGGGATTATGGGTATTCCTCCAGGTATAACTTTGATTTTTGGTCACGGTAGGTTCAACAAAAAGAACGAATGATGAAAGAATGGCAGTGGCTGATGTAGATGTAGATGGCATAGATTGACAACCTTCCTCGATCAAAGGTTATTTGATGATTTGACTTCGTTTTGCTAAAAAAAGACAAGGATATGCCATCATCGCTGTCAGATTTATATTCAACCCTAGCTAGATTCAACCGCCCGGAGGAGCCCGGAGTTGAGATCCTGTAAAAAAGGCACGTTGAGAACTTAGATGCATAAAAAAACAGCAAAAATATGTATAAAAATAATACCATACCTGGAAGATTATCCAATGTGACCAACTCTTCATCACCAGAATGTTCATCTGTTACATCTGCATTTGCATTATCAGGTGGAAAAATAGTTATAGCTGTTGAAAATGTTTCATAATATCAATTCGTCAATAATTTCGCTGAGAGACAGTGGTTTACTGTGCCTGTACCTGAAAATTGAAATACATCCTTAAATTACTACCGATTGTTATAACGATTATTAAATGTAAAGTATTTTTTTTCGATTAAAACTTCATAAGAGATCGACTTATATATTATCATTCTCTAACGAACATTACAAATTTATAAAAAACACTAGTAAAGTAAATCCATATGCCCAGGATTTTTGTAAAAACTTACCTTTTCGAAGACGTGGTGAAATTAAATTTCACTTGCTCGAATAAAAACACAATAAGTTGCTCAAAATTTGATTTACTTTTATTATGAGTATCATAAAATATGCTCAAACAATCACTACGACGATTCGTGAACACTAAACCATCTTATTCACTTCATTCATACATTTAAATCGAGGGTACTTTAATTATAATTTTTTGATCTTTATAACGATCGGTCGCTGTAAATGGGTTAAATTGATGACAGCTTTTTCATCAACTTAAAATGTTCTTCTAAATAAAATCACAAATACAAAATAAAGGGATTTTAAGACTGCTATGTGACGTATTATGGAGTCATCATCATCATCATCCTTTTTAGTCTCCACTACAGGAGCACGACCCTCTCTGTACTACTAGGGCCATACTTGGCCAGAGCAGCCAGAGGACTTGGCCTACTCTCCACGCTGGCCAGACGGGTTGGAGAGGTCTCTTATATGTTTATAAGCTTTGTTTAGCTTGTATTTCCTAAGTCGCCTTCCACGACATCCACGGGAAAACTTTGAGTGGTCCTATTCTACTCTGCCGGACCACACGGCTATTTTAATTATGGAGTAATTTCTCTGTAATCCAATATAGATACAGAATAAGTCCTAGTACTTACGTAGAATACAGAAGATGTGGTAGAAAGAGACGGGGATAATACTTCCTCTCCTACGCTGCGCCGGCGGTCTCAGGTCACGTGTCTGTCTTACGAATTTTCGATTAGGTCACATGTCCTGACGCTAGTTTAACATTTTGTACCCATCCCAAAAAGTTCACAACGTTGCTAAAGTAGTTTTTACTTCAGAAATGTTATTATCCTTACTAATATTATAAATGCGAAAGTGAGTTTGTTTGTTTGTTTGTTTATTTGTTTGTTTGTTTGTTTGTTACGCTTTCACGCTGTAACTTCTGAACCGATCATCATGAAATTTTGCATACAAGTTCTCTGGAGTGCGGAAAAGGAAATAGGCTACCTTTTATCCCGGGAAAAAGTACTATTCCCGAGGGATCGACATTGAATCGAGCGGAGCCGCGGGCGAAAGCTAGTTCTGTAATATTTTCTCGTTTAATATATTCATCTTCTCAAGATGATTTCGCATATATCCAAGTTATGTAATTATGACTTGTCTGGAGAAGTATTAAGATGTCAGCTTAATAAATGCCTAGGCTACAAGAGATTAGGGACTAAGGCGATTCACACACTGCTCCGCTCTACGCTGCGGGGTGCGTGGCGGGACGGAGCCACGCGCGTAGTTGCGAGCGAGTAGATCTACATTTTTTTTTGTATTGACTATGTAGCTCGCTCCATGTGAGCTTTTGATATTTCACCGGGCGTTCGAGGCGGGCGCAGAGTGCCCTCAGCCTTTATAGACAACATCACCAAAGGGCCCCCAGGAGGAACGGACCTCGGCTTTGGGCGTTGCCTGTGTGTTGCATAGAGCTTGTGTTGAAGAGACAGCAAACTCTCATATTGCTTGATGGGCCGTGATTACGTGCAGGCATAACCTAAAGGGCCAATCTGAGAATCTATGGCAAAAGCCTTTGGAGAACAGCAATTCTCATTTTTGCTTTTAATGGTATAATTATTCTTGTCTATGCCTCAATCTGTGTTAAATCTTATAGGTATAATTCATCACACTGACACAAGTTATGTAATTATGACTTGGAGATGAATTAAGATATCTGCCTAATAAATGTCGACGCTGTAAGATTTAATAAACGAAGAGACGCCGAGGAATTTAATAGAATTCAAATATTAACCATCTTATACTATGGAGAGTGTTCTGAAGAACTTTTTGAATTGGTGCCACCGACACCTTTCTACCACCGCACCGCTCGCCAGAGGAGTAAAGTTCATCTCCACATCCTTGACACTTAGGCCTCCAAAATGTCAGAGAATCACGTGTTTTTTCTTCGTACAGCAGGTTTGTGGAACGGACTCCCTCCTGAGGTTTTCCCTGTGTGCTATGACTTGTGGTCCTTCAAAAGGCGTGTTTACAGGTATCTTAAGAGTCGGCAACGCATCAGCATCTCCTTTCGTGTTGCAGATGTCCATGGGCGACGGTGACCACTTTCCATCAGGTGGCTCGTTTGCTCGTTTGCCGTCAGATCCACATAAAAAAAATCTTTTCATGTGTCTAAGAGAACTACTAGATACGGGATTTCGGAGTAACGGTAACCTTAAACGGAACTGGGCAGGGCGCTGGTTAGACAGAGTGATGGCAAAGACTTGGTGGCCTAGAACCGGAGAAAGAAGCGTCGGACGTCCTCCGATGAGATGGATTAACGATCTAGTCAAAATCGAGGGTCGCCTCTGGATTAGATCAGCTTAGGACCGAGACGGATGGCAGAAAGAGAGAAAGAACTATGCTCAACAGTGGCGAAAGGTGGGTTTAGATGATGATGATGATGTGTCTAAGAGGCCAACAATGGTGTCAGATTTTCAAATTGCCTAATGGCTTCTGATATAGCTGAATGACCGCCAGCGAGTGATGACAGCCGGAACTAACGGCTTGAAGTGCCTTCTGAAGCACGGAGCTTGAGAAAATGTTGTGCTACACACACAGGAATTGGTCCCCAAAACCAAGTGGGGACCACGCCTTTGGTTGCTTTACATGTGAAAGCGTTAATAATGCACATGCTCCTTTTTTGAAATGAAATATAATGTGCAAATTCAAACAAAGCCATCAAGCATAAAATAAATATTTGTTTACTTTTAAGGCTTACGAAGATATAATGTTTTCGCGATTGTTACACATTTATCACTGGCTTGGGATCCTGTCATCAATTAAATAGAATCTCAAGCTTGGCACAGGACATTAAGACCTTCAGACACCGTGAGCCAATACTGCGTACATCTGGAACGTTATCAATAAATATTGTAGGTGGTAGTTTTGCATATTTTTTACAGTAGGCTAGTTTCCTAAAAAAATATAATTAGTCCGTTAGTTAGATATTCAAAAAATATTGGGCACGTATTTTTTTCTTTTGTCGATTAAACAAAAAATTATAAAGATATAGCCCTTTGAAGTTCCGCGTGACGTCATAGTTTGCTACAATTTTTAGCAAACTTTGACGTCACGAGCCCCCACTCCTGAACTTCGACGCGCTATAACTTTATTATTTATTGTTTATTTGACAAAAGAAAAAATACGTGTCCAATATTTTTTGATTATCTAACTGACGGACTAATTGTTATGTTATTATTACGACCCAGGAAACTAGCCTATTCAATCGACAAATGTCTACTTATTCTACCTGTGATCACGTAATCTGTAAAGATTTTGAAACGATAGGTGTAAAAATAATGTAATAAAAGCGATGAAACCGTATTAAGTGATTTAACTTAAAACTTCCTGTCACGTACGACCGAACTGTAGAATGAACTGCCTTCAGCGGTATTCCCGAATCGATACGACATTAGAACTTTCAAAAACGAGTCTATGTTTTCTTATAAGACTAGCAACGCTCTTGTCACACCCCTGGTGTTTAAGGTGTCTATGGGCAGCTGTGATTGCTTACCATCAGGTGACCCGCTTGCTCGTTTGCCGCCATATGTCATAAAAAAATAACTAACGAAAATATGTTTATCTACGCTAATAACATACAAACATTGTATTAGAAAAACTATGGAAGCAGCATTGCGCTCAAAAACTGACACCACGCAAAGTAGACCAAAGCGGGCTAAAAAGTATATCTTTTCGCGAACTAGCCACACGCTCCGTGACGGAAGGACGCGTCGATAAAAGCATTAAACGACAAATTTTTTTGTGAACATCGACGAAATCTTAACAAACATACATAGATACATTTCCACATCAGCGATGTAAATCATGTCTTAACACAGAGCCAACAACATATTATGGTCGCAATTCCTTTACGGCACGATTACGGCCTTAGGCTCTCTCAGTCACCGAATGAAGCATAGATGCGGTAAAGGTACTCCAACATCGATTTCCTGTGAGAGTGTGGTACTTCCCCGGATGAGCCGGCCCAGTCATGTTACTAGCAAAAATATTTTTTGCTGGTAGCGTGGCTCTATCATGACTATACGAACTTGACGTTCAAAAAGATATACATATATCAAATTTTGAATAAAAAATCTTTTATTTGATTTTTGACTTTCACATAGGAAACCTTGATTAAAGCGTTACTTCTGTATACGTTATTATTTGTGATACGAGTCTCGAGACACGATATTGTGCACGAATTAGAATCGGGACCAAATTACCAGAGCAAACAATATACAGTTTATAACAAAAACATTTTCTAGACCATACAAAGAATACCAAAGCTACAAAGAAGCAAAAAAAAAATACCGTCAATCCTAAAATAAGAAGACAGGAAATAATAGCCAGTTTGACATCGTGTCTTATGCAGATGACCGTACATACGAACTTAGCATAATCATCGTTTCGAGTAGGTGTCACGGTCAATCGACCATCTTCACCCTGGTGTCAGAGTTCTTTGGAACCGCCTCTCGGCCTCTGACGTGGTTCCTTTAACGACTACCAGATGGCAGCCGGAACCACCGGCTTAACGTGCCTTCCGAAGCACGGAATCATCTTTATTATCAGACAATCGGGTGATTCAAGCCTGCAATGTCCTAACCAAACTGGAAACAACTAAACAAAATATGCTTCCGGTGGGAATCGAACCCACGATCCCCGGGTCAACAGGCAAACGCCCTAACTCCTGGACCACGGAGGCTGTTATAAACTAAAGGAATAGATTTAACAATAACCGTTAACCTAAATTCAAAAGATAAACAGTCAACCCTACCAACTAAATCATGAAACATTTATCTTGAACATTACAACAATAAACTTAAAAGATAAAAGTTAATGATTACGCCAAAATTGTTAATATACGACTGAGAGCGGGAAGTTAAGAAATTATTGTTACAGTTGATCGCCCATGGTGTAATGGGGTAAAAGATATTTTAGTTGGTAAGGCTTTGGTCAGAATGTCATCCAGAAAGTCATTCAACAACTTTTATGTTATTGCTATCGCAACAAATTAGATACTTTTGTATTTAGTAGACTGGGACTTGGGACTTACATAAGTTCTTGCAAAAGCACAAGTAAGAAGTATCCAAAATCCGATGTAGAAGAAGAAATAATTTTGTAAAGTTTGGGAAGTAGAAATTCATGGCCTCTATCTAACCTCACGGCAAAGAGGCATAATAATTTGGATGTATGTATGAGTCTTGGAAAAATGAGGTCCGGGTATAAGCGATCCAAGGATTCGAGAGCCGAGGGTTAGTGCAGGCTTAGACTACACATAGCTAGTAGAATCGTAAACTCTTTGAAGGTCAAATTTACAGTCAATATAATGTCATAAATGTTACTTAATTCTCCCGCTTCCCGTAAGTCCCCAAAATTAGGGCTGTAGTAGGGAATGAAGTGCCATCCCGTTGTCTCAGATAGCAACAAATTCGCAATTTCTCCTGAAAGTCTAAATTGGCCTCTTTCCACGCAGCAACGAGTTCTTTGTCCACTTATAGCATATAATTACTTCCTCGCCGATAGAATAAAGTAGCTGTTGTATTTGAGCTTACACTATTTAAATAAACCAACAAACATGCAATCTAATATTTCCTTTTTAATATGACTGTCTGACTGTCCATAAAAGATTTTAGTCCACCAGAATGAAATGTCTAAGAAAGGTACTTATTATTATGTACTATTTATTTAGTCTATATTATAAAGAGGAAAGAATGAATTGTTTGTATTAAGATAGGCTCCGATACTACAGAACCGATTTAAAACATTCCTTCACCATTAGAATTCTACATTGTCCTTGATGAACATAGGCTATATAATTAAATAGCTATATCAATCCGAACTTCAAATGCAATCCAAAGGATATTAAACTTTGGACAATAAAAATAATTTTATAACCGGCGCGGCCCAGTGAAAAGTGATTTCAAAATTCAAAATGGCGGACAGGTTCAAGGCTGGAAAGTTATACCGTAGTAACAATAATGAATTTAATTACTCGGAACGGCGATCACTGACTGCGAGTGTGGAAGTTAGTCCATTACGATGAAACTGTAACTTTGAGACGACTTTGTATTGGTGTAAGGGAAAATTTGGTAACAATCTAAGTAAAGAATTCTATGCTAACTTCGTGGCGGCCTCCGTAATGATAAAACTGTAATTTTGAGAGGATTAGCACTAATTGTAAAGGAAACCTTCTTTTTTATGACATAGGATGGCAAATGAGCAAGCGGCCCACCTGATAGTAAGTGATCAATGCTGCCCATGCGCAACTGCAACACCCGGTGTGTTACAAGAGCATTGCCGGCCTTAAATTTTAAAACGATCATTAAAAAAAATATATTCAATTCAGTTAATGTAATGACAAAGACAAGTGATAGGCTCGTATGATGCGTAAAGACGTGAAGATTACTTTCATTAATGTTTCTTAATACAATGTGTATATCTTTAACTAATTTATATCTATCCTACAAGATAATCATACCAGCTGTAAGAAGTCCACTGCTAGACAAAGGCCTCTCCCAAGAATTTTTCGTCCCATGGGAGGATATTGCCATACTCTTTATGACATAGGGCGGCAAACGAGCACGTCACCTGATGGTAAGCAATCACCGCTGCCCATAGACTACTGCAACACCTGGGGTGTGATAGGAGCGTTGCCGGCCTTTTAAGAAAACATAAGCTCGTTTTTTGAAGGTTTTATGTTCATCACGCTTGGCAGGCGGGTTAGCGAGCGCAGTTTCTTTGGCTTCTTGCGCTTCCCATTAGAAGTATTTTCAAGCTGGGGAGAGATAGGAATTTGTTGGATTTGATAAGCAAATGAAAGTATTGGGATACTACTTACTCGGCTGAATGGGGAAATAAGAAAAAAGCAGTTTGGGAGGGCGCGCGTACCCAGACAGGGAGTTGAGGATGATAACTGACCACTATCCGATCATCATCATCATCATCAGGTCCTTTTTAGTCTCCACTACAGGAGCACGACCCTCTCTGTACTACTAGAGCCATAGTACTATCCGATACTACATATTTATTTCAGACTCCAATCCATAGATTTTGTAACAATGATCAATGAAAATTAATAAGGAAATCATATAGAGAACAAAATTGCAGTGTGTTTTCCGCTTTATATAAAAAACTAGCTTTCGCCCGCGGCGCCGCCCGCGTCAATGTCAATCCCTCGGGAATAGTACTTTTTCCCGGGATAAATAAAAGGTAGCCTATGTCCTTCTCCACACTCCAGAGAACTTGTATGCAAAATTTCATGATAATCGGTTCAGTTGTTACGACGTGAAAGCGTAACAAACAAACAAACAAACTCACTTTCGCATTTATAATATTAGTAAGGTAAGGACTAAAACACAACGCGTGGAGGAGCTACTGCTCCATGAAAGAACTCATGAAGGGAGACCTTCCACTGAAGCGCAGACTCATCGACATGTGTATCTTACCCATCCTAACTTACGGTGCTCAAAATTGGTCAATGACTGAGGATCAGAAGTCCAAGCTCAAGATTTGCCAGAGAGCGATGGAGCGAAGCATCCTGGGTGTCACCAGGCTAGATAGAGGCTAGCTCCGTGCGTGGCGCAGCGGTCAACACGCCAGCCTGCGACACGAGAGTGCCCGGGTTTGAACCCCGGCCAGGTCAAGATGGAAAATGATCTTTTTCAGATTGGCCTGGGTCTTGAATGTGTATGTATATATATATGTATTTGTTATAAAATATAGTATCGTTGAGTTAGTATCCCATAACACAAGTCTCGAACTTACCTTGGGGCTAGCTCAATCTGTGTGATTTGTCCGTATATATTTATTTATTTATTTATCTAAGATAATGGCTCTATTATAAAAACATACATGAACAAAGTGTAGATCAAAATTCCACGCTGTGGATAATTGAGCTCTTCAATTTAATAGAAAATATATCCGGGAAACAAAGCATTGCCGTTTACACGCTTCAGATCACTCGAATACAAATAAAAATAAAAACACCTTTATTGCAAAAGCATTAACTGTTATTTTAAGCCAATCCCTTTTGCAATCTCCAAATAAAAACACGTTGCTATGCACGGGTTTTAACGCAAAATGACTAATTCGCAAAATGTTCAACAAATATTCAGGTTTAATGTTATGAGAGCGCTTCTGGCGTTTTAAAAAGTAGTTTACCGGTATTTTATGGGTAAAAGGGTTAATATTACCAGAAAATTACCCTGTTTAGATGATTATCTGATATCACTGCCCAAAAATTTTCCTACTATAAATAATAATGAAAATTAATAATAATGTGGGCTGAAAATAAATGAATGAAAAATAATAATATTAAAAATGTCCTCAGAATACTAACATTTTTAAAATGTACGATTGAATGAAATTTAATTTAAATTTGGATATCACGAATCTCTGTTTAACCGTCATATTATTATTATTTTTATATTCACAAAATTGATAAACTACTAGTGTTTCGAAACGACCACTGCTGAGAAGAATACGCCGAAAGAAACTCAGTCCAGTATGATAAACGGGGTGATTTTCTGTTAAGTTAACAAATATCGTAGCATTTGGGCGGGTTGAAAATTTAATGTTGTGTTAGCCACTAACTCATATGAAAACGAGTTGAAAAGTTGTGAAGGCTCGACCGTCCCGACGCTCTAGCCGAGTTCCACATATAAAGATGTTAGGGAGAGCAACAAGACGACACACAGAACACAGCTAATAACTTTATTATAATCTTTGCTTTACAACTTCGATAAATTAATAACGAGACTTATGCTCTAAGATATGGTAATAAACTCAAAGATATTAGTAGACTGAAAGATGTTAACAGGTTGAAAGGTGGTAGCAGACTGAAGAATGAGTGATGAGAGAGAGAGAAAGTAATCTAAAAATAGAATGGAATGGAATGAAATTTGTATTAAAAATGAAATTTGAATTAAAATAAGGAATGAAAAAATGGACAGGATGAGAGAAATGAGGTTGGATGAGATGCAGCATGCAGGTGGCATGCTGCAACGTTACAAAGTCTTGTAAATCTTGCATCAATAATATCGGAAAATGTGATTGCTTGTACATTTTGCTAATAAAATATTTTGCGTCTGAAACACGCGAATCAAAACTATAATTTAAAAATGATTTACGCATAAAGTTCAAGAGAGTTCTACCAATTTATGTTCCTGTAGTCGACGTTGTTTGAAAATTGGAATTGCTTGAAAATGGCAACCCTTTTTGAGAGAGTACACACTACCGTCAATTGTGGTTGACGCATCGCTTAGTAGACCAGTGCCGAAGCCTTTGAAAATGATAATATCATCATCATCATCATCTCAGCCCGATAATAAGTAAACTTAAATTATAGTAGGATGAAACCCATTACAAATTGAAGAGAATACACCAAAAATTTAAAGAAACAATAATTAAAGGCGATCTGAGGTCGGGAAGGGGGAGGGGTGAGCTTTAAAGGGTAAAAAACGGTTTAACTCGATTTCCGGAAAAACTACAAGTCCTGTGGAAAAACGATATATGGCAATCATAGATTAAAAAAAAAATTGCGTCTCCTGGCAATGATGTAGGTAAAAACAAGTTCTACTCCTTTGTATTTACACTTTTTTCACCTAACCTCAAAATGTATGTGAAAAATTCAAATAAGCAAGTTTTTGGTTTATTTAATAATTTATCTTTATTTACGAAATTAGCCTTTCATTTGGGTAAGCAAACGATATGGTTACCGAATCGTAAGGGTTTGGGAAAATCAGTTAATCAAATAACCCAACAAAAACCCTAAAAACCGGCCAAGCGCGAGTCAGACTCGCGCACGAAGGGTTCCGTACCTATGAAAACGGCAAAAAAATCATGTCTGTTCTATGGGCCCCCTTTAATACTAATTTTATTTTTATTTCATTATTAATTTTTAAAGTGAATATATAAATAAATATTCTCTGAATATTTCAAACGTCTACCTGTTGCCGTTATCAATATAGAGCAAAAACAAGCAAAAATATCACGTTAGTTGTATGGGAGCCACCTTAAATATGTTTTATTTTTTAGTATTTGTTGTTATAGCGACAACAGAAATACATCATATGTGAAAATTTTAACTGTCTATCACGGTTCGTGAGACAAAGCCTGGTGACAGACGGACAGACAGACAGACGGACAGCGGAGCGAAATTAATAGGGTCCCGTTTTTACCCTTTCGTTACGGAACCCTAAAAAAAGGGAGTGGTTCCGGTCCCTGCTGTAAACCGACTTTACAAGCAACCAATTTTTAAGCAATATTTTGAAGTCGCTCGAAAATCATTCTCCAAAACGTGACAACATGACATCGCGGCAATATTACTGAATTAATTCCGTCCGCGTTTATAATTTGCGATTTTAATAAAAACCTCGTTTCCCTTCGACGTCGTTTGTTTACGTTGTATTTAAATTCTGAACGGGGTTTAGTAAAACGACAGTGGTTTCAACAACCCTTGTGTGTGATTTTATCTTTAAATTTAATATAAACAAACATTAAGCAACTTAATTACGAAACCCAAAATTAATTTTAATAAAATTATTTTCCGCTAAAAATACATAAAGATAAAGTTAAATATTCAACGTGTAACAGAAATAGGGTAACAATTACTAAGGGGTATGATCAGACTACGATATTAAACAACTTTCCCCAGGGAATTATATTCGAAATACGATAAAGAAAATATACCATTTATACAAACCAAACCGAGCAACCAGCTGATCAATTTTCTATGGAAAGTTAACTCCTTACTTGTTTTTAAGGTTCCGTACCCAAAGGATAAAAACGGGATCCTATTAGGCTCCGCTGTTTGTCCGTCTGTCACCAGGCTGTATCTCATGAACCGTGATAGTAAGACAGTTGAAATTTTCACAAATGTATTTCTATTGCTGCTATGACAACAAATACTAAAAATAGGATTTAATAAATATTTAAGAGGGGCTCTTATACAAAAAACGTGATATTGTTGCTCGATATTAATAACAGCTACAGGTAGACGCTTAATATATTCACAAAATATTTAGTTATATATTCACTTTAAAAATAATTAATCCTTACTAATATTATAAATGCGAAAGTGAGTTTGTTTGTTTGTTACGCTTTCACGCCGTAACTACTAAACCGATCATCATGATATTTTGCATACAAGTTCTCTGGAGTACGGAGCTAGGCTTTCGCCCACGGCTCCGCTCGTGTCAATGTCGATCCCTAGGGAATAGTACTTTTTCCCGGGATAAAACGTAGCCTATGTCCTTCTCTGTACTCCAGGGAGCTTGTATGCAATATTTCATGATGATCGGTTCAGAAGTTACGGCGTGAAAGCGGAACAAACAAACTCACTTTCGCATTTACAATATTATTATAGTACAGTATTATAGTAAGGATATAGTAAGGATGCTACTGATGGGAAGCAGCGTTAGAAGCACAAGAAGCTGAAGAAATTGCGCTCCGCATGTTAAGCATGGTGAGTCCATACTCACCACACTTGGCAGGCGGGTTGGGATAGCAATATCCTCCCATGGAACGAAATGGAACAGCCTCCGTGGTCCAGTGTTTAAGGCGTTTGCCTGTTGACCTGGGGGTCGTGGGTTCGATTCCCACCGGAAGCATACTTTGTTAAGTTGTTTCCAGTTTGGTTAGGACATTGCAGGCTTAAATCACCTGATTGTCTGATAATAAAGATGATTCCGTGCTTCGAAAGGCACGTTAAGCCGGTGGTCCCGGCTGCCATCTGGTAGTCGTTAAAGGAACCACTTCAGAGGCCAAGAGGTGGTTCCGAAGAACTCTGACACCAGGGTGTGCATGGTCGATTGACCGTGACACTTACTCGAAATGATGATGATGATGGAACGAAAAAGTCCACTGCTGGAAGGCCCTTGTTTAGTAGTGGACTTTAGCGGCTGTAATGATGATATCTTAAATGCTGATAACAAGAAAAATATCATCACAAGAAAACCTTATCTTAAAAGACTTTAGAAAACTAATCAAAAACACTCTCAAAGTCAGATTTTAGATAAAACATCTAAACCCCGTAATATATTCCAACCGGAAATAGCGGGTCGTTACCGGACGCCGCCAATCGCACCCCACTCCCCCCCTCATTTCCGGGTCGCTGGGAAAAGGTGGGATTATTACCTATATCTTCGCTGTTAGTTTTAATGTCGCTTTTTAGTGATGCTTTTATACTTAACCTGTTTTGGAGATGTTTGGTCAATATGACGGTTTATACATACATACTATCAGGTTTTTTTCCAATCAATTAATCAATCCATCAATCACGACAGCTCCGTGGCGCAGTGGTTAACACGCCAGCCTGCGACACGGAGTGCCCGGGTTCGATCACCGGCCAGGTCAAGATGGAAAATGATCTTTTTCAGATTGGCCTGGGTCTTGGATGTGTATCTATCTATATATGTATTTGTTATAAAATATAGTATCGTTGAGGTAGTATCCCATAACACAAGTCTCGAACTTACCTTGGGGATAGCTCAATCTGTGTGATTTCTCCGTATATATTTATTTATTTTATTTATCAATATATTTATTTGACAAACATAGGTACATTGATACAGATGACAGAAAAAAGAATAGATCGCTATGTTTTGCTATAAATAGCATACAAATATTAAGATAACCACTTAACTAATAGAAAATGATATTGAAAATTATAAAATTGACATACAAATTGATTTAAATATGAAGCTCATTTAAATTATAAGTAAACAATTTCAATCAATAAATGAATGTATAATTTAATAAATAATGTCAAAAGAAAAAAAATATGACAATATTTACAATCTGTCATTAGAAAAATCATTTGCAGATAACATTTAGAAATTAAGAAGTCAAATAGTCGTTTTTTAACAGATTAATATTCAAGTCTTTTAAATCATTTGACAATTTATTGTAGCCTCCACCACTGGACCACGGCAGCCTCCGTGGTCCAGTGGTTTAGGCGTTTGCCTGTTGACCCGGGGATCGTGGGTTCGATTCCCACCGGAAGCATACTTTGTTTAGTTGTTTCCAGTTTGGTGGCTCAAATCACCTGATTGTCTGATAATAAAGATGATTCCGTGCTTCGGAAGGCACGTTACGCCGGTGGTCCCGGCTGCCATCTGGTAGTCTTTAAAGGAACCACGTCAGAGGCTGAGAGGCGGTTCCGAAGAACTCTGACACCAGGGTGTGCATGTGCATGGTCGACCGTGACACCTACTCGAAATGATGATGATGATTTATTGTATAGATTTTTTCCCTTGAGGGGTAGACAAAGTAGGCTTTGTCTACCTCTCAAGACCTGGGGCCTACACGAGGCATCTTCAATGCCTAGTGTAGAGGCTAAACACGTGTCGCGAGCACGACGATCGACCAGGGTTGCATGCATCAACTATTGGTGGCAGGCATGAAGGGACTAACAGGAGTGGGTCGGCGCTGGCCAGCCAGCAATAGTTTGCATAAACTAATTGGTGGCGTATTAGCCGTATGGTTTTCGGCAGAGTAGAATAGGACCACTCCTAGTCTTCCCATGGTGGTCATATGAGGCGATTTAGGAAATACAATCTAAACAAAGCTCATAAACATCAATGAGACCTCTCCAACCCGCTTGGCCAGCGAGGAGAGTGTAGGCAAAATCCTCTCTGGCCAAGTATGGCTCCGGTAGTACAGAGAGGGTCGTTCTCCTGCAGTGGAGACTACAAAGACTTGATGATGATGATGAACTGGTGGCCGAAGTATGCAAAGTAAATTATCCCAAAGTAAATGTAGCTTTGATTTTCGTAACGTAACACCTGAATCTATTAACGTCTCATTCAACACAATGGCCTGACAAGAGCCCAGCTCATAAATATTGGGTCCTTACCTATTAAATCGTGGTTTTCTATAGAGAATTTCGAGTAAAATGAATTTTTCATACTCACGTTTTAGTACTATAAATGGGGTTTCATAAATTCAAGTGAAATTTTGCATGTATTTACGGAGTGATTTAGGCAATATCACTCCGTAAATACATGATATACATTAAAAAGAATAGAAAAAACCGGCCAAGTGCGAGTCGGTCTCACGCACGAAGGGTTCCGTACCGTTATCTATAAAAACGACAAAAAAATCATGTCTGTTGTATGGGAGCCCCCTTAAATATTTATTTTATTCTATTTTTTTGTATTTGTTGTTATAGCGGCAACAGAAATACATCATCTGTGAAAATTTCAACTGTCGAACTATCACAGTTCATGAGATACAGCCTGGTGATAGACGGACAGACAGACAGATAGACGACGGACAGACGGACAGCGGAGCAAAATTAATAGGGTCCCGTTTTTACCCTTTGGGTACAGAACCCTAAAAATGACGATAATTTTGATCAAAGCATACAACATCTTCAAAGAGTCTATTTCATATATACTAACTCAACGACACTATATTTTATAACAAATACATATGTAGATAAACATCCAAGACCCAGGCCAATCTGAAAAAGATCATTTTCCATCTTGACCTGAACGGGGATCGAACCCGGGGCCCTCGTGTCGCAGGCTGGCGTTTTAACCACTGCGCCACGGAGCTCGCCATTACACACATCTCTAATGTAATTTTCGTCAATAGAATCCAGCCGGCCTATTTGCTAACTTAGTGACCAACGTTTTGATAGGGACTTCAAAATACATTGCGGGTTTCCTATGATTGACTACTTTTATTAAACATACATAAAACGTAATGTACTTTGAAATGACTATCAAAACGTTGTACACTAAGTTAGCAAATAGGCCGGCACTACTTATAGTTAAAGTCTTATTTAATTCCCCTAAGATCCTATAGCAGGAAAGTCATTTTTTTCTACAAAAAGTAGAAATTTTTTTCTACTTTTTCTAGCAAAATCTAAAATAGCTATGTTTATTACAGTCGCCTCCCTAATTGATTCGCTCGTTAGCGGTTATTTGTAGTAGAGGAGCGCGCTGCACTTTATTACTTGAGGAAATTACACGATCTGTTTGGCTTGTTTACACCTCCCAAGCTAGTCAGGGAGACAGGAACTAAAAAGTAGTTCTTTTTTTTAATTTCCCAAAGGGTAAATTTATTTTATTTCATTTATTATAGCACAAAATTTATTTATTACAACAATTACAAACATAAGTATAAAAAACATTCAACACAATAAAACAGACTGTAATCCAAAGCATGTGCTTAGGTTGGTTGGTGCAGATGACACGGTCAATCGACCATGCACACCCTGGTGTCAGAGTTCTTCGGAACCGCCTCTCGGCCCCAGACGTGGTTCCTTTAACGACTACCAGATGACAGCCGGGACCAATGGCCTAACGTGCTTTTCGAAGTACGGAATCATCTTTTTCTCAAACATGCTCGGAAATGTAGGCATTATTGTAGTAAAATGAAGCCACGAAGTTTGTAATTCTTGGCTGGTGCACTACTTTACCGGCCTAGGCCAGGAAAGTAAGTATGAAAATTCATTCCTGGCCGCTGCTCAAAACTTTTTAATTAATCTATGTAACTTGTACTATTCAACTTGTCATACAGCCAATGGCTACCACATTATAAAATAATGCACTCATCGAGCATATAAGTATATGAATATAAAAATAATTTAATTAAAATTTTGGTAAAAATCACACAAACATATGCCAATAATAAAAAGAAAAAACGCGAGAAAGCTGACGGATTTTTACGGTATTACATTTTTTGGGTAAAATATGCCTGGGCTGTATGGGCTATGTTTCCTTAGCACGAAATGACAATTGAAATTAAAAAAGAAATGACGCGGGAATGTACTACTATATTTTTTACTGCAAGCAAGGTTGTTGTTTTGGATTGTTTTGCAGATTGCTTATAATGGAGTTAATAATGTAAAATCGGTGTACTTAGGTGTTATAAATGGCCATGTTTATGAACAATGTGTGGACTAACTAAAGTGTCATGGTGCGGAATTAGAGATTTACATAGCGGGCTGGTTGTCGCTCGCGTTACTGCGTAGTCTATGATCAAACCAGAGGATTCGATGGAATTGTCGCTAGGAGCTCCGTCGAATGAATTATACCATTATTTCTTTGATAAAACGTTGAAAAATATGAAGGAAAAGGCGTAGAACACCAATGGCCGTTAAACAAATACAAAAATAAAAATGTACATACTATTATCGTTTTTTATATTATACTCATTTATTCACAGTAGTACGTCTTTCATTATTTCCTCGCATTTATTGAGAAAAGCACAATACATGCCTTTGCCGGGAAACGGCTTGCCGGACTCGTATTTATTCCAAGGCCTCGCTGACGCTCGGCCTTGAAAACTCTACTCATCCGGCAATCCCTTACTTTCCGGCCTCTGCAGTAATGTACTATATCAACAGACAATCAGGTGATTCAAGCCCGCAATGTCCTAACCAAACTGGAAACAACTAAACAAAGAATGCTTTCCGTGGGAATTGAACCCGATCCCTGGGTCTACAGGCCTCAGAACAATCCTTGTTCTGAGCTACAGGCAAACGCCTATACCACTGGACCACAGAGGCAGTAAGCTGTTATCGTGACAGTTAAAATTTTGCACAGATAATGTATTTTTGTCGCCGTTATAAAACCGGTCAAGTGCGAGTCGGACTCGCACACGAAGGGTTCCGTACCGTTGTCTATAATAAGTGAAAAATTATTAAAAATATTTGAATTATATGATGTAACTAAAAATTGATACTTTTCGCAATTTTTCCTTTATGTGTGCTATAAAACGTTGCTTCATACCAAATTTCAAGATTTTAAGTTCACGGGAAGTACCCTGTAGGTTTTGATTCCCTTGCGAATGTCGATAAAACACGAACATTTTCGGCGTAAATGGCTGTATCTTTTGATTGCGTTGGCAGTAGACCTGAGTATTTGATATGAAGTTTAGCTTGATACCTCAACGCGTTCCTGAGAAAAAGGGTCTTGACAGACCGACATCCGATTGATCATATAAGCATTCCTTTTTACCTTTTGAGGTACGGAACCCTAAAAATACTAAAAACGGAATTAAATATATATTTAAGGGGGTGCATAAGCTATAAAATAGTTCAAAGCCGCAGGCACCTTCTATAGTCTCTGAAATATTCAAAGGATACCGTGCATAAAATACTCGTGATAGCTGGTTGCTTTTTCGGACCGGGTCTTACTGACAGCGGTTGAAGATTCTACACTAACATTTGACTGTCTCCGTGGTTCAGTGGTTAAGGCGTTTGCCTGTAGAATCGGGCGCCGTGGTTCGATTCCCACGGGAAGCATACTTTGTTTAGTTGTTTTCAGTTTGGTTAGGACATTGCAGGCTGATAATTAAGATGATTCTGTGCTTCGGACGGCACGTTAAGCCGTTGGTCCTAGCTGCTATCTGGTAGTCGTTAAAGAAACCATGTCAGAGACCAAGAGGCGGTCCCGAAGAACTCTGACATAAGGGTGTGCATGGTCGATTGACCGTGTCATCTACTCGAAATGATGATGATGACTAACATTTCAAAGCTTTTGCTGATGACGAACGTCTGTATACTTAGGAACCCAAAAAATTATATTTTCTAATCTAAAACCGAACGTCTCTAGTTTTCCTTGAAACAAAATTTACTGTAGTCAAGAGTGTCATCCTTAACTGCTGATCCGGTGGTTGTACCATTATATCTTCTACTATTATTGGTGACTAGCTTTCGCCCGCGGCTCCGCCCGCGTTAATGTCGATCCCTCGGGAATAGTACTTTTTCCCGGGATAAAAGGTCGCCTATGTCCTTCTCTGTACTCCAGAGAACTTTTACACAAAATTTCATGATGATCGGTTCAGTAGTTACGGTGTGAAAGCGTAACAAACAAACAAACAAACTCACTTTCGCATTTATAATATTAGAAAGGATGATGCCCTTATATGAAAAGAGCTCACTGTGTCAAGCTCTATTAGCTAAACATCGCCTCTACTATCCATGCCTTGAACATGTCGGCCAAGCTGACTTCGTATGTGAGTAATCCATTGTTACATATTTTAATAATCCTCATTATATTCCTGATCCAACGTGTTGCAAATATTATATTGTTAATAGATTCAGGTATTACTTTGCGGAAGTCAAAGCTACATTTACTTTGAGACAATTTAATTTGTTTTGACAAATATTATAGTCTCGCACATTTCGCTCGCTTGCAAAGAGGCTCTATCTTTACACCTATAAATAAACACACCGTAGTAATATTTCAACGCAAGTGTTGCGTACTCTTATCCTTATATTCGTCATGTCTACGGATTAGAGAGCATGCTATAATTTATGTATTTGTTATAAAATATAGTATCGTTGAGTGTATCCCATAACACAAGTCTCGAACTTACGTTGGGGCTAGCTCAATCTGTGTGATTTGTCTGTATATATTTATTTATCTAAATATATATAACTCAAAGGTGACTGACTGACTGACATAGTGATCTGGACGGATCGGGCTGAAATTTGGCATGTAGGTTGATGTTATGCCGTAGGCATTTGCTAAGAAAGGATTTTGATCAATTCTACCTCCAAGGGGATAAAATAGGGGATGAAAATTTGTATGAAACTATGTCAATTTTAAAACGATCGGGCTGAGACTTTATACTTCTTAACGCGAGCGAAGCCGCGGCCAAAAGCTAGTTTATTTTTATAAAAGAACATACTGTATAGCACCAAAAATCATAACTCTCCTTTTGGTTTTGATGTTTTTGCGTAAAAACTAAAAATAAAAATTCTCTACGTCTAAAAATTCATAAACATGGTAGACGAAATTTTTTAAAGTGTAGTACCATAAAGTGCAGGCTCTTTATAGTACAGTCTACGTCTAAGTCTCATAAACTGGCCCCTCTAGAAACAGACTTTAAATTGTAGGGGGTTCAGATATATGGTGTAAGAGTGGTGGTAGCTCCACCGTGCCCACCATTCCGGTCATATGGCGTGAAGAGAGCAATCATGTGGTTATTAGCGGGTGTGAGTCCCGCATGACTGTTTTGTACCCCCGTAGCAGATCAGTATGCATAACGCATTTCCCACATGTAAAAAAAAGTGGATTCAGATAAATATATACGGATAAATCACACAGATTGAGCTAGCCCCAAGGTAAGTTCAAGACTTGTGTAATGGGATACTAACTCAACGATACTATATTTTATAACAATACATATTTAGATAAACATCCAAGACCCAGGCCAATCTGAAAAAGATCATTTTCCATCTTGACCTGGCCGGGGATCAAACCCGGGCACTCCGTGTCGCAGGCTGGCGTGTTAACCACTGCGCCACGGAGCTGTCAGATATAATTATCTGCATCCGACTGTACAGTACAGCATTTAACGACTTACTTGTAAGTTTGAATCCGTAAGCACATAGTTGAACATTGCATAACTTGTAACAGCTTGCTCATACGTCAGCACGCACCTACTTAGCCAACTTCCAAGTTGGAAGTTCTCGTTTTATCTTGAGGAAAGTACTTTCCAAGGAGTTTGTAATACCATTTCGTAAATACTTTAAATGTTATTTATTTATTTTTACTCATCATCATTTCGAGTAGGTGTCACGGTCAATCGACCATGCACACCCTGGTGTCAGAGTTCTTCGGAACCGCCTCTCGGCCTCTGACGTGGTTCCTTTAACGACTACCAGATGGCAGCCGGGACCACCGGCTTAACGTGCCTTCCGAAGCACGGAATCATCTTAATTATCAGACAATCAGGTGATTCAAGCCTGCAATGTCCTAACCAAACTGGAAACAACTAAACAAAGTATGCTTCCGGTGGGAATCGAACCCACCACCCCCGGGTCAACAGGCAAACGCCTTAACCACTGAACCACGGAGGCTGTTTTTTTACTGTATTGCACGTTCACAAAGTGGTCAGGGGTATCGTCTTTTACTGCCTGTCCGGTGGTTGCAGATATGGCATCGAGTACGCGCGCTCGACCTCCCGAGCTGCTACTTGCTTTTCCCCCATTCATCCGAGTGAATAGTATCCCAATTCCTTTAATTCCCTTCCCAAATCCAACAAATTCCTATCTTTCCCCAGCGTCAAAATGCTTGCGATGGGCAGCAGCATCGGACGCATAAGAAGTTGCAGATACTGCGCTCGCCAACCCGCCTGCCAAGCGTGGTGAATATGGCAATATCCTCCCATGGAACGAAGAATCCTCGGGAGAGGCCTTTAACCAGCCGTGGACTTTTTACGGTTGGAATGACGATTTATCTTCCATTCAACAATAAGACCAATCAGAAAGTGTGGCTAATGCGATGTAGGGCGAAATTAAAAAAAATATATAAGAAACTAAAACTACCTAAAGAAAAAAAAGCATTTTTTTAAAACAAGCTTTTATATACATCACTTTTATGTTCCGAGTTATTTTCAGCGAGCCCTTTAATTTGATATCCATATTGTCAGAATTCATCAAAAAAAGCAAGTCCGCCATCTTGGATGTTCCGCCATGTTCGATTTAGAATGACGTCACATAGCTAGCCATGTATCATCCAAACTAAATGAGTAGGTAATAACATTCAGCTCTATCGGTAGAAGGTGGAAGCTTCAAAATTGAGTTGCAAGATTCCACCCGAACAAACATAGTTACATTGCAAGGTTATAAAAAGCTTCTAATATTAACTTTTACTATAGAATACTAGGTGTGCCCGCGACTACGTTGGGGAACATTTGAATGGGAGTCACGTCTTATTATAACAGTTACAGCCTCCAGCCTCCGTGGTCTAGTGGTTAAGGCGTTTGCCTGTTGACCCGGGGGTCGTGGGTTCGATTCCCACCGAAAGCATACTTTGTTTAGTTGCTTCCAGTTTGGTTAGGACAATGTAGGCTTGAATCACCTGATTTTTTGATAGTATGATTCCGTGCTTCGGAAGGTACGTTATGCCGTTGGTCCCGGCTGCCAGTAGTCGTTAAAGGAACCACGTCAGAGGCCGAGAGGCGGTTCCGAAGAACTCTGACACCAGGGCAAAGAATATATACACTATGACCAGGGTGCGCATTGGTCGATAGACCGTGACACCTACTCGAAATGATGATGAGCAAGGATAATGTACTCGTAGAATTCTAATTATAAAATAACTTTTCAAATCGGTCTATTACTTTCAGAGCCTATTCAATTCAAACTAACTAACAAACAACCAAATCTTTCCTGTTTGTATTAGTGTAGATGGAAACGTCACTATTAATATTCCAGACTCACTGCAAAGTTTAAAATTTACCAGTAAACAAGTTAAAAACTTTGTAACTTGAAAATGTCGTGTTAAAATAAATAGATTAATTGTATAAAATTAATGTTAATGTCTTTTGAACTCGACTTGGAGCTTTTGTCTTTAATACATACATACATACATCACATCTTTTTCCCTTGCGGGATAGATAGAGCTTATGGCCACATTTAGCATGTTGGAAGGCGTGTAGAAGGAAAAGCGGAATCAAAATAGTGATGGGTTGCTAGCATCGCCTATTAACATAATTCCGCAGATTTGAGCCCAATCCCTCGATCAGCTTTTACGATCTGCGCGGGAAGAGAAGCAGCTGGTACATTCTACGTTTTTACTTTACTCCCAGACCAGCATGGAAGAGTCTGTAATATGGAAGAGTCTGTAGAGAAATTTGTCAGTAATATTACATACATATTACTTTTTATATATGTTTTTGACACACGACGTAAAAAGAGGAGTGTTATAAGTTTGACGTCGATGTCTGTGTGTGTGTGTGTGTGTGTGTGTGTGTCTGTGGTATCATAGCTCTCAAATGGATGGACCAATTTCGATTAGCTTTTTTCATTTGAAAGCCAGTTTTCTAGCGATGGTCACGAGCATGTGAGTCTTTGATATTTGGCGATCTCCGTGGCGCAGTGGTTAAAACGCCAGCCTGTGACACAAGGGTTTCCGGGTTCGATCCCCTGTCAGATCAAGATGGAAAAGCGATCTTTTTCAGATTGACCTGGGTCTTGGATGTTTATCTATATAAGTATCTATTATAAAATATAGTATTGTTGAGTTAGTATCTTACGACTCAAGTTCACAACTTACTGTGGGGCTAACTTAATTTTTGTAATATATCCCTATATATTTATTATTTATTTCAATACTTTAAATGCTATAAAAAGTTTCGGCTTATCGTAAATACACATAATATCTTCGATTATCTATACATATAATAAAACAGTAAAAATATTTTGTCTGTACATTTAGAATTTTTGACTGAAATGGATAGAGGAACACTTAAAATGAATAATAGAAAGCAAAAAAATTTTTTTCGAATTTCTTGTCTGTCTGTCTGTCTGTCTGTCTGTCTGTCTGTCTGTATGTATGATCACGATTATCTCCGAAAATACTGAACCGATTTACTTCAAACTTTCACCAATTGCTTTGTTTTAACCCAGCAAAACATTTAAAGTTTGTTTCATCAAAATCGGTTCATAAAAAAAAATGTTATCGTCATTTGAATGAACTTAAGGCATTAGTTTGCCTGCAAATATACACGGTGAATTTTTTATCGTTTTGGACCCTTAAAGGGGTGACTCAGACCATCAAAATGAACAACTTTTCCTATGGGAACAATGGTGGGAACTCAAAATAAAATTCGACATTCCCATACAAACTGGCCGGGCGGCGGGAATTTTTTGAATGGAATAGAATTTTTTTTTGAGTTCCCGGCATTGGTCCCATAGAAAAAGTTGTTCATATTGATGACCTGAGTCACCCCTTTAAGGGTCCAAACTGTTCCTGAGGGATGGACACTAACGGCGGCGGCGCAGCCGCGGGCAAACGGCAAACCAACCTAAACTGCTGCGCCTAAAAAAAAATTGAAATTTGGTACAGGGGTTCTTTTAAAGATGTGAGTGAGCGCTAAGAAAGTATTTTTAAGAAATTTACCTTCTAAAGGGGTAAAATTTATATGGAATTTTCTCATTTCTGGACTAAGAAGTATGAAAGTAGGTATATAAGTTCTAGATTAAAATTAAAAAAGATGTGTGTAAGTAGATGAAATTTGCTAAATTCCCCCCTTAAGGGGTAAAATGAGGGTGGATGGGTGGTATAAACTTTGTATGGAAATTTTCTCATTTCTGGACTTAGACGTATGAAAATAAGTATATAAGTTCTAGGTTACAATTAAAAATATCTGTGTAGGTAAAATGGATGGCTATTTTTCCCTGTAGGGGTAAAATAGCGAGGTAAAGATTGTATAGGAATTTACTCATTTCTAGACTTAGAAGTATGAAAATAAATTGACGATTACAATTGAAAAAGATCTGTGTAGGTTAACTGGAAAAAATCCCCCAGAAGGGGGATAAAGTTTGTTTGGAATTTTTCTCATTTCTGGACTATGAAGTATGACAATAAATATACCTATTTATATATCTCGATTACAATTAAAAAACATATATGTGGGTGAAATGGACTGAATTCACTCCTAAAGGGGTAAAATGGGAGGGTAAAGGTTTTATGGAAATTTTCTCATTTCTGGACTGGTATAAATAATATCCATACTTCTATACTAATACTAATATTACAAATGCGAAAGTAATTCTATCTGTCGTTTTTTTACGCCAAATTTGGTATGGAGGTTTGAGGCCCGGGGAAGGACATAGGGTATGTTTGATTCCGGGAAATTCTACTGTTCCCGAGGGATCGACACTAACGCGGGCGGAGCCGCGGGCAACAGCTAGTTATTAATAAGAGTACAAAAAAAATGGTTATAACTCGGTTTACGGACGATAATTTTACGTGATAACGGTGAAAGAGAGATAGATGCGCCACAAGCCAAACGCTTAGGCCGATCGTGCCTCTCTATCGCTTGTTCCGTGCTCTCGCTTCCACCCGGAACGTGGGATTTTTGTGCGTGCAGCTGGCGTGCATTTATTTATAAGACGTTATATATCAATAAAATCTATAATTTTTTATTTTATTTTTTTATATAATAGGTATTTAGGTCCCAGTGCTGGGCAAAAGCTTCCCCTTCTGTTTTCCACCTTGTTCTAATTATTGCCATGTTTTACCTTCCCTCATTGAAAGCAAACAGCTTGTCTCTCCATCTCGTTCGTGGCTTCAGTAATTATATTCTAAATCATTGGATCAATTGGCGTATTTCCTCTCGGAATTACTCCACAAATACATCCATACATCCAACATACAAGACGCGAAACAACGGAAGATCAAATTATTTCGATAGTTACTCTCGTATAGTAAATTGTAAAGACTTTGTTCTCGCGAATTCCTATTCACTTCTGTGTTTAATCACGTGCATAACTATGTCAACGTGATAAAGTCTAAAATGGAATACAGAAGAATACTTATTAATACTCTGCCATGTGGTTTCCGGCAGTGTAGAATAGGACCACTCCTAGTGTTCCCATGGAGGTCGTAAACATCAATGAGACCTCTCCAACCCGTCTGGCCAGCGAGGAGAGTGTGGCCAAATCCTCTGTCTGCTCTGGCCAAGTATGGTTCGGGTAGTACAGAGAGGGTCATGCTCCTGCAAAGGAAACTAAAAGGACCTGCTGACGACGATGACGACGTATTAATGCTCGGGCCTGCTAAAACATATAGAAAAGAAACTAGGATAGAATTCATAAATCAATTTTTTAAAATATGCAAGTTCAACGACATAGGATTTTCTGTTAGCTATTTTGGTGATGTACCCGTTATACGGCGGGTAAATGTACCCTCGACGATCCCTCAAAGGGATCCTCGGAATGAAGTGAAATGAAATGAAATGAAAAATAATTTTATTCAAATTTGGATATCATGTATCTCTTCCGATAAACGACTCACTGCGGCCAGAAGTCCACCTTCATGATGATGAGATGGTGGGTTCAGCCCCCCACAAATTAATTAAAGCTCACTTTATGGCGAGATGCCAACTGTTCGACCCTCAATGTTAATTTGGACTTCTTCAGCACGTAGTCTACGAGGATTTCAAATTCTCTCTATTTCCAATTTGTATCGATTATCAATTTGTTTCCTTTTTATTACTTTCTGTATATTATTAATATATTATAGTTTTTTTTATAAATTTACACAAGACTATCCACAATATGCTTCGTCAAAGAGCTACAATCGTTCATCAGTAACAAGCTTCGTCAAGACTTACAAAAAATATCAGCAACATGCTTCGTCAAAGAATTTACAGATAGAAATCCACCACATGCTTCGTCAAAAACATTAATCTAAAATACCACTCCGAGTCGTTCCTGGCCCAAAGGTTCCCATTATACTTGCCGCATTTCCAAGTTGTATAGCGAAGGAAAGCCTTTGAGCAAGCTACGTCACGGAGCGAACTTCTTTTAACCGTGTGGAAATACGAAAACCCAAGCGTCGTGAAAGCACGAACGCTTTTACCTCAGATCCCCATGCTCCTGTGGTCTCGAAAGCAAGGGGAACAAAAATATATGCGGGTTTAAGACAAGAATAATTGGCGTGCTTATGTCTGGCAGCATTTTCAGTAGCTGATCCCGCAGCCTCAACTGTGTCCTTGAGATGTGAAGACGCAACAGTGCATACGCGCGTCGCATCCTACAGCAGGCAACGACCCCTTTGCCACGGCACCATAGTTAAGCCGTCAGGGCGCTTGCCATCGGTACGACTTAATCCGGGTGGCTCTAAAATACATGAGATGTTTGCACTGATCATAGCTTTTCTAATTATATCATTGAGAGCATGATGTCTTGGATATTTGCCCGCACATCTCACACAACACAGACCATGATACCACAAACACACTGATGCTGCTCACAAACATCACACCCGATTCTGAGAGCAGCAGTAATATGAAATGTGTTGACGTCCATCAAGGTACCAATCTCTGGCGATGGTAAAGCATGGAGCCAAGCCGCAGACTCGAGAGTCAGAACCGCTTTAAGGGCCCGTACTACCTCACACTGCTTTGCATGATTGACTGTTATATCAATAATAATAAAATACTCAAGTTGAAATAAAAATGCAGCAAAGTTCAGGGCTAAATCTGGTTACTATATGACTCAAAAACACGACTGCGTTAAATTTTCTCGATAGAAAAAAGTTGCAAAGTTGCCTCCAAATCACGTCTAATTTACTCGGTATATAGCATTATTCACCAAGTACATTAAAATTAAACTTGAAACTTTTGATTATTATGGCATTACAGATAAGGCAGCCATCATATGTTTTTCTTTTTCGAATAACCCTTGAATATTCCTAAAAAACGAAAATATCTAAAGTAGCCAACGCGTTTAGACCATCCGCGTTTGTATCGCCACGCCGCCTGGCATATGGCGGGCTCTTAAGCCGAGCCAACTCCGCACCAGAGTTGCTCTCCAGAAGTTCATCAACGACGTCTTAGCAAAAATGTCATCCCATTTCCTCTGGACTTGAAGCTGATCGGGAAGATCTTGACCCGGATAATGGCTTTGCCATTCAAGCCCTCACTCACAAAGGGCAATGAGAATCAGTCACCATTGAAAGATAAGATCTGAGTGACAAGTTCTATCACCCCGTGCGAGGAAGCCAAAAATGCATATAAACCAGTGTCTTGCACTCGCTGTGTACCACGACCGCCGTGTCTGACAGGTGACGATGCCTGGCGCCACTGACTCCCATCTAGATTTACATTTAATATACTCTCAAGTATATTTTTAGCGTAGCATCTATAGTATTAACTTAGCTATTAAAAAACCATACCGGAGCCATGCGCATTTGTTTCCAATATATTATTCATTTTCTAATTCTTTGTTTTACTACAAGTTTTTATTTGTTCCCTTAGCTGTTATATCATTATATTTTAAGAAGAATTTTCCGTATAAAATATCAAGTTACCAATTTATTGCCGACTCGCGTAAAGCAATTTCGGAGTTGCCGTTTTTTGCGTGAACTGCCTGTCATCTGTCTTGGTTATTTAGTGCTCAACTTTGAGACCTTCGTTTTTCTGAGTTTCTTATTTTATTAGCTAATATCCTTACTATTATAAATGTCAAAGTAAGTTTATTTGTTTGTTTGTGATGCCTTCACGCCCAATCTACTGGACCGATCGTCATGAAATTTTGCGTAGCCGTTGTCTAGGGTATGAATGATATAGGGTACATTTTATCTCGGGAAAAAGGACTATTCCCGAGGGATCGACATTGACGCGGGCGGAGCCGCGAGATGCAGGCCGAGAGGCGGTTCCGAAGAACTCTGACACCAGGGTGTGCATGGTCGATTGACCGTGACACCTACTCGAAATGATGATGATGATGAGTGCTTAACTTTGAGACCTTTGTTTTTCTGAATTTCATATCTTATCAGCTAACATCCTTACTATTATTAATACTAATATTAAAAATGCGAAAGTAAGTTTGTTTGTGACGCCTTTACGCCCTATCTACTGAACCAATCATCATGAAATTTTGCGTAGCCGTTGTCTAGGGTATGGTGGTCATAGGGTACATTTCCCGGGAAAAAGTGATGTTCCCGAGGGATCGACATTGACGCGGGCAGAGCCGCGGATGAAAGCTGTCTGTATGTCTATATCATTTTATTGTGTCCGGAGGCATCAAGTTAATGTCTATAATATTCATTGAAAACGCAGATTGGAGTTGTGTAAAAACAAACTTCTAAGTCAAGGCAATGAATGAATGAATCATCATCATCATCATCAGGTTTTTTTAATCTCCACTGCAGGAGCATGACCCTCTCTTTACTACCGGAGCCATACTTGGCCAGAGCCGACAGAGGATTTGGCCTACACTCTCCTTGCTGGCCAGACGGGTTGGAGGTCTCACTGATGTTTATGAGCTTTGTTTAGCTTGTATTTCCTAAGTCGCCTCTTACGACATCCATGGGAAGACTTTGAGTGGTCCTATTCTACTCTGCCGGAAACCACACGGATAATAAATGAATAAATGCGTTTATTAACTCATGAATAAGGTAAACAATACAGGTGTTGAAATACATATGAGTACACTAGTATTTTACCATTGGCGGTTTAGTTTGTGTCAGTCGACTAATTCTTATTGAGAGATCTGTTTAAACTAGCTGGTACACACAAATCTATCCACGTAAACTTTACGACCTTTACATTCAACTAAATGATTTTAGCCTCCGTGGTTCAGTGGTTAAGGCGTTTGCCTAAAGACCCGGGGGTCGATACCCACGGGAAGCATTCTTTGTTTAGTTGTTTCCAGTTTGGTTAGGACATTGCAAGCTTGAATCACCTGATTGTCTGATAATAAAGATTATTCCGTGATTCGGAAGGCACGTTAAGTCGTTGGTCCCGGTTGCCACCTGTTAGTCGTTAGAGGAACTACGTCAGAGGCCGAGAGGCGGTCCCGAAGAACTCTGACACCAAGGTGTGCATGGTCGATTGACCGTGACACCTCCTCGAAATGATGATGACTTTTTCTTTGGTATAATTATATTATAGGTGTGTACATATTATGTGTTCTAAAATGTTACGTGAGTTAAGTAGTTACATAAGTAGTTTGATATGCAGATCACAGTGCATCCAGACAAACCCTCGTGGTTACGAATAACAATATCAAAAAATTAATACGTATAGTAACCAAAACGGTGGCAATGATTGTGTTAAAGATTCAAAATAATGGTTTAATATTTAACATAATTTAATCAAATATAATCCTATCACTTAAAGTTACTTATTTTATATTAATTTAAAATAACTAGGCATTTCTAATGTAGTCTGTATTATAATTTCAAAGATTATAGAGTTAATATTCTATTTTAATAAATGCGAAGTCGTCACAGTTTGACAATGAATATAATAGGCTTATCTTGTCTCGTTTGTTGTGTCTAACTGTATGAAGTCTAGACTCCATGCGTCACTATTGTTTTTGTTTTTGTATTGTTTTGCTATTCGTTCTTTTCTTTTGTTTTTTTTTTTCTTTTTGTGTATGTATTTTAGTTATTTTTTTTTTGTTATAGTTTTTTTTGTTTGTTTGTTATGCACAAGTTCTCTTCCCAACTTAGGGAGGCGTGGGACGGTCCGTGATGCCACAGAAGGCGGCTGAAAATCAGTGTTGTACTAGGTCATGCATATGCCTAGTACAGTCAGCCAACGAGATACCTGACCCCGTCATCTACCTATATCTTGAATTATCTCTTAAACTAAAAGTAATATTAACATGAAAATGTATATTCAGAAAGTCTTAATTAAAATCTTTCCGAATATATATTTTCATGTTAATATTACTTTTATAGTTTAAGAGATAATTTAAGATATAGGTAGATGACGGGGTCAGGTTTCTCGTTGACTGACTATACAGCGTAATACTAAGCCGTCACCTTTTGTAATACTGATGGCACCGCCTTATAATTATGTTGTTGTCTTATCAGTAGAAGAAAAAAGGACAGTTTCTTTTTCCGAAGAACTCTGACACCAGGGTGTGCATGGTCGATTGACCGTGACACCTACTCGAAATGATGATGATGACTGTCCTTTTTTGTTTGTGTTGTGTGTGCCATTGTGTATTGCAATAAATATTTTTCATTTCTTTTAATTTATTTCATTTCACAAATTTTTATGAAGGTTTGCGGATTCTGTCGCTTATTAACATCTATTTTAAAGGTTCCGTACCTCAAAAGAAAAAACTGAACCCTTATAAGATCACTTTGTTGTCTGTCTGTCTGCCAAGACCCTATATCTCAAGAAAGCGTGGAGGTATCAAGCTGAAATTTATATCTAATACTAAGGTCAACTGCTGTCCTTGAAGCTGTAAAAAAATCAAACTTCTAAGCCGACGCAATCAAAAGATACAGCCATTTATGCTGCAAATTTTTGACATTCGCAAGGAAATAAAAAACCTACAGGGTACATCCAGTGAACTCAGAAACTTTTAATTTGATACAAAGCAACTTCATTGATTTATAAGACATTATCACATCAAAACTTATGTAACTTTAACATCATTCTGTCCACCATATTTATGTCCAATATCATCAAGGGATGAAAACGTGGGACTGTGTCTGAAAAGTCAATAGTGAGGAAAATAAACCCCAAAATATACGAGGCCAAGCCAACCTTCACATATATTTTGACTCGTGTATTTCCGCCCGCCATCTTAGTTCCGGTTCCGCCTCATATCCTGTCCGTGACGTAATCAGTGGCTGTATTTTTAGCGTATTTATAAAATTTTTGACTAAAACATAAGTACTTGCATTAGTCTTGTTAAATCAAGATATGGCGAAATATAAATGCTTGGTTTTTTGAATGTATATTAATTTTTCTATGAACTTTATGTTTTTTTTACTTAGAAAATAAAAAAAGGTATTATTAACTCATTCACGTACGCTTAGCCAGACAATAAAAATAACAATAGAATTACGTCTACAGGCGGGAGTGTCCGTGAATGTGTTAAATAAAGGAAAAAACGGAACCTTTATAAGACTACTTTGTTGTCCGTCTGTCTGTTTTTCTGTCAAGACTCTTTTTCTCAGAAACGGCTAAAATTCATATCAAATACTCACGTCTATATCTTGCAGCTGTGAAAAAATCAAACTTCTAAACTAACGCAATCAAATACAGCCGTTTATGCCGCATATTTTCAACATTCCCAAGGGAATCAAAATCTACAGGATACTTCCCGTGAACTGACCTTGAAATTTGAGTCGAAACAACGCCTTATGGCACAGATAAAGGAAAAGTTGCGAAAAGCAAAAATGTTTAGTTATAATATAATATTTTTAATAATTTTTTAACTCCCCCAAAACAGTAGTTTTGTGCTTATCGCAGTAGAAACCATGGGTAGCTTGGGATCGGATACAAAGGGTATTTTCAAGGAGATAGGTCGCCGCATAGGGGAAAAGACTGGAGACTTCTCTGGCTCGTTTCTGGTGCAAAGGATGGCCATAGCTATCCAACGCTAGTATTCTGGGCACCTTTGCACCGGAAACATTCAGTGACTGGTTATAGCGCTCAAATGTATTGTATTTATTTTATTTTTGTATTCTGACGCTTCATTGTTAATAAAAAATAAAATTTATACGTTTAAACTTATTATAGATAATGGTACGAACCCTTAGTGCGCGAGTCTGACTCGCACTTGGCCAGTTTTTATCAGATAGTGTCGGGAAACATTAAATTTATCTTTTCTTTTTATACAGATAGTTTTATCCCGTGCAAGATAAATACAGCCAAAGATCGGAAAAGCATTTCACTAATACCGGAGAAATTAAACATTTTTGTGTATATTTTTCAACATTATTATTTTTAAACGTCAGTTTGGCTTTCCCATTAATAAATTTCGCCTATAATGTCATAGTAGGTGTTAAAAATTATGGTAAAAAACTTTTTGAAAAATACAAACATTTATGTACATCACTTTATTTGTCGAGTTTTTTCAGCAACGCCTTTAATTTAGCTAGTCCGTTATCTTGGGTGTTCTGCCATGTTGGATTTAAAATGACATCACACAGCTAGCATTACTACATTGCAAGTTAAATAAATCTTGCAAAAAGTCGGTACTTGCGTTATATATCTATACTTCTATACTAATATTATAAAGCTGAAGAGTATGTTAATCTCAGGAACTACTGGTTCAAATTGAATAATTATTTTTGTGTTGGATAGTCCATTTATTGAGGAAGGCTTTAGGCTATAAAACATCACACTGCGACCAATAGGAGCGAAGCATCAATAAAAAATGTTTTGAAATCGGGGAAAAATTATTCATCTATACTAACTAGTGGTTCTGCGAGAACAGTAGACCTCGCGAGCCCTTACAACCAATATCCACATTTGCCCTCCAGTGCTCTAAAATATATCTGTTACTGATATGCTAATTGACTAAAGGATGATTTCCTTCAGTTACTATTTCCCAATCCCCACTGCTTTTAATTAGGTACCAGAGAAAACGAAAATTAAAACCTAAATTCCCCTTACCAGAAGACCCGACCAGACCAAAGACAATATATTATAAGACTTTCAATCCCCATACAACGGTTCGTAATCCACAATACAGTTCGTAAATGTGCCACTAGATGTCTCTAGTAATATCAAATCAACTCTTTGTGACTATTTTCCAGAGTAGTTTCGTAGTTTCTCCCGATATCGATTTGCGGTTACGTAATAAATCGGTGGATGATCGGCAGATGGCGCTCTATCATAAAAGTTAACTTCAAAATTTACTTCCAAGTTTATTAATTACTTACACCTTTTTATTGAGCACTTAGTATATTTTAATAAAATAAAAGAATATTTATAAGGAATTATTCTCCATTAGAATACCACTATAAAGTGCCTACTTATCATTTTTTTATTATCTGTTCTGTGTACCCTAATGTCTAATGTGTACTTAGTGCAAAAAGTTTTGTCTTTTCGATGGCTAAGAAAGGAGCCATCAAACAACCTAGGTACCTACCTACCTTTTTAAGTAAGAACGAGGCATGAATTTTAGAAAGTAGGTAGGTATACATATATGTGGACGAGACCGAAGGCCCAGTGGGGTGAGCATTATTAGCGCTTACGCATGTTAAGCAACCTCGGGCAGGTCCCCACTAGGATGGGCGACTGCAAGTGGCATAAAATGCCTCAAGCTCCTCCGTAATTCGGCAGGCACGCTAAGCAGTTGGTCATGGCTGTCATCGTTGATGGCAGTCGTTAAGCTATGACAGATGCCTTACTGCAGCTTGAAAAAATTACACGAGTGTATGTGGCCACATTTACACGAAAAACAAATCAAGTAGGTTTTAACTTTTAATTATGTCAGCGAGCGTCAGAAAGTGCTCGTAGCAGTTGGTAGCAAACATGTAGCAAATAACAAAGTGTTTGGAGAAGGTAGATAAATCAATCAATTGATAATAAATAAATATATACGGACAAATCACACAGATTGAGCTTGCCCCGAAGTAAGTTCGAGACTTGTGATATGGGATACTTACTCAACGATAATATATTTTATAACAAATACATATATAGATACACATCCAAGACCCAGGCCAATCTGAAAAAGATCATTTTCCATCTTGACCTGGCCGGGGATCGAACCCGGGCACTCCGTGTCGCAGGCTGGCGAGTTGACCGCTGCGCCACGGAGCTAGCCTGATATCTTCCCGATCCCGATAATCTTTCAGATGTAACGACTTTAACGTTAACGTAACCACTGAACCAATTTTGATAAAATTTAAATAGGACCAATAAGGTCGTAAGCAAACCTTTTTTAAATAAACAAAACCGGCCAAGTGCGAGTCGGACTCACGCACGAAGGGTTCCGTGCATTATATTTAATTCGTTTGAAATTATCTATATATATACATATAATAAAATAGTAAAAATATTTTGACTGTACATTTAAAATTTTTGACTGAATTTGATAGAGGGACACTTAAAAAGAATAATAGAAAGCAAAAAATTTTTTTTCGAATTTTTTGTCTGTCTGTCTGTCTGTATGTATGATCACGATTATCTCCGAAAATACTGAACCGATTTAATTACTTCAAACTTTCACCAATTGCTTTGTTTTAACTCAGCAAAACATCTAAAGTTTGTTTCATCAAAATCGGTTCATTAAAAAAAAAGTTATCGTCATTTGAATGAACTCTAAGCAATTACAGCCTCCGTGGTCCAATGGTTAAGGCGTTTGCCTGTTGACCCGGGGGTCGTGGGTTCGATTCCCACCGGAAACATACTTTGTTTAGTTGTTTCCAGTTTGGTTAGGACATTGCAGGCTTGAATCACCTGATTGTCTGATAATAAAGATGATTCCGTGCTTCGGAAGGCACGTTAAGCCAGTGGTCCCGGCTGCCATCTGGTAGTCGTTAAATGAACCACGTCAGAGGCCGAGAGGCGGTCCCGAAGAACTCTGACACCAGGGTGTGCATGGTCGATTGACCGTGACACCTACTCGAAATGATGATGATGACTCAAAGCATTAGTTTGCCTGATACACGGTGAATTTGTTATCGTTTTGGACCCTTAAACTCAGACCATCAAAATGAACAACTTTTCCTACTGGAACAATGGTGGGAACTCAAAAAAAAATTCGACATTCCCATACAAACTGGCCGGGCGGCGGGACTCTTTTTTATGAAAATGACAATTTTTTTTTGAGTTCCCAGCATTGGTCCCATAGAAAAAGTTGTTCATATTGATGACCTGAGTCACCCTTTTAAGGGTCCAAACTGTTCCTGAGGGATGGACACTAACGGCGGCGGCGTAGCCGGGCAAACGGCAAACCAACCGAAACTGCTGCGCCTAGAAACTTGAAATTTTGTACAGGGGTTCTTTTAATGATGTGAGTGAGCGCTAAGAAAGGATTTTTAAGAAATTTTACTTCTAAAGGGGTAAAATTTATATGGAATTTTCTCATTTTTGGATTTAGATGTATGAAAGTAGGTATATAAGTTCTCGATTAAAATTAAAAAAAGATGTGTGTGGGTAGATAATTGGGTGGGTGGTATAAACTTTGTATCGAAATTTTCTCATTCCTGGACTTAGACGTATGAAATTAAAAATATAAGTTCTAGGTTACTATTAAAAATATCTGTGTAGGTAATGGACTTTTTTCCTGAAGGGGTAAAATAGCGGGGTAAAGATTGTATAGGAATTTACTTATTTCTAGACTTAGAAGTATGAAAATAGGTAAATAAATTCACGATTACAATTGAAAAAGGTCAACTGGAAAAAAATCCCCCAGAAGGGGTAAAGGTAAAGTTTGTTTGGAAATTTTCTCATTTCTGGACTATGGAAAGTATGAAAATAAATAGGTATGTTCTCGATTACAATTAAAAATATATATGCGGGTGAAATGGACAAAATTCACCCCTAAAGGGGTAAAATGGGAGGGTGAAGGTTTTATGGAAATTTTCTCATTTCTGGACTTAGAAGTATAAATAATATCCATACTTCCATACTAATATTATAAATGCGAAAGTAACTCTATCTGTCGTTTTTTTACGCTTCAACCATTGAACTGATTTGGATGAAATTTGGTATGGAGGTGTGAGGCCCGAGGAAGGACATAGGGTATGTTTGATTCCGGGAAATTCTACTGTTCCCGAGGGATCGACACTAACGCGGGCGGAGCCGCGGGCAACAGCTAGTTATAAATATTTTTAATTATATGATGTAACTCAAAATAATGCTTTTCGCAATTTTTCCCTTATCTGTTCTTTGTACCAAATTCCAAGATTCTGAGTTCACGGAAAGTACCCTGTAGGTTTTGATTCCCTTGCGAGTGTCGAAAAATTATTAAAACATTTTTATTTTATGACTAGCTGTTGCCCGCGGCTCCGCCCGCGTTAGTGTCGATCCCTCGGGAACAGTAGAATTTCTCGGAATGAAAGATACCCTTTGTCCTTCCCCGGGCCTCAAACTACCTCCATACCAAATTTCAATGGTTGAAGCAGGGGTTGGAATACCGGTAAAAATCCATTACCGGTACCTCTATGAAACGACAGTACCGGTAATTTGTTTGGTACCGGTACATTTGGTAACGGTAAAAATCAAGTACCGGAACCTCTATAATACAACGGTACCGGTAATTGGATTGGAACCGGTACCTCAATAAAACGACGGTACCGGTAATTGAAAGAAGTACCTGTACCAAATACCGGTAAACAGTACCGGTAGTTAGTACCGGTACTCGTATTGGGTTATTATCATTTCGTTAATGTGTGTCGTTGCCGTGTTGTGCATGTGCGGCGTGAGGCGGGGGCCCACAATAGGGCGGCACTTTTACAGTCGAGCGAGTCCCATGCGGTAGACGGCAACAATGCGTAGGTACCGGTAAAATTAACGCAATTTTAATACCGTTAAATTTTGACAGAATAGAGGTACCGGTACTTACCGGTACTTATAATGTGAATTTGGTACCGGTAACAAGTAGCGGTAAAATTACCGTTAACTGTTAACAATATTATTACCGTTAAATACTAGATTACCGGTACCTCATATTACCGTTAAAATTTTAACAGAATAGTAATACCGGTACTTACCGGTACTTATAATGGGAATTTGGTACCGGTAACAAGCCCTGGGTTGAAGCTTAAAACGACAGACTTTCGCATTTATAATATTAGTATTAGTATGGAAGTATGGATATTATTTATACTTCTAAGTCCAGAAATGAGAAACTTTCCATAAAGATTACTCTCCCACTTTGCCATTTAAAGGGGAATTTAGTCCATTTCACAGGTCTTTTTTAATTGTAATCAAAAACTTATATACCTATTTTAATACTTCTAGGTCTAGAAATGAGAAAATTTCCATACATATTTTACCCCCCTTCTGGGGGATTTTTTTCCAGTTGACCTACACAGACCTTTTTCAATTGTAATCGTAAATTTATTTACCTTTTTTCATACTTCTAAGTTTAGAAATTAGGAAATTCCTATACGAACTTTACCCCGCTATTTTACCCCTTCAGGGAAAATATCGTCCATTTTACCTATAATGTTTAATTGTAATCTAGAACTTATATACTTATTTTCATACATCTTGGTCCAGAAATGAGAAAATTTCCAAACAAAGTTTATACCACCCACCCATCCCATTTTAACCCTTAAGGGGGGAATTTTGCAAATTTCATCTTAACCCATCTTTTTTAATTTTAATCGATAACTTCTATACCTACTTTCATACTTCAAAGTCCAGAAATGAGAAAATTCCATATAAATTTCACCCCTTCAGAAGTTAAATTTTTAAAAATCCTTTCTTAACGCTCACTCACATCATTAAAAGAACCCCTGTACCAAATTTCAAGTTTCTAGGCGCAGCAGTTTCGGTTGCGTTGATATATAAGTCAGGTTTCCAGTTTTCCCGTGGCTGCGCCGCCGCCGATAGTGTCCATCCCTCAGGAACAGTAGAATTTCCTGCTATATATTTTGTAGACAAACTTATGCCTTGAGTTCATTCAAATGATAACTTTTTTTTAATGAACCGATTGTGATGAAACAAACTTTAAATGTTTTACTGGGTTAAAACAAAGCAATTGGTAAAAGTTTGAAGTAAATCGGTTCAGTATTTTCGGAGATAATCGTGATTATACATACATACAGACAGACAGACAGAAAGACAGACAAAAAATTCGAAAAAAATTTTTTTGCTTTCTATTATTCTTTTTAAGTGTCCCTCTATCCATTTCAGTCAAAAATTCTAAATGTACAGAAGAATATTTTTACTGTTTTATTATATGTATAGATGTTATCTGTGCTATAAGACGTTGTTTCGACCAAAATCAAGATTTAGACTTTATGGGAAGTACCCTGCAGGTTTTGATTCTCTTGCGAATGTCAAAAAAACACAAAAATTTGCAACATAACCAACTAAATCTTTTGATTGCATTAGCAGAGATAGAAGTTTGGTTTTATCACAGCTCCAAGGTACAGTAGACCTGAGTATTTATATGAATATCAGCTTGATACCTCTACGCGTTCCTAAGAAAAAGGACACACAGACAGATGGACAACCAAGTGATCCAATATGGGATCCATTTTTTTTCCTTTTGGGTTACGGAACCCTTAAAAACTGACTTCAATGAAACTACTGAACCGATTGTGATGGAATTTAAATGGGACCAACTTGAAAGTATACCCTTTTGAACAAATATTTTCTCCTTACTAATGTATTATTAAAAATGCGAAAGTGAGTTTGTTTGTTTGTTACACTTTCACGCCGTAACTACTGAACCCATCAACATGAAATTTTGCATACAAGTTCTCTAGAGTTAGGAGAAGGCTACCTTTTATCCCGGGAAAAAGTACTATTTCTGAGGGATCGACATTGACGCGGGCGGAGCCGCGGGCGAAAGCTATTTTAAATATGTACCAAACATTAAAAGGTACCAAACATTAAAAAACATACAACCGCAACAAAAACATTATTGATAACCTCCTCCTTTTTTGAAGTCGGTTAAAATACGACCGAGAACGTTTATTTTGTCGTAGAATATTTATTCGACGACAAAATTCGAGAAAAATACATCCTAAGAAAGTAACGGAGGAATTCTTCCATGTTGGACTGGTGGAAAAAAGTATCACGATTCATGAGATACAGCCTAACGGACGATCGGACAGACAGACAGACGGACAGCGGAGCCATATTAATAGGGTTCCGTTTTTACCCTTTCAGAATGAACTAACTGCTCCTCTTCCTGCGCAGACCGTAGAAGCCAATCGTCGGAATGTACGAAAATCTAAAGAATCGTGTCAATAGTATTGCATAGGCGAAAGGCGATGCGGCTAGCAGCCAATCACTATTTTGATCCCGTTTTTTATTTACCTTTACTGCCCTCCAATACGCTAAACGTGGCCTAGGTCTTGTACTCTTCAGGTCTTGTGGCGTTTAGGTCTTGTGGCCTTCAGGTCTTGCGGCCTATAAATCATGTGGCCTAAAGGTCTTTTGACCTTTCGGTCTTGTGACCTTTAGGTCTTGTGGCCTTAGGTCTTAGGGCCTTTAGGTCTTGTGGCCTATAGCTTTTGTGCCATGTAGGTCTTGAGGCCTTCAGGTCTCGTGGCCTTTAAATCTGGTGGCCTTCAGGTCTTGCGGCCTATAGGTCATGTGGCCTATAGGTCTTTTGGCCTTGAGGTCTTGTGGCCTTAAGGTCTTGTGGTCTTTATGTCTTGTGGCTTTTAGGTCTTGTGGCCTTAGGTCTTAGGGCCTTTAAGTCTTGTGGCCTATAGCTTTTGTGGCATGTAGGTCTTGTGGCCTTCAGGTCTTGTGGTCTTTATGTCTTGTGGCTTTTAGGTCTTGTAGCCTTAGGTCTTAGGGCCTTTAGGTCTTGTGGCCTATAGCTTTTGTGGCATGTAGGTCTTGCGGCCTTCAGGTCTCGTGGCCTTTAAATCTTGTGGCCTTCAGGTCTTGCGGCCTACAAGTCATGTGGCCTATAGGTCTTTTGGCCTTTAGGTCTTGTGGCCTTAAGGTCTTGTGGTCTTTATGTCTTGTGGCTTTTAGGTCTTGTGGACTTAGGCTCCGTCTACCCCGTAAGGGAAAGAGACGTGATGGTATGTATGTATGTATGTACAAAGTAATAAAAACAGTGTTGCCACGAAAAAAAGGGATGGCCACTAACACAGTCTTAGCCAATATCAACGAGTTGGCCACTTACGCAGTGTTTGACATTCCCAAAAACGACGAACGATTCCAAAATCTACACCTGCATGTTGGCCACTATCACAAACTCTTAACAATTAGGTATATATATACTTCATAGTAAGTATACTTATATAAAACCACATTTCTACATAGAAAAGCAATTGCACCAGATATCAATGCATTACCTACTAGTTTTTGAATTTAGAATATTTGAAAATCTAATAATAATTATAAAACGTGTCTTCGATCCGGGGAACATACATACAAATAAAATAAACGATTCCAACAAATCGAAAACCTTTTATGAAGTCGCATACAAACGAGGCGAAACATGAAATCGTCAATAATCAACAAACTTATCGTCGTACATAGTTGTAGTTAAAATAATAGCGTTCCTTCGCATAAAATAGAAGTACCTAATTATGAAGTATCCGAATAATTACTGTGGACAAAAAATAAAAAAGGATCATGAGTAGCGCCATCTTTCCTTTCTGATGTGTCAATAATCAAGCAGCACGACCGCTGTTGAAGGCAGCGCCCGTAACACCATCTAGCGTGACACATTTACAACCTATATTTTACTCGATGAGAAACGCCATCTGGAAATATTATACTTTTTCGGCGCAATTCAGGCTACGATATTTTGTATGGAGATTGGCAGTCTTATATTATATTGTCTTTGACCAGACCCTATTTTAAGAGGAAACACTAAGCTCGAGAGAATTGAAAAATAGATATTAATAATATCTATTGCTGTCGCGCCGCGTGCCCAAACAAACTCCGCAGAGTGCGATAGAGATAACTGCAGCTCGGCCGGATAATACTTTGAAAAATTACACAAAATTAACGCTTTGTAGTCCTCTGATTTCTTCTCCAAAACTTAACCGATTTAATTTCTTCTTACATTAAAAATTTAAAAAAAGCTATGGCTGTGTTTCTGCGTTTCTTTTTCTTATATAATTGCCTAAATTCGTTTTCTTGATGTTTGAACACAACGGAAATTCGTACCAATTTCCATATCTCTTTAAATAATTCAATTATGAAAAAATTTTTACCTACGGATTTTTTTAGTTAACAATCATATCTCTTCCGGCGAGGAATCAGGGGACTGCTCTTGTATGGAAACACGGCCCTTGAGCACCATGTTTAGTATGATTTTGTACACATTAACTAAGTTGGAGTAATCCTCTTCAAGATCGGAAATATCGGAATAGCGAACTTGGCATGGGTGAATAGGAGGCAAAGTTTAAGTACCCGGTTTCATAGTTGTTATGTTACCTACCAATTGGTCAAAATTTTAATAGGACGCTAATTTTCAACTATTATGGCAGACAAACATGCGAACTTTACGTTAAGAAGTGGCCGGCATCTATAAGCCCCGGGTTCAAGGCACAGGATAGCATGTATTTTTTTTTTTTTTCATATTTGTTTTACGGCATTTGGCTTTCTGTGCCTTTTAGCCCTTCATATTTTCTACGTGTTATCAACGAAATGGTGGTGTAATTCATTTCGGTGATTCAATGGAGCCCCTGGCGACAATTCCCACGAATCCACTGGTTTGATCATAGACGCAGTAGCAGTAAGGCGAGCGACCACCAGCCCGCTATGTAAATCTCACTACAGCCGCACCATGACACTTCATTTTAGTTATTCCCCACATTGTTCATAAACATGGACATTTATAACACCAAATTACACCGATTTCACATTATAAAGTCCACTAGAAGCAATTTGCAAAACAATCCAAAACAAAAACCGTGCAGTCCGTCGAAATTCCCGCCAAGAACTCCAGGATAGCATGTGAATCTTTTTTATATTTTTTAATTTTTATTCAGGATTCTAAGTTTATTCAGTGTTTTCAATTATAAACGTAATACGTTAGTATCATGCTTTAAGCCAAAAAATATTTTTATATTTTGATTTTTGTTCCTTAGGGAAAGTTGTTCAATTTCACTCCCTCTCCCACTTCACGTGAGGTTTTCAGTATATTTATACAGAAAATAGATTTCAGACAACTTTTGGGCATTTTGCCGACTATAAACACGTTCAAGTTTATCGTATAAAAAAGTTGTTCAAACAAAAAAGTTGCGTCTTAATGAGAACAACAAAAAAGTCTAATGACATTTTTTTTTACAAATAGCTGTGCTATGAGTTTTTTTAAGTTTCGGACACCCATATATCCGCCATTTTATAAAATATCGAAAAACTGGCTCGACAAAAAAATTCTATATAATTACCGAACCTGCTTACAAAATTTCATGAGAATCGGTTGAGAAATGCGACCTGTAGGCGAGAACAGACAGACAGACAGACAGGCAGACGGACAAAAGAATTTTGGGCCAGTGGAAACTGAGACGCTTCGCTCGCTCGGTCAATTAATCGTAATAACAGAAATTGCCGCGGACGAAATCGCGGGCAACAGCTAGTGTTCATATATATGGTGGCGTTGATATTGTTCCTAGTGAATTACAATACGTCATGTTACGCGCCAGTTGCTGTGTTTATTTCATACCTAATCCTGATCATCACCTTTCCATGTTTCATCATCATCATCATCAGGTCTTTTTTGTCTCCACTACAGGAGCACGACCCTCTCTGTACTACTAGAGCCATACTTGGCCAGAGCAGCCAGAGGACTTGGCCTACACTCTCCACGCTAGCCAGACGGGTTGAAAGGTCTCATAGATGTTTATAAGCTTTGTTTCTACGACATCCACGGGAAGACTTGGAGAGGTCCTATTCTACACTGTCGGATACCACACGGCGACTTCTGTTTCCCACGTTTGTATTTTCCTATCTACATGTGCAACTGTCAACAGTACATTTCAACTGAAAATTGTCGAAAGCCCGCTATATAGGACATGTAAGGAATTGGAGGAGGCAATGAGACAATTTTTGTGTCTTTGTGACTCGTTGGCTGGTAAGCGTTTGGATTCAAAGATTTATTTTGAAAATAGGCCTTTTTTTACGTCAATTCATATTTTAAATAACGCTTATTAAATTATAAATTTTAAAACTTTCGTATCATCACGTCAAACATAGACACATGACTCATATTTGACTAGCCCCGTGGCGCAGCGGTCAACACGCCAGCCTGCGACACGGAGTGACCGGGTTCGATCCCCGGCCAGGTCAAGATAGAAAATGATCTTTTTCAGATTGGCCTGGGTCTTGGATGTTTATCTATATAATATGTATTTGTTATAAAATATAGTATCGTTGAGTTAGTATCCCATAACACCATTTTTGAAATTACCTTGGGGATAGCTCAATCTGTGTGATTTGTCCGAATATATTTATTTATTTATATTTAAAACATCAACTACCGTTTTACGTGTTACTAAAATATCCATCAATCTCACGTCAAAGCAATTTAAAACACCGCTAAGTTTAATGGAAGGCTCCCCAGGCGCAAAGGTTGCGTGAAAGCACTTCTCACAGTAAGTTTAAATACGTTTGCACATGTAGACAGTAAAATATATGAAGGCCTTGTGGTTTCCGGCAGAGTAGAATAGGACCATTCCAAGTCTTCCCATGGATGTCGTAAGAGGTGACTTAGGAAATACAAGCAAAACAAAACTCATAAACATCAATAAGTACGCTCCAACCCGTCTGGCCAGCGAGGAGAGTGTAGGCCAAACACTCTTGTCTGCTTTTGCCGAGTATGGCTCTGGTAGTACAGAGAGGGTCATGCTCCTGCAGTGATGATGATGATGATGATGATATTACTCTACGGTCTAGCTGTGAACATGAAATCTGTAAAGTTTTCAAAACGTTAATAGTAATAATAAAGTTATTAACGATAAAACCGTATTTGTGATTTAATTTAAATGTGAAAATATTGGAAAATAATTAATTAATGTTTTTTTTTCAGTTGGACGCGCTAAATAGATCAGTGCCGAAGCCTTTGAAAATTATAAAAATTAAAATTAAATTATAGTAAGACTAGCTTTCGCCCGCGGCTCCACCGGCGTTAATGTCGATCCCTCAGGAATAGTACTTTTTCCCGGGATTAAAGGTAGCCTATGTCCTTCTCCGTACTCCAGAGAATTTGTATGCAAAATTTCATGATGATCGGTTCAGTAGTTACGGCGTGAAAGCGTAACAAACAAACAAACAAACTCACTTTCGCATTTATAATATTAGTAATAATAAAGTAAAGTAATAAAGTAATTAGTAAGGATAAGGATGCGAAAGTGAGAAAGTACTATTCCCGAGGGATCGACATTGACGCGGGCGGAACCGCGGGCGAAAGCTAGTGTTTCATAAATCTGGTCTAAAAAGTCATTCTTTAAGTATAAAATTCTAATGCAAGCGGTTCAAGACCGCAATAGAAGCTCAAGAGAAAAACAAACTTAGAAAGGGTTCGTGTCTGGTAGGTCATTATAATGCCATAATCCAGCCATGAATTTCTTTAAAACACTAATGCACTTACACAAAAAAAGCTTGACAGAAAAATGAAATTTTTGAAAAATGAATCTCAACTAAAGAATTAATTCAAACATATATATCACTGTCAGAAAGAATAAATTTAGAATTTTGGCAAACCCTACTTCAAATGACAAATGAGTGGCAAGTAAATAGAATTCCATCTCCATAATAATCTGTCTGATGAGTGTAGGCGACTCAGGACCCTGAATAAATAGTTGTGATGTGACAGACCTTGTGACAATTTTCAAGTGTCATCCAAAATGGATGTTATTTGTTCTTTTACTAAGTGCTTCTACAGCGTCAAAGACTATTTAAAAAAATGACATATATTGTATAATTTAAAACAAAGAATTTTGACTATTGTCTGTTGCATCCATTCATTCATTAATTCATTCATTCGCATTTATTTATACGCGCCCATAAAAAACAGTGTATTATTATAATATCTTATAACGTAATAGTGTATTATAACCTCCGTGGTCCAGCGGTTAAGGGGTTTGCCTGTAGACCGGGTCGTGGGTTCGATTCCCGCGGGAAGAATACTTTGTTTAGTTGTTTCCAGTTTGGTTCGGACATTGCAGGCTTGAATCACCTGATTGTCTGATAATAAAGATGATTCCGTGCTTCGGAAGGCACGTAAGCCGTTGGTCTCGGCTGTCATCTGGTAGTCGTTAAAGGAAACAAGTCAGAGGCCGAGAGGTGGCTCCAAAGAACCCTGCCACCAGGGTGCGCATAGTCGATTGACCGTGTCACCTACACGAAATTGTGATGATGATTAATTATAAGTTTTTTTCCTTTCTTCTTCCATGCTGGTCTTGGGAGAAAATAAATTACGTAGGACGTCCCAGCTCTTCTTTTCGCAGATCGTTAAAGCCGATTGAGGGATTTGGCGAAAATATGAGGAATCATAGTAGGCAACCCATTATTTGATTCCTATTCCCACCTAATTCCCACTAATATGCTAAATGTGGCTTAGGTCTTGAATACCTGGTCTCTGTCTTCCCCGTAAGAATAATGACAGTAGTATTATTCTTACGGGGTAGGGTAGGGGATAGTATATTATATTAATAGATATTCAGCTTATTCAGACTTACCTAGCACTTTTTCTTATCGTGTATCCACACTATAACGTTATTGAGTTTCAGACACATCCAAGATATTGTACTTAGATAGGATTATGCCACCTCGCTCGTTTGGGATCGCTTACCGAGGTCAAGCACCTTTCAATGTACGCTGGAATGGAGTAGTCAAGTCTATAGAAGATCGATCATTAGGAAAAACTATTTTGTGTAGTGCAGTCGTTTTTTAGGGTCCCGTACCCAAAGAGTAAAAACTGGACCCTATTAATATCGCTCCGCTGTCACTCTGTCTGTCTGTCTGTCTGTCTGTCTGTCTGTCTGTCTGTCTGTCTGTCCGTTTGTCACCAGACTAATTCTCATGAACCGTGATAGTTAGGCAGTTGTAATTTTCACAGTAGATGTATTTCTGTTGCCACTATAAGAGCAAATACTAAAAACAGAATAAAATAAATATTTAAGAGGGCTCCCATACAACAATCGTGATTTTTTTGCTTGTTTTTGCTCGATATTGATAACGGCAACAGATGGACGCGTGAAATATTCACAGAATATTAACTTAATATTCCCTTATAAGTTAATACAACAGACATTTTTTTGCCGTTTTTATAGATAACGGTACGGAACCCTGCATGCGCAAGTCCGACTCGCTCTTGGCCGGTTTTTTTTATACGTCTACCTCACATAGATGTATACGCACACCTGCGGGCGTGGTGGGTGGGAACGCTGTATGTTCAAACTGATTAAATTTCTCTATAACGTGACCGCGTTTTAGAGTACAGAGTATGCATATGCATAACACGTTTGGATTTTTGAAATGAAAACTTCTTAAGCAGCGTTGTGCAATTTTTGGGATGATGTCAGCTCTTCTGTTTAAAATACCAGCCGTTACGTATTTTTTTAAATCACAAATTAAACAGTCACGTTCCACGCCGTGTGGTATCCGGCAGAGTAGAATAGGGCCACTCCCAAGTCTTCCCGTGGATGTCGTAGAAAGCGACTTAGGAAATACAAGCTTAATAAAGCTTATAAACATCTGAGAGACCTCTCCAACCCGTCAGGCCTCTGTCTGCTCTGGCCAAGTATGGCTCTAGTAGTACAGAGAGGGTCGTGCTCCTGTAGTGGAGACTAAAAAGACCTGATGATGACGTTACACGATTAAATTTACCATAAAGACACTTGGCACTTTTCCGACATTGTGTTTATAATTTAAGCTATATAAAATTGTATGTTTTTTTTTTAAACGTCTTAAGCGCCAGTGTCTATAAGGTAAATTTACGGTCCGTCACATTTATCTATTTCTATACTAATATTGTAAATAGGAAAGATTTATTTGTTTGTTTGACGCGAATAGGCTCCGAATACTGGACTATTGGACGGATTTGAAAAAATCTTTCACAGATGGGAAGCTACACTATGTGCGCTGAACATAGGCTATGTTTTACGCGGACGAAATCGCGGGAAAACAGCTAGTAAAGTGTAAAATGAAGTAGCTTCCGCTGTCTGTTCGCTTAGATCTTTTAAACTACTCAACGGATTATTATGCAGTTTTCAGCAATAGATAGAGTGATTTAAGAGGAAGGTTTATATATAACTAGCTTTCGCCCACGGCTCCGCCCGCGTCAATATCGATCCCTCGGGAATAGTACTTTTTACCGGGATAAAAGGTACCCTATGTCCTTCTGCGTACTCCTGAGAACTTGTATGCAAAATTTCATGATGATCGGTTTAGTAGTTACGGCATGAAAGCGTAACAAACAAACAAACTCACTTTCGCATTTGTAATATTAGTTAAGTTTCTTTATTCATCACAAAAATTAAAATATTCACATAAAATGCCAGACAATTTAAAACCATAAATATATAATAATTTAACTTAAATAAAATAAATCTTCCAACTCGTCGCATCGAGGCAACGTGCCCAATATACTGGCAGCATTTCCGCGCTGTATAGCAATACTAATTCGCTGAGCGAAATAGCTGCCAGCTCTAGGGTCTCCTGTTGACTCAATGAGACGAGTTGTGATGTCCTTGTAAAAACATTTAGCTTCCGGGCCCCAAGGGCCCATCGTCTCTACTGCGAAGGGAAGGAAAATAAAATTGTCTCCCAGACCCACATATTTTCGCCTCTTACCAGCCTCAGCAACACCGGCAGCCGCCCCACCATGGGTAGACGAAACGTTTAAATGCGAAGGTGCTAACGTATCCACACATGTGGCGTCCCAAACCAGACATTTACCCTGCCTCCATGGAATTAGAGAAAGACCATCTGGACGCTTACCATCAGTGCGGACAATTCCACTTGGTTCTAAAAGTGAAGGAACCCCGACGGTGGCCAGCGATCTTCGAATTATGTCGTTAATCGAGGCATGTCGCGGTATTCGTCCCGCACTTTTGGAGCACGCAAGACCATGATGGCCCATCCCGTTCACGGCCGCCCCGCAGCGGCAGATGTGAGGCTGTGTAATATGCGCACCTAAACGAAGGCCCATGGCGAATGCAAATGAACAGTTATCAAGTAACGTGTCAACATGTGCGGAAGGAAGTGCCTGCAACCAGTATCCCGATTCCCTCTCTGCCAACGCCAATAATCGGGAGCGGTCTTCCACACTATTACATTGGGCTTATGTTCTCTGTTGGATCTCTCTGCACATAGGATTATCCCACTGCTTCTGTGAACACAGATTTGTTGGTAAGTCATCCGCGACGTTGCACCGCCAAGACTCCCTTGCCTCGCTGACACCACACACCTCTGCGGAACCCATAGTTGGGCCAAGAAGTTTACCGCACAACGAGGATGAAGCGTGAGCAGAAGCGAGAAATGCAGGCAATGCAACTGCGGAGACCTTACGCACTTCGATGCCACCGAAACGTACCGGAAGGGAAGCAAATTGCCAGGCCTCATATGTAATTTCACAGTTAAAAATTTTAATTAATGCCCCCCTTATAAGCTCGTCTCATAACTGTAGTTGGTCAATTTGCTTCCACAAGAGCGAGCACCGCAAAACGTAGGTAAACCTAGGCACAAAGAGACAACACGAATATATGCGTTTAATTTAAACAAAAGATGAGATGAGGTATTAAACTTTTCTACTTGCTCTTGAACAAATTTGGGAATGGAATCTTCGAACAGTGGAGCACCCAGCAATTTGAATTCCTCGTTAGTCACTATTTTTAACTCTGGAGCCAATGAGTAAAAATCCATATCAATTTCGTCTCTTCGAAATTCCGAAACTGAGTCATTTATAAATAATTCACATTTCGACAGATTTAAATTTAATCCTATCTTATGTACTAAAAACGGGTCACTCACGTGCTATTTCGTCGGGATTGCCGATTTAATCCTATCTCCTCAAACCAGGTAATTATATTCTGTAGGTCTGACTTTACCATCCCTGCACTTCCCCCTAAGGTCCCATCATCCAAGTACCAAGCATTTAAGGTAGAGTTTAGGCTAGATACGACGGGATTTATACCTAGGCTAAATAAGGCTGGTCCTAATGGGTCTACCTGCTGGCAACCTGTTGATGATGTCAATAATTGGTCTCTGTAAACAAGATCCGAAGGAGAACCGTAGCACTGCTAAAGATAAGCAGACAGTGCCGGAATTTGTTCTCTAGCCTCACTGAGAAAGACTACCCTATCAATAGTATTAAAGGCGTATCGGACGTCCACTTTCAGAATAACCTTACAATTAGCATCACTCAGGAAGGTTCTAGTCGTATGTACAATTGCCTCGCAGCCACCCTTCACTGCATAACCCAGCTGTCTGGGTTGGAAGTGGGATGCCAAAGAGGAAGCTATTTTCAAACAAGCAATCTTTGAAACCAGCCTCCTCAAAGTGCAACCAATGGCAATAGGACGTATGCCCCCATCCCTTTTTTTAAGAGCACACAAATTTGCTCCATACAAAATGTTCACTACCTCATCTGGTACCTTACCCGCCAGCATAAGGTTAACAAGCGAAACTATGCTTTGCACTAAAGCTCTTCCGTGATCGCCCATAATACCACATACTGTATCCTTTAGATGCTGGGGTGATAACCCATCTAACCCACTAGCGGAGCCGGTTTTGAATCTATTCAAACTTTCTATTACGTCCTCTGCGGACACCTGTAGCGAAGCGAGTGAATCTGGTGGAGGATCAGGCATAGAGAAAAGATGAGACGGTTGCGGATGTTTCTGCTTTAAAGACGAAAGGGTGTCCTCGGACTCAGGAGCAAGGGTGTCGCATGAGAATATTAACTGAGCGGCTCCCCTCACATCACCGTCACTGACCTTAACCTCAATTCGTTTAATCCGTCTTTCTACGCTATCCACCAAACTTCCGTGGGAGCGGTTCCGATCACAGAAAGTGACGTCTAAACTATTACCGTGGTGGCTACAATTGTTTTTGATCAATTGTGTCAAATATTAGTAAGGATATTTATTGCACTCGCGCAAAGCAGTAGCGGGTCGCTAGTTTATTCATAAAATGAGTTAAAATATAGGTTCTACTTTGTTTTGAATAATCCCAAACAGAGTATTACACATGAAATCATTCCGAAACTAATACAAGGAAAGAAGAATAATAAAACAACATAAATACTTTAACTAACACGATAGGTCATCAACTTTTTACATTTCCTTTACGGCCCGTCCTGATCCTTATAGGTTAACTTTTTATTACTTTGCCTTATGATCCGATCACAAATTAGGTTGCTACAGAAATGACATACATGCTGTGTAGTTTTCAAGTTAATATAGAAACATTCCGCCCCCTCTTCACAGATATGAAACTCATGCTAAATAATTTCTGACTTAATATAGTAACATTCCGCCCCCTCTTTACAGATATGAAACTCATGCCGAATAGTTTCTGACTTAATATGGTAACATTCCGCCCCCTCTCTACAGATATGAAACTTATGCCGAATAGTTTTCGACTTAATACAGTAACATTTCGCCCTCTCTTTAGAGATATGAAACTCATGCCGAATAGTTTCTAACTTTATATAGTAACATTCCGCCCCCTCTTTACAGATATGAAACTCATGACGAATAGTTTCTGGCTTAATATAGTAACATTCCGCCCCCTCTTTACAGATATGAAACTCATGACGAATAGTTTTTGGCTTAATATAGTAACATTCCGCCCCCTCTTTACAGATATGAAACTCATGACGAATAGTTTTTGGCTTAATATAGTAACAATTCGCCCCTCTTTACAGATATGAAACTCATGACGAATAGTTTCTGATTTAATATAGTAACATTCCCCCCCTTTAATAAAAGTGACCCGGTACGATAAAAAACTGAAGTACCTACTTACTTAATAACATTTCGTAGACAATGATACTTACCATGGGTTGTCAGGCAGATAGAAAAGCACAAGCTAACAGGCGAGGTCTTGACTCTGAAGCACCAAAATGAGGATGCAAACGGAACTTGAGTGAGATAAGACGTGTTCCCGGTTACATCATCAGCATTGTTGTTTCAATCCCGGGGAACACTTTACGATTTTATCTTCTCGTTACTCATATCACCTCTAGCACAATTGATGAATATTTGTAGGTTATAGGTATATTTTGCAGAGGTGCCGTAGTTATGTTTTTCCCATTCACTTGCCGTATGGTATCTCAAAAACGGGAAATGTACACTACATTTCCCATTTTTGAAGGTATTTAAATACTTTATTAAGTTGTTTCCAGGTTGGTTAGGACATTTCAGGCTTAAATCAACTGATTGACTGATAATAAAGATGATTCCGTGGTTCGGAAGGTTAAACCGTTGGTACCGGCTGCCATCTGGTAGTCTTAAAAGGAATCACGTCAGAGGCTGAGAGGTGATTCCGAAGAACACTGACACCAGGGTGTGCATAGTCGATTGACCGTGACACCTACACATTTAAGTCCATTATTCCTGCCAAAAATATTCGGTACGTTTGTTTCCACTCCATGAAGTGTCACACTTCATAGAGTGGAAACAAACGGCGTAGACGAGGATAGGCTCTTGTCTTTTTTTTGTATTTTTTTTTATTATATAGAGCGGTTAACGAGCAAGCGGGTCACCTGATAGTAAGTGATCAACCGCTGCCCATGGACAACTGCAACACCAGGGTGTGACTGGTGCGTTCTCGGCCTTTCAAGGAGTTGAGGGAAGGAAATGGGGAGGGGAGGGGGAAGGATGGGCCTCCGGCTCTCTCACTCACCGTACGACACATAGAAGCGGTAAAGCTTCTACTCAGACGTCGATTTTCTGTGAGAGTGTGGTACTTCACCGGACGAACCGGCCCAATTATGCTACTAGCAATTTATTTTGCCGGTAGCGTGGCTCTACCACGACTGCTCTTTCTTGTCAGTGGACAAGAGCCTATCCTCTTCAATTTCATACGGTCGGAACTTTTCAGTTTCCGAAAGCGGAACACATGGATGAAGACGTAACTATCGTAAAGCTCCACATCTGTACTTAATTTGTGTGTCGATACTGCCTTGTTTTTGTTTAACGGACTTTATGTAAGTTTGGCCGCTTTTTGCTCATAAACTCCTAATGAAACACTAATATTTGCTACGTTTTGCGAAGATAAAACTTTGTTTTGAAAGAAAGCTACGTTTATCAATAAGATATTTGACTTTATTTATAGCCAGCAATATAAAAGTGTTCTGTGCTTAAATAACAATCTCCATAAACACTTCTTACATACCCCCACCGTTGCCGTGTGGTTTCCGGCAGAATAGAATAGGACCACTCCAAGTCTTTCCATGGATGTCGTAAGAGGTGACTTAGGAAATACAAGCTAAACAAAGCTCATAAACATCAATGAGACTTCTCCAACCCGTCTGGCCAGCGAGGAGAGTGTAGGCCAAATCCTCTGTCGGCTCTGGCCAAGTATGGCTCCCGGTAGTACAGAGAGGGTCATGCTTCTGCAGTGGAGACTAGAAGACCTGATGATGATGATGATGACATACCAGCACAGAATTGATATAAGTACTATACAGAACGGAAACTCGCAGCGTCCCCCGCAGTATAGCAGTCCCTCCTTCGTTCTCGGGTGTTTTTGTTTGCTTTGTAAAACAGGGTTACCTGCTACTGTAGCTAGTCGCACGTTCTGCGACGTCTCTTATACGTACGTTAGTACTTGAATTAATTGTGCGGTGGCAACCCTGATCGTTAACTCACACATTGACGTGTGCACGGATGTAAAGTTTCGTTTGTAGTAGTAATAGGCTTAAATATTACTCCGCTTGGATGAAGCGCCATACCTGTGATTCCTCTCTCATTAAGGTGGTACACATAACGTTTTGATTAGACTAAAAGCAACAATTGCTGATATAAGTATAAGTTCGATCTCCCATGTTACATAAACATTAATAATATCTAATATATTATTTTTCTTTTTTCCACAGGTAAGTTCCCGGTCATTTCAACCAGTATTACGAACTTCGAAAACTTTGGCCTTGCGTGTTGACCAGTCACCGCCTCTCTTTCGGGGGGGTTTCATCGATATAGTAAAGTCTAAGATATCCAGTAAGTAATGATGAAAATATGAAAAACTTGTTCGTTTTGATTAAGAAGAGTTATTTTTTTTTCATTGTCCTCCAATAGGGGAAACACTATAAAATGTTATCTGCAATCATATTGCATTATAAATATAGATAAATCACGTAGGGCAAATCAAGTTAATAATGAACCTAAAACTAAAAACTTTAAAAAATATAATAAGATAACTAAAATATATTATTAAGAGGAGTCCCCTTAGGCAAGGTTCCGAAGATACTGGCAGCGTTCCCACTTTGAATAGCTAGCACAATTCTTTGTCTGAGGTAGCTGCCAGCTCTTCGGTCTCCTATGAGTTCCTGGATGTCATCATTGGTGGCAGCCGTTAAGCTATGTCAGATGCCTTTAGGCAGCTTCAAAGACAAAGTGTTGGCCACGTACACACACGAAAAACCAACAAGACAAGGATATTCTGTAAATAAGCAAAAAAATCACGTTTGTGAATCATGTTTGGGAGCCCCCTTAAATATTTATTTAGCGGCATCAGGAATACATCATATGTGAAAATTTCAACTGTCTAACTATCATGGTTTATGAGATACAGCCTGGTGACAGACAGACAGACAGATGGACAGCGGAGCGATACTACTAGGGTCCCGTTTTTGCCCTTTGGTTACAAATGGTAATTCTAAAAATGTATTCTTCTGTAATATTGTATTTTGTTCAGCTCGAGTTAAGCTGGAAGTTCCAGCTTTGTGATAGAACGTAGCACTAAAACGTTGTGAAACTATAATAAGCTGAGTTAGCTAATGCTCAGAGAGAATTTCGAGCAAATTTCGAGCTTTTAGTAAATATGATTTTGTAGTGTTAGCAACCCACGTGTAGGTTAGGTAACGTACAAGAATATTTTAATCCTTACTAATATTATAAATGCGAAAATGAGTTTGTTTATTTGTTTGTTTGTTTGTTACGCTTTCACGTTGAACTACTGACCCGATCATCATAAAATTTTGCATACAAGTTCTCTGGAGTACAGAGAAGGACATAGGCTACCTTTTATCCCAGGAAAAAGTACTATTCCCGAGGGATCGACATTGACGCGGGCGGAGCCGCGGGCGAAAGCTAGTAATATAATATAATAATAATTAATTTATTTCAGGCAATAGTATTGTACTTACAATTATGTATCTTACAGACTAACATACATATAAAAATCATTTAAATAAATACCTTATATCTAGCATACATATGCATACGCAGTGACGTCAGGCAGCCGACCTCGGAACCTCCGAAATACAACTCCCTGCGGCCAAAAGTCCTCCTTCATGAAGGTTGGCAGATGATGCGTCGGCACTCTCACCACAAAAGAATTGAAATTCGCTTTGTGGCGAGACTGCAGACTTCTTTCGGACGTAGTTCACGACGTCTTCTACCCTCGTGGACCAGTGCAGCCGGGACACGTACAGCTGCGTCGATGGTACGGCAAATGTACGTGTATTTTAAGTAGATAAAGATCTACTTAAAATATTTTGTATTAAATTTTTCCTACTATTTCCTTTTTTACCAGAACCCAGGTTTTTAAGACCTGAAAGCCACGTTTAGCATGTTGGAGGCATAAGGTAGAAGACTAAATGAAAATAGTGATGGGTTGCCCGCATCATCCACTTATATGATTCCTCAGATTTTCCTCAGATCCCTCTATCGGCTTTAACGATCTGCGCGGGAGAGACGCAGCTGGTACATTCTACCTTTTGAGGGTTCTGTACCTCAAAAGGAAAAAAAATAAACCCTTATTAGGATCACTTTGCCGTCCGTCTATCTGTCTGTCAAGACCTTTTTCCCAGGAGCGCGTGGAAAATTAAGATACATTTATATCAAATAGGTTTTACTATCTAATGGAACAAATTTCCGATGGAACTAGTGAGAATCATCCATGCTGTCGACGGAAAATCTACAATGTCCCCTGGAGAAATTTGATTAATATCATGAGCTGATCATGCCCCTTAATCTGGTATTGTGAAGTAACGAAAACTAAAATAATAAACCAAAAACACCCTAAACAAGTTATCTCTCAGCCAGAAAACGAGATAAACGTTAATTATTTGACATAAAAGGGTAGTATGATAATAGTGGACCGTCATCTAGGATTACCGACCGGTTAAGCCGTTGTACGTAGTGTTGTGAAAGAGATTTGTTTGCGAGTCTTTATTTTATGACTCAATTCTAAGGGCTCGTTTACGGAGGCGCGTGGCGTAGCGGGGTACGCCGTGCATCATGTTTGTAGTGTAGTATTAGGCTAAGTAGATATAAGGTATATAAATGTATGTCACTTATTAATAAAGTCGCCACCTTTCACCAGCCCTGCTAGGATGAGTTCAGTTTCGAGTTCGCGGCAGGTATCTATTATGTGAGTGAAAATCTTATGTCACTCACAATGAATATCGATTCATTGTGAGTGACATAAGTGACTTTAATAAGCCGTGTGGTTTCCGGCAGAGTAGAATTGGACTACACAGAGTCCATGGATGTCGTAAGAGGCGACTTAGTAAATACAAGCAAAAGAAAGCTCATAAATATCAATAATGAGACCTGTAGGCCAAATCCTCTGACTGCTCTGGCCAAGTATGGCTCCGGTGCTACAGAGAGGGTCATGCTCCTGCAGTGGAGATTAAAAAGACCTGATGACGATGAAAAGACTGATTGAAAAAACAGTGTTCAAATTTAATAAGAATGGGGTCATCACAAACTTAAGAAGAAGTAGTAATAAAATTAAATAATACTTCGATCTGATCAGTTGTTTGTATGGCGACCCTGCCAGAATCACTACACGTTTTACAGCTTTTTTGTTGCTTTGTCGTTGCGTGACGCGTTCCCAGTTTACGAGAGGTACGCCTCTCGTAAACTGGCATCTACCACAGCGTAGCATGTGTTAGAAATGAAACTAGTGAAAGAATAGGAATATCTTTTATTTTATATTTCTCTATTCAAAACTTCTCTTATTATTTCTTTATTTTGTCGCTTGCCTACTCGCTTTAAGGGCTTTTGTCTGTACAATCACATTTTAATTATTACTTTTGAATACACAAGAAATTATTACAAAAGTTATTATATGCACACAAAATAGTCACCATTACACATTCAATAAATACCATCTACGACCACAGTTATTTCTACAACATAGCAACAGAAATATCAAAATATTCTATTATCGAAATAAATTTAAACGAAGACAAATAAAATACTTAACTCGACTGTTCTCAGCTGACAATGCTTCGTTCCCCGAAGCATTTACAAAAAAAAGGAAACATTAAAATTGCTTTATATACCATAAGTTAATCTTGCAGGAGAATTCAGCAGGAAAATTCTACGTTGTGTATTGGTTTTCGAGTTCATCCATGTTTGGACGTTAATATTTAAATACGAATGTATGTGAATTTAATGCCTTAATGGATTCGGGTGTATTGTATCGTTAGAATACACACGAGTATAATTTTTGAAGTGAAAACTTCTTGAGCGGCGTTGTACACTTTTTAGCATGGGTAAAAAAAATTATACTCGCGTCGGAACACGTGATCTGATCGAAAATTCGTAAGACGGGCACGTGACCTGAGACCGCCGGCGCGGCGTAGGAGGGGAAGTAATATCTCTGTTTCTACCGCGCGGAGTTTTCACTTCTGCCGGCACTCCCAGAGTGCAAACCGTTATTTTTTTTGACAAGGCACAAGGAGAGTTTTTATATTTAAGGCTAAAAAAAGCTAAAAAAGGGCTTGTTACAACACTAGCTGTCCAACACGCCAACTGTTGACAAAATTGTCACCCGGCATAGCAGTTTTGAAACACAAAGGCTTTTGTTAAATGGTGAAATATGAGAGGCTTTGTTTTCTATTTATTTATTCAGCCAGGTACAATATTTTTGTATGTGAATATATGGTCAGGGGTGTCATCCTCGACTGCCTGTATCCTCGACTGTTGTAGGTATGATGTACGCGCGCCCGATCTCACGAGCTGTTACTTGTTTTAGCCCATTTATGAGTGAGTAAAGTTTAAAATTCTTTGTTTGTTCTCCACAATCTTAACACTAAACTTAACTAAGACATACACACAACTATTTGTTATATAATGTAAGATTGTGAGGGACTGGTGTCTGAACTAAGCAGAGCTTGTATCTCAGTACAACAGCCTCTCACCCACTCGGAGTAAAATAATAAAAGTGAATTGAAAACTTAATACGTAGGTAATATGTAAGCAAAAAGATGGGAAGATGATTTCCGCTTAGCCTTAGGTCCGTATTGGACCAGAGTAGCGACAGATAGAGTGCAGTGGAAACAGTTGGAGGAGGCCTATGTCAAAAGACACACCGAACTGAGGGACATTTTATGACCAAACATATTAGAAATAAACCAAATTACAATGTCAGTTCTGGAAATGAAAGGCTATTATTATTATATTATATTATTAATATGTAAGTTTAAAAAGAACATTAAGAAAAGAATTATTAGTAACTAAAGTAGTATCCCAATACCTCCATTCTCTTCTCCAATTCAACAAATCCAACAAATTACTTTCCTTTTCTAGCTTAAAAATACTTCCAATAGTCAGTAGCGTCGGAAGCACAAGAAGCCAAAGGAACTGCGCTCGCCCACTCACCTCCCAAGCTTGGTGAGTATGGCAATATCCTCCCATGGAACGAATCCTTGGGAGAGCCCTTTGTCCAGCAGTGGACTCCCAACGACTGGAATGATGTATGTGAAATTGTGAATATAGGCTGGGGATTGCAACTGGGAACTTGCGATTCAAAGGCTTGCTACCACTGAGCCAATGAGGTATTTAAAAGTAGAAAAAGTAAACCCTTTTGATAGTTTATGTTAAATAATAATAATAATATAATAAATATATACGGACAAATCACACAGATTGAGCTAGCCCCAAGGTAAGTTCGAGATTTGTGTTATGGGATACTAACTCAACGATAATTAAAAAGATCAATTAATCAATCAAATTCTTTATTTGTGAAAACAGATTTAAATAAGATATACAGTAAATAAATGGTACTCTGTTTCTTGCCCATAGGCGTACAATTTTTTGTTAGTAATTAGAATTACAAGAAAATCTGACTACCATTATTCATCATTTTTATCTATAATGTTGAATTCATAATTGTTAAATGAATATATACACGGTTCGGCTTGTCGATGCAGCGCGCAGTAGTACTTCTCGATTGGCCGGTGTCTCCGGAAGACCAGCGTCGGGGTATTGCAAGATACCTAGAATCATGCTGAGTGGACATCGGTTTAGCGTTATGTTTAGAATACTTAATCTACAAAAATTGTATATTTATTAGCATGATATTTGATGCTAATAAACAATTTTTCTTTTCTTTTTTCTTTTCAAATATTCATATTAATTTATCCTTAAGGAATTCGTCCAATTTATAATAACACGAGCTGTTGCTATATGTATGCTTCGCTCCTGTTGGTCGCAGCGTGATGTTTTATAGCCTTAAGCTTTCCTCAATAAATGCACTTTCCAACACAAAAAGAATTTTCCAATTTGAACCAGTAGTTCCTGAGATTAGCGCGTTCAAACAAACAAACAAACTCTTCAGTTTTATATTATTAATATAGATTTTTGTGCTAAACCGTCATGGAAGCTCTTTTTAAAACTATTTATATGTAATGACAATTGTAAACATTTAGGCAAATTATTATAAATAGCAGGGGCCATAACAAAAAGACTTTCAATAAAATAGGTTGTATGAAATATTTCACGATGCAAGAAAATTCGTATGGATGGATGTCCTATCTTGATAAAATGGCGGGACCGTTTTATATGTAAATTGAGACGTTGAAGAATGAAATCTTGCCGTTTGATTCCTTATGTTGTTTATGTGAGAGGATCATAATAATTTTTTAACCGACCTCAAAAATGTTTTTTATGTTTGTTACCTCAGAACTGCGTCATTCATGAACAGATTCCAAAAAAAAAAATTTTGATTTGAAAAAGTATGCTTTGAGGTTCAGTTTCATTTAAATTTCATTAAAATCGGTTCAGTAGTTTGAGTCGCTTTTTTATATTTAATACCAGTTGTCTTGGCTATCTTCGTATCGCTAACGCTATTTTTTTGTGATTTATTTTTATATTTTAATAGATAGATAGATATTCTGCTATTCTGGGTAATAACAAAAACAAAAACTCAAAGATTATAAAAATCGGTCAACTGTTTTTGAGTTAGGCGCCAAACAGACGAGCAGCACTTTGCTGTCGACCAGACAACTTCAAGCAGTTGTCAGATATACAGGGAGTTACATAATAACGAGATAATACTCCGTGAGCGTATCGGGTATCCCATAACAAAAAGCTTGCTGTCTATCTCACACCACAGCACGAAAATATTTTTTTTCATACATTTATAGGTATATTTGACTAGCTCCGTGACGCAGCGGTCAACACGCCAGACTGTGACACGGAGTGACCGGGTTCGATCCCCGGCCAGGTCAAGATGGAAAATGATCTTTTTCAGATTGGCCTGGGTCTTGGATGTGTATCTATATATGTATTTGTTATAAAATATAGTAGGTATCGTTGAGTTAGTATCCCATAACACAAGTCTCGAACTTACTTTGGGGCTAGCTCAATCTGTGTGTTTTGTCCGTATATATTTATTTACTTTACTATTTATTAGATATAACTGCAGCTGTCGAAAAAGCCAACTGCAGCTGTCGACATTGCAAGCTGCAGCTGTCGACACTGTTCGATGCAACCACCTATGACTGCAAAAATGCTGCTGCGTTCGGCAGTGCCGACAATAGCACTTTGCTGTCGACTAGACAACTGCAAGCTGTCGATAGCGCCGTTGGCTTTTTCGACAGCTGCAGTTGTCTCTGTCGACAGCTGCAGTTGTCTCTGTCGACAGCTTTCAGATGACTGGTCGACAGAAAAGAGCTGCTGTCGGCACTGTTCGACAGCAGAATGACTGCAAAAATGCTAACAATGCCGACAGCAGCTCTTTGCAGCATTTTGCTGTCGACCAGACAACTGCAAGCTGTCGACAGCTGCCGTTGGCTTTTTCGACAACTGCTATTGTCTCTGTCGACAGCTTGCAGTTGACTGATCGACAGCAAAATGCTGCTCGTCGGTTTGGTGCCTTAGTGTTTGAATAAACTCAACTTTGATATATACAGCGTGATTTTGAACCTCTGAAGTATACTGAAATCCTGGAATCGGAATCCCTAAAAGAATACAGGATCGCAAGAACGAAAAAATTTCATCATCATCAGGTCCTTTTTAGTCTCCACTACAGGAGCACGACCCTGTCTACTACTAGAGTAACTTGGCCAGAGCAGCCAGAGGACGTGGCCTAAAAAATTTACCTTCCATTAAAAATCGCCCAGGTGATCGGCGAGTTTATGGGAGCCAAAATTTTTCTTCGATCTATACCTTTTTGTTTTGCAATTTTACACTTCAATAGGGATTTAGATTCCAAGATTTCAGTGTATAGTTCAGAGGTTCAAAATCACGCCGTATATATGTCGCAGTCGGATCGTATAATCCGCCGCATTACATTACGGCTAGCCGTCTTCAAAAACACAGCCTGGGAACTAAAACCTGTCAAAGCGGCGGCTAAAGACTCGCTGTATTACATTAAGGCTAGCCATATTGAAGAACGTATGGCGCCGAATACATTCCGGTGGATTTTTATTCAGCCGCATTCAATCCGGCTAATCGTTGAACCACCGCATTTCAAAACGGCCCTGTTTTTGATAACACCTAGCCGTCATTTAATACGGCGGATTATACAATCCGACTGCGACATATAGATTTGTTAATGTTTTATTTCGTCATTTCAATTTTATCTATTCTCAACATATCAGTTGTCTGCCTGACAGAATAAGCCTTTGTCTTGTCGCTTTTACACTATTACATACAAACATATTATTACGTCTTTATCCCTTACGGGGTAGACAGAGCCTAGGTCTATTAGAGCTGAAGGCCACGTTTAGCATGTTGGTGGGCATTAGGTGGAAAACGGAATCAAAATAGTGATGGGTTGCTAGCCGCATCGCCTATTAATATGATTCCTCAGATTTTAACCATTCCCTCGACTTTTACGATCTGCGCGGGAAGAGAAGCAGCTGGCACATTTTACGTTTTTTCTTTTATCGCAGATCAGCATGAAAAAGTAAACATGCTACTAAAGCTGTTATATCTAAAGATCTAAAGCGCTAATATGCTTAAGTACACATTACATGTTCAAGCGTAAACAACTTTGTTTACCCGCGGCAAGTAAACAACATTTGTTTACACTGAACTTCGTTTTAAATAAGCTTTGAAAACGATGAGTTTAAATTTTATTTACATTCTCTTAAGTGTTTAAGCATTAATGATATGTTTAATCTTGTAATTCTAAACGATGTTATATAAACTTAACCAATTTAAAAAATGGAGGTACTCAATTCACCTGTCTGTTTTTTTAGGGATCCGTACCCAAAGGGTTAAAACGGGCCCCTATTAATATAATAGCTCCACGGTCTGTCTGTCCGTTTGTCACCAGGCTGTATCTCATTCACCGTCATAGTAAGACAATTGAAATTTTTCATTAAAATTATGTAAGTCTCTTGCAGCTATAACATCAAATACTAAAAAACAGAATAAAATAAATATTTAAGGGGGCTCCCATGTAACTAAAATACAACAAAAGTGGTTTCTTTGCTCGTTTTTGCTCAATATTCATAACAGCAACAAGTAGACTCTTTAAATATTCACAGAATATTTCGTTATATATTCAATTAAAATCACAATAAAACGAATATTTAATGGAGGCTTCCATACAACAGACATTACTTTTTTTTATAGATAATGGTACGGAGCCCTTCATGCGCGAATCCGACTCGCACTTGGCCGGTTTTTTGTATATTTGTGACGCGGTTAATATCCAATCAAAATTCGATTTTCATGATACTTCAGAGATGGTCCCATAACTTTATATATTGAAATTCATAAAACGCTTGATAATTCGGTCTGTGAAGACTTTCATAAAAAACCGATAAACTGTCAGATCCTTTGGCATAAGTGGCGAGGGTTCGGGCACACGCAACGACCCCTACCCCTGTAGCTTACAAAAATCAGAGCCAAAAAAATAATTATCCGCGAAACAGATCCTTCACTGATTATGGTACCCTTTTTCACTTCACGTCGCGTGCGGGTGACGGCTGAGATCGGTAATTTGTTGAAAACCAGATTAATGGCCAAAGTTGAGATACAGAGGAGTCATCACAGAGACTAAGCTTGTTTATTTCGCGACTGCAACACTGATGTAAGTTTTAGATGTCTGTTATAGTTTAAAAATAAACATCGAAAGAAATAAGTTTAAAAAAACTAAAATCTTTAATTATAATAATCATTCAACATATTAAACCTTTATTATACCGTTTTATTATTATAAACTTTAAAAAATCGATTAGTTGTTATGTATAATAAACTTTATATATACATATTAGTACGGATAATAATCATTGGTTATACGAATTAATTGGTAGAAGATTCTCAATACATACCTAATAATTAAATTTAAAAAAAAACCTAACTCAATTTTATTTTACGAGTTTCTTCCATATCTGACTCTGCTGTCCCGCTATCCCGGGACATTTAAAAGTAGAATAAATGGGTATCTTTGGATAAGCATGGAACATCATCGTCTTCATCGTCACTTACCATCAGGTGAATGGGAGACATCCAACATTTATTAAAAAAAAAAATATCTTCATTGTTCTTCATTATGTCTTCACCAAATTAAAATGGGACCAACTTGGTAGTAAATGCTTTTAAATAAAAAAGAAATATCAAAATCGGTTCACAATTATCGAAGATATCGTGTAACAAACAAACATAAAAAAAAAAAAAAAAAAAACATACAGTCGAATTAATAACGTCCTCCTTTTTTGAAGCCTGTTAATAACGGATCTTATTTCTTTTTATAGAACGCCTAGCCAAAATTTAAAAGCTACCTGACGATCTCATAAACGCAAAACAATATTAATAAAACAAGAAGAAACATAACAATATATTAAAATGAAAATCTGAATATTACGAGTGTGAATTTCTTTGAGCTATAGTCCCTAATATAAGTAAAAAAAAAATAAGAAAATAGTTATCCAAAAAAAGTACTTAAAAAAATTGTGATACATACAAAATACGCGCGCATTTTTTAATTTATTTTATACTTTGCCCTAAGATTTACATACAATAAAATTTTGTAAAAATTATATTTCTACTTTTTTAAAAGTTGTGATACATACAAAATGCGCGCCCATTTTGTATGTATCACAATTTTTCTAAGTATTTTTTTTTTGTATAACTATTTTCCTTATTTTTTTCTTATCTCATACTTTGTCCTAATATTTACATGCAACAAAATATTATGATAAGTTATTTGTTTTTTTGTAATCTTCTAAAGTTAATGACTTCTTGTATTACTTTCCGTTTGTTTTACTAATAAAATCGATTACCTATTTGAATGATGCACCTTTTGCTGGCTACTCCGAATTTTTACAAAAAAATGACGTTTATGACCTTGCACCAATTTGAATAATTTCGTAGGTATTACTGAGATAATTCATATTCGCAAAATAAACATAGGTCTATACTAATTAGCTGGTATATTTTCTCTGTTATATATTTTTAATACGTATACATTTTGATTTCTATAGATTTTGATTCATATTTATTTTAAATACTATACTTTTTGAATGGTATACATTTTGGCATGTATACTGCACAAGTTGTATAACAGGTGATATTTAGTATTCATAAACATTATAAAAATTGGGTTTATGCTTTTCGAATTGAAAATTTTATGAATATTATAGCTTTTAAGAATGATTATGTCTAGTTAACATTATATCTTTTGAACTTTATTGAAATGAAAATATATAATTTGTTATTATATCAATCAATACGCACCCGATTTCAAAATACGTTAATTTACACAATTTCGTGCACTACCGTCTTAAAAAGATTAAAGCTTTACTCTGTAAATTAATTTACTCTGCGCATTAGCCGAGCTACAAAGGGCCCAATTATGATAATCATGACTGATTAAAGTTTATAACAAGATTACAAGTTTGATACACTAATCTTTTTATGTAATAAGTTATTGTTAGTTCGTGACAAGAAAGTAGTTGTAATTAAGCGTTCACTTCGTTAAATCTTGATGTAAAATTAGTAAATTGGTGATTCGCTTTTGTTTGCGCTTTAGTTATATAAGAGGTCCTGATTACTTTGTTCCATTGGCCTAAAACAGAGGTGTAAATTTCACTCTGTCTGTGGCTACGGCGTCATGCCAAAAGATACTAAAATCAGAATATTGTTGTCTCGATGGTGTCAAAACCACTGGAAGAGCCCTTCGCCCAGCAGTGAACTTTTTCGTTCCATGCGAGAATATTGCCATACTCACCACGCTTAGCAGGCGGGTTGGCGAGTGCAGTTTCTTTGGCTACTTGTGCTTTCAACACTGCTGCCCATCGGAAGCATTTTTATGCTAGGGAAAAATAAGAATTTGTTGCATTAGGGAAGGATATAAGGGTATTGGGATACTACTTACTCGGATGAATGGGGGAATAAGCAAGTAGCAGCTCGGGAGGTCAAGCGTGGTGAGTATGGCAATATTCTCCCATGAAACTAAGAATTCTAGGGAGAACCCTTTGTCCAGCGGTGGACTTCTGGAGGCTGGAATGATGATGATGATCTTTGTTTCTCACTTTTGAACAATTCTCTAGTGTGTAGGTTTTAGATAACTTTTTGGAAGTAGATAGTAACAGATAAAGATAACCACCATTACGAGTAAGGACGCATTTCCACCAGACACGTGAAAGCGAGAGATATGTTTTTTAAGAAGCAATAGAATTGCTTTATTTACCCAGCCTTGCTCAGTGCAGTTTTGGTGGAAACGGCTTAGCGAAGCCAAGGTTTTGTACAAAACAAGTAGGGGGTGTGAGAGATATGTGCGAGAGATGTGTGCGAGAGATGAGTGCGAGGGATGTGTACGAGAGATTTGTGTGAGGGATGTGTGCTATGCTTCATCGGCACATATGTAGACGCGCATCTGAAAAGATTTTTCTATTTTAGGTGGAGGGTTAGTAACATGACATACAGGAATCTTCCTAGTTCAGGTATCAGCCTACCATAATGTTTTGCTTACTTAAGTATAATGTGAAGCTGGTTATGGTGAGAAATAAACGTTATTATCTGCACAACGTTTCACAGCATCGCTTCACTACGCAGCCTCATATCGAAGCTTGGCAATTAATTTCAATTTATTACATGTAAACAATGTAATCAGAGCCCTTCAGGCACATAGGAAGCAAGTCTGGATTAAGTTTATTTCGACATATTCTTCTCACCAGTCGCTCCAAAACGCTAGTAGTATTTCGATTTTGCATATGTTAAAAAAAATTAAGAAATAAAAATATGACGTTCAAAAAGAGATACATGTATCCAATTGACGTAGAGTGCGTTTAAATCAGCAATATGCTAGGTAGATGAGGTGTGACGATATGTAACAAAGATGTGACGACGTGACGGTTTCGAACAGGATGTGCTAGACCGCTGAGCGATATCAAAAGTCAAAGATTTTTATTCAAAATTGGATACATGTATCTCTTTTTGAATAAAAATCTTTGACTTTTGACTATTTACCTAGCACACCTCATCTACCTAGCACATTGCTGATTTAAACGCACTCTACGTCAAACTTAATTTTAAAGTCAAAGCTTGCAAACAGCTTGGGCTCTAATAGTATTAAAACTTACGCGAGATAAATTCATTTTAAAAACACGGTTTCACTCACATTCAGATCGAAACTAGTTGGCGATTCCAACTGAATAAACGTGAGTGAAACCGTGTTTTTATAAAGCTTGGGCTCTATTTTTGAATTCCTCTGTGCTTATTCAGGCTTGAAAGGACCCAATTATGATTATCGTGGCTGATTAAAGTTGAATAACAAGATTACAAGTTTGATACACTAATCTTTTCTGTTCTGAGTGACGGCTAGAACGTTGTTATAGTTGTAATACATTATTTAATCTTGCTCGACGTTGTAATTAGTTTTATAATTGAGTTGCTCACGGTTTAGTCAATTTTGAGGCTTAGTTTTTAGGTTATTGTAGCTAAAATGATAAACAATTAGTATTATTTTTCCCTTTATTTAGTTTTTATCTTACGTCTAGGTTTTTATTATATTAATATAAAAAGTAAAATATAAAAATTTAATACAAAACATAAAAACATTATCAAAACATAAACTTAGCTCGTCGCTAGCAGCGGAGCAAGGCTCAAACTACCGGCGGTTAAGGCTGCAGAGAAAGAAACCTCCTGACTATGCGTGACGTATCCAGGAGTATTTTTATTATTAGCCGTGTGGTTTCCGGCAGAGTAGAATAGGACCATTCCTACTCTTTCCATGGATGTCGTAAGAGGCGACTTAGGAAATACAAGCTAAACAGCTCATAAACATCAATGAGACCTTTCCAAACCATCTGGCCAGCGAGGAGAGTGTAGGCCAAATCTTCTGTCTGCTCTGGCCATGTATAGCTCCGGTCGTACAAAGAGGGTCATGCTCCTGCAGTGACAACAAATACATATATAGATAAACATACAAGACCAAGGTCAATCTGAAAAAGATCATTTTCCATCTTGACCTGACCGGGGATCGAACCCGAGCACCGTCGTGTCGCAGGCTGGAGTGTTGACTACTGCGCCACGGAGCTGTCAAACAAAAATATCGCAAAAACAATTATATCGCAACACCCTTACTGGGTGTTGTAAAACAATACCACCCTTGTGGTATTTTTGTGCATGTATGATATTATTATTATATTTTATTGTATGTGTATAATTAGCAATGAATAAATAAATGAATAAAACAAAGCTATTCAAAATTGAATTTGAAATCATAAAACATTGCCAATTTTTATTGTTTATCAACAAAATTGGACACCTTTTATTTATTGTTCCGTAATAAAATGTATTATGGAGCATTACACACGAGAATTACTGTGGTTCCTGTAATTCCTATTTTTTATGAGGGTCTGGATGCGGAGACGTAAAAATTTAGAGGATCACGTGCTTACTAGGCAGGATACTGGGATATTATTGACTAGCTCCGTGGCGCAGCGGTCAACACGCCAGCCTGCGACACAGAGTGACCGGGTTCGATCCCCGGCCAGGTCAAAATGGAAAATGATCTTTTTCTGATTGGCCTGGGTCTTGGATGTGTATCTATATATGTATTTGTTATAAAATATAGTATCGTTGAGTTAGTATCCCATAACACAAGTATCGAACTTACTTTGGGGCTAGCTCAATCTGTGTGATTTGTCCGTATATATTTATTTATTTATTTTTTATTATGTTTTTGGTAAGTCTTCTACTTGTTGTATGTAACCCTTATTACTTAATATTATGAATTCGAAGTGAATTTGTGTATTTTTGTTTCATATCAAATCGTTTATTCAGAAAATAGGCCTTTGCAGTTACATTTTCACGTCAAATCACATTTTAGATGAAGTTATTTACTGAGAAATATTTAATTAACTAGATTTCGCCCGCGGCTCCGCCCGCGTCAATGTCGATCCCTCGGAAACAGTACTTTTTCCCGGGATAAAATACATTTTATCCCGGGTACCGTGTAACGTATATGCAAAATTTCATGATGATCGGTTCAGTAGTTACAACGTGAAAGCGTAACAAACAAACTCTCTTTCGCGTTTAAAATATTAGTTAGGATAATGTGTAAAAGCTACAGACTTATTTATTTTTCACTTACATATACATGATAACAATAGATGGTGGTACATATTGTGTTAGTAAGTACATGGACCCAAGTAGGGAGTTGTGATCCACGGCTCCCTCTGTTTGGCTGTTCTCCGGCTTCACAAAGGCTTAAAGTCGTCATAGTTTCATTTCAAAGGTAGTTGCTCTATATATATAGTATTTCTAGATAATATTTTAGCTGTGGTAGAGCCACGCTACCGGCAAAATTAATTTTTGCTAGTAGCATGAATAGGCCGGCTCGTCCGGAGAAGTACCACACTCTCACAGAAAATCGACGTTTGAGTAGGAGCTTTACCACGTCTATGCTTCGTTCGGTGAGTGAGAGAGCCGGCGGCCCATCCTTCCCCCTTCCCTCCCCATTTCCTTCCCTCAACTCCTTGAAAGGCCGAGAACGCTCCTGTTACACCCCGGTGTTGCAGTTGTCCATGGGCAGCGCTAGTCGCTTACCATCAGGTGACGCGCTTGCTCGTTTGCCGCCCTACAATATAAAAAAAAAACAGTAACATCCATACGGCACGGATGAAGCTGTGGGAGAGTGACTACACTTCAGCAAATTTTACCACCCTACAAGAGCGTCTTCCCCCTGGCCACAATTTGTCCTGGCCCATCTGGAAGTCGCTCAATAGACTGCGAACGCAGGTGGGTCGATGCAAAGACAATCTGGCCAAGTGGGGAATGCTAGATACTTCACAAAACGTTTGCGAGTGTAGCGAAACAAACGCGATGGTGGAAAGAAATGTTTGTTCACCACTCTGGATCGAATATCCGATCAAAGATCTAATAAAGTGGATATTTGCCGGTAAAAAAGACGGTACAACGATCTGTAGCTAATGAAATACCATACACACTTGTACACACTTACCACGTAATGGCGAATGCTTGCTGGCTTCTTCGCGAAGGAGGTTCTAAGAGCCCGCCATATGCCAGGCGGCGTGGCGGTACAAACGCGGATGGTCTAAACGCGTTGGCTACTTTGGATATTTTCGTTTTTTAGGAATATTCAAAAGGTTATTCGAAAAAGAAAAACATATGATGGCTGCCTTATCTGTAATGCAATAATAATCAAAAGTTTCAAGGTTAATTTTAATGTATTTGGTGAATAATGCTATATACCGAGTAAATTAGACGTGATTTGGAGGCAACTTTGCAATTTTTTTCTATCGAGAAAATTTAACGCAATCGTGTTTTTGAGTCATATAGTTACCAGAGTTAGTCCTGAACTTTGCTGCATTTTTATTTCAACTTGAGTATTATTATTGATATAACAGTCAATCATGCAAAGCAGTGTGAGGTAGTACGGGCCCTTAAAAAATGTCCTTAGATACGAGCCGGCCGGCTAATTATGACGTATACAGTTCGTGAGTCACCACTCACACGATAACACTAGATTGGGCACAATAGAATGTTGAAAAGCAGAAAACGTTAATTTTGATACGATCACTTCGTAACACGGTGCGCAGGCGTTTTTGACAGCACAGCGAAGCTCTTCGATTTGCCATTATGGCGCTGATGTCACGCCGGTCCGTACTGCGCATGCGCGTAGACAAATCCAGGCGTTTTACATTGTGGACACTCTCCCCAAACTATGGCGCACCTCCTCTCTTGTCCAGGGTATCCGAACACCTGCACTCTGGGCGATCTCCTTGCAGCATCTAAGGAAGGCATAGAAGTGGCCCATTATTCGGCTGCAAAAATATAGTAACTAAAGTACTATTATATTTGTAAACACCTACATATGTATTTAAATATTAAATAAAATTTAATTCCTCCATCTGATTCATAGATACGCCAGTCTGCCTTTATTATTAAGCTCTCCTCTCCTAAAAAATAAATAAAATAAAGTACCATCGACACGAAAAGAAGAAGAAGAGTAAACATAATATTCTAATTATTTAAGTTATTATTAAAATTAAATAATATTAGGAAGGTAATAATTGTGTTGATTTAAAGAAATTATCGAGGAATGTATTAAAAAAGTCAAGGTACAAAACAACATGACTTAGTTTTCTCATAGACGATATTGGATGAAAAATACGCGCCCTCGTAGGCTCTCGATACCGAAGCACTCTTGACTTGGCTTTTGTTTCACAAACACTTCAAGATCGAGTTCGCTCGATGATTACACTGAAACCGGTTAATAATTATCTGATATTGATATTTTTTTTCAATTGGTACTTTTACTATCTTTTTTTTTTTATGATATAAGACGGCAAACGAGCAAGCAAGTCACCTTATGGAGAGCGATCACCGCAGCCCATGGACAATGAAACACCACGGTGTATTGGGAGCGTTGCCAGCCTTTCAAGGATTTGAGGGAACGATGGGCCTCTGGCTCTCTTACTAGCCGAACGAAGCATAGAAGCGGTAAAGCTTCTACTCAAACGTCGATTTTCTGTGAGTGTGGTTCTTACCCGGACGAGTCGGCCCATTCATGCTACTAGCAAAAATGAATTTTGCCAGTAGCGTGGCTCTACTACGACTAAAAACCCAAGTGATAAAACCCAAGGTAAGCTAGAGAATCAAGCTCTTGATTTTTCATGTCAGTTTTATTTTATTTATTATTAGACATTAAATTGTGTTTAAAAACACATCATAATAGGTAAAAATTGAAACTATAAACTACAATGAAACTTAAGAATTAAGTAAAAACAAACAATAATTATTATTAATTTATATATTAATTATTAAATGATTTACATTTATTGCATTGAATGGAACAAAAGGATCAACTTAATGCTAGCTATCTGAATTGTCTCCCAGTTCACATTTAGGATATTGTAAATCTGACATAAAGGGGAAGAATGTAACTGAGACTTTGAAATCAATAATTATTATACATAAATACACCTACTATACCTAAATTTACTTACTATATTTAACACGTTTATTCATCAACCTATACTCATATATTGAGCCATTAAACTCCTCCATTGCTAGAAAATTGTCTATAGTAAAGACAGAACTGGATGTAAATAACGTCTCCCTCGTCTATCCCCTTAATACCAGAGCATACTTGACTTGGCTTTTGTTTTCGAAACACTTTAAGATAGAGCTCACTTAAGAGCTGCTCTATTTAACACTTCTGTCATGTGTGTAAGTGGCCAATACTGGTGTTAGATTTTCAAGTTCACAAATACTTCGATTTTCAAGTTCACAACAGCTGGAACCAATGGGTTAACGTGCTTTCTGTCTCACGTTAAAACACTAGAGAATTAAGCTCGTGTTAATTTATGTCACTTTTATTCACCAAGCCATCCTCATAAATTGAGCCATTGGCATCTCCGTTATCCAGTGGCTTCGTGGTCCAGTGGTTAAGGCGTTAGGCGCACTTAGCCGTTTTTTTTAATTAAGTGTTATTTAGACGGTTAGCAGAATATTCATATTTTTGTTAGCAAAAACATGTAATCGGTCAGCTAAAATAGCTAGTTGTGCAGCAACTTATGGTTACCTAACTTCTTTTCTGCCCTCAGTCGTTCCAGGTGGTCAATTTCTTGTTTCGTTACTATTCTTTCATACTACAGATTGAAATTTATTTTATGACATGACAATGTAAGCTCAAGTCCACACATTTAGTTCTAAGTATGTCGTAGATTGTAAGTTGATGTCATTCGGAGAAAATGCACTGTGCAGTTTGTTGCCGCTTCTTCTGCACTCCGCCTTGGAAGCGGCGTAAACTTAGCTTTAAGTTATTGACGTCAACAATATTAATGTTGTAAATAATAATGTGTAATTGAACGTTCACCAAATGATATTTAAAATATCTTACGATTAATAAAATATTTTGACTTGACTTGACTTGACTTGACTGGACTTGACATAAAAAAAACTATCTTGAACCTAACTTCATTTCTGCCATCAGTCATTCCAGGTGTAAAGCCAAAGCTTATCCAAATGTTATCTCTGCTGCCCCAATTATATAATCTTGCTGCCCAAATATTTATTTTGGAGCCCGACTATTTACTTTCCTTTTAAAATTAAATCACTTAACCCTTTGACCGCTAACGTCGGTTAATCCGACCATTTTTACAGAAATTGTTCGTCGCATTTATTACATTACTAGCTTTTGCTCGCGGCTCCGCCCATGTCAATGTCGATCCCTCAGGAATAGTAATTAAGCGGGCGGGATTTGAACCTGCGACCTTAAGTCGTACATAGACTTAAAGTCGCAGGTTCAAATCCCGCCCGCATGTATTTTTTTCACCATATTTTATTTCTTAATTTAATAAGAGTATATCAAAAATAGCATTGTGAATGCAAAATATGTATAAACACTTAAAAATAGTAATAAGGTAGCCTATATACTTCTCCGTACTCCTGAGAACTTGTATGCAAAATTTCATGATGATCGGTTTAATAGTTACGGCGTGAAAACGTAACAAACAAACAAACTCACTTTCACATTTATAGTATTAGTAAGGATTTTTACACCTAACGTTTCGAAATCTTTACAGTATTCATGGTCGCAGGTAGACTAATTTGACATTTGTCTTTGTGTTATAAGAACTATACAAAACTACCGCCTACAATGTTTATTGATAACGTTCCGGATGTACGCAGTATTGGCTCACGGTGTCTGAAGGTCTTGCAGTCTTGTGATGAGCTTGAGATTTTATTAAATTGAAGACAGGATTCAAAGCTGGTGGTAACTGCCAACCATCCTCTCTATTAAAATTAGGATGTTTTTTAATTTCAAAAGCCTCACGAAGCATTCTTGGAATATATCTATTTTCTTTTTTCAAGGACTTGTAGATTATCAAAAGGTGGGCCTCCGTGTCTCTCACTCACCGAACGAAGCATAGGAGCGTCTACTCAAACGTCGATTTTATATGGAAGTGTGGTACATCCCAGACGAGCCGACCCATTCACGCTACTACCAAAACTGTATTTTGCCGGTAGCGTGACTCTATCACAACTAAATTAGTATTATTCCTAGGTGTGTTGATGTTATATGGTGATGACGTTACGAGAGGTACTTTTGACAGCAGATGTCAAAATACAACAATCATGTTTAATCATCATTTTGATGATTGGTGAATTTTGGCACCTGGGTATCAATCCGAAGGGAGACCGAAACTTATTAGGCGAGCTCCGTGGCGCAGTGGTTAACACGCCAGCCTGTGACACGAGGGTGCCCGGGTTCGATCCCCAATCAGGTCAAGATGAAAAATGATCTTTTTCACATTGGCCTGGGTCTTGGATGTTTTTCTATATATTGTATTTGTTATAAAATATAGTATCGTTGAATTAGTATCCCATAACACAAGTCTCGAACTTACTTTGGGGCTAGCTCAATCTGTGTAATTTGTTATATAAATAAATATATATCATTCACACAGGCAATCGCTTAATAATCATTATCATTTGTCAATTAATAAATACGGTGTCTTATACGAAACAAAAGGTCTATTCTCTAACTCGAAGTGTCTTCAGCAAAATTATTATGAAAATAGAAAGCGAAAATTTAAATTTTAAATGAACGATTAAAGTTTAGTATTGTTGCTTTAGGATTGTTAAATATTTTGAAGGCGGTCTTCCTTCAAATTTTGAAAGGCTTATTGTTTCTATAAACAGCCTTTATAGGCTTCTTTTAATGCTACTATTTGTTTTAAAAGCTTGTATTAATACTAGTAAATTGATGAATATACCGCGTTTGAGGTCAGGGGAGTCATGCTCCGCAAAGAGGCGGCAGAGAGAGACTGGGAGGCAACAACCACCCTGAACATCCGCCATCGGAGCAGAGGGTGCAAAAAGTGGCCCTACGGCCTGCTCTTCTAGCTCGAATAACGCGGGCCAATCGAGTGACGGAAACGGAATCGCCCATGTTCTTCTCCAACTCCTTGAAAAGCTGGCAACGCTCCTGTTCCACCCTGGTGTTGCAAATGTCTATTGGCAGCGGTTATTACTTACCATCAGGTGACTCGCTTGCTCGTTTGTGCCGTCCTATATCAAGAAATTTTTCCATGCTGACCTGGAAGAAAAGAAAAAACGTAGAATGTGCCAGCTGCTTCTCTTCCCGCGCAGATCGTATGAGCCGATCGAGGGATTAGGCTAAAATCTGCGGAATCATGTCAGTAGGCGATGCGGCTAGCAACCCATCACTATTTTATTCCGTTTTCTATCTAAACGCCCTCCAACATGCTAAATGTGGCCATAAGGTCTTATAGACTTAGGCTTTGTCTACCCCGCAAGGGAAAAAGACGTGATACTATGTATGTATGTATATCAATAAAAAGATTTTAAAAAATTGTTCTATCTTTTGCCGACTCATTTGTCAAATGCCTTATTTCCCGATGTCTTTTCACAAATCTGTTTTTTATCTTTTGAACACAGAAAAATAAGTTACACAAAGTAACAATATCTAGAAAGTTTATGATACAAAAAGTAGCCAGTAACCCAAAAAGTATAAGTATAACCCTAAAGCTAAACTTTTGAGGAGCCAAATTGAATTTCCTTCGCTTATTAAGTTGGACAAAGTTACTGAGATAAATTCGTGTTTACACTTGAAGTATAAAATAAAAAATATACAGAAATTTTATCTACTAACTTCCTTTATTTCTTCGTGTAAATTAACAGGGAATATTGTTATAATATGTAGAATCCACTGGCGCCATCCCATCTTCAGAGTACCAAGTCGAAGGCAGGCACAGCTGCTGCAGGAGCAAAAACCCTTTAAGGGCGCAAATATGTAGGTATCGGAGGTAACTACATATTTGAGCCTTTTGGGAAACATTGGGTCCATGGGGTCCATCAACGCATAAGCTTTTTAGTTTCTTGGCTACCTAGCTCAGCGTGTCAGCATTGCCATTCATTTAGGCAATGCTGACAGCCTTTTGGGCACGATGCCCGGAGGTGAGCACCTGGAGGCACTGAACGATTTATAAATATATATATTCAGGTTAGTTAAATTATTTATTGTTATTTTAGTTTAATTTTTTTTAAGTAGTACTAAATAAGTATAAGTAATGTAGAATTAATTAAATGATGATGTTTAATGGTTTCTTATATTTTCGCGATTGTAACACATTTAAATTAAGTAACATAATTTAAATGTGTTACAATGTATACGGCTTAATCACGTTTATTAAATTACTAGCTTTCGCCCGCGGCTCCGCCCGCGTCAATGTCGATCCCTCGGGAATAGTACTTTTTCCCGGGATAAAAGCCTATGTCCTTCTCCGTACTCCAAAGAAATTGTATGCAAAATTTCACGATAATCGGTTCAGTAGTTACGTTGTGAAAGCGTTACAAACAAACAAACAAACAAACTCACTTTCGCATTTATAATATTAGTAAGGATGCAAAACTACCGCCTATAATATTTTTTATCAATAAATATTATATGCGGCTGTTTATCTGTAAAAATTCGGTTTACGGGCGATAATTTAACGTGATAACGGTAGAGGAGAGATAGATGCGTCACAAGCCGAACCCTCATGCCGATCGTGCCTCTCTATCGCTTGTTCCGCGCTTTCGCATGCACACGGAACGTGACATTTCTTCGTACGTGTAGCGTTCATCGATTATTAGACGTTCTATCTATAATTTAAGAACTGTGTTCTTGTCGGTGGAGTCCATGTCTCTCGGTTCTCAGCAATTCTTTTCACCTCTCCATATGACACAACTCTAGCCTTTTCCTTTATCTCATCCAATTATGCTCTTCTTGGTCTTCCTTTCCCTCTCCTTGTCTCAATTTTTCGCTCTATAATATTTTTCATAAATTGATCGTGCCGTATAAGGTGACCAAACATCCTTCCTCTTCTCATTCCAATCGTCTTCAGTAGTTCTCGTTTCTCATTTACTTGTCCCAACACTTCTAAATTCGTCTTTTTATGTGTCCAACTAATACACTCCATACGTCTCCAGCACCACATCTCGAAAGCTTCCAAGCGTTCTCTGTCCTTTTTAGTTAATGTCTATGTTTCACTACCGTACAGTGCGATACTCCATATGTATTCTTTATGAGGTCTAGTCTTTATGAGGCGTTTCTTTATACTTTCTTTAGTTTTATTAGACGTTATCGCGTCATAAAACAATGGGTTGCAGTCCGGGAGTGCGGTAGAAAGAGAGGGGGATATTACTTCCTCTCCTACGCTGCGTGTCCGTCTTACTAATTTTCGATCAGGTCACGTGTCCTGAAGCGAGCTTTACATTTTTTACCCATCGCAAAAAGTGCACAATGCCGCTAAAGAAGATTTCTCTTTATAAAAAAAACGGTCAAGTGCGAGTCAGACTCGCGAGTAAGGGTTCCGTACATTATATATAATAGTAAGTTTGAAATTATCAAAAATACTTTTTATATGATTTAACTCAAAATTTATGCTTTTCGCAATTTTTCCTTTATCTGTGCTATAAGACGTTGCTTCGTACTAAATTTCAAGATTTTGAGTTCACGGGGTGCTTTCCCTATCGGTTTTGATTCCCTTGCGAATATCGAAAAAACACGAAAAATTGCGACATAACCAGCTGTATCTTTTGATTGCGTTGGCTCAGAATCTTGTTTTTTTTTCACAACTGCAAGGGACAGCAGACCTGAGTATTTGATATAAATTTCAGCTTGATACCTCTACGCGTTCCTGAGAAAAAGGATCTTGACAGACTGACAGACAGACAGACAGACGGACAACCGAGTGATCCTATAAGGGTTCCGTTTTTTTCCTATTGAAGTACGGAACCCTAAAAACGATCAAACGAACAATCTGGTAAAATGTTAAATCGCAAGATTATTAGTGTCTGTAGAGCCTTCTCTTTCATGCTGGTCTGGGAGAAAAGAAAAAACATAGAATGTACCAGCTGTTTCTCTTCCCGCGCAGGCCGTAGAAGCCGGCTGCGGGAATGGGCGCAAATCTAAGGAATAATGTAAGTAGGCGGTGCGGCTGGCAACTGTAGTATATTGTACTTTAGTACATTGCGAAACACATATGTTAATAACTGGGACACCGGCACGTGTAGCATGGAGTGAAGTGTAAGCAATATGTTTACGAAATAGTTCTTATTTAGTTTTAAGTTAAGATGTATTATTCCATTATTGACGCTAAGCCAATAAACATCCTTGCCGTATGTGATGTTTCTTTCATCAACCTTTTGAAGATGCCTCACAACCCATCACTATTTTGATTCCGTGTTCCATCTCGAAATGCTAAATGTGGCCTTTCGATCTTATGGACTTAGACTCTGTCTACCCCGTAAGGGATAAAGACGTGATACTATGCATAAAGATCCTTCTGACTTCTCTTTAATTTGAACTTCAAGGCAAATTCTTAACGTCATCATGTACATCCTTATCCTTATCCTTACTATTCCTTACTATAATATTATAAATGCGAAAGTGAGTTTGTTTGTTTGTTTGTTACGCTTTCACGCCGTAACTACTGAACCGATCATCATGAAATTTTGCATACAAGTTGTCTGGAGTACGGAGAAGGACATAGGCTGCCTTTTATCCCGGGAAAAAGGACTATTCCCGAGGGATCGACATTGACGCGTGCGGAGCCGCGGGCAACAGCAAGTACCTAATAAAAAAACAAAAGAAAACATTTCATTGAGGAAAACAGTACTTTGTAAGAAACAAAATAAAAAGTTGATTCTCACTTCATTCTTAGAAGGATCATTAAATTCTGGTATTTATTTTTTGTAAAAATAAAAGAGAATATAATCTTAACTAGCTTTCGCCCGCAGCTCCGCCCGCGTCAATGTCGATCCCTCGGGAATAGTAATTTTTCCCGGGATAAAAAGTAGCCTATGTCCTTCTCGGTACTCCAGAGAACAGTATGCAAAATTTCATGATGATTATTCAGTAGTTACGGCGTGAAAGCGTAACAAACAAACAAACAAACAAACAAACAAATAAACAAACAAACAAACTCACTTTCGCATTTATAATATTAGTAAGGATAATATTAGTAAGGATAGTAAGGAAGTAAGGATAAGAATAAATTTTGACATTTCCATACGAATTGCACGTTTGGCTGAACAGTTTTGTACGAGAATGACGATAATTTTTTTAGTTACCAGCATTGGTCACATAGGATAAGTTGTTCATATTGATGGGCTGAGTCACCCCTCTAAGAGAATGACGAGGGTAGATTTACACGCTGTAGAGAATTTGCTAAATTATGATTACTAAATGAAGCTCTTCATATATCCTTATCCTTACTAATATTATAAAGCGAAAGTGAGTTTGTTTGTTTGTTACGCTTTCACGCCGTAACCACAAAACCGATCATCATGAAATTTTGCATACAAGTTCTCTGGAGTACAGAGAAGGACATAGGCTACCTTTTATCCCGGGAAAAAGTACTATTCCCGAGGGATCGACATTTACGCGGGCGGAGCCGCGGGCGAAAGCTAGTACATACATAAATAATCACACCTGTTTCCAATGGGGGTAGGCAGAAACTATAGGTCAGTTTGCAGACGTTCTTAATAAAGGATATGAAAGAAGTACCCGAAACCGTAGAGCATGTATGACGTATAAGAAGAAATGAGTGTAGACGAAGCTAGAGATATTTGTCAGGATCGTAACAAGTGGTGATCTACTGAAGCTTTATAATTATTAAATTAAAATGTATTCCATTTGTATAATAACCACCAATTTATGCTACACCGCGCCACACGCTTCCCCGCCAGTTGCTATCAGGCGCTTCGGACGCGTGTGCGTTCCCCCATACCTCTCCCCTCCTTCGCGTTGAAATACCTCACCTTAAGGAAATACTCAACTGATCAATATGAAATTCAATACTCGTAGCATAAGAAGAAAAGGATGTGCGAGTATATTTTAATAATATCGATATGAGATCGTCGGTAATTTGTTTTTGAAGTCTAGAAAAAAGCGTTTTAGAAAAAAATTGCATAATAGTCAAAACAGTATGTAAAAGTAATTAATGTATATAATTAATAGATATTTATAACTTCAGATTAAACAGAAAGAAAATATATAAAAAGTATTATTCATATGCTACGAAGAAAAAAATCAAAAATACATACATACACGTACATATAGATAGATAGATAATATCTATATTCACCATCGAAAACACACAGTTCACATGAAATAATATGAAGTTAACCTATAAGGAACTTATATCAGAATCAGAATCAGAATCAGAATCTTTATTTGCATAAAATATGGTATAAAAGGTGTTAGTATACTTATTAGTAGCGCACATATTTTACCAATTCAGGCATGCAAATATATTAAAATAATTAAAATGATTTACACAATTAAATATACAAAATGTCAATATGTCAAAAATATTTAAATATAATTTAAATTTTACATATAATTAAAAAAAAAAAAGAAAAAAATTTAATTAAATAATTCCTGGACTGAATAATAATTTTTATCTTTTAGCCATTTTGTAAGTCTACGTTTAAATAAATTGTTCGGTAATGATTTAATGTCAATTGGAATATTATTATAAATTTTTACACACATAAAATTGCACTGTCTTAAGTAAAGAGTCAATTTTGGATTGTTAATATGCACAAGTCTGTGAGGGTCTCTTCTACTTCTAGAATTTCCTTCTGTTGCCTTACTGAAAAGGTGAATGTTAAATTTAACAAAACAGGAAATTTCTAGGATGTACAGGCATGGCAGAGGCAAAATACCCAAACTTTTAAACAAAGGTCTACATGGCGTTTGTGGTGCTTTACCACACATGGCACGTACACATTTTTTTTGTACAACAAACAGTTTCTTCGCATCTACAGAGTTACCCCAGATAATTAGTCCATAATTAAGATTTGATGCAACGTAACCGTAATACGCTGCTAACAAAGTCGTCATTGCAGATGTATTTCGCAGCCTTCTTAAGACGAACACATATTTATTCAATTTGTCACATAAATGCTTAATATGCTCCTTCCAATTCAAATTTTCGTCAACAGTGACACCTAGGAATTTTGTCGAGGTTACTTCATCAATATTGTCGTCATTATAATTAATACTTAATTGAAATTTATTTTGCCTGCAAGAACCAAATTGTATATATTTCGTCTTATTAATATTAACAGTTAAATTATTATATTTAAGCCAATTAATTATAGATATAATAGTTGTGTTTATGTCCGATTCATAATTCAAAATGTCTGTATTAGAACAAGGTATTATTACAGAAATGTCATCAGCAAACATTATACATTTATGTGTAATTACTTCCGGGAGGTCATTAATATATAGTATGAATAAAAATGGCCCCAAAACACTTCCTTGAGGAACTCCACATGGATTGACTCTAAATTCTGATCTATATGTAACTATATTGTCATGTTTATCTACATTCTTTATTTCAACTGCTTGTTTTCTGTCAATGAGGTAAGTTTTCATCCATTCATATGCCAATCCTCTAATTCCAAAATTATATAATTTTTTGAGCAGTACTTCATGGGACACAAAGTCAAATGCACTCTTCATATCAAAAAATACGACGGTAGTTGGTATTTTACTATTGATATTATTCATCACGGCCCGAACAAGATGATATATAGCGAGAGAAGTGGATTTTCCACTTTGGAAACCAAATTGTTCATTTCGGATGAGGTTGTATTTAGAGCAAAACTGTAGCAAACGGATTTTCATAGCCATTTCAAATACTTTAGAAAACACTGTAGGCAAAGCAATCGGTCTAAAATTGTCCATATTAGTCTTTGGGCCTTTCTTATGTAATGGACTTACAACTGATGACTTAAGCAACTCAGGAAATGTACCAGATTCAAAAGAAAGGTTTACCAGATAAGTAAGCGGTACAATAATTTCATCGATACAATGCTTGATGGTTTTGGTATTGATATGATCATATCCTGTTGCACTGGTATTTTTTAATGAACGAACTAATGTTTTTATTTCATCAATAGTAAAAGGCTCAATGAAAATCAAATTTTGTATTACTCTCTTGTTTGTATTTACACATTTATCTACTTTTTTATTTATGAGGTAATTGTTAAATTCGTCAGCTATAATGGAAGGGTCAGTTAATTTCTTATCATCTAATAGTATTTCATTGATCAAATCGTCCGTATTACAACCTCCAGCCTTATTTTTAATTAAGTCCCATGTTACTTTACCTTTGTTTTTTGCATTTGTTATTAATTTGTCATTATGAATTTTTTGAGACGCATGCAGGCATTGACGTAAATATTTTGAATACTTTCTATACAGATTTTTGTTAATGGTTGACTTTCTTGCATAATATTGATATCGTAGTCTTCTTTTAGTTCCACAACTTTTTAATATACCTTTAGTGATCCACTTAGGCCTACTGTATTGATTTGTAACTTTACTCCTATTGACAGGAAAACATAGGTCGTAGAAACATTTAAATAAACTATAAAAAGACTGCATAGCTTTATTTAGATCTGGTTCAGATAGTATGTCAGTGAAAGATAAGTTACTTAAAATATTTTTAAAACGATTTAAATTTTCCAAGCTATAATTTCTTACAAACTTAAATAACTGAGTCCGTTTATACGTATTACCTTTAATTGGAATAGTCAACATTTGCGCCGTGTTATGATCTGACAGTTGAAGGTGAAGCAGTGTTGCAGTAGCATCTTCAATGTTACTAATTATATGGTCAATACAATTGTTTTGTCGCGTCGGCTCTTTAATGTGAATTGTAAATCCGTAGTTATTAACAATATCAAATAAATAATTTCGCTTAGTCGATGATTTCAAAGTGTTTATATTTATGTCACCTGCCACTATTATGCGTGAATTAGTTTTTTTAGTGAAATTATGCAATAGTTCATTTAAAATTGACAAAAACAAAAACGCATCTGAATCAGGTGTTCTATAAACACAAAAAATTATAATGTTTAAATCAAGAAGTCTAGTTCCACAACATTCGAATACTTTATCCCGTGTATATTTATTTATGTCCACTAATTCCTGGGATCTAAGTCCGTTCCTTAAAAATATACATACCCCTCCCCTAGCAGGTTTTTTTGGTTGTATTTTTCTACTATAACTTGCTACAATCTTGTACCCAGAAACGCTTAGTAAACATTCACTACCTTTTTTAATAAACGTTTCTGAAATGCACAAAATATCTGGAATTTGACCTCTGCTATATAAATCTGCTATGGTTACTTCAACTATGTCGTGTTTGGAGTTAAAACCCGCCAAGTTTTGATGCAGCAATTTTAATACAGTTTTAGTAAACATATTAGCATTACTTACGAAAAAATGTTTCGTCGGTGTTAACCATGAAGCTCTGTAATTGAGGTTCATCTGAAGTATTACAAATAGAAAGATTATATTGAGAAAGTTCCTCTATCAATTCATTTAGATCCCCAATTAACTGTCTAAAACCATATTTTTTTAAAAAACCGGTATTCTTTTCAAACATGTCAAAATTATAACTCAAATTCTTATTACTGTCCAAAATGTATGCATACTTATGGACTAAATTATCTGAGTATAACATGTTATTAAAATTCTCAATTCGTTTATTGAATAAATTTGAATAACCAGAACATTTAAAAGTTGGTAAGCATATTATAATGTTAGTATGTTGCAATGTCAATAACTTGTCCCTAATTTGTTTAACAATATTAAAATAATTATCAGTGAAATAAAAGTCATCATGCCCAATCATAAAAATACAGTAATCATTCAAATTATAGGTATCCAACTTATGTTCTATCTTATCTAAAAGTTGTACAATATTAAGTCTAGGATATACATAATGGCAAAAATCATTATGTTTTATATTATTTATAGCCATATTTAATATTTTATTTCTAGAATTGCTGCTAATTAGACAGATTTTTCTATTGATCTTTTCTTGGGCAACTGCTGTTATTTCTTTTTGAAGACTTTCTCCCTGTGCTGCTGGAACACAATTATTGTTACCATTTCCATTGATATCGCCAGAGACATTCTTACTGGGTAAATCAACTAAATGTTGTTTCTTTTTTGTTAAAGTCCTCTGTTCTAATGATGCGTCCTGTGTTTTTGACAGTTTATTATTATTTTCAGTTTTCATCTCAGCAAGGTCTTCTTTCAGCTTTTTATTCTCCATCAATATTTTACTAATCTTTTCATTGGCAGTCTTTAATTTATTTTCCAGAATTGAATTTTTCAGAATAATTTCTTCTAATTTTTCATTATTATTGGATTGCATGTTCTGACTTTTTGAACTAAGAGGGGAGCTAAAAGACGGTTCGTCTTCTGATAAATTATCAAAAGAATTTTTAATAGGTATTGGCTTAGGCTTGTAATTTCTCTCAGTAACATTGCTTGATTTATTATGCGTTTCTATATGCAAATCTTCATACTTTAAAATTTCGTTGTGTTTTTGTTCCCAACACAAGTTGCATCTCCATTTTTTCTTATGTCCTGGTGACATGACATAATATCTAGGTGATGATACGTTGGCACAAGCCAAATCATATTTTTTATTGCAGGTAAAACAGCATAAAATTCGTCTATCGTTAATATCATTATTACACCTTGCACATTTCTCCATTGTTAATATTTATTATAAAAACAAAAAAAAATAATAAATAATAAAAAAATAATAATAAGTTAGTCCAAAAAAGCAGATCTTCAGTATCTTTCTTAGTTGACACGGTGAGATTCGAACCAGTGTACCCGACGTCAGAAGACCGCCGCCTTACCGACTACACTAAATGCCGATAGTCTGTAATGGCGAATTTGTTCCATAGCTTGTACGTTTTGTAGGAATATGAGCGTTAAATTATGACTCATAACAGTTTGTAATGATTGGCGAACTCATGAACAAAGAGATTTTACTACGATCCTTATAATATTTAGACGTGATGTTTCCACTTGCAAAAGCAATACTTTTTCTGTTCTGAGTAGTTTTTAAATGGTTGTAAACACTTTACTGCCTATATTCAAGTCAATTATAACTTTATTTGACACTGATATAGCACTTGGTTCGTATTTTAATATTATTGATTCTCCACAGTTTATAAGTTAACAGTTTTGGCCACAAACACTATCACTTCAAAGTCACAATATATAGTCCTCTTATAAGTCACTTAAAGTTCAATTTATCCACTTTAAACAATTTACAAAAATATTTTATACAGAGCTCGACAATCTACTCTCGAGAATCTACCCACCTCCAATTTGTATATAAAAATATATGCAAGATAATCACTTATAGAAGTAAGAAAGTGTTCCTAGATATAACAGAAGTAATTATGTAGCGTGCAGTGTGGTTGTACTGTGAATATTTCTTCACTATGTGCTCGACAGTGAAAGGGTCCTGACTCAGCATATTGTCACAGACGAACAAGTCGAGCTGCGACGCTGATAATTCTGCCAGAACCAAGAGTGAGGCCGGACAAGCAACACGAATTTCAGAGAAGAAGGTGTACTTGATTATTAATGTTATATAATATACAACTCAGTTACCCACAAAACGCTCACATTAATGTTAAGATAACCATTACCTTACTTTTAATAATTATTATATATAGATCGGTTGACTAAATGCAATTGTATTGTAACTCAAGACACAAATAGTAAAGCAAGTTTACTTCGTTAAATTATGATTTTTTCATATGTATGTATATTATCAGTAAATTTTAAGGGTAATAATAGTAAGTGTATGTTCATTTAATTTCCTCACAGGGTCAAATGTTACATGTTAGCTACCAAAAGTGCATTGGCAAATAGATGTTTTTATCTAGTATGATATAGTATCACGTCTTTTTCCCTTGTAGGGTAGATAGAGTCCAGGTCTATATAAGACTTTATGGCCACATTTTGCACGTTGTTAGCATGTCTCAAAAATCGAGTTTATAATAAAGTAGCTTTCGCCCGCGTCAATATCGATCCCTCGGGAATAGTACTTTTTCCCGGGATAAAAGGTAGCATTTGCCCTTCTCTGTACTCCAGAGCACTTGTATGCAAAATTTCATGATGATCGGTTCAGTAGTTACGACTTGAAACAAACAAACTCACTTTCGCATTATAATATTAGTATGGATTAAAATAATACCTTGCGATTGAGAGAATCGAAATGCAAGATCGAACACGACAACAGACGTCTATAGTTGTCGCTGGTAGCAAACTTCGTCCGACTGTTTGGAGCAAGTTGATTGGCAATTCTACTGCAAACCAGTTTCAGCACTGTTTTAAACTTAAGTTACAGACAGATAAATAAATAAACAAATAAATATATACGAACAAATCACAGAGATTGAGCTAGCCCCAAAGTAAGTTCGAGACTTGTGTTATGGGATACTAACTCAACGATACTATATTTTATAACAAATACTTACATGGTGAAATTTTGATCGTTCTGAACCCTTAAAGGGGTGATTCAGCCCATCGATATGAACAACTTTTCCTATGGGACCAATGGTGGAAACTCAAAAAAAACATCAACGGGGTGCTCGTAAGGAGTGCTGCCGAAGTAAAAACTCGCTTTTGCGAATTTTCGATCAGGTCACGTGTCCTGACGCGAGTTTATCATCCCAACCTATCCCAAGAAGTGCACAACGCCGCGCAGATCATAAAAGCCGATCGAGGGAATAGGCGAAAATCTGAGAAATCGTGTTAGAAGGCGATGGTTCTTATTTTGATTCTGTATTCCACCTACCTAACGCGCACCAACTTTTAGGTCTAAAAGACTAGGCTCTAACTATCCCACAAGGATAAAAGGCATCGTAAAAATGTGTAATTTTAATAACTTAAATAAAGTTTAGGCGATGCGGCTAGCAACCAATGACTGTATTGATTTCGTTTTCCAACCAACATGCTAAACGCGGTTTTTAGCTCTTCAAGACATGGGCTCTGTCTACTCCGCAAAGGAAAAAGACGTGATACTATGTATGTATGTAAGTAAAGGTTATATCTTCGTAGTTCCTATATGTACGAGTATAGTTACATACAGGAACTCTGAAAACAGAACCCTCTTTTTATGGGTATTCGTGTAAAAATCTGAAGCACGAGTACATCCAACTGCTGTAAACCAGTTTGAACTAGTTTCTTGGAAGTTTGACGTAGTCCGGTTGTTTTGAACGCGGGGTGAATTCACTTAAAAGTGCGGTGTTTTCTCGATACTTATAATTAAGGGTTGCCCCCCTCTGGTCTGGTAAAGACGGATAAATAGATAATACATTCTCTTAAAGAGCTATGTAGCCGTGTGGTTTCCGGCAGAGTAGAATAGGACCACTAGTCTTCTCATGGAGGTCGTTAGAGGCGACTTAGGAAATACAAGCTAAACAAAGCTCATAAACATCAATGAGACCTCTCCAACCCGTCAGGCTAGCGAGGAGAGTGTAGGCCAAATCCTCTGTCTGCTCTGGTCAAATATGGCTCCGGTAGTACAGAGAGTCATGAGGTCATGCTACTGCAGGTGCCCGAATTCGGTCCCCGGCCAGGTCAAGATGGAAAGTGATCTTTTTCAGATTGGCCTGGGTCTTGGAGGTTTATCTATATATGTATTTGTTATAGAATAAAGTATCGTTGCGTTGGTATCCCATAACACAAGTATCGGACTAAATTTGGGGCTGGCTCAATCTGTGTGATTTGTCCGTATATATTTATATTTATTTATTGATAAGCTACTATGAATGGATGAAATTTACGATTCAAATCTACTAGACACTATTACTTGTGTTTGAAACTTCGTAGTAGAATTGCCAATCAACTGAATCCGGACAGACCAACTTGTCTGACAAAGTTTTTATCAGAGAGAGACCAGAGGACTATTGCGGACATCTGCAATCGGGTGGATTTTGATCATGAATTACTGTGTCTTGTCTTAAAAATGGGCTGATTACAAGCTGCCAAAAGCCGAGCCAGGTCAATTATGTAGGCATTTGGATTATGAATTACTATTGTCTCGTCTTAAAAATAGGCTGATTACGCGCTGCCAAAAGCCGAGCCAGGCCAATTGGCCGTAGCTGGCTCGTAAACATTGTTGTTTATGATGGTAGCTATCTAGTCTTGTGAGATAATTGGTGTATTTCAAATAACCCTGTATAGATAAACATCCAAGACCCAGTCGAAGCCAGGCCAACGTTCCTGTCGCACCAGGGTGCGACTGCAACACCAGGGTGTTGCAGTTGTCCATGGGCAGTGTTGATCGCTAACAACCACGTGACTCGCTTGCTCGTTTGCCACCGTATATCATAAAAAACACGTATGCGATAGGAATGTGAAACAAAGTATGCTGATAGAAAGTCATGTAATACATCTAGCCTTCCTTTCCGACTAAAGATAAATTTCATGGGAATTCACTGTTTGCTGAAAACTACCGTATTGTACACACAGCAACTCATGCGGCCTTTGTGCGGGCTCTATTTCGATTTAAATAAATATAGGGTTACCAATATTAGATTTATAGTAAAATTCTTCAGATATTTTTAAAATCCTTACAAAGACACGAGTACAAACAAAAAATTTGAAAATCAATCTTCGGATAATCTATCTAGGTATATTATAGTCATCATTATCATCATAACAGCTATAAGAAGTCCACTGCTGGACAAAGGCTTCTCCCAAGGATTCTTTGTTGCATGGGAGGATATTGCCATACTCACTAAGCTTGACAGTTCCTTTTTGGTTCGAGTAGCTAAGGTGTGAAATGAACTGCCTGCGTCTATATTCCCAGACAAGTACAATCTCTTGGATAGGTATGTAACATCCTCGTCTTGGGAGACAAATGCCTAATCCAACATTTAGTAAAAAAAAAAACTTGGCAGGCGGGTTGGCGAGCACAGTTTCTTTGGCTTGTTGCGCTTTCGACACTGCTGTCCATTGGAAGAATTTTTAGCTAGGAAGTATTGACAGGCTAGGAAGAATTTGACAGATTTGGGAAGAGAATGAAGGTATGGGGGAAAACTTCTCACTTTGATGAATGGGGGAAAGGCAAGTAGCAACTCCAGAGACCGGGCGCGTACACGACGGCAACGATGCGCGGGTTTGCTGCGCATTAATTCGAGTTTTGTTTGATGACTTTTTAGGTTTAATATCTGTATTTAAAGTATATAATTTTCTTCAGCTTCATCAATTTCATCATTATCAGGTCTTTTTAGTCTCTACTGCAAGAGCATGACCCTCTCTGAAGTACCGGAGCCATACTTGGCCAGAGCAGACAGAGGATTTTGCCTATACACTCTACTCGCTGGCCGGGTTGGAGAGGTCTCATTGATATTTATGAGCTTTGTTTAGCTTGTATTTCCTAAGTCGCCTCTTACGACCTCCATGGGAAGACTAGGAGTGGTCCTATTCTACTCTGCCGGAAACCACACGGCAAATTTCTTCAGCTTAGTTGTTGCAATTAATAGCTGACCATAACACTACATAGTATAAAACAAAGTAGCTTCCCGCTGTCTATGTCTGTCCCTATGTATCTTTAAAACTACGAAACAGATTTTGATGCGGTTTTCTACAAAAGATAGAGTGATTCAAGAGGAAGTTTTATATGTACATGTTTGCATTGAAAGGTCCCGAAATCACTCGACCGATTTGAAAAAAATCTTTTATTTCCAGAATTCTTCATCATCCCTGATAAACAAAGGCTAGAATAAATCCCTACATCTAACCGTGCGAAGTCGGAGTGGGCCGCTAGTCCACTAGTATTTATATAATGTAGATATAAGTACTCCAAGGTTAGAAACATCAAACAATAGGTATTAGAATACTAATTTTCTGCTCGTAATTCAGATTAGTACACTGTCTGAATTCAGATTCTGACATTTAGACTAGGGGTGTCACAAGATCCACTCACTAGTTATTGGTGCATGCCAGACGTGACCAGTAGGGCTACCGCAATCTTTTTGACTTGTTCTTATTATTTAGACTTATACTACTTATACTGTCTGCCCCGTCAGGGATAAAGACGTGATAGCATGCATGCGTGTATAATACAAAGACATTTACAACAAAAAGATGAAAGATTTGTTTGCATTGAATAGACTCCGAAATTACTCGACGGATATGAAAAAATCTTTCGTCATTAGAATGTTACATTAGTCCTGATGAACAAAAGGCTATAGAATAAATACGTTTTTTTTTTTTATTTATATCCGGCGGCAAACGAGCAGACGAGCCACCTGATGGAAAGTGGTCACCGTCGCCCATGGACATCTGCAACACCAGAGGAGCTGCTGATGCGTTGCCGACTCTTAAGATACCTGTAAACACGCCTTTTGAAGGACCTCAAGTCATAGCACACAGGGAAAACCTCGGGAGGGAGTTATACTTATAACCTAGATATAGGTTATAAGTATCAAACAATAGATATCAAAATACTAACGTTCTGCTCGTAATTCAGTTTAGTACGCTGTCTGAATTCAGATTCTAACATTCAGACTAGGGGTGTCACAGGTCCATTAATAGGTATCAGTGTATACCAGACAAGACTAGTAGGGCTAGCATATAATTCATCATCATCATTACAATCGCAAAAAGTCCACTGCTGGCCAAGGGCCTTTCTCAAGGATTCTATATATTATATAACTCGACCGATTTAAAAAGTTCTTTCTTCATTAGAATCCTACATGATCACTGATGATGAACACAGGCTATAGATTAAATACCTATGTCTACCCATGCGGCCGCTAGTAAATAAATAATCCCGCGGTGACTAAACACAATACTGTATTAAACACAGTTTAGTACTTAGCAAAACCACCAATATTGAACCGCTAAGTGATTAAAACAAACTTGATCACATGACAAAGTATCTTAGTTCGACAATTATAACATGAGCCAGTAACTTGACTCATTAAAAGTTATCCGAAACAGTACTTGTAGGTACATCGTTATAACAATATGAAAGACATACCATAGTATCTTTGACGTGTTCATGACTTTTTGAAGTGGAAACTTCTTTAGCGGCGTTGTGCACTTTTTGGGATGGGTAATAAATGTTAAAGTCACGTCAGGACGCGTGACCTGATCGAAAATTCGTAAGATACAAATACTAATATATACGGACAAATCACACAGATTGAGCTAGCCCTAAAGTAAGTTCGAGACTTGTGTTATGGGATACTAACTCAACGATACTATATTTTATAACAAATACATATATAGATACACATCCAAGACCCAGGCCAATCTGAAATAGATCATTTTCCATATTGACCTGGCCGGGGATCGAACCCGGGCTCTCTCGTGTCGCAGGCTGGCGTGTTGACCGCTGCAACGCAGAGCTAGCCAAAAAAATACGTGACCTGAGACCGCCAGCGTGCGTAGAAGAGGAATAATATTCCTCTCTCTTTCTACCGCGCGGCGAAAATGTATGCCTGCTCCTGCTGTTTCGTATAAGTGACGCAGGGCGGTTGCGCGAGTGTTCGTGGGTGTTTGTACTACAGCTTCCTACGCTAGTACTTTTGTACTGATATATAAAGCATCATCAGGTTCTTTTTAGTCTCCGCTACAGGAGCACGACCCTCTCTGTACTACTAGGGCCATACTTGGCCAGAGCAGCCAGAGGACTCGGCTTATACTCTCCACGCTGGCCAGACGGTTTGGAGAGGTCTCTTAGATGTTTATAAGCTTTGTTTAGCTTGTATTTCCTTAGTCGCCTTCTACGACATCCACGGGAAGACTTGGAGTGGTCCTATTCTACTCTGCCGGATACCACACGGCTATATAATAATAAAGCAATTCGTGTGAAATTGTTCCCTAATCATTCCGAAATATTAAAAAATGCACAACGTTAATAGTCAAGTTTTCACTTCTGCCGGCACTCCCGGAGTGCAACCCGCTTTTTTTTGACGTGATAACGTCTTGATCCCAGCACACACTTACAGGCGTGGCGAAGATACTGAGAATAAATCAATTTAAAATAAACTTTAAAACTATGATATGCAGTTGAAAACCTCTACAGAGAGTCGTTGGCTCTCTGTGTGTAATTTACCGTCTATACTATGGAGAGTGTTCTGAAGAACTTTTTAAATTGGTGCCACCGTCACCTTTCTACCCCCGCACCGCTCGCCACAGGAGAAAAGTCCATTCCCACATCCTTGACACTTGGGTCTCCAAAAATATCAGAGCGTCATGTGTTTTTTTCCCTCGTACAGCAGGATTGTGGAACGGACTCCCTCCCGAGGTTTTCCCTATGTGCTATTATTTATTTATTTATTTATTAATAAAAAGAGATTGCACAGCATTACAGTAATACCAAAGCACTGCACAACTTAACTTAGGACTACGGATTCATCCATCCTTTTCACAAAATATTAAGTATTCATTCGTCAAACGTACAAACCTGTCAGCAAAAACATCACATTCCCTTCCTTTTATTGATGTCAGGAATTCGCTGAGTTCAGAAAGACCTCGCAAAAGGGGGGAACTTCGCATGAGCAATTGTGTTTGCGGGAGGAATTGCAAGCAGTCTGTTTGGCGAGCACGCAAGTAGTTGTTTGGTACAAATAGTCTAAAAAGGCGCGATACAAGCTCCGGACAATCCGATTCACCTCGGAGACACCGACTGACATACATAAGTAACTGCCAATTGCGACGTACCTGCAACGAATTATAACCCAAACTGCCCAACAGAAACAGGGTTGGATACAGAAATGGATAATAACAATAAAATTTCTTGTATAAGAATCTCAAAAATGCTTTCTGTACCTTCTCGACAATGAGAATATATGAAGCTTCATAAGGGCTCCAAATTTTGGAACTAGTTTCTAGTTTGCTTCGTACAAGAGCTGAGTATAATAATTTTATTACATGTACATTAGTAAAGTCCCTGCAGTTGCGTACCACAAAGCCAAGCTGTTTAAAGCAACTTGATGCTAACTTTTGTACGTGATCATGGAAGTTCAGCTTTGGATCAAAAATAACTCCCAAGTCTTTAACTGAAAAAACACGAGTTATTTCATTAGAGCCTAAAGTATACTGAGAATAAGACGGATTTCTCGCTCGGGTAAAAGACATGACACAACATTTGACATTATTGAACAGCAGCTTATTCCTTATACTCCAACTAAAAACCGCATCGATATCAGTCTGTAGCCGATGATGATCCGAAGCATCATTGATGTCCAAAATAATCTTCAGATCATCAGCAAAGAGGAGACATTTAGCATGCCTTAGGACTTGTGGAAGATCATTAATCATAAGCAGGAAAAAAAGAGGGCCAAGCACCGAACCCTGGCTGACTCAAGAACGAGTATTATATGATTCGGATTCAAAGCAACCATGGCGAACAAACTGTTTACGGTTTCGTAAATAGTCAGCAAAAAATTTCACCAGCTTCGGAGAAAAGCCAAGTAAAGACAGTTTCTCCAAAAGAATGTCGTTATCAACACGATCGAAGGCTTTTTCGAAATCGAAATAAATGACATCCACCTGCGCACCCCTATCCATACAAGACGAGATAATGTCGACAAGAGTCAGCAAATTGGTATCGACTGAGCGATTGCTCCTGCTGAGCGTCATGAAGGTATGGTTTAACTTGCTGGCTAATTTTGCTATGAAGAATGGTTTCCTTAAGCTTTGGGAGTGCTGATAAGTTAGCTATGGGGCGGTGGAATTCAACTGCAAGAACATTACTAGTTTTTGGGATCGGGGTAACACGACTCAATTTCCAGAGAGACGGATAAGTACTCGTATTTAAACACATATTGAACAAGAAAGAAATAGGTTCAATTAAAAAATCTTTGCATGCTTTTAACACAAATGCCGGGACGCTGTCAGGACCGATTCCAACAGGTTTAAGGTGTTTTAAACCATTCAGGATGTCATCATGGGACACACTGGTTACGTTTATGTACGCAGCCGATGAAGTGCCTTCGTCTGTTTGAGCTAAATTTGCGTCCAACAAAGGTGCATCAGGTAGGAAAACATTGGAGAAAAATTGTGCAAAGGCATTCGCGGCCCCCTGACCTACATGGTCAATCCCACCATAGCTAACACACGGTTCAAAACCCCCTTTCGACTTCAAATTAGACATGTGCTGCCAAAATAATTTGGGATTGCAATTTAAACTATATTCGACACTATGTCTATATACGTCATACGCTACGGTGATACGCGATTTTATGCTCGATCGGAGATCACTAAACGCCTTATAATCAGCACGGTTGTTGGTAGTTTTCCACTTTCGATGAAGGAAAGATTTCAGTTTAAGATCCTTAATAATATCAGCGGTAAACCAAACTGGATACCGCCTAGCTCCTGCCGATGATCTAACTTTCCTAGGTATACACAGGTCGAAAATACTGTGAATTATTTTATAGAAATTATCTACAGCTTCGTCAGTGGTTTGAGCTTGATAAACAGACAGCCACGATACTTCAGAGATACAGGTATAGAGCATATCATAGTTACCTTTAGGGCAATTCCAATCACGGCTAGCTCCTATATTGCTAGGCGGTAGTTTATGGATAGTGACATTCTTTTTAATAGAAACTGTTAACGATAGGGGGGGATGATATGCATCCTGGAGAGCCACCAATCCCTCATCCGATAATTTAACAGAGGCTGAAGTTTCAAAGAATTCCGGCACCAATACGACATCTAATTTCCCTCCATGCGAATTAAATACATCATTTATATCTTTCATACAACAAACACTTAGGAAATAATGCTATGACTTGGGGTCCATCAAAAGGCGTGTTTAGAGGTATCTTAAGAGTCGGAAACGTATCAGCACCTCCTCTGATGTTGCAGATGTCCATGGGCGACGGTGACTACTTCCCATCAGGTGGCTCGTCTGCTCGATTGCCGTCAAATATACATAAAAAAAGTCTGCTCTCGTGGCAGTTTGAAGACGCGCCACGCTCGATGTTTGCCATTTTTAACCGCATGTCATAGTAGTTAAGGTTTATTTTAAATTTAGTTTCTTCGCCCCGCCTCTGTAAGTATACGCTGGGCCTTATAAATTGATGAACACCGACTGAACGCACGAAAAGGCGTCACGTTCCGTATACAAGAAAGAACTCGAGACAAGTGACAGGAGGCACGTTCGGCTTAAGCGTTGGGCTTGACGCATCTATCTCTCTACCACTGTTATCGCGTAAAATTATCGTCCATAATAAAAATATTAATTTCACGCGAGTGGCACCCCTGGTGTTGCAGGCGTCCATAGGCTACGGTAACCGCTTTCCATCAGGTGGGCCGTATGCCTGTTTGCCTACTAAGTGGTACTAAAAAAAATACAGACAACTAATTTTTCGACCGAATTTTCGATCAATTTACCGCTTCGAAGTGGTCGCCGTAGGTATGTGTGTTTTCGATACCGACACGGGGACTGAGATAGGCCTCTAGGACAGACCTCAAGTACAGGCCTCAAGGACAGGCCTAAAGGACAGACCTCAAGGACAGGCGTCAAGGACAGGCCTCAAAGACAGGCGTCAAGGACAGGCCTCAAGGACAGGCCTCAAGGACAGGCCTCAAGGACAGGCCTCAAGGACAGGCGTCAAGGACAGGCCTCAAAGATAGGCGTCAAGGACAGGCCTCAAGGACAGGCCTCACGGACAGGACTCAAGGACAGTCCTCAAGGACAGGCCTCAAGGACAACATTTCTTGGAATAACTCTTGATGCCGGGCTTCAATGGGGTGCCCATATTACTACGTTAGCGGGTAAACTTAGTTCTGCAGCTTATGCTGTCAGGAGAATTAGACAACTGACTGATGTTGATACTGCGCGTTTGGTATATTTCAGTTACTTTCATAGTGTTATGTCTTATGCGATTTTACTATGGGGTAACGCTGCAGAAGTAAACACCATATTTGTCCTGCAGAAGCGCGCTATTAGATCTATATATAAACTTGGTGCTAGAGAATCTCTTAGAGAATTGTTTAAAGATATAAATATTTTAACTTTATCTTCTCAGTACATATTTGCGAATATTATGTTTGTGCGCTATAATCTTGATTTATATAAGAAAAATAGTGATATCCATGACCGAAACACGAGAAATAAAAATAAATTAGCTACACCAGTATTGCGATTGCAGAAAACTATGAATTCATTTTTGGGTTTAGGAGTACGCTTCTATAATAAAATTCCTGCAGAAATATTAGGTCTGCCTTTACTTAAGTTCAAAACGATTGTAAAAAACCAGTTAATAAAAAAGGCTTATTACTGCATTGATGATTATATTACTGATAAAAATGCGTGGAAATTTATATAAATTTATTTAATGTTAACAATTATTAAATGTTAAAATTAATCTATAGTATGAAAAATTGTATTTAATGTTAACAATGTATTCAGAGCCCTTCAGGCACGTAGGGACCAAGGCTGGATTGAGTTTCTTTCGGCGTATTCTTCTCACCAGTGGTCGTTCCGAAACGCTAGTAGTATTTCAATTTTGCATATATAAAAAAAAAAAAAAAAAAATATATATATAAGAAATAAAAATATGACGTTCAAAAAGAGATACATGTATCCAATTTTGAATAAAAATCTTTGACTTTGACTTTGACTTTAAGGACAGGCCTGACTTATAAATTCCAGTTTTACAGAAAATTGTATTCCTATGTAAATTTTACTTACAACGACAACCCTACCTCACAGTTTCGGCTTTCGGCTACACAACTGCATTCTCCGATATTTCGCTTCGTGAATTGTGACGTAAACTGTTTTGCGCGTGGCGTTTGTGATTTACTGCACTGTGTGGGTGATTCGCTCTTCTTATGTGTTAGTAGACAATAAACTTAGAATATATTCTATTCTATTTTAGTTGTGGTAGAGCTATGCGGTAGCATGAATGGGCCGGCTTATCCGGGGAAGTACCACACTCTTACAGAAAATCGACGTTTGACGAGAATCTTTGCCGGTTCGGTGCTTCGGTGATCGCTTACCATCACGTGTCTCGCTTGCTCGTTTGCCGTCCCCTATCCTATTAAGCGGGCGCCGCGCGAACGCAAAACGTCGCTACTGCGCAAGCCATTAGGCTGCGCAGAACCATTAGGCGATTATGAAAAAATATGAAAAGACTTAATATTATCATATTTATATTTTTATAAAAAAAAAGAAAGGGGGCGACCTCCGAAATGTAAAGTGCGGCGATCTCAGGTCACGTGTCTGTCTTACGTATTTTCAAATCAGGTGACGTGTCGTAACGCGAGTTTAACATGTTTTACCCATCCCAAAAAGTGCACAAAGCCACTTTCACTTCAAAAATTGAGTTTCCTCTATGGTCTCATAGGAAACTTTGTTAATATGCGCATTGAATCACCCCTTTGGACCCAAAACGATCAAAATTCCACCGTGTATTGCTACTCGTACGAAACATGTATGAAATGCCTTGTTTGTGACGTCACACGTCCGGTTCTAAGCGACGCTCCGCATTGTTTTGTCATGTTAGACCGAGTTGAGCTGGAGTTTAGTTTGTCTTGTTTGGATGATGTTCTGTTGGTCTAAGCTTGTTCTGAGCTTGTAGTTTTCCAACTATTTTTACCCGACAGCTTGAAAAATAGGGTTATTTTTCCGAGTATATGTTATACTAGCTGTTGCCCGCGACTTCGTCCGCGACAATTTCTGTTATTATGATTAATTAGTATAGATGAATATTTTTTCCCCGATTTCGAAACATTTTTTATTAATGCTTCGCTCCTATTGGTCGCAGCGTGATGTTTTATAGCCTAAAGCCTTCCTCAATAAATGGACTATCGAACACAAAAAGAATTTTCCAATTTGAACCAGTAGTTCCTAAGATTAGCGCGTTCAAACAAACAAACAAACAAACAATCAAACAAACAATCAAACAAACAAACTCTTCACCTTTATAATATTAGTATAGATATATAAATAAGTAAATATATACGGACAAATCACACAGATTGAGCTAGCTCCAAAGTAAGTTCGAGACTTGTGTTATGGAATACTAACGATACTATATTTTATAACAAATACATATATAGATACTAATCTAAGACCCAGGCCAATCTGATAAAGATCATTTTCCATCTTGACCTGACCGGGGATTTAACCCCCCGTGTAGCAAGCGTGTTAACTACTGCGCCACGGAGCTCGCCATATAAAAACCGGCCAAGTGCGAGTCGGACTCGCGCATGACAGGTTTCGTACCATTATCTATAAAAACGGCAAAAAAGTAATGTCTATGGTATGGGAGCCCCCTTATATATTTTTTTTATATTAAAAGATTTTTTTTTAAAATTAATATATAACTAATATTCTGTGAATATTTCAAGCGCGAAATACGGTCTACCTGTTGCCGTTATCAATATTGAGCAAAAAAATCACGTTAGTTGTATGAGAGGCCCCAAACATACAACAAATTAGACTTTTCGCTCGTTTCTTCTCGATATTGATGACGGCAAAAGGTAGACGCTTTACATATTCACAGAATATTACATTATATATTTATTTTAAAAATAAATAGTTAAATTAAAATAAAACAAGTATTTATGGAGGGCTCCCATACAACAGACATATTTTTTGTGGCGTTTTTATAGATCATTGTACACAATACTTTGTACGCGAGCCCGACTCGCACTTGACCGGTTTTTTGTACTCTGTTGTTTTTAACACATGCTTCTGGCGAGGTTTTGATTTTCACAATTTTTAACAATCCTCATAATTTCATGTAGGTGACACGGTCAATCGACCATGCACACCCTGGTGTCAGAGTTCTTCGGAACCGCCTCTCGGCCTTTGACGTGGTTCCTTTAACGACTACCAGATGGCAGCCGGGAGCAATGGCCTAACGTACCTTCCGAAGCACGGAATCATCTTTATCATCAGACAATCAGGTGATTCAAGCCTGCAATGTCCTAACCAAACTGGAAACAACTAAACAAAGTATGCTTCCCGTGCGAATCGAACCCACGACCCCGGGTCTAGGCAAACACCTTAACAAGTAACCACTGGACCGATATTCCTAAAATGGCTAGTCGAATGCATTTAGAATATCAATCTAGTGAGCGTTTCCGTGCTAGAATCTCATTTCACATATCAGGATTTGAAAGAGGCAGTGGTTCCCAATGTGACAGCGAAATATGGTGGTTCATGGGACGCGATGAAGAGTCTGCGGAACTGAGGTTTACGTTACGGGATTGTTAAAAAATCAAGTACATAATTTGATTTTTTGATTGACGTATTATGATGGCACATAATAAAAATTGGAAAATTATCGTCAAGGATGAGGGACATGTGGCGGACTGAAGGGGAGGCCTATGTCCAACAATGTGACATAATCAAATGCCCAAATCAAAATTAATTAAAATTATATCAATGCCGGGTCACACAGCGAACAAACAACTTTCACTTTTTTTTGACAGAAGAGAAACGACTGCCCATAGACGCGTTTATATTATCTATTATCAAAGATTCAAGGTATTTGGTTCTATTCTAAACACATGGGGTTCTATTCTTAACAACTTCCATGCTGGTCTGGGAGAAAAGAAAAAATGTAGAATGTGCCAGCTGCTTCTCTACCCTCTCAGATATTAAAAGCCGATCGAAGGAATGGACGAAAATCTGCGAATTCATGTCAATAGGCGATGCGGCTAGCAACCCATTACTATTTTGATTCTGTTTTCTACCTACACGCCCTCCAAAATGCTAAATATGGCCATAAGATATATAAATATCTCCTTCGTCAAATTTATCACTTAAATCTTGCACTTTTTTTTCAGCTTTTCACCACATCACAAAGGTAAAACTTGTAGACAATGCTAAGCATTAAGTTATTATCTTTTCTACATTATCAATTAACTGTATGTACAAAGAATTAATTTAAAAATAAATGAACTAGGTGGTCGGATGAATTAAATTATTATGACGAACACTGGAAGAAGAAAGCTAGGAATAGGGATGCCTGGAGAAATGAAAGGAGGCTTTTGCCCAGCAGTAGGACATACATAGCAAAAAAAAGACCTATACTCAATATACCCCGCAAGGGAATACGACATGATACTATGTATGTAGTCGAACACCACGCGAACTGGACGAGATAATACAAATACTGCACGATACAAAAAGTTTGGGAACATGTGAAGTTCTCAACCCGATGCAGCTCGATCCAACTCTATAGGTCCGCACGGCTGCACCATGTCATTCGTTCTTTGTTATGCTAACCACTTGTATATTTTAAAGGAGAATGTATTTTGAAAATGTACTTTAAAATCCTTTTCTGTGAATTTATACTTACGTAGCATTGGTCTTGCTCGTTTAACAGCCTCCCTGGTCCAGTGGTTAAGGCGTTTGCCTAGACCCGGGGTCGTGGGTTCGATTCCCACGGAAAGCATACTTTGTTTAGTTGTTTCCAGTTTGGTTAGGACATTGCAGGCTTGAATCGCCTGATTGTCTGATGATAAAGATGATTCCGTGCTTCGGAAGGTACGTTAAGCCGTTGGACCCGGCTGCTATAGTCGTTAAAGGAACCACGTCAGAGGCCGAGAGGCGGTTCCGAAGAACTCTGACACCAGGGTGTGCATGGTCGATTGACCGTGGCACCTACTCGTAAGTGATGGTAAGTGATCACCGCTGCCCATGGACAACTGCAACGCGCGAGCGTGGCTCTACCACGACAAAGCCTAAATATGTTTCCACGTTTAGTAAGGTGACAGGCTCAATCTCTATAGATTGTTCCGCGCTCTCGCTTGCACACGGAGCGTGACACTTTTTCGTGTTGACTAGCTCCGTGGCGCAGTGGTCAACACGCCTGCCTGCGACACGGAGTGACCGGGTTCGATCCCCGGCCAGGTCAAGATGGAAAATGATCTTTTTCAGATTGGCCTGAGTCTTAGATGTGTATCTATATATGTATTTGTTATAAATATAGTATCGTTGAGTTAGTATCCCATAACACAAGTCTCGAACTTACTTTGGGGCTAGCTCAATCTGTGTGATTTGTCCGTATATATTTATATTTAATTTAGGCAGACGGCTGTCGATAACGGTATCGATTTATAAGTCACGTCAATAATAGTGATTGTAACCGCGAAAGCTTAAAATCATACATAAAATAGAATATTTCTTGAATTTATTCAACGTCTGAGTATTATTGAAGCACAAAATTTCATTTCCACATACAAAAATAAAGTTCTCAGCCAAATTCAGCCCGAAATATTCGTTCTTTGCGATGCAAAACGTTTTTATATCCGAAGGATGCAAGATTCTAGATATTACTTTGAAATATACTTTTATAAACTGAATTTGACATTTAATACTAGTTATTGTGCCGCATATTTCTACTATAAATATAAACGGACAAATCACACAGATTGAGCTATCCCCAAAGTAATAATAAATATCCATAAAATTAGAATGAGGCTAACGAACGGGCAATCATGGTAGCAAAGCACTGGTCAAGACATATTTAAAATGTATATATAAGGTCAATTTGAATTAAGCGCAAATATTTTAAAGGCTGACACCCATAAGCTAGAAAATGCTTTAGAAGCAAAATAAAAAAAATCGACACGCTAGTTTTTGAGATATCTGGACCTGAACAGGTAAAAAAACAGACGAAAAAAACACCCTGTGTACAAATAAACACTTTCTTGGCCAACAACTTTTTACTATTATCTACTAAGGATACTAGGTCATTGACCTCGACAGTCAAAACAGCTGATTTAACGATTTTGATAAAAATAAGAATTATTTTGTATGAAAACATTAAAAAAAAAACTAGCGTGTCGATTTCTGTAAATTTGCTACTAAAGCGTTTCTTTGACCTATGGGACTCAGCCCTTAAAATATTTGCGCTTAATTTAAATGGACTTGTATGTATATATAGCCATTTTACGACTCGAAAGAAGAATAAGAATATAAATATTTTTAATAATTTCTAACTTACTTTATATAATATAAATAAATAATAAATATGTACGGACAAATAACACAGATTGAGCTATCCCCAAGTTCGAGACTTGTGTTATGGCATACTAACTCAACGATACTATATTTTATAACAAATACATATATAGATACACATCCAAGACCCAGGCCAATCTGAAAAAGATCATTTTCCATCTTGACCTGGCCGGGGATCGAACCCGGGCACTCTCGTGTCGCAGGCTGGCGTGTTGACCGCTGCGCCACGGTGCTAGCCAAAATTATTCATACTATATTATAAATGCGAAAGTAATTCTCGCTGCCTCTCTGTTAACTCTTTTCGTTTCAACCACTTGAACAATTGTATATAATCATCATTTCGTGTAGTATCCGTCAGAGAAGAATAGGACCACTCCAAGTCTTCCCGTGGATGTCGTAGACGGCGTAGGAAATACAAGCTAAACAAAGCTTAAAAACATCTGTGAGACCTCTCCAACCCGTCTGGCCAGCGTGGAGAGTGTAGGCCGAGTCCTCCGACTGCTCTGGCCAAGTATGGCTCTAGTAGTACAGAGAGGGTCGTGCTCCTGTAGTGAAGACTAAAAAAGACCTGATGATGATGATGATGATGATTTCGTGTAGGTGTCACGGTCAATCGGACATGCACACCCTGGTGTACAGAGTTCTTCGGAACCGCCTCTCGTCCTCTGACGTGGTTCCTTTAACGACTACAAGATGGCAGCCGTGACGTGGCTGAACGTGCCTTCCGAAGCACGGAATCATCTTTATTATAAGACAATCAGGTGACTTAAGCCTGCAATGTCCTAACCAAACTGTTTAAAATATGATGATATTATGATAAATGACTCATAATAAATTAAGAAATAAAATATAGTGAAAAACTACATGCGGGCGGGACTTGAACCAGCCACCTAAGTCTATGTACGACCTACTCTCTGCCATCTGAGCTACCGCATGATTCAATCTCGGCGCCGAAATTCTCCACCATCTTTATTTCTTAACTAGCTGTAGCCCGCGACTTCGTCCGCGGCAATTTCTGTTATTATGGTTTATTAGTATACATGAATAATTTTTCCCCGATTTAAAAACATTTTATATCAATGCTTCACTCCTATTGGTCGCAGCGTGATGTTTTATAACCTAAAACCTTCCTCAAGAAATAGACTATCCAACACAAAAATAATTTTCCAGTTTGAACCAGTAGTTCTTGAGATTAGCGCGTTCAAACAAACAAACTCTTCAGCTTTATAATATTAGTATAGATTTAATAGGACTATATCAAATTAGCATTGTGAATGCCAAATAAAACACATAAAAATATGATAAATGAAATTTTGAGGTGGTTTGAGCCCCAATCAAAGACATAGGGTATCGTTTATCAGATTCCAAAGCATTTTTCTAGTTTGTGGGTACCTGCCCTTAAAATATTTGCACATAACTTAAATGGACCTTATAATATAAGACGTATCAATATAGACATACGAGTACATTCCTTTGTGGTCATCACAAAATCAATATATTTTACTACCATTCTTCTGAAAACCAATAAACTTAAAGATGTTCCATTCATTGCCTTCATAAAATCGACCAGTGCAGTTTGGACATAGAGTAGATATACAGAGAGCCTAAGCTTCAAATTGACGAACTTTCAGAGACAGCCTTAATTAAAATTCTGACCCGTTTCTAGACTAAATCCTTTTGAAGATGAATCTCCCACTAGGCACTATCTTCTTATTTATAGTTTGAGCCATTGCATGAACAATAGGTATGTTTGAAATTAAAATAAACACTAAACGCTTTGTCAGTTCCTTTTTGGTTCGAGTAGCTAAGGTGTAGAATGAAATGCCTGCTTATTTTACTAAATGTTGAAGTAGGCTTTTCTCTCCCATCTCACCCGACGATTAGTGACGATGAAGATGAGGATGTTACATAGATATCCAAGAGATACCTAATTTATTCTACTATTGAATGTCCCGGGACTGTATTTCTCTGGGAATATATTCCCTTTAAACACAAAAAAAAGGGAATATATTCCCAGACCAGTACAGTCCCAGGTCAGTTTGATGAATAGCAGTGTTTTGCCTAAAACTCTTTATATTTCGCCCGAGTCAGCATACTAAGAAGAAGTAACAAGTCGGGGTTCGAAACAACTAGATGATAATAATTTGCAGCTTAGTATCTGCGTGCAACTACTCCATGGTTTGGCCCATAAAAAAGTGATCAAATTTTGTTAGCTTTGGAAATGTAACAGTCCAGACAGGAAATAGATTGAGACGGTTATTTGGGGACAGTTTTAGAGTTAGGTTTTCTGATAAGATATCTGATTACAGTCGTCAGTTAATCACATGTGGGCTTTTTACATATTTTTTCTCGGTGTTCAAAAACATTGTGAGGTTTTTAGGCAGCCGTTCCTAGCTTCCATAACCGGTTCTCTTAATATCATAAATATATACGGACAAACCACACAGATTGAGTTAGCCCCAAACTAAGTTCGAGACTTGTGGTATGGGATACTAACTCAACGATACCTGGTTCAAAGGCTGTCCCTAGCAATCCAAAGAGGAAACGCGGCAAGCATAATGGGTACCTTTGAACCGGGTACGATTCGGGGTGGTATTTTTGACTGATTTAAATGTATCTGTAGTATTGACAAAACTGTTTTGAATTGTTAAAATGAAATATTACTCAACGATACTATATTTTATAACAAATACATATATAGATAAACATCCAAGACCCAGGCCAATCTGAAAAAGATCATTTTCCATCTTGACCTGACCGGAAATCGAACCCGGGCACCTTCGTCTCGCAGGGTGGGCTGTTAACCACTGCCCCACGGAGCTTGCCTATTATGCATCTTAATCCATGAGGTTTCCGGCTTCTTAACAAGTATCTTGACTTCTTAACAAAATTCCACGCGGGCAGGGTTAGAATCAGCAACCAAAGATCTATATACGACCTATGCTTATGTATTATGTCTATCTATGAGCAGCCCACTGCTGTTCATAGATCTCCCCATAGATTATCAACATAACTAGTTGGAAGCAGCCTGCATCCAGCGCATTCCAACGATTTTGGTCAGGTCGTCTGACCACCTCGTCGGTGGGTGTCCAACGCTGCGCTTGCCGGTACGTGGTCGCCATTCGAGGACCTTTCTGCCCCATCAGCCATTTGTTCCACCGGTTCCACGCGCTATGTTCCCCACCAACTGCCACTTCCGAGAGCTAATCCGCTGAGCTAAGTCGGTGAATTTTGTACTACAGATCTTCTTGTTTCTAAGAAAAATATATTTTTTATAAAGTTCTATATCACCCTTGTCCCATTGCGGCTCTTCAAAGGCTTCTAAAAGCCTAAAGCTGTTTTACACCGTAAAGGCCCTTAAGAGACTGTTTGTTGTCATGCCCCTCGCCTGAAGTGTCTGGAAATAATAAAAATATATTTACACAAAAGCTGTTTGAGGTGCGAAGACGTCACAAGATAAGGATATTATCTATACTTTTACTTATATACACATGGTGAAATAGGCTAGTTTCCTAAAAAAATATAATTAGTCCGTCAGTTAGATATTCAAAAAATATTGGACACGTATTTTTTCTTTTGTCGATTAAACAAAAAATTATAAAGTTATAGCCCTTTGAAGTTCCGTGTGACGTCATAGTTTGCTACAATTTTTAGCAAACTTTGACGTCACGAGCCCCCACTCCTGAACTTTGACGCGCTTTATCTTTATTATTTATTGTTTATTTGACAAAAGAAAAAACACGTGTCCAATATTTTTTGATTATCTAACTGACGGACTAATTGTTATGTTATTATTACGATCCAGGAAACTAGCCTTTTAGACTCTTAAAGAAGTGACTCAGACCATCAAAATGAACAACTTTTCCTATGGGAACAATGCTGCGAACTCAAAAATGAATTCAACATTTCCATACAAACTGGCCGGGCGGCGGAACTCTTTTGTAAGGAAATGACGAATTTTTTTTTTGAGTTCCCAGCATTGGTCCCATAGAAAAAGTTGTTCATATTGATGGTCTAAGTCACCCCTTTAAGGGTCCAAAACGATCAAAATTTCACCATGTATATACCTACTAATATTATAAAGCTGAAGAGTTCGTTTGTTTGTTTATTTGTTTGTATGTTTGTTTGTTTGAACGCGCTAATCTCAGGAACTACTGGTTCAAATTGGATTTTTTTTTGTGTTGGATAGTCCATTTATTGAGGAAGGCTTTAATCTATAAAATATCACGCTGCGACTAATAGGAGCGAAGCATCAATAAAAATGTTTAGAAAACGGGGGGGAAATTATTCATCTATACTAATAAAAAACTAATTAACTTACCTACTTACATTTCTCCAGATGTTTGCCCATTCCCTCGATCGGCCTGTACGATCTGCGCGGGAAGAGAAGCAGTTGGAACTTTCTACGTTTTATTTTCTCCCATACCTTCTTAGATGAAAATAAGAATATATTTATTTATCATATAATTCCGTTTATTATAATTTTTATTATATTGTACTATCTACTACCTACAATCTTCGATCAAATATAATGATAGATACACGATTCGCGCTCGAAAAGTGGCACCGGCAAAACAACGCACTAATCGAGTTTCGAAGCCGTTTTGTCCACAGTTTTAATAAACCGCGCTAGCACTAACACGTGCGCGATCTCAAAATTTTGCATGCCTATGAAGGCTTAATGTGTGAAACTTAAAATCAATATGTATTGTACCACCTTATGTCCACATTTATTGCAAATAAATTATGATCGATTGATTGAAGGTACAGCGAAAAGATGCAAAAACTACGCATCAAAAGTGAAAAAAAGAGATGGAGTTATACTTACAGTATGTACCGTTTTTGTCGTTGTTTGTAAGTATGCATGATGTTTTGACTCTGGGACATTATTAAGGCTTAATTTTGAATGAGACTGTCTATCTACCATTATATTAGATCGAAGGAAAAACTCAATACTTTGGTCATCATCATTCATTTCGAGTAGATGTCACGGTCAATCGACCATGCACACCCTAGTGTCAGAGTTCTTCGGAACCGCCTCTCAACCTCTGACGTGGTTCCTTTAACGACTACCAGATGGCAGCCGGGACCACCGGCTTAACGTGCCTTCCGAAGCACGAAATCATCTTTATTATCAGACAATCAGGTGATTCAGAAACAACTAAAAAAGTATGCTTCCGGTGGGAATCGAACCCACGACCCCCGGGTCAACAGGCAATCGCCTTAACCGCTGGACCTCGGAGGCTGTCGATCGAATACTTTGGTAAAAAGGCCTTTAATTCTATAGTCTTAAAACCCTCCGAAACCAATCACAGTTAAGAGCTATGAAAACAAAACGAACAATGAAGTCTTTATTTAAACGACGGATTGTGCTAATTCCGCGGTAACCCCGTTACTTAATCGACCGTCTGACACACGGAACTTATGTTTGGCAAACAATCAAGGAAAATTTACATTTAAAAAAAAAAATATAATATTAAGCCATTTATTGCCATACACATGCCAGGTACATATCATTTACAATTTATAAAATTGCTTAAAACATATTTAACAGCTTAAGTACCTAATTTAATGTTGGCAAAGGAATGCCTCAGCTTGTGCTGTCAGAGACAGGCGTCTTAGGTAGCGCTGATTTTACTTTGAGACAATTTACTTTGCGTGCTTCCGCCACCAGTTAGTTCATGCAAACTATTGCTGACCAGCGCGTACCCACTACTGTTAGTCCCTTCATGCCACCACCAATAGTTGATGCATGCAACCCTGGTCGATACTGCTGCATCTGTTGAGGCTGCAGCATCATTCATTTCGAGTAGGTGACACGGTCGATCGATTACGCACACCCTGGTGTCAGAGTTCTTCGGAACCGCCTCTCGAACTCTGACGTGGTTCCTTTAACGACTACCAGATGGCAGCCGGGACCAACGGCTTAAAGTGCCTTGCAGTCGTTAAAAGAAGCACGTCAGAGGTCGAGGCGTGGTTCCGAAAAATGATGATGCGTAATCATTTTCATAGTACGACGACGAAGGAATCGTTTGCTCGTACGATCGTTACCAATTAGCATGACGCTTAACAAAGTGATGTGATGAGATAATGCTATTTAATCTTACCATCCGTGTGTCACAACAAGCAAGTTGCTGCTTCCATTATATTCTGGAATTGGCTTTTCGGAGCATAATATTAGCAATGAGAGTACGAGTGTTCAGTCAAATTTGATTGTAAAATCAATACTAATATTATAAAGACGAAGAGTTTGTTTGTTTGTTTGAACGCGCTAATCTCAGGAACTACTGGTTCAAATTAGAAAATTCTTTGTGTGTTGGATAGTTCATTTATTGAGGAAGGCTTCACGCTGCGACGAATAGGAGCGAAGCATCAATAAATAATGTTTTGATAACGGGGAATATTATTCATCTATACTAAGAAAAAACTTAATTAATCATAATAACAGAAATTGCCGCGGACGAAGTTGCAAGCAACAGCTAGTTTATAACATCTTGTCAATAATTTTGGAATACTTTTTTGTCGTACATATTTTATTTATCAGTGGTTGTTTGTATCTTTTTAGTATGTGTAAAATAACAACACTGATATATTATTTATGATGATTTAATTAATAACAATTAACACTATAATTTATTTTATTTGTGTGGTTGCTCTGTGCGCTATGCACCATAATAAAAAAATACATTGTCATTGTAAAAGATTTTTTATTTTTCAGTTTATACTTTGAAAAAAAAAATTGTTGAGTCTATTTATAGGCATTTTTTTCATGTATATAATTATAAATATGTCTTTGTTTACTTGTATCGTAGCCATTTCTAAGTATATGTAATTATAAATATGTCTTTTTATCTCGCGGGATGGACAGAGCCTAGGTTTATAAGTCCTGAAGGCCACGTTTATGTTCTATGCATGTTGGTGCATTAGGTGAAAAACGGAATCAAAAAAGTAATGGGTTGCTAGCCGCATCGCCTATTAATATGATTCCTCAGATTTTACCCATTCCCTCGATCGACTTTTACGATCTGCGCGTGAAGAGAAGCAGCTGGTACATTCTACGTTTTTTCTCCCAGACCAGCATGGAAGCCTTATAAATAAAATCAATTTAATATTTATTCGTCATTTTTATAGTCCATGGTTCACATAAAGCCACACGCCACACCCCTATTGTGTAGCGGCATTAAGGGTTAAGACCATCTAAGCCCAAGGTTCAAGGGATAAGGAAATTAGTTTTATCATTACTACGAACTACACGTTTGCTCACGGGTGTTTGCGAAAGCTAGACTCGATATATTTCAGTGGTTGGTTCTATTTTGATTTATTTCATGAGAAGAAAAAACACTTTCATGTGTGTGATTTTTGTTTTTTTTTTTGAGTTCCCAGCATTGTTCCCATATGAAAAGTTGTTCATATTGATGGTCTCAGTCACCCATTTAAGGATACGTCGAGGGTATATTTACACGCTGTGTACAGTTCACCAGAAAAATGTGATATGTACTATGGAAAAAGATCGCGAGCGAAGCCACGGGCCAAACTGGTCACATAAATATAATTACACCACTTAAGATAAATTGCCGCTCACGTTTGAACTTTCACTTTAGCACACGTTCCACGTTAATTATAACTTGTTAAAGGTTATTCCCCTAATGGGTTCATTACCAGGCACCGTTATCAACGAACAGTTCAACGGATTCCTAATTTGATAATTTCATCCCCCTCAGTTACCAATTAACAAATACGTACGTAGATATTGATGAAAGAACAACCAACCTCCGTGGTCCAGTGGTTAAGGCGTTTGCCTGTAGACCCGGGGGTCATGGGTTCGATCCCCACGGGAAACATACTTTATTTAGAAGTTTCCAGTTTGGTTAGGGCATTGCAGGCTTGAATCACCTGATTGTCTGATAATAAAGATGATTCCGTGCTTTGGAGGGCACGTTAATCCGTTGGTCCCGGCTGCCACCTGGTAGTCGTTAAAGGAACCACGTCACAGGCCAAGAGGCGGTCCCTAAGAAGGTGTGCATGGTCGATTGACAGTGTCACCTGCACGAAATGATGATGATGATATTTTTTTTAAAGGAAGCAAGCCTATTCACCTTCAGATTTTTGTACCAATATATAATACTAGCTTTCGCCCGCGGCTCCGCCCGCGTCAATGTCGATCCCTCGGGAATAGCACTTTTTCCCGGGATAAAAAGCCTATGTCCTTCTCCGCACTTCAGAGAACATGTATGCAAAATTTCATGATGATCGGTTCAGTAGTTACAGCGTGAAAGCGTAACAAACAAACAAACAAATAAACAAAGAAACTCACGCATTTATAATATGAGAAAGGATCCAATGCTTCCCAAAGTAACGTATGTTCATAAACATACAAGCTATTCTCATATCGTAATTTCCACAACGCCGGAGGCTATAAAGATAAATTCTTCTCGTCTAAAGTGCCTTCAACATTTTGAATACTCGTGTTAAAATAAAGTCTTTGTTTACTTGTATCGTAGCCATTTCTAAGTATATGTTATTTTCTTGACACATTTTACTCATTCTTAATGCGGCTAATATGTATGTTACGGTTAGAGTGATAAATCAAAATTTATCACTCTAACCTCACTTCGCATACGTTAAAAATTTGGGAACGGATCATTAACAAACGTATTACAGCTCTCATCAAAATATCTCCAAACCAGTTTGGGTTCACATCATCCAAATCAACCACCGACGCCATTCATGCAATTAGAATCATGATGGAAAAACATAGGATTAACAACAAAGACCTACATCTAGCATTCATCGACCTCGAAAAGGCATTTGATCGCGTGCCACGAAAACTTGTATGGCAGGCACTTCGAGCCCAAAATGTACCGGAACACTACGTCCAGATTATTCAGGATATGTACTACGATGTTAGCACAAGAGTTCGAAGTCTAGCAGGTTTAAGCAAGGCTTTTGAGGTCAAAGTAGGCGTCCATCAGGGTTCTGCGCTGAGCCCCTTACTTTTTAATCTGGTGATGGACTACCTCACTAAGGACATACCCGCACCATTGCCGTGGACCATGCTGTATGCAGACGACATTGTACTAGCCGCAAATACTGCGCAACACCTGCAGGAACTCCTCAATACTTGGACATTGTCTCTGGAGAGATACGGCCTGCGTGTTAGTAGGAGCAAAACCGAATATATGAAATGCCCCTTCAGTGGAAACACAAAGGATGAAACTATGCACATTGGCACAACAGCTATTCCAACAGTATCGAAATTCAAATATCTAGGCTCCATGCTAACACCAGATGCAAAAATAGATGAAGACGTCACTCACCGCCTAAATGTTGCGTGGCAAAAATGGAGAACGCTCACAGGAGTACTGTGTGATCCTCGTATGCCCGTAAAAGTGAAAGGCAAAGTATACAAGACTGCAGTTCGCCCGGCGCTACTGTATGGATCCGAATGCTGGACAGTGAAGAGAAACCACGAGCAAAAGGTACATGTCAACGAGATGAAGATGTTGAGATGGGCGGGAGGTGTGACTCGACTCGATAAAGTGCGCAACGAATATATAAGAGGCAGCTTTAAAGTCACACCAATCACACAGAAACTCACTGAAAACCGCCTCAGATGGTACGGACATGTTAAAAGAAGAAATAAAGACCATGTGGTACAGATTGCACTAGATCCGCCTGAGAAGAAGAAAGGTAGAGGCCGCCCGCCATTAACCTGGTGGTCTAAAATACAAAGAGACCTCAAAGAAGCCCATTTGCCTGAAAAGACAATCCAGGATAGATTAACCTGGCGCAGAAGAGTGAGGAGACCCGACCCCAAATAATGGGAAAAGGGCAGGACAAAGAAGAAGAGAAGGTTAGAGTGATAAATCAAAAATTATTAATAATTGTCTATCATTATTAATAATTACCGAATGTAGAGGTAAAAGTGAGAAATTATTCACATTTGTCGGTGATTATTGATAATGTAACCTTAGTACCGATAAATGTAATAACTACCGATAAAAATAAACGTACACAGGTGATTTTTTTCTCGATTGGGCAACAGAGGTGCGGGCAGGGGTAGCGGAGCGGCGTGCGGGATGTGCGAGGCCACGCGAAGATTTGCCTTCTTGGATTCTAAAACTGGTTAGATCTACACCGAAAAAAACCTATAAATTGACACTCATGTCAATTTATAATGAAAAGTCGCATCCGCCATTTTAGATTACCTAACTGACGTCATTTTCGAGATTTACACCCCTTAAACCTAGAAAACGACACTCATGTTGGTTTATCATGAAAAGTCGTGCCCGCCATCTTAGATTACATAACTGAGGTAATTATCGTGATCAAGACCCCAAAAAACCCAAAAAACGACCCACAAGTACAAGACCTACCCTTGTTTGTGTGATCTGAGACAAGCACTGTGTGTCATATCTATACTAATATTATAAAGCTGAAGAGTTTGTTTGTTTGTTTGAACGCGCTAATCTTAGGAACTACAGGTTCAAATTGAAAAATTATTTTTGTGTTGTATAGTCCATTTATTGAGGAAGGCTTTAGGCTATAAAACATCCAGCTACGACCAATAGGAGCGAAGCATTAATAAAAAAATGTTTTGAAAACGGGTAAAATTATTCATCTTTCCTAAGAAAAAACCTAATTAATCATAATAACAGCAATTGCCGCGGACGAAGTCGCGGGCAACAGCTAGTCATATCTAACACTAATATTATAAAGCTGAAGACTTTGTTTGTTTGAACACGCTAATCTCAGGAACTACTGGTTCAAATTGGAAAATTCTTTTTGTGTTGGATAGTCCATTTATTGAGGAAGGCTTTAGGCTATAAAACATCACGCTGCAACCAATAGGAGCAAAGCATCAATAAAAAATGTTTTGAAAACGGGGAAAAATTATTCATTTCATACATAAAAAAAATCTAATTAATCATAACTGCCGCGGATGAAGTCGCGGGCAACAGCTAGTTATAAATAAATACCTGCCGGACTAAAAACTTTGGGTTTTTATTTTATTTTATAACTTTTACCAATGTGTTTAGTGAATTATTAATAATGACTAGCAAAAGTAATTAATTTCAATTGTTTATTCACATTTACCAAAACACGAGGTTATTATTAATAATGTTATATAATTATTAATAATTTTCAATTAATCAAGTTTACCGTAACATATATATAAATATATTATAGGGTTCCATACCTCAAAAGGCAAAAATGGAACCCTTATAGGATCACTCGGTTGTCCGTCTGTCTGTCTGTCAAAATCTTTTTTCTCAGCAACGCGTAAAGGTATCAATCTGAAATTCATATCAATTGAATCAAAATGTACAGGGTACTTCCCATGAACTCATAATCTTGAAATTTGGTACGAAGCAACGTCATAAAGCACAGATAATGGAAAAATTGCGAAAAGGATACATTTTTAGTTACATCATATAATAAAAATAATTGTAACAATTTTAACTATATAATGTACGGAATCCTTCGTGCGCGAGTCCGACTCGAACTTGGCCGGTTTTTTTTTTCTTATTTCACTTAATTATTTGATATGATTTAGTGCAATAAAATGTTTTCCTAGATGAAAAGAAGACTTTTTCTTACCCCAGACAACGTGTATCCAAAATGTTATGATGTGCTCGGCCTCTGACGTGGTTCCTTTAACGACTAGTAGATGGCAGTCGAGACTAACGGCTTAATGTGCCTTCCGAAGCACGGAATCATCTTAATTATCAGACAATCAGGTGATTCAAGCCTGCAATGTCCTAACCAAACTGGAAACAACAAAACAAAGTATGCTTCCCGTGGGAATCGAACCCACGACCCCCGGGTCTACAGGCAAACGCCTTAACCACCGGACCACGGAGACAGTTCTAGTGATTTAAAAACACGCCAAATTCTACAATTTCGTGCAGTCCTATCTTAACCCAAAGGCCAAAGCTATAGTTTGTATATTCAGAAAAAATGTGACACCTACTTATTTTTTAATATTTACTTATGTTATATATTTAATATCGTTGCATCTAATACAATAGCTTATCTGGTTTAAATTTCCATCCCTCAATCCGCTTATATCGGCAAACAGCTAGATGCCAGTCGGAATTACCGCTGAATATCTGCCATTACCGAAATACCGATATGGCGACCGTGCGGACGCAATTGACCTATTTACCGAATAGATCAATGAAGCTTTGAGAGCCACTGTACTAACATAACGAAAGGATAGAAGTCTTTTTTTCTTTAATTTAATCATTGAATTGATAATCAAAAACAATTCCTTTTTTCTTTTTGGAATCGTAAAATGGCTTTCCGTTTAATTAAATATGTTTCGTTCGACCAGTGCAAATTGTCCGTTCGTTTGCCTCATTCAGATTTTGTTGAGAGCAAGAAGTTGGGCTTTCTGGGAGACCAAGAGATGACCAATAGATTGGATAGCACCACAGTCGCACTCACTATTGTTGGAGAAACCCCACCTGACTTTATTTTTGGGGCATCTACCAACACCAGCCCGCAGTTAGTTTAAAGACTTTCAGACTGGCCGGGGCAGAATTATAAATTATAATTTAATTTTTTTAAATATAATTTTTTAATTAAATTATATTATGTTTTTTACACATTAAAATAAAATCTCTTTATACGCTCTTTTTATCGCTTTCAGCCTATTACTAGCTTTCAACCGCGGCTCCGCCCGCATCAATGTCGATCCCTCGGGAACAGTATTATTCCCGGGATAAAATGTACATATAAAATGTATGTCACTATATTCTCCGTACCCCAGACAACGAGTATGCAAAATTTCATGATGATCGGTTCAGTAGATAGGGCGTGAAGGCGGCCTCACAAACAAACAAACTCATTTTCGCAATTATAATATTAGTCATCATTATTTTCATTCCGTTTTCCGCCGAGCTTCGTGGTGCAGTGGTTAACACACCAGGCTGCGACACGAAGGCCCCGGATTCGATCCCCGGTCAGGTCAAGATGAAAAATTATCTTTTTCAGATTGGCCTAGGTCTTGGATGTTTATCTATATATGTATTTGTTATAAAATATAGTATCGTTGAGTTAGTATCCCATAACACAAGTCTCGAACTTACTTTGGGGCTAGCTCAATCTGTGTGATTTGTCCGTACATATTAATTATTTATTATTTGCCTAATGCCCACCAAGATGCTAAACGTGGCCTTCAGGTCTTATAGACCTAGGCTCTGTCTACTTCGCAAGGGAAAAAGACGTGATACTACGTGTATGTAATATTAGTCAGGATTATTGCGTTCATCGTGTAAGGAAGCGACCTACACTGTTTACAATATCTCAAATTGCCTAAAGGCATCTGAAAAAGCTTAACGACTGCTGTAAATGACGAGACCAACGGCTTAACGTACCTTCTCGCTCGATACGATTCTGTACGATATGTCTATTTATAAGAACTATGCAAGTTTGTATTACATTTGACTAATATCATGCATGGAAAAGATCCAGAATTTGTAGAAGAGGCGATCGATATCTAGCCAAGTTAGCAGTAAAATTATATTTGCTTAGCTAACAGTGGCGTCTGATCCTTACTTAGAGATTAGACTAGAATAGGTACGATATAGCTCTATCGTGCTCTATGTTCGAACAGAATTACCTCAAAATGTTTGCCATCAAAATACCGATAGTGCGACCAGTGCGGACGCAATTGCCCTATTTACCGAATAGATCAATGAAGGTTTGAGAGCCACTGTCCTAACATAAAGAAAGTATGGAAGTAAATTTTATTCATCATCATGACAGCCGCAAGAAGTCCGCTTCTGGACTAGGATCTATTCCAGGGATTCTTCGTTCCATAGGAGGATATTGCCAAACTCCGCTTGGCAGGCGGGTTGGCGAGCGCAGTTTCTTTGGCTTCTTGTGCTTACAACGCTGCGGATCGGAAACATTTTTAGGCTATCATAACCTATGTATCGTATATAGGTATTATCAAAGCAATTGTAATTTTCATTTATGTTTAAGCAATTTGTATAATATTTTTCCATATTATGTTTTTTAATTCCGATTTAATTAGAAGAATATTTTTTTTATTAAATTACCTTTTTTTCTTTTCGCCAAGTTATTATTTTGACAGCTCCGTGGCGCAGTGGTTAACACGCTAGCCTGCGACACGGAGTGCCCGGGTTCGATCCCCGGTCAGGTTAAGATGGAAAATGATCTTTTTCAGATTGGCCTGGGTCTTGGATGTTTATCTATATACGTATTTGTTATAAAATATAGTATCGTTGAGTTAGTATCTCATAACTCAAGTCTCGAACTTACCTTGGGGCTAGCTCAACCTGTGTGATTTGTTCGTATATATTTATTTATTATTTATAGCTAGCTCATAGCTACACATTTGAACTCTTTTTATTTTGAAGCCAGTGCTTGTAAAGCAGAAATGAAATAAGTTTGCGTCTCCATGTGATCTAGTTTGTCAATTAATTGGTTAAATGCGATAAGTATTTTCGCTAACGCTCGTTTGGGAACACCGAGCGAAGTACCTGTTTGTGCGAAATTTCATACTTCTTCGTCCACGCAATTTTTGTAAAAAGGGGTACAAAGTTTTAGCTGCACGTATTAATAAATAAATGTTCACTTCTCGAGACCTTAGTTCGCGGATTGCTAGATAATGTAGCTTGTAACTCTCAAAGCTACACATTTGTACTTTTTTTATTTTGTAGTCAGTGCTTGTAAAGCAGAAATGAAATGAGTTTGCGACTCAATGTGACCTAGTTTGTCAATTCATTGGTTAAATGCGATAAGTATTTTCGCTAACGCTTGTTAGGTAACACCGAGCGTAGTACTTTTTTTTGTTGCCCATGGAAAAAATTACGGGTTATAAATAACGGTGCCGGCAGAACAGAAAACTCGCCTTTGCACCGATCTCAGGACACGTGTCCGTCTTACGAATTTTCAGATCAGGTCACGTATCCTAACGCGGGTTTAATATTTTTTACCCATCCCAAAAAGTGCACAATCTCGCTTGACAAGTTTTCAGGTCACGTGTCCGTCTTATGAATTTTCAGATCAGGTCACGTGTCCTAACGCGGGTTTTCCATTTTTTTCCTCTCCCAAAAGGTGTGCACAACGCCGCTGATGAAATTCATCAAAAATCTAAAAATCGACAATTTAGATTCAGTATCATGGTTAGAACTTTTAAACATGATATCTCTGAAAACAAAGTAACTTACGCCATGACCAACCTTTACAGATTTAGTATTAGTATTGATGATGATGATGATGCCGTGTGGTATCCGGCAGAGTAGAATAGGACCACTCCAAGTCTTCCCGTGGATGTCGTAGAAGGCGACTTAGGAAATACAAGCTAAACAAAGCTTATAAACATCTAAGAGAGCCAAGTATGGCCCCAGTAGTACAGAGAGGATCGTGCTCCTGTAGTGAAGACTAAAAAGGACCTGATGATGATGATGATAGTATCGTTGTGTTAGTATCCCACAGCACAAGTACACAACCACAGTGAAGCTAGATCAATCTGTGTGATTTGTCCCTGTATATTCAAATTTATTTATTCCTCGCTTCAAGACCGTTGTCTAACAGCACTCAAGTTTTATGTTGCTCGACGATGTGCATATCCCACTGGAATAAAGATACATCTACATCATAAACTGCTTTTATGATTCACTAGTATGCAGCACGTATCTCGCCATTCTATAGACCGTGAGTACTATAGTACCCAGACAAAACAATATTTTTTTTTATAAAGGTTTGTGTGGCAAAATGAATTGTATGGATAAAAACGCTTGCCATCATCATCATCATCAGGTCCTTTTTAGTCTCCACTGCAGGAGCATGCTTGACCCTCTTTGTACTACCGGAGCCATATTTGGCCAGAGCAGACAGAGGATTTGGCCTACACTCTCCTCGCTGGCCAGACGGGTTGGAGAGGTCTCATTGATGTTTATGAGCTTTGTTTAGCTTGTATTTCCTAAGTCGCCTCTTACGACCTCCATGGGTAGAATGGAAGTAGTCCTATTCTACTCTGCCGGAAAGCACACGGCTAAATGGCGGTTTATAATAAAAAAAATATATATACAATCGAGGGCGTCCCATTCGTCGGCGTCGCTGAGAAACAAATCTTTAAATTTGTTAGCCATCGGGCCGGGCGCGTCGCGGAACAGGCGCCTAACGGCGGAATCCGAAGTAACATAGAAACACGAGGAAAACATTACCTTCCTATTCAAACAATCGGTTAAAAACCCTACCAATCCCAACAAAATGTCAACTTATCATCAAATCAAATTGAATTTCCTCAAGTGCGCTAAAAACCTCGACTCACCCTTAGAATAAATTGTCTTTATTGCACCTAATTCGACATTTCTCCGAAACTGAGTATCTTTATCAGTGCTATTGTAAATTTACCCACCACCATGCTAATTTAGACTTTATTAGGTTAGTAATAAGAGTGGAAATAGAGTCAAACAGTTGATTCAGACAAAATGTTAGGAAATGGAACGTTTTGTAGAAGCATTCTCGTAATAATGCGTTGTTACGTACAGGGGTGGAGCCAGGACTTTAGCCTGAAAGGGCCCGCTGCAAACCCACCCTAGTTTTCATCGCGTATAATAACTACATCGCGGGGATACGAGTATAATGAGATATGTTTTTTTATGAAAAAAAATATAATAACGGCAAACGAGCCACCTGGTGGAAAGTGGTCACCGTCGCCTATGGACATCTGCAAAATCATAGGAAGTGCTGATGCGTTGCCGACTCTTAAAATACCTGTAAACACGCTTTTTGAAGGACCCCAAGTCATAGCACACAGGAAAACCACGGGAGAGAGTCCATTCCACAATCCTGCTGTACGAGGAAAAAACCACGTGACGCTCTGAGATTTTTGGAGACCCAAGTGTCAAGGATGTGGGGATAGATTTTACTCTTGTGGCAAGCGGTGCGGTAGTAGAATAGTGACGGTGGCACCAATTCAAAAAGTACTTCAGAACAATCTCCATAGTATAGACGGTAAAATACACACAGAGAGCCAACGTCTCTCCGTAGACTGAGGGTGTCTAAATTGTTTGTAAGTGTGAAATATATACGGAAAAATCACACAGATTGAGCAAGCCCCAAAGTAAGTTCGAGATTTGTGTTATGCGATACTAACTCAACGATACTATATTTTATAACATATAAGATTTATACTACCTTTTTAATTTTTACTAACAATTATTAGTTCTTGTAAAGGATTCCAACATATTGTATGACGTTTACAATGAGTATTTTTGGGGCAATAAAGCAAGCTATCTAGAAACATTGAGCAGAACTCTGTCAGTTTAAAAAAACATCTTCCTTATTTCACGTAATTCGGGAAATCTTTACTCCAAGTAAAAATTATACCTAGAAGATATACACGATTTTACCTAGACGATTGGCTGTGTGGTTTCCGGCAGAGTTAAATAGGACCACTCCTAGACTTCCCATGGAGGTCGTAAGAGGCGACTTAGGAAATACAAGCTAAACAAAGCTCATAAACATTAATGAGACCTCTCCAACCCGTTTGGCCAGCGAAGAGAGTGTAGGCGAAATCCTCTGTCTGCTCTGGACAAATATATTATATCCGGTAGTACAAAAGACCTGATGATTTATTTTCCTCCCCCTAAACCCGTTGTCTAGTTACGTTCCAGCGGTTTCCAAACTTTACATTCCGTAATGCAAAGCCAGGATGGAAGAAATTTGATTATATTCGTTGATAGTACACCTGAGACTCCAATATTCACAAAAGGCAGTCGAATTTCTCGACTAAAATACAATGTTGATTTGACAGAATTTGAAACTTTGTAGTTTCAGTAAGGATGACAGCCATTGTTGGCTGCCATTTTTAACCGGCTTCAACAAAAAGAGGAGGTTATCAACTCGATTGCATTTTTTAATCGCATAACGCCATTATTATATAACCAATTTTTAATTTTTATTTATTAGTGTATGCTTTCAAATTGGTTTTATCTAAATCGGTCTAGTCGTTTGATCGTTTTTTTTTTATATGAAGGATTATTTACCCTACATGTTTCTCCGCTATTTATGTATGTACTAATTGTCGTATCGTCGTATCTCGTAAACCACCCAGCGTAACTTGACAAGTGGCTATTGGCTTTGTGATTTCGGTGATTTCACACCAAATTCAATATGGCGCTCTCCAAAATACAACTAGTGGCTATGTTACCGATTTAACAAAATAAATACCGTATTAAAAACAAACGCATTGCTTCTCTTTTTCGCAATACTCATTATACTGTGGTAAGAGTGAAATGCACATAAAAATCCAACAACTTTCTAAATCGGCCGTATTATACTACTTAACGAATTTGTCGGTAAAGCGGTACCGATTGTGAAATGAAAAATATCTTTCCACCGCGAATTGTACTTTCATACGGAACTACAGTAACAAATATACAATTACCGGACATAATTTTCTTCAATGCACCCTGTTTACTTCAAATATATGTGTAAATTTTTGTAGGTTATTCTTTCACGAAGCGTTGACTCAAGTTTTCTAGATATCTTAACGATTAAATTCGCTATTTTGACAGTACTTTCGACTGTTTTTCGTCCGAATTAACATTGACACGTCTGCGGCCTTTTCACACTCCACGGGCGTCGCGTAAAGGTCTTCGTAATAAGGCGATACCACTGTAAATAAGGTCGTTCTGAACCTTATTTATCTCGCAAGATACTTAAATTAGGAGTTTCAAATCTAAGTAATATGATTTTTGACTATTTCATCTCCAAAAGTGTAAGATGAAAACACGTTTTGAATAAAATTTTCTCGATAGAAATATTTTTTGAAAAATGGTCTTCGTTCGCAGATTTTTTGTTATTGTAGCTCAAATGCGTCGAATGAAATAATGATTTTTAGACTAAAAGATAGGTTATTAGTAATTAATCAAAATTTAAATATGTAAATACAATCAACCGGTCTTTATTATCTCCAAACAAATATACAATAATCTTAAATTAAACTACTTATCAATAACCCTAACTATACTAATTGAAAAAAAAAAAAACTTAAAAATAAAAGAATTTAAATCTAAAAATCTAAACTAAGGTGTTGCCCGTGTGGCATAGTGCCAAGAACACTAGCTGCATTCCCCCGCTGAATAGCAATTGCAATTCTTTGCGCGAGGAAAGAGCCAGCCCTCTTGTCACCAGCGGCGTCGACAAGCCTGGGTGCTAACCCCTTAAAGAATTTCTTTGTGCTAGGACCCCATGGACCCGATGTTTCGACACCAAGCGAAACAAATATGTACTCATCAATAAGAGAAGCATATTTGCGCCGCTTGGCGTCCTCTGCAGCCTCCGCCGCAGCTCCAGCCCTCAGGACAGTTCCCCCGAGGCGAGAAGGGGCCACCGTGTCGACGCATGTAGCGTCCCACACGAGAGCCTTTCCCCGCTCCCAGGGGACCAAAGTCAAGCCGTCTGGGCGCTTGCCATCGTCGCGCGATATACCTGCTGGCTCCAAAATGCTTGGAATTTCGGCGGTGGCAAGCGCCCTTTTAAATATGTCGTTGAGGGATCCGTGGCGGGAGAACCTGCCTGCGCTGCGCTGACAGTGTAGTCCATGGAATCCGTTTCTGTCGACGGAGCTGCCACACGGGCATTGATGTCGTTCGACAATGGCAGCTCCCAGCCTGAGACCTACGGCGATTCGAAAGCTGCCATTGTCGAGAAGTGTTCCGAGGTTGGCCGAAGGAAGGGCGTGTAGCCAATGGCCGGATTCATATTCTGATACAGCAAGAAGCCTTGCGCGGTCAGTGTCACTGATAGAATTTTGAATCAGAAAATTATGATCTCTTTTTACCAATGAAGCATCCCAAAGTTTTTGACGGTTTGGTGCCTCAGGGATGCTGTCATTGGGACAGAGAGTCTTCCAGGCCTCGATTGCATCCGATGCACAGTGTATCTCAGCTAAAGGTGATTTTAAAATTCTTGTACACATATGTGATACACTATGCACGGACGAAAGAAAGGCAGGAAGAGCAACACTAGAAATTTTTCTCACTCCGATGCCACCTGATCTAATTGGCAAAGAGGCTTGAATCCAAGCGCGGTCCTCAAGGTTTAAATTTAGAATTTTTACCAACGCATTTTTGAGAGTGGCATCTAAATTGTCTAAAAGATTTGTATGTTTCCAGATTGGGCAAGCTCTTAGGACATACGTAAATTTAGGTACAAAAAGACAATATTTAAGGATGGTATAGGCGATATTAGAATTTAGTAGGCCCAATCTGCTGATATTTTTCGAAAGTATTTCTGATTTATTTTCTAAAAAAGGTCTAACGCTTTCCTCGAGTAATGGCGCCCCTAGGAGGAAAAGTGTTCTATCTTCTAAAATTTTTATGCCGGGTGCTATATTCTGGAAATTTTGAATAATAGAATTACGATCACTTTCATTGAATTTAGCCGAAACATAGAGTTCACATTTGTTCAAATTTAGGTCTAAATTTATTTTTTGGAAATTATTTAAGACTCTGATATGGTCTTTTTTTACCGTATCTACTTTTCCTTCTAAGCAAGCGTCATCTAGGAACCATGCATTTAATTTCGAATTTAAATTGGCAACTATGGGGTGGATTCCTAGGCTAAATAATGCAGGTCCTAGAGGGTCACCCTGTTGAACGCCTACTTCTGATGAGATAACTTTATCGCCGTAAAATAATTTTGTGGGAGAACTGTATGATTGCCAAATGTAGTTGTAAATATTGGGTGTATGGATAGAGACCTCGTTCAATAGGGTTTTCCTATCAATGCTATTAAAAGCATTTTTGACATCAATTTTGAGTAGTACATCCGCCTCGTCGTCATTGGAAAGAAATGTACGAACCGAATGTACTACTGATTCACAACCTCCACGGCTACCAAATCCTAGTTGGGTAGGTTCAAAAATGGACTTTAACACGCAGGAATTTTTTCTGCAAGCTAGTTTAGAAGCTAATCTGCGGAGAGTACTCCCAACAGCAATAGGGCGAATTCCTCCATCTTTCTTTTTAAAGGCACAAAGGCGAGCCCCAAAAAACAGTTTCCGGAAATTTTGAGTTAGAGTTTCTGAAAAAATAAAATTACAAAATTTTGTTATGTCGTTTAATAATGCCCCGCCGGCGTCACCGGCGGATGCGCTGATCAGATCTTTTAGATGCTGAGGCGTGAGTCCGTCGATGCCACCTGCGGATCCATTAGGGAACGACATAATGGCATTCCTAGTGTCTTCAATTTGGATTTCCAAAGCTGAATGTGTTGAAGCAGTATTTGGAGGCGTGGAGGTTGATAACGCTGTGGGGTGTTTATCACGAAGGCTTTCCAGTGTATCAGAATTGTTTGGGGCTAGTGTGTCATCAGAAAACAGAATTCTAGCAGCATTTCTTAGGTCACCATCCATTACCTTATTTTCTACTATTTTAATGGTATTAAATGGTTTCTTGGGAGTACTGGTGGTGAGGAGAGGATCATGATGGTGATTGGTGGTGCAGTTTGATTTTAAAAGAGTTGTGAGTGATTTAGTTCTGTCATTAGGGGCATGAAAAAATCTGTAAGAAAATGTTAGAAGATCCTGCCATGCTCGTGGATTGCTTGATTGGTTTTTTATGCAGTTTTGTAAGGCAATGGATAGAGACCTAGCTAATGATACCCTAGCTCCTTTTGGGATTCTTTTAACAATCCGGACATTGGCATGTAAATTACAAAGATATTGTTCAAAATTAGGATCGCTGTCTGTTATTTCAGGAGAAGTGGAGGGTGGGGGATCTCTAAAAATCGTGTCGGGAGTTGAAACCTTGTGAAATTTTGATGTATGAATATTAAAGTCGCGGCTCCCTTTAAAAAGTCGACCATCGGAACACAGTGTACATTCTCTAAAGTCTACGGATGAAAGCGAGCGACTGCAATGTAGCGTGGATTGTGGCGGCGGTGGCGGCGGCTGCTGGAGCGGTAGGTGTGAGGCCGGCGGTATTGTTGGAGGCTGCTCACTACGCCGCGTGCTCCGTGGTGGCGGAGGCAGCCTCGATGGCGATTCCTCGTCGCTTGTAACACATGGGGTGTGATATTCATTTCTTGTCGGTGAGAACATTCCAAATAGATCGAAAAATTTGGAGAAATATGAAGTAACTTCATTATTTGACTTTGTCACTTGTGACTTTTTCAATATTTATGTTTAGGGCTCCATTCATGTATAGACACTTTGTTTCTTTGCACTATGGATGTGAACGATGCTGTCTTGCGACTATTATTAAAGGAATTGAATTGATTTAAAGCGAAAAATTATATAAAAATAGTTAGTTTACAACGGCTGACACTTTTGACGGTCTGTCAACGCATTTTTTTTTAATTAACACTAACCGGTCTGATTTTATACAAAATAGAAATAACGAATTTGGGGCTTACGTATTTTTTTTTTTGAACGACTCGAGACTATACCTATCTCATCATTAACGGGCTAAACCGCCAAGCGCTATCCCTTGCGCGCACTTGATCAGTCTGCGTACGCCTTTGCCGAGCGATGGTACCAAACCTTTTAGGCCTCGTCTTAATAGCGGAATATTGTTAGGCAGTCTGTAGGTGTGAATATGTTTTACCTTAGCGATCGAAATCGGTGGATAAGTAAACATTTTACAGACTTCCGCTGCTGGGCTCTGTCTAACCCGCAAAGGATATGACGTGATAGTATGTATGAAAATCTAAAAAAACATACAAATCCGTTTTCTGGTCAGTCGTGCGTGTATTACAACCGCTCAAATTTAAGCTAGACTAGCTCCGTGGCGCAGCGGTCAACACGCCTGCCTGCGACACGGAGTGACCGGGTTCGATCCCCGGCCAGGTCAAGATGGAAAATGATCTTTTTCAGATTGGCCTGTGTCTTGGATGTGTATCTATATATGCATTTGTTATAAAATATAGTATCGTTGAGTTAGTATCCCATAACACAAGTCTCGAACTTAGTTTGGGGCTAGCTCAATCTGTGTGATTTTTCCGTATATATTTATATTTATTTATTAAACGAGTACTTATAAAAAAAATTAGGGCATTATCTTCCTCATACATATACTATCACTATTACCTACCCTACTATGAGACTTTAAGAAACGGAAATGAGGTCAAGGTCGAACGAAAGGGCACTGTCCGCGCCCACTTGGAGAAACCGTCTAAATTTACCAAAGGTTTTGCTTAGATTCTTTTTAGAGTCAGTTGAAACTTTAGTGTTCTTTCATCCTTACATAATATTATAAATGCAAAAGTTTGTGAGTATGTATGTATGGATGTACAGATGTAAGGATGTTTGTTACTCTTTTTTTTAGGATTCCGTACCCAAGGGGTAAAAACAGGTCCCTATTAATTTCGCTCCGCTGTCCGTCTGTCTGTCTGTCTGTCTGTCTGTCCGTCTGTCACCAGGTTGTATCTATAGTTCAAATTTTCACAGATTTCTATTAATGCTATAACAACAAAGACTAAAAAATAGAATAAAATAAATATTTAAGGGGGTCCCATACAACAAACGATTATTTTGCTTGTTTTTGCTCGATATTAATATTGATTACTCGGCAACAGGTAGACGTTGAAATATTCACAGAATATTTTAATAATATTCACTTTAAAAATAAATAATTAAATATAAATAAAAATCATATTCAAGGGGGGCTCCTATAAAACAGATATGATTTTTTTGCCCTTTTTATAGATCATCATCATCATCATCATATCAGCCGCAAGAAGTCCACTGCTGGACATAGGCCTCCCCCAAGGATTTCCAATACGACCGGTTGAAAGCGGCCTGCATCCAGCGTCTTCCTGCGACCTTAGTCAGGTCATCCGACCATCTGGTTGGTGGATGTCCGACGCTGCGCTTGCCGATACGTGGTCGCCATTCAAGAACCCTTCTGCCCCATCGGCCATCGGTTCTACGCGCTATGTGCCCCGCCCACTGCCACTTTAAAGAGCTAATCCGCTGAGCTATGTCGGTGACCTTCGTTCTCTTACGAATCTGATGGCCCATAGTAAGGGACCACGTTTCGGACCCGTAAGTCATCACTGGTAACACACATTGATTATAGACTTTCGTCTTTAGGCACTGAGGTATTTTGGACGAGAAGACACTACGGAGCTTCCCGAACGCTGCCCAGCCGAGTCGGATTCGACGAAAGACCTCATCCTCAAAGCTGGAACTTCCAACCTGGATCAAATGACCCAAGTAGACATATTGGTCCACAGCTTCAAGGATGGAGTTCCCAACAGATACTGGTAAAGGCACAACATGGACATTCGACATTATTTTCGTCTTGTCCATGTTCATTTTAAGGCCCACTTGTTGGGAAACTCCATTGAGGTCATGGAGCATAGTACTTAAGTCCTCCAGCGTCTCCGCCATAACAACGACGTCATCAGCAAATCGAAGGTGAGTGATATACTCGCCATTGATGTTGATGCCAAGTCCTTCCCATTCCAGGAGCTTGAAGGCATCCTCCAGAGCAGCGGTAAACAGTTTCGGAGATATCACGTCTCCCTATCTTACGCCTCGCTGCAATGGTATAGCCCTCGTGTTCTGCTCCTGTACTCGAACTGACATACTGGCGTTTCTGTATAAGCACTTCAACACTTCGATATACCGATGGTCGATGCGGCATCGCTGAAGGGACTGAAGCACGGCCCATACTTCGATCGAATCAAAGGCTTTCTCATAGTCCACAAACGCTAAGCATAATGGCCGGTTATACTCTCTGGTCTTCTGTATAACCTGCCGCAGCGTATGGATGTGGTCTATGGTACTGTAGCCTTTTCGGAAACCGGCTTGTTCGGGAGGCTGGAAGGCATCGAGCCTGTTCGTGAGACGATTCGTGATCACCCTCGAAAACAGCTTATAGACGTGGCTCAGGAGTGTGATGGGTCTGTAGTTCTTCAGTAGAGTATTATCACCCTTTTTGAAGAACAAAACCACCACACCCCTGTTCCACGCCTCTGGCGTAATGCCCTCGAACAGAACGGAATTAAAGAGCCTCTGAAGGACTTTCAGCACCGGCGTTCCGCCCGCTTTCAGAAGCTCTGCTGTAATTCCGTCCTCGCCCGGCGCCTTGTTGTTCTTAAGCTGTTTGAGGGCAATCCTAATCTCGTACAGGCTGATGTCCGGGATGTCTTCGGTATAGTGCCGGGTTAGCTTGGCTCTCGGATCTTTGGCCAAGCTGACAATGGGTTTGGCTATTGAGGTATAGAGCTGTCCATAAAACCTCTCAATCTCTCCCAGCACCTCGGCCTTTGTCGAAGCCACACCGCCGTCCTCCGTCTTCAGCTTTGTTAATCGACTTTGCCCAATAGACTCCACCCTTGCGAACACTTTGGAGCCTTTGTTTTGCTCTATCGTCTCCTTAATACGCTCGGTATTATAGGAGCGACTGTCGTGCCGCAAGGATTTTTGGATTTGTCTATTGAGCTGTCGATGCACATCCGCGTCATCCGAGGTCTGCAGCGGCATGGATCGTCGCGTGGCCATCAAATTTAGGGTCTGGGGTGAGATCTTTTGAGATTTGTGTTTGGGGCGGGACCTAAAGAACTTCGATCCCACCTCCTGGACAGTCTTTACCAACCCATTGTTTAACTCGTCCACTGAAACGCAATCCTTCAGGCAATCGAAGCGATTCGAGAGTTCCAGTTGGAAACTGTCGACATATTGGATATAGGTCGGTAATGGTCGGAGCGTAGATTTCATCAAGCGAGTTCTCTCTCGTCTGAGATTGATATTCACGATGCCTCTCACGATTCGGTGATCACTACCGATTTTAATCCTATTGATCACAGAGACATCGTTAAATATCTCTCTCCTCGTCGACAAGATGAAGTCTATCTCGTTTTTGACAGGGGGTTGGTCCCTTCTGCTGGGCCCCATCCAAGTCCATTTTCTATGAGGCGGCTTCTGGAAGAAAGAGTTCATCGCATAGAGTCCCTCTTCTTCCAGAAAATCAGCCAGCCTATGACCCCTGTCATTCCGGTCTCCATATCCAAATTGTCCCACTCTGGACTCTCCATCGCTCCGCTTGCGTAATAATTGCGTTGAAATCCCCCATAACAATCGTATAATAGGTTTTAGAAGCGTGTATGGCCCTACTGATGTCCTCATACACCACTTCCACCTCTTCATCTGAGTGTTTCCCGGTCGGCATATATACCTGAATTACCTTCAACGAGTATCTTTTAGATACTCTGAGTATCAGGTATATTACCCTGCTGGAAACACTATCGATGGTTATGACGTTGTTGATGAGGGACTTGTGGACGAGAAACCCGACACCATGCTGTGACTTTTTTAAGTCACCCTCCCGGTGATAGAGTAGGTTACCAGACTTTAGGGTTGTCGTGCCCTCTCCTTCTCTTCGGACTTCAGACAGACCCATTATATCCCATCGTAACCTACTCATCTCCTCTTCCACTTCCTCGACCTTCTCGTCTAGCCTCATTGTGCGAATATTGTGTGTTACCAGGGCCAGTCTCTGTTGGGGGTGGTAGCCGGATGTCTTCCGGAGATTTTTCGCACCCCCTGCCCCACCGTTACCGTGACCGCTACCGGAGTCAGGAATAGCGGGGCCGCCGGGGACTGGGGGCCTTGGTGTATTGTTTATATTCATGAGGGGTGTTGCCATACTCACCACGCTTGGCAAACGGGTTGGTGAGCGCAGTTAGTTTGGCTTATATCGGTTCCGATGCTGCTGCCCATCGAAACCACTTTGAAGCGTGGGAGGGGAAGGAATTTATTGTGCTAAGGGAACGGGAAAAGGTATTTGGGATGCTACTTGCTCGGAAGGATTGGGGATAAGAAAGTAGCAGCTCGGGGAGGCCGGGCGCGCGTACCCGATGCCATACGTACTATCACCGGACTGGCAATTAAGTATGACACCCCTGGCCTCCCAAACTCTTTTTATAGATAACGGTATGGAACCTTTCGTGCGTGAGTCCGACTCGCACTTGGCCGTGTTTTTTAGTTTTACACGTTATTACTATTACTTATTTTGTGGTTTCACCTGTCCTAATATTTATCTGTAATCAAATCTTGCGAGTTAAATTTGATCCACTTCCTGGTTACTGATTGGGCTTAAATTTAACAACGTTTAAAACACGTATATTAATATTTTTTTTTTTTCTTTTTCAGGTAAGTTAGCGGGTTTTCTGTACATCTGTAAGTAAATCGAAGCAACTCAGTAGTATGTTTGTATGTCGTGTGTGCAAGTGGCCAAAACTGGCGTCAGTAATCAAACTGCCTAATAGGCAACTAACATAGCCTGCTAACTGCTGTCAGTGACGACCACAGAAATATATTAAGATAGAAAGATTTTGCCAAGATTTTGCCAAGGAAAAGTGCGTGTCAGTTTTTCATAAGCCGCGCCTTCTTATTTGACGTCTATATTAGCGAAATAGTAATGAGACATACACAAAAATAAATCGAGTCATATCCATAATCAGTTTCGACAGTTAAAAACAGCAGAATAAATCATGTGTTCATGTCCGGACGTGCGTACTGACTGATGAACGGGTAATTTTTTTTTTTTAAAGGACTATATAGCTAGCTCCAAGTGAGCTTTCGCTACTTCACCGGGCGTTTGAGGCGAAGGCAGACTGCCCTTAACCTTTATAGACAACATCACCAAAGGGCCCCCAGGAGGGACGGAAGAACGGTTAATAATTCTTGCACGCACTTATATTGAGACACGCATGTGACCACCCACTTGACCGTTCTATCTTGATATATATCGTGGTGACGACAGTTGGGTTGTGGGACTAACGGCTTAACCTGCCGCAAAAGGAGCTTGAGATTTTTTTACGCCATTTATGGTCGCACTTATTTGTAGGTCTCCCATCTAAGCATAAAATCATCGTTTTTAACTCCATACGCAAAAAGAGGGATGTTATAAGTTTGACAGCTATGAGGGTGTTTGGCGGTCTGTCTGCGTTACCGTAGATCTTAGACAGGTAAACTGATTTGGATGCGGTACTTTTCCTTTGAAAGCAGGTTTTCTAGCAATGGTTTTTAGAAATGGTTTATCAGAATCGGTGTAGCCGTTTAGAAAATAGTGATTTTCGTGACAGCGGTTCCTTTAATTTTTAATTTAATGTTACTTATTATTCATCATGACTTGACAGCCTCTAACAGCCTCTGTGGTCCAGTGGTTAAGGCGTTTGCCTGTTGACCCGGGGGTCGTGGGTTCGATTCCCACCGGAAGCATACTTTGTTTAGTTGTTTCCAGTTTGGTTAGGACATTGCAGGCTTGAATCACCTGATTGTCTGATGATATAGATGATTCCGTGCTTCGGAAGGCACCTTAAGCTGGTGGTCCCGGCTGCCATCTGGTAGTCGTTAAAGGAACCACGTCAGAGGCCGAGAGGCGGTTCCGAACAACTCTGACACCAGGGTGTGCATGGTCGATTGACCGTGACACCTACTCGAAATGATGATGATGACTTGACAGGAAGAATTGTCTTAAATACGCTGTGACGCAGGAAATTAATTACTTTATGTAAACAAGTCTTGGTTAAATTTCCCTGTCTAAATGTAATTAAGTTATTTTTAGGGTTCCGTACCTTAAAAGGAAAAATAGGAACCCTTATAGGATCACTTGATTGTCCGTCTGTCTGTTTGTCAAGAACCTGTTTCTCAGGAACGCGAAAAGGTATCAAGCTAAAATTCATATCAAATACTCAGATGTATTGTCTTTTAGAGCTCTGAAAAAATTAAAATTCTAAGCCAACGCAATCAAAAAATACAGCTGGTTATGCCGCAATTTTCGTATATTTTCGACATTCGCAAGGGAATCAAAACCTACAGGGTACTTCCCATGAACTCAGATGAAATTTGGTACGAAGCAACGTATTATAGCACAGATAAAGCAAAAATTGGCAAAAGCATAAGTTTTTAGATACATCATAAATAATAAATAAATTTTTAATAATTTTTCGACACTCACAAGGGAATCAAAACCTACTCCCATGAACTTGAATAGCACGGATAAAGGAAAAATTGCGTAAAGGAATTATTTTGAGTTACATCATAATATAATAAAAATATTAGGCACTGGGCACACCTCTCTGCCCTCGCCTCAAACGCCCGGTGAAGTAGCGAAAGCTCACTTGAAGCTAGCTACATAGTTATTCCAAAAAAAAAAAAACCTCTTGGTGTGCCCAGAAAGTCCAGCTTCTTGCTACCAGTGGGATCTGAATGAGGCAAACGAACGGGCAATCATGGTAGCAAGACACTGGTCAAAACTTATTTAAAATGTGTATATAGCCATCTTACGACTCGAAAGAAGAAGAAGAATAAAAAGATTTTTAATAATTTCAAACTTACTTTATACTAGCTGTGCCCGCGGCTCCGCCCGCGTTAGTGTCGATCCCTCGGGAACAGTAGAATTTCCCGGAATCAAACATACCCTATGTCCTTCCTCGGGCCTCACACCTCCATACCAAATTGCATCCAAATCAGTTCAATGGTTGAAGTGTAAAAAAACGACAGACAGAGTTACTTTCGCATTTATAATATTAGTATGGAAGTATGAATATTATTTATATTTCTAAGTCCAGAAATGAGAAAATTTCCATAAAACCTTTACCCTCCCATTTTACCCCTTTAGGAGTGAATTTTGTCCATTTCACCCACATAAATTTTTTAATTGTAATCGAGAACTTACATACCTATTTATTTTCATACTTCATAGTCCAGAAATGAGAAAATTTCCAAACAAACTTTACCCCCCTACTGGTGGATCTTTTTCCAGTTGACCTATACAGATCTTTTTCAATTGTAATCGTGAATTTATTTGCCTTTTTTCATACCTTTAAGTCTAGAAATAAGTAAATTCCTATACAATCTTTACCCCGCTATTTTACCCCTTCAGGGGAAAATATCGTCCATTTTACCTACACAGATATTTTAAATTGTAACCTAGAACTTATATACCTACTTTCATACTGCTAAGTCCAGAAATGAGAAAATTCCATATAAATTTTACCCCTTTAGAAGTTAAATTTCTTAAAAATCCCTTCTTAGCGCTCACTCACATCATTAAAAGAACCCCTGTACCAAATTTCAAGTTTCTAGGCGCAGCAGTTACGGTTGGTTTGCCGTTTTCCCGCGGCTACGCAGCCGCCGTTAGTGTCCATCCCTCAGGAACAGTTTGGACCCTTAAAGGGGTGACTCAGGTCATCAATATGAACAACCTTTTCTATGGGACCAATGCTGAGAACTCAAAAAAAATTCGTCGTTTCCATAAAAAAGAGTCCCGCCGCCCGGCCAGTTTGTATGGGAATGTCGATTTTTTTTGAGTTCCCAGCATTGTTCCCATAGGAAATGTTGTTCATTTTGATGGACTGAGTCACCCCTTTAAGGGTCCAAAACGATAAAAAATTTACCGTGTATATTTACAGGCAAACTAATGCCTTGAGTTCATTCAAATGACGATAACTTTTTTTTTAATGAACCGATTTTGATGAAACGAACTTTAGATGTTTTGCTGAGTTAAAACAAAGCAATTGGTGAAAGTTTGAAGTAAATCGGTTCAGTATTTTCGGAGATAATCGTGATCATACATACAGACAGACAGACAGACAGACAGACAGACAGACAGACAAAAAATTCTAAAAAAATATTTTTGCTTTCTATTATTCTTTTTAAGTGTCCCTCTATCCATTTCTGTCAAAAATTCTAAATGTACAGACAAAATATTTTTACTGTTTTATTATATGTATAGATAATGTAAGGAACCCTTCGTGCGCGAATCTGACTCGTACTTGGCCGGTTTTTTTAGTTATTTACTCCGTCAAAACCTGTCATTTCGTGTGGTACGAAAAATGTTAAATAGTATGAAAAGCGTCTTTGTTTTTTTTTTTTTTTTTTTTTACTAAATATTGAATTAGGCATTTGTCTCCCATCTCACCTGATGGTAAGTGACGATGAAGACAGGGATGTTACATGCCTATCCAAGAGATACCCATTTATTCTACTTTTGAATGTCCCCTTTGTTTCTTTCATTCACTGCTTTTGACATTATTTATCGCATTTCAGCCATTCCTAAAACGAATTTTAAATGTAAAAAATTGCGAATTTTCTTTTCTTCAGATCAAAAGAATTAACGTTAGAAGACTATTAATGGTTTGTCTACATCAGAGCCAATTTAAGCGCTCCATTGCACGCGCCGCAAAAAGCGTTTGATACATTGACGTCGTTGTATTACGCTGGTTTCATAATAATGTCGTATGGATGTGCCCATGGATGTCGTAAGAGACGACTTAGGAAATACAAGCTAAATAAAGCTTATAAGCATCAATGAATTTTTGGCGAGCTCCGTGGCGCAGTGGTTAACACGCCAGCCTGCAACACGAGGGCCCCGGGTTCGATCCCCGGTCAGGTCAAGATGGAAAATGATCTTTTTCAGATTTGCCTGGGTCTTGGATGTTTATATATATATTTATTTGTTGTAAATATAGTATCGTTGAGTTAGTATCCCATAACACAAGTCTCGGACATACTTTGGAGCTAGCTCAATCTGTGGATTTGTCCGTATATATTTATTTATTTTTATTTTAAAAATTAAACCTCTCCAATCCGTCTGGCCAGCGAGGAGAGTGTAGGCCAAATCCTCCATCTGCTCTGGTCAAGTATGGCTCCGGTAGTACAGAGACGGTCATGCTCCTGCAGTGGAGATTAAAAAGACCCATTGAATTAGAAAAACTATGGAAGCGTAACTCTCATACAACTAACGATTGATTATCAGTCCCATTTAAGCAAACAAACTTAACTCAAATCACAACGAAAAACTTACGCACTCATACACGAAGCTTGTTTGCGACACGTACAGCAGCTCGCCTCGCTCGCTATGAAAAGTTACTCCAGTGTCACTTTTCTGTCTTTCCTTGACCACTTTACTACACAAGAAGTAATTTTCTTTTAAATTCATTACGATTTTGCCGATATTCACAAAAAATATGTCGATAAATGCTTTTATCGACGCGTCCTTCCATCACGGAACGCGTGGCAGACTAGTTCGCGAAAAGATATACTTTTTAAGCCCCGCCCGCTTTGATATACTTTGCGTGGTGTCAGTTTTTGAGCGCAATGCTGCTTCCATAGTTTTTCTAATTCAATGAAAAGACCTGATGGTGATGGCTACCATCCGACTCCATCATCACACCAGTAAAATATAACAAACTAGCTTTCGCCCCCGGCTCCGCCCGCGTCAATGTCGATCCCTAGGGAATAGTACTTTTTCCCGGGATAAAATGTAGCCTATGTCCTTCTCCGCACTCCAGAGATCTTGCATGCAAAATTTCATGATGATTGATTCAGTAGTTACGGCGTGAAAGCGTAACAAACAAACAAACAAACTCACTTTCGCATTTATAATATTAGTAAGGATAAGGATATCTATCTAGTACTGCGAGGTTAAGTATTTCAAATATAACCCTGTATACCTACATTCAAAAAGACATCTAATTTTCAAAGTAGTCTGGTAAAAAATTCAACGTTATCTCGAAATTAAGTGGAGCTCTCTAGACTAATGTTTCCAATAAAGACAGCAATGTATCAAGATTTTTTTGCGATGCGGGTAATCAAGCGTCTAAAGTTAACTCTGGTTCTGATGTACAATTTATTGTCTAGTTTGAGGAGGGAGTTAGACATAATAAACGGGCGGGATTTGAACCTGCGACCTCAAGTCGTACATAGACATAGTGTCGCAGGTTCAAATTACGCCCGCTTAAAATTTTTTCACCATATTTTATTTTTATCAAAATAGCATTGTGAATTCAAAAATATAACACTTAAAAATAAGGTATTGTTCTTAACTATATAACTAATTAAAGATAGAGGTTATCATGTCCCAGTCCAGTATGTTAAAATATGAAAAAACCGGCCAAGTGCGAGTCGGACCGAATCTTCATCCGTCGGTCGGATGAAGAGTCCGTACCATTATCAATAAAAGAAGCAAAAAAATCATGTCAGTTGTATTTTATTTTTGTTATTATATTTAAGGATGGCTTCAATAGGAGCCCCCTTTAAATATCAATTTTATTTTAATTGACCGAGCGAGCGAAGCGAGCGAAGCGTCTCAGTTTCGACTGGCCCAAAATTCTTTTGTCCATCTGTCTGTCTGTCTGTCTGTTCTCGCCTACAGGTCGCATTTCTCAACAGATTCTCATGAAATTTTGTAAGCAGGTTCGGTAATTATATAGAATTATTTTGTCAAGCCAGTTTTTCGAAATTTTAAAAAATGGCGGAAATATGGGGGCCCGAAACTTAAAAAAACTCATATCACAGGTATTTGAAAAAAAAAACAAAAATTACATAAGACTTTTTTGTTATGCTTATCAAGATGCAAATTTTTGTCTGAACAACTTTTTTTATACGATATACTTGACCGTGTTTATGGTGGATGTTGGATGTAAGGGCTCGCAAGGTCTACTGTTCTCGCAGAACCACTAGTTTAATTACTTTGATTTTGAGATTTCAACGCGTCTCCGCGAGGTAACGGGCGATCCGGCTGGCAGTTTCTGCACATAGAATTTCTATCGCGGTGCAAAGGGGCAATGCCGCCAGTCTTCTGGGCGTACCCTGCTTCGCGACTAGGTGTTGAAGTCTTCTTTTTCTTTGTAAGTTTTACTATATTTAAATTTATAATTATGTTTAAGATGCTTAATAAAAAATATTTAATTAAAAATTTTTTTTTTTGACTAAATATTCTGTGAATATTTTAAGCGTCTACAAGAGCAAAAATGAGCAAAAAATCAAGTTTGTTGTATGAGAGCCCCTTAAATATTTATTTTATTATGTTTTTGCAGGATTTGTTGTTATAACGGCAACGGAAATAAGTACATAATCTGTAAAAAAAATACTGTATAACTTTCACGGTTCATTAGTTACAGCCTAGTGACAGACGGACAGACAGACAGACGGATGGAAAGCGGAGCCATATTAATCGGGTCCCGTTTTTATCCTTTGGTTACGGAACCTTAAAAGTGCTTGAACTATAAGTATTTTTATAGAAAGCAGAATACAAAAAGAAACAAATGACATCAATGAATCAAGTAGTTTTTGCAACGTGTTCAGTGGAGCGTCTTAATTTAGCTCTGGTTTAGACCAACCATTAATAGTCCTCAGTAGATAAGTAACAGAGGTAAGTAAGGACTTAGTCTGTAAATATATAATCATCATCAGGTCTTCTTAGTCTCTACTGCAGGAGCATGACCCTCTCTGTACTACCGGAGCCATACTTAGCCAGAGCAGACAGACGATTTGGCCTACACTCTCCTCGCTGGCCAGACGGGTTGGAGAGGTCTCATTGATGTATATGAGCTTTGTTTAGCTTGTATTTCCCTAGTCGCCTCTTACGACCTCAATGGGAAAACTAGGAGTGGTCCTATTCAACTCTGCCGGAAACTAAACGGCTAAGTGGCACAGTGGCAGTTGTGTAAATATATCTGTCACTGAAATTAACAAAAATCGTAAGTTGATTAATTTTCGAGGTAGTTAATCAACTTTCGGAAAATTAGATCATATAATAAAAATATTTTTAATAATTTTCGACATTCGCAAGGGAATCAAAACCTACAGGGTACTTCTCGTGAACTCAGAATCTTGAAAGTTGGTACGAAGCAACGTCGTATAGCACAGATAAAGGAAGAATTTCGAAAAGTGTAAATTTTTAGTTACATCATATAAAAAATATATTATTAATAATTTTTAACTATACAATAATGGTACGGAACCCTTAGTGCGCGGGTCCGACTCGCACTTGCCGGTTTTTTCCCTTGTGGGGTAGACAGAGCCCAGGTAAAGAGAGGTCAAAGAGAGATAAAGATCGAAAAAGATTAAAAGTACTCCAACGGAGAAGGACATAGGTTACATTGTATTCCGGGAAAAAGTACTGTTCCCGAGGGAATTAAAAAAAAATCGACACCGTCGCGAGCGGAGCCGCGGGCGAAAGCTAAGTATATTTAATCCATATACCAAATTATATGGGCCAGACACAGAAATAACTTAAAAGAAATTGTGATAGTATGCTTACCGACTTCCTACTTATAATAAATATAATAAATAATAAATAAATATATACGGACAAATCACACAGATTGAGCTAGCCCCAAAGTAAGTTCGAGACTTGTGTTATGGGATACTAACTCAACGATACTATATTTTATAACAAATACATATATAGATACACATCCAAGACCCAGGCCAATCTGAAAAAGATCATTTTCCATCTTGACCTGGCCGGGAATCGAACCCGGTCACTCCGTGTCGCAGGCAGGCGTGTTGACCGCTGCGCCACGGAGCTAGTCAAAATATTTATAACCTCAATATTTACAATCTTGACGATAAAAAACAGCTTGCAGAATATCCATATCAATTTCCTATCACAACATTTTGTAATATAACACCGGGTTATACCGGCTGGGTAACACAACATGACATCTTGACGTATCGGGTAACCGTCGCCATAAATATCGGCGGACACGCCGCCCGGATATCCGGGCGGCTAAGTCAGTTAAACTCTGGAATTTGCATGGAACTGCAATATTTTGCTAAAGTTTTGAAGTGGAAAGAATACACGGAGTGTTTTTAAAAAAATTGGTTTTCTGTAAATTCGGTTTACGGATGATAATTTTACGTAATAACGGTGGGAGAGAGATAGATGCGTCACAAGCCGAACGCTTAGGCCGATCGTGCTTCTCTATCGCTTGTTCCATGCACATGGAACGTGACACTTTTTCTTGCGTGCAGCCGGGGTCCATTGATTTATAAGACGTTAAATGTCAATAAAAATAGACAAAGTAAAGTTTCATTTTTAAGAGTTTAAATTAAAGAGCAATAATATTAAAGTATTTGATTCCGAATTAATTAAAAGTTTGCGGGAAAGCTGCCGGCGATAATATGTATAGAACGCCGCATAAAAAATAACAACGGGTTGCACTTCGGGAATAGGTACCGGCAGAAGTGAAAACTCCGGGAGGAAGCCGCCGGTCTCAGGTCACGTGTCCATCTTACGAATTTTCGATCAGGTCACGCGTCCTTCTTCTTCTTTTCGTGTCGATGGCTTAAGGGATTACATTTTGTCTCTCCAGTATGTGGCGACTCTGACACCACTCTCGGATGCAGTGTACAGATCCTCTTTGGTGCAACTGGTGGGGCACAGAAGGTACGAAAGGAGGTGCAACATGGTCTGGTCATCGTGACCACACTGACACTGCACTTCCGCCAGTTGGATAAAGCCCCATTTAGCCAGGTTATGTCTACGTGTCCTGAAGCGAGTTTAAATTTTTTTACCCATCTCAAAAAGTGCACTGTTTGTGTGCACTGTCTTAAAAAGTGACGACGTTTCCTGAACAGAAAAGAGTCCTGATTCTATAAGGGTTCCATTTTTTTTTTTCCTTTTGTTTTTGACTGGTGGTCGGATTTAAGTAAATGTTTTTACTTAAATCCGACCACCAGTTTATCAGAGAGACAGACAAAGATGACAAAAAGTAAAGCGTAACACTTGTTTGTCTATTAGTCCTTTTGGTTTTGGGTAAAAACACCACTAACTTTCATCTACCAATATTTATTTTAAGCTTAACGTGACATTCAAAGCATAAAAACGCTAAAAATAAATTGCCAATATGCAGTAAAAATATAAAATTTAAAAATCTCTGAATGTACAGAATTTATCGAAAAACGGCGCTGTATCCCTTAACCGTTTGTAGCGGACATCGCGCAATATTTTATATATTTGTGTCAAACCTGTCGTCAGTCTCAGTTCAAATCCGTGTCTGCTATTTTCGTGTTAATATTCACTTTTAATTTAATAATTCAATAAATATAACCAAATATTGTATTTTTTGTAGGTATCCATCTTGTTCATTTAGTTATACGTCTTATAGACGTATAAAAGTTGGTAGTTGTCGCTGAAAATATCAAGAAATTTGCGACGTAATTTTTTCTAGATATAGCTTTTTTGATATTTTATTTAGTTAGGTTTTAAATATTTTTTTGAACATATTTTGATGTAACAATTTATTTTGATCTTTGAACTGTACTTCATATTTTTTTCATGCTAGTATTCTTTGAAAAATAAGGCTAACTGCGCGACGAAAAAATACACGTTTTACGATATTCTTCTGATGCACAGCGCCTGATCGAATAACAATAGAATTTGAGAAATCTTTTCTTAGACAAATAACGTTTTATCCGAGAAATTAAATTAACAACGACACTAAACAACAGTCTTATAACACCGGTAATAACATGAGTCTTGTTCGCAATCACAATATTATTTTTTTTCAGAAATTGGCCCAAAATTGATCACGCGGTTATCACTTACCATCAGGTGACCCGCTTGCTCCTTTGTCGTCCTATAACATAAAAAAACCGATTAAGAACAAATTCATTACTTCCACAAAAAAGTTCAACAGAAAGCAGGTAATAGGTCAATTTTCTTCTTTTTGTGTCGATGGCTTGACGCGATTAGCTTATGTCTATCTTGGGTAACAAATTACGCTACGCCATTCTCTGATGCGGAGTATAGTTATTTTTTATGTGGTTTGTAGGGTATTAAAGGCATGAACGAAGATGCGACATAGTTTGGTCGTTATGACCACATCAAGGCCGATAAAGCCCCATCGGGCCAGATTATGTTAACATTACCCTACTTCAGGACGCACGCGGTTGAGGCACTTCCAAACCCAAGGTAGCTTGTATACTGGAGGCAATTCCTCCAATGAAGGTATTAGTAGGTATAAATACAATGTCACCCATCATCATTCATTCATCATCATCAGGTCCTTTTAGTCTCCACTATAGGAGCACCTCTCTGTACTACTAGAGCCGTACTTGGCCAGAGTAGCCAGAGGACTTGGCCTACACTCTCCACGCTGGCCAGACGGGTTGGAGAGGTCTCTTAGATGTTTATAAGCTTTGTTTAGCTTGTATTTTCTAAGTCGCCTTCTACGACATCCACGGGAAGACTGGTGACACGTACTCTGCCGGATACCACACGGCTAATGTGAAAAATGTCACCCAAACATTTCTAATTACCTTAGGTACCAATTTATTAGTTGTTGTACCTTAGGTATTATTTATTATATACAATATAGTAGACAAAAATTAAACTTCTTGTGTCTTTGCTAAACAAAGCTTATAATCATCTAAGACACCTCTCCAACCCGTCTGGCCAGCGTGGAGAGTGTAGGCCAAGTCCTCTGGCTGCTCTGGCCAAGTATGGCCCTAGTACAGAGACTAGTAGTACAGAGAGGGTCGTGCTCCTGTAGTGGAGACTAAAAAGGACCTGATGATGATGATGATGATGATGATGTGTCTTTGCAATTCTCGGGAGTATGCTGAAATCCCGGAAAACTGCATAATTCCATTTAGCTCAACGTAGCTTGAAGACTGAAGGCAATTCCTGAAGGCAGTTTTTTCGGCGGTAGAAGTGAAAAAAGTTATCACATATCTCTGCACATCTCAAGTTATTTTAATTTAAAATACAATAGTTAAAGTACTTAAAACACTTACATAATATACTCCAGGAAGCCTTTAAGCACTGTGCATATTATCTCCACTGGATTTATGAGATAAGTAGTATTTTTCACTCTTTGTCCTGCCTGCCATACTACACACCTACATAATAACCGTCACATTACATTTCACTTCACTTATCAACAATGGCAAATTTTGAAAAGGTGCTTGAGGGACAGCGGGCATTGATGCGGCTTCTGCGCGACAAGATGGGAGGCTTCGAGTCGCAGCTCAAAGCTACAACATCAGCAGATCCAACTAGCCACACCATAACAAGCCTCGCAGATGAGTACGGAGCTTTCAAGAAGGAGGTTTCAGATATGGTGTCGCTGCTCTTCCGGCAGATTGTGTCACTAACTACATCTTTTGATCACATGGAGACACGGCATCGTAGGAAGAATCTTCTTCTCAGTGGTGTATCAGAGGATGTTAAGAGCGGGCTATCCCAGCATGTTGCAAAGCTCCTTCAGAACACTCTAGGGCATAATGAGATTGGGCCTGACAAGATAACATTGTGCCATCGTATTGGGAAGGTCTCTGAAGATAAATGTAGGCCTGTGTTAATAAGGTTTTCATGCCTTGCTGACAGAGATGCCGTTTGGAGAAAGAAGACTTCTTTCAAGGGGACCCCATACAGCGTCGCAGAGTTCCTCACTCGACATCGGCAAGAGTTGTTCATCGAGGCACGGAAGAGGTACGGCTTGAGAAGATGCTGGTCAAATAATGGCGTGGTTATTGTCAAGCTGCACGATGGCACGTTGCGGCGCATTTTCACTGAGGCCGATCTGAGCGGCCTGCCTCAACCCGAGCTGCAGGAGCCCCAGGCGACTTCTAGTTCCAGTACCACCGCAAGTTCTATTGCCACCTCAGCAGTGGCTACGCCTATGTCTCCTGAGCATCGAGGCAAACCAAAACGGGCGACTAGGGCGAAAAAATGAGTCTTCGGGCAGCGTTGGTGATTCATTCCCACAATAGTTATAATTGTTTTTCATTCTTTTTATTTTATTGAAGGCGGTGGATGACAAATGTTTCGTTTTGATTGTTATTTGTTTCTGTTAAGTGGTTAACTTTACTTGACGTGACGTCTCTGTGTGTATTTTGTTATTTTGTTTGTCACTGTCATTCTTCCGTCACATCAATGCGTTTTGTTTCTATAATGGCCTTAAGCTTTTTTTAAATTTTGTAATGCGTTTTGTTGTTTAGCAATTTCTCTGGCAACCGGCAGGACATGCAGTTTTTTGTAATTTTATAAGTTAATTATTTTTATATATCACTTATTATATTTTATATATTTATTTAAAATGTCTAATGATGAATCTTTTCATACCGCCTGTGATTCAAGTTTTTCGTCCAGTGATGGTGATACTTTACTTACTTTTCTTGAAAAAACTATGTCTGGAACCTCACATTTCTTTAATGTTTGCCACTTGAATGCACAAAGTATTTCCGCTCATCTCACTGATATTCTTGACACATTTTCTTCCTCTTTATTCGATGCAATACTGGTTTCTGAGAGCTGGCTCAAACCGTCCATATCCTCCGCATTTGTTTCTATACCTGGTTATGTTTTAATCCGTAATGATCGTGAGGATATGGTTGGTGGTGGTGTAGCAATATATTTGCGCAGTCACTATTCGTATAAAATCCTAATGTCTTCACCTACTGTGCGTTCAAGTGCTGTTCAATTTATATTCCTTGAAGTTTCTGTCAACGGTGCTAAAGTCCTTCTTGGAGTCGTTTATAGTCCTCCTGGCTATGATTATTTCTCTCAAATTGAGTCAGTCCTCGATTCTCTCTGTTCGGACTACACACATCACATAATCCTGGGTGATTTTAACACTGATTTCATTTGTAGCGATGAACCGCGTACTCAGAGGCTTCTGAATATAATCGAGTCAGTAGATCTCTCTTACTTGCCTTTGGGGCCTACTCATTATAACCGTTATACTGATGATACATGGCTTGATTTGATTCTAACTTCTTCCCCAGATCTCGTGTTTAAACATGGACAAGTATCAGCACCCGCTTTCTCAAAACACGATCTTCTCTATATGTCGTACAAATTGAAACCACCCAAGATTAAACCTACTATTTTATGGATGCGTAAAATGACCAATATTGACGTTGAAAAGTTGTTGAGTGATGCTGCTAAGTTGGACTTCTCAAAAGTTATTGAGGCAACAACCATAGACGATAAGGTAGAAAATTTTAATTCAGTCATAACAGCTCTGTATGATATTCACGCTCCATTGAAAGCCGTCAAACTTAAACGTCCACCCTCTCCGTGGATTACCAGGGGCATCCGCATAGCCATGTCAAGGAGGGACCGGGCGTTCAGGACTTTTAAAAGAAACAGAACGGATGAGAACTGGGCTGCATACAAGATTGCGCGCAATCGTTGCAATGGGATGGTAAGAGCAGCCAAGCGAAAATATTTCTGTGAAAGTCTTACTGAATCTCCTTCGGCCGAAATTTGGAAGTTTCTACGTTCTCAAGGTCTAGCCAAAAATAAAAATACTTCTTGTTCCTCTTTTAATTTTTCTCTAAATGATTTCAATAATCATTTTTCTACTTCAAGTTCTCTTGACCCTGCTATAAAATCTTCTACTATTTTAAAAATTTCTTCCATGGCCAAACCTTCTATTGGACTTTTCTCCTTTTCTCCAGCAACTGAGGATGAGATTTGTAAAATTGTCCTGGCCATAAAATCTAAAGCAGTAGGGTGTGACGACGTAAGTCGGCACATGATTACTAGCTTACTACATTATATTCTTCCTATTCTAACCCATATCATTAACTTCTCTTTAGCCACTGGGACTTTTCCATCTTTGTGGCGAAAGGCTTTCATAATACCTCTACCTAAAGTATCCTCTCCTCAGGTTTTAAATAATTTCAGACCAATTTCAATCCTTCCCTTCCTCTCCAAAATCCTCGAAGCAGTTGTGCATGACCAAGTATCTTCTTTCATTTCCGCAAATTCTCTCCTCACTCCCTACCAGTCCGGATTTCGCCTGGGCCATAGTACGGCTACTGCTCTTCTAAAAGTTTCTGAAGATATTCGCTTGGGCATGGAGAATACGTTGGTTACCACTCTCGTTCTAATTGATTTCTCGAACGCTTTCAATATGGTTGATCACGATATTCTCCTCGCCATCCTTCGTCATCAGCAATTCTCATCCTCAGTAGTGGATTGGTTTTCAGCGTATCTCCGCGATCGGCAGCAAGCAGTTCGTATGGATCCCGATCTGTCGGCGTGGAAATCTCTGTCTAGTGGTGTACCTCAAGGAGGAATCTTATCACCCCTACTTTTTTCTCTTTTTATAAATCTTCTTTCTTCTTTCATTGGTTGCTCTTATCATTTCTACGCAGACGATCTTCAAATTTATACACAATCACCAGTCCAGGATATAGAGTCGAGTATAGCCGTAATTAACTCAGCCTTGTCATCTATATTATCTTGGTCCAATGATTATGGCATACAAGTTAATCCTACAAAGTGCCAGGCTATAATTGTAGGAAGCGTAAGGCAAATAAATCAGATTGACTTCAATACTCTCCCACCGGTGACGTTCGATAATAACGTAATTCCTTTTTGCAAATCCGTGAAGAACCTTGGCTTGCATATTGACTCCACACTTAGCTGGATCACTCATACAAAGGAAATCAGTCGTTCTGTTACTGCCACACTCCAACAACTCAACCGTCTTAGAAACTTCCTGCCTTTGAAGACGAAGATCTTACTTGTCCAAACTTTAATTTTTCCTATTATTGATTATGCAGATGTGTGTTGTCCTGATCTCAACGAATATCTTCTCAATAAGCTCGATCGTCTCGTCAACAATTGTATCCGTTTTATTTTCTGTCTTCGCAAGTACGATCACATTTCTGCCTATCGTTCTGAGTTAAAATGGCTTCCGATCCGTCAACGTAGGCAGCTACGTCTTCTTTGCACTTTATTTTCTGTTCTAAATAATCCTTACTCTCCTGATTACTTAAAATGTAAATTTAAATTTCTTTCTGAGACTCATGATCGACAGTTGCGTTCTACAGACGCCCGTGTACTCTACACCCCCCTCTTTCGGACAAATTTTATGTTTAATTCATTTACCCTTCATGCTTCACGACTCTGGAATGCATTGCCTGTTGACATAAAAGAATCTTTAACAAAATTCACCTTCAAGAGAAAAGTGCATTCTCACCTTCTAAACTCTCTATCTACTTAAAACTTTTATCTGTCACTATCTTTCTGTATTCATCATTAGCATATATATTTATATATATTTAATAGTTTAGTTTATATATGAATTATATAATTAAGTATATATTTATTTAAAATATGTATATTACTATTATACTTATTTAATCAGTTTACCTTTTGCGCCGCACAACATTCTCCGTTTTATCCTTATGGTTGACTGGGAGGGAATGCTCATAGCATTAAGTCCGCCAATTGTAACAATTTTACTTGGGTACAATAAAGTTTTAATAAATAAATAAATAAATTCCCCAAAGGAGGTGATAATTTATTTCAACACCAATTATTAATAATAAACATAGAAACTAAAAATCGTTTAAACCTACTCGTAAAAAACTAAATTTAGTGGCATAATAATCATACATATATCAAAGTAAAACTTAAAGAAATAAGGGTATACAAAAACTTATAATAAAAACAACTAAAAAAAATAAAAAGTAACAAAAATAAAAAGTATAAGCACAGAATAAGTAAGTACTTACGTACAGAAGGCGCACTCTGCAAAAGTATTTAAAGAAATATCAACTCAATGCAGTTAGCGATACGGTGTAATTTAGCTCGCGTCAGAACGTAACACCTTTTATTTTAGATACCTACAGCAAGCCAATTTTATACTTATAGCTCTGAACATACGATTCATAATTCGTTGAAGTCGGTGAACATATATGACCAAACGCGCATCGTTCCTCCAGAATTTCTACGGATTTCACCTCCGAAGGTGTCGCCGCGAGTAGGTATGTTTTCGATACCTACACGGGGAGTGAGACAGGCCTGGTATAAGGCTAACCAAATTACCCACCCCGGAGAGTGCCTGGCTCGAATTATGTGCTCATCATACCGGCCGCGTTGCCAAGCTGGATTACCAGTGAAATTTGTTAAGACAGGTACGCTCCCGAGCGGCGGTCACAGCCATTGTCTCGGAGGCAACAATAATTTAATACGTAAATCCTATGTCGCCAAAAAATTACTAATTTTTTTAACTAAGTACCTTATGTACATAAAAGTAGGAGGAAACACATAGAAAAAAATAAACCTCTTTGTTTCTTTGCAATACTCGAGAGTATGCTCGAATCCCGGAAAATTGCATATTTTTTCGTCCGCGGTCTACCCCTAAGCTAACATCCATCAAGTACCCTCAGGGTGACCTTCTCAGCCCATCAATCTGATTTTATTCGAGATACATTTCCGGCCCAACCCCAACTCAGTAGGTTTTAAGTACCCTAACTAATATTATAAATGCGAAAGTGAGTTTGTTTGTTTGTTACGCTTTCACGCCGTAACTACTAAACTGTGTAAAGTGTTTATATAAAACTAGCTTTCACCCGCGGCTCCGCCCTCGTCAATGTCGATCCCTCGGGAATAGTACTTTTTTCCGGGATAAAAGGTAGCCTATGTCCTTCTCTGCACTTTAGAGAACTTGTATGCAAAATTTCATGATGATAGGTTCAGTAGTTATGGCGCCAAAGCATAACAAACAAACAAACAAACAAACAAAATAAACAAACAAACAAAAAAACAAACAAATAAATAAACAAACAAACAAACAAACTCACTTTCGCATTTATAATATTAGTAAGGATAAGGATAAGTTTAAATAAATATAATTTATAAAAATTATTCGCTCAAAGAGTTATGCTCGGTGTTTTTCTGAAAGACCGAATCAGAAATGAGGAGATTCGCAGAAGAACATAAGTTAAAAGGAATAGCTTCTTGAAGTGGCAGTGGGCAGGGTACATAGCGCGCAGAGCCGCTTGCCAATGGGGCAGAAAGGTTCTTAAATGGCGACCACGTACCGGCAAGCGTAGCGTCGGTTATCCACCGATCAGGTGGTCGGACGACCTGACGAAGGTTGCAGGGAAACACTGGATGCAGGCCGCCTACAATTGGTCATTTTTGGAAATCCCTAGAACAGGCCTATGTCCAGCAGTACACTTCTTACATACACACCTATTATCACGACTGTTTCCCATGGGGGTAGGCAGAAACTATGGATCTCCTCTTACTACGATCCTAACATATATCTCTAACTTCGTCTACACTCATTACTCTCCTCATACATGCTCTACAGTTTCGGGTACTTCTAACAGCTCTTTTATTAAGAATGTCTGCAATCTGATTACAGACGTTCGACGAGGTCGAACATTATTCCCATCCCATATGATATAATCCCATTGATAGACTTCTTGCGGCTGAAATAATAAATTAAATGATGAAATCATCAATTTTCCGTAACGAGTTACAGAATCGTTATAGCAATAATATCGAATAAACGCCAGAAATACAAGAATTTCTTATCCGAAACCAGTCCAACCCTCATCAAAACACTTAACTCAATAAAAGAAAAAGACCAGCAGTATCGACGGTCTTGGGAAAATACGCAAAAAAAATAGAATAAATAGAACGATACCATCGACAATGTAAAATCAGTAATATTATTTTGAAAAACAACGGCTTTGCGCCTAAAATAACTTGAAAACTCTTAGCCTTACAATACCCCGTACTGATACACTTTTACATATTCATGCCTTATTTTACGTAACTTCTGAAATATGAGACGCCCTGAAAATTGCTTTTCCTATCATACCCCTAACGCCATCTATCGAGGTTCTGTTTGAACTATAAAATATATATCAACGCCATCTATTGGCATTTTACTACAACTATTTAGTTGGTCGTAGCGCCATCTATTTAACTGTCAGTAATACTGAAAAAATATCAACCAGTGCCGCCATCTGTTGTTATAACTGTAGAACTTATGATTGTGAAGACTAACAGAGACATCTAGCATGTCCTGATGAAAGTAATTGTATACCACAAACAACTCAACCTTGGTTGAAGCATGTTTGCTTTGCCTAGTAAGACAGTATTAAGTAGGTGGCGCTGTTTACGTAATTTAACAACGCCACTAAATGAGTATTACACGTAGGGCGCCATTTTTTTCAATTTATATATTTATCATGTTTTAACCTCTCACGCGGCAGACAGAGTCAAATGCGATGGTTTAATAGGGATAAGGTAAAAAAAAAATGACATCCAATTAATTCTTTTGGCGCCCAACGTGTAACATTAAAAAAAAATATTGATTTACTTTCATTTTCCTTTTGCATATTTTATGGCTAGAAGTAGTCCTGGATACGCCAAACTAACTTATGACCTCTGATATATCATTCCCAGCATTGGTCTCATAGGAAAAGTTGTTCATATTGATGGGCTGAGACACCCCTTTAAGTAAATGTCGAGGGAACATTTACACGCTGTATATTCACTTTAAAAATAATATTTAATAAAAATAACGTAAATATTAAAATTAATTAATCTTAGTAGTTTAGATCACTATATTGATTTATTTATTTATACATGATATGAATTTTTGTTCCCTTGCATCATTTTTTTAAATAAGTATATAGGGATACATCACACAAATTGAGCTAGCCCAGCTTGAGTCGTAGGATATGCTAACTCAACGATACTATATTTTGTAATAGATACTTATATAGTTACACATCCAAAACCCAGGTCAATCTGAACAATATCGTTTTCCATCATGACATGGGGCATCGAAGTCGGGCACCCTCGTGTCGCAGGCTGGCGCGTTAACCACTGCGCCACGGAGCTCGACCTACTTTTCGCAAGTTATATGACAAGAATTATCCCATGATCCTAGTTCAATTTGTAGATAGATGAAGAGCGCGCTCTCTAAGATATTAGCATGAATATCTAATATCACTCTCCATTGGGTGACCGCTGCTTATTCTGTATTTGTAAAACCGATTGCAATTTGAATACAATCAAACTTTTCTCGAAACTTTTTCGCAACGAGATTGAGATTCAATGGTAACTGAATAGCAACAGCAACTTCAATGGTTTGATACTCTTTTATTTTTAAGTGTTATATTTTGCATTCACTGGCCCAGTGGTCCTAAGGTTTGAAATCACTTACGCATGATAAGCAACCCTGGGTGCAGTCCCTACTGAGATGGGTGACCGCAAGTGGCATAGAAATATCTCGAGCTCTTCCGTACTTCGAAGCGTTAAGCCATTGGTCTCGGCTGTTGTCTTTGATGGCAGTCGTTAAGCTATGTCAGATGCCGTTAGGCAACTTGAAAAATCTGACACCCGTGGCCACTTACACACACGAGAAACAAACAATAACTTCTACTTCTTCTTTCTGTCACAGTCTATGTTCAGCCATAATATTAACAATACCTTAATAGTGAGGTATTGTCAGTCAATTATTGTCAATAATTATTGGTTATTCTGGATATTAATCCATTAATGACAATACCTCAATAGCGGTATTGCCATTATTGGATTAATATCCAGAATTACCAGCTCAAACCAGGGCCGAACTAGGTCACGGCGACGGAGGGTATAATTACGCCTTTTTATGAACTCCGAGGGAGAGGGATAGTCTAAGTGGTAATTGAGGCGGTAACGATATCGGGAAACAATCGCTGAGTGTGGGATATTCAAGGAGGGTCAGTGTAAGACAGTTAGTCTGCCATTAATCCTTCTAATATATTATAATTCTGAATTTGATTGGCGAGCTCCGTGACGCAGTGGTTAACACGCCAGCCTACGACACGCGGGCCCCGGGTTCGATCCCCAGTCAGGTCAAGATGGAAACTGATCTTTTACAGATTGGCCTGGGTCTTGGTTGTTTATCTATATAATGTATTTGTTATATAATATAGTATCGTTGAGTTACTATCCCATAACACAAGTCTCGAACTTACTTTAGGGCTAGCTCAATCTGTGTGATTTGTCCGTATATATTTATTTATTTATTTGATTGCGGACAAAATAGACATATTCCAGTCTGTGTGAACTCACAAAGGTTGCGATTTACAAGTTATGGTAAATAGGTAATTGCTTTTCTATGTGATAATTCACACCTAATACTTATTTAAACTATTAAAAAGACGAAACTAAAATAATAATAAAGAAAATAACCTACCTAAAATATATATATTTACAAATCGCACAGCTCGTACCTCCAGGTGCGCATCTCTAGTCATCGTGCCTAAAAGGCTGGCAGCATTGCCTAATTGCCTTTTCTATTGTATTGGGTAATATATTTGTAAAAATAGAATAAGTTAATTGGAAATAAATAATAATCTCCGTCCAGGGCCGAACTAGGTCACGGAGTCAGGGGTGTAATTACGGCTATTTATGAACTCCGAGGGAGGGGATAGATCAAGTGATAATCGACATCGATTGTGATATCGAGAAACAATCGCTGACTTTTGCGAATCAGAGTTTATCCTTTTGGCTAATCGATTTGTGATTATCTAAAAAAAGTTTCCTCTCCAACCCGTCTGGCCAGCGTGCAGAGTGTAGGTTAAGTACTCTGGCTGCTCTGGCCAAGTATGGCTCTATTAGTACAGAGAGGGTCGTGCTCCTGTAGTGGAGACTAAAAAGGACCTGATGATGATGATGATGAAATAAAAAGTTAATGAAAATCTAATCATCATCATCATGATGATGATGATGATGAAAAATCTAGTAAAAACTAAAGAAGAAATTTTTTTTTTGGGGGGTTTAGTTATTTCGCTCTGCGAGCAGTACGAATCGCGATGCAAATCCCAAATATCTTTTTTCAATGGGTGCTTTTGTACAGCGGTGCGTATTTCCAAGTATTGTAATAGATTTTTTGTGGCTATAATGATGATGATATTTTTTGTGATGGGTCAATTCGACCGTAGTGTGGAACAAAACAGTTCTCTCTTAGAATGGGTTTTAAACGGAGAAGATACGTAGTTTTATAACACGTCTCTAGTACAGTCAGCCAAGGAGATACCTGACCCCGCCATCTACCTATATCTTGAATTTTCTCCTTAATTAAAAATAATATTAATATGAAAATATATATTCAGAAAGATTTTAATTAAGACTTCCTGAATATACATTTTCATGTTAATATTACTTTTAGTTTAAGAGAAAATTTAAGATATAGGTATATGGCGGGGTCAGGTGTCTCCTTGGCTGACTGTACAACCAAGCACAAAGTAACAGGAAAAACAAAATATTTTTTTAAGTTTCGTATGGCATTAGCCCATTAAGTATAATCCTGGAGCACGGGCATGTGCTACGTCCCCCATTGCAAAAAATTGTTTAGGCTATTCGTATCGCTCCAACTGCCTCCGTGGTCCATTTGTGGTTTAGGTTACATGTGGTTTAGGCTTGAATCACCTGATTGTCTGATAATATAGATGATTAATTTCGGGTCATTTGGCGCATCGGAAGGTACAATAAGCCGTTGGTCCCAGCTGCCATCTGTTAGTCGTGAACCACGTCAAAGGCCGAGAGGCGGTTCCGAAGAACTCGGACGCCAGGGTGTGCATGGTCGATTGACCATGACACCTACAAGAAATGATGATGATGATCGCTCCAACCAGTGTGGTGTGAACGCTCCCATTCAGAAACAGTAGGTACTTGGGCGGTTCAACTTTTTCTCATGCTGTGTAAACAGAGCCTAGGACGTTTAGCATTTTTGTGTGCATGTAGATATAAAAGGGAAACAAAATAGTCACATGTTGCTGACCGCATAGCCTTTTTTAGCAAATTCCCTTCAAAATTTCAGCTTAAATAAAATTACGTAGGGTAGGTGGGCCCGGGGTCTTAGCCTATTATTACGCTTGCTAGACATAAATACAGCGATTACTGTCACCGCCCAGATAAGCCTTATGAATGGCACGACTTAGCTCGATTTACATAAACGTTACGTTCAGGATGACTTGCACTGATTTTGGCATAACTTAAGATTGATTTCATATGTAGTCAGGATTTACTTATATAGTCAGGGGTGTCATTCTTAACTGCTTATCCGATGGTTGCAAGTATAGCATCGGATATGCGCGACCGGCCTCCCGATCTGCTACAAACTTTTCCCCATTCTCGCCAGCCTGCGACACGGAGTGCCCGGGTTCGATCCCCGGCCAGGTCAAGATGGAAAATGATCTTTTTCAGATTGGCCTGGGTCTTGGATGTTTATCTATATATGTATTTGTTATAAAATATAGTATCGTTGAGTTAGTATCCCATAACAAAAGTCTCGAACTTACCTTGGGGCTAGCTCAATCTGTGTGATTTGTCCGTATATATTTATATTTATTTTATTTATTCATTTAAGTGAAAAACATCCTAATACCTTCATTTCCTTAATTATGAATGATGGTGATGAGTCGGTGAGTGTGTAGAAGTAAATCGAAAAATAAAATATTGATATATTGCTGGCCGTATCGCCCATTGATTGCCGACATATTTTTTTAGATTTAAGCCAATTCCAATGAAAGTACAATTTAAATAAAATGACGTAGAGAAGGCGGGCTAAGGATCTTAACCTATTATTACACTTATTAACCATACATATGATTACGAGGCGTGTAGATGTAAATCGAAAAATGAAATAGTGACATGTTGTAGGCCACATCTTTCTGGCAAAAAATCATATCGGCAATCAGACCGACATATTTTTTTAGATTTTAGCTAATTCCTTTAAAGTTTCAGCTTAAATAAACTGACGAAGGGTAGGCAGGCTCGGAATCTTAGCCTATTATTACACTTGCTAGCCATAAATACATCGATTACTGTCACCGCCCAGATAAGCGTTATGAATGGCACGCCTTAGCTCGATTTACATTAACGTTACGTATTTTGAGATGATTTGCTCTGATTTTGGCATAACTTTGGATTACTTTCATATTTGAAACTATGACACTGACGCAGGCACGTTAAGCCGGCACTTGCATAAAGAAAGATAAAAGACCAAGTTTTTCAGGGGGAAATTTAAAAGCGACTGCACTGTCAAAAGTTATAGCCTGTGTCACTCTTTGTAAGGATTCTAATAATAATCCTTACGTCCAAATCCATGGAAGTATTTTAAAGGTAAGTATGTGAACATAAAAGAACTCATTATATATATTAATATTTTGCTTTTTAGGGTTCCTCATCAAAAGGAAAAAACGGAACCCTTATAGGATCACTTTGTTGTCCGTCTATCTGTCAAGATTTTCTCAGGAACGCGTGGAGGTATCAAGCTGCAATTCGTATCAAATACTTAGAGCTACGGTCCCTCAGAGCTGTGAAAAAACCAAACTTCTAAACCAACGCAATCAAAAGACACAGTCGCATGCCATGCCGCAAATTTCGACATTCGCTAGAGAATCAAAACCTACAGGATACTTCCAGTGAACTCAAAATCTTGAAATTTAGTACGAAGCAACGTCTTATGGTTCCAAATAAATTATTTTTCTTTCTTTCTTTCAAAATGACCATTTAGTTGGTGATGCAATACGTAAATGACGCTGAGGGCGAGAGAACGCAAAATGTCAAGTTTTTAATTGCAATTTGTTCGCTACGAATTATACTAAGTGCTCGCATCCGGAATTTGAATTAAAGCCATTATTACTTGTACTACTTACTTACTTTGCTGTTGAGCTTGACTTCGTGAAATGCGTTTTGCGTATTCAGTAAGGCTAAGTTTCCGATTTCAAAATAATTATTTATTTATTTAGACTTTATTAGTTCGGTATAAAGATAAATAAATAATATTGGGCACGTATCTTTTCTTTTGTGAATTAAACAATAAATGGTAAAGAAAAAGGTCACGTCTCGTGACGTCAAAGTTTGCTAAAATTGTAGCAAATCGTGACGTCACACGAAATTTATCCATTTTTTTTGTTTCCTTGACGAAAATGAAGTATGGCTCTAGTAGTACAGAGAGGGTCGTGCTCCTGTAGTGGAGACTAAAAAGGACCTGATAATGATGATGACAAAAAAGTGTCCAAACCATCGCTGGAAAACTGCTTTCAAAAAATAAACTCGTCTAAATCAGTTCGTCGTTTAAGAACTACAGTGTCACAGACAGATACACACACACACACAAAGCAGTCATTTTAGTTGTGGTAGAGCCATGCTACCGACAAAAGTAATTTTTTGCTACTAGTATCCTGGCCGGCTCGACCTAGGAAGTACCAAACTCTCACAGAAAATCGACATTTGAGTAAAAGCTTTACCGCTTCTATGCTTCGTTTGGTGAGTGAAAGAGCCGGAGGCCCATCCTTCTCCCAATTCCTTCAAAGGCCGGCAACGCTCTTGTTACACCTAGGTGTGCTGTCCATGGGCAGCACTGAACGGTTACAATCAGGCTGCTCATTTGCCGACAAAAAAAGCATCAAAAATATAACACCACTTTTTTGCGTCAAAGGTTAAAAAGTTAACAAAATCACATCTACTTTGTTATGCATGCATCTGTTGAAAATGTGTTGAAAGGTCACATCACAACCCTTTCGTGTGACACAGACATACATACATACTGAATTACATTACATTGTCCTTTACACGGGACGTTAACACAAAATAAACAATGTGTAGAAGTGTAACCGGTGAATAAACAAAAATTTTTGCTGTGTAACGCAACCAACGCAAACTGCAAAGCTGGCGTGACGTCACAGCTCGCCCCACCCTGCCCGCCATATCACCGCCTAGTAAAAGCCACACTTCTTGCCGAGCAGCGGACCGACCAACATAAGCGTAGATTCACATTGTGATGCATTGTGTTGATATTGTCCCTAGTGGATTAAAATGCGCATTGTTATGCGCCAGCTGCTTTGTTTTATTACAAAATCCTGATCGTCAGTGACCTCTCCATGTCTCACGCGTTTCAGCTGCGAAACCTTTTGTATGTCTTTTGAGTGATTAAACAGAAATAGTAAATAAAACAAGTTTTTTTTTTATTATATTTTTGTGCCAAGGTTTTATTATAATCCACGCTGTAAAGTGTATTCCAAGAAAAACAAATGAAGCACAAAGAATCCTTAATATTGTATTGTCATCCGAATAGACGTGCATGCAAAATTTCAGCCGAGCAACGCCCATACTCGTCACTTCCGATATGCAAGGCGTGTAATACTAGATTCTCCACTCCAAATCCACGCGGACGAAAACCGCAACAGGTACATGGTACCTTATGAGGTGTTTATTCTGTATTCTATTTATTTATGACAGCACTCACATACGTCAAAGAGAAGTAAGGGCACCCACGGGGATTCCACACATGGCTCCGTCTCGTTGGCATCTCGTTTTGCAAGCTATGTTTACTTATATGCAAAAGCACCTTAATGAATTAACAAACTTTTGTATTTGCTTTTGATACTTTCGCCCTTTTAAGACATAATTATGTACTTACTAATTGTTGTTGACGAGTATTGTTGCGTTCACGATGAATGTAACTCATTGAAACATCAACGGAAACAAATAATGAAAAGTAAAATCATCATCATCAACCACTCGTCCACTGCTGGACTGTCTCTCCCATGGCACGCCACTATGCTCGGTTTTGAGCTTTTCTTCTCCAACCACTGCCAGCAACCTTCCGTATATCGTCGCTCCATTTAGCCCAAGGGCGTCCTACACTACGTTTGCCAAGACGCGGTCTCCACTCAAGAACTCGTTTTCCCCAGCGGTCATCGGCATATAATGACCAGCCCATTGCCACTTCAGCTTACTAATTCTTTCGGCTATGTCGGTAACTTTAGTTCTCTGCCGGATCACTTCATTCCTGATTCGATCCGTCAGAGATACTCCGAGCATAGCCCGCTCCATAGCTCGCTGAGCGACTTTGAATTTGTGGACTAGTCGCACCGTGAGTGTCCACGTCTCGGATCCGTTCTTCATACATATAAGTAAAATATTCAAATAAAATTTAAAGCTTCTTAAGAAAACTCGTAAATTTTATCTGGGTTATTAAGGGGGTAATTATACTTGAAAAATTTAAACTCTTCGCCTGATACAGAAACAAACAAATTAAGTAGAAACTACCCTTTTGTGAGCTTCCAAAATATTCAAATAACAGCAAAAGTTTCTTAAGTAAGCTCGTACATTTTATCTGGGTTATTAAGTGGCTTATTATAGTTAAAAAAAATTTTTTTTTCTCGTTACTGAACCAAACAAATTAAACTACAAACTACCCTTTTGAGAGCTTGCATAAAATTCAAATAAAAGCAAAAGCTTCATAAGCAAGCTTGTAAATTTTATCTGGGTTATTATGTGGCTTATTATACTTAAAAAATTTAATTTTTTTTGCTCGATATAGAACCAAACAAAATAAGTAGAAACTATCATTTTGAAAGCTTGCAAAATATTCAAATAATAACAAAAGCTTCTTAAACAAGCTCGTAAATTTCATCAGGGTTATAAAGTGGCTTTATACACTTAAAATTTTTTAAATTTTATGCTCGATACAGAACCAAACAAATTAAGTATAAACTACCCTTTTAGAGCTTGGAAAATATTTAAATATAAAAAAAAGTTTCTTAAGTAAGCTCGTAAATGTTATCTGGGTTATTAAAGGGCTTATTACACTTGAAACATTGAAACTCTTCTCCAGATACAGAACCAAACAAATTAAGTAGAAACTACTCGTACCCTTTTGAGAGCTTGGAAAATATTTAAATAAAAGCAAAAACTTCTTAATCAAGCTCGTAAATTTTATCCGGGTTATTTAGGAGCTTGAAAATTAAAATTCCTCGCCCCGCACTGAGCCGAAATAATTATGTAACATTACTCCCTTTTTGGAAAGTCAGTAAAATATAAGTACATAAAACAAAGTCAGATTAGTTGCACCACTTATAACACCACGATGGCTGGACAAATTTTGATGAAATTCTGTATAGAAGTAGCTGACACCCTAGATTAAAATAAAGTCATATTTTTACCTAAAAAAGAGGCGTACGAAGTTTGCCAGTTCAGCTAGTGTTAAAATAAATTAAGAGCTTCTTTAGTAAGCTTGTAAATTTTATCTGGGTTACTTATGGGCTTATTATATTTGACAATTAAAATTCCCTGCTCCATACAGCACAGGCTATTTTCCTAAAAAAATATAATTAGTCCGTCAGTTAGATATTCAAAAAATATTGGACACGTATTTTTTCTTTTGTCGATTAAACAAAAAGTGATACAGACATAGCCCTTTAAAGTTCCGTGTGACGTCATAGTTTGCTATAATTTTTAGCAAAATTTGACGTCACGAGCCCCCTCTCCTGAACTTTGACGCGCTTTATCTTTATTATTTATTGTTTATTTGACAAAAGAAAAAATACGTGTCCAATATTTTTTTAATAATCTAACTGACGGACTAATTGTTATGTTATTATTACGACCCAGGAAACTAGCCTATTAAGTTAGTTATCTAGGTATCCCTATTTTTATATATATCGAAGTTTCATAAGCAAGCACGTGAACACGTACAATATAAGGGGCTTATCAGTATTCTTCTTCTTATCGTGTCGACTCGGGCGAATTCAATTTGTGTTGACCAGAACTCTGCCACTGAGACAGCGTTATCAGTGGCATTGTATAGGTCCTCGCGTGTGCAGCTGGTAGGACACGCAGTGCAAGACAACAGGTGTGCCATGGTCTGAGGAGTAGCACCACATTAACAGTATTACATATGAAGAAATAAAATTACTCGCTCCGCACAGAGCCAGAAATAAAGTAAGATAACCACCCTTTTTAAAATTGAGCTAAAGATTAAAATAAAAACCGGCCAAGTGCGAGTTGGACTCGCCCACGAAGGGTTCCGTACATTACATATCTATCATCAGGCAATAAGTTTGAAATTATTAAAAATATTTTTATTATACAGCGTGATTTTTAACCCTCTAGCTATATTGAAATCTGGGAATCAGAATCCCTAATGGAACACAGAACTGCAAGAAAAAAAGGTAAAAAACGAAAAGGATAATTAGGTTTCCCATACAAAGTTCGCTTGACTAGCTCCGTGGCGCAGCGGTCAACACGCCTGCCTGCGACACGAAGTGACCGGGTTCTATCCCCGGCCAGGTCAAAATTGAAAATGATCTTTTTCTGATTGGCCTGGGTCTTGGATGTTTATCTATATATGTATTTGTTATAAAATATAGTATCGTTGAGTTAGTATCCCATAACACAAGTCTCGAACTTACTTTGGGGCTAGCTCAATCTGTGTGATTTGTCTGTATATATTTATTTATTATTTATTATAAAGTCGCCGATCAGCTGAACGTATTTCTATGAAAGGTTAAATTAATTTTTTCGTTTCATACCTTTTTTTCTTACAATTTAGTATTACATTAGGGATTCTGATTCCCAGATTTCAATATAGCTAGGGGGTTCAAAATCACACTGTATGATGTAACTCAAAAGTAATGCTTTTCGCAATTTTTCCTATATCTGTCCTAAGACGTTGTTTCGTAACAAATTTCAATATTCTGAGTTCACGGGAAGTACCCTGTAGGTTTTGATTCCCTTGCGAATGTCAAAAAAACACGAAAATTTTCGGCATAACCAGCTGTATCTTTTGATTGCGTTGGCTTAGAAGTTTGATTTTTTCACACCTCCAAGGGAGAAAACCTGAGTATTTGATGTAAATTTTAGCTCTATGCGTTCCTGAGAAAAAGGGTCTTGGCAGACAGACAGACGGACAGGCAGACAGACAGACGGAAAACTGAGTGATCCTTTATGGGTTCCTTTTTTTCCTTTTGACGTACGGAACGTGGGTAAAGTATTGGGTTAAATCATTGAATAAACAGAAAAGCGATGGAAACAGCATTGCGCTCAAAAACGGACACCACGCAAAATAGCTCAAATCGGGCGGGGCTTAAAAAGTAGATTTTTTCGCGAAATAGTCTGCCGCGTGCTTCATGACGCGTTGAATATGTCGTTATATGCTTTATATGTGAACATCGGCGAAAAATTAACGAATTTAGAAAAAAAAATTACTTCTTGTGTTTACTACATGGTGCAAGAAACGCAAGGAAAGATGGAAAAGTGACACTGGAGTAACTTATCATTTGTAGCTTGCGGCGAGCTGCTAACCTACCTTCCTCGGCTATGTTGACACCATAGCGTTCATTAGATATGTTGACACCGCCCCGTGACCTTGACGCGGCCAATCGCAAATCTTCGTAAATGGCACTGATATTGAATCTTTAGTTGTTGGGTTAAAGCTAATCTACACTAATTGACCGAGCGAGCGAAGTGAGCGAAGCGTCTCAGTTTCGACTAGACTAGACGAAAATTCTTTTGTCCGTCTGTCTGTCTGTCTGTCTGTTCTCGCCTACAGGTCGCATTTCTCAACCGATTCTCATGAAATTTTGTGAGCAGGTTCGGTAATTATATAGATTTTTTTGTCGAGCTAGTTTTTTTTAAATTTTAAAATTCGGCGGAAATATGGAAGTCCGTAACTTAAAAAAACTCATAGCACAGCTATTTGAAAAAAAAACAAAAATGTCATTAGACTTTTTTGTTATTCTTATTAAGACGCAACTTTTTTGTCTGAACAACTTTTTTATACGATAAACTTGAACGTGTTTATAGTCGGCAATTTGCCCAAAAGTTGTCTGAAATCGATTTTCTGTATATTTTTTTGTATTAGTGCATTCAGTATGATGTCGTAAATACAAATCTTTGTTATGACAAGTATGAAAATAGTGCGTAGTACCTAACTGTGACGTCGGCGATACATGGTTTTTTTTTATGTAAACATACCATGTCCAGTATCAAATAAAAGGGCTTTATGAGTAGATTACACAGAAATAAACTTCACTACCACATTACTCAAACCCACAGACTATATGTAGTACAAAAGTTAAATATAAATTGAAATGATAGCAGTTGAAGTACGTGAAGCGGGAGAGAGAGTGAAATTAAACAATTTTCGAAATATGAAAAAAAATTTTTGGCTTTTTTATTAAAGCATGATTCTGCGAATTATTTTTATGATTAAATACATTGAATAAATTTGAAATAAAAATTTTTGGTTGGGAAAAAGTAACTGTAGGAAATCATCCTTTAGTCAATTAGCATAACAGTAACAGATATATTAGGGCTCGCGAGGTCTACTGTTCTCGCAGAACCACTAGTATTATAATGAAGAAAGATTCGATTGTTTGTTTGCATTGAATAGGCTCCGAAACTACTGCACCAATTTTGCAATATTCTTTCACCATTTTTTTTTTTTTTTTTTTTTTTTTTTTTTTTTATTATTAACATGGACCACAAACAAGTTCACAGTAGCAAAACAATAAAGAAACTTATAACTAGTTAAATATTACTATGGACTCAGCGGAGATGGTCACAAATTGAGTAAATAGTTAATTACAAGTTGTGGAAAGCAAGAATCTAGGCAGATAACATACAAAAAAAAAAAGTGGTTATTAATTTTGATTATAACGTATACACATTTTATATTATTCGCAATGAAACGTTTTAATTATATGAAAGTTAATAATTTCGAGCATCATATATGGGAAAGGAAAATATAAACCTGCTGTAATCCAAACCTACCTATTATCGTCAATTAAATTATGCAATGTTTCGAATACACCTTTCTTATAGGAGGCATATTTTAAATCATAGATGTCGAGGTGTTGAAACGATTTGTTGTATGACATAACCATTCGAGTCAGAGGACATCTAAGTCCGGCGTTAGTACGACATGTATTAGTCCAGAATAGATCCAGAGAACGAGACGATCGCAAATTGCTTTTAGTTGGAACTTTGAGATAAATCTCATTAATAATATCGATACAGTCATATCGGTTATGGAGAATGTCATACAACAACATCGCTTCTAGCTGTGTTCGTCTTGATTTCAAGTCTAAAAGCTTATACTCCTTGAGGAGGTCGATATAGGATAGACGTCTTTTACCACACCTAAACTGCATACAGCGCAAGAATTTTTTTTGAACCATCTCTAACTCATCCGCATACTTCTGATAAAATGGGTTCCATATAGCAGCTGCGTATTCTAACTGAGATCTAACAAGCGATTTATACAGGCTAAGAAATGTAGCTGGTTGTTTGAATACTAAAGATGACCGCATGACAAAGCCGTACATCTTGAAAGCTTTATTGATTATGGATTCAATATGCATATCTAAGTGAAGCTTTGAATCGAGAATGATTCCAAGGTCCCTGACATTGGTATCTCTTTCAATGATAGAACCACATACAGAATATGAAAAATGACTGACGTGCCTTTTTTTTGTAAATGTGATTATTTTACATTTGCTCAAGCTAAGTTCGAGTTTATTTTCAGTACAATATAATGAAAAGCGACTTAAATCCTCCTGAAACTTGACATGATCATTATTGTCTTCAATGGCGCTGTAGATTTTTAAGTCATCCGCGTAAAGAAGAAAATTACAATGTTTAAAGCAGTCTCCAACGTCGTTAATGAAAAGCACAAACAACAAAGGCCCCAAAATGGATCCTTGGGGCACCCCGGAAGTAACAAGTAAACATTCAGATTCATATGTATTAATGACTACTTTTTGAGTTCTATTTGTGATGTATGACTTGAACCAACGCCAAAGGTTACCTCTAATACCATTGTAGGCAATTTTTTCGAGAAGTATTTTATGATCCACCCTATCGAAAGCCTTACGGAAGTCTGTGTAAGCACTGTCTACCTGTATATTTGCGTCTAGAGACTTAAATAAAAATGTCGTGTATACAAGCATGTTAGTAACAGTAGAGCGATGTCTTACGAAGCCATGCTGATGTTGGGAGATGTTGCTTTGAATACAGCAGTAAACAGTATCATGGACCAAGTCTTCGAAAACCCTCGACATGATAGACAATATGGATATAGGCCTAAAATTCTCAACATCCTTTTGGACCCGCCTTTGTGAACTGGATGTATTCTCGCCATTTTCCAGATGTTAGGAAATACTCCTTCATGCAAACATTTGTTGAAGAGAATGCAAAGTGGTTTGGCGATGGCCTCAGCTGTACTTTTGAGGAAATACGAATCAATACCGTCTAGTCCTGCGCTTTTAGTAGCATCTAGTTTTTTAAGAACTTTTTGAACTTCGTGCTGATCTATAATTAAATCGGTAATGCACGCGTCAGGAGTATTATTATTGTCAAAGTGAATATCGTTAATATCAAAATTGTCCGTTAACGAAGACGGTTCAAATACCGACCGAAAATAATTTGAAAATAAATTGCATATACCAGTGGGAGTATTTGCGGATTCGTTTTTGTAGTTAATAGCATTAGGTATGTCAGTTTTATTTTTTTTATTTTTTATATATGACCAAAATAAATTTGAATTAATCTTAAGATTACGCTCAAGATTATTTAAGTATTTATTATAACACCGTTTAGCAGCTTCTTTGAATTTTTTGCGGTATATGGAGTAAATGTTATAGTTAGATTCGCTATTAAACTTTTTCATTTGAACCCACAATTTGTTTTTTTTTCTTATATAAGTGGATTAATTCAGAAGTAAACCAACGGGGATATGAGGAGGGCTTTACTATCTTGACTGGGATATATTTTTTAATAATTTTATATATTTCTTCATAGAAGCAATTAACAGCCTGTTCCGCGTCAAGAGTAGAAAACAGCTCGGTCCAATTTATTTCTATAATTTCATTGCATACTTTCTCAAAGTCAGCATTTCTGTAGCAATATTTCAAGCGAGACGTACGCGGCATGTATATAATTGTAGAACTAGTAGGGAGCAATGCGTGAAAAGGGGGATGATCGGCGTGCAAAGGAACTAAGGGAGACTGATGTAAAGCAGAAAGGCAACATTCAATGCAATTGGTTATAAATAGATCTAGAATATTGTTAGAGTTATTTAATATATAGTTTAATTGGTGGCAGTTATGCATCGCCATAAAATTTAATAAACAAGAATGCGTTGCATGTGAATCCATGATAGGCTGTAGAAGTGGACCAGTACGTTTCCATTTGAGTTTAGGAAGATTGAAGTCGCCTACCAAACCATTTTATCCTACATTATCCCTAATGAACATAGGCTATAGAATAAATACCTATATCAACCCGTGCAAAGCAGGAGCGGGCCACTAGTATTCATATAAAATGAGAGATGCAAGCAAGCACTTAAATTTTGTTAGTTAAAAGATTCAGGTGTTACTTTGCGGAAGTCAAAGCTACATTTACTTTGAGATAATTCACTTTGGGTGCTTCCGCCACTTAAATTTTATCCGGGTTATTTAGCAGCTTATTACACTTGAACATAAAAATTCTTTACTCCACACAGCGCAGTATAAATTAAGTAGGATAAGCACCCTTTATGAAAGCCCTTTTATTAGGATTCCGTACCCAAAGGGTAAAAACGGAACCCTATTAATACGGCGCCGCTGTCCGTCTGTCTGTCTGTCCGTCAGTTACCAGGTATCTCTATCACTCTGTATCTCATGAGCTAGAGAGTTGAAATTTTCACATATTATGTATTTCTGTTGCCGCTATTTTTTGTTCGCTATTGATAACGGCAATAGGTATATGCTTGAAATATTCACAGAATATTTGGTTAATATTTTCACTTTATAAAAAAAGTATTAAATTCAAATATTTAAGGGGGGCCAATACAACAGACATGATTTTTTTGCCGTTTTTATAGATAATGGTACGGAACCTTTCGTGCGCGAATCCGACTCGCAATTGGCCGGCTTTTTTATTATATTAAATACTTTATTACAACAATGTAATGGGCGAACTTCAAGCCAAAAGCTTTATCTACCAGTTAACCAACAGGTGATATCGAGTATAAAATATAGAAGAAGTGCAAAATCCATACTATCTACTATATGTGATATCACCTGTATACCTATAAATGCGAAAGTAGCTCTGTTTGTCTGTCTCCTTTTCACGCTTCAACCTTTATACCAATTGGATAAAATTTGGTATGGAGGTAGTTTCAAGCACGGAAAAGGACGTAGGGTACCTTTAATTCCGGGAAATTCTACTGTTCCCGAGGGATCGACAGTAACGCGGGCGGAGCCGCGGGCAATAGCTTGGTATATTATATTAATGAAAAAGCGATACAAAAAAAGTGTCCGTAGTAATATACAAAATAATAAATAAAATATAAACTTATGTACATACATAAATAAAAATAAAAATACAATGAAACATACTTATACATACATATTCCATACTTATTTAAAATGATAAGAGTGTTTTTAATTTTCCTATTTTATTTCTCCGTGATTGTATGAACTATCTTGTTTAAAATTATATGCCTACTATGCTAGCTAGTGGACGTAGAGCCACACTATCCTGCAAAAATTTAATTTGCTAGTAACAGAATAGGCTGGCTTGTCAAGGTAAGTACCACACTCTCACAGAAAATCGACATTTTAGTAGAGGCTTTACCGCTTCGGTGCTTCGTTCCGTGAGTGAGAGAGCCGGAGATCCTTACGCTGCTGTCACACCCTGGTGTTGCAGTTGTCCATGGGCAGTGGTGATCACTTACCATCAGGTGACTCGCATGCTCATTTGCCGCCATATATCATAAAAAAAAACAACGGGTTTCACTCCGAGAGTGAAGTGAAAACTCCGCGCAGTAGAAAGAGACCGGGATATTACTTCCTCTCCTACGCCGCGCCGGCGGTCTCAGCTCACGTGTCCGTCTTACGAATTTTCGACCAGGTCACATGTCCTGACGCGAGTTTACCATTTTTTACTCATTCCATAAAGTGCATAACGCCGCTAAAGTACTTTTCACTTAAGTTATAATAATACAAAGAACAGCCTCCGTGGTCCAGTGGTTAAGGCGTTTGCCTGTTGACCCGGGGGTCGTGGGTTCGATTCCCACCGGAAGCATACTTTGTTTAGTTGTTTCCACTTTGGTTAGAACATTGCAGGCTTGAATTACCTGATTGTCTGATAATAAAGATGATTTCGTGCTTCGGAAGGCACGTTAAGCCGGTGGTCCCGGCTGCTATCTTGGTAGTCGTTAAAGGCACCACGTCAGAGGCCGAGAGGCGGTTCCGAAGAACTCTGACACCAGGGTGTGCATGGTCGATTGACCGTGACACCTACTCGAAATGATGATGATGACAAAAAAACAGCGTTTCTTACAGCTTATTTGTATACAGTCGGTATGTCCGTATTACGGCCATATACGGTTTACGCTCCCCGTGATTTAACTGCATGGTTTATTAAATTCGGCTCAGCATTTGAGGTTATGTGGGTCGTGGCTGTCATACCATTAATATTTCATCACTTCAACCCTTATTTCTGGGGTTAAGCTACGGCTACGGGATGTAGTTATTGCTTGCGACTTCGTTCACGTAATGCAAAACATCAAAAACTACACTTGACGTAATAACGTCTTATAAATCGTTGAACGCCGGTTCCATGTGCAAGCGAGAGCGCGGAACAAACGATAGAGAGGTACAATCGGCCTAAGCGTTCGGCTTGTGATGCATCCATCTCTATTCCACCGTTATCACGTAAATTAATAAATAAATATACAAATATACAATAGCCGTGTGGTTTCCGGCAGAGTACAATAGGACCACTCCTATTCTTCCCATGGAGGTCGTAAGAGGCGACTTAGGAAATACAAGCTAAACAAAGCTCATAAACATCAATGAGACCTCTCCAACCCAGCGAGCGAGGAGAGTGTAGGCTAAATCCTATGTCTGCTCTGGCCAAGTAAGGCTCCGGTATTACAGAGAGGTCATACTCCTGCAGTAGACACAAGAAAGACCTGATGATGATGATAACATACAATATAAATATATAGGAACATTTTACACAAATTAACCTAGACCCACAGTAAGTTGTGAACTAGTGTCGTAGGATACTAACTCAACGATACCAAAGAATATATACACTACGCGAAACGATACTATATTTTATAATAGAAACTTATATAGATGAACATCCAAGACCCAGGTCAATCCGATTTTTTTTCCATCATCATCATCATTTCGAGTAGGTGTCACGGTCCATCGACTATGCACACGCTGGTGTCAGAGTTCTTCGGAACCGCCTCTCGGCCTTTGACGTGGTTCCTTTAACGACGACCAGATGGCAGCCGGGACCACCGGCTTAACGTGCCTTCCGAAGCACGGAATCATCTTTATTATCAGACAATCAGGTGATTCAAAGCCTGCAATGTCCTAACCGAACTGGAAACAACTTAACAAAATATGCTTCCGGTGGGAATCGAACCCACGACCCCCGGGTCAACAGGCAAACGCCTTAAACACTGGACCACGGAGGCTGTTGTTTTCCATCATGATCTGTCCGGGAATCGAACCAAGGAATCCTCGTGCCGCAGGCTGACGTGTTAACCACTGAGCCACGGAGCTTGCCTAATTCTAGGAAGTCTTTATTTTATTTTCATAAACTAGGTACTTTTTTACAGATGCATGTACTGATAGTACAACAACGGATTTTGATTCCGCCATTAAAATATTACCAGGTATTCATAATCAACCTGTATACATAATTTTCTTTTTACACTTTTCATTTTCCAATACAAAAACAAAAACAAATTGCCAATTTAAAATAATAACTGTCAGAGCGAGACACCTGTACACCGGTGTGGTAGGTGCGAGCGAGAGGTGTACAGGCGGTATGATCAATCGATTGAGTTGCCATGGCAACAGCCACGAATGGGAGACTGCAAGCGCTTGGGGCATTCAAAATATTTTTATGGTATTCGAACACCTCGAACACCTTTACACCGACTTTGAAAAAGGAGGTTCTGTATTCTAACCCTATGGATATGGACGAAATCAAAAGTCGGTACTAAAGTTATTAGAGTAGTTTAGGTTAGTACTAAAGTCGGTAAATTACTTGCCAACATACCTTTAAAGGGTGGATTCCGCATGTTAAAAAACATAGAAAGCTCAAAATAATTTACATATTTTTTTTTTAATGCCCTTTTATTTTACTACCATTGAAACGTCAACGGAAACAAACAATAAAGGGGGGAGGAAGGGGGAGGGAAGGGCCTCCGGCAACTCACTCACCGTACCAAGCAAAGAAATGCTAAAGCTTCTACTCAAATGTCGACTTTCTGGAGTGAGGAACTTCCCCGGACGTGCTGGCTCATTCATGCTACTACCTAAAATATGGTAGCGTGGCTGTACCACAACATCTGCTGAATGGTAAATTGACTGATAAAATTTGATTCATCTGGGGTGCATGAAAGAAACCTCCACTCGGCGCACCCTGGAAGCAGCTAGACACAGTAACGCAGTGTCTAGGTGACCAATCCTTCACCAAGATGGTCATCCCTTACCAAAATCAGCCCTTTCGGCGGCCAACACACCGGCCCTTTTCAGGGCCCAACCACCAACCTAGACAACTTTCCTATGTTGTTCTAAGCGACTGGTGACTAGCTCCGTGGCGCAGCGGTCAACACGCCAGCCTGCGACACGGAGTGACCGGGTTCGATCCCCGGCCAGGTCAAGGTCAAGGTCTTGGATTTGTATCTATATATGTATTTGTTATAAAATATAGTATCGTTAAATTAGTATCCCATAACACAAGTCTCGAACTTACTTTGGGGCTAGCTCAATCTGTGTGGTTTGTCTGTATATATTTATTTATTTTAAGCGTTGTTTCTACATCTATTGTCACGCCCAGCGTTCCCTGAGACCTGCACACTGGAGGACCTATATGGCTACAGAAAATGCAACACAAGTTGCACAAATGAAAAAGGGAATTTGACCATTGATTCGATAAGAAGAAGAAATTATCTATCTGACAAACTTATTATGTATCTTTCTGACAAACTTATTATGTATCTATCTGACAAACTTATTATGAGAATATTATTTCGTCCCAAGAAGAGAAACCAGCCAATTTACAATGTAACGTCCTAAACTTCAGAAGTTAATATTGATTTTTTTTCCAAGGTTCCGTACAAAGGATAAAAGTTCCAAGCTTTCTCATTTCAATCTAAAATGGTTTAGAGTTAAAAATACTTTTGTGAACTGCATACGAACTAGCTTTAATTTAAAAATAAAATAGATTGTGTACAATTGAAGAAAAAGAAACACAAAAGTGAGAGCTTACCTTAAGATGTACCATTTTAGCTAGAAAGTTAGAAAAATTTAAAATTTTAGAAATATGCATGAAAATACCTTGATAATAATATATTTTTTTTTTTTAATAGCCTGTTTCAGTGTCCCACTGCTGGGCAAAGGCCTCCCCTTTTTGTTTCGGCGGGACACGTCTGCCGCATGCAAGAAGAAAGGTGGGCCAAGGTGGCCACCATGTGGAAACCGGATGGCCGCCGAAAACGTGGCAGACCTAGAAGGAGATGGCGCGATGACTTAGATGCTTATATAAGTGGCTGGCAAGTTATTGCCCGCGATAGGGATGATTGGAAACAAATAATAATAATAATAATAAATGAATAAATAAATAGATAAGGAAATCACACAAAATAAGCTAGCCCCACAGTAAGTTGTGAACTTGTGTCGTAGGATACTAACTAAACGATAATATTTTTTTTTTTTGAAAGGACTATGTAGCTAGCTCCGAGTGAGCTTTCGCTACTTCACCGGGCGTTTGAGGCGAGGGCAGAGTGCCCTCGACCTTTATAGACAACATCACCAAAGGGCCCCCAGGAGGGACGGACCTCGGCTTTGGGCGTTGCCTGTGTGCGCAAGGCTTGGAGAGACAGCAAACTCTCATATTGCCTGATGGGCCGCGTATGCGTGCATGCAAGCCTGAAGGGCCAATCTGAGAATTAATGGCAAAAGCCTTTGGAGAGCAGCAACTCTCATCTTTTGTCTTATGGACCGAAACGATACTATATTTGAGAATAGATACTTATATAGATAAACATTCAAGACCCACGTCGATCTGAAAAAGATCATTTTTCACCTTGACCTGGCTACGGATCAAACCCGGGAAGCCGGGAATTTTGGTTAGGGAATATAATCCATACTTAGATTATATGTAAATGCGAAAGTAATTCTGTCTGTATGACCACTCCACGCTTCAACTATTAAACCAAGAGATTTACAGTTTTCGGATTTTCACCTTTCGTTGTCATCGTTACAGCCGTAAAAAGTCCACTACTGGACAGAGGCCTCTCCCAATGATTCTTCGTTCCATGGGAGGTTATTGCCATACTCACCACGCTTGGCAGGCGGGTTGGCGAGCGCAGTTTCTTTGGCTTCTTGTGTTACCGACGCTGCTGCCCATCGCAAGCATTTTTTGTTAAAGGACAGGAATTTGTTGGATTTGGAAAGGGATAGAAGTTATTGGGAATGTAAAAAATACGCGAATTTTGCTTTCAAATTGCTTTTGATTGCGCTGACTAAGAATGTATTTCACAGCTTCAAGGAATCGTAGACCTGTCAATTGAGTATTAATCTCAACTTGATATGTCTACGCGTTCCTGAGAAATATTTATAAATATATACGGACAAATCACACAGATTGAGCTAGCCCCAAAGTAAGTTCGAGACTTGTGTTATGGGATACTAACTCAACGATACTATATTTTATAACAAATACATATATAAATACACATCCAAGACCCAGGCTAATCTGAAAAAGATCATTTTCCATTTTGACCTGGCCGGGGATCGAACCCGGTCACTCCGTGTCGCAGGCTGGCGTGTTGACCGCTGCGCCACGGAGCTAGACAAATTTGAACACACAGATGGAGAAACGGACAACCGAGTGATTCTGTAAGGGTTCCTTTCCCTTTTTGGGGTACGGAACCCTGAAAAATTATTCGAGAAAAGTCCAATGCGTTCGGTAAGAAGTGAAGTTTAAAGAGATTACTAGACCATCTGTTCCTCATGCCGAGTGATGCACAAAGGCCTACTCACAGACCCGATACCAGTTACTGCCGGTGTGAAGCAAGGTTGTTTGTTGTCGCCTTTGCTATTTCTTATTGTCTTGGATGACGTGATGCGCAGAGTAACAAGTCAGGGAAACAGGGGCCTACCATGGGTGCAAGACAAAACCTTGGAAGATATAGACTTCGCTGACGATCTTTGCTTGTTTGCGTTATCACGGGCCCACCTACAAACCAAGGCTAACGACCTCGCCAATGCTGCTGCGAAAGAGGGACTGCGCATTAATTGTTTCAAGACGAAGGAAATGCGCCTTAATACCGAAGACGTGGCACCTATATATATAAATGGTGAGGTAGTTGAACAGGTCCAGCAGTTTGTCTACCTGGGTAGTGTTGTTGATCCGTTTGGGGGAGCAGAAGCCGATGTCGAAGCACGCATCAACAAGGCTCGCGCAGCATATGCGCAACTGAAGCCGGTGTGGACATCGACCGTAATAACACGACGCACTAAAATCAGAGTCTTCAACTCCAATGTTAAGTCAGTCCTGCTGTACGGATGCGAGACATGGCTCGTCAAGAACGACATCACCAGCCGACTACAGGTGTTCGTTAACAAATGTTTACGTCGCCTGTTAGGGATATACTGGCCACGAACCATATCCAATGCAAGACTGTGGCAGATAACTGACCAAAAGCCCATCCAGCAAGAAATCCTATTAAGGAAATGGCGATGGATAGGACATGTGCTGCGAAGGCCTGATAACCACCTGCCCAAACAAGGTCTCCTATGGAATGCCCAGGGCAAGAGAAGACCAGGTTGCCCTCGTAAAACTTGGAGGCGTTCAGTCGAGAAGGAAGTCGCTACAACTGGACTCAACTGGAGCGAGTTAAGAGTCACAGCCCAGGACCGTGAGAAGTGGAGAATTCTTCTGCGAGCCCTATGTCCCTGACAAGGGATCACAGGAACACATCATCATCACTAGACCATCTGACTGAGAGTAAGAAATGTACTTAAATCAAGAGGTTAGCACTTCGTTTTGTTTCCATGGAACGAAGAGCCCTTAGGAGAGGCCTTTGTCTAGCATTGGACTTCTCACGACTGTCATCATCATCATCATCATCGTCAGGTCTTCTTAGTCTCCACTGCAGGAACATTACCCTCTCTGTAGTATTGGAGCCATAATTGACAAGAGCAGACAAAGGATTTAGCCTACACTTTCCTCACTGGCCAGTCGGGTTGACCTCCATAGGAAGACTAGGAGTGGTCCTATTCTACTCTGCCGGAAACTAGTTAGTGATCAAAAAGCCTGGGTGGGCTACACCAGGGCAAGGTTTGTTTTATTTGAATGAAAAGTTAAGAAGAACATGCTAATACCAAAATAACATGTTTTTTTTTTTTTATATATATACGGACAAATCACACAGATTGAGCTAGCCCTAAATTAAGTTCGAGACTTGTGTTATGGGATATTAACTCTACGATACTGTATTTTATAACAAATACATATATAGATAAACATCCTAACCCAGGCCAATCTGAAAAAGATCATTTTCCATCTTGACCTGACCGGGGATCAAACCCGGGGACCTCGTATCGCAGGCTGGCGTTTTAACCACTGCGCCACGGAGCTCGCCAAATAGTAAAGGTAAGTAGTTTCCTCGTCGAAAGTAGCTTTATATCTGTTCTAGATTTTAGGTTGATTGCTCGTTAGCTAATGATGTGCCTGAGCACACGAATGTGTCGCTATTTTTAACGACTGGCTACGTTATGGCAACCAGAGGGGCAAAGGAAGAGAGGCAGACCAAGGAGAAGATGGCGAGACGATTTAGACGGTTTTTTAACTGGTTGGCAGCAAATAGCCCCGGATCGGGAAGTGTGGAAACAGAAAGGGGAGGCCTTTGCCCAGCAGTAGGCCACAACTGGCTTTTAAAAAAAAATGTGCGCTGTGAACCGAAACAACCCCCGCAGAGTGCGATAGAGACACCTGCAGCTCGAACCGAAAATTACACAAAATTAACGCTTCGTAGTCCCCTGATTTTTTTCTCCAAAGCTTAAACGATTTAATTTATTTTTTCATTAAGAAAATAAAATAAGCTATGGCTGTGTTTCTATGTTTTCTTTATCTAATATAATCGCGTAGAATTTGGTTTCTTGGTGTTTGAACACGACTGAAAATCTTACCAATTTTTCAGGTTTTTGAAGGTTGAATTATATTCATAATTATTTTAAGAGATATGAATCTCTTAAAATAATTCAATTATGAATATAATTAGAACATAGGGACATGCTACTACATTCATAGATATTTTTGGTAAACAATTATTGCTTTACTGGTACTATACCGACAGCTCCGTGGCGCAGTGGTTAACACGCCAGCCTGTGACATGAGGGTGCCCGGGTTCGATCTCCGGTCAGGTCAAGATGGAAAATGATCTTTTTCAGATTGACCTGGGTCTTGGGTGTGTATATATGTATTTGTTAGAATAAAATAAAAATATAAATAAACAGAATAAAAATGTAACAAAATAGTCCACATTATATGGCTATAAAACTATATAATAAACTACCTAAAGACAATATTAGTGAGGTAAAAAATTCTATATTTAGTAAAAAGTTAAAAGACTTTCTTACAAACATGTGCTTTTACTCAATAGATGAATACATGGAAAATAATACAAAAATACATAAAACATAAGTACATATACTTGCATTAAACAAATAAATATATATTCATATGACGATTAAATAATTACATTTATATATTATATGAGGCGCCGCCTATTTGCAATACCTGTCGAAGGTAACTAAGTTGTAAAGTGCATTACTAGTTATAAGACCATTTCTGTATACACTTAGTTGGCAAATAAATGATTATGATTATGATTATGATTATGTTATAAAATAGTATCGTTGAGTTAGTGTTCCATAACACAAGTCTCGAACTTACTTTGGGGCTAGCTCAATCTGTGTGATTTGTCCGTATATATTTATTTACTATCCGGCAAGGAGTCAGAGAAATATGCTTATTTTCTTTTAAAATCGCAATTTCTTGTCCTATTTTCGGGTTAATTGGTCGTTCGCTAATGATGTTCCGGAGCTCATAAATATGCAGCTTTTTTTTAATGATACCTACTACTGTCGGAGAAGCCTTCAGCTGTGTGGCCCACAGAATAACAAAGACATTAAAAATCTCAAGATGGCATGGCCGCCGCAGCCGCCACACAGGTGGAATTGATGCAATAAAAAATATTTTTGAGTTTCAGTTCTTAGTATGGGGAACCCACAAAATTTATTGTTATATTTTTTTGTCTGTTAAAATCTTTATGCGAACTGCATTAAGATTTAACAGAATACATCTACTTACCAAGTTTCAACAGTATAGTTCTTATACTTTCGGAAAAAGTGGCTGTACATACGGACGGACAGAAAGACATGACGAATCTATAGGGGTTCTGTCTTTTTCCATTTGGCTACGGGACTCTAAAAACATCCATCACCCATTTAAAACAAGTCACTTTGTGTAAACTAGTTTTACGAGTATGTGTTTTAATTATGTATAATTCCATACAATGCTCTTCCATGCTGATCTGGGAGAAAAGAAAAAACGTAGAATGCACCACCTACTTTTCTTCCCACGCAGATCGTAAAAGCCGATCGAGGGAATGGGTAAAATCCGAGGAATCATGTTAATAGGCGATGCGGCTAGCAACCCATCACTATTTTGATTCCGTTTCCCACCTAATGCCCAGCAACATGGCTTGGCCGTCAGGTCTTATAGACCTAGGCTCTGTCTACCCCGCAAAAGAAAATGACGTGATACTATGTACGTATGTATAATTCCATACTAGAATTTAGTTTTACTGCTCAATGAAATGCCTGAAGTGGTATTCCATTGAGTAGAACATAATAGTTTATGGCCAATATTGCGGAACCACTTAGCACTAATAAGGCTATTAATAGTTGATTACGACATAAATTTCACCTTCTTATACCTACCTCGGATACACCTACCGAGTAGAGTGGCGAGACAGTAAAATTCCACTCGGCCGAGTGAGGTATACACGTTATTTTTGAAGTTGCGGCGAGACGGTCAGTTCAGTTTATATGGTGTGTGAGTGGTGTGCTAGTGACGCTTACATTTTTTTTATGTATATTTGACGGCAATCGAGCAGGCGAGCCACCTAATGGGAAGTGGTCAACGTCGCCCATGGACATCTGCAACACCAGAGGAGGTGCTGATGCGTTGCCGACTCTTAAGATACCTGTAAATACGCCTTTTGAAGGAGGAAGGATATGGATCGGAAAATTAATTGTTGTATCTATATCCCATTTCCCAGCCATTATTTACGTTTTTGACACGTGAACGCAAAATTCGCAGAATAAAGTGGCGTCCGCACCGAGTGGCGAGTGGTCGCTGAATGCGCGCCGAGTGCCTGTTTAGATCGAGTGAGCGAGCGAGACAGTACGGGGAAGCGGGGGGTGGGTACTCGGCCTAGTAAGTAGAACAGGATCCTAGTGAGTGTGTCGCCTCTTGCACGATACGACCTTACGTCGTAGACGTCCTAGGCACGTACTTAACGATCCCGATGATCCTATTGACTTCACACAAGCCCGCCCCGACGCCTCTTCGGCTCCGAATAGCCAGAAGAATCCCACTATCCGAAACCCTCGCACTCGCCACCGGAACAGAGTGCGTAGAATAGGATTAGCTCCGATTACTGGTGACCGCCCGGCGGTCCTGGGTGACTTGCACCCAGGATGGGCCCTTCTGGCAACGTAGCTTTCGGCCCATAAGGCAAAAGATGAGAGATGCTGCTTTCCAAAGGCTTTTGCCATTGATTCTCAGATTGGCCCTTCAGGCTTGCATGCACGTATACGCGGCCCATCAGGCAATATGATAGTTTGCTGTCTCTCCAAGCCTTGCCTGTGTGCACAGGCAACGCCCAAAGCCGAGGTCCATCCCTCCTGGGGGCCCTTTGGTGATGTTGTCTATAAAGATTGAGGGCACTCTGCCCTCAACAAAGAAATACAAGCTAAACAAAGCTTATAAACATCTAAGAGACCTCTCCAACCGGTCTGGCCAGCGAGTAGAATGGAGGCCAAGTCCTCTGTCTGCTCTGGCCAAGTATGGCCCTAGTAGTACAGAGAGGGTCGTGCTCCTGTAGTGGAGCCTAAAAAGGATCTGATGATGATGATGACTCTGCCCTCGCCTCAAACGCGCGGTGAAGTAGCGAAAGCTCACTTAGAGCTAGCTACATAGTCATTACAAAAAAAAAATCGCCTCTTGCTAGGTCGTCCGCTCGGCCGAGCACTCAGCTTAGGTGTTTATACACACCGAGTGCTAGGCCGAGGCCACTGTCTCGCCGCTCTACTCGGTGCAATCGGGCGATCTTACTCACTACCATGTAAGACTTGCACATATATCATATTATTGTTCATGATTTTGTCTAATAATAACATATGATAATTTCTCAATAGTAATCTAAAAATAATATAAAGTGCATGGCACCATTTTTGAAATGCAATACGTCAATGTCAATAGAATATCTGTGCTGTTGACATTTGACGTTTCTTAGGCAGATCTCTCTGACATCCCGTCAGAGAGACCTGGCAATACGTTTGTGTTATTTTTCTGCGCGAGAATGTGAGTTGAAAATCTTATTTTAATAAACTGAAAAGTGAACGTTACGAATTTTAATTGTTTTATTAAGTATAGTAATAGTGATCCCTGCACCCAGGAGAAACACATCACGCGCTATAATATACTTTTTGAAGTCTTTAGCGGCGTTGTGCACTTTTTGGAATGGGTAAAAAATGATAAACTCGCATAGGGACACGTGAATTGATCGAAAATGCAACAACGTTAATGTTGGAGCGTTCTAGACTCCTTTCAGACACAAAGACGGACCTATTTTGCTCTATGACTCGACGAGCAAAATAGACTGACAAAATGACATAGAACACGACAAAAGACGACTTTTTTACTAAGACTTGAGACATCGAGACAGTCCACTAGCTATGACCAGACTAGACGGTCACATCCTCTGTTGTAAATAATTCTTGTTGTTTTCTTTCCTCGCCGAGCCCATTTAGTTAATGTTAACCTCTGTTGGCACTCCCGAAATGCAACAGCTGACTCTTAACATTTTCGCTGACACTGCCCGCCTGTAGACGTAATTATATTGTTATTTCGACAGCTCCGTGGCGCAGTGGTTAACACGCCAGCCTGCGACACGGAGTGCCCGGGTTCGATCCCCGGCCAGGTCAAGATGGAAAATGATCTTTTTCAGATTGGCCTGGGTCTTGGATGTTTATCTATATATGTATTTGTAATAAAATATAGTATCGTTGAGTTAGTATCCCATAACACAAGTCTCGAACTTACCTTGGGGCTAATTAAATCTGTGTGATTTGTCCGTATATATTTATGTATTTATTTTGTGTCTGGTTCAGTATCAGCAAGTTTTAAGATACCTGTAAACACGCCTTCTGAAGGACCCCAAGTCATAGCACACAGGGAAAACCTCGGAAGGGAGTCCGTTCTACAATCCTGCTGGACAAGGGAAAAAACCACGTGACGGACACTTTCGGAGACACAATAAACTTATTTTATCTTGGAAAAATAATACCTACTCTATAGAATAGGTCATGGATGCCATCATCAACTGCATCGCCGGTTGTCGCACGTATGGCATCAGATACGCTCCCAGCTTCCCGAGCTGCTCACTTTTCCCTATTCATCAGAGCGAGTATTATCCCAATATCTTCATTACCGTCCTTAATCAAAGAAAGTCCTATCTTTCCCCAGCTTAAAAATGCTTCTATTGGGCAGCAGCGTCGGATGCATAAGAAGCCAAAGAAACTGCTGAGATGGGTAAAACACTAAACTTGCGTCAGGACACGTGAACTGATCGAAAATTCGTAAGACGGACACGTTAACTAAGATATCTAGCTCCGTGGCGCAGCGGTCAACACGCCAGCCAGCAACACGGAGTGACTGAGTTCGATCCCCGGCATTTTTCAGATTGGTCTGGGTCTTGGATGTGTATTTATATATGTATTTGTTATAAAATATAGTATCGTTGAGTTAGTATCCCATAACACAAGTCTCGAACTTACTTTGGGGTTAGCTCAATCTGTGTGATTTGTCCGTATATATTTATTTATTTATTATATTAAAAAAAAAAGTTTACCGGCGCGGCGTAAGAGAGGAAGTAATATCCTACCGTACTCTTTCTACCACGCTTTCTCACTTCTGCCAGCATTTCCGGACTGCAACCCGTTGTTTATAAAGTGAAAATTTCTTAAGCGGCGTTGTGTACTTTTTGGGATGGGTAAAAAATGATTAACTCGCGTCAGGACACGTGACCTGAGACAGGCGGCGCGGCGTAGGAGAGGAAGTAATATCCCCTCTCTTTCTACCGCGTATACGCGGCCCATCAGGCAATATGAGAGTTTGCTGCCTCTCCAAGCGTTGCGCACACAGGCAACGCCTCTATTTCTTCCCTCTCTTTCTACCGCGCGGAGTTTTCACTTCTACCGGCACTCTCGGAGTGCAACCCGTTGTTGTTTTTATCTTGAAAAGATAGCCCAGGTACCTGTGCCCTAATATGACATAGTAAAAGATATAAAAACCGGTAATGACGGTCAGGATGGACATAACCGTGTAATCAGGACCCGGCACAAATAATGTAACTACAGATACGACTCTGTTAAAAGCTCTCATAACTACTAAGTTACTCTGTTAAAACCACAGTTACACAGTTACATCAACTGTGTAAGAGTGCTTTTAACAGAGACTGAAAATAAATGCTTTTCGCAATTTTCCTTTATCTGTCTATAAGACGTTGCTTCGTACCAAATTTCAAGATTCTGAGTTCACGGGAAGTACCCTGTAGGTTTTGATTCCCTTGCGAGTGTCGAAAAATTATTAAAAATATATTTTCAACATGCTATAAATATCATCTATTCTGACCTAGCTTCCATAGCGAAATGGTCTCACAGTTTCGGGCTTAAAGTAAATGCAGACAAGTCCTAAGCTACCACTATCGGCAGCCCCCATTTCATCGCTAAAGCACGCAGTTCCTCTTTCTCCAGGGTAATTTTTGACGGCACAGTTATCCCATATTCCTCTACGGTCAAAAATCTGGGTATAATTTTCGATGAAACTTTGTCTTGGGCTCCTCAGATAAGTAATGTTAGTCGTCGAATATTAATAGCACTACACTCCCTAAGCCGTGTGGTTTCCGGCAGAGTAGAATAGGACCACTCCTAGTGCTCCTACTCACCTTCCCCACTAACTGACTCGACGCAAATTGACATAATGCAAACAGACACTCACTCACTCTCTACACACTCATGAGTAACGTGTCACACACGTTACTCATTGATACACTCACACATATAGGCATACATACATCAAAACTGTTCAACACTTACCCTTCCCACCACTCGTAGATATAAGCAGTTATGTAATTTTATTTTATAAACTATGTAAAAACGTCATTCCTAGTATATTTAATAAGTCTTTACCTACTCCCTGTATCCAATCTCTTCTATGTCAAGACAAGTACCCGAGGGAAGGGCCTAGTCACTTGTGGCACAGGATCCCACAGGAACCAATTTAAAGTACTGGTCTCCAAACAAAGGTTAACAAGTCTTAACACCACACTCTAAGAACCCATATACATAAGACTCACCTTTGTTAATTGGAGAAAAATAAACATTTATTATTATTATTATATTATCTTCCCATGGATGTCGTAAGAGGCGACTTAGGAAATATAAGCTAAACAAAGCTCATAAACATGAATAAGACCTCTCCAACCCGTCTGGCCAGCGAGGAGAGTGTAGGACAAATCCTCTGTCTGCTCTGGCCAAGTATGTCTCCGGTAGTACAGAGAGGGTCATGCTCCTGCAGTGCAGACTAAAAAGACCTGATGATGATGATGACTACCTAAGGAAATTGTAAAATTTTTTACCCATTGCTACCAAAACAATGCTGGTGCGTTCTCTTTTAATCCCACTTTTGGATTATGCCTATATTGCGTACCTATCCTACAGAGAAACTTTTGGATAAGTTGAAATGGCTGCAAAATACCTGTATCAGATATATCTTTGGTCTCCGCAAATTTTATCATGTATCTGAATTTTCCCTCACCATTCCAAAATATTCAAAAATGCTCAATATTAATATTTGACTAGCTTCGTGGCGCAGCGGTCAACACGCCTGCCTGCGACACGGAGTGACCGGGTTCGATCCCCGGCCAGGTCAAAATGGAAAATGATCTTTTTCAGACTGGCCTGGGTCTTGGATGTGTATCTATATATGTATTTGTTATAAAATATAGTATCGTTGAGTTAGTATCCCATAACACAAGTCTCGAACTTACTTTGGGGCTAGCTCAATCTGTGTGATTTGTCCGTATATATTTATATTTATTTAAGTTTTCATTCTGCCGGCACTCCCGGAAAGTAATCTGTTGTTTTTATCTCGCAGCGCAGCATGGAAGCAGAGCGACATATCTGTAGATATTTTATTTCTAACCCGACCTATTGTGTGAAGATTGTATAACAAGTAATACAATCACCTTTGTGGCAAATAAAGTGTGTGTTAAATAAATAATTGCCAATTATTAGTTCTGAATAGACAATTTTTTATTAGGGATATGTGTTGATTTGCAAGTCTTTTGTTCAATTGACAGCTCCGTGACGCAGTGGTTAACATGTCAGCCTGCGACACTGTCTGATGGAAGAATGGTTCTACTAGGTCAAAGAGCGCTTTCGCACACTTTCAAAATTCAAAATTCAAAACGTTTATTTAGAAAATAGGCCTTTGCAGGCACTTTTTCACGTCAAATCACATTTCAAAGGATCTAATTTAGTCATATTTATATTATTACTTAATGTGCAAAAGCTACAGACTACTAGCGTTTCGGAACCGACCACTGCAGAGAAGAAACGCCAAAAGAACCTCTTTTCAACAGTATTAAATATAAATAAATAAACCGACCACTGCAGAGAAGAAACGCCAAAAGAAACTCTTTTCAACAATATAAAATATAAATAAATAAATTTTCAACCTGGCAGTGTTGCCAGGTTGAAAAGACCTGGCAACACTGCCTTCGTTGTGAACATTGGCTCTCAGAACTAAAATTTAATTCATCTTAATAATTGATTATCTCACAGTGAAAGTGTCATCAAAAGACTCTTTAGTACTTCAGAAAGTTGTGACACTGTATACAAGGACAAGCTTCACCAAACAGCGACGAAATCCACGAAGCTAAGTTGTAATTTTGTACCCTCAATTTTTTCGGACCAAGATACCTACCCTCAAATGTCAATAATGGTACTGTCAAACTCAATTGACAGCGTCAAATATGAATCTGACAAGTAAGTGGTGTTGCCAGCAATTCGAAAAATTGCTACATTTGGGGAATTCTGAAAATTGTGGAGAAGTAGTACATCAAGGAGGAAGACAAAAAAAAAAAGAAAGGAAATCGAAAATTGAAGGGATTTTAGAAAATTTATCAAGTGATGAGGATTATAAATGCATGCTGAATCCGATATTTATGGAATATTATATTCTTGCCTTTGCCTACTGGATAATTTCGCACTACTTGCAGTAATTACGTCGACATAGAAGACAACAACGTGGTGATATCACGTATCCATTATACAAGGAAGAGCGTAGGAGATGATATAAATTCGATTCCTTAACCATATGGCGTTTTAATTGAAAAATAATATTTGAAATTGTTTTTTTTTTATTATTTACTCTTGTTTTATGGTAATATTTTATTTTATTAATAATTATTGAACTTTATTATTTAAATTTTATCTTTTGACATATTATCATCATTTTATATTAACGATTCATATACCTAGAAATTATAGTAATTTTCTTATTATAGACCGTGACTCTTGGTAATTTTTCCAGTTTTATGACGTTTTAATAATTTATTTTACATGTAACGTACTTTTTCTTGTTTTCTTGAAATTTATGGTGAGAACATGTCGCAAAAAATAGGTACAGATACACTGATTTTAAGCCAAATAGACGGTCGTGGTTCGTCCCAGGATGAATATTTTAAGTGCGATTTTTGTTTAGAGGTGCCACGTTTTTTTCGAACAAAGCGCGGCCTTAAAACCCATGTGACTAAGATACACAATACTAATAGGGCTCCACTCATAACCTCCTCTCCTTCGAGTAGCGCGCATATTTCACACACGAATTTTCCTGTTGATCAGCCTCCTCCGCCGCGAGTCGAGCTCTGTTGGCAGAATTTGCGCGGCTTAAAAAATAGCATTCCTATTATCAAACGCATTCCGCGCGGGGCACGAGTTAGTGTAGCTGCAGCTCTCAAGTCCAGGATTGACAAAGTCATTTCTTTGAATAGCGTAGACAGTTGGGAAAGTTTACTTACATTTGCTTTTCAAATTTTGCATGTCCACAAAGACGAGAGTACGAAGCTCAGTTTAACACAAAAAATTAAAAATAACTGCAAACAGCCACAAAATATAAATCCCAAAACTTCCGATCCCCGCAAATTTAAATCACGGACTGTGTTCAAAAAGGTTGAGGAGAAGGTCTCTGAGGGTGATCTCAAGGGAGCCAGTCAATTGCTTTTCTCTAATGACACTATCGCCCCCAAAAGTGACTATACCCTACAATCCCTTCGAGAAAAGCATCCTTGTCCATCCTATGCCAGTCGTTTCCCTGACGCACCTCAGCCAGATTGTGGACCTCAACCAGTGTCACCTGACGATGTCGTTGCAGCAATCATGTCATTCAAAAATGGTTCCAGTGCTGGAGCAGATGGGCTATCTCCGCAACATCTAAAAGATTTGGTGGCTGTAACGGCAGGTGACGCTGGCAAAGGACTAGCCACAAGCTTGGCGTTACTGGTTAATTTAATGCTGTCGGGCGGGGTGCATGAGGGAGTGACTGAAATATTATATGGCGCAAATCTTTTGGCTTTAAAAAAGAAGGACGGGGGGATAAGGCCTATTGCGGTTGGCACTACGCTAAGGCGCTTGGCGTCAAAAATCTTGTGTAAGAATATAGTGCCATTATTGAAACATAAATTCCGGCCTATCCAAGTAGGTTTCGGCTCTAAGGGCGGTTGTGAGGCGGCAGTGCACGCAACGCGTACATTTTTAAAATCTGATGCGGTTGAGGTCCTTCTAAAGGTTGATGTTAAAAACGCGTTTAACACCATAGATCGTGGCACTCTCCTCACGCAAGTTAGGCAGCACATCCCTATGGCTTACCCTTTTCTTTGGCAATGTTACCATAAACCCTCAAAACTCTTTTATGATAATGAGGTTTTGATGTCTTCTGTTGGATGCCAGCAGGGGGACCCACTAGGCCCAGCAATTTTTAGTTTGGGTATCCATCCGATAGTATCATCACTGAGCTCGAAATTCAATATATGGTACCTCGACGACGGCACAGTGGGAGGCCAAGCAGACACAGTCCTTCAGGACTTGGAATTCTTGAAGGGTAAATTCAAAGAAATTGGTCTCGAGCTGAATTTCTCGAAGTGTGAATTGTATGTTCATCCGTCTGTTTCTCCAGGGACAAGAGACGTCATTCTAAAAAGATTCAGTGAGGCCGCACCCAATATACAGACTGCCTCTGGCGCAACTCTACGCCTTTTGGGAGCGCCCGTGTTGGATGAATCTGTCTCTTGTTTTGTGGAGGAGCAGTTGGGGGCATTTCAGGACACTTCGGATCGTCTCCTCAAAATTAATGCACACATGGCCTTGACCATAATTAAGTTCTGTTTGTTTGTACCCAAGTTTACCTATATACTACGCTGTTGTCATCTATGGAAGTTTAGGCCATTGCTTGAGAAAGTGGATACGTGTATTTCAGAAATGCTGACAAAGGTTTTGAACTGCCAGCTCACCACAAAGGCTTGGACACAGGCTTCTCTCCCGGTGCGCTTTGGAGGTATTGGAATACGCAGTGTGGTGGCCGTTTCTCTTCCGGCTTTCTTAGCTTCAGCACATGGGTGTAGTCAACTTTTTGATGACATAATTAGTCCCTCGATCCCTGGTGCTGAGATCGTTTACAAGGCTGAAGCCATGAATGAATGGTTGTCTTTATGTGCACGCGAGGTGCCAGCTAGGGTTCACTCCCAGAAAGAGTGGGATGAGCCTTTGTGTAAGAATACACAAGTGGCTCTTTTAAGCTCAAGTGCAAGTCCATCGGAACGCGCTCGCCTACTTGAACGAGAGTCGGGATTGTGGTTAAATGCTCTCCCATCTCCCAATATCGGCACTTGCTTGGACAACTGCAGTCTTTCCCTAGTAGTTAGTCTAAGATTGGGCCTCCGAACTATTCAGAGTCATCAATGCAGGTGCGGTGCACTGGTGGACAACTTGGGTCATCACGGGCTTGCGTGTGCTAGGAGCGCCGGTCGCATCTCACGCCACGCGGCTCTGAATGACGTCATCTGTCGCGCTCTTGTGTCAGCGAACTTTCCGGCAAGGTTGGAGCCACACGGCATCGTTCGATCTGATGGCAGGAGACCCGACGGGTTGACGCTCATCCCCTGGCAACAGGGAAAATGTCTGGTGTGGGATGCGACCTGCGTGGATACGTTGGCACCGTCTCATATCAGTGCCACTTCGGAAAGGGCTGGTGCGGCGGCAGCGAGTGCCGAGTCTTCGAAACGTCGCAAATACAATGATTTTTCCGAAAGCTACATGTTCTCGCCATTGGGCTTCGAGACTTTAGGTCCTTGGGGTCCCGAAGCCAAAACTTTTATAGGCGACTTATCGGCGCGTCTCATCCAGACAACTGGTGACCGCAGAGCTGGCAGCTTCCTGGCTCAAAGAATTAGCCTTATAATCTAGAGAGGAAACGCTGCTAGCCTGCTGGGCACTATGTCTGGAGAGGACACGCTAGACGAAATTTTTAGTTTGTAAGCTCAATGTATTTATTTTTAATGATATTGTAAATGTATTTTATTGTGATCGAATAGCAAGAAATATTTCAATGGAATGAAACTATAAATAAATAAAGCGTGAATAAATTGTAATCTAGAAAAAAAAAAAAAAAAAAACTATACGGACAAATCACACAGATTGAGCTAGCCCCAATAAAGTATTGGTCGCCTACTCGCCTGAAGGGCTTTTTTATTTAATCATCTAGATAGATGATTAAATAAAAAAGCCCTTCAGGCTATAGAGGATCCATTTTGGAAATGATTTAGATGTTAGATGATAAATGATAAAGATTTATCATTTATCATCTAACATCTAAATCATTTCCAAAATGGATCCTCTATAAAACCGATAGGCAAGCGACTTTACGGCGATGCTCCAGGGATTGCAATTTCCACGCTTGTTCCACGCTCCCGCTCGCATACGGAACGTGACACGTTTTCGTACGTGCAGCCGGCGTTCATCGATTTATAAGACGTTATCAAGGAAAAATACAAATAAACACAGATTTGTCAAGTCAAGCCATCAGTTTGTGTATAATAAGCCCATTATATTGTACGTGTTCACAGGCTTGCTTATGGAACTTCCTTATTTATAAAAATCATCATCATCATCAGGTCTTCTTAGTCTCCACTGCAGGAGCATGACCCTCTCTGTCCTACTGGAGCCATACTTGGCCAGAGTAGACAGAGGATTTGGCCTACACTCTCCTCGCTGGACGAAGGGTTGGAGGTCTCATTGATGTTTTTGAGCTTTGTTTAGCTTGTATTTCCTAAGTCGCCTCTTACGACCCCCATGAGTAGACTTGAAGTGGTCCTATTCTACTCTGACGGAAACCAACACGACCTACAAAATTTAATGTATTATGTATTTATGTATCTATTGAAAAGTAATTTGAATATCAATTGTAATCAATACTTTTTCTTTGTTTCCAGGTAAGTGAGCGACGGAAAATCTGAAAACAGTAAGCGTAACTAGAACGGCCATAAAATTTCAGGACTTACTGAAATTACTTCGCATCTACTTAGCAAAATGAGAAAAATCTTCATAAAACTCGGAAATAGGGATTTTGACGACTGTTTTAGTATACTTTTACTTAATATCTCTTACACCTCGATTTTTCTGGATAGAAAGTTTGAATTTAAGGTATACTCTAGAATCCAATACCTTGTGTAAAGGTAACTTGGTCATTCCGTTCGAGGGGTGGATTAGCCTGTGGAGTTGATCAAGACCAATGCTAAGAAATTAAAAAAAAAACCGGCCAAGTGCGAGTCGGACTCGCGCACATAGGGTTCCGTACCGTTAGCTATAAAAACGGCAAAAAAACAATTTTTGATGTATGAGAGCCCTCCTTCGATATTAATTTTATTTTTATTTTATTATTTATTTTTAAAGCGAATATATAACTTAATATTATGTGAATATTTCAAGTGCCGTTATCAATATCGAGCAAAAATAAGCAAAAAAATCACGTGTGTTGTATGGGAGCCCCCTAAATGTTTATTTTTTTCTATATTTTTTTGTACTTGTTGTTATAGCGGCAACAAAAATACATCATTTGTGAAAATTTCAACTGTCTAACTATCACGGTTCATGAGATACAGCCTGGTGACAGACGGACAGACAGACAAACAGACAGCAGAGCGATATGAAAAGGTTCCCGTTTTTACACCCATAGGGTAAAAACGGGAACCTTTTCATATCGCACGGAACCCTAAAAAACGATATTATGATAAATTAAAAAATATATAGGGACAATCACACAAATTGAGCTAGCCCCACAGCAAGTTGCGAACTTGTGTCGTAGGATACTAAACTCAACGATACTATATTTTATGATAGATACTTATATAGATAGACATCCAAGACCCAGGTCAATCTGGAAATGATCATTTTCCAACTTGACCTGGCCAGGTATCGAACTCGGGTACCCTCGTGTCGCAGGCTGGCGTGTTACCTACTGCGCCACGGAGTATTCTGCCGTATATCTTACGACAGTATTCTGCATTATTAATGGGGTAGGTTTAATAATTTCTATACATTTCCATCCAGCTGATAAATTCTTCATTGGGTAGCAGCATTGGAAACACAAGAAGCCATAAAAATTGCGCTTGCTAACCCGCCAGCCAAGCGTGGTAATTATGGCAATATCCAACAGCCTCCGTGGTCCAGTGGTTAAGGCGTTTGCCTGTTGACCCGGAGGTCGTGGGTTCGATTCCCACCGGAAGCATACTTTGTTTAGTTGTTTCCTGTTTGGTTAGGACATTGCAGGATTGAATCACCTGATTGCTTGATAATAAAGATGATTCCGTGCTTCGGAAGGCACGTTAAGCCGGTGGTCCCGGCTGCCATCTGGTAGTCGTAAAAGGAACCACGTCAGAGGCTGAGAGGCGGTTCCGAAGAACTCTGACACCAGGATGTGCATGGTCGATTGACCGTGACACCTACTCGAAAATGATATGAATGATGGCAATATCCACCCAAGAAACGAAGAATCCTTGGAAGAAGCCTACGTCCAGCAGTTGAGTTATGATGATGATGAAGGAGAGAAGGCGCCAGGCAGGGAGGTAGTAAAAAACTTTCCCTAATTCCCGTACCCTAGCTCCTGATCTTCACTGCTTAGGATGCAGCTGGGAAATCGCTCCAATAAGGAATTGAACAAAACTTCCTTAGAAACAACTTTTTTAATATCATCATCATCATCATCAGGTCTTTTTTAGTCTCCACTACAGGAGCACGACCCTCTCTGTACTACTAGAGCCATACTTGGCCAGAGCAGTCAGAGGGCTTGGCCTACACTCACTCACTTAAAACACGCCTTCTTTTAAATTGGCTAAGCAGTCTTCCGATACTCTTTGACAAGCGTCGCTCATGTACAGAAACTCGATAAAGTAGATTGGAAACGACTTCTTGTAATGAAACTTCCGGATCAATTGCATTCTTCGCCTTTAGGGTTCCTCAAATTCAAAAATATTATTTTTTAGTTATCATTTCGAGTAGGTGACAGGGTCAATCGACCATGCACACCCTGGTGTCAGAGTTCTTCGCCTCTCGGCCTCTGATGTGCTTCCTTTAACGACTACTAGATGTTAGCCGGGACCAACGGAGCACGGAGTCATCTTCTATCTATCATCATAATCTAATCTTTATTATCAGACAATCAGGTGATTCAAGCCTGCAATGTCTTAACCAAACTGGAAACAACTAAACAAAGTATGCTTCCCATGGGAATCGAACCCACGACCCCCGGGTCAACAGGCAAACGCCTTAACCACTGGACCACGGGGCAGTATTTTTTTAGTGTCAAAGAGTAAAGGCTGGGTAGATGCATCGCCGATTTATACCACCGGCAGAAAAGGAAATGCCTGGCCACGTATGGGCGTCCATTAAATACGTGAGGTAATTTCGGCAATTTTTTGAGTCATGCAGATATGACTGTGACACATTTCCTCTCGTAGCCCAACATACTTGGCTGGTTTTTAGGGTTCCGTCCCTCAAAAGAAAAAACCCTTATAGGATCACTTTATTGTACGTCTGTCTGTCTGTTGGTCAAGATCCTTTTTCTCAAGAATAAGTAAAGGTATCAAGCTGATATTCAAATATTTCAGGTCTACTGTTTCTTGTTGCTGTGAAAAAATCTAAGTTCTAAGCCAACGCAATCACCAAATTTTCGATATTCGCAAGGTTATTATAACCTACAGAGTACTTCCCGTGAACTCAGTATCTTGAAATTGGGTACAAAGCAACGTCTTATAACAAAGGTAAAGGAATTGCGAAAAGCACAAATTTTTTGTTACATCATATAATAAAAATATTTTTTAAAATTTTACACTTATTATTTAAAGATAATGGTACGGAAACATTCATGCGCGAGTTCGACTCGCATTTAACCGCTTTTTTTTTAAATGCTCAGTAAAAAGAATTTACTGATTTATTTTAGGATTTGAAACAGGAAATAATGTTCCCTAAAAATGTTATATTAGATTTATTTTTGGATTCGAAACAGGAAAGTAAAACTTTCGGTATGTAACAAAATAATACCCCTGTCTTTGATATAAGTAGAAAGACGAAATTAACTCAAAACTTTGGGGGCTCTTTAAGGGCCCGAGATGAGGGCCTATTTGAACGAAAAACTAAAAATGAGTTTGTTTTGAATGATTTATGAAGAGCTTTATGTAGATATTCATAAATAGATACATAGTGCTTTATACGTAGATACATAGGGCTTTATATTCTTACATGCTGATCTGGGAGCAAAGAAAACACATAGAATGTACCAGCTATTTCTCTTCCCGCTCAGATCTTAAAAGATAATCGAGGCAATGGGTGCAAATCTGACAAATCATATTAGTAGGCGATGCAGCTAGCAACCCATCACTATTTTGATTCCATTTTTCAACATGCTAAACGTAGCTTTTAGGTCTTAAATACCTAGGCTCTGTCTATCCCGCAAGGGAAAAAAACGTGGTACTATGTATGTATGATACTTTTTATGTAAGACTAGCTTTTGCCCGCGGCTCCGCCCGCGTTAGTGTCGATCCCTCAGAAACAGTAGAGTTTACCGGAATAAAACGTACCCTATGTCCTTCCCCGGGCCTCAAAATACTTCCATACCAAATTTCAACCAAATTGGTTCAGTGGTTGAAGCGTAAAAAGAAGACAGACAGACAGATATGATATTTGGAAGTATGAATGTTGTTTCCTTTACTATGGAGAAGAAATTAGTTAAGTATTTTTGGAATGTACAAAGTCATCCACAACATATTTTCCATTTTTTATATCAACTTCAATTATACTGCCTCCGGGGTCCAGTGGTTAAGGCGTTTGCCTGTAAACCCGGGCCGGGGGTCGTGGGTTCGATTCCCACGGGAAGCATACTTTATTTAGTTGTTTCCAGTTTAGTTAGGTTAGGTTAGGTTTAAAAAGAGATACATGTATCCAATTTTGAATAAAAATCTTTTCCTTTTGACTTTCTGATATAAAATAGATTAAGGACAGCAAATACCTAAATCCGCCTCTGTTCCTAGCAGAACAAATGAAAAAAAAAAACACATGTAAAAAAAGAACAAACGGAACAATCCCACACAGACTGAACTCCAAGCTTCCTTTTTCAATCTAGCCTCGCAGTTAGCTCTGTTGTTAGTTAACAATTGAAAACTTGTTTGTTAATAAAAAAGCCTTTAACTTTTGTAGAACATTGCAGCAAACAAACTGGGATTTACTGTAGTCTAGTCTTTGTTTAATAAACCATTCGTTGTGTTTTTGCAATTCATTGGTTTTCATTATTCTATATAATATACTAGCTGTGCCCGTGACTTCGTCTGCGGCAATTTCTGTTATTATGATTAATTAGTATAGATGAATAATTTTTCCCCGTTTTCAAGAAATTTTTTATTGATGCTTCGCTCCTATTGGTGGCGGCGTGATGTTTTATAGCCTAAAGCCTTCCTCAATAAATGGACTATCCAACACAAATAGAATTTTCCAATTTGAACCAGTAGTTCCTGAGATTAGCGCGTTCAAATAAACAAACAAACAAACAAACTCTTCAGCTTTATAATAATAGATATAATATATAAAATCCAAATCTGACTCACTGACTTATACACGGTGGAATTTTGATTGTTTTGGACCCTTAACAGGATGATTCAGTCCGTTGATACATACAACTTCTCCTGTGGGACCAATAATGGGAACTCAAAATTTTTTTTGACGTTCCCATACAAATTGACCGGGCGGCCGAAATTTTTTGTATAGAACTGCCCATTTTTTTTTTTGAGTTCCCAGCATTGGTCCCATAGGAAAAGTTGTTTATATCGATGGGCTGAATCACCCCTTTAAGGGTCCAGAACGATCAAAATTTCATTGTGTATATCAACGCACAGCCGAAACTATTGTAGGTACATAAAAACTTGAAATTTGGACAGGGGTTGGATGCTTCCTTGCTGGTCTGAGAGTGCTCCTGTAGTGGAGACTAAAAAATATACCTGATGATGATGATGATGGTCTGGGAGAAAAAAAAAGTAGAATGTGCCAGCTACTTCTCTTCCCGCGCAGACCGTAGAAGCCGGTCAAGGAAATGGGTGGAAATCTAAAGAATCATGACAATAGGCGATGCGGCTAGCAACCCATCATTATTTTGATTCCGTTTTCCACCTTTACGCCCATCAACACGCTAAACGTGGCCTTTCGGTCTTATGACATTAGGCTCTGTCTACCCCGCAAGAGATAAAGACGTGATGATATGTATGTATGTATGTTCTTTTTATGATTTAAGTGTGCACTAGAAAGGATTTTCAGAAATTCAACACCTAAGGGGATGAAATAGGGGGGTGAAGTTTATATGGATATTTTCACATTTCTTGACTGACAAGTGTATGAAAATTATAATTTCTCCATTACAATTGAAATAGGCTAGTTCCTGGGTCGTAATAATAACATAACAATTAGTCCGTCAGTTAGATAATCAAAAAATATTGGACACGTATTTTTTCTTTTGTCAAATAAACAATAAATAATAAAGATAAAGCGTGTCAAAGTTCAGGAGTGGGGGCTCGTGACGTCAAAGTTTGCTAAAAATTGTAGCAAACTATGACGTCACACGGAACTTCAAAGGGCTATATCTTTACCATTTTTTGTTTAATCGACAAAAGAAAAAATACGTGTCCAATACTTTTTAAATATCTAACTGACGGACTAATTATATTTTTTTAGGAAACTAGCCTATTATCTATGTTACTGAAATGTACAAAATTTCCTCCTGAAGGGGTAAAATGGGGGGATAAAGTTTGTATGGAAAATTCTCATTTCTGGACTTAATAAAGTTTAATTATTATAAATTTATCTCAATTGATTGCCTGCTGTTAACTATCAACGTTTTTCTAATAAGAAACTGTTTTCTAGAACATTGCGACGACATTAATAGATTCAGATCACGTCTAGCTCAATGGTTTAAAAGACAATTTCACATTGCATTAGTTTTCAATAAAGCAAAGCACGAACATCATAAACTGTGAGACATCGACAACCAAGCGAAAGAGCAATCTCCTAAACTTCGTGACACCTTCATTCTTATTTTCAAGACATGTCAAAATATTCCAAAACATATCAAAATGTCCCCATAACTTCTAGGTATATCACATACTTAAATTGTGTATAAATAGCATAACAATATAATTATGTATATAAACGGGACTTAGCACAAACATTTTATAATAAAAAAAAACAATATAGCATAACAATGCTCGGTATATTATTAAAATAGAAAATATGTGATGAAAAAGAAGTCGGCTACAGGTAGGATTCAAACCACGTCCCTTAGGTGTACGCCCTAACGAAACGGTGGTGTAATGGTATCACACTTAGAGCGTAAACCTAAGGGACGTGGGTTCGAATCCTACCTGTAGCCGACTTCTTTTTTATCACATATTTTCAAATTTAATTCTATATCACATCCAAAATACTGCTTAAATAACAAAATATACTAATATTATAAAGCTGAAGAGTTTGTTTGTGTGTTTGAACGCGCTAATCACACAGACGGCAACGCATCAGCACATCCTCTGGTGTTGCAGATGTCCATTAGACAACGGTGACAAAAAAAACAAACCCATCAAAGTTAATACAACTTGACGTCAATGCTCAGACCTAGTTAATCTAGACTGGGCTAGATCTGGATTATCAGATCTACTCGTAACTCGATCACACAGACATCTCCCCTTTTTCTTTTCTCTATCTAGGTCTTGTGACATAACACCACAAGACCTAGATAGAGAAAAGAAAAAGGGGATACCTACTTAAATGCGAAAGCCTCAAGTTATCTTACTTTGAAAACATTTTATTGACACCTCTCTACTGCAACGTCTTGTTAAATCGACGGCTTCTTATTGCGATGGTTCGTTACATCGAAAAAGTGTAGTACGAATAATTTTACTGTAAACACATCATACTGTTAAGGCTCGGCTTCTTATTGCGATGGTTCGTTACATCGAAAAACTGTAGTACGAACGATTTTACTGTAAACACATCATACTGTTAAGGCTCGGCTTCTTATTGCGATGGTTCGTTACATCGAAAAACTGTAGTACGAACGATTTTACTGTAAACACATCATACTGTTAAGGCTCGGCTTCTTATTGCGATGGTTCGTTACATCGAAAAACTGTAGTGCGAACGATTTTACTGTAAACACATCATACTATTAAGGCTCGGCTTCTTATTGCGATGGTTCGTTACATCGAAAAACTGTAGTACGAACGATTTTACTGTAAACACATCATACTGTTAAGGCTCGGCTTCTTATTGCGATGGTTCGTTACATCGAATAACTGTAGTGCGAACGATTTTACTGTAAACACATCATACTGTTAAGGTTTGTACTGTCGTTTTGGTACTGCGATGTTATGTTACTTAGAAAAACTTACTTTGAGCAATGTTGCGGCGATAACAAGTAAATTATCTTTTTCAAAACAAAACTACAATTTCGTGCCCAAAGCCTAAGCCGGTCATCGTATTAGAGACCTGTTACTTGGAGGTCTCTAATACGAAGCTTTTTTGGTCGAATATAAGAAAATCAAAACGTCATCAAGCAAATTTCAAAAGAACAACAAATTAAATTACAAAAATTTTAGAGGCCAAATGTTTTATTTAGTAAAATTTAATAATCCTAATGTATTAATTATATTAATAGCATTAAAATGCTCGGTTTAATATTAAAATCGAAAATATGTGATGACAATTTTTTCATCTCATATTTACGATTTTAATAATCCTAATGTAAATAAATAAATAAAAAATAAAAAAGCCTATATTTCTTGCAGAATTACATGTTACAAAAGTCTATGTTACTATTTAAAATTAGGTCTAGAGTGGTTAGTAACTTTTATATATTATACAACTAGCATAAATGGATAAATATCTATACAGTATAAAATATATATATTATTCTCATGAAAGTTTTTAATCTTTAGTAATTCTAACTTATGACCATTATAATGGTAATTATTCTGCAAGAACCCCTCTGCAGGTAAAGGCCTCCTCCAAAGTGAACCAGTCTTATCTGGACCTCTATTATCTTCTATTATAATCCTAATGTATGTGTCATCAAATGGATGACTGACCAAAAATTGCTAAGATGTTATTTAAAGTGCTAAATCAAATATCAAAATCGCAAATTATCTTTTCTTCAGTGTTTGTTTACGTTCCTACTTTTCTGGTAACAACTCGTTTCTGATGGACTTACGTGTTCTGTTGGGATCGCAATTCCAACCCAACCTAACCTAATTTTCTGGCAGTAACTCGTTTCTGATGGCGTTTGTGTTTGTTAGTATATAATTTATCTTACACCGTGAATTTATCCAAGAATCCCTTTGACCTTTGAACGATTTGGCCAATAGTGTAAAAGATAATTTAAACATTGATATTCCAGACTGTGGTCAGTTAAATTTTTGATCAAATAACAATTTGGTTACAGTAGTTATCTGATCAAAAATTTAACTGACCACATTGATTTGTTCGTTGTTCTTTTGAAATTTGCTCGATGAAATTTCGATTTTCAAATAGTCTAATAGAGAAGCAGCTGGTACATTCTACGTTTTTTCTTTCTTCCTAGACCAGCATGGAATATTTTAATTAAATAAATATATGTGGACATATCAAACAAATTGAGCTAGCCCCACAGTAAGTTCGAGACTTGTGTTATGGGATCACAGTAAGTTCGAGACTTGTGTTATGGAATACTAACTCAACGATACTATATTTTATAAAAGATACTCATGTCGATAAACATCCAAGATCCAGGTCAATCTGAAAAAGATCATCATGACCTGAATGACCAAGAATCGAAACCGGACACCCTCGTGTCACAGGTTGGTGGCTGGCGTGTTGACCACTGCGCCATGGACCTCTCCAGTTAAGTATCATTGTATATTATGTAGTAGTATTAAGTTATGTACTTATAACAAAACTAATAACATACTAATGTGCTTGTACTATATATTCTTTATCACATGTTTTGACGTAACAATGACATATAAATAGATAAACGTCGGCTGCATGCAGGGAAAAGTGTCACGTTTCCTGTGCAAACGAGAACGCATAACAAGCAAGCGGCATGATCGGCTTGTGACACATCTATCTCTCTTCCATCGTTATCATGTAAAATTATTGTACCTAAACTGATTTTACAGACCAAATTTTGGCAGTTAAATTATTTCTGACTAGCTTTCGGCTGCGGCTCCGCCCGCGTCTATGTCGATCCCTCGGGAACAGTACTTTTTCTCGGGATAAAATGTACCTTATGTCCTTCTCCGTATCCCAGATAACGTGTATGCAAAATTTCATGATGATCGGTTCAGTAGTTACAACGTGAAAGCGTAACAAACAAACTCACTTTCGCATTTATAATATTAGTAAGGATTCTTTTCTGATTATGATTATATAAACGTATAACTATGTCCGATACTTCTTCATTCTTGAATCACTAAACCGATTAAGGTTAAATTCGGTTTTGCGATTAAAGACCTTGGGAGTTTGGGAGGGATGTAAGGAACATTTAATTTTAATTCCGGAAAAGTTACTGTTCTCGGGAAATCTACATTCAAACGGGCGAAATTTAGTAATATACGATTTTTGTGACGTAGCTGCTCACCATGTGTTTCATACACCGTATAAATCGATGAACGTCGGCTGCATACACAAAAAAGTGTCACGTTTATTGTGCAAACGAGAGCGCGGAACAAACGGTAGAGATGGACGATCGGCCTAAGCTTTCGGCTTGTGCATCTTATAATAAATAATAATAAATATATACGGACAAATCACACAGATTGAGCTAGCCCCGAAGTAAGTTCGAGACTTGTGTTATGGGATACTAACTCAACGATACTATATTTTATAACAAATACATATATAGATCCAAGACCCAGGCCAATCTGAAAAAGATCATTTTCTATCTTGACCTGGCCGGGGATCGAACCAGGTCACTCCGTGTCGCAGGCTGGCGTGTTGACCGCTGCGCCACGGAGCTAGTCTTTTTGCATGCATCTTTTTTTTAAATTATCGTCCGTAAACCGACTTCTCAGACAACAATTTTTGAAGTGAAAACTTCTTTAGCGGCATTGTGCACTTCTTGGGATGGGAAAATAATTTTAAACTCGCGTCAGGACAAAACCTGATCGAAAATTCGCAAGGCGGACACGTGGTCTGAACCCGCCGCAAAGGCGAGTTTTCACTTCTGCCGGCACTCCCGGAGTGCAACCCGTTGTTATTTTAGGGTTCCGTACCTCAAAAGGTAAAAGGAACCCTTATAGGATCACTCGGTTGTCTGTCTGTCTGTCTGTCGGTCTGTCAAGACCCATTTCCTCAGGAACGCGTTGAGGTATCAAGTTGAAATTCATATCGAATACTTAAGTCTGCTGTCCCTTAGAGCTGTGAAAAAATCAAACTTTTAAGCCAACGCAATCAAAAGATACAACCGTTTATGACGCAAATTTTTGTGTTTTTTCGACATTCGCAAGGGAATCAAAACCTGCAGGGTACTTCCTGTAAACTCAGAATCTTGAAATTTGGTATCAAGCAACGTCTTATAGCACAGATAAAGGAAATATTGCGAAAATCATACATTTTTTTTACATCATGTAAATAAAATATTTTTAATTTTTATGCCCCAATTTTTCGACATACGCAGGGTATCAAAACCTACAGGGTACTTCCCGTGAACTCAGATATATTAGATACATATTTTGAAATTTCATGTGAAGCCACTTTGTATAGCACAGATAAAGGAAAAATTGCGAAAAGTATAAATTTTTGATACATCATGTATTAATAAAAATATTTTTAATAATTTTTAACTTATTATAGATAACGGTACGGAACCCTACGTGCGCGAGTCCGACTCGCACTTGACCGGTTTTTCTGTTACTCACAGACTTGGCAGAGCTTTAAGATAAAAGTGTCTAAAAATTCTCACCGTAGCTACGTTTCATTTTAGATATAAAGAAAGATAAACATTTTCAATTTATAGAAGTAGCTGCTACATTCTAAATTTACTAATTTAGTCAAAATCTAAACAAATGATTTTCCTTTCATGTTTAAGAACTGATATAATTCTGTATTTATACAAAGTAACAATAATTAATAACGTATTCTTTAATTAAGTATACTTTAACCTACCACAATAGCACCTCAGCTTTCAGTAATCCAGCCTTTGTTATTTATTCCCCGACACCCTTCGATCAAATATAATGATAGATACATGATTCGCGCTCGAAAAGTGGCACCAGCAAAACAGCGCTCTAATCGATTTCGGAGCTTTTTTTTTTACTAAATATTGGATTAGGCATTTGTCTCCCATCTCACCTGATGGTAAGTGACGATGAAGACGAGGATGTTACATGCCTATCCAAGAGATACCCATTTATTCTATTTTTGAATATCCCGGGACTGTTTTGTCCACAGTTTCAATAAACCGCGCTAGCACTCACACGTCTCGCGATGACATAGGTACAGTGAAAAGATGCAAAATCTACGCATCAAAGGTGAAAAAAAAGGGTTTATACTTTTCAGTATGTACCGTTTTTGTCGTTGTTTGTAAGTATGCATGATGTTTTGACTCGGGGACATTATAAAGGCTTCATTTTGTATGAGACTGTGCATCTACCATTATATTTGTTCGAAGCCGAAACCCCACAAATATAATACGGCAAAATGAAGAATACCCATAGAAAATAACGAATTGAGGAGATTTATTCTTCTGTTTACCTGGATAATATTTGCTGAGAAACTTGATGACTCAGCGAATGTATTATTGCTTTCGCAAGTTAAGTAACTTCGAGTGGTTTATGATTGGATTGGCGACAGTAGCATAAAAATAAAGTGCTTTAGTTTTTAGATATCAGTTCTTAAATTAGGTACTTAAGACGCCTTCGGGCAGCTTATGAAATAATACACGAGTATTTAAATAAATAAATATGTATGGTCAAATCACACAGATTGAGCTGGCCCCAAAGTAAGTTCAAGACTTGTGTTATGGGATACTAACTCAACGATACTATATCTTATAACAAATACATATATAGATAAACATCCAAGACCCAAGCCAATCTGAAAAGGATCATTTTCAATAGTGACCTGACTGGGTATCGAACTCGGGCACTCTCATGTCGCAGGCTGGCGTGGCCACGGAGCATGTAATAAGGCATTTGTTTCCCATCTCACCTGATGGTTAGTGACCATGAAGACAAGGACGTTACATGCCTATCCAAGAGATACCCATGTATTCCTTTAAATGTCCTGGGACTGTACTTGTCTAGGAATATAGACGCAAGCAGTTCATTCCACACCTTAGCTACTCGAACCAAAAAGGAACTGTTTAATATTAAGCCCCTTTGTGTCCTCGAAGAGACAGGGAGAGATACATTATAACTCGAAATTCCTACAGTTTTTTATACTTATGGTGACTGACAATGTGACTTTAGTTGTGGTAGAGCCACGCTACCGGCAAAATTAATTTTTGCTAGTAGCATGAATGGGCCTGCTCGTCCGGGGAAGTACCACACTCTCACAGAAAATCGACGTTTGAGTATAAGCTTTACCGCTTCTATGCTTCGTTCGGTGAGTGAGAGAGTCGGAGGCCCATCCTTCCCCCATTTCATCCCCCAATATCCTTTCCCCAACTCCTTGAAAGGCCGGCAACGCTCCTGTTACACCCTGGTGTTGCAGTTGTCCTTGGGCAGCGCTGATCGCTTACCATCAGGTGACTCGCTTGCTCGTTTGCCGTCCTATATAGAAAAAAAAAATCATTAGCTTTCTGTAATTCCTTTTTAGGGCTCCGTACGTCATAAGGAAAAACCGGAACCCATATAGGATCACTTTGTTGTCCGTCTGTCTGTCAAGACTCTTTTTTAGCGTGCTAAAATTCATATTAAATACTTAGGTATATTGTCCCTTAGAGATGTTAAAAAATCAAACTTCTAAGCCAACGCAATCAAAACCTACAGGGTACTTTCCGTGAGCTTAGAATCTTGAAATTTGGTACAAAGCAACGTTTTATAGCACAGATATAAGAAAAATTGCGAAAAGCATACATTTTTAGTTAACTACATGTAATAAAAATATTTTTAATAATTTTTAATTTATTATATACTAGCTTTCGCCCACGGCTCCGCCCGCGTCATTGTCGATCCTTCGGGAATAGTACTTTTTCCTGGGATAAAAGGTAACATATGTCCTTCTCCGTACTCCAGAGAACTTGAATACAAAATTTCATGATGATGGGTGGGTTCAGTAGTTACGGCATGAACGTGTAAAAAACAAACAAACTCACTTACGCATTTATAATATTAGTAAGGATAAGGATAGTAAGGATTTGTAAGGATAATGGTACGAAACCATTCGTGCGCGACTCCGACCCACACTTGGTTGCTTTTTCATTATTATGTAACACCGTGAATTTCTTGCCATTTTCTTTGGAATAAATTATTATAAATCTGGAATAAACCAATTAGAATAAAAGCTTACATTTCACGTCAAATATTAAAAGCCGTATTCGATACAATTATCAAGCCAATCTTCAGAGCCGACCAACTGTGGATTCACCTTTTACTTACGTGCTGTTTTATGTTTCTTTTGTCGTTTATAAAACGACCATTATTACGTGACCTCCCATTGTCTATGTGAAAACCTGTAATGGACCTGTAAGTGGTAGGATTGAGAGGGGCAAGGAGGTTAGGATATACTGGTCGCTCCTGTACAATTTTCCTAGTGGGCATGCGCTATCTAGCTTACGGACCAGTCTGAAAATGCCGGTCGGATGTACATAACGCATCCCTACGCTTATCGTGAAAAAGAAAAAATAAAAATTTTTAAATTTAAAAAGAACTTTAATAAATACTCTGTTTATAAAAATAATTCGTTCGAAATTTGAAATTTTGTGAATATCTTTAGAGACGTGGAGTAACTCAACAAGTGTCAATTTAACAGTATGTTTATTATTTTATTTGTAGCGTAAAAACGAAACGGTTTTTTTAATATGTTATCCGTTTACTGACAGTTATTTACGTAGGTCAATAAACCTGTTGCAATAGTATTGCGTAGGTGTGCGAGTAGCGTACTAGCGGATCAATTTTCAAGGACCTACCCCTGTCAAAGGTAAAAGGTGTTTTGTCCACTTTTAATGCCCTTCGACCTCGTTTATCGATGATCGGGAAGGCTCGATATTTCTTTTGTGATAAAAATTTCGGGCGCAAAATATCTTTTTAAAGATAATTTTGTCGAAAATGTCGTGTAATTTTGTTAATTTTCAGTTTCATTTATTTATCGGATTATAAGATCTATTGTTGTTGATAATGTTGCTTATTTCTATATTCGTAATTTTTTTAGTTAGGTATATTTATAAAATAATTTAGACTTTTTTGTATTTTTGTGGCGCTAACATGAATAAGGAATTGACAACATGTCTCATCGCGGTAATAAGTAATCCAAAAGCTGGCAGTTTGCGCAGAGTATCAATCTCGCTGTGCAACAGGGAAATGCTGCTAGTAATTTGGGCACTATGCCTCAATATGGCGCGTTTGAAATTTCTTTTGTATGTAATTTTAAACCGCATGTATTGCTTATATCAATAAAAACTAGCACAACTTACAAATTAACTAACATGAAATAAGTAACTATAATAATATATTTTGAAACTAACGTGAGATATAGACCGGCAAACTCAAACGTTAAGCACCTTTAAAAATTCTGTGAAAATCCATTTTCTTGATTGTATCCACTAATAATATTCTCTCTTTTTAAATTATATCTTCTCCCTTAAATCAGGGATATATGTTCTCTTCAAACATTGTGTTTAGTGTTTATATATGTATATATTAATTGTTTTATTTATATATTGTATTAAATATTTGAGTACCTACTAACTGCGCCACCTGTTACTGTTATTTGTTTATTTTTTAAATTATCTTTAGGGTTGCCTGGAAGAGATCGCTTGAGCGATAAGGCCGCCTATTGTACCCAAATATCATTAAAAGATAAGTTATGTATGTCTGGTGCAAAAAAGATTTTTGTATTGTATTGCATTGTATAGAAATTATTGAAATTTGTAATATGTCGGCCAGAAGCTGACTTTGTACGTGAGTTACCCGTGGTTATCATTTTATTATAATAATATCAGTTTATTTCAACGACACAAGAATCCAGTATTTAACAATAGGACTCAGGCTTCTAAAACAAAATAAAAAACTTACCAAGTACGAGTTCGGCTCGCGCACGAAAGGTTCCGTACCGAATTCTATTAAAATCGGCAAAAAAATATTTTCACTCATCGTCTGTATCCCTGTAAGGAGTAAGTGTGAAATGATGCTTATCGAATTTTGTGAATTTTTTGAACAAATTTTGCTGTTGGTGTAAAATCAAAACTTAAACAAGTAACTGTTACATACAATATATGAATTAAACCCTGTCCGATCCTTAAAGGGATGATTCAACCCGTCGATATGAACAAATTTTTCTATGAGATCAAAGCTGGGACCTCAAAAAAATGGACATTTAGAAAATAGTTTTTTAATAAAATTTAAATAATAAGTAATGTTCGGTCGCCCGGTCAATTGGTATGAGAACGTCGAAAAAATTGAGTTTATTAGTTAGTGCCATAGGAAAAGTTGTTCATATTCAGGGTTTTCTTTACATAATGTAGATATGCAAAAAATATCATAAAAATTTCTACCGATTAGTAACAAAAGGATAGTTAACGATAGAACAATGTATAATTTTATTTCTCTTTGCTTCTATCTTTCTATTATATCTCATATATATATCTAAAAATCTTTAGTTTAGCACACACTGAAAATACAGAGTATTAAATAATTACAACTAGAGTAGTAGTTTCAACTTTCACGTTATTATCAAATTCCCCGTTTCGGCTTCCCTCTGAAATGAAAAACCACCTGTTAAAATGAAATAATTAAATCTTACAAGCATAGCATTCCAACAAAATGACACAACATTTTCTAAACTACGCCGCTCTACTCACATATTAAATAACTGAATTGAAATACTTTACACTAACGGACATATAGATTATAAAAACAATGCTCAAAATATTTAAAAACTGTTGTGGTATTAGTCAAAAGCAGTTATTGAAACTTTAACGTTATTTAGAAAAGCAGTTATGCAGACAAAATAAAAAGCATTGTAGTAATAAAAAGCATTATAATATATAGAATATAGCATAGGTTTCTGTTTACAATTAATGCGTCCCTAAGAATTCCAAGCAAAAACTGCCATAAATCCTTATAAATGCGAAAGTGAGTTTGTTTGTTTGTTTATTTGTTTGTTTGTTTGTTACGCTTTTACGCCGTAACTACTGAACCGATCATCATGAATTTTGCATACAAGTTCTCTGTAGTACGGAGAAGGACATAGGCTACCTTTTATCCCGGGAAAAAGTACTATTCCCGAGGGATCGACATTAACGCGGGCGGAGCCGCGGGCGAAAGCTAGTATTATATATTTTTGGCCAAATTAACTTAAAATGAGTTTATTTATGTAGCTGATCAACCACATTTTTATTTCTTTTACTGATAATAGTTTATGCGTATCAACTAATCCAACATTTAGACAAAATTACACAACATGCTCCAAACTGCGCCATTCGCTCGACGCAAATACTGAATAATTAAATGGCTAATCCGTTTCATTGCGTAACACATCCAGTGGTATCTGCTACCAAATTTTGTTCAAGCATTATTCATTTTAATAGTTTTAAGGAAAAGGATAATAAATCATCAATACTAATAATAAATCTGTAAGGGTTGGTCATGGATTAAGTTACTTTGTTTTCAGAGATATCGTGTATATAAGCTCTATACATGATACTGAAACTAAATTGAGGATTTTTTCCAAACAGGCGCAGAATAATACACGTAAACTTAATTATATATAAGATAGAACATAGCCCAATAGTTTTTACTACTAAGTAACACATAAATACGTTGTAGGACAAGTGAAGTTATTTCAAATATGTATCCTAACTAATATTAGTGAAATGAGTTTGTTTGTTTGTTTGTTTATTTGTTTGTTTGTTTGTTACGCTTTCACGCCGTAACTACTGAACCGATCATCATGAAATTTTGCATACGAGTTCTATGGAGTGCGGAGAAGGACATAGGCTACCTTTTATCCCGGGAAAAACTACTGTTCCTGAGGGATCGACATTGACGCGGGCGGAGCCGCGGGCGAAAGCTAGTTATATATAAGATAGAACATAGCCCAATAGTTTTTACTACTAAGTAACACATAAATACGTTGTAGGACAAGTGAAGTTATTTCAAATATGTATCCTAACTAATATTAGTGAAATGAGTTTATTTGTTTATTTGTTTGTTTGTTTGTTACGCTTTCACGCCGTAACTATTAAACCGATCATCATGAAATTTTGCATACAAGTTCTCTAGAGTGTGGAGAAGGACATAGGCTACCTTTTATCCCGGGAAAAAGTACTTATCCCTAGGGATCGACACAGACGCGGGCGGAGCCGCGGGCGAAAGCTTGTATTATATATTTTTGGCCAAATTAACTTAAAATATTAAAACGAGTTTATTTATGTAGCTGATCAACCACTTTTTTATTTCTTTTACTGATAATAGTTTATGCGTATCAACTAATCCAACATTTAGACAAAATTACACAACATGCTCCAAACTGCGCCATTCGCTCGACGCAAATACTGAATAATTAAATGGCTAATCCGTTTCATTGCGTAACACATCCAGTGGTATCTGCTACCAAATTTTGTTTAAGCATTATTCATTTTAATAGTTTTAAGGAAAAGGATAATAAATCATCAATACTAATAATAAATCTGTAAGGGTTGGTCATGGAAGTTACTTTGTTTTCAGAGATATCGTGTATATAAGCTCTATACATGATACTGAAACTAAATTGAGGATTTTTTCCAAACAGGCGCAGAATAATACACGTAAACTTAATTATATATAAGATAGAACATAGCCCAATAGTTTTTACTACTAAGTAACACATAAATACGTTGTAGGACAAGTGAAGTTATTTCAAATATGTATCCTAACTAATATTAGTGAAATGAGTTTGTTTGTTTGTTTGTTTATTTGTTTGTTTGTTTGTTACGCTTTCACGCCGTAACTACTGAACCGATCATCATGAAATTTTGCATACAAGTTCTATGGAGTGCGGAGAAGGACATAGGCTACCTTTTATCCCGGGAAAAACTACTGTTCCTGAGGGATCGACATTGACGCGGGCGGAGCCGCGGGCGAAAGCTAGTTATATATAAGATAGAACATAGCCCAATAGTTTTTACTACTAAGTAACACATAAATACGTTGTAGGACAAGTGAAGTTATTTCAAATATGTATCCTAACTAATATTAGTGAAATGAGTTTATTTGTTTATTTGTTTGTTTGTTTGTTACGCTTTCACGCCGTAACTATTAAACCGATCATCATGAAATTTTGCATACAAGTTTTCTAGAGTGTGGAGAAGGACATAGGCTACCTTTTATCCCGGGAAAAAGTACTTATCCCTAGGGATCGACATAGACGCGGGCGGAGCCGCGGGCGAAAGCTTGTAGGTAATAATTTTTGTATTTATACTCCAAACTCTAAACGAATTAACTGAATTTTATGAAACTTAGTAGATATACATTTAGGCGTACAGGATGTGTCCTGTACGCCAAAGGATAGGCTACTTATTTTCCTCCTGGCATGGTAAGACGTGGTCCCCATACAAACATAATATAAAATTATTGCCAGCGAAGTCACAGGTACTGCTAGTAAATAAATAAAAAGCCATTTATTGCCTGGGTACATATCATTCTCAATTTACAAACTAAAGAAAGATGTAACAGTGTATGTGCCTAATTTTATGTAGGCTTTTTCACAAAATCCTTTCTTTTTCCTTCTTTTTCTAGTCTCTTCTTCATGGCTACTTTTACTATTGCTATTACGAATATTATTTAATAACATCAAGTCATCGACAAAAAATAATTGTTTTAAACATTGATGAGTAAACATATTATTAGCAGATTTACAGCCATATGAACTACTAGCTTTCACCAGCGGCTTCGCCTACGTTGGTTTCGATCCCTTGGGAACAGATTCTCGGGATAAAATGTACCATATGTCCTTCTCCGTACCCTAGACATCGGGTGTGCAAAATTTTATGACGATCGATTCAGTAGATAGGACGTAAAGGTGTCACAAACAAACTCACTTTCGCATTTATAATATTAGTTTGGAAGTTAGGATTAGGATAAAAAGTTTGGGAATCTATAAGTCCTAGATAACCAAACTTTCTGTGTTATGGAGCAGTTTAGATGATGTTTAGCTTCCATCTACCCTAAGGTTGACTGGCAGAGATCGCTTAGCGATAAGTCCGCCTTTGTACCAAATATGAGTTTTGTTTTTAATTTTTTTTTAAATGCATATTTGACAGAAGCCCCCCAAAGTTCTAGGGACTCTCGCTCGCATCGCTCCTGTTTCGGAGAAAGGAAACCTAATGAACCTAACCTACCTTCCTGTGATATTTCCCCCTGATCTAGCTCGTAGGGCGGGCTGCGACCCCCTATTTCATGTTTTTAAAGAAAACGTAACAAAAACCAGCGGGTTGAACTCCGGGAGTGCCGGCAGAAGAGAAATCTCGCCTTTGCTGCGGTCTCAGGTCACGTGTCCGTCTTACGAATTTCCAATCAGGTCACGTGTCCTGAAGCGAGTTTAAAATTTTTCACCCATCCCAAAAAGTTCACAAGGCCGCTAAAGAAGTTTTCACTTCAAAAATACTAAACAAAAATTGTAATGAACTTACTTTTGCTAAATTTCAGTTGCATTTTGAACTACGCTCTTTATAATACCGTAGTGAAGAAAATAATAAGTTGTATTCAATATTCTAATTCAAAAACGTTTATTTAATAAAGGTCATTTGGACACTTATTACTTAATTATCATATATTTTCAACTGAGAATTGTTGACGTCAGTAATTTACTTATGGTATCTATTCCAATACGCACAATATCAAAATTCGTGCTTTTAAAGCCCACCCAATCTAGTTTCCGTTAACCACACCCGGGAATTATAGTTATTAGGTAAAGTGATCAAACCTAATATTCCAACAACATGACATCATTCACTTGATGCAATACTGGATAATTAATTCGTTAGTTCGTTTTATAAAACGGACAACACTTTAAGCAATAACTGTTACTAAAAGCAGTAACTAAAATTAAACGTTATTTTGAAAGGAAACATTTATTCAAACATAATAGAAAGGTTTTTCTTCGTCAATTTAAAGACATTTTAATGCATTTAGTAAATGGTTATATCCGAAAAGTACAAATATGTATCTACACCCATCAAGATTTTCATATTTGTGTCAAAGTATTTAACAGCAGTTCTATCTACAGTTATATTTACCCAGCTTATAAAAAACTCGATTTGAAAATTGATAAGCTATCTGAACAATATCTCACTTATTCAACGACAACACTTCTAAAATCCATAAATGGCCTCATGACTATAAATAAAATTATAATCAATTGAATTTCCATAGCATTAAAAAAGTCAATTTATCAAGCTTGTCTCATAAACAAGACTTTTTGACTAGCTCCGTGGCGCAGCGGTCAACACGCCAGCCTGCGACGGAGTGATAGGACGTAAAGGTGTCACAAACAAACTCACTTTCGCATTTATAATATTAGTTTGGAAGTTAGGATTAGGATAAAAAGTTTGGGAATCTATAAGTCCTAGATAACCAAACTTTCTGTGTTATGGAGCAGTTTAGATGATGTTTAGCATTTAATTATCATATATTTTCAACTGAGAATTGTTGACGTCAGTAATTTACTTATGGTATCTATTCCAATACGCACAATATCAAAATTCGTGCTTTTAAAGCCCACCCAATCTAGTTTCCGTTAACCACACCCGGGAATTATAGTTATTAGGTAAAGTGATCAAACCTAATATTCCAACAACATGACATCATTCACTTGATGCAATACTGGATAATTAATTCGTTAGTTCGTTTTATAAAACGGACAACACTTTAAGCAATAACTGTTACTAAAAGCAGTAACTAAAATTAAACGTTATTTTGAAAGGAAACATTTATTCAAACATAATAGAAAGGTTTTTCTTCGTCAATTTAAAGACATTTTAATGCATTTAGTAAATGGTTATATCCGAAAAGTACAAATATGTATCTACACCCATCAAGATTTTCATATTTGTGTCAAAGTATTTAACAGCAGTTCTATCTACAGTTATATTTACCCAGCTTATAAAAAACTCGATTTGAAAATTGATAAGCTATCTGAACAATATCTCACTTATTCAACGACAACACTTCTAAAATCCATAAATGGCCTCATGACTATAAATAAAATTATAATCAATTGAATTTCCATAGCATTAAAAAAGTCAATTTATCAAGCTTGTCTCATAAACAAGACTTTTTGACTAGCTCCGTGGCGCAGCGGTCAACACGCCAGCCTGCGACGGAGTGACCGGGTTCGATCCCCGGCCAGGTCAAGATGGAAAATGATCTTTTTCAGATTGGCCTGGGTCTTGGATGTGTATCTATATATGTATTTGTTATAAAATATAGTATCGTTGAGTTAGTATCCCATAACACAAGTCTCGAACTTACTTTGGGGCTAGCTCAATCTGTGTGATTTGTCCGTATATATTTATTTATTTATTATTTATTAAATAAAATTATAATCAATTGAATTTCCATAGCATTAAAAAAGTCAATTTATCAAGCTTGTCTCATAAACATCCATCTTTAATTTAGTAATGCACACACAATGTGGGTCATGTTGTTGGGGCGTTTCGACACGCTTACCTTTTGGACTGTAGACAGAAGCGTCCTCTTTTAAAGTAAGGTATTCCGCGTTTTTCAAATCGTTTTACGGACTGACACTTTTTAATATTCTAAACTTCAAAAAAAAAAAATATTGTCTGTAATGTCGCTTCACGCACGATAATTTTACGTGGTAACGGTGGAAGAGACATAATATGTTCCGCGCTCTCGCTTTCACACGGAACATGACACTTTTACGTGCGTGTAGCCGGCGATCATCGATTTATAAAACATTATTAGGCTGGATTGAGTTTCTTTCGGCGTATTCTTCTCACCAGTGGTCGTTCCGAAACGCTAGTAGTATTTCAATTTTGCATATATAAAAAAATATATAAGAAATAAAAATATGACGTTCAAAAAGAGATACATGTATCCAATTTTGAATAAAAATCTTTGACTTTGACTTGACTTTGACTTTGACATTATGACGTCAAAATCTCAATTTATCAAGCTTGTCTCATAAACATCCATCTTTAATTTAGTAATGCACACACAATGTGGGTCACGTTGTTGGGGCGTTTCGACACGCTTACTGTTCGGACGGAGAACCGAAGCGGCCTCTTTTTAAATAGGGTACGTTCGCGTTTTCAAATCGTTTTTCGAACCGTAACTTTCTTGTATTCTTAACTTCAAAAGAAAAAAATTATAGTCTGTAAAGTCGGTTTACGGACGATAATTTTACGTGGTAACGGTGGAAGAAATATAATTGTCACAAGCCGAACGCTTAGGCCAATCGTGTCTCTCTATCAAATAGATAAAAACATCACGTTTGTTGTATTGGAGCCCCGTTAAATATTTATTTTATTCTAGTTTTTAGTATTTGTTGTTATAGCGGCAGCAGAAATACATCATCTGTGAAAATTTCAACTGTCTAGCTATCACGGTTCATGAGATACAACCTGGTGACAGACGGACAGACAGACAGACAGACAGACAGACAGACAGACAGACAGACAGACAGATAGACAGACAGACAGACAGACAGACAGACAGACGGACAGCGAAGCGAAATTAATAGGGTCCCGTTTTTACCCCTTGGGTACGGAACTCTAAAAATGGGCAGTTCTATACAAAAAAATTCGGCCGCCCGGTCAATTTGTATGGGAACGTACCCGTAGGAAAAGTTGTTTATATCGACGGGCTGAATCATCCCTTTAAAGGTCCAGAACGATCAAAATTTCACCAGAACAATTAATATTAGAAATTATATTTTGTCTGGGGTATGGGATAGGACATAGGGTACCTCTCATCCCGGAAATTCAGTTCCCGAGTGATCAACATGAACCAGAGTGGAGTTTTAATATTAATTTCGCGGGAAAAAGCCACGAAGCGCTTCGGACCACCGTATGGAAAGCTGTGCGAAACACTCACGACAATGTTTTGAATTACAATAGGAACGGACCCATAACTTTTGAATAACAATGAGGATCCTTAGCAGAGATTCAAAATAGATAGCTACAGATATGGCGCCCTTATTTTATGAAAGTCAAGAACTTTCAGGTATGTGTCTCTGTCTCTCTGTGTGTGTGTGTGTGTGTGTGTGTGTGTGTTTGTATTTGTGGTTGTGTGTGTGTGTGTGGGAGTATATGAGAGAGAGAGTAAGAGAGACATGCATGTATGGAATGCTTGCATTTCTTTCTCTTCATCACCTAAGCATAATACAGGCATTACATATTGAATCTACCTTTTATTTCAATCCAAGGCTGGCTGTTCTTATAACCTCACTTTTGTCTTAGAAATAATAGATTACATTGACATTAATGTGAGCGAAGCCGCGGGCGACAGCTAGTATAAAATAAAACGCTTACAAAAAAGTTAGTAACTAGTATACAACTCGCACCGAACCATAATATTAAATTTACAGAATATAAAAAGCAGATAATAATCGTATCTACCATCTGCAATAGTCTTATTTCTCTTTATAATAATTGAAGAGGGGGGAATCGAAAGGCTTACCTCGGGATGAAGGCGCGTGGTCCAGGTTCCTTGCGCTGGTCTTCTCCACGTCCGATCACTGGATTTTTGGGGTTGAAGCACTAACACTTTCACCATCAAATAAATGTCCACTATTAGTTATCGTTTTCCCTAGATTAGGATTTTTTTATATTCGCCTACGCGTGCGCGGGGCTTTTGCGTTGGTCGGGCCGAACGCCATCTTGAGGTTCAAGGGTGGGGTAGGTAGGTGAGAAAGAGAGGGAATGAGTGTGTGAGGGAGAGTGTGCGTGATTTAAGCGGGATATTGCAATAGATATATAAAAAAAATGTAATAATGTTAATTTGGCGTAGACAATAATAGTTTGGCAAGGATGAAGTCGTGTGGTATCCGGCAGAGTAGAATAGGACCACTCCAAGTCTTCCCGTGGATGTCGTAGAAGGCGACTTAGGAAATACAAGCTAAAGAAGCTTATAAACATCTATGATACCTCTCCAACCCGTCTGGCCAGCGTGGAGAGTGTAGGCCAAGTCCTGGCTGCTCTGGCCAAGTATGGCCCTAGTAGTACAGAGAGGGTCGTGCTCCTGTAGTGGAAACTAAAAAGGACCTGATGATGATGATGATGATGAAGGATGAAGTAAATCACGTTATTTGCTCTTCTGTAAAATTTGTTCAAAGTCCCTTACTGTGTTTTGATTTGGGACAGCTGTGTCTGTGCACACTGTATAAAGTGCCATATCTGTAAATATCATATTTGTGGCAGAGATGATTAGACAGTGGGGGAGGGGAGCCATATGAATAGAAAACGGAAGATTTAATTTTCATGAATCGATTTCGTATATTCATTTTCAGCGACATTACATTTCAAAATTTGTTTCGAAGAACTTATATACTTTACCTTAAATATATTTTGTAATGTTTATTAGTTATCATATCATCATCATCATCATATCAGCTGCAAGAAGTCCACTGCTGGACATAGGCCTCTTCCAAAGATTTCAAAAATGACCAGTTGGAGGCGGCCTGCATCCAGCGTTTCCCTACGACCTTGGTCAGATCGTCCGACCAATTGGTAGGTGGGTTTCCGACGCTGCGCTTGCCGGTACGTGGTCGCCATTCGAGAACCTTTTTGACCCATCTGCCATCGGTTCTTCGCGCTATGTGCCCCGTCCACTGCCACTTCAAAGAGCTAATCCGCTGAGTTATGTCGGTGACTTTCGTTCTTCTACGGATCTCCTCATTTCTGATACGGTCACGCAGAGAAATACCGAGCATAGCCCTCTCCATGGCTCTTTGAGCGACCTTGAGCTTTCTTGTGAGGCCCATAAGTAAGGGACCACGTTTCTGAGCCGTAAGTCATCACTGGTAATTAAATTGATTAAAGACTTTTGTCTTGACAAAAGTTTATTAGTTATGAGATTTTAAATTATCAGAAATATACTTTCATAAAAATAATTCTTCATTTCAAAGTATAGTGTTCTTCAAGCATGATAATGGAGCTAATCTGAAACTTTAAATATAAAAACTAAAATATTCTAACACTTTTGTTAGAATAATTTGTTTTGTTTTGTATTGTTAAAGTAATGGGTCTGTCTGCAACGCAATATTATAAATATACTTACCCAACAAATTATTAACTGTAATTATTTATTATAACCGTACCTAAATACAACATTACTATATTCATTAATATTGATTTACTTTTGTCAAAAGACGAAAAGAAGAAGAAAATAAAATAAGACCTGTAATATATTAGCAAACATTTTTGAAAAATAGTTTTTATTTAATATGATTTTAATGATATTATAATAAAAAAATACGCTATATGATATAACACACTATGAAAAAAATATAACAATTTCAACGCCAATTTTTTGGGCAGTATAGCCGACAAGTTTTATATTTTTAAGGAGGACATCTTCGCTTCTTATGCGCGTCAAACATTTCTTTCTTTTTATTTTTTTTAACATTCGAGCATAGTCCCTATATTTTTTATATAATTTTAAATGAATACAATATGAACCTTAGTTTATATTTTCATCATGATTATTCTATTTTTATTAAATTCCGAAGCAAACAATTTAGTAATAGTATTTTAGTCGACATTTTTGATATATAAATACCTGATTGAAAACATTAGCTTTTAAAGTTTATTTGACTATTCTTTTTGACCTTGTGTGAGTTTAATTAGTACAATACATTAACAAATTTTAATCTAAGATTCCAGCTTTAATTTTAACTATTAAGTCCATAAACAAATAATATTAGTGTTCTAAAAGAAGTGATTTCTAAGTGTATGTGACGTACTAACAAGTGTAAGAGTAAATACAGTGGATACAATTTCTAACCTCAAAAATATTTGTTATGATTTCAATGCACTGTGAGTGAAATGTGAGACTAAATGTCTGAGGGACCTTCTCGCCTGCCGTCTCTGATCAATCCAAAATGCAAACCTCACGAAATGTGGGCCGCCATGACACGCTCCATTGAGATACTCGTCGCTTTCTTCGAGTACTATGCACAGAGGTAAGTTTGTTATATTAAACCTTTCTCCCATGCCATTACACTAAGGGTTATATGAAGTAGTCTTTGTTTATAAAGGAACTTTACAAGTTTTTCGAATTTTATACTTTATTTACTTTTCATGTGTGTAAATGGCCAACACTGGTATCAGATTTTTAAGCTGCCTAAAGATATTTGACGTAACTTAATGACCGCTATCTAGTAACGACAGCAAAGAGGAGCATGAAGAATTTTTGTGCCACTCTTGCTCTATCCCAGTAGGGACCACATCTGGGGTTGCTTAACATGAATAAGCGCTAATAATGCCCACGTCAATTGGGCCATCAAAATCCTCAAATTTTATAAATGTCAATAGATGAATGTACATAATAAATGCGGAGGTGTCTTTTTGAATTCACTTTTCCGCATTGCAACTTTTAGTGTTATTAGTGTTACATGAACGTATTATAAGTATCTCTCCTCTAGCTGACACGAGCATAGCCGCAATTAAAACTGGTATAAAATATTTCAATGCAAGGGTAAGGATAGGCACGGAGGCACCAGGCGGTATTTTTGTGTACTGTGAAGATTACATCACACTTAATACTTAGAAGCAAATCAAATTATCAGAGTTGTTAAACATACATAGTGTCACGTCTTTTTCCCTTGCGGGGTAGCCAGAGCCTAAGTCTCTAAGACCCGAAGGCCACTTTAGCATGTTGGTGGGCAATAGATAGAAACCGGAATTAAAATAGTGATGGGTTGCTAGCCGCATCGCCTATTAACATGATTCCTTGGAATTTTGCCCTTTCCCTCGATCGGCTTTTACAATCTGCGTGGGAAGAGAAACAGCTGTTACATTCTACGTTTTTTCTTTTCTCCCAGACCAGCATACAAGATTGTTAAAAAGTTGTTAAAATGTATGAATAAAATAACAGAAAGAACATGAGTGAAACTCTTGTCTATTTCTAGCTGTTTATCAAGTTTTTTTCTAACAGTTATTGTTGATTTTTCGCCTGTCTGCCCCTTGTGCCCTTCCCAAACAAAATCCTGGATCCACCCTTGTTTGAAGGCAAAGTAAGTGCTGAAAAAATTCGTGATATTTTTTAATTTATATGTCAACCATCATATTTTATCGAAACACTTTTGTTAAAATACCTAACACGTTTGTCGCGTGTCCGTTAACTATGCATAGCAAATTAATTAGAATTTTGTACTTTGTTAAAACTGAGGGGTGTACACGGTAACGTCGTGGTGTTTCTAACTTGTTGTGAAAAATAACAGATATTATTTTTGTAAATAAATCTTACTTTATAACATTATTTATTTTATAACTTCTGATTTTTAAACAAAACTAATAGGATTTAGTTACTGAAGACATTGAGTGAAATTCGAAATAGAAAATTGGCAAAGTGTGATTTAAATTATCATACACACCAATGATTCAGTAACATTGTACCTACAATATTTAACTGCATAATCTTTCATATTAAAAAACCTACAATCAAACTACTGAATCGATTGTGATGAAATTTAAATGGGACCAACTGTAAAGCATTCCTAAAAACGAAAAAAAAATTCAGTTCATAAATGATGAAGTTCTCATCGTCATCGTCAGGTCCTTTTTAGTCTCCACTACAGGAGCACGACCCTCTCTGTACTACTAGGGCCATACTTGGCCAGAGCAGTCGTTTCTGAGCACTTGGCCTACACTCTCCACGCTGGCCAGACGGGTTGGAGAGATGAAGTTCTGAAAAAAAAAAAAAAAGAACTACATTTTTTTTAAGTTGGTTGAAAATCCACGATTTTTTATGTTTGGGGACTCTGATGTACTCATACGCTTAAAACCTCTTCCAAGTGACCTCTTTTATGAGGTTAACATAACTCTTTGGAGCAGGAACACTATTTTTAGGGTTCCGTACTTCAAAAGGAAAAAACGGAACCCTTATAGGGTCACTTTGTTGTCCGTCTGTCTGTCTGTCTGTCTGTCAAGACCCTTTTTCTCAGGAACGCGTGGAGGTATCAAGCTGATATTCATATTAAGTACTCAGATCTACTGTTCCTTAGGACTGTAAAAAGAATTAACTTCTAAGCAAACACAATCAAAAGATACAGCCGTTTATGCCGCAAATTTTCGGCATTCGCAAGAGAATCAAAATCTACAGGGTACTTTCCGTGAAGTCAGAATGTTGAAATTTGGTACGAAGTAACGTCTTATAGCACAGATAAAGGAAAAATTGCGAAAATTATACATTTTGAGATACATCATATAATAAAAAAATATTTATTAATTTTTAACTTATAATAGATAATGATACGGAACCCTTCGTGCGCGAGTCCGACCCGCGCCCGTTTTTCTTACATATCTGTGGCTTGACGTCTCAGTAGGTAATAAGGATTGCATCATCATCATCAGGTACTTTTCAGTCTCCACTACAGGAGCACGACCCTCTCTGTACTACTAGGGCCATACTTGGCCAGAGCAGCCAGAGGACTTGGCCTACACTCTCCACGCTGGCCAGACGGGTTGGAGAGATGTCTTAGATGTTTATAAGCTTTGTTTAGCTTGTATTTCCTAAGTCGCCTTCTACGACATCCATAAGAAGACTTGGAGTGGTCCTATTCTACTCTGCCGGAAACCACACGGCTACACATGCAGGACATTCAAGTTCCGTAATAAGGATAAGTAAGCAGCAATTTTGACAGAATCGAGAAAAACGCAAAAAAAAAACACGTTTCTTGTATAGTACGCCAGTTGAATATATTATTTTATTGTGTTTTTGTTATATACTACCGTATAACTTTCTTAGAAGTAATCCTGTATCGAATGTATCGAAAAAAATAGAAGTATCTTTTTCTTTTCGGGTTTATTATATACTTATTTCTGTCTACTAACCCTTAGACCTCCATCCATCATAACTTATAACATCAGTATTCATATGTATGATGAATATTAATATTTTTAGAGGTTGTACGAAAACTTAACGTTAGTATATGTAAGGGTTTCGTGACATAAAACACTATAAATTGTGACAATAGGTAAACATGTTTCATGAATTTTTTTAGCAATTTTCTTTTTTTAATTTCTAAGTAAAAAAAGGGACATATAATAATAATATTGTTTATTTCTCTTTAACAAGGGTAAGCCTTAAAAGTATGGGTCCTAAGAACTATGGTTGTACAATTTGTGTTGCGACTTGTTCTCTTTGTTTGGAGACCAGTCCTTGAAATAGGTTCCTATTGGAACCTGTGCCACAATTGACTAGACACACAGATTAGCCCCACAGTAAGTTGTGAACTTGTGTCGTAGGATACTAACTCAACGATACCATATTTTATAATAGATACTTATATAGACAAAAATCTAAGGCCCAGGACAATCTGAAAAAGATCGTTTTCCATCATTACCTGACCGGGAATCGAATCCGAGCAGCCTCGTGTCACAGGCTGGTGTGTTTACCACTGCGCCACGGAGCTCGCTACTCGCTAGCCCTTTTTATTTTTATTTAATTTTGTTATTGACTTATATTGTTTAACTTTAGCCATAGTGTATTTTAGTGCCATCATCATCATTTCGTGTAGGTGTCACGGTCAATCGACCATGCACACCCTGGTGTCAGAGTTCTTCGGAACCGCCTCTCGGCCTCTGACGTGTTCCTTTAACGACTACCAGATGGCAGCCGGGACCACCGGCTTAACGTGCCTTCCGAAGCACGGAATTATCTTTATTATCAGACAATCAGGTGATTCAAGCCTGCAATGTCCTTACCAAACTGGAAACAACTAAACAAAGTATGCTTCCCGTGGGAATCAAACCCACGACCCCCGGGGCAACAGGCAAACGCCTTAACCACTGGACCACGGAGGCTGTGTATATTATGGATTTTAGTGCCATGATGAATTAGAAATAACTTTTTATGCCACATGCATGTACCTACTTTAAATATGTGTATGCTATATATAGCAAGACATAGCCAACTATTATATTATATTGTAACATCTGTATCATTATACCTATGTAGAGTAAACACTGAGAATCTTAAGTTTCTATGTAAGGCACATGGTTGTGAAATCTTTAAATAAATAAATAATAAATATATACTGACAAATCACACAGATTGAGCTAGCCCCAAAGTAAGTTCGAGACTTGTGTTATGCGATGCTAACTCAACGATACTATATTTTATAACAAATACATATATAGATACACATCCAAGACTCAGGCCAATCTGAAAAAGATAATTTTCCATCTTGACCTGGCCGGGGATCGAACCCGGTCACTCCGTGTCGCAGGCTGGCGTGTTGACCGCTGCGCCACGGAGCTAGTCCGTGATCTTTGAACCTAAATTTCAATGTATGAAAAGCACATCTACATGTTGATGTAATAACAACGTGTACACAACGTGTTATATCTTAAACATGCAGGACATTTAAGTTCCGTACTAAACATTAAAGTTAAAGTAAGTTGGGTACCCTCGTTAATTCTACAGGTGATGTTTCTCTGGAGTATAATTATATAATGTGAAATGGTCGTTGCTCCATTTGTATTACTAGTGTGATGTGTGTTTATATTTCTAAAGCTTTATTCGATAAAGGTTCTTTAACATTATTAATCACCTATGGACACTAATGGAGCTCCGTGTTGCAGTGGTTAACATGCCAGCCTGCGACACGAGGGTACCCGGGCTCGATCCCCGGCCAGGTCAAGATGCAAAATGATCTTTTTCAGATTGGACTGGCCCTTGGATGTTTATCTATATATGTATTTGTTATAAAATATAGTATCGTTGAATTAGTATCCCATAACACAAGTCTCGAACTTACTTTGGGGCTAGCTCAATCTGTGTGATTTGTCCGTAGGTGAGGTTGATTTGATATCCTCAACTGCTTGTCCGATGGTTGCATGTATCAAAATTTAGTTGCAATTGCAAGTCAAAGAGACTGACCGAGGTATGCCGCGACCAAGGGCTGGCAATTACCTGGCTCAAAGGACAAGCATTGCCATCCAACATGGGAATGCTGCCAGCCTTTTGGGCACTTTACCGCGAATGACGGTTTGCAGGGACTTATATAGTCCCTGCAGATTTGTAGATATTTATTTTTTAAATAGGTTTATATATTATTAGTATTTTCTTGTTTATTTCATCGCTTAAATACACATACAACCTAAGTGGCAAGATATACACATACTGTCACATTTTGTTTTTCGAAAATTAAAGTTCTGCCTATTACTGTTCTATAGCCGTGTGGTTTCCGGCAGAGTAGAATAGGACCACTCCAAGTCTTCCAATGGATGTCGTAAGAGGCGACTTAGGAAATACAAGCTAAACAAAGCTCATAAACATCAATTAGACCTCTCCAATTCGTCTGGCCAGCGAGGAGAGTGTAGGCCAAATCCTCTGTCTGCTCTGGTCAAGTAATGGCTCCGGTAGAACAGAGAGGGTCATGCTCCTGCAGTAGAGACTAAAAAGATCTGATGATGATGATTATTGTTCAGTAGATTCAGCCCTATGACAGACAGACGGAAGTAAATCGGAGGTTTAGTAAGTCCGGTTTTTACCCATTAGGTACAACCCTACATACGCTTTTCTTTTTAAAAGGATAACGTCTTGTGAATTGATTAACGCTGGCTGCACACACGCAGAAGTGTCACGTTCCGTGTGCAAGCAAGAGCGCTCATCATCATCATCATCATCATTTCGAGTAGATGTCACGGTCAATCGACCATACACAGACTAGTGTCAGAGTTCTTTGGAACCGCCTCTCGGCCTCTGACGTGGTTCTTTTAACGACTACCAGATGGCAGCCGGGACCACCGGCTTAACGTGCCTTCCGAAGCACGGAATCATCTTTATTATCAGCAAGAGCGCTCGACAAGCGATAGAGAAGCACGATCGGCCTAAGCGTTCGGCTTGTGACGCATCTATCTCTCTTCCACCGTTACTGCGTAAAATTATCGTCCGAAAAATAACTTTTCAGACAGGTGTTGCAGTTGTCTATGGGCAGCGGAGAGCGCTTACTATCAATTGACCCACTTGCTCCGTTGCCGCCCTATGTCATAAGAAAAAAAATGCAGTAAAGAAACAGACGTATGATTAGTAAAAAAACGGTACATAATGAAAGCACAGTCAGTAGAGCCATAAACTACATATTACTCGCATTTTCGAGGGACAAATGCGGTCATAAGCAGTTTAGGAGATACGTGACACTACATCAAACAACGGACCTAACATACTGAACTGAGTCACTTTATACATTGAACTATTTGAGTAGACATTAGTTTATTGTTGGCAATATTTTTAAAAGTAACTTTATTATGTTTTCATAGTTACAGCCGTAAGAAGAATTTTTTTTATGATTTAGAACGGCAAACGATCAAACGATTCACCTGATGGTAAGCGATCAGCGCTGCCCATGGACAACTGCAACACCAGGGTGTAACAGGAGCATTGCTGACCTTTGAAAGAGTTGGGGAAAGGACATGGGGGAGGAAATGGGGGGGAGCCAGGCCTCCGGCTCTCTCACTCACCAAACGAAGCATAGAAGCGGTAAAGCTTCTACTCAAACGTCGATTTTCTGTGAGAGTGTGGTACTCCCCCGGGTGGGCCGGCCTATTCATGCTACTAGCAAAAATTACTTTTGTCGGTAGCTCTACCAAAACTAATTTCCACAAAGGCATTTCTCACGAATTCTTTGTTCCATGGGAGGATCTTGCCATACTCGCTACGCTTGGCAGGCGGGTTGGCGATCGCTGTTTCTTTGGTTTCTTGTGTTTCCACCGTTGCTGCCCAACGGAAGCATTTTTAAGCTAAGAAAAGATGGGAATAGGCTTGTCATTAGTTATTAGTCAGTCTTATAGATTATCGAAAAATATTAGATACGTATTTTTTCTTTTTTCAATCCAACAAAAGATGATAAAGATAAAACGCATCAAAGTTCAGGAGGGGGCTCATGACGCAACAGGCCGGTAAAAATTGTACCGGATAGTGACGTCACGCGGAACTTTAGCGGGCTATATCTTTAGCAATTTATGTTTGAATGAAAAAAGAAAAATACATGTCTAATATTTTTCGATAATCTATAAGATGGACTTATTATTTTAAATATAACATTTTTTAGGAAACAAATCTATTTGTTGGATTTGGGAAGGAAATGGAGAAAAGCGAGTAGTAGCTCGGGAAGCCGGGCGCGCGTACCCGATGCTATACCTGCAATCGCCGGACAGACAGCTGAGGATGACACCCCTGACGAAAGTAGTTTTATACGAGTACTAGCTTTCGCCCGCGGCTCCGCCCGCGTCAATGTCGATCCCTTGGGAATAGTACTTTTTCCCGGGATAAAAGGTAGCCTATGTCCTTCTCCGTACTCCAGAGAACTTGTATGCAAAATTTCATGATGATCGGTTCAGTTGTTACGGCGTGAAAGCGTAACAAACAAACAAACAAACAAACAAACAAACAAACAAACAAACAAACAAACAAACAAACTCACTTTCGCATTTATAATATTACAGTAAGGAAAGGAAGTAAGGATAGGCTAGGTACTAATAATATCGATCATTTTAGGTTGCAGCATTAAGTCCGCCTTTTGTACCATTTTCTTTGATAATTAAAGTTTACATTTACTTTGAGACTTCTTTGCGTGCTTCCGCCAACAGTTAGTTCATGCAAACTATTGCTGGCCAGCGCCCACCCACTACTGTTAGTCCCTTGCATCAACTATTGGTGGCACCCTCTCTGTACTATCAGAGCATATTTGGACATAAATACTTATGTCACATAAGTACTAGCAATTTATTCTGTGGTACCTACTAGTACTTACATATTCTATGCTTATGTGTAACCGCGAGCGTTTCAAAGAACACAGGAATCGTTTTACGGAAACTGGAGCATTAACTTGACGCAACCACACAGTTAGTAGGAACACTTATGTACTTATTACTAGATGTTTCCCGCGCCTTTCTCCCTTGCAGTTTTTAGCCTACCCGTTAGGGAATGCAAATCCAATTCTGTTTTATAATCCGGATTTGAAAAAAGGTTTTTTTGGTAAATCGAGATAATCCAGATTTTTCGAATGTTCACGAGTTCATGACATCTTTTCAAAAATAAAATCAAGTGTAAATGTGTTAATAAGACACTGAAATTTTGATCGTTCTGGAGCCTTAAAGGGATGATTCAGCCCGTTGATATAAACAACTTTTCCTATGGGACCAATGCTGGGAACTCAAATTTTATTGGTCGTTCCCATACAACTTGACCGGGCGGCCGAAATATTTTATATGGAACTCCCCATTTTTATTTTTTGAGTTCCCAGCTAACTAGGTTTCGCTCGCGTCAAAATCGTTTCCACGGAAACAGTGTTTTTTCCGGAATTAAACATCTATGTCCTTCTGCGTACACCATAGAACTTGTATGCAAAATTTCATGATGAACTTGTATGCAAAGTTACGGCGTCAAAGCGTAACAAACAAACAAACTTACTTTTGTATTTATAATATACTAGCTTTTGCCCGCGGCTCAGTACTTTTTCCCGGATTAAAAGGTAGCCTATGTCCTTCTCCGTACTCCAGAGAACTTGTATGCAAAATTTCATGATGATCGGTTCAGTAGTTACTGCGTGAAAGCGAAACAAACAAACAAACAAATAAACAAACAAACAAACTCACTTTCGCATTTATAATATTAGTTAGGATAAGTAAGGATAAGAAAGGATAAATCAATAAGATTGAGCTAGCCCCAATGTTACTTCGAGACTTGTATTATTGAATTCTATCTGAATGATACTGTCTTTTATAACAAACTAGCTTTCGCCCGCGGCTCCGCCTGCGTCAATGTCGATCCCTCGGGAATAATACTTTTTCCCGGGATAAAAAGTAGCCTATGTCCTTCTCGGTACTCCAGAGAACTTATATGCAAAATTTAATGATGATCGGTTCAGTAGTTACGGCGTGAAAGCGTAACAAACAAACAAACAAATAAACAAACAAACTCACTTTCGCATTTATAATATTAGTTAGGATACATAAATCAATGAGAAAAAGAAAATTTTCCATCTTGACCTGACCGGGGTTCAAACTCGGGTCCTCCGGTGTGACAGCGTGGCATGCTGACCACCAGTACACAGAGGTCAAATTGTTTGTATTAAAATAGTATGCGTTTTCAGATACTAACGAGAAATTGCCCAGATCTGGCCAAGCAGGGTCGACTACTTTAAAAGTTAATGTTATAATAAAAAACCCGGCCAAGTGCGACTCGGACTCGCGCACGAAGGGTTCTGTACAATATATATAATAAGTTTGAAAATATTATAAATATTTTTATTAGGTATATTATTATGATGAAACTCAAATTTAATACTTTTCGCATTTGTTCCTTCATCTGTGCTATAAGACGTTGCTTCGTACCAAATTTCAAGATTCTGAGTTCATGGTACCCTGTAGGTTTTAATTCCTTTGCAAATTTAAAAAAAAATACAAAATTAGCGGCATAACCAGCTGTATCTTTTGATTCAGTTGCACTCCGGGAGTGCCGCTTGAAGTGAAAGCTTGACTTTGACGTTTTACAGCAGGAGCAGGTATACGTTCTCGCCGCGCGGTAGAAAGAGAATTGGATATTAATTCCTTTTCGTGTCCAGACGCGAGTTTAACATTTTTGCTATCCAACGGGGGAACGCAGCCAGCGTTCTTGCCACTATGCCTAGTGTAGTGCCGTGCTCGAGATTTCCGAGAACGATGAGAACGGGTCAGAATATTTTCCCGAAAATTTCTTCTTCCAGTGCGGGAATTATTCAGATATTGACCGATTGACCGTGACACCTACTCGAAATGATGATGATTCAGAAATTCTCGAGAATTACTGGGAATTCCTCGCAAATTCCCATGAGAAGAAATTCTCGAGAACAGAGAATTTCTCTCCGGCACATCACTAACCATGCCACACGGACATGATTTCGAAGATAAATTTTTCTAGTGCTTTTTTTTCTCATTTCATGTTTATGTTGTATATCATCATCATCATCAGGTCCTTTTTAGTCTCCACTACAGGATCACGACCCTCTCTGTACTACTAGGGCCATACTTGGCCAGAGCAGCCAGAGGACTTGGCCTACACTCTCCACGCTGGCCAGACGGGTGGGAGAGGTGTCTTAGATGTTTATAATCTTTGTTTAGCTTGTATTTCCTAAGTCGCCTTCTACGACATCCACGGGAAGACTTGGAGTGGTCCTATTCTACTCTGCCGGATACCACACGGCTAATGCTTGCTTAAGTTGTTTAAACCTAGTTATAATCAGAGTAATTTAAAAAAAAAATCACTTTAATATTTGCATTCATTATTTAATACCTACTGTTTACATAAAAGCCCAAACCAAAGTTTTTATCTCAGCTTAAAAAGTTATTTTTCTCTTTTAATTATGTAACACTGTCACAATATTTACTTAGGACTATCTCAGTGCTAACAAAAAAGCTTTTATTTGTTGAAGCTTAACGAAGCTTGACAAGTTAGTTGTTAGGCGACAACTTCATACTGTTTGTTAGTTCAGGGATGTCATCCTTAACTAACTGCCCGGTGGTCATAAGTATGGCATCGGATACACGCCCGGCCTAAGCTGCTGCTTGCTTTACCATTCATCCGAGTAAGAAGTCTTCTCTTCTTAAGCTGCCTCTCCAACCAGTGAAGGTTGGCGATCAGCTTGGTACAGTCATCTCTGTTCTTGGTTCGACGGAACAGCTCAGCCGCTTTAGCAATCCCGGTCCACTGTCTTATGTTCCGCAACCATGACTTCCTTCTTCCTCCCACCTTTCTTTTTCCAGCAACTTTGCCCATCATTATGAGCTGTAAGAGGTCATACCGTTAGTGTCGGGGCACATGACCAAGGTAGGAGATTTTCCGCTTCTTTACCGTAAGCATAAGGTTGCGCTTCTGGCCAACCCGTTGTAGAACGCTTACATTGGTCACTTTCTGGGTCCAACTAATGGACAGCATGCGTCTATATGTCCACATCTCAAATGCTTCTATTCGTCTTTTAAGGTCTTCTTTAATGGTCCAAGCCTCACATCCATACAATATAATGGGCCAATACAATGGGCCGGTGAGTAGTCATCATCATCATATCAGCCGCAATAAGTCCACTGCTGGACATAGGCCTCCCCCAAGGATTTCCAATACGACCGGTTGGAAGCGGCCTGGATCCAGCGTCTTCCTGCGACCTTAGTCAGGTCATCCGACCATCTGGTCGGTGGATGTCCGACGCTGCGCTTGCCGATACGTGGTCACCATTCGAGAACCATTCCGCCACATCCGCTATCGGTTCTAAGCGCTATGTGCCCCGCCCACTGCCGCTTTAAAGAGCTAATCCGCCGAGCTATGTCGGTGACCTTCGTTCTCTTACGAATCTCCTCGTTTCTGATTCGATCTCGCAGAGAAACACCGAGCATAGCTCTCTTCATAGCTCTTTGAGTAAGTAGTATTCCAATACTTTTATTCCCTTCCCAGATCCAACAAATTCCTATTCTTCCCCAGCTTAAAAATGTTTCCGGTGGGCAGCAGCGTTGGGAGCACAAGAAGCAAAGAGACTGCGCCAACCCAAGCCAAGCGTAGTGAGTATGGCAATATCCTCCCATGGATTTTTTAGGGTTCCGTACCCCAAGGGTAAAACGGAACCCTATTAATTTCACTCCGCTGTCAGTCTGTCTGTCTGCCTGTCCGTCTGTCCGTCTGTCACCAGGCTGTATCTCATGAACCGTAATAGTTATGAAATTTTCACAGATGATGTATTACTGTTGCCGCTATAACAACTAATAATAAAAAATAAAATAAAATAAATATTTAAGGGGGCTCCCATACAAAAAACGCGATTGTTTTGCTTGTTTTTGCTCGATATTGATAACGGCAACAGGTAGACGCTTGAAATATTCAAGAATATTAATATATATATTTACTTTAAAAATAAATAATTTAATAAAAATAAAATTAATATTAAAGGGGGCTCCCTACATACAACAGACATTCTTTTTGTCGTTTTTATAGATAACGTTACGAAATCCTTCTGCGCGAGTCCGACTCGCACTTGGCGGGTTTTTTTTTTTAATAACCGTGTAGCTAGCTCCAAGTGAGCTTTCGCTACGTCACCGGGCGTTTACCCGCGTATGATAGATAATCTGCAACCTGCAACCAAGGTGGATTTTGATTTTACGTCCTGGAACGAAGAATCCTTGGGAGAAGCTATTGTCCAGCTGTGGTCTTGTGAATGAAATGAATGATTTGCCTAGGTCTACAAATGCTTGCGTTTTTCGCGTCATGCTGCCCTAAATTATGTCATCTGTCGTGCCCTTGTCTCCGCTGGTGTGCCAGCAGCTTGAGCCCGCTGGTATTACTAGGAACGATGGCAATAGGCCCGATGGTATGACACTTATTCCTTGTAAAAACGGGCGATCGCTTGTACTGCACGCCACGTGTGTAGATACTGTGGCCCCATCCCACTTACGAGCAATCGCCCGAAGGGCGGGCGCTGCAGCAGCGGCGGTGGAGGCCAATAAGAGGCGCAAATATGCAGCCCTAGGCGAACCTTACATATTTGTGCCTTTCGCCGTGGAGACCTTAAGGCCTTGGGGTGCGGAGGTCCGGCAGCTCTTCAAGGAGATCACCACACGCTTAATCGATATTTCCGGTGAAAAAAGAGCTGGCTCGCATTTTGACCAACGGTTGTGTTTGGCCATCCAGCGAGGAAATGCCGCCAGCCTAGCAAAGAAACTGCGCCAACCCAAGCCAAGCATAGACAGCTCCGTGGCGCAGTGGTTAACACGCCAGCCTGCGACACGGAGTGCCCGGGTTCGATCCCCGGCCAGGTCAAGATGGAAAATTATCTTTTCCAGATTGGCCTGGGTCTTGGATGTTTATCTATATATGTATTTGTTATTAAATATAGTATCGTTGAGTTAGTATCCCATAACACAAGTCTCGAACTTACCTTGGGGCTAGCTCAATCTGTGTGACTTGTCCGTATATATTTATTTTTAAAAGCATATATGGCATTAACCTCCCATGGAATGTAGAATTCTTGGGAGAAGCATTTGTCCAGCTGTGGTCTTGTGAATGAAATGAACGATTTGCGCAGGTCTATAAATGCTCAGAAGATATTTTCTAACTGTAATTAGGTAACGCTGTTAAAATATTTACTTAGGACGGCCTGGGCAGCAACAAAATGGTATTATTTGTGGAGGCCTAACGAAGCTTACCTAGTAGTTGGGCGACGACTTGATAAGCTTATTTTAGAGCTTTACGAAGCTTTGCGAATTTTTTGCCGTGTGGTATCCGGCGGAGTAGAATAGGACCACTGCAAGTCTTCCCGTGGATGTCGTAGAAGGCGACTTAGGAAATACAAGCTAAACAAAGCTTCTAAACATCTAAGAGACCTCTTCAACCCGTCTGGCCAGCGTGGAGAGTGTAGGCCAAGTCCTCTGGCTGCTCTGACCAAGTATGGCCCTAGTAGTACAGAGAGGGTCGTGCTCCTGTAGTGGAGACTAAAAAGGACCTGATGATGATGATGATGATGAGAGCTTTGCGAAAAGCTTTCCGATTTTTAGGGTTCTGTACGTCCGAGTGACAAAACGGAACCCTTATAGGATCACTCCGTTGTCTGTCTGTCCGAATTTTAAACAGCCAATTTACTCCGAATCTACTGGACCGATTAAGTTGAAATTTAGTACACTTATAGATTAATGTGATCCAAACATGTATATGTAGCGACATCAAATACATTTAAAGATTGGAGGCACTTTTGGGGGTCACAATTCAGAATACTTTTTTTATTATGTTTATACTTTCAATATCCTAATCCATTCTAATATTATAAATGCGAAAGTAAATCTGTCTGTCCGTCTGTCTGTCTGTCCGCTTTTCACGCTTCTACCATTGAACCGATTTGGATGAAATTTCGTATGGAGGTAGTTTAAGGTCCTGGGAAGGACATAGGGTACCTTTCATTCCGGGAAATTCTACTGTTCCCGAGGGATCGACATTAACGCGGGTGGAACCGCGGGCAACAGCTTTAAGTTCTAACTAAAAATATAATTGCAAAAGTGAGTTTGTTGTTGTTGGTTTGTTGTTTGTTCGTTAAAAACATAAGCTAGAAAATCAAAAAATATTGGATACGTATTTTTTCTTTTGTCGATTAAGCAAGAAATGATAAAGATATAGCCCTTTTAAATTCCGTGTGACGTAACAATTCGCTACACTTTTGACGTCACAAGCCCCCACTTTTCTTTGACGCGCTTTATTTTTATTGACAAAAGAAAAAATCGTGTCCAATATTTGTTTATTATTTAACTGACCGACTAATAAATAATATTATTTTGATCCAGTAAACAAGCCTATTCTGCCATTAAAAAAACCCAAACACTGAATATCTATATGTGATTATTGATGACTAGCTTTCGTCCGCGGCTCCGCTGGCGTCAATGTCGATCCCTCGGGAATAGTACTTTTTCCCGGGATAAAATGCCTATGTCCTTTTCCGTACTCCAGAAAATTTGTATGCAAAATTTCATGATGATCGGATCAGTAGTTACGGCGTGAAAGCGTAGCAAACAAACAAACAAAGTCACTTTGGCATTTATAATATTACTAGCTTTCGCCCGCGGCTCCGCCCGCGTCAATGTCGATCCCTCGGAAACAGTACTTTTTCCCAGGATAAAGTCCCTATGTCCTTCTCCGTACTCCAGAGAACTTGTATGCAAAATTCCATGATGATCGGTTCAGTAGTTACGGCTTGAAAGCGTAACAAACAAACAAACAAAGTCACTTTCGCATCCTAATCCTAACTAATATTATAAATGCAAAAGTGAGTTTGTTTGTTTGTTACGCTTTTACGCGGTATCTACTGAACCGATCAGCATGAAATTTTGCATACAAGTTCTCTGGAGTACGGAGAAGGACATAGGCTACCTTTTATCCCGGGAAAAAGTACTATTCCCGAGGGATCCACATTGACGCGGGCGGAGCCGCGGGCGAAAGCTAGTTCATAATAATTTTAAGTAAGGATAATGAATACATACTCGTATAAACATTTGTCCATAAACTTACTATGATTTATGGAACTCGTATCATGGGAATTTCGCGTAATTTATGTTCCAGGTGAAAAAATGAGGAGCTTAATATTACTGGTATTACTGTGACTGACACACGAGCTGTAAGGATAGCAAACTACAGATTTGTAACAATATATTTATTTGTGTATCCTATTCGAGTTTCTGCGTTGACTAGAGATCAATATTACTCGGCTTATGAAACGTAGTAAGGTCATTCACAAAATTCATCGCCGGTACAATAGTTAGAATAAATAAATATATACTGACAAATCACAAAGATTGAGCTAGCCCCAAAGTAAGTTCGAGACTTATGTTATGGGATACTAACTCAACGATACTATATTATATAACAAATACATATATAGATATACATCCAAGACCCAGGCCAATCTGAAAATATTCCTTTTTCCATCTTGACCTGACCGGGGATCGAACCCGGGCACTCTCGTGTCGCAGGCTGGTGATCACCAGTGTTGACCGCTGCGCCACGGAGCTAGTCTTAGTAACACCGATATACCTGCGTAGAAATCTATAATTTGCATGATGCGGAAATATCCGTCTGCTATTGGCTGATGCGTTTGCGCCATGTCTAGAGTTCGCTGCAGCGCCGCACCGCATGAGCGCGACAGGCCGAGTCGTTTTTGCATTTCAAATCTTATGTAGTAGCTATAAGTTCGTTATTTCACTGATATTTTCACTCAGTTTGATTCGGCGGTAGGTTATGCTATTCTGCACCCGCACATGGCTGATGCCATTTATAAAAGTGGTACTACGAGTATACTAGTACTAGGCGAGCTCCGTGGCGCAGTGATTAACACGCCAGCCTGCGACACGAGGGTGCCCGGGTTCGATCCCCGGTCAGGTCAAGATGAAAATTATCTTTTTCAGATTGGCCTGGGTCTTTGATGTTTATCTATAAATGTATTTGTTATAAAAATATAGTATCTTTGAGTTAGACATAGACATACGTTTATTTGACACAGCAACACACACATATATTACTGAAATAAGAAGTAGGAAAATATACACACTTAGGTACTATATATATATAAAACACATTAATTATATTTCATTCATAAATAAATTGAAAAAATTATTAATAGAGAAAAGTGTTTATAAAATCGAAGATTTATTTTTAAAGAATAATAATTGATAATATTTTGGCAAATAATAAAAATGACATTGCATTTATCGCGTTTTTTTTTTTGACATTATGTCTTTATTAATGAATGCTCTTAATATAATTATCTCTTTTATTGTTATATTTTTAGTTGATGTCTTTTAAGATTATGTAATATTTCAGACACGATTGTAAAATTGTTTATGAATAAATAAATGAAAAACAATACATTAGCTAAAACTACACATTAATTGAACATGTGTGCGTTGCAGTGATGAAAAAGGATGTGGCTCATCGTGTATATTACTCATACATAATATGAGTAAAACGCTGATATTCTGCCACTCCAATAACACAAGTCTCGAACTTACTTTGGGGCTAGTACAATCTGTGTGATTTGTCCGTATAAATAAATAAATAAATAAATATATACGGACAAATCACACAGATTGAGCTAGCCCCAAGGTAAGTTCGAGACTTGTGTTATGGGATACTAACTCAACGATACTATATTTTATAACAAATACATACTCGTATATAGATAAACATCCAAGACCCAGGCCAATCTGAAAAAGATCATTTTCCATCTTGACCTGGCCGGGGATCGAACCCGGGCACTCCGTGTCGCAGGCTGGCGTGTTAACCACTGCGCCACGGAGCTGTCATATGTATGTATATATTTATAATATAAAAAATACTATTGTAACAGCGGTGTGTCACTAAGCTCGCTGATAAATCGCGGTACGCCTTAATATGAGCTTAAAATCTATTTTTCACGGGATCACGGCGCCTGTTGAAATGGATTTAGGATGAAATATAAAAAGCCTTCACCCGAATAACAGGGACACAAATATATTAATTTATGCTCACTCGCGTGTTATTATCTGGGTGAGGAGCTTTTACAGACTTTTGTCAACATGTATATAATAAACTAGCTGTTGCCCGCGACTTCGTACGCGGCAATCTCTGTTGTTATGATTAACTAGCTGTGCCCGCGACTTCGTCCGCGCATGCATTTTGTGTTTAGACTAATAATATTATGTGTTTAGACTGTTTTTTATAGTGTACAAGTACACAACTTCAAACATATATGTACGTAGCTATATGAATATATTTACAAAATTTCTTCATAAACAATATTACCTAAGTATAAACAGGCTTTACGCATTGCTTACACGTGACAAAGGTACATAAAGCTACCCGTGAGAGAAACAGGGCTTTCGCAGATCCACATTGACGCGATTCATAGTCTATCCATGAGCTCTATTTATAGTCATGCAAAAACTCACACTTATTGAGAATTGCTCACGTTTAAACCGAAACGGATAGTTATTTGGGATAAGCGGTATTCGTGGTATGAAAACCCGCTCTCCTGCAGCAAATCCTGATAATTATTTGTGCCTCTTACACTTTCCTTATAGTGATGTACCTTTTAAACGTGTGCCGTTACACAATTTTGGTGGATTTAAATTTCTTAGTAAAACAGGCACGTTGACTTTTAATTTGATAATATGTGCCGGAAGACCAAGTGCGGGCAAAGAATTCAAAAACTCAATGTGATGCGTTGCTGTAGTTTCGAATAGATCGACAATCAACACTGTTAATGGCAGTGACTCAATTTATGCTCCTTCAACACGCTGCATCATAATATTATTTATTTCTTTATCTTCTTGGTTTTCGTCAACGCTAAGTAAATGTCTTAAACTCGCGAGCGAGATACAGCTTGACCTTCACGGTAGGCTGTGAGACGTTTTTCACGCTGAGTAAATAATAATAATAAATAAATATATACGGACAAATCGCACAGATTGAGCTAGCCTCAAAGTAAGTTCGAGACTTGTGTTATGGGATACTAATTCAACAATACTATATTTTATAACAACTACATATATAGATAAACATCCAAGACCCAGGTCAATCTGAAAAAGATCATTTTCCATCTTGACCTGACCCGGGTATTCTCGTGTCGCAGGCTGGCGTGTTAACCACCGCGCCACGGAGCTCGCCAAATGTCTCACACTCACAGAACATGTCGAACATGTCGTTCACGGTTGGCTGTGAGACGTTCAGCACGCTGAGTAAATGTCTCAGACTCGTGAGATACAACATGACGCTCACGGTCGGCTGTAAGACGCCTATTACAATATGCCATAGAAAATAGACTTACCATAGTTAATACAATTTTTAAGAAAAAACCAAAAAACCAATGGACTTGGATCACTCCTGATAAGAAAACAAGGAACCAGATAGACTTTATACTAACAATCATACCAAAACAGTTCACCAATATAGAAGTTATCAACAAAAATTCCTACCCAAGCGATCACAGACTTGTAAGAGGAACTATTAAAATCACCGGACTTAAGAAAAGTAGAGCAAAATTTAGGAGTAGTACAATAAACTTAAGAGACCCACCGCAACTGGAAGAATACCTGGAATCATTGGAAAATAATGTACGAGAACTCTGCAGTTGCTCAGAAAACGACACTGTAGAAACTTACTACCAAAAAATTGAACTAGCTATAAAGGAGAGCTTGAACTCTACTAACAAAAAGCAGCAAAGAAAACTTAGTATAATATCCGAAAAAACGAGAGATTTAGTTAAAAAGAGATACGAGCTACAAAATAAAAGACCTTTATCTAAAGAACAAAGGAAAGAACTCTCAAGAATATATAAAGCTACGAATAAACATTTAAAAATAGACTACTATGACTATAGGCTAAAGGTATTAGAAAAACATCTTACTACAAGAAAAAGCCTCAAAAAAGGTTACACAGAATTAAATAAAACAAAGACATGGGTTCCTCAATTAACATCAAAGACTAGCAAAAACAAACTGCAAACCAGATCAGAAATAATACAAGAGGCCACTAACTTCTATAGAGAGCTGTATAAGAAACAGTCTAATAATAGTAAACAAACTTTAGATACAGAAGATTCCAGTAATAATGTAAATAAGTTCGACGATAGAGAAATATTAAAAATACTTGAAAAATTAAAAGATGACAAAAGTCCAGGCCCAGACTACATAACAAACGAAGCTTTAAAAATCGGAAGGTTCTTGTTAGCCGCTCCATTGACCATTCTGTTTAATAAAATCCTAGAGGAGAAAATAGTACCTAAAAGTTGGACGCAATCAGAAATTATTCTTTTGTACAAAAAAGGCGACCCAAAAGATGTAGGAAACTACCGCCCAATTAGCTTGCTAGCAACGCTCTATAAGGTATTTGCATCGTGTATGGAAAAAAGAATACAAAAATCTATCGAAGAACGGCAACCACGGGAGCAGGCTGGTTTTCGTAAGGGGTTTAGTACTATCGACCACATACATGCGCTAGAACAAGTAATAGAGATGTATGAAGAGTATCAAAAACCCTTATATGTAACCTTCATCGACTATGCAAAGGCGTTCGATTCAATCTCTCACGACAGCATATGGCTAACTCTCAGTAATCAGAATGTCCCAAATATTTACATCCAAATTATTAAAGACATATATGGCAAAAGCACAAGTAGAGTGAAGACAGATCGAAAAGGACCAACGATAGAGATAGGCAGAGGTGTCAAACAGGGTGACCCACTATCTCCGAAACTCTTCATAGCTGTACTACAAAACATCATGAAAGACCTGCACTGGTCTCACAAAGGAATACTTATTAACGGCCAGTACTTAAGCAACCTTCGTTTTGCGGACGATATTGTACTGTTTTCAGAATCACCACATCAGATGACAGAAATGATAGGGGAACTAACCAACTTGAGCAAGATGGTCGGCTTAGAACTGAACACCTCAAAGACGAAGATAATGTCAAACAGCTATAGAACTCCTATTTCAGTAGACGAAGTATCCTTGGAATATGTAGAGTCTTATATATACTTAGAAAAACAAGTATCCTTTAGCCCAACTAAAAACATCGACGAAATCAACAGACGAATTTGCATGACATGGAATAAATTTTGGAGTTATAAAGAAGTGTTAAAAGCTAAAGTCCCATTAAGACTTAAAAAAATAGTAATGGACTCTTGCTTGCTTCCTTCTCTTACTTACGGATGTCAAACCTGGAACTATAATAAGAAAGTTATGCAAAAAATACAAACGACCCAAAGAGCGATGAAAAGAAGTATCCTTAACATAAAATTGAAACACAAACAAAGAAATAGAGTAATAAGAAGCAAAACGAAGGTTATAGATGCTCTACAACACGCAAAAAAACTGAAGTGGAAATGGGCCGGACATTTGGTACGAGCTAAAGATAAGAGATGGACAACACTAGCAACCATGTGGAAAGGACCTAGGCAAGAGAAGAAGAGGAAAGCCTAGAGAACGATGGGTCGATGAAGTTATTAAAGTAGCCGGAAGGGACTGGACAACAAAGGCACAAGACAGAAAATTGTGGAATAAAATGGAGGAGGCCTTTACCCAGAAAGCGGTCCATAATTAATTAAATAATATATTTTTAAACATGTTATTGACATTGCTAATTTAATTATAATTTATTACAATTTATATTTCAATTTTAATTCAATTTATATTCTAATTTTAATTTATTCAATTTATATTTTAATTTAACTTACATAATTTATTTTATTTTACATTTAATTTATTTCAATTTTAATTTATTTCAATTGATACTTTATTTTATTTTTCTGAAAAATGCATGCATGTACATCTAATTATGGAATAAAGAGGCTTTATTATTATTATTATTATACTAAGAAAAACCATAATCTATACATATAATAAAACAGTAAAAATTTTTTGTCTTTACATTTAAAATTTTTGACTGAAATGGATAAAGGGACAAAAGAATAATAGGAAGCAAAAAATTTTTTTTAGAATTTCTTGTCTGTCTGTTTGTCTGTCTGTCTGTCTGTCTGTCTGTCTGTCTGTCTGTCTGTCTGTCTGTATGTATGATCACGATTATCTCCGAAAATACTGAACCGATTTACTTCAAACTTTCACCAATTGCTTTGTTTTAACTCAGCAAAACATTTAAAGTTTGTTTCATCAAAATCGGTTCATTAAAAAAAAAGTAATCGTCATTTGAATGAACTCAAGGCATGAGTTTGTCTGCAAACATATAGCATATAGCAAAAATAAAATAAAATAATAAGTGACATAAGAAAATTAAAATCCAATGTCAATTCATCATCATTATACGACAGCATTATACCTATCCATACTATCCATAGTAATCCATACTAAAAAAAAAAGGAGAAGCTGACTGACATATCAACGCAGGACCTAAACTATAAGGGTTAGGAACTTGAAATTTTGCACAGGGGTTCCTTTTATAATGTAGGAGAGCACTAAGAAAGGATTTTTGGAAATTCATCTCCTAAGGGGGAAAAACGGGTTGCAAAGTTAGTATGAAACTTTGTCGTTTTTAAAGTTATTCGAATGAAATTCAATATGAAGGTTCTTTACTAAAAGGTATGAAACAGGAGTTAGTATGAAACTTTCCGTTTTTGAAGTTATTCAATTGAAATTCAATATTAAGGTGTTTCATTGAAAGTCATGAACTAATGTATTCCGGGTAATTCTACTGTTCCTGAGAAATCGACACTTACGCGGGCGGAGCCGCGGGCCAAAGACAAACCTGACTTATATATCAACGCACAGCCGAAACTACTGTACCCAGAAACTTGAAATTTGGCACAGGGATTCTTTTTATGATGTATATGAGCACTAAGAAAGGATTTTTAGAAAATCAAAGGGGTTGAAGTTTTATGGAATTTTCTAATTTCTGGACTTAGAAGTGTGAAAGTAGGTACGCAAGTTCTCAATTAAAATTAAAAAAAGATCTGTTTAGGTGAACCAGACAACATTCTCCCTTGAAGGGGTAAATAGGGGTAAAGTTTGTATGGAATTTTTCAATTTCTAGACTTAGAATATAAAATTAAGTATGTAAGTTCTCGATTACAATTAAAAAGATCTGTGTAGGTGAAATGTATAAAATCCCCTCCTTAAGGGGCAACATGGGGGGGAGGGGAGGGGTTAAGTTTGTATGGACATTTTCTCATTTCTGGACGTTCTGGATTACAATTAAAAAGATGTGTTGGTAAAACCGACGAAATTTTCGCCTGTAGGGATAAAATAGGGTAGTAAAGTTAGTATGGATTTTTTTTCATTTCTTGACTTAGAGGTATGAAAATAAGTATATATGTTTACATTACAATCAAAAAGATCTGTGTAGTTAAAATGGACGAAATTTTCCCTTGAAGGGGTAAAATAGGTGTGGTGAAGTTTGTACGGATTTTTTTTATTTACTAGAAATATGACAATAAGAAGTTCTCCATTACAATAAAAAAAATCTGTGTAGGTGAAATGGGCAAAATCCCCTCCTTATGGGCTAAAGATCTATGCAGGTGAAATGTATTAAATTCCCCCTTAAGGGGAAAAAGCAAAGGGGGAGGGGTTTGTATGGAATTTTTATCATTTCTACTGTTCCCAAGGGAACGACATTAACGCGGGCGGAGCCGCGGGCAACAGCTAGTTAATCATAATAACAGAAATTGCCGCGGACGAAGTCGCGGGCAACAGCTAGTACCATATAAAGGTCAAGCAAATATTTCCATGTAATTTCCAAAAAAGAAAAAACTGGCTGGTTTTTTTAATGCATTTTCTTATTTTTATTATTGTCCTATTTATGTCATTTAGATAAATTAAATTACCCGAGCTATAAATAAAAAACCGGACTCGCGCACGGACACGCGAGGGTTCCGTACCATTATCTATAAAAACGGCGAAAAAATCATGTCTGTTGTATGGGAGCCCCCCTTTAATATTAATTTTATTTTTATTTAATTATTTATTTTTAAAGTAAATATATAACTAAATATTCGTTGAATATTTCAAGCGTCTACCAGTTGCCGTTATCAACATCAAGAAAAAACAAGCAAAAAAATCACGTTTGTTGTATTTGAGCCTCTTTAAATATTTATTTTATTCTACTTTTTAGTATTTGTTGTTATAGCGGCAACAGAAATACATCATCTGTGAAAATTTCAGCTGTCTAGCTATCACGGATCATGAGATACAGCCTGGTGACAGACGGACAGACAGACAGACGGACAGACAGACAGACAGACAGACGGACAGCGGAGCGATATCAATAGGGTCCCGTTTTTACCCTTTAGGTACGGAACCCTAAAAATGTCCCGCAAGCCGTTGTCACACAGAAAGGTACCCGCTAAGAAGGCTGGCATCATTGCCACCACGGAATAATAAACCTCATGGAAGGAACGTGTGCCTACACGTTCCTTCCATGAGGTTTATTATTCCGGTGGCCCGCGTGCCGCAGTTAAGCACAGCGAGTCTTAACCAGGCTCAATTACTCTGTTGTTGTTGGTGTGACGCGACGTGTGGCTGCCGGTGTATTACTTTGCGTGTTTCTTAAAAAAACTCTTATAAATGACTCGATGCTCTATCCTTGAGTGCAAAAACAATAGTAGTACTAAGAACTTACTACGATCAGGTGTTTCTTATCATCAATAAGTCGCTATTTACTCTGTATTTCATAAAACCTCTGTCTATTTAATTGAAAATAAATATTAGAGTAAATAAAAAATTACACGTATGCCTATTGAGATAAAGTCTAAAATTGTATGATGCCTCGATCATGTACGCCATCTAGTGGCGAGTGGTAGAATCAGAAATTACGACACAAGGCGAAGTAAGCCATTCTATTTAATAGGGTTGTGATATCATCGAATATCGATTTGTAAAAGTATTAATTTTTGAATTATATATGCACACGTTTTTTATTGTCACTGTGTACTGGATAATTTAACTTTAATATAGTTGACGTTATTAACGTACTAGCTTTCGCCCGCGGCTCCACCTGCGTCAATGTCGATCCCTCGGGTATAGTACGTTTTTCCCGGGATAAAAGGTAGCCTATGTCCTTCTCCGCACTCCAGAGAACTTGTATGCAAAGTTTCATGATGATCGGTTCAGTAGTTACGGTGTGAAAGCGTAACTAACAAACAAATAAGCAAACAATCAAACTCACTTTCGCATTTATAATATTAGTAAGGATAATACTTAAAATTTAAGACTAAACCTACACAAAATTAGAAGCAAAAAGGCCCGGCAGTTCGTTGCCCTACAATGCTCAGAAGGCTGGCAGCATTGCCACGATAGATGGTAATGCTGATTTTTGTGCAAGGCCAGTCCTGGTCAAAGAAAACATCTACTGACTTTCAGGCGAAAGTCAGTTGATGTTTCCTGTTATATATTATTTTAATAAATAAAACTAAAAATTAATTAAATCTTAAATAAAAACCTACCTATAAATATTCGTTCATTTATAATATAAAATACAGATAAAAAATTTATAATATAATTATGTTCCCGAGAAACCGCTATTGAAACTAGTTTGTCTTGAATTCTATAGAATAAACTAATTTGATCATTTCGAGTAGGTGTCACGGTCAATCGACCATGCACACCCTAGTGTCAGAGTTCTTGGGAACCGCCTCTCGGCCTCTGACGTGGTTCCTTTAACGACTACCAGATGGCAGCCGGAACCACCGGCTTAACGTGCCTTCCGAAGCACGGAATCATCTTTATTATCAGACAATCAGGTGATTCAAGCATGCAATGTCCTAACCAAACTGGAAACAACTAAACAAAGTATGCTTCCGGTGGGAATTGAACCCACGACCCCCGGGTCAACAGGCAAAGCCTTAATCACTAGACCACGGGGGCTGTTAATTATTTTTATATTTTATTTTTTATATTATTTTAAATATTGTTTAATTATGTATGGTAGTTTAAGTGGTAAAATAATAAAATATAAGAAATAATGAACAAATCAAACAGATTGAGCCAAAGTAAGTTCAAGACTTGTGTAATGGGATACTAACTCAACGATCCTATATTTTATAATAAACTAGCTTTCGCCCGCGGCTTCACCCGCGTCAATATCTGGAAGAGTACTTTTTACGTAACAAATAAACTCACTTTCGCATTTATAATATCAGTTTATAATATTAGTAAGGATAGATAATATAGATAAACATCCAAGTCCCACGTCAAATCTGAAAAATATCATTTTCCATCTTGACCTGACCGGGGTTCGAACCCGGGACCACTCGTGTCGCAGGCTGGCGTGTTAACTACTGCCCCACAGAGTTCGACTGAAGTCGGTCAGTATAGATCACAACAGTGAGGTCATTTTTAGAAACCAAGATGGCGAATGCTACTTTTCAACAATAATTATTGAATTACAATGAATTACCACCAATTTTAGAATCGATCGATTACTTAGCGTCATTAGCAAAAAGATATGAACCCAATCCCTATTTGAGTAGCAATGACATTATTGATAAAACATTCTAGAAGAATAAATAATGGAGTTCAAATTGAAACCTTAAATCTTAGTAAATAGGGTGTAAAATTGTGTACAACTTTTAAGTACGACATCTTTTGGCGATTAGCTGAACTAAGTAGTCTGAGATCGTTAAAAGCACATTGAAAGAAGCCGACGTAGCATATGCACGCTGTCATAGAAACCACAAAGTGTTATTGCTTAATTCTACTTTATGGCGCAAGAAATAAGGTTTTTCTTTTTGTAATGCAAACTGATTGTTATTTCTTTGTGGTTCCAAGAAATTATAAGCTTTCTAATTCGTAAAATTTCAGTGTGCGTAAAATGTTATTGTGTGAGTTTGGCGACAGTGGTTTTCAAGAAAAATATATGCTATGCCCGTTCCTCTTGTTTTTTAAATTCCGTGATTGCCACGTTGAATAGTTAACGTTAAAACTCATATTCCAGTAAATAAATAAATAAATATATACGGACAAATCACACAGATTGAGCTAGCCCTAAAGTAAGTTCGAGACTTGTGTTATGGGATACTAACTCAACGATACTATATTTTATAATAAATACATATATAGATACACATCCAAGACCCAAGCCAATCTGAAAAAGATCACTTTTCATCTTGACCTGGCCGGGGATCGAACCCGGTCACTCCGTGTCGCAGGCAGGCGTCATGACCGCTGCGCCACGGAGCTAGTCTCAGTACAAATTGGCTCACAAAAAAACTCAACACAGAATGAAAATACTCGGCACCTAATAAAAAATAAACGGTTCCTTCACAAGTGTCTACATGTAGTCATTACACAAATTGGAGCGAAAATCCCAATACGAACATTGACAGTCTTGACAATTACCGAAATCGTCGAATCTGGCGCTTGTATTGGATTTAGTGTCCACACTCATTGAAAAAGAGGGAATTTTATAAAATACTAGCTGATTCTGCGACTTCCTAAGCGTATAATTTATCATCATCATTCCAGGCTTCGATTCCCACGGGAAGCATACTTAGTTAAGTTGTTTCCAGTTTGGTTAGGACATTGCAGGCTTGAATCACCTGACTGTCTGATAATAAAGATGATTTCGTGTTTCGGAAGGCACATTTAGCCGTTGGTCCCGCCTGTCATATGGTATTCGTTAAAGGAACCACGTCAGAGGCCGAGAGGCGGTACCTAAGAACTCTGACACCAGGATGTGCGTGGTCGATTGACCGTGACACCTACTCGAAATGATGATGATGATGATGCTGAATAACTGACTGACTGACGGATCAACACACAGCTTAAACCGCTGATCGTAGTGACCTTGAAACTTGGAGGCTGTGTTATTTGTATGACATAGGGAGGGATCCGATATGAATTGATTCTCCGATTTTCTATCCCTTAGGGGGTAATAAAGGGGCAAGGTTTGTATGTGACAACGTGATTTCTTGGTCCTATCTACTCCTTTAGAACCATTGTCGTCTTTGACGCGGACAAAATCGCTGGCAAAAGTTAGTGTACACATAATTTTTAAGTACTCACATAGTTATCACGTATCTCCCTATGTGGAGATGAATGAACCTATTAATAAAAATATATAAATAGAACCTAAAATTTATGGGGGGTGTACGATGATAAAGATTTAAGTGGGAAAAGGACACAAGTTCACAACTTACCGTGGGGCTGGCTGTACCTGTGTTATTCGCCCCCTTTTTTTTTGTAAAATAATGACGGTACTAGCCTCGTTGCTTAAGATATGATATTCGTGAGCTCCAAAACACCTCAGATAAGGATCACACCGAGAGATTCTTGGACGATAGGTTAACCACTTAACACTATTAAGCGTTAACTTTCAGCCAATCGTTTTATACATTATTTATTCTCGAAATTTAAGGCTCTATCTACTCAGTGAGCTGAAAGAAGTGATACGGTATTAAGTGTGAAAGAAAATTCCTTGGAAATCCCAATCGTCTGGTAACTCTAGTCTTCAACAAAAGCCTATAATTTGAATTCAGTCTCTAACAATTTCTGTTCAAAGCTTTTAAAATCGACATTGATTGGTGCTTACGAAAGACTTAGAATTTCTTAAGTGTTATATTTTGCATTCACAATGCTACATATTTTGATATACTCTTATTAAAATAAGTAATAAAATATGGTGAAATAATTTCAATCGGGCGGGATTTGAACCTGCGACTTTAAGTCTATGTACAACTTACGCTCTTCTATCACTATTCTTCTACAAATTTAAGTCTCAAGATGCGATTACAGACAAACATCGGGACAGGTGGAAATAAATTTGATCATCATCAGGTCTTTTTTTTTAGTCTCCACTACAGGAGCACGACCCTCTCTGTACTACTAGAGCCATACTTGGCCAGAGCAGTCAGAGGAATTAAATAAAAGCTTATAAAATATAACCTTGTGCAACAAAGAATTATTTCTCTAACAAGGTCAATCCAAGGTGAATTACATTGAACAAATGGTTTCCAGATGGAAGCCATCGACATAATGTCGGCCACAGATTCAGAATATTAATAGGGATGTAACATATCAATTCAAGATCTTGCGACTCTTGCTAAAAGCAGCATTGTATCTTATCTTTTGTCTACCCCGTAGTAGATTAAGAAGACTCTATGAATTGCCCAAGAAATTAGACAAGATTTCTATTCTAAAAGCAAACTGTGCCGTTGATTTCTATGCAAGAAGAATTGGTCGGACGACCTGACCAGGTCGCAGGGAAACGCTGGATGCAGGCCGCTTCCAACCGGTCATTTTGGAAATCTCTGGGAGAGGCCTATGTCCAGCAGTGGACTTCTTGCGGCTGATATGACGATGATGATGCTGAATTGACCAAGAAATAAGATCATCATCATCATTACAGCCGCAAAAAGTTCACTAGCTGGACAAGATCCTCTGCCAAGGATTTTTCGTTCCATGGGAGGTTCTACTCACCACGCTTGGCAAGCTGGTAGGCAAATGCAGTTTCTTTGACTTCTTGTGCTCCAACGCTGCTGCCCATCAGAAGTATTTTAAAGCTGGGGAAGGATAGGAATTTGTTGGCTTTGTAAGGAGAATGAAGGTATTGGGATACTACTCACTTGAATGAATGTAGGAAAAGCAAGTAGGAGCTCGGGAGGCCGGGCGCGCTTACCCTATGCCATACCTGCAACCATCGGACAGGCAATTAAGGATACCACACCCAAACGTGGAATTTTAACGCGTGATTTTGAACCTCTGAATTATATTGATATCACGGAATCAGAATCTTCAAACGAACTGCAAGAAAAAAGCTAATAATCGAAAAAATTAGGCTTCTCGTACAAAGTCGCCAATCAGCTGGACGAATTTCTATGGAAGGTCAATTTTTTAGGGTTCCGTACCCATAGGGTAAAAACCCTATTAATTTCGCTCCGCTGTCCGTCTGTCTCTCTGTCTGTCTGTCTGTCTGTCCGTCTGTCACCAGGCTGTATCTCATGAACCGTTATAGTTAGACAGTTGAAATTTTCACAGATGATGGTATTTCTGTTGCCGCTATAACAAATAATACTAAAAAAATTTATAAAATAAATATTCAAGGAGGCTCCCAAACAACTGACATGATTTTTTGCCGTTTTTATAGATAACGGTACGGAACCCTTCGTGCGCGAGTCCGACTCGCACTTGGCCGATTTTTTTTGTTTTTTACATTTTATTCTTGCAATTCTGTATTCAGATAGGGATTCTGATTCCAGGATTTCAATATACAGCGTGATTTTGAACCCCCTAGCTATATTGAAATCTGGGAATCAGAATCCCTAATGGAATACAGAACTGTAAGAAAAAAAGGTAAAAAACGAAAAAATAAATTAAACCTTTCATATAAATTCGTCCAGCTGATCGGCGACTTTGTATGGGAAACCTAATTTTCTTTTTCGTTTTTTACCTTTTTTTCTTGCAATTCTGTGTTCCATTAGGGATTCTGATTCCCAGATTCCAATATACCTGGGGGGTTCAAAATCACGTTGTATGTAGATCAGAGGTTCAAAATCACGGGGTATGTTTGGTTTTGTCTACCCCGTACGAGATTAAGAATTTACTCTATGAATTGACCAAGAAATTACATAAGATTTCTATTCTAAAAGCAAACTGTGACGTCGATTTCTATGCAAGAAAAATTGTGTTGAAAAGAGATGGGAGCCATCGAGCAAATCTCACCGGCAGCTTCGGAATATTGAAAGGTATATAACATATCGATATCAGATCCGATGACCCGAGGATAACATTGCTTAGCACGGCTTCTCTAGACTAGTACGAGCTCTTAGAAATATCAATAAATTACTCTTTTTTACAAGCTTTTAAACTTGCTATGTATGGCTAGCTTCGTAGCGCAGCGGTCAACACGCCAGCCTGCGACACGAGAGTGACCAGGTTCAATTCCAGACCAGGTCAAGATGGACAATGATCTTTTTCAGATTGGCTTGGGTCTTGGATGTGTATCTATATATGTTTTTGTTATAATATATAGTATCGTTGAGTTTGTCTTCTTTTCGAGTCAAAATGGTTATAATTGAAGCTTTTTCTTATACAGTTTTTGAGTTAGTATTCCATAACACAAGTCTCGAACTTACTTTGGGGCTAGCTCAATCTGTGTGTATTGTCCGTATATATATATTTATTTATTTATAGCTATGTTTGTTCGGGTAGAATATTGCAACTCAATTTGGAAGCAGATATCTTCAACCGAATGAGCTAAAATTTTGTATACACGTTTAGGAATATATAACAATGCATGGCTAGCTGTATGACGTCATTCTAAAGCCAACATGGCGGAACACTAAAGATAGCGGTCTAGCTATTGATGCTCTCCGACGAATATCAAATTAAAAGGCTCGCTAAAAATAACTCGAAGCATAAACCGATCTACCTAAAAGCTTATATATTTTACAAACAACCCCGTTACTGACATTAATCCGCCGGTAAAATTGTTCTTTGCTATTGACTTAACTCCTCCGTGGTCCAGTGGTTAAGGCGTTTGCCTGTAAACCCAGAAGCATACTTTGTTTAGTTGTTTCCAGTTTGGTTAGGACATTGCAGGCTTGATTCACCTGATTGTCTGATAATAAAGATGATTCCATGCTTCGGAAGGCACGTTTAGCCGTTGGTCCCGGCTGCCATCTGGTAGTCGTTAAAGAAACCACGTCAGAGGCTAAGAGGCAGTTCCGAAGAACTCTGACACCAGGGTGTGCATGGTCGATTGACCGTGACACCTACACGAAATGATGATTATGCGTTTGATTAGTTTTTCTACTCACGATTCACGATAGAGTGCGTTGCGTAATAATATCGGCCTTTCTCTTTAAAAATAAATAATAAAATAAAATACGTTTATCACACTATCAATGACAAATTAATAAATATAAGTTATATATACACAAAATACAATTAAATAAAATACTTACAACTATAATTCAGTAACATTCATTTAGTAACATCAGTTTACTGTTTTATTAGAATTAAATTCATCAGAAGTGTTAGAATGACAACTTATAAATACCTACGTAACATAAAATAATTTTACTGTCTTATTGTTTTAAATTGGAAAAGAGAGAAAGAGGCCTTTGCCCAGCATTGGGACTTTAACAGGTCGTAATAATAATAATCATCATCATCATCAGGTCTTTCTAGTTTCCACTGCAGGAGCATGACCCTCTCTCGTACTCACTAATTATTTTTATTCAAATCACTAGAATTAGTGTTTTTGGGCCATTTTTGGGATGGATAAAATATTTTAAACTCGCGTCACGCTAAACGTGGCCTTTCGGTCTTATGACTTTAGGCTCTTACTACCCCGTAAGGGATTAAGACGTGATTATATGTATGTATGTATTAATTAGACCTCTCCAACACGTATGGCCAGCGAGGAGAGTGTAAGCCAAATCCTCTGTCTGCTCTGGCCAAGTATGGTAAATCCGCTAGTACAGAGAGGGTCATGCTCCTGCAGTGGAGACAAAAAGACCTGATGATGATGTATTAATTATGTTGATAAGAAAACTTACATAATATTCGTAAATAAAAAAGGTTAAGTAAACTAAACGACATAGATTTAAAAGAAAACCTTTTAAAATCATTAAAAAATATCAGGAATCTAACACATTTAATTGGTTTTTCTTCAAAAACCATCCCATTTAGGAAAGTAGAAAAATGCATTATTGTCATATGGACATCATGGAGCAAATGTCTTTCGTAGCTCAGTATTCAAAATATATGATGAAATAATTTCGCCATAGGTAAAATTTGAACCTGGCTACTTGAGGCTACGGCTACGGCAGCTCAGTGGTCGAGAGCGTCGATGGACCAAATGTCGAAGGCTGGGTTCAAATCCTACCTGTGGCGAAATTTTTTAACACATTTTACGATTTCAATATTAAACCGAGCATTGTAATACATACTAAGTAATATTACCATCAGGTCCTTTTTAGTCTCCACTATAAGAGCACGACCCTCTCTGTACTATTAGAGCCATACTTGGCCAGAGCAGCCAGAGGACTTGGCCTACACTCTCCACGCTAGCCAGACGGGTTGGAGAGGTCTCACAGATGTTTATAAGCTTTGTTAAGCTTTTATTTCCTAAGTCGCCTTCTACGACATGCACGGGAAGACTTGGAGTGGTCCTATTCTACTCTGCCGTATACCACACGGCTAAAAATAAGTAATATTATAAAAGCGAAAATGAGGTTGTTTGTTTGTTACGCTTTCACGCCGTTATTACTAAACCGATCATCATAAACTTTTGCATACCCGTGTGCGTTACGCGTACGCGTTGCTGACCTTTCAAAAATTTGAGGGGGGAAGAATGGTCTCCGGCTCTCTCACTCACCGAACGAAGCATAGAAGCGGTAAAGCTTATACTCATACATCGATTTTATATGAGACTAGCTGTTATTATGATTAATTATTTTTTCTTTTCGTATAGATAAATATTTTTTCCCCGTTTTCAAATATTTTTTATTGATGCTTCGCAGGAGCGAAGCATCACGCTGCGACTAATAGGAATTAGTCGCAGCGTGATGTTTTATAGCCTAAAGCCTTCCTCAATAAATGGACTATCTAACACAAAAAGAATTTTCCAATTTGAACCAGTAGTTCCTGAGATTAGCGCGTTCAAACAAACTAACAAACAAACTCTTCAGCTTTATAATATTAGTATAGATTGTTGTATTTTCCCGGACGAGCCAGCCCATTCTAGTACAAGCAAAAATTTATTTTTCCGGTAGCGTGGCTCTGCGATGGTATCCCATCAATCGTTTTAAAAAATCGGGGTTCCTTTGCTATAGAAATTGAATTCTACAAGTGGTTGCCATCGAGGAAATATCAGTGGCAATCTCGGACGGAATATTGATAGGATGTGGAAATATCGATACGAGATTCAAGACCCGGGAGTTAACCCGGATAATTTGTTTAGCTTAAAGGATTTTTCGAAGACATTTCTTCTCGTTATGCCATTGGTTTAAAAACGATATACAGGAACAAATTATGCGTGATTTGTCTCTATACCTATATTTTATTGACGAGTTAAAGTCTTATAAATAGATTAATGTCGGCCGTACGCACAAAATTGTGTCACGTTCCGTGTACAAGCGAGAGCGCGTAACAAGCGATAGAGAGGCACAATCGGAAATTCTTGAAATGTATCTGTTTTCTTTTGCAAGGACTTGAGGATTAACAAAACTAGGCATATTCACAGACTGCAGACTTGGTTGCACTGCTTTGCATGATTGACTGTTATATCAATAATAATTAAATACTCAAGTTGAAATAAAAATGCAGCAAAGTTCAGGACTAACTCTGGTAACTATATGACTCAAAAACACGATTGCGTTAAATTTTCTCGATAGAAAAAAATTGCAAAGTTGCCTCCAAATCACGTCTAATTTACACGGTATATAGCATTATTTACCAAATACATTAAAATTAACCTTGAAACTTTGATTATTATTGCATTACAGATAAGGCAGCCATCATATGTTTTTCTTTTTCGAATAACCCTTGAATATTCCTAAAAAACGAAAATATCCAAAGTAGCCAACGCGTTTAGACCATCCGCGTTTGTATCGCCACGCCGCCTGGCCTATGGCGGGCTCTTAATGTCAGCAATATGTTCTTTAATTCGGGTACCGAAACGTTATCAATAAATATTGTAGGCGGTAGTTTTGTATAGTTCTTATAACACAAAGACAAATGTCAACTTAGTCTACCTGCGACCATGAAAACTGTTAAGATTTCGAAACGTTAGGTGTAAAAATAATGTAATATACGCGATAATACCATAATAAAATGATTTTATTTAAATCGAATATATAAGATAATAATATTATGTAAAGATTAATATTAATGATTAATAATGTTTTTCTTTGTTTCAGGTAAGTGGGCATCGCCATACTCAAGATAACAATAAAATGGATTAAAAAGTAAGGAACTATAAAGTTGATGAGAACAAGCTTCGAAATACTGCTATACAAAAAAATAATAGACTTATTTTTGGCAAAAAAATTGTTATATGAATACAGCTGCGTGGCGCAGTGGTTAACACGCCAGCCTGCGACACGAGGTTGCCCTGGTTCGATTTCCGGTCAGGTCAAGATGGAAAATGATCTTTTTCAGATTGGCCTGGGTCTTGGATGTTTATCTACATATGTATTTGTTATAAAATGTAGTATCGTTGAGTTAGTATCCCATAACATAAGTCTCGAACTTACTTTGGGGCTAGCTGAATCTGTGTTATTTGTCCGTATATATTTACTTATATTTATTTATTTATAGGAATATACATTTTTGGGATCATGAAATCAAAATTCTATTGCTCAAGGGAATGTTTAAACTTTATAATAATCTATTTAGTTACTAGTGGTTCTGCGAGAACAGTAGACCTCGCGAGCCCTTACAACCAACATCCACATTTGCCCTCCAGTGCTTTAAAATATATCCGTTACTGTTATACTAATTGACTAAAGGATGATTTTCTTCAATTACGTTTTCCCAATAAAAAAAAATATTTTAAATTTAATTAGTTTTTTCAGTCATAAAAATAATTCGCAGTATCATGCTTTAATAAAAAAGCCAAAAAATATTTTTCATATTTCGATATATGTTCCTTAGGGAAAGTTGTTCAATTTCACTCTTTCCCATTTCACGTACTTCAACTTCTTTCATTTCAATTTATAATTAACTTTTGTACTACATATAGTCTGTGGGTTTGAGCAATATGGTAGTGAAGTTTATTTCTGTGTAATCTACTCATAAAGCCCTTTTATTTGATACCGCGTTTGGTATGTTTTTATAAAAAAAAATGTTATATGTATCGCCGACGTTACAGTTTTATTTTTATGTTTATTTACAGTATTATAGGTACTACGTATTTTCATACTTGTTATACTATAGGTTTGTATTTACGACATCATATTGAATGCACTAATACAAAAAAATATACAGAAAATCGATTTCAGACAAGTTTTGGGCAAATTGCCGACTATAAACACGTTCAAGTTTATCGTATAAAAAAGTTGTTCAGACAAAATAGTTGCGTCTTAATAAGAATAACAAAAAAGTCTAATGTCATTTTTGATTTGTTTTTCAAATAGCTGTGCTATTAGTTTTTTTAAATTTCGGAACCCCATAGTTCCGCCATTTTTTTAAAATTTCGAAAAACTGGCTCGACAAAAAAATTCTATATAATTACCGAACCTGCTCACAAAATTTCATGAGAATCGGTTGAGAAATGCGACCTGTAGGCGAGAACAGACAGACAGACGGACAAAAGAATTTTCGGCTAGTCGAAACTGAGACGCTTCGCTCGCTCGGTTAATAAAATGAATCCCTGTTTTCCTTTGTTACAGCATCACGTGTGAAAGGCTCGATTGATTTGGCTAATTCTTTTTTGTCGTGTTTGTTTTTTTTATGACATAGAGCGGCAAACGAGCAAGCGGGTCAATGTTTTTTGAGGAGAAGGTTCTTATAAAAGATGACACAGAGAAAGTTGCACGGAAAATTGAAAAAGTGAGAAAATTTAACGACCCTATTAACTTTTTAAATATCTTCATCGTAATGCCAGTCGTTTAACAGTTGTCGTCTATTTATAGTTAAGACAGAACAATGTCTGTCAGATCAGCTTTTCTGTCAGATTAGGTTAGCTCCGTGGCGCAGTGGTTAACACGCCAGCCTACGACACGTATTGGACCACAAAATATACCCTACCAATTAGAAAAAAAATTATAAAACGGTTCATAAATAACGCAGTTATGAGGTAACAAATAAATTTGAATGAATTATGAATCGCCTCCTTTTTGAAGTCGGCTTATGCCATTTCCATATTCGCTGCGTACACCCATGGGAAATTTTACATACATATCATCACGCCGGTAATACACGTTAAAAGGTGATTAAGCCTGTCGATAAGAACAACTTTTCCTTTTGTTGTCTGTCTGTCTTTCTGCCTGTCAAGATGCTTCTCAGGAAAGCGCGGAGGTATCAAGTTGAAATTCTAAGCAAATACTCAGGTCTACTGTCCCGTGGAGCTGTAAAAAAATCAAACTTCTAAGACAACGTAATCAAAAGATACAGCCGTTTATGCTGCAAATTTTTGATATTCGCAAGGGAATCGATACCTACAGAGTACTTCCCAAGAACTCAGAACCTTGAAATTAGGTACGAAGCAACGTTTTATAGTATATACCTATAAAGAAAAAATTGTGAAAAGCATAAATTTTTAGTAACATCATATAATAAAAATATTTTTAATAATTTTGAACTTTTTACAGAAAATGTTACGGAACCCTTCGTGCGCGAGTCCGACTCGCACTTGGCCGGTTTTTTATAAGTTCCCAGCATTGGTCCCATAGGAAAAGTTGTTCATATCGACGGGTTAAATGATCAAAATTTCACCGTGTAATGTATGTAAATTGGACCGATTTGTTGCACGCACTTAGTACAAACAATTTTATTCAATAATGGTTCCATTCAGATGGTAGCCATCAAACAAAATGTCAACTACAGTCTCGGAATATTGATAGGGACGTGACATATCGGTACGATATCCGATGACCCGAAGCTTATCCGGGATAAATTGTTTGACTGGATTTTAGGGTTCCAAAAACCGAATGGTGAATAAGAAAACCTTATCTTGGTCCACAAGTGGTTAAGGCGTTTGCCTGTAGAGCCGGGGGTCGTGGGTTCGATAATTTGCTTCCAGTTTGCACATTGCAGGCTTGAATTACCTGATGATTGTCTGATAATAAAGATGATTCCGTGCTTCGAAAGGCACGTTAAGCCGTTGGTCCCAGCTGACATCTGATAGTCGTTAAAGGAACCACGTCAGAGGCCGAGAGGCGGTCCCGAAGAACTCTAACACCAGGGTGCGCATGGTCGATTGGCCGTGTCGCCTACACGAAATGATGATGATTTAGTTAATAGCCAAAATTGGTATGTATTCTTACCATAGGTATCGATATATTTTGTTTATTTAAAAGTTAAAACGTGACAACCTAGAAAGAAGCCCGATGACTTGGACGCATATATAAGTTGCTTGCAAACTATTGCCCGCGATGGCCCATAAGGCAAAAGAAGAGAGTTGCTGATCTCCAAAGGCTTTTGCCATTGATTCTCAGATTGGCCCTTCAGGCTTGCATGCACGCATACGCGGCCCATCAGGCAATATGAGAGTTTGCTGTCTCTCCAAGCCTTGCGCACACAGGCAACGCCCAAAGCCGAGGTCCGTCCCTCCTGGGGGCCCTTTGGTGATGTTGTCTATAAAGGTCGAGGGCACTCTGCCCTCGCCTCAAACGCCCGGTGAAGTAGCGAAAGCTCACTTGGAGCTATGTAGCTAGCTCCAAGTGAGTTTTCGCTACTTCACCGGGCGTTTGATTCGTCCGTTGTCGATTCGTGAGTCCTTTCAGAAAAAGAAAAAAAAATTGCCCGCGATAAAGATAACTGGGGGAGACAAAAAGGGGAGGCCTTTGCCCAGCAGTGGGACACGCAAATAGGCTACTTTATTGTTTTATTATATTTTATTTGTTTATACATTGGTCTGTGATATCCTATAGCGCAAAAGATTATTGACGATAAAGCGTTATATCTCATGACTAAAAGGTTAAAATTTATCCGATTTGACAGAGCAAGCGAGTGAAGTCTTATTAAAGTTGGGGCAAATACATTTTTGTCTGTATGTTGCACTATAAATCTCGAACCAGTGTTTTAATTAAGAACGGAAATAAAAAAATATATAGGACATATCACACAAATTGAGCTAGCCCCACAGTAAGTTGTGAACTTGTGTCGTAGGATAACTAACTCAACGATATTATATTTTAGAATAGATACTTATATAGATAAACATGCAAGACCCAGGTCAATTTGAAAAAGATCGTTTCCCATCATGACCTGACCTACGATACGACCGGTTGACCGGGTTCGATCAGGAAATCCGGGCACCGTCGTATCGTATTTTTTTAGGAAACAAGGCTATTTTCTGTTTGGAGGTGGCTGTTAAAGAGTGCGATAATTTATTTTTTATTTTGGCGAGCTCTGTGGCACAGTGGTTAACACGCTAGCCTGCGACACGAGGGCCCCGGGTTCGATCCCCGGTCAGGTCAAGATGGAAAATGATCTTTTTCAGATTGGCCCGGGTCTTGGATGATTATCTATATATGTATTTGTTATAAAATATAGTATCGTTGAGTTAGTATCCCATAACACAAGTCCCGAACTTACTTTGGGGCTAGCTCAATCTGTATGATTTGTCCGTATATATTTATATTTGTATGAATAGTTAGGATACATTGCTAGCTGAAGTTTGTTCCAAGTTTTCCGCAATATGGCGAGCTTTTTGCATTTATAGTTGGGCTTTATAAGTACCACTCTTACTCAGTTTAAATCCATAACTTAGCGAAATTAATGGTTCCTCCCTTACTTAGTCCGGATGATAAATGGGACGGCCTAATGGCATCCGCGCTCATCTGTACCTGTCTGTCTGATTAACGTCAGTTTAGTCTTAAACGTATTGGGTCCTTATTTATGAAATTAAAAAAAAAGATAATTACCGTGTACGTAAAAATGAGAAAAAAAAACTGGCTTTATGTAAAAAGATCTATCACTGACGGACGGTAGAGGCTCAATATTAAAGTCCCGTATTCACCCTTTAGGTATATGGATAAACTTGGTAAAAAAAAACTTGGTTCTGCCTGAAATAAATACTGCGATACCAGGCTATCATAAAATGTTAACAAGCTGTTTCGCATCTTCATCTAACCTTTTTGTTTTGTTGCGGTCAAACAAGACTTTAACAATCTTTAGCGATTCATAAAGTTTGCCGACAAGAAAAAAAGGATATATGTAACAAAAAAAAACCGGCCAAAAGCGAGTCCGCCTCGCGCACGAAATGTTCCGTACATCTATAATCGTCCAACTCATACTTGGCCGGTTTTTTTGCAAGAAACCCTGTATATCTGTGGTATCATCATTTCGAGTAGGTGACATGGTCAATCGACCATGCATACCCTGGTGTCAGAGTTGTTCGAAACAACCTCTCGGCCTCTGACGACTCCTAGATGGCAGCCGGACTAACGGCTTGAAGAGCCTTCCGAAGTACGGAATCATCTTTATTATCAGTCAATCAGGTGATTCAGGCTTGCAATGTCCTAACCAAATTTAAAACAACTAAACAAAGTATGCTTCCCGTGGGAATCAAACCCACGTCCCCCCGGTCGCGTAGTGTATACAGCGTGATTTTGAACTCCCTAGCTATATTGAAATCTGGGAATCAGAATCTATAATGGAACACAGAATTGCAAGAAAAAAAGGTAAAAAACTAAAAAATAAATTTAACCTTTCATAGAAATTCGTCCAGCTGATCGGCGGACTTTGTATGGGAAACCTAATTTCCTTTTTCGTTTTTACCTTTTTTCTTGCAATTCTGTATTCCATTAGGGATTCTGATTCCCAGATTTCAATATAGCTAGGGGGGTTCAAAATCACGTTGTATATTCTTTGCCCCGGGTCTACAGGCAAACCAAGGAGGCAGTTGCATCTGTGATAAAACAACGAGGAATCCTTTTAGTGATTCATAAATTTCCGAAGCTACTCGCGCTCCAGAAAAAAGATAAGATTGAATATTAAAGCGGCTAAGTGCGATAGAGCTTGGGCACTTCCATCTTCCGCAGACCTAGAATTTGAATTTTTGTAACATGAAATTTTTCTAGTATTAAGAGTATTTCAGTTTTGGTGCAGGTTATTTCCCATTTCAATCTTCAACTATTTTTGAAATAAATAAAGTTTATTCAACAAATGAAACAAAATAGATATTCATATAAAACTAGTTACATATAAAAATAGCCCTGGCAGCTTATTACTCCGTGGTAACGTGCCCGAAGGCTGGCAACATTGGCACGTTGTATGGCAATGCTTAGCCGTGTGGTTTCCGGCAGAGTAGAATAGGACCACTCCTAGTCTTCCCATGGAAGTCGTAAGAGGTGACTTAGGAAATACAAGCTAAACAAAGCTCATAAACATCAATGAGACCTCTCCAACCCGTCTGGCCAGCGAGGAGAGTTTAGGCCAAATCCTCTGTCTGCTCTGGCACTTGGCTCTATTATCACACTCGAACTGACCTCGGGGACTGACCGATAAATAATTCAGGAGACGCCAATAAAACACTTAATGGATAGGAATTGTATTTTTACAGATCCAAGGAATAGTATATTTCGGGATGTCCAACCCATTTACCTGGAGGGTCTTTTCTGACAAAGCAATTCGTTAATGTTGTACTTTTATTTTAATTTTTTTTATGACATAAAAAGCCTTGCCGGCCTTTTAAAAAAGCCGTGTGGTTTCCGACAGAGTAGAATAGGACCTCTCCTAGTCTTTCCATGAAGGTCGTAAGGGGCGACTTAGGAAATACAAGCTAAACATAGCTCATAAACATCAATAAGACCTCTCCAACCCGGCCAGCGAGGAGAGTGTAGGCCAAATCCTCTGGCTGCTCTGGCCAAGTATGGCTCCGATAGTACATGCTCCTCAGTGGAGACTAAAAAGACCTGATGATGATGGCAATGCTAATCTTTTGACCAAAATACAAACAATTATATGACACTATAGAGAGAAAAGTAGAAAAAACCGGCCTATATATAATATATGCCTTTCGCAATTTTTCCTTTATCTGTGATTCAAGATGTAGCTTTGTACCAAATTTTATGATTCTGAGTTCACGGGAAGTGAGGTACCCTGTAGGTGTTGGTTTGGCTGTATCTTTTGATTGCGTTGGCTTAGAAGTTAAATTTTTTACAGCTCCAAGGGACAATAGATCTGTGTATTTGATATAAATTTTAGCTTAATACCTCCATGCGTTCCTGAGAAGGGTCTTGACAGACAGGCAGACGGACAACGAAGTGAATATAAGGGTTCAGTTTTTTCCTTTTAAAGTACGGAATCCTAAAAAAGAACAACATAAGCGTGAAAAACCAAAAGGTTGGGATGGAACGGCCAAGGAAAAAAAAATGCCTGTAAAGTCGGTTAATGGACGATAATTTAACGTGATAACGGTGGAAGAGAGATAGATGCGTCACAAGCCGAACGCTTAGGCCGATCGTGCCTCTCTATCGCTTGTTCCGCGCTTTCACTTGCACGCGGAACGTGACACTTTTTCATGCGTGCAGCCGTTCATCGATTTATCAGACATTATCATGTAAAACAACGACGTGGTCTCAAATAGGAAATTGCAATCCCTGGAGCATCGCCGTAAAGTCGCTTGTCTATAGGTTTTTTATAGGATCCATTTTGGAGAGTGTGCGAAAGCGCTCTTTGAGGTAGGTGAACCCTCACCATTCCTCCATCGGACTACGAGGCGCAGACAGAAATTTCACCCTTTTATCGTTGGATAAAAGGATGATGATGATGATGATCATTGGAATACCAAAGAGTGGAACTAAACGCTTTAACAGTTCCTTTTTGGTTCGAGTAGCTAAGGTGTAGATTGAACTGCCTGCGTCTATATTCCCAAGTTCAGTCCCGGGACATTCAAAAGAAAAATAAATGGGTATCTCTTGGATAGGCATGTGACATCCTCATATTCATCGTCACTTACCATCAGGTGAGATCGAAGACAACTGCCTAATCCTACATTTAGTAAAAAAAAAAAACAAAATGTAGCCATCATTGCAAATCTATACTAATATTATAAAGCTGAAGAGTTTGTTTGTTTGTTTGAACGCGCTAATCTCAGGAACTACTGGTTCAAATTGGAAAAATCTTTTTGTGTTGGATAGTCCATTTATTGAGGAAGGTTTTAGGCTATAAAACATCACGCTGCGACTAATAGGAGCGAAGCATCAATAAAAAAATGTTTTGAAAACGGGGGAAAATTATTCATCTATACTAATTAATAACAGAAATTGCCGCCGACGAAGTCGCGGGCAACAGCTAGTCTATAATAATAATAATAAATAGCTGAAGAGTTTGTTTGTTTGAATGCGCTAATCTCAGGAATTACTGGTTCAATTTGGAAAGTTCTTTTTGTGTTGGATAGTCAAATTATTGAGGAAGGCTTTAGGCTATAAAACATCACGCTGCGACCAATAGAAGCGAAGCTTTAATAAAAAATGTTTTGAAAACGGGGGAAAATTATTCATCTATATTAATAAAAAAACGAAGTAATCATAATAACAGAAATTGCCGTGGGCGAAGTCGCGGCAACAGCCAGTGTGTAATATAATTAATATCTTAACATAAGCGATATGAAAGTAGGTACTCGGTCAAGTGCGAGCGGTTCATTCATTAGGGTTAATCTATTTCCGATGAGGGGTGAAGCCACTTATGCGTGGCGTTGGATGAAGTCAGAGAATGAATCATTTATGTATTGTCTATCTATGGTATGTTTATTTATGACGTCATCAGCTCTCAAATAGGAGTAATTATAATGGTTTCTGATGTATTCGTGATTGTTACACATTTAAATAAAATTACTTTAATTTTTACTAATATTATAAAGAGGAAATATTTGTTTGTTTGTTTGACGCGAATAGGCTCCGAAACTACCAGACGGATTTGAAAAAATCTTTCAAAGTTGGGAAGCTACACTATCTGCGCTGAACATAGGCTATATTTTACGCGAACGAAGTCGCGGGAAACAGCTAGTACGGTATTTAAAAAATGTAATGTACGCGAGTATATTACATTATTTTTGCACCTAACGTTTCGAAAACTTTACAGTTTTCATGGTCGCAGGTAGACTAAGTTTACATTTGTTTTTTGTGTTTTATGAACTATACAAAACTACCGCCTACACTATTTATTGATAACGTTCCGGATGTAAGCAAAATCGTTAATAGATTCAGGTATTACTTTGCGGAAGTCAAAGCTACATTTACTTTGAGACAATTTACTTTGCGTGCTTCCGCCACCATTTAGTTCATGCAAACTAACTGGTGGCGGAAGCCTGCGACACGAGAATGCCCTGGTTCGATCCCCGGCCAGGTCAAGATGGAAAATTATCTTTTCCAGATTGGCATGGGTCTTGGATGTTTATCTATATATGTATTTGTTATAAAATATAGTATCGTTGAGTTAGTATCCCATAACACAAGTCTCGAACTTACATTGGGGCTAGCTTAATCTGTGTGATTTGTCCGTATATATTTATTATTTATATAATCATAATATATAATATAATATATAATATCATATAATGGCCAGCAATAGTTTTCATGAACTAACTGGTGGCGGAAGCACGCAAAGTAAATTGTCTCAAAGTAAATGTAAGCAAAATCATAAAACATAAGCAGACAACATGAACCTAATAAAAAAAAATACCAGCAAATAAAATAAATTACGCCACAAAAAGAGATATTAAGCGGCCGTATTACTCCAATTTACCTTAATTACAGCCAATAATATACAAACGTGCCCAGTTTATGTGCTACGCGCTCCCAGCGGACTATTTCGGAATTTATTCTATGGGTTTAAGTTAAATAATATTTTTACGACCTGTGTGGCGTAGTGTTTATAATTCCAGGCCGTCACAGCGAAGCCAGGACTACGCTGTGACTTGTGAGTCACGTTCGATCCCTGGTCAAGACAAGATGGAAAATGTTATTTTTCACATCTTCTTCTTCTATCGAGTCGTAAAATGGCTATATATATACATTTAAAATAAATTTTGACCAGTGCTTTGCCACCATGATTGCCCGTTCGTTTGCCTCATACAGATCCCGCTGGGAGCTAAAAGCTGGGCTTTGTGGGCACACCAAGAGGTGATCCATAGATTGAATAGCACCGCAGTCGCACTCACTATTGTTGGAGAAGCCCCACCTGACTCTGTTTTCGTGGCATCTGCCAACACCAGCCCGCAGTCTATTTAAAGACTTCCAGACTGGCCGGGGCAAATTGCTACCCGGTGGTAATTTCTCAGCAGGCGGTATGTGGTTTGATGATAGCGGGTATTTCTTTAGCCATTGCTCTAATCTGGCCTTAGGAGCTTCTGTAGCGCTTGTATTAGATTCCCTCAAGACACTATTGCGACTCTTGAGTCGTGAGGGTGCAGGGAATTGCCCATAAAGTGGATGGCGTTTATCTTGCTCCTGTTTGTATTTCTCCACTGCACTTATGATGTTGCGTCGTAAGTCCGGTGGTGCAGATTTTTCAGATTGACCTGGGTCTTGGATATTTATCTTATGCATTTTTTTATAAAATATGGTATCGTTGAGTAAGTATCCCATAACACGTCTCAACTTACATTTACACTTTTTAAATTTCATGTAATTTCTTTACGTTATATTTCATTTGTTCATTGGGGCTATCTCAGCCGGCCCGCAACTCCGCCCGCGTTAATGTCGATCCCTCGGGAACAGTAGAATTCTCCGGAACGAAAGGCACCCTATGTTCTTTCCCGGGTCTCAAACTACCAAATTTCATCCAAATTGGTTCAATGGTTGAAGCGCGAATTGGCGACAGACAGACAGAGTAACTTTCGTATTTATAATATTATAGCCGTGTGGTTTCCGGCAGAGTAGAATAGGATCACTCCAAGTCTTCCCATAGATTTCGTAAGAGGCGACTTAGGAAATACAAGCTTAACAAAGCTCATAAACATCAATGAGACCTCTCCAACCCGTCTGGCCAGAGAGGAGGTGTAGGCTAAATCCTCTGTCTGCTCTGGCCAAGTATGGCTCCGGTAGTACAGAGGGGGTCATGCTCCTGCAGTGGAGAAAAAAAAAAAACCTGATGATGATAGTATAGTATAGTATGAATAAAACACGCCGAAATACAACCATGTTTTCACCGCTGAAACCACACCACTTTTGCTAAAAAGGTTTCCGAGTGTTGTTTCATTTATAAATAAGAAATAGACATCTGCTCTATGATGAAATTTTTAGGGTAGATATGTTACTTATTAAAACTGTGGAATGAACTTCCTGCGAAGGTACTCCCGAATCGATACGACATCGGAACCTTCAATGTGCCCATGTTTTCTTAAAAGGCCGGCGACGCTCTTATCACACCCAAGGTGTTGCAGTTGTCCATGGGCAGCGGTGAGCCGTATCGTTTGCAGCACTATGTCGTAAAAAAAATTACTACTCGACTATAAATAGCTTATTTTATAACATTTTTTATTTTAGTTGTTGCAATCATCTATTTAGTAAGCGGTTCCTTATTGGTTGCAATGTATGTACAGTCAGCCAACGAGATACCTGACCCCGCCATCTACCTATATCTTGAATTTTCACTTAGACTAAAAGTAATATTAATATAAAAATTTATAATCAGAAAGTCTTAATTAAAATCTTTCTGAATATATATTTTTATGTTAATCTTGTCTTTAGTTTATGAGAAAATTCAAGATATACGAGTAGGTAGATGGTGGGGTCAGGTATCTCATTGGCTGACTGTACATAACTATGTTTGTTCGGGGTCAAATCTTGCAACTCAATTTTATAGCAAATATATTGAGCTGAAATTTTGCTAGCTCAATCTGTGTGATTTGTCCGTATATATTTATTTATTCGTTTAGTTCGGATGATAATCCAACAAGGCAGAAGACCCAAGATGTCGTACTAGCTATTTTTGATGCACTTCGACTATTTAAGGGCTCGCTCAAAAATAAAACGGCTTGCATTTCGGGAGTGCTGGCGGAAGTGAAAACTTCTCGCGGTAGAAAGAGAGGGAATATTACCTTCCTCTCCTACGCTGCGCCGGCAATCTCAAGTCACGTGTGCGTCTTACGCATTTTCGACTAAATACTTAACTTGCAAAGTTCAAAGTATTGATTTGCATAAATGTAGGTACAGTAAGTTGATGATCTTAGTTATTTTCCCAGTACATTTTACCTTCAGAAGGTGTTACTCTGGCCAAATATGTTTAACATTATATTTAAATTTATCATTATTAAAATTGCAAATATAATAAATTAAAATTAAAAATAAGAAAAAAAATGCATATTAAATAGTCAATAAAATGTCAAAACGAAGTAAATAAATAATAATAATATCAAACAAGTAATGGTCAGTGAATTGAACAACAATAAATTTTAAGCATGTCAAAAATTTTCGTCATTATATTAACAATGTTCTACTATCTGATAAACACTCCTGTACTTATACTATAATAACATTTTTCAAGTAATATTTTTTGCAATTTAGATTTGAAATGTTTGCTATTTAGGTCTATATTTGAATCTGGTAGTTTATTATATAGTCTTGGTGCTGTTAAATATAATGTTCTGTCATATGTTACAATGTTAGAATTATGCCGTGGAAGCAAGATTTGATTACAGGCAAACATCGGGAGAGGTGAAACTAAATAAAAGCTTGTAATATAAGTTAGCGTTGAGTGCTGCATCTTCCCTTTTACATCAATGTCCAACCCGAGGGAGGACTAAACATGAAATATTTAGATACATACAACCCCTCCCGTCTTGAAACTTGTGGAATTTTAAGGTAGACGTAATTTTTATGTTGAAGGCTTCGAAATGGTACTTGACGGATGAAATGCGGTGGATTTTCTGTTTTGAGGCAGTTCGTTACGCCCATTACCTATTCGCCCATTCTTTTTAACTGACTTCAATAATTCGGTTGTATTTTATCTTTTTTTTTTGACGTGAACACATCTTTTGCGAAGTTGTGCACTTTTTGGGATAGGTAAAAAATATTTAACTCGCGTCAGGACACGTGACCTGATCGAAAAATCGTAATGCGGATACGTGACCTGAGGCGAGTTTTCACTTCTACAGGCGCTCCCTGAGTGCATCCCGCTATTTTTTTTATGTCTATTGCTGCCTCATAATTTTTTATATGAAAGAATATTGAGTTATGTATGAGTTGTATAAAAGTTAAGATTACTTCATAATAACATTAAAAAAGAAGGTGTCATTCTCAACTATCTATCCGATGGTTGCAGGTAAGGCAACGCGTACGTACCTCCGGCCTGTTGAGCTGCTACTTTTCCCCCATTTATCCGAATTAGAAATACCCCAATACCTATATTCCCTTCCCAAATTCAACAAATTCCTATCCTTTCCCAGCTTTAAAATGCTTTCGACGGGCAGCAGTGTCGGAAGCACAAGAAGACACAGAAACTGCGCTCGCCAGTCCGCCCGCCTCGTCAAAAGCTTATATAAGTCTGTAAGCTTTTGACATGAACAACTTTTCCAACCCCATTGGAAAAGTTGTTCATTTTGACGGGCCGAGTCACCCCTTCGAGCGAATGTAGGAGAAATTTAAACGCTGTATATTATAATTAATTTCTCCCAATTTATGTAATATCAATAAATAAATATATACGGACAAATCACACAGATTGAGCTAGCCCGAAAGTAAGTTCGAGACCTGTGTTATGGGATACTAACTCAACGATACTGTATTAATAACAAATACATATATAGATAAACATCCAAGACCTAGGCGAATCTGAAAAAGATCATTTTCCATTTTGACCTGACCGGGGATCGAACCCGGGCACCCTCGTGTCGCGGGCTGGCGTGTTAACCACGGCGCCACGGAGCTGTCAATGTTATTTAAAATTTAGGTAATTATCTTACCATCACCAAAGACAATATATTATAAGATAATATATTGTCTTTGCCATCACGGAAGAAAGTATTAAGGGCCCGTACTACCTCACACTGCTTTGCATGATTGACTGTTATATCAATAATAATTAAATACTCAAGTTGAAATAAAAATGCAGCAAAGTTCAGGACTAACTCTAGTAACTATATGACTCAAAAACACGATTGCGTTAAATTTTCTCGATAGAAAAAAATTGTAAAGTTGCCTCCAAATCACGTCTAATTTATTCGGTATATAGCATTATTTACCAAATACATTAAAATTAACCTTGAAACTTTTGATTATTATTGCATTACAGATAAGGCAGCCATCATATGTTTTTCTTTTTCGAATAACCCTTGAATATTCCTAAAAAACGAAAATATCCAAAGTAGCCAACGCGTTTAGACCATCCGCGTTTGTATCGCCACGCCGCCTGGCATATATATTTTTTTTTTTTACAAAATATTGAATTAGGCATTTGTCTCCCATCTCACCTGATGGTAAGTGACGATGAAGACGAGGATGTGACATGCCTATCCAAGAGATACCCATTTATTCTACTTTTGAATGTCCCGGGACTGTACTTGTTTGGGAATATAGACGCAGGCAGTTCATTCCACACCTTAGCTACTCGAACCAAAAAGGAACTGTCAAAGCGTTTAGTTCGACTTTTTGGTATTGCAACGATAAAAGGGTGAAATTTCTGTCTGCGCCTCGTAGTCCGATGGAGGAATATGGCGGGCTCTTAATAAATTCTCCAAATATTCTCCTTCCTTGTTTAAAATATTTATTGGAAATAGCGAAAGCTGTTTACAGATGATTTAAGAATCAATTTCATTTACTTCAAACAAAATATTGCCTTCCGTTTTACGACATGTTTTACGGGGGCCGAATTTGCATGTAATTCTACAGCCGCAGCACAAATTATAGAGAAACAGAAGTGTATCCCGCCGTGTGGTATCCGGCAGAGTAGAAAAAAAAAAAAAAAAAATATCGCAATTGGTAGAAATGTCACAAAGTAGTAAATTGAATATTAAATAACAAATAAAATTTCACAAAATTAAATCATATTAAAACTAAACTAAAATTAAATTAAAATATATATAATATAAAGTAGAATAGGACCACGCCAAGTCTTCCCGTGGATGTCGTAGAAGGCGACTTAGGAAATACTCGTACAAGCTAATTAAAGCTTATAAACATCTGTGAGTCCTCTCCAACCCATCTGGCCAACGTGGAGAGTGTAGGCCAAATCCTCTGGCTACTCTGGCCAAATACGGCTCTAGTAGTACAGAGAGGGTCGTGCTCCTGTAGTGGAGACTAAAAAGACATGATGATGAGAAGTGTATTATATAATATAGGTAGGTCTATTATTAATGAAATAATACTGCTTTTTAGGGTCTCAAAAGGACTTCAAAAGGAAAATACGGAACCCTTATAGGATCACTTTACTGTCTGTCTGTTTGTCAAGCCCCTTTTTATCAGGAATGCGTGAAGGTATCAAGCTGAAATTCATATCAAAAACTCAGGTCTACTGTCCCTTAGAGCTGTGAAAAACCTAACTTTTAAGCTAACGCAATCAAAACATACAGCCATTTGTGCTGCAAATTTTCGACTTTTGCAAAGTGGATCTGGAGAAATTTAATTTAATTTAATTATAATAATTACATAAATTCGTTTTTTGGGTTTTTCAAAATGTCGGACGGCGGAAGGATGTAAGTGCCATTGGGGTATATGGTAGCATACCATGGACCATGGACCATTGTGAGTTCGCTGTGAAATGAGTAAGTCTCGCGAGGTCTACAGCTCACAGTCTTCATTCACGTGGCTGATTCACACTTACATATACATAAATACATAGTATCACGTAATATAAATAAAAAAAAATGCCTTTTCAACACTTGACGTCCGCCATATATATTTTTGCTAACGTCATGTAGCCAATGATACTCTGGGGAAGAATACGAATCTATTAATACCTCGCACTTCAAAATCGATTAAGCCGTTTAGGATTCAGGAGACGACAATGGAACTGACGTACACATTGTATACTATATACATACGCGCAAAAAACATTACCCTCCTTCTGAGTAAGTCAGTCGGGTGAAAATATACTTTTTTTAAATGTTTGTTACCTCATAACTCCGTAATTTATGGAGCGATTTGCAACATTCTTTATTTATTTGAAAGGGTATGCTTTCCAATTAGTCTCATTTCATCAAAATCGGTTTGGTAATTTTGTTGAAGTTGGTAGAAAAAAATTTTTTTTGAGTCATTCACACATCATTTATATTTTCATTAACTGTTAATGAAAATATAAATGATGTGTGGTTTCCGGAAGAGTAGAATAGGACCACTCCAAGGCTTCCCATGGATGTCGTAAGATGCGACTTAGGAAATACAAGCTAAACAAAGCTCTTATACATCAATGAGATCTCTCCAACCCGTCTGGCCAGCAAGGAGAACGTAGGCCAAATCCTCTGTCTGCTCTGGCGAAATATGACTCCGGTAGTACAGAGAGGGTCATGCTCCTGCAGTGGAGACTAAAAAAGACCTGATGATGATGATGATGAAAATATAAAAATGTTAAATGTAACTAAATAAATATCATCATCATCATCATCTCAGCCATAAAAAGTACACTGCTGGACGTAGGCCTCCCCCAAGAGTTCCAATATGACCGGTTGGAAGTGGCCTACATCCAGCGATTTCCTGCGACCTTAGTCGGGTTGTCCGACCACCTGGTCGGTGGGTGTCCAACGCTTCGCTTGCCGGTCGCCATTCGAGAACCTTTCTGCCCCATCGGCTATCGGTTCTATGTGCTATGTGCCCCACGCACTGCCACTTCAAAGAGCTAATCCGTTGAACTATGTCAGTTAGTACGAATCTCCTCAATTCTGATTCGGTCTCTCAAAGAAACACCGAACATAGCTCTCTCCAAAACTCTTTGAGCGACCTTGAGCTTTCGAGGCAAATAAATGTAAAAAATACATAAATAAACATGCATATACATCTTGTATACACAAAACTTGCATAACCCGAATCGAAAAACAATAAGAGGGGAATTTTTCATACAAAATTATTTCTGTGCTCGACGCGTTATGACCTGAAAAGCCAAGTTCCCATTGTGGCTGTGGCAGGACGTTAGACTACATACTGCCGTTAGCTGTGGTCGTTACTTTTGAATGGAGAATTTTTCTTACAATAGCTTCAGATAAACAGGCACATAATGTACTAAAAACGGGTCACTCACGTGCTATTTCGTCGGAATTGCCGACTATAGTTTCGGACTCGTCAGAAGCCCATTTTCAACGCGAGTGCGAGACGCGCGGCGGAGGGCCCCGAGCTATAGTCGGCAATCACGACGAAATAGCACGCGAGTGACCCGTTTTTAGTACATAATGTCTATAACTCACGTTAGTTTCAATGATATAGGTATAGCACAGTCGTGGTAGAGCCACGCTAACGGTAAAATTATTTTTTGCTAGTAGCTTGAATGGGCCGGCTCGTCCGGTGAAGTACCCCAAGTACAGAAAATCGACGTTTAAGTAGAAGTGTTACCGCTTCTATGCTTCGTTCGGTGAGTGAGAGCGCCAAAAGTCCCGCCCTCGTCTTCGTTACGTAACATTATGAAACAAAATATTTTTAAGGGTCCATAAAGGGATGATTCAGCCCGTTGATATAAACAACTTTTCCTATGGGACCAATGCTGGGAACTCAAAAAATTAATCCCAAATACAAATTTGTATGGAAATTGGAAATTTTCTCATTTCTAGACTATGAAGTATAAAAATAAATAGGTATGTAAGTTCTTGATTATAATTATAAAAGATATATGTTTGTGAAATGGACAAAATTCACCCCTAAAGGGGTAAATTGGGAGGGTAAAGTTTTTATGGATTTTTTCTAATTTCTGGACTTAGAAGTATAAATAACTAGCTTTCGCCCGCGGCTCCGCCCACGTCAATGTCGATCCCTCGGGATTAGTACTTTTTCCCGGGATAAAAGGTAGCCTATGTCCTTCTCCGTACTCCAGAGAACTTGAATCCAAAATTTCATGATGATCGGTTCAGTAGTTACGGCGTGAAAGCGTAACAAACAAACAAACAAACAAATAAACAAACAAACAAACTCACTTTCGCATTTATAATATTAGTAAGGATAAGGATAAGGATATCCATACTTCCATAATAATACTAACATTATAAATGCGAAAGTAACTCTGTCTGTCATCTTTTTACGCTTCTACCATTGAATTGATTTGGATGAAATTTGGTATAGAGATAGTTTGAGGCCCGGGGAAGGACATAGGGTATGTTTGATTCCAGGAAATTCTACCGTTCCCGAGGGATCGACACTAACGCGGGCGGAGCCATGGGCAAAAGCTAGCAATTAAATAAAAATGAAATTAATATTACTTTTTTAAGTCGGTTATAAAAGACGGCTTCGTCTTCATTACGTAACATTGTGAAACAAAATATTTTATTCATTGCGTCTCAAGACTTGCGTGACGCAGCTGTGCGAGGAAAACTTTATTGAAGTTTTAGATATATTATAAGAAAATGGATGAAATTGATATGATATGGTAATGTTTGAAACGGACCAACATTGGGACAGATGATAAATGTTATACTATTAGTATATACTTACATACTATCACGTCTTTTTCCTTTGCGGGGTAAACAGAGGCTAGGTCTGTAAGACCGAAAACACGTCACATTTAGCATGTACGTGGGCTTGTAGGTGGAAAACGGAATAAGAATAGTGATGGGTTGCTAGCCGCATCGCCTATCAACATTAGGAACCGATTTGAGAAACTTCTTTTTTGAAGTCGGTTATAAAAACTTCGTCTTCGTTACGTAACATTGTGAAACAAAATATTTTATTCATTGCGTCTCAAGACTTGCGTGACGGCAGCTGTGCGAGAAAAACTTTATTGAACTTTCAGATATATTATAAGGAAATGGATGAAATTGAGATTAAAAGGTAATGTTTGAAATGGAACTAAATTGGGACAGATGATAAATGTTTATTTGTTTGTTTGTTTGATAAATGTTATACTATTAGTATATTCTTACATACTATCACGTCTTTTTCCCTTGCGGGGTAGACAGAGCTTAGGTCTATAAGACCTTATGGCCACATTTAACATGTTCGTGGGTTTATTAGTGGAAAATGGAATAAAAAAAACAACGGGTTGCATTCCGGGAGTGCTGGCAGAAGTGAAAACTCCGCGCGGTAGAAAGAGAGAGGGATATTACTTCCTCTCCTACGACACGCGTCATTTGTCCGTCTTACGAATTTTCGATCAGGCCACGTGACCTGACGCGAGTTTAACATCTTTTACCCATCTCAAAAAGTGCACAACGTTAAAGAAGTTTTCGCTACAAAAATAGTGATGGGTTGCTAGCGGCATCGCCTATCGACATTAGGAACCGATTTGAGAAACTCCTTTTGTGAAGTCGGTTATAAAAGCTTCGTCTTCGTTACGTAACATTGTGAAACAAAATATTTTATTCATTGCGTCTCAAGACTTGCGTGACGGCAGCGAGGAAAACTTTATTGAAGTTTCAGTTATAAGAAAATGGATGTAATTAAAATGATAGGGTAATGTTTGAAATGGATCTATATTGGGACAGAATAAATGTTAAACTATAGTAAATATATATGACGCCTTTTTCCCTTGCGGGGTAGACAGAGCTATCGCCTATCGACATTAGAAACCGATTTGAGAAACTCCTTTTGTGAAGTCGGTTATAAAAGCTTCGTCTTCGTTACGTAACATTGTGAAACAAAATATTTTATTCATTGCGTCTCAAGACTTGCGTGACGGCAGCTGTGCGAGGAAAACTTTATTGAAGTTTCAGATTATATTATAAGAAAATGGAGGAAATTCATATGATATGGTAATGTTTGAAACGGACCAACATTGGGACAGATGATAAATGTTACACTATAAGTATATACTTACATACTATCACGTCTTTTTCCCTTGCGGGGTAGACAGAGCCTAGGTCTATAAGACCCAAAACACGTCACAGTTAGCATGTTCGTGGGCTTGTAGGTGGAAAACGGAATAAGAATAGTGATGGGTTGCTATCCGCATCCCCTATCGACATTAGGAACCGATTTGAGAAACTCCTTTTGTGAAGTCGGTTATAAAAACTTCGTCTTCGTTACGTAACATTGTAAAACAAAATATTTTATTCATTGCGTCTCAAGACTTGCGTGACGGCAGCTGGGCGAGGAAAACTTTACTGAACTTTTAGATATATTCTTCTTCTTTGTCCTGCCCATGTTCCCATTTTATTTGGGGTCGGGCCTCCTTGTACTCCTGCGCCAGGATACACGATCCTGGGTTGTCCTAGATGTAAGGTTAAGGGCCTTTATGTCACGTTCTACCGTGGACCACCACGTCGAGACCGGTCTTCCTCTACCTCGGAGCTGAGATGGAATATTCAGGACAGTTTTAACGGAGTAGTTTTCATCCCTTCTCATTATATGGCCATACCATCGAAGCCTTGCTTCTTTAAGTTTCTCCCCTATAGGCGCTACTTTAAACGATCCTCTTACATACTCATTGCGAACCCTGTCCAAACGGGTCACTCTGTCCAGCGTAAACTTTTAGATATATTATAAGAAAATGGATGAAATTGATATGAAAATGTTGAAACGGAACAATATTGGGACAGATGATGAATGTTACACTATAGCATATTATTATAATGCTATGCTATGCTATGTTTCCTCTGTGTGACGTGGATTTTTTTTTTTTCAACACGAATGCTTTTTTTTTTACTTGATTATACTATCTAGCCGGGAACAACGGTTTAACGTGCCTTCCGAATCACGGAGAATCGCGAGAATTTTTTGTGCTACTTATGGTCACCCATCCCATTAAGGAACACGCTCAGGGTTGCTTTACACTCGTAAGCGCTTATAATGCACGCTATTTGGGCCATCGAGCTGCTCATCATAGACATTATTTGAGTTTATTTCTACACAACGGCACTATTGCCGTTGTGTAGAAATAAATCTATATACTGCTAAATATCAGCAGCGGAAGTCTGTAATACGTTAACTTATAACCAATTTTGATCGCTAGGGGACACACACCTACAGGCTGCCCAACAATATGCCGCTATTAATACGAAGACCTTTACGCGATGCCCATAGTGTGGGAAAAGGCCGCCGACGACGTGTCAATGTCAGTCACTTCGGCTGAAAAACAGTCGAAAGTATCTGTCAACGTAGCGAATTTGATCGTTATGATATCTATAAAATTTTACTCTCGCTTCATGGACGAATAACCAACAAAGCAGTATTTATTGCCGTTGTGTAGAAATGAACTCAAACAAAAAATTTACACATTTATTTTAGGTGAACACTGTTAATTGAAAACAATTTTGTTTGGTGAATGAATATTTGTTACTGTGAGTATGACAGTACAATTCGCGGTGGAAAGATATTTTTCATTTCACAATCGGTACCAAATACTATATAAATAAATATATACAGCCGTGTGGTTTCCGGCAGAGTAGAATAGGACCACTCCAAGTCTTCCCGTGGATGTCGTAGAAGGCGACTTAGGAAATACAAGCTAAACAAAGCTTATAAACATCTGTAAGACCTCTCCAACCCGTCTGGCCAGCGTGGAGAGTGTAGGCCAAGTCCTCTGGCTGCTCTGGCCAAGTATGGCCCTAGTAGTACAGAGAGGGTCGTGCTCCTGTAGTGGAGACTAAAAAGGACCTGATGATGATGATGATGAAATATATACGGACAAATCACACAGATTGAGCTAGCCCCAAAGCAAGTTCGAGACTTGTGTTATGGGATACTAACTCAACGATACTATATTTTATAACAAATACATATATATATATACACATCCAAGACCCAGGCCAATCTGAAAAAGATCATTTTCCATCTTGCCTGGCCGGCGATCGAACCCGGGCACTCTCGTGTCGCAGGCTAGCGTGTTGACCGCTGCGCCACAGAGCTAAGTCATATAATACGGCCGATTTTGAAAGAGACTGGATTTTTATGTGCATTTCACTCTTACCACAGTATAATGTATATTGCGAGAAAGAGTAACGATGCGTTAGTTTTTAATACGGTATTTATCTTGTTTAATCGGTATATTATAACATACTGTCACTTCTTCTTTTTCTTCTTCCTCACCTTATCCCACTTTAGGTGGGGTCGGGACAGCATGTGAGTATTTTCCATTTCGCTCTATCTTGAGCAATTTCTTTCGTTACCATCTTTTTACCCATATCCTCCTTCACACACTCAATCCATCTTTTCTTTGGCCTACCTCTACTCTGATTCCCAATTACTTTCATATCCAACACCTTCCTAGTTACATGGCTCTCTTCTCTTCGCAAAACATGTCCATACCATCCTAATCTACAGCTTCTCAATTTTTCCGTTATTGGGGCTACTTTCGTACTTCCTCTTACAAACTCATTCCTTATCCTATCTTTTCGAGTCACTCCACTCATCCATCTCAACATTCAGACTGTCACTGCAGGAAATATTCATTAAAGCAGTCGTTTAGCTAAAACCATTCATATTTCCGAGCTAAAAAGCAATTTGAGTGCGCATTCTGCTGGAAAACGAACAGCGTCCTCCATGAATCACTAACTGTGTGCAGTGGCTAGCGGTGCAGTTATATTTTGATGTTTACATGTTTTTGTAATAGCCGGTATTGTTCATATTAATAATTCAAATTGTGACCAGATTGCAGTCGTTCTTGCCAAAGGACAATTCCCCACAACCAGCAAGCATGCATTTTTGTACAAAACTGCGTTTTTTCCACACAACAGTGCCAACAATAGAAATTCTTAGATATTAGAAAGTCGTTTAATTAAAACCATTCATATTACCGAGCTAAAAAGCAATTTGAGTGCGCATTCTGCTGGAAAACGCACAGCGTCCTCCATGAAACACTGACTGTGTGCAGTGGCTAGCGGTACAGTTATATTTTGATGTTTACATGTTTTTGTAATAGACAGTATTAATCATAATAACAATTTAAATTGTGACCAGATTGCAGTCGTTCTTTTCAATGGACAATTCCCCACAACCGGCAAGCATGCATTTTTGCACAAAACTTCGTTTTTTCCACACAACGGCACCTACAATAGATACTGCTTAATATCAGAAACTGTTTATTAAAGCAGTCGTTTAGTTAAAACCATTCATATTTCCGAGCTAAAAAGCAATTTGAGTGCGCATTCTACTGGAAAACGAACAGCGTCCTCCGTGAATCACTGACTGTGTGCAGTGGCTAGCAGTGCAGTTTTATATTTTGACGTTTACATGTTTTTGTAATAGTAAGTAATAAGGGGCCATCCATGGATTACGTCACACGTTAAGGGGATGGGGGAATTGTCACACGCTGTCATACTACCTTGACCCCCCGTCAAGGTAGTATGACAGCGTGTGACAATATCGGGGTAGGAGTCATAAGCTTTGTGACTTCACACATATAAAGTCGGTCGTATGCATCAATCTACAAACAACTCCAAACGTGTTTTAAATTAGTATTTTGATGCCTACTGAACTATGGTACACGATGTGTATTATAATGTAATGGCCAGTATTAATCATAATAATAATTCAAATTGTGACCAGATTGCAGTAGAACAGTCCCCAAAGCCAGCAAGCATGCATTTTTGCACAAAACTGTCTTTATTTCCACACAACTGCACCGAAAATCTTCCTTAAAAGACGTATGTTTGAGCTGGTGTTCTACCTGTAATGACCTACGGCGCTGAGACCTGGACACTAACGAAAAAAACTTATGCGCAAATTCCAGGTGGCACAACGAGCGATGCAGCGTGCAATGCTCGGAATATCGCTTATAGACCGAATCCGCAACACGCTCATAAGAAAACGCACTGGAGTAAAGGACATCGCACTAGTAGTGACCAGGCTCAAGTGGAGATGGGCTGGGCATATGAGCAGGAGAGAAGACGGCCGCTGGCCGCGTAGGATTGCGGAATGGAGACATAGACCAGGACGGAGAAAAGTCGGAAAACCACCAATGCGCTGGGCCGACGATATCACAAAAATATTGGGGAAGACCTGGATGCGCACAGCAAAAGACCGGGTCAAGTGGAAAAGCCATGAAGAGATCTATACCCAACGATGGGTAAAAACGGGCTGAGAAAGCACCGACTGTAGATAATGCTAAATATCAGAAACTGTTCATTAAAGCAGTCGTTTAGTTAAAACCATTCATATTTCCAAACTAAAAAGCAATTGGAGTGCGCATTCTGCTGAAAAACGAACAGCGTCCTCCGTGAATCACTAACTGTGTGCAGTGGCTTGCGGTGCAGTTACATTTTGACTAGCTGTTGCCCGCGACTTGGTCCGTGGAAATTTCTGTTATTATGATTAATTAGTATAGATTAGGCGTGTGGTATCCGGCATAGTAGAATAGGACCACTCCAATTCTTCCCGTAGATGGAAGGCGACTTAGGAAATACAAGCTAAACAAAGCTTATAAACATATAAGAGACCTCTCCAACCCGTCTGGTCAGCGTGGAGAGTGTAGGCCAAGTCCTTTGGCTGCTCAGGCAAAGTATGGCCCTAGTAGTACAACAGAGAGGGTCGTGCTCCTGTAGTGGAAACTAAAAATGACTTGAATCTACTGTTCCAGAGGAATTGACACTGACGCGGGCGAAACCGTACATATACACATATACATATACACTTTCCACTTGAATCACTCCATCTATTGCTGAAAATCGCATTAAAATCCGTTGTTTAAAAGATCGAAACGAATTCTTTAAACTATAAACAGTAATTCATTAAACACTATCAAGGGTTGTTTAAGGCCTCCCTATACAGAATCCTTAATAATATCTCCGTTTTCTTCAAAATAACCTGTTTTAAATGGGACCAGCACTGGACCCCAGAAAATTTATCTATCCCGGCGAGTGACAATTTTCTTTTTGAAGTGTTCGTTTTTAGCAAAAATTTTAAGAAAATCTTTACTTCTTTCTTTAAACTATAAACAGTAATTCGAAAAATAGCATGAAGGGTTATTTAAGGCCACTCTATACAGCATCCTTAATAATATCTTTATTTTTTCAAAATAAATTGTTTCTAATGGGGCCAGCACTGAACCCCAGAAAATGTATCTATCCCATGATAGATACTGGGTCATTTAAGGCCTCTCTATACAGAATCCTTGATAATATCTTTATTAAATTTAAAATAAATTGTTTCTAATGGGGCCAGCACTGAACCCCAGAAAATGTATCTATCCCCCGATAGTGACATCGAAAAAGTCTTTATTAGACATTCTAGAGTTTCTCAGATGAAAAACTACTTTCCTTGTACATCATCATCATCAGGTCTTTTTAGTCTCCACTGCAGGAGCATGATCTTCTCTGTACTCCCGGAGCCATATTTGGCCAGAGCAGACAGAGGATTTGGCCTACACTCTCCTCGCTGGCCAAACGGGTTGGAGAGGTCTCATTGATGTTTATGAGCTTTGTTTAGCTTATATTTCCTAAGTCGCCTCTTACGACCTCCATGGGAAGATTAGATCCTATTCTACTCTGCCGGAAACCACACGGCTAAATTCCTTGTACATAAATTCGGAATAACACGCATGAGAAAATGTAATTCCGTGTTAATTACAACCTATCTCAGCCTCCCTTAACTAATGACAGTTAGTAGTAGCTTTTAACTTGGAGGTGGAACAGGAAGTTTGTCAATTTATTTACGTCAACATATGTTTCGCTATTAGTTTGCTATTCATGAACATGAGTAATCCAATCTCCTACCTACTAATATTATATGTTACCTCTAAAGGGGATGGAATGAATTCGAGGTGTAATGCTAACCCCTTTTGGAGTTCTTTTTCAGCAAAAATGCTAAGAAAATATACGGTCAATGACTCCACTCGCGGGAATCTATCGTCACCTGCAAAAGTACATACACAGCCTTAAGAGGAAACACTGCTCTCGAGAGAATTAAAAATTAGGTATAATTATGTTTATAAACGGGACTTAGCACGAACCTTTTTTTTTTAGTTGTTTCCGTTGACGTTTCAATGGAGTTACATCCATCGTGGTCGCAACGAGACTCAAATAAAAAAGAATATTGAAAAATAGGTATTTGTAAAATCTATTGCTGTCGCGCTGTTGGGCACACAGCGCGACAGCAATAGATTTTACAACACAGATTTGCAACCCCCGCAGAGTGCGATAGAGACAACAGCAGCTCGGACCGAAAATTCCTATGAAAATTACATAAAATGAACGCTGCGTAGTCGCCTGATTTCTCCAAAACTGTGTTTCTATGTTTTCTTTTTCTCATATCTGTGCCTTCAGTGAAAATTGTTATAAGTCGATATATATCGCTTTTGATGATTTTACATTGCTAGATTCAGCAAAAAAAATGCTATTTTTCTGTCTTATCGCCATGTTCCTAGGGCTTAAAATGCCAAAGTTTTTTGTGTGCATAATGTTATAAGTGACTGTTTTTTCGGATTTTCGATGCGATTTTTTGTGTTGTTTGATATAATTGTATTTGAAACAAAATGAACTGACCTGGAATTTTATTTTTGGACGTGTAAAATGATGTAACTTATTTTGACTTATTATACACAATGATAAAAATTTGATGTAAATTCGTGAATACTGATCTAAGTTTACATATAGTACTTGACACGTTGCTTTTTTTGTAGAATAAAGTGGTGAAAAAGGGTACATCTCAACTAATAACATGAATTAGAAAATTTACATACACTGAATCATTGTGTAAAATGATATTATTCCATTTATATCAATTTACACGAACTATTTTTATTTTATGATATTTGTGGCAAATGATATTTGTCAAGTTGTACCATTACACACATAACTTTTCGCTAAAATCAAATTACTAAGTATGACCTATCAACATTTTTTTCCTGACTTCGTGATCATCGCTCTTTAGAAGAAGAAAGGGCGATTAGATTCCTGCAATGCGTGAAAGAGAACATAGAGTGGTAAACCTCGCACACCCGCGTCCTTGGATTTAGTGTAGAAGAGGCATCCGTCAGGGCAGCGTGTACCGAACTACATAAAAATGTCTCGCGTAAGTATCGATTTGTAACATTTCACACAAAGCTATGTGACATTTTGTAACATTATTTACAAAACAGTAAATAATGTTACAAAATGACAATACCACTTGAATTATAATAAGTATCAGTTTTCAATAGAATTATGTACTGTAGCGTAAAGAAAATAAATTGTTCTTTTTTCCCGCTGGTTTGTGATCATGGAAAAATAATCCTCCATATAAATTATCTTCATCATGTGTAATCCTGTGACCTTAAAAGCCGATAGAGGGAATGGTCGAAATCCTAAAAAACTTCAATAGCAACCGATCACTATTTTGTAAACTGTTTTGTTTGATACTTAAAAGCCCGACATATGCCAGGCGGCGTGGCGATACAAACGCGAATGGTCTAAACGCGTTGGCTACTTTGGATATTTTCGTTTTTTAGGAATATTCAAGGGTTATTCGAAAAAGAAAAACATATGATGGCTGCCTTATCTGTAATGCAATAAAACTCAAAAGTTTCAAGGTTAATTTTAATGTATTTGGTGAATAATGCTATATACCGAGTAAATTAGACGTGATTTGGAGGCAACTTTGCAATTTTTTTCTATCGAGAAAATTTTACGCAATCGTGTTTTTGAGTCATATAGTTACCAGGGTTAGTCCTGAACTTTGCTGCATTTTTATTTCAACTTGAGTATTTAATTATTATTGATATAACAGTCAATCACGCAAAGCAGTGTGAGGTAGTACGGGCCCTTATAAATCTAAATATAAACTTTGACGAGGAGAGAGATATTGAACAATGTCTCTGTGATCAATAGGATTAAAATTGGTAGTGATCACTGAATCGTCAGAGGCATCATGAATATCAATCTCAGACGAGAGAGGACTCGCTTGATGAAGTTTACGCTCCGACCGTCACCGGCCCATATCCAAAATGTCGCCAGTTTTCAACTGGAACTCTCAAATCGCTTCCATTGTCTGAAGGATTGCGGTGCAGTTGACGAGTTAAACAATCGGTTCGTAGAAACTGTCCAAGCGGTTGGATCAAAGTTTTTGAGGTCCCGCCCGAAACACAAACCTCAAAAGATCTCGCCGCAGATCCAAAAGTTGATGGCTGCGCGACAGTCCACGCCGCTGCAGACCTCCGAAGATGCAAACGTGCAACGGCAGCTCAATAGACAAAACCAAAAATCCTTGCAACACGACCTGCGCTCCTTTAATACCGAGCGTATTAAGGAGACGATAGACTAGAATAAGGGTTCCAAAGTGTTTGCAAGGGTGGAGTCTATTCGGTAAGGTCGATTAACAAAGCCACTTTTATGCAGCTTTATACCTCATTAGCCAAACTTATTGTCAGCATGGCCAAAGATCCGAGAGCCAAGCTAACCCGACACTATACCGAAGATATCCTGGACATCAGCCTGTACGAGATTAGGATTGCCCTTAAACAGCTCAAAAACAACAAGGTAAAGTCAGTTCGAGTACAGGAGCAGAGCACGAAGGCTATACTATTACAGAGAGGCGTGAGACAGGGAGACGTGATATCTCCGAAACTGTTCACCGCTGGAGGATGCTTCTGAAATGGGAAGGACTTAGCATTAACATCAAAGGCTCAAAATCTCAGATTTGCTGATGACATCGTTGTTATGGCGGAGATGCTGGAGGACTTAAGTAATATGCTAAATGACCTCAATGGAGTTTCTAAACAATGGGCCTTAAACATCGACAAGACGAATAAATGTCTAGTGTCCATGTTGTGCCTTCACCTGTATCTTTTGGGAACTCCATCCTTGAAGCTGTGGGCCAATATGTCTACTTGGGTCAATTGGTCCAGGTTGGAACTTCCAGCTTTGAGGACGAGGTCTTTCGACGAATCCGACTCGGCTGGGCAGCGTTCGGGAAGCTCCGCAGTGTCTTCTCATACAAAATACCTCAGTGCCTAAAGACAAGTCTATCAATGTGTGTTACCAGTAATGACTTACGGGTCCGAAACGTGGTTCCTTACTGTGGACCTCATACGAAAGCTCAAAGTCACTCAAAGAGATATGGAGGGAGATGTGTACGGTGTTTCTCTGCGAGATTGAATCAGAAACGAGGAGATTCGTAAGAGAAGAAAAGATCACCGACAGCTCAGCGGATTAGCTCTTTATAGTGGCATTGGGCGGTTAACATAGCGCGTAAAAGCGATGGCCGATGGAGCAGAAGTGTTCTCGAATGGCGACCACGTACCGGTAAGCGCAGCGTCGGACATCCACCGACCAGACGGTCGGGTGACCTGACTAAGGTCGCAGGAAGACTCTGGATACAGGCCGCATCCAACTAGTCGTCATTGTTATATTGCATTTGTTTTTTGTTAGTTTTTTCTCTTTGGCTGCGTGTTTGTTAATGTGTTTGTGTTACCTATTATATATAATCTATTTGTGTGCGTATGTTTTGGGGTACAGTCTAGTCTATACTATATTTTTTCTTGTAATTTTAATGCTGTAACGATTGTAAACTGTTTTACGTACTAAATAAATAAATAAAATAAATAAATAAATAAAAAAAGTCGTATTGAAAATCCTTGGGGGAGGCCTATGTCCAGCAGTGGACTTTTTGCGGCTGATATGATGATGTTTATTTATTATGTTATAGTTTTGATATGAATACTTCGTGATAATAAGGAATATTAATCGTGTGCAACATTTGCATTTACTTAAATATAAAGAAAACTGTTGCCTTATTCATTACTAAGTCATTTAAATACAAATAAATATTTAATTTGTTCTTTAACTGTTTTATTTTTAACACTTTAGCGGATCCTGATACACGAAACTTAAAGAATTAGTATAAATCAAGAATGTGCTTATAATATTAAAAATAGATCTGGCATAAGTTTAATAAATTTCACAATTCCTGAGGAATAATATAAATTATTTTTATTTAGGCTTTCTATTAATATCATTTTACACATTATTGCCTTAATAGTTGTACCACTTTACACTTAAAACATATCAATATTCACATTATGTTTTGTTAAATTTAATGGTGTATACTGTTATAAGTCATGATTTTTAACATTATCATAAAATTGACCTCACCAGAGAATAAATGATGATGAACTTAGTGAGTTTTCTTCAGGAAGATTTTTATTATTGCTTTTTAAGTAGGTATGTGTTCCAATTCAATTTTGATGTATTATTTTGCACCAAAGATTTTGAGCATGTGTAAAAAGTTACTAATCATTTTATAGCAATAAGCACAAAAATTTATACCTATTTTCTTGGTGTCAAACGATACATCTTTACATTTTTTTTTATATCTGAAAAATTACATGATTTACAATATTATTTTTTACACTAAAAAGTAGATATCATTATTATCTATTAATATTAAAAATTTGAATTCGTTTCGATAGTTTAGAATTAGTGTAATAATTTTTTGAAACTTTAAGGTCGATTATCTCAAAACAACAATTTTCGACTTATAACAATTTTCACTGAGAGCACAGATATAATCTCATCGAATTTGATTTCTTGATTATATCATTGAAACTAACGTGAGATACAGACATTATGTACTAAAAACGGGCCACTCACGTGCTATTTCGTCGGGATTGCCGACTATAGTTTCGGACTCGTCAGGAGCCCATTTTCAAGGCGAGTGCGAGACGCGCGGCGGGCGGTCCCGAACTAACTGCTCTCGACGCACTGCTCGCGCGGCGGCTCGTGCCGCCCTTTTGGAGGGGAGAGCCAGGTCGGTCGCAGAACCCTGGTGATGAGTAGTCACGGAGGTAGTGGATCCCATTTCTATAGTCGGCAATCCCGACTAAATGGCACGTGAGTGACCCGTTTTTAGTACATAATGATTTCTTGATGTTTGAACACAACAGAAATTCTTACCATTTTTTCAGATTTTGCAGGCGACCCTGTCCGATCCTTGTAGGAGTAATAACCCCGTCAATATGAACAACTTTTTCTATGGGATCGAAGCTAAGAACTTTAATGACTCTTGCAAAAAAAATATTATACATTTTATGTCTAAATTCTATATGAGTATGCACTTCATCATCATCATTAGGTCTTTTTAGTCTCCACTGCAGGAACATGACCCTCTCTGTACTACCGGAGCCATACTTGGCCAGAGCAGGCAGAGGATTTGGCCTACACTCTCCTCGAGTATGCACTTAATATCGATAAATTGTTTTAAATAAATTCTTTGTATAGTTTAAGTTTCAACCACAATGTATATTTTTATAAGTGTTTTATTTTGCATTCACAATGCTATTTTGATATACTCTTAATAAATTAACAGCATTGCCATTCAACGTGACAATGCTGCCAGTCTTCTGGGCACATTACCGCAGGGCAATAACCTGCGTGACATTTTATATTTGTAGAAAGGTTTTTATTTATAGTTAGGTTTTATTATAGGTAGGTTTTTATTTTTAGTTTTGTAGCTAGTAAATATTTAATTTTAATTGTAATATTTTTGTTAATATCTAATAAACAACTTTGGTAATAATTACATACAAACATAGTAAAAAAAATAAGGAATAAATAGTGGTAAAAGAAATTCAGAGCATAGGTCGTACATAGACCTAGGTCGCCGGTTCAAGTCCCGCCCGCATGAAATTTTTTCACCATATTTTATTTCTTAATTATTAAGAGCACAATTTATATTGTTTATGAATAAGATACTTGAAACATTTCATTTCAAAATTCGCGGATAAAATGCATACGAATCCACTGTCAAAAGCATTATTCATTGCGCTTTTTGCGACACATTCACGTCGTATAAATAAATTAAACTGTGTGGGATTTAAACGGAGTAGAACATTCGTATGACTGAACAATGACAGTAAATAACCGAATATTCAAAAAATTCAGTCTTTTAACTAATGGATTCGAATAAATACAAGGAGCATTTTGTGTGAAAGTTGCCGCACGAGTCAATTAGACTATCAACCTGTACTGCTGCGTTAGTAGCCTCATCTGCCTACGTGATCCAGTGGTCAAGGCGTTTGCCTGTAGACCCGGGGGTCGTGGGTTTAATTCCCACCGGAAGCATACTTTGTTTAGCTGCTTCCAGTTTTGTTAGGACATTGCAAGCTTGAATCACCTGATTGTCTGATAATAAAGATGATTCCCGGGATTTAGAAGGCACGCTACGCCGTTGGTCCCGGCTGCCATCTGGTAGTCGTTAAAGGAACCACGTCAGAGGCCGAGAGGCGGTCCCGAAGAACTTTGACACCAGGGTGTGCATGGTCGATTGACCGTGACACCTACACGAAATGATAATGAACAAATAATAAAGTACACAGCAATTTAAAAAAATTAAAGCTGTTTAAACTACTTTTTCTACATCTGATACTGCAATAAATAAGGGGAACACAAACCTCCAACAAAACACACTTATCATTAGATACGTCAAGTAAATTGCTAAAATTTCAGGAATGTTTACTTTAATGAAGATAATTAAGTGGCTCACTTTACGAACTCACAATTTATGAGTATGTACGAGGAAGATCTACAATTCTACACTAAAAATAAAGAGGGAATATTTGTTTGTTTTCATTTAATAGGGTCCTAAACTTCTGGAGCGATTTGAAAAATTCTTTCACCATTAGAATCCTACGTTATCCCTAATCAACATAGGCTATAGAATAAATATTGACTCGTGCGAAGCCGGGGCGGGCCGTTAGTAAAGTTTATAAAATTAGGTTATTTTGTGTTCATTTTCATCATAGCATAGTAATATCACATCTTTTAATTTCACAAAGAATCACAAACATTTATACAAACTTGCAACCCCTATTTCACCCCTATGGGGAAGTAATTTTCAAAATCTAATAATTGCATTATTATTTTCTACTAACTACTAAAATAAATAGAAAATTTCATGTGTCTCACTTTATAAATTACGAAGTTTCATACAAATTGCCAACCCATTCTTCACCTCTTAGGGATATAATTTCCGAAAATCCTTTCTAAGCAGAGGTCTTTACGTCACAATCTACCTTTGATGAGCGAGTGAGTGATTTTCGGTTCGTGATTGATTTTGAACCTCCTAGCTATACTGGAATCACGGAACCAGAATCTCTAATGGAATACATAATTGCAAGAAAAAAAGCTGATTGCAGAACAAAATTAGGTTTCCCATACAAAGTCACCGATCAGCACGACGAATTTCTATGAAAGGCCAATTTCTTTTTTGTTTATTGCTTTTTTTCTTGCAATTCTGTATTCCATTAGGGATTCTGATTCCCAGATTTCAATATAGCTAGAAAGTTCAAAACCACGCTGTATAATTAAGCGCAATATAAATTAAGCTCAAATATTTTAAAGGCTGATTCCCATAAGCTAGAAAAATGCTTTAGAAGCAAAATAAAAAAATCGGCACGCTAGTTTTAGAGATATCTGGACCTGAACATTTAAAATAAATAATGAAAAAAAAACACCCTGTGTACAAATAAACACTTTCTTGGCCAACAACTTTTTACTATTATCTACTATGAATACTAGGTCACTAACCTCGACGATCAAAACAGCTAATTTATCGATCTTCATAAAAAAAAAATATTTTGTATGAAAAAAAAAATCTAGCGTGTCGATTTCTTAAAATTTGCTACTAAAGCGTTTCTTTGACCTATGAGACCCCCAGCTTAAAATATTTGCGCTTAATTTAAATGGACCTTGTTTATGTATATATATATATATATATTACTATTGTACACACTCTTAAATAAGATGATGGCCTGCCTTATTTTGTTATCTAAATGGCCCCGAATTTTGGTTTAAACGAGCGATCGTTTGACTTCGATTGTTATGCTAATTTCGAATATTTTACGCGTTCTCTCATGAATTTGTTCTTAATATAGGGTGTTTTAAACAGTACTAGGTTGTGCTGGCGGCTCTATACTTACTATTATAAAGAGGAAAGATTTGATTGTTTGTTTGTTTGCATCGAATAGGCTCTGAAACTACAGGACCGATTTGTAAAATTCTTTCTCCATTACAATCCAACATTATCCCTGATGAAATAGGCTATTTAAATACCTATATCTTCCCGTGCAAAGCCGGGACGGGCCGCTAGTGGTGGAATAAAGAAACGCTCATAAATACCAACCTGCTTCGCATCGCTTATTAACATGATTCCTTACATTTGCGCCCTCGGCCGGCTTCTACGATCTGCGAGAAGCAGCTGGTATATACTATGATTTTGAAGTAAAAACTTCTTTAGCGACGTTGTGCACTTTTTGGGATGGGTAAAAATGTTAAACTTGCGTCAGGACACGTGACCATCGAAAATTTGTAAGACGGATATGTGACGTGAGACCGCCGGCGCGGCGTATGAGACGAAGTAATATCCCCATCTCTTTCTACCGCGCGGAGTTCTCACTTCTGCCGGCACACCAAGGATTTTTTTTTTCATATTTGTTTTACGGCATTTTTCTTTTTATGCTTTTTAGCCCTTCATATTTTTCTACGTGTTATCAACAAAGTGATGGTGTAATCCATTTCGGTAATTCAATGGAGCCCCGACTGCAACAATTCCCACGAATCCACTGGTTTGATCATAGACGCAGTAGCAGTAAGGCGAGCGACCACCAGCCCGCTATATAAATCTCAGAACTCTGACACCAGGGTGTGCATGGTCGATTGACCGTGACACCTACTCGAAATGATGATGACTACAGCCGCACCATGACACTTTATTTTAGTTATTCCACACATTGTTCATAAATATGGACATTTATAACACCAAATTACACCGATTTCACATTTTAAAGTCCACTAGAAGCAATTTGCAAAATGATCCAAAACAAAAACCGTGCAGTCCGCCGAAATTCCCGCTAAGAACTCTCCACTCCCGGGATGCAGCCCATTGCTTTTTTTTTTTCTTTTCTCCTAGACCAACATGGAAGCAATTCATCATCATCATATCAGCCGCAAGAAGTCCACTGCTGGACATAGGCCGCCCCCAAGGACTTGCAATACGACCGGTCGGAAGCGGCCTGCATCCAGCGTCTTCCTGCGACCTTAGTCAGGTCATCCGACCATCTGGTCGGTGGGTGTCCGACGCTGCGCTTGCCGGTACGTGGTCGCCGTTCGAGAACCTTTCTGCCCCATCGGCCATCGGTTCTGCGCGCTATGCGCCCCACCCACTGCCACTTCAAAGAGCTAATCCGCTGAGCTATATCGGTGACCTTTGTTCTTCTACGAATCTCCTCGTTTCTGATTCGATTTCACAGAGAAGCACCGAGCATAGCCCTCTCCATAGCTCTTTGAGCTTTCTTATGACGCCCATAGTAAGGGACTACGTTTTGGATCCGTAAGTCATCACTGGTAACACATTGATTATAGACTTTCGTCTTTAGGCACTGAGGTGTTTTGGACAAGAAGACATGGCGGAGCTTCCCGAATGCTGCCCTGGAAGCAATCACTACAAGCTATTGCTGTAAGCTAGCTTAAAGCAATAGCTTTTATCTTCTTTTTGTATGTCAAAAAAAGTGTTTAAAAGACTGAAAAAGCCGTTGGGAATGACTGCCCTTATCTTTGACTTCCGTTTCCGAGGCTGGCTGCATCCGGCAATTTTAATTTTTATAAAGGCCTGCCTCACATTATCATTTTAATGTAGGCTTTTAAAAGATATTTTAACTATAGTAATGGTGATTTTAGTGTGGTAGAGCCACGTTACCGGCAAAATTCATTTTTGCTAGTAGCATAAATGGGCCGGCTTGTCCGGGAAAGTACCACACTCTCACAGAAAATCGACGTTTGAATAGCTTTACCGCTTCTATGCTTCGTTCGGTGAGTGAGAGAGCCGGAGGCCCATCCTTCCCCCTCTATCCTCCCCCCATGTCCTTCCCCCAACTCCTTCAAACGCCGGCAACGCTCCTGTTCCACCTTGGTGTTGCAGTTGTCCATGGGCAGCGCTGATCGCTTACTATCAGGTGACTAGCTTGCTCGATTGCCGTTCTATATCATAAAAAAAGATAATTTATAATAGAGGAATTGGCTTAGAAGTGATACTTGGAGTGATCCTATTCTACTCTGCCGGATACCACACGGCTTATAAACATCGAAGAGACCTCTCCAGCCCGTCTGACCAGCGTGGAGAGTGTAGGCCAAGTCTTCTGGCTGCTCTGGCCAAGTATGGCCCTAGTAGTACAGAGAGGGTCGTGCTCCTGTAGTGGAGACTAAAAAGGACTTGATGATGATGATGATGATGATAACTTGAACATTCGGTTACTTATATAAAGAGGTGTTGGTTACGGTAACGGTAATATTGTCGCGAGTTCAACAGTTTTTAGGGTTCCGTTCCTCAAAAGGAAAAAACGGAACCCTTACAGAGTCACTTGGTTATCCGGCTGTCTTACGTTTCCAATATTTTTCAATAGTCTGCCAGACGGAATATGAAAAGTTATTTTTTAGGAAATATTCCCATTGAGCTAATATTTGTACATGTATAATGTATTCGCACCGCCATTCATATTCTGTGAAGATTTCATATGTCTTGTCTACCTATAAGTAATGGTTCAATCAATATAAATATATACGGACAAATCACACAGATAGAGCTAGCCCCAAAGTAAGTTCGTGACTTGTGTTATGGGATACTAACTCAAAGATACTATATTTTATAATATATATATAAATACATATATAGATACACATCCAAGATCCAGGCCAATCTGGAAAAGATCATTTTCCATCTTGACCTGGCCGGGGATCGAACCCGGGCACTCTCGTGTCGCAGGCTGGCGTGTTAACCCCTGCGCCGCGCCACGGAGCTCGAAACTCACTTTTCTCACGAATACCTAAGCTTTTTAAGTTTCAGATTTTACGCTTTTGTGACGAAACCCTAAAAAGCTTATATTTATACACCTCTATCCTTACTTGTTTTGAATATATTATCCTTTTGAGAAGTTTGTTAACAAACAGTACTAAAGGACTAAACACGTCACAACAACTTAGGACATTCAGGGATGACATTACTGGAATTCTCATACACTTGGGGATAGCGAAGTATGCACGGTGTAAGTTGCTTGGGCGCGTATCTTATTTATAAACTAGTTAGAGTACAGATATTCCACAAGTAAGGCATTGGATTTAAAAGTGAATGGAATTAGGAACAGAGGACGACATAAGAAAAAAACCGGCCAAGTGCGGGTCGGACTCGCGCACGACAGGTTCCGTACATGAATTAGTTTGAAATTATTAAAAATATTTTTTATTATATGATGTAATGTAACTCAAAATTAATACTTTTCGCAATTTTTCCTTTATCTGGGCTATAAGACGTTGCTTCGTACCAAATTTCAAGATTCTGAGTTGCTGGGAAGTACCCTGTAGGTTTTGATTCCCTTGCGAATGTCGAAAAAACGAGTGTGTAATTTAGGTGCGAAAGACGAAGGTGCGGAGTGCGAATGACCTGAGGTGCGAAGAGCTAAGGCGCGAATGAACCCAGGGTGCGAACAGCTTAACACAAAAATTTGCGGTTTAACCAGCTGTATCTTTTGATTGCGTTGGCTGTGCAATAAAGTTTAAAAAAAGAAAGTGTCTCCTGGACGGTCAGCTTCATCTCTATACTTTCGCTATTTTGCGAATTCACTTGACTCTCCTTTGGAAGGTAATTATGCAAAAGATGTTCAGTGAATATGCACCCGGTGCACAATAGAGCAGAGAGAGCATTTTCACAACGGTACGAGTCTTACTTCTTAATAGCTTTTAAACGCGGCTTCGCTCGCGTGAATATAACTTGATTGTGAATATTACTATTTCTATATTTATTTATTTTTCGTGTTCATGAGAACATCTCTTATGTCAGATATTTTTTTGAAGTGATTTTTTTTGAAGTCTTTTGCGGCCTTGTACACTTTTTGAGATGGGTAAAAAAAATTCAACTCGCGCCAGGACATGTCACCTGATGGAAAATTCGTAAGACAGCCACATGGAAATATAAAATGCGTTCCAAACAAACGAATAAATAAAAAAAAACTAAAAACTTACTTTGGTACAAAGTATTTCTTAGTTTTGATAAGGATACATAATACTCATGGCTATTTTGACTCTGTTTTAGGCCCACTAACATGCTAAACGTGGCATTTATGTCTTATAGACCAGGGCTCTGTCTACTCCGCTAGGAATAAAGACATGATAGTAATTAATATATATGTAAGTATACATAATACATCTGAATAAGGCACTAAAGTCCAACCGTGAGCGGTGGTAGCCGTAGCTATATGAGTTTTCGTAATATACCTGCCGCCGCCCAAATATGTGGTAACATCATAATTAACTTAAAGAGATGCTTAAAACATAATTGAACGGAAATTATGTCAACGAGCAAACCAGAGTAATAATAGAAGTAGACAAAATGGCGTTGACGCAAAAAGGACATATAGCAAAATGTCTTCTTTCCGTCACCTTATCCCACTTAATGTAAGATTCGTACATTATTTTGTTTATTCTCCACTTCTGTCCTTTGCCATCTCGGTGAAACAATAATTTCGCATAATATGCCTTAAAAAAAAACCCACAGATTTCTCATAACGAACATTTATCTAAATGTGCAGATTTTTGTAAACTGCAATTTTATGTAAAACGGTCCCACATTGCGATGATGAGTAACCAAACTCTTTTAAAAAATCGTTTGGTTACTTCTTCTTCTTTTCGAGTCGTAATGTCTTGATTATAGTAATTTTGTCCAATATGTGGCCACGGCCACGGCCCTGCCATTTGTCTCCTCTAGATCCTTTTGTGTGCATTGGGTGGGGCATTTAGGGCACGTCAAAAGGTGGCTCATAGATTGAACATCGCTGCAATCACATGTGTTGTTGCCGGAAAAACCCCACGTAACCCGGTTTTCTCGGCACGTCCCTACCCCAGCCCGGAGTCGATTCAGCGACTTCCAAACTGCCCAGGGGAGACCGCAACCTGGTGGAAGTTTTTCGGTTTGGTTACTCAAGTGTACATTTTGCGATACGTCCATTTTGCGTCGAACTCAAAAGAGAATAGATTTAACAAAGAGAAAGCCAAAATATTAATATCTGTAAATTGACGAAATTAAGTCATGACAGCGTTGCTAGCCAATCTGAGGGATATTAGATAACAATTTAATTTACTAGGGTGTCAGTTTTGATTCAAAGTAATTATGTAATTAAATAGCAGTGAAGCCACTGAAATAAGAGCTTTATGGAATTTGAAATAGCATTATCTTTACTTAATATTAAAAAGCTGAAGAGTTCGTTTGTTTATTTGAACGCGCTAATCTCAGAAACTACTGGTTCAAATTGGAAAATTCTTTTTGTGTTGGATAGTCCATTTATTGAGGAAGGTTTTAGGCTATAAAACATCACGCTGCGAGTAACAGGAGCAAAGCATCAATAAAAATATATGTATTTGTTAAAAAATATAGTATCGTTGAGTTAGTATCCATCCATCTGTGTGATTTGTCAAATCAAAAAAAAAATGTTTTGAAAACGGGCAAAAAATATTCATCTGTACTAAGAAAAAAACTAATTAATCATGATAACAGAAATTGCCGCGGACTAAGTCGCGGGCCAAAGCTAGTAAATTAAATAGGGTATATAAAAACAATAAAAAGACTTTGACGTGCAAGGTCTTATGTAGCTAGTGAATCATCATCAGGTCCCATTTAGTCTCAACTACAGGAGCACGACCCTCTCTGTACTTCTAGGGCCATACTTGGCCAGAGCAGTCAGAAGACTTGGCCTACACTCTCCACGCTGGCCAGACGGGTTGGAGAGGTCTCACAGATGTTTATAAGCTTTGTTTAGTTTGTATTTCCTAAGTCGCCTTCTACGACATCCACGGGAAGACTTGGAGTGGTCCTATTCTACACTGCCGGATACCACACGGCTTAAAAGCTAGGGGATATTAGGTAGTTATATAGCTTAAGAAATACCAATCCCAGTGTAATATATACTTGGTTGCTTCACATACGAAATCGCTACCTAACCTACATAACAAGTCTCTGAGTAATAGACAGACATATCAACTAACATTACATAAATAACACTAAAACTCAATTACGGAGATCTCGAGCCTTTTACTCTGATAAAGGTGAGGAGTCCGCCTTCGATATAAATTAAAGATTGTACAAAAGTTAAACTTATTATCAAGATTTGCAAAAACTTCAACTGTAAAATTTTGTAGAAGTCGACGATTTTTATTCAAAATTGGATACATAATAATAAATAAATATATACGGACAAATCACACAGATTGAGCTAGCCCCAAAGTAAGTTCGAGACTTGTGTTATGGGATACTAACTCAACGATACTATATTATATAACAAATACATAGATAAACATCCAAGACCCAGGCCAATCTGAAAAAGATCATTTTCCATCTTGACCTGGCCGGGGATCGAACCTGGTCACTCCGTGTCGCAGGCTGCCGTGTTGACCGCTGCGCCATGGAGCTAGTCAATACATGTATCTCTTTTTGAACGTTATATTTGTATTTGTTATATTTTGTTTAATTTATGCAAAATTGAAATACTACTAGCGTTTCAGAACGACCACTGGTGAGAAGAATACGCCGAAAGAAACTCAATCCAGACTTGGTCCCTATGTGCCTAAAGGGCTCCGATGACATTGTTTACATGTATTATATTATTAAATAAATTTATATTAATTGCCAAGCATTTTTATCTATAATGTAATCAGCAATGCAGTAATAAGCCTTTTTTACTAACTGGTTTTTTAAAAGACTTCGAAATGTTATCAAACATTTATTAATGAACATTATCTTACAAACTGCAACAACTCACAGTATATACTTACTAATATTAGGTATAAATGTCACGTGGTTTTTTCCTTCGTACAGCAGGATTGTGGAATGGGCTCCCTCCCGAGGTTTTCCCTGTGTGCTATGACTTGGGGTCCTTCAAAAGGCGTATTTACAGGTATCTTAAGAGTCGGCAACGCATCAGCAGCTCCTCTGGTGGTGCAGTTGTCCATGGAGGACGGTGACCACTTTCCATCAGGTGGCTCGTCTGCTCGTTTGCCGTCAAATATACATAAAAAAGCGAATGTTTGTGTGTGTGGATGTTACCCGCTAAAACGGCTTTACGGATGTTGATATAAATTTTGCACACACCTGATCCAGGAGTGCCGGCAGAAGTGAAAACTCCGCGCGGCAGAAAGAGAGGTGAATATAACTTCCTTTTCTATGCCGCTCCGGAGGTCTCAGGTAAAGTGGTTGTCTTACGAATTATCAGGTCACATGTCCTGATGCGAGTTAAATTTTTTTTACCCAATAAGTGCACGACACCGAAAGAACATTAAAACAATCTTAACCTCAAAGATGGTGTGTTATGTATGAATGAATAAATGAATGAATGATTTATTTGAGATCCATACACAGTACAAGTAAAAAACAAAAAATTGTACTTAATATTAAATAAAATTAAAAATGTTACCAGCACTGTGTCCGTTCTCAAATAGGTCCCAACTCAGCATTTGCTGGCGATAAGCCAGCGCTAAATAAACTCAAAACAATTAGGTACTAAGCAGTAAAAGTTACCACAATAACAGCCAAACTAACACATACACAGTAACATCTATACACACAAGCATACAAACAACTCAAGACAGGCAAGCAGGACTAACCTCAGAAGAATAAGTTAATCTTCTGACACGGCTGTCTTGTGCTCATAAAAATGGAAAAAACCATTGCACAACGCTTGTGTGTGCATGCTTGACATAATAAAAAAAATATAATGTTTACCTAATTATTTACACGACACGACACAGTATTTGACAGTTCAAAAATTACAAGAAACAACTGACATAAGACGATCACTGATAATGAGAACACACAAGAAATATTTTACCTACAACTAACTAATAATTTTCATACCCTCCTGAGGTAAAAACTTAAACATTTATAATAAAACGTTATGGCGACGTTAACAAAAGGAGCGATTAATGTGTAACTATGTTAAAAATGACAAGATCATAACCTAAATATTTTACGACTATAACGGGCGATATCGACTTATGAGGCCTGCAAAGAGGAGAAGTTTGCTTAAACATAACGCTACGGGAAGAACATGTAAGGTATGCACCCCTATCGGTAGCTTAGCCTTTAAAATGGTGTCTCATGTCATCATCATCATCATCATCAGGTCCTTTTTAGTCTCCACTACAGGAGCATGACCCTCTCTGTACTACTAAAGCCATACTTGGCCAGAGCAGCCAGAGGACTTGGCCTACACTCTCCACGCTGGCCAGACGGGTTGGAGAGGTCTCTTCGATGTTTATAAGCTTTGTTTAGCTTGTAATTCCTAAGTCGCCTTCTACGACATCCACGGGAAGACTTGGAGTGGTCCTATTCTACTCTGCCGGATACCACACGGCTATACGGCTCATGTACGTGTATCATGTAAGTGTCTCATGTACCTAGAACTTATTCGAGTGAGGCCCATGACCTTGGAGAAGTAATATTCCCGTCATGGATATCGGGCCCTAGTTATATTTCTACATTCTCTATATTTTATCCTACATTTTACAAGAAAGTACTAGCAAAATAAAGAGAAAATTTGAGTACAAGGAAGTATGGAAGGTTGCGAGGTGTAGAAATTATTAATATAATAAGGTGCAAATAAACTTTCATGTTGTATTAAGTCTGTAAGCCTTTGTTTAATTAATTTACTTTATTCATAGTTGGTTTCATACCAAGTTTTTCTTTATTTTTTCTTTACTTTTTAGTTATTGTTCTGAGCCTCACGCCAACATTATCCTTTCCTTGGGCACATTGACAAAAGCCATTTAAACTGTTTCTCTTCAGCTTGAATCTTTTGAGTGCTATGTGGTGATCTGTATTACAGGTTTGTTTGAAACCTATCTCAGACACCACTCTCTCACAATTTTCATGGTTGTTTTGTTTTAGATTAAATGTATAACTATTGTGTAAATTGTGATGAGGAATAAATGTATTTTATTATTATTATTATTATCATGTTGTCTCTTAAGTAACCACGGGCCGAAGCCCGGTCTTTTGAGGCTTGCATGGGGACACATGTCCAACATGTAGAGGCCTTGTGAGACGTTTGCTATAAAATGGGGTGGGGCACTATCCAGGTCATGACAGTAAACACACTATAGAAATGTGCTCACAGACAATCCCCAGAAGGTGCAAACCTATTGATATAAAGGAACACTACTCTTGGGCTATTGGGATGAATGGCTAATGGTTAGTATCTGGGCTATGGGAATAACTATGGCACCTGCCTGACCAATGTTGATACACACGGAAAAATAGGCAGGTGGTGACTCGCCGACTCAGTCAATGGGCCCCAGAAACGGCTGCACGACGCAAAAATGTGCAGCAAAGGGGCAACATTAGTTGAGCGGCTAAAGGGCGGAGAGGTGTCACTGGACTTTAAACGTACGATCACTTGCATCCTTAGAGGGTCCCATCACGCACGCCCACTCGCCACTTATGTTTCACATCCACCCTTTGAGCATAAAGCTCTCGCGACTCCACTCTGACCGGCCGATTAAGGCAAGTCAGAGGTAGGGGTTCCTGTTACCTCTTCGGTGTCCACTCCGATCGGCCATCTAAGGCAAGTCGGAGGCGAGGAACAGGGGCCTCCCCTGGGAGCACTCAGGTCCGTGGGGTCGCTACTCCCCAACAGCTCGCCACAAGCTGCCCTGCGGGCTTATTATTATTATTATTATTAAAAGTGCTTTGGATGAGGATAGAAGATTGGATTAATGGTTCGTATACTTTCATTTATTTTTTGATACAAAGAAATCGTTCATGAACTGCTTAAATAAAAACTACGAACTAATTAAACTCTTTGATAATAATGATATATTTATTGCAATACATATATCTTCAGGGCAAGTATGAAGGTCGTCATGGCCTCGGTAAAGATGGCCTTCTGTAAAGGCTGAAACATGTCGGAAATACCGACTAATAATACGTTTACCGTTGTTTTAGATTTTAATTATATTATCTCGCGTTAGTTTTAATAATATAACTACTAACTACATACATCCATGCTATACCGGCTTTTAACGTGATAACGGCTTATAAATCGATGGACGCCGGCTGCACGCAGGAAATGGTGTCACTTTTTCGGTGGGTAGCAGCAGAAAAAATAACACGGAATTTGTGAGCTCCCATTAAAATATTTATTTAAAATTAATATTTCTACATATTATAAAGTAATTTATGTTTATAATTAAAGTATAAGTAAAACTGACCTGTGTGGTAGCATTTCCATCACAATTTTCACAATAATGGAGGCTATTCAGCAAAATTTAAATGACTTAGCACACACTTTCAATGCCAGGATGGCAGATTTTGAAAATAACCTACAAAAAGCTAGCACTGGCACCACGTCTCATCAATCAGTGAGTTCTTTGACATCTGATTTTAATTCTTTCCGGAGCTTTGTTATGAACACATTCACCACTCTTCAGCAGCAGGTGGGCCTTCTTGCCCAGCAGCAAGATCATTTTGAAATGCGTAGCAGAAAGAAGATCCTCCTGCTACATGGAGTCCCGGAGGGTAAGAAGGAAGATGTTTCTGTGGAGATCCAGAGGGTGTTGTCAGCTGATCTTAAATTGGCTGATGTAACAGCAGTTGATATAACTCGAAGTCATCGGTTAGGCCGTCCCAGGAAGGATAAACCAAGGCCAATCCTGATAAAGTTTGGAACCACAGCACTGAAGGACAAAGTGTGGTCTGCAAAGACAGGCCTCAAGGGTAGTGGGTTTACACTCTCAGAGTTTTTAACAAAGAGCCGTCATGAGGCATTTATGGCAGCAAGGCAGCACTTCGGTGTAACAAAGACTTGGACCCGCGATGGCTTCATCCACATAATAACCTCAGATGGGTCTAAACATCAGGTTGGCAACCTTGTAGAGGTGAACCGGCTTATTGACTCTGCATCCGCGGACGAAGTTCCAAAGTCCCCGGCCCCACCGGCCGCAACCAGTGATACAGCCAGCGTTCCCAAAACAGCTGCAATATCGGCATCAGCGGCTGCGGCACGCTCTAAACGTGCCACTAAGAAGTAGGCAGCCGGGACAGTGCTTCCCGCAGTGTTTTATATCTGGTATTTGTCGTGGCGGTGGCGATGTTTCAAGTTTTTTATCCGGCTAGATGTAGGTATCTACTTTATTGGCAAAATTGGTTTACCCACTGATTATTAATATTTTTTCCTTGCTTTTAAAATGTTGTTTGTGTCAATGTCACAAAAGTTTGTTTTGATTGTTATCAAATTGTTAATGTCATGTTGAATGCCAAACGTAAAAGTCTATGGTTTTGTTCTAATTTCCTAGCACGGATAATAAGTCTTATACAGCCATGGTTGTGATGTGACTCAGTCGTTCATTACGTATAAAAATATCTTGTAGAACGTTTTTAAATTTAGTTTATATAATTTTAACTCATACTAATATAGTCATTTTTTTCATATTATAACTACCACCAGGTGGTGACAATAATTAAATTTTATTTACGTTTATAATTTTATTTATTAAAACTTTGAGTAGGTATATATTTAATATTATATTATATGATACGCATACATGTCTGATGTTCAAGATATTCTTGGCGAGCAGTATTTCTCTCTGTCTTCTTCTTCTTCTTCGGGCGACTCTAGTTTCCAAAGCATACCAGCTCTCGATGAATTTTTAGTTTCCCAGTTCTCTGATACTCCAAATACTTTTAATGTTGTGCATATCAATGCACAAAGCATTCCTCGACATTATCCTGATATGCTATCATCTTTCGATGTCAAAAATATTCATGCCATCCTTGTATCAGAGACTTGGCTAAAAGCTTGTCTTCCGTCTACTAGTTATTCCTTGCCCGGTTTTCATCTTATTCGCCATGATCGCGTCAGTGTAGGTGGTGGTGGAGTTGCCATTTATCTTCGTTCTCACATTCCCTATAAAATTCTTCGTATTTCCAATACCCTCGATCCATTCAATAACCCCGAGTATATATTTCTTGAAATCACACTTTCCAATGTTAAAACACTTCTAGGAGTTTTCTATAGCTCGTCCTCAAAAATTGATTATTTCTCAGAATTTGAAAATCTTCTCGAAGAGTTAGTCCCTCTCCACTGTCAAACAATAATTCTAGGTGACTTCAACACTTGCTTGATAAAAAATGACAGCAGAGCAAAACACTTGAGATCAGTGTCAAATAGCTGTAACCTTAGCATACTTGATCTCAACGCTACTCATTTCTTCCCTGGCTGCACACCTTCCCTCCTAGATCTCATTCTTGTGTCCTCCCCTGCACATGTGTCTAATTATGGACAAATTCCCGCAAGCGCCTTTTCTTACCACGATCTCCTTTACTTATCCTATAAAATTCGCCCCCCAAAATCTAGACCTAAAATACTAATGAGACGCAATTTTGGTGCTATTGACGGCGAGAAATTACGTTTGGATGCTTTAAATTGCGATTGGTCAGCAGTTTTTAATACTGACTCTGTTGAAGAGCAAGTCAATACATTTAATTGCATGCTCATTGAGCTGTACGATCGACATGCTCCTGTTCGACCGGTACGTGTCAAGCATCTTCCTGCACCATGGTTAACGGAGGAGATAAAATTGATCCAAAACGCCAAAAATAAAGCGAAAATTAAATATCGTTCTAACCCGGCAAAGTATAGAGAATTGTATGTTAGCGCTAGAAATCACTGTAACAGGGTGTGTAGGGAGGCACAACGTCGCCACATTCATCAGTCAGTAGAAAATGGAGATCCAACCAAAGTTTGGAAATTCCTTAGGTCATTGGGAGTTGGAAAAAAACACACGGATAGTCCTAAAAACATCGATATTGATGGGCTTAATAAGCATTTCACTTCTCCTTGTTTTCTTGATAATAATGTCAAAACGAATACTTTAAACTCCCTTTCTGCAACACCAACTCCCGACTATTCCGAATTCATCTTTAGTCAACTTACTGATAGTGATGTTGAAGAGGCAATACGTTCGATATCTTCGAATGCTGTTGGAAATGATGGCATTAGTCGTACTATGATTTTGCCTATCCTCGATATCATACTCCCCATCATCACTTCTATCCTGAACCAATCTCTTGCTTCGTGTTTATTCCCTACAATCTGGAAAGATGCAAACATCACTCCTCTCCCTAAAAAAAGTAATCCTGGTTCCTTCATTGATTTCCGTCCTATATCCATACTTTCTTTCCTATCCAAAGTCCTTGAACGCATTGTCCACCATCAACTTAATAAATTCCTTTTAAAGAACAAGCTCCTAAATCCCTTCCAGTCCGGTTTCCGTCCTGGTCATAGTACGACTACTGCTTTGATTAAGATTTCCGATGACATTCGTTCTGGTATGGACGATAGAAAGGTCACGGTGCTGACGTTACTGGATTTCAGTAACGCCTTTAACACTGTGGATTTTGATATCTTGTTGGAGGTATTGCGTTCAATCAACATATCTCCTAGAGTAGTTGATTGGTTTCGAACTTACCTGTATGGGCGCCGGCAGCGTGTTCGAGTTGACGATGTATACTCGTCATGGTGCTTCACTGAAGTCGGTGTACCGCAGGGTGGCGTATTATCCCCTTTATTGTTCGCCTTATTTATAAATTCTATTACACAAAAACTTCGGTCTTCCTACCACCTTTATGCCGATGATCTGCAGATTTACTCACAATCGAGTATTGAACTACTTCCCTCTGCTATAAGCTGTATTAACGAAGATTTAAATATGATATCTGCCTGGAGTAAGTCCAATGGTCTTACCGTTAATCCTAATAAAACTCAGGCTATTGTAATTGGTAGTTCTAGGCTTACAACAAAAATCGATTGGGAGAACATTCCAAAATTAGTTATTGATGGAACAACTCTGAAATTCTGTGACCAAGTAAAAAATCTCGGTGTTATTTTTGATAGAAATCTCACATGGATACCGCAGATTTCCAATGTCAGTAGGAAGATGTTTGCTGCGTCTGGATCATTAAAAAGGCTTCGTAATTTTTTGCCGACAGGTACCAAGATTGCGCTCGTCCAGTGTTTGCTGTTCCCTATCTTGGATTATGCCGATTCCTGTTATCCTGACTTAACCCAAGAGCAACTAAATAAACTTGAGCGACTTCAAAATCTCTGCATAAGGTTTATATTTGGACTACGTAAATATGACCACGTCTCCAACTTCCGTAAAGAACTCAAGTGGCTCCCTATCCGTCGTCGCCGTGATTGGCATATCCTTTCTCTTTTATATTCTATCCTTTTCAATCCATCATGTCCTCCTTATCTCAGGGAACGGTTTGTATTTAACAATGAAACACAGTCCAACCACACTCTCCGTAGCTCTTATAATTTCAGACTTCGAGTACCTGCCCACACTTCTGATTTCTATTCCAAGTCCTTTACAGTACAGGCTATCAGACTCTGGAACTCCCTGCCACCTGATATTCGACGTGCTCAAACTTTGGCAAACTTCAAATCTTTAACCAAATCTTATCTCCTTTCTCTTCAATAACGCTGCCTGTTTTCTCAACCCCTCTGCTCAGATATGTATGGTTCTATTTTTATTATTTCCGTATTGGACTTGTATGTATATTGTATGTAGTATGTATGTATGTATGTGTATATGTATGAATATGTTTATATATAAATATATATGTTTATATTTATATATGTAAAATAGTAATTAGTATAAAAATCATAAATTTCTTCTTTTAATAATTATCTGTTACTTTCTGCGCCACCTGTATTTTTGTTTATAAAAGTTTCCATCTCTTCAATGGGTTGTCTGGAAGAGATTGCTTAAAGCGATAAGACCGCCCCTTGCGCTACTTTATATAGAATATTTTCAAATAATGTATCCTAATTGGTGCAATAAAGTATATTTCATTTCATTTCATTTTCACGTTCCGTAAGCAAGCGAGAGCGCGGAACAAGCGATAGAGAGGCATGATTGGCCTAAGCGTTGTGACGCATCTATCTCTCTTCCGTTATCACGTAAAAATCCGTAAACCAACTTTACAAAAATATTTTTTGTGTTTCTTTGTTAATTTTGAGGCCGTAATTGCGCCGTTTTCTCATGCCAAACGTGGCTCTTAGGGGTAAACAGAGCCCAGGTATATAAGAATAGACCTGGGCTCTGTCTACCCCGTAAGAGAAAAAGACGAAATAGTATGTGCCTCTCCAACCCGTCTGGCCAGCGTGGAGAGTGTAGGCCAAGTCCTCTGGCTGCTCTGGCCAAGTATGGCCCTAGTAGTACAGAGAGGGTCGTGCTTCTGTAGTGGAGACTAAAAAGGACCTGATGATGATGATGAGTATGTGCCTATGTATAACTAACTGATCATCATAAAATTTTGCGAACACGTTATCAAGATTACTGAAAAGGACATTTCTGGCTTCTGAAAGGGTCAAATGCTACCTTTTGTCCCGGAAAATGTACTCGAGGGGTCGATATTGATGCAAGCAAAGCCGCAGGCGAAAGCTAGTACTGTTAATATGGAGCCATAGATAAAAAATGCTTCTTACTTCTATGTATTCAGCATACTAATTATATTTTTCTTTCTTTCCAGGTAAGTTATGGAGCTCAACATATACTTAAAAAAAATACGATTCAGTTACACACTTGATTTGCGCTTATAGAGGTACAATAAAAAGTAAGTTTTATATATGGCGAGCTCCGTGGCGCAGTGGTCAACACGCCAGCCTGCGACACGAGGGTGCCCGGGTTCGATCCCCGGTCAGGTCATGATGGAAAACGATCTTTTTCAGATTGACCTGGGTCTTGGATGTTTATCTATATAAGTATCTATTATTAAATATAGTATCGTTGAGTTAGTATCCTACGACACAAGTTAACAACTTACTGTGGGGCTATCTTTTGTGTGATATGTCCCTATATATTTATTTATAATAATATACATACATATTATTATAAATAAATATATTATCACGTACGTACGTATTATCACGTCTTAATCCCTTATGGGGTAGACAGAGCCTAAAGTCGTAAGTCCGAAAGGCCGCATTTAGCGTATTGGTGGGCGTAAAGGTGGAAAACGGAATCAAAGGTGTCACGGTCAATCAACCATGCACACCCTGGTGTCAGAGTTCTTCGGACCCGCCTCTCGGCCTCTGACGTGGTTCCTTTTACGACTACCGGATGGCAGACGGGACCAACGGCTTAACGTGCCTTCCGAAGCACGGAATCATCTTTATTATCAGACAATCAGGTGATTCAAGCCTGCAATGTCCTAACCAAACTGGAAACAACTAAACAAAGTATGCTTCCCGTGGGAATCGAACCCACGATCCCCGGGTCTACAGGCAAACGCCTACGGAGGCAGTTTTCTCATCATCTTTGTTTCCTCTTCAGAATGTAGACATGCTGTTATCAAAATATGACACTACACAATAAAACCTCGGCTTTTCAATTAAGGAAAAGGTATATTTTATTTTTCGAGCTTTTAAAAACATTTATGACAAACAAAACGGGAACAAAGCGAATTCCGTGCCTATTATGTCAACGGAGCAATTGATAAACAAAATAAAACATTATTTTGGGAGAAAATGGCGTTTTTAAATTTGAGTGGCGCTTGCCTGAGCCACTGTAAAAGTTGGACCATTGATTTGGGAAAATTAATATTCCGTTGACTTGAAAATTAATTATCCAGTTTGGGAAACAAAAGTGCAGAAAGATCAATAAATCTTTATGTTTATTTTATTACGGAACAACAAACGGTTACAAAATACATAATATAGAATGAAGCTTATATCAAAAAGTATACATAATCTTATAACCAACCACGTCATTCACAGATTTTTTAATACATTTTCTTTGCTAAGATACAGCTAGAGTTATTAAAATTAGTTTTAATAGAGAAGAAACTTAAAAAAATACAAATGGTCTCGGTTAGATTTTTAATACATATAAATTTTGTTTTTTTTAGTTAGCCACTACTGGGCAAAGGCAAATAAATAAATATATACGGACAAATCACACAGATTGAGCTAGCCCCAAGGTAAGTTCGAGGCTTGTGTTATGGGATGGGATACTAACTCAACTATACTATATTTTATAACAAATACATATATAGATACACATCCAAGACCAGGCCAATCTGAAAAAGATTATTTTCCATCTTGACCTAGCCGGGGATCGAACCCGGTCACTCCGTGTCGCAGGCTGGCGTGTTGACCGCTGCGCCACGGAGCTAGTCTTCATTGCCGCAAATATTCGACATTCACAAGGGATTCAAAACCTACAGGGTACATCCCGCTCTCGCTTGCACACGGAACGTGACTTTTTTCGTGCATGCAGCCCGCGTTCATCGATTTGACGTTGACACGTCAAAAATAACTACAATAGAAATTCAAACCAAAACATGGTTAACATTACTGAAATACCTATACAGGGTGAAATTAAATTCATTAGCATACGTTTAACTGATCGAGTGACTTAGATCACGAAACTGAACAACTTTCATTATCGGAACAACTTCGATATCGTGAAAAATTTTCTGCATTTTCATACAAAAGTGGAATATTTCTTCATCATCATCATCAGGGCTTTTTAGTCTCCACTGCAGGGGCATGCCCCTGTCTGTACTACCTTAGCCATTCTTGGCCAGAGCAGCCAGAGGATTTGGCCTACACTCTCCTCGCTGGCCAGACGAGGAGAGTGTAACAACATTTAGTAAAAAAAAAGGCGGGTTGGAGAGGTATCATTGATGTTTATGAGCTTTTTTTAGCTTGTAAGTATTTCCTAAGTCGCCTCTTACGACATCCGGCAGAGTAGAATAGGACCACTCCAAGTCTTCCACTTGGAGTGGTCCTATTCTACTCTGCCGGAAACCACACGGCTAAAATACACGGCTAATAAAATGTGGAATATTTACTTGGCCAAAATCTATGGAACAGCTGTTTTTTTTTTTGCAATTTTGGTGTTGGTCCCATAGTGAAAGTTGTTCAGATTCGTGATCTGAGTCACTCCTTTAATATATGCTAATGAATTAAATTTCACAATATATTTCAGTAACGTTACTATACTGACATCTCGCAGACCTTTCTATAGTAGACCTTTCCCTACACATTTTACATCATTTACATGACAGCTCCGTGGCGCAGTGGTTAACACGCCAGCCTGCGACATGGAGTGCCCGGGTTCGATCCCCGGCCAGGTCAAGATGGAAAATGATCTTTTTCAGATTGACCTGGGTCTTGAATGTTTATCTATATATGTATTTGTTATAAAATATAGTATCGTTGAGTTAGTATCCCATAACACAAGTCTCGAACTTACCTAGGGGCTAGCTCAATCTGTGTGATTTGTCCGTATATATTTATTTATTTATTTTATTTTAGATATAATAATATCTATATCGTTTTAAAATGTTATATGTATCTGTTTCAAATTGCAACGAGGGGGCGATCTTGTGCAATGATCGACCTAAATTATACAAATACTTTTGATGTATTTATTTAACTCAGCGCATAGTACTAGTGAGTTGAAAACACGTAAATTTCCACAATTTCGTGCAGTACCTTCTTAAACTTAATGAATTAAATTTCATATTTCAGTAATGTTACTATACTGACATCTCGCAGACCTTTCTATAGGAGACCTTTCCACAGTTACCCTCAGCCTAGTTATAAATAGACAGACAGACATGACACCTATTCTCAGCTTTATGTGGAGATGTTCTCGCTGCTTTTGTTGGCCAGTCATTGTCATTTCCACGTTCTAAGGTCTTGATGTTTTGTAGCTTTTACCTGACTATGATAACGTTAAAAAATGGGTTTCAAATTCAAATTCAATTCAAAACGTTTATTCAATATAGATTTCTTTGAACACTTATTAATTGTCATATTTCACTTCTCAACAATTGTTGACGTCAAAAATTTACTTATGGCAGTTTAATGCCGCTTCCAAAGCGGAGTGCAAAAGAAGCGGCAACAAACTGCACAGCGCATTTTCTCCAAAAGACGTCAACTCACAATTTTTGAAAACCTTAGAAACTAGGTATGTGGACTGAGTATACATTGGTTTATTTACTTAAAAGTCATGTTCAAATTTAATTAAATTTTTTTTTTTTATTATTGAAATGATTATACGTTTTTTATTTTCGCCGCTGTGTATGTACCTATTTTATATTTAAACTAGCTTTCGCCCGCGGCTCCGCCCACGTCAATGTCGATCCCTCGGGAACAGTACTGTTTCCCGGAATAAAATGTATCCTATATCCTTCTCCATACCCCAAATTCTGATACACTGGAAAGCCTTCGTGACAAACACCCCACAGCGTTATCAACCTCCACGCCTCCAAATACTGCTTCAACACATTCGGCTTTAGAAATCCAAAATGAAGACACTAGGAATGCCATTATGTCGTTCCCTAATGGATCCGCAGGTGGCATCGACGGACTCACGCCTCAGCATCTAAAAGATCTGATCAGCGCATCCGCCGGTGACGCCGGCGTGGCATTATTGAACGACATAACAAAATTTTGTAATTTTATTTTTTCAGAAACTCACTCAAAATTTCCGGAAACTGTTTTTTGGGGCACGCCTTTGTGCCTTTAAAAAGAAAGATGGAGGAATTCACCCTATTGCTGTTGGGAGTACTCTCCGCAGATTAGCTTCTAAACTAGCTTGCAGAAAAAAATCCTGCGTTTTAAAGTCCATTTTTGAACCTACCCAACTAGGATTTGGTAGCCGTGGAGGTTGTGAATCAGTAGTACATTCGGTTCTTACATTTCTTTCCAATGACGACGAGGCGGATGTACTACTCAAAATTGATGTCAAAAATGCTTTTAACAGCATTGATAGGAAAACCCTATTGAACGAGGTCTCTATCCATACACCCAATATTTACAACTACATTTGGCAATCATACAGTTCTCCCACAAAATTATTTTACGGCGATAAAGTTATCTCATCAGAAGTAGGCGTTCAACAGGGTGACCCTCTAGGACCTGCATTATTTAGCCTAGGAATCCACCCCATAGTTGCCAATTTAAATTCGAAATTAAATGCATGGTTTCTAGATGACGCTTGCTTAGGAGGAAAAGTAGATACGGTAAAAAAAGACCTTATCAGAGTCTTAAATAATTTCCAAAAAATAAATTTAGACCTAAATTTGAACAAATGTGAACTCTATGTTTCGGCTAAATTCAATGAAAGTGATCGTAATTCTATTATTCAAAATTTCCAGAATATAGCACCCGGCATAAAAATTTTTGAAGATGGAACACTTTTCCTCCTAGGGGCGCCATTACTCGAGAAAAGCGTTAGACCTTTTTTAGAAAATAAATCAGAAATACTTTCGAAAAATATCAGCAGATTGGGCCTACTTAATTCTCATATCGCCTATACCATCCTTAAATATTGTCTTTTTGTACCTAAATTTACGTATGTCCTAAGAGCTTGCCCAATCTGGAAACATACAAATCTTTTAGACAATTTAGATGCCACTCTCAAAAATGAGTTGGTAAAAATTCTAAATTTAAACCTTGAGGACCGCGCTTGGATTCAAGCCTCTTTGCCGATTAGATCAGGTGGCATCGGAGTGAGAAAAAATTCTAGTGTTGCTCTTCCAGCCTTTCTTTCGTCCGTGCATAGTGTATCACATATGTGTACAAGAATTTTAAAATCACCTTTAGCTGAGATACACTGTGCATCGGAGGCAATCGAGGCCTGGAAGACTCTCTGTCCCAATGACAGCATCCCCGAGGCACCAAACCGTCAAAAACTTTGGGATGCTTCATTGGTAAAGAGAGATCATAATTTTCTGATTCAAAATTCTATCAGTGACATTGACCGCGCAAGGCTTCTTACTGTATCAGAATATGAATCCGGTCATTGGCTACACGCCCTTCCTTCGGCCAACCTCGGAACACTTCTCGACAATGGCAGCTTTCGAATCGCCGTAGGTCTCAGGCTGGGAGCTGCCATTGTCGAACGACATCAATGCCCGTGTAGCAGCGCCGTCGACAGAAACGGACTCCATGGACTACACTGTCAGCGCAGCGCAGGCAGGTTCTCCCGCCACGGCTCCCTCAACGACATATTTAAAAGGGCGCTTGCCACCGCCGAAATTCCAAGCATTTTGGAGCCAGCCGGTATAACGCGCGACGATGGCAAGCGCCCAGACGGCTTGACCTTGGTCCCTGGGAGCGGGGAAGGGCTCTCGTGTGGGACGCAACATGCGTCGACACGGTGGCCCCTTCTCGCCTCGGGGGAACTGTCCTGAGAGCTGGAGCTGCGGCGGAGGCTGCAGACGACGCCAAGCGGCGCAAATATGCTTCACTTATTGATGAGTACATATTTGTTCCGCTTGGTGTCGAAACATTAGGTCCATGGGGTCCTAGCACAAAGAAATTCTTTAAGGGGTTAGCACCCAGGCTTGTCGACGCCGCTGGTGACAAGAGGGCTGGCTCTTTCCTCGCGCAAAGAATTGCAATTGCTATTCAGCGGGGGAATGCAGCTAGTGTTCTTGGCACTATGCCACACGGGCAACACCTTAGTTTAGATTTTTAGATTTAAATTCTTTTATTTTTAAGTTTTTTTTATTAGTATAGTTAGGGTTATTGATAAGTAGTTTAATTTAAGATTATTGTATATTTGTTTACCCCAAATAATATATGCAAAATTTCATGATGATCGGTTCAGTAGTTACAATACAACGTGAAAGCGTAACAAACAAACTCACTTTCGCATCCTTACTAATATTATAAATGCGAAAGTAAGTTTGTTTGTTTGTTACGCTTTCACGCCGTATCTACTGAACCGATCAGCATGAAATTTTGCATACAAGTTCTCTGGAGTACGGAGAAGGACATAGGATACCTTTTATCCCGGGAAAAATATTCCCGAGGGATCGACATTGACGCGGGTGGAGCCGCGGGCGAAAACTAGTTTATAATAGTAGTCAGGATTAGGATTTAGATCCCATTTTCGTGTGTGTAGGTGGTTAACTGATGTCTAATTTTTCAAGCTGCCTAAAGGCATCTGACATACCTTAACGACTGCCATCAATGATGGCAGCCGGGACCAACCGCTTTGCATTTCAGAAACCTCTTATTATACCGAATCACGTTAGAATCCATCACAAACACAAGCTATTCCAATAGGGAAATAGCGAAAAGCTCTTTATGAGCTGTAATGAAAAACAGCTTGGAGCAGCTCGAAGCTTGGAACAATGCTTTCAGCTGTTGCGTAATTGAAACACGCGAGAGCTTCGAGCTTTTTAATATTCCCTGCAAAGCTTTGAAGTTTAACCGGCTTTGGTGAATAGGATGATTTGCAATAAATGTTTTCGTACAACGAAAGTGAGTTTGTTTGTTCCGATTTTAACGTCGTAACTACTTAATCGATTATCATGAAATTTTGTATACAAGTTCTCTGGAGTACGGAGAAGGATATAGGCTACCTTTAATCCCGAGAAAGTACTATTCCTGAGGGATCGACATTGACGCGGGCGGAGCCGCGGGCGAAAGCTAGTGTTGTGTAAAGTAGATAGAGATAGGTACAATGTTGAAGGTAAGGGGTGTCAGCCTCAACTGCCTATCTGGTGGATGAAGGTATGATCGGGTACGCGCGCCCGGCCTGCTCCCGAGCTGCTTCTTGCTTTACCCCCATTTATTCGAGTGAGAAGTATCCTAATACTATTCCCGAGGGATAGACATTATAATAATAAATAAATAATAAAATTCGTTTATTTTTCCTCGTTGCTAAGATTTAACAATGTTACTTAGGGCTAATCGTATAACCTATGTTGACCATTAATCTTTGTGGAGAGGCTAGTTCCTGAAATACGTTCATAAGTCGTATCGTGCTCAGCGATACGCGCTCGGCAACAGTCGCGTACCGCCGCATTGCACTGTCACGAATATTAATTCGCGAATCGCGCGGCTTAGCCGCTGCCTGATATCGCTATGAGTTCCGAAACACTCATAGGGAACGAACTGTTGGCGTTCATCCAACACGCCATCGACACCATGGACGAGATCAGCATCTTGCAGATCTGCAAGTCGAACTTCAAGGAAGAGGAGATTTGCAGTGGCAAGGAGCTGCTGTACAGGAGTCTCGGCATGGCTGATCGAATGCCGTCCCGCAGAAGGGATGAAAGGGGTGAGAGGAGTCTGCAGGATGTCATCAACCTGCTGAAGGTGACTGACCCCGACGACGTGCCCACATTCGTGGCGAAGCGGCTGGACAAGCTGCCTCCCGTCACATTTGACCACGTCGACGTCACCAGGTTGCTGAAGGACATCACCGCCCTGAAAGCTAGCCTGGCCGAAGTACAGTTTAGGTTAGGGGTCTCTGAATCCACTATCGGTGAGTTACGTACCGAATTATTAACTTTAAAAAGTGGTGATTCGGTGAGTAGGTCACCTGAGACCGCTAACATAAACACGCGACGAGGCGGCGCGCAAAATGTCTCCATCAGCAGTTTGCCGTCGCCGCCTGTTGTTGTGCGCGCTACACAGCCCGCCGCCCGCTCCCCCGCACCCGCCCCGGTGACGTCGAGTCCGGGTGCGCCGTCGCCACGTGCCTATGCCGCAGCCGCCGCTGCGCCCGCGCCCGCCGCCACCCCCGCCGAGACCACGAAGCGGCCTTCGGCACAGGGGAAAACAGGGAGACGGCGTAAGCCAGCTCCCACCAAGTCGTTGCCACCACCGGGTCCCGAGAGGAACCAGCGCGACGAAGAGGGCTTCATTAAGGTGGAAAGGAGGAAGAGGAAGCCTACGAGCCGCAATCACTGCGGAACCGCGCTGACCGGACCGGATTCTCCGCTGCGTCCTGCCGTACCATCGACGCAGCTGTACGTGTCCCGGCTGCACTGGTCCACGAGGGTAGAGGAGGTCGTGGACTACGTCCGAAAGAAGTCCACCTTCACCTTGAGGGTTGAACGTCTGCAGTCTCGCCACAAAGCGAATTTCAATTCTTATGTGGTGAGAGTGCCGACGCATCATCTGCCAACCTTCATGAAGGAGGACTTTTGGCCGCAGGGAGTCGTGTTTCGGAGGTTCCGAGGTCGGCTGTCTGACGTCACCGCGAGTCACACGTCGCCGGCTCTACGTGTGATATAGGATAGGATATATATTTTGTATGTTAGTTATAAGGTATTTATTTTATGAAATTTATGTATGTTAGTCTGTAAGGTATTTATAATATGGGCCTCTGGTATTGTACATAATTGTAAGTACAATACTATTGCCTGAAATAAATGAGTTATTATTATTATTATTATATAAGAACCTGTGCTACAGGTAACTAGCCCCCCCCCCCCCCTCAGATATTATGTCTAGGTAATAATAAATTAAAAGATTGAAAAAAGTGAAATAGGTACTAACAAAATATAGTGTTGCCTTGGTTTATTACTAATTTATTCCAAGATTAGTTATTCTGTGGACTTGGAGTGAGCGTGTGTGTGTGTGTGTGTTTGTGTGTGTGTGTGTGTGTGTGTGTGTGTGTGTGTGTGTGTGTGTGTGTGTGTGTGTGTGTGTGTGTGTGTGTGTGAGAGAGAGAGAGAGCGTATGTGTGTGTCTGTGTGTGCGTGTGTGTGTATGTGTGCGTGCGTGCGTGTTTGTGTTAATGTTTGTGTGTGTGTGTGTGTGTGTGTGTGTGTGTGTGAGCGTATGTGTTTGTCTGTGTGTGCGTGTGTGTGTATGTATGTGTGCGTGCAGAAGAGTGACGCGGGCGGAGCCGCGGGCGAAAGCTATATTATAATAATTCGTTTATTACTTACGAACGAACATACCTACATACGAAAATATATTTTACAAAACTTACGAATTACCTTTATTATCAGAAAATCAGGTGACTCAAGCCTGCAATGTCCGAACCAAACTGGAAACAACTAAACAAAGTATGCTTCCCATACATAGTATCACATCTTTTTCCCTTGCGGGGTAGACAGAGCCTAGGTCTATAAGACGTTATGGCCACATTTAACATATTGGAGGGCGTGTAGATGGAAAAAGGAATCAAATAGTGATGGGTTGCTAGCCGCATCGCCTATTGACATAATTCCGCAGATTTTAGCCCAATCCCTCGATCGGGTTTTACGATCTGCGCGGGAAGAGAAGCAGCTGGCACATTCTACGTTTTTTTCTATTCTCCTAGACCAGCATGGAAGAATGGCAAAATTAATTATAAAAAATAAATATAAATATATACGGACAAATCACACAGATTGAGCTAGCCCCAAAGTAAGTTCGGGACTTGTGTTATAGGATACTAACTCAACGATACTATATTTTATAACAAATACAGATATAGATAAACATCCTAGACCCAGGCCAATCTGAAAAAGACAATAATATATGTATATATCACTGAAAAACATGTGTTTTCGTTAAACCAGTCTAGTAACTCGTAAATATTACAGAGTGCGGTCAGTTAGATTGCCTATTCGTCCTGTGGGAGCTAACACACAATCTTGAGTGCTCAAACTCTCTATGGATGTAATCGAGCGCTGAATGTTTAACTGCCTCCTATGAGATGTAGTAGGCATATATATATATATACTAGCTTTCGCCCGCGGCTCCGCCCGCGTCAATGTCGATCCCTCGGGAATAGTACTTTTTCCCGGGATAAAAGGTAGCCTATGTCCTTCTCCGCAGTCCAGAGAACTTGTATACAAAATTTCATGATGATCGGTTCAGTAGTTACGGCGTGAAAGCGTAACAAACATACAAACAAATAAACAAACAAACTCATTTTCGCATTTATAACATTAGTAAGGATTACTAGCTGTTGCCCGCGACCTCGTCCACGGCAATTTCTGTTATTATGATTAATCAGTAAAGATGAACAATGTTGCCCCGTTTTTAAAACATTTTTACTCATGCTTCGCTCCTATTTGGTCGCAGCGTGATGTTATAAAGTCTAAAGCCTTCCTCAATAAATGGACTATCAAACACAAAAAGAATTTTTCAATTTCAACCAGTAGTTCCTGAAATTAGCGCGTTCAAACAAACAAACAACCTCTTCAGCTTTATAATATTAGTATAGACGTTTTTACTAAATGTTGGATCAGACATTTGTCTCCCATCTCACCTGATGGTAAGTGACGATGAAGACAAGGATGTTACATGCCTATCCAAGAGATACCCATATAATCTACTTTTAAATGTCCCGGGACTGTACTTGTCTGGGAATATATATATATATATATATAGGGTGTTTGTAAACCGATACTTTCGTTCACTCATCATTACAATCACAAAAATCTACTGGACAAGAGCCTCTCCCAAGTATTCTCTGTCTCTCCGTGGTGCAGTGATGAAACACGATCTTTTTCAGATTGAACTGGGTCTTGGATGTTTATCTATATAAGTGTGAAGGCTCGACCGTCCCGACGCTCTAGCCGAGTTCTCACATAAAAAGGAAGGGAGAGCACAAGACGAACACACAGAACACAGCTTTATTATAATATTTGCTTTACAACTTCGATAAATTACAACAGAGACTTATGCTCCAAGATATGGTAGAAGACTCAAGATGTTAGTAGACTGAAAGATGTTAACAGATTGAAAGGTGGTAGCAGACTGACTGATGAGTGATGAGAGAGAGAGAGAGAGAAAGTAATATAAAAATGGAATGGAATGAAATTTGAACTTAAATGAGGAATGAAAAATGGACAGGATGAGAGAAATGAGGTTGGATGAGATGCAGCATGCAGGTGGCATGCTGCAACGTTACAATACCGGGGGGGCCGGGGTAAAAAAAAAAATTTTTTTTTTAATAATAAAATAAAAATTAATTAAATAATAAATAAAAATAATGATAAATGTGTGATAAATTTGGGTGTAAGAATGGAAATGTATAATGTGTATTTACATAAAAACAGTTTCTCCTTTCATTCATCAATCAATTATTCTCCAAACATTCATCTTCTGACATTGTCTATTAAGTCTTTAAGACATAAAACGCTTACAAATTTTTTTGAGAAAATAAATTAATATAAAAATATTTTCTCAAGAAACCGTTTTCGATCAGTGTAGGCTTATTTTTTTAGTTACCAACCGCTAACTCGATGTAAGCATTAGGCTTATTTAACGTGTTACTACGACCGCACGATGATATTATTTACAAGTTTTTTAAATGTATTCGCGTATTATCGCATACACGATATAGAGAGCACGTATTTATGCAAATTAAGATATACGATCAAGGCTTATTTAGAGTGTGATCAACCGCACTTAAGGATATACGATCAAGGCTTATTTAAAGTGTGATCAACCGCACTTAATGATATACGGAAAATAATTGCAGGTCAACATATGACTGCAAAGAATGAAGAGAGAAGAAGATAAAATAAAGAAAGAGGATGATCAAAGTTGGAGTTGACGTCCGTCAATAAGTAATGGAACCAAAAAAAAAATAATGGAGGTGAATAAAAGAAATTGAGACTATAAAGTGGTAATAAAGTATTATATTATCAAATAAGAAAGTAAAAGAAGAAGTTTTGAAAGTAAGATAAAAAAAAATAATAAAGAAGGGATATTTATAAGGAATGATATAAGATGTTTTATTTTAAAACATCAGAAGAAAGTTAAGTTTTTAATTTGGGAATTGGTTTGATATTTTAATGTGCCAACGACCTAAATCTTTATTGATTAAATCAATAAGGTCGTATATTAAATGAGAGACTATTTGCAATGGAACATTTAATAAATTTTGTTGCAAATTTAGCACAAAAATGTTTGCTTGAAGAACTAATAGGATAATTGCGTTTCCAAACAATATCACCTTTATTAAATTCAATATGTTGGTGATGTATGTTATAATAAGTGGCATTACTATTATGTGCTTTAAATAATCGTGATTGTACTTCTGAGAATATTGGGATCAAATTTCCAATATTTTCAGCATAAATATCTCTAGGACTGAAAATCATGTCACTAGATGTATCTTTGTTTGACAAAATAGAGCCACAAGAAGCAAGTTCTCTTCCGAAAACTAAAAATGCAGGTGTAAACTTAGTGACTTCGTTTACAGCTGTATTCATTGCAAACTGTATTTTGTTTAAGTGATTATCCCAAGTACGATGATCATTATCAACGAAGGAAGCTATTGCTGTAATTATAGTTTTATTATAGCGTTCAACAGTATTTACTTGAGGACAATAACGTGGTGTATAATGTACTTTTGGTATTTTATAGAAATTAAATAAATCTGTAAGTTCTGTGCTTATCATTTGAGGACCGTTATCTAAGATTATAGTTTCAGGTATACCGTAGTTCATGAAAACTAAATTTTCAAGAATATGTTTTATAATTGCTGAAGTAGCTTGTTTAATTGGGAAAAGTAAACAATATTTTGAAAAACAGCAAGTTATTACTAAAATAAATCTGTTAAGTTTACGAGTTATTGGTAAAGGTCCTATCAAATCCATTGATAAACATTGAAATGTACGTGAACAACTTTTAGGTTTTCCCATGAGTCCTATTGTATTTTGATTTTGATGTTTATAAGCTAGACATGTATCACATTTAGAAATAAATGATGCTATGTCTTTATACATTCCAGGCCAGAAGTAATTATTTTTTACGCGGTGGTATGTTTTAAAAGTGCCAAAGTGAGCTGAGGTAGGGTTAGAATGATTTTCTATTATAATTGATTCTCTGAATTCAGATGGGATAACTAATTTCCAACTGAATTCTGAATGCAAAGTTGTATTAGAGCGTGCATATTTAAAAAGTTTGCCGTCTTTAATTAAATAATCAGGAGTAGAAGTAGGGTTAGTTTTACATTTATTAAAAATTGAGTTATACCATTCATCTTTAGTTTGGGAAGAAAAATTAATAATATTTATTTGTTTTATACGAGACAACGTGTCTGGAACAACGTGTTCAGAGCCACGTTTATGTTTAATATCGAAATTAAACATCGATAGATGAATACTCCAACGAGCAAGTCTACCGGTAGGGTTGTCAAGGTGTAAAAACCATTGTAAAGCAGAATGATCAGTGTAAATTGTGAACTTTTGGCCATTATCTAGGTAACAACGCCAATATTCTAAAGCTGTTATTACACTGAGAAGTTCGCGTTCTGTAATGGAATAATTTATTTGGGGGCCTGTAAGTGATTTGCTCATATATGCTATAGGTTTTTCAATGCCACCGTAATCTTGAGTGAGCATTGCACCAATGCCATATGATGAAGCATCACAATGAACTGCGAATAGTTTTGTAAAATCTGGACAAGCAAGAATGGGAGTACTGACAAGTGCTTGTTTTATAGCATTAAAAGCATTTTCAGCTTCAGAAGTCCATTTAAAAGGGGGAGCTTTTTTACTGGTTGAAGTAAGTTTGGTAAGAGGAGCAGCAAGTGTGCTAAGATTAGGAACGAAGCGTCGGTACCAGCTTGCGGTGCCGAGAAACCTTTTAACTTCCTTAGCTGATTTAGGAGGCTGGATATCAAGTATAGCTTGGACTTTTTTAGTATCCGTATGAAGACCTTGTTCGTCTATAACGTAACCAAGATATCTTAATTCATTACGGAAGAATGAGCATTTAGGAAAGTTAACCGTTATGTTTGCTTGTGTTAACTTTTTATTAATTTTATTGAGGAGTTCGACATGTTTATCAAAAGTTGCTGTAGCAACGATAATGTCATCTAAATAACAGAAAACAGAGTTATCTAACATAACATCAGATAAGAGATTATCTATAAATCTCTGTAGTGTAGCTGGGGCGTTAGTTAAACCGAAGGGCATAACTTTAAATTGAAACATTCCTTTATTTGGGACGTAAAAAGATGATTTAGGGCGATCTTCTTTTCTTAAAGGAATCTCCCAAAAAGCTTTTGCTATGTCAATGGAAGATAAATATTTAGAATCTTTTAAATTGTCAAGTATATCTGATATAAAAGGTAATTTGTATGCATCTTTTTTAGTTATATCATTTAATTTACGACTATCAATACAAAATCGCCAAGTGCCATCTTTTTTTGGTGTTATAATTACAGGGTTAAGCCATGGGCTTTCGCAAGGTTCAATAACATCTAGCTTTAGCATCTCGTCAACTTCTTTTTTTAATGCTTGTTGTTTTTGAGGTGATAATCGATAACAGCGTTGACGAATAGGAGCATGACCTCCTGTATCAATATGATGCTCAGCTAGATGTGTCTTTCCTAAGGGTTTAATTTCAGTTGATATATTTTTAAATTGATTTATTATAGCATCAGCGGTGATCCGTTGTGTTTCGGTTAATGTTTGATAAGTATTTAAATGTGAAATTGAGTTATTTATCAAGAAAGATGTATTACTGTTATTTTTACAAAAAGTAACGCGTTTAAGTAAGTTTGGGGCAAGGTTAAAAGTTTTCCAAAAATTTATACCCAATATAAAAGGTTCGGTAATCTCAGGTATTACGTGAGCAGTTATTAAAGAAAAATTATTATTATAAATAGTTGGTAGAGAAATAGTACCAATAGATGATATTGATTGGCCATTTGCCACGGAACCACGAATTGTTTGATTTTTATTTATATTGAAACCATGTTTTAATAAAATTAAATGCGAATTATTACCAAGAATAGTTATGGCACTACCACTGTCTAATAATCCGTTTAAATAAAGGTCATTTACCTTAATTTGTAAATAAGGACGTTCTAAGTCTGATTTATTTTCAAAGAGGAGAGTACTAACTTTATAAGAGGAGGAGGAGGAGGGAGAATTATTCCAATCCTGTTTATCGAAATTTAATTTATTTTTGTCTTTAATATTGTTTATATCTTTAGTAAACTCCTCCCTAATTAGTTTTTTGAATTATGTTTTTGACAGTTAGGACAATTTGTAAAAATAAAATCTTTTTTACCACAGCGGAAGCAAACTCTTTGCTTATTTGTACAATCATTAAACAAATGTGAATTATTTCTACAACGAGGACAGTTAAAAGTTGTTTGTTTATTTATATTTATTGGATTAATCGAGTTATATGATTGATTTTTATAAGGAAAATCAGGAATAGAAGGTAAGCTATTAGCAGAAGTTAAAGGTTGAGAAGTATTATAAGAAGGTTGATTAGTATTAATTTGTAATAATCTTTCCGTAAATTTACACGCTTCGGCAAGTGTCGATAATGATGTAAGATCATTAGGAGAAAGTCTTAAACTGTATTCAGGTTGTAAATTTCGAACTATTGTATTAATTTGTTCTTTTTCAGATAAAGGTTCATTTAGTTTGTTAAATAGAGTTATCATTGTTGAAAAATAAATAATTGATCGTTCATTTTTGTTCTGTTTTCTATTATCTATAAGTTTTTTAATTTTATAATCATAATCCGTTATTTCAAAGTCTTTTAAGAAAGATATTTTAAAAGAAGTCCAATCAGTAATAACATTCGTTTTAGTTCGGAACCAGTCAAGAGCTGATCCTTTCAAAATATCATATAAGTGATTATATAAAGATTTTTCAGAAATATTTCTGGCTTTAGAAAATTCCTCTAATTTTTGAATGAAATCTTGAGGACATTCATTCCCTTTAAAAGAAAATCTTTTAAAATCATTACTAGTTGTTTTATTAGCTAGTTCTGAAAGTTTGTCTGTTAGAGAATTGAAAAAGGTTTGGGGTTGTAGGTTTAAAAGGGAATCTGTTGAATGGTAAGTTGAGGTAGAACTTATATTATTTTCTAAAGTATTAAAATTATTTTCTAATTCTTTAAACCTATTCCAAGATATTTTAATATTTTCTAACGAAGCAATGGTATGATCCACCGACATATCGATTAGATTTAACCTTGATCGTACATGAATTAAGTAGGTTTGAGTTTTAGTTTTACGATTTGGATATGATGATAAACAATTTTCTATTAATAATAAACATCTGTTAATATCATCGACGTCAGTAGCAACATCGTTAAAAGAAACATAGTTTATTTGGTTAGGGTTGGTAGCTATAGCATTAATAAGTATTGTTTTTAATTCCTCCGAAGTCGAGTTATTAGAAAAAAATATATTTCTCAGTTTTAATTCAAAAATGACTTCTGGTTTATTTAATTGATTGATGTCCATTGTAAATGGAAAATAAAGAAGAGAGAAATAAAAAAGTTAAAGCCAAATAAGTGCTAAAAGAGAAACCATGTATCTTGGGCAAGATAATTTTTGAATTAAGAAAAAAAATAAGACGGGGAAAAGAACCATGAAAAAAAATAAAACTGTGTGCGTATAGCCTTAAAAAGTAACGTGTGTGAATAGCCTGTTGTCTATTGATATTATGAAAAAAGAAACTAATAAAAAATTTTGACAGTGTCAATAAAATAAATGTTGACAGTGTCAATAAAATATAAATCAAGGAACAATGTAAATAAAGAAAATGTTCAAAGGATAGTAATGGCAATATAAAATAAAATATAACTACGTAAGTATATAATATTATTGTAGTTTGTGAATGTGAAGTGTGTTTCGATATCCTGAAGTCGGCCTCGGAAGCCTAAGGATATCGGACTAACTACGTGAGGCCAATACTATAGGATATTCTCCTATAGCTAGCTGTATAGCATAGGATTCCAAAACAAAGGATAACCAGTTTGGTTTAAACCCAGAGTTTCAGTCACCTGTGTAACTGCACAAAGGCAGCTTGATTGTATTTATGGCTGTAGATGTGTGTTATAATATGTTAAGTGTACTGTTAGTGTATTTATTGTAAAGAGAATAACGTAAAAGTGTGATAAATTATAATAATAAACTAAAATAATCTATATATTACAGGAATATCTGGAATAAAATTAAAGATAGAAGAGCTCACCTGGATTGGAGACCGAGAAAGATAAAATGTGGAAATGAAGAGAAGTAGATGAAGTGATGATGGAGCTGTAGGGATATAATTTTTAATAAATTTATTAAATACAAATGTTTAAAAAATAAATGGTATTTTCTTGAAACCGTTGACGGAGACGCTGGCAGATGAAGACGCTGGCAGATGGAGAGGCTGGCACACGGAGACGCTAGCACACAGAGATGCTAGCACGCAGCACTGCAATCCAGGGGCCAGGTAGCGTTGTAGGCAGGCAGCAGGTAGCACTGGCACGCAGTACTGCAATCCAGTAGCAGTAGCAGTAAGAGGCGGGTACCAGTGTACTCTAGTAGCTCTAGTAGTCCAGGGCGTAGATGAGTACAACACGTTAGGCGCCAATGTGAAGGCTCGACCGTCCCGACGCTCTAGCCGAGTTCTCACATAAATAGGAAGGGAGAGCACAAGACGAACACACAGAACACAGCTAATAACTTTATTATAATATTTGCTTTACAACTTCGATAAATTACAACAGAGACTTATGCTCCAAGATATGGTAGAAGACTCAAGATGTTAGTAGACTGAAAGATGTTAACAGATTGAAAGGTGGTAGCAGACTGACTGATGAGTGATGAGAGAGAGAGAGAGAGAAAGTAATATAAAAATGGAATGGAATGAAATTTGAACTTAAAAGAGGAATGAAAAATGGACAGGATGAGAGAAATGAGGTTGGATGAGATGCAGCATGCAGGTGGCATGCTGCAACGTTACATAAGTATCTCATATAAAGTATTGTGTACTTGAGTTAGTATTCAACGACACAAGTTCACAACTTACTGTGGGGCTAGCTCAGGAACTACTGATTTGAATTTGAAAATTCTTTTTTTTGTTGGTTAGTCCATTTATTGAGGACAATAGGAGCGAAGCATCCATCATCATCATTTCGTGTAGGTGTCACGGTCAATCGACCATGCAACACCCTGGTGTCAGAGTTCTTCGGAACCGCCTCTCGGCCTCTGACGTGGTTCTTTTAACGACTACCTGATGGCAGCCAATAAAAAATGTTTTGAAAACGGGGGAAAATTATTCATCTATACCAATTAATCATAACAACAGAAATTGCCGCGGACGAAGTCGCGGGCAACAGCTAGTTTATTTATATTGCGACCCTCACCACGCTTGGCAGGCAGGTTAGCGATCGCAGTTTTTTTAGCTAATTGTGCTTCCGACCGACGCTGCTATCCATTGGAAGTATTTTTAAGCAGGGACGGATAGGAATTTGTTGTTTTTGGTTAGGAAATAAAGGTATTGGGATACTACTCACTCAGGTAAAAAAGTGTCAGGCAGCTGAGGATGACATCCCTAACCTTACCCGCTGTCCGTCTGTCTGTCTGTCTGTCGGTCTGTCTGTCCGTCTGTCACCAGGCTGTATCTCATGAACCGTAATAGTTAGACAGCTGAATTTCACAGATGATGTATTTCTTTTGCCGCTATAACAACAAATACTAAAATATAGAATAAAATAAATGTATAAGGGGGCTCCCACACAAAAATGTGATTTTTTTGCTTGTTTTTGCTCGATATTGATACAACTATTGAACAATATTGATGCAACAGGTAGACGCTTGAAATATTTACAGAATATTTAGTTATATATTCAATTTAAAAAATAATAATTAAATAAAAATAAAATTAATATTAAAGGGCTCCCATACAACAGACATGATTTTTTTGCCGTTTTTATAGATAATGGTACGGAACCCTTCGTGCGCGAGTCCGACTCGCACTTGGCCGGTTTTTAATTAATACAAGAAGGCAACATAATTTCCAGTAAGCTTAAAATACTTTTTTAAAGGGATAGAGAAGGAGTGCAGGACGCAATTTTTTTTTTTAATTATGCGTAAAAAAACACATTAAATGAGTAAAAAAAACATTACACCATGTATTTGACACACAACTTATAATTTAACCCTTAATTAATTATGGGTGAATTTCGACCACTCTAGCCGAAATTAAAAAAAGAAAAATATATTCCCTCTCTACTTTTCATTGCCTAGCAGTGGGATTTCGTCAGTCAGCAGGTCCTTTTAGTCTCCACTGCAGGAGCATTACCCTCTCTGTACTACCGGAGCCATACTTGGCCAGAGCAGACAGAGGATTGGCCTACACTCTACTCGCTGGCCAGACGGGTTGGAGAGGTCTCATTGATGTTTATGAGCTTTGTTTAGCTTGTATTTCCTAAGTCGCCTCTTACGACGTCCACGGGAAGACTTGAAGTGGTCCTATTCTACTCTGCTGCAAACCACACGGCGAACAGTGGAATTTAAGGGGCTGTAATAATAATAAAATTAAAACTATGTTTATGTTAAAAGCGCGAAAAAAGTTTAAAAAGAATAGGCATACCTTTAGCTTCCAAAAAGACTCCAAGGATTTGCACCAAATATATCTCCCGTCATCATTTCAACAAAATATCTTCCCTCCCTCGAGACTGTCATCCGGATGAAATATGCGCAATATTTTGGCTTCCATTATCACTACTTCATGAATAAAAGACGAAAAAAATATTGGTATTATTTTTAAACTCTTCCAGGCTGGTCTGGGAGGAAAGAAATTAATAGGGTCCCGTTTTTACCCTTTGGGTACGGAACCCTAAAAACGTAATGTCCCGAGGGATTGAGGGAATGGGTAAAATCTGAGTAATCATGTTAATACGCGATGCGGTTGCTAGCCGCATCGCGTATTAACATGATTCCCCATCACTATTTTGATTCCGTTTTCCACCTAATGCCCACCAACATGCTAAACGTGGCGTTCAGATCTTGCAGGCTCTGTCTACCCCGCAAGGGAATAAGACGTCATACTATGCATTAGAAATACGGGATGTATTTTTAAAAATCCTTTCTTAGGGGGTGAAATATGGTAATGCTTATATGCAATTTTCTTATTTCTGGACTTAGAAGTATGCAAATAGGTATATACGTTCTAAAGATCGGTGTAGGTAAAATGGATTAATTCCCCCCTAAAGGGGTAAAAGGGGGGTTGAGTTTGTATGGAAATTTTCTCATTTCTGGACTTAGCAGTATGAAAATTTATATATTGACAAAGACTCCAAAAAAGGAGGTTATCATTAGGTTGTTCCTTTTTTCACAAGATCTTATTACCCTTTAGGTATGGAACCCTAAACTAGTCTAAACCTCAAAGACATTTTAGCTTTATAAATACCATTGAAAAGGTTTTTAGGGTTCTGTACCCAAAGGGTAAAAACGGGAACCTATTAATATGGCTAGTCGGTCCGTCTGTCTGTCTGTCACCAGGCTGTATCTCAAGAACCATGATTGTTTGACAGTTGGAATTTTTCACAGATGATGTATTTCTGTTGCCGCTATAATAACAAATACTAAAAAATAGAATAAAATAAAGATTTAAGGAGGCTCCCATACAACAAACGTGATTTTTTTGTTCGTTTCGTCTCGATATTGATAACGGCAATAGGTAGACGCGTGGAATATTTACAAAATATTTAATTATTCACTGCAAAAATAAATAATTAAATAAAAATCAAATTAATATTTAAGGAGGCTCCCATACTACATTTTTCTTTTTTTTATAGATAATGATGATAATGATGATAAATAAATATATACGGACAAATCACACAGATTGAGCTAGCCCCAAAGTAAGTTCGAGACTTGTGTTATGGGATACTAACTCAACGATACTATATTTTATAACAAATATATATATAGATACACATCCAAGACCCAGGTCAATCTGAAAAAGATTATTTTCCATCTTGACCTGGCCGGGGATCGAACCCGGTCACTCCGTGTCGCAGGCTGGCGTGTTGACCGCTGCGCCACGGAGCTAGTCTGATAATGGTACGGGACCCTTAGTGCGCGAGTCCTTCTCGCACTTAGCCGGTTTATTACACAATCCATATCCATGAGATGGGTCAACCCGCCTTACCATACATTACGCCGACCCGACCTTCGATAAATTTAATGCATTGATCGTGTACCTATGTGACATAGGTCTATAGGAGCCAATCCATAATAATATATCAATTTTTTTCAAAAATATAAATTTATCGACAAATATTTTATTTAATAACTTCTTCTTCCACTCCTCATCCCACGTTATATGGCTTCGCTATAACAACAATACTAAAAAATAGAATAACATAAATATTTGGCTCAATACAACACCGTGTGTTAGCCGTGTGGTTTCCGGCAGAGTAGAATAGGACCACTCCAAGTCTTCCCGTGGATGTCGCAGAAGGCGACTTAGGAAATACAAGCTAAACAAAGCTTATAAACATCTAAGAGACCTATCCAACCCGCCTGGCCAGCGTGGAGAGTGTAGGCCAAGTCCTCTGGCTGCTCTGGCCAAGTATGGCCCTAGTAGTACAGAGAGGGTCGTGCTCCTGAGTGGAGACTAAAAAGGACCTGATGATGAATACAACAAACGTGATATTTGCTTGTTTTTTCTCGATATTGATAACAACGGCAACAGAATATTTAGTTATTAAGTGATTAAATAAAAATAAAATTAATATTATGGGTCCCATGATATGATTTTTGCCGTTTTTATAGATAGTTTAATAGATAACTGTACGGAACCTTTCATGCGCGAGTCCGACTCCCACTAGGCCGGTTTTTAAGACCTCAAGACTCAGATTTCGTTGTTTTGGATATGAGCTCGAGATGGTCGGAGCGTATACTTCATGATACGACATTTTGTATGTTATATTTTGCATTCACAATGCTATTTAAATTAAATTAAGAAATAAAATATGGTGATAAAAATTTGTGGTGATATGGTGATAAAAATTTGCGGGCGGGATTTGAACCACCAGCCTATGTACGATCTACGCTCTGCCGACTGAGCTACCGCATGATTCAACCTCGCCAAAATATTTTTAGTATTTATTATAATATGATGTAACCAAAAATTTATGCTGTTCGCAATTTTTCCTTTATCTATGCTATAAGACGTTGCTTCGTACCAAATTTTAAGATTCTGAGTTCACGGGAAGTTCCCTATAGGTTTTGATTCCCTTACGAATGTCGAAAAAACACGAAAACGGCTGTATCTTTTGATTGCGTTGGCTTAGTAGTTTGATTTTTCACAACTCCACGGGACAATAGTGCTAAGTATTTGATATGAATTTCAGCTTGGTACCTCCACGCGTTCCTGAGAAAAGGAGTCTCGACAGGCGGACAACAAAGCGATCTTATAAGTGTTCCGTTTTTCCTTTTAAGGTACGGAACCCTAAAAACAAAGAAAACTGCCCGAAAACAGACTCTTTTTTCTCAGGACCGTGTGGATATCTCCACACGTTCCTGAGAAAAAGTCTTCACAGACAGACAGACGGTAAACAAAGTAATCCTTTAAGTGTACCGTTTTTCCTTTTAAGGTACGGAACACTTCTAACTATAATAAAGTATTTGCAACCGTGAAAACTTTGAAATAAGGAGAAGCAGTCTTTGAGGAAATTCATAACAGCGAACACGTTTGAGAAAGAAATTCTATATGAAAATAGTATTGGAACTATTTCAGCACTCTATAAATAAATAAATATATACGGACAAATCACACAGATTGAGCTAGCCCCAAAGTAAGTTCGAGACTAGTGTTATGGGATACTAACTCAACGATACTATATTTTATAACAAATACATATATAGATAAACATTCAAGACCCAGGCCAATCTGAAAAAGATAATTTTCCATCTTGGCCTGGCCGGGAATCGAACCCGGGCACTCCGTGTCGCAGGCTGGCATGTTAACCACTGCGCCATGGAGCTGTCTTTGGAATAAAGTATTTGCAACCGTGAAAACTTTGAAATAAGGAGAAGCAGTCTTTGAGGAAATTCATAACAGCGAACACGTATTATGTGAAAGAAATTCTATATGAAAATAGTATTGGAACAATTTGCAGTTTACATAGTAAAATGGAAATATTAAACTTTTATTTTACATCGCCAAAGCACGAGTTTCATAAAATAGCACTGTGAAATATTATGTGTGAATATACTTGAATTTCAAGCATCTCGTAACAGCGCATTTCTTTGAGAATAAAATGAGAATGCACGAAAGAAAGTGCATTTCCAAATGTACAATTTGGATTTTATTACACACTTCTTTTAATTTTAAAGTCATATAGGTAATTCTCTTCCATGCTGGTCCGGGACAAAAAAAGAAACGTAGAATAATAATAAAGAGGCAAAGTCCTCTGGCTGCTCTGGCCAAGTATGGCCCTAGTAGTACAGAGAGGGTCGTGCTCCTGTAGTGGAGACTAAAAAGGACCTGATGATGATGACGATGAGAATAATAATAATGTTTATTTCAGATTTAGATCCATATCCATACAATAGGTTAGTTTCCTGGGTTATAATGGGTAATAATAACATAACAATTAGTCAGTCAGTCAGAAAATCAAAAAATATTGGACACGTATTTTTTCTTTTGTCAAATAAACTATAAATAATAAAGATAAAGTGCGTCAAAGTTCAGGAGTGGGGGCTCGTGACGTCAAAGTTTGCTAAAAATTGTAGCAAACTATGACGTCACACGGAACTTCAAAGGGCTATATCTTTATCATTTTTTTGTTTAATCGACAAAAGAAAAATTACGTGTCCAATATTTTTGGAATATCTAACTGACGGACTAATTATATTTTTTTAGGAAATTAGCCTATTAAAATATTTAAAACAAAAATAAGAAATTAAAATAATATTAATAACAAAAAACCAGCTGCTTCTCCTCCCGCTCAGACCGTAAAAGCTGAATAAGGGAACGGGCAAAATTCCGTGGAATCATGTTAACAGGCGATGCGGCTAGAAACCCATCACTATTTTGATTTCGTCTTTCACTTAATGCATACCAACATGCTAAACGTGGGCTTCCAGGCTTAAAGACTTAGGCTCTGTCTACCACGCAAGGGAAAAGACGTGACACTATGTATGCATGTACATAGATAATGGGTCATTATCTATGTAATTGGCGTTTCTTTCAGCTTGCTATATTGTTCCTAATGACTATGATTTTTAGCTAAACACTTTTTTTATATAAACTTGAAATTATATTATTAATTATATTTACTATACTGTTAATATTCTGATTACTATATTATTAATATTCTATATTCGATTTCCATATTATTAACATTTTAATTTTAAGTATTGAAAAATGCTCATGGAAAGAATTCGTTTCAGATGTTCTCCTATCAAAAATATTTGATCAAAAATGTCGTCATTTTTCAACTCTTTTTCTAACTTTATTTAAATTTTATAATGCGTAAATCAAGCTTACTGTTGTCCGCAAATATGTACATACAAAAATTAATTTTGTTTGAATTTATCAAACCCGAAATAATACTAAAACGTCAGTATGAAAAATTTACGACAATGAAGATTATGAACATGATTATGAACATGAATATGGTGATTATATTATATTAATTTAATATAAACTTTCTATAGACCACGACAATTTTATTGGTAAGACCCAATATAATACGAGTACATAGCGCGTAAAACCCATGGCCGATAGGGCAGAAGGGTTCTCGAATGTCGACTACGGCAACCATAGCGTCGAACACCCACCGACCAGATGGTCGGATGACCTGGCGCCGAGGTTGAATCATGCGGTAGCTCTTTGGCAGATCGTAGGTCGTACATAGACTTAGGTAGCTAGTTCAAGCCCCGCCCGCATTAAATTTTTTCACCACATTTTATTTTTTAATTTAATAATGTGACAAACGTCACGAGCCCAGTCACACCTGACATCGATATTCAAGATGCTTTATGATATTTAAGACGAGGCCTCAAATGTTTGGTACCATCGCTCGGCAAAAGCGTACGCAGACTGAAAATGTGCGCGCAAGGGATAGCGCTTGGCGGTTTAGCCCGTGAATGATGAGATAGGAGATAGTCTCGAGTCGCTCAAAGAAAAAAACGTAAGCGCCAAATTCGTTATTTCTATTTTATATAAAATCAGACCGGTTAATTGTATTTTCATATTTACATTTTGATGAATTACTAATAACCTATCTTTTAGTCTAAAAATCATTATTTCATTCGTCGCATTTGAGCTACAATAACAAAAACTCTGCGAACTAAGACCATTTCAAAAAATATTTCTATCGAGAAAATTTTCTCAAAACGTGTTTTCATCTTACACTTTTGGAGATGAAATAGGCAAAAATCATATTACTTAGATTTGAAACTCCTAATTTAAGTATTTTGCGAGATAAATAAGGTTCAGAACGACCTTATTTACAGTGGTATCGCCTTAAGTTGACGGCTAAATATCAGTTCTGGATTAGGGATCCCTGTTGTATCCCTAGTCCAGCGTAACATCTATAGGTCGCTGGTTCATATTCGGCTCGAAGGACCATGACGAACTACTGCCTATTCCCAATAGGTTCTCCTGCAGGACACAGGTTGTAGTAAAATAACGGACTGTATTTAAAAGGTATAATGCTGGTATTTCAAGCAGTCTAATAATACACGCGCGGTGCCTAGCGAGTCGATTGGCCAAGTGTCGTCGCTCGCCGATGGTCCGGCGCTCTGCCGCCCCGCGCCCCTCGCCTCCTTAGCAGCTCGTCTCGACAGTCACCTTTTAGAACGCTGATGGCACCGATCGTTTATTTATTTTATTTTCTTAAATTTAGTTTTATATTTGTGCTGTTTATCTAAGTATCGCAATAAATATTAAATATATTCTATTGTATTATATTTCCGTATAATTCGGTTTGTTTGTTTTTCGTGAGTGTAATTGTCAGATTTTTAAGCTGCCTAGAAAGATTCCTGTGTCATATATATTTACCTGTATATTTCTAACTATTGCAGCTTTCCACATGATAAAAAGTTTAATATTATAAATGTATTTCATAAAACTGAAATGGAAGCTCCGTAAAATATTGTGTTCGAATTTTCTAGAGTTTGAAACAGCCAGTAAAAGCGGACTGTATTGAGAATAAAACGAAATGATATGTGCATAGAACTAAACACATATTTGAAATATACGATTTGTATTTTATATTTATATTTATCTATGTGTGTGTGACCCCAAAGCGCAGGTTATGTAGCCTGGTTTATCTGTTATTTGTATTAAGATTGTATTTTTTTTTAGTGCTTTTTAATAAAGAAAATTTTATTTAGGATCATAAATAAACGATTTTTGTTTATTATTTTATATGATGGCGGGAGCTGCACATCATCATCTTAATGTTCGCTCTGATGATTGACAGACATCAGGATTATCTTAAAATAACACCACGATACTGTGCACTTTACAGAAGTTTATTCATCATCATTTCGTGTCATGTTCAATCGACCATATGCACACCCTGGTGTCAGAGTTCTTCGGATTCGCCTCTCGGCTCCTGACGTGGTTGCTTTAACGACTACCAGATGGCAGCCGGGACCAACTGCTTAAAGTGCCATCCGAAGCACGGAATCATCTTAATAATCAGACAATCAGATGATTCAAGCCTGCAATGTCCTAACCAAACTGGAAACAACTAAATAAAGTATGCTTCCCGTGGGAATCTAACCCACGACCCCCAGGTCTACAGGCAAACGCCTTAACCACTGGACCACGGAGGCAGTTTCTAATGTGTTTGTTTTTCAGTGCTTCATCCCATTCCTCTTTTATGTAAAGTCATGTACAAACTATATCATCAGACACATAGCCACACCATTTTGGTATTCGTGTCCCATTCCATTACCCACGTCCCGTGAGTAATGACGCCTTTTACCTAATTGCGACGGAATGGGCTGACACTATGAGTCACCTATTTTTGTGTTTGGCTATATAGTTTTGGCTATATGGTTTTTTTAACCATAGCTATAACTTAGCTGTGTGGTATCCGGCAGAGTAGAATAGGACCACTCCAAGTCTTCCCGTGGATGTCGTAGAAGGCGACTTAGGAAATACAAGCTAAACAAAGCTTATAAACATCTAAGACACCTCTCCAACCCGTCTGGCCAGCGTGGAGAGTGTAGGCCAAGTCCTCTGGCTGCTCTGGCCAAGTATGGCCCTAGTAGTACAGAGAGGGTCGTGCTCCTGTAGTGGAGACTAAAAAGGACCTGATGATGATGATGATATAACTTTTTGCTTTGCAACTTTAAGCATTAGAACCTACTACGCACGGTTCTTTTTTGTTTACTAACTGTTGAATTAGGCATTTGTCTCCCAGTGACGATGAAGACGAGGATGAGGTTCAAAGTGGAAAGTCAGGGGTGTCATCCTCAACTGTCCGGTGGTTGCAGGTATATGACATCGGGTACGCCCGGCCTCCCGAGCTGCTACTTGCTTTTCCCCCATTCATCCTAGTGGGTGATGACCCAATACCATCATTCGCTTTCCAAATCCAACTAATTCCTATCCTTCCCCAGCTTTAAAATGCTTCCGATAGACAGCAGCGTTGGAAGCACAAGAAGCCAAATAAACTGCGCTCTCTAACCCGCCTGCCAAGCGTGGCGAGTATTTATTTTATATTGCCATACTCACCAGGTATCGTCTATGATATTTTGCTACTTAAAATTTTGATTTTATGGTATACTAGCTTTCGCCCGCGGCTCCGCCCGCGCCAATGTCAATCCCTCGGGAATAGTACTTTTTCCCGGGATAAAAGGTAGCCTATGTCCTTCTCCGTACTCCAGAGAACTTGTATGCAAAATTTAATGATGATCGGTTCAGTAAAAAGCGTAACAAACAAACAAACAAATAAACAAATAAACAAATAAACAAACCAACTCACTTTCGCATTTATAATATTGGTAAGGATAAGGATTAGCGCCGTATGGTATCCGGCAGAGTAGAAAAGAACCACTCCAAGTCTTCCCGTGGATGTCGTAGAAGGCGACTTAGGAAATACAAGCTAAACAAAGCTTATAAACAGCTATGAGACCTCTCCAACCCGTCTGGCCAGCGTGGAGAGTGTAGGCCAAGTCCTCTGACTGCTCTGGCCAAGTATGGCTCTAGTAATACAGAGAGGGTCGTGATCCTGTAGTGGAGACTAAAAAGACCTGATGATGATGATGGTAATCCCTTATCCTTAATCCTTACTAATATTATAAATGCGAAAGTGAGTTTGTTTGTTTGTTACGCTTTCACGCCGTAACTACTGAACCGATCATCATAAAATTTTGCATACAAGTTCTTTGGAGTACGTAGAAGGACATAGGCTACCTTTTATCCCGGGAAAAAGTACTATTCCCGAGGGATCGACTTTGACGCGGGCGGAGCCGTGGGCGAAAGCTAGTATTTCTATAAAACAAAAATATAAACCGTTATCGACCGCCCTTGAAAACGACGTCACTTTAAAAAAGCTTGATGAATAATGAAAATAACGAAATAAGTTAAAACACTCAAAAATTTACATACAAATGTTAAATAACTAAATTTAATCATTGGAATACGAATTGTTTAACTAAACAAATTTGGGATGCTTAAATTAAATTAAAACAAGTTTATATTTGTATTTACAATTCGTGGCTGTTAACAAAATAACTAGAATGGTTTCATTTAAATAAATTTCTTGTTTGCATTACTATCTTCTACTGCCTTATCCTTATTTCACTATATATGTGGGGTCGGCACAGCGTGTAAGCTTTAAAGGGTTCCGTACTCAAAGGGTAAAAACGGGACCCTATTAATATCGCTCTGTTGTCCGTCTGTCTGTCTGTGCATCTGTCACCAGGCTGTATCTCATGAACCGTGATACTAAGACAGTTGAAATTTTCAGATTATAATATTTATGTTACAGCTATAATAAGAAATACAAAAAAATAATAAAATAAATATTTAAGGGGGCTCCCACAACAAACGTGATTTTTTTCCTTTTTTTGCTCGATATTGATAACGGCAACAGGTAGACGCTTGAAATATTCACATAATATTTAGTTATATAGCCGGCAGAAGTAAAAACTCTGCGCGGTAGAAAGAGTCACGTGTCCTAACTCGAGTTTAACATTTTTTACCCATCCCAAAAAGTGCACAACGCCGCTTAAGAAGTTTTCACTTCAAAAAAAATTAAGTCACTTTAATTAATACCCTGAGAAAATTACTCATAGTACACACTCGGCTACAATTTGGAGAGAGGGAAATACTATGTGAATTTCGCAGTTTCATAGTTTACTAAATCTCCAACGTTAAGGGCCCGCACTGCTTTGCATGATTGACTTTTATATCAATAATAATTAAATACTCAAGTTGAAATAAAAATGCAGCAAAGTTTAAGACTAACTCTGGTAACTATATGACTCAAAAACACGATGGCGTTAAATTTTCTCGATAGAAAAAAATTGCAAAGTTGCCTCCAAATCACGTCTAATTTACTCGGTATATAGCATTATTCACCAAATACATTAAAATTAACCTTGAAACTTTTGATTATTATTGCATTACAGATAAGGCAGCCATCATATGTTTTTCTTTTTCGTATAACCCTTGAATATTCCTAAAAAACGAAAATATCCAAAGTAGCCAACGCGTTTAGACCATCCGCGTTTGTATCGCCACGCCGCCTGGCATGTCGGGCTCTTAATGTCTAATTTCCTTGAAATTCTACGAAGCATATGTTGACATGAACAGAGCTTTTAAAAAAGATAATTAGTGAGTACATACTCGTAAGTTTCACGGTTTAATACTGTGACACACATGCCAAAAATAATCAGTAATGAGGACTTTTCAAAGAGCAATAAAGAAAATAAAAGAAGAAAAAATAATTCGCAGTGGTCAACACGCCAGCCTGCTACACGAGAGTGCCCGGGTTCAGTCCCCGGCCAGGTCAAGATGGAAAATGATCTTTTTTAGATTGGCCTGGGTCTTGGATGTTTATATGTATTTGTTATAAAATATAGTATCGTTGAGTTAGTATCCCATAACACAAGTCTCGAACTTACTTTGGGGCTAGCTCAATCTGTGTGATTTGTCCGTATATATTTATTTATGAAACGAAGGATCCTTGAAAGAGATCTTTGTTCAGCAGTGGGCTTTACAGCTGAAATAATGATGATAATTTGCGATTAATTTAGACCTTGAGCTTTTAAGTCAAGTTGCGTACGCATTTTTTCAGTTTGTCAGTGTATTTCTAGCGATTTATTTTGAGACAACCTCACCTGGTTCGAACCTCAATATCATTTTTAAAGAACTACGCGCGTATAGGTTTGATGATGTTTTTTTGTTAGTTTCTGTATCCATTATCATCATCATCATCAGGTTTTTTTAGTCTCTACTGCAACATCCGTGGTCCAGTGGTTAAGGCGTTTGCCTGTTGACCCGGGGGTCGTGGGTTCGATTCCCACCGGAAGCATACTTTGTTTAGTTGTTTCCAGTTTTTTACATTGCAGGCTTGAATCACCTGATTGTCTGATAATAAAGATGATTCCGTGCTTCGGAAGGCACGTTAAGCAGGTGGTCCCGGCTGCCATCTGGTAGTCATTAAAGGAACCACGTCAGAGGCTGAGAGGCGGTTCCGAAGAACTCTGACACCAGGCATGTGCATGGTCGATTGACCGTGACACCTACTTGAAATGATAATGATGAGTCTCTACTGCAGGAGCATGACCCTCTCTGTATTACCAGAGCCATACTTGGCCAGAGCAGACAGAGGATATGGCCTACACTCTCCTCGCTGGCCAGACGGGTTGGAGAGGTCTCATTGATGTTTATGAGCTTTGTTTAGCTTGTTTTTCCTAAGTCGCCTCTTACGACATCCACGGGAAGACTTGGAGTGGTCCTATTCTACTCTGCAGAAAACCACACGGCTAATCCATTAGTGGGTTCCGTTTATTACTCTTCGGCTACGAAACCCTAAAAATAAAAACGAAACTATTCAACATCATATTTTCTCTGCATGTGTGTCACTGTATATTTCAAACATCTAATTAATTAATCAAGATTTGAATGAGACATTATCATTGTTTACTTGCTAAGTATACTAGATGTAGAAAGGTAAGTACCTATTAATAATTCAATTAGATTTTCTCCTGTACATACGAGTACATTAGCTAAGTGAAATTTCATTAAAAACTCTTTACTCATCATCATTTCGAGTAGGTGTCACGGTCAATCAACCATGCACACCGTGGTATCAGAGTTCTTCGGAACCGCCTCTCGGGCTCTGACGTGGTTCCTTTAATGACTACCAGATGGCAGCCGGGACCAACGGCTTAATGTGCCTTCTGAAGCACGTAATCATCTTAATTATCAGACAATCAGGTGACTCAAGCCTGCAATGTCCTAACCGAACTGGAAACAACTAAACGAAGTATGCTTCCCGTGGGAATCGAACCCACGACCCCCAGGTCAACAGGCAAACGCCTTAACTACTGGACCACAGAGGCAGTTACAATGAACATCTTGACCAATTAACATAGGCTATAGAACTAAGAACATATCAATATGTTACCCTTTGGATACGGATACCTAAAGGGTAACAACGGGACCCTAAAAACAAATCATTGTTGAGCAGTCACGTAACATAAAGGGGTATATATTAACCATCAACATTCCCTTAGAGGGGTAACTCATCCCGTCTAAATGTACAACTTTACCCATGGGACCAATGCTAGAAACTCAAAAAATATTTCGTCATAAAGTTATAAATCCTTATCCTTATCCTTCCTTACTAATATTATAAATGCGAAAGTGAGTTTGTTTGTTTGTCACGCTTTCACGCTGTAACTACTGAACCGATCATCATGACATTTTGGATACAAGTTCTCTGGAGTACGGAGAAGGACATAGGCCAACTTTTATCCCGGGAAAAAGTACTATTCCCGAGGGATCGACATAGACGCGGGCGGTGCCGCAGGCGAAAGCTAGTATTACATATTTTTGTGAAAAATAAAAGTAAGTGAAATTTCAACTCAATTGAGTAACTACTTTAGATTTCAGACTTTGAACCCAGGACCTTCACTCAGTTTCAAACTTTTCACCGCTTGACCAACTACACTCTTTACTTCATAAAAGGTATCATACTAAAACTACAATATTATCCCATAGTCTAAATCTATTAATTTTATATCAAAACTCTATTCATAGGACACCCGCTCTTAAGCTTCCGATATTACGGCGAGATTGCTTTGAAAGGAATTTCAATATAAACTCATTTTTAGTTTTTCTCGGGAGTGTCCAATAAGCCTTTATTAATATGTAACTTTTCAACGGGTTTTAGAGATACTTACGCTTAAGTACTACTCCTCCATGCTGGTCTGGGAGAAAAGAATAAACGTAGAATGTACCAGCTGCTTCTCTTCCGGCGCAAATCGTAAAAGCAATCGAGGGAATGGGCAGAATTCCGTGAAATCGTTTTAATAGGCGATGCGGTTAGCAACACATTACTATTTTGATTGCGTTTTACACCTCATCATCATCATCATCAGGTCTTTTTAGTCTCCACTGCAGGAGCATGACCCTCTCTGTACTACCGGAGCCATACTTGGCCAGAGCAGGCAGAGGATTTGGCCTACACTCTCCTCGCTGGCCAGACGGGTTGGAGAGGTCTCATTGATGTTTATGAGCTTTGTTTAGCTTGTATTTCCTAAGTCGCCTCTTACGACATCCATGTTAAGACTAAGAGTGGTCCTATTCTACTCTGCCGGAAACCACACGGCTAATGCCTGTAATTAGATGTTTTTCACCTAATGCCCACCAACATGCTAAACGAGGCCTTCGGGTCTTATGGACCTAGGCTCTGTCTACCCCGCAGGGGAAAAAGACGTGATACTCGTTTTAGTTGGAAACAAATTGGTCGATAGTGACCTTCATGCTGTTTTTGTATGTATATTCATCTTTAAAAATGTTTTCTATGTGTTTCTATCAAATAAAGTTGCGTTTAGCTACCTCCTACGGCGCGCTGACGATCTCAGGTCACGTGTCCGTCTTACGAATTTTCGATCAAGTCACGTGTCCTGATGCGAGTAACATTTTTTACCCATCCCAAAAAGTCCACAAGCCGCTAGAAGATTTCACTTCAAAAATTTGCATCCAGGGCTTCCCTACTTTTAGTAGTAAGAAGTGACTGTACCTTCGATCCAATATAATGGTAGATACACGATTCTCACTCGAAAAGTGGCACCGGCAAAACAGCGCACTAATCGAGTTTCGGAGCTGTTTTGTCCACAGTTTCAATAAACCGCGCTAGCACTCACATGTCTCGCGATGACGAAGGTACAGTAAAACGATGCAAAAACCACGCGTCAAAAGTGAAAAAAAGAAGATGGAGTTATACTTTCAGTATGTACCGTTTTTGTAGTTGTTTGTAAGTATGCATGATGTTTTGATTGGCATTATTAAGGCTTCATTTTGTATGAGACTGTGTATCTAATCCACCTTTTATTTTATCGAAGGATTGTACCTATAATATGAAATGTAATAAATTGGAATTGAAACTACGTTATACAAACGTAGCTATCTCATGTTCTCAAACGGCGTGACATGGTACCGGTACGGAAATTACGTTTACGTCACATTTATCATATATTTATTACCAAAATATATTAAATGTCTGGAAGACATATCATTTCTAAGCTTCTGATATTACCCTATCAATAACAAGGTATAATGTTGTAGGCTAATAGCTAGCTTTTGTTAACTGTTAAAAAGTTAACTGCCTCTGTGGTCCAGTGGTTAAGGCGTTTTCCTGTAGACCCGGGGCTCGTGGGTTCGATTCCCACGGGAAGCATACTTTGTTTAGTTGTTTCCAGTTAAGTTAGGACATTGCAGGCTTGAATCACCTGATTGTCTGATAATAAAGATGATTCCGTGCTTCGGAAGGCAAGTTAAGCCATTGGTCCCGGCTACCATCTGGTAGTCGTTAAAGGAACCACTTCAGAGGCCGAGAGGCAGTTCCGAAGAACTCTGACACCAGGGTGTTATACCATACTATAAAAAATGATGATGAGCTGGCTTTCAAGTTTATCCGTGGTTTTGATTGTCCAGAAAGTAGATTGGCAATCTAATTTCTGGTGGTGGTTTGGTAATCCATTAACAGACTCTGAGCTGGTGTGGGGAGATGCCAAGAAAGCCGGACTAAGAGGGGTTTCTTCAACAATCATCATCATCATTACAGCTGCGAAAAGTCCACTGCTAGACAAAGGACTCTCCCAAGGATTCCTCGTTCCATGGGAGGATATTGCCATACTCACCACGCTTGGCAGGCGGGTTGGCGAGCGCAGTTTCTTAAGCTTTTATGCTTTCGACGCTGCTGCCCATCATAATCATTTTTAAGCTAGGAAAGGATAGGACTTTGTTGGATTTGGGAAGGGAATTAAAGGTATTGGGATACTACTCACTCAGATGAATAGGGGAATGCAAGTAGCAGCTCGGGAGGCCGGGCGCACGTACCCGATCATACCTTCATCCACCAGATAGGCAGTTGAGACTGACACCCCTTACCTTCAACATTGTACCTATCTCTATCTACTTTATACAACACTAGCTTTCGCCCGCGGCTCCGCCCGCGTCAATGTCGATCCCTCAGAATTAGTACTTACCCGGGATAAAAGGTAGCTTATGTCCTTCTCCGTACTCCAGGGAACTTGTATACAAAATTTCATAATGATCGGTTCAGTAGTTAGGGCGTGAAAGCGTAACAAACAAACAAACAAACTCACTTTCGCATATAATATTAGTTAGGATTAGGATATTGTGTGTCTCCCCTTTACGTAACATATCTCAGGCTCAACGGTAGGTCAGGAAATTAAACGTGAGACCGAATTTACGTTATTCATAACGTATGGAAATGACTGTAGGGTAGCCTTCATATGAGTTTCGTGAGGTTTCAGTGTTGTCCTTGATTAATAAGAGTTATTAATTTAATGAGAGTAAACGTACATTCTCCAAGTCTTCCCGTGGATGTCGTAGAAGGCGACTTAGGAAATACAAGCTAAACAAAGCTTATAAACATCTAAGACACCTCTCCAACCCGTCTGGCCAGCGTGGAGAGTGTAGGCCAAGTCCTCTGGCTGCTCTGGCCAAGTATGGCGCTAGTAGTACAGAGAGGGTCGTGCTCCTGTAGTGGAGACTAAAAAGGACCTGATGATGATGATGATGATGAAACGTACATTCCGCCGCAAAACATATTTAATAACCGCTTAGAAAATGGTGTATCCAAGTGTAAGGAACAGCTTTTTAGGATTCCGTACCCAAAGAGTAAAAACGGGACCCCATTAACATCGTTCCGCTGTCCGTCTGTCGGTCTGTCTGTCCGTCTGTCAACAGGCTGTATCTCATGAACCGTGATAGTTAGACAGTTGAAATTTTTACAGATGATATATTTGTGTTGCCGCTATAACAACAAATACAAAGAAATCTCCCATACAACAAAAGTAATATTTATGCTCGTTTTTGCTCAATAGTGATAACCGCAACAGGTAGATGCGACGCTTAAATATTCAGAGAATATTTAGTTATATATTGACTAAAATAATTAAATCAAAACACATCACATAATATGATGTTTTTTTACCGTTTTTATTAATAATGGTGCGTTAGCTTAGCAGTTTAATTTTTTCACAACTCCAAGGGACAGTTGACTTGAGTATTTCATATGAATTTCAGCTTGATACCTCCACGTGTTCCCGAGAAAAAAGTTCTGTCAAGACAGACAGACAAGATGGTATCCTATAAGTGTTCCTTTTTTCCTTTTGAGGTACGGGACCCTAAAAACCAAACGTGTTACGCGTATGCACATAAACATATAATTGACCGCGTTTTAGAGAAATATAATCAGTTTGATCATAAAGAATTGGCACCCGCCACGCCCCTAAGCCTACTCTATACATCTCTGTAGACTAGACAGACATACATTCCTAGCCCAGTACATGTCGTCAATGTTCTGAATAGACGACACCTCTTTGTATGTGTCCCCTTTACGTCACACGTCTAGACAGTTGGCTAGGAAATTAAACGTGAAAGCGTGTATATGTTATTTATAACATGGAAATGAGTATGGGCTAAGAAAATATAATCATCATCATCAGGTCTTTTTAGTCTCCACTGCAGGAGCATGATCCTCTCTGTACTACCGGAACCATACTTGGCCACAGCAGACATAGGATTTGGCCTACACTCTCCTCGCTGGCCACGGGTTGGAAAGGTCTCATTGATGTTTATGAGCTTTGTTTACCTTGTATTTCCTAAGTCGCCTCTTACGACCTTCATGGGTAAACTAGGAGTGGTCCTATTATACTCTGCTGGACACCACACGGCTATATAATAACGGCTAACCACACGGCTAGAAAATATAATACTAACGTATATACTCATCATCATCATTTCGAGTAGGTGTCACGGTATTATAGCCAACCCTTACATATTTATTATCAATATTTAAGGAAAGAAAAAAAAAAAAAAAAAAAACAAAAAAAAAAAACATACTCTATATGCAGACAAAAAAAATAAATAAAAAATAAACCGCTCTTAATTGCACACACATTCCTCACACACAAATGTGTTTTTGTTTCTTCTCTCGTATCATTCATCTTTTTTGTATTTAATTATAGTTTTTTTTTATTTTTTTTGAAGGGAGGATGGAGGAATATAAAAGGTCAAATATTTTGTATACCTCCCTTTTTAGCACTTCTAGCCTAGCACCTAAGCTTGTTTACCTTTATTTATTTTGGTGTACCAAGTGACACGGTCAATCGACCAGTTGTATTCCATAAACTTCATAATACAGTCGAACACTGACTCCCAAAATACAGGTCTGTGTTCCTAGTTTGGAAATCAGGGTTTAACGCTTAATTTGTACTACTTGTAACAACATGTATGTTTGTGATACTGTCAACTTGTTAAAATGATGTACAAATCCAAAAGTGAATAAAGAACATTTTTATTTTATTATTTTATAACACAAAATAATTATTTTTTGTTGTGGTAGAGCCACGCTACCGGCAAAATGCATTTTTGCTAGTAGCATGCATGAGTCGGCTCGTCCGGGGAAGTACCACCACTTTCACAGAAAATCGACGTTTGAGTTGAGAAGCTTTACTGCATCTATGCTTCGTTCGGTGAGAAAGAAAGAAAATACTCTTTATGGCACCATTATCATAAGAGAAAAAAAATGTTAACGACTAAAAAAGTAATAATAATAGGTACAAAGGCGAACTTATCGCTATGCAATTTTTTCCAGTCAACCTTTACCTGAGTGAGAGAGCCGGAGGCCCATCCTTCTCCCCCTTCCGCCATGTCCCCCATTTTTCCCTACTGCCAATGTCCTCCCCCCAACTCCTTGAAAGGCCGGCAATGCTTCTGTCATACTCTGGTGTTGCAGTTGTCCATGGGCAGCGTTACTCTTAATCTTCAAAGGACCATTGCCAGCCTTACTCTTAATCTTCAATGCCTGGTCTGGGATAAAGAAAAAAACGTTATAATAGTCGTGGTAGAGCCACGCTACCGGCAAAACGAATTGCTAGTAGCATGAATGGGCCGGCTCGTCCGGGGAAGTACCACACTCACCGAAAGTCGACGTTTGAGTAGAAGCTTTACCACTTCTATGCTTCGTTCGGTGATTTAAAGAGCCGGAAGCCCAACCTTCCCCTATCCCCTCTCCATTTCCTTTCCCCAACTCCTTGAAAGGCCGACAACGCACCTGTCACACCCTGGTGTTGCAGTTGTCCATGGGCAGTGGTGATCACTTACCATCAGGTGACCCGCTTGTTCGGTTGCCTGCCTATATCATAAAAAAAAGAAGTATATATCAGTACGCGCGAATGATCGGTAGCGCACGCACGCACGCACTTTGGTTTGTTGTCACTCACTCGCGTAATTTAAACAATATTATTTAAAACATGGATTCCAAGGAGTGCACACTATGTTCGGAGCTTCTACTAGAAGGCGCCCATTGCAGTGCATGTGACTGCGATCTGCATTATCACTGCGCTGGTATCACGGAAGTGGGATATAGAAAGCTCGGTGAGAGGAAACTAACTTGGCGTTGCCAGAAGTGTAAGCAGTCGGGGCAGCGGTCATTACAGGCTGATGCTTCATCAACGGCTCCCACTTCACCCGCTGCTGACAATCAACCCTCCACGTCTGTCCTCCTAGCGGAGATCAGGTCCCTAGCTGCGAAACTTGAGCCGCTTGAGCTACTACAAAAAGACGTGAAGGCACTGCGCGAGGAATTTGCCACAAGGGTAACAAATGTTGAAGAACGACTTACACTTATCGAAAACGACAAAAAAGATCAACTTGTCATTATACATAGCAAGCTGGACAGGATCGATGACGACATTCGAGAAAAAGAGCAATGGTCACGTATGAATAACGTTGAGATTAGAGGGGTTAAGCAGTCCAAAACTGAAAACCTATTTGATGTTCTACATACCATTGGCTCCAAGGTGAATTATTCAATACAAAAATCATCAATCAATTTCATTACCCGTGTGCCGTCTCGAAGTCCTGACAACATCAAACCGATAATCGTTTGTTTCGGCAGCCGCTATGTGAAGGAAGACTTTATTGCTGCAGCCAGAGCGATGGCAAAGGAAAGACCATTGACAGCGGCCTCCCTTGGACTGGGTAATAAAGGTCAAGTATATGTCAATAATCACCTGACGACGTACAACAAGGGCATTCTGGCGAAGGCGAAGAAAGCTAAAACCGAACTGGGTTTTACCTATCTCTGGGTGAAGCATTGCAAAATATTTATGCGACGGGACGACACCTCACCTATTGTGTGTATAAAATCCGAAAAAGACATAAACAAGTTGCAAAAACAAGTGAATTGACCCAAATATTTTTTCCTTGTTGTTTGTATAAGTTGATTTTACGTCATCTTTTACTAAAACTTTCATCTAGTTTATGTACTAGAAATCATAATTCATATAAAGTATGTATTATAATGTCAAAAGTTGAGATTGTGACAGTTGTTTACGTTTTATTCATTTGTTATAGTGGGTTGGTTTGTAATCGCGTACCGCGGGTATACGCAGGTATGTGTTACTGGGTCGAAGTCTGTAAAAAAGTTGTTTACGCTGATTTTGCTTATCCGCATACAATTATAACCTTTATGCTAATAACCTGTTGGTTGTCATTTCAGTATCTATTGACGGATTTGTCTTTTATTATTGCTATTATTTTGTTCGAGCGATCACTGAGCAAGAAACTGGTTATGAGTGGGCTTACTGGTTATGGATATTTTAGCGCTGCAGTTACTAAGAAATTATTGCGTGTTACTTTATGTAATTGGCATCTATGGTACTTTATTGAGTTATTAATTATTTTTATAGTTAAACAAGGCCAAACTTAATATATATTATCAAAACGCCAGGGGGCTGCGTACGAAGACACATATATTTTTAAGGAATGTTTATCTGAACTCCTACGATGTCATTGTAATAACCGAAACTTGGCTCTTGGACGGTATAAGTGATGCCGAATTATTCGATAGCCGTTATCTTGTATGGCGGAGGGACAGGGACTATTCGCGATTATCCCAAAAAAAAAGGCGGCGGTGTGCTAATTGGGATTCGAAAGGACCTAGCTGTCATGGAGAATGCCGAGTGGCGTAGCTCCGCTGAGGATTTGTGGGTAACAATATCGATGCAGCGCACCCAACCAACAATTACTTATAACATACACATTTGTGTTTTGTATCTTTTACAGGAGAATATTGGGAATACATATAAACAACAGTTGTTAAATTTTCAAAATAAGCTTTGTGATATTGTGCTTACTCATCCGCTGGATAAGTTTCTTGTTTTGGGGGACTTTAATTTCGCAGATAATATTACCTGGTCTTCCACGGACGGTGACTTGGAGTTAACCCCAACTAAGGTTGATGGTAACCACCTCATCGATTTTATTGATGTTCTCAATCTTTGTTCCCTCAGCCAATATAACTCGGAAAGAAATTACAAAGGCAGGATACTAGATTTAGTTTTGTCTAACTCTCCTGTGAAGGTTGCCTCGTGCGCAAGGTCCCTCGTGCCACAGGATGAGAACCATAAAGCTCTGTGTATAATGGCTGATTTCGTTAACATCCACGAACTCGAGTATAAGTCGATGCGTAAGTATACTTACACTCGTGGTGATTATGGTGCGATTTGTACAGCTTTGAATAACACGGACTGGGCTCAATTATTAAGTGAAGGTGATATAGAGGACTCTGTGTCTGCCTTTTATAATAAAATTTATGATCTGAGAAACATGCATATACCTTCCAAATCGTTTAAACCTAATTCTTATCCACCATGGTACACTCGGGCTTTAATTAAAGTTTTAAAAGAAAAACACTGTTACCATCGGAAGTATAAGGTATATGGTAATAAATCTGATTATGATACGTTTTCACTTTTACGTAGTCGCGCTGAATTACTAGAACAAAAATGCTTTGAACAGTACATTGACCACATTGAGAAGACAGTCATACAAAACCCAAAAGCTTTTTGGGCATTTGTCAAAAGCAAAAATAAAACAAGTTGCTATCCTAGCTTCATGAAATACAATGGTGATTCAGCTAGATCGGGCGAGGCTATATGCCAATTATTTTCAGAATATTTTCATTCAACCTTTCTTACAAACACGAATCTCAATCATTATCATACAAGGGCACCTAATACTGGCCAAGCAAAATTAGAACCTCATACTTGCAACATAGGAACTATCGAAATATCCCACGATGAAGTACTAAATATTCTTAAGGACTTAGATTTGTCAAAAGGAGGAGGACCTGACGAATTACCACCTATGTTTATAGTGAAATGCGCTACTAGTCTGGTAACCCCGCTCTGTATATTATTTCGGCGATGTATCTCTGAGGGAGTCATGCCCTCAATCTGGATGTCCGCTTTTGTCACCCCACAAGAAAGGCGATAAGTCTGACGTTCAGAACTATCGCCCCATCTCGAAACTTTGTATTTTTGATAAAATATTTGAAAAAGTTGTGCACAGACAATTATACTCTGCATTTAAGGGCGGTTTTGCGGATGAGCAGCATGGCTTCCTCAGAAATCGATCAACAGTGTCCAATCTAGCTCTAGCAAATGATTATATCTCCGAGGGTATGGACAGAGCTGGACAGGTGGATGTTGTCTATACCGACTATAGCAAGTGTTTCGACCGTATAGATCATTCCTTGCTTATGGAGAAAATGAGAGCGGCCGGGATCCATGGTGACCTATACAGATGGCTCTGCTCCTATATTGAAAATAGAACGCAGGCCGTTGTGCTTAATGGTTATACGTCTAGTTGGATATCAGTCCCATCTGGTCTTCCCCAAGGATCATTGCTCGGGCCCTTGCTGTTCTCCATATTTATAAATGATGTAGGTGTATGCTTTCAACATTCAAAGATATTAATGTTTGCAGATGATATGAAGATCATTAAAGTAATCCGTAGTACTTCTGACATTGATGATCTTCAAGCAGACTTAAATAGATTTGAATTTTATTGTATTAATAATAGATTAGATCTAAACGTATCCAAATGTTTTTATGTATCATACACGAGAAAATTCACAATTATGGACAAAGGTTATCTTCTGAGGAACTGCAATATTACAAAAGTATCGGCCATTAAGGATCTCGGTGTCATACATGATAGTAAACTGTTATTTGATCAACATATTGACCATATAACGAAAAAAGCTACAAAAACTCTCGGTTTTATTATTAGGACTTCGTCGGAGTTTCGGAATATTAAATGTATAAAATTATTGTACTGTGCTTACGTGCGCAGCCACCTGGAATACGCTTCTCAGATATAGAGTCCCCAGTATGATGTATATAGGGATCGACTAGAACGTATTCAGGCTAAGTTTTTGCGTTACCTAGACTTCAAAGCCCACCGAATGAGCGTTGATTATGAGCGGAGGTGTAAAGTGTACCACTTTCTCCCATTACATATCAGGCGTAAGGTGAGCGATGTTTGCTATTTATCTAGCATAGCCAAGGGTATAGTTGACTGCAATGAGTTGTTATCCAAAATTGGTCTACTTATAACCGACGCCCGACTAAGACGACCATGTAGACTGTATGTGCCCCCGCATGGAAGTAATTTTAGAGGTAACTCGTTTATGCTTCGAGCCGCAGATACTTTTAATAACATTTCAGCTGAAATTGATCTATTTTGTACCAGTAACACATCAGTTAAAAGATTATTTGCCAACGAATTCTTTCAATCAATGTAACCCATTATAATATACCTATTATTACCTATTAGAAAAGTCATTCTTCTGTTTGTAAATTCAATCTCAACTTAATGTTTGCGCATATTATTTTTTATCTTTTTTATACTACATTTGTTGTTCTTCAATCTTAAAATTAATAGGCGGAGACTTGTTAATAGCACATAGATATTATATAAGAATTATTATATGTTTATTAATGCTGTAAGACTCCCTAAGATTAAATAAATAAATAAATAAATAAATAAATAAGTATGTATTTATTGTAAAAAGAGAGGAAGAGCGTAGGTAATCAACTTTTATGATATAAACTAAAAGTTTATTTATAATATCCATGAGCTAACAATAATTTATATTATGATAACTTCTAATCTACTGTTAAATCCTGCCACAGCGCTGAAGTTAATCCATTATTTGTAAAGTTTTGGCGTAACCGACTTGTCAGATAGACAGATGATTAATAGGTTTTGAAATCACCTCGTTATGACTACGAGATGTTATTATAACTTCTTTAACTATATTATTGTCAAGGATCAAAAATCTTGCGAGTTAAAACCTCCGTGGTCAAGTGGTTTGCCTGTAGACTCGGGGGTCGTGGTTCGAATCCCACGGGAAGCATACTTTGTTTCGTTGTTTCCAGTTTGGTTAGGACATTGCAGGCTTGAATCACCTGATTTTTTGAATGACTAACAAATGACTTCTTATGTAGTAAAGTGGTGCAGGAAACGCAAGGAAAGATGGAAAAATGACACTGGACTAATTTATTATTAGTAAGTAAAATATTTTTTGCGATCTGCTAGCCTGCCTACCTCCGGTATGTTGACACCACAGCGTTCATTAGATATCTTGACACCGCCCCGTGACCTCGATGCGAACAATCGCAAACAAGCTTCGTCTATGAGTGCGTAAGTTTTTCGTTGTGATTTGAGTTAAGTTTGTTTGCGTAAATGGGACTGATATTGAATCGTTAATTGTATAGAGTTACGCTTCCATATTTTTCTAATTCAATGCTAGGCCTTTTTATCTTATCCTAAAGAGAAAAATAAACTAAAAAGGTAAACCTTCCCATGTTGTGAATCTCTTTAATCCGATTATCTAGCGAGAGATCGTCTGAAATTGACCGTGAAATAAAAAGAGGGACAAACATCCCTTTTGTACAAACTAGTGGCCTGGGAATTGATAACCCTGTGTGTAACTCTTAATATATTTATTTCTTATTTTAATAAGAGAATTATATTAAATATGGTGAAAAATTTTTTTCACCATATTTTATTTCTTAGTTTTATAAGAGTATTAAATTAAATTAAATATGGTCATCATCATCATTTCGTGTAGGTGTCACGGTCAATCGACCATGCACACCCTGGTGTCAGAGTTCTTCGGAACCGCCTCTCGGCCTCTGACGTAGTTTCTTTAACGACTACCAGATGGCAGCCGGGCCCAACGGCTTAACGTGCCTTCCGAAGCACGGAATCATCTTTATTATCAGACAATCAGGTAATTCAAGCCTGCAATGTCCTAACCAAACTGGAATCAACTTAACAAAGTATGCTTCCCGTGGGAATCGAACTCACGACCCCGGGTCTACAGGCAAACGCCTTAACCACTGGACCACGGAGGCAGTTATTAAATATGGTGAAATTTTTTTTTACCATATTTTGTTTCTAATTTAATATGCATTGTGAATGCAAAATAAAACACTTATAAAAATATTGCATGGGGACATTTGACCTGAGAGACCGGTGGCGCGGCGTAGGAGAGGATTATGTAGGAAACATATTGAATCAAATACCTCACTTGTAAAAGTCGGGTAGTTGTGTAGGTGACGTAAGCCTTAATACTTACATATAAGAGCAAATGGGATATGGTCAAAGAATATATACGCTACACGAAAAGAAGCGACACTCAAGCATGTGTGCACGTAAAAGCGCTTGCGGCTATGTGTGGGTGTCTGGATGTGCGCGGGGGCATCGAGAGGCGCGCGGGGCGGTGAACGATCCGCCACTGAGTGGATTATTCGAGGGATATAAGCGTTTGTTGTTTGCGTCTCGCTTACACGTTGCCATCCAAGGTCACAGAAACTCGAAGTCACACGTACAGGGAGTGTCACCGCTGTGATATGGTGGAGAATTTCGGCGCCGAGATTGAATTGTGCGGTAGCTTAGATTACAGAGCATAGGTCTTACATAGACCTAGGTCGCGCGTTCAAGTCCCGCCCGCATGAAATTTTTTCACCATACATTATTTTTTAATTTAATAAGAGTATATCAAAATAGCATTGTGAATGCAAAATAAAAAAACTTATAAAAAACCCTGTGTCTATCATTTTGGACTAGATCAAAATGTTTTCTTCCCTTTCAAGGCCACAGTCTGTTAAAATGTAACAAATCAAGTAACTGACCAATGCATTCACAATCTATGGCGTTATCAGACTGACCTGAATTTTTTTGAGTTTCAGTTCTACGTATTGGGAACACCCAAAATGTATTATTTTTTTAGGGTTCCGTACCCAAAGGGTAAAAACGGGACCCTATTATTTTTTTTCTATTTTTGTGTGAAAATCTTAATGCGGTTTACATTATACATCTACTCGTACTTACTAAGTTTCAATAGTATAGTTCTTATAGTTTCGGAAAAAAGTGGTTGTGTGACGGAAAGACAGTCATGACGAATCCATAAGGGTTCCGTTTTTTGCCATTTGGCTACGGAACTCTAAAAACCGACTTCAATCAAACTACTGAACCGATTATGATGAAATTTAAATGGGATCAACTTGAAAGCATACCCCTTCAAACAAAAAAATATTTTTTCTAAAGAAACTAAACAAAAAAAACCTAATTGATAACATCCTCCTTTTTTGAAGTTAGTTAAACAAAAATATGAAGGTCCTTAATCTGCTACTTTAGTAAAAGCCACCCTTTGCGGTACTCAAAGGGTGCCTTTTAAATCTTGTTTTAAAAAAATTCTAATTGTGTCTTTTTCTTTTTCCATGCGCCTCCTCATCACGGATGCAGAGCACAGCTTGAGTAAGTACACAATTATGTAAATTTTGTGCATTTTATTATAATACACCATTTTGTATGCAAGAAAAAGAAATGATACAGACACATTTGTGAATATTACACTTTTTAGCACGCTTTTAATTTCGCATACATTTAAGTTTTAGAGGAGGGAGGCTTTTGCCCAGCAGTGGGGCACATGATGGCTCGAAATAAATAATAATAAATAATAATTAAGTTTTAGAATGCTTATGTACACTTTTTTTGTTATTCCAAAGAGGTATATAACCGTTTTACTTAAGTATTATCATTTTATTCTTATGTGCATTTTATGCAATCATCATCATCATCAGGTCTTTCTGCCTCCACTGCAGGACCATGACTCTCTCTGTAGGCCAGAGCAGACAGAGGATTTGGCCTACACTCTCCTATTTTATGCAAGAGAGAGAATAATTGAAATCAATGAGTTAATTTAAATAAAAAATGCTCTAAAAATGTATATTCGAGATAGATACATTTTTTACTTGAAAAGTATGCACACTTTTTTCGGGAAGGCAATATAATAAATTAATAAAATCTATATATTCAAATAGCCGTGTGGTTGCCGGCAAAGTAGAATAGGACCACTCCTAGTCTTCCCATGGAGGTCGTAAGAGGCGACTTAGGAAATACAAGCTAAACAAAGCTCATAACCATCAATGTGACCTCTCCAACTGTCGGCCAGAGCGAGGAGAGTGTAGGCCAAATCCTCTGTCTGCTCTGGCCAAGTATGACTCCGATAGTACAGAGAGGGTCATGCTCCTGCAGTGGAGACTAAAAAGACCTGATGATGATGATGATATAGGTATATAAAATAAAACAATAAAAATCTTTCATATTCAGATAACTAGGGTCCATTCGAAAGTTAGTAATCCTTACACTATGTGTTATTTTTTTTATTTATTTATTTAAACTTTATTTACCAAAAACAAGGTATAAAAGGCGGACTTAATGCTAATAGCATTCTCTACCAGTCAACCAGTGTTAGTATTATATTAGTTATTAGTATATATATTTCATTGATATAGATTTTCATCATCATCGTCATCATCATTAGGTCCTTTTTAGTCTCCACTACAGGAGCACGACCCTCTCTGTACTACTAGAGCCATACTTGGCCAGAGCAGTCAGAGGACTTGGCCTACACTCTCCACGCTGGCCAGACGGGTTGGAGAGGTCTCTTAGATGTTTATAAGCTTTGTTTAGCTTGTATTTCCTAAGTCGCCTTCTACGACATTCACGGGAAGACTTGGAGTGGCCCTATTCTACTCTGCCGGATACCACACGGCTAATTATAGATAAAATATAGATTTTATTTATTTATTATTGTTTTATAACGTTAAAATTTAATTTGAAAGAAAAAGAAAATTGCATGTATCGTGCAAAAATGAAGGAGCATTCGACAAAATTCAAATTATGTGACTTTTACATGCAAATATTTTTAAAATATTTAAATACAGGATAGTATATTTTGTGCATTTTAATGACAATAATAATACTCGTATGTATGCAAGGTAATAAAACCCACACATTTGAGAATATTAAAACTTTTCACTCCAAAATATGAAGACATTTAATATGCACGCGAAATTTAAAGTGCTTTTAATCAAAGAAAAGTGCTGAGTTGCTTCATATTTAGATTTTCTGAAACATTTTTATATTTAACCCCAAATATTTCTAAGTACTTAGGATAGTAATCGATTTAAATAAAAAAAAAAAAAAACAACGGGTTGCACTCCCGAAGTTTCTGAGTTTTCAAACTCGGCGCGGTAGAAATCCCCTCTTTCTACCGCGCGGAATTTTCACTTCTGCCGGCATAACTTCCTCTCCTACTCCGCGCCACCGGTCTCTCAGGTCACGTGTCCATCTTACGAATTTTCGATTCTCCTGACGCAAGTTTAACATTTTTACCCATCCCAAAAAGTGCACAACACTTGTTGGATTTGGGAAGGGAATTAAAGTATTGCGATACTAATGACTCGGATGAATTGGGTAATAGTAAGTAGCAGCTCGGGATGCCATACCTGCAACCACCGGATAGGCTATTGAGGATGACATCTCTCACCTTCATTTATTTTAGTGAAGAAGAAGAGTCCCATCCTAATCTATCTCATCTCTAAACAGGACCACCTCAACCAGCTCCCCGCAAGCCAAGTCTCCGGCCGGGAGCAGTGCAGGCGCAGCAGCCAGCGCTTCCACAGCCGCCGGGGAACGGACTCCAACTGCGCAGAACAAACAGCTGCAGAATGTCAAGGGGCAGGAGCACCCGCCGCATCCTTCCGTAAGTATTTTAGGAGAGGGATTTTAAAGTTAGGAGATATGAGTTTAAAGTTAGGAGAGATGAGTTTACAAGTTAGGAGAGAGTTTTTTAATGATGGGCGGGTTTAAATGTTAGGAGAGTGGGGTTTTTGCAGTGTTCTGGGTAGATTTAGAGTTTTAGAAAGAAGGGAGAGATTTTGAAAGTACGAATGTGTTTGAAAAGTTTATAAAGTGTGTTGTTTATTTAGGAGAGGGGCTTTTATTTTTAGGATTAAAAAATAAATTGCTAAGAACGAATTTTTAAACAGAAGTAGTTCCATTGCTATATAAATATTATATATAATTTTTCAAAGTATAGAAACGATAATTTACTATCAGAAGAGCAATTTTAAAGTTAGGAGAGCAGTAAAAACAAGTACCATTTGTTGTATACTAAGTATTTTCTTTAGACATAGTAGATGGCTAGCTCTTTTAAAAATTTTATAATGTTAATGTCCAAATGATTAATTGTTGGACATTGCACAGTAAGTATACAGATAACTGAGTTGTTCAAAGTTGTTGATGTTTCTAGATGTTACTGGCTGAAATAATGTTGTTTTTGAAATTTAGTTTAGTTTACGTGTGTTTTACATTTTACAGGTTGTTCAATGGAAATGTATTTCGTGTTTATGTGTGATTATTATCTGTGTTGTATGTCGTCATTCGTTAAAAAAGTAATTTTACATAAATAAAATGTAGCATTTTTTTAAAAAAAAAGCTGATTTCATTTAAAAAAGTAACAGATGACGTCATAGTTTTTGTTTTATTAAAGTTTCCGGGGATTTAAGGTTTATCCTTATTTTTAAGGAGAATGGGAGAATATTCTATATAAACTGGTGTCCATGACTAGAAATACACAGCTGTTATATGGTAATAGGACGGCGGTATTTTAATTTTTAAATGAAAAATAAATTGAATCAGTTAGTTTTGGAGAAGAAATCAGGAGACTACGAAGCGTTAATTTTGTGTACTTTTCATAGGTATTTTCGGTCCGAGCTGTGTTGTCTCTATCACGCTCTACAGAGGGAGGCTTGACATCAATAAATTTTACTAATACATATTTTTAATTCTCTTGATATTTTTATGTCTTCTCTTAAATGAAAATTTAAAAAACCGTCATATGATTTATAGCCTAACTCCATATTTCGTATTTTATTTAATAAATACCATTTTCTCCCCTCTTTAAGGAAATATTTGAATGATCACGGCAATATTTTTGATATAGTGTGGCAATATTCCACCATTCTCCTTTATAAATATCCCGACGTTTCGGCGAACTTTGGTACGTCTAATATATTTCAATTTATTTTCTTCCGTTCTTGAAAAAAGGCAGCTCGTAATATTTTTTATATAAACTAAAAAAATACACATAAATTAGAGATGCTATACTTTATAAGATACATCATAAATTATAAGATATTTAGAAGTGCGATATTGAAATTTATTTATCAACGTTAAATTTAATAAATTAAATTATAGACAAACATCGGGACAGGTGAAACTAAAGAATAAATAAACAAAAGCTTTTAAACTTGCAGTCCGACGAATATGTTCTGAGATATGCGTGGACAAACATACATAACACTTATGAAATTTGTCATACATGTTAAGAAGCTAATATAGACTAACATAATACATTATGTGAGGAAAACTCTGTCCGATCTTTGTAGGGGTGATTTAGGTCGTCGATATGAACAACTTTTCCTATGGGACCAATGCTAGGAACTCAAAAAAAATTTTTTGACGTTTCCATACTAATTGACCCCGAACATTTTTTGTTTGGAAATATATGATACTAGCTGTTGCCCGCGACTTCGTCCGCGGCAATTTCTGTTATTATGATTATTTAGAATAGATGAATAATGTTTTCCCCGTTTTCAAATTTTTTTTATTGATTATTCGCTCCTATCGGTCGTAGCGTGATGTTTTATAGCCCAAAGCCTTCCTCAATAAATGGACTAACCAACACAAAAAGAATTTTTTAATTTGAACCTGTAGTTTATGAGATTAGCACGTTCAAACAAACAAACAAACAAACTCTTCAGCTTTATAATATTAGTATATAGATGTTACATAGGAAAAGTTGTTTATATCAATGGGCTGAATCACCCCTACAAGGCTCGGATAGGGTTTTCCATATTGTTTAAAAACTGTGCAGTTCTGACAATATAACATCTGGGTTGAATTGATAGCCTTTTTTTAAGTCGGTTAAAAGGCTACCCTAAGCGGATTAGGCATTACAAGTCTAACGGTTCTCATGGCCCTTATTATAAAGGATATTTGAATTCTGGGAAGAGTTAGACGGGTTCAGGTGTTCCGAAATGCCCATAACATTATAAGGTACAGTTACGAACGCAACCGCAAAATGCGATTTTGATTTTTAATTATAATAATAATAATAATAAAACTACTTTATTTTTTTCTTCACATTGCGAAAGTTCTTAGTTACTAGTGATTTATATTATAAGACTAACCTATGACAATGAACTTGCAAGCCTTGTGAAGAGACTAGTTCCTGAAATAGGTCTCCTGAGAGACCTGTGACCTGTACTACAGGTAACTAGGCCCCTTTTATTGTCGTTTCATTAAATTAGGGAAGAAAATATGGCTTTCATATTATTTAACGTAAAAGTTAAATAATAGAAATTATGACTTTTATATTATACTAGCTGTTGCCCGCGACTTCTTCCACGGCAATTTCTGTTATTATGATTAATTAGTATAGATGAATAATTTTTCCCTGTTTTCAAAACATTTTTTATTGATGCTTCGCTCCTATTGGTCGCATCGTGATGTTTTATAGCCTAAAACCTTCCATAATAATTTTCTAATTTTAACCAGTAGTTCCTGAGATTAGCGCGTTCAAACAAAAAAACTCTTCAGCTTTATAATATTATTAGTATAGATATACGTAAAAGTTAATCATATTAAGTCATATTTTCTTACTTACGTAATGTTTTACTTCCATGTTGATCTGGAAGTATAGAAAAATACAAAATGTAACAGTTGCTTCTCTTCCCGCGCAGATCGTAATAGCCGATCGAGGGAATGGGTGGAAATCTGCGAATAATATTAGTACGCGATGTGGCTAGCAACCCATCACTAATTTGATTCCGTTTTACACCTAAAGACCTAAAAGCTACGTTAAGCATATTGGTGGGCAACATGCTTAACGTAGCTTTTAGGTCTTGAAAACCTCGGCTGAGAAAAAGAGGAAAAGACGAGATACTATATATATGTATGTTTTTGACAACTTAGGAACGCTATTGCTTTGTTCGAAATAAAAATTAACTTTTTATACCACAACTACAAATAATGGCGCATAATTTAATTTAGAGTACCTAAGCTAAGCTAGGGTAAGCAAGGGGGACGCCTTTGCCCAGCAGTGGACATAACAACTACAGGCAAGGGAAAAAAAAAGCTAAGCTAATATCCTTAAATGTTCTTCGGAACTGCGCCTTAACAACCCGGAATACTCGGCAAATGACGAACTTCCCCTAAGCTCCTTTGTTTAATTAGAACAAATTTTTAATTCATTATAACCAGTGCCCACTTTATCTTGGTTTAACTGCCTACGTGGTCCAATGGTTAAGGCGTTTGTCTATAGACCCGGGGGTCATGGGTTCGATTCCCACTGGAAACATACTTTGTTTAGTTGTTTCCATTTTGGTTAGGACATTGCAGGCTTGATACACCTGATTGTCTAATAATGAAGATGTTTCCGTGATTCGGAAGGCACATTAAGCCGTTGGTCCCGCCTGCCATCTAGTAGTCGTTAAAGGAACCACGTCAGAGGCCGAGAGGCGGTTCCGAAGAACTCTGATACCACGGTGTGCATGGTTGATTGACCGTGACATCAACTCGAAATGGATGAATGAAACAGTGATGTAGTTTTGAAACGAAGCAACACGTCTCAAAGACTCGGAACCACGCCTCAAAGAGCCAGAATACGCCAAATGACGAACTTCCCCTAAGCTCATTTGTTTAATTAGATCGAAATTTTAATGAATTATAACCAGTGATACAGTTTCGACGCCAAGCAACACGTGACGACACGTTCATATCCTTGAATGTTGTTCCGAACCACGCCTCAAAGAGCCAGAATACGCCAAATGACGAACTTCCCCTAAGCTCCTTTGTTTAATTAGATCAAAATTTTAATTAGTGCTGTCCTTTACTGGAATTATTTTAATATATAATCTCTGTACTTTGTCTTTGAATAGATAGGGATTTTACTTTGTAAGGAGATTCAATGAAACGTCTTTGAAATATCTTATTACAAGTTTCCCGTTTCCCTCTCTCTCTCTCATTAATAAGATAATAGCTTTCTTCATCGAAACTGTACCTAAAACGTGTAGACTGGAAACCTTATACAAAAATATTTACCCAACTTCATCCACATAAGTACAAGTACTTCTATACCATCATCATCATCATTACAGCCACTAAAAGCCCACTGCTGGACAAGGGCCTCTCCCAAGAATTCCTCGTTCATGAGAGGATATTGCCATACCACACTTGGCAGACGGGTTGGCGAGCGCAGTTTCTTTGGCTTCTTGTGCTTCTGACGCTGCTAACAGCCTCCTTGGTCCAGTGGTTAAGGCGTTTGCCTGTTGACCTGGGGGTCGTGGGTTCGATTCCCACCGGAAGTATAATTTGTTTAGTTGTTTCCAGTTTGGTTAGGACATTGCAGGCTTGAATCACCTGATTGTCTGATAATAAAGATGATTCCGTGCTTTGGAAGGCATGTTAAGCCGGTGGTCTCGGCTGCCATCTGGTAGTCGTTAAAGGAACCACGTCAGAGGCCGAGAGGCGGTTCCGAAGAACTCTGACACCAGGGTGTGCATGGTCGATTGACCGTGACACCTACTCGAAATGATGATGACGCTGCTGTCCATCGCAAGCATTTTTAAGCTGGAGAAGGATAGGAATTTTTTGGATTTGGGAAGGGAATGAACGGTATTGGGATACTACTCACTCGGCAGCTCGGGTAGCCGGGCGCGCATACCCGATGCTATACCTACCTACATCCACCGGACAGGTATTTAAGGATGCCACTCCATTTTTCTATAGCCTGTTATTTTAATGCTTATGTATATGCCTTCCAATACTTTCATGCAAAAAAATTAACAGACATCCTTACAAACTTCCTATAGACATTATAATGGTCAATTTTATTGTTGGACATTTCGGCTGCCCTCAGTCAAATCTAAGTATCTTATTTAACATGCTGGTCTGGAAGAAAAGAAAATAACATAATGTGCCAGCCAGCTGCTTCTTTTCCCGCGCAGATCTTAAAAGCCGAGCGAGGGATAGGGCTAAAATCTGCGGAATCATGACTATAGGCGATGCTGCTAGCAACCCAACGCTATTTGGTTCCGTTTTCCATCTATACGCCCTCCAACATGCTAAATGTGGCCATAAGGTCTTATAGACCTAGGCTCTGTGTACCCCGCAAGAGAAAAAGAATACTATGTATATATTTTTCCCAAGGGAAAAAACGTAATTTAAAATTTTACATGAAATGTAAAATTATAGCCACAAAAACATTAGTAGTTCATTCATATTTATAGTCAAAATAAATGTTCCTATGTAAAAAATTATACTTTGATTAGCTACTTTAATTTTGACAAGCAAAAACAGTTTTCAGTATAGAATTATTTATCGAATTTTTAATACAATTCTACGCTAAAATAAGTAGCACATTACTTCATAATTTTGTATTTAACTATCTTAAAAGTCTTAAATTTTAAATATCCTTATAACTCTGTAAAAGGTACATCTAATTATTATTTTACAAACAAACTTTTCGCTCTAAATAAACCATAATTTTCTTTTAACGCGCCCTTAACGTGAACGAAAATATTACTACTATGTCAAAGTAAGTATCTCAAAAAGATACTTGGTTTTAGCCTTCAAATATATCAGTCAACAATGTCAAATATATTGTGTTCTATATAAATTACATGTTTTGACTCGGAGACATTATTAAAGCTTCATTTTGTATGAAACTGTGTTGTGTATCTACCATTAAATTTGTATCTTTGTTAGACTTACTTATTTTTAACCCAGAAAGGGTAAACATACTTTGATTAGATTATCCAAGCAGAAATTTATTTTCTTTACTTGCTCCGTATGGCAGCCGATTTTTATTGATCTAGAGATTTTAGAAGCTAAGCAAAAGTCAAGTAAATCTTTTATAAGTTATAGCACAAGGATTTCTCATAAAAAAAATAAGTTATATTTCAAACGCATTTGAGCGATCTTACAAGATAAATGATTTTACCATTTTACCTGTTGCAGTAAAACCTGCTATCCGTTCCTGTTAGCCTGGTAGCCTTAATCCATTACTGGGATTCCATTACGGCTTTTTCATTTAGCAGTATTAGCTTGCTAAAAGTACTACGTTGCTGTACAATAAACCGACAAAAAGAAAAAAGGGCTAACCGGATAGCGGCAAGGCTAAAGGAGGATTATAGGCTTGTACATACGTTGGTATAGTTTTTAAGTGTTTTCGTTTTAGCTTAGATATTTCTGAACAATATACCGAAAAGCTTATTCAAAAGCTTAGGTTATATTGGTGTCATAGCGTATAACATAAGGATTGTACTTAACCATTGAATTAGAAAAACTATGGAAGCGTAACTCTCATAAGCGCCTATTATACCATCCTGAATTTAGGATCCGGTATTAACTTTACGTATTTTGAATAATGTTTTAAAATTACCAAAAAAATTACACAGCTAGTAGTTACGATTAAATATAATGGTAGATACACGATTCGCGCTCAAAAAGTGTCACCGGCAAAACACTAATAGAGTTTCGGAGCTGTTTTGTCCACAGATTCAATAAACCGCGCTCACACTCACACGTCTCGTGATGACGAAGGTACAGTGAAAAGATGCAAAAACTACGCAATAAACTTGAAAAACAAAGATGGAGTTATACTTTCAGTATGTACAGTTTTTGTCGTTGTTTGTAAGTATGCATGATGTTTTACTCGGGGACATTAAAGCTTCATTTTGTATGAGACTGTCTATCTACCATTAAATTTGATCGAAGACTAGTGCTTACGCATTTTTGACAGCTCCGTGGCGCAGTGGTTAACACGCCAGCCTGCGACACGAGGGTGCCCGGGTTCGATCCCCGGCCAGGTCAAGATGGAAAATGATCTTTTTCAGATTGGCCTGGGTCTTGGATGTGTATCTATATATGTATTTGTTATAAAATATAGTATCGTTGAATTAGTATCCCATAACACAAGCCTCGAACTTACTTTGGGGCTAGCTCAATTTGTGTGATTTGTCCGTATATATTTATTTTATTTATTTCTAATTAGTATAACGTACCTTACCAATATTACAAACGGGAAACTTTGTGAATAAGTATGTACATACATATGTAAGAATGTGTGGATGGATGTATCGATGTATCGATTTAGGGATGTTTGTTACTCAATCACGCCAAAACGGCTGAACGGATTTTCACGAAATTTTGCATATACCTGGATTAACACATAGGCTACCTTTCATCTCGGAAAAAGTACTGTTCCCGCGGGATTGACGTGAGCGGAGCCGCGGGCGACAGCTAGGCCTATAATTACAAGTGTGATATCATCATCATTTCGTGCAGGTGACACAGTCAATCGACCATGCACACCCTAGTGTCAGAATTCTTCGGAACGGCATCTCGGCCTCTGACGTGTTCCTTTAACGACTACCAGATGGCAGCCGGGACCAAAGCCGGGACCATCGGCTGAACGTGCCTTCCGAAGCACGGAATCGTCTTTATTAACAGACAATCAGGTGATTCAAGCCTGCAATGTCCTAACCAAACTGGAAACAACTAAACAAAGTATGCTTCCGGTGGGAATCGAACCCACGACCCCCGGGTCAACAGGCAAACGCCTTAACCACTGGACCATGGAGGTTGTTGCGACGGATCCTTTCTCGGTGTCCAGGCGCTATAGTATCGCCGACCGTTCCATGTGTGTCTTATGACGCCATCGATATGTATCTCGATATGTAATTACAGACTTGCTGACACGCGACCTAGATGATGTAAGTCGCGGGTCGCTCAAATGTGCGAGGTAAGTGTGAAATGATGATGATGATGATGAGCTCGTACAATAGTGTGAACCGCTGTCCATCAAAGAACTTGTTTTAATACAAAGTAATTACTAGTTTGATATGGGTCTGTTACGTCAGCAATAATAAATTTTCCTTCCTGTCAGCGGCTTTGTTAATAATGCACGGCGTTCTGTTTTATGGCGTTTTTCGACTTTTTATTAACCGACTTCATAAAAAGGAGGAGGTATATTTCGTTCGTGTTTTTTTTTTTCAAAATGAAATGATATTTATTAATTAAAAATGAAAATATGTGATGAAAAAGAACTCGGCCACAGGTAGGATTCGAACCCACGTCCCTTAGGTTAACGCCCTAAGTGTGATTAACCAATTTTAATTATATACCGAGCATTGTAATGCTATTTAAAAAACAATTTAAGTAAGTAAAAGCTTTCTTCAATTTAATCAACTTCCTATTCATCGGATATGAATGAAGTAGAATACCACACTACTAAATAGTGGATAGTATTGAAGAAGTACGCATGCTTGAAATGCGTATACCCTACGGGGTAATATGTGATGAGAGAATTTGGCGCGGTGATTCGAAGTCACGGTGGTGTAATGGTATCACACTTAGGGCGTTAACCTAAGGGACGTGGGTTCGAATCCCACCTGTGGCCGAGTTCTTTTTCATCACATATTTTCAATTTTAATTATATACCGAGCATTGTAATGCTATTTGAAAAACAATTCAAGTTATATTTATTAAGGTCAAGGGAATGGACGAAAATCTAAAGAATCATGAAAATAGGCGATGCGGCTAGCAACCCATGACATGATTCCGTTTTCCACCTTTACGCCCACCAAAACGCTAAACGTGGCCAGTCGGTCTTATGACGTTAGGCTCTGTCTACCCCGTTAGGGATAAGGACGTGATAATATGTATGTATGTGTGAAATTTACTTGAGTTTTAAAATTATACAATTGTTCACACTTTAACCGTGTGATTTCCGGCAGAGTAGAGTAGGACCACTCCCAGTCCCATGGAGGTCGTAAGAGACGACTTAGGAAATACAAGCTAAACAAAGCTCATAAACATCGATGAGACCTCTCCAACCCGTCTGGCCAGCGAGGAGAGTGTAGGCCAAATCCTCGGTCTGCTCTGGCGAAGTATGGCTCCGGTAATACAGAGAGGGTCATGCTTCTGCAGTGGAGACTAAAAAGACCTGATGATGATGATGAATGTCTTTTGAATATAGTAATTTTGCCCAGTATGCGGCCACGGCCACTGCCCTGTCATTTGCCTTCTCTAGATCCTTTTGTGTGCAGTGAATGGCATTTTGGGCAAAAGGTGGCTCATTGATTGAACACCACAATAGTATGTGAGGAGAATGTCCACCTATCCTGGTTTTCTTGGTTATTCCTTACCCAGGGTAGATTGCTGGAGAATCCCCACCTAACCCAGCTTTCTTGGATTCCCTACCCAGCCCAGGGAAGTTAGCTCTACCTGGTGAAAGTATTTCGGCTAATAGTGAGAAGGATGATGATGGGTTCCTTCAAAAGAGAGGTAATAAAAAACCAACCGGATGCACTCCAGGAGTGCCGGCAGAAGTGAAAACTCCGCGCTGTAGAAAGGGTTATTACTTCCTCTCCTACGCCGCGCCGGCGGTCTCAGGGTCGTGTTACGAATTTTCGATCAGGTCACGTGTCCTGACGCGATTTTAACATTTTTAAGAGCTCTATATATATTTTATAGATCTTTATAGATCTTTATAGATATCTCTATAGATCATTTCTATAGATAATTTTCTCTATATATCTCTATAGATAATTTTATAGATCTTTGAGGGAATTGTATACGAACATCTGTACAATCATGTCAAACATAGGCTCAATATCAATCAGCATGGTTTCGTCTCTGAACGTTCGACAAACTCTAATCTGTTAGTTTATACGGCCTATCTAAGTGAATCTTTCGATAAAAGCGGACAGACAGACACCATCTACACTGACTTTACGAAGGCTTTTGATCGTATAAATCATGTTATTTTATTAAAAAAGTTAAATCGATACGGTGTTCATGGGAATCTTTTGAGGTGGCTTAACTCATATTTAATGAATCGTACGCAGTTAGTAGCATTATATAGTTATGATTCTAAACCGTATCTGTCGCAGTCTGGAGTTCCACAAGGATCTAACTTAGGTCCTCTTCTATTTTTGGTATTTATAAATGACCTTTTGGACGTGATTGACTGTGAGTGTCTAGCATACGCAGATGATATAAAAATTTATACAAAAATTGAAAATATTTCACATTGCGAAAATTTACAAAATAATTTAAATAAAATTAATAATTGGTGTGTTGACAACCACATGTCTCTTAATATCCAAAAGTGTCTAGCTATAACATTTTCAAAGAAACAGCAGCAAATACTGTATGACTATACTATAAACAATGAGTCTCTCAGGCGTGTTAACACTGTGTGTGATCTAGGAGTTGTCTTTGATAGTGAATTATCGTTTAGATATCACTATGACCACATTGTCAGCAAAGCCAAAAGATCGCTGGGATTCATAACACGAGTCGCCAGACCCTTCAGAAACACTACATCGTGGATTATACTATTTACTTCACTGGTGCGTAGTATATTAGAGTACTGCTCAAGTGTCTGGTCACCTATTTACCAAGTCCATGTAGACCGTATCGAACAAATACAGAGGCAATTTTTAAGAATTCTCTGTGGACGCTTAGGTATAAGGGGCCAAATACCAGAATACGAGGATCGGCTTCAGAGGTTTAGACTAAAAAGTCTGGAATTTCGACGTTCCACGGCAGATCTTTGCGTACTACACAAGGTAGCTAACGGACGGATGGGTAACAAATTATTGGAAAGATTGAACTTCAAGATCCCACGTCGTTCAGCCAGGGTTCCAAAATTATTTAGTATTCCAGTGGCCAAGAATAATGTAGGACAGAATAATCCCATGTATAGAATGGCTGAGTTGTATAATGTCACCATGAGGAATGTAAATATTGATTTATTGGCAGATAGTTTTTCAAAATTTAAAAGCGTTGTATCAAATAGAAATTAATATAGTTCTTGTTGGTTTCCTTTTTTATTATTATTACATGTATTAACCATAGCTCTAGTGAAGTGTTGTGTTCAATCGTCATAGGGTTACAGAATTGTAAGTGATATATATATTAAGTACTATAAACTCTGTATTCTGTAATCTGTGATTGTTCCTAATAAATAAAAATAAAATAAAATAAGAGCTTCAAGAAGCTGGCAGAGCTGGGTTGCAAGCCGCATCGCTTCTATAAGTTAGATTAAATATTAATGGCTTAGTCTAATCTTGAACAAGTTTTTGGCACGAATATGACTTTTTGCTCTCATATTGCTGATCCTAATAGACGGAATAAAATTAAATGTAGTACTGTGTTCGTGGTGAAACTGCAGTATTTTTGAAGTGAAAAGCTTAAAAGTGCTTACGATGGGCAGCAACGTTGAAAACACCAGAAGCCAATGCAACTGCGTTCACCAACTCACCTTCCAAGCGTGGTGAGTATGGCAATATTCTTCTATGGAACGAAAAATCCTTGAGAGAGGTCTTTGTTTATCAGTTTAATTCTTACGGCTGAACTAATGATAATGATGAGCTATATTGATGATGATGAAGTCAATACCGAGCCTCCCGATCAAATAAAACGTACATTACATCTTGCAATAAAACTGAAATGTTCGGAAACCAAATTGTAAGTAATTTCAAATTGACCTTTTTGAAGTTCGTTTTGAAAAAACCGGTCAAGTGCGAGTCGGACCCGCACTTAGGGTTCCGTACCATTATCTATAATAAGTTTTAAAATATTTTGGTGTTACAAAAAATGTATGCTTTTCGCAATTTTTCCTTTATCTGTGCTATATGATGTTGCTTCGTATTAAATTTCAAAATTCTGAGTTCACGGGAAGTACCCTCTAGGTTTTGATTCCCTTGCGAGTGTCGAAAATTTGTGGTATAAACGGCTGTATCTTTTGATTGCGTTGGCTTCGAAGTCTGATTTCTTTTTACAAATCCAAGGGACAGACCTGAGTACTTCCCCGCGTTCCTGCGAAAAAGATTCTTGACAGACAGACGGACAACCAAGTGATCCTATAAGGCTTCCTTTGTTTCCTCTTGAAGTACGGAACCCTAAAAATAACACTCGCACAGTAATCGATTATTTCTATACACACAGCTGTAAAAGCAGTTTATCTACCTCAGTAATTAGCCCCCTCCACCCTATTTTCACCTACCCTTATTGTGTAATGAATAATTCATCGTCTGGTACGTGACCGCTGCAAAAAAGAAAAAGGTTTTTTTTGCTTATTATTGTTTACTGGCGATACTGTGGGGAAAATCGACTAGCTCCGTGGCGCAGCGGTTAACACGCCTGACCGGGTTCGATCCCCGGCCAGGTCAAGATGGAAAATGATCTTTTTCAGATTGGCCTGGGTCTTGGATGTGTATCTATATATGTATTTGTTATAAAATATAGTATCGTTGAGTTTGTATCCCATAACACAAGTCTCGAACTTACTTTGGGGCTAGCGCAATCTGTGTGATTTGTCCGTATATATTTATATATATTTCAAAATGGATTTTTTTCAACAATGCTCGTACGATTGCTAGTAGATTTTTTCTTTTGATTTCTTTGTACCAAAAATTATTTCTTAATATATAAGCAGTAAGTTCATCATTTCGAGTAGATGTCACGGTCAGTGCACCGTGCACACCCTTGTGTCAATTTTCGTCGGAACCGCCTCTCGGCCTCTGACGTGTTCCTTTAACTAGATGGCAGCCGGGACCAATGGCTTATCGTGCCTTCCGAAGCACAGAATTATCTTTATTATCAAACAATCAGGCGATTGAAGCCTGCAATGTCCTAACCAAACTGGAAAGAACTAAACAAAGTATGCTTCCCGTGGGAATCGAACCCACGACCCCCGGGTCAACAGGCAAACGCCTTAACCACTGGACCACGGAGGCAGTTAGCTTGTAGGTAAGATTATAGGATTGTCATTGATTAAAAAGTGACAAGCGTCAAAAATCAAATTGATTTTACGTAATTGTTTTAAAAGTACCTATCTTTTTTTGAACATTATTATTTTATCTTACTTACTGAATAATACATTAATACATTTATCTCGTCTTTTTCCGTTCCGGGATAGACAGAGCCTATGTATTTAAAACCTCAAAGCCATGTTTAGCATGTTGATGGGCATTAGGTAGAAAACGAATTCAAAATTTTGATGGCTACTAGCCGCATTGCCTATTAACATGATTCCTCATTTTTTGTCAATGCCCTCAATCGGCTTTTATGATCTGCGCGGGAAGAGAAGTAGCTAGGACGTTCTTCGTTTTTAGGGTTGCGTTGCGTACCCAAAGGGTAAAAACGGGACCCTATTAGTATCGCTTGTTTTGGCTCGATATTGATAACGGCAACAGGTATATTCACTTTATAAATAAATCCTAATTAAATAAAAATAAAATTAATATTAAAGGGCTCCCATACAACAGACATGTTCTTTTGCCGTTTTTATAGGAACCCTTAGTGCGCGAGTCCGACTCGCACTTAGCCGGTTATTTTTCTTTCCCCCAGCCCAGCATCATCATCATCATTTCGAGTAGGTGTCACGGTCAATCGACCATGCACACCCTGGTGTCAGAGTTCTTCGGTACCTCCTCTCGGCCTCTGACGTGGTTCCTTTAACGACTACCAGGTGGCAGCCGGGACCACCGGCTTAACGTGCCTTCCGAAGCACGGAATCATCTTTATTATCAGACAATCAGGTGATTCAAGCCTGCAATGTCCTAACCAAACTGGAAACAACTAAACAAAGTATGCTTCCGGTGGGAATCGAACCCACGACCCCCGGTTCAACAGGCAAACGCCTTAACCACTGGACCACGGAGGCTGTTATGAGCCCAGTATGAAAGTAAAGATGTGATTGTGAGTTGACGCGATAAGACTCACACAAAGCCACTGGTATATAATTCAACTACATAAAATCACGATCACAGTTACACTCTGAAAATTTGATATTTATACCTACAGTGAAACTTGATGGAAATCGCACAAACTTGCGACTAAAGCGTCTATTACACCACTCGGTATTCAGTCAGACTAAGTCTAACTAGCGTAGTGTAATAAGAGTTAGACCGTCTTACTCTGAATTCAGTCAGCAAGATCGGGCTCGGCGAGGCTAACTGGCTTAGAGTCTGAATATCGCGTAGTGTAATAAGCGTTAGACCGTTCAGTCTGCGCTCGCGTCCACAGGGAGCGGACGTGCACGTGCGCTACGTATATTTTATTCATATTAAGTGTGTCTTGTCTTATTTGCGTTACCTTTACAATAATGGCGCGCAGTAAAGAAAAATAATCTTTCATATGAAACGATTATGAAGAAATTTAATGGGACCAAATTGAAAGCATAGGTACTCTTAAAAAAAAGAACAAATAACAGTTTTAAAAATTGGTTCAAAAATGACGGAGTTCTGAGGTAACAAAAATTAAAATAAATACAACCAAATTGATATTAACCTCTCCTTATTTTTTAAATCGGTAGAAAAATTATTATTAAGCATGACTGCATGCTAGAGTTGTACCATGAGATGCCATGTTTATGACAAAATAAATCATCAAGATTATTTGAATAAAGAATTACAAAAGAAACATGTTTTTTTGCTACGGCTAATTTTTTGGGCTTAGAAATTGCAGGTGCCATTACAACCGCCAACGTCGACGTCTTGCGTGTGAATGAGCAAGCCCGCGTTTTTCAGTCTAGTGTAATAGCGAGCGGTCTAATTAGACTCGAAAACAGACTGAATACCGTGTGCTAAATAACGCGTAGTCTAATAGGCGCTTAAGTTTGCTGTTACTTATCTATTCCGTATCAAGTGTGCCCACAATATTGTTGGTAAAATACAGTGACAACAGAAGGATACATTATTGCGACTTTAGGAATACGAACGTGACGTGCCTGTAGGAATTATATAATATTGTTAATTATTGCACGTACACCAGGACAGTTATTTCTTAATCAGCAAACTACCCCACTACTGTATATACATTACAGCTTTAAGCTAGTATTATCCTTATCCTTACTAATATTATAAATGCGAAAGTAAGTTTGTTTGTTTATTTGTTTGTTTGTTACGCTTTCACGCCGTAACTACTGAACCGATCATCATGAAATTTTGCATACAAGTTCTCTGGAGTGCGGAGAAGGACATAGGCTACCTTTTATCCCGGGAAAAAGTACTATTCCTGAGGGATCGACATTGACGCGGGCGGAGCCGTGGGCGAAAGCTAGTATTATATTATCCTTACTAATATTATAAATGCGAAAGTGAGTTTGTTTGTTTGTTTGTTTGTTTGTTTGTTTATTTGTTTGTTTGTTTGTTTGTTACGCTTTCACGCCGTAACTACTGAACCGATCATCATGAAATTTTGCATACAAGTTCTCTGGAGTACGAAGAAGGACATAGGCTACCTTTTATCCCGGGAAAAAGTACTATTCCCGAGGGATCGACATTGACGCTGGCGGAGCCGCGGGTGAAAGCTAGTATATAAATAAAGAAGCCATTCTACTCCTGGTACCGGTCACTGTGGTTTGATTTACCTACACGCAATATACATCACATCATAGCTAGCTACATACCATGTAATTTGAACTTCTGAACTATACTGAAATCCTGATATCAGAATCTCTAATGAAATATAGAATTGCAAGAAAAAAGTGAAAATCGAAAAAAAATAGGCTTTCCATACAAAGATGCCGATCAGCTGGACGAATTTCTATGGAAATTCTATTTTCATATTTACCTTTTTAGGGTACCTCAAAAGGAAAAAACGAAACCCTTATAGGATCACTTTTCTTTTGTTGTCTGTCCTTCTTTTTACCTTTTTCTCAGGAACACGTAGAGGTAACGTGTTCCTAAAAGGTCAAGCTGAAATTCATCAAATACTCAGGTCTACTGTCCCTTAGAACTGTGAAAAAATCAAACTTCTAAGCCAACGCAATCAAAAGATACAGCCGTTTATCACGCTTTTTTTTTATATTTTCGATATTCGCAATAAAGGAATGTTATTATATAATAAAACGCAACGCAAACGCAATACAATTTCTGTAAAGCTCAAATTATATAGCTAGCTTTCAGCCGCGACTCCGCCCGCGTCAATGTCGATCCCTCGGGAACAGTACTTTTTCCCGGGGTAAAATATACACCATGTCCTTCTCCGTACAACAACCGATATGCAATGCAATATTGGTATGCTATTATTAATTAAAAATATGTAATTAACTTTATGATTTGTTAATATTTGCATGCCTAGATAGGTTAAAAGTGTGATCTTAAATTGTAACAAATACCTTATGTAACCACTTTTACATATTAATATATATAATAGATTTTGTTTTTTTTTTGATTTTGCAAAGTTTTATGACGGTCGATTCAGTAGATAGGGCATAAAGGCGTAACAAACCAACTCACTTAACCTTGCAAATTGGTTATTGGCGTGGTCTTTTAAATCAGTCTAATAATTTCATGGTATGTATTGTAAATCCTTGGGGGAAGCCTATGTCCAGCAGTGGACTTCTTGCGGCTGAGATGATGATGATGGTTAATTAGTTTCAGTTATCTGCAGCATTATTACAAGTGTCGGATCTGTTGTTCACTTTAATTTCTTCCGCAGTGTTGGCAATCTTGATTCTTGTCTCGTCTAGTCGGCAACAAGTCCCAACTTCACGGAAATGAAGCGAGTTTGCGTCGTTGGGAAATTTCTTTAATTTTTGAGCGACTGGAATCAGCGAGTTTCGTGAAATGTAAATTGAGAAGTTAAACATTTTGTATGTAAATGAATATGCATTTTAAGCCATATATTAATTATTTGTTTGTTTACTGCCATGCTGGTCTGGGAGAAAATAAAAAAACGTAGAATGTACCAGCTGCTACTTTTAGAATTAATTTTGTTAAATCCTAACTAATATTATAAATGCGAAAGTGAGTTTGTTTGTTACACTTTCACGTTGTAACTACTGAACAGATCATCATGAAATTTTGCATACAAGTTCTCTGGAGTACGGAGAAGGACATAGGGTACATTTTTTCCCGGGAAAAAGTACTGTCCCCGAGGGATCGACATTGACGCGGGCGAAAGCTAGTTCTTTATAAACATGATTTTGATATTTCAAGTCTTTTTCTTTTTTTTTTACTTTTTACTTAAACGACGATAGACCATTTTAGGGTTCCGTAGTCCACAAGGAACCCTTATAGTTTCGTCATGTCCGTCCGTCTGTCTGTCCGTCCGGGCTCGTACTCCGACGCTACTGTACCGATTGTCACTAAAATTGGTGGAGGGATAGATATTGAAGTTCCAAAAGTTCGTTTTTAAAATTATGAGAAAATGTCCCATACAACGAAAAGTGAATTTAAAAAATTGAATTGGACTAACCCCCAAGTATCGTTGAAAAGGTCTTTTAAAATGCAACAAAAACTGCTTTGAAACTATGTGGTTCAAACCCCCCAGTCTTGAGATAATCTAATACAAAGTTAAAATTTGAGGTATCCACCCACCGTAACTTTTGAAATATTACTAAAATAATTCTAAAAAAAAATGTGGTATATACCTCAAAGTATGTACTTTCAATTAAAACTATAGCGGTTTCGGTATCATAGATAGTTATTTTTTATATAACTCGATCAACTTATGTAATTACAGTAGCCGAACAAAATGTATGGAGTCAACCGCAAAATGAAATTTGTATATACAACATTCGCCTTTTTCTGCCGTTTTTATAGATAACAGTACGGAACCCATCATGCGCGAGTCCGACTCGCACTTGGCCGGTTTTTAAGCCTTATTATTACACCAATAGCTCACTGGAAGTGGCAGATTCTAGCACAAGTTTAGAGGTATCAACTCAGCCAGAGAGTCGCAGGTTTTGGATTCTTAAAAAGGGGGTGAAAAGAGTTCTTTAGGGTTGGCAACACGGGAGTGGCACCCCTGGTGTTGCGGGTGTCTATAAGCTACGGTCATCATCATTTTCGAGTAGGTGTCACGGTCAATCGACCATGCACACCCTGGTGTCAGAGTTCTTCGGAACCGCCTCTCGGCCTCTGACGTGGTTCCTTTAACGACTACCAGATGGCAGCCGGGACCACCGGCTTAACGTTTTTTTTTTTTTTTTTTTTTTTTTATGTATATCCGACGGCAAACGAGCAGACGAGCCACCTGATGGAAAGTGGTCACCGTCGCCCATGGACATCTGCAACACCAGAGGAGCTGCTGATGCGTTGCCGACTCTTAAGATACCTGTAAACACGCCTTTTGAAGGACCTCAAGTCATAGCACACAGGGAAAACCTCGGGAGGGAGTCCATTCCACAATCTTGCTGTACGAGGAAAAAAACCACGTGACGCTCTGACATTTTTGGAGACCCAAGTGTCAAGGATGTGGGGATGGACTTTACTCCTGTGGCGAGCGGTGCGGTGGTAGAAAGGTGATGGTGGCACCAATTCAAAAAGTTCTTCAGAACACTCCCCATAGTATAGACGGTAAAATACACACAGAGAGCCAACGTCTCTCCGTAGACCGAGGGTGTCTAAATCGTCTGTGAGTGTGGGATCGTCGATAATACGAATTGCCCGGCGTTGGATGGAATCAAGAGGAAGGAGTTGGTATTGAGGTGCACCAGACCAGATATGAGAGCAGTACTCCATGTGGGGCCGGACTTGAGCTTTATATAATAAAAGTCTATGACCCGGAGTGAAGTACTGCCTCGCTCTATTGAGCACCCCAAGTTTTTTAGAAGCCATTTTGGCTTTACCTTCCAGATGACTCCGGAATTGGACCTCCTTCGTAATATCGACGCCAAGGATCCCAATACTCTTAGAAATGGTAAGAGAGGTGTCCCGAAACTTCGGTGCTATGTTAAACGGGGTCTTCTTAGCGGAAAACACGCAGACTTGTGTCTTAGTAGGGTTGAATTGAACTAGGTTTAGTTTACCCCATTCAGAGACCTGCTCCAGAGAGGTCTCAATGTCAGACACAAGTCTCTTTCTGTTCTCCTCCACCTGTGTTTGAGGGATATTTGCACGACCTGCATAATATGCATCACCCGTACTGTCGTCTGCATAGCAATGGATGCTACTAGTGTTAAGCATGTCGTTGATGTGCAGAAGAAACAGCGTAGGTGATAAAACAGATCCTTGGGGGACGCCTTCCCAAGCACGGGATCATCTTTATTATCAGACAATCAGGTGATTCAAGCCTGCAATGTCCTAACCAAACTGGAAACAACTAAAAAAAGTATGCTTCCGGTGGGAATCGAACCCACGACCCCCGGGTCAACAGGCAAACGCCTTAACCACTGGACCACGGAGGCTGTTAATCTACGGTAACCGCTTTCCATCAGGTGGGCCATATGCCTGTTCGCCTAATAAGTGATATAAAAAAAGGTGTTCTTCAAAATAAAATAACAAACTAAAGTAAACCTACGTGAAACTACAAGATACATATATCCCTGATCAAAGAAACCGATGAAAAGGTAGACAATTGGATCCGATGGTCGCGAATCCTTAAAAGATTGGGCATAATTCCACTGCATCAGGGGAAATTCCTAGCATAGACATAAGTAGAAATAGATATCGTGTAAGTGTTCGTATTATTCTTATATGTCACCCAAATATATCAGAAAGCAACAATTTTTGAATTTGGAATTTTTACTCTATATCTAGTCATATGAAAAAGAAATATTTTTATATGTATGTATATAAATGGCTTTGTGTATAATAAGCTGCATGCGATCTACATTCGCCCTGAGGAAGACCTCTGAATGAGGTCGAAACATGTCGGCCAGTAGCTGACTTCGTACGTGAGTAACCCGTTGTTACATCCCTACTAATATTATAAATGCGAAAGTGAGTTTGTTTGTTTATTTGTTTGTTTGTTTGTTTGTTACGCTTTCACGCCGTAACTACTGAACCGATCATCATGAAATTTTGCATACAAGTTCTCTGGAGTGCGGAGACGGACAAAGGCTACCTTTTATCCCGGGAAAAAGTACTATTCCCGAGGGATCGACATTAACGCGGGCGGAGCCGCGGGCGAAAGCTAGTATTTTAATAATTTTCTAGATGTTCGCAGTTTTTCTTGTTCAAGGTAAACATTGACATGTGTAGTCTATTTCTAAAGTCGGTCTGTGACATGGAAAATCTCGTTACAACGTCGCAGGAATATAGTCGTTTTGGGAATTTCCCATTGTAACAGTCAGTGATAGGTACATTTTCATGTGAATATTATGTAAGAATGGAGAACAAAAAATGCTCTTATTACACTCGCTTTCGATACAGGCTTTTATGTGAATAGAATAATCGGTTTTAAAATATACATATGTATGCATCGTAAAAGGGTTTTCAACAAGAACACAGAATATCTAATATTATTAGTAGGCAGGCTAACATTATTAGGAGGCACCACTGACGCGAACGATACGTACACTTAACCTAGTAGTAAATGATATCGATCTATTTTGTTGCACTCTGGGTGAATTCGCAAGGGTATCTTTAATGATTATCTGCTACAGACTATAGAGAATATTGTATCTAAGCTACTCTATCGCAATAGGTTAGCCTGTAATGATAGATGTAAGGTGAAAATAAATAAATAAATAAACAAAAATCAAGAACTTTGTTTTTGAAATCAAAATAAAACAATGTATTTACTTGACAACATAGATTAAAAAGAAACCGGCAGAGCGCGAGTCGGACTCGCGGATGAAGGGTTTCGTACATTATGTAAAATTAGTTTAAAATTAATAAATAAAAATATTTTTATTATATGATGTAACTCAAAATTAATGCTTTTCACAATTTTTCCTTTATCTGTGCTATAAATTGTTGCTTCGTACCAAATTTCAAGATTTTGAGTTTCTGGAAAGTACCCTGTAGGTTTTGATTTCCTTGCGAATGTCGAAAAAACACGAAAATTTGCGGTATAATCAGCTGTATCTTTTGGTTGCATTGACCTAGAAGTTTGATTTTTTTACAGCTCCAAAGAACAGTAGACTTAAGTATTTTATATAAATTTCAGCTTAATACCTCCAAGCGTTCCTGATAAAAAGGATCTTGACAGACAGACGGATGACAAAGTGATCCTATAAGGATTCCGTTTTTTCCTCTTGAGGTACGGAACCCTAAAAATAGCCAATGAGCCAGATTTTGGCAATCAAAATAGTGATGGGTTGCTACCCGCATCGCCTACTCACATGATACATACAGGTATTCAAATTTACATAGTAGATACTTCGATCAAATATAATGGTAGATACACGATTCGCGTTCGAAAACTGGCACCGGCAAAACAGCGCACTAATCGAGTTTCGGAGCTGTTTTGTCCACAGTTTCAATAAACCGCGCTAGCGCTCACACGTCTCGCGATGACGAAGGTATAGTGAAAGATGCAAAAACTACGCATCAAAAGTATAAAACAAAAGATAATTAATAATAAATAAGTATAAATATATACGGACAAATCACACAGATTGAGCTAGCCCCAAAGTAAGTTCGAGACTTGTGTTATGGGATACTGACTCAACGATACTATACAATAGATACACATCCAAGACCCAGGCCAATATGAAAAAGATCATTTTCCATCTTGACCTGGCCGGGGATCGAACCAGGTCACTCCGTGTCGCAGGCGTTGACCGCTGCGCCACGGAGCTAATAAAGATGGATATACTTTCAGTATGTACCGTTTTTGTCGTTGTTTGTAAGTATTCATGATGTTTTTTCGGGGGCATTATTAAGGCTTAATTTTGTATGAGACTGTGTATCTACCATTATATTTGATCGAAGAGTAGATAGGTATAGTTTGTCACCTACACGTCCACCAACATGCTTAACGTGGTTTTTGGGTCTTTTGAACTAGGCTCTGTCTACCCCGCAAGGGAAAAAGACGTGATAATATGTATGTATAGGTATAACTTATCAATATCGGCACCGTTCCGTTATTCATATCCCTCGAGAGCCCTATAGAATTGATGTTTGCGTTGCTGTCCAAATAGTTTGCATTGTCCGACCTCAATATCGCTACAGCAATATTTATATTCAAGTTGATGGGATTAAACAACGGTTTTTAACCGACTTCAAAAAAAGGAGGTTATCAATTCGGTAGATTTTTTTTATGTTTGTTACCTAAGAACTCCGTCATTTATGAAACGATTTTAAAAATCTGTTTTTTAATTGAAAGACTGATAGACAACTGCCTCCGTTGTTGCCTGTAGACCCGGGGGTCGTGGATTCGATTCCGACGAGAAGCATACTTTGTTTAGTGCTTAGAACATTGCAGGCTTGAATCACCTGATTGTCTAAAAATATTTATTTATTTATTTACTACAGCTTAAAATCTATTTTTACAGGTTTTGTACCTAATGCAATAGACTAGCCAATCATATCTACATTCCTTATGCATTATAACAAATAACATAGAGAGCTGTCCTTGTGAATTCACCCAGTGTACACTCAAAAAGGTCGATGTTTTCAGCAATTTTGTTCAGGGTGTGCAGCGCACGCGTCAGAGGGGCTTTGTCCACTAAATTGGTCTTCCCATGAGGTACCATAAAAAGTTTCGGCCTTCGCCGGCGATCCACATACCTATCTGGAACACAGAAACCTACTACTCGCAGTATGTCTGCATTATAAATTTTGCCTCTTAATAATTTAAATATATAAGTCACTAATGCCAATCCTCTTCGTACTCGCAGTTCGTAGTATCCCACCATACCCAACACGAATAAGGTGGGGTACATTAATGGGTAAAAGGGATATACGCCGTAAATTCTAAAATATAAATATCTTATAAACTTATTCTGAATGTGTTCTAACATTAGGCTATATTTCGCTTCATGAGGATCCCAAATGAGCGCATTGCATTCGAGGTGGATCCTCACCAGAGCGTTAAATAATGCCGTTATCACTGTTATATTTGTAAACTGAGTGGCTCTCCGAAGTATAAACCTTAAATGTGTATATGCTGTTTTACAAATAATAGTTATATGTTCTTTAAAACCTAGCTCCGACGAAATACGAACCCCCAAATCCTTCAGTTCCGTGACCCTTGTTATAGAGGTCTCATTGATTTTATAGTCATAATGGATTGGCTTCTGTACACGAGTGAAGGAAATCTGATCATCAAATTACTTGTAGTACTACGCCCAGGTCTAAATCCATGTTGTGACTCTGATATATGTGCACTGATTTGACTAAATAGAGTGTGTTGTATGGACGATTGAAATATCTTTGCTGGCGTTGATAACACTGCCACCGGTCGAAACTCCTCTATACTTTAGCCTTTACCTTTAGGAACTGGAATCACACTAGTAGTTTTCCATACCTCTGGATATACCGCCGACTCCGGCGAATAAAGATGATTCCGTGCTTCGGAAGGCATGTTAAGCCGTTGGTCCCGGCTGCCACCTGGTAGTCGTTAAAAGAACCACGTCAGAGGCCGAGAGGCGGTTCCGAAGAACTCTGACACCAGGGTGTGCATGGTCGATTGACCGTGTCACCTACTAGAAATGATGATGATGATGTTTGAAAGAGTATGCTTTCAAGTTGTTCCCATTTAAACTTCAACACAATTGGTTCATTGAAGGTTGATTTTTTTTAAGTCGGTTTGGTTTTATTGAAGTCGGTTTTATATAATAGACTAGCTGTTGCCCGCGACTTCGCCCGCGGCAATTTCTGTTATTATGATTGATTAGTATAGATAAATAATTTTTCCCGGGTTTTAAAACATTCTTTATTGATGCTTCGCTCCTATTGGTCGCAGCGTGATGTTTTATAGCCTTCCTCAATAAATGGACTATCCAACACAAAAAGAATTTTCCAATTTGAACCAGTAGTTCCTGAGATTAGCGCGTTCAAACACACAAACAAACAAACAAACTCTTCAGCTTTATAATATTAGTATAGATTATTTCGAAAATAATCAACTGAACAACAAGCTAAATAAAAAGATTTTTTTTAAATCGGTTCATTAATCTTATGTTATCGTTATCAATTCGGCTGTATTATTTTATGTTATGTTTGTGACCACTTAACTTTTTTTTTTATAGTTCTTTATTCAACTTTTACAAGAAAGTTACATTATTGCTACATATATTTACCATCAAAAACCTATATAGGTTCATATAACTCTGCCATTGACTTGATGATGAACCGATTTAAAAAAAAAAACCTTTTTTGTTCAATAGGATTCGATTTATGAATCCCATACCCTTTAAAAATATGATTTTTTAAGGGGTATGCTTTCAAACTGGTCACATTAATATTTCATATTACCATGCTGGTCTGGAAGAAAAGCAAAAAAACCGTAAAATATACCAGCTGCTTCTCTTCCCGCGCAGATCGTATAAGTCGATCGAGGGACCGGGCAAAATTCCGAAGAATCATGTTAATAGGCGATGCCGCTAGCAACATATCACTATTTTGATTCCATTTTCCATCTAATGCCCACCAACATGCTAAACGTGGCCTTCGGGTCTTATAAACCTAGACTCTGTCTACCCCGCAAGGAAAAAGGCGTGATGCCATGTATGTATGTAAATTTACCACTTATTTAAACTAAAATACAGTTATAACGATGATATGTTTGGCTTTCTGTAACCTAGTAACGCAAAAACTACGTAATTACACGTTATTAATACCAATTAAAGTAATGTACAATAAAACTGGCCAAGCAAGAGTCGGATTAACAGACCAAGGTTCCGTACCACCGTACAATCATCAACGACAACACATTACTTGTATGGGGACCCTAATCTATAAAAGTACGCAAGAACACAGAGGAAAATGAATAAATTAATATACTTAAGCGCCTATTATTGACCGAGCGAGCGAAGCGTCTCAGTTTCGACTGGCCGAAAATTCTTTTCTCCATCTGTCTGTCTGTCTGTCTGTTCTCGCCTACAGGTCGCATTTCTCAACCGATTCTCATGAAATTTTGTGAGCAGGTTAAATAAGGAAATTTTTAAAAATGGCGGATATATGGGGTCCGAAACTTAAAAAAATTCATAGCACAGGTATTTGAAAAAAAATTCAAAAATGTCATTAGACTTTTTTGTTATTATTATTAAGACGCAACTTTTTTGTCTGAACAACTTTTTTATACGATAAACTTGAACGTGGTTATAGTCGGCAATTCGCCCAAATGTTGTCTAAAATTTTCTGTATATTTTTTGTATTAGTGCATTCAGTATGATGTTGTAAATACAAATCTATGGTATGACAAGGTATGAAAATGGTGCGTAGTAACTGTGACGTCGTAACTGAAGGAAATCATCCTTTAGTCAATTAGCATAACAGTAACAGATATATTTTAGAGCACTGGAGGGCAAATGTGGATGTTGGTTGTAAGGGCTCGCGAGGTCTACTGTTCTCACAGAACCACTAGTCTATACTACCTATATCTATACTACTATATACTATCTATACTTATTGAAAAATAAGAGAGGAAAGATTTGTTTGTTTGACGCAAATAGGCTCCGAAACTACTAGACGGATTTAAAAAAATCTTTCACAGTTGGGAAGCTGCTCTATCTGCGCTGAACATAGGCTATGTTTTACGCGGACGAAGTCGAGGGAAAACATCTAATATATAGTATATAATCCTTACTAATATTATAAATGCGAAAGTGAGTTTGTTTGTTTATTTGTTTGTTTGTTACGCTTTCACGCCGTAACTACTGAACCGATCAACATTAAATTTTACATACAAGTTCTCTGGAGTACGGAGAAGGACATAGGCTACCTTTTATCCCGGGAAAAGTACTATTCCCGAGAGATCGACATTGACGCGGGCGAAGCCGCGGGCGAAAGCTAGTAATGTTATAAAGCTGAAGAGTTTGTTTGTTTGAACGCCCTAATCTCAGGAACTACTGGTTCAAATTGAAAAATTATTTTTGTGTTGTATAGTCCATTTATTGAGGAAGGTTTTAGACTATAAAATATTACGCCGCGACCAATAGGAGCGAAGCATCAATAAAAAATGATTTGAAAAAGGGGGAAAATTATTCATCTTAACGAATAAAAATACGAATTAATCATAATAACAGAAATTGCCGCGGACGAAGTCGCAGGCAACAGCTAATACCATCCTAAATTCATAGAGCCACGCTACCGGCAAAATGAATTGCTAGTAGCATGACTGCTCGTCCGGGGAAGTACCACACTCTCCAAAAATCGACGTCTGAGTAGAAGCTTTACCGCTTCAATGCTTCGTTCGGTGAGTGAGAGAGCCGAAAGCCCATCCTTCCCCCTCACCTCCCCATTTCCTTCCCCCAACTCCTTGAAAGGCCGACAACGCACCTGTCACACCCTGATGTTGCAGTTGTCCATGGGCAGCGGTGATCACTTACCATCAGGTGACCCGCTTGCTCGTATGCCGTCCTATAATAAACGAATGAAAATTCACCGTGTATAAATAAATAAATAAGAAAAAATAGCCGGTGTGGTATCCGGCAGAGTAGAATAGGACCACTCCAAATCTTCCCGTGGATGTCGTAGAAGGCGACATAGGAAATACAAGCTCAACAAAGCTTATAAACATCTAAGACACCTCTCCAACCCGTCTGGCCAGCGTGGAGAGTGTAGGCCAAGTCCTCTGGCTGCTCTGGCCAAGTATGGCCCTAGTAGTACAGAGAGGGTCGTGCTCCTGTAGTGGAGACTAAAAAGGACCTGATGATGATGATGATGATGATGAAATAATAATAAAGAATAACCTATTATAAAACGGAACCCTAAGACGGAACCCTAACAGTTATACTTTGGGAAAATTACGAAAAAATGGACGGAAATATAGTTATTGGTCAATTTTTTCGTAATTATGCCTAGTTATGGAAGTTTTCTAAATGGTGTTATCAATCAGACTTTACTCGTACTTCCCAAACAACCATTTGTGAGAATATACATAAGAATTATGTCCATCTTCTATCTAATATATAAAATTCTCGTGTCACAGTTTTCGTTGCCATACTCCTCCGAAACGGCTTTACCGATTTTGATGAAATTTTTTGTGCTTATCCGGTATCTATGACAATCGGCCAACATCTATTTTTCATCCCCCTAAATGTGAGGGGTAGTCCAGCCATAAATTTTATTTTTTTATTTTTTAGACATTATTTATATGGCAAAACAACGTTTGCCGGGTCAGCTAGTTTAAATATATATTTTTAAATAGGTAACTTCTTTAGCGGCGTTGTGCACTTTTGGGATGGGTAAAAAATGTTAAACTCGCGTCAGGACACGTGAACTGATCAAAATTTTGTAAGAAAGACACGTGACCTGATACCGCCGGCGCGGCGTAGGAGAGGAAGTATAATCCCCCTCTCTTCCTACCGAGTTTTCAGTTTTACCGACACTCCCGAAGTCCAACCCGTTGTTTTTTTAATAAAAAGGAAACAACTGCCAAATATATAGCCAGTGCTAATGGGAGTGATAAATAAAAAGAAATTTACCTCCATAAAAATCGCCAATCTGCAGGCCTCCTTGCTAACAATTACGTTGTACAATGTTAATCGTAAACGGGTAAAAAAAACCTTAATTAACAAAACTAAAGATAATTAACCAAGACTAATTTATCTTAGTCTGCAACTCTTCACTGGATGAAAATTCTTGCGAAAACTACGCGGTAATTATCCATTTTGAAATAAAGTTGCACAACTTGCGATGATGAGTGAGCGTTTAATTGTTTTGTTTTTCGTGTTTGCCAACACTGGTGTCAGATTTTCTCAAGCTGCCTAAAGGCATCTGAAATCAGACTAAAATTCTGGGGAGGAAAACATTGTGCCTAATTTTGTACCACCATGCTAAGAATTGCATTCTGGTTATAATTTGCCGTGGTCTACGCTTCCTAACCGGATGTAAGAAATTGGCCATTTATAGTGTCCAAACAGCTCCGTGCTGGCTAGCTCCGTGACGCAGCGGTCAACACGCCAGCCTGCGACACGAGAGTGCCCGGGTTCGATCTCCGGCCAGGTCTAGATGGAAAAATGATCTTTTTCAGATCCAGGCCAATCTGAAAAAGATCATTTTTGATCGAATGATGATTATGTATTTGTTATAAAATACAGTTTCGTTGAGTTAGTATCCCATAACACAAGTCTCGAACTTACTTCGGGGCTAGCTCAATCTGTGTGATTTGTCCGTTTAAATTTATATTTATTTAAATTTATTTTTATTTAAACACTATCTTAATACATCAGAAAATCGTGTTAGGATGACGGTCTATTTGTCTGAAAGGCGTTGGTTCGAATTTTACTTTAACTCTAGAGTAGATAAACCATTTTTAACCGACTTAAAAAAAGGAGGAGGTTCTCAATTCGGCTGAGTTTTGTTTTTGTTACTCTAAACTGTTATTTATGAACCGAATTGAAAAATTCATTTTTTATTTGAAAGGGAAAGCTGTCCTATCATATTTACATTTCATCAAAATCGGTTTAGTTGGTTAAATAAGACCAGATGAGATGAAATAGCCGTGTGGTTTTCGGCAGAGTAGAATAGGACCACTCCAAGTCTTCCCATGGATGTCGTAAGAGGCGACTTAGGAAATACAAGCTAAACAAAGCTCATAAACATCAATGAGACCTCTCCAACCCGTCTGGCCAGCAAGGAGAGTGTAGGCCAAATCCTCTGTCTGCTCTGGCCAAGTACGGCTCCGGTAGTACAGAGAGGGTCATGCTCCTGTAGTGGAAAATAAAAAGACCTGAAATAATGATGATGAGTTGAAATGTAGTAGAGAGATAGTTATACTATTTTATATACATATTTTGACTAGCTCCGTGGCGCAGCGGTCAACACGCCAGCCTGCGACACGAGAGTGCCCGGGTTCGATCCCCGGCCAATAACACAAGTCTCGAACTTACTTCGGGGCTAGCTCAATCTTTGTGATTTGTCGGTACATATTTATTTATTAAAAGGAACTATTCTCAGGGGATCAACATTCACAGGAGCAGAACCGCGGGCGAGAGCGAGTATACCATAAATAGGTTTTCTATATTTCAGTAGCGTTAAGAAAGAGATTTTGGGATTCCTCCGTGCAAGATCACTTACGTAGTCCAATATACATTATTCATAGGCCGTCCTCTGATTGCGTGAAGCCTACATTGTTAATCTGGATAGCTCTCTGACTAGACAAGGGATGACAATATAGTACAGTCAGCCAACGAGATACCTGAACCCGCCATCTACATCTTAAATTTTTTCCTTAACTAAAAATAATATTACCATGAAAATATATATTCAGAAAGGTTTTAAATGGTTTCCCATTTAAAACCTTTCTGAATATATATTTTTATTCCGAAATAAATGAATTATTATTCTCTTTATTCAAATTTAATCTTAAGTCTAGACAATATAATTAGTAAAATATAAAAATATGATACAAAACATAAAAACATTATAAAACCTAAACCTAGCTCGCCGTCAGCAGCGGGGCAAAGCTCAAGCTACCGGCGGTTAAGGCTGCAGAGAAAGAAACCTCCTGACTATGCGTGACGTGTCCAGGAGTGCTGCCTACTGTATCTGGCCCTTGATCCAGCCATCCAGCGAGAGTCTTAAGGTGTTGGTTGAGACTCTTCGCTATAAGGCCGTTTGCAGATACAACTATCGGGACAATGATCGTCGAATCCACATCCCACATAGCAGTCACCTCGTGGGCGATGTCAAGGTACTTGCTGAGCTTGTCCTATTCGACTCTGCCGGAAACCATACGGCTTTTTTAAAAGGTCGACAAGGCTTTTTTATGTCATAAAAAAACTTCAAATAAAAAGTACAACATTAACGAATTGCTTTGTCAGAAAGACCCTCCAGGTAAAAGGGTTGGACATCCCGAAATACACTATTCCTTGGATCCGTAAAAATACAATTCCTATCCATTTAGTGTTTTATTGGCGTCTCCTGAATTATTTATCGGTCCCCGAGGTCAGTTCGAGTGTGACAATAGGACTGTGGAAGCTTTAAGGCGACCTCAGTGCTATTTTTGTCTAGCTCCGTGGCGCAGCGGTCAACACGCCAGACTGCGACACAGAGTGCCCGGGTTCGATCCCCGGCCAAGTCAAGATGGAAAATGATCTTTTTCAGATTGCCTGGGTCTTGGATGTGTATTTATATATGTATTTGTTATAAAATATAGTATCGTTGAGTTAGTACCCCATAACACAAGTCTCGAACTTACTTTGGGGTTAGCTCAATCTGTGTGATTTGTCCGTATATATTTATTTATTTTTGTCGATTTTTGTAGCTATCATTCCCCGTGTCGGTATCGAAAACATACCTACGCGGCGACCGCCTCTCGGCCTCTGACGTGGTTCCTTTGACGACTACCTGATGGCAGCCGGGACCAACGGAGACAATTTAATAAGAGTATATCTAAATAGCATTTTTAATGCAAAGTAAAACACTAACAAAGAAATATGAATCTAGCTATTATCAATCGAACTAGTATTTTTACCAATGTTTATATTAACTTCGTCTACAAATAGACTAACAATGAGATTATCACGATAGTTAAACAATGACGTTAATCCATATTGATACTAATACTTACACTTTTAAATTAAAGAAACACGACGTTATCACATTTCAGTTTTCTCACAAGATGTGAGTAGTGCTGTACAAAAATTGTTTTTAAAAATACGAGCTGCCTTTTTACCTAAATGTGTATTTAGTTTTTTTTTTTTGTGTTGGTGACCTATCTCTAAACTATGGATTCTTTTTCCATGCTTTCTCCTTCAAAAATGGTAGGTAGAAGAGGTTGTATATGACAAAATAGAGGAGAAAATATTTTAAAAAAATAGAGAAAAAAATACGCTTCTCTCATTACGCTTTTAAGAAATTTCTCACTTTGTACTTACATTGAAACGCTTGAGATTTTTCAAAAAATAGCTTTTATAGTTAAATTGGAAATTCGCACTGATAAAAAGAAATAGCTTATTTTTACATAGTTTTAGTGAAATAATGATATTTTTCCAATATTTTTCACCACTGACTGGAGTGACATAATCACATATTTCATAGATTTAACCTTATTTTAACACTTACAAGTGCAAATAACTTTTAAACCTCACTTTAAACACTAATAGGACTAGTTTTAGATAAGTAGACAACCTGAAAAAAGGTTAAAATAGAAAATAACGCACTTAAAATTAAAATTTAAACTATTTTTTATTTCACCTGTTTTTTTGTACCTTCCCTTTAATGCGTGTCAAAAAATATTTTTTGGCTCGCATTTTTTAGAATGTTTAGATATTAAGTAGAAAGTAGTATATAAAATGCTTTTTGGTAATGATTAATTACAAAATGTAATGTAAGAAATTCAACATAAAAATGTACCTTTTATGATATAATCCAAATATTTTTTTGTAATATAATATTAAATACTCTGTTAATTATTATGGAATAAAATGGCTATCATAAAAGAAACATTTTTATAGTGTTTATAATGATTTATAATTAAACTTATTTTAATTTATAAATGCTTTTTTAAGTTTTCAGGAATTTCCATACAAATAATACAGAAACACTAACACATTTCATTACAAAACAATATAAATGCACACTATAATAGAGCCTTTTTTAATATTTTTGATCTTAAGATTTTTGATATTGCACGATTTATTAGTAAACTAGATGAATCGTTTTTTTTAATGTCTGAGGGCTTTTCAACAACCTTCCCCAGAAACATACAAAGAAATAATATAAATTTAACTTCCCATAGATATTGAATTAAAGGTTTACCATTTAAACTAGTTCTTTGCTCATTTTCGACAAAAAAAAATTCTCCTCTTTTAAGATTCATCAAAATTAATTTAGTACTTGAATTGACGACGGTTTTTTTTTATATTTTTTGTGCGTTATATCTTATACAAAGCAGAAACGGGTATAAGCCATAACAGAAGAAAAAAGATGAGAGTTCAGTTTTTTTTTTTTTTATGAAGCATTACTATGTTTTTCATTGATAATTATTTTTGTTGCACGTTGTAAAAATCAAATTAATCAGTCCAATATAAGCAAAAACAATACGTAATATCTCGTTTATATCAAACGTCAATTCAATTACCCATAAAAGCCCGTGGTGTATCCAATAAAACGTATCAATTCTATACACATGTCTGGCGGGTTTTTGGCTCGCTAACTGTATTTGCCGGGAGTTTCATTTAGCTTAAATGAATCGGACCTTAACGAATGTGTGCCGTAGCAATCAAACAACTCCAAAAAGTCGTTTCCCAAAAAAAAGGGCTGTTAAAAGGATTTCTTTAATTTTGTTTATTTTTATTGCTAAAAAAATATAAATACATTTTTTTTCTCACTACTTAATTAATTCAATAATAAAATAAACAAATTAGTTTATTTCATATATCAGAAACATCATCAGCTAGATAAATAAAAAAAAAAAACTTTATACCATACTAAGAATAGTTTTCAATTTTTACTTTTTCTAAACGTTGAATCTATTAGATCATTAGTCGTGGTTTTTATTTTTGTGAAGTAGGCAATTTAAAGTAAGCTAATTCAAAAATGTATATAATATAAAACAAAAGAAACATCCATAAAATCTAACCTATAATCGTGTTTTACAACGTTTCAATTCGATACAAATGTGTCCGCGGGGTTTTTGCTCGATAACTGTATTTACCGGGACTCGATTTAGCTGAAATGTATCGAACTTTAACGAACGTATGCGAAACAATCGATCTGTAGGAATTGGTCACGTAGAAAACTGGTTGAAAAAACTGTCCTTTTATCGTGTACTTTTTATACAAAATGAATGTACGTGTAATATAATTGTATTAATACATTTTTGCATACTTCACAAAAATATATATTAGCTAGCTACTAGCCAGAAACATTATTTAATTGTATTGTCTCGTTTTTAAATAACTACTTATTGATTAATGGTATTTTTTGTAGCATTTTATGAGACTAAATTAAAAAAAAAATGTATATTGATACAAACGAGAATGAGCAATTATTAATATACATTTTTGATACACAAAAACAGAATAATATAAAGCATAAAGATATTTTTAACGATAAACGAAACTTTGTGCTTTTGAATAAATGTGTTCGACAGGTTGTTTTGGGTCGCTAACTTACTTTGAAGAATTCAAAATGAATCCGACTTTAACGAATATGTGCGATAGCAATCGATTCATGGGTCGACTGGATAGTAGAAATTTCACGTAAAAAATCGGGTGGGGCTGTGTCGGTTCACACGGCCGTTGGTTTTAACGTGAAACGTCTATATCAGCGAGTCGCTATTAGGTGTTAAACATTGAAAGAAAACCACATGCCGCGATGCAAACTCAAGGTCTTAGCAGCGAGCGTATATAGTCAATATACGCTAAATAATGTCACTAAAATCATGTTTCTACGATTAATAGTTTCGTAGTTATTAATGTCAGACCAATTTACGGTCCGGTTTTCTGACATGGTATCCTGTGTAATTTTTTTACGTGAAACATCTTTAAAATGGGTACTTTATTTTAAGGAAGTTTCACGTAAAAAAATTAAGGTTAAGTAGATTTTTTCAATGGTAAAATATGCCTATTAATTTATATTATAAAAGCATGAAGATTTTATCTGCTTTCATATTTCAGTTATTGTTATTTAAAAAAGTTGATTTATACTTTTTTTTATATAAAATTTGCAATACTTTTTATATTAATGATGTCATTCATTAATTATGTATTTATTATAGTATTTTTTTAAATATTTTATCAATAGGCATGGTAATTGTAGATGCTTACATTTAGTTTTAAATTTTACTTTATTGTGTATCAACAACAAAATAATTTTTTTCTTGTATTTAATAGAGTTATTAGATATAGGCTTTTTATTAAACCCATGTCCCACATAAATTAAAAAAAAGAGTATTTTTACAATTTTTACAATTTTTAAAGTTTACTTTTAAACTAATTAATCAAATTTAGACAATAAGATGTAGTTTAGACTATTAAACTAAAAAGTTCTTTATGATAAATGATAAAATAGTAGATTTAAATCTATTATTTACTTTTCTACAGAAATGTGCATACTTTAGTATTTAGTCTGTTAGTGCACTAAACACTAGAATAGAAAAGGATTTTTTAATAGTATCTAGGTTTAGAAATTAGTGGTCTTGTGTGCATTTTTAAAAATTCAGTTAATACTGCCATGTCCATACGTACTATATTATAATCTTATACAAATATAATTACACTATGTAAAAAATGTTTTTGAGCACTTATACATTTTTCATGTGTAATCATACACTCATGTATATCCCCGTTTCAGTGTGCACAATTTATAGGAAACGTGAACATTTTCCAATAAATAAAATATATACAAACTTTGAGAAGTCAAATGACTATTATAACCTTGAATTTTCCATATAACAATTTTGTATACGAGTCTCGAGGAACATATATTTCCCACCTCAGAGTAGCTTATTAAAAAATGAAAAACATTCCCAAAAATAAATTTGGGACATATAAAAAAATCCAAAATTTAAATCTTGACCATTAGAACATTGTTCTAATGTTCACAACACCTTTTTTTTACCTTTTCACCTTGTTTATCAAACACATTACTAACTTTTTCACTTTGAACCATTTTCATATTTCACCATGTGTTAACAGACATGCCACTTGAATTCATAATTTTGAAATATTTTCACATATCACAAATGTTCACAAATTGTCATAACTGTTCACAAACTTCGACAAATGTTCACAAATTATATTATTGTTCACAAACTTTCACAAATGTTCACAAATTGCCACAAATGTAACAAAACTAATCGTGACACGAACTCAAAGTGTGTCCGCTTTGGGCTGACAGATGGCGTTTCTCCAGAACCGGTCCATCTCGCTGGTGGACATGTACATCGACAACTCTGAGCCTTCGGAAAACGTCGGCCAGATCCACTTCAGCCTGGAGTACGACTTCCAGAACACCACTTTGATACTGAGGATCATTCAGGTAGGTAATTTTTACTTACTAAAACAAACGGTTTCGCTCACGTATTTCAGTCGGTAAATGTGACTAAACTAGTCAGCGTTGCCGACTAAAATATGTGATTTATCTATGTAATTTTTTCTTTAGAATTTCCAAATCTTGTTAGCTTAAGGCAATTTATATCATTAGGTTGGTAATTTTTATTTACTAAAACATATGGTACTCACGCATTTTAGTCGGTAACGCTGACTAGTTGGTTCTATATGTTTTTATTTTTTGTGAAAGTAATGAATGCAAGTCTATTTGTACATCATAAGTTTTATTTTAAGTAATTATTTATCTTTTTTGTGAAACTTATCCCGTCTTATTATAAAACGAGGACTACCTTTAGTACCAGTTTTAAACCATTATTCGACCAAAATAAGACGACACTTATTACTTTGACGTTTGGTCAACTGTCATTGTCAATATATTTAGGTCGGATAATGATTTAAACTAGTTACTAAAGTTAGTCCGCATTTCATAATAAGACTGATACTATCTAAATACTGTAAGTAGAAGTTTATACCGTGGTATTTAGATATATAATAAATAAATATCCTATGGATTTGAGTATTCTCTTTTCGAAGTAAAATGCTTCCATACGGCATGATTTTGAACCTCTGAGCCATATTGAAATCTTAGAGTCAGAATCTCCAATGGAATACTAATGCAAGCTAAAGAGAAAAAAATATGAAAAAATGGTATTTCCATAACAATTTGTTCGACTAATCGGCGACTTTGTTGCGAGAGGTCCAATATTTATATATATATATATATATTTTATAATTTTATGGCAACAAACAGTCATTTAAACAAAAATACAATTTTCTTAAAATAGACCAACAGTGCCAAAAAGTTTTTGCAAAATAAAACAAATACATAGTGGTTCGAAACATGGATATTCATCCATGTTTCGAACCACTATGCCTATGCCTATACCTAGTGTTAGTACCTACTTTGAAAATATATTCGTCTTTTACCTTTTTTTTACAATTCAATTTTTTATTATGGATTCTGATTCTGGGATTTCAATATAGCTCATAGGATCAATATTACGGTGTATATTAAAGGCACAAGTGATAATAGCAAACAGAGACGATAAAGATGAGACCGAATATAATAATGACGCCTGGAAAAAAGGTACTAGCAAATACTTCTTTCTCTGTCTTCGTTTCTTGCTTGGCTTGATTATGAAATCAGATGTTGGTGTCCGTGTTTAAGAGCCCGCCATATGCCAGGCGGCGTGGCGATACAAACGCGGATGGTCTAAACGCGTTGGCTACTTTGGATATTTTCGTTTTTTAGGAATATTCAAGGGTTATTCGAAAAAGAAAAGCATATGATGGCTGCCTTATCTGTAATGCAATAATAATCAAAAGTTTCAAGGTTAATTTTAATGTATTTGGTGAATAATGCTATATACCAAAAAAGTGAGAGACGCAATTTTTTTTTAAATCTATGCTATATACCGAGTAAATTAGACATGATTTGGAGGCAACTTTGCAATTTTTTTCTATCGAGAAAATTTAACGCAATCGTATTTTTGAGTCAGATAGTTACCAGAGTTAGTCCTGAACTTTGCTGCATTTTTATTTCAACTTGAGTATTTAATTATTATTGATATAACAGTCAATCATGCAAAGCAGTGTGAGGTAGTACGGGCCCTTAAAAAAACTGCGGGTTGCTCTCCGGGAGTGCCGGCAGAAGTGAAAACTCACCTTTGCGGCGTTCTCAGGTTACGTGGCCGTCTTACGAATTTTCGATCAGGTCACGTGTCCTGACGCGAGTTTAATATTTCTATTCTAACCCATCCCAAAAAATGCACAACGCCGCTAAAGAAGTTTTTACTTCAAAAAATCTGTGGCTTGTCTTATAATCTTTCATGCTGGTCTGGGAGAAAAGAAAAAATATAGAATGTGCCAGCTGCTTCTCTTCTCGCGCAGATCGTAAAAGCCGATCCAGGAATTGGGCTAACATCTGCGGAATCATGTCATTAGGCGATGTGGCTACCAACCCATCACTATTTTGATTCCGTTTTCCATCACACGCTCACCAACATGCTAAATTTGGCCATTAGGTCTTATAGACCTAGGCTCTGTCTACCCCGCAAGGGAAAAAGACGTGATACTATGTATGTATGTTGACTTATCATCATCATCATCATTTCGAGTAGGTGTCACGGTCAATCGACCATGCACCCCCTGGTGTCAGAGTTCTTCGGAACCGCGTCTTGGCCTCTGACGTGGTTCCTTTAACGACTACCAGATGGCAGCCGGAACCAACGGCTTAACGTGCCTTCCGAAGCACGGAATCATCTTTATTATCAGTCAATCAGGTGATTCAAGCCTGCAACGTCCTAACCAAACTGGAAGCAACTAAACAAAGTATGCTTCCCGTGGGAATCGAACCCACGACCCCCGGGTCTACAGGCAAACGCCTTAACCATTGGACCACGGAGGCAGTATTATAATTTTCCTTTAGGTACTATCAAACACAGAATAACAACTTTGCTCTTCGTTTCCTGCGTTATACCATATTACATAGACGTTAAATGAAATACAAATATGGCGTGCAATACCATCCTCACGATTCCAGTGTTTTTGTTGTTTTAAATAATATTCAAATGTATATGAGAGTGGAAGCAAATCAATCAAAAGTTGTTTTATTTAAACTCCGAAAAAGGTTTTTTTGTAAATATAAGGTCTATTAAAATTAAGCGCAAATATTGTAAGGACTGGGTCTCTTAGGTAAAAGAAATGATTTGGTAGCAAATTTCAAGAAATCGAAACGATTTTTTTTTTTGTGTTTTCATAACATTTTTTTTTTTTTTTATTAAAATCGATAAATCAGCTGTTTTGATTATCGACGTCAGTAACTTAGTATCCACAGATAATAGTAAAAGTTGGTGGCCAAGTAAGTCTTTTGTGAGTCGGTTTAACTAAATGTTCAGGTCCAGAGGTCCAGATATCTTGAAAACTAGCGTGTCGTTTTTTAGGGTTCCGTTAAAGATACGGAACCCTTCGTGCGCGAGTCCGACTCGAACTTGGCCGGTTTTTTTTATTTTGCATTCACAATGCTATTTTGATATACTTTTATTAAATTAAGAAATTAAATATGAAGAAAAAAAAATCCTGGTGCGAGAGCTCTCTACAAAGAGATTGCTCTTCGCATGATCACCGCCGCACGTGACAAGAGGGCTGGCTGCTTTTTCGCACAAAGGATAAGCGTCGCTATCCAGCGTGGGAATGCAGCCAGCATTCTTGTAAACATGCCATATGAGCAAGGATATTTAGTGTATTGTTAAATATTTGTGCATATAACAATTTGTGTTGTAGATGTTATTTATTATGTCAAAACTAGTCATGTTAGAAAATATAATGCAATTTCAATCAAAAAATGTTGAAGATAGAAGAAGACATCAAGACGAAGAAGAAGTCGAGAAAAGTAGGTTCTCAATTTATTCAAATGTTGCTACGTTCAGTACCAAGGTTTGCATAATACGAATACCTTCTTTTTGTACGCAACTGGCCAAAAATGGTGGGCATGGGCACTGGTTACGGCCATCTTTCTCTGATATTTTAAGAGCTCTTATCAGTGGGATTAGAAAACCCATAGAGATAAGATGTCGTACCAGATGTAAGTTTATCTTCGACATAGCTTTTATTATAACTTAAGCTATATTAGTCACAAGGATACGAGAGCGAAGCGAGAAAAGCAGGTTTTCAATTTAATCAAATTTTGGTAGGTTCAATACCAAGGTTTGATTAAAATGAAGATCTTTTTTTCTACACGACTGGGAAGAAATTTAGTGTACTGAAATACTTGTATTTTACATTTAAGTTTGTAAAGTCCGTTCGTTCAAATGGTTTGCACGCTTTTACAAGGCGATGCCGATAATAGAAATGTTGGCGCCTGCCAAAGGTGTTGACGGCAGCTTCAAAGACTTGGCATACGCTGTACTGACACAGTACATGTTGATGCGTCACGCGGAGTGGCTGTTAAATTTTATTACGTATCGAGTAAAGAATACGAATACATTTTTTTGTCCTTGGGAAGATATTTTCCTAATTTATATATTTAGACAAAAATGTACAAAACATGAAAAAACAAATCTAATATTTAAAATTTTACTATTTTAATTTACTTTCCAAAATTTATTGTGGGTGTACTGCAAACCATTTACCCGGACCGACTATACATACAGCATATGAGTTTCTCTTTTTTGAACATTAATTCTAATTGACTGTATTAAACTGTGTTGTACTGGTGTATTAAATGATCTTGTTACACTTATTAAATTAAGAAATAAAATATGGTGAAAAATTCCACGCGGGTGAGGTTTGTTTTGAACCAACGACCTTAGGTTTATGTAAGACCTACGCTCTGCCAATTGTTTAATGCGTATAAAGGGAATGTATGTTCACCGATTTCTCCATCAATTTGTAGACCGATTTCCAAATTATTTTTCTCTTAATAGTGTATTCCATTCTGATTTTGAGAATTAAGTAGATATAACTCAGTGGTTTAAAATCACGCTGTTTTTTTTTGTTTTTGTGTGCCTATAGGGCACAGACAAGGGTGCAGTAAAACATAATATTACAAAATCGAACTGTTTCATGGTACAGTCACCGTTTCTGACTAGAACAGTAGTCGGAAGCGCCGACTAACTCTAACCTGTTTTTAGGTTACCTGAGTGAGAGCGTTTGTTTTAGTAGGGAAATTTTGCTTCCAGGGTAAGGACCTTCCCGCCAAGGATCTGAGTGGTACTTCGGACCCCTACGTTCGCGTGACGCTGCTCCCGGACAAGAAACACCGCCTGGAGACGAAGATTAAGAGACGCACCCTCAACCCTCGGTGGAACGAGACCTTCTACTTCGAAGGGTTCCCTATACAGAAGCTGCAGAGTCGGGTATGTATACCTCTTATCTACTTAGACGAGAAAGTTCCCACCACAACATACCATTTTTTTCACTCTTACGATATCTGTAACCATCTGTAAATTCTTTCATGCTGGTCTGGGAGATAAGGGACAAAGTGGAAAGGGTTTCGTACCAGGATGTGAAAAGAGTGGCAGAGAATAGACCAAGATGTAGGGAGCTCCACCGACAAGAGCGTTGCTCTTAAATTTTGATGATGATGATGGTCTGGGAGAATCGAAAAAACGTATGATGTGCTAGCTGCTTTTATTCCCGCGCATACCGTAGAAGGTCGATCAAGGGAATGGAAAATCGAAACAATTATGACAATAGGCGATGCGGCTATCAACCCATCACTATTTTTGATTCCATTTTCCACCTTTAGATCCAACAGCACGGTAAAAGTGGCCTTTCGGTCTTATGACCTTAAAGACCGTAAGGGATAAAGACGTGATATTATGTATGTATGTAAACACATCTTTTGAAGGAGCCTAAGTCATAGCACACACAGGGAAAACCTCGGCCCATTCCACAATCCTGCTAAAGAAAATATCTCAACCCCCATTCTAAAACTCAATGTAGGTATTTTAATTGAATAATATTTATCTAATTCTAAATTTATTAATGTGTTTAAGTTTTAATTAATAATTATTTTTTACTAGCTTTCGCCCGCGGCTCCGCCCGCGTCTATGTCGATCCCACGGGAATAGTACTTTTTTCCGGGATAAAAGGTAGCTTATGTCCTTCTCCGTACTCCAGAGAACTTGTATGCAAAATTTTATGATGATCGGTTCAGTAGTTACGACGTGAAAGCGTAACAAACAAACAAATAAACAAACAAACTCACTTTCGCATTTATAATATTAGTAAGGATAAGGATTCAAAATCAACTTAATTATATTTAAGGTTTTTTAAATCGGATTCTGTTATATTAAAAAGGAAGAAAAATTGTGATATTTTAACTAGTTAGTAAGATTACTGAGATTGTCTACTAGGAAAGAGCCTGACTCCCATACCGGTGTCTGACCAACAAAGTTATGTAACACTGCTTACTAATAAACGAATTTCATTTCATTTAAAGCGTATATATTCTTTGTTTCAAAAGAGGTGTGTTGCACAGACAATACAACCTACCTAGATTATATTGTCTGTGGTTATAGGTTAGCCAGCCGTGACAAGTTGGGAAAGTGCTTTCTGAAACCGTGTCAGAAGTTCTGAACTACTCAGAACAGTAATAACTGCCTCCGTGATCAGCGGTTAAGGCGTTTGCCTGTACACCCAGGTGTCGTGGGTTCGATTCCCACGGGAAGCATACTTTGTTTAGCTGTTTCCAGTTTGGTTAGGACATTGCATGCTTGAAAAATCTGATTGTCTGATAATAAAGATGTTTCCGTGCTTCGAAAGGCGTTAAGCCGTTGGTTCCGGCTGCCATCTGGTATTCGTTAAAGAAACCACGTCAGAGAAAAACTATGACACCAGAGTGTGCATGGTCGATTGGCCGTTTCACCTACACGAAATGAATCATCATCATCATCATCAGGTCCTTTTTAGTCTCCACTACAGGAGCACGACCCTCTCTGTACTACTAGGGCCATACTTGGCCAGAGCAGCCAGAGGACTTGGCCTACACTCTCCACGCTGGCCAGACGGGTTGGAGAGGTCTCTTAGATGTTTATAAGCTTTGTTTAGCTTGTATTTCCTAAGTCGCCTTCTACGACATCCACGGGACTTGGAGTGGTCCTATTCTACTCTGCCGGATACCACACGGCTAACGAAACGAATGATAAAGAACAATAATAAAGAATTCTAAAGCAATAAAAAATAAAACCTAAAATTTTTTAAACAAATAATGATTTTGTCTAACAAGAACTAAGCGCTTGTTGTGCAGATGTAAGAATTTATGTTTACCAATGAAGTGTTCGGGGACCCCGTGGCGCAGTGGTTAACACGCCAGCCTGCGACACGGGGTGCCCGGGTTCGATCCCCGGTCAGGTCAAGATGGAAAATGATCTTTTTCAAATTGGCCTGGGTCTTGGATGTTTATCTATATATGTAATTGTTATAAAATATAGTATCGTTGAGTTAGTATCCCATAACACAAGTCTCGAACTTACTTTGGGGCTAGCTCAATCTGTGTGATTTGTCCGTATATATTTATATTTATTTTATATTTATGTGGTATAGTTAAATACACTATGAGTATTTGAATTATCAGAAAAAGGCGTTGGGATAACAGATTTTAGCTAGTTAGTGGAAAAGGGTAGCCATTGAAAGCCGTTATCGGAAAAGTCTAGACAAATACGACAGAACGCCGTTATAGGGCTCAAATTAACGGTATGATTAATGATAATATAATATTAACGTGTGGTATCCGGCAGAAGTAGAATAGGCCGAAGCAGTGTGGTATCCGGCAGAGTAGAATAGGACCACTCCAAGTCTTCCCGTGGATGTCGTAGAAGGCGACTTAGGAAATACAAGCTAAACAAAGCTTATAAACATCTGTCCAACCCGTTTGGCCAGCGTGGAGAGTGTAGGCCAAATCCTCTGACTGCTCTGGCCAAGTATGGCTCTAGTAGTACAGAGAGGGTCGAGTCTAAAAAAGACCTGATGATGATGATGAATACTAACGTAGTATGGTCAAGATATAGGATAAAGGGCACATAGCGCGTACGCGTAGAACCGATGGTCGATGAAGCAGAAGGATTCTCGAATGGCGACCATGTATCGGCAAGCGCAGTGTCGGTTCAAATGGTCGAATGACCTGACTAAGGTCGCAGCCCATTGTCAGTATTAGGCATTTTGAACAATTATTTGTTTACCACCTACATAGTATCACGTCTTTTCCCTTGCGGGGTAGACAGAGCGTAGGTTTATAAGACCTTATGGCCACATTTAGCATTTTGGGCGTGTAGACGGAAAACGGAATCAAATAGTGATGGGTTGCTAGCCGTATCGCCTCTTGACATGATTCCTCAGATTTGACTCATTCCTTCGATTGTCTTTTAGAATCTGCGCGGGAAGAGAAGCAGCTGGTACATTCTACGTTTTCTTTTCTCCCAGACCAGCATGGAAATGAAGGCATCTTCATATTTAGTCGTGGTAGAGCCACGTTACCGGCAAAATGAATTGCCTGTAGCATGAATGGGCCGGCTCGTCCGGGGAAGTACCACACTCTCACAGAAAATCGACGTCTGAGTAGAAGCTTTACCGCTTCTATGCTTCGATCGGTGAGTGAGAGAGCCGGAGGCCCATCCTTCCCCCTTCCCTCCCCATCTCCTTCCCCCAACTCCTTGAAAGGCCGACAACTCACCTGCCACACCCTGGTGTTGCAGTTGTCCATGGGCGGCGGTGGTTACTTACCATCAGGTGACCCGCTTGCTTGTTTGCCGTCCTATAACATAAAAAAATAACTTAATTAAATTCGTCAAGTACCATTGGTGGATTAAAATCCATCAAGTCTCAGTTTCTCAGAAAAGCGTCTAGATCGTCTTTCCAGCGCTATCTCGGCCTACGACCTAGACGCTTTTCTGAGAAACTGGTCAGGAGTAAAATCTGACAGAGATAAGTGAAAAAAGATGGGAGAGACCTTTGCTTAGCAGTGGGACAATATAGGTTAATAAAAACCGGCCAAGTGCGAGGCGGACTCGCGCACAAAGGGTTCCGTACCGTTATCTATGAAAACGGCAAAAAAAAACATGTCTTTGGTTCGGGTCCCTTTAATATTAATTTTATTTTTAATTAATTATTTATTTTTAAATTGAATATATTACTAAACATTCTGTGACTGGTTCAAGTGTCAACCTGCTGCCGTTATCAATAACGAGCAAAAATAAGCACAAAAAATCACGTTTGTTTTATGGGATTAAATATTTATTTAAGTCTATTTTTTAGTGTATTTGTTGTCATAGCGGCAACAGAAATACATCATCTGTGAAAATTTCAACCGTCTAACTATCACGGTTCTAAGATACAGCCTGGTGACAGACGGACAGACGGACAGACAGACAGACAGACAAACGGACAGCGGAGCGAAATTAATAGTTATTATTTACCCATTGGGTACGGGATCCTAAAAAAAGGTCCCTGTATTGACTTATTGCATTTTATTTACTTTAAGACAATTTATTTTGCGTGCTTTCGGCAGTAAAACTTAGATGCTGGTCGTTCGAATAACAAGCAACGAACGACCTTTCATTCGAACGACATCTAGGTTTCACTGTCTGAAGATGCCTCGTGTAGAGGCGAAACACGTGTCGCGAGCACGACGGCCGACATTGCTGCAGCCTCAACGGATGCAGCAGTATCGACCAGGGTTGCATGCATCAACTATTGGTGGCGGGCATGAAGGGTCTAACAGTAGTGGGTGGGCGCTGGCCAGCAATAGTTTGCATGAACTAACTGGTGGCGGAAGCAAGCAAAGTAAATTGTCTCATAGTAAATATAGCTTTGACTTTCACAAAGTAACACCTGAATCTATTAATTATTTCATTACAGCGGCGCAAATATGCTTCTCTTACTGATGAGTACATATTTGTTCCGCTTGGTGACGAAACATTAGGTCCATGGGGTCCTAGCACTAAGAAATTATTTAAGGGGTTAGCGCCCAGACTTGTCGACGCCGCTGGTGACAAGAGGGCTGGCTCTTTCCTCGCGCAAAGAATTGCAATTGCTATTCAGCGGGGGAATGCAGCTAGAGTTCTTGGCACTATGCCACACGGGCAATACCTTAGTTTAGATTTTTACATTTAAATTCTTTTATATTTAAGTGTTTATTTAATTTTAGTTTTTAGTATAAATATAGTTATTTAGATTATCAATTACATCTACTTATTTATTTTAATTACAATAAAATATATTTTGTTTATTATTTCATTTTAATTTAAAATTCATCAAGTCCTCTGCATTGACGGACGCTGTACCTAGAAAACTTTAGACGTATCAATTTAATTTCACAATTTATTTACCATCTAGTGTCTCAATTCCACCTTAATAATAAGATCGTTTCAGATTTGTCATGGTTTAAGAGTTTTCTTTTTAATAATTTTAGGTTAAGTTAGTTTTAAGTTAAGTCGAATCGATACGATATTGGAATCTTTAAAAAACGAGTCTATGTTTTCTTAAAAGGCCGGCAACGCTCTTGTCACACCCAGGTGTTGCAGTAGTCTATGGGCAGCGGTGATCGCTTACCATCAGGTGACCGCTTGCTCGTTTGATAAAGATAAAGATAAAGATTATTTATTTGTCAAACATGTGTTACAATGTGTTAAATAATATAAAAGTAGGAATCAACATGTTTACCGTTAGGGTGTACAAATATTGAATCAGATGAGCAACTGTTAGTACCACATAAAATAAACAATAAATAATATTAAATTACAAAATAAGTCCATATATGTACAATAAGCACTAAATAATATATAAATAGTGAGATAAAAAAAAACTATATTTTATCATTAAAAAACGCACTTATATCATAATAACACTTCTGGTTTAGGAATGAGATCAGTTTTTTTCTTAAATAAATTTATATTCCTTAGGGATTTTATTATAAATATAATTTGCCACCCTATGTCATAAATAAATAATAATGTGTGTTAACTCTTATTAAATTAAGAAATAAAATATGGTGAAAAAATCTCAAGCGGGCGGGATTTGAACCTGCGACCTTAACTCTATGTACGACTTACGCTCTTCCAACTCAAAGTCAAAGTCAAAATATTTTATTCATTATAAGATATTTTAAATATCATTTGGTGAACGTTAAATTACACATTATTATTTACAACATTAAGAGCCCGCCATATGCCAGGCGGCGTGGCGATACAAACGCGGATGGTCTAAACGCGTTGGCTACTTTGAATATTTTCGTTTTTTAAGAATATTCAAGGGTTATTCGAAAAAGAAAAACATATGATGGCTGCCTTATCTGTAATGCAATAATAATCAAATGTTTCAAGGTTAATTTTAATGTATTTGGTGAATAATGCTATATACCGAGTAAATTAGACGTGATTTGGAGGCAACTTTGCAATTTTTTTCTATCGAGAAAATTTAACGCAATCGTGTTTTTGAGTCATATAGTTACCAGAGTTAGTCCTGAACTTTGCTGCATTTTTATTTCAACTTGAGTATTTAATTATTATTGATATAACAGTGAATCATGCAAAGCAGCGTGAGGTAGTACGGGCCCTTAATATTGTTGACGTCAATAACTCACTTAAAGCTAAGTTTACGCCGCTTCCAACTGAGCCACCGCCTGTTCTCACCTCGGCGCCGAAATTCTCCACCATATCCCATTCCCCTTTACGTAACTATCCGACTTTTACAAGTGAGGTATTTGATTCAACTCATTTCACAATGAATTTGAAATCAACTAATATGTAGGAAGCCTTGCAATATTTTTCATTTAATAAGAGTATATAAAAAAAAAACATTGTGAATGCAAAAATATGTATAAACACTTAAAAATAATGTGTATTTGTTTGTGCAGGTACTTCACCTGCACGTGTTCGACTACGATCGGTTTTCGAGAGATGACTCCATCGGGGAAGTGTTCCTGCCTCTATGTCAGGTAAGATACAAAACATTAGGTAAAGGTCAACACCCGTCATAATTTTACACAAACAATATCTGACTGAAGAGCTGAAGGGAATCCGAATGTTAAGAAAATAGACCTAAAAATAATCATTTTTCGATGGTTACAAGCGATAGGAACATGGTTCCGATGTAGGGAAAATCTACATTCGCCACGAGAATATAAACTGTAAACATGGCAACTTAGCTATGTCAATTACAATGAGAACAAAAGACTAAAACACGCTGAGTTTCATCGAAAGCACAGGTATGGCACTTCATACAAACGGGACGACATAAATACCTAGTACTACTACAAACAAAATTTAACATCAGTGCACACGCTAATGTGTGAGTTAAAGAAACAAGGTTGACACCGAAGAATGAAATTAAATCTACCTATTCATGATGCCACCTAAAGTTCGACAAATTTGCGAGTATGTCTCTCAATTCTGAAAGATTTATGATGATCTTAATTTATTTATGTAGGTAGGTATGTATTTATTGACTTACGTAATAAGACATCTCAATAATAAGTAAATAAACTTGCTAACAAACAAAAATGTATTCGTAGATCTCGCACACAATGCAACTGGCACAATCAGAACACCATGACGTATAAGATTATTATATTTTAGGTGTACGTACACATCAACAAGTAACTAGTACTTCACAAATAAGAGGTTATGTATTTTATCTCCTCTTCACCACTTGTTTATTAGTTATCTATTGAGTCATTTACAATTAAAAGCACTAGATAATGTCCTGTAATATAATAAATTGCTCGTTTGGCGCTAAACTTTACGACAAATGTGATAAAAATCGATAAAAAAAGGATAAAAACAAGTGGCAGATAGACAGAGATTCACAGCACAGTATTTCATTGTAAAGCGTGTCGATAACGTTATATTCGCATTTGACGTGCAACAAAACCTAACCCTGTTTCAAAGCAACGCATCGCACTCCATTTACGGGGGAGAGGTGCGGCAATGCCTTGTTGCGGGGGACGCAGGGAGTTTCCGTTCTGTACGTTAGTACTTATATTAATTCTGTGTCGAAAGACAAAAATTACCCAAACGATCATCTGCAACCTTAAGTGTGCAATGCATACAGAATCGTTGCGCCACAAGTTACTGACTAGCTCCGTGGCGCAGCGGTCAACACGCCAGCCTGCGACACGAAGTGACCGGGTTCGATCCCCGGCCAGGTCAAGATGGAAAATGATCTTTTTCAGATTGGCCTGGGTCTTGGATGTGTATCTAATATGTATTTGTTATAAAATATAGTATCGTTGAGTTAGTATCCCATAACACAAGTCTAGAACTTACTTTGGGGCTAGCTCAATCTGTGTGATTTGTCCGTATATATTTATTTATTTACTATCGGTACTTACGCATGATAGACCTACACGGAGACCGATAACAATCGGTAACTACACATGACAAACCTTCGCAGATACCGGTAACTATCAGTGCATACGCATGACAGACCTACACAGAGATCGATAACTATCGGTGGCTACGTATGACGGACCTCACAGGGACCAGTATCTATCGGTACCTACGCACGAGAGACCTACACATAAACCCATAACTATCGGTACCTACGCATGACAAACCTACACAGCACCGGTAACTATCGGTACCTACAAATGAAAAACCTACACAGAGACCAGAAAATATCTGTACCTACACGTGAAAGACCTAAACAGACATCGGTATCTATCGGTACCCACGCATGACAGACCTATAAAGAAACCTAGATTTCCAATACCGCTTCAAATAAAGATTAAAGAAGGTATTATATGAATCGTAGGCGATGTGGCTAGCAAATCTTCAGCAAAACTTCCCCCATCATGCCAAACGTTACCTTAATATGTTCCTAGCTCTGTCTACGTAAGATACTTATTTATTATATATACTTGCCTTATACCGCGACTTTGTCCGTATAAGTCGAAAATTTGTCTGAGGAATCACAATGTCCTACACAAACTTTGCCCCCCTTTCACTCTCTTAGGGGTAGAATTTCGGGAAATCCTTTCTTGGTGCTCACTTACATCATGAAAGAAATTCCTGTACTTAATTTCAAGTTTCTAGGTACAGTAGTTTCGGCTGTGCGTTGATATAGGTATATGGTGAAATTTTGATCGTCTTGGATCCTTAAAAGGATGACTCAAACCATCAATATGAACAACTTTTTCTACGGGAACAATGCTGGGAACTCAAAAAAAAAATTCGACATTCCCATACAAACTGTCCGGGCGGCGAAACTCTTTTGTATGGAAATGACGATTTTTTTTGATTTCCAGCATTAGTCTTACAGAAAAAGTTGTTCATCAATATGAACAACTTTTTCTGTGGGACCAATGCGGTCTGAGTCCCTCTTTAAGGGTCCAAAACGATAAAAATTTCACCGTGTATGTCAGTGAGTCAGATTTGCCTTTCATATAAAGATGACTTCGGTATTTTAGCCCTGTAGTCAAATCGAGCTAGACATCTCGCAATGCTTACCGTATCTAATATTCTATTAATATTAAATAGTTATTAAGATTCGGTGATATTATGTGCATAACAAAACTAGTCACTCGCAAAATTACTACATATTTATTCATCGTATTTTTAGGGTTCCATACCTCAAAAGGAAAAAACGGAACCCTTATTGATCACTTTGTTGTCTGTCTGTCTGTCAACACCCTTTTTCTCAAGAACGCGTGGAAGTATCAAGCTGAAAGTCATACCAAATACTCAGGTCTAGTGTTCCTTGGAGCTGTGAAAAAATCAAACTTCTAAGCCAACGCAATCAAAAGATACAGCCGTTTATGCCGCAAATTTTCGACATTCGCAAGGGAATTGAAACCTACAGGGTACTTCCCGTGGACTCAGAATCTTGAAATTTGACACGAAGTAATGTCTTATAGTACAGATAAAGGAAAATTAGCAAAAAACATAAATTTTCAGTAACATCATATAATAAAAATATTTTTAATAATTTTAAACTTATTTTTGATAATGGTATACGAGTCGGACTCGCGCTCGTAGGGTTCCCCTTCGAACGCGAGTCCGACTCGCACTAGGCCGAATGTTTTTAAGGATTATGTGAATTTGACTTAGGATTTCTTTTGACCCGATGTCATATTTGCAACCACCGGCTGATTCAAGCCTTCAGTGTCCTAACCAAACTGAAAACAATTAAACAAAGTATGCTAAGTAAGGTAAACCCCTTAACCACTGGACCACGAAGGCATTTCAACCATAAACTGCCATAACTGCCCGTATAAAATTCCATGAGGCTATGGAATTTAACACTAAAACTTTAAATTCATTACAAAAGCAGTAAATCGACAAAATTTATTGTCTTTAAATACACTAACAAACAAGTAGCAGTCAGACGTCTAGGATTCACAAAGCCCTAACAGGAAATTAGGGGGGCGTAGCCAGGATTTTGTTGAGGGGGCAAGGAAGGGCAATGTTAGACAAAATCTACTAAGTATTGAGATTTTGTCTAACATTGTTGTCTCTATTTATACTAGTAAGAGACGTTCGGATTGCGTTTTTCCGGCAATCACGTTAGCTCGTCGTCACTTTACACTGTTCAGCGGATATCTTTATAACAAGGCAAATAAAGAATTTTTAATATAGCCCTGTCCTAAATAGTCTTGCAAAAATAAACTAAAACAGTGGTTAATAAACAAGAACTACACTCAAACCGAAGCCCTAATAGATTTAATATCATAGCTCCCCCATTGTTAGTGTCCTAAAACATTAAAGTAAAACTAATAACATGTTCTGGTGTATTAGTATGAGCATGTCACTCAACCGCCTCTCACGTCTCCTTCTTATTTATTTCAAAAATGGCGTGATAATTTACATTTCAGCTGTTTTATTTTTAATTGTATTCTTACTTGTTCCCAAATAACAGTTTACTTGTTTGGGAAACAAGTGATCCTTCATTCAGTAGTTCTTTTGTACTTCGAATAATGTAGGTATCTTGGTGAAATATATGTTTTTTTTGTTTTGTTTTAATTACACACTTAGAAACAAAGTGTGCATTTCAATCATGTTTTATATCTTTGTCTACATAAACAATATTATAATCTTATTACTTTAAACAAGCGATTCTTATAAAGAAGTAAACATATAACATAATTTATGAAACGGCTTTAACAATTTCGATGAAATTTAGCATATGGGGTTTTTGGGGGCAATACAATACATTCAGATTCAGATACAGATACTTAATTTTATAATGATATTTAGGTACAATAGGCGGCCTTATCGCTCAAGCGATCTCTTACAGTCAACCCTAAAGATAATATAAAAATAAAAAATACTAGATATAGCTGTGTGTGTCTCATATCTAGGAATACGTTTTACCGTCTAAATCCCGGATTCCCAGGATTAAAACTTCTAGCAGGAAATTCCCACGCGATAGCCCTCGTTCCCGCTACCTGGCTACGCCTTAACAAAATTACTGAGCAGAAGTTTACTTACCAAACGCGTAATTTTGCCGGCAAGAAAATTTAAGGCGGTAACTTCGAATCCTTTAATTAATTTGACTGAGGTACATTTTTTGTTAAAGCCAAGTATTCTTTGTTATAATTAACGTTATTACGTAAAATATTTCGTCTTCTCTGACAATTTGTGGGGATTTTATTTCTTTAACTATATTTTGAGAGTTCAATAAAGAAAATCTTTCATTACGGTCTGGGAGGAAAGAAAAATCGTAGATTGTACCAGCTTCTTATCTTCCCGCGCAGAATGGAAACGTTGAAAGTGTGAATGGACAAAAATGTGACTAATCATGTCAATAGACCAAGCTGCTAGCAACCCATTACTATTCAATATTAATATTTCAGTTTCACACTTATTCGTCCACTAACAACAAACGTGCCCTTTTCGTCATAAACCTCTTACAGTAGGACCAACGGCTTAACGTGTCTTACTAAGTTTAGATATGTTAAGTCATGTGTGGGTGTAATTTGTCCCATGATTACTTAATTCATTAATTAACATTAGAGACAATGGTTCCAGCCATGTTGTTTCCAGCCTAGTACAGCCCATTTAAGAGCCTAGTACGAGGTGAATAAAGCTCATAATCTTCGTGCAAACTACAACATTGTCTCGTCGTAGATTACTAGGAGACAATGTTATGATTGCACGTTTAAGTTAAGGAGATAAGGCGTGACAAACAAACTCACTTAATATTAGTATTAATGTATAAGTGAGTTATACATTAATACTTATACATTAATATTAGTATTAATGTTTAGTGAGTTATAGAATATTAAGCATTAGCTTATTATTATTAGCTTATACTCAAAAACTCACATAGACATTAATAACAAACTTACTAATATTAATGTATAAGTGAGTTTTATTACGCCTTATCTCCTTAACTACAGAACTGAAACATCTGGAGTATGGTGAAGGACATTCGGTAGTTCGAATCGATTGAAACGCGAGCGCAGCCGCAGGCGAAAGCTTGTTAAAAAAACTGGCCAAGTGCAAGTTGGACTCGTGCACGAAGGGTTCCGTACCATTATCTATATTAAATTTAAATTTGTTAGAAATATTTTACGAAACCCTAAAAATAAGAAAGCACGGGTTTTAGTTTTTGAGTAATGAATGAAAAACGATCGGTAGCTTGCGTCACAGAATTAATAAGTACTAACGTTCAGAGCGGAATCTCGCATCTCGCGGCGTCCCCCGCAATATGGCGTCCCCACATCTCTCCCCCGTTCTTGGCTGGTTTGATAGCTTTGAACAAAGTTGTTCAAAGCTATCGAATCAGCAGCAATATACTAACCCTGTGCTTCAAAGTTCTTTGGCCCAGTAGGCCATTGTCCACTGCTGGACAAGAGCCGCTTCCAAGGATTCTTCGTTCCATGGGAGGATATTGCCATTCACACACTCACCACGCTTGGCTGGCGGGTTGGCGAGCGCAGTTTCTTTGGCTACTTGTTCTTCTGACGCTGCTGCCCATCGGAAGATTTTTTAAGCTAGGAAAGCATAGGAATAAATTGGGTTTGGGAAGGGAATTAAGATATTGGGACTCACTTACTCAGATGAATGGGGGAAAGCAAGTAGCAGCTCCGAAGGCCGGGCGAATGTACTCGATGCCATAACTGCAACCACCGGACAGGCAGTTGAGGATGATACCCCTCATCATCATGATTTCATGTGGGTGTCATGGTCTCGACCATGCACACCCTGGTGTCAGAGTTCTTCGGAACCACCTCTCGGCCTCTGACGTGGTTCCTTTAACGACTACCAAATGGCAGCCGGGACCAATAGCTTAAGAGCCCGCCATATGCCAGGCGGCGTGGCGATACAAACGCGGATGGTCTAAAAGCGTTGGCTACTTTGGATATTTTCGTTTTTTAGGAATATTCAAGGTTTATTCGAAAAAGAAAAACATATGATGGCTACCTTATCTGTAATACAATAATAATCAAAAGTTTCAAGGTTAATTTTAATGTATTTGGTGAATAATGCTATATACCGAGTAAATTAGACGTGATTTGGAGGCAACTTTGCAATTTTTTTCTATCGAGAAAATTTAACGCAGTCGTGTTTTTGAGTCATATAGTTACCAGAGTTAGTCCTGAACTTTGCTGCATTTTTATTTCAATTTGAGTATTTAATTATTATTGATATAACAGTCAATCATGCAAAGCAGTGTGAGGTAGTACGGGCCCTTAACGAGCCTTCCAAAGCACGGAATCATCTTTTTTATCAGACAATCATGTGATTCAAGCCTGTAATGTCCTAATCAAACTGGAAACAATTAAACAAAGTATGCTTCTCGTGGGAATTAAACCTACGACCCGCGTGTCTACAGGCAAACGCCTTAACCACTAGACCACGGAGGCATCCCTGACCATTCGCCATAGTCGCGCATAATGTAACGAGCTCTTTTTGGGAAGCCTATGATTTGCGAAAAAAGCGACAAGGCCTCGCGAAATGTGTCTTGCCCACACCCAACTTAGATCTTGCGCCGCCACTCATCAAGTCTCACAACTATAAAGATTTTTACCCATTCTTATTACATTTCAGGTGGACCTCAGCGAAAAGCCATCATTCTGGAAGGCACTGAAGCCCCCCGCGAAGGACAAGTGCGGGGAGCTGCTGACGTCATTGTGCTACCACCCGAGCAACAGCGTATTGACGCTGACGCTGCTCAAAGCTCGAAACCTCAAGGCTAAGGATATCAACGGGAAGTCAGGTAGGCATTATACTAAGCAAACACCGGATTTTGTAGTATTTAAGTAATAGCGAGCGAATCTGACGCTACCCTAAGCTCGATACCTCATGGCTGAGAATATCAACTGAAAGTAAGATAGGTATTATATTAAACAGATTCCGGGCTTTTTAGCATTTCAGTAATAGCGAACTGATGCTGTCGCTACTCAAAGCTCGAAACCACAAGGCTCAGGACATCCATAGGAAGTCAGGTATGACGATATATTACGCGGGCTTTATAGCCTAAAAACGCTGCTCAAAGCTCGAAACTTCAAGGCCAAAGACATTAACGGGAAGTCAGGTAGGCATTATTTTAAGCCGACCCTGGGCTTTGTAGTATTTCAGTAATAGCGAACTGATGCTGTCGCTACCCAAAGCTCGAAACCTCGGGGCTGAGGACATAAACGGGGAGAATAGAATAATCTTTATTTGCCTTTGTATAGGGTATACTGAAGATGGTCAACAAAATACATACAAATATATAAAAAAAAAAACAGGTATTACTTGCCTACAGGTATTACAATTATTACTTATAACAATATTAAGAATTAGATTCTAGATAACGGTACGGAACCCTTCGTGCGCGAGTCGGACTCGCACTTGGCCGGTTTTTTTTTATAGGTATGAAAGATTATATACTACGTAAAGGTAAAGATAAAAAAATATGCTTATAAGAATATGGCGTGCCACAACACAACTTCATTCACCCTTAATGAAAGGTACATCGTTTGAAATTGCAAACTATTTTCATTATATGGGTTAAACACGCGATGTTTTCCTATTTATAAAATATTGAAAGCTTCACTATCAGACAACACAATCGAACTACTGAGCCGATTTTGTTGAAATTTAAACGGGACCAATTAAAAAAATATTTTAATTTAGTTAACATATATAATGTATAGACAATAATGTTATTAAATTTTAAAATTAAAAAATGTATCCTTTCAAATAAAAAAAAAAGTCAAATCGATTCATAAATCATGAAGTTATATGATGTGAGTGCGAGTCGGAGTCGCGCACGAAGGGTTCCGTACTGTTGTTTTATAACAAGTTAATAATAAATAAAAATATTTTTATTATATGATTTGACCAAAAATTTATAATTTTCGCAATGTTTCGACGTTGCTTCGTACCAAATTACAAAATTCCGAGTTCACGGGAAGTACCCTATAGGTTTTGATTCCCTTGCGAACGTTGAAAATTATTAAAAATACTAAAAATGTATACTTTCGCAATTTGTCTTTTATCTGTGCTATAAGACGTTTCTTCATACCAAATTTCAAGATTCCAAGTTCACGGGAAGTACCCTGTAGGTTTTGATTCCCTTGCGAATGTCGAAAAACACGAAAATTTGCGGCACAAACGGCTGTATCTTTTGACTGCGTTGGCCTAGAAGATTGATTTATTCACAGCTCCAAGGGACAGTAGACCTAAGTATTTGATATGAATGTTAGCTTGATACCTCTACGCGTTCCTGAGAAAAAGGATCTTGACAGACTGACAGACAGACGGACAACCGAGTGATCCTATAAGGGTTCCTTTTACCTTTTGAGGTACGGAACCCTAAAATAACAACGGGTTGCACTCCGGGAGTGCCGGCAGAAGTGAAAACTCGGTAGATAGAGAGGGGGATATTACTTCCTCTCCTTCGCCGCGCAGGCAGTCTTAGGTCACGTGTCCGTCTTACAAATTTTTGATCAGGTCACTTGTCCTGGCGCGAGTTTAACATTTTTTACATCTCAAAAACTGCACAACGCCGCTAAAGAAATTTCACTTCTTAAAACATACAACCTTATTGGTAACCTCCTTTTTAAAATCCGCTACAAAACGACCTTATGCGTTAATAAATGACAAGTCTAAATCTTAAGATTAAGATTAATTTAAGGCGGTACTGCAAGAAATTGTGGAAATTTACGTGTTCTATGCGTCATATGAAATCACTAGTACTATGTGCTGAATTAATTAAATACATCAAAAGTATTTGTATAATTTAGGGCGATCATTGCACAAGATTGCCCCCTTGTTGGAGTTTGAAACAGATACATATGAAATTTAAAAACGAAATATATATGTTATGATATCTAAAAACATTTTTCTTTGAAAAGTTTGTAAATTTACGTCTAAAACAATAATTCTTACATGACAATATTTATATTTAAATCTCGGAGGTCGCCCCCCTTTATTATCTATACTAATATTATAAAGCTGAAGAATTTGTTTGTATGTTTGAACGCACTAATCTCAGGAACTACTGGTTCAAATTGAAGATTATTTTTGTGTTGGATAGCCCATTTATTGAGGAAGGCTCTAGGCTATAAAACATCACGCAGCGACCAATAAAAGCGAAGCAAAAATAAAAATGTTTTGAAAGCGGGGGAAAATTATTCATCTAAATACTAAGAAAACATTGAAATTGCCGCGGACGAAGTCGCAGGCAACCGCTAGTAAAATATAGATAAGAAAATATTATGAATTTTCATCTTTTTACGCGCCTAATGGTTTTGCGCAGTCCAATGGCTTGCGCAGTCGCGACGTTTAATCTATACTAATATTATAAAGCTGAAGAGTTTGTTTGTTTGTTTGAGTGTTTGTTTGTTTGTTTGTTTGTTTGTTTGTTTGAACGCGCTAATCTTAGGAACTACTGGTTCAAATTGGAAAATTATTTTTGTGTTGGATAGTTTATTTATTGAGGAAGGTTTAAGGGTATAAAACATCACGCTGTGACCAATAAAAGCGAAGCAACAAAACGGGTGAAAATTATTCATCTAAATACTAAGAAAAATTGAAATTGCCGCGGACAAAGTCGCAGGCAACAGCTAGTAAAATATAGATACGAAAATATTATGACATTTCATCTTTTTACGCGCCTAATAGTTTTGCGCAGCCCAATGGCTTGCGCAGTCGCGACGTTTAATCTATACTAATATTATAAAGCTGAAGAGTTTGTTTGTTTGTTTGAACGCGCTAACCTCAGGAACTACTGGTTCAAATTGGAAAATTCTTTTTGTGTTGGATAGTCCATTTATAGGCTATAAAACATCACGCTGCGACCAATAGGAGCGAAGCATCAATAAAAATTGTTTTATAAACGGGGAATAATTATTCATCTATACTAATTAATCATAATAACAGAATTGCCGCGGACGAAGTCGCGGGCAACAGCTAGTAAAATATAAAAATCCCAAATGTTGTCATAAATTCCCATCTGTTCGCGTTGCCATAAATCCAGATTCTGTTTCCAATTAAGATAGCCACCCGAGACTGAATTATTTTCTATATTAACAAGAGTCGCTGATGGGGAAATGGTTTTCTTAAAGATTTTTTTGATGAATGTAGACTGCAGTTATGTAATACGATCATTCATAGATGTTAGTTTTCACTTCAAATATATAGTTAAACAATAAGTCCACTGCTGGCCATACGCTTCCCCTAAGGATTTCCAGTACGACCCGTTGAAAGCGGCCGGCATCCAGCGTCTTCCTGCGTCAATGGTTAGGTCGTCCTGATAGGTGATTGGCAGACACTGCGCTTTCTGGTCACCATTTGAGAACCTACGGCCTTACCAGCAATTGATTCTACTTCAAACTTATTAAAATAAATCATAGTTAATATAACACTTTATAAAAAAAAATAGCAACAGTCTACCTTGATAAAAAAAACCGGCCAAGTGCGAGTCGGACTCGCGCACTAAGGGTTCCGACATTATGCGCTACTGAAAAGTCTAATTCTTAAGATTAAGATTAATTCAAAAGAAAATATAAAAATAACAAATGTTGTTATAAATTCCCATCTGTTCGCGTCGCAGTAAATCCAGATTCAGTTCCCAATTAAGAAAGCCACCCGAGACTGAGTTATTGCTGATGGCGAAATGGTTCTCTTTAAGATTTTTTTGATGAAAGTAGACTGGAGTGTAATACGGTCATAGATATTATTGTAATCTATATAAGTTTCCTTATCTTTACATATCCTTATATTTAAATATTATATCCTTATATTAAAATGCGACAGTGAGTTTGTTTGTTTCCGTAACTACTGAATCGATCATTATGATATTTTGCATAAGTACAAGTTCTCTGGAGTACGGAGAAGGACATAGACTACTTTTTATCCCGGGAAAAAGTACTATTCCCGAGAGATCGACATTGTCGCAGGCGGAGCCGCGGGCGAAAGCTAATCTATTATAAAATATAGTAGAGTATCGTTGAGCTAGTATCCTACGACACAAGTTCACAAGTTACTGTGGGGCTAGCTCAATATGTGTAATGTGTCCATATAACTTTATTTTATTTATAGATATTTTAATTCAATTAGGGCAGGGCTAGAAGTAGATTTACAGCAAATTATTTTTAATAATGGGAACTCAAAACAAATTACAAATGGAGGGAGGGAGGGGGGAGAGGAAAGCCCAGGCACAGCTATTTTAAACAGATAAAGGAAAAAGCGGAAAGGGTTTCGTACCAGGATGTGAAAAGACTGGCAGAGAATAGACCAAGATGGAGGGAGCTCCACCGACAAGAGCGTTGCTCTTAAATTTTGATGATGATGACAAAAATATTCGGCAGTTCGGTGAATTTGTATGGGAATGCCAAAAAATGAGTTCCTGGCATTAGTCCCATAGGAAAAGTTGTTCATATCGATGAGCTGAATCACCCCTTTAATGGTCCAAAATGATGAAGATATCAAGTATAGGTTTCTTGCAGAAAACCTGCCAGAGGAAATAATGATGATGAGTACTTTGAGGCGAGCTCCGTGGCGCAGTGGTTAACACGCCAGCCTGCGACACGAGGGTGCCCGGGTTCGATAGCCAGTCAGGTCATGATGGAAAACGATCTTTTCAGATTGACCTGGGTCTTGGATGTTTATCTATCTAAGTATCTATTGTTAAATATAAGCCGTATGGTTTCCGGCAGAGTAGAATAGGACCACTCCAAGTCTTCCCGTGGATGTCGTAAGAGGCGACTTAGGAAATACAAGCTAAACAAAGCTCATTAACATCAATGAGACCACTCCAACCCGTTTGGCCAGCGAGGAGAATGTAGGCCTAATCCTCTGTCTGCTCTGGCCAAGTATGGCTCCGGTAGTACAGAGAGAGTCATGCTCCTGTAGTGAAGACTAAAAAGACCTGATGATGACAAAATATAGTATCCTTGAGTTAGTATCCTACGACACAAGTTCACAACTTACTGTGGGGCTAGGTCAATTTGTGTGATATCTCCCTATATATTTATTTACTAATTTATAATCTGTACCTTTCAGATCCGTACGTAAAAGTGTGGCTGCAGTTCGGCGACAAGCGTATTGAGAAGCGCAAGACGGCCATCTTCAAATGCACGCTCAACCCGGTATTCAACGATTCCTTCTCCTTCAACGTCCCATGGGAGAAGATCCGGGAATGCTCCTTGGATGTCCAAGTGATGGACTTCGATAATATTGGCAGGAACGAGCTGATTGGACGGATATTGTTGGCCGGTGAGTTTTATCGCTGACACATCTTCCATTCTGTTTTGGATACCTACCATCATCTTCTGTGGCCTGATCATGTCAGGCTATCACATCGAAGGACATTGCAGGCTTGAAACACCTAATTGTCTGATAATGAAGATGTTTCCGTGCTTCGGAAAGTACGTTAGACCGTTGGTCCCAGCTGCCATCTGGTAGTCGTTAAAGGAACCACGTCAGAGGCCGAGAGGCGGTCTCTGACATGTGTGCATGGTCGATTGACCGTGACACCTACTCGAAATGATGATGATGATAACATCGAAGGTCCTGTTATCCTACCTACCTATATTTTGAATTTTCTACCTATATCTCGATTTTTTTCTTAAACTACATAATTTTTTTTCATGAAAATGTATTTTAAAAAGTCTTAATTAAAATCTCTCTGAATAGACATATCTTCCATTTTGTTTTGGATACCTACCATCATCTTCTGTGGCCTGATCATGTCAGGATATCACATCGAAGGACATTGCAGGCTTGAAACACCTAATTGTCTGATAATGAAGATGTTTCCGTGCTTCGGAAAGTACGTTAGACCGTTGGTCCCAGCTGCCATCTGGTAGTCGTTAAAGGAACCACGTCAGAGGCCGAGAGGTGGTCTCTGACATGTGTGCATGGTCGATTGACCGTGACACCTACTCGAAATGATGATGATGATAACATCGAAGGTCTTGTTATCCTACCTACCTATATTTTGAATTTTCTACCTATATCTCGAATTTTTTCTTAAACTAAAAATAATATTTTCATGAAAATGTATTTCTAATAATGTATCTCTCTGAATATTATTATTTTTAGTTTAAGAGAAAAAATCGAAATATAGATAAAGGGCGGGGTCAGGTATATCGGTGCCTGACTGTACGTGTGATACCATACCGCGTCGAATTCTCTCCACACATTTTTAATTTTTCCCCACATATTTTCAATTTTAATAATATACCGGGCATTGTAATGCTATTTAAAAACAATTTAAGTACAGTTTATATTCATGATTTTTATTGCATTTTCAGGCAAAAACGGATCCGGCGCAACTGAAACGAAGCACTGGCAGGACATGATTACAAAGCCGAGGCAGACCATCGTCCAGTGGCACCGTCTGAAACCTGAGTAAAAAAAGAGAATAATAAAAAAAAGAAAAAAGTTAAAACAAAACGTCATAAGACTGAGCGGTTAACATGGAGTTACGGATGCACCACCTCTTCTCTTTACTGGACTTTGACAATGCACGAATTATCCTTTATTTGTTAATTTTTTTTTAAATTGAGAGAAAAAAATAAGTTTAATAAAAAAATCACAATTTGGCACAAAATGTATTCCGTTACATTTGAAATTTATTTACTTATTTGATAGATGTTTTTGAGTATATATTTTGTTTTAATAAAAAGTATATTTTCATTACTTTTACTTTATTAGTAAGATATTTTATGAATTAATACCTCTAATGCACGGACATATTTCAAATCTTTGGATATCTGACGACTTTATAGTACCTTGTATGTTGTACACTGGACTATCTAATATTTCAAAACTTTAAGGCAATTTTCAACTTCACTTTCAAAAAATTCGATGTGTTTTCAAACAAAATTGAAGTATAATTTAAAACACAATTTGTTTTTATTTTATGAATATTTTATAATGTCGTTTGATTAATCAGTATTAATTATTAATATCGGTTTATTTAAAATAATTAAATTTAAATATTACAGGTTATTTTTTTATTTAAGTCTCATAAAAGAAACTCTTTAATTTATTAATAAGTAAATATTTTTGTAACTAATATGTTTAGAAAATACTTCGAAAATGTTTGAAAATATGATCATTGTTCAAATCATTGACGTTTTATTGTAATATTTGGAATCAATGTTAAGGTTTTTAATAAATTGTTAGAAATATAAAATAATTGTTAAACTGTAGAGAATACGTGAAAATGTCGAGTTCGTATCGCACAAAAGAGTGTAGATGTTTGTGTTTAATAAAAAAATGCTGCTCAAATTCTAAATGAAAAGAAAAAAATATAATGATCTAAATTGTTGAGCACTTCTTTTCCATCTTTTTTATTTAAAGTTATATTTTATCAATGAAAACAATAATCAAAATGTAAACTGCCAAATTGTTACATATAAAAAAACGGGATGTTTCGAAAAAATGTGTCAAATACATTTTGTCATTTGAATGTATTTAAAGCTTAAAGTACTAGATACAGACATTCTAAATTAATTGTTAAAAATTAAGAGAACTTAAGAAATGGCATGTGTAAATGGTTGGTCAATTTTAGGCGCGGAAATATTCACATAGCAAAAAGTATCGAGAAATTGAATTTTTCGTTTCGCGAAGAAAATTATTAATTCCACAAATGTGTAATGTATATTTTGTAATAAATCGTATTTCTGGCTATATTCAATGTTTATTTATCGAATATTATAAATATTCATTATATAATTTAACAATAATAAACCGATACTTTACTTTTTCAAAAAACTTAAATATATTTTAAGATATGCATTTAAAAATGAAAAATGTGCAGGAATATAGCCATAAATACGGTGAAAATTTAAGCATATAAGATAGCTTTTGTTCGTTAAATGTATTTTTAAAATAGTTGATAGAATCAAAATGCTTGTTGTTACATATTACAAAGCTTTCATTCCGTAGTTCATATTGATGTTATATGAAAGAGTATATAAAAGTCATCAGAATCCAATATTGTATACATTTATAAAAGTTTTATAGTGGAACGTAGTGTATTTTATAGGTGTACCTAATTATCATGTAAAATTTGTATTAAAATTCGGCACTTCGAAGTATTATATACATTTATTATTAAATATATATATATATATATATATATATATATATATATATATATATATATATATATATATATATATATATATATATATATATATGAAATAAAGTTTAAAACATCTTCCTAATCTACATCGGTATCGAAAAGAATCGTGTTCAATAAGCAAGAATAAATACCAATTTATACACTGAAAGTAAGCGGCGAAATATTCCAATTTCACAAAAACCTTTGTACATATTTCGTACAAATGTTGTTGTTTAAAGACATTGCATTATTGTATGTTATATTACATACTTATATATTATAACATATTTAATTTCTTCTGAAAGAATTACTCGGTTTAAGCAACCAAAAAAATAGTGACGTTTCGGTGATATAAGAAAATAAGGTAAAGAAATCGAAATATCATTATGATAAAAACGGTTTTAGAATTGTATAATTTGCAATGCCAATTAAAAATATTTAATAAGCAATCGAAGTGCCCTATTTTTAAATACATGTAGCTTGTTGTAATAGATGTTAGGCAGTTCGATGTTAACGTAAAATAGTTACAGACATCTGTTAATGTAATCATTAAATAAAAAATTACAGTTTCCTTTTGAATTTCCAAAAACCTTACAGAGCTTCAAAACCCGATTTTAGGATTGCCAACAAAATAAGATAACTGTAGCATTCTAAATAGTTTAGTTAGAATAGGTTAAATGTATGCTGAGCCTTACAATGGGATGCATCAATGCTCACGTTTTGTTTTTTTTTTTTTTTCTATTTGCAACATAACGTAACATAAACGTAACGTAACAAAAAAGGTTTTATATTTGCAAGGATTCAAAAGATTATATCTACAGAACATAAATCAAACATCACTTATTAAATTCAAAATCGGTATTTTTTTTAACAAAAGATTATTCTTTCGTTTTAAAAAAATATATTAATTAATTAATATTTTTTTAAACAATAAATAATTAAAGAAATTTAAAAATCTATTTATAAATAACATTTCTTCTCCAACAATTCTTAACATCACGTAGTTAGTTGACTGGTAGAAAAAGCCTTTGGCTTTAAGTCCGCCTTTACACTGTATTGTGTATGAAGTTAAATAAATAAATAAATAAAAATTTCTTAATGTCAATTCTGTTAATTCAATAAAAAAAATGTTTTTCTGACAATTCTTTTATATAGTCTAACATAATTTTTTGCAAAATTTATTTATACGTCTATATGTTATAAAAGATTGTTGTTTTACCAAAGCAATAAAATACTATGCTAAATGCAATAATAATAAGTACATGCAAAGAAAAACAGTATTTCATTTCAATACAATGCCCTCGCAATCAAATAATAAAATTTACTGCTGCCCAATATTTTATTATTAAATTTGAAAATATGTGATGAAAAAGAATTTAGCCACAGGTAGGATTCGAACCAAATCTCTTAGGTTTACGTCCTAAGTTCGATACTAACTACAACATCTTTCTTGGTATCACCGAGTCGAATTATCTCATCTCATATTACCCCAATCAATATTTTATTTACAATTATTTTGGTAATTATATGGCGACGATTTTAGAGACACAAGACACAAATATTCTGTTTGGGTTAAATTATTCGAAGATATTACAACAGTTTCGTAAGTATTGATGCAGCCAGTAACATATTTAGGACGACCGCAAACCTACCCGTTTGCGAGTCGCGGGCCTTAAGCCAAGATGTTTGCTAGAACACACGTATAGTTAATAAAAAAAATAGTTAAAAACTATATTTTTTACTGTCGTGTTTTTGAAGCGCCGCCTTTGAATCTCCCGTGGTAAAGAACCACTGAAATGTGTGCTTTTTAATTATTTTTGCTATGCATTTTAAACCTTAATGCTATTAGAATAGTGGTCATTTCACGATTGTGTTTGCGATTTAATGAACAAAAATGCATATCCTGGTAAAGATAGGAGAATAAATATTGTAAGTATAAAATGAAAGGTCAACAATGAGAGGAACTATTCTATAACTGTATATAAAATATAAATATATAAACATTCATTGTTGTCATACAAATGTATGAGAGTATCTGTTTCAAATGTTTCACGGAAATTTTAACTTCCAATACTACCTCTTTTTGCTTATTTTTTAAACATTATTTGTAAGGTTTTAAACCAATTTTATAGCGCAAATAAAGGTTTTAAAAATACGGCGATTTAATTTTAAAATAGTTTTATTTTTAACGCATTGTGATGTACAACTTTAGAACATATCAATACATTGTTTTATTTTAAAATAAGCAATCACAAATATATATTTTCATGGAAAAGTCTTGTTCTAAAATAAAGATCTATATTTTTTGCAAACTACATGAAATTATTTTTTAAAACTAACAGATAAGGAATTTTAAAATGCATAAGCGTAGTTTACATTGTGAGAGTTAAGTAGGAGAGTCGAGTGTAATAGACTGACAGTACAGTGCTTCTTCTTTTAGACGAATACAAAGTTAAAAAGCATGTCATTTTTATTTCCTCTTTTCAAATTTTACATTTATAATCTGGATGATGATTTAGCTCATGAATAAAGAGACAAAACATTTTTTTTTACTTTTAAATGTAGTAAGTCATCAACTGTCAAAGCGCTTGCCACTCGACTCGCCAGTAACTCGCCCAATGTGAACTTTGTCATAGAATATTTTAATAATTTTTATTTACAACTAGCATGGAAACTAGTTTCGGCATTTTTAAATTAATTCTTTCTTAATTTGGATACTAAGTTATGCTTTTTGCGTAAAATGTTACACATAATGTTAATATGTGACATTGAAATTAATTGCAAATAAAGTATGTATTTGATTAAAATTAAAACCCAAGTATAGTGGACTTATTTTCCAGTTTCCATCAAAATAATTGAAAAACCCAATGTAAATCTAGCAATTTTTTTTGTGTTCAAAATGTCTGTCTACTAAAAGTTAGTGGCATTTTATATAATATTTCAATGTCTAGCCGAGAAAGTTAAAAAGACAGCAATTGAGCAGGCTCCGATTCCATTATCTTTTTTATCTTCCACAGTTATTGAGTAAATACAGGCATACAGACATACAGATTGTTTCAACTTTACAAGAAGATAACATCCAAGATCCAGTTCAATTCGAATGAACCTGAGACATTGCGGTTAAGAGGCAATACTCAATAATAACTGCGCCACGAAATTGCCGCTTGTAATTTTGTTCAAGATAAAATACTGTTTCTATATTTTACTATCTCGAAAGAAATTTTTTGGTCCTTCAGAAGCCGGATATTACCCATGGCTTTTAAAGTGTCATTAACTTTAAGTAACGTTTGTGCAACTAGACGGTAGACCCATATAATCATTGTAACAAGATGGATAGGTACATGCTTTGTATATGTTGTATGCGACCTTAAAAAGCTTAAAGTGAGCTCAAATGTAAAATGGCCGCCATGTCTGTCAAATATTTTGTGCAATATTAATAATTGTATTAAATGTTATTAATTAGGAGAATTGTGATTTTAATAATATAGTTGATTATATTTTATCGTATAGTTTAAATAAAAAAATAATAACGTTTTAAAATATATATAATATCATGTAACGGTAAGCATCTGTGTTAGAGTAATAGAACGTATATTAGTCTGTTACGTTTTTAATATTTACATTTTTTTATTTAATAATAGACACATCGATGATTTTAAAGATTACGGACATGCACCCCACTACTTTTACTGTGTGGGTTAGTGGGGAGAACTTGAGCCGAACGTCAGTCGTAAGACATTCGATCGATGGAGTATCAACAATAATCTCCCCACTACTAAAGAGGTATAGTAGTAATACTTGTACCGTCAGTTATTAGGAAGAAGAGTGGGATGCATTTTCCAAAAATGTTACTATACTTTTTATTATTTCAGTCGCTTCTTTAATGGTATATTTAGACTTTCGAACAATGAATGTTTTTACTAATATTTGATTCCCAATGACTTATTTAGAACTGATATCAGTTTTTCTTTACTCAAATATTTCAAAAAATCTAAGATTTACTCAGAAAATAGGCCTTCGTAGGCTTTTTTACGTCAATTCACATTTTAAATAACACTTATTATATATATTCAAATTAGTAATTATTCGGGCGTTTGGAACCGATCACTGCAGAAAAAAACGCCGTAAGAAACTCTTTTCGTTCTACTATGAACTTGTTTATTGAATTTTCATGATTCGATTGTAAACGTAGTAATAAAACTATCCCACTCATGAATAAAAGAGAAAAAAAAAACAACGGGTTGCGGTAGAAAAACAGAGGGATTTTCCTACGCCACGCCGGCGGTCTCAGGTTCCATGTCCGACTTACGAATTTTCGATCAGGTCACGTGTCCTGACGCGAGTTTAACATTTTTTACCAATCCCAAAAAGTGCACAACGCCGCTATATAAGTTTTCTATTCATAAACATAGCGATTAGATTATCCTACGCAACAAGCAATGGCTAGATTTTTGACATACATTTTCAAGTGGATCTTTATTATTTTACATTTCCTCCTACATAAACTAGTTCACTATTTTTTAGTGTTATATAGTCTCAACACCTACCGCGTACAATTTGTTTCGTACCCATCACAAAGATGGCGCCATTACTTAATTCTTTTCCTTTTTTGTACATCGTTCAAAACTGAATCCCTAGGGAACATTACCCTTTTTCGTGATGAAATTTACACTATATAATCTTCCTTAATCTCAAACTATCTCCATACCAAATTTCATCTAAATCTGTTTAGTGATTGAAGCAGAAAGATGCACAGAGTTCCTTTTGCTTTTATAATTTGAAACTGAATATAAACATTCTAAATAAGTCATAGGGAAAATAATTAAATTTTGACGAATAATTTTTATTATCATACAAATAATTATATTTAGTTATAGGTCTAGCTGTATCTTTATATTGTACTTATTATAACTGTTGACAATCAAACTGTAATGTGTATTATTGAAATTCATTATTCCCGAATAAAGTATTGAGTTAATAATTGTATTATTTTTAGTTTCGATTCTTCTGTTGACCGATACCTCAGTATGGCTGTCACACTCTGAAGTCTCGGGTTCGATCCCCGGTCAAGGCACGATAGAAAATGATCTTTTTCAGATTGACCTGGGTCTTGGATGGTTATCAAAACAAAGACCTCTCTCAAGAGTTCTTCGTTCCATGCGAGGATATTGCTATGCTCACTACGCTTGGCAGGCGGGTTGGCGAGCTCAGTTTCTCTGGCTCCTTATGCTTCAACGCTGCTGCTGGGAGGGAAATGAAGTTTGTCTATATACTCGTATGTATTCGTTATAAAATATAGTATCGTTGAGTTTGTATCACAACACAAATCTGGATGTTACTCTTTGGAGCTATCTTGGGGCGTGCATTTATGTATAATATATATATAAATAATACATAATAACTCGTACTGAAGGTACTGCGATCCAGATGTTCTTAATAACGCAAGATGTTAGAATAACTCGAAACCGTAGAGCATGTTTAAGAGCCCGACATATGCCAGGCGGCGTGGCCATACAAATGCGGATGGTCTAAACGCGTTGGATACTTTGGATATTTTCGTTTTTTAGGAATATTCAAGGGTTATTCGAAAAAGCAAAACATATGATGGCTGCCTTATCTGTAATGCAATAATAATCAAAAGTTTCAAGGTTAATTTCAATGTATTTGGTGAATAATGCTATATACCGAGTAAATTAGACGTGATTTGGAGGCAACTTTGCAATTGTTTTCTATCGAGAAAATTTAACGCAATCGTGTTTTTGAGTCATATTGTTACCAGAGTTAGTCCTGAACTTTGCTGCATTTTTATTTCAACTTGAGTATTTAATTATTACTGATATAACAGTCAATCTTGCAAAGCAGTGTGAGGTAGTATGGACCCTTAAGGAGAGTAATGTCTGTAGACAAAGCTAGTCAGGATCGTAGGAGATCCATAGTCTGTGCCTATCCCCATGGGAAACAAGCTTTTCCCAATTAATTATATTAATAGCATTACAATGCTCGGTTTAATATTAAAATCGAAAATATGTGATGAAAAAATTTCGCCACAGGTGGGTCGGTGGGTAGCATTACAATGCTCAGTGGTTGAGAGCATCGACGGGCTAGATGTCGAAGGTTGTAGGTTCAAATCCTGCCTGTGGCGAATTTTTTCATCACATATTTTCGATTTTAATATTAAACCGAGCATTGTAATGCTATTAATATAATTAATTGGGAAAAGCTTTCTCCACTTTAATCAACTTTCAATTCATCTGATATGAATTAAGTTGGGTACCAAACTTCTAAATAGTGGGTACTAATGGAGATTACGCATGCTTCGAATGCGTGTACCTATAATATGTGATGAACAAATTCGCCGCGGTGATTTGAAGCTACGGCAGCTCAGTGGTTGAGAGCATCGACGGGCTAGATGTCGAAGGTTGTAGGTTCAAATCCTACCTGTGGCGAAATTTTTTCATCAATATTTTCGATTTTAATATAATCTATATTATGAAAAATTGTGTTTAATGTTAACAATGTATTCAGAGCCCTTCAGGCACGTAGTCTGGATTGAGTTTCTTTCGGCGTATTCTTCTCACCAGTGGTCGTTCCGAAACGCTAGTAGTATTTCGATTTTGCATATATAAAAAATATATATGAAATAAAAATAATACGTTCAAAAAGAGATACATGTATCCAATTTTGAATAAAAATCTTTGACTTTGACTTTGACTTTAAAGATGGTTGTCTGTATGGTTTATGGACTAGAATTCTACGAGATAATGATGAGAGATAGATGCGTGATAGATACTACTATGACTACTGCTGCTGTTGCTGCTTCTGTTGCTGCTACTGCTGCTGCTACTTCTGATGCTGCTGCTCTTTTTCGTACATGCAGCCGGTGTTCATCGATTTATAAGATGTCAAAAAATAAAATTATCTTAACTTATATTATAAATGCAAAAGTGAGTTTGTAAGTTACGTTTTCACATTGTAACTACTGAACCGATGATCATGAAATTTTGCATACACATTATCTGGGGTACGGAGAAGGACATAGGGTATTTAATTCCGGGAAAAGTACTGTTCCCGAGGGATCCACATTGCCGCGGGCGGAGCCGCGGGCGAAAGCTAGTGAATATATATTTTAGGGTATAATAATATTGGTTACATAGTTACTGGTTACTGTTGTAGGTAAACAGATGATACACAGTTGAATATGTATTTTAATATTATAGAATACTAGTTTTCGCCCGCGGCTCCGCCCGCGTTAATGTCGATCCGTCGGGAATAGTACTTTTTCTCGGGATAAAAGGTAGCCTATGTCCTTCTCCGTACTCCAAAGAACTTGTATGCAAAATTTCATGATGATCGGTTCAGTAGTTACGGCGTGAAAGTGTTACAAACAAACAAACAAACAAACATACAAACAAACAAACAAACAAACAAACAAACAAACAAACAAATAAACAAACAAACAAGCTCACTTTCGCATTTATAATATTCACAGTAAGGATAAGGATCATAGAATATGTATTGTTACCAAAACAGTGGCAATAAATGTGTTAAAGGAGTTAAATAAAAAGGCAGAATTAGAAATTTTGTATTTTTTATTGAATATCTTTTATATTATTTTATTTATTGTATCAATATCACAAACATTATAGTAGGCAGGTATTCAAATAAAAAAGCCGATAAACTTCTAAAAAAAACAATCACAAATGTCTATGCGTCCATTTAGTCTATGGGCACGCGGCACGCCATTCATTCCAACAATGAATTTGTCACAGATTTGTATGAAAGAACAGGAAAACGGATGTTGCGGATATTTTGTTCATTGTGACAATTTTACTATAGAAAGTACTGGGTTTAATTGTATAAAACATTTTGGTACGTTTTGAGACCAAATCGCCGCAGTTTGAAAATGGAACGCTTTTTTAGCGCGTTCGGATACACCGCGGATTTTTTTTTTTATTTATTTTTTTTATTGCTTATGCCTTCTTTTCTTCCTCTTTCTTTTCCTCTTCTGGGGGAGGGGTGGGGAGCTCGGGGTACTCTAACTTGGCACCATCTTCACAAGTGAAGATCGGACAGCAGCCGGGGAATGGCGCGGTCTTGTTTGTCTTGTCTGTAAAGAAAGAAAAACGTGATTAAATTTTTTGCCTTTTAAAATTGATGATACTCAAATATCAAGATTAAAAATGTCATTATATATCTCGTTGTAACTGCTTTGTGCTTTGAAATTCCGTTTTATCTTAATTTAGCAATAGTTCAGCTTTTATGCCCTACGATAGCTTGTAAAAATCTCATAAGTGCTAGGCATGGCCATTTACACACGAGGAAATTAGAAAGATACATTGAAATTGATGTTACTAGGGCCTTAACTAGCGAGTTGCGAGCGCTAGTGTGATAAAGCCCTTACGGCGCATAACGCTTATTGCCCCAATCATTGAATAATAACATCAATAATGATATTTTACGTATCAGTGTCACGATATTTTGCAACGATCACGCTTGGCATGTAGAGCGTAGCTTTATACATATGTAGAAATGGGTTCGTAACTGTGGTTATCCAGTTCGTCTGGTTATTTTCGGCAAAATTATACATAATGCTTCATAATTTTAAATTTAGATTTTCTTTTTTTTAAAGAAATATTTGAGTGTGTTTGATTTCTGTCTTGCCTCATTGGAAAGCCTAGAGCAAAAATATTTAATGATGTCAATGTTGGGGTATTTTTAAGTGTTTATACATATTTTGCATTCACAGTGCTATTTTTGATATACTGAGCCACCGCCTGTTGCAGTTGGAAGAGCGTAAGTCGTACTTAGACTTAAGGTCGCAGGTTCAAATCCCGCCCGCTTGGAATTTTTTCACCATATTTTATTTCTTAATTTAATAAGAGTCCTTGTTGGGGTCCTGGTGCGAGAGCTCTCTACATAGAGATTGCTTCACGCCTGATCTACGCCGCACGTGACAAGAGGGCTGGCTGCTTTTTCGCACAAAGGATAAGCGTCGCTATCCAGCGTGGGAATGCAGCCAGCATTCTTGCCCACATGCCATATCGGCAAGAATTGTTAGATTTTTAAGTTCAGTTTTATTTAAGTACTAGCTTTCGCCCGCGGCTCCGCCCGCGTCAATGTCAATCCCTCGGGATAAGTACTTTTTCCCGGGATAAAAGGTAGCCTATGTCCTTCTCCACACTCCAGAGAACTTGTATGCAAAATTTCATGATGATCGGTTCATGTAGTTACGGCGTGAAAGCGTAACAAACAAACTCACTTTCGCATTTATAATATTAGTTAGGATTTAATTTTATGGTAGGTTAGCTTATTACTTATATTTTTAGTTTGTATGTTCAATAGTTCTTTATTCATGTATAATAATTCATTTTATTTAATTAATTCATATTTTATAATATATTATGCTTTATATAATTAAACTTGAAATTGTAGAGTAAAAAAATGATGTCTCTATTTTAATATGACAACTATTAAAAATGATATAATTGTATTCATAGGAATAGGTATATCTTCCATGCTGGTCTAGGAGTAAAACCAGCTGCATCTCTTCTCTCTCTCGCGCGGATCGTAAAAGCCAATCAACGGGAAAGGGCGAAAATCTAGGCGTTTAGTGACGTGACCACGAGTGGATATACTTGGTGGCCGAACCTGATGGCTATAAGTACTTCTATAGGAGCTAGAAATAATCTTTCATAAAATAAATAACGAATACAATTAAACTAGGTACTGAACCCATTGAAATTTAAATGAGACCAAATCAAAAAGCTTAACCGTTCATCCAATTTATTTTTTAATTTTTCATGAATGATGGAGTTCTGAAGTAAAAAAAAAAAAACATTTTTGGATATCGATTAAATTAAGCCTACCTGTGTCAAGTTTGCACTTAGGGTTGGCGAGCGGCAGAGGTCCGCAGTCCTCAACGAGCTCCAACAACCTGGGGGGCTGGTCCTCGCTGACCACGCAGGTGGAGCGGCCACAGAAGGGAGCCAGGTCCCAGGTGTTACCGGGCTCAACTGTCGCGCAACGGGTTGAGGCGAAGCACATGCCAGGGAAATCTGAAAAAGAAAAAGTTTTGTTGAGAATTTTTCGCAATTTTTCGGTGGAAGTTTGCATGGTAATGTACATCATATATTTCTTTTAATTTTATCATTGTCTTAGTTTACAAGTTACAGGGGGGACACATTTTACCACATTGAAAGTGCCTCACGCGCAAACAATTCAGTTTAAAAAAAATATATAGGTATTAGAAACCTCAATATTATTTTTGAAGACCTATCATAGATCCCACATGTTAGGGTATAATGAAAAAACAATTTTGAGTTTCCGTTCTAAATATGAGAAACCCCAAATTTTGTATTTTTGTGTATTTTTTTTTCAAAAGTAGCTGTGACATACTGACGTTCAGACAGACATGACGAATCCATAAGGGTTCCGTTTATGTTTGGTCATTCATTTGGCTACGGAACCCTAAAAAGAAGTTTTTAATCAACCTGAATAGGTTAATGTATATGTACATTAGGCTAGAAGTAATAAAAGTAGTTACTTCAGCCATTTGTTAAACAAATGGCCATGTTTTTAATGACCATAAAAAAAGTAATTACACAGTTATCTCATTATTTAACTGTAGTAATTAGACCATATAAGTATGAAGGTTTAACCACATAACTGAATCGCAACGATGGCCATACTTAATTAATATTAATTAAGTATGGCCATCGTTGCGTGCGAATTATGTAATCAATTTTTTTACGATTCTGTTTTGAAGGTTTTCTTAATCAAGGGCAACCAAAAAAAAAAAGATTATCTGTACAGTCGGTTTACGGGCAATAATTTTACGTGATAACGGAAGAGAGATAGATGCGTCACAAGCCGAACGCTTAGGCCGGTCGGGCCTCTATCGCTTGTTCCGCGCTCTCGCTTCCACACGGCACGTGACACAAGATCATAATAATGATAACATGTTATAAAGGAATCATGTATGTGTCCAGAAATTAAATAAATATATAGGGTAGGAGGATGAGGTGGTCGGATGACATACGAGCATTCGACAGACTCTGGAAGGAAAAGACCAAAGATAGAGATGAATGGAGGGAAAGAGGGGAGGCCTTTGCCCAGCATTGACACAAAGGGCTAACAAAAAAAAAAAAGAAAAAAAAAAACTGTGACATATCACACAAATTGAGCTAGCCCCACAGTTAGTCGTGAACTTATGTTGTAGAATACTAACTCAACGATACTATATTTTATAATTGATACTTATATAGATAATCATCCAAGACTCAGGTCGATCTGAAAAAGATCGTTTTCCATCATGACCTGACAGGGGATCGAACCCGGGAACCCTCGCAGGCTGGCGTGTTAACCACTGCGCCCCGAAGCTCGTCAAATTCTATTTGAAACTGCTATTTGAAATATAGTTTCTAACTATAGCGAATTTCAAATAGCAGTTTGTTTTTGTTAACAAGTTTGTAGTTTCTAGAAAGTTTTCAATATCATGTGCCATCTCTACATGACATAAACATACATTGTTTGCTAGAAAATTAGTAAATATTTCTCCTAAAACAATATTTACTATGAAAGTAAGAATAAGTGTCGGAAAGTAGCTTTCTATATCTAATGTTGGGTGCTTGAAGTAAAAGTGAAGTAACTGTACGCGTATAGTTTCTAATAGCTAGAAATATTTGCAAATTCATTGCAGAAAAACCAAGCTGTGTTTGAGCGATAATATGTTTGTGGATTTAAACCATACCAGCGAATGCTCATTCTACCCCCACTCCATCAAATTCTCTTTGTGTAAACAGATGATAGAAGCCTACCATGATTTCAGTCTGTGGGATCCAACAAAAATACAACTCACAAACAAGATCATCATCATCGGGTCTTTTTTAGTCTCCACTGCAGGAGCATGACCCTCTCTGTACTACCGGAGCCATACTTGGCCAGAGCAGACAGAGGATTTGGCCTACACTCTCCTCGCTGGCCAGACGGGAGAGGTCTCATTGACGTTTATAAGCTTTGTTTAGCTTGTATTTCCTAAGTCGCCTCTTACGACATCCATGGGGAGACTTGCAGTGGTCCTATTTTACTCTGCCGGAAACCACACGGCTACAACAAACAAGATGCTGGGCAGGAATTAGCAAACTTAATAGAATGTAGTGTAAAGGAGTACACTACGACACACGAACTATCACGTACTCTTTTATTATTTAAGTTCTTTTTTGTCTGCTTATTAATTGTTTGTGTGTTTCTGAAGGTACAATAAATCATTTATCTATATATCTATCTTAAATACGGAACATTATCAATAATTACTTATTCAGAAAACAAATGATTCAGGCCTTATAAGTAGGTTATAGAAACAAAATGAATGAGCTGCCTTATATATAAGTAACGAAGCTAATTTGAAAATGATAATATAGAAACAAAATGAAGTTCATTAAATGAATGGGCTACGTAACCAAATAATCGTTGAACAGTAAATAACAGAACTTCTATTTTAGGAAATCATGTTGTTGAATACAAACATATATTTTTCTATTGAAAATACTTGTACGGGAACAAGTATTTTCAATAGAAAAATATATGTTTGTATTCAACAACACATCCAAATGTATTCAGCCATTTAGAAGATATGGTCCCATGAAGAATTTTACATGAATGGATCCTGAAAACAACACTCCTTTTTTGCGCAGTCGCGTAAAGTATGTAATATAAACCGTCAGATTTCACAACACCATTATGTCCAAACAATGCGTTTGTGTGTGCTGTTCTCCTAAACTATCTCCTTTGTCTGCTAACCTTGAACTAAATAGGACAGAATAGCCTTTGATTCGGTTTTTAAAGATTTAGCAAGGATGTTGTCATCATCATCAACGTCAGGTCTTTTTTTTAGTCTCCACTGCAGGAGCATGACCCTTTCTGTACTACCGGAGCCATACTTGGCCAGAGCAGACAGAGGATTTAGCCTACACTCTCCTCGCTGGCCAGACGGGTTGGAGAGGTCTCATTGATGTTTATGAGCTTTGTTTAGTTTGTATTTCCTAAGTCGCCTCTTACGACCTCCATGGGAAGACTAGGAGTGGTCCTATTCTACTCTGCTGGAAACCACACGGCAAGGATTTTGTATGAGGTCAAAATAAAATTGGCCCATTTGTAGGTAGGCAATATATTTTTCTTATATTGGATAAATTAGACAGACGAAGGACTCAAAACATAATTTCTAAATCCCTAAACAATAATTGTGGTAGAGCCACGCTACTGGTGTAGCATGAACGGACCGGCTTGTCTGGGCAAAGACAATATAATGTCTGGGGAAGTACCACACTCTCGCAGAAAATCGACGTTTGAGTAGAAGCTTTGCCGCTTTTATGCTTCGTTTGGTGAGTGAGAGAGCAAAAAAATTACGTTTGTTGTATCCCATACAAAAAATCACGTTTGTTGTATCCCATAAAACAAATGAGATTTTTTTTTTGTTTTTGATAACGGCAACAGGTAGACGCTTGAAATATTCACAGAATATTAAGTTATATATTTACGAAAAATAAATAAATACATAAAAATAAAATTAATATTAAACCCATACAACAGACATGATATTTTTGCCGTTTTCATAGATAACGGTATGGAACCCTACGTGCGCGAGTCTGACTCGCTCTTGGCCTGCTTTTTTTTATCGCAAACATGTTAGCAAAGCCAAATTGGTGATTTAAGGAAATTAAAATGACCAATTGCAATGCAGCCAACCTAAAGGCGTCCAAAATGGCCGCATGCATCCAAATCAAGTAGTTTTAGCAATACCACGCTGCGTAGGTAATTAGGTCGTCGCTACCTGAATTAAAATCATACTACGCAATAGGATGTAAGTATATCCCGTGGAGTTGCTTGCATAGATGATGTTTAGCATATCGTTCTAATTATAAAGTCCATGCGAACGATTCCGAGAAAAAAAAAACACGTTTTTTGTATGATACCTGTCTAATTTTTAATTTTGATAACTTGTGGTTAGAATATAATAGCTGTCTACCTATTAAATAAATAAATAAATAAATATATACGGACAAATCACACAGATTGAGCTAGCCCCAAAGTAAGTTCGAGACTTGTGTTAAGGAATACTAACTCAACGATACCATATTTTATAACTAATACATATATAGATAAACATCCAAGACCCAGGCCAATATGAAAAAGATCATGTTCCATCTAGTCCTGGCTGGGGATCGAACACCAGGCACCCTTGTGTCGCAGGCTGGCGTGTTAACCACTGCGCCACGGAGCTGTCATTACAGGGAGCTGCATATTAGGGAGATATGGCTATGGTTATGGACAGAATGACGGGCAGACGAGACTCATCTAGTAATTCCTATAGGAAATATAGAATAAAAATGGTATATAGAAGTGTTTTGGTGAACGGAAAGGCTTTTAACTATTATATGGCTCCCTTTTCAAAAGAGAAGCACTTTAAAAAAAAAACAACGGGTTACACTCAGGGAGTGTTGGCATAAGTGGAAACTCCGCGTGGTAGAAAGAGATATTAGTTCATCTCCCACGCCTTGCCGGCGGTCTTAGGTCACGTGTTCATCTTACGAATTTTCGATCAGGTCACGTGTCCTGACGCGAGTTTAATACCCATCCCAAAAAGTGCACAACGCCGCTAAAAAAGTTTTTACTTCAAAAATTGTGTGCTATATAGCTTCATTTCTTTAATTCGTCTAAAAGTTTCTTAATAGCTCGAACACTGCCGTCTAGGCATACTTAGTGTAGCTAAAAGCAATGGCTGAACATGCATCGCAAAATTTAAAAAAATGTCTCTTTAAAAAAGTGTTACTCATCGTGTCCTTTGCCTCAAAATAAAAAAGTTACCTCACCTTACACAACTCATTACGAAATGCGATCCGTCTTCGGATTAAATGATACGATTGCGGCCTACATTTCTCACAATCTAGACAGTACTTTCACTTAGTACCAAAGCCTTCCGTGAGCCAATCACGTTTTTTTTATTATTGGATGTATAAATCATTGTTCTTTTGCCTGACTTGCGTCTGTAGAGAATTGACAATTTAAATTCGGAGTTTTTTCTTGATTTGAATTTCGAATGATTTTAATTAGGTTCTTTTACATGTCTTAAAATTTTGATGAAATGCGATATTAAATATTTACGTGCTGTGTAAAATTAGAATTTAACCAGGATTACTTCTTCTTGGTTAAATTTATCGGCAACAACTAATTTTAAACACCTTAATTATGTATATAAACGGGACTTAGCACGAATGGTCGCAACGAGTCTGGTTGCGACCACGATGAATGTAACTCCATTGAAACGTCAACGGAAACAAATAATAAAAAGGTTCGTGCTAAGTCCCGTTTATATACATAATTATGTGTTTAAAGCGCGAAAGTTTAAAAAAGAATATTTAAACGCCTTTATGCTGAGACCCTTACAGCTTGATAAAAGATAAAGATAAAGACTATTCATTTGTCAAACATGTGTTACAATGTGTTAAATAATATAAAAATAAGGAATCAACATGTTTACCGTTAAAGTGAACAAATATTGAATCAGATGAGCTACTGTTAGTACCATATATAATAAACAATAAATTAATAATATTAAATTCCAAAAAAAGAACCATATAGGTACAATGAGCCCTAAATAATACATAAATAGAGAAAAAAAAACACTAAATTTTATACTCTTAATAAATTAAGAAATATATCATAATAGCATTGTGAATGCAGTTGATAAACAAAAACTATAACAATAAGGTAGTTACTGCCTGGAATCCTTATAAACTGACACGTAGTTTCAATTTAGCAATTATATTATTATTTAGCTTCATTCATAAATAATAAATTACAATTTTATTAACAAAATAATCCTGTAAATAATATTATTAATACCTATAAAAACTGGCATATTAGAAAAACACCACTAGCAGTCATCAACATCATCAACATAGTGTTTATGATCTAAATATTAACGCGTAAGACGGAAGCAATAGCTAAACGCATACCAATCAAGCACGCTCCATTGAAAATCGAAAGTTATTGTGCGCACGCGTCACTATCTATTTCAATCTGTATAGTTTTTGTCGTATTGTTACTTTGAAGGAGTTTGACTTCATTATTAGGGTCCTGTGTAACAATAAGTAAAAGAATCAATTAGTATTCCGTTTGTCTGTCTATCAAACCATTTGTGCAAAGAACGCGTGGACGTATTAAAATTAAATTAACAACACAAATTGGTCCCTTAAAGCTGTGAAAAATCATTCTTTCATCTCATCTATTCAAAAATTTAGAGACTGTTTATCAAAAACATGGTCTAAAATACGTTTTTATTCCCAAAAATCAAAAATAAATTCAAAATTTAGTAGGTACTACAATCTTTCTCATCTGAGCACTTGTATTATCAGCTGTAATGCTTCAAAATCAGAACCAAGAAATAGTCAAAATTCATTTTTCCGTTCGCATAGTCTGTTGTCACCATGATAAATATTATGTGATGATACACACTGCTGGACCAAACAGTCTAGTAAATGTATTTGTAGTACTCTAATAATATGTAAAATAAACACACAATCATATAATTTCTATTAAATATTTGATCAAACGCTAAAAGTGTCGTGTAAAAAAAAATTGCTGTCGGTAAAGTCGGTTTACGGATGATAATTTTACGTGATTAAATTGGAAGAGATAGATGCGTCACAAGCCGAACGCTAAGGCCGATCGTGCCTCTCTGTCGCTTGATCCGCACTATCACGGGAACGTGACACTTTTTCGTGCATACAGCCGACGTTCATCGATTTATAAGATGTTATTACGTTAAAAGAAAATAACGCTTACTTCAATACAATAATTAATCTGCGTCATGCGTGAATCACTTTGCGTGATTCACTTTACATAATAACGAGGAACGATAAAGACAATCGAAGTTATATCATTTCGCATAATCTTGTTGCCTAGACAACATTACGATTACAAAACGATCACTGTGACATTTCTAAATGTCAAATTAGCAAATCAGGTTGGCTGACCTTGATAATTTGCAACATTTTACATAGTTATTGATAATTTAGTCGAAGATTTAGATCATGCATTTAATTTATTGTCTCTTAATTTAGTCATTAATTGACGTGATGTCACTAGTGATGGGAGAATTCACATTTGACATTTTAAGAAAAAATATGGTGTTGTTTTTTTAGAGATTTTACTGTGAGAACTTCCTTAGCAAAACTGGTTAAGATAGTCTCTTTTTATTATAAATAATTTAAGCTATTTTTAACATCATTTATTAGACTTTTTACTCAAATTTATCAGTTTTATAGGTGTTTTTATCGAGACTTAAAAAGGAGGTTATGAATTCGGCTATATTTTTTTTTAATGTTTGTTACCTTATAACTCTATCATTTATGAACCGATCTTAAAAATTCTCACATTCGGTTCAGTAGTTATATTGAAGTCAGTTTTTGTTATATGAATGATTATTATTTCTAAAAGGAATAATAATTTAATGATTTGAAATTCATATTACTATTATGAATAGACGACTAAATCGTGCCTGAAGTGAGTTGGAATCAGGCTTCTTTTTATGCAAAATATCTTTTGCAGCATAAATAATAGAAATAAACAAATATGCTATTTTAGTAAACCCATGACGCCGATAATGCATACTAGAACATTTTAGATGAAAATCAAACTGATACGGAGTTGCGAAAGCAAAAGCTTTCAGGCTCTGATATATTTTCGCAACTCTGTAGTTCTAACTAATGATTAAGAGCCCACCTATTATAGATCTTGCAAGACAACTGAACTCACGTTAAGCTTTATGCAACAGGCTTACTTAACTTCCCTATGGGCGAGGCCTTATTTGTGAATTTTGCAACGCTTTAAGGTCAAAAAGTATATTCAACGTCAACTTCCTTGTTGCTTTATGTTGACAATGAAACTGGAGCAGCGAAAAAAAACATCATGACAGGGCAGAACCTTGTAGGCGGCTTTGTTTGTTACGACTTTTTCGTTAAAAAATATATTGTGTACACGTAGGCATATGCCATTAAAAATTTAATTCACGAAATAATCTACAACATCATTACATAGTATAAAATAAAGTCACTTCCCGCTGTCTGTCTGTCCCTATGTATGCTTAGATCTTTAAAACTACGCTACGGATTTTGATGCGGAGATCTGTTTACTACAATCTTTTAATTTCAGCCGTTCTCTTACATTAGCTCGGGCAAAATAATCCTTGACATTCTAAAAGACTTAAAACTCCATCCATAAATAGCACTGGCCACTTAAAAAAAATATCGCCAAAATTTCCACGATTACACACTGGCCGGCAGAATAGAACACATTTAAATTTCAAATGGTGACATCTTTCTGAGACACTTTCGATTGAACCAAGCGCGTTCTAGAACCCTCCAAGGCCAGTTCGGATACACGTCCAACATCCATTCACTATGACTCAGTTTATGATCAGAAACCTTTTACATCTTAAGGCCAGCAGGAAATTTATTTTTATTCTAGATTTAAATTAAAAGTGAACGTCCTGCTACGTGGTAACAAAAAGCGTTATATAATTTTCTATTAATTTTTGTTTGTGAAGTGAAAAATTGGCGCGATTGAAAACAAATTGATTGACAAATTGCTTATAAATGGCGTAGCGCTGTTTTGTGTCATGACGCCAAAATACCGTGTTTTAATTCAGGAAAGCTGAACGCATCTTTCGAAGCTCAAGCTGTTATGTTATAGCTGTAAGAAGAAGTAAATAAATAAATAAATAAGCTACTGGTGGTCAGGTTCACCAATCTGAATGAGAACCACACCCTCAGATGCTTAACGTTAACGGGTGCTAATGATGCGTAAACTTTGTTCCCAATATAAAAAAAAAAAAAAAAACATATTAAAAACTTTTTAGCAAATAACTCGACCCCGTTTTTAGCTAATAACTTGCAATCATCAATTCTTACGCACACTTCTTGTTCAATGCGTGTTATTAAAGAAACAAGACGCATTTTATTAATTTACATTGTTTTTAATTCATTTCACTGAATTTCAACCATAAACTTTTATGAAAAGCGAAAGGTTTAAGTTTTTTGACGTCTTATAAATCGATGAAAGCCCGCTGCACACACGAAAAAGTGTCACGCTCCATGTGCAAGCGAGATCGCGGAACAAGTGATAGAGGCACGATCGGCCTAAACGTTCGGCTTGTGACGCATCTATCTTCCACCGTTATCACGTAAAATTATTCCGTAACCGATTTTTTATATGACTTATGGCGGCAAACGAGCAAGCGTGTCACCTGATGGTAAGCGATCACCGCTGTCCATAGACAACTGCAACAGCTGGGGTGTAAAAAGAGCGTTGCCGGCCTTTTAAGAAAACATACTCGTTTATATACAACGGGACATTAATAAATAAATATATACGGACAAATCACACAGATTGTGCTAGCCCCAAAGTAAGTTCGAGACTTGTGTTATGGGATACTAATAAATAATACATATATAGATAAACATCCAAGACCCAGGCCAATCTGAAAAAGATCATTTTCCATCTTGACCTGACCGGGGATCAACGAGCACCCTCGTGTTATAGGATGGCGTGTTAACCACTGCGCCACGGAGCTCGCCATTATATAATATAATATCCATTGGGACATCGAACAATAAGGTGTGAGCATAATATCCTCTCGTATTACGCCTTAACAAAAGGTGTAACATAAACTATATTATGTTATTTGCAACCGCAACGGTTACGACGCTTTCTTCAGTTCCGTAATGAATAAGGTTATAATATTATTTCCGTAATTTCTCTGATAGTAGACAGTCTCAGCTCGGTCGGAGCCCGGGGTCCGTTTTTATGACAGCAATATAATTTGGCGCCAATCCTCCTTAGAAACGCAGTTTGTTTGTTGTTTTTCGTGTTTTTTTTTACTAAATATTGGATAAGGCATTTGTCTTCTATCTCACCTGATGGTAAATGTGTGTAAGTGGCCAACACTGGGGTCAGATTTTTCAAGCTGCCTAAAGGCATCTGACGTAGCTTAACGACTGCCATCAAAGATGACAGCCGGGACCAACGGCTTAACGTGCCAAAGCACGGAGGAGCTCGAGATATTTTTATGCCACTTGCGGTCACCCATCACCGTGGGGACTGCTCCCGGGATACTCTTAACTCCCGGGGTGCTTTTAATGCTTACGACTACTGGGTCATCGGGCTCCTCTAGAAATGAGGTAATTTACTATTTCTTCCGTGCTGGGAGAAAAGAAAAACCGTAGAATGTACCAGCTGCTTCTCTTCCCGCGCAGATTGTATAAGACGATCGAGGGAATGGGTCAAAATCTGTCAAATGGTATTAGTAGGCGATGCAGCTAGCAACCCATCACTATTTTAAGTCCGGTTCCACCTAACGCCCACCAACATACTAAACGTGACTTTTAAGTCTTAAAGAGTTTGTCTACCCCGCAAGGGAAAAAGATGTGGTACTATGTATGTACTTGCAGAAGTTTCCTTGTTCGAGCATGTTCCTGGTTGCATCGTCTGTGATAACACAGACGATGCAACCAACTTCGTATAAACGAAGCTAGGATTTTTTTGTGCCTTGAAATAATAAAACAACGTTTTTCCGACTGCCTGACACTAGTGGTTTCATCCTATTATTCTTTAAGCCACGTTAAAATAAAGTAAAATAACCAGAACCCATATAGCACAGTGATTAATTATGTAATAAACAAGAAGTAATTATAATTCTAAATATTACCACAATGTGGGTCGGTCGGAATATGGAAATAAACTCTTTCTAACAGCTGTCAAATTGGCATTTTAAATTTAAATAATTATTTAAATTTTACATTTTGATGGACGTCAAATAAGTAAGGTAGTGAAAATTTGATCATTTGCAAACTCATTAAATATGATTGAACATAACTGACTATTTTACATGTATATAGGTATTTTTTATACCTATACACCGTGTAAATAGACCCTCGACATTCCCTTAATGGGGTGACTCAGCCCACCAATATGAACAACTTTTTCTATGGGAACAATGCTGGGAACTCAAAAAAAAATTCGACCTTCCCATACGAACTGGCCGGGCGGCGGAACTCTTTTGGTCCTATAGGAAAAGTTGTTCATATTGATGGGCTGAGTCACCCCTTTAAGTAAATGTCAAGGGTACATTTACACGCTGTATACATGAAAAATAGTCCCTGGTCAAGGCAAACGCCATAACCACTGGACCACGGACGCATTTCGTTTTAATAAAAGCTTGTCACAAAAATGTAATTTTTGCAAAAAAAATCTCGTTTCTCAATGCGCAAATTTTCGAAGATACATTTGCGTAGTTAATTTGCATAACACCCTGACATCTTAAGTTAACCTCAGCCCAAAAACCAAAAACGAGTTTCCAAATATGGCGGCTCGCCAAAATGGCGGGGTGAAACCCAAATTACTGGTCTTACGACCAACAACCTGATGGACTTGTGCTAAAACATTATTGAATCATTTCGGTTAAGGTTAAAGAAGAGTTTTCTTGTTTTATTTAAGTCAATAACATTAAACGTTGTTTTCGATGATTGCGAAGTTAAATAATAAAAAAAAAACAACGCGTTGCACTTCGGGAGTGCCGGCAGAAGTGAAAACTCCGCGCAGTAGAAAGAGAGGGGGATATTACTTCCTCTCCTACGCCGCGCCGGATCTCAGGTCACGTGTCCTTCTTACGAATTTTCGATCAGGTTACGTGTCCTGACTACAGGAGCATGACCCTCTCTGTACTACCGGAGCCATACTTGGCCAGAGCAGATAGACGATGAATACCTTCATACTTGGCTTAAAATACATACATACATAGTATTACATCTTTTTCCCTTGCAGGGTAGACAGAGCCCAGGTCTTTAAGACCTAGAAGCCTCGTTTAGCATGTTGGTAGGTAAAAGGTTGAAAATAGAATCAATATAGTGATGGGTTGCTAGCCGCATCACCTACTAGGTAATAGAAGAAGCCTTTTACGATCTGCGCGGGAAGTGAAGAAGCTGGTACATTCTACGTTTTTTCTTTTCTCCCAAACCAGCATGGAAGAACCAAAAACATAAAACAATATTCCACAACGGAAATTGGAGGCAATATAAGTAGGTAGTTACCTACTTATATTGCCTCTATTTAGTTAAATTGCAACGAATCAATCTCCAATTTAAACGCTATTAAGGGCAGAATGCTTATGTTTACGTTTTCTTAACTTTGTAGATGGCATTGACGATACAGCTTTCTGTGGGCCTTAATACTAAACTACATTAAATTACTTAGTCAGAAAATAAATCATTAAAATACAAGGATATGTTACTAAATGAATAAAAAATAGTAATATCCAAAATTACACTTAATAAATAAATAAATAAATATACGGACAAATCACACAGATTGAGTTAGCCCCAAAGTAAGTTCGAGACTTGTGTTTTGGGATACTAACTCATCGATACTATATTTTATAACAAATACATATATAGATATACATCCAAGACCCAGGCCAATCTGAAAAATATCATTTTCCACTGCGCCCAACGGAGCTGTCAAACTGCTAGCCACTTGCTAGTTTGGCTATGTCACTTGCTAGTTTGGATGTTACTCAATCCCAAATACACAATACTTCATTATTTGTTAAGATCCCGAGGGATGAATGAAGAAAACTTAATTGAAATTAAAAAGAACAGGAACTGACACATCATGGACCCACAAATATTAACGTGTTTGGAATTAAATTGAATCGAAGAAAACTAGAAAATTCGTTTCAGATAAATGCAGATTATCGAGCGAGACGAAGTTCGGAAGCACATAAACAGTATTTTCATAATTAATCGATAAAGACCATGCCCTACATAACTGTCCATAAAAAATCCATAAGCGAATGGATTTATAAGCGAAACTACCTTTGACCAAACCACAACTGACCATAAACAACCAAATTACGAAACAAAACCGTCGGATTCGGATACACACAATGGCATCATTAATCGACAATACGGGATCAGTAATAAGCTTGCGACATTTCCGAGGTTTCGTCACGGCTGATGTAATTCGCACGCCCCGGTGCGAATATCCGAACACACCCTTTTAGAAATTGACATTTCGAAATTCAAATTTCCTTTTTCCTATTTTGGCGCGCTGGTTAGATAACCAACCTATTCCACAGATTATATATACTACCGTGCCTCGATGAAAGTATGTGGTAAGTACAAGTAGCTGCAACAAATATTGTTGCAACTTGAGTGAGCTAAAATTTGTAAGAGAAAGTAATGGAAGAAGTATACATTATACATACTGGGATATATTTATTATTTTTATTGGAGAGCTCCATGGCGCAGTGGTTAACACGCCAGTCTGCGACACGAGGGGCCCGGGTTCGACCTTCAGCCAAGTCAAGAGGATAAACGATTTTTTTAGATTGACCTGGGTCTTGGATGTTTATCTATGTAAGTATCTATAAAACATATAGAATAATTAAGTAATTATCCCGCGGGGCTAGCTCAATCTGTGTGATTTGTCCCTATATATATTTATTTATTTTTAACCCTGTTGACAGAATAGAACTATCGAGTCGTAGCCTATGTCCTTCTCCGTACTCCAGAGAACTTGAATGCAAAATTTCATTATAATCGGTTCAGTAGTTACGGCGTGAAAGCAACAAACAAACACACTTTCGATTTATAATATTAGTAAGGATTTCGTGATAATTACTCATTATTCTTCTTTCTTTTTTTACTCATTACTCATTAATCAAATTTTCGTTACCGAACTACTTTAAGTAAAACATGGCACCCAACCAGTAACTTGTTATGTACCGTTACGTCCAAAAATGTAATCTGATACACAAGTCTTGCTTGACTGAACAAAAAATACGACAAGTTTTGATTAAGGAGCCTTGCATTGAAGGGCTGTCAACATGTGTCTTAGACGATTTTAAGAGAAATTGAAAAAGTACAAATTTTGCTGAAATATGCCCGAAAAAGAGGAGGGTCACTTTGTGTGTGGGGAGGGGGGGGTAATTTTTATTTATTTTTAATAGCTTTCGCCCGCGGCTCCGCCCGCGTCAATGTCGATACATCGGGAATAGTACTTTTTCCCGGGATAAAAGGTAGCCTATGTCCTTCTCCGTACTCCAGAGAACTTGTATGCAAAATTTCATGATGATCGGTTCAGTAGTTACGGCGTGAAAGCGTAACAAACAAACAAACTCACTTTCGCATTTATAATATTAGTAAGGATACGTAAGGTCAGCCGTGTGGTATCCGGCAGAGTTAGGACCACTCCAAGTCTTCCCGTGAATGTCGTAGAAGGCGACTTAGGAAATACAAGCTAAACAAAGCTTATAAACATCTAAGCGACCTCTCCAACCCGTCTGGCCAGCGTGGAGAATGTAGGCAAAGTCCTCTGGCTGCTCTGGCCAAGTATGGCCCTAGTAGTACAGAGAGGGTCGTGCTCCTGTAATGGAGACTAAAAAGGACCTGATGATGACGTAAGGTAACGTAGGTATATTTCACGAGTAATATTCAAATACTATGTTTATTAAAATAAATATATGTATTTTAAAAAACGAAAAAAAAACTAAGTTTGTCGTTTTTGATTTCCTAATAATTTTGTCAACTAGTTATTGAGTTTACTGTTTTTTTGTTAACATTTTTTTTTTACTGAAATTTACTTATATGTAATAGTAGGTAATTTTAAGTTATAGTTAGTTTATGTTAATATCTTTGGCTTGTGAAATATACTGTTTTCAGATGAATTTTGATTATTTATTAATCATTAACGATTATAAATTTTCAGTAGTGAAAACCCCATTTTGCCAAAAAATATGCGAAATTGCAATATTGCAAGTCCATTGACCGCAAATAACGGTCGACATTATGTGTGATTTATATGTGCAATTAAACTTCTATACGTCTATATAATTATAGTAATTTTGGCTATTAAACTTTTTGAATGATATTAATCTGTTTAACATATGTACCTATTACAAACTTCAAATTATAGGTGTACTTTTTATTTGCATGTTTTTGGACGTATCTTTCATACTGGGAAGTTGGAAAAACATTTCTTTTTTCACCTCACCTATTCATAAAACTAAGAACCGTTGCCCGTATACAGGGTCTTAAATACAGTTTTATTCCCGAGGGACAAAAAAATTTTTTTACCCAATTATATTTTTTTGTCGCGTGGGATTGAATCTCGATTATTGTTTTTCTCATAGAAGGTGCTAAAAATCAGAATGTGTCTTTTGAGGACTAACATATTTTTACTTCGGGCTCTGTATCCCTCGCTTCACTTAGGAATCTAAAATATTGTCATTAACAAAAAGTTTTTTTCTTAGGCCCTTGCGTCACAATCCACTATTTTGTGGTTGTTCGCCTGGAGAAAGTTGTTCAATATCATGGACTGATCACGCCCCTCAAGTATTGTTCCCCAGTTTCTTACACGTTGTATTAAATCGTGCCGCAACATGGTAGTTAGTGTTTTTGTTCCTTGGATCTTTCTCAAGCAATCTTGAAGGCAATAACTAAGGGTCATCAAAGTCATCTAGCTTTCACTATTTCTTATAAGTTATAAGTGCTTTCTCCTGAAAGTCTAGATTTATATTTCTATCTTTTGTATTGATGATAATCAAAGTTTCAGTCGATTTCATTCTTACTTTCTATCTTTTATGAAGTGATTACTGGTAAAAAATGTATATTTTTCTAATTTTTCAAAAGATTCATAGATTTATTCAGAAAATAAGCCTTTTAAGGCATTTTCACGTCAATTCACATTTTGAATAATAGTTATTAAATTATATTCAAATTATTAATTATTGTTCAAAAGCTACAAACTTCTAGCGTTTCGGAACCAACCACTGCAGAGAAGAATACGCCATAAAAAACTCTTTTTAAATACGACATATGCAGAGCGGAGACCTTTTTGGTATATATACGGACATATATACGGACAAATCATACAGATTGAGCTAGCCCCAAAGTAAGTTCGGGACTTGTGTTATGGGATACTAACTCAACGATACTATATTTTATAACAAATACTTATATAGATACACATCCAAGACCCAGGCCAATCTGAAAAAGATCATTTTCCATCTTTACCTGGCCGGGGATCGAACCCGGTCACTCCGTGTCGCAGGCTGGCATGTTGACCGCTGCGCCACGGAGCTAGTCATATTGGAGCGGTTTATTTATAAAATACCTGTAGATTTTTATTGATTGAATGTTCGTTTATACATACATATTATCACGTTCTTATCCCTTACGGGGTAGACATAGCCTAAAGTCATAAGACCTAAAGGCCACGATTAGCGTGTTGGTGGGCGTAAAGGTGGAAAACGGAATCAAAATAGTGATGCCTATTGTCATGATTCTTTAGATTTTCGATCATTCCCTTGACCTGCCAATTTTTTTGTTTTCTTCCAGACCAGCATGGAAGATATATAATCTTCCATGTTTGTTTATATTGTACCAAATTTCTTTCTTTCTTACAAAGTAAGCTAAGTAAAAGTGAGATACTGCTAATACATAAATATTTTTCTGCCCATTAAGATAGAATATAGATGTTTGCCCTTTTATGAAACCATGTGTCTATCTGTTTATGTATATGAAACACGGTCTGCCTCAACCTACTTACAAAACGGCTTCGCAATACGTATATTAATCGATCTAGTTGCTAAACTGGTCTAGTCACGAGTCACGACTAATCCTGCTCTATTGTCTAAGTTAGAACCGAGTTATTCATGGAAAAATCCTAAAGACTAAGCGCAAAGGTGGGTTTGCCAGCATGCTGATTAGGCTGAAACCTAGGGCGGCAGATTGGGGGGGCCGCAAATTATGGAAGGCGGCAATTACGTCGTCGTCGCACGTCAAAAGTTGATGCGGCAATAATCAAATAGTCTACGGGCGGCAAGTCTTTGTAAATTGTCGACATAAAGCCTGCCTGAAAAGGCCTATTTTCTGAATAAATCTTTGTATATTTGATTCTTAATTACCTACCGCACATCATCATCATCATTTCGTGTAGGTGACAGGGTCAATCGACCATGCACACCCTGGGGTCAGAGTTCTTCGGAACCGCCTCTCGGCCTCTGATGTGATTACTTGAACGACTACCAGATGGCAGCCGGGACCAACGGTTTAACGTACTTTCCGAAGCACGGAATCATCTTTATTATCAGACAATCAGGTGATACAAGCCTGCAATGTCCTAACCAAACTCGAAACAACTAAACAAAGTATGCTTCCCGTGGAAATCGAACCCACGATCCTCGGGTTTACAGGAAAACGTCTTTACACCTGGACCACGGAGGCAAGCTGAGTAGCCTTGGGTGGCAGATTTAGGGGGCGGCAAAATAGTATTTTGATTCTACCTCCCCGTCATCGTCATTAAAAGTTTTTGGAAGGCGGCAATATACGTCTCGTCGCACGTCAAATGTTGATGCAGCAATAATCAAATAGTCTACGGGCGGCAAGTTTTAGTAAATTGTCGACAAATAGTGCCTGAAGAGGTCTATTTTCTAAATAAATTTTTGTATCTGTGATTCGGTCAAAATAATTTAGTACTTGAATTAAGTTTATCCAAAGAATGTGAAATATTTTAAAGGTCGTTTCGCATGGTTTTAGGCTAATTAGTCAATTAGCGGTTATAATTTAATTTACTAATTACGTCTCATTAATTTGGTTGCGTTAAGCGACTAAGTCTTTAATACATCTCAAAAACGGCTCTAACAATTTTTATGAAATTTGCAGGTTTCTTTGGAGCCAAAAATCGATCTAAGTCTCATCACTGGAAAAACGATAAGTTGCTACTCTATTTAAGATACATTAAAGATTTGATATTTACAAAAAATAAGTCACAGTTATTTAGCAGTAGTAGAAAAAAATATAAGACCGAAAACATTAATAAACTAATCGAGAAATATTCTTTTGTTCGGTCTATCACATTGACCGTATTCAGAGGCGCCATTTTTATTAAATCTATGTTTGTACTCATTGCTACTTTAAATATACTAAACGAGTTAAATAATATTTTCGGCCATTTCGTTCGGTCTATTACGTTTACTCTATTTTAAACTACCTTATATATAATACTGTTTTAAACTAATTTTAAAACGAATTGAGTAATATATTCGGCTATTTCGTTCGGTCTATTACGTTGGCTACGCACGCGATGCAAAAAAAGTTGCACTAAACACTTTCATGTTCGGACACCTACAAGTTGAAGTTATGCAAGAGAATGGAAGAATCTAGACGTTTTGAACATGCTCTGATTATTCGAACCTTGAGTTAATTTATTGACATTTGCATTGCGTTTTAATTTAAAAACAAAACCTTTTTACAACCTTTTTTACAAATGTCATCAACGTATCTTTTAAATAAGGAAGTGTCTATCACTATTAATTCACTATTACTTATTTTATTCAGAATTATATTATTATAAGTTGGTTCAATACATTTGTATAACTCTATTTAGGTCGCTTAAGTATTTCATAAGTATATCTCGGGCCATAAAATCAGCTGTTTTATAGTTATAAATAAGTTTACTATTAAACTATTATTTAAGATTATTTAAGATAAGATATTGTGCTATTTAAGATGAAGTTGGGAATTTGTGTAAAACTATAATTTTACTTTCACTCAAGCAGTTTCAGACTTGATTAACTAACTGGATGCTTTGCATCGAAAAAATTGATATTCACGTCTTTTTAAACCGTATGCATTTACTTACTTACGTATTTTTTTACCAATATTTTTATGCATCTTTCATCACTGTGATATTTTATATATTTTTTGGAAGTTGATAATTTTTATAACATCCAAATACTTATTTCAAATTTTCCAGACAATTGCACACAAAAAAAATATTTTTAAGTCTTTTCGTAACTCTTCTCTTTGGACGCGTTGTTCAAAAATTCTGGCAGTTTAGATACTAGAACTATAAACTTTTTCTTTTTTTTCGCAAATAAACTTAAAACTTTTTCACTGACCTCTCAGAACATCAGCCGGGATAAGCCGCCTGAAAGTCTTCGGCCTTTCCTCTTCTTTGGCCTCCTCCGCGGCAAAAGCCAACGCTACAACGGCGAAAACTACTAAATATTTCATCTTCACAACACCCACGAGTGTGCGGAATAAAAAATAAAAAAGCCCGCCCTTTTCTGTTTGCCGTTCGGTTTGCGCGACGCGACTGAGCCAAGATGGCGTTTGGCGCGTAAATTTATTCGAATCCAATGGCGGGGGAGTGACTGGCCAGATGTACATTATTTTTTTTAATGTCTCAGGGTTGGCATGTTGCGAAATTGTTTTGTTTGTTGTATAATTTTGATGAAAGCTGGGAGAAAATAATTTCGCTGAAAACAATGAGATTATACTGTTAGTTAAAACTCTTTGGCTGAAAACATCGTCTAGTTCCTATTTAGTCATATGAATTTGTATTGTTAACAAAGATTGAGGTAAATCAGTATCTTATTAACTAAACGCGACGCCGCTAGCAACCCATTATTTTGATTCCATTTTCCACCTAGACGCCCAACAACGTGGATTTCAGATCTTAGGGAAGCCTAAGCTCTGTCTACCCCGCAATGGAAAAAGACATGGTTTTATGTATGTAATTAGAAATTACTTACGGTAAACCTTAATTAAGTTTAAGACCATACACTTGTAGGTCTCACAAAAGTTTTGGAGGTCTAAGTACTAGGATTCCTAACAATAATAGCCTGTTTGACTACGCGGGTGCGGTAAAGTCAAGGAGACAGTAGCCTCTTATTTTCGAGCGAGGGAGCGAGTGCGAAGTATTTGTTATTGTTACTAACACTATACTTACAACGAAATTGTTATAAACAATGATCATCATTTCGAGTAGGTGACACGGTCAATCGACCATGCACACCCTGGTGTCAGAGTTCTTCGGAACTGCCTCTCGGCCTCTGGCATTTGGCCCTTAACAACCACAAGATGGCAGCCGGGACCAACGGCTTAACGTGCCTTCGGAATCATGAAATCATCTTAATTATCAAAAAATCAGGTGATTCAAGCCTGCAATGTCCTAACCAAACTCGAAACAACTAAACAAAGTATGCTTCCCGTGGGAATCGAACCCACGACCCCCGAGTCTACATTCAAACGCCTTAACCACTGGACCACGGAGGCAGTTATATTTGCTATAAGACGTTGCTTCGTACCAAATTTCAAGATTCTGAGTTCACGGGAAGTACCCTGTAGGTTTTGATTGCCAAAGTCAAAGTTTCTTTTGCCGTGTGGACTAGCTCCGTGGCGCAGCGGTCAACACGCCTGCCTGCGACACGGAGTGACCGGGTTCGATCCCCGGCCAGGTCAAGATGGAAAATGATCTTTTTCAGATTGGCCTGGGTCTTGGATGTTTATCTATATATGTATTTGTTATAAAATATAGTATCGTTGAGTTAGTATCCCATAACACAAGTCTTGAACTTACTTTGGGGCTAGCTCAATCTGTGTGATTTGTCCGTATATATTTATTTATTTATTCTTTATTGTTCGTAATCTTTTTCTAAATATAGGATCATAGTCTGAAATTAAAAACTTATTATTATTAACTCAAAGGTGACTGACATCCATTAACGCACACGCACAGCCCAAACCACTAAACGAATCGGGCTGAAATTTGGCATGCAGGTAGATGTTATGACGTAGGCATCCGCTAAGAGAGGATTTTGATCAATTCTACCCCCAAGGGGATAAAATAGGGGATGAAAGTTTGTATGAAACTTTGTCAATTTTAAAAAACGATCGGACTGAGACTTTGCATGCATAAAGCTACTATGACGTAGGCATTTTTAGTGCTTAATGACAGATTAGCTAAGAATATTGTATACAAAGAAGTTTTGTAGGCCCTAATTTTTTACACACGCTAAACAAAAGTAAAGCTGCTAAAACTATACTTCTTAACAAGAGCGAAGCCGCGGGCAAAAGCTAGTTCATGTATAAAGATGATACAAATTCGATAATATCAATGCACACTAGCCCTTGCGAATGATCGAAAATTTGCGGCATAAACGGCTGTATCTTTTACATTTACGTGTTTGAACATAGGCTGAATCGCTTTAAAAAAATAGCGGCGGAAGCAGTATTCGATCGTAGTCACCGTAATACTTAATATTAATAATAATTTTCATTTTGCTTTTCAGATTATAAATGTTTTACCAAATTATTACACAATTTTTTTATACTTTTTCAAGCAGATACAACTGTTAACATTAGTTGAGTTTAGTTTTTAACATTACACGCTTATTTAGGATAATGACAAGTGCTTTCATTTGTAGTAACAGTTATATTATTATATGTCATAATCTGTTTTTTGTGTCAATAAATAAATAAATTTAGCTTAGAAGTTTGATTTTTTCAAAGCTCTAAGGGACAGTAGACCTGAGTATTTGATATGAATTTTTCTTTCATCTCTTCCCGCTCAGACCGTAGAAGCCGGTCAAGGAACTGGGCGAAAATCTAAAGAATCATGACAGTAGGCGATGCGGCTAGCAACACATCATTATTTTGATTCCGTTTTCCATTACGCCCATCACGCTAAGCGTGGCCTTTCGGTCTTATGACCTTAGGCTCTGTCTAGCCCGCAAGGGATAAAGACGTGATAATATGAATATAATACTCCTTACATGTTTATACAGCATTAGGAATTTAAAGTTATGAATGGCAGGTGCCTTGAAGAATAATATTTTGATAATAGGTATTACAGTATTTTTCTTCAAGATCTGTAACATATGACTCACGCTTAGGAGGATAATCAATTAAGTGTGCGTATTTATATTTTGCCGTGTGGTTTCCGGCAGAGTAGAATAGGACCACTCCAAGTCTTCCCATGGATGTCGTAAGAGGCGACTTAGGAAATACAAGCTAAACAAAGCTCATAAACATCAATGAGACCTATCCAACCTGACTGGCCAGCGAGGAGAGTGTAGGCCCAATCCTCTGTCTGCTCTGGCCAAGTATGGCTGCGGTAGTACAGAGAGGGTCATAGTCCGGCAGTGGAGATGAAGACCTGATGATGATGATGATTTATATTATATCTTATGATCAGGGATGTCATCCTGAACTGCCTGATCAGTGGTTGCAGATATGGTATCGGGTACGATCCGGTCTCTCGAGCAACAACTTGGATTTCCCCCCATTCATCCGAGTAAGTAGAATCCCAATACCTATAATCGTAGACTACGTGCTGAAGAAGTCCAAATTCACATTGAGGGTCGAACAGTTGGCTTCTCGCCATAAAGTGAGCTTTAACTCATTTGTGGTGAGAGTGCCGACCCACCATCTAGAGACCTTCATGAAGGAGGACTTCTGGCCGCAGGGAGTCGTTTATCGGAAGTTCCGAGGAAGGCTGCCTGCTGATATCCCGCGCCTCACGTCGCCGACTTTACGTGAAAACTAGTTTTTTAAGATATATTTTCGTATGTATGTTAGTCTGTAAGGTATATATATTTATGGGCCTATGTAATGTTTTACTCGTTGCCTGAAATAAACGATTATTATTATTATTATTATCATAATTCCTTCCCATCATCATCATCGGGTCTTTTTAGTCTCCACTGCAGGAGCATGACCCTGTAACGGAACACTTATGTTCTCGTTCATGATTCTCAAATATTAACTGGAAAACTGAAATTCAATCATAAATACAGTCCTTTGTAAATTGTTCCACAATAATTCATTATATCCATCTTATTTTGTTTGTTGTGAAGCAGAATGACATTGACAGTTTGTCTTATCTATAATTGACGCGAGGAAGAAAATTGATCTATGATCTATGAAAAGTAGAACTTAAATTAAAAATATGAAATTAAAAGTATAGTTTGACTGACTTTATATCTTTAAGTAAGAACAAGGAAATAAATAATCATGATGATAACAAAAATTTGATCAAATAATTGATAATTAGTTTATTCTTTTGTCTAGTTGAAAAAAAAGTAAGCATTTTACGGATAATCGAGAGAATCGATTCAATCAAAATTAAATAAATATTAAAATAAATTAATACTCAGCGTAAAAGAAATTTAAATGGTAAAATTTATTATAATATCTCGTGATACCAGATTATGCTAATAGGTCGATTCAAGGGATTCTATAGATAGCACAGGGAACACTAATAATTAAAAGAAAGCTATGAGATTGTCTATGGAATTAAATTTGTTACAAGGCACGCTGACCTTTATTTCGTTACTATTAGGGGTGAAGAAAGAGACAGGTAGTCTTGGAATGTTTTAGAAAGTTTTGGAACTAACCAATGGAAAAACTTTATTCAATTGAGAATTTAATGAAAAAGGTCTTATCGACAGGAATGAGCAAGGCAGATTAGTTATTAAATGTAGAGATATTAGTTAGATATTTGCATGAGGTTTTTAAAAAAAAATATTGGCCAACGGTTTTTCAGTCGAAGTGGTGTGATTTCTGAGAACCGCACGGTAGCGAGTATAAAAGGCTACGGCGCCATTAGTCTGGGTGATTACGCATCGGGGAATTTGAAGAGTCAAGAGGAATTGCTGCCAGAACGCCACTGCAAGTTTTATTTTAAATCAAGAAAGAAGTAGTTTAAAGTGTGGGTTATCGCGTTATCTTGGCAAATTAGGATCGAAAAGTCCCGCGAAGTCCCTTGCAAAAATATTTTAGCTAAGAAGCACATTGGTATCGTGTTCTGAAGTTAAAATATTGTAGATTCTTTTGAAATATATGAATATTAGCTTGTCCAGAGTAAATTCACTATAATAGTTTCATATACTGTAAAGTTTTGAATGATATTGAGGAAATGATGTTGGGGAGATCTTTGATTCTTCGAAATCTTCTCCGTGTCAAATCTGAGATATCTAGTTTCTATTTGTTTGATTTTAATGTAAGTTTAATAGAGTTTTGTGTCGAATTGGGGAATACATGGCCAAGATCAACGCTGGACCTCTATTCCTTATGAGAGCGATTGTTCTTTATGAGGGTAGCGGCCAAGTAGGAGTAAAAATAATTCGACATTGTAGCTGGTCGAATGGGCTGAAATTCCCAGCCTAGCTATGCTACTTGGGGCGTCCAGACGGCCTCTGTGCCTACGGAAACCTACGGTCCGAACGGTGCGCTAGTTTTCAGCTCCCTAGCCACTTGGGGACACGTCTGGGACCTCAAACCTTTGTTAGGGCGTGGAAGTCTCGATCCTGACCACAAGAGATGACCACAACCCAAGAGTGATAGGAATAATAGGTTCGTGGGCCCAAACTCTGGCTCCCTTTTACAGCTTAGAGATGACGGATCCTTGCTAGGAACCTAATCTATTTACCAGAGTAGGAAATCTGATTTTAGGAGCAGTCAGGCAGGTAGAATCATTAAAATAGGGCGAGGGAAGCTTCCTCAAATCTTTTTAGCTAGATTAGGGAGCGATCTCTTACACCGGAGTTCGTTCTACACACACACACACTTTGGGGATGGGGGGACAGTAACTTAACACCTTTAGACTAGAAATTAGGGACTGATAGGGACTAGATTAGGCCCATTAACGGTTGCGTCAGGATAAGGAAAAGAGGGGTATAGGAGATTCAAAGATTCAAAGATTCAAAGATTCAAAGATTTATTCAGAAAATAGGCCTTTTCAGGCACTTTTTCACGTCAATTCACCTTTAAAATTAAATAATACTTATTATATTATATTCAAATTATTAATTCTTGTTTAAAAGCTACAAACTACTAGCGTTTCGGAACCGACCACTGCAGAGAAGAAGACGCCGAAAGAAACTCTTCAACAGTATTGGTCGCCTACTTGCCTGAAGGGCTTTGTATGATATTTAATATTTTTCTTTTCTTTTTTTTTGATGTCATGTTATATACAATTTTAATTAACATATTTTTGTGGAACACGTTAAGTTAGCGATCGAGCGTGCAACAACAACAGATATGATAAACAACAGATATGATAAAAGTGTCAAAGAGGCCGAGCAGACCTGTCCCCCCTGGCAGCACCCGTTCACGAGTTGACGCATGGATCAGCCATCGCTGAGCTCAACCATATTAGAGGGAACTCGACGACCCGACACACAACGCCGCCACCAGTTTGAACATTTTAGTGAGCATGACTTACTCGATCTCAAGCACAAAACTCGAAAACTAATTGTCGATACTCGCTGACCGCAAACACATACATGTTTTACAATTGAGAGTTTATTTTAGACAATTATACAAAATAAAATAGCAGCAACAAAAAAAAAGAAAACAATTATAAGTAAAATTAAAATAAAAGCGTTTAGAGAAGTCCTGCATATCACTCGAGGTCTCGACTCCAAGCATTCTTATCAACGAAATAATCATTAATGCCATAATAAGCTCTTTTCAATAATATATTTTTTGTAACGTCTTTAAACTTCGGAAATGGCAAAGCTGTAATATTGTCAGGAATTTTATTATACAAACGAATACTAAGCCCTAAGAATGTATTCATAGTTTTCTGTAGTCTAAAAGCTTCATTAACTAGTTTATTTTTGTTTCTAGTATTGTATGTATGAACATGACAATTCTTAACATATTTGTGAATATTTTGATGTACGTGCAGTATATTAGCAAGAATGTATTGTGACGCAACCGTTAAAATTCCAGTTTCCTTAAATAACTCTCGAAGAGAATCCCTAGCCCCTAGTTTATAAATTGATCGAATAGCACGCTTTTGCAGAACGAAAATGCTGTTGACGTTTGCACCATTTCCCCAAAGCAATATCCCGTAAGACATTATACTATGGAAATAGCTAAAGTAAACAAGACGTGCTGTTTCGACATCTGTCAGTTGTCTTATTCGCCAAACGGCGTATGCCGCGGAGCTTAGTCTACCAGCAAGAGCTGTAATATGTGGACCCCATTGTAACTTTGAGTCGAGAGTTATTCCTAGAAATTTTGTCGAGTCAACAAATTCTACCACTTCATCATTAACAACTATTTTTGTGGGCACATGCCTAACATTAGGGGTACAAAATTTGACACATTTAGTTTTTTTAGCATTTAGCAGGAGATTATTAGCTGTAAACCAATCTAATACCTGAGCGAGAGTGTCATTTACATCGTCAAAATTTGTCTTCTGTCTATCAACTTGAAAAACAAGTGATGTGTCATCAGCAAATAACACAGCTTTACAGGCACAGGCGTAGAATGGCAAATCATTGATATAAATGAGAAATAATAAGGGCCCCAAGATAGATCCCTGAGGAACTCCCATTTTGACAGACATCCCACTTGATTTAACTCCATTAAAACTAACTTTTTGTATTCTATTTACCAAGTATGATTTAATTAGCCTCAAAGATTCATTTTTCACCCCATAATAACTTAATTTATTTAATAGCGTTTCATGGTCTACACAGTCGAATGCTTTAGTAAGATCACAAAAAACTCCTATTGCATTTTGCGACTTTTCCCATGCCTCTAGGATATGCGTGAGCAAAGCAACTCCTGCATCTGTGGTGGAACGACCTTTAGTGAAACCATATTGTTCACTATGGAAAAGTTTATTTTTATTAAAGAAAGAAAGTAACTGTTTGAATATTAACTTTTCAAAAATTTTACTTAATACTGGTAGGATTGAAATTGGGCGATAATTATTAGGATCGTCTTTACTTCCCGCCTTATGCAGAGGTATAATCTTACTACATTTCATCAGATCGGGAAATGTTCCGGTATCTACACATTCATTAAATATTAACGCTAGATTTGGAGCTATATCGTCTATAATATTTTTTATTAAGGAGATAAAATTCCATTCGTTTTCACGGTAAATCCGGTGGTAGCAATATAACCATCCAAGCTGCTGGTGGGTAGGACGTTAATAATTCAAACAATTAATCTTCGACAGTAATTTTAAGTTAGATAGTCGTATCTAATATGAAAGTGAAGTTGAATGTGAAAATATGATAACAAAATGGCATAAGTTGGTTCTGTGATAGTGACAAGTGATAATGCTGACGAAATGTGCGTATTCTGATTGTGAAAGATTCAGAGAATCTGTTTCTAACAAAGGTATGAAATTCCTAACCTTAATTTTTATGTACAAGGCCCTGATATATAATAGTGTATAGAGTATCCACCTGAATGATTTGGGGATTTTCATATTGTAAAATCACATAGATTGGCCATGAACAACTAATATCATAACTTGTGGCATAATCTCATAGCTACTTGACAATGGATTGAGTCGGAGTTGTCTATTTAATTACTAAATAAATACCTTCTTGATCTACCTATTTTGTTGAAAAATTCAGATTTGTTTAGTCCAGTGAGATCTCATAACTCTCTGACAATATATTATCATGATAATCATTCTCTGAAGGGGATGGTCTGTTGGTTCCATGGAAGTCATGTAAATTCTGTAAGGTTGAGATATTGACAATCCACATATATACCATATGATTCATCTAATTCTGGAATGAATAGTGAATTCTGGGAGAGTAATGTTCCTTATATACTACCAAGGGCGAGTGTAAGGTTGACTCCAATCCCTATTTATTGAAATATAGGAATATTACAATCCTCACACTTAAATTTGGTTGAATCACTGAGACAAATAAGTCTGATGTAAATGTGCTTAAATACTAATAGACATTTCATCTCCATCTATCTCTAAGATCTAGAGTTAGTGCATAATAGTGCTTATACATAACAGCATGGCATAACATTTACATGCTTTCATACATAGCTACATAATTCCTGAAAATAATAGGATAATGAGTAACAATTGATACAGGAAGTATTATCATGTAAGGATGCCTTTTCTACAGTGAAGGTTGAGGTATAGTTTGACTGACAAACAAACCCTTGCTATAAAACTCCATCTGAGTACCTAATACTACCTGCTTGTTGTAAATTCATAATTTGGGTTCTTTGCTTTTACACCTCCGTGGTGTTATTTCAAAGTAAATAAGTCTGAACTCATCCCAGCGAACACAATGAGAGCATAATGCTTGTGTAGCAGGTAATACGCTTGAAGACATTTAGTCTACCCTCTTGTCTCTGAATTAATAGTCAGACATAATTTTACTGACAAATTGCCTATCCTACTATTAGGTGGGAACAGGTACTATTTACTCTTTAATGGGTATCCCTATTGCTTTCCAAAAGAAATTAGCATACGGAGGAATCACGTCCAAGTCTGGATGACGAGTGGTACTCTGGCGGGCGGAAGGCGGGGCTCGACAGTAAACCGTAACACCAAAATGCTGGGTACATTCACTATAATGTATATCTACCACCACTGACTAATACATACAATGACAATATTAAACTATCACCTTCGACTTCTATCCAATATCTACAGTTGTGGACATCTATAACTCATTATAGATCAATATGGACACTTACATTCTAATACTTACTATACATATCCGAAATTCAATACTATATCTATAAGCCGCTGGTAGAGGAACAATTTCTGTAGAATGAACCATGCTAGATAAGCAATATGCTCCTTAATGAAAATAATTAACCAATTCTTCATAAAATAAGGCAATTATATTAATGTGAAATAGCAGGCAACAGAAAATAACACAAAGTGCAATTTGAACAATATTTATTAGGAAAAACATAAGCGTACCTTACGATAAGGTTATTCTTATTTATAAGTAAAAATTAGTCATACACAAGGCCGATAACAACCTTAGGCATAGCATAAGATAGGATTAGGCTTCCTCACCATAGGTTAAGATCAAAATCACTTCATTTAAGAAGGTCCAGGGGTTACTATGATAAAACAAGGGTAACTTCCGCTAGATATGATCACGCCATATAGATTTGAACAAAGAAACAAAACATTAATAGGGTATGTAGGTTGATAAAGTAGATTAAGAGTAATACAGCTAGTATTTGGTGCAGTTAGGAATTCATAGTAAGGGTAGGCTAGAGAAAAAAAAAATATACACATAGGTAGGGTACAATTTTAGTGTCCCGTGATCAGGATATCTGGTGTGATAGCTGTATTACTAGTAATAGTATTTTGATTGATTACGGCCCCAATAATCCAAAGTGTTAGCATAGCAGTGTATACATACATAGGTTAATTTGATAGTAGAAATGTTCGATTTATTGTTTTGTTTCACTGTTCAAACCCGCTTAGTGACTAGACAGGCTGATTCTCCATAAGGATGGCTTCGTTTGGTCACATTTTGATGCCGAGACATGGAAAAGATGTTGTGATTTTGTTGAAATGGTTTCATGTTTTTCAATCGTGTTGGATTAAGCCACATTTCACATCACTCGAAACCGTAAGCAAAGTAGTAGGGTCGTATTTTCTGTGAGTTGTATTATATGTCAATTTAGATACCTGAAACAAATAAAATAGCTTAATAAAAAGGAAATAAATGCTTAATTTTGCTACTACGCATTTTGATATTGTGAATCTGTCATTATCTTCACGTTTGACAGTTGTCGTTGTCGTTGGTATATTAAGCAAAGATAAGTAGTGTTATGCAGCCATACGAGTGAGGCTCTACACTATGCGAGAATATTTTAAGCAGATTCTTATCTCTATAGAATTAATGTTGATTTGTTTTCTGTTTGCTGGATTATGTTAACATAATTTAACAATAACAATTAGAATTTACTTAGAAATAAAAACGATTTCGTAATTATGGTAACTTTGCATAGCTACTAAACAAAATAATAGTATGAAATTATTAAGACATTATCTACGGCTATGAAATTGTTTTATATCACCGGCGTCATCTAGTGATCACTAGTTGAACTATTGATAGTACGGTTTGATATTAGTTCTAAGCATCGCGTTATTTAAATTACCTTAATATTTAAATAGATATTCCTAAATATTTATTTTTCAAAAAAAATTTTGCATATTGAGCTAGGTAGAAAACTACATAAAACTAAAGAAAAAATATCTACATACTAAAACATTTTATTACAAAATAATTATACCTTTTATCGTTTTAATATATTACTATTTACTACGGATTTAATGCGTATATATTCGGACACTGGGATTTATTATTGAGGGAAGGGATATTGATATGTGGTTTGTTTTGGTTGTCAGATCTGACCTTACGATACGGGTAACAATTATCTGATCCTAAATCGTGCTGAAAACCTATAAGATGGTTAGACCTCAGCGTAAACGTAAAATCCCGAGAAGGTATGGACCTCAGGATTCTAATAGGGAAAATGAAGAAGAACCAGTGATAGAACAAATACCACTTGAGGGTGAAGCTAATTTAGCTCAATCTCTAGAAGAACCAGTGACAGAACAAATACCACTTGAGGGTGAAACTAATTTATCTCAACCTCTAGAAGAACCAGTGATAGAACAAATACCACTTGTGGATGAAACTAATTTAGATCAACCTCTAACGAAAAGAAGATGTCGGCGTATAGTAAAACCCATGCGTAGAGAACAAGGTTCAAAAGAAATAGCTGTAATGCAATCTATGTTAAGGAGAACCGTAGGGTTATTGACAAGAAAGATAAACGAATTAGGAGAAGATGTGAAACGTACACGAGCAGCCTTACCGGATAATACAGAAACTAACACGAGTAAAAATATAGTGACTAATGATAATCCGGAATTAACGGAAATAAACGAGGATATGGAATCTTTACAAAAGGAAGAACAAATGCCCTCAAGTGAGAAAAAATACGTAATATGTAATGTTAAAAGCATTAACTTAGAAAAACCTAAATTCGGAGAGGTGGCAACCCATCCAGTTACTTTTATAGAAGACTTGGAAACTTATTTAAAAAAGGCAGGGAAATCTGAGAATCAGTTAGATTTAATCCAAGAGTGTCTTGTAGGTCATGCCAGAGACTGGGCAAGAATCTATAAGGGACGATGGAATACATTAGAAGATTTTAAGAGGGATTTCCTCAAGGCTTATTGGGGGGAAAACGAGCAAAATGAGTTGCGTAGAAAGATTGTCCAGGGAACGTGGGATAGGACTAGTACTCCTAGCATGACTCAACACTTCCTTCATCTAACCGGTAGAGCGCGGATGCTTAGTTTCAATATGCCTGAAAAACAATTAGTTGGGGATATAATGCGGCATTATCCTAGATATGTACAGCAAGGTTGGATTACGTCCAATATTGAAACCATTATAGGAACTGCAGAATTTTTGAGGAAGATGGATGATGTACAGAAACAGGAGTTTCAGGGAAATAATGCAGTACCTAAACACACTAAAACTTGGGAATCTAAGAGAAAAACGCAACAACAAGCATATCGTCATTGGCAGAAACCTCAACAGGAGTCGCAGTCGAAACAAAATCAAACTGTAAATTCAGTCGAAAATGTAAACAGTGCGGATGCTGTAGTGTTAAACTAGAGAGGGTTGATAAAGTCTCCGGATCAACTCCGACATCAGGGGACAGGGGATATCATATGATGGTTCGAATGAATTGGAGGCCGGGTCAAGCGTTAGGGAAATTTAGTACTGGGTCAAAATATCCCATATGTCTTAAATTAAGAGCTAACTATGACGGACAAGGATTAGGATATGGGAAATTAGACTTTGAAACGCAAGATATAGCTGGTCAAATAGTAGAGGTTTTAAAATTAAATAGTCAACACTCATTATTTGATATACATGAGGGCAGTTTAGTGTCAGCGGTTTTCGATGAAAGGGTCGAAAAATCACAGGGCAGTCGTAAATTTAAATCTGATTTACTAGTGAACATCTTTGACGAAAAGATAGTTGCTCTCTTAGATACAGGTAGCGATATAACGTGTGTGTCAGAAGAATTTTGGAATCTTTTACTTTCTAAAAATCCTAATATACCTTCCTTACCTATTAAACCTTTCTTTATTAAAATAGCAGTAGGACAAAAAAATATAGAAATTCGTAAAATTATTTGACCTTAAGAAAGCAACAGCGGTTTCAGTTATTAATAAGACTAAACAATTCTTTAAAATAATTAAGCCTAAGGCTATTATGTCAGACAATGGGTCTCAGTTTGCTAGCAGGTTGTGGAAGGAAACTATGAGTCAGTATGGTGTTAGGGTTATTTATACAACAGTTAGAAACCCACGTCCAAACACAACGGAGCGAGTGAATAAGGAGTTAGGCAGACTGTTCAGAACCTATTGTAGTGCAAGACATCAAAGTTGGGTGACTGTGTTGCCAAAAATAGAAATATTATATAATAACACACTTCATGAGAGTACTGGGTTTACACCTTGTGAGATTTTGTATGGTGAATCTACAAAACTAACTTTTGATGAGGAAATTGGTGTTGACTTAAGAACTCAGACTGTGGATTCTATTAGGGAAAAGGTTAGAGAGAACTTGCAGAAGGCAAGTCGGGTACGGATTGACAAGTTTAATAGAAGATACAGAATTATACAATACCAGATAGGAGATTTAGTTAAATTAAGAAGGTTAAATAGATCAGATGCTAAGATGAAAATAACAAAGAAGTTTGAGCCGTTATATGAAGGACCATATGTGATTGCAGCCAACCCTTATAAAAATGTCTATCTGTTGGTTGATCCGGTGACAAATAAAGAAAGAGGAAAGTTTAACACTATACATCTGTCGAGGTATTATAAGTGATCATAGATAAAAATTAAAATTGTAGACAAAAGTTTAGGAGAATGTGAGGAACATACAGTTATAATTTAATTAGTTGAAATGTCTAAAAGTTATCAAATATAAGTTTTCCCTCACATTAGTATACATGTACATGAGAAATTTATTATAAAAAAGTTATGTTTTGGTTTAATTTTGATCTTTATATTTTTGTATTAGCTAATTAAGGTTGAATATTGTAATTTGAATAAGAATCATTTAATAAGAATTAATAAATAAAGTTCAGGGGTAGATTTGTGTAGAATCTGGTGGACTTAGGGAAAAGCCTATCTGACATTATGGGAATTAGCTCGCTTGAGTAAAAAGAAAAATTGCCATGCGCAAGAGGAAATTCAAAACGCTCTTGGCTAGCTGAAAAGATACTCTCATACATGCATATTTTCTATAGGAAAACCTGGAATATACTATTGTTTAAATTAAATTTAAATTAACGAACATAACATAAAGTAAATAAACTCTGTTAAGTTGAATTTTTAAGGTCAGGGTAAAGTAAAAATACTCAGAGTTAATCGTAAGGTCAGATAGAGGGGAGTTGTGGCGGCTTTTCTGGGGGGGAATTTTAATATAAAATAGTTATATACATAAAATAATTAGATTGAATAAGGAATATGTAGTGAAAGTGTGAAAGTTAAAGTGATAGTGTTCAAAGTAAAGTGATAGTGTTCAAATTAAAGTGAAGTGTTCGGTTTAGGTGCTGTACACTGACGGTTATGTAATAGTACCACTCATTACAAGAAGGGTTAGGATGTGATAACTAGAGCGAACCATTTACTTGTATCATGTGCTGATGTTTGTTTTCTTTAATATAAATTTAGTACTATGAGTCCAACTACAGTAATTTAATCCAAGTATTCGAATTTGTCTCAAAACAACTAAGATATCTTTAGGCAATACATTATGTAGTAAAAGGTCATACATAATGGTCCTCATACTTACATGGTACCTTAAATGTTTACAAGGTATGGCATAGTAAATCTTTTAGACAGAGTAAAACATATTTTTATTCAAATAGATTCACTAATTATAAATAAGGCTATAACATTTATGTCACAGTTCACACTTAGGTCACATTCCGACGATGACTTCTTATAGGCTCTTCAGATTTTTCAATATATGTAGGACTTGATTAGATTTCTCGTAGCATTACATAGATCTGCACAGATAGATGCTTATTCAGGTTATCTGAAACAATAGAAGTAGGGTTATGTTTATATATTTTTACAACAATTTGATCAAGAAGTTAATGTAAATCATTAAAGGAGTCGCATTATTGAAGGATGTATCTTTATGACGAGTCATTGGGTAGTTTTATGTACTTTTATATAGAGGTTAGGTTGAATAGATAGTATGAATAAGTTATTTCTAGGTTAGTATCACAATAGTATTGTAAACTGTTACTTTCATGAGTTTATAGATAGGAAGGCATTTATATGCTCAACATAGCTCTCTTACTACTATTCCTACTGTGTTATTGAAAAGATTTAACGATAAAAGGGTCCATAAATACTTACGATTGTTAAAGCGTATTGTCCTGAATACATTGATATTGGTTATCCATTTGTACCGTTTGATGCGGCGAGGTATATTATACTAACACATTATAGGTTGGTTAGAGATCGTACATGCGTTAATTCCTTGAATAATCTGGTATTTACTATGATTTGTTGATTAGTTTCATTTGACCACAAACTAAATAGGGATCCAAGTTTCATTTGACGACGGCCATGTTGAAAATGACATAGGATGTTTAGATAGTCTGTTCAGAAATCAGAAATCAATCGATGCGATGCTTTTAGGGGGACTATTTTTGTGACACTTGTCTTCGGGTACATTTGATATAGATGAATCGCTCGTTTGCGGACAGCATCATTTCGAGAATAGCACTTCTGTATACTTCGCGAGCATAACTATTCTAAAAGGCGGGATATTTAAATTTTCGGAAACACGGTAATAGACGTAGGTACTCTGTAGTAATATTATAGCAGATAGTAGGTAGTCCAGCGTATATGAATTAGAGGTATCCAACCACAGAGATAATTTTCAACCGACTTTAAAGAAAAAAAAGGAGGAGGTTCTATGTTTGACTGAATGTTTTATTATAAATGATAGCTCGAAACGGCTGTACAAATTTTGATGGAATTTGGTGTAATGGTGGTTGGCGCTCTAAAATTGGCCTAATATTTTACCCGGCTACTTAAGGGGGCGGTGGTATGAGATTCGCCAGGTTTATTATTAGTTTTAAAAAAAAATCAAATAAATTAAAATAAATTAAAATAATTTAAAATTAATTCAAATAAATTCTAATAAATTCAAATAAATTCAAAAAAATTAAAATAAATTCAAATAAATTAAAATAAATTCAAATTAATTCAAATAAATTCAAAAAAAAATTAAAATGAATTCAAATAAATTCAAATAAATTCAAATTAATTCAAATAAATTCAAATAAATTCTAATAAATTCAAATAAATTCAAAAAAATTAAAATAAATTCAAATAAATTAAAATAAATTCAAATTAATTCAAATAAATTCAAAAAAAAATTAAAATGAATTCAAATAAATTAAAATAAATTCAAATTAATTCAAATAAATTCTAATAAATTCAAATAAATTCAAAAAAATTAAAATCAATTCAAATAAATTAAAATAAATTCAAATTAATTCAAATAAATTCTAATAAATTAAAATAAATTCAAATAAATTTAAAATAAATTAAAATAAATTCAAAAAAAAAAATCAAATAAATTCAAATAAATTCAAATAAATTAAAATAAATTAAAATTAATTCAAATAAATTTAAATAAAAAAAAAAAAAAAATATACAGATTAGTCCAAAAATATTTAGTTAAAATGTTATAAATTCAAATAATTATTTTTTCATTTAAGTAGATTTGATTTAAATTCATTCAATTCATGTCTAGTCACGTAGATCTTGCAGTCTACGCGGCTCACGCAGTTCCTAAGGTTTACGCGCTCATGCAGTTCATGCGGATTATGCGGGTCATGCAAATTATGCGGATTACGCGGATCACGCGGTTCATGCGGATGACGAGGAACTTGTGGTTCATGCGGAGCATGCGGGTCATGCGGGTCAACATGAGTGAAATGATATACTTATTTATTGATTATTTTACATATTTAATGGAAATATATTATATTGTTGCAAGTGATCTGGTGAAGCGCTGATGTATTCTTGGCAAGAATGATTGAGTATGAAGGAATGAACTTGGTGGTTAGAACAGGGATGGGGAAAAGGGAAGGGGGAATAACGTCTAGGAAGGGCCTTGGTATACCAGATGTGAAGCCAGATTACCAATGTTATTTGCCCAAGACCTTGAATATACACATCACAAACGAGTTTTATACGGGGGGAATATTGGTGTTAGGGTAAATTTTAAATTTTCAGAGACATTTCTCTTGGAAATAATCCCAAGTGTTATAACACCCGTATGAAACTCCACACTCTACAAGAAGCTGAGAGCTACTACAAATTCACACTACACACTCTCCAAGGCGATGTTAAGATTTGCTTGAGCGAAAGTTTTGAATATGACTTTTAGGTATGGCTTACAAAGGTCATTCTCCTTAAAGGCAGATCAGATTCTTGGAAGGATACTTATGGCGGATATAGTTTTGATTGTAAGGTAGAATCAATTCATATGCCCATAATAGGACCACTAGGGTCAGTAGCCTCACAACCTACTCCATCCTGGACGTTGATCTATAACTTGAGAAGGGTAATTGTCGGTTATAAATAAAGGTATTAGCTCAAATCCGTAGCTTTGGTGATGAAAAACATGTCCTTAGTTTAAATACACTATACACTAGCTTAGGGACACACATACACAGATGAGGGCTACACCATTTGAAGGTTTTGGGAGAATAATATTTTGGAAAAGGGGGGGAATTGAAAAAAAAGGGGTTGTTTTGCTTATATTTAAATAATTAACATATATAGTAATATTTGAGAATTTAATTTAAAATTTAAATTTGGTAAAATTTAAACTCCAGGTCCTTTGAGAAAGTCGCTTTCGTCTAAATTTGAAGGGTCGGCTGTAACGGAACACTTATGTTCTCGTTCATGATTCTCAAATATTAACTGGAAAACTGAAATTCAATCATAAATACAGTCCTTTGTAAATTGTTCCACAATAATTCATTATATCCATCTTATTTTGTTTGTTGTGAAGCAGAATGACATTGACAGTTTGTCTTATCTATAATTGACGCGAGGAAGAAAATTGATCTATGATCTATGAAAAGTAGAACTTAAATTAAAAATATGAAATTAAAAGTATAGTTTGACTGACTTTATATCTTTAAGTAAGAACAAGGAAATAAATAATCATGATGATAACAAAAATTTGATCAAATAATTGATAATTAGTTTATTCTTTTGTCTAGTTGAAAAAAAAGTAAGCATTTTACGGATAATCGAGAGAATCGATTCAATCAAAATTAAATAAATATTAAAATAAATTAATACTCAGCGTAAAAGAAATTTAAATGGTAAAATTTATTATAATATCTCGTGATACCAGATTATGCTAATAGGTCGATTCAAGGGATTCTATAGATAGCACAGGGAACACTAATAATTAAAAGAAAGCTATGAGATTGTCTATGGAATTAAATTTGTTACAAGGCACGCTGACCTTTATTTCGTTACTATTAGGGGTGAAGAAAGAGACAGGTAGTCTTGGAATGTTTTAGAAAGTTTTGGAACTAACCAATGGAAAAACTTTATTCAATTGAGAATTTAATGAAAAAGGTCTTATCGACAGGAATGAGCAAGGCAGATTAGTTATTAAATGTAGAGATATTAGTTAGATATTTGCATGAGGTTTTTAAAAAAAAATATTGGCCAACGGTTTTTCAGTCGAAGTGGTGTGATTTCTGAGAACCGCACGGTAGCGAGTATAAAAGGCTACGGCGCCATTAGTCTGGGTGATTACGCATCGGGGAATTTGAAGAGTCAAGAGGAATTGCTGCCAGAACGCCACTGCAAGTTTTATTTTAAATCAAGAAAGAAGTAGTTTAAAGTGTGGGTTATCGCGTTATCTTGGCAAATTAGGATCGAAAAGTCCCGCGAAGTCCCTTGCAAAAATATTTTAGCTTAGAAGCACATTGGTATCGTGTTCTGAAGTTAAAATATTGTAGATTCTTTTGAAATATATGAATATTAGCTTGTCCAGAGTAAATTCACTATAATAGTTTCATATACTGTAAAGTTTTGAATGATATTGAGGAAATGATGTTGGGGAGATCTTTGATTCTTCGAAATCTTCTCCGTGTCAAATCTGAGATATCTAGTTTCTATTTGTTTGATTTTAATGTAAGTTTAATAGAGTTTTGTGTCGAATTGGGGAATACATGGCCAAGATCAACGCTGGACCTCTATTCCTTATGAGAGCGATTGTTCTTTATGAGGGTAGCGGCCAAGTAGGAGTAAAAATAATTCGACATTGTAGCTGGTCGAATGGGCTGAAATTCCCAGCCTAGCTATGCTACTTGGGGCGTCCAGACGGCCTCTGTGCCTACGGAAACCTACGGTCCGAACGGTGCGCTAGTTTTCAGCTCCCTAGCCACTTGGGGACACGTCTGGGACCTCAAACCTTTGTTAGGGCGTGGAAGTCTCGATCCTGACCACAAGAGATGACCACAACCCAAGAGTGATAGGAATAATAGGTTCGTGGGCCCAAACTCTGGCTCCCTTTTACAGCTTAGAGATGACGGATCCTTGCTAGGAACCTAATCTATTTACCAGAGTAGGAAATCTGATTTTAGGAGCAGTCAGGCAGGTAGAATCATTAAAATAGGGCGAGGGAAGCTTCCTCAAATCTTTTTAGCTAGATTAGGGAGCGATCTCTTACACCGGAGTTCGTTCTACACACACACACACTTTGGGGATGGGGGGACAGTAACTTAACACCTTTAGACTAGAAATTAGGGACTGATAGGGACTAGATTAGGCCCATTAACGGTTGCGTCAGGATAAGGAAAAGAGGGGTATAGGAGATAAAATTCCATTCGTTTTCACGGTAAATCCGGTGGTAGCAATATAACCATCCAAGCTGCTGGTGGGTAGGACGTTAATAATTCAAACAATTAATCTTCGACAGTAATTTTAAGTTAGATAGTCGTATCTAATATGAAAGTGAAGTTGAATGTGAAAATATGATAACAAAATGGCATAAGTTGGTTCTGTGATAGTGACAAGTGATAATGCTGACGAAATGTGCGTATTCTGATTGTGAAAGATTCAGAGAATCTGTTTCTAACAAAGGTATGAAATTCCTAACCTTAATTTTTATGTACAAGGCCCTGATATATAATAGTGTATAGAGTATCCACCTGAATGATTTGGGGATTTTCATATTGTAAAATCACATAGATTGGCCATGAACAACTAATATCATAACTTGTGGCATAATCTCATAGCTACTTGACAATGGATTGAGTCGGAGTTGTCTATTTAATTACTAAATAAATACCTTCTTGATCTACCTATTTTGTTGAAAAATTCAGATTTGTTTAGTCCAGTGAGATCTCATAACTCTCTGACAATATATTATCATGATAATCATTCTCTGAAGGGGATGGTCTGTTGGTTCCATGGAAGTCATGTAAATTCTGTAAGGTTGAGATATTGACAATCCACATATATACCATATGATTCATCTAATTCTGGAATGAATAGTGAATTCTGGGAGAGTAATGTTCCTTATATACTACCAAGGGCGAGTGTAAGGTTGACTCCAATCCCTATTTATTGAAATATAGGAATATTACAATCCTCACACTTAAATTTGGTTGAATCACTGAGACAAATAAGTCTGATGTAAATGTGCTTAAATACTAATAGACATTTCATCTCCATCTATCTCTAAGATCTAGAGTTAGTGCATAATAGTGCTTATACATAACAGCATGGCATAACATTTACATGCTTTCATACATAGCTACATAATTCCTGAAAATAATAGGATAATGAGTAACAATTGATACAGGAAGTATTATCATGTAAGGATGCCTTTTCTACAGTGAAGGTTGAGGTATAGTTTGACTGACAAACAAACCCTTGCTATAAAACTCCATCTGAGTACCTAATACTACCTGCTTGTTGTAAATTCATAATTTGGGTTCTTTGCTTTTACACCTCCGTGGTGTTATTTCAAAGTAAATAAGTCTGAACTCATCCCAGCGAACACAATGAGAGCATAATGCTTGTGTAGCAGGTAATACGCTTGAAGACATTTAGTCTACCCTCTTGTCTCTGAATTAATAGTCAGACATAATTTTACTGACAAATTGCCTATCCTACTATTAGGTGGGAACAGGTACTATTTACTCTTTAATGGGTATCCCTATTGCTTTCCAAAAGAAATTAGCATACGGAGGAATCACGTCCAAGTCTGGATGACGAGTGGTACTCTGGCGGGCGGAAGGCGGGGCTCGACAGTAAACCGTAACACCAAAATGCTGGGTACATTCACTATAATGTATATCTACCACCACTGACTAATACATACAATGACAATATTAAACTATCACCTTCGACTTCTATCCAATATCTACAGTTGTGGACATCTATAACTCATTATAGATCAATATGGACACTTACATTCTAATACTTACTATACATATCCGAAATTCAATACTATATCTATAAGCCGCTGGTAGAGGAACAATTTCTGTAGAATGAACCATGCTAGATAAGCAATATGCTCCTTAATGAAAATAATTAACCAATTCTTCATAAAATAAGGCAATTATATTAATGTGAAATAGCAGGCAACAGAAAATAACACAAAGTGCAATTTGAACAATATTTATTAGGAAAAACATAAGCGTACCTTACGATAAGGTTATTCTTATTTATAAGTAAAAATTAGTCATACACAAGGCCGATAACAACCTTAGGCATAGCATAAGATAGGATTAGGCTTCCTCACCATAGGTTAAGATCAAAATCACTTCATTTAAGAAGGTCCAGGGGTTACTATGATAAAACAAGGGTAACTTCCGCTAGATATGATCACGCCATATAGATTTGAACAAAGAAACAAAACATTAATAGGGTATGTAGGTTGATAAAGTAGATTAAGAGTAATACAGCTAGTATTTGGTGCAGTTAGGAATTCATAGTAAGGGTAGGCTAGAGAAAAAAAAAATATACACATAGGTAGGGTACAACCCTCTATGAACTACCGGAGCCAGACGTCGTTATTTACAGCATGAATGATGTCATTATCCAGGCTATAAATATAGGTAAACATAGGTAAATATATATTGTTAACAAATCATACAGATTCAACTAGACCCATTTACTAGGATATTATATTTTATAATAGACTAGCTTTCGCCCGCGGCTCCGCCCGCGTCAATGTCGATCTCTCGGGAATAGTACTTTTTCCCGGGATAAAAGGTATAAAAGCCTATGTCCTTCTCCATACTCCAGAGAACTTGTATGCAAAATTTCATGATGATCGGTTCAGTAGCTTTGGCGTGAAAGCGTAACAAACAAACAAACTCACTTTCGCATTTATAATATTAGTAAGGATAGTAAGAAAGTAAGGATAAGGATAGTAAGAATGTTATGTACTATTCACCATGCTTATTTGGGAGAGATATAAAATACCAGCTGTTTCTATTGAATTTACCGGATTTTACCTGTAAATTTAATGAAAATCTTTTTTTTTATTATTATTATTTCGAGTAGGTGTCACGGTCAATCGACCATGCACACCCTGGTGTCAGAGTTCTTCGGAACCGCCTCTCGGCCTCTGACGTGGTTCCTTTAACGACTACCAGATGGCAGCCGGGACCACCGGCTTAACGTCCCTTCCGAAGCACAGAATCATCTTTATTATCAGACAATCAGGTGATTCAAGCCCGCAATGTCCTAACCAAACTGGAAACAATTAAACAGAGTATGCTTCCGGTGGGAATCGAACCCACGACCCCCGGGTCAACAGGCAAACGCCTTAACCACTGGACCACGGAGGCTGTTGATTTTATTTATTTATTGTATAACTAAATATCACAGTATATACTTTCACTTATAGTATTTAGGTAGTATAAGTTTCACAAAAAAAGATAAATAATTATTTAGCTTTGGCTAGCTCCGTGGCGCAACGGTCAACACGCCAGCCTGCGATACGTGGGTGCCCGGGTTCGATCCCCGGCCAGGTCAAGATGGAAAATGATCTTTTTCAGATTCAAAACGTCAAAAGAAATTTGAATTGCTCCCATGGAAGCAATGCTGGGAATCGGCACGACACGGCAAAAAAATCGGCACTTCATATCACATTTTCTTTTCTCTTTGTAGATTTATTCTTTATCTCTTTTTCCTCTCCCATCTTGTTATTTTGGACATTTATAATCTGTATACACAAGTCCTCTGACTGCTCTGGCCAAGAATGGCTCTAGTAGTACAGAGAGGGTCGTGCTCCTGCAGTGGAGACTAAAAAGACCTGATGATGATGATGATGATACACAATTATATGTTATGTATGTATATATTTGTATATTCGTGCTATTTCGTTTCTCTTTCTAATTGCACCGTACCTAACATCTTTCTACCAATTTCCGAATTACCCAAAGGTAGCCTGAAATTCGTGATCTCAGTACGATAAGGCCGCCTTTTGTACATTTTTCTTTTCTTGTCCTATATATTTTGTAACATATTATTTGAATGTGCAATAAAGTGTGATAAATAAAATAAAATAAATAGGCGATGCGGCTAGCAACCCATCATTATTTTGATTCTTGTTTTCTTCTTCTTTTTCTATCGTGTCAATGGTCCAAACGATTAAATGAATCTTGCCCAGAATGATGCAACCTTTACGTTTTCTCCTTTACGCTCACCAACAGGCTAAAGGTGGCCGTTGGGTCTTGTTGCCTTAGTCTCTGTCTACCCCGTAAGGGATAAAGACGTGATAATAAGTATAAAGTATGTATAAATCGAGGTTTCAAGACTTATGCACCATCTTTGCATATCTTGTTGACTAGCTCCGTGGCGCAGCGGTCAACACGCCAGCCTGCGACAGGGAGTGACCGGGTTCGATCCCCGGCCAGGTCATGATGGAAAATGATCTTTTTCAGATTGGCCTGGGCCTTGGATGTGTATTTATATATGTATTTGTTATAAAATATAGTATCGTTGAGTTAGTATCCCATAACACAAGTCTCGAACTTACTTTGGGGCTAGCTCAATCTGTGGGATTTGTCCGCATATATATATTTATTTATTATATCTGTACTCTGTGCAAATATTTCGCAAGTCACTGCATCCTTTCACAAATACAGCATCGCTTTTTGCTAATCTAAGTGCAATAAATATGTTTACTTTGATATTTAAATGAAAGGTTATGTAACTTTGGTTGAATAGGATGAACATGCACTTTATTTTAACTCCCGACGCGAAAAGAAGGTTAATTTTAAAAGTCTTAAATACTGCGCCATCTATTTTGCGAATTAGGAACTAAGTTTATAAATTAGAAATAGAAAAAAAAAATATTTACCAAGAAAAATAACAAGTACACAGATGCATGATATGTAACTTTGTGACAAAAAATAAACGATGTTATCTAAACAAGGAGTACTTAGGGGTAAAAGATAAAGTGGTTATTACATGAGCGTGTACTTAGTTTACTCGTGATCCCCACACTAGGTCAGGCCTGTCTCGTGGGGACCTAAATAATGAAGCGTTGTAATATCTCAACAGTGCTTAGTTCGAATCGTGATTAATACAGCATGAAAATTTGGATTAACATAATTAGTAAATGCTATTTATATTAATTTGCTATTTATATATTGCTATATTTATGTCTTCGATCAAATATAATGTAGATACACGCTTCGCGTTCGAAAAGCGAAAGCTCTAGTCGAGTTTCGGAGCTGTTTTGTCCACAGTTTCAATAAACCGCGCTAGCACTCACACGTTTCGCGATGACGTAGATACAGTGAAAAGATGCAAAAACTACGCATAAAAAGTGAAAAAAAAGAATGGAGTTTTACTTTCAGTATAAATAAATAAAATAAATAAATATATACGGACAAATTACACAGATTGAGCTAAGCCCAAAGTAAGTTCGAGGCTTGTGTTATGGGATACTAACTCAACGATACTATATTTTATAACAAATATATATATATAGATAGTTTACGTTCGCCATATTGATATTTTACTGACGTCACATAGCCTATGACACTCCAGGGAAGAATTAAAATCATATGACACCTTACAATTCAAAATCAGTCAAATCAGGAGTGGACAATGGAACAGACTTACTTACATACATACTTACGCGCGAAACAGACATACTTACATACATACATAGATCTGGGTGGGTCAGTCGGGTAAAAAGAGGGGTGAAACTTATATTTTTTTATGTTCTAAGATGGCAAACGAGCAAGCGAGTCAAGTAAGTCTATGATGGTAAGTGACCATGCTGCCCACGGACAACTGCAACACCAGGGTGTGACAGAAGCATTGTAGCCTTTCAAGGAGTTGTTGGAGGACATGGGGGGAGGAATTGCGGGGGATTCGCTGGCTCTCTCACTCACCGAACGAAACATATCGGATTAACCTCTTTAAGTAAGTATAAGTCAACACGGATCTATAAAACCTATATTCTCGCCTCACATACGAGGCCCCGGCATGCCGGCGACGGCTAACTCAGTGTACGACGTTTTGATAGTTACTTCAAAACATTGCGGCGTTCGTATAATGGACTATTTATATTTAAGATATATAAACGTAATGTATTTTAAAGTGACTATCAAAACGTTGTACACTAAGTTAGCAAAAAGGCAGGATGGTACGCGTACTAAGAAGACGTCAAACAAGAAGACACACAAGAAAATCTCAGTCTCCAAGCATTCGTCGGTGCCCCACGCTATGTGAGGAACGCGACGATCTTCAGGGACTTGAGGATGGAAGGACTCGACGCCTTCATCGCCCGCCTGGCCAAACAGATGTTTTAAGTGCGGCTGCGTAGGCGCATGCCCACTTGCATGGCATTGCGTCACTACACTCCCGCCCGACCGCCGCACTAAGCCTTCGCCTCGTAATACCATCACCGACGTCGCCGCTCCCGCGGACGCGACGGCGCCCCGTCATCATCATCATTTCGTGTAGGTGTCACGGTCAATCGGCCATGCACACCCTGGTGCCAGAGTTCTTCGGAACCGCCTCTCTTCCTCTGACGTGGTGTTAACGACTACCAGATGGCAGCCGGGACCAACCGCTTGACGTGCCTCCCGAAGCACGGAATCATCTTTATTATCAGACAATCAGGTGATTCAAGTCTGCAATGTCCTAACCAAACTGGAAACAACTAATCAAAGTATGCTTCCCGTGGGAAACGAACCACGACCTCCGGCAAACGCCGTAACCACTGGACCACGGCAGTCTCCCCGTGACCCCCAGGGACACAACAGGAACACCGCAGACCGCCAAGGCCACCCTAACGACCTGCCCATAGTTATGGGCGAGCAAGTCACTGCAGAGGACCAAGTCCTGACCAATCGCCTCACCGCCTCTATAAAGAGGAGATAAAGAAGGCCATCGTACGTATAAGTCAACACAATTAATTAATTAATTTGTTTATTTAATTTATTTACGTTTAGATTGTATTGTATGTATGTAGAAGACTAGCTCCGTGGCGCAGCGGTCAACACGCCTGCCTGCGACACGGAGTGACCGGGTTCGATCCCCGGCCAGGTCAAGATGGAAAATGATCTTTTTCAGATTGGCCTGGGTCTTGGATGTGTATCTATATATGTATTTGTTATAAAATATAGTATCGTTGAGTTAGTAACCTATAACACAAGTCTTGAACTTACTTTGGGGCTAGCTCAATCTGTGTGATTTGTCCGTATATATTTATTTATTTATCTATGTAATATTGTTGTTTATTTTTGTAAATTGCGTAAATGTGTTTATGTTCTGATTTGAGTATGTGCTTTTTTGTCGAATAAACATTATATTATCTTATCTTATCTTATCTTAACACAGTTTTTATACCAAACCTAAACAAATACTGCACTCTACCGACAATGGGTGACGATCCGATGGTTGACTTTACGGTAGGGTAAAGATGTCGGTCGGTTTTTGTTCAAGCACCGTAATGTATAAAAACTGGGACCTAAGTTTCACACATCATTGGGTTTACTAAATGTCATTGGGAATACTAACATAAAAGACAAATGTCAGCTTAGTTTACCTGACTATATGAACAACTTTACACTTGGATGATGGGATAGGATCCTAATAATGCCAAAGTAAATCTGTCTGTCTGTTTGTTACCTCTTCACGCTCACCACTGTACTAGTTTAGATGAAATTTAGCATGGAGATAGTTTGAGCCAAGAAGAAGTACATATTTCATCCCGGAAAAAGAAACTGTTCCCATTCACGCAGGCTGGGAGCGGGCGAAAGATAGTAATGTAAAAAACATGATATAACCATGTTAAGGGATTTATTTTAGTGTGTAACAATCGCGAAAACAAACGAAAACAATATGCAAACTTTTTGAAAGACATGATTTTATAATATTACTAGCTGTTGTTAATTTTTCCCCGATTTCAAAACATTTTTTATTGATGCTTCACTCCTATTGGTCGCAGCGTGATGTTTCATAGCCTAAAGCCTTCCTCAATAAATGGATTATTAAACACAAAAAGAATTTTCCGATTTGAACCTGGAGTTCTTGAGATTAGCGAGTTCAAACAAACTCTTCAGCTTTATAATATTAGTATAGATCTAGAAAAAAACATTATTTTAAGAAACTAATTTCGTTATATCCGCGGTTTATCAAAGTTTTCATTCATAAACTTGAATTGTACATTTTCTGAAAGTGTAATTTTTACGGTCGCTTTTTCATTTTATTGGCATAAGGCTGAAAATATGGCTTAAGTGTTTCAGATGAAGGGAAATCTTAAGAATGTGAGACCGTGTTAATAAACAATAATAAATAAATCAATTGTTTATTGCAGATAACAGAGATCCAAAGTATTTAGTAAATAATAACAAAGAAACTTACGGCTAATGTTAGTATAATTAGCATGGGACCTGAGCACCTATATTTCACCATGCAAGCTACTTTGCCTAATTCTTTCTTTGGCTTGTTTGTTTTTCCCAGAAAGTTCTGAAAGAAAATACATTCCGTCATAAGTTTCGCGCGAAATTAAAAAAAAATGAGAAATCTTATCGACCTTATTATCTTTTTAAATGTAAACCTTAGCACCGATTTACCAGTCGTTTAAAAATCTACGTCTTTTTAGTTAAGACAGAACAACGTTTGTCGGGTCAGTTCTAAATAAAATATAAAGAACGGCCATGGAGACACAGGTCCAGCGTGTCACCGTGAAATCAAGGCATTGTGATGTCAATTTGTGGTTTAATGTGCAGTGTATGCCTAATGACCGACACAAAAACACAAAAATGGAGCAGGTCATGATAGTAGCTTCTTTACAATGTGTGACAAACATAGTGCTAGGCTACAAACACAAAATGTGTGTGTGTGTGTCATCCTTGAAAATGAAACAGCATGCAAAAAAGGTAGGGTCAATCAATCTTACATAATTTGGTCAGGGGTGTCATAAGGTCATCCTCAACTGCCTATCTGGTGATTGATGCATAGCACCGGGTAAGCTACTATTAGTTTGTTTTCCATTAATCCGAGTGAGTAGTATCCCAATACCTTCATTCCCTTTCCAAATCCAGCAAATTTCTATCCTTCCCCAGCTTAAAATACTTCCGATGCGTAGCAGCGTCGAAAGCACAAGAAGCCAAATAAACTGCGCTCGCCAACCCGCCTGCTAAGCGTGGTGAGTATGTCAATATCCTCCCATGGAATGAAAAATCCTAACGAGACGTTTTGTCCAGTAGTGGACTAGTAGGAAGTAATTTTGAGCAGCTCTCTTTTTACAGTCTCCAAGCGGCAAGAACATATATTCTCATAAGTTACTTTGCATTCTCAACGCTATTTTGATATACTCTTAATAAATTAAGAAATAAAATATGGTGAAAAAATTTCATGCGGGCGGGACTTGAACCAGCGACTAAGGTCTATGTACGACCTATGCTGTGCCATATGAGCTACCGCCCAATTAAATCTCGGCGGAATTCTCCACCATATCCCATTTCCCCTTATACGTATTAAGGCTTACGTCACCTATACAACTACCCGACTTTTACAAGTATATTATGTCAGGGATCAGAGGTTTCATCCAGGTCAGGGGTGCCATCTATGTCAGGGGTGTGGGTGTCATCTAGTTTAGGGGTGCCATTCTCAACTGCTTGGCTGGTGGTTGCAAATATGGCATCGGGTACGGAAGCCCGGCCTCCCAACCTGCTATTTGCTTTTCATCCGAGTGATTAGTATCCCAATACCTCCATTTCTTCCCAGATCCAACAAACTCCTATTCTTTTTTCTATCCTCCTATTCTTTTTTCTATTTTTTTTTATGTTATAGGGCGGCAAACGAGCAAGCGAGTCACCTGATGGTACGCAACCAGCGCTGCCCATGGACAACTGCAACACCAGGGTGTAACAGGAGCGTTGCCGGCCTTTCAAGGAATTGGGGAAAGGACATGGGAGAGGAAAAGGGGGAAGGATGGGCCTCCGGCTCTCTCACTCACCGAACGAAGCATAGAAGCGGTAAAGCTCCTACTCAAACGTCGATTTTCTGTGAGAGTGTGGTACTTCCCCGGACGAGCCGTAAAATTCATTTTTGCTAGTAGCATGAACGGGCCGTTCATGCTACTAGCAAAAATGAATTTTGCCGGTAGCGTGGCTCTACCACAACTATTCTTCGCCAATTTAAACCTATTCGATGCAGCGTCAGAAGCATAAGCGCCTGCCAAGCGTGGTGAGTATAGCAATATCCTCGTATGGAACGAAGTTTCTATGCTCAATCAATCAAACAAATCAATCAAATTCTTTATTTGCAAAATGTAGGTATACAAAATGATCTATAATATATAACCGCTTCCAACTGGTCATTCTGGAAATCATTGGGGGAGGCCTATGTCCAGCAGTGGACTTCTTGCGGCTGATATGATGATGATGATGATATATAACATGCCCCTTATACATTTTACCTTCCTCCCCCGACCCTATATCCTTCCCCAACTCCTTGAAAGGCTGGCGACGCTCCTGTCACACCCTGATGTTGCAGTTATCAGTAATCACTTACCACTAGGTGACTAGCTTGCTCGTTTGCCGTCCTATAACATATAAAAAAAAATATATGAAAGTCATTTTACCCACCGAGGCATCACAGATAAGGGATTTTTACACAACATCTCTAATGACCACAGTTGCACAAAACTAGAGCAGTTTCATAAGTTCTACCATAAATTAAATAGATTACAAATGGGAAGGTCTCTATTGTTTTATCTAGAATTCCAACGCAACACAGGCATCGTTAGGCAGTGACGGATTCAGTAAAAAATCTAAGGGAGCATCAAAGTCAAAGTCAAATATTTTATTCATCATAAGATATTTTAAAAACCATTTGGTGAACGTTAAATTACACATTATTATTTACATTATTATTATTGACGTCAATAACTTACTTAGAGCTAAGTTTACGCCGCTTCCAAGGCGGAGTGCAGAAGAAGCGGCAACAAGCAGAAGAAGCATACATATACGTTATTTATTTATTTATATTAACACATTCTTGGATGTTTATCTGTACAATATGTTAAGAAAGCCCTGTCGGATCCTTGAAGGGGTGAGCCAGCCCGTTGATATGAACAACTTTTCTTAAGGATCAAAGCTGGGAACTCAAAAAACAAAAATGTTCGGCCGCCCGGTCAATTTGTATGGGAACGTCAAAAATAATTTAGAGTTTCCAGCATTGGTCCCATAGGAAAAGTTGTTCATATCGACAGGCTGAATCGCCCCTTCAAGGAGCTCAATCTGTGTGATATATATATGACCTGGTGCTTTTTTACTTTTATAGGGTTGTTAATTAAATTATAAGTATTTTTGCGTAGGAGGCTTTTTAAATATTATTTTTGAAGACAAGTTTACCTTGGACGACGCGTGGCACCCAAGTGCCCGCCCCTCTCTTCAGAGTCCTTGTTCGACAATGGATGGACGAATTACATTATTAGCTACACTTCTGTAGAATCCGAAATTTACAGCCAACCTTCGTAGGTACTAATTGGTTGCATCCCACTTTTACGGTGTGCCGCCATGACGACCTACTTGTTATTTATGCGGTATAATTGATTTTAAGGTAGTCTTTTTATTAGATAAATAACATAATTAAAAGTAAGCTTGATTAACTCAAAGTCGCAGGAAATGATGAGACCAACATTTTTAATTAAGAGTTATAATTTTTACTCCATTATGCAAAGCAGCTTAATTGTGACAGCCAGGCAGACAGGCAGCAGATGCCCTGACTTTATATGAGGAACATACAGAATATATCAGGGGGAATTAGAAGGTGGCAGATGTAGTGGAAAAGTTAGAAAGCCATCTTGAACTGGTATAGTATGTTATGAGAAGATATGCCGAACATTTGCCAAAGAAAATAGTCCACCTGGAACCAAATGGGTTAAGAGGAATGGGAAGACCGAGAAAGATATGGAATGCATTAGACGGGATATGAGAGTCAGTAGGTAAATGTGAATAGGGAGGCCGATCCCAAACAGGAAAAAGGCGAGGAACATGACATGTGGGCCAAAGACCGAATGATGTGGGAGTCGCGTCCCAATACCTTGATGAATGGGTGAAAAGCAAGTGGCAGCTCGGGAGGCCGGGCGTACCCGATGTTATATCTGCAACCACCAGACAGGCAGTTGAGGATGATATACCGACCATCTATTCTGATTGTCAGTAGATTCGGTAAATGAACTAATTTTTAAACAGGATTCAGGAAAACAGCACTATCACTCAAATCGCAAATTAATTGTGACTCAAAAAGGTCGTTACCATACGCCATTATGCAAAAGTCCAGTTTTCATTGTATTTTGTTCATAAATAACAAAGGACCTAGCGTGCCGCCTTGCGGAACACCGAACACAATTTGTTTTGACCTTACTTAGGTTCACATTAAATTTAGGCATGGGGCATACCCGAGTAAGGTGGGTAGCCGTAAAAATTGCGCCCAATCATTTATCCTGCATGAGTAATATAAGAAAACCAAGATGCGTTGAGTGCAGGCCGCTTCCAACCGGTCGTATTGTAAATCTTTGGGAGAGGCCTATGTCCAGCAGTGGACTACTTGCGACTGATATGAAGAAAAGGTAGAGACTTAAAATTTTTTACAGAATGTGTGAAATATTGCCGCTATAACAAAGAACGATATAAATTAAATTATGAAGGGCATACAAAGTTTTGAGCCTTTTTGAACTTAAATAATGTATAATGTTTTAGAACTTTTCCTGCAATTGCAAGTCGATCTTGGCTATTTTTAAATTAAGTTATTCCAGGATTTATTCTATAAAAAGTTTTTGGTTTAATCATCTTTTAATAAGAAAAGTATTAAGTTTGCTTTATCCTCCATTGAAAAAGTATTCAAATTTTTACCGATTATTACTGCAATCCCTAGATTTTGTTAATTTAAATCGGCAATCACTTTTGTTTTTAATTTGAAAGTAGATAGTAATGAATACATTATCGCTATTTTTGCTTTATATACTCTTTTCCAAAGCGTCCAGTTTCGTTGTTTTTAAATAACAAAGGACCTAGCGTGCCGCCTTGCGGAACTCCGAATAACAATATGATTTTGACCTTCCTAGGGTCATATTAAAATGTGGGTACGGGGCATGAAGAGATATTACACAAATGTAAGTAGCCTTTGTTGTGGTTTGAAACTCACGGGTGAAAATTTCGAACATGCCCACTACTGAGACTATTTCGAAACCACAATTTTAAGTCAAGAATAAGTTTGTATTAGGTAGAATTCCTATTCTACTAGTCTACTCTGAAAATTAACGCTAAGTTAAATGAATGACGAGTTCTATGGCCTGTGGTCAGCGTGCCAGGCTGACCGGAGGTCCCAGGTTGTTCCGTCAAGATGGAAAATGTTTTTTTACAGATGGCCCTGGGTCTTGGATGTTTAACTTTATATATATATATTTGTTATAAAATAAAGTATCGTTGAAGTAATCCGTTAGTCGACACGCTAAGAAGGAGAATTCAATCGAAGTTTTATTATCACAAAACACTAGATTTTTTTCTCTGTCCTCCTCTTTCAAGAAGATTATACTGTATAGAGATATCAATTACATACAACAAAGTAAAGACAACGTTTTCGACCTTAAAGACGAATAGTATATCCTCTCTATCTTTCCACATCGTTTGTATGAAATAAAAACATAGTGTTTTTGTCTCTTTCATACATTGTCTTCACTTTGTTGAATGAAAGTGCGATCTCCACAGAGTATAATCTCCCTGCTCATAGCAGACTATTAGAAAATATCGCTTGTATTCAAGTTCAATTAAAATGAAAAAAGAAACTCACGCAGCGTAATGACGTTTTAATAACAATATAACTGCGTATGTTTTCACAAAAGCAGTATTTTTTAGCGTCAGCAAAAAGCGAATGTCGTTGCAGTATTTATCTTTTTATATTTCCTTCAGATCAAACATTATACTTGTTTCGGTGCAGATACTTATCTGACATTTTAGGGTTATAGACGTGAATGGCAAAAACCAACTCGCGCACGAAGTATTCCGTACCGTTATCTATGAAAACGGCAAAAAATCAAGTCTTTTGTATGGGAGCCCCCTTTTAATATTAATTCTATTCTATTTTTTAGTACTTGTTGTTATAGCGGCAACAGAAATACATCATTTGTGAAAATTTCAACTGTGTAACTATCACGGTACAGACAGACAGACAGACAGTCAGGCAGACGGACAGGGGAGTGAAATTAATAGGGTCCCGTTTTTACTCTTTGGGTACGGAACCCTAAACATGGCATTGTTCTCCGATATATTTTACAAGGAGATTATTAAGCCTTAATTTTATTTCGGATATAAAAGAATAAATGCACATGCTAAATGTGGGCATAACGTATTATAGACCCAGGCTCTGTCTACCCCGCAAGGGAAAAAGACGTGATACTATGTATACCATACTTTTAGTATGGTAAGGAACAGGACATTATGGAGGAAATGATAATACATAGCCGACCTCAAATAGTACCAAAACAAAGAAGAAATATCGTTTTAAACCAACTTTAAAAAAAGGAGTAGGTTACAAATACGATTGTATTTTTTTGTATACATATTACTGCCTAACTCCGTCACTAATGAATCAATTCTAAAAAATATTTTTTGTTTTATAGAGTATGCTTTCAAATCGATCCAATTAAAATTTCATCAAAAGTGGTTTAGTAATTTGATTTTGTTTAATACTAGCTGTTGCCCGCGGCTCCGCCCGCGTTAATTTCGTTTCCTTGGGAACAGTAGAAATTATAAAAATTACATTCAAACACCTCCCCCTCTGCTTTTTCCCCTTAAGGGGAAATTTAATACATTTCACCTGCATAGATCTTTAGCCCTTATGGAGGGAATTTTGCCCATTTCACCTACACAGATATTTTTTTATTGTAATGGAGAACTTATGTATATACGTTTATTCTCATATTTCTAAGTCTAAAAATAAAAAAAATCCATACAAACTTTACCCCACCTATTTTACCGCTTCAAGGGGAAATTTCGTCCATTTTAACTACACAGATCTTTTTAATTGTAATCGAGAACTTACATACCTATTTAAAAATATTATATATTCTAAGTCTAGAAATGGAAAAATTCCATACAAACTTTACCCTCTATTTGCCCCTTCAAGGGAGAATGTTGTCTGGTTTACCAAAACAGATCTTTTTTTAATTTTAATTGAGAACTTGTGTACATACTTTCAAACTTCTAAGTCCAGAAATTAGAAAATTCCATATAAACTCCACCACCCTTAATTTTCTAAAAATCCTTTCTTAGTACTCATTTACACCATAAAAAGAATCCCTGTGCCAAATTTCAAGTTTCTGGGCACAGTAGTTTCGGCTGTGCGTTGATATATAAGTCAGGTTTGCCTTTGGCCCGCATCTCCGCCCGCGTAAGTGTCGATTTCTCAGGAACAGTAGAATTACCCGGAATACATTAGTTCATGACTTTCAATGTAACACTATTGAATTTCAATTGAATAACTTCTAAAACGAAAAGTTTCATACTAACTTTGCATCCCCGTTATACCCCCTTAAGGGATGATGAGAAAAGTATTTTACTCGTGTTTCATGCCTTTCAGTAAAGAATCTATATGCTGAATTTCATTCGACTAACTTCAAAAATGACAAAGTTTCATGCTTACTTTGCACCCCTATTTTACCCCCTTAAGGGATGATTTTTTAGTTACATAATTTATTCGTGTTTCATACCTTTCAGTAAAGAACCTTCATGCCGAATTTCATTCGAATAACTTCAAAAAAGGCAAAGTTTCATACTAACTTTGCAACCCGTTTTACCCCCTTAGGAGATGAATTTCCAAAAATCCTTTCTTGGTGTTCCCCTACGTTATAAAAGGAACCTCTGTGCAAAATTTCAAGTTTCTAACCCTTATAGTTTATGCCCTGCGTTGATATGTCAGTCAGTCAGTCAGCTTCTCCTTTTTTATTAGTATGGATTACTATGGATAGTATGGCTAGGTATAATGCTGTCGTATAATGATGATGAATTGACTTTGGATTAAAATTTTCTTATGTCACTTATTATTTTAATTTTTTTTGCTATATATTTGTAGGCAAACTCATGCCTTGAGTTCATTCAAATGACGATAACTTTTTTTTTAATGATCCGATTTTGATGAAACAAACTTTAAATGTTTTGCTGAGTTAAAACAAAGCAATTGGTGAAAGTTTGAAGTAAATCGGTTCAGTATTTTCGGAGATAATCGTGATCATACATACATACAGACAGACAGACAGACAGACAGACAGACAGACAGACAAAAAATTCCAAAAAAATTATTTTGCTTTCTATTATTTCTTTTAAGTGTCTCTCTATCCATTTCAGTCAAAAATTCTAAATGTACAGACAAAATATTTTTACTGTTTTATTATATGTATAGATTTGGATATATAGATATTTCTACACAATCACGCCAAAACGGCTAAATGGATTTTGACGAAATTATGTACACAGATAGGTGGTATTGCCTGGATTAACATCTAGGCTACCATTAATCCCGAAAAAGTACCCGCGCGATCGCCATTAACGAGAGCGAAGCCGCGAGCGACAGCTAGAGTAAATATATTCCTCATCATCATCATTTCGAGTAGGTGACACGGTCAATCGACCATGCACACCCTGGTGTCAGAGTTCTTCGGAACCGCCTCTCGGCCTCTGACGTGGTTCCTTTAACGACTGCCAGATAGCAGCCGGGACCAACGGCTTAATGTGCCTTCCGAAGCACGGAATCATCTCTTTTATCAGACAATCAGGTGATTCAAGCCTGCAATGACAATGAAACAACTAATCAAAGTATGCTTCCCGTGGAAATCGAACCCACGACCTCCGGGTCTACAGGCAAACGCCTTAACCACTGGACCACGGAGGCAGTTAATAATATATTCCTAAAAACATAGTACAGAGGTTTATAAAAAGCATGCACATATTACCTAGTGTGAAACTGTTAGTTGATCCAAATAAAGTAAAAAAAAAAAAAAATATCAAGCTACGGAGCCTACAATGATCAACTCAAGCAGGCTCTTGACCATTTTAATGGTTATTTCAGATTTTGGTTATTTTTGTTCAAATGTATATGCGTTTTTTAATTGCTGTTGCATTGAGGGATAGCAAACAACGTAACAACATAATTAGAGAATGCAAATTGGTTATGTAAATATTCAATTTTTGAATAATTTACAATCTTTTACTTGCAATTATTGGTTTATTTGTTAAGGTCAAATCTTGCAAGCTGAATCACAAAAAAGCCGGCCACGTTTGAGTAGGACTCACGCACGAAGGGTTCCGTACAATCCTTACTAATATTATAAATGCGAAAGTGACTTTGTTTGTTTGTTTGTTTGTTACGCTTTCACGCCATAACTACTGAACCGATCATCATGAAATTTTGCATACAAGTTCTCTGGAATACGGAGAAGGACATAGGCTACCTTTTATCCCGGGAAAAAGTACTATTCCCGAGGGATCGGCATTGACGCGGGCGGAGCCGCGGGCAAAAACTAGTTATCTATAAAAACGGCAAAAAATCATGTCTGTTGTATGGGAGCTCCCTTAAATATTAATTTTATTTTAATTTAATTTTCAAAGTGAATATTAAAACTCAATATTCTGTGAATATTTTAAGCGTCTACCTGTTGCCGTTATCAATCAATATCAAACAAAAACGAACAAAAAAATCACGTTTGTTGTAGCACCCTTGAATATTTATTTTACTCTGTTTTTTTGTATTTTTTATACCGGCAACAGAAATTCATCATCTGTAAAAATTATATTTTTATATTGTTAAAAATTATATCATTTAGCTATAAAACCCTGAACGTCAATCTAGACAAAGGCAGTTCCCTTCCACAAAAGATAAAAAACAATTGCTGACCGAATTCTACGCCCGTTGTGGACAATATTGAGGACAGAAAATTTAAACATTACAAAATCTTTAAAAACATTCAATCAAAATTCGATGAGGGGTACGTAAAAGGAGCAGCCAATCTCCTATTTTCGAGCGACGTCGTAGCACCCAGTACACCAGAAACTTACGCCGCTCTTTTGTCGAAACATCCTCCTTCATCGGCTACATCGTGCCTTCCGGATGCCCGGATATTTAATTTATGACCATTCCCACGGAGTCTTCTACGGTAGCCACTCCCAAAGATATGCGAGCTGCGTTCCTGTCCTTTAGGAAGGGCTCTGCCGGCGGTCTTGATGGCCTGACACCACAGCATCTAAAAAATATCATCTGTGTAGGTAAAATTTATACATTTTACCTACACAGATCTTATTTAATTGTAATCTAGAACGTATATACTTATTTTCATACTTCTAAGTCTAGAAATGAAAAAAAATCCATACTAACTTTACTCCCTATTTTATCCCTTCAGGCGAAAATTTCGTCGGTTTTACCTACATACATCTTTTTATATGTAATCCAGAACGTCCAGAAATGAGAAAATGTCCATACAAACTTACCTTACTGTTATTGTAAAATTCCTTTCTTAGCGCTCATTTACATCATAAAAAGAATCCCTGTGCCAAATTTCAAGTTTCTGGGCACAGTATTTTCGGCTGTGCGTTGTTATATATAAGTCAGGTTTGCCTTTGGCCCGCGGCTCCGCCCGCGTAAGTGTCGATTTCTCAGGAACAGTAGAATTACCTGGAATATATTATTTTAGTTCATGACTTTCAATGAAACACCTTAATTGAATTAGTTATATATATTGAATTTCAATTGAATAACTTAAAAAACGGCAAGTTTCATACTAACTTTGCATCCCCGTTATACCCCCTAAGGGATGATTTTTGAGAAAAATATTTTACTCATGTTTCATGCCTTTCAGTAAAGAACCTTCATGCTGAATTTCTATCGACTAACTTCAAAAATGGCAAAGTTTCATGCTTACTTTGCACCCCTATTTTACCCCCTTAAGGGATGATTTTTGAGCAAAATATTTTACTCGTGTTTCATACCTTTCAGTAAAGAACCTTCATGCTGAATTTCATTCGAATAACTTCAAAAACGACAAAGTTTCATACTAACTTTGCAACCCGTTTTACCCCCTTAGGAGATGAATTTCCAAAAATCCTTTCTTAGTGCTCCCCTACGTTATAAAAGGAACCCCTGTGCAAAATTTCAAGTTCCTAACCCTTATAGTTTAGGCCCTGCGTTGATATGTCAGTCAGTCAGTCAGCTTCTCCTTTTTTATTAGTATGGATTACTATGGATAGTATGGATAGGTATAATGCTGTCGTTTATTGATGATGAATTGACTTTGGATTTTAATTTTCATAAGTCACTTGTTATTTTATTTTATTTTTGCTATATATTTGCAGGCAAGGCAAACTCATGCTTTGAATTCATTCAAATGACGATAACTTTTTTTTTAATGAACCGATTTTGATGAAACAAACTTTAAATGTTTTGCCGAGTTAAAACAAAGCAATTGGTGAAAGTTTGAAGTAAATCGGTTCAGTTCTTTCGGAGATAATGGTGATCATACATACAGACAGACAGACAAGAAATTCTAAAAAAAGTTTTTTGATTTCTACTATGTCCCTCTATCCATTTCAGTCAAAAATTCTAAATGTACAGACAAAATATTTTTACTGTTTTATTATATGTATAGATAATAGCTTTGTGCTCAGAATGGTAGATCTGTCACCAAATAAATCGATTATCGGTCCCTGACTGCGACTCCTTTTTATTTGTTATTATGTCACCAATACAGTACAGTACTTAGCTACATTTTATTTCGTTTAGTTATTAAAATAAAAGTATTCGTTACTATACATACAATATACATACATTTAATAAATACAATTTATAAATTTAATGAAATGAAAATTTATAAATTTAAAGCAAAAAATGGCCCAACGGCCAGAAAAGAAAAAGGGGCACCCTTCAAAGTCAAAACCAGCGCTGATTATTCAGTGATTGTCATTTTAACAATATATATCGATTATTTTTATTATGTTTTATTTACGACTAGTAATGTAGCGATATATTAGAAATTATTGTCCAGCAGTATACACTTTTGGCCGAAACGATGATGACGACAACACTAAATTTTTTTGGTGCTTTATAAATTTTTCAAGTGACATGATTTATTGATGATCTCTTTAAATTAGTTTGGTTTAATAATTATTAGGACTAAGCTATTATAATGCAAACAAAAATATTTATTCGGTACTAGATCGTAAATCTCGATGGTTTTAAGTGATTTATTGTGGAATTGATTTTATATTTTTAGAAAACTAGACTAGCTCCGTGACGCAGCGGTCAACACGCCAGCCTGCGACACGGAGAGACCGGGTTCGATCCCCGGCCAGGTCAAGATGGAAAATGATCTTTTTCAGATTGGCCTGGGTCTTGGATGTGTATCTATATATGTATTTGTTATAAAGTATAGTATCGTTGAGTTAGTATCCCATAACACAAGTCTCGAACTTACTTTGGGGCTAGCTCAATCTGTGTGATTTGTCCGTATATATTTATATATTTATTTATATATTGTTTGGTAACCATATTTTGGTGACAAATCTACTATTTTGCGGACAAACCCTATTATTTAAGAAACACAAAACTAATTAAATTGGTGATAGCTTAAATCATACCCGTTAGATATAAGATATAGCCAATTTAACTGCTCTATTAATGACTAGTTTCACAATAACTTTACGAAATATATTACCCTTTACATCTTAATCGGGAACACGATAATTGGGCTTCTTATACACGTTCACTTTTCATTGTTTCAGAAATAAAAAGTTTACATGCACGGTAGTGCGGAGACAAGTTACTTGACACCTTTTTCTGTGACTAGCTCCGTGGCGCAGCGGTCAACACGCCAGCCTGCGACACGGAGTGACCGGGTTCGATCCCCGGCCAGGTCAAGATGGAAAATGATCTTTTTCAGATTGGCCTGGGTCTTGGATGTTTATCTATATATGTATTTGTTATAAAATATAGTATCGTTGAGTTAGTATCTCATAACACAAGTCTCGAACTTACTTTAGGGCTAGCTCAATCTGTGTGATTTGTCCGTATATATTTATATTTACTATTTTTCACCGTTACGGCTGATATTTGTGGATGAGACAGTGGATAATTAGACCTTTTATATACGTTCACTTTTCATCAATACTAATAATAAATCTGTAAAGGTTGGTCATGGAGTAAGTTACTTTGTTTTCAGAGATATCGTGTTTAAAAGCTCTATACATGATACTGAAACTATTTAGATTTTTTTTCTATATGTATGTAGTTTTGTGTGTTGAATTTTATGAAACTTGGTAGATATACATTTAGGCGTACAGGACATAGGATAGGCTACTTATTTGTTTTTCTCCTGTCATAATAAGACGTGGCCCCCATACAAACATAACATAAAATGTACGCGAACGAAGTCGCGGGCACTGCTAGTTGCAATATATAAGTCAATATTTCAGAAATAAAAAGTCTAGGTGCACGGTAGTACGGAAGAGAAGCCAAGTAATCTAACCACCTTTTTCAACGGTTACAGCTAAAATTTTTATCTTTTAGTCAGTAAATAATTATATTTCTTATACACGTTAAATTTTCATTGTTTCAGAAATAAATAAAAAAAGTATACGAGCCAAGTCGAACTCTAAATATTCACTTTTGAACAGTGACCAATTCAGCAGAGCTGAGAGAAGAATGTTGGTCTCCAAAAAGACATTAAATAGTTAATTATTTTATTGCATTTGCCTTGCTATAGTATAATACATTATCTTTATAATGTATTATACTATAGCAAGTCTTTATAAAATAGTCTTTACTATTTGTCATTTTAAGATAATTTTTATATTCGATTTGCAAAAAGTAATTATATTCGATTTGCAAAAAGTAATTATATTCGATTTGCAAAAAGCAAAAACAAAGAAAATTCGTTTTTTTAATAGATATATATTTTTTTATAGATAAGATAGGAGTACTGTTTTTTTTTTCGAGTTCCCTTATTTATTGAGGGCTAAAATATATTTATTGGAAGGCAGGACTTGGCTGTCTACTTCTAGTTCTATATTCATTGTTACAAAGACAAAAAATATGTTTGAATTGAATTGTTCGAAACAAATGTGTGAAACAGTGTTGCAATCATGAAAAAGAGAGGTTTTATGCTCGACCATTGTAGGTGTTATATTGCGGAAATAAGCACTTATTTTAAACGACTACGCAGTTGTTAAAAGTGTAAATGTTATCTTGCTCCATAACTAATGATTGTATAGGCTAGTTTCCTAAAAAATATAATAAGTCCGTAAGTTAGATAATCAAAATGATTGGACACGTGTTTTTTATTTTGGCAAATAAACAAATAAAAATATAAAGATATAGCCAGTTAAAGTTCCGTGTGACGTTACAGTTTGGTACACGTTTTAGCAAATTTTGACGACACAATTCCGTGTGCAGAGCAGTGTGATTTAATTTGCGTCCCCAAAGTGGGGGCGCTCGTTGAAATCTCGCCGAGGGCGCTGGATCTGGAAGGGTCAGAGGGAGCAGGGCAGTGTGATTCAATTTGCAACCCTAAAAGAGGGGACGCTTGTCGAAATCTCGCCCAGGGCGCTGGATCTAGAAGGGATAGAGGGAGCAAAGCAGTGTGATTCAATTTACACCCCTAAAAGAGGGGGCTCTCGTTGAAATCTCGTCCAGGGCTCTGGATCTGGAAGGGACAAAGGGAACAGGGCAGTGTGATTCAATTTGCACCCTCAAAAGTGGGGGCGCTCGTCGAAATCTCGTTCAGGGCACTGGATCTGGAAGGGAGAGAGGGAACAGGGCAGTGTGATTCAATTTGCACCCTCAAAAAAGGGACGCTCTCAGAAATCTCGCCCAGTGCGCTGGATCTAGAAGGGACAGAGGGAGCAAAGCAGTGTGATTCAATTTGCAACCCTAAAAGAGGGGACGCTCGTCGAAATCTCGCCCAGGGCGCTGGATCTGGAAGGGATAGAGGGTGCAGGGCAGTGTGATTTAATTACTTTTGGGGGTCCAAAAGAAGAGAAGCTCGGTGAAATCTCGCCCAGGGCTCTGGATCTGGAAGGGACATCGGGTGCAGGGCAGTGTGATTCAATTTGCACCCTCAAACGAGGAGACGCTCGTCAAAATCTCGCCCAGGGCGCTGGATCTGTAAGGGATAGAGGGAGCAAAGCAGTGTGATACAATTTACACCCCTAAAAGAGAGGGCGCTCGTTGAAATCCCGCCCAGGGCGCTGGATCTGGAAGGGAGAGAGAGTGCAGGGCAGTGTGATTCAATTTGCACCCTCAAAAGAGGGAACGATCGTTGAAATCTCACCCAGGGCGCTGGATCTGGAAGGGACAGAGGATGCAGAGCAGTGTGATTCAATTTGCACCCTCAAACGAGGAGGCGCTCGTAGGAATCTCGCCCAGGGCGTCGATAATACTAATACCGTCACTGAGAAGGAATGTGATATAATAGTATAGTACTTAGTCTTAAATTAAATACAGTTGAATAATTAATAATGATCAAGACGGTACATCTCAATGAGATACTTTGTTTATGCAAGTTCAAATGTTAATAAATTATCTATCTTGCATTTTAATCATGTTTATTATATTTTATTCATAAAACAATGTGACAGGTTGTCTGTTAGGCGGTGGTTATCGCAGTAGGAATTCTATCTTTGGAAGGCTATGCATAAGTTGATATCTATATAATTTATATTCATACACTAATATTATAAAGGTATAAAATGTGCGGAGTGACGCGGATGAATAGGATCAGAAATGTTTATGTAAGAGGCAGTTTGAAAGTAACGCCGGTAAACGAAAAAATAAGGAGTGGTAGATTAGCTTGGTATGGTCATGTAATGAGGCGAGAAGATCATCATATTACAAGGAAAGCGCTAGAGATGGAGGTAAGTGGATACCGGGGAAGGGGAAGACCAAAAAAGGAATGGATGGAATGCGTAAGGCAGGATATGAGGGCGGTGGGAGTGGATATGGGCATGACGGGAAACAGGGAGTTGTGGAAGGAAAAGACATACTGCGCCGACCCTAGATAATGGGATAAGGTAAGAAGGATGATGATACTAATATTATAAAGGGGAAAGATTTGATTGTTTGACTTTGATGTGCGCTAGACTTCATAGATTCTTGACGTGGTCTTAATCGATGAACGCCGGCTGCACGCACGAAAAGTGTCACGTTTGGAGTGCAAGCGAGAGCTTTAGGCTTGTGAGTTTTGACGCATCTCTCTCTCTCTTCGTCCGTTATCACGCAGAATTATCGTCCGTTAACCGATGTTACAGACAACCAATTTTTAGTTTTGATTTTGTCAGTTAAATTGAATCAGATAAACTAGAAAATTCTTCACATATTAATGTTTATTAAAAATGAGGAAAAATTTCAAAATAAGCCAAGAAGGAAATTTTGTCGTTAATAAACCTACTGCCATACCAAAAAATATGAGAAAAATTCGATTAAAGTATTTTTAAAGACAAAAAAAAATATTTAAGCGACTTTGCCTTTTAAATATTAGATAACAAAATAAGAGCTCTTTTGTATGAACAAATAAAGTCTCTATATAAAATACAAAAATGCTTTTTCCTCAACATAATATGACATTTCTTATGTAGGTATCCATTCTATGTAATTACAAGAAAAACCGGGTGTAACTACTACATAAATAATTAAAACGCTACGCCTAACATACCACTCATGAATATGTAATTGAATGGAAGAAGCAATTTTCGAATAATATTGGAATTTTCCTAGGCTGTGGGTCTGTTAACTAAATAATGTATTTATTATGTACAATCAGCGACAGAGATACCTTGCTGTATCTATATCTTGAATTTTCTCTTAAACTATAAATAATAATAACATAAAAATTATGTACACAAAGATTTTAATGAAGCCTTTCTTAATATACATTTTCACTTTTTATTTTTTATAGTTTAAGAGAAAATTCAAGATATAGATACTGGGCCTGGCAAGGTATCTCTGTCGCTGTCTGTACATAACATTTAGTGACTTGCCCCAGCTTTGCTTGGCTATCGAGCTCGAGAGTCATCGTAGAACAAACATACATATCTCCGTGTGAGCTCCGGTGCGCAGTGGTTAATACGCCAGCCTGCGACACGAGGGTGCCCGGGTTCAATCCCCGGTCAGGTCCAGAAGGAAAATGATCTTTTTCAGATTGGCCTAGATCTTGGATGTTTATCTATATATGTATTTGTTATCAAATATAGTATCGTTGAGTTAGTATCCCATAACACAAGTCTCGCACTTACTTTGGGGCTAGCTCAATCTGTGTGATTTGTCCATATTTTTATATAATTATTTTTCATAATTTTAGCCGTTAGTAGTCCATTGCTGGACAAAGACCTCTCCCAAGGATTCTTCGTTCCATGGGAGGATATTGCCATACTCACTACGCTTGGCAGGCGGGTTGGCAAGCGCTGTTTCTTTGGCTTTTTGTGATTCCGACGCTGCTGCACATTGGAAGCATTTCTAAGCAAGGGCAGAATAGAGATTTGATGGATTTGGGAAGAAAATGGAGGTATTGGGAGACTGCTCACGCGGATGAACGGTGGAAAATCTTCGCCGGATAGGCAGTTGAGGATGACATCCCTGACTATATAAGGTCCAATTAAATTAAGCGCAAATATTAAAGGGCTGACACCCATAAGGTACAAGAATGCTTAAGGAGCATTAAAAAAAAATATACGCTATTTTTATATATAGGATCTTGACTTTATTATTTAGAAAAACAGTCGCAAATATTATTCTGTGTGTGTGTAAAAAAAGTCTCTGTTTTGCCCACCTATTTAGTAAGCGGTTCCTTAGGTTTTGCCGCGCTTTGGCCTGTCAAATGTAAAAAAAAATCATGAGTGATAGATACAGTTCTCTTTGTAAATGTTTACAAAAAATAAAGTTAAAATGTGCATAAAAGGTGGTATTTTTATTGATAAAAATAAGTACAAATCACAGTAAAGGTCACATACAGTCGGTTGAAGTGGAAAGATTCCAAACCAGGCAGTATTTTGTACAGTGTGAAAAAAACACTTTCTTAGCGTACAACTTTTTATTATTTCCTACTATGGATAAAGATACCTACTAATTCACAGATGTCGAAAATTAAAACAGGCAATTTATGGATTTTCGTAAAATAATATATAATTTTGTGTGAAACAGCTAAAACAAAAATCATTTCTTTCACCTATGATAATAGGTGCCTGCCATGCCTTAAATATTATCGCTTGATGAAAATAGACTTTATATTCGTACATACAAAAAAATCTTATTTGCATAATTAAGAAACTAGCTTTAAAAATCGGCCAAGTACGAGTCGGACTCGCGCACGAAGAGTTCCGTACCGTTATCAATGAAAACGGAAAAAACCTCTTAAATATTTATTTTATTTCAATTGAATTATTTATTTTAAAACGGAATAATATAAACCAGTATTCTGTGAATATTTCAAGTATCTACCTGTTGCAGATATAAATATCGAGACAAAAACGAGAAAAAATATCACGTTTGTTGTATTGGAGCCCACTTAAATATTTTTTTTTGTATTTGTTATTATAGGGGCAAAAGAAATACTACTTCATTTGGAAAAATTTCAACTGTCTAACTATCACGGTTAACTCGATACAGCCTGTTGACAGACCGACAACGGAACCATATGAATAGGGTACTTACCATTTTTACCCTTTGCATACGGAACCCTAAAAAATATGAACCGTGCAAACAAAATTATTGTCCTCTTTTTGGATAAAAATATAACAAAAAAAAGGTGATATAAAAACATTAAAAAAATAATGGATCATTTATTTTATTGGATTGAAATAATATGCTAATCTGAAATAAATCACTCTGTTCAAGGAAAACTAGAGCACTCTGACGTCATTTGTGATATATGGAACGTTTCATTCTACTTGCTGAGACTAGCTTCCTTTCACGTCTCCGTCTGACATTAGCAAAAGAGTCCTGTAAATTAAGTCAAGATAATTCTTTTGACCAAGTTTCATCTAAATCAGATTAGCGGTTGAGGGTTGAGACGATCCAATTCCAATTGACAGCTCTGGGCGCAGTGGTTAACACGCCAGCCTGCGACACGGAGTGCCCGGGTTCGATCCCCGGCCAGGTCAAGATGGAAAATGATCTTTTTCAGATTGGCCTGGGTCTTGGATGTTTATCTATATATGTATTTGTTATAAAATATATATCGTTGAGTTAGTATCCCTTAACACAAGTCTCGAACTTACCTTGGGGCTAGCTCAATCTGTGTCATATGTCCGTACCTATATATTATATTATTAATTCCTTTTTTTTGTGTATTATCCATTCTTTCCAGATAACATCGCAGCCTTTGTTAATTGCGAAGCCTGGCGATGTTTTCTTCGACGTTTCCTTAAAGGGGTGACTCAGACCATCACCTTGTTACTCACGCTGTATAATGAATCATCATCATCATCAGTCCAGAAGTTATAAGTCCAGCAGACAAAGGGTTCTCCCAAGAATTCTTCGTTCCATGGGGAGATATTACCGTACTCACCACGCTTGGTAGGCGGGTAACACAGTTTATTTTTTATTAAAGACAGCTCCGTGGCGCAGTGGTTAACACGCCATCCTATAACACGAGGGTGCTCGGGTTCGATCCCCGTGCAGGTTAAGATGGAAAATGATCTTTTTCAGATTGGCCTGGGTCTTGGATGTTTATCTATATATGTATTTGTTATAAAATATAGTATCGTTGAGTTATTATCCCATAACACAAGTCTCGAACTTACTTTGGGGCTAGCTCAATCTGTGTGATTTGTCCGTATATATTTATTTATTTATTTGGATTCTTGTATTTCCGACACTGCTGCCGATCGAAAGCGTTTTGAAGCTGGGGAAGGATAGAAATTGCTGGATTTGAAAAGAGAATGGAGGTTTTGGGATACTACTCACTGGGATGAATGGGGGAAAAGCAAGTAGCAGCTCTGATGCCATACCTGGTACACCGGACAGACAGTTGAGGATGATAACTATCCTTACTAATATTATAAATGCGAAAGTGAGTTTGTTTGTTTGTTACGCTTTCACGCCGTAACTACCGAACCGATCATCATGAAATTTTGCATACAAGTTCTCTGGAGTACAGAGAAGGACATAGGCTACCTTTTATCCCGGGAAAAAGTGCTATTCCCGAGGGATCGACATTAACGCGGGCGGAGCCGCGGGCGAAAGCTAGTTACAGTATACAGCGTGATTTTGAACCCCCTAGCTATATTGAAATCTAGGAATCAGAATCCCTAATGGACTACAGAATTGTAAGAAAAAAAAGGTAAAATACGAAAAATAAATTTAACCTTTCATAGAAATTCGTCCAGATGATCGGCGACTTTGTATGGGAAACCTAATTTTCTTTTTCGTTTTTTACCTTTTTTCTTGCAATTCTGTGTTACATTAGGGATTCTGATTCCGAGATTTCAATATAGCTAGGGGGTTCAAAATCACGTTGTTTATTGAATAAAATCTGATAAATATTATTCTAGTCAGAGATTTATCGCCCAAGATGAGTCAATGACTATAAATATATTAACCTTGCTCTAAATGTCTAGACATGTATAATAAAAGAAATATTATACATTTTAAATCATATTTTATTAGAAACAAGATCATTTTGTGCAGAATATGTCAATCGTAATATTATGTTAATTCGCTGAAGGATTGTTTTTAGGGTTCCGTACCCAAAGGGTAATAACGGGACCCTATTAATATCGCTCCGCTGTCCGTTTGTGTCTGTCTGAACCGTGATAGTTAAACAGAATTTTCACAGATGATATATTTCTGTTGCCGCTATTACATCAAATACTAAAAAACTGAATAAAATAAATATTTAAGGGGGCTCCCATACAACAAACCTGATTTATTTGCTTGTTTTTAGGGTTCCGTACCCAAAGGGTAAAACGGGACCCTATTAATTTCGCTCATGAGCCATGCCATGAGATATTGCACGGACAAATTGCAACCGTATTGTAGTAATAGAGCGCGTCGTGCACTATTTAACCGACTTCAAAAAAAAGAGGTTATCAATTCGGATGTATATTTATTTTTGTTAAATGTTTTTTACCTCAGAACTCCATCATATATGAACAGATTTTAAAATTATTTACAAATTGTTTGAAAGGGTATGCTTTCAAGTTGGTCCCATTTAAATTTCATCACAATCGGTTCAGTAGTTTGATTTAAGTCGTTTTTTTATATGACAGATTATTGTCTGCCACAATGTCCAATAGATGAAGCGACGATATACGGAAGGTTGCTGGCAGTGGTTGGAGAAGAAAAGCTCAAGACCGAGCTCAGTGGCGTGTCATGGGAGAGACCTATGTCCAGCAGTGGACGAGTGTAGGTTGATGTGAATATCCAATCTGACATATAATTGCTACAGATAATTTATTGTCTAAAGGCCTACGGTTTTAAACAATAAATTATCTGTGGCATTACTAACTATTACATATATACATTCATAACGCCGTGTGGTACCCGGCAGAGTAGAATAGGACCACTCCAAGTCTTCCCGTGGATGTCGTAGAAGGCGACTTAGGAAATACAAGCTAAACAAAGCTTATAAACATCTAAGAGACCTCTCCAAGCCGTCTGGTCAGCGTGGAGAGTGGAGGCCAAGTCCTCTGGCTGCTCTGGCTAGTAGTACAGAGAGGGTCGTGCTTCTGAGACTAAAATGATCTGATGATGATGATTACTAACTAGGTAACTTTTTGTGATAAACGGAAGAATATGGACATAATTGAGTAATTGACAATGAAACGTGGGTAAACCCAGACACGCATCAACCACAAAACAGAGAGAGTTCAGAAATGACCCCTTGTAACAATACAGCTAGCTTGATCGCAAAGCATAAGCAGCTTGAAAAATCTGCCACCAGTTTCGGCCACTTACACACACACACACGAAAAAAAAACGATACGGTAACACATCCAACCATGCAGCAAAACAGAAGCATCGAATATCATAAGCTGTTTTGTATCTAATTTAGATTAAAATACTATTATTCAAAAACAGTCACAAATATCAATTTTTATGTCCATTATCAGATTAATGTTTTAGTAATAAAAATAAATAAAATAAAATCATTTAATTTAGGTAACAAAAACCAATATTATATATAATATTTCATAAAACCGTCATTGGATTTTCTTTGAAATTGTTTCTATATTCTCGATATTTTTATTTAGTTTCCATACAGAATAATTATCTATTGTTAACTATGGAAATATCTGATTGAAGTAACTGGTTTTATTTCTTCGTTACAATTATCACGTGTTCAGACTTGATTGAAGCCGCAGGAAGAGGCCGGATCATCATCATCATCATCATTTTTGCCATGACAAGTCCGCTGCACATAGGCTTTTTTTAGGGTTCCGTACCCAAAGGGTAAAAACGGGACCCTATTAATATCGCTCCGCTGTCCGTCTGTCTGTCTGACCGTCTGTCACCAGGCTGTATCTCATGAACCGTGGTAGTTAGACAGTTGAAATTTTCACAGATGATGTATTTCTGTTGCCGCTATAACAACAAATACTTAAAAATAGAATAAAATAAATATTTAAGGGGGCTCCCATACAACAAACGTGATTTTATTATTGTTTTTGCTGATATTGATAACGGCAACAGGTAGACGCTTGAAATATTTACAGAATATTTAGTTATATATTCACTTTGAAAATAAATATCTAAATTAAAATAAAATTGATATTAAAGAGGGGCTCCCATACCACAGACATGATTTTTTGCCGTTTTTATAGGTAACGGTACGGAACCGTTCGTGCGCGAGTCCGACTCGCACTTTTTTTTTTTGCTAGTTGCGACTTGTCCGAGGAAGTACTACACTCTCACAGAAAATCGACGAATGTCCTTTCCCAATTCCTTGAAAGGCCAGCAACGCTCCTGTCACACCCTTAGGCTAGTTTCCTGGGTCGTAATAATAACATAACAATTAGTCCGTCAGTTAGATAATCAAAAAATATAGGACACGTATTTTTTCTTTTGTCAAATAAACAATAAATAATAAAGATAAAGCGCGTCAAAGTTCAGGAGTGGGGGCTCGTGACGTCAAAGTTTGCTAAAAATTGTAGCAAACTATGACGTCACACGGAACTTCAAAGGGCTATATCTTTATAATTTTTTGTTTAATCGACAAAAGAAAAAATACGTGTCCAATATTTTTTGAATATCTAACTGACGGACTAATTATCTTTTTTTAGGAAACTAGCCTGTTGTCCATGGGCAGCGATGATCGCTTACCATCAGTGACTCGCTTGTCCACTTTCTTTTATAAATTTTGCGAGCAGTACTGTTTGGTGGTGGAGGGGCCACCATTAGGTTTCTGCGATTCGCTTATGTTCCTATGGAACAAAGGGTCTATTTATCCCACAAAGTATATAGACGTGAACAGCATGCATTTCTACTACTTACACTATATCAATAATTATATTTCATTGTTACTTAACTCTGTTGTGTATATGTGATTACGGTGTGGGGCTATGAAACTAGAGATTAGCTGTTATACACTGGGAATATTTTGTTAAAAAACTGAAAGAGTAGGTATTATTAAAAAAACCGGTCAATTGCGAGTCGGACTCGCGAACGAAGGGATCCGTACCATTATTCTAAAAATAAGTAAAAAATTGTTAAAAATATTTTTATTATATGATGTAATTAAAAATGTACACTTTTCGCAATTTCTCCTTTATCTGTGCTATAAGACGTTGCTTTATATCAAATTTAAAGATTCTGAGTTCACGGGAAGTACCCTGTAGGTTTTGATTCCCTTGCGAATGTCGAAAAATTGCGACATAATCAGCTGTATCTTTTGATTGCGTTAGCTCAGAAGCTTGATTTTTTCACAACTGCAAGGAACAGCAGACCTGAGTATTTGATATGAATTTCAGCTTTATACCTTTACGCGTTTCTGAGAAAAAGGGTCTTGACAGACTGACAGACAGACAGACGGACAACCGAGTGATCCTATAAGGGTTCCGTTTTTTCCTTTTGAGGTACGGAACCCTAAAAATGGAATCAAAACAGTGGATGGGTTGCTAGCCGCATCGCCTATTAACATGATTCCCCCAAATTTTTCCCGTTCCCGCGTTCGGCTTTTACGATCTGCGCGGGAAGAGAAGCAGCTGGTACATTCTACGTTTTTCTTTTCTCCCAGAGCAGCATGGAACGTTAAGCCGGTGGTCCCGGCTGCCATCTGGTAGTCGTTAAAGGAACCCCGTCAGAGGCCGAGAGGCGGTTCCGAAGAACTCTGACACCAGGGTGTGTATGGTCGATTGACCGTGTCACCCACACGAAATGATGATGATGGAAGAGTCCCAGACCAGCATGGAAGAGCTTTATACTACTTATGTTCTATTTATCATCATCATCAGGTCTTTTTAGCCTCCACTGCAGTAGTATGACTCTCTATGCTCTATTATAATATTGTAATCTACGAGCATATAATACTAGCTTTCGCGCGCGGCTCCGCCCGCGTTAATGTCGATCCCTCGGGAATAGTCCTTTTTCCCGGGATAAAGGGTAGCCTATGTCCTTCTCCGTACGCCAGAGAACTTGTATGCAGAATTTCATGATGATCGGTTCAGTAGTTACGGCGTGAAAGCGTAACAAACAAATAAACAAACTCACTTTCGCATTTATAATATTATAGTAAATATAAGGATAATCTATCATTTCGTGGCCCCACGCCAATGACTCATGAACGCAAGTAGAAAGTCGGTTACGCTGTACTGTACCGCTATACATATAATATGACAAGTGTTGAGCTACTTTGCAAATGAGGAAATTCTCATTACAATAAATCCCAGTTTATAATGTAGAAACATATAGGTTCTACATTTCTACACTAATATAATGAAGAGAAAGATTTGATCGTTTGCATTGAAAAGGCTGCAAACTGAGGGCCCATACTACCTCACACTGCTTTGCATGATTGACTGTTATATCAATAATAATTAAATACTCAAGTTGAAATAAAAATGCAGCAACGTTCAGGACTAACTCTGGTAACTATATGACTCAAAAACACGATTGCGTTAAATTTTCTCGATAGAAAAAAATTGCAAAGTTGCCTCCAAATCACGTCTAATTTACTCGGTATATAGCATTATTCACCAAATACATTAAAATTAACCTTGAAACTTTTGATTATTATTGCATTACAGATAAGGCAGCCATTATATGTTTTTCTTTTTCGAATAACCCTTGAATATTCCAAAAAACGAAAATATCCAAAGTAGCCAACGCGTTTAGAGTTAGACCTACCGCGTTTGTATCGCCACGCCGCCTGGCATATGTCGGGCTCTTAATGGTTGAAGCGTGAAAGGATTACAGAGTTATTTTCGCATTATAGTATTAAATATAGTAAAATTATAGAGTAAATATAGTATAGTACATATAGTGTATGATATTGATAATATGGATTCATTCAAATCCTTACTTATAATATTATAAATGCGAAAGTGAGTTTGTTTGTTTGTTTGTTTGTTACGCTTTCACGCCGTAACTACTGAACCGATCATCATGAAATTTTGCATATAAGTTCTCTGGAGTATGGAGAAGGACAAAGGCTATCTTTTATCCCGGGCAAAAATACTATTCCCGTGGGATCGACATTGACGCGGGCGGAGCCGCGGGCGAAAGCTAGTTTACATATATTTTTAACATTTACTCATTTAAACTGACTATGTAAAACTGTATCTGATAAGTAGTTGTAAGTTGTAATTACAAAACACATTTTATAACTTATGAGTATATCTCATTCTCTGTATATGTAAGCGTTAAGTTGGATAATGGGTATAAATACCCTATTATAAAAATATCATCCAGCTGCACATGCACTGTGAGTACTGTGACACAGGCATTGCCTTATGTAGGCACCAGTCTCCAATGTAACTATATATATAGTAATATACGTAGAAAGATATCAACTATATGTATGAGTATCATGAAGACACACATACAAAAATAATGTATACAAACAAAACAGTTATAACATTGAGAAAAACAAAGCTCAATCTTGTTAGCATGTGTGCCGGAACGATACCAAAAGGTTGTAGCTCAGCGATACGTTTGCTCGCAGAACAAACCACTGACTTTCAGCTACCACCTGAGATCCACAGGGACTCGTGCAACTACCATCTGTGTACTAAAAGAATATCAAAATACTGTCGTTGTTTAATTCTGTTGATTATTCGAAATTAACTAGTCTATTGGCAATTAAATTAGAATTTAGAAATAAGATTAGATTATTATATCTCATATCTAATTTAATTAGATATGAGATATAATAATAATAAATTAAATGTAATAATAAAATTTTATATACTTCTTTATACTAATATTATAAAGCTAAAGAGTTTGTTTCGTTCTTCTACGGATCTCCTCATTTCTGATTCGGTCTCGCATTATGAGGCCCATAGTAAGGGACCAGGGTTTCTGAGCCGTAAATTTTCACTGGTAGTTAACACACATTGATTGAAGACTTTTACCTTAAGGCACTGAGGTATTCTGGACGAAAAGACAGTGCGCTGCTTCCCGAACGCTGCCCAGCCGAGTCTGATTCGCCGAAAGACCTCATCCTTGAAACTGGAATGGCCTGCCTGGATCAACTGTCCCAGGTAGACATATTGGTCTACCACTTCAAGGGTGGAGTTTCATCTCCACTTGCTACGATCCTGATATATATCTCTAGCTTCTTCTACACTCTTTTCTCTCGTCATACATGCTCTACGGTATCGGGTACTTCGAACAGCTCCTTTTTTAAGAACGTCTGCAATCTGACTGCAGTACGTTCGACGAGGTCGACCCTGAACATTATTCCCATTCACACTGGCTTTATATATTTTCTTTGTTGTTCTTCTTTCATTCATCCTTTCAATGTAGCCAAACCATCTTAACATTCCTTTCTCAATCTTGGTCACAACATCATCTTTCAATCCACATCGCTCCCGCACTACCTCATTTCTTATCCCATCTTTTAAAGTTATACCACACATATTTCTAAGCGCTCTCATTTCCACTGCATTTATTCTACTTTCGTGCCTTTTCTGCCATACCCAACTTTCACTGCCATACATAAGAGTTGGAAGCAACACTCCTCCATGAACAGCCAGCCAGATGTAGTTACATATTTTGCTTGTATATCACAGCGCCCGTGTGGGGCTTTCGATCCCTTCTCCCGCCCCTTTACTCGCCGAGGTTCTGAAATCAAACCCCACATTTCCTTGACTTAAGGCTGGCTACGCCATTGTAGACATAAAATATATTGCAATGTTTACCAAATTCTTGTACTGAAGTATTTTATTTTCCTCATGGTAATCGTAATTCATTATTATTGCTAAGTACAAGGTGTATTTTTGACACAGCGGAATAGGCATGTAAGCCAAGGCTCATCCGACTCGCAACCGTGAAGGTACGTGACACTACCTAGCAAAGAATTAAGTATAAGAGGTACTATTTTTGAAATTGTGACATTCGTTTTCGAGCGATATTTGTATGGAAAAATCGCTCGTTTATGAACGGCGTCATTTCAAAAATAAACAATAGTAGACCATAGACAAAGAACAAGACGACAATAATAATTTACATAATCTTTCAGATGAAAAAACTGACTTCATTGCTTCAGCTGCTTCAGCCAAACTATTTATATAACTGCCTCCGTGGTCCAGTAGTTAAGGCGTTTGCCTGTAGACCCTGTAGTGGGTTTCGTAGGTTCGATTACCACGGGAAGCATAGTTTGATCAGTTGTTTTCAGTTTGGTTAGGACATTGCAGGCTTGAATTACCTAATTGTCTGATAATAAAGATGATTCTGTGCTTCAGAAGGCTCTAAGCCTTTGGTCCCGGCTGCCATCTGGTATTCCTTTTTAAACTTTCGCGCTTTAATCACATAATTATGTATATAAAGGAGACTTAGCAAACGGAAACAATTAATAAAAAGGTTGGTGCTAAGTCCCGTTTATATACATAATTATGCCATCTGGTAGTCGTTAAAGGAACTACATCAGAGGCCGAGAGGCGGTTTCGATGAACTGTGACTCCAGGGTGTGCGTGGTCGATTGACCGTGACACCTACACGAAATGATGATGATGATATAATTATTATAATAAAATACACGTTAATATAAAATCTGGATAAAAAAAAAAAGTTTTCCTGCGAATACTAATGTGTTATCTCAAAAGTGTTATTAGAGCCTAGCTAAGAGATTTTTGAATAAAAATAGGAACAATCTATATAATTGTTGAGCATCACTAATTCTTTAAAAAAAAATATTTCTGACATTGAACATAGCTTAATATTAATTTTAATTGTATTTATTTTAAAAGTGAATAGCTATATAACTTAATATTCTATAAATATTTCAAGCATTTACCTGTTGCCGTTATCAATATCGAGCGAGTTGTATGGGATATATTTTATTTTTTGTTATAGCGGCAACAGAAATACATCATCTGTGAAAATTTCAACTGTCTAACTATCACGGTTCATAAGATACAGCCTGGTGACAGATGGACAGACAGACAGACAGACAGACGGACAGTGGGGCGATATTAATAGGGTCCCTTTTTACCCTTTGGGTACGAAACCCTAAAAACAAACAGTCGGAATCCTCCTCCTTTTTTAAAGTCGGCTGAAAGCTAAATGCCAAGTATTTTGTCTATAAGATTCTATTTTAAATTATTTTATACTTCATACCCAACTAGTAACTTATATGTACATATCTACCTAAAAATCATTAATTTGTCCTATTCGTAGGCACCTACCAACCTAACCTACCAAGTATAACTTTGCATTAAGTGATTACTTGTAATAGTATTAGTTGTATGAAATAAGTTAGTCTATTAAATAGCAAAGAATATGTGATGAGAATGGGTTCAATGCTGCTAATAGGTACTAAAACGGTTTTATTTTTTTTTATAAAGTTTGCTAGCTTATTCTGATGGCGCGAAAGTTTGTACAACAATTCATTATTGCCAACATGATAAAGATAACGTTAAGACATGACGTATAATACTGGTAAAATAAGATGTCATTGTTACGTGTAAAAGAAGGATTAAAAAAGACTTTTCCATTTTATCGAGTAATTTGTGGTTCAGAAATGTGCATTGACAAATGTGGTTAGCGTTTTAAGTTGTTTTCAAGACTTGCTTTTCAAACCTAAGTTATTAGAACTGTTATTCCTTGTTAAGCGTTATTTCTCAAGTAAGAGCTTTTTTTCTTCCATTCTGCCGGCCTATTTGCTAACTCAGTGTACAACGTTTTGATAGAAATTTCAAAATACATTGCGGGTTTCCTATGTTTGACTATTTTTGGTCACTAAGTTAGCAAATAGGCCGGCAGGTCTGGGAGAAAAGAAAAAAAATTAGAATGTTCTAGTTGCTTCTCTTCTCGTTCAAATTATAACAGCCAATCGAGGGAATAGGTGCAAATCTATTAGAAGGCGATGCGGTTACTAACCCACTACCACTACTTACTATTTTGATTCCATTTTTCGGAATCGTTAGGTTGTCTGTCCCCCAGAACTCGGAAGCGTTTCTGCTATGCAAATATTTTGGAAGAAAATGGTTGGAAGTGGCACAGAATAGGGAGGGATGGAAACTTTATAAGTTAACGACATTTAAAAATTAGGTAACAGTTATTTACGAGTTACACGTTAATAGCTAATCGTTATTAGCTTATATCTGTGTGATCAACACACTGTGAAATAACATGACGTTTGATTTCCGAACGAAAATATATAATATATAGTTCAGTTGGCAGTACTGACGATTGCTCAACAAGCAAGACGGATTTGTCATCCGTACAAAATTAGATAAAATATAGCGTTCATTCAGAGTCCGTGAGTGTAAATTTCATAGTAAATAACAATTGGGAAAACCATAATATAAACAGATAAACTTTTAGAGTGATCAGTGATATCTGGTGTGTGTTAAGTTTTTGTGTATGGTGTTCGTCGGTGTTTCGTGAACTTCGTAACGATGAATAGTTTTAGTAAATCTCCTAAAACTTCGCCAATTACGGAAGATTATGACATCTCTAACACTGTACTTGGCCTTGGCATCAACGGGAAGGTATGTTATGTCCTGTTTGATTTAAAAAAGCACTTATAACAATTCTTATTTGAAATTGGAATGTTGTTTACATATGACGTCAAAATCGAAAATAGAATCCTGGTTATTAGAAATGACGGTGATTAAAAAAAAAGATTAGGTAATTTATAATTAATGTCATAAGTTATTAGGGATTTACGGTAGATTAAAGACAAATTTAATAATGCATGCTTATCTCATTAACCTTCTAATCAGATATTCAATAAGTACTTACTAAGCAATTTTTTATCAGTTAGTTGTATATTATGTTTTGTGGTCTCTCATTCTCTTTCTCATCTGAATGTTTCCCAATTTGCATCCTCAGCTGAGGTGCTTTGGAGGCCAGGAACAAATAATAATATAAAAAATACAAATTTGACACCAGTCTTCTTAACTTTGTGTATTATCAGACAACAAAATCCTGTAAATATAACATGGAGAGCTTTGCCATCACAACATGCAACCGAGAAAGTCTTGATGAGACCAAAATGGCGCGCCATACACTCAAAACGGGGATGTCACGCTTCACTTGCAGCAAATGTGGCAAAAATGCCATATTGCTTTTAGCCATGAGTGTAGATGTAGCATTGGCAACCCTACCAACTAAAAGGCAGATTATGACTATGTCATAGCTGCTGCAACAATCATCTGTAAAAATGTCTTGGCCAATGATAGACTAGCTCCGTGGTGCAGCAGTCAACACGCCAGCCTGCGACACGAGAGAGACTGGGTTCAATCCCCGGCCAGGTCAAGATGGAAAATGATTTTTTTCAGATTGTCCTGGGATCTTGGATGTATATCTAATGTATTTGTTATAAAATATAGTATCGTTGATTTAGTATCCCATAACACAAGTCTCGAACTTACTTTGGGGCTAGCTCAATCTGTGTGATTTGTCCGTAATATTTTAATATTTTAATGATGAACAAAATCCTACTGCAAGCATTATCTGCTCTTCAGCCTGCATTGTTGGTCACTAACACACAAGAAAGAAGTCCTTCCAATACCAGCCATCCTCATTCATATGGTAACTAATCAAGGCAATAAAAAAACAATTGTAGAGAAATTCTCTCATTCTCAACCTATATGGATACAATCACGACTTAATAACAATGCCATTCAATAGATAATTGTGAGAAAATACCGTCAGGGAGTAGATAACAAAGGGTATGCAAACTAACACTGACTCATACAGTAAAAATTGGCTCTGTAAAGTCAGTTTACGGTCGAGATTATTTTACGAGCTGAATGCTTAAGCAAGAAACTAACAGATGCAGTGCAGCGGAGGCGCGTCACAAGCGGCGCAGAGTCAAAACAACAGAATATTAACCTTAATAGTATCTAGTATAAAGTCGATTTTTGTAGTGCGCCCGGCGCCATCATGCGGCGCGCGACGCAAAGAGACGCAAAATGTAAAGCAAGAAACTAACAGATGCAGTGGCATCTGTTAGTTTCTTGCTTTTTACGTGACTACTAGTTTTTACGTGATAACAGTGGAAGAGAGATAGATGGGACACTAGCTGAACACTTAGGCTGATGATTGTGCCTCTGGTTCACCTGGTTCTGTGGGCATTTTTTCACACCTAGGCCTCTAGCTTGGGCCCATTGTGTGTGAGCGGAAGACACTCCATCTTCCGGTCTTCTGCTTTGAAAAGACTGCTCTCTCCCTTATTTTCATTCTTGTTGGTTTACTCGAGCCATCCCAGTTTGTCGATGAAACGTAGGACTGCAGAGGGTGTGCTGCAGGCCTCGCTCATGGTCCCCGGATGTCCCAGGAACTCCTCTCTAGTAGATGCTATGCTTATTGCGCCTCTCTATCGCTTATTCTGTGCTCGAGCTTGCACACGGGATGTGACACTTTTTCATGAGTGTAGCCAGCATTCATCGATTTATCAATTCTTATACTCCTTAATAAATTAAGAAATAAATTATGGTGAAAAATTTCATGCAGACGGGACTTGAACCGGCGACCTAGGTCTATGTACTACGACCTATGCTCTGTCATCTGAGCTACCGCACAATTCAATCTCGGCGCCGAAATTGTCCACCATATCCCATTTCCCCTTGTACGTATTAAGGCTTACGTCAGTATATCAAAATAGCATTGTGAATGCAAAATAAAAGTTAATGTCAATCCCTCGGGAACAGTAGAATTTCCCGGTATTAAAAGTACCCTATTTCCTTCCTTGGGCCTCAAACCACCTTACCAAATTTTATAAAAGGAAACAGACAGACAGACAGAGTTACTTTCACATTTATAATATGACTTGGTTCCGTGGGCAATTTTCCACACTTAGGTTGGGCCCATTGTGTGTGAGCAGAAGACATTCTGTCTTGATTTATAATATTAGTATGAATGGAAGTATGGATTTGCCTTTACCATGTACCCATTAGTATGAATATTCTCCTGCACCCACTGTCGCTTGCCATGAGATATTAAAAACAATGCCAGCCAGAGAATACCGCACCAAGATAACAAATGTTATGCAAGTGTTGACTCAGCGCGTATGCGCCAGTTATTATCACTGTTATCACAATATGTGTAGCAGAGTTTACAACATCAATTAAACAGAAGACCTGCTTTACATTGTGAAGTTGAGGGATCTTGCCTGGCCTCAAATGGTTCCAACTAGGGCTTAGGTTTAGGTTTAAAGAATTTATTTTCTCAGAAGAATTAGACAATTCACTTATCGAGAAAATACATAGGTAAACTTAAATTATATCTAATGAACGTACCTGTCTATGATCAATTTGCACATTTCTTCATTACACTATAAGAACATACACTGATTACATTTAATATGTAATAAAATGGCATGTAAGATTATCCGAGTTCTTAATTTCCCAGGATATGTCAGTTCTTTGGATATTAAAACAGAACCAGTTCTACATTAAAGAATACCGGTTCTCTAAAAGATCTTTTTTTTATTTTGCTGGGCTGATTTGATGGTTAAAATAATTTAAACACAATGTATATTGTTATTATGAATATGAATAATGAATGATTGATTTTAAGTGCAGTGGTATTTACTCAAACATCCTGCATAATAAATATTACTGACTAGCTTTCGTCCGCGGCTCCGCCCGCGTCAATGTCGTTCCCTCGGGAATAGTACTTTTACCCGGGATAAAAGGTAGCCTATGTCCTTCTCCGTACTCCAGAGAACTTGTATGCAAATTTCATCATGATCGGTTCAGTAGTTACGGCGTGAAAGCGTAACAAAAAAACAAACAAACCCACTTTCGCATTTAATATTAGTAAGGATTAACTGACTTTTTGTATATTTTCTAGTCAGAAGTGTTTCACAGACTCTTGCTTGTGTAAAATCTGAAAACCTGTTTAATTTAATGGCAAAGCGGAATAAGAAAAAAATCAAGAACCGGTACTCTCGGTTTCAGTATTTGTCTTGGTTTCAAAAAACCGAGTACCAATTCCGGTTCTACAAGCCCTAGTCCCAACTATAAAAGCTGTTTCACACTTTTCGTGATTAAACCTGGAATTTGTTTCGTGTTAGGATATGAAGAAAATGTAATAAAAATTCAGGGATCAAAAGTTAAATTTAAAAGAAACTTGAGAATGTTAGGGGGCGAATAAGTGGTTATTCGCCTTTATTTATAATGCTAACTTTATTTATAACGTTTTGATCGTCACTTCAAAATACATTGCGGCTTTCATATAATAATAATAATAATCGTTTATTTCATGCAACGAGTAAAACATTACATAGGCCCATAAATATATATACCTTACAGATTAACATACATACGAAAATATATCTTAAGAAACTAGTTTTCACGTAAAGTCGGCGACGTGAGGCGCGGGATATCAGCAGGCAGCCTTCCTCGGAACTTCCGATAAACGACTCCCTGCGGCCAGAAGTCCTCCTTCATGAAGGTCTCTAGATGGTGGGTCGGCACTCTCACCACAAATGAATTAAAGCTCACTTTATGGCGAGAAGCCAACTGTTCGACCCTCAATGTGAATTTGGACTTCTTCAGCACGTAGTCTACGACGTCCTCTACCCTCGTAGACCAATGCAAGCGGGACACGTACAGCTGCGTCGTCTTCACTTCGGGACGCAACAGTAGGGTCGGTTCATGCGGTGCATTGCCGTGGTGGTTACGGATGGTGGGCTTCTTTTTTCTCCGCTCTACTTTAACGAAGCCCTCCTTGTCGCACTGGTCCCTTCGAGAACCCGATTCAACAGGCATGCGAGAGCTTGCCTGTTTTTTCCCCTTTGTGACGGGCCGCTGCGGTGACGCAGCAGCCGGGGCGGCGGCTACGGCTGCGTAGGCACGTGTCGGGGTTGACGTGCTCGGCAGTGACGTCGGCTCCTCGCGGAGGGAAGAGCGGGCGGCGGGGCGCGGGGCATCTTGAACGATGTCGACAGCTGGCGGTGAGTTCTCCAATTTCGCCGACTCAAAACTGCCGATGGATGCATTTTGCGCTCCGCGACGAGTGTTGAAGTTAGTAGCCACGGGTGACCTACATACCGATTTACTACTTTTTAACGATAATAATTCGGTACGCAGTTCGGTGATGGTATTTTCCGAGGCTTCTAACCTAAACTGCATCTGTGCCAGGCTGGTCTTCAGGGCCGTGATGTCCTTGAGAAGCCTGGTAACGTCCACATGGTCAAAAGAGACTGGTGGAAGTCTTGACAGATTGGCAGCGCATAGCGCTGGCATGTCGTCAGGGTCGGTCTCCTTCATCAAGGCGATGATATCCTGGAGACTTCTTTCACCTTTCTCATCTCTCCTGCGAGATGGCATCTGTGCGGTCCTGCCGAGCACCTCGTAGAGCAGCACCTTGCCGCTGCAAATCTCCTCCACGGTGAAACTTGATTTGCAGATCTGCATGATGCCGACCTCGTCCATCGTGTCCTTGGCGTGATCGATAAATGCCAGCAACTCGTTGACTATGACTTGCTTAGAAGTCATAATGGCAAGTTCGAGCAGCGGCTGAAGCCGCGCGAAACGCGATTTAAAAATTCGTATGCAGTGTTGTACTGAGGCGCGTGTGTCACAGAGCGCGCATCGCACTGCACATATAATTGACTATTTTTATTTAAGATATATATATATGGGTAGTTCTCAAATAAGGTTTTGAAAATGTCACTTGTCATTACTCCTATACTGATCTTGATAGACACATCATTTTGGTACCATTTTGTAGCTGCGGTGTTATACTACTTACACACTTTTCATCAACATAATTATAATTACGTTTTTTTAAAAAAATAAAAAAATTAACTCTAAATGTCATTGCTCCATGGATGTCCTAAACCCCAAATTTAAGCTTTACATAGATTTTACTCAAAATCTATGAAAATAATCATTATTATAGTTATTTCTCCCAAAACTGCGTTAGTTATTTGACTTAATTTTTATTCAGTTAAAATAAAATAAATATTATTTGTAGATGATAAGGCCTTGAACCACCTGTCCAACATAAAAAATGTCAACTCCATGGACAAAAAGTAAAACAATATTTTTTCATAGTAAATTGACCGTTTGTTGGCAGCCTTATTCATAGACAAGAAGGCGGAAGTCCGCCATTTTGAAATGCGTAGTTGTCATTTCGTTCCAGTTAGTCATTGCGTTGGTGCGTGTTGTTAAAGCAAAAAATTTGGAAATTCAGCGATCAAGGGACACAGCTCCGTGGACGGTATTTAAAAGGTATGTATAAGACCTAGGCTATTGGTTTTTTCATATAATTTGTAGTAAATGTTCTTTTTTATGCTGTTAAATGTAAAACTAACCTAGCTGCTTTTGTTGTTATGTTAACACGGCCATGTTGCAAAAATGTCAACTCCGTGGTAGTCAGCACCGTGGAATTTATATCCATGGAGTATGACATTTTCTCCATGGAGTTGAAGCTAAGTTGCTATTTATTATTGGTTGCAGATGCCACCCAAGAAAAAATCGCTAGAGGAGGTAAGGAGATTGAAAAAAGAGTGCGAAAGCCGTAGACGAGCTCGAATTAAAGAAAATCCAGAGCTTTATGAGCTTGCCAAAGCAAAAGAAAGGGAAAGATGGCTTAAAAGAAAGCAAAGTCGTAAGGTACTTTCAGTCAAAGACCTTACGCCTAGATCTCAACGCTTACAGAGAAAAAAATGGAGGGAACAAACTAAATTAAGTCGTGACAGAAAAAAGATGAGGGAAAACTTACTGCAAAAACTGAATGAAGATACACCAAGTGACAGTAGCGACAGTGATTTTGAGCAAGAAAATCGCAACCCGAACCCACAGATATTAGATTTGGACAACAACAACCATGGTCGTGAAGTTCCTGTGTTACGTAGCCAAAGGAGCAGTAGTTCGAGTACGGATAGCTCATCGGGATCGATAATGCCATCATCAAGCAAGCAGAGACTAAGTGGTTTAAAGAAAGCAAGAACGCATCGTAATGCGAGGAACTACTTGATAAGTAAACAAAAACAAACTATAGAACAGATGAGGCGGCAAATCCAGCGTATGGCAAAAAAATACAATAGACTCTTACTTGCAAAGTCTGCAAATATTACAAGGCGTTCCAACAAGACAATACATCAGCAGAGGAAGATAGCAATAAGAGAGTTTTTAGAGAAGGATGAAAATAGTAAAGTTTGTCCCGGGAAGAAAGATTGCATAACGCGAAATAAACTGAAAAAACAAAAGAGGTATCTTTGTGATAATCTTAAGAGATTGCATGAAAAGTTTAATAGCTCACATTCTGCAAGACTAAGTGTCAGCTATCAAACATTCTGCAGGCTGAAACCTTTCTGGATTGTATCGCCAAATATTAATGAAAGGGATACATGTTTGTGTATTGTGCACGAAAATGCAAGACTTATCGTTGAGAAATTAAAAAGAGAGAAAATCATTAAAGAAAATAGTATTGAAGAAGTCTGCAATAGTGTAATTTGCCCTCAGAAGTCATATGAATGTTACCACAGAAAATGCAGTTTATGTTTTCAGAAAAGTCCACAAATTTTGACATTTGAATCGGTGCCAATCACATACAAACAATGGATGTTAAAAAAGGAAACTAGAATTATTAAAGGAAAAGAGAAGGTAGTACAGAGAACAGTGAAAGAAGAACTGACCTGCTTGAAAATAGAACTGGTAAAAGCTTTCATTTTACTTGTTGATAAATTTCTTATCCATCAACATAATATTTTCCACCAATATCGTGCAATTGATCAAATGAAAAATACTCTTTCTGAAGGAGAAGCGCTAGTTCACGTTGATTTCTCCGAAAACTATCAGACCAAATACACAAATGAAGCGCAATCGGTTCATTTTGGAGCCTCCAGAGAGCAAATATCTTTGCACACCGGTGTCATTTACTATAAAAATTCTGTAAAGCTTGAAAAAATCTGTTTCTGCAGTGCATCTTCGTGTCTTCGACATGATGCACCGGCCATTTATGCCCATTTGATGTGTGTGTTGGGAAACTATATAAAAGATCATCATATCCAAACACTTCACATGCTGAGTGACGGACCAATCAATCAATATAGAAACAAAAACATGATGTACTTGTTCTCTCAGCATTTGGTAAATCATTTAGCTGTGGGGAAAGCAACCTGGAACTTTTCAGAGGCTGGCCATGGAAAGGGTGCTCCAGACGGAGTAGGGGCAGTAGTTAAGAGAACAGCAGATAATTTAGTTGCTCGAGGAACAGACATTCCAAACCTGCATATCTTTTTGACAGAAATACACAAACACGTAAAAGGCGTTTCTATTCATACTTTGGAGGAAAAAGAAATAATGGCTGCTGATAAATTGTTGCCTTCTAAACTGAAAGCAATCCCTGGCACTTTTAAAGTGCATCAGTATACGTGGTGCAAGGAAAATTCAAATACAATTTACCTGAGAGAACTGACTTGTACAGAATGCAGTGTAGAATCGAAATGTATTCATTTTGATTTCAATACTGTCCACAAATTTGTTACCACCATGCCATCTCCTGAGCAAGATCCTAGTTCCAGTCACAGTTTCTTACCACACCTATCAGTGGAAACTATCCCAAAAGTTGATACAGGAAATTGGGTTGTAGTTAGATTCAGAGGAAAAAGAAGCAAAATTCTAACCCATTTTGTTGGGCAAGTGATCAATTTAGAAAGTGATGGTCCTGCAGTTAAATTCACCAGAAAGAAGTCATCTTCTGAGGGATTAGCTACCTTTATCTGGCAAGAGCCTGAAGACATTTCAATTGTCGACTTAAAAGACATAGAATGTATTCTTCCAGAACCTACGCCTTCAAGGCGAAGCGAGTTGATTTTCTATTACAATTTTAATCTTAAGTATAATATAAAGTAAGAACTCAAATGTGATGTCTTTACGGTATCTTATGAGTCTTATGACTATGTTCTGTGTACTTTTTCAATTACTTATTGAAGGGGCAATTTTGTGGTCATGTCATGTCTTCATGTATGTTGATTGTTTTTATACCTATGTTCAATGATTATTTAGTGGTGTCAGTAATGGCATCAATTTTAGAGGGGATACCGTTTCGTTTCTTTTATAATTAATGTGTCAATTAGACTGAATAATAGGAGACTGATTTTTTTAAAATAAATTCGTATTATAAGAACTAAATGTAATTTGATTATTAGAATAAAATACCCTTTAATTATCAACTCCATGGTCCCTCTTACACCTCCATGGATCGAAAATGTCAACTCCATGTAACTTAAGTCAACTCCATGTAAGCAATTTTTTTTAAACATCGATATTTTCCAATCTAACATATTTCTAGTTTGACCACACTAAGTACGTCTTAAATAAACTCATATACTACAGTTTCATGCCATTAAATACACATTCTGTGACATTCGATTCAAAATCATCTTATATGAGATTGACCCATATATAAAAGGCAATGTATTTTGAAATGACTATCAAAACGTTGTATACTTAGTAAGCAAATAGGCCGGCTGGTCATGCTGTAAGATAACCAACTGTTACTGCTATACTATGGTAGCAGTAATACAACATATTTCTCGCATTGATAGTCACGTGTAACAATTTGTTGTTGGTTTATTTAGCTGATAAATTCATGTTTTACGTGGTTTTCCATTCAGCAATAAAAAAGTACGTAGATACAAGTAAGAAGGTAGTTCTTCAGTCAACCTTTACCTCGGGGTAGGATCAATTTAAAAAAAAAAACCGGCAAGTGCGAGTCGGACTCGCGCACGAAGGGTTCCGCACCGCTATCTATAAAAACGGCAAAACAAAATCATGTCTGCTGTATGTTGTATGTTTAATAATAATTTTATTTTATTTATTTATTTTTAAGGTGAATATAAACAAAATGTTCTGTGAATATTTCAAGCGTGTTGCTGCTACCTGTTGCCGTTATCAATATCAAGCAAAATATCACGTTTGTTGTATGGTAGAACCCTTAAATATTTTTTTTTTATTTTTGTTGATATAGCGGCAACAGAAATATCATCATCAAATTTCAACTATCACGGTTCATGAGATACAGCCTGGTGACAGATGGACAGCGGAGCGATATTAATACCCTATTACGAAGATTTCCTAAGTCGCCTTCTACGACATCCACGGAAAGACTTGGAGTGGTCCTATTCTACTCTGCCGGATACCACACGGCTAAACAAAGGAAATACAAGCTAAACAAAGCATATAAACATCTAAGACACCTCTCCAACCCGTCTGGCCAGCGTGGAGAGTGTAGGCCAAGTCCTCTGGCTGCTCTGGCCAAGTATGGCCCTAGTAGTACAGAGAGGGTCGTGCTCCTGTAGTGGAGACTAAAAAGGACCTGATGATGATGATGATGATGATTACGAAGATACGAAACCCTAAAAAATAGTTTACTGTAGTCATAAACCGCCGATTCTTGTCGATCGATAATAAGTGGCATATAATTTTCAGTGTAACGATATCTGATAACACTATCGATCGATACAAGTCATCGTATGGATGTCTTTTTAGGTTATCGACCTATGATAAGATAATCCCTTGAATGTACTCTTTAGTCCTCAATTGGATCGCTTCTTGAGATGCTCTTTATCATCATCATCATCATATAAGCCGTAAGAAGTCCACTGCTGGACATAGGCCTCCCCCAAGGATAACCAATACGCGCGGCCTGCATCCAGCGTCTTCCTGCTAACTTGGACTGTCATGCTCTTTAGATAATATTCAAACCACTCAAACTATTCTTTCAATACTAGCTGTTTCCCGCGACTTCGTCCGCGGCATTTTTTGTTATTATGATAAATTAGTTTTTTCGTTAGATAAATAATTTTCCCCTGTTTTCAAAACATTTTTTATTGATGCTTCGCTCCTATTGGTCGCAGCGTGATGTTTTATAGCTTAAAGCCTTCCTAAATAAATGGACTATCCGACACAAACATTTTCCAGTATTCCAGTATTTTCAGTTTTTTCAGTATTTATATTAGTATAGATTAGTATAAGATATTATCCTGACTAAACTTCGGTTTGCCTTACTTTTCTTCTCTTTACTTCTTTCTTCACATGTTCATTAGTTTATTATAAGAATATATGTATATATTATGTAAGTATACATATAATCTGTATACTGCGCCCTTTTTCTTTTATTTTACTTATACTCTACCCAAAGGTCGGCTGGAAGAGATTGCTTAGCCTTTGTGTCATATGTTTTTAAATTATGTTCTATCAATGTTTTACTATTATTATAGCGCAATATAGATATATTGTATTGTATTGTATGCTCATAACTACGACTCTTTGATATAGCATAGTACAGTGCTACAAGGACCTAAATGAGCGCCAGTCGGCAACTTGTAAAATGTTAAATTGTCTGTCTGTTTTCAGATATAGGTATTTAGTTGATAGAGATAATATTTTGTTGATAAAGCTTCGTGCTTTTGTAATTAAAAAATTCATTTATACAATAAATATTTCAATTTGTAATTCAGAAATTCATTTATACAATAAATTAATTACAAATGACTATTCAATGGTGGACTCGATGTACCTATGATTTTTTCTTTTATTTCGTTTTTATATTATGATGTGTTGTACTAAAAATTATAACTAGATTGAAAGTATTTAAATTAATCTCATATGTTACATTGAATAATATTTGCATGCTTATTTTAGCTAAATAGGTAATAAAGACTTTACTATTAACACCTATGTATGAACCCTATTTAAAATCACATAAATTGAATTGAATTAAATTGAATTGATAGTTATATGGAGTTGGGTAAGAAATATAGTGCCGGCGACGGATTTAAAAACCGGCCAAGTGCGAGTTGGACTCGCGCACGAAGGGTTCGGTACCATGATCTATAAAAACCTGCTAAGTGCTAGTCGGACTCGCGCACAGGTTTCGTACCGTTACCTATAAAAACGGCAAAAAGTCATGTCTGTTGTATGGGAGCCCCTTTTTTAATATTAATTTTATTTTTATTTAGATATTTATTTTCAAAGTGAATATATAACTGAATATTCTGTAAATATTTCAAGCGTCTACCTGCTGCCGTTATTAATATCGAGCAAAAACGAGCAAAAAATCACGTTTGTTGTATGGGAGCCCCCCTTAAATATTTATTTTATTCTGGTTTTAGTAACTGTTATTATAGCGGCAACAGAAATAGGTACATCATCTGTGAAAATTTCAACTGTCTAACTATCATGGTTCATGAGATACGGCCTGGTGACAGACAGTGGAGCCATAGTAAAAGGGTCCCGTTTTTACCCTTGGGTGCGAAACCCTAAAAAAAGAACTAAATTCTGTGAGAACCGCAGATAACCATTCCTAGCGGGAAAATTTTCAATTCGTGGCTGCGGCGAGCAAAACACCTTGTTTCCTCTACAGAAGTAATACGGAAATGAATATCACGAATCACGACACAGGCAATCCAATCGCAGTAGACATACAATGTTAATATTAAGGAAAATAAGTATGCGTTATTTTTAAGTGTTATTACGGTTCCGTACCTCAAAAGGAATAAACGGAACCCTTATAGGATCACTCGGTTGTCTGTCTGTCTGTCAAGATCCTTTTTCTCAGGAACGCGTAAAGATATCAAGCTGAAATTAATATCAAGTACTCAGGTCACTGTCCCTTGGATCTGTGAAAAAATCAAACATATAAGCCAACGCAATCCGCAATTAAAAGATACAGCTGGTGATGCCGCAAATTTTCGTGTTCTTTCGACATTCGCAAGGGAATTTAAACCTACAGGGTACTTCCCATGAACTCAGAATCTTGCGATTTGGTACTAAGCAACGTCTTATAGCACAGTTATGGGAAAAATTGCGAAAAGATTAAATTTTCAGTTACATTATATAATAAAAATATTTTTAACTTGCTTTCGCCCGCGGCTCCGCCCGCGTCAATGTCGATCCCTCGGGAATAGTATATGGGGTATAAATAAATAAATAAATGGGGATAAAAGGTAGCCTATGTCCTTCTCCGTACTCCAGAGAACTTGTATGCAAAATTTCATGATGATCGGTTCAGTAGTTACGGCGTGAACGCTTTCACAAACAAACAAACAAACTCACTTTCGCATTTATAATATTAGTAAGGATAAGGATAATTTCAAACTTATTATATATAATGTACATCACCTCTTAGTGCGCAAGTCCGACTCGCACTTCGCCGGTTTTATTTTGCATTCACAATGCTATTTTGATATACCTACTCTTATTAAATTAAGAAATAAAATATGGTGAAAAAATATCAAGCGGGCTGAATTTGAACCTGCGACCCTAAGTCTATGTACGACTTCGCTTATGCGACTAAGACTTGGCTAGTTGCATAGTAATTTGGCGCCAACGCAGTAACTACACCGTAAATTGCAACAATTTCGTTTTAGTGACCGCGTAACGCAAACAATAATGGTTTTATAAATAGTTTGCGCAGTGTTTTGGCTGATTGAATCACTGCGAAAATATTGCGTCTAAAGGGGGGCTCACACCGCCACCGAGCGAAGCAAGAGAGGCGAGCGAGAAACTATGAGCTAAGCGATGTGGTTCACACCGCCAGAGAGCTAGCTAGCGAGGCTCGCTAGCTAACGGATATCAAAGTCAAATATTTTATTCATCGTAAGATATTCTAAATATCATTTGGTGAACGTTAAATTACACATTATTATTTACAACATTAATATTGTTGACGTCAATAACTTACTTAGAGCTAAGTTTACGCCGCTTCCAAGGCGGAGTGCAGAAGAAGCGGCAACAAACTGCACAGCGCATTTTCTCCAAATGACATCAACTTACAATCTACGACATACTTAAAACTAAATGTGTGGACTTGAGCTTACATTGTCATGTCATAAAATAAAATTCAATTTGTAGTATGAAAGAATAGTAACGAATGTAGAAATTAAAATTTTTGATTAAATGTCAAAAGTCAAAACACAATACGTACAAATTGTACCAATTCATGTCATTTTTATATTAATATCATGACGAGAGTCCGGCACCGAGCTTTGGCCAGATATTTTTATCGTTTAAAATATCATCAGTTCTGTAATAAGCCTTCTGTAATATCTCGGCCGCATCGCTCATTTAGTTATGTGAACCAAAGTATGAAAAGAGATGAAACTTTGTTCGCTCGCTGGCGGTGTGAACCGCCCCTAATGACGACACACACTACACAACAGCGGTAGATAGCCTGATATACCCATCATCATCATCATTATTTCTGCCGTAAGAAGTCTACTACTGAACAAAGGCCCCGTACAAAAATTCTTCGTTCCATGGAAAGATTTTGCTATACTAGTGAGTATTGACGCTGACGTGTTGGCGAGCGCAGTTTGTCTGGCTTCTTGTGCTTCCGACGCTGCTGCCCATCGGAAGCATTTGTAAGCTGGGAAATGGTAGGAATTTGTTGAATTTAGGAAAGAAATTAAAGTATTGGGATACTATTCACTCGGGTAAATAGGAGATAAGGAAAGTAGCAGCTCGGAAGGAAGAAGGAAGCTCGCGTATCTGACGCCATATCTGTAACGATACATAACAATATTGCAATAAATCGAATATTTCTAGTTGCTCGAGCTTTTGTGACCGCTCTTATTGTGTACGCTAATGCGACTAAGACTTGGCTAGTTATTAAATAAGTAATAATAATAAATATATACGGACAAATCACACAGATTGAGCTAGCCCCAAGGTAAGTTCGAGACTTGTGTTATGGGATACTAACTCAAGGATTCTATATTTTATAACAAATACATATATAGATAAACATCCAAGTTGCATAGTATTTTGGCGCCAATGAAGTAACCACACCGTAAATTGCAAAAATGTCGTTTTAGTGACCGTGTAACGCAAACAATAATGGTTTTATAAATAGTTTTGCGCAGCGTTTTGGCCGATTGAATCACTGCGAAAATATTGCGTCTAATGACGACACAAGTGAACATTTGTGTGTTTGACGTGAAAAAGTGCCTGAAAAGGCATATTTTCTGAATAAATCTTTGAATCTTTGTACGTAATAATTTTAAAATTTCCACTAGTTTTGTGGCTGCGTGACGCGAAACAATACTAACTTATAAATAGTTCGGTAGAGCGTTTTGGCCGATTGAGTCACTGCGGGCATATTGCGCATGACGTTGCGACTGTTGCAAGCGACGCAGATAAGGCGCCTTAGATCTGTCATATCATTTCGATAACTTGGGTTCCTTTTTCGGATGGATCTCTTAAGGTTCCGTAACTCAATAGGAAAAAACTGAAGCCTTATAGGATCACTTTGTTGTCCGTCTGCCTGTCTGTCGGTCTGTCAAGATCCTTTTTCTCAGAAACGCGTGGAGGTATCAAGCTGAAATTCGTATCAAATACTCAGGTCTACAGTCCCGTGGAGCTGCGAAAAAATCAGACTTCTAAGCCAATACAATCAAAAGATACCTAGGTACCTGCAGCCGTTTATGCCGCAAACTTTCGACATTCGCAATCGCAAGGGAATCAAAACCTACAAGGTACTTCCCGTGAACTCAGAATCTTCAAATCTGGTACGAAGCAACGTCTTAAAGCACAGATTAAAGGAAAATTGCAAAAATCAAAAATTTTGAGTTACATCATATAAGAATAATAATATATTTTTAATAATTTTAAACTTATCATAGTACGGTACCCTTCGTGTGCGGGTCCAACTATTAGGATGGATTTATTTTTTGAAAATAAAATGTAGCTATCTACTCACTGTAAATGTAGCTTTCTATTGGTGAAAGAATTTTATTATTAACTAACGACCCGCCCTGGCTTCGCTAATCGCTCAGGTAATAGCGCATATTATGCCTACATGTTTTGACTGTCGATGGTCTCAGGTAGTGTTGTCAGGTGTCCCGATTTGTACCCGATCGGGACGCTAAATGTCCCGATTAATCAAAAAATTAAAAAGTTTTTTCATAAAAAAATGCATATTTACGCTACGTAATTTTTTCTTAAAAAACCATTTTGAATTTGACATAGTGATATTACATCACTATGTCAAATTCAAAATGGCTACTTCAGCGGTACACCCGTAGAGAGAGCGTAATGCACTAGTAGTTTAAAACGCAATAAATTAAACCCAGACTTAAAAACCCCTTGTTTTTTGTTTACTGCCCCAACAACTCTAAATCCCGATTTTTCGACCTCATGTACCGATTTAAAACAAATCGGACCTGGCAACACTAGTCTCAGGTCACGTGACCGTCTACGAATTTTCGATCAGGTCACGTGTCCTAAGCGAGTTTAACATTTTTTACCCCAAAACTGCACAACGCCGCTAAAGAAGTTTCACATCAAAAATATCGACGAGCATGTGACAATAATGACACAATTCACGCAAACACAGCGTAAACGCGTCTATGATCTGTCGATAACTGATGAATGCGTGACGTCATCTTGGCGTCATGTTGTGTCAAATACGCAGAAACGATGCTTCCTGTCTGTATTATTCAACGAAACTAGGCGCCACCCATCATTTTACAAGCTTTTATCTATCATTATTATCATCAGGTATTTTTAGTCTCCTCTGCAGGATCACCCTCTCTGTGCTACCGGAGCCATACTTGGCCAGAGCAGAGAGAGGATTTGGCCTACACTCTCCTCGCTGGCCTGGTTGGAGACTCTCATTGATGTTTATGAGCTTTGTTTAGCTGTATTTCCTAAGTCGCCTCTTACGTATTTTACTCTGCCGTACACCAAACGGCTATTTTATTTATACTCTTATTACATTAAGAAATAAAATATGGTCAAAAAAAATATATGCGGGCTTGAACCAGCGACCTAGGTCGACCTACTATGTACAAACTACGCTCTGCCAACTGAACTACCGCATGTTTCTAATCTCAGCGCCAAAATTCTACACCATATCCCATTCCCCTTATACGTATTAAGGCTTACGTTACCTAGCACAACTCATTTTACACTTAATTTGAAAATCAACTAATATGTAGGAAGCCATATTTATTTCATATCGTTATTCCATATCGTGTCGCATGGTATCGCTCTATTACCCCATTGTACTGAGGACTATATATTCTTATTAAATTAAGAAACGGGGCTTGGACGGCAACCTAGGTCGGTGTACGACCTACGCTCTGCCAACTGAGCTACCGCATGATTCAACCTCGGCGCCGAAAGCTTTCAGGTATTTACTTTCGCCTGTCCCGACGTTTGTCTGTAATCAAATCTTGCTAGTTAAATTTGATCCACTTCCCGGTTACCGATTGAGCTGAAATTTTGCATGCATGTGTAAATCGGATGACAATACAATATTATGGAATCGTTATGCTGGTCTGGAAATGGAGTCGGAAAGTGGTCATAGGAACTTTTAATTTAAACATTTTTTTGTGTTGGAAAGCACTTTACAGTGTGGATTCGTTTATATATATAATAAAAGCTTGTCGCATAAATTTTATTTTTGTTATTTTTGCAAAAAATATTGTTATATTCTCACTCCTTAACCTAATCAAATCAAAAAGATCTAATTCTGTTATTCGGTCGTAAATTATTTGTAGCAGTTTTAAATGTATAGTATTACTGAAGACAACCTGTGAAATTAAAGTACAGGCTTACCTTCGCTTGGAATCAAATCCAAAGCATCTCGTCAGCCGTTCATTTCTGAACTTCCTGTCTGTCAATTTTATTAAAAACTTGGAAGGTTTCGTGATGAAAATAACCTTAGTCGACAATAACCTTGCTCCAGTTAAAAGTTCCGCAAGTTTGTAACTTTACGAGAAAACTTTGCTAATTTAAATTGTCACAAATTGCTTGAATGGATACGGCTTTCATATGATTCCATTGAATATTTAACTTCGTTCTTATTTTATAGGTACTAAATCACAGAATATTATTTATATCTAAATCAACTTAAAAAATAATACTTACTAACAACTAGAACTAGTATAACTGTATAATATGTACACTAAATAAAAGTTATCTATAAATAAAAAATGTCACGCAGATCATTGCCTTCCGGTAGAGTGCCTAAAAGGCTGGCCGCATTGCCACGTTGGATGGCAATGCTAATGCGTTGTGCAAAAAAATTGCCAGCCCTTTGGTCACCAGATACCTCGACCAGTCGCTTATTTATGGTTTTAAATAATTTATGAGCTGAAGGGCCCCACGGACCCATAGTCTCCACCCCAAACGGCTCAAATATGTAGCCATTGCCAAGGCACGCATATTTGTGACGTTTGAGGGACTCGGCGGTGGCCGCAGCTGCGCCAGCCTTAGAACTAGTGCCATGGAGGTGGGAAGGCGCGAATGTGTCAACACACGTGGCGTCCCACACTAATGGCCTCCCCAATCTCCAGGGCACAAGAGTCATGCCATCTGGTCTCTTGCCATCATCTCGCGCCAGGCCATTTGGTTCCAAAACAGCTGGTAGCTCGATGGTGACAAGAGCACGGTGGATAATGTTGTTCAGGTTGGCATGGCGAGCTATGCGGCCAGCGCTCCTGGAGCATGAAAGTCCGTGGCGTCCAAACTGGTCGGCAGCATCACCGCAGAGGCAATGATGCGGGATATTAGTGACGGCTCCTAAACGTAGACACGTCGCTAAGCGGAAGGTGTGGTCATCTAGGAATGTACCCAGGTTATAAGACGGTAAAGCCTGCAACCATAAACCAGACTCCCACTCAGCAGTTGCAAGGAGACGAGCGCACTCAGCAGGGTTGCTGTCAGAAGATTTAAGGAGATTACTCTGAACAACTCTGCATAACGGCTCGTCCCACTGCCTCTGCGAAGAAGGAATGTCGGGAAATTTTGAATTTAGACTTACCTCTGACCAAACTATTTTGGCCTCCGCCACATAGGGAATTTCATAGGTAGGTTGTTTAAGGATATTTTGAAAGAGGTTTTCTACGCTATGAACAGAGGACAAAAAAGCAGGAAGGGCAACACTGGAAATTTTGCGTATACTTCGTTCTAAAACAGGTATTGCCGATGTGGGACACAAAACAGCTAAACTGAAGTGGGATTAGGCAGGCCACATCTGTATGACTCCTGAAAAGTAGGCTAACAGAATGACGAAATGTATACCTGAGGATGGTCGACGTCAAAGGGGAAGGCCTAGAAAGCGATGGCGTGACGACCTGGACGTTTTTCAATGTGGTTGATCTGAAACTGCATTGGACAGAGATAAGTGGAAGGAAATGGGGGAGACTTTTGCCCAGCAGTGGGACAATATAGGTTAGTTAAAAAATAATAATGTATATATAAATTACACGTATTGTGCGGATGTTACTGTGGATGCGTGGCGTAACACGATTAGATTATTAGATTAGTTAGAAATGAATATGTAAGAGGAAGTTCTAAGGTGGCTCCTATCTCAAATAAGGTGAGAAGCAATAGACTGGCATGGTTTGGTCATGTAATGAGGAGAGACGAAGAACACCTGACCAAAAAAACATTAAATATGAGGGTTGATGGGTATTTATAAAAGAAGAGGCAGGACAAAACAGAGGTGTATGGATTGTGTCAAAAGGGATATGAAAGCGGTGGGAGAGGATGTAAGGAATGGTGGGAAATAGAGAAATGTGGAAGAATAAGACATATTGCGCCGACCCCAGACAACGGGATATGGTAAGGCAGATGATGAGATTAAGCCCGCCTCACATTAAGTTGTGAACTAGCCTTGCTCCAGTTGCAAGCTCCGCTAATTTGCAGCTTTACGAGAAAACGTTGCTAATTTAAATTGTCAGAAATTACGGTGCCTGTAACGGCTAGTTTACATTGTGTGGATGGATAACGGCTTTTATATGTTTCCATTGAACATGTGTATATTGAGCCAGCCCCACAGAAAGTTGTGTACTAACCTTGCTCCAGTTGCAAGCTCCGCAAGTTTTCAGCTTTACGAGATAACTTTGCTAATTTAAATTGTATCAAATTGTGGTGCCTGTAATGGCTAGTTCACGTTACGTGGATGGATAACGGCTTTCATATGCTTCCATTGAACATGTAAATATAAATAAATATATATACCGACATAGGGAAAAATCACACAGATTAAGCCATCCCCACAGTAAGTTGTGTACTGACCTTGTTCCAGTTGCAAGTTTGCAAGCTCCGCGAGTTTGCAGGTTTACAAGAAAACTTTGCTAATTTAAATCGTCACAGATTACGGTGCCTGTATTGGCTAGTTAACATTGCGTGGATGGATAACGGCTTTTATACGTTTCCATATAACATCTTAATATAATTATAATATCACACATATTGAGCTAGCCCCACAGTAAGTTGTGTACTAGTCTTGCTCCAATTGCGAACTGCGCAAGTTTGCTAATTTAAATTGTCTCACGGGGTGTCTCATGAGCAGTGATCGGAATAGGTATATTGATTTGAGGTCAATAAACTGACACGTATATATTAATATGGACATGCCTCCGGTTATCCGGGATTCAAATTTTTTTTCGGGATTTTAATTTTGATTATTACTAGCTTTTCGCTCCGTCATAGAGTGCACTTGTTACTTTTTGTGTTGTGAAAACGTGATTTAACTCTGGTTTATTCAAATTCAATACGTTTATTCAATATAGGTTTCTTTGAACACTTATTAATTGTCATATTTCACTTCTCAACAATTGTTGACGTCAAAAATTTACTTATGGCTAAGTTTAATGTACTTATTTCTGGATCTTCTTCAAAAAATATTGATATAAATCGTAACTTTAATTAATTTATTTATTAAATTAATAAAAGTTACTAGTAGTAGTAAATAGCAAACATATAACAAAAAATCTACTTCACTAGTCATATTGTAACTTGTGATTGGACAAAAAGTCACATTCCCTACATTACTTAAAAAACACTATGTATGTAAATCAATTAAAAATGTCTTAATAGCTTTCTATACATTTCAAATATACTGCTGTAAAAAATCGTACATGAAATATATTTAATTCAATCCCGTAAGTACTGAAATGAATCCCGGGGAAAAGGCTTATGCATGTTATGTATGACATTGGCACTTCATGATGCAAGTACATAAAATCAATCTACCTATTCCGACCACTGCTCATGAGTGAGTAGTATCACAATACCTTAATTCTTTTCCCAGATTCAACAAATTTCTATCTTTCTCCAGCTTAAAAGTGCTTTCGATGGGCAGCAGCGTCAGCAGTTGTGCTTTCATATCTAAATCAAGCAAGCCAGTTGTGCTTTTCGAATCTTGAATAAAGCAAGGTGTGTTGCGGAAGTGGCTGCGGAGGCTGTTGTTGCCCCTGCATCACAATCTACAAATGCTGTATTAAGATTCGCTAGTTTCGAGGCTGCCCTGGCCCGCGGAGAATGGGCTTCCCCGCATTGCCAGGGATTCCCGACGCATCGGCATTATTTAGTTGGTCATCGATACTAGTGTCGTCTTGTGAAATAAAAGTAATAAAAAATAATATAAGTACAAGCAGCCAAAGAAACTGCGCTCGCCAACCTGTCTGCCAAGCGTTGATAGCAATATCTTCCCATGAAACGAAGAATTTTTGAGAGAGGCCTTTGTCCAGTCCTTTACCAGATGATGATTAAAGAGCAAGGCAATAGTTTAAAGCGTGATACAGAAGGCAATTATCTATGTTGCTAGGAAAATAAGGACTTCAAAACCCGAGTCTACATGGTTTTCTTAAAAGGCCGGCTACACTCTTGTCACACCCCGGGTGTTGTAGTTGTCCATAGGCAGTGGTGATCACTTACCATCAGGTGACCCGCTTGCTCATTTGTCGTCTTACGACATATTTTTTTTTATTGTCTGTAATGTCGGTTTATGGACGATAATTTACGTAATAACAATGCGGTGGAAGAGAGAGATGCGTCGCAAGCCGAACGCTTAGGCCGATCGTGCCTCTCTATCGCTTGTTCCGTGCTCTCGCTTGGACACGGAACGTGACACTTTTTCGCGCATGCAGCCGGCGTTCATCGATTTATAAGACGTTATCACATCCAAAACTTTTGAGAGTGCTTGTATACATATAATATCGCATGTTCAGTCAGCGCCAACAAAACAGCACAGCTGCCCAAAGTAAATCACATAAATTGTGTCAAGGACATTTAGAACTGCGTTCGTGAGCGTCATATAATGCATTATTTAAAGCGCATTATGGTCCCGTGGAGAATTTAATGAAAATTCTTTTTTTTATGATATAGGTCGCTAAACAGGCAAGCGATTCACCTGATGGTAAGCGATCACCGCTGCCCATGGAGAACTGAAACGCCAGGGTGTGACAGGAGCGTTGCAGGCCTTTTAAGGAGCTGGGGGAGGAAATGGGGGGAAGGATGGGCCCCCGGCGCTCTCACAAGTATAGAAGCAGGGACTTTACCGGTATCGAATAGATGTTTTGAACACTGATTTTTATTTCTGTTTTAAAAGTAAAATAGAAAAAAAATTTAACATTTTCAATTTGTTTTCAAAAATACCGGTCCATAAGTGTTAATCTATACTAATATTATAAAGCTGAAGAGTTTGTTTATTTGTTTGACCGCGCTAATCACAGAAACTACTGGTTTTGATAGGTAATGAAAACATTAAAAGCTAGTGACAAATAGGTACTTTTGGTTAAGTTTACCTTGATTTGATAAAAATCCATTTTTATTCAAAGGAGGTGACAATGCAAAAAGCTCCGATCAATAAGCAAGGCGACGAGACCTCGAGCTTGCATTCCGACCTTCGACCGAAAGGTTATTTCAGTGTTTTGCAGTAAATATGTAAGAAATTACTTAAAATAAGAGCTGGCTAAGTGTGAGTCGCATTAGCACACACACCAAGGGTTCCATATCACCGTACAATATCCTTATCCTTACTAATATTATAAATGCGAAAATGAGTTTGTTTATTTGTTTGTTTATTACGCTTTCACGCCGTAACTACTGAACCTATCAGCATGAAATTTTGCATACAAGTTCTATGGAGTACGGGGAAGGACATAGGTTACCTTTTATCCCGGGAAAAAGAACTATTCCTGAGGGATCGTAAATGACGCGGGCGGAGCCGCGGGCGAAAGCTAGTTAATTATAACAACCAAATATGTAAACCTTATTAGCTGTATCATTTACTAGCTGTTACCCGTGACTTCGTCCGCGGCAATTTCTGTTATTATGATTATTAAATTTTTTATTAGTAAGTAAAGATGAATAATTTTCCCCCGTTTTTAAAACATTTTTCATTGATGCTTCGCTCCTATTGGTTGCAGCGTGATATTTTATAGCCTTCCTCAATAAATGGACTATCCAACACAAAAAGAATTTTCCAATTTGAACCAGTAGTTCCTGAGATTAGCGCGTTCTAACAAACAAACAATCTCTTCGGCTTTATAATATTACTAGCTGTTGCCCGCGACTTCGTCCGAGGCAATTTCTGTTATTATGATTAATTACTATAGATGAATAATTTTTCCCCGTTTTCAAAACATGTTTTATTGATGCTTCGCTTCTATTGGTTGCAGCGTGATGTTTTATAGCCTAAAGCCTTCCTCAATAAATGGACTATCCAACACAAAAATAATTTTTTCAATTTGAACCAGTAGTTCCTGAGATTAGTGCGTTCAAACTCTTTAGCTTTATAATATTAGTATAGATAGATATAGATAATAATTTAAAAATAAAACAAATATTTAAGGGCGGCTCGTATACAACAGACATTTTTTTTATAAATAACGCTACGGTACCCTTCGTGCACGAGTCCGACATTAACTTGGCCGGTTTTTGTATTTATACAAAGACTATTAGTATTGCGCAAAGACCTAAGGCATTTCACGTATGTTATCTTTGCTACCAGACTGGTCTGCCTTGCGTGACGTCACGTTGCAGTCAAAGTTCAAGAGCGGACAACGCAAGTGCAATAACGTTAAATCTATGTTCTATATTTAGGTGTGACGACGTATCGGCCAACAAGCTTACGCTTACGCTTTACGAGAACATAATACGCTGCATAGCTGTGAAAAAATAATATATAGAATATAAAAAATAAAAATAATAATAGAATTCTGATTCCTGAAACTGAAACATATAGTCCTCAGTAAAATGGCGTAATAGAGCGATACCATGCGACACTATATGAAATAACTGTATGTAGCGTCTTAATCCGTGTAATTTCCAACCTTAAGTACAGAATCAATAAGAAGTGCAGTCCGATTGCTGAAACTAAAACATATAGTAACACATATAACAATATTGCATGACTTCCTACATATTAGTTGATTTTCAAGTTCATTGTAAAATGAGTTGAATCAAATACCCCACTTGTAAAAGTCGGGTAGTTGTGTAGGTGACGTAAGCCTTAATACGTATAAGGGGAAATGGGACATGGTGGAGAATTTCGGCGCAAAGATTAAATTGTGCGGTAGCTCAGGTGGCAAAGCATAGGTCGTCCATAAACCTAGGTCGCCGGTTCACGTCCTACCCGCATGAAATTTTTTCACCACATTTTATTTCTTAATTTATTAAGGGTATATAGTCCTCAGTAAAATGGGGTAATAGAGCGATACCATACGACAAGATATTAAATAACTGTACGTAGCGCTTTAATCCGTATGATTTTCGACTTGAAATACGGAACCACTCCATTCTGTCCTATGGATGTCGTCATTCCGTGCAACGAAAGTATTCCCAAGGAGGGTTGACGATAAGCAGGCGGCCGGTCGTAAAAATAAGCCGAAATTTTTCACAACATGGAAAGTATAAAAAAGATCTAAGCTGTTCTGACCCCAAATAAAGTGGGATAAGGAGTGGAAGAATAAGTAGTGCCTTAAGGCAAACGGGGATTCAATAAAATTGGGTAAAGGTAAAATATGAAGATTTGAGTTTTGACCGTGATTCAGTCTATGTTTATCCCATGAAAACTTTTTATTTCGGAGAAGCTTTGTTTGTGAAAAATTGCGACATATTCTTTAAATCAAGTGTGTCAAGATTTACTGAAGTAATTAGGTAAGACACGCCACTAACTTTCGTATTGATATTTAATTTAGTTTGAATCAAGAATCATGTATTCCTCTGAACTGAACATGGTTACAAATATGTTACAATCCAATGATGCACAGCATATTCTGACATTACTGGTGTAGGAACAATATATAAATGTTTTTAGAATTTACTAGCTTTCGCCCGCGGCTCCGCCCGCGTCAATGTCTATCCCTCGGGAATAGTACTTTTTCCCGGGATAAAAGGTAGCCTATGTCCTTCTCCGCACTCCAGAGAACTTGTATGCAAAATTTCATGATGATCGGTTCAGTAGTTACGGCGTGAAAGCGTAAAAAACAAATAAACAAATAAACTCACTTTCGCATTTATAATATTAGTAAGGATATATTGAATTTTTAGAATTACATATAAAATTGAAACAAAATTATCAATAACGATATAAAAATTATCATACATGTTACATTTATAAGGTCACTTGTATTTATAAAATAACCAACATTTAATTATTCTAATATTATTAACTAGCTGTTGCCCGCGGCTCCGCCCGCGTTAATGTCGTTCCCTTGGGAACAGTAGAAATGATAAAAATTCCATACAAACCCCTGCCCCTTTGCTTTTTCCCCTTAAGGGGGAATTTAATACATTTCACCTGCATAGATCTTTAGCCCTTAAGGAGGGGATTTTGCCCATTTCACCTACACAGATATTTTTTTATTGTAATGGAGAACTTCTTATTGTCTTATTTCTAAGTAAATAATAAAAATCCATACAAACTTTACCCCACCTATTCTACCCCTTCAAGGGGAAATTTCGACCATTTTAACTACACAGATCTTTTTAATTGTAACCTAGAACGTATATACTTATTTTCATACCTCTAAGTCTAGAAATGGAAAAATTCCATACAAACTTTACCCCCTATTTACCCCTTCAAGGGAGAATGTTGTCTGGTTCACCTAAACAGATCTTTATTAATTTTAATTGAGAACTTGCGTACCTACTTTCAAACTTCTAAGTCCAGAAATGAGAAAATTCCATAAAACTTCAACCCCTTTGATTTTCTAAAAATCCTTTCTTAGTGCTCATTTACATCATAAAAAGAATCCCTGTGCCAAATTTCAAGTTTCTGCGCACAGTAGTTTCGTCTGTGCGTTGATATATAAGTCAGGTTTGCCTTTGGCTCGCAGCTCCGCCCGCATAAGTGTCGATTTCTCAGGAACAGTAGAATTATTAGTTGAACCCGGAATACATTAGTTCATGACTTTCAATGAAACACCTTAATATTGAATTTCAATTGAATAACTTCAAAAACGGAAAGTTTCATACTAACTTTGCATCCTCGTTATAAGGGATGATTTTTGAGAAAAATATTTTACTCGTTTTTCATGCCTTTTAGTAAAGAACCTTCATGCTGAATTTCATTCGACTAACTTCAAAAATGGCAAAGTTTCATGCTTACTATGCACCCCTATTTTACCCCCTTAAGGGATGATTTTTGAGTAAAATATTTTACTCGTGTTTCATACCTTTCAGTAAAGAACCTTCATGCTGAATTTCATTCGGATAACTTCAAAAACAACAAAGTTTCATACTAACTTTGCAACCCGTTTTTCCCCCTAAGGATATGAATTTCCAAAAATCCTTTCTTAGTGCTTATGTGCAAAATTTCAAGTTCCTAACCCTTATAGTTTAGGCCCTGCGTTGATATGTCAGTCAGTCAGCTTCTCCTTTTTTTTTAGTATGGATTACTATGGATAGTATGGATAGGTATAATGCTGTTGTATAATGATGATGAATTGACTTTGGATTTTAATTTTCTTATGTCACTTATTATTTTATTTTATTTTTGCTATATGTTTACAGGCAAACTCATGCCTTGAGTTCATTCAAATGACGATAACTTTTTTTTTAATGATCCGATTTTGATGAAACAAACTTTAAATGTTAAACTGAGTTAAAACGAAGCAATTGGTGAAAGTTTGAAGTAAATCGGTTCAGTATTTTCGGAGATAATCGTGATCATACATACAGACAGACAGACAGACAGACAGACAGATAGACAAGAAATTCCAAAAAACAATTTTTTGCTTTCTATTATTCTTTTTAAGTGTCCCTCTATCCATTTCAGTCAAAAATTCGAAATGTACAGACAAAATAATTTTACTGTTTTATTATATGTATAGATTATTTATAATGTCAATTTCATTCAATGTCAGTGTCAATTTGCTTTAGTATGTGTAAGTGGCTAACACTCAAAGCTGCCTCATCTGATATAGCTTAACGACTGCCATCTAGTGATGACAGCCGGGATCAACGGCTTAACGTGCCTACCGAAGCACGGAGGAGCTCGAGAAAGTTTTTTGCCACTTGTGGTCACCCATCCAAGTAGGTATATAGTATATATTACTAGCTATTGCCCGCGACTTCGTCCGCGGCATTTTTATGATGAATATTTTTCCCATTTTAAAATCATTTTTATTGATGCTTCGCAGCGTGATATTTTATAGCCTAAAGCCTTCCTCAATAAATGGACTATCCAAAACAAAAATAATTTTCCAATTTCAACCAGTAGCTCCTGAGGTTAGCGCATTTAAACAAACAAACTCTTCAGCTTTATAATATTGGTATAGATAAATATCAAAACAATTATTTTATTGCAACTTTTCACTGAAGTTGTTAGAAATTGTGCTAAAAGGTTATAAATATTTACCGAAGAACTCTGACACCAGGGTGTGCATGGTCGATTGACCGTGACACCTACTCGAAATGATGATGATGATGACCAACTTCTAACCCTTATAACTCAGTTTGGACTGAGTTTAGAAGTTTATGTCATGATAACTTTTGTTTATTATGTTATTGTCTATTAGAAAAACAAGGTTCAGGGGCCGCGTGAAAACAAAAAGACGCACATAACTGGCATTGTCCTTTGTTTGACACTCCGTCATTGGTTTTATAAATTCTTTCGCCTATTGAAAACTACACTATTAGCAGGGTAGCATAAGTTATAATTTCTTCGTACTTAACAAATATATAGGACACTATTTATTTCAAGTTATCTAATTTCTTAATATAAACTAATTTAAAAACTACTTATAAATAAACCTACCCATATTCATACTAAAAAAAACCCTTAAATAATAAATAAATAAATATATATGTACGGACAAATCACACAGATTGAGCTAGCCCCAAAGTAAGTTCAAGACTTGTGTTATGGGATACTAACTCAACGATACTATATTTTATAACAAATACATATATAGATACACATCCAAGACCCAGGCCAATCTGAAAAAGATCATTTTCCATCTTGACCTGGCCGGGAATCGAACCCGGTCACTCCGTGTCGCAGGCGGGCGTGTTGACCGCTGCGCCACGGAGCTAGTTAAATATAAAAGAATTAAAAACTAAAAATCTAAACTAAGGTGTTGCCCGTGTGGCAAAGTGCCAAGAACACTAGCTGCATTCCCCCGCTGAATAGCAATTGCAATTCTTTGCGCGAGGAAAGAGCCAGCCCTCTTGTCACCAGCGGCGTCGATAAGCCTGGGCTTATTAGCCCTTTATTTTTATTTCAAGAATATACGACGTTACATTGACCGGAAACGTCACGGCTTATTTTTATTTTGTAAGCGATGAACGGACAAACGGACAGGCAGACAGACAGACGCACAGCGGAGCGATATTAATAGGGTCCCGTTTTTACCCTTTGGGTACGGACGGAACCCTAAAAAATAGGGAGATATTGGGTGGACCCAAGAAGTCGATCGGCCAATATGTAAATGCATATCGTTTGGCCGGACTTGAACTCTAGTCATACATATGTGGTGACGTCACACCACACGGCAATAGACGCCAACGCTTTATCTCACTATTACTCATTCGCGTTAGTGGACATTGACTGATCATTTCATAGCACCCCAGCCAATATTCAATTTCCCCCCCGCAACTACGCTCCGCGGCACGCAACGCCTATGTACGCACTATCCCGCTCGCACACTAATATTGCGGTCACTTGAGGTTGCGATTCTAGAAATAGGGTAAACGACACTGTTTTCGGACATATAGAAATAAAATTATCAAATTGGATATCTGATTAGTAAAGTATCTAACATACACACAAGACACTTTTGGACAGTAAAAGGCCGGTCAAGTGCGAGTTAGACTTGCGCACGAAGGGTTCCGTACCATTATCTATAATAAGTTTATAATTATTAAAAGTATTTTTTTTATGATGTACCTAATTAAATAAAATACGCTTTTCGCAATGACTCCTTTACCTATGCTACAAGACGTTGCTTCGTACCTTTCAAGATTCTGAGTTCACGGGAGGTTGATTCCCTTGCGAATGTCGAAAATTATGAAATATATATTTTTCATATATGATGTATCTAAAAATGTATGCTTTTCGTAATTTTTCCTTTATCTGTGCTATAAGCCGTTGCTTCGTACCAATTTTCAAGATTCTGAGTTCACAAGAGTACTTTCCGTTGGTTTTGATTCCCTTGCGAATGTCAAAAACGGCTATATCTTTTGATTGCGTTGGCTTAGAAGTTTGATTTTGACAGCTACAAGGGACAGTGGATCTGAGTATTTGATATGAATTTCAGCTTGATACCTCCACGCGTTCCTGAGAAAAAGGTCTTGACAGACAGATGACAGATAGACAAGCAAAACGTGATCCTATATGGGTTTCGTTTTTTCCTTTTGAGGTACGGAATCAAAAAAATAAAAAGTGCTTTTTATATTGTGTTCTTACATACAATAAAGTACTTGTGTGTATATTGTACACGAAGGACAGTTAAAATATAGTGCATAGTGATAGTAAGTAAAGCAGTGTATACATAGTAATCAGTGAGTTTGATGTTGTGTGGCGACTGCTAGTAAGCAGTAGTTAACGAGTACGTTAACCAACGTATCTTCTATAAAAAAAAAAGTTATATTTTAGTTCAATAAAACATACTTTGCTTGGTCTTACTAGCAGCTACGTAGAGCCTATCAGATTAGAATAGATAGGTAGGTAAATAAAACAAACAGCCTTTGTAAACAGTTCATTTACATAACGATAGATACTTTTAGTACATACGTTTGATAATTAGTAGAAATGGTCTTCAGCCACATAGGATGCCTAGATCAAGCTTTAGTTGAGACTTGAAGAATACGTGCTTTTAAACATTTTTCTTACATCGGCGGTTCCTCGACCACATTGGTTGTTTCAATAATGTGTCAATTTTTGGATGATCAAGAGTAGTAAGAAGTAGTACTCGTATGTTATGCATACGAGTTTTTAAATTCATTTTTATTAATATTGCTGAAAAATGTATATAACGGGACGTCGGGAAGCCGGGAGTTCATCTCGGGTTGCTCGTCTAAACTCTTGCCAACACCGGAGTCCATCATGGGCGTTATATCCCAGGAAAACACAAAAATAAGTACACGGACACTTAGTCTAATCACTGTTTTAATTAACACACAACTTGAACTAAATTAATAATAACGGATTACAAAAATAAACTGCGATTAGAGAGCCAATGGGTTTGCACATGTATTGTCGTGTAACCGCCATGAACGTCCAGCCAAGAATGACGTTGACGTCTACTCGCAATGACATGTACAACTCCATTCGGTGTTACCCGCTCTCAAAACTAATTTAACACAAACAAACTTCTAAAAAATATTATGATTTTGTGAGTTATTTAATCTCGCGCCGTTACGGCCGTCCTGCCTCTTCACACGTCCTCGGGTGAATCGGCAACCTCATCATCTATAAACAACTACACACAATATCTCAAGTATGCTACGTAACGCTCGGTCATTCTGACCGTTTATAGAACACACAGACTAAACGAATAGGTTAAGTTTCCACTTACTACATACTGGTATTACACATACTGCTTCGTCCCGTCCCACACAGTTCCACTACCACACAGAGTAATGCCACACAGGCTAGTGCCACACAGGCTAGTGCTACACAGGCCCGTGGCCACACAGGCCCGTAGCCACACAGGCCAGTGCCATCCAAGCCGGTTGCTACACAGGCTAGTTGCCACATAGTCTAGTTGCCAAACAGGTTGGTTGCCACACAGGCCGGTTGCCACGCAGGCTGATTGCCACACAGGCTGGTTGCCACACAGGCTGGTTGCCACACAGGCTGGTTGCCACACAGGCTGGTTGCCACACAGGCTGGTTGCCACACAGGCTGGTTGCCACACAGGCTGGTTGCCACACAGGCTGGTTGCCACACAGGCTGGATGCCACACACTCTTAATTCTAACAGGAAGATTGACATTACCAAACGAGTAATTTGTTTACTCACCTGCGCCGTTAGCGGCACATTCTGACTCTACTACGTTTGTGGGAGCTTCTAAGCCTACATGCAATTCTAATGGGACATAACACTCAGGCATAGGTCGTATGCGATCATGTGCATACTTTTATGTCCGATTAGAGTCCAATGCTTTAAGTAAATACCTGTCTCCATCGAGTACCTCAGCCACCAGATATGGTCCCTTGAATTTTGGTTCTAACTTTGTTTTATTGCGTTCATGGTTTTCTAACAAAACATAGTCACCTACTTTAAAGTTCCTAACAATTACTTTATTACTGTCAAACCTAGCTTTCTCTATAGCGGCATTACTCTTAACTTCCAGCGCCGCGTGCTCTCTAATCAAATCTAAGTCTACATTTGTTTCATCACTTTCTAGCGTCATAAGTTGTAAGGGTCTAGCAACTTTACCTATTAATAGCTCGAGAGGACTAGCTTTGGTTGTGCGGCTCATTGTACAATTAATAGCCAACTGCATTTGGTTCCTTCATGGCACGAATCACTTCCATCATGCTACGTTGTTGCATTTAAAACAACGTTTTCCAACGTTCATTTTCACTACTTAGGTTAAAAACAATACTCTGACCTGTCTGATTATCCTGGGAATTTCCTGGTAATCCCACTTCTGATAACGGGACGTCGGGAAGCCGGGAGTTCATCTCGGGTTGCTCGTCTAAACTCTTGCCAACACCGGAGTCCATCATGGGCGTTATATCCCAGGAAAACACAAAAATAAGTACACGGACACTTAGTCTAATCACTGTTTTAATTAACACACAACTTGAACTAAATTAATAATAACGGATTACAAAAATAAACTGCGATTAGAGAGCCAATGGGTTTGCACATGTATTGTCGTGTAACCGCCATGAACGTCCAGCCAAGAATGACGTTGACGTCTACTCGCAATGACATGTACAACTCCATTCGGTGTTACCCGCTCTCAAAACTAATTTAACACAAACAAACTTCTAAAAAATATTATGATTTTGTGAGTTATTTAATCTCGCGCCGTTATATATAAGGGAGCTACATAAAAATGTTAATTTATTTAGGTTATATCTCTAATCAGCATATTTCTGGTATGCCTTGGGTCTTGGGTCACATAATTCTGGTAACAAATGTTTTGTAGAAATGCTCCAATTTTGACTCAATTTTATTCCAAAACTAGTCATCTCTTGTTATCATTTCGACCTGTAAGAATTATTTATATTAAAGACGCACTTTATTGATAGATATGATAATTATACACCGTGTAAATAGACCCTCGACATTCCCTTAACGGGGTGACTCAGCCCACTCGTCATTTCCATACGAAAGAGTTCCGTCGCCCGGCCATTTCGTATGGCGAGGTCGAATTTTTTTTGAGTTCCCAGCATTGTTCCCATAGGAAAAGTTGTTCATATTGATGGGCTGAGTCACTCCTTTAAGTAAATGTCGAGGGTACATTACACGCTGTATAATGTATATATAATTTGGTCTAAATAATTTGAATATACAATTCAAAATTTTGTAATACATGATATCTTGCGAATTTGAGCTATGTCTCGTATCATTTGACGATACTTGATTTCTATAAGAAGTATTAATAATATAGAAAAACACATCATATAGACACGAGATCCTAAACATAAACTAGTTTTGATAATCTGGTATTCTTTTTAAGTGTTTAGTTACTATCTTTCACGCAAGCTAATGTGACAACAATTGGGACATTTACCCTAAAACAGTGCAAAGATAAAATAACATAAAATAGTTTTTTTACACAATATCAAGCCCGAATGAAGGATGCACCAGAAGGTGGGTGGGTGGACTGCGTGTTACTGTCCCTCCACTCATCGTGCCTCGACATAGAACAGCTGCTTTTCGCAGTAGTTTTAAATATAATGCTACCAAAATCTGGAACAATATTTCACCATTCGTAACCTTAAGTCACTCTTTTCATTTAAACGAGAATATAAAAATCATCTATTTGCCAATGCACTTTTGGTAGCTAACATGTAACATCTGACCCTGTGAGGTAATAAATGAACATACACTTACTATTATTACCCTTAAAATATACTGATAATATACATACATATGAAAAAAACATAATTTAACGATATAAACTTGCTTTACTATTTGTGTCTTGAGTTACAATACAATTGCATTTAGTCAACCGACCTATATGTAATAATTATTGATGGTGAGGTAAGATTATCTTAACATTAATGTGAGCGTTTTGTGGGTAACTGAGTTGTATATTTATATAACATTAATAATCAAGTACACCTTCTTCTCTGAAATTCGTGTTGCTTGTCCGGCCTCACTCTTGGTTCTGGCAGAATTATCAGCGTCGCAGCTCGACTAGTTCGTCTGTGACAATATGCTGAGTCAGGACCCTTTCACTGTCGAGCACATAGTGTAGAAATATTCACAGTACAACCACACTGCACGCTACATAGTTACCTCTGTTATATCTAGGAACACTTTCTTATTTCTTTATGTGATTATCTTGCATATATAATTATATAAGTTCCATATAGGTTAACTTCATATTATATCAATGTGAATTGTGTGTTTTCGATGGTGAATAAAGATATTATCTATCTATCTATCTTATCGTCACCCACCAGCACTACGGCGGTGTCATCAATAAACTATAGGTTCTGTGGACGTTTCATGTCAACAGTACCCGCCTAGTTTTATCAAGCCCTTCAAGCCGATGTGAATAAAAGTATATTTATGTAACTAATCTGTAGGCGGTACACATTAGTTTCATAGAGATTAATAGATGACAATAAAATTATTCATCATCATCATCATCTGAGCGTATTTAGCGGTAGGATCCTCGGCCGTCTGAGCCCGGGGTCCGCTATTATGACAGGTTTTATGCTGTGTTATGATTTGGAAAAGTCTTTACGGCAGATTGCTTGTCCGTCACCAACCCTTTTTGGGTAGCTACGTAATCACGGAATAATAAACCTCATGGAAGGGACGTGTAGGCGTGGCCCGCGTGCCGCAGTTAAGCACAGCGAGTCTTAACCAGGCTCAATTACTCTGTTGTTGTTGGTGTGACGCGACGTGTGGCTGCCGGTGTATTACTTTGCGTGTTTCTTAAAAAAACTCTTATAAATGACTCGATGCTCTATCCTTGAGTGCAAAAACAATAGTAGTACTAAGAACTTACTACGATCAGGTGTTTCTTATCATCAATAAGTCGCTATTTACTCTGTATTTCATAAATTTGTTTTAGCATTAACCTCTGTCTATTTAATTGAAAATAAATATTAGAGTAAATAAAAAATTACACGTATGCCTATTAAGATAAAGTCTAAAATTGTATGATGCCTCGATCATGTACGCCATCTAGTGGCGAGTGGTAGAATCAGAAATTACGACACAAGGCGAAGTAAGCCATTCTATTTAATAGGGTTGTGATATCATCGAATATCGATTTGTAAAAGTATTAATTTTTGAATTATATATGCTCACGCTTTTTATTGTCACTGTGTACTGGATAATTTAACTTTAATATAGTTGACATTATTAACGTACTAGCTTTCGCCCGCGGCTCCACCTGCGTCAATGTCGATCCCTCGGGTATAGTACGTTTTTCCCGGGAAAACTTGTATGCAAAGTTTCATGATGATCGGTTCAGTAGTTACGGTGTGAAAGCGTAACTAACAAACAAATAAGCAAACAATCAAACTCACTTTCGCATTTATAATATTAGTAAGGATAATACTTAAAATTTAAGACTAAACCTACACAAAATTAGAAGCAAAAAGGCCCGGCAGTTCGTTGCCCTACAATGCTCAGAAGGCTGGCAGCATTGCCACGATAGATGGTAATGCTGATTTTTGTGCAAGGCCAGTCCTGGTCAAAGAAAACATCTACTGACTTTCAGGCGAAAGTCAGTTGATGTTTCCTGTTATATATTATTTTAATAAATAAAACTAAAAATTAATTAAATCTTAAATAAAAACCTACCTATAAATATAATCTACCTATAAATATTCGTTCATTTATAATATAAAATACAGATAAAAAATTTATAATATAATTATGTTCCCGAGAAACCGCTATTGAAACTAGTTTGTCTTGAATTCTATAGAATAAACTAATTTGGCCTAGGATGAACAGATTTTAAATATTCATCATCATTTCGAGTAGGTGTCACGGTCAATCGACCATGCACACCCTAGTGTCAGAGTTCTTCGGAACCGCCTCTCGGCCTCTGACGTGGTTCCTTTAACGACTACCAGATGGCAGCCGGAACCACCGGCTTAACGTGCCTTCCGAAGCACGGAATCATCTTTATTATCAGACAATCAGGTGATTCAAGCATGCAATGTCCTAACCAAACTGGAAACAACTAAACAAAGTATGCTTCCGGTGGGAATTGAACCCACGACCCCCGGGTCAACAGGCAAAGCCTTAATCACTAGAGCACGGGGGCTGTTAATTATTTTTATATTTTATTTTTTATATTAGTTTAAATATTGTTTAATTATGTATGGTAGTTTAAGTGGTAAAATAATAAAATAAAAGAAATAATGAACAAATCAAACAGATTGAGCCAAAGTAAGTTCAAGACTTGTGTAATGGGATACTAACTCAACGATCCTATATTTTATAATAAACTAGCTTTCGCCCGCGGCTTCGCCCGCGTCAATATCTGGAATAGTACTTTTTACGTAACAAATAAACTCACTTTCGCATTTATAATATCAGTTTATAATATTAGTAAGGATAGATAATATAGATAAACATCCAAGTCCCACGTCAAATCTGAAAAATATCATTTTCCATCTTGACCTGACCGGGGTTCGAACCCGGGACCACTCGTGTCGCAGGCTGGCGTGTTAACTCCACAGAGTTCGACTGAAGTCGGTCAGTATAGATCACAACAGTGAGGTCATTTTTAGAAACCAAGATGGCGAATGCTACTTTTCAACAATAATTATTGAATTACAATGAATTAACACAAATTTTAGAAGCGATCGATTTCCTAGCGTCATTAGCAAAAAGATATGAACCCAATCCCTATTTGAGTAGCAATGACATTATTGATAAAACTTTCTAGAAGAATAAATAATGGAGTTCAAATTGAAACCTTAAATCTTAGTAGATAGGGTGTAAAATTGTGTACAACTTTAAGGTACGACATCTTTTGGCGAATAGCTGAACTAAGTAGTCTGAGATCGTTAAAAGCACATTGAAAGAAGCCGACGTAGCATATGCACGCTGTCATAAAAACCACAAAGTGTTATTGCTTAATTCTACTTTATGGCTCAAGAAATAAGGTTTTTCTTTTTGTAATGCAAACTGATTGTTATTTCTTTGTGGTTCCAAGAAATTATAAGCTTTCTAATTCGTTAAATTTCAGTGTGCGTAAAATGTTATTGTGTGAGTTTGGCGACAGTGGTTTTCAAGAAAAATATATGCTATGCCCGTTCCTCTTGTTTTTTAAATTCCGTGTACGTAATCGTGGGCATGTACTTATGAAAACGAGTACAGACATGTACTTATAAAAAAAATCTGCACCTCGTCGATTCACAGTTGTTTGTGGAAATGAAAGTAATATTGTGAGCATGTCATAAGGTAGGTACCTTACGTGTAGTGTACATGCATAAATAATAGTTATTTCTATAATAAAGTTAGGTATGGAAGAAAATACTTACGAATTTGTCAGAATATTTTCTTCATATATTTTCTTTTTGTAGTAAGTACATGCTTACAAAAAGGGAAATTAAATTTGAGGGTTTTTTGAATAATATTAATATAATACTTATCAAGTATGATGTTATTTACTGAATCTTTATAACCTGTTGAGAAAGTAGTAATATTACTTATACACACATGACATCGTTCATATGTTTCACTAACTTCTTGCGCCACTCATACTTGCTGCCCGTCTTAGCCATACCGTCTAAAAATATAAGCACGTAAAAATAATATTTAGGTCGCACGCGCGCCTCACAACGATGGACACAGGTTCCTCGTCCGAACGACAGAGCGGGACTGAGCGGGGGTGAGTGCTTCCAGGCGCTAGCGTCAGCTGAGCGTAAATATTAGATTTATCTATTTTACTTTAATTTAAAACCAATATTAATATTTGAAAACATGGAATATGTGCATGATACTGTATTCAGTAATTATAAAAATAAACACTATTAAAAAACTAAGTCGTTTTCTCATGATAGACCATTTACTGATTTTATTTTACGATTTGGATGTAGCTTTGCAATTAATTTTTATCGAGAAAATTTTATGCATTTGTGTTTTGAGAACATATAATATATAAAGTAAATCCTCGACTATACTACATATTTATTTCTGAATTAATGCTGCAGTTGCTTTGATGCAGCAGGGGAAATGCCAAGCTATTTTGTTCTACTATCGACCCTTAAGAGGAAACGCTGCGCTCGAGAATTAAAAATAGGTATTTGTAAAATATATTGCTGTCGCGCTGTGTGCCCGAATAACCCCCGCAAAGTGCGATAGAGACAACTGCAGCCCGGTCCGAAAATACCTATGGAAATTAACGCTTGGTAGTCCCCTGATTTAGTCTCCAAAATTTAACCGATTTAATTTCTATCTTCATTAAAAAAATTAAAATAAGCTTAGGCTGTGTTTCTATGTTTTCTTTTTTCTAATATTATCTTGAGGTTTGAAAACAACGGAAATTCTTACCTTACATTATCTGTAATAAATTATAGATAATGGTACGGAACCCTTCGTGTGCAAGTCCGACTCGCACTTGGCCGGTTTTACAAACAAAGAACACAACTTTTGTGACAACATAAATGCAATTGCACTAGCAATATTTTGTAATCATAAAACTAATCTTGAAATTTGCAACATATACATCGTAGGTTATCTAAAGAATGTTGCATTGCAATGTATTTAAATGCATAGCATTATACTATTTGTCCGCACTTGAACTGATGACGTCACAGTATAAGACGACCAGTTTTATCTCAACTGGTACTGAAGCTTAACTATTACAAGCTTTTATTTAGTTTCACCTGTCCCGATGTCTATCTATAATCAAATCATCATCATATCAGCCGCAAAAGTCCACTGCTGGACATAGGCCTCCGACCTGATAGTCGGACGACCTGACTAAGGTCGCAGGAAGACGCTGGATGCAGGCCGCTTCCAAACGGTCGTATTGGAAATCCTTGGGGGAGGCCTATAATCAAATCTTGCGAGTTAAATTCGATCCACTTCCCGGTTACCGTTTAAGCTTAAATTTTGCATGCATGTGTAAATCGGATGACAATACAATATTATGGAATCATTGCGCTAGTCTAATGATGGAGTCAGAAGGTGGCCATAAGAACTCGACTAAACAAGGTACACCAATCGTGTTTGGGCTCATTTGATTTGTCTTGGAAAACACTAGTGTGGATTCGTTTTAATAAAAGCTTATCACAAAAATGTATTTTTTGCAAAAAAATGTTTTACTTTGTAAAACTTTTATAGATGGAATACAGTTATCCTTATCATGGATATTTTTATTATCGTTCATTAAAGTATCGTAATGATTGCTGCCGTGTGGTTTCCAGCACAGTAGAATAGGACCACTCCAACTTTGCCCATATATGTCGTAAGAGGCGACTTAGGAAATACAAGCTAAACAAAGCTCATAAACATCAATGAGACCTCTCCAACCCGTTTGGCCAGCGAGGAGAGTGTAGGCCAAATCCCCTGTCTGCTCTGGCCAAGTATGGCTCCGGTAGTACAGAGAGGGTCATGTTCCTGCAGTGGAGATTAAAAAGACCCTATGATGATGAATGATCACTCAATGTCCAATCTTGAGATTTGAGGAGCTCGACGGCCTAACGGAAGTCAGCGTCATTAGCGCTTACGCATATAAAGCAACTCCGGCCGCAGTCCCCACTGGGATGGGTGACCGCAACTGGCATAACAATATCTCGAGCTCCTCCGTGCTTCTGAAGGCACGTTAAGCCGTTCACCATCATCTCGTGTAGGTGACACGGTCAATCGACAATGCACACACGGAAAAAAAAGATTTTGCGATTAATTTCCACCAAGATTATACATATTCTTGGAAATATTGGCTCATTTCAAGAAAGTTTTATTTTCAGTCTAAAGTTGTTTCTTACGTACAGATATTGATTCTCTTAACTGAACGAGACCAAAATATTTTATATTAAGATAACATATCTTCGGTCAAGAAACCAAAGTTTATTGTTCCGAAGAAATTTCACTTTATTTCATTAAAGAGATCTAAAAATCTTGTTTCAACATCTATTTGTAATTGATACGAGATATTTCATCTTCTTTAACAAAAAAATTGCTTTTTTGATAGAAGGTAAAAGGCCTCTTAGTAAAAAAAATATTTTTTTCCTCAGAGAATATATTTTTATTTCAATATCAGGTCGTTGTCTTGAACAATATATTGAAAATGTCTCTAGCTAAAGCAAAGTTATATTAATTTCGAAACTTTTTTTTACAAGCAAAATTTTCATGAAATCAGATATTTCATTCGCATTTTATTTTATTTGAAGAGTTTCCTCTCTTTAAATAACACTAGTTTGTTTACGTTGATTAAACCATTTAATAACAAATTCGGTCCTGTTTAAATATCAGTCTCCTAATAAATAGCGCATGTTCGTCTATTATAATTACTTATAAAACTAAGTTGACACACACACACAAACAATGCGGCGACTACCTACGTAGTTACGAGCATTACGGGCGTCTAAAGACAACTAGGTAGGTATTTCAGCGACTTAATATTACTAAAACAATCGTCAGACAATATTCCTCAACATGCTTATTTTTTTTACTTTCGATGCTTATTTATTTTGTAAGTTCCCGCTCACACTCCGTCCACCGTCATGACGACCGGGCTAGGAAATCATACACTAACCTTATCCTTCGAGCACTTAGTCACACTTAAAATCAGTCAAGCCATTTAGGCTGTAGGGCGTGCCAAAGAATTATATTATACATACATACTTACATACATCCGAAAAACATTACCCTCTTTCTTCGCAGTCGGGTTAAATAACATCCAACCTCCATTCTATCCAATAGGGAGTCGGTAAAAAAATAATATTCGTTTCTTCAGGAAAAAAATGGTTTTTAGAAGAAAAAGTTATGGTTTTCGTTTAAAACAAAACGACTTTTGTAAATAGCTAATGTTCTTCTTGTAAAATGATGTTGGTCTTATTTCAAGATTTTAAAAATCTTCATTCAAGAGTTTTAAAATTTTCAATGATTATACTAGAATAAACAGTTGCAAACCCTTTGTCCTCGTTGGCCAATCATTAGCCAATCAGGAGGCTTATACACGATACTCAGAAAATAGTGATGGGAAAAGTCTGTCATAAGTACTCGAGATTTCATGGAAGGTCAAGAAAGTAATCGTATTATCTTAATCCATTTCTACAAATTACCATGTATAATAATAATGTTAATGTCGATATAGTCATATTACAAACAAGTTAGAAGTGAAAATCTTGTTTGTAATTCTTGGCAGCAAAGCTATTGTTAATTGGCTCGGATGCCTTGTGTTGAATCCAAGCAAAGGATTACGCGTTTAATTTGAACCACGTGCTTTAAAAGTGTCCAGAGCATTATATTTTATGTTTAAATTAAGGTGTTCTAATATTTTTTTTAAGCTCCTTAGTTTAAATACGACGACAGAGTTCCGTGTAAGTCATAACCAAAGTTGAACATAGTGTTAATCAAAAGACAAGCATTAATTTGACACATCGAAATAAACTCTCTTCTATCATTATATTAAACTTGTTCATTTAGCAGTTCGCCATGAAGTGGACCTCGTAATAATTCGACATCTTCGTTGCGTTTGATCTTGATGTTTGTCGAAGCTGGGTCGGTATTCGTTCTACTGCCATTCAAAAAAATGTGCGTCCGTGTGCACAATTTCATACAAATCTGTTCAGACGTTTTTGCGTGATTGAGTATCAAACATCCAACCTAATAAACGTACAAACTTTCGCATTTATAATATAAGTAGGATTCGCATTTATAATATTAGTACGATAGGATATTTAAATGTGACAATTGATATCTTTCTTATTGATATCTCAGGATAACAAGCAGTGTGCAGTTTTGATATTCAAAATTCAGGACGGCACTAAATTTGTAATTGGTAAGGGCAAACGTGATAGTATTAATACAGTTTGTTGGTTTTTTTAATTAAATCGGTTTGGTCTATAAAATCACGATAAAATCTAATATCATCGATCGATGTTATCGATTTATAGCGATTACTATAGTAGCGTGCGCACGGCGCATCCCTAACGGTCGTTTAGTTTGGTGACTGGTTGCGTACCTATGCGTAGTGTGCTTCGCAGTTTTGATAAAATTAATATTTTCTATGTTGTTTATTGTTCCGTGGTCATTCTTCCGAAAGAAAATTGTGAACAGTGCCAACGAAACAAATTCTTTTAGTAAGTGGAAAAAAGAACAATCAATGGACCAACTTCTCAAATCCTGGCAAATGCCAGATGAAGTTGTTGAGTTATTTTCTAGTAAGTATTCTTAAAAATGTATGTCTTGTTTACTTCCCTTCAACCATGTAAATTTGCAATAACAATTGTTTAACAATGGCCGCGCGGTCACCGGGGACCGCTTGGGGGCCAAGAGTTTCCTATTATGTAAGTATCTACCTAATTCATTTAATGGGGCCCTCACATTGTAAAGGAGTTCAACGTTGATTTACTTTTTAATAAAGTACGTACTTAACTAACACGTAGGTAAGAAGGTACAAAACAAAAGAGGGCAAGCGAAATGATCTGGGTGATGAGCATGATGAAACTTGAACAAACGGTCTCCCATTATTCATGTGTTTATATACATAAACCTTACCTGATAAATGCTCTACATGCCAATGAAAACCACATCAAACTCGGCCGAGTATTTTCTGAGATTAGTCTATACAGACAGATATACAAGCTTATGAGGGACTTATGTTTATACTATGTATTGATATTGATTGATGATGATGATGATATATATTGATTTACCTTGTATTATAAAAAGTTTATTTTATTAACTGTAGATATCACAGCAGAATCTTTAACTGGTTAAAAGAAAATCAAGAGCCCTGGTATGAAGTAGTTGCAAAATGGAAAGCTACTGCCCAATTTAGACATGAGCAAGAATATGAGAATGTTGCACAGTTCATTCAGAAGTGGAGTATTTTAAACAGCCCAAAAGCTGTGCAACTCGTGAGTACTTACTGCTATAATTAATATGTTATTATTATTTTTTGAACTTCATTGAATTATTTTTTCACAGAAATAAATCAGTTACCTTTAATTAATATTAATGGGCCATTTGATAGATGGCATCCTCACTCCCACACAGGTACCTACAATGTTTGTCATGTGTTTTGTTTATTGGGTTTGAGAAAACTATGTTGTGTTGCGCTGTTTTGTTATTTGTTGCTATAATTAACAACTTTATTCAACTGCTTGATAATCTAATTTAATGCCGTAGCATTAAATTAGATTATGCGCCTAAACGCTAACAACGTATTGTTAGCGTTTAGGCGCAAAATGTCCAAAACGCGAAATGACCAATTTTCTAAATGTCCAATTCGCAAAATGTCAAATATCATCATAAGGTCACCCCATCAATCAATTATTAAGTTATGAAGACTATAAGCTTTATTTTGATAAAATATTCTTTAAATTTTTATCGAAATTTAAAATCAAAAGGGAAATTTGAAGATCTTAAAGATTTTTTGCGATATTTGAAAAAAACCAGACCCTATGTTCTTTTTCAGTAAAGTAAATGTAACTTTTGACTTTATGATAATATTGGACATTCTGCGAATTAAACATTTTGCACCTAAACTATTGTTAAAAAACTATCAATGGGTGTGGTATACAAGTCATTTCTGAATGACTAAATGACTGTGTATGAAAATGTGGCGAATGCCTATGGGTTCTATCAGTGGTATAAGTATAACTCAAACACTATAACGTATTACGTTTTCTCTCAATATTCTTTTGTTTCCTGCAATGATCTTTTGTGTCAGTCAATGTGTGTGTCTTTACCTGTAAGAAACAAAAAATATAGAATAAAAATGTATTGGTGGCACCATGGGACATTTATCGGAAATTATTAGCTATCATAACAAATTATGGATCATACCAGTGGCGGAATGCAAGCACTTGCACTTGCATGGCAAGAATTTAATCTAAATCTAAGGTCTTAATAAATTTTTCAGATTAATGAAGATTTTGATTTATTATTCCCTGGTAAAGGAGAACATTGATCAGACAAAATTGGCAACCGTTTTGTAAAAAAGTATTTGAATTGAAGAAATCAGAAATAAAAAGCGATAAATACAAAGAAGACTTATCAAGTTCACTAAGCAGCTTGGACACTGATGGTAAGCAAACACCTAAAATTCGTCTGTCTGCGCATTAGTATTATCACCACTTGTAATGTGGTTTCCCCAGGGACTAGTTGTTCCTCTAGTTTTTCCCACTCGTATGTCTAAAAAGTTATCTTTGTTAAAGACAAATGGAATGAGTAAAAAAAATAATCTGCTGTTCCATTCATTTCTCGCCTGTGAGGTACCGAGAACTGTTTAAAACAGCTGATTTTTTCTTGCAATTTCGCCATAGGAAAAGTTTTTCAGTATGATGGTCTGAGCGTGTGGTTGAATTCATAACGAGGATGTCGTTAACACATTGTACCTTTCAGTCTTCTTCTTCTTTTCGAGTAGGCAGTAAGGTCTTAATGGCCCTACACACTCTAGTGTCAGAGTTTCATAACCGCCACAAGGGCCTCTGACGTGGTTTATTTGACGATCGCCATATAGCGACCGGGACCACCGGCTTATACGTGCCTTCCGAAGCACGGAATCATCTTATTTTTCGGACAATCAGGTGATTTAGGCCTGCAATGTCCTAGCCAAACTGGAAACAACTTTACAAAGTATGCTCCCCTCGGGGATCGAACCCGCGACCTCTGGATCACAAGGCAAACGCCTTCACCGCTCGACCACAGAGGCAGTTACATTTCAGTAAAAATGTTTATTTCATGATATCTAGTTGCATTTGGACATTTTCTATTTCAGGTGACAAAATACCATCAGATCTGACTCTGTTGGTTCATTTAATTCCACCAAAAGGACGTTCATCACAAAAAAAAAAGTTCTCAACACGGGAATGCTTAGAGAGCATTATGGTCATTGTTGACGTAAGTAAATCTATATTAAATTATTATCAGTATTATCAGCGCTGTCGCGAGCATGCATTTCACATTTTGAAGTTGTAACTTATTTTAAAAAATAATAAATTTTATACATAATAAAACACATTTTTCAGAATCCTGGAGATCCACCCACCAAACTGTGGAAGAGAAAAAAGAAAAAGCGAGGAAACTACGGGAACCTGTACAGCCATACCTTATTTTACTTGGAAATCTTCAGACTTGTAAACAGTTTTACTTAGTGATTGACGAGATAAAATATACATTTAACTCTGCAACATCTGCCTATGATACACTTTTGAAATCATATCAGGTCTTTAATGCGAAATATAATAAATCAAGTGAACATATCATGTTAATTGTTCAGAGATGTATCTACAACATTACAACCAAGTATGACAACCCGGTTCCCTACATTTCTAATGTATTAAATTTGGCATTTTAAAAATAAGTAAAATATTTGATAAGTAAACAATTTCTTAATTTTCATAATGATTTGCCCTAAATGTGGAAAAAAAATTAATAATTTTAATAAATACTCATTCCATTTGAAATTTTATCACAATGTTAATGATTATTATATCTGTCCCATAGGCACATGTAATAGATTGTATCACAAAAAATATTCTCTTAAAAGTCATATAAAACGGTCCCATAAACAAAATGCAAATAACGATAATACAGTAGCCACTGATAATACTAATGACATCGTGTGTCAATAATGCAGTACTCAGTGCCAGTAATAATAACACTGAAATATCACAGACATTCAAAACTATTGATTGCTCCACAGTTCCTGACAAAGTAGTTATGGAAGTAAGAACAGATTTTTTTTAGATATACTGAGATCTTATATAGATTATTTCGTATGTGAATTATATGACAAACTAAATTTGTCTAGATTATTCACACAAGAACTTATAACTTCTGTAAAAACTTTATTAGCAAATGTTTCATCCCAATTAAGATGCATGTTCTTAAGTAATAATTTAAATGAACAAGCTTTTGAGAATTTAGTTTTTGTTTTGGTCACGTAGACAGTGAATATAAACGATTGAAATATTTTGAGAGTAGTAAAAAATATGTAAAGCCTGAATTATATTCTGTTGGTTTAATACAAAAAAAGCCATGGTTGGGCCTAATAACTCTATAATGACATTAAAAGAAAAATACATATGTATGGTACCATTAAGACACACTTTGAAATTATTTTTAGAAGTGCCAGGGATCTATGAGATATTTAGAAGTCCAAGGGAAGATTCATCACAATTTTATTTTTATTGTTCTATTTTAAATACAATTAACTTTTGTGAACATTTCAAATCATTTATAGTTGAAGAGACAGATACCTGGGAATTACTGAATTTAAAAGATTGTTTTAGTACTGTGCCTAAACAAGTGCGTACCATTTTATAGAATAGTTACATAAACTGTATAGAGTAATATACTTACAGATTTGTGTCTCAGTATGATAGATAATGCTGTAATATAGTTAAGAGTCCTATAGATATAATTATATACCGTAACATAGTAATACCAAAGCGATTCACTACTATCTTTACTAGAAACATAATTATATTACTAGTTTAGTTTAGTGAAATAATTGTAGCAGTGTAATGCGAAGGTGCGAAGGGGAAGAAGTTTTAGAAAAGAGGAATAAAAATCGTATATTATTGGAAATTTAGTTGGTATTCTGAAATATTGGTTAGGTACCCAAAAATGCAGTACAGTTAACAAAAATAACTTTCGATTATCCTATACTAAATGTAGAGTTGTCGCTGAGAGACGAACGGCAATAATTTTGGTCATATTCTGAGCAACAACTCTTCATTTGGTATAGGCTCATTCAGAGTCATGCAACTTTTTGCATTTATGGGTAACAAATCTTTCAGAATATCAACTGAAGTTCAGGACTTTTATATCGCTATTCTAAAACTTCTATCTCCTCTACAACCCCGTATTACACTCTTATAATTATTTCACTAAACTTGAACCGTTTTATAATTACATTCCTAGTAATCTTACTTGATAATGTTGTAATGAAGTAATGAATCGCTTTCGTATAACTGTGTTACGGTAGATAATTATATCCCTAGGGATATAACTATATTACGGCTTTATCTATTATACTGCGACATATGCATATTACAAATTTATAAAATACAATAGATTAAATTGAGAGGTGCGGGAAGCATTACCAATGCTAATGAATATTTTGAACATGGCCTAGTCATACCAACACACACTGTGCCAAATCACGGTATACATTTCCAGTATAAACTGGTCTCGTAATTTTTTTAATTTCCGTACAATACGCGGCCAGCGCATATTGGAAATGTATAGCCTGATATTTTGTCGCAGTGTAAACACAGTATTTGGTATATTGAGTGTTAGTCTTCTCATTTTCGCGATTAGACGCAGAATGTTCAGTGTTAGCAAATGTCCAATTCGCAGAAAGCCAGTTCCCATAATTTCCAATACTCCTGACAGCGTGTTTTCATTTTTTATATTGTTTTTATAATAAATTTATAGAGATTTCAAAATTATGTTGTATTATAAAGAAATTTGACGAAGTTTAACAGATTTTGACGATAAACTTGATTAAAACACCTAACTCATGATCAATTAGTGGCAAATAGGGTTAATGACTTCATGTAATCATGAACTTTGGAAACTGCGAACTGGACATTGCGAAATGGACGTTTTGCGACCGCTAGACATTTTACGAATTGAACATTATGCGTGTAAACTGGAAAATATATGAATATAATAAATATTGCTAAAATCAAAGGTAATGGTCAGAAGGGATGCAAAATGTTGGTAATGCTCCTCACTAAAGTTAATAAAATTGTATTGTGTAATTTAAGTGAAATTAAATCGCGTTCGCGTACTTCAACAATTTTTAAGGTGTAAAAATTATTGAGGTCCAAAAAAATAAAAATCAATTTTGGTAGTATAAACATTATAATACTGTAAACAGATTTATTTATTTGCAAAAGAAGATCATATTAACAATTTTTTTATCAATATAAGAATGCGCAAGCGAGATGGTTCGCGCGGTGAGTGCCTCCCTAAGGTCACAGAGCTCAAAGTTAAGAAATACGCCATCTCATGATTGTACTATTTTTAATGAAAATAATAAACTGTTCTTAAGAGTCTATATCGCATCCATTAGCACCCCGCCATTCGAACTTAATTATTTGACGAAAAACGGAGATGTCATTTAAGATTCTGTCTTGATGAAAACCTAGATAACCATTAAAATTATTTTATAAACTACAGTTTACAGTTTAAAGTCAAAACGTAAAACTTTTCTAGGCGTTTCCGCCAAAAGTCACTTAATGGAAACGTCTAAAAAAAGCTAACAAGCTGACATCTCCGTGCGCAACGTCCGGGCAATCACAAAATAAATATACCTTTATTATTATATTATTATTATCTTCGTTTTTCGTCAAATAATTAATTTCAAATGGCGGCGCTAGTGTACCCAATAAAGCCCCTTAAATAAAAAACTGTACCATGTTTTCTGATTAAAATAATAAACTTTTCTTATTTAGTTAATGTGGTTTTTATAGAAACAAAACAAACTCTCCCTGAAAGGCAATCGGAATTTCCATTCAAACTACGGAGATTCAAACTCTCGAATCGAAATATCACTAGTATTCATCGAAGTTAACAGACATTGAATCAAAATAATTATTGTCTTGACCTAGAATACTATAAATTAAAACAAAATTATTTTGTTTTCTGGCAAAAGATCAAGATTCTGGCATTTTTTCATTCAAGTTAATACGACAATTTGCTGTACCTAAAGATGTATTCAGTTAAAGAATTCTCATCTATTAGTTTAAAACGACGAGGGTATTATATTAAGAAAGATAAATCTTTGGATATAATAGCAACGTGCTTTAGAATGATATTTTTATCGTTTTTATTGAAATGATTTTGATATTTTGAATCAAGTTCTTACTATTTAGGCCAAACTCTTAATTTTTTCATCATGACACAATATTTTCTTAAATGAAGCATCTCGATTTCCAATGAACAGACCTAATTATCGTATGAAGAACAGTAAATTTCAGAAAACATTTATTATTTTAATGGAAACTTACGATTCATTGTAAATATATTTAAAAAATCTTGCCGTAAACAAAATGTCTTAAATTAATAAGCAGTTAGTTTGATCTCAAGCAAACCGTTATCTTAAATTAAGTAAACGCTGTAGCTCCATATAAGTAAATGACATTAATTTGACACAAACTAATTATAATGGCTTCAATGAAAATTTCACGTTATCTTATAATAAAACAACACTTTCTTAAAATAATCACCTTTGAACTCGTTGGAATAAATGAATATTAGTTTATCTCAAGGTGATTATTCCAAGAACACGGAAATTTGAGATTAAGAGGATTCATGATTTCGGATATATATGAATAAATATTTTCTTGGTATAATCCATTTTCCTTTAGTTGAAGAAATCCTTTTTTACCGTGCACCCTGGTGTCAGAGTTCTTCGGAACCGCCTCTTGGCCTCTGACGTGGTTCCTTTAACGACTACCAGATGGCAGCCGGGACCAACGGCTTAACGTGCCTTTCGAAGCACGGAATCGTCTTATTTATCAGACAATCAGTTGATTCAAGGCTGCAATGTCCTAACCAAACTGGCAACAACCCACGACCGCCGGCGCCGGGTCTACAGGTAAACGCCTTAACCACTGGACCACAAAGGCAGTTAAGTCGTTGGTTCTGGCTGTTATCTTTCGATGGCGGTCGTTAAGGTGATACCACTGTAAATAAGGTCCTTCTGAACCTTATTTATCTCGCAAAATACTTAAATTAGGTGTTTCAAATCTAAGTAATATGATTTTTGACTATTTCATCTCCAAAAATTGAAGATCAAAACACGTTTTGATAAAATTTTCTCGATAGAAATATTTTTTGAAAAATGGTCTTCGTTCGCCGAGTTTTTTTATTGTAGCTCAAATGTGAAGAATGAAATAATGATTTTTAGACTAAAAGATAGGTTATTAGTAATTCATCAAAATGTAAATATGAAAATACAATTAACCGGTCTGATTTTATATAAAATAGAAATAACGAATTTGGCGCTTACGTTTTTTTCTTTGAGCGACTCGAGACTATCTCCTATCTCATCATTCACGGGCTAAACCGCCAAGCGCTATCCCTTGCGCGCACTTGATCAGTCCTTTGCCGAGCGAAGGCACCAAACATTTGAGGTCTCGCCTTAAGCGATGTCAGATGCCTTTAGGCAGCTTGAAAAATGTGACACCAGTGTTGGCTTAAACTAGAGAATACAATCCCGGGATCACGAATCTCGGGATCCCGGGATCACGAATCTCGGGATCCCGGGATCCCGACCGTTTTCCGGCCCCGAAAATCCCGGGACTGTACTTGGCTAATCTCGGGATTTTCGGGATTGCCACAAACAAGTCTAGTTTGTATTCCGTTGCGCCTTGAAAATAACCTTGCCTAGATTATTTTAATACATTACGACAAAAAGCAACGCGTACAATACGTAGGTACCCACTATTTACTACACAGGTACAGTCCTAATAATATGTTTGTCGTAGAACTTAGAAGGGACTTCCCCACTCGGAATACTTTAATACAATACTCTTAAGGTAATTCCCCAACGAAACACAACAGGGGAATCACCGATCATCTCATAGTCATATCATAATATTGTTGCGGGTATTTCCCGTCGGGGATTCCCTGTACGAAAGTATAAATATGCAAATCAGGTTTTATTTTTTTCATTTATTGTTCTGTCAGTGACGGGTTACGTAGGCTACGTCATTAAAATTAAAAAGTCAATTATCTGAAATTAAGTATTTCAAATGGCGGGAGACTTTGTTAAACATAAAAAAGGCAGTGATACGACGTCAGTGTGGAGTTATTATTTAGTTGCGAAAGACGGGATTTTAATTACTCGTGTTTTTTTTATTTTAGCCCAATTAGAAACCACATAGTCTAATCCCGGGATAGGCCCGGGATCCCGGGAAAAGGCTTCAAAAATCCCGTAAGCCCGGGATTGAAAAACATGCTCGGGATTGTATTCTCTAGCTTAAACACACGAAAAGCAAACAAATGGCCGGCTGTGTCTGTCCCGTAATTACTATGAAACCGTTTGCTGTCAGTTTGTATAGTGATAACGCCACACTCTTATCTATATCGTTGATATCGTACAATTTAAGAGCACATTAGATATTTCATAAAAGGTTTTTTTTTATGATATAGGACGGCAAACGAGCAAGCGAGTAACCTGATGGTAAGCGACCACCGCTGCCCATGGACAACTGCAACACCAGGGTGTAACAGGAACGTTGCCGGCCTTTCAAGGAGTTGGGGAAAGGAAATGGGGGAAGGACGGGCCTCCGGCTCTCTCACTCACCGAACGAAGCATAGAAGCGGTAAAGCTTATACTCAAACGTCGATTTTCTGTGAGAGTGTGGTACTTCCCCGGACGAGCCGGCCCATTCATGCTACTAGCAAAAAATTATTTTGCCGGTAACGTGGCTCTACCACAACTAATAACATAGGTTAGAATTTCATGTAACCGCCGTGTCTATTACTCTCATTTTAAGTATAGCACACAGAAATATTCAAGGTAGAACTTAGTACTATTACTTATTCTGTGGTATAACGGGGATGCCAGGATTTTGCCAAGGAAAAGCGCGTGTCAGTTTTTGCATAAGCCGCGCCCCCAATTTGACGTCATTACTAGCGAAATAGTAATGTGATTATGTGACATCATCATCATCATCAGCAGGTCCTTTTTAGTCTCCACTACAGGAGCACGACCCTCTCTGTACTACTAGGGCCATACTTGGCCAGAGCAGCCAGAGGACTTGGCCTACACTCTCCACGCTGGCCAGACGGGTTGGAGAGGTCTCTTAGATGTTTATAAGCTTTGTTTAACTTGTATTTCCTAAGTCGCCTTCTACGACATCCACGGGAAGACTTGGAGTGGTCCTATTCTACTCTGCCGAATACCACACGGCTAACAATGTGACATGCACAGATATAAATTGCGTCATATCGATAAACAGTTTTTAGAGTCAAAACCGCAGAATAAAGCATGTGTTCATGTCGGGACGTGCGCGATAACTGACGAACGTTTAACGAATCTTGCTCCATCGTGCAAAATTGAGACACGGGTTTGAACTGTCGATCTTAGGACTATCTACGACCTACGCTCTGCCAATTGAGCTACTGCGCTTTTTTTTAAATACCTATCACTTAAATATATCCAATACTAGCTTTCGCCCGCGGCTCCGCCCGCGTCAATGTCGATCCCTCGGGAATAGTGTTTTTTCCCGGGATGAAAGGTAGCCTATGTCCTTCTCCGTACTCCAGAGTACTTGTATGCAAAATTTCATGAAGATCGGTTCTGTAGTTACGGCGTGAAAGCGTAACAAACAAACAAACAAACTCACTTTCGCATTTATAATATTAAGTAAGGAAGTAAGGATGATCGATAGAATGCTAACCTTATGCCGAGTTCCCGAGTGACAGTAGTTATGTACTAATGTACCTTAATTTTTATATCACTCAGGCAAACCTGCAGACAAAACTAGTGGCAGTGAGATAGAAACAAACAAACAGCTGTTCATTACATTGAATAATGTGCTTTAATGAAAATAAATGCCGACGGCTGAACAGAAATTCCATATTGGTCGAGTTAGTGGGTTAGTAAAGAGGCGAGTCGTTAATTGATAATAGGAACAGTCAATAGCATTACCTACTTTATTAGCACATCGGTTCTCAAGTATCAGTATACAATACTATGTAGTGTATAATGATAATGTAAGTCAAACATTGACTATATATCACGTCTTTTTCCCTTGCGGTGTAGACATAGCCTAGGTCTATAAGACCTTATGGCCACATTTAGCATATTAGAGGGCGTGGATAGGGCATGAAATACCGAAAAGATTTTCATACCGGTATTGATACCGGTATTGAAATTTCGAAAACCGGTATACCGGTAATTTCGATATTTTTTCGGTATTTTTTTAAAATATTGCTAATTACTGTTTAAATTATATATATATTGGTATATATTATTATATATACCAATAGCGATTGGTAAGTCTTGTTTCCGGAGAGCGATTAAAGTAGTTTCTAGGCTATGTGATAGAAACACTGAAACCTTTTATCAACTCCTCAGAAACCACAAAATGAATAAAAGAATACTAAAGAAAATGAATTATTTGATCCAAGAATTAATTGTTTCCTTGGCACAAATATCACAATCAAATATATATTAAAATTAGTTTTACTCTCTAATGATAAGAAAACACTTTGCCCTAAGGGTCATAATGGAGAAATACAGACGAAAAACACGCCTCTCCACTTCCTGTTTCTGTATGTACGAGGGATGATCTGGTGGGCATTGAAGTATTGATATTATCAGCGACATGTACCGTGCCTCCGATTCCAGAGTTAGGATTGCTGTTGGTGAACCGTCACAGTTGGAGTCCACCAAGGCTCGGTTCTCAGCTCTTTCTTGTTTAGTGCGATATTAGAAGAAGTGTCAAAACGCATCAGAAATACACATTAGCTTCCTCCGTGGCTGCTCATGCATGTATACTGACGATATCGCACTGACAGATGCGGAAAGGGGAAGACGTGTGCGACGCGTGAATATGTGGAAGGAGTCGCTTGAGAACGGCGGCTTGAAACTAAATGTGGCGAAGACTGAGTACAGGGATTGCAACGTTACAGATTCCGTGCCTTTACGCATAGGCGGAAACGTGGTCGAGCGTACTTACCAGTTTAAATACCTGGAATCTGGCCTTTACGCGTCCAGAGATATCAAAACTTGCCTAATGTGACTGGTATCATTTGTGACCCAAAAATGTATTTTAAACTAAAAGGACAGGACATTTTAGACCTGTCCTCTTATATGGAAGTGAAGCACAGGCTACGTGAGCCGTTCAAGAGGGAGATGCGTGTCACGGAAATGGATATGCAGCATTGGATGTGTAAAGTTTCGCGAAAGGGCCGCATAAGGAACTCACACATTCGCGGTAGCCACCATGTCAGTCACATAGCAGGCAACTCTACTGCAGGGCCGCCTACGCTGGTACAGTCATGTTTTGCGAAAACCAGGAAATTATATAGGGAACAATTGTCTGGCCATGTTCACCGAGTCCCGACAGAAGGGAGAAACCCAAGAAGTGCTGGGTTGATGTAATTGGGGAGGATATGCGTGCAATGGCCTCATAACATGCAGTTTCTTGAGTAGTTGATTTTGATGTGATATTTTTATAATCGAGCTTATTCATAATTCATGCATATAAAAACTCATCAGCAATATGAACAACACTATGAACCTCTAAAATCGAACGTTCTTCATATCCTTGCAGAAATAAATCAAATTTTTCAAAATACCGAAATTCCGGTATTTTATCCTCAAATACCGGTATCAAAATACCGAAATTTTTTACCGGTATACCGTGATTTCGGTATACCGGTATACCGGTATCCATGCCCTAGGCGTGGAGATCATCATCATTTACAGTACAGCCACAAAAAGTCCTCTGCTGGACATGTGGTCATTCAAATATTACGTAAGCAGCAAATGGGGGGTGGGGGGTCGAAGCTAGGCTTATTTTTGCTGACAAGGGGGAGGAGGGGGTTAAAAATAGCTGATATATTGCTTACGTAATACTTGAACGGCCCTTTCATGCATGGGCATTCGGCATTAAGCATATGTCTTTCAAGGATTCTTCATTCCATCGGAGGACATTTCCATACTCACCACGCTTGGCAGGCGGGTTGGCGAGCACAGTTTCTTTGGCTTCTTGTGCTTATGATGCTATCCATCGCAAGCAATGTGAAGCTGAGGATGGATGGGGTTCTGGAATGGCGACAAGCGCACCGTCGGACACCCTCCGACTAGTTAGTCGGATGACCTGACTAAGGTCTCAGGGAAAACGCTGGTTGCAGGCCGCTTCCAACTGGTTATTCTGGAAATTCTTGGGGAGGCCTATATCCAGCAGTGGCCTTCTGGCGGCTGATATGATGGTGATGATGAAATGTAATAATCAAAACTGCTTTTACTGTCCGTTGTAGTATGATTTGTTAAATGCAGCACGTAACGCCATCTGTGTTTAGTTGCAGCGCAACTCTAGTTTCAATTAAAACGTCCTAGAAACGTCAAAATTAAGCGGGTGCCGCGCGAACGAAAAACGTCGCGACTGCGCAAGCGCGAAAAACCATTAGGCGATTATGTAAAAAGATAAAAAGCCTGAATATTTTCTTATTTATATTTTTATAAAAAAAATAAGAAAGGGGCGACCTCCGAGATGAAAATATAAATATTTTCATGTGAGAATTATTATTTAAGACGTAAAATTTACAAACTTTTCGAAATAAAATGGTTTTTTGATATCATAACATGTATATCATCGTCATGATCAGGTTTTGTTACTCTCCACTGCAAGAGCATGACCCTCTCTGTACTACCGGTATAACATATATATCATTTTTAAATTTCATATGTATCTGCTTCGCCCAGCAGTGGGACACAAATGTCTAATAAAAAATTATAAAAATACATCTGCTTCAAATTCCAGCAAGGGGGCGATCTTGTGCAAGGATCGATCTAAATTATACAAATAATTTTAATGTACCTATTTAATTAAGTCAGCGCACAGTACTAGTGATTTGAAAACACGTAAATTTCTTCAATTTCGTGCAGTACCGTCTTAACCTTTAGTTACCCTTGACATTCGTCCAATGTGAATATTATTGACGGAATCTTTTGCAAACTTGCGTAGGTGCTAAGATAACTTGGTTTGTTTTTCTCAAGGAGTATGCCACCCCAACCACCCTCCGCAATATACATAAGATTGTCCAGAAGCGAGATTTTGTTTGATGTGAAAAACGATCATTTTTAGGGTGGTACGGAACCCTAAAAATGATCGTGTCAAATTCCAACAAGGGGGCGATCTTGTTCAAGGATTCATCATCATCATCATCAGGTCCTTTTTTAGTCTCCACTACAGGAGCACGACCCTCTCTATACTACTAGGGCCACACTTGGCCAGAGCAGCCAGAGGACTTGGCCTACACTCCCCACGCTGGCCAGACGGGTTGGAAAGGTCTCTTAGATGTGTATAAGCTTTGTTTAGCTTGTATTTCCTAAGTCGCCTTCTACGACATCCACGGGAAGACTTGGAGTGGTCTACTCTGCCGGATACCACACGGCTATGTTCAAGGATTAATCTAAATTAAACAAATACTTTTGATGTATTTAATTAATACAGTGCATAGTACTAGTGATTTAAAAACACGTCAATTTTCACAATTTCGTGCAGTACCGATAAATAATATGATATATAAAAAGTAATGTATTTTGAAGTGACATCCTTCAGCCCCCAAGAGGCCAGATCTGGCCGCATAACAATTAAAACTCCATTGTGTCTGCGTTTCCGCGATTGACGGGTTAACGTTGTACACTTAGCCGTGTGGTATCCGGCAGAGTAGAATAGTACCACTCCAAGTCTTCCCGTGGATGTCGTAGAAGGCGACTTAGGAAATACAAGCTAAAAAAGCTTATAAACATCTTTGAGACCTCTCCAAACCGTCTTGCCAGCGTGGAGAGTGTAGGCCAAGTCCTTTAGCTGCTCTGGCCAAGTATGGCTCTAGTAGTACAGAGAGGGTCGTGCTCCTGTAGTGGAGATTAAAAAGGACCTGATGATGATGATGATGATGAACGTTGTATTGTACACTAAATTAGCAAATAGACCGGCAGGTAGGCAACCTTCTGTTATACTTTTCCTATACTCTCATAAAGTGTCGGGGAGTCAATCTCAATTTAATTATACAATACTGTTATTACATTATTCAAATTGGAATTATAATGTTAGCGTTGACGGGTCTTTACAAGACGAAAGGGTTATTAAATAATAGCCTGTCAAGTAGACAATACCTACTAATTCTGTTTGTCTGTTACCCCTTTATGATCGAGCTGAAATCTATATCTATCTATACTAATATGTTTGTTTGAACGCGCTAATCTCAGGAACTGCTGGTTTTAATTGAAAACTTATTTTTTGTGTTGGATAGTCCATTTATTGAGGAAGGATTTAGGCTATAAAACATCACGCTGTGACCAATAGGAGCGAAGCATCAATGAAAAATGTTTTGGAAACGAGGGAAAATCTATATCTATACTATACTAATATTATAAAGCTGAAGAGTCTGTTTGTTTGAACGCGCTAATCTCAGGAACTGCTGGTTTAAATTGGAAAATTCTTTTTGTGTTGGTGTGTGGAACAGTTTCACATTCCACATAACGTTTAATTACAGAGATACTCGGTTCTCTAGTGCAAACTGCCTTTTAGGGTTCCGTACCCAAAGGGAGAAAACGGGACCCTATTAAGCGCCTATTATACCATCCTGAATTTAGGATCCGGAATTCAGCATCCGATAAGGACAAGAAATTCAGTCGTCGGAGCTCCTGATTACACCGTCCGGAACGTGTCCTGAACGGAGACTGCGCGTCCTGAGAGAGCCATCCGTTGGCCATCCTGAATGCGTGAGAGGGACGCCGCTATACGTGCGATGCGATTGGAGATATTCTTGTATCGTTTCTAACGTATAGCGGCGTATCTCATGCGGCGATCTTAAATTCCGGATGGTTTCACCTATGCTTCCGATAAGGACGTCGGAAGCCATTCTGTCCTGAAAACGGATCGACCGTCCTGAATGCGATTAAACTGTCCGTTGACTATCCGTTGACTGAATTCCGGATCCTAAATTCTGGATGGTCTAATTGGCGCTTTACTTTCACTCCACTGCCCGCTCCGCTATAACAACAAATACAAAAACATAATAAAACAAATATTTAAGTGGGATCCCATACAAGAAACGTGTTTTATTTGCCGTTTTTTGTAGTGAAATATTGTATGGTGGTACGGAACCCTTCGTGTGCGATTCCGACTCGCACTTTGCCGGTTTTTAGAGCATGCATGTGGCCAATGACTTTTTAGAAAAAAAAATACAACAATATCATATTACATTATGGAGTAATTTACTTCGTAATCGTATGTTTTTACATATTTTCGTGGGCTAAAGTAGACTTAATACATAAGATAAAAGTGTCATTAACTTACATCTACGGTCGTATAAATCATATACTTTCTTGATACATCAAAGAAACATATATTTGTTACTATCAAAGGCCAGTACTGGGTATCTGATGTGTTAATTATTATGTATGACAAATCTTAGCTTATACATAGCCTTCTTTTGTGTGTTTATGCGAGCAACCCAGATTTTCCTTTGACAGATCTTCCGGCCTATTTGCTAACTCAGTGACCAACGTTTTGATAGTCACTTCAAAATACATTACGAGTTTCCTATGATTGACTTTTTTTTATTAAAGATATATAAAACGTAATGTACTTTGAAATGACTATCACAACGTTGTACACTGAGTTAGCAAATAGGCCGGCTGGTCACCCTTAATTTGAAGGTTTTTTAGGTTTTAGTTATCTTCAGGTAATCTTTCTCTACTTTTATGAATCCATAAGTCCTTGTTAGCGAGGCTCGTTGGGTCAAAAATATTATCATGAAATATTGGTCATAAAATATCAAGAAATAAAATATGGTGAAAAAATTTCATGCGGACGGGACTTGAACGCTGCCTTGGCGACCTAGGTCTATGTACGACCTATGTTCTGCCATCTGAGCTACCGAACAATTCAGTCTCGGCGCCGATTCTCCACCATATCCCATTTCCCCTTATAGGTACGTATTAAGGCTTACGTCAACTACACAACTACCCGACTTTTACATAGACCTAGGTCGCCGGTTCAAGTCCCGCCCGCATGAAGTTTTATTTCTTAATAGAATTTCATGTCATAAATATTAAAAGTATATCAAAATAGCATTGTGGATGCAAAATAATACATTTATAAAAAACACGTATTTTTTCTTCTGTCAAATACAACGTGATTTTGAGCCCCCTAGCTTTATTGCAATCTGGGAATCAGAATCCCTAATGGAACACAGAATTGCAAGAAAAAAAGGTAAAAAACGAAAATGAAAATTAGGTTTCCCATACAAAGTCGCCGATCAGCTGGACGAATTTCTATGAAAGGTTAAATTTATTTTTTCGTTTTTTAACTTTTTTTCTTACAATTCTGTATTCCGTTAGGGATTCTGATTCCCAGATTTTAATATAGCTAGGGGGTTCAAAATCACGCTGTATTTTTAACCGACTTAAAAAAGGGAGGATATTATCAATTCTGTAATGGTGATATACCTATCGTTTTTTATTTTTATAAATGTTTGTTACCTCAGAACTCCGTAATTTATGAACCAATTTGAAAAGTATTTTTTTGTTTGAAAGAGTAGGATTTCAAGTTCGTCTCATTTAAATTTTATCACAATCGGTTCAGTAGTTTGACTAAAGTCTTTGTTTTTATTTTTTTTACTGAGACATGAACGATAATTTTATTAATTGACAAAACAAAAAATATGTGTTTAATATTTTTGATTTCTAGCGGGCTAATTATATTATTTTGGAAAAGTAGCCTAATGCTTATAATAATGATGTTGTCACATGCGTATTTTAGTTGTCACAAACGTTTAAAACCACGACCATTCCTTGCTTTTTACGCGCTACTTTTCGTTGCATCACCAAAATTCGCGTTTTTAGTTATTAGCATTGACTTTTTGGGACCATCATACTTGTACCTGTGTTCTTTCAAACTTTCGCTATTTAACTTTGATTTTTAATCTAATGAATGCTCCTGCCTGCCCCGTATAATATGCCCCCTATTAATTATTAGCTTCTTAGTACCATAGCAGGCTGACCTGTCAATTGTAACAGTATGGACCTATGACCTGCCCTAATTTGCATGCACCTGCTTCCTGTTTCGTAAAGTAGTCACCAATTTTCGTTTACAAGGAACATACACGTCTTTTACCCTTGCGGGGTAGACACTGCCTAAGTCTTTAAGATCTTATGGCCACATTTAGCATGTTGGAGGGCGTGTATATGGAAAACGGAATCAAAATAGTAATGGGTTGCTAGCCGCGTCGCCTATTGACATAATTCCGCAGATTTGGACACGTTCAAGTTTTGAATTGAAGTCAAAATTTGAATTTTTTTTCTCTTCTTATTCACGCGTCTCCGTGGTTGCATCCTTAAATCGAAGATGTTTTGGGAGTTGGAAGTTCCGGATTGGATAATTCAGAATAGTTTTTTTTTAAGAAACAATACACTATTCTTTTAAATATTCCTCAGTGACTGGGTCTCGAATATTTTGTTTTAATTGCTGAAGGTTTATATAGAACATCCTCCGTGATCCAGTGGTTAAGGCGTTTGCCTGTTGACCCGGGGGTCGTGGGTTCGATTCCCACCAGAAGCATACTTTGTTTAGTTGTTTCCAGTTTGGTTAGGACATTGCAGACTTAATCACCTGATTGTCTGATAATAAAGATGATTCCGTGCTTCGGAAGGCACGTTAAGCCGGTGGTCCCGGCTGCCATCTGGTAGTCGTTAAAGAAATCACGTTAGAGGCCGAGAGGCGGTTCAGAAGAACTCTGACACCAGGGTGTGCATGGTCGATTGACCGTGACACCTACTCGAAATGATGATGAGGGGCCAATCAATGTTATTGTTTCCCGAAATTGATCGACCGGCAAAAGTTATTAATCGCGTTTTAATAATTATAACACGTTGTTCCATTATAAAACGCTCCATAACAAATTTGTCGTATCTACACAAAGTAATTTTCATGCAACAACTATCATATTTACCATAACAAAATGGCGGCAAAGGAAAGTTGTATACCTCCAAGTTGTCCAAGTGACACCTATTTTTTTGTTCAGTTTTATATTTTTCACACAGGTTGACTGGGAGAGGGTGTTTTTAGCATTTAGCTTGTTGTTGTAGCTTACAATAAAGCAATAAAGCTTTTAAAAACAAAATGTGGAAGTTAAATCCTAACTAATATTATAAATGCGAAAGTGAGTTTGTTTGTTTGTTTGTTACGCTTTCACGCCGTATCTACTGAACCGATCAGCATGAAATTTTGCATACACGTTCTCTGGAGTACGGAGAAGGACATAGGCCTTTTATCCCGGGAAAAAGTATTATTCCCGAGGGATCGACATTGACGCGGGCGGAGCCGCGGGCGAAAGCTAGTAAATTAATAATATTGACGATATGATTCTTGCTTGACCGCAACTGTACTAAACAACAAGATATATGATAAATATAAATAGCTGCCAAAATCATAATACTTTTTTCACCGTAGTTGTACAAAAACAAAAACAGGTCTAGGAACTGAGATGAAGTGTTCTGTAGTAATTTCGCAATCTGACTCACTATTTGTAAACAAAGCAGCCGTTCTACGTTCGATATTCCTTGAAGACTGATAAACTAAATTAACCAATGAGGATGTTGGGATTGTTATTATTTTCCCGAATTATGAACGCTTTAATCCGGGAAATAAAATTGCAAAACTAAAGTGTATACCTGTTATTTGGCCCTGTATAAGGATAGATAGAGCAAAGTTTTACAAAACGAATATTTTTGTAATTTTTCTAATTAAATATTCTAATCTTTAAAATTGCTAATTTCGTGTTTCTTTTGGTTTCAGGTCGTAGAATGCCACGAGAAACGCACAGGCACCAAACGAGCGCTCAAAGTCTTGCACGACAGTGTAAAAGCTAGAAGAGAGGTAGAATTACACTGGCGTGCGAGTGGTTGCAGACACATAGTCGAGGTAAGACACAAATAAATAATCATTCATTATTTTTCATTTAAACTGGTTTTTCTAATGCATTCGATAAGATAAATCATCAAATCATGAAGAACACTTTAAAGTAACAGCTGCATACGGTACGTATGGCAGCCGTTTATGTTGGCTTCAGTCTTATTTAAGTCGTAGAAACCAGCTTGTTGAAGTCAGAGGTATCTATCATCACCTGTCACAATTACCCGCAGGTAAGTCACTTGGGGCCGTTGTTATTAACGATTTAGTTTAGAATTTTCCCGCCCCTGTTTGGTCTGTTTTCTTAAACACTAGCTGTTCGAGAGAGGTAGAGTAACACACAGTGAGGTAGAAAAACGCTAGCTTCTGTTCAATTAAGAAAACCCAATTTTAAGATTACATTGCATATCGAACAACTAACAATAGATCGTTAAGCGTTCTACTTGAATGCCATTTAGTCGATTAATTATCCGTGACTTTGATATACAGATTAACAGACTTGAGTTTATTGTGTAAATAACGTCTGAATTCCCCACGAGTTGGGATTTCGGATTATCCGTGATCCCGATAATCCGAAATCCAAATATCCTGATTTCCATATAATATTTTATGGGATTTCAAATTCGGATTTTATAAATGGAAGGATTTTTTGAATATTTTATCAAAATAATTACTGTTTAAATTATACGTTCCGAAAACTTTAGTTTTCGTAATTGCAGGCAGTTATCAAGTTGATATTTTTGTCTGTTATGTTCTTCGATCAAATAAGATTATGTTATTAGAATTATGCAAACCTACCGCTTACTATATTTATTGGTGTCGTTCCGGATGTACGCAGTTTTGGCTCACGGTGTCTGAAGGTCTTGCAGTCTTGTGATGAGCTTGAGATTTTATTAAATTGATGACAGGATTCCAAGCTGGTGGTAACTGCCAACCATCCTCTCCATTGATTTAAGGGTTTTTTTGAAGTGAAAACTTCTTTAGCGGCGTTGTGCTCTTTTTAGGATTCATATCACGCATACAAAACAACATGCGTGACGTCACATCGGTCGGATCTATCAAGGCGCTGTAATGGATTTGCCCAAAAAATGTGACTGTAGATATCTGTGAGTTTTATAACTATACAGTTTTTTACTTATGTGCCTATTTATGGGGTTTTCATAGAAAAATTAAAAAAAAAAATGTTCTATTCTGTATCATAACATTTTACTATATGATTTCCCTCGTAAAAAAGCCTCAAAATTGTAAAATTATCGTCCGTAAACTGACTTTACAAAGAACTAATTATTTTTTACTGTATATGGGAGTCTTCTAATGGCATGATAAAAAAAAAAACAAACGGGTTGCACTCCGGGAGTGCCGGCAGAAGTGAAAACTCCGCGCGGTAGAAAGAGAATGGGATATTACTTCCTCTCCTACGCCGCGCCGGCGGTCTCAGGTCACGTGTCCGTCTTACGAATTTTCGATCAGGTCACGTGTCCTGACGCGAGTTTAACATTTTTTACCAATCCCAAAAAGTGCACAACGCCGCTAAACAAGTTTTCACTTCAAAAAGTTTTCTATTCTCAACACCCCGGTAATAAAATTTAGCAATATGATTTCCTTCTTACGACGAGGACTCAAATGTTTGGTACCTTCGCTCGGCAAAGGACTGATCAAGTGCGCGCAAGGGATAGCGCTTGGCGGTTTAGCCCGTGAATGATGAGATAGGAGATAGTCTCGAGTCGCTCAAAGAAAAAAACGTAAGCGCCAAATTCGTTATTTCTATTTTATATAAAATCAGACCGGTTAATTGTATTTTCATATTTACATTTTGATGAATTACTAATAACCTATCTTTTAGTCTAAAAATCATTATTTCATTCGTCGCATTTGAGCTACAATATCAAAAACTCTGCGAACGAAGACCATTTTTCAAAAAATATTTCTATCGAGAAAATTTTATCAAAACGTGTTTTAATCTTCAATTTTTGGAGATGAAATAGTCAAAAATCATATTACTTAGATTTGAAACTCCTAATTTAAGTATTTTGCGAGATAAATAAGGTTCAGAACGACCTTATTTCTGTAAATAAGGTCGTTCTGGTATCGCCTTAAAAAATGCCAGTTACATTATTTTAATTATTTTTTTTGCCTCGTTTCAGATCATAGACGTTTACGACAATACATACGGCGGCAAGAGATGCTTATTAGTGGTGATGGAGTGTATGGACGGAGGGGAGCTCTTCCAAAGAATACAGGACAACAGAGAAGGCGCCTTCACGGAAAGACAGGCTGCAGAGGTAAGTTCGCAGTTAAGGTAGTCGATTTCTGAACCGCTCGTACGTAGACATCAAAGTTCCGCATGCGAATCTATCTTGGCCCTGCTATGAAATCCATAGCAACAACACGTTCCATTGATATAAACATCAAATCGTAAGGAAAGTAATCTACTACTTAAAAAGAAAATCCTACATACATACAACTTTATCCTTAAAAAAAAAAACTGAAATTATTTTTAATAGACGTATCGTATGTACGCTGCAATTCATTGTACAGATTTTAATGTTGGTATATAACTTTAATTTTCGGACTTTTAACACCTCTTTACCCAACTGCCTCTCCAACCCGTCTGGCCAGCGTGGAGAATGTAGGCCAAGTCCTTTGTCTGCTCTGGCCAAGTATGTCTCTAGTAGTACAGAGATGGTCGTGCTCCTGTAGTGGAGATTAAAAAAAAAGACCTGATGATGATGACCCAACTGCCAAGAAGTGGTATGTGTTTCACGCGTATCATGTATGTATGTTTGTAAATTCATTATTACCTCGTATCTTCAAAACGGTTCGATTTATTTCGATAGTGAGGCCATCACACCTCATGCAGACCGTTATTTAAAAAGTTATGTTTATTGCCATTACCTAGTCTTTATATCTTTGAGGTATGCATGTTTGTCTACAAAAACATACAATTATTTAAAAAAGCTATTGATATGAGTGGCAGAGCTCAGAGAAATCCACACAGACTAGTCATTGATAATGTCCCAAAGTCCCAAAAATGTGGAAACAGTCCCCATAATATGTGTGTCCGAATCTATAACTGGTTACCCAATGACATGAAATAATTTAATGAATATATATTTAAAAAACAGTTAAAAGCCTGGTTGATGGAAAGGTCTTATTATGACATAAAAGAGTTTTTTAGACAATTTTTATATTTTTTATTTTTTGATAATTTTAATAAATTCAATGTTTTGTTTTTTCTGCATTTGCATGCCATTTAATATGGCTAAACATGTGTTCTTGTATACTGCATTTGACACCTCAATGTACCATGTTTTATGTGAATAAATAGAAAAATAAATGTGAATATACACACTACAGACCCACCTTACCCCTGGCCATAACCCTGGTGGTACGGTGGGTATTTTAAAATTAAACAATACCACTGACTAATAGTGATGTGATGATGAAGAAACAAAAATATATAATTTATACAACAGCCTCCGTGGTCCAGTGGTTAAGGCGTTTGCCTGTTGACCCAGGGGTTGTGGGTTCGATTCCCACCGGAAGCATACTTTGTTTAGTTGTTTCCAGTTTGGTTAGGACATTGCAGGCTTGAATCACCTGATTGTCTGATAATAAAGATGATTCCGTGCTGCGGAAGGCACGTAAAGCCGGTGGTCCCGGCTGCCATCTGGTAGTCGTTAAAGGAACCACGTCAGAAGCCGAGAGGCGGTTCCGAAGAACTCTGGCACCAGGGTGTGCATGGTCGATTGACTGTGACTCCTACTCGAAATGATGATGATAATTTATACATAATATAAAACATAGATAATAAAATATATACAAATAAAAATATACATACATTGTCTACTAATGTTATAGGCTTAAAGATATGTAAACGAACAACGTAATGAAGGTGGACAACTAGAACTATTTTGGTCTATGTCTACAGAGGACTTCTTGCGGCTGATATTGTAACACTTTTATTTTCAAGTCAATATTTTCTTACCAAATTATTCCACAATGACAGTTGGTTGTGCGTCTCCAATCTATACGAATATTATAAAGCTGAAGAGTTTGTTTGTTTGAACGCGCTAATCTCTGGAACTACTGGTTCAAATTGGAAAATTCTTTTTGTGTTGGATAGTCCATTTATTGAGGAAGGCTTTAGGCTATAAAACATTACGCTGCGACCAATAGGAGCTAAGTTATAGTTAGCTAAGTTAAATTAATAAAAAATGTTTTGAAAACGGGGGAAAATTATTAATCTATACTTATTAATCATAACTCCAAAGTGTTCGCAAGAGTGGTGTCTATTGGGCAGAGTCGACTGACAAAGCTGAAAATGGAGGACGGCAGCGTGGCGTCGACAAGGGCCGAGGTGCTGGGGGAGATTGAGAGGTTTTATGGACAGCTTTACACCTCAGTAGCCAAACCCATTGTCGGCTCAACCAGAGATCCCAGAGCCAAGTTAACCCGACACTATACCGAAGATATCCCGGACATCAGCCTGTACGAGATTAGGATTGCCCTCAACAGCTTAAAAACAACAAGGCGCAGGGCGAAGACGGAATCACAGCAGAGCTTCTGAAAGCGGGCGGAACGCCGGTACTGAAAGTCCTTCAGAAGCTCTTTAATTCCGTTTTGCTCGAGGGCGTTACGCCAGAGGCGTGGAACAGGGGTGTGGTGGTTTTGTTCTTCAAAAAGGGTGATAATACTCTACTGAAGAATTACAGACCCATCACGCTCCTGAGCCACGTCTTTAAGCTGTTTTCGAGGGTGATCACGAATCGTATCATGAACAGGCTTGATGCCTTCCAGCCTCCCGAACAAGCCGGTTTCCGAAAAGGTAACAGTACCATAGACCACATCCATACGCTGCGGCAGGTTATACAGAAGACTAAAGAGTAAAACCGGCCATTATGCTTAGCGTTTGTGGACTATGAGAAAGCCTTTGATTCGGTCGAAACATGGGCCGTACTTCAGTCCCTCCAGCGATGCCGCATCGACCATCGGTATATCGAAGTGTTGAAGTGTTTATACAGAAACGCCACCATGTCAGTTCGAGTACAGGAGCAGAGCACGAAGGCTATACCATTACAGAGAGGCGTGAGACAGGGAGACGTGATATCTCCGAAACTGTTCACGGCTGCTCTGGAGGATGCCTTCAAGCTCCTGGAATGGGAAGGACTTGGCATCAACATCAATGGCGAGTATATAGTATCACTCACCTTCGATTTGCTGATGACATCGTCGTTATGGCGGAGTCGCTGGAGGACTTAAGTACCATGCTCAATGATCTTAATGGAGTTTCCCAACAGGTGGGCCTTACAATGAACATGGACAAGACGAAAATAATGTCGAATGTCCATGTTGTGCCTTCACCGGTATTTGTTGGGAACTCCGTCCTTGAAGCTGTGGACCAATATGTCTACTTGGGTCAATTGATCCAGGTTGGCAGTTCGGGCTTCGAGGACGAGGTGTTTCGACGAATCCGACTCGGTTGGGCAGCGTTCGGGAAGCTCCGCCATGTCTTCTCGTCCAAAATACCTCAGTGCCTAAAGACGAAAGTCTATAATCAATGTGTGTTACCAGTGATGACTTACGGGTCCGAAACGTGGTCCCTTACTATGGGCCTCATAAGAAAGCTCAAGGTCGCTCAAAGAGCTATGGAGAGGGCTATGCTCGGTGTTTCTCTGCGAGATCGAATCAGAAATGAGGAGATCCGTAGAAGAACAAAGGTCACCGACATAGCTCAGCGGATTAGCTCTTTGAAGTGGCAGTGGGCGGGGCACATAGCGCGCAGAACCGATGGCCGATGGGGCAGAAAGGTTCTGGAATGGCGACCACGTACCGGCAAGCGCAGCGTCGGACACCCACCGACCAGATGGTCGGACGACCTGACTAAGGTCGCAGGAAGACGCTGGATGCAGGCCGCTTCCAACCGGTCGTATTGGAAATCCTTGGGGGAGGCCTATGTCTAGCAGTGGACTTCTTGCGGCTGATATGATGATGATGATGAATTAATCATAGGTAATAACATAAATTGCCGCGGACGAAGTATAGGGTATTTTTATTCAAGACTAGCTTTCGCCCGCGGCTCCGCCCGTGTCAATGTCGATCCCTCGGGAATAGTACTTTTTTCCGGGATAAAAGGTAGCCTATGTCCTTCTGCGTACTCCAGAGAACTTGTATGCAAAATTTCATGCCGATCGGTTCAGTAGTTACGGCGTGAAAGCGTAACAAACAAACAAACAAACTCACTTTCGCATTTATAATATTAGTAAGGATTATCCTTAAAATATTTAAAAATCTAAAATAATAAATTGTGGTTAAAGAACTTTATTTCTCAAAGAAATTTACATTTCACTTATAGAGAAAATCTTAAAATCTAACATGTACATAGTTGGTGTGAGCATTAAAATTAAACCATTTGTTAAAAGTTAAGACGGTAGTCGCATAAATCGTGCTTATGCCTATTGTACGCTACTAAGCAAATTATAGTAAACAACATTAGGGTGCTCGTTCACTGACATCTTATACAATATCGATCGACCGAAACAAATTTACTAACCTAGTTATTATGTGTTTTTTTTTTAAATTCTGGTTTATTATATATTCTTTTTATAATCTTCTAAGTTTGGAATAGGATATAATTGTAAGCATTTGTTTAAGTAGTTTGAAGATTATGTTTTATAGCATGTTTCTAGTTATATAATAAGAAGTAGGTAAAGAAATACTTAGTTTATTTTTTTTAAATTATACTTTTATAATAAGGTATTTTAATAATCACTACTGTTTTAGTTTATAGGTATATATTATGGATTAAGATATATTTGGAAACTGGGTACTTACATATTAGTTTGTGTTGTATATATAGTTTATGAAGGAACAAGGGTTTATTAAGGTATTGTTTCAGTATTAGGTAGTTTTGTATATATTTAGTAAAAAAAGATATAGGCATATGTATTTTTATTACTATATTTTTTCATACATTTTAGTGTTTGTAGTTTATTTAAGGTTTTACAAGGTTTTATTTTCTTATTTTAATAAAAATATGTACCTATATGATGATTATAGGCACATCTATACTAATATTATAAAGCTGAAGAGTTTGTTTGTTTGTTTGAACGCGCTAATCTCAGGAACTACTGGTTCAAATTGGAAATTCTTCTTGTGTTGGATAGTCCATTTATTGAGGAAGGCTTTAGGCTATAAAACACTACGCTGTGAGTAATAGGAGCGAAGCATCACCAAAAAATGTATTGAAAAACGAGGGAAAATTGTTCAACATAAAAATTAGGTTATGTTATTGTTTGTTGTGGTAAACTGACGTTTCGATTTGACAGCCGGTTTGAGAGACATTTATGCATTAGTGAGACCATATAAAAAAATACTATTAGAATCTACCAAACACACTTTTACCCGACTGCAAGAAAAGGGTTATGTTTTTATAAATCTAAATGCCTCCTTTTGTGTGCTTGTAACGAGTCAGGTGAGGTGTTTAAATTAATTTATTTTAAAATAATATTTGGTTTCAAAATACAAAACGTTATCCTTTTGGGTAATTTATTATAATTCTAGCCATGTTGGTCGCACTGTGGGTAGGGCAGCCGCGGCAGCTGAGGATGCGGCAGACAAAAAACGAGCAAAATATGCAGCTCTGGAGCCACAATATTGTTTTGTGCCCCTAGCCGTAGAGACAATGGGTTGCTGGGGATCAGACGCTAAGCGTCTAGTTAAGGAGATAGGCCACCGCATAGCCGATAAGACAGGGGACTCTCGCTCTGGCTCGTTCCTGGTGCAAAGGATGGCCATAGCCATCCAGCGTGGCAATGCAGCTAGTATTTTGGGCACCTTTGCACCAGAGACGCTAAAGGGCGGGCTATAAAATGTATTTATTTTTGGTTTTACGTGTGTATTTTAATTCTGACATATGTTTATTTAACATTGTATATTATGAAATTGGATTTATTATAATAAATTACCCAAAAGGAAAACGGGAACTACAAAAACCTACCCAAATGCTTGACGAAAATGCTGCGAATCTACCAAAAAGTGGAAATCTACTGCAAGTGGTCACACTGTTGTGTTCAGTTTCACGTACTTGATTATTTGTTGACATTGCGTTCTGACTTGACAGAAAGGATTGTCAAATTGGTTTTGTACTTTTTCAGGTTATTTCATGGTTGCTGAATAGTGGATGTGTTGTGTTTACGTTTGGCTATTTGTCATATTACGAGTCTTAAATATAAAAAGTTTAATTAATTTCTTTAACTTCGAATGCCGTGGATGTGTGTGAAATGGACTGCGTGATGTGTATAACGAAACGCGAGCAATGTTGCCAACTTAGTGCTTTCGGCACTAGATCTAGTGCATTTTTTGATGTTTTAGCCTCAGACCAAAGAAAAAAGAGGACTGGAAATACCTACAAAAAAATCGTGTATACCTACATCACAGAATCGTTACATAAAATGGCTGCCATTGCCTAGGGTTGTCACTTCCATACTATGTAATGATCTACTTTAAACAGTACTCTTATTTTGTACACAGAGCCGACAGAGCTTATAAAAACATTTTGGGAAAGGATAATAAAATGACAATATATTTTATAACTTTGTTTACTTAATCATTCCTAAAAAGTATTAATTTGTTTAAAAACCATCTATCTGAAAGATATTTACATTTAATTTCACCGTGATATTTATATGTAACACAATATCTTTCAAATTGTAATTTCTTTTGCTGCTTCAAACGTTTATCTTTTACGGCTTTTTTTTTCATTTCCACGACCTGAAATTTCAATATACTTAGTTAAATCATAATATTTTATTATTAAACTAGCTTTCGCCCGCGGCTCCGCCCGCGTCAATGTCGATCCCTCGGGAATAGTTCTTTTTTCCGGGATAAAAGGTAGCCTATGTCCTTCTCCGTACTCCAGAGAACTTGAATGCCAAATTTCATGATGATCGGTTCAGTATTTACGGCGTGAAAGCGTGACAAACAAACAAACAAACTCACTTTCGCATTTATAATATTATTAGTAAGGATTATGTACAAGTATAATCTATTATGTGCATTGTTGTATGCATGACATCATATAATCGCATCCATAATTCGATAATACGTTGTCACACATAACTTTGCGTACATTTGCATGCATGAACCGGCTACTCCTGCCAAATCACCCAACGGTTTTTAGTATTGTCTGACAGACAAAACGAATAAACCGGCCAAGTGCGAGTCGGACTCAGGCACGAAGAAGGGTTCTGTACTATTATCTATAAAAACTGCAAAAAAATCATGCTTGCTGTATGGAAGCCCCCTTAATTAATTATTTTATTCTATTGTTTAGTTTTTGTCGTTATAGCGGCAACAGAAATATATCCATCCGTTAAAGTTTAAATTGTCTAACTATCACGGTTCATGAGATACAGCCTGGTGACAGACGGACACCAGAGCCATATCATTAGGATCCCGTTTTTACCCTTTGGGTACCGAACCCTAAAACATTTATTCATTAACATTAACTATATACATTAAACTTACCGGAAATGAAAATATTGCTGGTGATGAGTTGTCCCGAAGTCTTATATCATAACTTCAAGCGTTCTATTGAAACAGCTTTCCTCAAAATGCAAAGAGCAGATGTACCAATCCTGTTGCCGAGGATTAAAATTTTCCGAACCGGATAGCCTCTAAGCATTTATTCCTCAAAACTTCATCCATCGGAAACCTATAAAAATAATATTATTTTTTATTTAGATAATGCACAACCCTATTTAGGTATGTAAACAAATGAGGAATAAAATAAATGAAAATACTGACTGTATTACAAAAATATGACCAGTTAACAACAGTTTATACATAAATTTAACATCATGTTTTATTTTGCTTCTCAATCAGAATCAATAAAGAGCTTTCTTGCTAGAAAACGGGTTACTAACCTATGAAGAGTCAATTATGGTTGATTTATGTTTTCTCTTGCACCACACATCACAATACAACATTTAGTCAACTGTATAAACAGTTATCTCACACTTCCACGTATTTATTACCTTATTTTCGCGTATTTTTGTCCCAAATTTCAACTTTTCCAAATAGTAAACAACACCCGTTGACAGCACAACTACCACGAAACTCGTTACAAAATATGGCGGATCTTGGCACGCACCTAAACTTTGGACAGCTTTTACCATAAATTAGCAAAAACTAAAATATGTATGTCTCTTTTGTCAAAGGCAATTGTACTGAAGAAAGACAGAGACAAAGTTATATTTCACACTTTATACCATAAATGCCTGATATTTGTATAAGTAAAAATTCATATATGTTGACAAGGGCTTCTCCATAGACTTCCTTACTCTTAGGTTTTAGCGCACAAAATTCCATTACAGTGCCTAGTGCCCTAACTAGTGCATTTTTAAAAAGCCTGGAGTGCTATTTTTGCAATGACGCCGATCGTAAACGAGCGATTTTTCCATCCAAAAATCGCTCGAAGACGAGTGTCACACTTTCAAAAATAGTACCCGTACAATTTATCACGTTGGTAAAAACCAATTCTGAAACAGAAGACCATGATTCCAACTCTGATTCGGACGACGATCTAATGTTGTAATAAAAACTTAATTCATATTCACAAATTTAAAACTTATTTCTTAAATATTATGATTAATTTTATTTATTTGGTGCTTTTATATCAAAATTAGCACAATTCTAGTGCATTTTCCAAGATGGTTTAGTGCATTTCTTAAAAAGCAGTTGGCAACACTGAACGCGAGGATAGCGACTTTTTTGGGGTGCGCCGGCCGGTCTGCCTGCGTCGACGCATCGCATGTAGTTTGGAGAATTGTGGCAAAGTAGTGGCTGTTGGTTATGAGTTCCTTTTGGTGAGTATAATGTTATGTGCGACGTGTGATCTGTTTGGCATTTGGTTTTCACATCTAATCGAAACACATTTTCAGGAGAGCGTCTGTCGTTCCACCTGGGGCGTTGGCTAGCATGTGGTTGTGGAGAAGCCGTGTAGACTTCTCGTGGTAAGTAAACTGCGCTTTACTGAACCCTTGAGCCCATGTGTGATTGTATTTCGAGGTTGTTAATTTGTAAACCCAATTTGTGGCTGTGTGGATTTCGTTCGTGTTGGTGTCTTCGACTAACCTATAAACCCCAAACCACCTCCGTAAAAGGTACGTTGAGTATTATATTATGTAGTGTACCTCGTCGCCAATGAAATATATCCATGAAACAAAGGGCGGTTGGAACGAGACTGCTTTATTGGCACATAGTTGCGGTACATGCAAAATAGTTTTTTATATATTACCCCCATACACTACATATACTTTCCAACTCAGAAACACTCACTCGCTGTGAACTCTGATGTAAGGGTCTTTGTGTACTTAATTCTCTTTCTAAAGTAACTAATAGCCGTCCCTTGAGGTTAAAACCTTTTAACTGTGAACCATAGAATGAGGGCTAACTATGTTTCATTGGTTAGGTCTCAGCATGTTCGCCCTGAGATGCTTTTCTGGCGTGAACGCATGGTGGCCTCCCCATCGTAAGCGTCCAACCCTGAAGCGTCTACCTCCCATACCCGGGTGGGTGTGATTTATTTATTTTGTAACTGATTTGAGTGAACAACTTTATGAGTACACTAGTAGAATATTCCCTTAATTTGATCACTTGAGTGTCCTTGCGTATTTAATTTAAAGATGTCTTTGGCTTTGTGTTTAATACTATGTAGACATGTAGGTAGACAGTTTAATACTATGTAGGTGTAGTTTAGTAATTGAGAGCTGTACATGCTAATGTTAGCATGAAAATGTGTTTATTGTGCTTCGGAAGGCACGTTAAGCCGGTGGTCCCGGCTGCCATCTGGTAGTCGTTAAAGGAACCACGTCAGAGGCCGAGAGGCAGTTCCCAAGAACTCTGACACCAGGGCGTGCATGGTCGATTGACCGTGACACCTACTCGAAATGATGATGAATGTGTTTATATAGCTAAGACGTGTTTAATTTGTTTACTGCAGGAGGTGTTTGTATCGGCTAGGCATTCCGGGCTGGTTCGACGGCACGGGCTGGCAAGTCAGGCACGGACCTATCTGAGTTTATTTTTTTCTTTAATTTAAAAATCTCGTAACAAGGAGCAGCCTTGCAGCATCAACCCTTATAAGTGAGCCAAACCCAAATTGGTCATTTTATAAATCTAATTAAGAAACTCAAAACTAATTAATTTTCTTAAACTTACTTAAGGTGCTTAATTCCTGCTTGCACTATGGCCTGTGGGTTTTCCTACGTTCTTCTCATAGCATACTGCCGCTTATATTAGCCAAAATTGTTTTGTAAGGCTAGTTAATTTTCTGAAACTTACTTAAGGTGCTTAATTCCTTGTTGCACTACGGCCTGTGGGTTTTCCTACGTTGTTCTCATTGCATACTGCCGCTTATATTAACAAAAATTGTTTTGTAAGGCTAGTTAATTTTCTTAAACTTACTTAAGGTGCTTAATTCCTTGTTGTACTACGGCCTGTGGGTTTTCCTACGTTCTTCTCATAGCTTACTGCCTCTTATATTAGCCAAAATTGTTTTGTAAGGCTAGTTCATTTTCTTAAACTTACTTAAGGTGCCTAATTCCTGCTTGTACTACGGCCTGTGGGTTTTCCTACGTTCTTCTCATAGCATACTGCCGCTTATATTAGCCAAAATTGTTTTGTAAGGCTAATTAATTTTCTTAAACTTACTTAAGGTGCCTAATTCCTTGTTGTACTATGGCCTGTGGGTTTTCCTACGTTCTTCTCATAGCTTACTGCCGCTTATATTAGCCAAAATTGTTTTGTTAGGCTAGTTTATTTCGATTGAATTGATGGTGATCAAGAAGCTGCCCTGTATTTACGACTGAATTTTGTGCATTTAGTTTTTTTAGTTACTCGGACCAGCCAAACGAACCAACAACCCTCCCTTTAGTTTTCATTTGTGTTTTATGCTAAACTAGCTGATGCCCGCGACTTCGTCCGCAGAAATTTCTGTTTATGATTAATTAGTTTTTTTATATGAATAATTTTCCTCCGTCTGCAAAACATTTTTATTGATGCTTTGCTCCTATTGGTCGCACCGTGATGTTTTATAGCCTAAAGCCTTCCTCAGTAAATGGACTATCCAACACAAAAAGAATTTTCCAATTTGTACCAGTAGTTTCTGAGATTAGCGCGTTCTAACAAACAAACAAACTCTTCAGCTTTATAATATTAGTATAGATTTTAGTTTACAAAGCCACTTATACTGTTATTGTTGTGATGTGAAGCATCTCGAAATAAACCTTGCTACGAGATATTTGTGTTTTTTTTCTTTTCTCCTCTCTGAGGTAGAGATAAAAATAAATTAATTACAAGTGGACATCTTGCGGCTGATATGATGATGATGATTATCATACAAACTTTCTCATTTCCAGATAATGCACTCGATATGCGTAGCGGTACGACACCTCCACGACTCCAACATAGCCCATCGGGACATCAAGCCAGAAAATCTCCTCTACACCAGTATGGAGCCAAACGCCTTGCTCAAACTAACTGACTTCGGGTTTGCCAAAGAAACGTTGACACCAGCAGACACCTTACAGACCCCTTGTTATACACCATATTACGTGGCGCCAGAGGTAAAAAGAATCGTAATACATTCTACTATCCAATACATATATACATATTATCACGTCTTTAACTACCTCCGTGGTCCGGTCGTTGAGGCTGCCTGTTGACCTGGAGGTCGTGGGTTCGATTCCCACGGGAAGTATTCTTGTATAGTTGTTGGCAGTTTGGTTAGGACATTGCAGGCTTGAATCACCTGATTGTCTGATAATAAAGATGATTCCCTGCTTCGGAAGGCACGTTAAGCCGTTGGTCCCGACTGCCATCTGGTAGTCGTTAAAGGAACCACGTCAGAGGCCGAGAGGCGGTTCCAAAGAACTCTGACACCAGGGTGCATGGTCGATTGACCGTGTCACCTACACGAAATGATGATGACGTCTTTATCCCTTACGGGGTAGACAGAGCCTAAAGTCATAAGACCGAAAGGCCACGTTTAGCGTGTTGGTGGGCGTAAAAATGGAAAACGGCATCAAAATTGTGATGGTTTGCTAGCCGCATCGCCTATTGTCATGATTCTTTAGATTTTTGCCCATTCCCTTGACCGGCTTCTACGGTCTGCACAGGAGGAGAAGGAGCTGGCACATTATACGTTTTTATGGTTCCGTACCTCAAAAGGAAAAAAACGGAACCCCTATCACTCAGTTGTCTGTCAAGCAAGACCCTTTTTCTCAGAAACGCGTAGAGGTATCAAGCTGAAATTCATATCAAATACTCAGGTCTACTGTTCCTTGCAGTTGTGAAAAAATTAAACTTCTAAGCCAACTCAATCAAAAGATACAGCTTGTTATGCCGCAAATTTTCGTGTTTTTTTCGACATTCGCAAGGGAATCAAAACCGACAGGGTACTTCCCGTGAACTCAGAATCTTGAAATTTGGTACGAAGCAACGTCTTATAGCACCGATAAAGGAAAAATTGCGAAAAGCCTAATTTTTGAGTTACATCATATAAAAATATTTTTAAATAATTTCAAACTTATTATATATAATGTACGGACCCCTAGTGCGCGAGTCCGACTCGCACTTGGCTGGTATTTTTTTTTTCTCCCAGACCAGCATGGAAATGACTATTAAATATATGCTAATATCCTTATGCCTACTAATATTATAAATGCGAAAGTGAGTTTGTTTGTTTGTTTGTTTGTTACACTTTCACGCCGTAACTACTGAACCGATCCTCATGAAATTTTGCATACAAGTTCTCTGGTTGGCTACCTTTTATCCCGGGAAAAAGTACTATTCCCGAGGGATCGGCATCGAAAGCTAGTAAATCATAAATATAACAAGATGTTTTGCAAAAATTACATTTTTGTTTGTTTTTTCGTGTGTGTAAGTGGCCAACACTCGTGTCAGATTCTTCTTCCTATGGAGGTTGTTAGAGGCGACTTAGGAAATACAAGCTAAACAAAGCTCATAAACATCAATGAGACTTCTCCAACCCGTCTGGCCAGCGAGGAGAGTGTAGGCCAAATCCTCTGTCTGCTCTGGCCAAGTATAAAACGACCTGATGATGATGAATGTTTTTCAGGTTCTGGGCCCAGAGAAGTACGACAAGTCCTGCGATATCTGGTCTCTAGGAGTGGTGATGTACATTCTGCTGTGTGGCTTCCCCCCATTCTACTCCAACCATGGTCTTGCCATTTCGCCAGGGATGAAAAAGGTTTGGATTAGAAAATTCTTACTATTCTCATAATATTACTAGCTGTTGTTCGCGACTTCGTCCGCGGCAATTTCTGTTATTATGATTAATTAGTTTTTTTCTTAGTATAGATGAAAAATTTTCCCCCGTTATCAAAACATTTTTTTTGAAATTGAGTTTGTTTGTTACGCTTTCACGCCGTTATTACTGAACCGATCAAGAAATTTAGCATATCCGTTGTCTGAGGTACAGAAAAGGACGTAGGGTACATTTTATCCCGGGAAAAAGTACTGTTCCCGAGGGGTCAACATTGACGCGGGTGAAAGCTAGTATATTATATAAAAGCGAAAGTGTGTGAAATGAAATGAATGAAGAAAAAAAATATATGAACGGATATTTATGAAATTTTGCACATAGGTTATTACCTGGATTAACACATAGGCTACATTTCATCCCGGAAACTACAATTTTTTTTATCTAGACATCAATTGTACTTCCCATAAATATACGAACGCTAAAATTTAAAAAAATTTTGCTCCTACATATAGGGAAATTGTCATTTTCGTATATTTTGTATATAACTTTAAAATGTTATATTCTTAAATTATAAAAAAATATATTTGTGATCCTCGCTATAAGCCCTTCTTCTCCCATTAACCCTTTTGACCGCGAACGTTGGATAAATCTGACATACATTTTCTATGAAAATGTTTGTCGGATTTATCTATTACTAGCTGTTGCCCGCGACTTCGTCCGCGGCAATTTCTGTTATTATATTTATTTGTATAGATGAATAATTTTTCCCCGATTACAAAACATTATTTATTGATGCTTCGCTCCTATTAGTCGCAGCGTGATTTTTTATAGCCTAAAGCCTTCCTCAATAAATGGACTATCCAACACAAAAAGAATTTTTAAAATTTGAAACAGTAGTTCCTGAGATTAGCGCGTTCAAACAAACAAACAAACTCTTCAGCTTTATAATTAATATTAAGTATAGATATGATTTTCATAGAAAATGTATGTCGGATTTATCCGACGTTCGCGGTCAAAGGGTTAAAAAACACACCGAATTAGGTGATACTTGATCTGTGCCATCTGCCCCGTAAGTCGACGGGGTCGATGAATAAATTTTTCCCAATCGTCCCGTCACCGCGGCAGGACCACAGGGGCGGATGTCCATTCTGGACCTGCTATCTTTTTATAGAATATAATACATTTATTTCCTAACAACCTCAGTGGTCCAGTGGTTAAGGCGTTTGCCTGTTGACCCGGGGGTCGTGGGTTCGATTCCCACCGGAAGCATACTTTGTTTAGTTGCTTCCAGTTTGGTTAGGACATTGCAGGCTTGAATCACCTGATTGTCTGATAATAAAGATGATTCCGTGCTTCGGAAGGCACGTTAAGCCGTAGGTCCCGGCTGCCATCTGGTAGTCGGAAGGATCCACGTCAGAGGCCGAGAGGCGGTTCCGAAGAACTCTGACACCAGGGTGTGCATGGTCGATTGACCGTGACACCTACTCGAAATGATGATGATGATGATTTCCAAAAATACCACAACACAATATGAAATTATAGCCACTAAAAAACATACATATTTTTGTGGCTTGTTGACAACCAATTTTATCAAATAAATGATTTGTTTATCTAACACATAAAAGTATGGAGACGATTTTTTTTAAATCATTAATAATGTGGCGTTTATATATCGTTTGTTTTATAAATTAGTAATGTTTTGTATGAATCCTTACTAATATTATAAATGCGAAAGTGTGTTTATTTGTTTGTTTGTTACGCTTTCACGCCGTAACTACTGAACAGATCATCATGAAATTTTGCACACAAGTTCTCTGGAGTACGAAGAAGGACATAGGCTACCTTTTATCCCGGTAAAAAGTACTATTCCCGAGGGAACTACATTGACGCGGGCGGAGCCGCGGGCGAAAGCTAGTATTTTATATTATTTATGATGACAATTTTGACGATTTAAGAATTTTGATGTATCAACATGTAGATTTGTTTCAAATATTCACATGCTTGATGTAAGCTTGACTAGCTCCGTGGCGCAGCGGTCAACACGCCAGCCTGCGACACGGAGTGACCGGGGTCGATCCCCGGCCAGGTCAAGATGGAAAATGATCTTTTTCAGATTGGCTTGGGTCTTGGATGTGTATCTATATATGTATTTGTTATAAAATATAGTATCGTTGAGTTAGTATCCCATAACACAAGTCTCGAACTTACTTTGGGGCTAGCTCAATCTGTGTGATTTGTCCGTATATATTTATTTATATTTAATTTAGAAAACAAAACAAAAAAACAATTTTTCATTTTTGATGTCGTTTTCCTATTATGTCGTCCACTTCTCTTAGCATCATATGATTACACACGTATTAATATATGCTATTTGATTGTACAGCGCATCAGATTAGGACAGTACGACTTCCCCGAGCCAGAATGGTCCAACGTGTCATCTGAGGCCAAAAATTTGATTGGTGGCATGTTGTCTGTTGATCCCGCTAAGCGACTCACCATACATCAGGTAAGAACACAGAACAACAAACACTATAGAAGTGTGTGCGGTGTTATTAATTTCAATAATATGAAGTTATTCTTTAAATTCAATTCGAATATGACATTTAAATAAACCAATGTATACTCAGTCCACATACCTAATTCTAAGGTTTTCAAAAATTGTGAGTTGTTGTCCTTGGAGAAAATGCGCTGTGCAGTTTGACGCTTCTTCTGCACTCCGCTTTGGAAGCGGCATTAAACTTAGCCATAAGTAAATTTTTGACGTCAACAATTGTTGAGAAGTGAGATATGACAATTAATAAGTGTTCAAAGAAACCTATATTAAATAAACGTTTTGAATTTGAATTTGAATTAAAACCAGCGTCGCCTCATTTCAAGCATACTACTAACGCAACACAATTGAGTAGAAACTCCTCCTTTGGTCAAAGTTTCACTAGGACTTCTCACTTTACACGTTATAATAGCACACGTCGGCATTTTTCGAGCTACGTTGCCAGAAGGGCCTGTCCTGGGAGCAAGTCACCCGGGACCGCCGGGCGGTCACCAGTAATCGGAGCTACCAAAATACCAGGATACTAGAAATGCCTCAAAACTTAGTCATACACTGATTTAACAAGTTAGGACAGTAATCGTCATCATCAAGTCCTTTTTAGTCTCCACTACAGGAGCACGACCCTCTCTGTACTACTAGGGCCATACTTGGCCAGAGCAGCCAGAGGACTTGCCTACACTCTCCGCGCTGGCCAGACGGGTTGGAGAGGTCTCTTAGATGTTTATAAGCTTTGTTTAGCTTGTATTTCCTATCGCTATCCTATTCCCGTGGATGTCGCCTTCTACGACATCCACGGGAAGACTTAGAGTGGTTCTATTCTACTCTGCCGGATACCACACGGCTAATATTTTCGATTATAACACACGGATAATAATTTTTCGATTTGTTTTCACGTAAATCTCTTTTGTTCCTTTGACGATACTATCCATACTTCAATATACTAATATATATGTACTTATATACTAATATATACTTAATTTTATAAATGCGAAAGTAGCTCTGTTTGTCTGTCACCTTTTCACGCTTCAACCATTGAACCAATTTGTATAAAATTGTTATGGAGGTAGTTTGAGGACATAAGGTATTTTTCATTCCGAGAAATTCCACTGTTCCCGAGGGATCGACATTAACGCGGACGGAGCCGCGGGCAAAAGCTATTACATAAATTACATAAATATTTTTGTAATCTACATTAAATACTTTTCATTTGAGACCAAGCCCAATATATTTCTAAAAACCTTTTTAAGTTGAAAGGAAAAAAATATATATATATTTGATATATCACAAACACGATAACAATTCTCAGCAATTAACATTAAAATTTGTATATATCAAAATGTATATATGGCTATATCAAAATGGCCTCCTCTCAACATCATGTTGTGGTCTTCTAACCACAACGCTGATTTTCCGAGGACACCAATTAAACAAAATAAAATCCTAACTAATATTATAAATGCGAAAGTGAGTTTGATTGTTTTGTTACGCTTTCACGTCGTAACTACTGAACCGATCATCATAAAATTTTGCATACACGTTATCTGGGGTATGGAGAAGGACATAGGGTACATTTTACCCCAGGAAAAAGTACTGTTCCCGAGGGATCGACATTGACGCGGCCGGAGCCGCGGGCGAAAGCTAGTTTGAATATAAAAGTCAATATCTAGGTGCCATTTTGAATTTGTGACGTCACATAGCCTACAAAAAGCGGACGGTCCCATCCACCGATGTGTCATATGCCAAGTTGGACTTCATTTTCTTTATTTTTAAAAGTGTTTAATTTGCATTCAGAATGCTATTTATTAATAAATAAAATATGGTGAAAATTTTTTCATGCGGGCGTGACTTGAACCGGCGACCTAGGTCTATGTACGACGTATGCTCTGCCATCTGAGCTACCACATAATTCAATCTCGGCGCCGAAATTCACCACCATATCCCATTACCCCTTATACGCATTAAGGCTTATACGTCCGCATGAAACTTTTTCACCATATTTTATTTCTTAATTTATTAAGAGTAGTCACTTTAGTCTTTCTTTTAGCCGTGTGGTTTCCGGCAGAGTAGAATAAGACCACTCCTAGTCTTCCAATGGATGTCGTAAGAGGCGACTTAGGAAATACAAGCTAAGCAAAGCTCACAAACATCAATAAGACTTCTCCAACCCGTCTGGCTAATGAGGAGAGTGTAGGCCAAATCCTCTGTCTGCTCTGGCCAAGTATGGCTCCGGTAGTACACAGAGGGTCATGCTCCTGCAGTGGAGACTAAAAAGAGCTAGTTGAACCCTCACCATTCCTCCATCGGACTACGAGGCGCAGACTGAAATTTCACCCTTTTATCGTTGGAATACCAAAGAGTCGAACTAAACGCTTTGACAGTTCCTTTTTGGTTCGAGTAGCTAAGGTGTGGAATGAACTGCCTGCGTCTATATTCCCAAACAAGTACAGTCCCGGGACATTCAAAAGTAGAATAAATGGGTATCTCTTGGATAGGCATGTAACATCCTCGTCTTCATCGTCACTTACCATCAGGTGAGATGGGAGACAAATGCCTAATTCAAACTTTGTAAAAAAAAAAAAAAAAAAAAAAAAAAAGACCTGATGATGATGATGATGATGATTCACTTTCTTTTCCAGGTGATGGCAAGCCCCTGGATCCGGCAGTACACCCAGGTCCCCCAAACCCCCCTTTACACGCACAGCCTCCTCAGAGAGGGGGGAGAAGCGTGGGCAGAAGTACAGGACGAGATGACCCGGTCGCTAGCTACCATGCGAGTTGACTACGATCAGGTATCATAAATAAATATATACGGACAATTCACACAGATTGAGCTAGCCCCAAAGAAAGTTCGAGACTTGTGTTATGGGATACTAACTCAACGATACTATATTTTATAACAAATACATATATAGATAAACATCCAAGACCCAGGCCAGTCTGAAAAAGATCATTTTCCGTCTTGACCTGGCCGGGGATCGAACCCGGTCACTCCGTGTCGCAGGCTGGCGTGTTGACCGCTGCGCCACGGAGCTAGCCAATCATGTAACGATTATGAAAATAAAACCTAAGTTGATCGATAGAAAATTAAAAAGTACAGTACATACATTTGTAGGTTTAAAAGTATTCAATACCAGAAGACCTCAAGCGGCGCAAGTACATCTTGGAAACAACTATATATTTAGGCCCTTGGGCTCGAAACTTTAGGACCGTGGGGCCCATCAGCCACAGCTGTTCGGCAATCCTTACTAATATTATAAATGCGAAAGTGAGTTTGTTTGTTTGTTTGTTACGCTTTCACGCCGTAACTACTGAACCGATCATCATGAATTCTGCATACAAGTTCTCTGGAGTACGGAGAAGGACATAGGCTACCTTTTATCCCGGGAAAAAGTTCTATTCCCGAGGGATCGACATTAACGCGGGCGAAAGCTAGTTGCCCATAAATTGATCGAGGTGACCCACGGGTCACCTCGATTAATTTCTGGTCACGACCAGAAGGCTGGTCTATACCTTGGCCAAAAGATGAGCATTGCCATCCAACGTGGCAATGCTGCCAGCCTTCTAGGCATGCTACCGGGATCTACCCGGGCTATTTTATTTGTAAATATACCGGGTGTTACAAAACTACGAAATAATATTTAAGGGGCATGATTAGTCCATGATATTAAACAACTATGACCAGGGAACATACATCGATAGACAAAAATAATTTTGATCGTCCCATAGAAAGTCGATCAGCTGATTGCTTATTTTGTATCGGACATCGAATTTTTCTTTTCATGTTTCGAAGTTTGTCCTATGGGGAAAGTTGTTTAATATTATGGACTGATCATGCCCCTGAAATATTATTTCGTTGGTTTGTAACACCCGGTATATTAATTTTTAGTTGTAACATTAGTTATTTTAAATTTAAATTGTAAATATATTTGAATAAAGATTAAAAACAAAATTCTTTAAAAATAGATAAAACAATACTGTGATTCATGTTTTCATTTAGATCCTTGCTTATTATACAGCATGTTAATTGACCTTCGACGTTCCCTTAAAGGGGCGATTCAGCCCATCAATATGAACAACAACTTTTCTTATTAAAACAATGCTGGAAACTCAAAAATAAAATTCGACACAATACAAACTGGCCGGGTAGAACTCGTTTGTATGAAATGCCATTTTGAGTTCCTATCATTGGTCCTGTAGGAAAAGTTGTTCATATTGATGGTCCGAGTCACCCAGTGAGGGTACGTTTACACGCTGTATATTAAAAGGGGGGATGGGGTGGCCTATTATTTTTATCCTTTCACTAGCTGTTGCCCGCGACTTCTTCCGCGGCAATTTCTGTTGTTATGATTAATTAGTATAGATGAATAATTTTCCCCCGATTTCAAAACATTTTTTATTGATGCTTCGTTCCTATTGGTCGCAGCGTGATGTTTTATAGCCTAAAGCCTTCCTCAATAAATGGACTATCCAACACAAAAATAATTTTCCAATTTGAACCAGTAGTTCCTGAGCTTAGCGCGTTCAAACAAACAAACTCTTCAGCTTTATAATATTATAAGTGTAGATAAAGGTAGAGTGGGAGGTAAATTTTAGTTTATCTTCATAACTAGGCATGTGGACTGAGTATACACAGTGCCGTGTCTATGCCGTAAATTAAAAAGATATGTTTATTGTTTCAGGTGCAGATCAAATCCCTTGAGAACAGCAACAATTCACTCCTGAACAAGAGACGGAACAAGGTTGGCGCTTGAGTTTAATGTATGTTTGTTTTGTTGTCACTATCGAACGAACTTGTACGTGTTATCTTTTTATCTGTGAAAGAAGTAACACTATTTATAAAACTGTTCTTCCTGGTCAGGGAGAAAAGAAAAAACCGGCCAAGTGCGAGTCGGACTCGCGTATGAAGGGTTCCGTACCATTATCCTTACTATTTATATGCAAAAGTTTTTTTTTTCCTTAAATTATCGTATTTAAAGCATAAATACGCTAATAATATTACGATCTAGCCTTAATGAGTAATTTTACATTGACCTAGTTTTATAATGTATTGTTTAAGAATGTGTCCATCGGCACTTTTCTTACTGTCTCTATTAAGGGGAAGGCACTCTGTTCATGTGTCTTTAAATGTGCAAAAGTGAGTTTGTTTGTTTGTTACGTTTTCACGCCGTAACTACTGAACCGATCATAATGAAATTTTGCATACAAGTTCTCTGCAGTACGGAGAAGGAAATAGTCCTTTTATTCCGGGAAAAAGTACTGTTCCCGAGGGATCGACATTGACGCGGGTGGAGCCGCTGGCGAAAGCTAGTCTATAATAAGTTTAAACTTATTAAAAATAATTTTTATTATATGATGTAACAAAAAAATTATGTTTTTAGCAATTTTTTCTTTATCTGTGCTATAAGACGTTGCTTCGTACCCAATTTCAAGATTCTGAGTTCACGGGAAGTACCCTGTTAGGTTTTGATTCCCTTGCGAATGTTGAAAATTTGCGGTATAAATGGCTGTATCTTTTGATTGCGCTGGCTTAGAAGTTTGATTTTTTCACAGCTCCAAGGAACAGTAGACCTGAGTATTTGATTTTAATTTTAGCTTGATACCTTCACGCGTTCCTGAGAAAAAAAGTCTTGACAGACAGACAGACGGTAAACAAAGTGATACTATAAGGGATCCATTTTTCCTTTTGAGGTACGGAACCCTAAAAACGTCGAATGTTCCAGCAGCTCCTCTTCCCGCGTGGATCGTCAAAGCCGATCAAGGGAATGGTTGAAATCTAAGGAATCATGTTAGTAGGCGATGCGGCTAGCAACCCATTATTATTTTGATTCCATTTTCCACCTAACATGCTAAACGTGGCTTCAAGGTCTTAGACCTTGGTTCTGTCTACCCCGCAAGGGAAAAAGACGTGATAGTATGTATGTATAAAGCCCATAGGCGTAATTTTTTTCTCACCATATCTTATTTCATAATTGAAAAAGAATACATGCATAGTATCACGTCTTTTTTCCTTGCGGGGTAGACAGAGCCGAGGTGTATAAGACCTTATGGCCACATTTAGCGTGATGAAGGGGCGTGTAGATGGAAAACGGAATCAAAATAGTGATATTCAAAAAGAATATGTTTGTAATAATAATAATTGTTTATTCTTTCAAAGGTATAAATATTGCTGGAATGGGAAAACTCAAATATGGACAACAAATACTTAGATGACAATAAGAATACGTACTTTCAAAAAGATTTAGTTTTAATTTATTTTTTTGTTAAAATTTTAATTTCATTAAAATCGGCTCAGTTTTGTTGAAGTCTGTTTTTACCTGAATATATATACAGAGTGATTTAGAATACCCTAGCAATATTTGAATTACGAAATCAGAAATTTAATATAATATAGAAGAAAAGGTAAAAAAATTAAAAAAAGATTCACCAGTTAACTGGTCAAATTTATATGGGAAGTAAAAAAAATGTTAATAAGCTATTCTTTTAGGGTCGGGCCACACCGATCGACAGTTTGCCTATTACAAAACGCGCGTAAAATATGAAGTTCCTTTCACAACGACGCGACGAACGCGCCCTGACGACGAAACGGTCGACCGTCGGATCGACCCGTCGATCAGTGTGGCCGGACCCTTACGAGTATATTGTATTAAGGATTCTAATTCTATCAATAAAATATTGCCAGGTATTAAAAATTACTTTGTATAGATTATAGGAGGAAAAATTGATGATTTTGTTTATTGACTTAGTAACCTTAATAAGGGACTAGCTTAATTTTCGACTTTATTCGTATTTATTAGCTCTAAAAAGTAACTGAAAACAGTAATGAGGTTTTTACATCACAGAATCTCCATTGAAACCTTGATTTTTTTGAGATAAATATCTTATGCAGAACATTATCATATTTGTAATAATTTGCCTTTTTTTTTAGAATGTACGAATAAATCAAGATAGTCCTAATGTTTAGAAATCTACTTAAAAATTACTACATACTTAAGTCCTGGCATTTTTTAGTTCATATATTAGTTTTTTTATGGTCACAGTTCATTTAGTTTATAAGTTGGTATGGAGCGTAGGGGTAAGGAGAACAATCTTATATGAGCGGTTGAAAAGTGTCCCCCAAGCAGCCCTTTCAAATATAGCGATTCTAGTAAGATTTTGCATTACAAGTTAATGTAATGCAAAATCTTGCTAGAATCGCTAGTTTTGAAAGGGTATGACTATTCATACCCTTTCAAAACTTGTTAAATCTTGTAAAAACCCTTTCAAAAATCCTATGATTTAGCAGCTGTAGACGGAGCTAAGTGTGTCTCGAAAGAGCGCTTTTGACTATTTCAAAGCGGGTGCTTTCGGTCCTATCAACCCAACTGTACTGTAATAAAGATGATTTCGTGCTTCGGAAGGCACGTTACGCCTTTGGTCGCGGCTGCCATCTTGGTAGTCGTTAAAGGAACCACGTCAGTGGCCGAGAGGCGGTTCCGAAAAACTCTACACGAAATGATGACTGTACGGCCGCGATAAAAAGCCGCTCCTTATGCGTGTACGCGGTTATTCGTAATTGCACTTTTTCCTTTAAGCGTTAAGTATGCGGCAATGCTGGCAAATCATGATTTTCGTTGATCTAAAATTATTTTATACCTACTTTTTATTTTTGTTGTTGTTTGAAAAACTTCAACTATAACAATATATTATTTGAACTACGTCTGCTCTTTCAATACTAAAAAATAATTTCTTATAGCAGCCGTACGTACTGTAATAAAATTTGGTAGCTTTAAAATATTCAATAGTCTATAATCTTAGCCGTGTGGTATCCGGCAGAGTAGAATAGGACCACTCCAAGTCTTCCCGTGGATGTCGTAGAAGGCGACTTAGGAAATACAAGCTAAACAAAGCTTATAAACATCTAAGACACCTCTCCAACCCGTCTGGCCAGCGTGGAGAGTGTAGGCCAAGTCCTCTGGCTGCTCTGGCCAAGTATGGCCCTAGTAGTACAGAGAGGGTCGTGCTCCTGTGATGATGATGACAAGCTTGTCATATATATCGTGATTGTTTCCTTACCGCTACACTCCATAGTATGTTTCAATATTTTGTACAATATGTGTAAAAAACAATAGAAACTATTATAGCATTTACACAAACTAAGTAACTAACAACACTATACAAATGTATAAATATGTTTTCGAGTAGCTCCTATTTTTTTTTTTTTTTTTGGTAAGACGAATAATGATTGATTGTTTCAGATACTAACATGTTCTAGTAGAATATGAAATTAGTGATCCGTAAGACGAATTAGAAACCCGTCATCCTATTTAAGATGAGATGGTTTTTAACCGACATAAAAAAATAGGAGGTTATCAATCCCTAATAGAATACAAGAAAAAATGTGAAAACTAAAAAAAATACCTCCCATACAAAAGTCACTGATCAGCTGGGTGAATTTCTATGGGAAGTCTAATTTTTTTCTTCGTTTTTAAGCTTTTTTTCTTGCAATTCCGTATTCCATTTTGACTCCTAGATTTCAATATAATTTAGTTTCAAAATCACTCTGTATATATTATCAAATATTATAGTTTTAAATTAGTTCCGACGGGTTTTTGATTCGTTTTAAATATCTTTAATTGCATATTCGATGTAAGACAACAATTGATTATAGATATTGTAGACGACAAGGTTATTGTATAGGTAGTACATAATAAATACTTAATTTGTGACATGCCACGGTTAAAGGTGCCTTATAGACACTGGCACGACATTGTGTTTATTTAAGCTAAGTAAAATTGTATGAATCACAGAACAACAAAGACATTAGAAATGGCAAGAGGGCGTGGCACGCGCGCCGACAATGCGCTCGATCAGCTCACTTGAATCACCTAAGTAGCTTGTCCCGCGATCGCCAAAGGAACAAAAGTGAGATTTTCGTGAAAAATAATCGAAAAATGCCGACGTGTGCTATTCTGAAGTGTGAAGTGAGAAGTCCTAGTGAAACTTTGACCAAAGGAGGAGTTTCTATTCAATTGTGTTGCGTTAGTAGTATGTGTGAAACATTGAATTAGAAAAAAATATGGAAGCGTAACTGTCATACAAGTAACGAATCAATATCAGTCCCATTTACGCAAACAAACTATGTCGTTAAATTCTTTTATCGAAGCGTCCTTTTTTTTTTTGTTTTTTGGTTTTTTTTTGTTTTTTTATTAACTATTTTTTAACGTTCATGGTGACTTATTATTTAATTATATCTATTATTAATTTATGATTCTATGTACAGTCTTATATTAGGTAGTCCCTGTGATTTGTATTCTATATTTATAAACATCAAATTCTTACATCTAAATATTATATGTTTAAATAAAATATTAATTAGTTACAGAGAAGTTCTAGGTGAAAAATTATGCAATTAATGAGTTCAGTTGTAAGCAATTAAAAAAACCGGTTATCATTAATTTGTTAAAAAATCTTTATGCGAGTAAGTCATCTAAAATATGTCACAATATAAAAAAAAGCAGTATATGTCATAGGCTCGTGATTTTTAAAGTCAAACTTATTGAAACAGCCAATTATTTAACAATCATATCATTTATGGATGTTTATCTATATATGTATTTGTTATAAAATATAGTATCGTTGAGTTAGTATCCCATAACACAAGTCTCGAACTTACCTTGGGGCTAGCTCAATCTGTGTGATTTGTCCGTATATATTTATATTTAATATTTCGGCTGGCCGTAATCTATAGTTTTAATTAATTGTTCATAAAGTAAATCATTAAGATAGCTTGTCTCACCAGAACCAGCCAGTTCTACAAACAATCGCATTACTTAACTCTAGATGGCCAAAAATTTTAAATTTAAAGAAAATATATTCGAAATTATATTAATAAATTAATGACTAGACGTGGTCCTCGCATCCAAAATGAATCATTTACTGGCCGCGTGAATAATTCGCTGTGCGATGTAGTGAGGTGCTACGTTATAGTGCTCATAAGGCGCCTTGTATTCGTTGCGTCCTTCCGTCACGGAGCGCGCGGCAGACTAGTTCGCGAAAAAATCTACTTTTTAAGCCCCGCCTGCGTTGAGCTAGTTTTTGAGCGCGATGCTGCTTCCATAGTTTTCTAATTCCATGGTGTGAAATGAAGCGACGCTGGTTTTTTATAGAAATCACTCGTGATAACACTTCTAATGTGTTTGTTGTTCTGTGGTATGAATAGTTTTTCTTCTACACGTTTTAAGTGCCAGCGTCTTTTCTTTCTTCTTTTTTTTTCTTTTTACGGACAAATCACACAGATTGAGCTAGCCCCAAAGTAAGTTCGAGACTTGTGGTATGGGATACTAACTCAACGATACTATATTTTATAACAAATACATATATAGATAAACATCCAAGACCCAGGCCAATCTGAAAAAGATCATTTTCCATCTTGACCTGGCCGGGGATCGAACCCGGTCACTCCGTGTCGCAGGCAGGCGTGTTGACCGCTGCGCCACGGAGCTAGTCTATAAGGTACCTTTACCCAAAAAACGTCACAATTAAAAATAAGTTACATGATGTTGGTTGTATTTAGTTTAATTTTGAAACGGGTCTCGTTAACGATGGTCCAAATATGTGTGGTCAGTTTGATAGTATAGCTATAATAAATATAAGTTTAAATGAGGTCTTACCATCCCAACGCGTATTGCGTACGTCACATAGATGGCGCCACAGGTTTATTCACAACTATGTTCCATATTATGAGAAAATAAAAGCAGTATTCACGAGAAATCTTATTTCAGATGAAAAATATATTTTTGGCTTATATTAAAACAATGTCTTTCAGTTTTACTTAGTTTTACCAAGTTTAGGCTAACGCCATCTAGTGACGGGGGAAGTCTGTAACTATTGCACTGCAGCGCCATCTCCGTCGCCCATAGTGGCCGTTAGTGAAACTAACTAACACAGCTTGCCAGCAACATCTGCTGCTTTTAACAGGCCTTAAGTTGGGCATGTATGAGGGTAGCACTCTATACGTTAGTATTATACAGTCTTTGGGTCTTAAAAATAAATAAAATAAAATGGGTAACTTCTGTCGATGATACTATAACAATTTTTACGTATAAAAGGCAATATACGTTGTCCTTAAGGTTGCCCTGGAACCGCATATCTACATACAAACGGCGAAAGGGACTCGCGGGCATATTTGATAATGTTGGTACAATTTGACAAAAAAGCATGAAATCATCAATCAATGCTGGGAACTCAAAAGAATATGGGCAGTTCCATACTAAAAATTTCGGCCGCCCCCGGTCAATTTGTATGGGAACGTCGAAAAAGTTTTTGAGATCCCGGCATTGGTCCCATAGGAAAAGTTGTTCATATTGACGGGCTGAATCATCCCTTTAAGGGTCCAGAACGATAAAAATTTCACCGTTAAAAATCAATATTTTAAAAATAAAAGCCTCTAAACATCGGTACTTTAGCGCCATTTTTAATACAATTTTGGAGACAATGTATCTCTAAAATTGGATATAAATTTGAATAGACGAAAAACGGTTGTTGTAAAAAAATATATTGGAATCTTCATATTCATATACATAAATACCATTATACCTAGATAAATAAATACCATTATAAACATGAAGATTCCAATGTTTTGCTTTTTACATCTACCTTTTTCAATCCTATGTTGTGAGTATATAAAATTATGAATCTTATGTTATCATGCATATAAGGTTTAATTATTAAAACCATACAATTAAAAAATAAAACTAATAAGCTAACCTACCATAAAATTACATACTTAAATTAAACAGAACTTAAAAATCTAAAAATTCTTGCCCATATGGCATGTTGGCAAGAATGCTGGCTGCATTCCCACGCTGGATAGCGACGCTTACCCTTTGTGCGAATAAGCCGCCAGCCCGCTTGTCATGTGTCATATTTAAAAATAATAATTATGTTGCTATCCAAATATATACAGAGGGACTGAAAAATCACGTGTCATTCTTTAGGATATAAAAAATAGTGATCACACGGAACGTCAAAAAATATAAAACGAACAAAATACTTATTAATTACAAAGAAAAATTAAATCAAATTAGTCCGCAAAGTCTCGGAATGTGTGGAAACCGCGCGCTCGCTACGCGCATCCAGCTAGATGGGCCGCGGCGACACCTCAACAGTACGCGCGCTTTGATTAGCGCGAGTGTCCACACTTCTCATTTTTATTGGCTAATTTGGTCAACTTGACCTATTTTTAAGCTATTGCATAGCTTCTATCGCGGGCCTTGAGCGTGGAGATCGAATCCAGAAATTCCGTAACGAAAAAATCTAACACCCTCCACTCCGACAGGCACAGCGGTGATTGACTTGGGTGTCGCGACAGGCTTGACGGAGTTACTGTTAGTGTTACAGTAACGGAGTTACTGTTACAGTGAGTTAACTTAGTAACAGTAAGTTAACTTAGTAAGTTATTTATATATTTGGAACGAGAATCGAGTATTGAGTGCCCCTATCAATATGTAATGTGATTTACAGTGAACCTGTATAATATATACTACATAAATGTATGATAAAGCTAAGATCTTTTGTACGGGTGTAAAAAGACAAGTCAATTCATCCCATCTTATGGCGTAATAGGTGCTGTGTCATATTATATACTATATACTGTAGTGAAATATACATTATTAGCGTTGGATGTCTCGTTGGAGAAAAGGTTAGGTATATCTTTTGTCGTCAAAACAACAAATAATTAAATTAATAATTATTAATAATGTATGCTGGTACGGAACCCGTCATATGCGATTGCACGCACCTGACCGGTAATTATTCTTAGGATTTTGTGTTTTATGGCGACCCTAGGTTCCAGATTTAAATATTGCTCGGGACTTATATATTATTATTTCGTTAAAGTAGGCAAACCTAAAAATAATATTTTTTTGTAGTGTGTATTAATGTTATATGTGAACTAAAACTATATTTATATAGTAAAATAAGTTAAAAGTAAAAAAAACTTTTTAAAACCAAGTTAAGTACATCACTTTATGTTTCGAGTTATTTTTAAGCGAGCCCTTTAATTTGATATCCATATATTGTCGATGTGCATCAAAAATATCTAGGCCGCCATCTTGGGTCTTCCGGCATGTTGGATTTCGAATGACGTCGTGAGTATACAAATTTTCAGCTCAATCGGTGGAAGATATCTGCCTCAAAATTGAGTTGCAAGATTTCACCCGAACATAAATAGTTACATGCATTGCAAGTTACTAAAAATCGACCAAGTGCGAGTTGGACTCGCCCAAGAAGGGTTTCGTAGCCGCAAGTAACTTACTATTAAAGTTCTTGTTATATTTAAGTTGATTGAATGAAAGGTAAATTGTAGTTTACGATTTATGACGTAATAAACTACTTACTAGATCTCGTTCAAACCAATTTTCTTAGCTTAGCTCGGTTGGCAGAGCGTAGGTCGTACATAGACCTAGGTCGCTGGTTCAAGTCCCGCCCGTTTTTTCACCATATTTTATTTATTAAGAGTATATCAAAATAGCATTGTAAATGCAAAATAAAACACTTATAAAACGGACGTACTGCCATCTAACGGTGAATTTTGGAACTAAACTTGCCAGAGTCTTAGCCGGATGAGATTTCTATTCCCGTAGACTTATATCTATGGTGATCATCATCAGGTCTTTTTAGTCTCCACTGCAGGAGCATGACCCTCTCTGTACTACCGGAACCATACTTGGCCGGAGCAGACAGAGGATTTGGCCTACACTCTCCTCACTGGCCAGACGGGTTGGAGAGGTCTCTTTGATGTTTATGAGCTTTGTTTAGCTTTTCCAAAGTCGCATCCTACGACCTCTATGAGAAGACTAGGAGTGGTCCTATTCTATTCTGCCGGAAACCACACAGCACAATATATGGTATTGCCAGTACAATATATCTAAAGATATTGCTAATATAATATATATATGGTATTGCCAATTATTTTTTTACAAGTGTTTATTTGCCGTCCATTTTGTCAGAGAAATTACATTGTATTTTCGTATATTGTATATTATAGGCGCTTTTGTGCTCATAGTTAATGTGTATATATACAGGGAGATTGATTGGTAAGTGTTAAAATGTTTTAGTAAATTAGTTCAGCGGCACATGTCGCTACGAACGGCCACAATACTAGTAACGATGGATTTGTGAATAATCAATAACAAGTCCACTGCTGGACAAAGGCCTCTCCCAAAAATTCTTCGTTCCATGGGAGGATATTGCCATACTCACCACGCTTGGCAGGCGGGTTGGCGAGCACAGTTTTTTGGCTTCTTGTGCTTCCGACGCTGCTGCCCTTCAGAAGCATTTTTAAACTGGGGAAATAATTATTTATTTTTTAACATACTTATTACTTACGGAGTAGACAGCCTGAACCTGATGCCACGTTTGGTGTGTTGTTAAAAAATTAAATTGTATGTGTGTGTATGCGCTGGGTATAACATAGTATAGATATTTATAACAGTCACAAAATATATATATATAAATATATATATATATATATATATATATATATATAGAGTTGTAAAATATTTTCATTCGTGTGCGAATTGGTTTGTGCTCATCTGTACATTAAATCTGATGCGGATAAGGTTGTAAGTACTTATTTACTTTGATTTATAAGTAGGGATCGGAATGCGTTGAGTATATTTAAGATAAATTGCAAGAGTTATATACCGCTAAAAGCTCGCTCGTACGCTAGGTGTAGGTATCTTCGCGCTGTTTATTATGTACTAGCTTTCGCCCGCGGCTCCGCCCGCGTTAATGTCGATCCCTCGGGAATAGTACTTTTTACCGGGATAAAAGGTAGCCTATGTCCTTCTCCGTACTCCAGAGAACTTTTATGCAAAATTTCTTGATGATGGGTTCAGTAGTTACGGCGTGAAAGCGTAACAAACACAAACAAACAAACTCACTTTCGCATTTATAATATTAGTAAGGATAAGGATTATCCGCTTCCCAAGTTTAGAATATACTCCACGTATTCCGACCACTTTATAAGACATGTAATGTATTCGAATAATATACCTAACTACAAGGTCAATTTAAAAAAAGGGCAAATATTATATAGGCTGGCACCTGGCACTCATAAACTAGAAAAATACTTTAGAAGCAAAATAAAAAAATAGACATGCTAGTTTTTGAGATATCTGGATTTGAATATTTAGAAAAAGATACGAAAAAGACTGACCCTCTTATTCATAAAAATTAACAAACGCTTAATAAACCTATTTTAGTTAAAATATGTTTTGACTCGTTCTTTCCATGCCAATCGTTGCAGAGAGGGATAAGGACAAAACATATTTTAACTAAAATAGGTTTAATAAACCGTTTGCTAATTTTTATGAATAAGAGGGTAAAACGATACAAAACCTTTTAAAAATTATCTACTACTAGCTGCTGCCCTCGACTTAGTCCGCGGCAATTTCTGTTATTATGATTATTTAGTTGTTTTATTAGTATAAATGAATAATTTTCCCCCGTTTTAAAACATTTTTAGTTGATGCTTCGCTCCTATTGGTCGCAGCGTGATGTTTTATAGTCTAAAGCCTTCCTCAGTAAATGGACTATCCAACACAAAAATAATTTTCCATTTTTAACCAGTAGTTCCTGAGATTAGCGCGTTCAAACAAACAAACTCTTCAGCTTTATAATATTAGTATGAGTATGATTAATTTTCCCCCGTTTTAAAACATTTTTATTGATGCTTCGCTCCTATTGGTCGCAGCGTGATGTTTTATAGCCTAAAGCCTTTTTTTTTATTAGTATAAGTATATAGATGGCTACTAAGTTAACAAACAAATGACGTTGACAATCAAAACATGATTTATCGATTTTAATAAAAAAATATTTTGTTTGAAAAAATACAAAAAAAATCTAGCGTGTCGATTTCGTAAAATCTACTAAAGCATTTCTTTGATCTATGAGACCCAGCCCTTAAAATATTTGCCTTAATTTAAGTGGTCCTTGTATAGATAAACAATTTTAAATGTAAACATTTTAAAACTAACGCGAAATAATAACATTTACTATACGAATTATGGGTTACTTAGTACGAATTGGGACGACTTCGTGTGCGTCTCGATTCGTACTAATTCGCCCTAAGGAAGACCTCCGGATGAGGTTGAAACATGTCGGCCTGCAGCTGACTTCGTACGAGTAACTGGTAATTCGAATATTAATTATTGTGTACCCATAATATTATATTAAATGGTACAATTCGTTGTTCATTGAAAATGTTTGTGCTTATATGAAATGTATAGATATTATACCTAATTTGTCGAAGAAATTGCTACTATTCGCAACCCGAATATAAAAATAAAGATACGTCAAACGGGTTTTAAACTATTGACTTGGTAGTTTTCATAATGATCACAATATTACCTATGATAATATTTGCTTTCTTCTCCGTTAGACGCGTTTTTGGTTATACAATATGTAAAGAAAATCCTCATCGATCCTTGAAGGGTGATTCAGCCCGTCGATGTGAACAACTTTTCCTATGGGACCAATGATGGGAACTCAGATTTTTTTTTCATTCTTATACAAATGAACGCGGCGACCAAACATTTTTGTTAGGAAATGTCCATTTTCTTTTAGTTCCCAGGTTTGATATTATAGGAAAAGTTGTTCACATCTACGGGCTGAATCACTCCTTCAAGGATCGAACAGGGTTTTCTTCACATAATTGTATATTCGACTTAGTCTAATATGTGCAGTTTTTAGAATTGTGGGTGCTTATTGGTATGGTGTTGAATTATCATGTTTGTTAGAAGCAAGTTTATTTTGTTTTGGATATTTTGCAGTAATTATTGCGTAAGAATATTTTGATGAAAATAAAATAAAAAATATACAGAACAGAACTGTTTTTCTTTGTTTACACCTAGACAAGTTAGGGTCGGGCTACACTTATCGACGGTTTGCCTATACAAAACGCTCGCAAAGTATGGGATTCCTTTTCCCACGCGACGCGGAATGCGCACTGTCGACGAAACGCGGGGTACTATTTTTGAAAGCGATTTTTCATACAAATCTATTATACATAATATATTCATACAAAAATCGCTCGTTTACGAACGGCGTCATTTTAAAAATAGCTTAAAGCTGAATGCGATGTCGCCGGCGAGCCCTGCCTACGGTCGACCGGATTTCGATACATTGCGAAAACATTTATACTTAAGGCCTTTGCCCAGCAGTGGGACATAATATCTACAGGGTAGGAAAAAAAACTGAGAAAGGATTTCCATCATCCCCAAAGAACCATTTAAACCATAATCTCTCCATAAACATTCTTGTAGCGGGTAAACTCTTATAATTTAGGGCAAACCCCAACATTCAAATAATAAAGGTGTTCTTATTTTTTTTGGTTCCCATACTTTGCGCGCGGTTTCTATAGTTAAACCGTCGATATCAGTGTGGCCCGACCCTTAATCCCCTAATCATTAGTATAGCTACCCATCAGCATCATCCAGTCAGAGTGTCCCGCGGTTGTTTGCCCGCGCCTCAGAAGAATAATATACATAGAAGCCGCATAAAAATAGAAACTGAAAACAGATAGTTGACACCACGGAATTTAAAAACAAGAGGAAGTGGCATAGCATATATTTTTCTTGAAAACCACTGTCGCCAAACTCACACAATAACATTTTACGCACACTGAAATTTAACGAATTAGAAAGCTTATAATTTCTTGGAACCAAAAAGAAATAACAATCAGTTTGCATTACAAAAAGAAAAACCTTATTTCTTGCGCCATAAAGTAGAATTAAGCAATAACACTTTGTGGTTTTTATGACAGCGTGCATATGCTACGTCGGCTTCTTTCAATGTGCTTTTAACGATCTCAGACTACTTAGTTCAGCTATTCGCCAAAAGATGTCGTACTTAAAAGTTGTACACAATTTTACACCCTATTTACTAAGATTTAAGGTTTCAATTTGAACTCCATAATTTATTCTTCTAGAATGTTTTATCAATAATGTCATTGCTACTCAAATAGGGATTGGGTTCATATCTTTTTGCTAATGACGCTAGGAAATCGATCGATTCTAAAATTGGTGTTAATTCATTGTAATTCAATAATTATTGTTGAAAAGTAGCATTCGCCATCTTGGTTTCTAAAAATGACCTCACTGTTGTGATCTATACTGACCGACTTCAGTCGAACTCTGTGGGGCAGTAGTTAACATGCCAGCCTGCGACACGAGTGGTCCCGGGTTCGAACCCCGGTCAGGTCAAGATGGAAAATGATATTTTTCAGATTTGACGTGGGACTTGGATGTTTATCTATATTATCTATCCTTACTAATATTATAAACTGATATTATAAATGCGAAAGTGAGTTTATTTGTTACGTAAAAAGTACTATTCCAGATATTGACGCGGGCGAAGCCGCGGGCGAAAGCTAGTTTATTATAAAATATAGGATCGTTGAGTTAGTATCCCATTACACAAGTCTTGAACTTACTTTGGCTCAATCTGTTTGATTTGTTCATTATTTCTTATATTTTATTATTTTACCACTTAAACTACCATACATAATTAAACAATATTTAAAATAATATAAAAAATAAAATATTAAAATAATTAACAGCCCCCGTGGTCTAGTGGTTAAGGCTTTGCCTGTTGACCCGGGGGTCGTGGGTTCAATTCCCACCGGAAGCATACTTTGTTTAGTTGTTTCCAGTTTAGTTAGGACATTGCATGCTTGAATCACCTGATTGTCTGATAATAAAGATGATTCCGTGCTTCGGAAGGCACGTTAAGCCGGTGGTCCCGGCTGCCATCTGGTAGTCGTTAAAGGAACCACGTCAGAGGCCGAGAGGCGGTTCCGAAGAACTCTGACACTAGGGTGTGCATGGTCGATTGATCGTGACACCTACTCGAAATGATGATGAATATTTAAAATCTGTTCATCCTAGGCCAAATTAGTTTATTCTATAGAATTCAAGACAAACTAGTTTCAATAGCGGTTTCTCGGGAACATAATTATATTATAATTTTTTATCTGTATTTTATATTATAAATGAACGAATATTTATAGGTAGATTATATTTATAGGTAGGTTTTTATTTAAGATTTAATTAATTTTTAGTTTTATTTATTAAAATAATATATAACAGGAAACATCAAATGACTTTCGCCTGAAATTCAGTAGATGTTTTCTTTGACCAGGACTGGCCTTGCACAAAAATCAGCATTACCATCTATCGTGGCAATGCTGCCAGCCTTCTGAGCATTGTAGGGCAACGAACTGCCGGGCCTTTTTGCTTGTAAATGTTGTGTAGGTTTAGTCTTAAATTTTAAGTATTATCCTTACTAATATTATAAATGCGAAAGTGAGTTTGTTTGTTTGCTTATTTGTTTGTTAGTTACGCTTTCACACCGTAACTACTGAACCGATCATCATGAAACTTTGCATACAAGTTCTCTGGAGTCGGAGAAGGACATATGCTACCTTTTATCCCGGGAAAAACGTACTATACCCGAGGGATCGACATTGACGCAGGTGGAGCCGCGGGCGAAAGCTAGTACGTTAATAACGTCAACTATATTAAAGTTAAATTATCCAGTACACAGTGACAATAAAAAGCGTGTGCATATATAATTCAAAAATTAATACTTTTACAAATCGATATTCGATGATATCACAACCCTATTAAATAGAATGGCTTACTTCGCCTTGTGTCGTAATTTCGGATGCTACCACTCGCCACTAGATGGCGTACATGATCGAGGGATCATACAATTTTAGACTTTATCTCAATAGGCATACGTGTAATTTTTTATTTACTCTAATATTTATTTTCAATTAAATAGACAGAGGTTAATGCTAAAACAAATTTATGAAATACAGAGTAAATAGCGACTTATTGATGATAAGAAACACCTGATCGTAGTAAGTTCTTAGTACTACTATTGTTTTTGCACTCGAGGATAGAGCATCGAGTCATTTATAAGAGTTTTTTTAAGAAACACGCAAAGTAATACACCGGCAGCCACACGTCGCGTCACACCAGCAACAACAGAGTAATTGAGCCTGGTTAAGACTCGCTGTGCTTAACTGCGGCACGCGGGCCACGCCTACACGTCCCTTCCATGAGGTTTATTATTCCGTGGTTGACACTGTATTTTTCTTATGAGCTTTCGCTTATGACAGAATGAGACAAAAACTTCAGTCAGTTTCTATTATTTTCATGGTTGTCCCGACTTGAAATGTCAATGGACTCCATTGGACTCCAATTAAATCCGACTAAATTCGAAATAACTTATTACAGTTCAACGTCTGTAATATTAGCATCTTGCCGATTTGATCGGGTTATATATCGACAAAAACATTGCGGCGGAATTGTGATGTCTGCAAATTAAATATAGGATTGTGCTAAAATTCTCACGGAAAAAAGTATTAACCGGTGTTGGGTTGGTGCGTTATCAAATGACCATTATACTAAACAATGTCTTGTGCAATGGAGCGATGTAAATCCCATTCAAGACGAACAGAAATAAATTCTGTAAAACATAATTTTCTTCGGTAAGTTTTTCAGTTAAAAGTGCATAATTAAAACCCAAAATACCTCAAAATACAACAATAATATTGTCAATTATATAACGTATTGTATAAATGACAACTTTTATAGGTATTTTGCTTAAAATTATCGTTTTTTCCTTATTTCAAATTAGGTTAGTTTTTTTTGCTAGTGATGTGGTAAAATCACGTATCTACGAGTATATCGATATTTTTTATGACGGTCTTGCTATCAGGGATATTTTTGTTAGTGTTGAGCCATGCAATAGTAATGTAACAAATTGAACCATCATGGTAATTAAACAACCAGCAAAGTGTGAGTCGGACTCGCGCACGAAGGGTTCCGTACCATCCTTACATATAATATTATAAATGTGAAAGTGAGTTTGTTTGTTACGCTTCCACGCCGTAACTTCTGAACCGATCATCATGAAATTTTGCATCATCATCATCACCATTGCACGATCTCTGGAGATAGACATAAATTACATCTCAGAATAAGGTACTGTTATCGGGGATAGACATTAACGCGAGCGGAGCCGTGGGCGTAAGCTATAAAAACGCCCGAAATTTTTGTTTGTAATATTTCAACTGTCTCACTATCACGGTTCATGAGATACAGCCTGGTGACAGACAGATGGATATCGGAGTCATATTAGTAGGGTCCTGTTTTTATCCTTTGGGTACGGAACCCTAAAAAGAATCGATTTTTACTAATATGAAGAAAATTATTGTTGAAATTTTATTGCAGCTCCCTGAAGTAAAAGGATAAAAAGGTGTAGATCCGAGGAACTTTCAAGCGACATATTGGACATAAAATGTCATACATACTCGAATTTGTTCAAAATATTTTACTGCCGTGCCGATACATTAATTTCGAATATAAAATTAAATGGAAGCGATTGAAAACGATGCTTTACCTACATTTATATTTGCCGAATTATAAATCAATGGTAATAAGAAAGTTTACGGAAACTGTTTTATTATTTATATTTAAAATTATGAAAAACATTTTATTTTGGACAGTAATGAAAGTGGGTAAAGTAATCTCTTGTTTTTCTTCACCTCTTGTTTTTCTATTACCAACACTGTGAATTTTTCACAAATAACACACTGGCACTTTTTTACCCTAGTGTAAAAGTTTTATAAAATAAAAAATATCACTTCGAATTATGTGTTTCTCTTTACCTACCTGATTATGTTTCCTTTACTGACTGTTCCTCAAAGCTAGCTGGGAAAAGCTTTAGATGGTTTTGGAATATGCTGAATGGCCCATTGATTAAGTGAAAAATATACCTGACCTTATATTACCTTTTGATACATGAGCGCCCCATTGCAATTTAGAGTCTATTGTGATTCCTAAGAAGGTGGTATCATTTACAAAGTCTATTTTACCTTCCAACTAGTATGTCAACGTTGGACTGCCTCACATTGGGGACTGTAAATCGAATGCATTGGGTTTTTTGCGCATTCATAGGTAAGGTAGGTAAGTAGGCACTGTTTGAATTTCGAAATAATCGAAAATATGATTGACATCATATTAGGTATTCTGCCGTTCGACCAATACTGGGTAAGGCCTAATGACCAGCAGTAGACAGTAGACGCGCGGTGGGTAATGTATGGATTTTTTTTTACCTATTTATCAGATGAAGCCAAGCGACGCCATGCGATTAGGAGTTATTTAGGTGTATCTTGACGTAACTTTTAAAGTAAAAGCCTCTTTAGCGGCTTTGTGCACTTTTTGGGATGGGTAAAATAGAAAACTCGCGTCAGGACACGTGAATTGATCGAAAATTCGTAAGAAGGACACGGACCTGAGTATGCCGCAAAGGCGAGTTTTCACTTCCGCCGGCACTCCTGGAGTGCAACTAGTTGTTTTTTTTTATGAATCGTACTCATTTAACGAATCGATACAATCAGAGTAGAGTACATTTATGACTTTCTTAGGACGAAACATTTAGTCGATAAATATATTTCATCGATATAGTACAACCCTGATCACATCAGTACCCCAGGACAACCTGCACATTTACGCAAATGGCATTGTATATGCATCTCTTTCTGATGCTTTAACAATGCCATAAGTAAAAACAGTGTAGAATATTGTATTTTGTTGTTATTTTAACACGGTTTCTATGCTTTAGTTATTGTTCTGAGGCCCGCGCGCTACAGAGACGAATAGTTCCTTCTCTTTCCCACTCGTAAACGCGCGAACCTCGCGTCGTGGCATCCACAGTCCGCCGCCCGCTCGCTTACCGAGAGTACATCCGTCTCTGTATCGCTCCGCTGAGAGCCACGTGCCGCGTTACACGCACAGTAAATGTTAATTTTAGGACTAACTCACGACACTATTTGTATTGAAGTGATAACTTGTTAATAAACCATTTTACAGTTCTCATACGGTTTCATTACAAGAACCTACCTCATATATGGCGCACCAACGTTTTTTCGTGCAGTGTAACTGTTAGGTATATCTACGGTGATCAGTGGTAATACAGTGAAAAGTGATACAATGCCGATTACTAGAAGTAGAGCGGCAAGTTTGACGCGCAGGGATGATGCCGCAGAAGACGCATTCCAAAACCCCTCGCGACCGACTTCGCCGATGGCCGCGTCCGCTTATTTCCCACAAGATGGCGGCGACGCGTATTCTTCAGTACAACGAGCCGACGCCAATGCTACATTCTCTGGCGAGAATGTTGCCTCCATAATCGCGTCACTCCAACGCTCTCAGACAGAAGCTTTTAAAGAGTTGCTGGAGTCCGTTGCACGGGCAAACTCGACCTTAGCAGCAGAACCACCTGGCCTGTCAACCCTGGCGCGCTGCAAGGCCACTTTCGCTGGAAGGCCAAAAGAATCCGTCGAGGCCTTCATCGACGCAATTGAGGCGTATAGCCAATGCGCTCAAGTGTCGGATGCGAACATAATTCGCGGATTATCATATATTTTTAAAGAGGAAGCCGCCACGTGGTGGAAGGGCATTAAAGACACAGTGTCGTCGTGGCAACACGTTAAAGAAAATTTAATCAGTGCTTATGGCGACCGCCGTCCGCCACACCGTATATACCAAGAAATTTTCGCCGCTTCGCAACAACACGAGAACACGGATATTTTTGTGGCGCGTGTTCGTGCACTTTTAGCACGTCTGCCTAAAGGAGACGTGTCAATGTCGGCACAACTGGATATGGTGTACGGCCTCCTCAGTACTAGAATTAGAAAAAGATTACGTAGAGAGGAATTTTCAACATTTTCCGACCTACTACGTTTGGCTCGCATGATAGAAGATGCATTCGAGGAAAAAAACAATCCGACATCGACCAACACGCCACCTGTTCCCGCTACTTCGGTTCCAGCGCCGGCATCTACGGCGAGCGCGAACGCGAGAACGCGTGCGCCGCCTGCCGCGGGCGCCCCGGCTACCGCGGGCAGCTCGGCAGCCCCCGCGCGCGCCGGAGTGCCGCATTCGCCAGCACCGCCGCCGTCTGCCACGGTACCCCCGAGTGCGACGGTAAAGAAAAGTCGTCCGACCTGCGTTTACTGCAAACGTTTTGGACACACCCGTGATCAGTGCCGTAAGTTGCAGAACCAGCCAGGTGCGTCGTTTTCCAATGTGCAGACTGAATTAAGTGAGAAAAGTCAATCATTTTACTCTATGTTCGATGTTACCGTGAAAAAAATTAGTGACGAACCCAATGTTGATATGACCGTGAAAAATATTAGTGACGAACCCAATGTTTACGTTGATAAGCAAAGGACATTTTGTTTTTCTACCGGTGTACAAAGGGGTTGTAGCACCTCCAATGTTAATATGGAAAATGTTTGTCATTCATTCAATAATATTAAAATGCAAAGGGCTTGTTGTATATCGGGAAGTAATGTTTTAAACACGGATTGCTGTAAATCTGTTTGTATGAAAAATGATTGTAGTAATTTTTATTTTCCAAATGACAATTGTAACTCATATGAAAGTGCGGACAGGCAATTTGATAATGTTATATGTAGTAGCGGAGATTTTACACGTGAACCCGTGAGACCCTCGACAGGGCGTGATTTAAGGCCTATTTTTAATATTAAAATTTTGGGTTTTTACGGCACCGCATTAATAGATACGGCCGCCAAACATTGCATTGCGGGTCATACGCTGTATACTCTCCTCCTTCGTCAGGGACATTCCTTACGCTCCTCGACACGTGAAATTAAACTTGCCGACGGTGTAGTACGCAACATGGAAGTACTGACCACCACTTTAGATGTTTGTTTGGAAACTAAAATTATCACAATTCCATTCTTAATTTTCCCGGATTCTACCAATAATGAAACTTTATTAGGTATTGATTTTATAACCAGTGCTGGTATCGTCATCGATTTTCTTAAGGAAATTTGGTTTTTTAGTACTGATGATAAGGTAAAGTATAACCTCTGCTTCGAACCTACCACTCGTGCCTTGTCATGCGCTTCCACTGATGTGCTCCGATCGGATGAAGGTTCACACCTTAAGCAAGCTGAACGACAGGCACTTGCTAACGTCATCTCTAGGCACGCCCACGTGTTTAAAGCAGGGGGAGGTCCTACTCCTTATGCAGAACACCGCATTGACACAGGGGAGCACCCACCAATAGCAGTTCCACCTTATCGCCTTAATCCCGCAAAAAAGGAGCTGATGAAAAAGGAAATCGATAAGATGTTGCAGGAGGACATCATAGAAGAATGTGAATCAGCTTGGTCATCACCAGCGCTATTGGTACCTAAGGCTAATGGAGAAATACGCTTTTGCGTCGACTACAGGCGTCTAAATGCTATCACCAAAGCTGATGCCTACCCAATGCCGCGCATTGATGACTTGATTCAGAGCACGAAGCGAGACTGTTATATGAGTACGTTGGACCTTCGTTCTTCATACTGGCAGGTAAGCGTAAAAGAGACAGATAGAGACAAGACATCGTTCTCATGCTGCCTTGGGACCTTCAGGTTCAAGAGGATGCCCTTCGGTCTCCGAAACGCGCCAGCAACGTTCCAGCGGCTCATAGACCGTCTGCGCTCTTGCTCTGCTTTAAAGGATGTCACATTTCTGGCATACCTAGATGACCTGCTCATCATTTCTGAAGGCTATCAACGCCATTTGAATGACCTTGAGGCAGTTTTCAAGCGCCTGGCCGAATTCAAACTCCATGTCAACAGGGAGAAGTGCTCTTTTGCCAGAGAGAGCGTTAAATATCTCGGCCATGTAATTACGCAAGAGGGCGTGTCCACCGACCCAGGGAAGGTGAGTGCTGTACTCGAGATGAAGGAACCAGGTACTTTAAAGCACCTGAGAACATTTTTACAGACATGTTCTTGGTTTCGTAAGTTTATACCAAACTTCTCGAAGGTCGCGGAACCGTTGACACGGTTGACCAGAAAAAACCAAGCATGGTCTTGGGGTAAAACGCTTGCTAACCACAGCTCCAATATTGGTACAGGCCGATTTTAGTCGTCCCTTCGTCCTGCGTACAGACGCAAGTAACTACGCCTTAGGCGCAGTTTTGTTACAGGGCGACGGCAATCAGGAAAGGCCGATTGAATATGCTAGCCGACTCCTCAACACAGCTGAGCGTAACTATTCCACCACGGAACGGGAGGCGCTCGCTGTAGTTTGGGCGGTAGAGCGATTCCGACCTTACCTAGACGGCCAACCAATAATAATTGGCAGCGATCATCAACCTCTCCGTTGGCTGTTATCATTGAAATCACCAGCAGGTAGATTAGTCCGTTGGGCCCTGAAGCTTCAAACCTTTGATATTCAATTCCAATACACACCAGGTAAAGCAAATGTCGTGGCAGATACCCTGAGTAGACCAGTTTGTGCCAGCGAGTCTCGCGAGACTTGTGGCGTCTGCTCTGTCATATGCGATCTGCCCACGAAAAGTCCAAGCCAGATACGCTCGGAACAAACTGCCGATCCTGAAGTGGAAAAGATAATTAAAGAGCTCGAGGGACTTGACGATGTCGCTGCTCAGAGGTGGCTAGAAAGGGGTTATCTCATGGACCAAGGAGTCTTATATCGTTTTAATCCCGACTCTGATAGTGAGTCCCCTCAACTTGTCGTCGCTGCCGCCCAAATACTGGATGTTTTGAAGGAGCTTCATGACTCTCCAACAGCCGGTCACCCAGGTATCGACAGAACCTATCAGAAAGTAGCACAAATATATTACTTTACAGGCATGCGTAGAATAATCACCGATTATGTCAAAGCCTGCATTCATTGCCAACGCTATAAGGCAACTAACGCCAAACCCCCAGGATTACTTCAAACACCAGTTATGAACCAACGTAACGAGGTTTTAGCCATGGATTTATTTGGTCCATTACCAGCAGGAGACAAGGGGGAGCGATGGATCCTTCTTGTAGAAGACACAGCTACCCGTTGGACGGAGTTGTATGCCCTCCAGGAAGCGACCGCAGAAGCGTGTGCTCATATCCTCATAGAGGAGTATTTCATGAGATTCGGCTTGCCTCGCAGGGTTATTTCCGACAACGGAGTGCAATTTGTTTCGGCTGTGATGCAACAGTGTTTAACTACTCTGGGGATTAAACAAAATTTTATTCCTCTGTACCACCCAGAGGCTAATCCCGCTGAACGGAAAAATCGTGACCTAAAAGCTTTATTATCCTATTTGGTAGGGGAAAATCATACGACCTGGCCAAAACATCTTGCGGTAATACGCTATTGCCTCAATAGCGCAAAGTGCCGAACAACTGGCAAAACACCAGCGTACCTTATGTTTGGCAGGGAGATGAGATCCCCTACGGAAGTAGTGCACGATCTCCGTTCGATCCTAGATAAGAATAATTTCGTACCCCAGATTACTCCCTATCTAAGAAATTTTTTGAATTCTCTAACAGCAGTTCGAGAACGCGTTGAAATGTCGCAGGACAAAACAAAGGAATACGCGGACCAATCGTGACGTCCTGCACATATGTTCCAAGAAGGGGATCTGGTCCTCTTAAAATCGCACGTACTAAGCAAAGGTTCTAAAGACCTTACAGCAAAATTTGTGCCTCAACGTGACGGGCCTTATCGGGTCGTAAAGCGAATATCCCCAACTACTTACGCTATCTCATATGCTGATAACACGGCCAATGTTCTGGGAAAGTACCATACCCAGGACCTCACTCCGTATAATGGAAATGACGAGCCACTTCCAAAACCATTTATTCCAAAAAGAAAGCGTGGTCGACCCGCTAATCCTGTTAATCCAGTCAATCCTGATGAATCACCAGTCCAGGAGCGAGGGCGTTCTCCCGGACTTGAGGGGGAGTATATAGCAACCCATCAGCATCATCCAGTCAGAGTGTCCCGCGGTTGTTTGCCCGCGCGCTACAGAGACGAATAGTTCCTTCTCTTTCCCACTCGTAAACGCGCGAACCTCGCGTCGTGGCATCCACAGTCCGCCGCCCGCTCGCTTACCGAGAGTACATCCGTCTCTGTATCGCTCCGCTGAGAGCCACGTGCCGCGTTACACGCACGGAATGTTAATTTTAGGACTAACTCACGACACTATTTGTATTGAAGTGATAACTTGTTAATAAACCATTTTACAGTTCTCATACGGTTTCATTACAAGAACCTACCTCATATTAGTTATTTTTTATGCAACTGCCCAAAATCGTACGAGAAAGTGTTGGCATTGGTAGAAAAACGAAAATTATTGCGCACTATAGATACTATAAGAGGGAAAATGTTGATATCTTACGTGTGACCATAAACTATCATGTCCTTTAATACTTATATTAGGTGCCGCGCGAACGAAAAACGTCGCTACTGCGCAAGCCAGTAGGCTGCGCAGAACCATTCGGCGATCAGGAAAAAAGATAAAAAGTCTTAATATTGTCATAATTATATTTTTATAAAAAAATAAGAAAAGGGGCGACCTCTGAGATGTAAATATAAATATTGTCATGTGAGAATTATTGTTTTAGACGTCAAAATTACAATGTTTTCGAAGAAGAATGTTTTTAGATATCAAAACATAAATATTATCATTTTTAAATTTCATATGTAGCTGTTCCAAATTCCAAAAAGGGGGCGATCTTGTTCAAGGATCGACTTAAATTATCCAAATACTTTTGATGTAATTAATTAATTCAGCGCATAGTACTAGTGATTTGGAAACACGTCAATTTTCAAAATTTTCTGCAGCACCGTCTTAAGGAAAAGCCGATGGAGTTACATAAATAAAACGAGCATTAGGAAATGTAATAATTTATTAAAATAAAAATTCTCCCTAACGCCAATCTAGTTTTGCCTAAACTACAACGCACCATTACACTATAACTAGCTCTTAATTCATACCGGGTGTATTTACCCCGGACATAGCCTAAGGGGTGACTCAGCCCGACCAACATTTCTTATGTGACTGTTGTTGGGAACTCAAAATCCACCAACTTTCTTTAATAATAATAATAATAAATAAATAATACGGACAAATCACACAGATTGAGCTAGCCCCAAAGTAAGTTCGAGACTTGTGTTATGGGATACTAACTCAACGATACTATATTTTATAACAAATACATATATAGATAAACATCCAAGACCCAGGCCAATCTGAAAAAGATCATTTTCCATCTTGACCTGGCCGGGGATCGAACCCGGGCGCTCAGTGTCGCAGGCTGGCGTGTTAACCACTGCGCCACGGAGCTGTCAATAAAATTTTTAAAAATCCTCGGATGAAGATATGTAATCCCATGTGAAAAGTTTTTGATATAGGCTGAGTTGCCCCTTCAAGAATATGTCTAAGGTAAATTTACACCAGTATAAGATACTAATAGGAATATCTTAACTATCCAACAGTTATTTAATTATAAGTAATATAAAATATATTGCCCTTGGCTACACTTATAAGAAAATACGTTATTTGAAAACTGTATATCAAGTAATCATCTTTACTTATGGGACCAACGCTGGGAATTCGAAAAAAAAAACGACTTTTCCATAGAACTGTTCAGCCAGTCGGCCGATTAGTTTGGATAGATCGAAAATGTTTCGAGTTCCCAGCATTGGTCCTATAGGAAAAGTTGTTCATATCGAAGACGTGACTCATCCCTTCAAAATTATGGGTAAATTGACACTAGATAGAAAATTAAAAAAATATTGAAGAGCACATCGATTTTGTGATTACTTGATATACCATTTTCGAAAAACGTACTATAGTGAGAACCATTTAGCGTGTCAATAGCAAGCATTGAACTATATCAACTATCTTCTGTCACACTCACATTTGTAATGCAGATTGCACCAGTCGTACTGAAAAGTCACAAAGAAAATTATATGACGGAAATAATCAAATAGTTAGATTATTATAATTAAATTTAAAAACGGGACTTAGCACGAACCTTTTTAGTTTTTGTTTCCGTTGTCCTATCAAATCCAGTCTTGTTACGACCACGATGGATGTAACTGCATTGAAATTTTTACTTTTATTTCACAAGACGACGCTACAATCGACGACCAACTTATTGCCGAGGCGTGGGGAATCCCTGGCAATGCGGGGAAGCCCATCATTCTCCGCGGGCCAGGGCAGCTTCGAAACTAGCAAATCTTGGTACACGTCAACGGAAACAAATAATAAAAAGGTTTGCGCTAAGTAACGTTTATATACATAATTATGTGTTTAAAATACGAAAGTAAAAAAATGGTTAGTATAGGGTAATGACCGCTATTGACACTTTAAATGACAACGAATTAGGTCAAACCAAACTGAAAACCCCTGGGATTTTATAATCATTAGAAAAAGTACAAAATTCTTATTAATAATGTAAAAATTTTAGGTCTATCACTTATAAGATCACATCGCTCGGCTGCATTTGAATTTGTACTTTTAAACCTTTGTAATATGGTTCTTTTTTGTAATCAAACTCTGGTCTGAACTAACTCTCGCGTACTAAGTAAATAAGTAACTTAAGCTAAAATTAATAAACAAAATCACGTCTAGTCCCTTGCAGGGGCAGACACAGCCTCTGATCGAACGACAAAAGGCCATTTAATATTCGTAAGATTATAACAGAGATTAATAAATTAAATACTTTATGTTCACATTTGAGACTCGCGAAAATACCAATTTAGAAAAATAATACTCTTAAGTTAAAACTAGGATTATTCGAGAATAACTTAAATGCGTTTAAGAATGATTAAGTTTCGCTCCAAAATGCTTTTCAAACACCTTATAAGCGGTAATTAAGAATAACCATGAATCATTAGTAATAAGTGCTTGTCCATTATTATTATAAATCTATTATTCCCTCAGACAGATTAGAGCGATTTAACGAAAAAATCTGTAAATGTGGTCAAATGTCCATTTTTCCGCCTTAATCCGGCGCATACTTTAAAATTTCTTGTAAACAATCTGCGGTAGAAATTATATCGATCATAATAAACTATTATTATCGATATAATTGATAAGGTAGAAGCCATTAAATTTGTAACATTTTCACCTGTCTTTAAAAATTAAAGTTCTCGTTTTAAGAGGCTTACATAAACCACCCATATTTTTTTTACTAATAAATCAGATCAAATAAAAAAAATCTACATCGGTAGTAAATTACGAATGTAACTCCATTGAAGCGTCAACGGAAACAAATAATAAAAGATTCGTGCTAAATAATTACCAATTCTCCACAAAACAACAATCCTCTTAATTTGTAATACGGTAATACCAATAAAGTTATACCAAACATACTGCAAGCAATTGACTATGTCAGATGCCTTTAGGCAGCTACACTAGTGTCGGACACACACTTCGGAAACAAAACAATTAAAGATTTCGATTTTTTTTTAATTTTATCTGGTTTAGGAGTCAAATAAAATAATGGACTGAGCTAGCTAGCTTATGTATATACCTCTTAATAATTAAATAAAATTTGTCCCTAAGCTCTAGAGCTTAGAAGAAAAAGGGACAAATTCGGAAGAGCTGTATAGTATTAGCGTAAATTGACCACCGAGTTCACTTTTAGGGCGAAGGGGTGACTTAGCCCGTCAAAATGTACAACTTTTCCTATGGGGCCAATGCTCCCAGCATCAATTTACAAAAATATGAATTTTTATCAGCATGATAAAAATTGATATTTACATACGAATGGCTGCGCCTACTAAACACTTTCGTAAAAAATGTCGATTTTCGATTTCCCAGCATTGGTCCCATAGTAAACGTTGTTCATTTGACGGGCTAAGTCACCCCTTCAAAAAAAATTGTTACTTTACGCTGTGTTTAATTCCTCACGGGCCCGGTTTCGAAGGACCATTGTAGACGGAGCCGGGATCACGCTTGGAAGGAAGTGAGAGAATTCTACAAACAGCTGTATAGTAATAGATATAGATGACGTGCGCGATCCAGGCGCTCTGGGTCACGCTATTTCCTCACGGGCTCCGGCTTCGAAGGACCATCGTAGACGGAGCCGGGATCACGCTTAGAAGTAAGAGAGTTCTACAAACAGCTGTATAGTATATAGATGACGGGCGCGATCCAGGCGCTCTGGGTCACGCTATTTCCTCATGGGCCCCGGCTTCGAAAGACCATTTTAGACGCAGCCGGGATCACGCTTGAAATGAAGTGAGAGAGTTCTACAAACAGCTGTATAGTATATAGATGATGGGGGCTATCCAGGCGCTCTGTGTCAAAGTGAGGCCGGTGATGTACGCGAAGAAGTACCACAGCCCACCCAGGATAGAGATCTGCCAAACCACGTGGAACACCAGGAGACTGAAACAAAAGAACAGAAAGACATTGATAGATTATATACTTTTTTAGAGTATCGTACCCACATGGTAAATCAGCCGTGTGGTTTTCGGCAGAGTAGAATAGGACCACTCCAAGTCTTCCCATGGATGTCGTTAGAGGCGACTTAGGAAATACAAGCTAAACAAAGCTCATAAACATCAATGAGACCTCTCCAACCCGTCTGGCCAGCGAGGAGAGTGTAGGCCAAATCCTCTGTCTGCTCTGGCCAAGTATGGCTCCGGTAGTACAGAGAGGGTCATGCTCCTGCAGTGGAGACTAAAAGACCTGATGATAGAAAACACTGTCGGATCTTTGAAGGGATGCTTCAGCCCGTCGATATAAACAACTTTTTCTATGGGATCTATAAAAATGGACATTTACCGGTCAACTCATACAATGGGGCCCATGAGTTTGAGTTCAGCGAAGGCTTCTTGGTGGCTTAGCCCATTCGGGGCCCGGGGCCCTCTAGAATTGGGGCCCGTTGCATTTTGCCAAGATGCCACCTGTAGTTGCACCACTGGCAAGGTAAAAAATTGACCTGCCGTAGAAATTCGCGCAGCTAATTGGCGACTTTCTATCATCATCATCATCAGGTCTTTTTAGTCTCCACTGCAGGAGCATGACCCTCTCTGTACTACCGGAGCCATACTTGGCCAGAACAGACAGAGGATTTGGCCTACACTCTTCTCGCTGGCCAGACGGGTTGGAGAGGTCTCATTGATGTTTAAGAGCTTTGTTTAGCTTGTATTTCGTAAGTCGCCTCTTACGACATCCATTTATGACGACCATTTAAGACTTTGTATGGAAAGTCTCAATTTTTTTTCGATTTTTACTTTTGTTCTTGCAATTCTATACTTCATTAGGGATTCTAAGGATTTCAATATAGTTCAGAGGTTCAAAATCATATCATATGGAGTATCCTTACATGGTGTCCTTGCCCCGCGCCGCCTCCATAGTTTTCTCAGTCTCGTGGTTGAGGTACCGACGCACGCCCAAGTGCAGGGTATTGAAGTATTCCAGCCACTGGGGAACATATTTATAATTAGGACTAGCTGTTGCCCGCGACTTCTTCCCCGGCCGCCCCCGAAACTAATCCTTACTAATATTATAAATGCGAAAGTGAGTTTGTTTGTTTGTTTATTTGTTTGTTACGCTTTCACGCCGTAACTACTGAACCGATCATCATGAAATTTTGCATACAAGTTCTCTGGAGTACGGAGAAGGACATAGGCTACCTTTTATCCCGGGAAAAAGTACTATTCCCGAGGGATCGACATTGACGCGGGCGGAGCCGCGGGCGAAAGCTAGCTAATCATAATTTCTGTTAGTACGATTAATTTCTGTTATTATGATTAGTTAGTTTTTTTATTAGTAAAGATAAATAATCTTCCCTCGTTTTCGAAACATTTTTTATTGATGCTTCGCTTCTATTGGTCGCAGCGTGATGTTTTATAGCCTAAAGCCTTCCTCAATAAATGGACTATCCAACACAAAAACAATTTTCCAATTTGAACCAGAAGATTAGCGCGTCCCAACAAACAAACTCTTCAGCTTTATAATATTAGTATAGATTTATAAGTTAAAAAAAAATTGACTGTTTCGTCATCACTATAACTCAAAAACTAAACGCATTCGTCGTTTTCGTTCGTTTATAAACATTCATTAATATTGAAAAAAACGGGCGACACTCCGGTAGTGCCGGCAGAAGTGAAAACTCCACGCGGTAGAAAGAGAGGGGGATATTACTTCCTCTCTTACGCCGCGCCGGCGGTCTCAGGCCACGTGTCCGTCTTACAAATTTTAGATCAGTTCACGTGTCTTGACGCGAGTTTAATTTTTTTTACCCATCTCAAAAAGTGCACAACGCCGCTACAAAAGATTTCACTTCTTGATTACGTAAAATTATCGTTCGTAATTTAAAGTCAGAAACAAACAATTTTTTTTTAATTAAAATAAATGGGATATCAGGTACCTTTAAAATGGTATATCTCTTATCAGAATTAAAATATATTCTTCTTTAAGTTCATTTTATTAACAACTATGAAAGCTTGTCTTAAAAAAAGTTCTTTTTTTCTTTTAGTCACTATATTTTTTCTTTATATTTTTAAATCTATTCGTCGCTCAATTTTTTTTTGCAACCATATAGCCGTAAATTACCACACAAACCGCTCTCTGATGTACTGAATTTTTATATAAAGAATTTTTCTTTTTTTATTTTTACTTTTTTTTTTTTACTTAACTCCTAATCTGTACAAAACCTTACACTTACGTCGAGCGTGCTGATGTCTATATAAAAGGCCTCGCTGTCTGCCTCGTTGAGTTGTTCGACTAAATCCATATAGCCATTAACTACCGCACGAACCGCTCTCTGATGTACTGAATTTTTATATAAAGAATTTTTCTTTTTTATTTTATTTTTTTACTTAACGCCTAATTTATACAAAACCTTACACTTACGTCGAGCGTGCTGATGTCTATATAAAAGGCCTCGCTGTCTGCCTCGTTGAGTTGTTTGACTAAATCCAAAGTGTTCGGGTTGTAGAACTTCCACTCGCTGAATATAAAAGTCTGCAGTCGATCGAGAGATTTCCATACATTCTTGTGGAGACGGAACAACCTGAAAGAATTTTTCTTTTACTAGACGTAATGTCCTACTGAGTATTAGATATACTTTTCCTAGATGGTCAAGGGTGTCATTCTCAACCGCCTATCTGACATTTGACATTACATTTGTGAGGGCTCGACTCTCGACTATCCCGGCGCTCTAGCCGAGTTCTCACATAAATAGGAAGTTTGGGAGAACACAAGACTCGACACACAGAACACAGAGAATAACTTTATTGTTACAACTTCACTTTACAACTTCAACTATGTAGATGTTGACTTCAATAAATTAATGACGATGGTAGATGGTAGTAGACTGAAAGATGGTAGTAGAATGAAAGATGGTAGCAGACTGAAAGGTGGAAGCAGACTGAAAAATGAGTGATGAGAGAGAGAGAAAGTAATCTAAAAATAGAATGGAATGGAATGAAATTTGAATTAAAAATGAAATTTGAATTAAAATAAGGAATGAAAAATGGACAGGATGAGAGAAATGAGGTTGGATGAGATGCAGCATGCAGGTGGCATGCTGCAACGTTACACATTGAAGTCCAAATTCACATGGAGGGTCGAACAGTTGGCATCTCGCCATAAAGTGAGTATTAAGACGGTGCTGCACAAAATTGTAAAAATTGACGTGTTTTTAAATCACTAGTACTATGCGCTGAATTCATAAGCTAATTTATAAGCATTAGGGACTAAATCACAGAATATTATTTATATCTAAATCAACTTAAAAAATAATACTTACCAACAACTAGAACTAGTATAACTGTATAATATGTACACTAAATAAAAGTTATCTATAAATAAAAAATGTCACGCAGATCATTGCCTTCCGGTAGAGTGCCTAAAAGGCTGGCCGCATTGCCACGTTGGATGGCAATGCTAATGCGTTGTGCAAAAAAATTGCCAGCCCTTTGGTCACCAGATACCTCGACCAGTCGCTTATTTATGGTTTTAAATAATTTATGAGCTGAAGGGCCCCACGGACCCATAGTCTCCACCCCAAACGGAATTAAATTGAACGGAATTGCGCTGAATTAATTAAATACATCAAAAGTATTTGTATAATTTAGATCAATCCTTGAACAAGATCGCCCTCTTGTTGGAATTTGAAATAGATACATATGAAATTTAAAAATGATATATTTATGGTATGATGTCTAAAAGCATTTTTCTTCTAAAACTTTATAATTTTTACTTCTAAAACATTAATTCTCACATGACAATATTTATATGTACGTCTCGAAGGTTTTCCCCCATTCATATTTTTTTTATAAAAATATAAATATGAAAATATTAAGACTTTTCATCTTTTTTCCTAGGGTTCTGCGCAGCCTAATGGCTTGCGCAGTAGCGTCGTTTTTCGTTTGCGCGGCACCCGCTTAATTCATTTGTGGTGAGAGTGCCGACCCACCATCTAGAGACCTTCATGAAGGAGGACTTCTGGCCGCAGGGGGTCGTGTATCGGAAGTTCCGAGGACGGCTGCCTGCTGATACCCCGCGCCTCACGTCGCCGACAATACGTGAAAACTAGTTTTTAAGATATATTTTCGTATGTATGTTAATCTGCCAGGTAAATAAATAAATATATACGGACCAATCACACAGATTGAGCTAGCCCCAACGTAAGTTCGAGACTTGTGTTATGGGATACTAACTCAACGATACTATATTTTATAGCAAATACATATATAGATAAACATCCAAGACCCAGGCCAATCTGAAAAAGATCTATTTCCATCTTGACCTGGCCGGGGATCGAACCCGGTCATGGCTGGCGTCTTGACCGCTGCGCCACGGAGCTAGTCTAGTCTAAGGTATTACAAGGTCCATTTAAATTAAGCGCAAATATTTTAAGGGCTGGGTCCCATAGGTCAAAGAAATGCTTTAGTAGCCAATTGTAAGAAATCAACACGCTAGTTTTTTTTATTCTTTCATACAAAATATTTTTTTTTTATTAATTCAATTCAATTCAATTCAATTCAATCGTTTATTGCTTCCTTAATGTAAATATACAGGTCTTATCTCACAAAATATGTACTGAGTAGCAATTAAGGGCCCTGTCGGGCGTTGCAATGAGAGAAGGGCTGCATCGGGTTATTTCGAATATATGTCAAAATTTATATCAAATAAAAAATAAAAAATAAACTTAAAAAATTATCATAAAAGCATTCACGGAGCAAATTTGTCTTCTAAAAATTCATGTTTTTCATATAAAATCGATAAATCAGCTGTTTTGACCGTCGCGGTCAGTGACCTAGTATCCATAGTAGATAATAGTAAAAAAATGTTATCCAATATAGTGTTTATTTGTACACAGGGTGTTTTTTTTAATTTTAAATGTTCAGGTCCAGATATCTCAAAAAGCGTGCCGATTTTTTTTATTTTGCTTCTTAAGCATTTTTCTAGCTTATGGGAGTCAGCCTATAAAATATTTGTGCTTTATTTAAATTGGCCTTATATATTTATGGGCCTATGTAATGTTTTACTTGTTGATTCATCATCATCATCATCATCTCAGCCGCAAGAAGTCCACTGCTGGACATAGGCCTCCCCCAAGGATTTCCAATACGACCGGTTGGAAGCGGCCTGCATCCAGCGTCTTCCTGCGACCTTAGTCAGGTCAAGACAAGCGCAGCGTCGGACATCCACCGACCAGATGGTCGGATGACCTGACTTGTTGATTGAAATAAACGAATTAATATTATTACAATGCATTTTAACCGATCGGAATCCATCGGAAGCAGTTTTAAGCTGGGGAAGGTTAGGAATTGTTTGGGTTCGGGATGGCAATTAAGGTGTTATCAGATAATAGGCCTTTGCAGGCATTTTTTCACGTCAAATCACATTTTAAAGGATCTAATTTAGTCATATTTATATTATTACTAAATGTGCAAAAGCTACAGACTACTAGCGTTTCGGAACCGACCACTGCAGAGAAGAAACGCCAAAAGAAACTCTTTTCAACAGTATTGGTCGCCTACTCGCCTGAAGGGCTTTTTTATTTTATCATCTATCTTTATCATTTATCATCTAATTTCCTCATTTCTTCATTTATCATTTTTTTTTTATTTTATGATTACAATTTTTATTATATAGGTACATTATTATTTTTATGGAATGGTTAGGAATTGTTTGGATTAGTTCACTCACTCTGAAGATTAACCGATGCCATACCTGGACAGGCCAGGCAGTTGAGGGTGACACCCACTGACAGTACATATTTCCCATGGGTGTAGGCAGAACCCTGGATCTCCAATTGCTACGATCCTTACAAATCTTGTTTACAAATTTGTTTATCATCATCAAATTCAAATTCAATTTGTGTAAGCATTAACTTTAAAACCCTTATAAAATTACCTATCTATCTTGCTTCCGTTCCCCCCTACATACTTCCTAATTCGCCGAGACGGCCTGTGATTGGCCGAAATAAGAGTCGTAAAAAATATGGCGATCGAGTCATGTTAGCGCGTCGCTTGCGCTGATAAAATAACAAAAAATAACGTCTCCTAAGAGTTTCGCTGGCCAAAAACAACCTTAAATCTCATCCGCGAGTGTGTGATGGTGTACCACAAGTGTAGGCAGCAAGAAAATAACAAAGTTCAAGCACAAGGGTCGTCGGCCGGTCGACCAAGTCCCGTGGAAGGCGAATCCTTTCGAATCCTGTTCACAAACGAATCCAGGTGAGTGTTTACTAAATTTTCCCTTGCTGTGATTCTGGGGTTGATCGGAGAGTGCAGTGACTCTTTCAGGAAGACGCAACATTAATTTATGGTGCCTCCTGTGAGGACATTCCTTACGTACTTATTTCAAATTTACCCACTTAATTTCAATATTTCCAATTAAAGTTATATCCAAATATGGATAACTAATTTATTCATAAATAGACTTATTATAGATTCAAATTAACTAGGTACTTACCCACCTAGCATTTGTCTATTTGTCTAACAATCTCGGATCAAACAGGAAATTCCATACCTGTGCCATACCATAGTAAATACCTATTGCTTACGAGTACATACTTCTTATCTCGTTAATTCCCTTGTAGTGGTCCCTTAATCGTTCGATTTGTATGCCATAAGGTACTATCTTGTTACTCAGGCTTTCGAACTATTTTGGATAGCCTAGATACCTACCTAAGGTTAATTAATAGCAGCGAGGTGTGTATTTATGATTATAAGTAATAGTCCGTAGTTTTAAAACCTACGTGTTTTGTGAATATCTGTTCCATTACTCAGTTTCCATTTAAACTTTTGCTACCTACCTACCTTACTCGTACTTTCACAATTAGTGCTTAGCGAAAACATGGCAGAAGGAGAATTAATGTCAACCATTAAAAAACGTGAATATGAGTTTAAAAATATGCAAATACTTTATGACTTAGCAAAAATTACGAAAGAAAATAAAACTAAATTGGCATCCTTTCGAGCTAGGTATAAAAGAATTGATATAATTCGTGATAATTTCTTGGAATGCAACGATCGTGTAAACCGGTTGCAACTTAAACTAAATCCTCAATTTGTTATCGATAATAATGCTTTGTTGTCATTTGACGAGTTATACTATTTTGTAATTGAGTTTGCTGACTCTCTCGACGTCAGTTCGCGCTCGGAACTGTGTCAAGGTCATGCGCATTCCAACTCTCAAGTAAAATTACCTAAATTGCAAATAGCTAAGTTTGATGGTAATATAGAGAACTGGCAGATGTTTAAAGACAGTTATACGTCGCTTGTGCATAATAATGTTTCGTTGTCGGACACAGAGAAATTTTACTATTTGTTGTCATGTCTGTCTGGATATGCCCTGACACTAGCTAAGGGTGTTCCTATAACATCAGCTAATTATTCTGTTGTTTATGCAGCGTTGCTAGACAGGTATGATAATAAACGTATTTTAGCTACCGCTTATTTAGAAAAAGTAATAAAATTAAATCCGATCCAACGGCCATCATTATCAAACTTATCACAATTAACCAACACACTTTATGAATGTGTTAGTGCCTTGCGCGGGTTAAATATTGATGATTTAAGTGAATTTCTTTTATTTTACATAGCATCTCGGCCGCTTGATACAGAAACTAGGAAAAGGTTTGAATTACAAAATACCGAAGAAATTCCTAAATTTAATAATTTGATTGTTTATTTACAGAATTATATAAAGGTATTAGAGGTTAGTCAACCTAGTAATTTACAGTCATTCAATTCTACAAATAAACAAAACCACAATAATACAAAGAAAGATATTTTTTCTCGGCAATCAAATTCTTCCTTAATTACTTCTTCGAACTCAAATAATAATAAACCTAATCAGGCTGTCTGTGCGTATTGTCATGAAAATCATTCAATATATCGCTGTGGTAAATTACATTCTATGAATATAGGACAGCGACAAAAAATAGTTAAAGAGTTACAATTATGTCAAAACTGCTTAAGGCCCGGTCACACTAGTACAGACTGCAAGTCTAAGTCCATGTGTTTCATTTGTAACTCAAAACATAATACATTATTACATGAAGAACATAAAAGTTTATTAGCTAATACCATTGACCTAAAGGTTTCTGAGAATTCCAATATGAGCACTTCCCTAACTTGTACAACTCAGCCAAACATATCAAAGTCACCTATGAGTACCAAAATTATTGGTTCAGCAGTGGTTCGGTTGAGAAGAGTGGATGGTTCATTGCAGCATGCTCGTATAATCATAGATAGTGGCTCGATGGACTCTTTTATTACAAGTAGCTGTGTGCGACAGTTAGGTTTACATATAAAAAAGTGTAATTTAAATGTAACCGGTCTCGGTCAAAATTATGTATGTAATATTAAAGGTTATACTTTTGGCTCTATTGTGCCTAGGTCAAATGACTCGCCCCAATTTGATATACCATTAGTGGTTTTGCCTAAAATCACTTCAATGGTTCCTTCAACTTCGTTACCGTCGGTTGTCAAGGAAAAGTTTAAACATCTGGATCTCGCCGACCAAGATTTTGATAAATCGGGTCCGATCGATCTGTTGTTAGGAGTAGACTGTTTTGACCAGATATATACTGGTTCACGTTATTGCCCAGGTCCTGGTTTTCCATGTGCACTGTCTAGTGTATTCGGCTGGGTGATAAGTGGTCAGTTTCTTCAAAACGTGGTGGCTCAAACTCCAGCCACACCCGTTACGTCACTCATCGCGTCTTCTGGTGCGCTCGATGAGATCGTTCAACGTTTTAGGGAATCCGAAGAACCGCCGAAATGTAAAATTTCCGGTCCTAAGGATGAAATATGTGAAGTGGCTCAAACTCCAGCCACACCCGTTACGTCACTCATCGCGTCTTCTAGTGCGCTCGATGAGAGCGTTCAACGGTTTTGGGAATCCGAAGAGCCGTCGAAATGTAAAATTTCCGGTCCTAAGGATGAAATATGTGAAGTGGCCCAAACTCCAGCCACACCCGTTACGTCACTCATCGCGTCTTCTAGTGCGCTCGATGAGATCGTTCAACGTTTTAGGGAATCCGAAGAACCGCCGAAATGTAAAATTTCCGGTCCTAAGGATGAAATATGTGAAGTGGCTCAAACTCCAGCCACACCCGTTACGTCACTCATCGCGTCTTCTTGTGCGCTCGATGAGAGCGTTCAACGGTTTTGGGAATCCGAAGAACCGTCGAAATGTAAAATTTCCGGTCCTGAGGATGAAATATGTAAACAAAAATATAAAAATGGCACATATCGTACCTCCGAAGGTCGTTATGTTGTACCAATTATGCTTAAAGATGATACTCTAGCCTTAGGAGAATCATATCATCAGGCTCTTAACCGTTTTCTCAACTTGGAAAAGCGTCTTGCCAGCCAGACTGAGTTGAAAACGGAATATAAGGAATTTATGCAGCAGTACGAAGAGCTGGGACATATGCAGCCTGCTGAATCTTTGTCTACTGACCGTTATATTATTCCTCACCATTGTGTAAGACCACCCGATAGTACAACGACACGTTTACGAGTAGTCTTCGATGCCAGTAGTCGGACCTCGAATAATCTGTCACTCAATAATATTGTTCATGTGGGTCCTAAGCTGCAAGTGGATATTGTCGATTTAGTGACAAAATTTAGACTTCACAAAATAGTTTTTACTGCCGACATCCGTCGTATGTATCGGCAAATATTGATAAGACCCGAGAAATGGACTACTAACGCTCCTCGTCTTCTTAAGGATGTTCCTCCTGAATTTTGTCAAAGTTCCAAATCCTTCGATGAATCGGGAAATGAGTTTGTCAAAATATTAGGAATACGATGGAATCCCATTAATGAATCTTTTTCATATGCCTTTTCAGACTCGTTCGAAGTCAAATTTACTAAAAGATCCATACTCTCTTTAGTAGCTCGCATTTTCGATCCACTCGGTTGGATATGCCCAGTAGTCTTTGCAGCAAAATCGCTGTTGCAAGAAATATGGCGGTTAAATCTATCGTGGGATGAGACTATTCCAAAACATTTAACCAAACAATGGCATTTAATAGCGGCCAATTTGTCTGATTTACAAAAAAATTCTCTTCCGCGGCTAGTTATATCTTCCAATCCGATGGAAGTACACTTGATAGGTTTCTGTGATGGTTCTCTGAAAGGCTATGGTTGTTGTGTGTATATTTGTGTGGTTACTAATGAGCCCAGAATTTCTACTGCGACTAGTTTACTGATTGGAAAATCTAGAGTAGCTCCTTTAAAACCTACCACAGTAAATAGACTTGAGCTAAGCGCAGCGGTGCTTCTAGCAAAAGTTCTATCGCACATGTATAATTTGCTTAAAGACCATATAACTATTAATTCTATCCGAGCTTATTCAGACAGCAACACTACCTTGTCATGGCTTAATACAGCCCCTCATTTGTTAAAAATGTATGTAGCCAATCGTGTCATTCAAGCAACTGACTTGATTAGTACCGATCACTGGTATTATGTTTCGTCTAAGGATAACCCGGCCGACTGTTGTAGTCGCGGAGTGTCCTGTCCAGAGCTTATAGACCATCCTCTGTGGTGGAAAGGTCCTTCTTGGCTACAGGATTTGCCTAGTCAATGGCCTAACAAACGGGTTCTACTTCCAAAAGAATACTTACCCGAGTTTAAATCACTAGAAACTAAAAGTCTTCACGTGATTAATTTGAGAAACCTACTTCTGGACTTAATTGCCAGACATTCCCTTTTTACAAAAATTCTAAGAATTGTAGCATGGTGTATTAGATTTATTTCAAATTCGAGGGTTGCAAGGCAAAATCGAATTCTTTCATTTCTCAGTAGTACTGAACTCGAGAAGTCAACTCAAGTATTATTTAAATTGAGTCAGTATCATTATATGTCTTCCGAAGTCAGTCGAGTGCGAGATAATGAACCATGTGTAAAGTCCATTCAAAAACTTTCACCGTTCCTGGACGATGATGGGATCGTGCGGGTGGGGGAACGCATCGATGAGGCTAATCTGTCACCATCTGCGTTACACCCTTTTTTGTTACATAAACGATGTCCAATATCTAAAATTATAGTAAAACATTTTCATAATAAATATTTGCATTGTGGACCTGGAACCTTACAATCTCTTATTCAACGCCAGTTTTGGATAATTGGATTGAAACTTCTGATACGTACCGTGCTGTCAAAGTGTGTTAGATGTTTTATTTCGTGTCCGCGCTCTCGTTGGGTCATGCTTAAGAAAATTACCCAGAGATTTTGGCGCGTATGGCAGCGTGATTATCTTCATACATTACAACGAAAGAACAAAAGGTTCGTACATGAACCAAATATTAAAATAGATAACTTAGTCATAGTTAACGAACCTAATCTTCCGCCGATGTTCTGGAAGTTGGCACGTATTGTGCAAGTGCATGCAGGTTCGGATCAAGTAGTCAGAGTAGTTACTTTCCGAACTGCTAACGGAAAGACCTTTCATAAAGGTAGTAAAGGTTTGTCCCTTACCAATTAGTTAAGATATTTTTTTCATAAATTACTAACACATAAATACACACTATCCTTAGGCTAGTTAAAACTTATTTATTACTTTATCTTTCGAAAATAATATTTCTAGATATTCTTGCAATAGTGCGTAGCTATTGCTTTTGTATTTTTTTTTTATCTTTCAATTTGCATTCTCTGTGAAACCCTTGTGGATTTCAGGTGGGGGAAAATGTGTAAGCATTAACTTTAAAACCCTTATAAAATTACCTATCTATCTTGCTTCCGTTCCCCCCTACATACTTCCTAATTCGCCGAGACGGCCTGTGATTGGCCGAAATAAGAGTCGTAAAAAATATGGCGATCGAGTCATGTTAGCGCGTCGCTTGCGCTGATAAAATAACAAAAAATAACGTCTCCTAAGAGTTTCGCTGGCCAAAAACAACCTTAAATCTCATCCGCGAGTGTGTGATGGTGTACCACAAGTGTAGGCAGCAAGAAAATAACAAAGTTCAAGCACAAGGGTCGTCGGCCGGTCGACCAAGTCCCGTGGAAGGCGAATCCTTTCGAATCCTGTTCACAAACGAATCCAGGTGAGTGTTTACTAAATTTTCCCTTGCTGTGATTCTGGGGTTGATCGGAGAGTGCAGTGACTCTTTCAGGAAGACGCAACACAATTCAAATTCAAAACGTTTATTCAATATAGGTTTCTTTGAACATCAATATCTTTGAAGCTTTATCAATTTTACAAGCTTTTATTTAGTTCTAGAGTTTCACCCGTCCCGATGTTTGTCTGTAATCGATTCATGCAAGTTAAATTTGATCCACTTCCCGGTTTGAGCTGAAATTTTGCATGCATGTGTAAATCGGATGACAATACAATATTTTTTCAAATTCAAAACGTTTATTCAATATAGGTTTCTTTGAACACTTATTAATTGTCATATTTCACTTCTCAACAATTGTTGACGTCAAAAATTTACTTATGGCTAAGTTCAATGCCGCTTCCAAAGCGGAGTGCAGAAGAAGCGGCAACAAACTGCACAGCGCATTTTCTCCAAGGACAACTCACAATTTTTGAAAACTTTAGAAATTAGGTATGTAGACTGAGTATACATTAGTTTATTTAAATGTCATATTCGAATTGAATTTAAAGAATAATGTCATATTATTGAAATTAATAACACCGAAATAAATCATCATCATCACTGCAGCCACAAAAAGTCCACTGCTGAACGAAGGCCTGTCCTAAGGATACTTCGTTCCATGGGAGGATATTGCCATACTCACCACGCTTGGCAGGCGGGTTGGCGAGCGCAGTTTCTTTGGCTTCTTGTGCTTCCGACGCTGCTGCCCTTCAGATACTTTTTCAAGCTGAAGGATAGGAATAAGTTGGATTTGGGAAGAGAATGAAGGTATTAGGATACTACTCATTCGGATGAATGGGGTAAAAGCAAAGCAGCTCGGGAGGTCGGGCGCGTACCCGATGCCATAGCTGCAACTACCGGACAGGCAGTTGCGGATGTCACCCGTGACCATAATTTGTTTATAAGTAAATGCAATGAAAGAGCATATGGCGAGCTCCGTGGCGCAGTGGTTAACACGCCAGCCTGCGACTCGAGGGCCCCGGGTTCGATCCCCGGTCAGGTCAAGATGGAAAATGATCTTTTTCAGATTGGCCTGGGTCGGATGTTTATCTATATATGTATTTGTTATAAAATATAGTATCGTTGAGTTAGTATCCCATAACACAAGTCTCGAACTTACTTTGGGGCTAGCTCAATCTGTGTGATTTGTCCATATATATTCGATATTTATTATTTTAGCATTCAGAATGAGATTATACTCACATAGGCCTGCTCCCTGTGATCCTGAGCACCATATCCAGCAGAATTGCCGGGAAGAAGTGGACAAAAATGGCCGACAGCCGGAACATGAAAATCGAAGACACGAATTTCAGATGTGGGTACCTGCGAAAGGAAATTATCATCATCAGGTGCCTTTTTAGTCTCCACTGCAGGAGCATCACCCTCTGCACTACCGGAGCCATACTTGGCCAGTGCAGACAGAGAATTTAGCCTGCACTCTCCTCGCTGGCCAGACGGGTTGGAGAGGTCTCATTGATGTTTATGAGCTTTGTAGCTTGTATTTCCTAAGTCGCCTCTTACGACATCCATGGGAAGACCTGCAAAAGTCCATACACAGCCTTAAGTTAAGTGGTCTCACCCTGTACGTGAGAGTTCGGGCACCGGTGACCTTGAACCGCATAGTGATCTTACCCTGTACATGAGAGTTCGGTTCACACCGGGGTGTGTAAGCGCTACAGTGCCGGCGTCAGCATTACTGGCGCCCTGGGCGAGATTACTTCGCCCCCTCTTATTGGGGAGAGGGGGATGCAATGCGATTGAATCACACTGCCCTGCGTCCTCTGCCCTTGCTTGGTTGTTTTTCGTGTGTGTAAGTGGCCAAGTGTCAGATTTTTCAAGCTGTCTAAAGTCATCTGACATAGTTATACGACTGCCATCAATGGTGACAGCCGGGTCCTTTCTGTCGCATCGGCCTAACGGCTTAACGTGCCTTCCCTGCTTGGTGGGGGCGCCCCTTCGTATCCAGCCCTGGGCGGTCTACCAAGCGCCCTACCCTAACGTTACTGGCGCTAGGGTTGATACACATCATTCATCATTTCGAGTAGGTGTCACGGTCAATCGACCATACACACCCTGGTGTCAGAGTTCTTCGGGACCGCCTGTCGGCCTCTGACGTTCCTTTAACGACAACTAGATGGCAGCCGGGACCAACGGCTTAACGTGGCTTCCGAAGCACGAAATCATCTTTGGTACAAAATTGATTTATCGTTTGTTTTACCTATATGTGCCGAATAAACAATTTTTCTTTCTTTCTTTTAATACTTACCACACAGCACTCTTCAGCGGATATTGGTGAAGAAGACTGTTGATGGATGGTTCTATAATAGTCCATGTGAACGGTTTGCAAGTAGATGATGAACAGTGGTATACTGTGATTCCGGACCTGAAAGAGATAGCAATAAATAAATAAAATAAGTTTTCATAGTCATCATCATCATCATCACCAGGTCTTTTCAGTCTCCACTGCAGGAGATAATTATAGATAATAATTATAATTATATATTTTCATAGTAATAAAACTTTTTTCATCTATCATCATCATCATCAGTTTCATCACTACATTTCATAGTAATGAAACTTTTTTCATTACTATATTTCATAGTAATGAAAAAAATGTATCGCTATCAAGCCTGTGCAACATATAGGGTATAATTTATTTTGAAAACTGGAAAACCTGATGCAATAATATAACTATAAGAAATATAAAAATGACGCCTTAACAAAAGCTGTTTAGTCTGATGAGCATTTTCTGCGGAGTCACAAAGTCCACGCGAACGAAGTCGCTGGCATCAGCTTACTATAAATTTCTAATGACGAAATGATAAATTCTTACTGGGTTTTAGCAGAGTTCCACCCGGCAACCAACAGCTGGTTGACAACAACGTCAACTGGTATGTAGTCTGCTATGTTCTGAGGAGCTAGGGGCAGGCGACGAACAACTCCTATAAAAGAAAAAAAAAACATATTAAATAATGAGCGTATGAAATAACTAAATAAATGGGTGTCTCTTGGATAGGCTTGTAACATCCTCGTCTTCATCGTCACTTACCATCAGGTGAGATGGGAGACAAATGCCTAATCCAACATTTAGTTAAAAAAAAACCGTGACCCTATTTTTATAAAAATAATAATAATAAATATATACGGACAAATCACACAGATTGAGCTAGCCCCAAAGTAAGTTCGAGACTTGTGTTATGGGATACTTACTCAACGATACTATATTTTATGACAAATACATATATAGATACACATCGAAGACCCAGGCCAATCTGAAAAAGATCATTTTCCATCTTGACCTGGCCGGGGATCGAACCCGGTCACTCCGTGTCGCAGGCTGGCGTGTTGACCGCTGCGCCACGGAGCTAGTCAATAGTTATAGTTAATAGTTGAATTAATTATAATAGAGATAGTTCCTACTGGATTTGCCGGTGTTACCGCTTGGAATCAGCCGTGTGGTTTCCGGCAGAGTAGAATAGAACCACTCCAAGTCTTCCCATCGATGTCGTAAGAGGCGACTTAGGAAATACAAGCTAAACAAAGCTCATAAACATCAATGAGACCTCTCCCGTCTGGCCAGCGAGGAGAGTGTAGGCCAAATGCTCTGTCTGCTTTGGCCAAGTATGGTTAGGGTAGAACAGAGAGTGGAGACTAAAAGGACCTGCTGACGACCGCTTGGAATTGGTCGCCGCGTGTAAGTATGTTTTCGACTTCGACACAGTTAGGTTTGCCTTTACCAGAGCCCCGGATATATATACGGACAAATCACACAAATTGAGCTAGCCCCAAAGTAAGTTCGAGACTTGTGTTATGGGATACTAACTCAACGATACTATATTTTGTAACAAATACATATATAGATATATAGCCAAGACCCAGGTCAATCTGAAAAAGATCATTTTCCATCTTGACCTGGCCGGGGATCGAACCCGGTCACTCTCGTGTCGCAGGCGTGTTGACCGCTGCGCCACGGAGCTAGTCAATTCACGCCCTAACTACTGAACCGATCATCATAAAATTTTGCATACAAGTTCTCTGGAGTACGGAGAAGGACATAGGGTACCTTTTATACCGGGAAAAAGTACTGTTCCCGAGGGATCGACATCGACGCGAGTGGAGCCGCGGGCGAAAGCTAGTATTCCTATAATTATAATATCTATGACATAACTATAAAAACAAACTTTACCCTTTGCCGCACCCATGAGGAATCCTTGTGGCCCGACTTTAGAACACGTCCAGCCAGGCACTGGCTCTTTCCACGACGCTACAACTGAAATAATAAAAAAAATATATATTTTACAAGCTTTTATTTAGTTTCACCTGTCAGTACCTGTTTGTCTGTTTCAAAAAATCAATTAACTCACTCATAGTCCAATCACCCTGTATTACCCAACTGTCATCACCACCCTGTATACAGTTTTAGATTCACGCAAACCTGTTCATCATCATTTCGAGTAGGTGTCACGGTCAATCGACTATGCACACCCTGGTGTCAGAGTTCTTCGGAACCGCCTCTCGGCCTCTGACGTGGTTCCTTTAACGACTACCAGATGGCAGCCGGGACCACCGCCTTAACGTGCCTTCCGAAGCACGGAATCATCTTTATTATCAGACAATCAGGTGATTCAAGCCTGCAATGTCCTAACCAAACTGGAAACAACTAAACAAAGTATGCTTCCGGTGGGAATCGAACCCACGACCCCCGGGTCAACAGGCAAACGCCTTAACCACTGGACCACGGAGGCTGTTAGAATGTGTTTGTCTGTTTCTAAAAATCAATAAACTCACTCATAGTAGGCCGCACGATGGTACACGGGAACAGATCAGCGCACTTCAGAACTTCGTGCTCCGCTAGATGCTTCGTGAAGGTGTATGTGTTCGGGTGACCCTTGAGTAGCCTATGACAAACAATAATCATCATCATCATTATATTAGCCCTTTGAGGCAGGGGTTGGAATACCGGTAAAATTCATTACCGGTACCTCTATGAAACGACAGTACCGGTAATCGGATTGGTACCGGTACATTTGGTAACGGTAAAAATCAAGTACCGGTACCTCTATAATACAACGGTACCGGTAATTGGATTGGTACCGGTACCTCAATAAAACGACGGTGCCGGTAATTGAATTGGTATCAATAAGTTTAATAACGTAAATAACAGAAGCAACTGAAAAATTAGGTACTAAGTACCGGTACTATACCGAGTATCGGAAATTATAATTTTGTTAATGTGAGTCGTTGCCGTGTTGTGCATGAGCGGCGTGAGGCGGGGGCCGACAATGGGGCGGCACTTTTACAGTTGAGCGAGTCCCATGCGGGACGGCAACAACACGTAGGTACCGGTAAAATTAACGTAATTTTTAACAATTATGGTTATTTATCAAGATGATTACCGTTAAAATTTTAACAGAATATAAGTACCGGAACTTACCGGTACTTATAATGGGAATTTGGTACCGGTAACAAGCCCTGCTTTGAGGAGCCCGATGGCTTGAGCATTATGAGAACTGGAATGGGTGACCGCAAGTTGCATAAAAATATCTTGAACTCCGTGCTTCGGAAGATACTTTAAGCCGATGGTCCCTGTCATCACGATTGGTATAATAACATTGGCATAAAAGTTGCTGGGCAATAATATTTACATGAACAATTATGCGTAACAATCTTTATTATAATAATAATAGTTTAATTCAGATAACTTGATCCATATGGGTTAGTTACAATTGAATTCGAAGTCACGGTGGTGTAATGGTATCACACTTAGGGAAACCTAAGGGACGTGGGTTCGACTCCTACCTGTGGCCGAGTTCTTTTTCATCACATACTTTCAATTTCAAGGACATAAGTTTTTGGCAGAAGTTTTTTTTTTTAAATCTTTAGCACTTACTCAGGCTCCGCCTCTAAAAGGTCCTTGTCTGTCATACTGTTGACCATTTCTATCACTTTGTCAGCATCCTCCGGAGCGTCATAGACCTTCTCGTGGGCCTCTTGCAGGTACGAGTTGACGTAAGCCGAGGAGACATGGATCACCACCTGTGGGCAAGTTTCTTTTTATGTATGTTTGACGGCTAAAGCGCCTATTATACCATCCTGAATTTAGGACCCGGAATTCAGCATCCGATAAGGACAAGAAATTCAGTCGTCGGAGCTCCTTATTACACCGTCAGGAACGTGTTCTGAACGGAGACTGCGCGTCCTGAGAGAGCCATCCGTTGGCCATCCTGAATGCGTGAGAGGGACGCCGCTATACGTGCGATGCGATTAGAGATATTATCGTATCTTTTCTAACGTATAGCGGCGTCCCTCTCATGCGGCGTTATGCTTCCGATAAGGACGTCGGAAGCCATTCTGTCCTGACAACGGATCGACCGTCCTGAATGCGATTAAACTGTCCGTTGACTGAATTCCGGATCCTGAATTCTAGATGGTCTAATTGGCGCTTAACAAGCGGACGAGCCACCTGATGGAAATGAAGGCAGAGGATTGGCCTTGACCCAATATCGACAAGTTACATTCAATCTGCTGACATAACCCCATAATCTACCTGCTGCGGCCTATTTGCTAACTCAGTGTACAACGTTTTGATAGTCATTTCAAATTACATTACGTTTTATATATCTTTAATAAAAATAGTCAATCATAGGAAACCCGCAATGTATTTTGAAGCCGTGTGGTATCCGGCAGAGTAGAATAGGACCACTCCAAGTCTTCCTGTGGATGTCGTAGAAGGCGACTTAGGAAATACAAGCTAAACAAAGCTTATAAACATCTAAGACACCTTTCCAACCCGTCTGGCCAGCGTGGAGAGTGTAGGCCAAGTCCTCTGGCTGCTCTGGCCAAGTATGGCCCTAGTAGTACAGAGAGGGTCGTGCTCCTGTAGTGGAGACTAAAAAGGACCTGATGATGATCAAAACCTTGATCACTGAGTTAGCAAATAGGCCGGCTGGTCCCGAGCAGGTTGATCTTGACCGTTCTCCTCAATGGCTCCTGGAAGTCCAGCGTGGCTGGACCACAACATTCACACTGTCAAATATGATCTACCAGTCTTGTCTTGTGCATTCAGTCCGAGATCCTCTTCACCATCATCATCATTTCGAGTAGGTGTCACGGTCAATCGACCATGCACACCCTGGTGTCAGAGTTCTTCGGAATCGCCCCTCGGCCTCTGACGTGGTTCCTTTAACGACTACCAGATGGCAGCCGGGACCACCGGCTTAACGTGCCTTCCGAAGCACGGAATCATCTTTAATAACAGACAATCAGGTGATTCAAGCTGATTTAAAAAAAAAAAGCCAAACCAAGAGTATTCCATTTTGACTCCGCTCCTGCTAGAGGGCGCCAGGGTACTGGTTACACACGGGCGCCACAAGGGCTAGAGCCGCCTCTGGATACCGTGACCCAATACTGACAAATTACCTTCAAATTCGTGATCTGCCGACATAACCCCATAATCTGTCTGGTCCCGAGCAGGTTAATCTTAACAGTTCTCCTCAATGGCTCCTGGAAGTCCAGCGTGGCTGCAGAATGGACCACCACATTCACATTGTCAATAATGATCTGCCGATCTTGTGCACTCAGACCGAGATCCTCTTCACCAACGTCCCCGGAGATAGCTATGAGCTTGTTGAACACATCCGTGCTTTGGCTCTCTATGAGTTTATCGAAAACCTGAAAAAATTTAATAATTGTTCACTAATACCTAAAAGTTAAATGTAATGGAATAAGTAAATACATACAAATAAATACATACGGACAAATCACACAGATTGAGCTAGCCCCAAGGTGAGTTCGAGACTTGTGTTATACTAACTCAACGATACTATATTTTATAACAAATACATATATAGATAACATCCAAGACCCAGGCCAATCTGAAAAAGATCATTTTCCATCTTGACCTGGCTGGGGATCGAATCCGGGCACTCCCGTGTCGCAGGCAGGCGTGTTAACCACTGCGCCACGGAGCTGTCATAAGTACATCTTATTTTAGGGGAAAGTCAAAGTCAAAGATTTTTATTCAAAATTGGATACATGTATCTCTTTTAAGATCTGCGCGAGAAGAGAAGCAGCGGGCACATTCTACGTTTTTAGGGTTCCGTATCTCAGCAGGTATAAAGGAACCCTTATTGGATCACTTGGTTGTCCGTCTGTCTGTCTGTCAGTCTGTCAAGAGCCTTTTTCTCAAGAACGCGTAGAGGTATCAAGCTAAAATTCATATCAAATACTCAGGTCTACTGTCCATTGGAGCTGTGAAAAATCAAACGCCCAAGCCAACGCAATCAAAAGATACAGCCGTTTATGCCGCAAAATTTTCGTGTTTTTTCGACATTCGCAAGTGAATCAAAACCTACAGGGTACTTCCCGTGAACTCAGAATCTTGAAATTTGGTATGAAGCAACGTGTTATAGCATAGATAAAGGAAAAATTGCGAAAAGTATAAATTTTTAGGTACATCTTATAATAAAAATATTTTTAAAATTTTCGACATTTGCAAGGGAATCAAAACCTAGAGGGTACTTCCCGTTAACTCAGAATTTTGAAATTTGGTATGAAGTCTTATAGCACAGATAGAGGAAAAATTGCGAAAAGCATACATTTTTTGTTACATCATGTAATAAAAATATTAGGGATTAGGTATTATGTATTAGGGAGTAGAAATCGAGTGCTGGAAATCATAGCGGATGGGGCGGTCTTCACGGAATTACATTATTTATGGGCGTAGTTTATGGGTAATTTCGTGACCCTTCTGGTGACAGATTTCATGAATATTTTTTGATCTTATCTCTCTGTATGGATTTAAATAATCTGGAAATAAACGTTTATTTTTATGTATATATTACATTTCTCTACGTTGCTGGTCTGGGATAAAAGAAAAAACCGGCCAAGTGCGAGTCGGACACGCGCACGAAGGGTTCCGTACCATTATTCTAAAATAAGTTAAAAATGTATACTTTTCGCAATTTTCCTTTATTAGTGCTATACTATGTTGCTTTGCACCAAATTTCAAGATTCTGAGTTCACAGGAAGTACCCTGTAGGTTTTGATTCCCTTGCGTGCGAATGTCGAAAATTTGCGGCATAAAAATTAAAAATATTTTTATTACATGATGTAACAAAAAATTTATGCTTTTCGCAATTTTTCCTCTATCTGTGCTATAAGACTTCATACCAAATTTCAAAATTCTGAGTTAACGGGAACTACCCTCTAGGTTTTGATTCCCTTGCAAATGTCGAAAATTTTAAAAATATTTTTATTTTATGATGTACCTAAAAATTTATACTTTTCGCAATTTTTCCTTTATCTATGCTATAACACGTTGCTTCATACCAAATTTCAAGATTCTGAGTTTCACGGGGAGTACCCTGTAGGTTTTGATTCCCTTGCGAATGTCGAAAAAACACGAAAATTTGCGGCACAAACGGCTGTATGTTTTGATTGCGTTGGCTTAGGCGTTTGATTTTTCACAGCTCCAATGGACAGTAGACCTGAGTATTTGATATGAATTTTAGCTTGATACCTCTACGCGTTCTTGAGAAAAAGGCTCTTGACAGACTGACAGACAGACAGACGGACAACCAAGTGATCCTATAAGAGTTCCTTTTTACCTGCTGAGATACGGAACCCTAAAAACGTAGAATGTGCCCGCTGCTTCTCTTCTCGCGCAGATCTTAAAAGCCGATCGAGGGATTGGGCTAAAATCTGCGGGAATCATGTCAATAGGCGATGCGGCTAGCAACCCATCACTATTTGATTCCGTTTTCCATCTACATGTGCTAAATGTGGCCATAAGGTCTTATAGACCTAAGCTCTGACTACCCCGCAAGGTAAAATATGTGATACTATGTATGTATGTTATATTTAAATAAGTTATGAATATCCTAGTATTCTTGCATGTTGGTCTGGGGGAAAAGAAAAACTTAGAATGTACCAGGAATGGGAGAATCTGTGCCATCAGGTCATAGGCGATACGGCTAGCAACCCATCCTAACTAATATTACAAAATGCGAAAGCGAGTGTTTGTTTGTTACGCTTTCACGCCTTTGCTACTGAACCAATCATCATGAAATTTTGCATACACGTTATCTGGAGAACGAACAAGGACATATTTTGACCTCTATTCATAGACACTTCTCAGTTACTGAATGAATAGATGAATAATTAAATACATTAACATGTCATGAGATGTGATAACAATGGGTGGAAAAAAATATATGTGTCTATTATTATGATGTATTTAGAGAATAATTAAACTATTTTTATCTAGCATAACAATGCTTGGTATATTACTAATGAAATTAAATTAAATGGAATAGAATTTTGTTAAATTTGGATATCATGTATCTCTTTTTGAACGTCATATTATTATTTTATTATTTTTTTATATTTGCAAAATCGATATACTACTAGCGTTTCTGAACGAACACTGCTGAGAATAATACGCCGGAAGAAACTCAGTCCAGTATTATATTCAAATTGAAAATATGTGATCATCATCATTTCGAGTAGGTGTCACGGTCAATCGACCATGCACACCCTGGTGCCAGAGTTTTTCGGAACTGCCTCTCGGCCTCTGACGTTCTTCCTTTAACGACTACCAGATGGCAACCGGGACCACCGGCTTAACGTGCCTTCCGAAGCACGGAATCATCTTTATTATCAGACAATTAGGTGATTCAAGCCTGCAATGTCCTAACCAAACTGGAAACAACTAAACAAAGTGGGAATTGAACCCACGACCCCCGGGTCAACAGGCAAACGCCTTAACCACTGGACCACGGAGGCTGTTATGAAAACTACGGATGAAAAACAAGTAGGTCTCAGGTAGGATTTAAAGAGATGTGTCCCTTTTATTTCATCACATATTCAACATTTAAAGAAATAAATACTCACATAAATACACATACATATACCTTAATATACTTACAATATCCTTACTTCCTTACTAATATTATAAATGCGAAAGTCTGTACTATATTATATAGTTTGTTTGTTTGTTACGCTTTCACGCCGTAACTACTGAACCGATTATCATGAAATTTTGTACACAAGTTCTCTGGAGTACGGAGAAGGACCTAGGCTACCTTTTATCCTGGGAAAAAGTACTATTCCCGAGGGATCGACATTGCCGCGGGCGGAGCCGCGGGCGAAAGCTAATTTTACCATATAATTCATATTGTAATACTTAAGCGCCTATTAAGGGACGCCGCTATACGTGCGATACGATTGGAGATATCTCGTATCGTTTCTATCGTCCATCGGATGCTTAATTCAGGATGGTTTAAGAGGCGCTTTACATACCGATTTTAAGGAATTCTTAAACTGGATAAATAGATATAAGGATTATTTTGAGGAGGAAATGAGAGATATAGCATTTTGCCATCCATTCTGGAATTTCTAATAGTTGGGGTGCCCTAGAGGGGATTTTGGGAGTTTCTCGAGCGCATCATATTATGATATGAGTAATAATTTGTACACAGTATAGGTACCTCCACTCCCCTCCGATGGAACGGAGTATTCTATACTTTTTTTTTTTCTAGCCTGTTGGTGTTGTGTCCCACTGCTGGGCAAAGGCCTCCCCCTGGATTCTCCAGTCATCCCTATCCTTCGCTACTTCTGGCCATCCATTTTGAAATTTATCCAGGTCGTCCCTCCATATCCTTCTTGGTCTGCCTCTGCCACGGCGGAATTAATTTAATTCTAAACTTAAAACACATATATAAACAAAGATACGTAGACATTTTTATTTTTTATTTTTTTTATTTTTATTTATTTTTTTTATTTTATTTTACATAAGGAAACGGACCAAAGTAATAGATGCTCTCAACCACTGCAAAAAAGTAAAGTGGAAATGGTCAGGCCATGTGGCACGTATGAATACAGATAGATGGTCTAACAAAGAGATGCACTGCCCGCTCAGAAAAAGGAAACAGGGAAGGCCCCTCGACAGATTTCTTCTTTTTTTGGTATGTTTTCATTATTTTCAGAAAATTCTGTATTATTTTGTTTTAATTGTCTATAAAATACTTTTTCATTGGTAATGAATTGTTTGTTAACGTTTTTTCGTTGCAGTGCTTTTTTATATCTAGCGATTCTACTTGATTTTAATGTTAATTTTTGTTTCAGTGTGTCCAAAAATTCTTCCGGTCTATTGTTATTGTTTTCATGTCTAGTGTGTATTGTGTACTGTCGAAATATTTGTTCTACTCTGTTAGTTAATTTTTTAGATCTGTTCCCCTTTAAATATTGTGTAAGTCTGCCAATATCAGCACGTAATTTTGTTATGTCTTTTTCTAATCGAGTTTGCCAAGCAGGTTTCCTTTGCTTGTTTTGTTTATGCGATTGCTGCAGGGATTGCAAATTTGTTTGTATTTGTTCCTTTATTTTATACCCTAACTCTTTTCCTATAACCAAAGCACTGCAGTAAACAAGTGTATGTACATCCTTTAGTAGTGCATCTTCTGTGATAAATCGGTTCAGTATATTTGAGTTAAATATGCTTACTAGCTGCATATTTTTTTATCAGTACTTTAATTTTGGTAGTTTTGGTCTCATTACAGGGTCCATTCCACCGTATTCTAATACCGCTGCTTGAAGTTTCTCGCTTAATTGATCTATGGAATCATCTCCAGGGGTTACCTGTTCTGTCATCTCTACATCTGTTTCTAATAAACGGTTTTGCGTATTATTTGTTTGTGTTGATACATGTAAGGTGCGTGTGTTTTCAGGTGAGTTTATTTGTGTAGATTGAATGATCGGGTGATTGATAGAAGGTGTAAGCGTGGAAGGTGTAAACATAGATGACTGAGAGTAAATATCCGTGTATATATCTTCTATTTCTGTTCCAGACCATTGCCTAGACGAATTTTCTTCTGTTATTATTATTATTATTATTAAAAGGTAGCTTCTTCATACTCCAGAGAACTTGTAAGCAAAATTTCATGATAATCAGTTCAGTAGTTATGGCGTGAAAGCGTAACAAACAAATAAACAAACAAACAAACTCACTTTCGCATTTATAATATTAGTAAGGATAACAAATACATATATTGATAAAAATCCAAGACCCAGGCCAATTTGAAAACGTTCATTTTCCATCTTGACCTGACCGGGGATCGAACCCGGGCACCGTCGTGACACAGGCTGGCGTGTTAACCACTGCGCCACGGAGCTGTCAAGCTGTCAATGAGTTCTAACAAAACTAAAAAATCTTACAAAACTGGACTTTCAAGAGACAGAAGGATATAATTATTAATAATATGATTTGGATTTATTCTGTGGCATTTACACACCAGCATATGTATTAATAAATATACTTTCTAACTTTACCACGTATTGAATACCCTAAGGGGTTATTACTAACTGTACTTCTTCAAAGATCCGTAACACCGGTATAACGATAACTTTATGACCTAATAACAAACAATTATCAAAAAAGTGTCAAAAAAAGAAACTTACCGAATGTTTAGGAAACTCTGCAAGCCTTTCTGATATTTCCTTTCCCTTTTTCGGTCTCATCAGCAAATATACATTGCCGACATCAGGAATTGTTCTCAAAATCTTCTCGATCAAACACAGACCAACGAATCCAGTACCACCGGTGATTAAGAAGTTCTTCCCTGCGTAGAACGCGCGGACTTGAGACTCAGACTCATACATGTTTCTGTAAAGATTATTTAATGAGTTATTCAATGCAGAATTTCGTGCAAACCGGCTATAACAAATTGTGTGTTGACAGCAATGACAAAACCAATCACAAATAAAATTGACAAGTTGATGACGTGACCAGTGTGACCAACTTTAAATTTGAGATCCTGCATCACTCGGGAAAAAAACCCTGTGTACTATTTTTGAAAGTATGACCACTCATCTTCGAGCGTTTTTTGTATGGAAAAATCGCTCGTTTACGAACGGCGAAATTAAAAAAAATAGCACTCCCTGCTCGATTCATAACCAGAAAAAGGCGATTCAGTGCCAGTAATTAAAAAAAAAACCGGCCAAGTGCGAGTCAGACTCGCGCACCACGGGTTCTGTACCGTTATCTATAAAAACGGCAAAAAATCATGTCTGTTTTGAACCCTAAAAATATATATTTTCCTTGTTCTTTGTGTATTTTTGTGAACAAAGTACAAATTCACCAAGACTTAGATTTTTTAAGCATCCCAATAAGAGCGCCGCTAAAGATGATTTCACTTCAAAAAACCACGGTCAGTAAAACTATAACTAACCTACCTATCGGTTCTTGGCGGGAATTTCGGCGTTGAGCATGGCTTGTGTTTTTTAATGTTTCTAGTGGACTTTATAATGTGAAATCGGTGTAATTTGGTGTTATAAATGCCCATGTTTATGAACAATGTGTAGAATAACTGAAATAAACTGTCACAGTGTGGCTGTAGTGAGATTTACTTAGCGGGCTGGTGGACCGCCCCGCCTCGTTGCATCGTATATGATCAAGCCAGTGGATTCGTGGGAACTTTCGCCAGGGGCTCCGTCGAAATCAGCGAAATGAATTACACCATCATTTCGTTGATACACAAGCAAGAATAACTCGAGAAATAACTAGACACTGGCTAAAATAAGCTTCTGAATGAAGTTTGAGGGCCAAATAGAAGAAAAGAAAAAAAAACCTACCCCTACCTATCTGTGACTTGACATCTCATTATTAAATAAACCAAGCCCTTTTGGCAGAATGTACAAACAAAAACGAAAACAAACACGTTTATAAGTTTTTATACTTATAACTTTTCATATGGGAACAATGCTGGAACTCGGCGGTACAACTATTTTGTATAGAAATGCCGATTTTTTTGAGTTCCCAGCTTTGGACCCGTAGTAAAAGTTCCTCATATTGATGGGCTTAGTTCGCCCTTAAGGGAATGTCGAGGAAATGCTGTGAAAATATATTTAGCCGTTCAACAGTTATAGTAGCTGTGCTTGTGGCAGACGTACTGACGGGCATTGAAGTCTTACGGAACCCTAAAATTAAAACTGTCACTAATAAATAACTCAAATAGCCCACCTAACCCATGCGTAACAGCGATACTCCAAGCTAGCGCTGCGTCCTGCAAAATTTTACTTGTAATGTTATTCAGATCAATCAGATATGCATGAGTACTACATATAAGGACTTTTTACATTATGGTGCTGTCTTCCGATTCAAAACTGATACTCCATATTTCTTCAGATTCAGATAGGACAACAGTATAGCGCTTTTACTTATGCAGAAGCAGGAGCGTAACTACCGCCGTATAAGCCATAACAATAATAAGGCAGTGGTCGTGTGGTTTCCGGCAGAGTAGAATAGGACCACTCCTAGTCTTCCCATGGAGATCCTAAGAGGCGACTTAGGAAATACAAGCTTACACTTTTGTTAAGCTCATAAACATCAATGAGTGAGACCTCTCCAACCCGTCTGGCCAGCGAGGAGAGTGTAGGCCAAATCCTCTGTTTGCTCTGGCCAAGTATGGCTCCGGTAGTACAATTTCAATTTCAATTTATTTATATGCATTTCATATTGTACAATACATCAGCTTTTACAATATAGTCACTGCACTGTAATTTAAAGAGGTACAATATGAACCCTGTCGGGTGTCGCAGAAATAAAGATGGAACGGCAAGCGAGTTTTAAAAAATAATTATTAGTATAATATTTGTCCATTTGAGAAATAGTTTGTGATCCTATAGTATTGCGCAAGTATTACACTAGTCCTTTTCTTTTTTATTATTATATTTTAGGGTAACATTTGATTTATGTCATTTTTATGTCATTTTTAAATATACATATTTTTTTCTGCTTTTATTATTTATTTATCCTTAGTCTAAGTCATGTTTGTATGTCAATGGAGAGATTTATCTGTACCTGTACCTACCTATCTATGTCTAGTTTTCGTAGTCATTTTAATTAGTTAATTTATCATTTAAAAATTCGTCGATTTTATAATAAGTATTATTTATCAGTAATTTTTTTAATTTTCTTATGAAATAATTATGTACAGAGAGGGTCATGCTCCTGCAGTGGAGGCAGAAAGACCTGATGATGATGAATAATAAGGTAACGGGGCTCCCGGGCTACAGGGCCCCCGAATGTGTATTTTTTACTGACAAATGCTGCTGGGCATACATCCATATTTTTCGCGTCTATCAACCATTTCTTTTACAAAAATATCAATCCTACTTTTTTAGGCCTACTTCGCTTCCTGTAATCATTCTCTAGAATATAATTAGGATTTTTAGATTTTTTCAATATTTTAAACTTCTGTAGCAAGATTGAAGGGCTCCTACTTTAGGGCCCCCACAAATGTCGATATAGGGCCTCACTAGAGCAAGCTGTGTAGAAGGTTGACAATTTCACGATTGTTCCGTGTGTAATTGGCGAGATTTGGGGTGAATGAGATCCAGTGGTAGTGCGTACTCGTATATTTCTTAGTGCCGAAGTCGGAACAAGAGGACTCGTTTTTTTTTTTTTTTTTTTTTGAAAGGACTATGTAGCTAGCTCCAAGTGAGCTTTCGCTACTTCACCGGGCGTTTGAGGTGAGGGCAGAGTGCCCTCAACCTTTATAGACAACATCACCAAAGGGCCCCCAGGAGGGACGGACCTCGGCTTTGGGCGTTGCCTGTGTGCGCAAGGCTTGGAGAGACAGCAAACTCTCGTGTTGCCTGATGGGCCGCGTATGCGTGCATGCAAGCCTGAAGGGCCAATCTGAGAAACAATGGCAAAAGCCTTTAGAGAGCAGCAACTCTCATCTTTTGCCTTATGGGCCGAAGAGGACTCGTTTGGAGGGAACATTGGTTTTATAGTAATAGGAAAGCGCCATCTGTTCCTGCATGACGGAACTACCAAGGATGATGGTAGCGGTTCAAATATAATGTGCTTTATATGGATTAGGAATTAATATGCCAGCCAAGTCACGCGTCGCCTTGATTCAGCAATAAACAAAAAGGATGCAATAAATAAAAGCCAAGACAGAATAGCATAAGAATGGTTCCGACTACTATACAATACTAAACTACAAAAAAGCGCTCTAAATCACATTTTTGTGTGCCCGCTATACATTTTTAAATTATATTTCTTTTTATTACGTATTGTTATAGAGGCGATGGATATAGGGGTTAGTACAAATAAAACTAACTTTATTTAAGTCGATGTTTATCGAGGAATCGTGGACTATCTACTTATTAATGTGTAAAAAATCAACGGGTTCCACTCCGGGAGTGCCGGCAGAAGTGAAAACTTAAACATTAACTTTGTGCATTTTTTAATATTTTGAAATGGTTAGGGAATAATTTCACACGAATTGCTTTATTTATCAGTGTACAAGTACTAGCGTAGCAGGCTGTAGTACATACACACACACACACTCGCGCAAGCGCCCTGCGCTGCTTGAACGAAACAGCAGGAGCAGGCATACATTTTCGCCGTGCGGTAGAAAGAGAGAGGCATACATTGCCGAGCCGGCCGGCGGTCTCAGATCACGTGTCTGTCCTACGAATTTTCGATCAGACCACGTGTTCTGTCGCAAGTTTAACATTTTTTACCTATCCCAAAAAGTGCACAACGCCGCTAAAGAAGTTTTCACTTCAAAAACTTTCGATAGGTAAGTATAAAGGTAATACAAATAAAACAATTTCAAATTAAAACACAAATTTATTGGTTTCACAGAGAACGTGCATTTGACATATTGAAAGAATTTCATACTCTTTTAAAGTACCATAGAAGATGACGATTGACATTGTAAATACATTAAATAATACAGATTAGTTAAAATGCGATATATATCGGAAGCATTGGTGATTCGAGGCAGTCCCCAATGTTCACTGGATGACAGGGCGGAGAAAATCTTGGTATAGCAAAAAAAGATGTAGCTAAAACCACTAAAAGTAAGGCAAAGTAACAGCTCTCACAAAGTGAACAGAAATCTGGTGATTTCTGTACACTGGTATGTATTTTTTTTTATTGAATTACAAAATTCGCGATATATAGCAAAGTATATTGAGTAATTCAATTTATTGGTCCTTCCATGCCGTATATGGTACTAGTATTAAAATAATTAGAGCAACGATCAAGTTATTTGAAGCAAGTCAGTAGTGCATCCCATCTCTGAACTGAAGACTATTGAGACTGACGCTCAGGTCAAACGGACAGCAGGTTACGCGGTCCAAAAAATCTGGCGAATTTTCATAAGTCACTATATCTATGCTGGCTGATCATAAAGATTGTACAGTCTACTTTTATAAGTAACACCGATGTACCTGCGCAGAAATCAAATTTTAGCATAGGGCGAAAATATCCGTCTTTTATTGGTTGATGCACGCACCATATCTGTAGTTCGCGGAGCCGCGCTATAAAAAAATATGAGTGACACAGCACAACTCCTAGTTGTTTTTGTATTTCAAATCTTATGTAGTGGGAATAAATTCGTTTCTTCACTGATGTTTTCATTCACGCTAAAACGTTATGTTATTTTTTAAAGACTTCGGTTTCTGGTATATCGTCGCCATCACGAGAGGTACCATGACAGCTTACGGGTAGTACAGCCCTAATACTGGGCCGAGGGTGGCAAATTATACATTCCATTTAGAAATTCTTCTCGTAAATTAATGGGGACTGCTATCACCTTACCCATTCCAGGACCACTGGAAGCCATATGAGGACAATCTTCACCGTCATCTTGCCCTGGGACTCCTCCTGTGCCACCACATCTTCCCACCCTTCCACTTCCAGGATATCTTCCAGTTTGAAGGTCTGGTGGACTGCTCCATCCTGCTGGAGGATATCCTGATGTTGGTGGTGGACCACCCCATCCATTCCAACTACGATATTTATCATCTTGAAGATAATTTGTTGATGGCTGTGGTGGAATATAAGCACTTCTACCAGGATATTTTGCAACTGGGAGAACTCTTAATGGCGTTAGTGGTAGAACAGCATCATTCCAACCACTCCTACCCGGATATTTATAAACTTGAAGATATCTTGATTTTGGTAGTGGTGAGACAGAACCGCCCCACCCACTTCTACCAGAATATTTATCAACTTGAAGATACTTCGATGATGGAACCTTGCCGACCCATCCACTTCTACCAGGATATTTATCAACTAGGAGATATCTTGATTTTAGCGGTAACACAGAACTACCGGGATATTTATCAACTTGAAGATTCTTCGATGGTGGCTGTGACGGAACCTGGCCAATCCATCCATTTCTACCAGGGTATTTATCAACTTCATCATATTTCGATGGTGGCTGTGACGGAACCTGGCCGACCCATCCACTTTTACCAAGATAATCAACTAGGAGATATCTTGATTCTAGCGGTAACACAGAATCAACCCACCCACTCATACTGGGATGTTTTTCCACTTGGAGCTGTCGTAGTGGTAGTTGACGTGAACTACCCCATCCACTCCTACCAATCATTCCAAGCAAGCTTGCATTATTTCCATTTAATTTTCCTACGGGTAACCCATCACCCCAACTTCCACCCTCTCCACTTAGACTGACTCCAGATGATTTGTTTTGTAAGTCGCGAGGTCTCCAATGTCCAGGCGAGCGTTTGCTTCGCTTTTCTCTATCTTCAGCATCTTTTTTGCCTATTTCCGAACCTTTCCTCCCAATTAATTTAACACCATTACTGCTAACTTCCCAAAGTGGCTTCCCGCCGCTTATTCCTTCTCGTTTAGCCTTCCGTTCTCGCAATTTCCCAGAACGTGTCTCAACACTGACACCTCTATTCTCTGGCGCTGAGCCTAAACCACCTACCCCAGTACCTCCCGCTTCACTTGCACCTAATCCATAACAGGGTTGGCCATAGCCACATGGTGATACCTGGATTCCAGAATTTTGACAGGGTCTACCATGGAAACCACATTGTTGGGGATGATTAGGGTAATTTTGACATGGTGGTTGACCGGGCAAACCACAATATCCAGGATTCTGACTTTGACAGGGTGGTTGACCGGGAAGTCCACATTGGCCAGGATACTGATTTTGACAAGGTGGTTGACCGGGAAGTCCACATTGGCCAGGATACTGATTTTGACAGGGTGGTTGACCGGGTTGTCCACATTGCCAAGGATACTGATTTTGACAGGGTGGTTGACCAGGTTGTCCACATTGCCCTGGATACTGATTCTGACAGGGTGGTTGACCGGGTTTTCCACATTGCCAAGGATACTGATGTTGACAGGGTGGTTGACCAGGTTGTCCACATTGCCCTGGATACTGATTTTGACAGGGTGGTTGTCCGGCTTGTCCACATTTCCCTGGATACTGATTTTGACAGGGTGGTTGACCAGGTTGTCCACATTGCCCTGGATACTGATTTTGACAGGGTGGTTGACCAGGTTGTCCACATTGCCCTGGATACTGATTTTGACAGGGTGGTTGACCGGGTTGTCCACATGGTTGTACTATTAAGCCATTATTATTATTCCACTCTTTACCCCAACCATAGCCCCAGCTGCTGCCATAAGCACCAAGACCCTCAGCTTCATTACTATCTACGTTAACCACTGGACCCATTGCACTTCTACCAATAGCACTCTTACCACCAGTTCTATTACTAACAACATCCTTGCCAACACTTTTCTTAGCAGCATCTCTACCAACACTACTCCTGCCAATAGGGTAACGCGATCGCTTTAAATTTCTAATAACTGGCATGAGAGGCATGATTGGCGCAACTGGCCTTGCATTTCGACCGCATGGCCCTGGATGCAACATTTTCAATTCAGGATCTTCTAATTGAGCAAGTTGTAGATGGTGATATCTATACGTCCTAAAGTCATTCCCGCAGACCAAATTATTATGAGAGTATTCGTATACACCATTATTGTCATACGTGTATGGCATTTCTTCAAACGGAGTACAAGGTCCCGAATGTAAGATGTTCAAGCTTGGATCGTTCTCTCTTTCCAACATTAGTTTATACCTATTCCTGTAATTCCTGCCATCGCTGCCACAGACCACTTGTCCGGTATGTGGTATAGGCACATGACACGGTCCGTAGTGAAGGAGATGTACTCCTGGATATTCAGCTTGGGCCAGCAGTAGTTCTTCTTCATCTTCGTAAGTCGTACCGTCGGAACCGCAAACTACTTCAGATCGAGTCCAAGCAAGCGTAGCGGTCACGTGATATGTCAATAAGAATATATTACCTGTGGAAAGACATATTCGTTTATTTAGTAAAAAAAAACTAATAATACTACCTAAGCTGTAAGTAAACAGTTTTTGTGAAATAAAATTGTGAATTAAATTAGCGGTAGACGCTTAGTGGCCTCAGCGCGAGCTTTAATCTCATGGTCCCGGATTAAAACCCCGCCCCACCTGACCTGTACCTCTGAGTTTGTAAACCAAACTGACTGAAGTAGGGTTATTTTCTTCGACTAGAAAGTGAAGGAAAACATCGTGAGGCCACTCTATTCATTAGTGGACGGTCCACTAGTGTGAAATGGGGAATGCAATGTCAAACCACTCCATAATTTACTGCCAAATATAGTAATTGCGTGCGTTTCGTTCCACTCAGTGACACAAATAAGAGCCTAGCTTTTAAATATCAAAGAAAAAAATTTATATAACCAAGGTCACCGAAAAGTTTTCTTAAACAGTATCACATTGTAAAACGAAGATTAACTTTAGAACATGGTTTAAACCATTACCCGACCAAAATAAGACGAGTTATTACTTTGACAATTTGTCAGCTGTCATTGTTAATTTATTTTGGTCGGATAATCCGTGTACTAAAGTTAGTCCTCGTTTAAAATAAGACAGTTTATCTTTATTGAGCATAAGGTTTTAGGAATCGATTTTTCCCAAGGTGGCGGCACTGTGACAAGGTATTTTTGACAACCGCTGTCAAAATCCGCCAATCATGTTTAATTATATTTTTTATGATTGATGGATTTTGACGTCTGTTAAAAGCATCTCTCGTCACCGTGTCGCCATCTAGGGAAATAATCAATTTCGAATCCATATACACATTGTAACAGGTACATGTATGTATGTATTCTAATGTACATGTGTTCTCTAACAAAAACATTTAAAGTTGGCCAAATCATTGGGAAATATTGTTTATATGGCATGGCAACATTCGTATTTGTAACACCTTCCCAAAAAATGGAAAGTGTTGTTTTTAGTAGACTTCATTGATGTAGTCTATGTGTGTGTTTTTTTTTGTTATTCACATTTACATCTTTTAGCGATTATATACTCTTTGAATCTTTTATTACAACTTAGGCTCAATTTATATAGCCGCGGAGTAACGGAGAATTTTAAGAAATTCACAGAGTACAACCTTTATTAATATGTAAATAAAGTTCTACCTTGTATAAAGTAATTAACGGACGCTCGGAGTCGCGCGACTTCCGGCGAACATTTTCGTTTTCTTGAAAATTTAACTTAATTTTTACACTAACAGAGGCGATTGTGGTTAACGAATTTCTTGAAATTCTCCTCGATTCCGCTTCTATGTAAATTAAGCCTTAGTGTGCAACGTTTTGATAGTCACTTCAAAATACATTACGTTTTATTTAAGTATCTTAAATATTAATGAATAATCAACTTGCTGTTCTCCAAAGACTTTTGCCATTGTTTATCAGATTGGCCCTTCAGGCTATGCATGTATGTACGTAATCGCGGTCCATCAGGCAATATGAGAGTTTGCTGTCTCTCTTAGCTTTCGCACACAGGCAACGCTCAAAGCCGAAGTTCCCTCTTGGGGGGTACACTAAGTCGTGACGATGTTGTCTATATAGGTTGAGGGCACTCTGCCCTCGTCTCAAACGCCCGGTGAAGTAGCGAAAGCTCACTGGGGTCCAATAGCACGATAGTCATTTAAAAACAAACTGTTTATAGATCTTTTAAAGTAATCAACGGATTTTAATGCAGCTTTTAGCAATAGTTGTGATTCAAGAGGCTGGTTTATATGTGTTATCTACTGCCCTATATATCTACATTGCACCCGTGTGAAGCCGGTAGGTCGCTACATAGTACAAAACAAAGTCGCTGCCCGCTGTCTCTCTGTCAATATGTATGCTTAGATCTCTAAAACTACGGAACGGATTTTGATAGGGTTTTTTTTAATAAATAGAGTGAAGGTTTAAGGCTGGATGCAGGCCGCTTCCAACCGGTCATTTTGGAAATCATTGGGAGAGGCCTATGTCCAGCAGTGGACTTCTTGCGGCTGATATGATGATGATGATGAAGAGGAAGGTTTATATGTATAACTAGCGACTCGGACCCCGGCTTCGCTCGGGTGCAATGTACATATAAACCTTTCTCTTGAATCACTCTATCTATTAAAAAAACGCATCAAAATCAGTTGCGTAGTTTCAAAGATCTAAGCATACATAGGGACGGACAGACGCCGGAAGCGACTTTGTTTTATACTATGTTATGATAATGATAATGATTTATCGCACCCGTGCGAAACCGGGCGGGATGCTAGTTAATTATAAAAAGCATTATTAAATTTATTCAGATTATATTTCTATCATTTAAATAAATGCGTAATGTATTACCACACTGTAACTTATTCTAAAATAGCTTTGGCGTGTGGCTCCGCCCGCGTTAATGTCGATACCTCGGGACGGGAACAGTAGAATTACCCGGAACGATCGGTACCGGTCTTTCCCCTGGCCTCAAACTGCCTCCATGCCAAATTTCATCCGAATCGGTTCAATGGTTGAAGCATGAAAATACGACAGACAGAGTTCACCTACAAATATACGTTTTTATTGTTATCGTGAACTTCTATGTTGACTAGCTCCGTGGCGCAGCGGTCAACATGCCAGCCTGCGACACGAGAGTGTCCGGGTTTGATCCCCGGCCAGGTCAAGATGGAAAATAATCTTTTTAGATTGGCCTGTGTCTTGGATGTGTATCTATATATGTATTTGTTATAAAATATAGTATCGTTGAGTTAGTATCCCATAACACAAGTCTCGAACTTCCTTTGGGGCTAGCTCAATCTTTGTAAATATTTATTTATATATCTTTTTTCATACTTTTAAGTCTAGAAATAAGAAAATATCCGTACAAACTTTACCACCTTATTTTACCCATTCAGGGGGAAATTTCGTCAAAAAGGGGGAAAATAACTTAGTTAACTGTTAACTAGCTACCTACTGCCATCTAGCGATGACTTTTAGAACTATGCTTGTTAGAGCGCGTGCCCTTGGGTGATAACCACGGAGTAAGAGTGATAACTGTTCCCGTAGAATTTTAATATCTATGCTCTGTTTGTAGGTACTTAAAGTGTAAGAAAAAGGAGGGAGTAGGAACTTACCGGTCCATTTCATCTTGGCGTTTGAGGTATCACTGCAGCATCCCAAATGCTAAACAGCATCAGAACATTTTGTATATACCCGGACTTGGTAAAAAAGTAAATTGTAATGTGTGTATTTTGTGAATTATTAAACATGAAATACAATTATTATTTAATATAAGGGTCTCTGCACACTGATAGCGAAAATAAAAGATGGCTGAGCTGATCGCACATAAAAATACGTAGGAAATGGTGAAGAAGAGGAAGAAAAATGGACATGATTCCGTAGATTTTAGATAAAAAAGATCAGTTATCAATTAATCATATTTAGATTAGTATTTTTTAGCCGTGTGGTTTCCGGCAGAGTAGAAAAGGACCACTCCTAGTCTTTCCATGGAGGTCGTATGAGGTGACTTAGGAAATACAAGCTAAACAAAGCTCATAAACATCAATGAGACCACTCCAATCCGTCTGGCCAGCGAGGAGAGTGTAGGCCAAATCCTCTGGCCAAGTAAGGCTCCGGTAGTACAGAGAGGGTCATGCTCCTGCAGTGGAGATTAAAAAGACCTGATGATGGATTATTATTGGTTCCGGATCGTATTTATGGTCCCACTAGCGGCCCGCCCCGGCTTCGCACAGGTAGATATAGGGTATAAGTAGGTACGGGTAGGTATCCATTCTATAGCCTATGCTCATCCGGTATACCTAATGTAGGATTTTAATGATAAACAATAGTTCATAGCTTAGTCAATTCAAACAAACAATCAATCTTTCCTCTTTATAATTCAGCGTGATTTTGTACCTCCTACCGATTTGAACCGACACAACCACACCCGACTTTTTACATTTTTAGGGTTCCGTACCTCAAAAGGAAAAAACGGAACCATTATAGGATCACTCGCTTGCCCGTCTGTCTGTCTGTCAGTCTGTCAAGACCCTTTCTCTCAGGAACGCGTAGAGGTGTCAGGAAGGGGTGTGTTCCATTGGCACCAAACACGAGCAGCACTTTGCTGTAGACGCAGACTGTTGTATTTATTTTGCTTCACTACATAGCTGTTTAAGTTTATTGTTAAGAGCTCGCAACGGCACAACGCATTAGCGTTACGATTCAGCTAGGAAATGCTGCCAGCATCCTCGGGACAATGACAGATTACTTAATTTTTTAAGATATTTTGAGTCAATTAGTTTTAGTTGTAAATATAAATATAAAATAAATATAAATATATACGGACAAATCACACAGATTGAGCTATCCCCACAGTAAGTTGTGAACTTGTGTCGTAGGATACTAACTCAATGATACTATATTTTATAATAGATAAAAGATACTTATATAGATAAACATCCAAGACCCAGTTGTATTTGTTATAAAATATAGTATCGTTGAGTTAGTATCCCATAACACAAGTCTCGAACTTACTTTGGGGCTAGCTCAATCTTTGTGATTTGTCCGTATATATTTATATTTATTTATTTATATTATTAGTTCAATCTGGAAAATATAGTTTTCCATCTTGACCTGGCCGGGGATCGAACCTGGGAACCCTCGTGTCGCAGGCTAGCGTGTCAACCACTGTGCCATGTAGCTACAAGCTTATTTAAATTAAAACAACCTCTACACATCCAACATATGTATGTATGTATTTTACTTCATTAAAAATAACGTTTGTGCTAGCCCTTAAATTCCACTTCTATTTTAATACCTCAACACTTATAGATAGATATTTTGTATCGTTTATTTACTAACAACAGTCACATAATACCCTTGAAATTAAGCATGTTTGCGATTCGACACACGTAGTTTAATAATAACCAATTAATGTGTACTGTTTAATAATATTAAAACAATGCTTAATTTAAAAATCATTTAATATTACAGGTTGTTGTGCGTACCTAACTATTTTTCTGATACAACGTACGGCAATATAGGTATATGTACTTATCAATATGAACAACTTTAACGATGGGACTAAATACAAATCACGATAAATCTCATCAACTGCTGTATAAATTAAGGGTAACACAAAAAGGGCCACATCATCATCATCAGGTCCTTTTTAGTCTCCACTACAGGAGCACGACCCTCTCTGTACTACTAGGGCCATACAGAGCAGCCAGAGGACTTGGCCTATACTCTCCACGCTGGCCAGACGGGTTGGAGAGGTCTCTTAGATGTTTATAAGCTTTGTTTAGCTTGTATTTCCTAAGTCGCCTTCTACGACATCTACGGGAAGACTTGGAGTGGTCCTATTCTACTCTGCCGGATACCACAAGGCTAGCAAAAAAAGGGCCACACATGCAATGAACCCATGAAGGGGCGTCTCAACCCATATGAACAACTTTGCCTATATGACCAACGTGAGAATTTCGAAACATCTTATCATTCCCTTATAAATTGTCAATTCGACGATCGACATTGACGCGGGCGGAGCCGCGGGCGAAAGCTAGTTATCTATATAAAGTAGATTCCTTGTGAATGTCGAAAATTTGCGACATAAACAGCTCTGTATCTTTTGACTGCGTTGGCTTAGAACTTTGATTTTATCAGAGCTCCATTGACAGTAGACCTGTGTGTGAATTCAGCTTGATACCTCTACGCGTTCCTGAGCAAAAGGGTCTTGATAAACCGAAAGACACGACAGACAACCAAGTGATATAAGGATTCCGTTTTTTTTTCCTTTTGTGGTACGGTACCCTAAAAACAACGGGTTGCACGCCGGGAGTGCCGGCAGAGTAAAAGATCCGCGCAGTAGAAAGAGAGGGGGATATTACTTCCTGAAAACTCCACAGAGAGGGGGATATTACTTCCTGAAAACTCCACAGAGAGGGGGATATTACTTCCTGAAAACTCCACAGAGAGGGGGATATAACTTCCTCTCCTACGCCGCGCTACCGGTCTCAGCTCACGTGTCCGTCTTACGAATTTTCGATCAGGTCACGTGTCCTGAAGCGAGTTTAACATTTTTTACCTATACCAAAAAGTGCAAAAAGAAGATCTCACTTCAAAAACCGCGTGACAATGTTAACAATAATATTAAATATACAGTTGATTAAAAAAATTGTAGAAATAATCATACGAGTGTAGAATTTAAGGGTCGGAGGTATTTAACCATGATTGTATAACTTTTTGCTTATTATAAAACTCCATTTCAATATTATTTATAGTTATATTTATACCTATTTATATTTATCGTATACTGTTTGTTTGTTTTTGGTGTGTGTAAGTGGCCAACATTGGGATCAGATTTTCCAAGCTGCCTAAAGGCATGACATAGCATCAAAAATGACAACAGCCGGGACCAACGGCTTAACGTGCCTTTAAGCACGGAGGAGCTCGAGATATTTTTATGCCACTTGGTCACCCATCACAATAGGGTTGCTTAACATGCGTAAGCGATTTCAATGCTCATGATCACGACCACTGGGCCTGGCTCTTCATATACAAATATCTCTAGCGCAAAATTAGTTTCATAATCGCTGATTTATTATATTTTACTTATAATACCTAAAAATATATATGCGTGTATGTCTTTATATACAGCGTGTAAATTGACCCTCGACATACCCTTTACGGGGTGACTCAGCCCATCAATATGAACAACTTTTCCTATGGGAACAATGCTGGGAACTCAAAAAAAAAATTCGACATTCCCATACAAACTGGCCGGGCGACGGGACTTTTTGTATGGAAATGACGAAATTTTTTTTGAGTTCCCATTCGAAGCATTGTTCCCATAGAAAAGGTTGTTCATATTGATAGTCTGAGTCACCCCGTAAAGGGAATGTCGAGGGTCAATTTACACGCTGTATATACGAGTAAGTCAATTTAAATAAAGCGCAAATATTATAAAGGCTGGCACCAGTAAGCTAAAAATGCTTTAGAAGCAAAATACAAAAATCAACGCGCTTGTTTTTGGGATATCTGGACCTGAACATTCAGTAAAACAGACGAAAAATACAGCCTGTGTAAACAGTTTCTTGGCCAACAACTTTTAACAATTATCTACTATGGATACTGAGTCACAGACGTGGACAACCAAAACAGCTGACTTATCGATTTTAATAAAAAAAATATGTTGTATAAAAAAAAATTGCGAGTCGATTTTTTTAAATTTGCTATTGTGGCGTTTCTTTGACCTATGAGACCCAGCCTTTATAATATTAACGCTTAATTTAAATAAACCTTGTATACAATAGGTATATTTAGTATACACGGTGAAATTTTTATCGTTCTGGACCCTTATCTGTTCTGTTCTGAACTCAAAAAACATTTTTGACGTTCCCATACAAATTGACCCGTGGGGCCGAATTTTTTTGTGCCGGAGGATGGAGCAGCCCATTTTTTTTGAGTTCCCAACATTGGTTTCATAGGAAAAGTTGTTCATATCGACGGGCTGAATCATCCCCTTAAGGGTCCAGAACGATCAAAATTTCTCCGAGTATAAGTACGTATGGCAATATTTCTTCTGTTTCTACGAAAGATTTAATTGCAGATAGTACTTTAGCGACTCAACCATAGTTACCATAGGAGACAAAAAAAAAATTGGTTATGTAAAAGATTGTTAATCATAACTATCATAATCTTTATTTGCAATCAATACATCTACATAATATAATATATACATTTAATGTATTCAACCTGCATGCAGGTACACAAATGTTTGTCATATTTGTTAATTAATAATACAATAGAATTAAATATTAATTAAAATTAAAATAATTAAGATATTAGTCTGTTGTAATATTTTTTACGCGGTAGAAGCTTTTGTCATTCAACAATTTCTTCCTTTATATTATTGTTAGTTTATCTGTTTGTCTGAAGCCAAAACGAAAAACAAACTGACATTACTTTTTATATGCAAATAATCGAGACAAAGTCAAATAATCAAGACAAAAGTGTTGGACACACCGTTTATATTCACACAAAATTATTATATATCCTTGAATGGTAACCAAAAGAAAGCTGTGAGCCAAAACTAGTATAGAAATAGTTTATAATCATAATTGCAAATTAGTATTTGTCGCTTAATTCATTTAGAAAATAACACGGCTTGTTTAATTTGAGCGTAAAAAATTAACCTCTCTTTAAAATTCGCAATTTTTTTTATTAGTCACAGTTTATCACAATGATTTGGACGGGTAAGTTTAGTTTATTTGTAAATTAATTAATTTATAATTATTCCTTTTTTTATTAATTAACAATTATAATTCAAATTAATTAAAATAATTTCAGATATTTTCCCGTTTTTGTAATGCATTTTTCCCAGTTTCTCCTTATTACAGTAAATAGTGTTACCACATAAGTAATTTTTCCATATAATTCGGTTAAATCATAATAATCTCTCAAAACTCAAAGGAAAAACACTAACATTTTTTTTGTAGATCATTTCATCATCATTTACTTTGCTTAGTGATAATATACTTTGTTTAATGATGATAAACAAAATAGTTACAAACTTGAAAGTTTGCGTCTCTAATAATACTAGAGGCTTCAGTAAATCATTTAAAAATATTATTTTCTGTACGAACCCGCAGACAAAAGAGTATTTTTTTAATAATGAAACTAACTAAATTAATAATTCTTAATTTAATTACTTATAATCTATTAATCATTTTTATAAATTATTAATGTACTAGCTTTCGCCCGCGGCTCCGCCAGCGTCAATGTCGATCCCTCGGGAATAGTACTTTTTCCCGGGATAAAAGGTAGCCTATGTCCTTCTCCGTACTCCAGAGAACTTGTATGCAAAATTTCATGATAATCGGTTCAGTAGTTACGGCGTGAAAGCGTAACAAACAAACAAATAAACAAACAAATAAACTCACTTTCGCATTTATAATATTAGTAAGGATAAGGATAATCTAATAATTATTATAATAAATTTTTAATCAATACTTTAATTTCATAAATTATTAAAAGGTATATTTTGGCTTTTAATTTGTATTAAATTATTTTTATTTTTCCAATATAATAAACTTTCTGTAATAATTGTGAGAATTATCCAATAGGCCACAAGGAGTAAAAAAATGTAAGTGGAAAAATCACATAGATTAAGTTAACCCCACAGTAAGTTGTAAACTTGTGCCTTGAGTCGTAAGACACTAACTCAACGATACTACATAGATACTTTTAAATAAACATCTAAGACCCAGGCCAATCTGAAATTCGTTTTTCATCTTGATCAGGCAATTGAAAGCGGGACGTGGCGATTCAAAGACACTATACCATGCAGTTACACCAATGGTCGATAAGTAATATTGATCATTATGACAGCCTCCGTGGTCCAGTGGTTAAGGCGTTTGCCTGTTGACCCGGGGGTCGTAGGTTCGATTCCCACCGGAAGCATACTTTGTTTAGTTGTTTCCAGTTTGGTTAGGACATTGCAGGCTTGAATCACCTGATTGTCTGATAATAAAGATGATTCCGTGCTTCGGAAGGCACGTTAAGCCGGTGCGGTGGTCCCGGCTGCCATCTGGTAGTCGTTAAAGGAACCACGTCAGAGGCCGAGAGGCGGTTCCGAAGAACTCCGACACTAGGGTGTGCTTGGTCGATTGACCGTGACACCTACTCGAAATGATGATGAGTAATATTATTCAATCAATCAGCCTATTGCAGTCCACTGCTGGACGTAGGCCTCCCCAAGGGTACGCCACAGTGCACGAACTCCCGCTTTCCTTATCCAGCCACTACCAGCGACCCTCCTCAGGTCATCGGTCCCTCTGGCGGTCGATAAGAAATAAGACTATCCTAATTCTGACCAAAGTCAAGTCAAAACTTATTTATTCATCATAAGATACTTCACATCATTTAGTGAACGTTAAAATTTATTTTACAACAAAAAACAGTTGACGTTAATTTACTTAAAGCTAAGTTTAGAGCCGCTTCCAAAGCGGAGTGCAGAAGAAGCGGCAACAAACTGCACAGCGCATTTTCTCCAGACGTCAACTTACAATTCATAGTATATTACTTAAAACTACATATATTTATATGTGGACTGAGGTTACATTGTCACTACATGTCACGATCACGACTAATATTGACACTAGAAAGTACGTTTGTTTGTTACGCCTTCACGCCCTATTTTCTAAATGGATCTCCATGAAATTTTGTATACACGTTATCTGGGGTACGGAAAAGGACATACATTATATTTGGAGAGCTCTATGGCGCAGTGGTTAACACGCCAGCCTGGTCAGGTCATGATGGGAAACGATCTTAATCAGATAGACCTAGGTCGTGGATGTTTATCTATATAAGTATCTATTATGAAATATAGTATCGTTGAGTTCTTCTTCTTCTTATCTTGTCCATAATTTACATTTAATAACTTAGATGTAGTGTTTGACCATTTCTTGGGCCTGAGCTGTAGCGCCATGTAGTCTTTCCTGCAGGTGGTAGAGCACAGATGGCAGTCCTGTAGATGTGCCATTGTCTGGTCCGGATAACCACATACACATCGTTGAGTCTAAGTTCACAACTGCCTCTGTGGTCCAGTGGTTAAGGCGTTTGCCTTAACCACTTTGCGTTTGTTTAGGTTCGAATTCCACGGGAAGCATACTTTGTTTAGTTGTTTCCAGTTTGGTTAGGACATTGCAGGCTTGAATCACCTGATTGTCTGATAATGCCGTGCTTCGGAAGGCACGTTAAGCCGCTGGTCCCGGCTGCCATCTGGAAGTCGTTAAAGGAACCACGTCAGAGGCCGAGAGGCGGTCCCGAAGAACTCTGACACCAGGGTGGGCGTGGTCGATTGACCATGACACCTACTCGAAATGATGAGATCACAACTTATTGTGGAGCCGGGCTAGCTCAATTTGTGTGATATGTACCTCGGAAAAAGTACTGTTCCCGAGGGATCGATATAGAAGTGCGGAGCCGTGGACAAAAGCTAGTAAAATAATAAAAAAAACTTACTTACTGAAACTTGATCAGCTAAGTAAGAGGCGACTTAGGAAATACTAGCTAAACAAATCTCATAATAAACATCAATCAGATCGCTCCAACCCGTCTGGCCAGCGAGGAGAGTGTAGGCCAAATCCTTTGTCTGCTCTGGCCAAGTATGGCTCTGGTAGTACATAGAGGGTCATGCTCCTGCAGTGGAGACTAAAAAGACCTGATGATGATGATGATTAAGGATGTATTTTTAATTTATCTCTTCTTTTTTAATTTTATCCACAGGCATCCTACTACTAATATGCCACGTAATCGTAACAATCGGATCCCAAGATTATTTAACATGGACCAAGGATTTCCAACATAGCGCCAACACTGTCAGCGATAGCGATGGAAATTACAGATCCCAAGCGAATCTGCATTGTCCCAGCTGCCTCCGAGGATACTCTTATACGGCGCAAGCAAAAAAGAATCAAGCTCCCGTTTATTCTTGGAGCAGACTTGGAAGAAATCTACCAACGTATTCTTATAATCAGCAAAATCGGCAACTGCCCAATTCTTGGCAACGTCAGGATAGGTTAGCGTATCAAACGCCAAGATATCGTTTTAACCAAGGAAATAGGCTTCTTCCTTCAAGGAATGCCTGGACCCAGGCATACAGACAAGACTATCAAGATACGAGCTACCAGCAGCTATTAAACCCAAGCAATACATTGCAACAGCTATATAGAAAAGGGAATAAAAATCAAGGCTATTACTTGAACCGGCAGGTCAGGCAAGGGAATCTAAATCAGGCTTTGAACCAGTTAGCGAATGTAAATCAGGGCTTGAACCAGGTAGTCAGGCAAGCGAATGTAAATCAGGGCTTGAACCAGGTAGTCAGGCAAGGGAATGTAAATCAGGGCGTGAACCAGGTAGCCAGGCAAGGCAATCTAAATCAGGACGTAAACCAGGTAGCCAGGCAAGGGAATTTAAATCAGGACGTGAACCAGGTAGCCAGGCAAGGGAATGTAAATCAGGGCGTGAACCAGGTAGCCAGGCAAGGGAATCTAAATCAGGCCTTGAACCAGTTAGTCAGGCAAAGGAAACTAAATCAGGCCTTGAACCAGCTAGTCAGGCAAGGAAATAAAGTTTCGCGGTATTCCTCGAAACAGCAACAGAGGCAAGGATATAGAAATCCAAACTATTTATACAATCGACCAAACCCACTACTTTCAGTCTATCAAAATCGAAACAGCCAATATAAACCTCCAAAGTATTGGAAAGACTACAGACTAGGCTATAAAAATCCGACCCCTTTATGGTATCGGCAAGGCAGAGTCGGTTATAAAAATGGAAGAAAGCAGGACGAATGGAATTCCCCATCTTATTTATCCAATCTGCAAAATAGGCAACAGTTATCAAACTTAAAATTACAGAATAGGCTGTCCCAAAAAAATCTTAACTATGCTTTGAACCGCCAGAACCTATATAAAGCACCCACCTCCTCGGCCAGTGCTTTGAATCAACAACAGTTAAATAGAGGCGTTTGGAAGAACAGAAGCCCACATCCCCTGAGCCAGAGGCAAGGTAACAACTCTTTGGACGAACAGTATGTGGATACTGATGATGTGTCAAATGCCAATGTGGCATTAAGGCAAAATGGGGGCAGTGGGGACAAATGGACTGATCTGGGTCCTGCTTGGGGTAGGTAAATAAATATCGATAAAATGTGTTACGAAATAAACAAATTATAATTTCGATTTTCTCTAGCTTCTTGGGATTTCTTTAAATAAATAACAGCCAGAATAATGTGTTTTTATTTATTATTTTTAATAAGCTTTTATTTAATTATTGGAAATAAAATAATAATTATTATTAAAGAACTATGTTTGTTCGGGTCTTGCAACTAAATTTTGTAACAGATATCTTCCAAAGATTGAGCTGTAATTTCGTATTCTCGTTAAGTTTGGATGACAATGCAGGTAAGTTATGTGACATCCTAAATGCAACATGGCGGAACATTCAAGATGGCGGACTAGCCATTTTTGATGCATCACAATACGGATATTAAATTAAAGGGGTCTCTAAAAATAACTCGAAACATAAAGTGATGTACATAAAAGCTTGTTTTTAAAAAGTTTTTAATTTTAACTTTTGCTTCAATGTTGGTCTGGGTTAAAAGAAATTATGGACAATGTACATTAGATACCAAGATATCCGACCAGCCCAGCGATATCACTTTATATATACATTGCGGCTTTCGTATGATTGATTATTTTTTATTTAAGGTATATAAACGCAATGTATTTTGAAGTGACTATGAAATCGTTGTACACTTGGTTAGCAAATAGGCTGACAGGGTCATCTACCTAATATCTTAAACTCAACTCTCAACGTGGGGGTGGGGCAGCTAGTGCAGCAGAGGCAAGCAAAAGGAAAAAATATGAGGGTTTGGTAAATAATTACTGCTTTTTACCATTCGCAGTAGAAACGATGGGTCCCTGGGGCCCGGATGCAAAATTATTTTTAAGGGACGTCACGACGCGCCTCGTGGAGGCAACGGGAGACTTGAGAGCTGGCAGCTTTTTTGCTCAACGTATAAGTCTCGCGATACAGCGAGGAAATGCTGCCAGTGTTTTGGGCACGTTGCCTCCCTGTGGCGCGTTGGAAGATTATTTTTATTTATAATTTTTACATGTTTTTATGGCAATTATTGTACATGTTTAGAAATAAATAAAATTTAATATGGAAAAAAAAATATCTTAAACTTGAAATAATATTAAATTGAAAATATATTTTCAGAAAGATTTTAATGAACATTTTCATGTTAATATTATTTTCAGTTTAGGAGAAAATTCAAGATATAGGTAGAGGGCCTGGTCATCTTAGTATCTGACTGAACCTGCTTCTCTTCGAGCACAGAGCATACCCTACACCTAAAGGATCGTATCACCTAAAGGCAATACGGTTACCTCGGGTATTATGGTCCTAGGTACTACTAGGTATTATCTAAAATTCTACTAGGTATTATCTAAAATTATTTTTTCATACCTAGTAATTTTTAATTACGTGTTATGGTGTTGGGATCGGAATCCCTAATAGAATATAGATCTGCAGGAAAAAAGGTAAAACTGATGAAAAGAAATTCATCATCATCATCTTATCAGCCGCAAGAAGCTCCTTGCAATACGACCGGTTGGAAGCGGCCTGCATCCAGCGTCTTCCTGCGACCTTAGTCAGGTCATCTGACCATCTGGTCGGTAGATGTCCGACGCTGCGCTTGCCGGTACGTGGTCGCCATTCGAGAACCCTTCTGCCCCATCGGCCGTCGGTTCTACGCGCTATGTAAGAAAATAAATTATTATTAGCTATTTCTATGGAAAGTCTAAGTTTTTTTTCATTTTACCTTTTTTTTCTTGCGGATGTAGGTATATTCTATTAGGCACTCTGATTTCAACATTGAAATGTTGCCAGGTAATAGGCTAGTTTCCTGGGTCGTAATAATAACATAACAATTAGTTGACGGACTAATTGTTATGTTATTGTTACGATTTATTATTACGTTAGATAATCAAAAATTATTGGACACGTATTTTTTCTTTTATCAAATAAACAATAAATAATAAAGATAAAGCGCGTCAAAGTTCAGGATTGGGGCTCATGACGTCAAAGTTTGGTAAAAATTGTAGCAAACTATGACGTCACACGGAAATTCAAAGGGCTAAATATTTATCTTTTTTTGTTTAATCGACAAAAGAAAAAATACGTGTCCAATATTTTCTAAATATCTAACTGACGGACTAATTATATTTTTTTAGGAAACTAGCCTATTAAAAATGAACTTCAATCAAACAACTGAACCGATGTTGGTGAAATTTAAATGGTTTTTTATATCGGTTTATAAATAACGGTGTTACGAGCTAATAAAAAAATACAACCAAATTGATAATCGCCTATTTTATTTGAAATCTGATAAAAAATCTTCCATGTTGGTCTGGGAGAAAAGAAAAAACGTAGAATGTGCCAGCTGCTTCTTTTCCTGCGCAGACCGAAGAAGCCGGTCAAGGGAATGGGCGAAAACCTAAAGAATCATCACAATAGGCGATGCGGCTAGCAACTCATCACTATTTTGATTTCGTTTTCTACCTTTTTGCCCTCCAATACGCTAAACGTGGCCTTTCGGTCTTATGGCTTAAGGCTCTGTCTACCCCGTAAGGGATAAAGATGAGATAATATGTATGTATATAAAAAAACAGTGTCATAGAGTAAAGGATGTTACCTTAATTAATTATCTCAATATTCTCTATAAACTTTAAAATTTGTTTATAAGTTTATTACATCTAAATACTATACACTATCCTTACGGGTTACCCCAATGCAATAGCATATTATAATTAGTGATTACCACCACCACCACTGTTACAACATTGTAGCCTTTGTGAACTATTTGATTTGTTATTGAAATGATTACCTAATTATGTAGCTAGCTCCAAGTGAGCTTTCGCTACTTCATCAGGCGTTTGAGGCGAGGGCCTTTTTTTTAAATGACTATGTAGCTAGCTCCAAGTGAGCTTTCGCTACTTCACGGGGCGTTTGAGGCAAGGGCTTTTTTTTTACATGACTATGTAGCTAGCTCCAAGTGAGCTTTCGCTACTTCACCAGGCGATTGAGGCGAGGGCCTTTTTCTTTTTAAATGACTATGTAGCTAGCTCCAAGTGAGCTTTCGCTACTTCACCGGGCGTTTGAAGCGAGGGCCTTTTTTTTTTAAATGACTATGTAGCTAGCTCCAAGTGAGCTTTCGCTACTTCACCAGGCGTTTGAGGCGAGGGCCTTTTTTTTAAATGACTATGTAGCTAGCTCCAAGTGAGCTTTCGCTACTTCACGGGGCGTTTGAGGCGAGGGCTTTTTTTTACATGACTATGTAACTAGCTCCAAGTGAGCTTTCGCTACTTCACCGGGCATTTGAGGCGAGGGAAGAGTGCCCTCAGCCTAAGACAACATCACCAGAAGGGACGGACCTCGGCTTTGGGCGTTGCCTGTGTGCGCAAGGCTTGGAGAGCCAGCAAACTCTCGTATTGCGTGATGGCCGGGTGGTGTACTAGGCCAATGAGCAATTGAATACGTCGATTTAGTTTGCAATCCCGTTTTAGAGTTGCCAGAGTCTGGTCAGTGGCGCCGGCGCCTGCCATCACCTTCATTCGCGCACTTGGTAATGCGAACATGTTAAAAGATAAATGTCTGATGATCCTATTCGTTTTCGAGTATTCTTAAAATGGGCGCTCGCCATGTGCTGATATAAACAGCTTTCCATTACGCGGTTCAGTAAGTGCTGATTGATACTACGACCATAATTGAGCAGCAATGCATAAAAGCAGTGCCAAAGTTGGAAAGGTAAAAAATAGTTAATACAAGGTTACCAATATACTATCATTAAAATAGTGTATTTCTTACATACTTAAAAAATATAAATATTACAAATTATATAGTCCTTGCAAACCGCCATTCCGAGGCAACGTGCCCAAAAGGCTGGCAGCATTGCCGCGTTGGATGGCAATGCTTGTTCCTTTGAGCCAGGCAATTGCCAGCCCTTTGGTCGTGGGATACTTCGACCAGTCTTTTTGCCAGAAAGTCAAATAGACGATGGACTGATGGACCCCACCGACCTACTTTCTACCCCAAAAGGCTCAAATATGTAGCTGTCTCCGATACCTACATACTTGCGCCTTTTGTGGCATTCCGCCGCTGCGTGCGTCTGCTGCTGTACCGGCCTTTGACTTGGTGACCTGAAGATGAAACGGCGCCAGGGTATCAACGCATGTAGCATCCCATACGTAATAATATTAGACATACATACTTCTACATCTACACAATATAGTATTTGTAAAGAGTAAAGATTTGTTTGTTTGCATTGAATAGGCTCCGAAACAACTGGGCCGACCTATTTGAAAATTATTTCATCATTCGAATCCTATACCCCCTGATTAACATAATAAATACTATACATATATATATATTAAATACTTACATCTACCTGTGTGAAAACGGAGCGGGCCGTTTCAATTAAGGTAGGTTAAAATAGTACATTCATCATCATCATCATTTCGAGTAGGTGACACGATCAATCGACCATGCATACCCTGGTGTCAGAGTTCTTCGGAACCGCCTCTCGGGCTCTGACGTGGTTCCTTTAACGACTACCAGATGGCTGATGATGGCAGATGGATTTTTTTTTTTTTTACAATCAGATGATTCAAGCCTGCAATGTCCTAACCAAACTGGAAACAACTTAACAAAGTATGCTTCCGGTGGGAATCGAACCCACGACCCCCGGGTCAACAGGCAAACGCCTTAACCACTGGACCACGGAGGCTGTCAAATAGTACATTGGATATCTTCATAAAATTATGGTATACAGTTACAACGTCTGAAAGTTTGTACATCCATGAACACACTCCAATACTTGTTCTCAATATAACTTTGTTTAAATGAAAATGTTACTTTTACCAAAAACCGTCTTTTGGAAAGTTAGGCATAGTTTAGTATTTTTTACATTTTTTGGTAAGCTCTGTGGCGCAGTGGTCAACACACCAGCCTATGACACGAGGGCCCAGGTTCGATCCTCGGCCAGGTCGTGATGGAAAACGATCTTTTTCAGATTGACCTGGGTCTTGGACGTTTATCTATTTAAGTATCTATTATATATAATATCGTTGACTTAGTATCCTGCGACAGAAGTTCACAACTTACTGTGGGGCTAACTGATTTGTGTGATACCCTATATATTTATTATCATAGTCTTAGAGAGATCAAGAAAAAGATTTGAGTCAATTAAATTCTTTATCATCCTTTTATTCAAATAAAAAACAAGCAAGTTTCTTTTTTGTCATTTTGTCCAGTGCTGTATAAATGTAGGCGCAGTTTTGACTCTAACCTTGGTAATATGACGGTTCATATGTAGGCAAATAATTGTTTAGCACAAGGTCCAGGATTCAAAATCTCCAACCCTGGATATCTCAATTTTGCCAACTCAAATTCTTCATAGCTATTATACGTCCGCAAATCAGTTCCGCAAACTAGATTTCCAAAGACATCGGACGCCATTTTGTTTCTAAGTGTAAGATCGACGAATGCTTTCCGTAATTTCCTCTGTTTTCGGTAATTATTTCTACACATTATAGGATCTACTATATGAAAGTCTGGTTGTGCTATTCTTGCTAACATCAGCTCTGTAAAACTGTCGTAGGTCTTGCCGTCACTCCCACAAACAGTGCTTGGGCTTCGTAGATGGGAAATGTAACATGGTCCTAGATTTTGTAACTGTAGTTCTGGTAGTACTGTTTGAGTTAATAGGAGTTCCCCTATATCTCCGTAAGTCCGACCATCGGACCCGCATACTTCTCTACCTCGTAACGTCAGTTGACCAAAGGCAGTGGTTATGTATGCCAATATAAAGAAACCTGTGGAATAATGTCGGGTGAATTCGTAAAAACTTTAATAGCATGGCAACACTCGAGGAGAAATTGGGAAAAATTCAGTGCATTGACTGGAATGGGTGGGATAAATTGGGAATATTGATTGATTTTTTTTTATTACTTGTCGTTATTAGTAGGAAAATTATTTAATCAAAATACTACAATATATTAGTATTTGTATTTTGCTTTTTTAAACTTATTTATGATAGGCAGTATTTCCTCAGGTTATTATATTTTCATTTGATAACAGTATAGAGATTAACTTTTCATTTTTTTTTCTTATTCCGGACCATGGGAAAATATTTCTATAAATCGGCATGTGATATCAAGAGGCTAAGCCGTTTGGTCCCGGCTGTCATCATTCGATAGCAATGTCTATGTCAGATGCCTATAGGCAGCTTGGATAATCTGATCTCCAGCCACTTTAATGGAAAATAACAATAAGAAACAGTTTCATCATATCTTGTTTCTTTCATAAAGTTTATAAATCAGTTTGAAATATTTTTGACGAACTTAGTCACGTTGATCAAAACATAGAGGTACAGCGTGTAATTTACCCTTCACATTCCCTAAAAGGGGTCACTCACCCGTCAGTATGAACAACTTTACTTATGGGACTGGGAACTCAAATATAATTTCGATTCTCGAAACGTCGAATGTTGTTTTGAGTTCACAGCATTTATCCCAGAGTAAAAGTTATTCATATTGACGGGTGAGTCACGCTTTCGCGTTTTACTAGGTCCGTGGCGCACCGGTCAACACGCCAGCCTGCGACACGGAGTGACCGGGTTCGATCCCCGGCCAGGTCAAGATGGAAAATTATCTTTTTCAGATTGGCCTGGGTCTTGGATGTGTAATCTATATATGTATTTGTTATAAAATATAGTATCGTTGAGTTAGTATCCCATAACACAAGTCTCGAACTTACTTTGGGGCTAGCTCAATCTGTGTGATTTGTCCGTATATATTTATTATTTTACACGCTGTCTAAGTCAGATGTAAGGGTGTCATCCTCATCTGTTTGGTGGTGGTTACATCGGGTACGCGCCCGGCCTCCCGAGCTGCTTTGCTTTTCCCCCATTCATCTGAGTTAGTAGTATCCTAATAACTTCATTCCCTTCCCAACTCCAACAAGTTTCTGTCTTTACCCAGCTTAAAAATGCTTCCGATGGGCAGCAAAGCACAAGAAGCCAAGAAAACTGCGCTCACCAACCCGCCTGCAAAGCGTGGTGAGTATGGCAATATCTTCCCATGGAACGAAGAATCCTTAGGTCTTCCAGCAGTGGACGTCAGAAGGCTAAAATTATTATGACAAGTCAAAGAATATTTTTAATAGCTTTAATGATTTTTAAGGTTATATAGTTGTTCAGGTTAGATAATTTAATAGACTTGTTTCCTAAAAAAGTCTATTTAAAATAATCAATCCGTCTTATAAGTTATCTCTTTTTGGCCACATCTCGAGCATGGATCTAAGAATAATCAGGATAGGACCTTGAGAATGTGGCAGAGAAGCAAATCACAATGTATGCAGACGTGTCGTGACACGAAATTCACGCACACATCGGCACTCAAATGGATGCAGGTTTTCCCCGGTCGAAATGTCAAACTCACGAAATGTCAAACTTGTACTTACCGCGAAGTTGGTGTGCCTTTTGAAACTCGTTGAAAATAAGCATAAAAACATAAAATAATGCCGAGCTGTGTGGTAAAAGGGTGTAAAAATTATAGTAAACTACACAAAAAGTCCGACGATATCACGTATCATTGGTAAGTACAAACCTCTTGTTGTTTTCGAGACTATGTAAGTATTTCACTCAATCGCATATTTTCTTGGTTTAATTATACTATTTACACACACAACACCACAGTTACTCGTATGTACGAATTGGTTGGTAACCTAAACACACGTTTCAACTACAATTTTAAATTAAACTAATATGATTTTGTAATTTTCTTTGCGCCGCAAAAGTCAATGACCCGGTGACAGCGCAGCGCTAAGTCGGACTGTCGGTGTTGCCAGAATATGATTTCAAGATTCCTGTTCTTTATTTTTAGTATAAAATTTTATTTTGTGTATTTTTTTAAGGTTTCCCATTCGTGATGCTTATGTAAAAAAATAATGGATCGATATTATTAGAAGAAATAGAAAGGATGCATCATGGGTACCATCAAATTATTCATTTGTTTGTTCCGAAGTTTAAAAATAGCAATTTTTATATGACAAAAGGAGCATATCGCCGGTTGATTAAGTTCGCGTGCCCAGAAAAGGTATGTTTCTTATTAATACTTTTACTCGACTTCAAAAAAAGGAGCAGTTCCAGTTGTATTTCATTTTGCATATTTTTACGTCATAACTCCATCATTTATGAACTAAATTTGGAAAATCGATGTATGTGTTGATGATAAATGTATGAAGTGAGATGATTTTGGAATCCAAGATGGCTGACATTACTTTTCATTTAAAGTCAACTTTATTGGCGTTTTGGAATTTTTTGGGATATCAACAAAAATGAAGTCATTTTCAGTTTTCAAGATGGCCATCACCATTATTTATGGAAATTCGACTTGGGTGACGTTTTCGGAGTATTTCGGGGTAAAACTGACATCAATTTTGTGTTGGGACTCAAGACGACTGTCATTTTTTTTTTTTAAATATGACTTAGGTGTCGCTTTTGAGTTATTTTTGGGTGCATCACAAACAACACCTATGGGATGCAAAACAGGGGTGATATTTTCGAGGTATTTTGGCGTGTAGATCACACAAGTGGCGTCAATTTCGGGATCATAGTATAAAACAAAGTCGCTTCCCGCTGTGTCCGTCTGTCCCTATGTATGCTTAGATTTTTAAAACTACGCAAAGGACTTTGATGCGGTTTTTTTTTATAGATAGAGATATTCAATGTTAATATTTTATACTTATATGTAAATGTGAAAGTATTTTATTATCATTTGCCGACGCCAGAATAAAAGATTTTAACCTTGAACAATTTCTGAATTTAATATTGTTGATTTATTGATGACACTAATAATATATAGACGGATGAATCTATAAATCTGCAAAATTATAAAAAAAGTAATTTTAAAATTTACCACCATTATAAGGCCTCGAGGGTTTGTTTTTCTGTAAGTAAAATTATATGTATTGTTATTTATTAACTTAAAACACAGTAAAATAAAAATGTTATCTATAATTTCGTTCTTTTATTCCTTTTATCAAGTTCCCCAAACGTCTAAGGTCGCTCAAAGATGAGATTGATTTACAGTTGCCCTTCTGGATCATTATGTCTAAATTCATAATACTTCTCTGATATAGATGTTACATTTTGTAAAAAAAATATAAATAATATTAGTGCTACTAGGCATCAGTACCACTCACAATTTATTTACTCTTAATTATTGGGAAATTTTTAATGACAATGGTCACCCTATACTGCACACATGTAACCAAAGTTCGCTTCACTTTGACGTTCCTCACGCCCGGTCCATATTATTCTTAGGTCCATGATCTCGAGATGAAAACATGACTCGATTGAACGTCTCGTTGTCCAAGGCAAGATAAAAGGCACTAGACCACGCTGAAGGTCCCCGATGCGGTGGACTGACCAGATAAAGTTGCTGATTGGCGATCCTATACACAAGTGCACCAGAATCACTGCAAGCAGGGAGAGATGGCGGGACATCGTACGGCGAGCTACACCTGCCCCCCCAGAATCAAACAACATGTTGACCACGAACACTCTGCCAAGAGTGATATGAATAAGAAGAATATAGATTACCGAAAAATATTTGAAACGTATTTTTTCTCTTTTCAATTAAAGAAAAAATGATAAAGATAAAGCGCATCAAAGTTCAGGAGTGGGGGCTCATGACGCAACAGGCCGGTAAAAAGTGTACCGGACAGTGACGTCACGCGGAACTTTAACGGGTTATATCTTTATAAATTTTTGTTTGATTGACAAAAGAAAAAATACGTGTCCAATATTTTTCAATAATTTTCGAGACGCACTAATTAAGAAAAGTATTTTTTTGGAAAACATGCCAATTGACTTACCTAAACACAACATGATGGTATACTTTTACCAGTCGATAACTTCTTTTAATAGCATTATATCATTTGCAATTATATAAATAACAAATCAGGAATAAACAATACTAATTCAATTATGATTAATTTTAATATTGACAACATCATAATGTTTTTGTAGGATAAGCTTGAAATGATATTAAATTAAACAGTTTTCTTAAACAATATAAATCCTATATATTTAAATTTTATTATTATTTACGTAATTGGTTTTTAAATTACTTTTATGTTTAAATTGATGGAATATTGAAGAACGTAAATTAGTTTATAAAAATGTGACGTCATGAAACCCCGTCAGAAACGAAGTTCCATAGGCTGTTTCGCCAACTTCGAATGTTATCTATACTTATACTTATAATTTTATAAAGCTGAAGAGTTTGTTTGTTTGATTGTTTGTTTGTTTGTTTGAACGCGCTAATCTCAGGAACTACTGGTTCAAATTGGAAAATTCTTTTTGTGTTGGATAGTCTATTTATTGAGGAAGGCTTTAGGCTGTAAAACATCACGCTACGATCAATAGGAGCGAAGCATCAATAAAAAATGTTTTGAAAACGGGAGAAAATTATTCATACGTATATACTAAGAAAAAACCTAATTATTCATAACAACAGATTTTGCCGCGCACGAAGTTGCGGGCAACAGCTAGTTTGAAATAAAATCCTTATGTAAAAAATATATTAGGTACATAACGACATAAAAAAGAAGCGATAAAAATAATATTAAAACTTTTTTAATAAACAGAACGAACTAAGAAACACAAACACTAATAAGAAACAAAGAACATTTACTTTGAGACAATTTACTTTGCGTGCTTCCGCCACCAGTTAGTTCATACAAACTATTGCTGGCCAGCGCCCACCCACTACTGTTAGTCCCTTCATACCCGCCACCAATAGTTGATGCATGCAACCCTGGTCGATACTGCTGCATCCGTTGAGGCTGCAGCAATGTCGGCCGTCGTGCTCGCGACACGTGTTTCGCCTCTACACGAGGCATCTTCAGGCAGTGAAACCTAGATGTTGATCGTTCGAATGACAAGCAACGAATGACAAAAATTCCCTTTTTTTTTTTTGAAATGTAGCTAGCTCCAAGTGAGCTTTCGCTACGCCGTATTGCCGCCTTTTATACTATCTGGGAGGGGGGAGGGGATTGATCGTTATTTTGGTTTTGTATTGAAAATATATTTAATAATGGGGAATTATTCAAATTTATTTGTTAACTGTCTTAGAAAAAAGAAGCCTATACATAACATGAACTTCTCCAAAGGGCCTCTACGTGAGCACCCATGATTCAAAAGAACTTAAAATTAAACCAGAATTAATATTAAACTTAAATATAAACACTAGCGGTTTTCCCGCGACTTCGTCCGCGTAAAACATAGCCTATGTTCAGCGCAGGTAGTGTAGCTTCCCAACTGTGAAAGATTTTTTCAAATCCGTCTCGTAGTTTTGGAGCCTATTCGCGTCAAACAAACAAACAAGTAAACAAATCTTTCCTCTTTATAATATAAGTATAGATAGATATAGATAAACCTAGCGCAAGACCGCCAGGGTTGAAAACCATGAGGGGAGCTGCTCCCGATGGTCACGACCCTCAGACATGAAGATACGATTATGAAGAAGATATACATACAATCACGTCTTTTTCCCTTGCGGGGTAGACAGAGACTAGGTCTATGACACCTAATAGCCACGTTCCGCATGTTGGTGGGCGTTTAGCAAATTTTTTTTACCAGCTCTTATTGTGAAGAATTGAAACTAAAATTTTGTAAACGGGATGTTCAGCATTCAAAAGATTTTTTTATATACTGCATTATTTTCCTTAGCCGTGTGGTTTCCAGCAGAGTAGAAGAGGACCACTCCAAGTCTTCCCATGGATGTCGAGGATGTCGAAACAAAGCTCATAAACATCAATGAAACCTCTCCAACCCGTCTGGCCAGCGAGGATAGTGTAGGCCAAATCCTCTGTCTGCTCTGGCCGAGTATGGCTCCGGTAGTACAGAGAGGGTCATGTTCCTGCAGTGGAGACTAAAAAGACCTGATGATGATGATGATTATGATTATTTTCCACCATATAGTTAAGTACAATGCGAAATTGCAGTTAAATTGGTTGAGAATAACTGTTTTAATTTTGTTTGCAGAATTAAACCCGAAGAAACATATACGTACTTAAAATTTAAGATAAATAAAAGCTTATTAAAATATCCCTACGTAATTTTGGACCGCTGACTCCATCTTTTGGAGAAAGGAACTAACAAGAATTTATTATGGAAATTTTCATGGACTGGTATTTTTTCTGTTATAACTGCCTTCGTGGTCCAGTGGTTAAGGCGCTTACCTGTAGACCCGGCCGTGGGTTCGATTTCCACGGGAAGTATACTTTGTTTAGTTGTTTCCAGTTTGGAACCTAAGCCGTGTGGTATCCGGCAGAGTAGAATAGGACCACTCCAAGTCTTCCCATGGACGTCTTAGAAGTCGACTAAGGAAATACAAGCTAAACAAAGCTTATAAACATCTGTGAGACCTCTCCAACCCGTCTGGCCAGCGTGGAGAGTGTAGGCCAAGTATGGCTCTAGTAGTACAGAGAGGATCGTGCTCATGTAGTATAGAGTAATAAAAAGACCTAATGATGATGATGATAACATATGTTCTAAATTTCATCTTAATTGGAGTACTGTTTCTAAAGTTATCGTGGAACAAACGTATCTACATACTTACAAAAAATGTGTTTTCGCCCCTACTGTAATTGAGGACGAAGCTCGCTTCGCTCAATCGGTCAAAAATTTAAAATAAGCTGTGTTTCTGTGTATTCTTTTTATAATATACTCGCGTCAAATTTGTTTTCTAGGTGTTTGAACACAACGGAAATATCTACCAATTTTTCAGGTTTTTGAAGGTTCATATCTCTTAATCAATTATGAGATCAATTAAAACATAGGGGCATTGCTCTACTGGTAGGTACTATCCAGCGAGGAATCAAAGACTACGCTTGTATGGAAATACGGCTCTCCTTTTTCCTCTTAAACCGCTTTGTCTACATCATTTGGGTTCAATTCCTACGGGAAGCATACTTTGTTAAGTTGTTTCCAGTTTGGTTAGGACATTGCAGGCTTGAATCACCTGATTGTCCGATAATAAAGATAATTCCGTGCTTCGGAAGGCACGTTAAGCCATTATCCCGGCTGCTTGGTAGTCGTTAAAGGAACCACGACAGAAGCCAAAAGGCGGTTCCGAAGAACTCTGACATCAGGGTGTGCATGGTCGATTGACCGTGACACCTACACGAAATGATGATGATGTTCTACATCAAATACCATCTTACCAAAATAAGTGATCAAAGAACTGCTCTCCAGGCCGGTCAGGGCTACGTTACCTCTAATTTAAGGTACGGTATTCTGCTGTGGGGAAAGTGAGTAGATTTATATATATATTATATATACGGACAAATCACACAGATTGAGCTAGTCCCAAGGTAAGCTCGAGACTTGTGTTATGGGATACTAACTCAACGATACTATATTTTGTAACAAATACATATATAGATACACATCCAAGGCCCCGGCCAATCGGAAAAAGATCATTTTCCACCTTGACCTGGCCGGGGATCGAACCCGGTCACTCCGTGATGCAGGCTGGCATGTTGACGGCTGCGCCACGGAGCTAGTCAAAGTAGGAAAGTGAGTAGATAAACAGAAACTTTTTATAATACAGAAAATAAGCGTAAGAGCAGTATGTAATGTTCCTTCTATGACAAACTGCAAATCTCTCTTTAAAAAACTTGGTTTGTTTTCACTGTCATGTATATACATTATTCAAAAACTGCATTTTTGTCAAAAATGAGCTGTTTAAAAAACCAGCCAAGTCGCATTCGCGCACGAAGGGTTCCGTACCGTTATCTATAAAAACGGTATTAAAATCATGTCTGTTGTATGGGAGCCCCCTTAAATATTAATTTTATTTTAAACTAGGTTTCGCCCGCGGCTCCGCCCGCGTCAATGTCGATCCCTCGGGAATAGTACTTTTTCCCGGGATAAAAGGTAGCCTATGTCCTTCTCCATACTCCAGAGAACTTGTATGCAAAATTTCATGATGATCGATTCAGTAGTTACGGCGTAAAAGCGTAACAAACAAACAAACAAACAAACAAACAAACTCACTTTCGCATTTATAATATTAGTAAGGATTAAGTAATTATTTATCTGTGAATATTTCAAGTCTGCCTGTTGCCGTTGTCAATTTCGTGCAAAAACAAGCAAAAAGATACATTTTTTGTATTGGAGACTCCTTTTTAGTATTTGTTGTTATAGCGGCCACAGAAAACAACATTTGTAAAAATTTCAGCTGTCTTACTATCACGGTTCATGGGATACAATCTGGTGATAGTCGGACAGACGGAAAGACAGACAGACGGACGGACAGCTGCGCCATATTGATAGGGTCATGATTTTACCCTTTGTGTACTGAACCCTAAAAAGAGATGATAATTATAGATATCCAAATTACTTCAATTAGTTATCAAACTACTAGCTATCAAATCTGTAATTTGTTCAAAAAATTGTGGTACTATGTGTGTTAAATCATTTAATCGTCTTCCTAAAAGAATAAAATCTTTACCTTAATATAAGCTTTTCAAAGGAGTTCTTGGCAGGAATTTCTAGGGACTGCACGGTTTTTGTTTTGGATTATTTTGTAAATTGTTTCTAGTGGAGTTTAGAATGTGAAGTCGGTGTAATTTGGTCTTATAAATACTCATGTTTATGAAAATGTGTAAAATAACTAAAATAAAGTGTGATGGTGCGGTTGTAGTGAGATTTACGTAGCGGGCTGGTATTTGTTCGCCTTACTGCATCGTATATGATCAAGCCAGTGGATTCGTGGGAATTGTCGCCAGGGGCTCCGTTGAAATCAGCAAAATGAATTACACCATCATTTCGTTGATACACAAGCAAAATTATCTCGAAAAATAACTAGACACTGGCTAAAATAAGCTTCTGAATGAAGTTTGAGGGCCAAATAGAAGAAAAGAAAAAAAAAAGCTTTTCAAAAGAAAATAACATAGCTGGCTAATAAAAAAAGGTTCTATAGCATTGACGATGATGGGACTCCGGCTCTCTCACTCACTAAACGATGCATAAGCTTTTACTCAAAAGTCGTTTTCCTGTGAGAGTGTGGTTCTTCCCCGGACGAGCCGGCCCATTCATGCTACTAGAAAAAAAAATCCGGTACCGTGGCTCTACTACGGCTAAAATATACAATATGTATAGAAAACCCGTGTTAATAGGCCGTGTGGTATCCGGCAGAGTAGAATAGGACCACTCCAAGTCTTCCCGTGGATGACGTAGGAGGCGACTTAGGAAATACAAGCTAAACAAAGCTTATAAACATCTATGACACCTCTCCAACCCGTCTGGCCAGCGTGGAGAGTGTAGGCCAAGTCCTCTGGCTGCTCTGGCTTAGTATGGCTCTAGTAGTACAAAGAGGGTCGTGCTCCTGTAGTGGAGACTAAAAAGGACCTGATGATGATGATAGAAAACCCTGTCTGAACCTTGAAGGGGTGATTCAGCCCATCGATATGAACAACTTTCCCTATGGGATCAAAGCTGAGAACACAAACAAATTTGACGTTCCACACGAGGAGGTAATCACTTCTGTTGTATTGTTTTTATTGGTCCCATTTAAATTTCATCAAAATCGGTTCAGTACTTTTGTTGAAGGTTTTTAACGTGATAATGTCTTATAAATCAACGAATGGTGGCTGCACGAAAAAGTGTCACGTTCCGTGTGCAAGCGAGAGCGCGGTACAAGCGATAGAGACAGCAATCAGCAGCCTCCGTGGTCCAGTGGTTAAGGCGTTTGCCTGTTGACCCGGGGGTCGTGGGTTCAATTCCCACCGGAAGCATACTTTGTTTAGTTGTTTCTAGTTTGGTTAGGACATTGCAGTCTTGAATCACCTGTTTGTCTGATAATAAAGATGATTTCGTGCTTCGGAAGGCATGTTAAGCCGGTGGTCCCGGCTGCCATCTGGTAGTCGTTAAAGGAACCACGTCAGAGGCCGAGAGGCGGTTCCGAAGAACTCTGACACCAGGGTGTGCATGGTCGATTGACCGTGACACCTACTCGAAATGATGATGAGCGATAGAGAGGCACGATTGACCTAAGCGTTCGGCATGTGACCTACCTTTCTTCCACCGTTATCATATCATTGGTAAACCGACTTTTAACTATTTTGTTTCACAGCTTCAAGGGAAGACAGATCACATCATCATCATCATCATCAGGTCCTTTTTAGTCTCCACTGCAGGAGCACGACCCTCTCTATACTACTAGGGCCATACTTGGCCAGAGCAGCCAGAGGACTTGGCCGACACTCTCCACGCTGTCCAGACGGGTTGAAGAGGTCTCTTAGATGTTTATAAGCTTTGTTTAGCTTGAATTTCCTAAGTCGCCTTCTACGACATCCACGGGAAGACTTGGAGTGGTCCTATTCTACTCTGCCAGATACCACACGGCTAAAATGATATAAATTTCAACTTGACATGTTCATGTGTTCCTGAGAAACTGACAGACAAGTATCCAAGTGAAATATTGAGGTAAGGAATCGAAAATAATCATTACAAGCATTTTTAATGTTCATTTTTATTTACATCCTACGTTCATAAACTTAGGTTAGATGTAATGGCCCTTTTTGGCTCTTCCCGCCTTGCTCCTAACCATATCTAAGTCACAGTGTCCTAAATGCAATACTCTTAAGTATGGTGACTCTAATCTAGCAAATTCCAAGTCTCCATAGCTTACATACGTTCTTAAATCAGTTCCGCAAACTACAGTATTATCAAGAGAGGTTCTAATCGTTCTCAATGTAAGGTCTGTCGTAGGTTTCTTATCTACTTTAAAGTCTGGAGGACAGGGTTCTGCGTACACCATTTCCAAGTTAGGTTTTTTTAATTTTGCTAACATTAGATCTCTATAGTTATTGTAGGTCTTGCCGTCGCTTCCGCATATGGTCGTTTGTGCTCGTAGAACGTGATGTAGGTTCCAGTTACATGGCCCTACGTATATCATTTCCAAGTCAGGTGTTTCTAGCTGGTCTGCTATCAGTTGTCCTATGTCTGCGTATGTTCGACCGTTGCTTCCACATACTTCTTTTCCTTGATGGACAGCGGTTACGTGGTATGTTATTAGAAATATAATACCTGTGGATGTTTAGATACCTTTTACTAAACAATTAAAATAAGTTTTTATACAATATGTAAAGAAATCTAGTTTACAAATATTTATTTTGTTAAATAATTGGATGCAAGTTAATAATCAAACATTTAGTATATCCGTTGTCAAATAGAACACTAGGTTTAAGTCAGGAGTTAAAATATCCTTATCCTTACTAATATTATAAATGCGAAAGTGAGTTTGTTTGTTTATTTGTTTGTTTGTTTGTTACGCTTTCACGCCGTAACTACTGAACCGATCATCATGAAATTTTGCATACAAGTTCTCTGGAGTACGGAGAAGGACATAGGCTACCTTTTATCCCGGGAAAAAGTACTATTCCCGAGGGATCGACAATGACGCGGGCGGAGCCGCGGGCGAAAGCTAGTTTGGAAATAAAAATAAATATTTGTAAACTGCCTTATAGGCAAGTGAACCCATCACTATTTTGATTTAATTTTCCTTCCCTACGTCCACCAACTTGTAAGGCCTTTGGACCTATCTACTCCGTAAGGGATGAAGTCTGCAAGATAACTCTTAAATTTTCTCGATAGAAAAAAATTGCAAAGTTGCCTCCAAATCACGTCTAATTTACTCGGTATACAGCAGTATTCACCAAATACATTTAAATTAACCTTGTAACTTTTGATTATAATTGCATTACAGATAAGGCAGCCATCGTGAATTTTCTTTTTTCGAAAAAACCTTGAATATTCTTTAAAAACGAAGATATCAAAGTAGCCAACGCGTTTAGACCATCCGCTTTTGTACCGCCACGCCGCCTGGCTTATGGCGGGCCGTTAAGACCTGAAAGCGTAGCAAACATACTCACTTTCGCATTAATTAGGTACTAGCTTTTGCCGGCGGCTCTGTCCGTGTTCGTATCGATCCTTAGAGAACAGTAGAATTTCCCGTAATATAAGGTACTCTATGTCCTTCCCCAGGCCTTAAACTATTTCCATATCAAAAATTTCCATTCAAATTAGTTCAATGGTTGAAGCTAAAAAAATTTACAGACAGACAGAGTTACTTTCGCATTTATAATATTAGTATTAGTATGGAAGTATGGATATCTGTTAGATGAGCAAAACCAGCACCACACTTCATCTTATTCTTATAATTCTAAATCAGATTAAACTTAAAAACCTGAAAGTAAATAATTTTCAATTTGTTAATTATAAATTAATTATATTTATTTTAAATAGGCAGACATTTTTTGTAATACTCCACCTGTATCAATACCCTATTTTATACAAATAAATGATTTATTTGAAAAATCTAAATTTGCATTTCGTAGTACTTGGAGTATTTTTGGTATTATTTTATTGCATAACCGTATTACAAATTAAGAATATTGTTGATTACCGCCAAAGTGGGTATTTTTTTATTTATTTCTTAAACTTTATACTCAATTACAAGTTAAAGGCGGACTTTAAGCCTATGGCCTTTTCTAACAGTTAACCAAGCAAGGTATAGAGAATGCGAGGGTAGTGCAAGGACAATGATAAATAGTCTAAAATAATGTATCTAAATACTAAAATGGAAAATAAACTACACAAAAATTCATAATAACAAAATAAAATAAACCATACATATACCTACACTACTACACTAGTGGTTCTGTGAGAACAGTAGACCTCGCGAGCCCTTACAACCAACATCCACATTTGCCCTCCAGTGCTCTAAAATATATCTGTTACTGTTATGCTAATTTACCAAAGGATGATTTCCTTCAGTTACTTCAAATTTATTCAGTGTTTTCAATCATAAAAATAATTATATACGTTTTGGGCGAATTGCCGACTATAAACACGTTCAAGTTTATTGTATAAAAAAGTTGTTTAGACAAAAAAGTTGCGTCTTAATAAGAATAACAAAAAAGACTAATGACATTTTTGAATTTTTTTTTTCAAATAGCTGTGCTATGAGTTTTTTTAAATATCAGGCATCCATATTTCGGCAATTTTTAAAATTTCAAAAAACTGTCTCGACATAAAAATTTAAAAATTCTATATAATTACCGAACCTGCTCATAAAATTTCATGAGAATCGCTTGACAAATGCGATCTGTAGGCGAGAACAGACAGACAGACGGACAAAAGAATTTTCAGCCAGTCGAAACTGAGACGTTTCGCTCGCTCGGTCAATAAATATCTAGGAACTATCTAACAGACTTTAAAGAAACAGTGCTTTCACTCTGTTTTGAGAGTACTTCTTCTTCTTTTCGAGTCTTCATGGTTATATTGTCCAGACGTTGTTTATATTGTTTTTGACCAGTAGGAGGCCACGGTGATACCCTTGTCGTTCGCCTCATTCAGATCCTTAATTGTGTAGGTGGAGGGACAATTAGGACACGTCAATAGGTGAGCCATAGCCTGAATGGCGCCGCAGTCGCAAATGTCATTATTGGAGAAACCCCACCTAACCCGATTGAAGGGTACTAATAAACAATGAAAACTACAATTGAGAAAAGGCGCCATCTATGTAGAACATAAAAAGGCGCGAAGTGAAAAAAAATCTTTCTGGTGAAGTAGCGAAAGCTCACTTGGAGCTAGATACATAGAAATTTAAAAAAAAGATTTTTTTTCTGGAACATTTTGTCTCTGGTATCAAAAAAAGGTATTTTTAAGTAGCTTACAAGAGTATATAATTTTTATAATATAATACCAATTTACTGAGAAACTTTACAGTATGCCCAGAAATATTATTTCTCACGTTTTGTTTTAGATTTTAAACTTTATCTTGTATAGCCTTTGTCACTCGGGATACAGCAAAGATTTTAACTACTGTTCTAACTCATATATCCAAATAAAATCAGGCATTTAGAAGTTTCGGCGGTACAAACTGACTTACATACATACATTCTCTAAAAGCATTACTCTCATGTGTCGGCAGTCGCGTAATACGGAAACAATTTTTTTTGTTATTATTACTCAAAGAATTAAATTTATAATTTCATTTTTTAAAAATAAAATTTGTAATAAAAAATACTACAAGCCACTAATTAGAAAAAGACAGAATTATTATTTTTCCTCTTTTTTTACTATTTTTTTATTATATGTATATAATTTGATAGGACTAAGAGTTTATTTTGAAACGAATACAGGATTCACTACAGTTTCGTATTTTTTTTTATTGGATCAGATTTTGAAGTAAAAGAATAAAGTGATGGGCGGCGCTAGGTTTGCTGATCTAAGCCCCTAAATTATAATAAATGATTTGGTTAACTTACCTAAGCGTAACATGATGATGGACTGTGTATTTCTCCAAAACCTATCGGCATTTAAAACGTAAAACAGTGTACGTGAAAATTGAACAAGATTGTTATTTTGTAAATAAGTAAATAACAAACATTAACAGGCTTAATTGAGTTTGTTATTATTTTCAAAGTATAAATGTATTTGTGTGAGCTTGAAATTAAACATATATAATTATGTCCCATTGCTGGTTAATGAAAAACTTATATTATCTTTGTAGCCCGTGGTACTACCGATTGTCTTACAGTAACAAATAATACCTATAATACACTACGCGAAAAATAAATAATATAAATAAATAAATATATACGGACAAATCACACAGATTGAGCTAGCCCCAAAGGTAGTTCGAAACTTGTGTTATGGGATACTAACTCAACGATATATATTTTATAACAAATACATATATACATACACATCCAAGACCCAGGCCAATCTGAAAAAGATCATTTTCCATCTCGACCTGGCCGGGGATCGAACCCGGTCACTCCGTGTCGCAGGCTCGCGTGTTGACCGCTGCGCCACGGAGCTAGTCCAAAAAGCGAAAAGAAACGATACTTAAGCATATGTGCACGTAAAATCGCTTGCGGCTTTGTGGGTGTCAGGACGTGTGCGGGGGCAGCAAGAGGCGCGCGGGGTGTTGAACTGCCCACCACGGAACGGTTTATTCAAGGGCTGTCATTGTTGTGTTTGAGTCTCTGTCAAGGGCTGTCATTGTTGTGTTATTTTGTCTCTCCCGCACGGCTCGCACGCAAGTAAGTAGCGAGTAATGAGATTTGATTACCTTCGCGTTTTTAAACATCAATCGTCCGAACTTTCACGTACAGGGAGTGTCACCACAGTACTACGGCACTGGTATAACGCTTCATGCAAGCGGGAGTCATAAATGCCTACTAACAGAATCTAAGAAAAAACGCCAAAAGACCAAGTCTCTTATTTGTTGTCAGCGGCCGAAGATATCTATCATCAGGTCTTTTTAGTCTCCATTGCAGGAGCATGACCCTCTCTGTACTACCGGAGCCATACTCGGCCAGAGCAGATGAGGATTTGGGCTACACTCTCCTCGCTGGCCGGGTTGGAGAGGTCTCATTGATGTTTATGAGCTTTGTTTAGCTTGTATTTCCAAAGTCGCCTCTTACGACATCCATGGGAAGATTTGGAGTGGTCCTATTCTACTCTGTCGGTAACCACACAGCATATATACAAATTCGACAGAAGATATACAAATTCTGTAAAAAAAACAAGTCCTATTTTTTTTACTAAATGTTGGATTAGGCATTTGTCTCCCAGCTCAAATTCCAGGATTCAGACTTTGCTAGTTTCTATCTATCTTTTATTATGACGTGTATTTACGATTCCGATTGGGAAATTTTGAAAATGCCATGGTATTGTTAAAATTTCCGGGTTGGAATCGAAAAATTTTCAATATGAATCTGTATGTTTATATGAAAAAAAAACCATAACAACTTAACGTTTATATTTTTAAAGATATCAAATACATTGTATTTATGAATTTAAATAACTAAAGATATTCGTGAGGGTCATTCTATAATAGAGAAAGCAACTGATCGACGATTTTTTACCCTATCGCTTTCATCCTACACCTTTTAAATATCTGAAAATAAACGATTATTATTACTCGTGTCGAATCTTATCCATCCTTGTAATGTGTGGAATTACAAGGAGGGATAAGATTCGGAACTAGTACATAAGAAGGAGCCTGAAAGTCGCACCGGAAGTTGACAAATCAAAAAGCCAACGTCATGATATGGACATGTAGAGAGGAGAGATGCCGAACATCTGGCAAAAAGAATGTCCCATTTAGAAGTAGAAGGACGTAGGGGACGAGGGCAGGCAAGAAAGACGTGGGTTGAATGTGTCAGAGGGGATATGAGGGAATGGGGAGTAAATATTGATATGGTTAAGGATAGAAAATTATGGAGAGAGTCGACATACAGAGCCGACCCCAAATAGGGAAAAGGCGAGGAAGAAGAAGAAGAAACGATTATTATTATATAGCAATACCTTAAGTCCCTTCCCAAAAATCCAAGAATTTCCTATCCTTTCCCACCTTAAACATGCTTCCGATGGGCAGCCGTGTCGGAAACACAAGAAGCCAAAGAAACTGCGCTCGCCAACCCGTCTGCCAAGCATGGTGAGTATGGCAATACCCTCCCAGGAACGAAGAATTATTGGGAGAGGCCCTAGTCCAGCAGCGAACTTCTTAGGGCTTAAATGATGATGACAAGTGCTTAAATTATTTGGCGAGCTTCGTGGCGCAGTGGTTAACACGACAGCCTGCGACAGGAGGTTCCCCGGGTTCGATCCCCGGCCAGGTCAAGATGGAATACGATCTCTTTCGGATTGACCTGGGTCTTGGATGGTTATCTTCATATCTTTTATAAAATAAAGTATCGTTGAGTTAGTATCCTACGACACGAGTACACAACTTACTGTGGCTAGCTCAATTTGTATGATATATCCCTATATATTTATTTATATTTATAATGCTGGTCTCGGAAAACCGTTCTCTTCCCGTATAGACTGAAGACGCTGAGAGAATCGGCCAAATCTAAGGAATCATGTGAATAGGCTATGCGGCTAGCCCATATCATCACTATTTGGATTCCGTTTTACACCTATGCGATTTGGCCTTCAGGTCTTATTATTCATTAGGCTTTGTCTATTCCGTAAGACTCAATTAATATGTATCTAAATATATATAACTCAAAGGTAACTGACTTAGAAGTACTGAGAATCAGAAGATGGAAAGAAAAAGCCAGAAACAGAAACGGCTGGAGAAATTTACTTGACCAGGCCAAAGCCCACAACCACATGCGGCTGTAGTGCCTTAGATGGTGATGAAAGGTAACATAGTGATCTATCAACGCACAGCCCAAACCACTGGACGGATCGGGCTGAAATTTGGCATGCACGTATATGTTATGCGTAGGCATCCGCTAAGAAAGGATTTTGATCAATTCTACTTCCAAGGGGATAAAATAGGGGATGAAAGTTTGTATGAAACTATACTTTTTAAAGCGAAGCCGCGGGCAAAAGATAGTTTGTGTATGAACGTAAAGAAAAACAGAAGGGAAACAACTTTTTTTTTATCTAAAAGCTATAGTTCATAAACTAAAATATACTTTTAATTTAATAACAAAAAATATACAAATATTAAATAAATAAATATGGACAAATCACACAGATTGAGCTAGCCCCAAAGTACGTTCGAGACTTGTGTTATGGGATACTAACTCAACGATACTATATTTTATAACAAATACATATATAGATAAACATCCAAGACCCAGGCCAATCTGAAAAAGCTCATTTTCCATCTTGACCTGGCCGGCGATCGAACCCAGTCCCTCCGTGTCGCAGGCTGGCGTGTTGAACGCTGCGCCACGGAGCTAGTCAATTAGCCATAGGCCATATTAGCCATATAGTAAGACGCAATTTCGAAAGCAACCTGATCCATCCTTCATATGTAGTCCAATGCCTCCGGGAACATATCTGTATTGTTTTGCAGCTGTAATTGCCTTTTTCGGAACGTAAAACTTTTTTTTGCGTTTATCCAAGTTAAAAGTACCTTCAACGTCTCTAGAAATCGGTCCAGAACGGGTATCTTGTATATAATCATCATCATATTCTTGCCAATCTAACGTTGATCTCAATTCTTCATCTATCAATGGCAACAGACACGGCCCAGAGTGAATAATCCTCAACTGTGGTTGGTTTATGAATTCATAATTATTATATGTATTAAATATATTAAATATAGCGCATACTGTATCTGATGAACGTCTTGTTTGATCTTTCGGCTCTGTAGTCGAGCGTGAATTACACGGTCCATAACTCACGACTGTCAACGAAGGAGTCTTCAATCTCGCAACCAGAAATTCTAAGTGAGTGTTATACGTGACTCCGTCGCTTCCACAAGTGACCCCGGCCCCTGCAGCCCTTAGAAAAACGGGCGCATCGAGAGAGTCCATAAGACACTTTCCATAGTGCAGTGGTCGAAGATTTGGTATATACCCTCGGACGAATTCAAAAACTGCTTTATCTTCGTAAGTCCAGCCATCGGATCCACAAATTGGACGATTTCGAGTTTTCCGATAACCAGTTATGACGACGATTAATGTCAAAATACATATGATACCTGTAAGCGTTATTATTAGATGATCAAATGGTAAGACTGAGTTGGCAACACAGAAAGTTCACAACGTGCTCTCTAGGGTCGCAACCACGAAGGTCGCAACTCTTAAATGTAACTGGGCAGGACACATAGCTAGAAGGAACCATGTTAGGTGAAGTAAGATTGTCACCAAGTGATATCCCAGAAATGGGGCAAGTAGTGTTCTTGTTGTTGTATATCGTGCGTGCAAGTGGCCAATACTGGTGTCAGATTTTTCAAGCTGCCTAAAGGTATCTGACATATCTTAACGACTGCTATCAATGATGACAGCCGCGACCAACGGATTAACATGCCTTTCGAAGCACGGAGGAGCTCGAGAAGTTTTAATGCCACTTGCGGTCACCCATCCTAGTGGGGACCGCGCCCGGGGTTGCTAAAGTAGTGTTGAACGTCTGGTAGCTAGATGAGTTGACGACATAAGGCAAATTGCTAAAAAGAACTGGATTGCGATGGCTGGAGATAAGAATGTCGCAGACAAAAGGAAGTTTGTTAATAAATTCAGGTGTTACCTAGCGGAAGTCAAAGCTACATTTACTTTGAGACAATTTACTATGCGTGCTTCCGCAATAGTTTGCATGAACTAACTGGTGGCGGAAGCACGCAAAGTAAATTGTCTCAAAGTAAAAGGAAGTTTCTGGCTGCTCTGGCCAAGTATGGCCCTAGTAGTACAGAGAGGGTCGTGCTCCTGTAGTGGAGACTAAAAAGGACCTGATGATGATGATGATGATGATGAAAAGGAAGTTTATACCCAGCAGTGGGACTTAGACATGTTTCAACCTCATCCGGAGGTCTTCCTCAGGGCGAATGTGAACCGAGACACGCGGACGGAGTCGTCCCGATTCGCACTCTTTGAAACATGTCGGCCTGTAGCTGACTTCGTACGTGACTAACCCGTAATTCACATATAAATAATGTTATTATCTCGAGTTAGTTTTAATCAAAAAATATTGTAAGTTTCTTTATTCTACCATAACTTCTAAATGCCTCAACGGATTTGGACGTATGTTAAACGTATTTAGAACTTTTACTACTTAGTGACATAGGCTATAACATTTTTACCAAAGCAATAAAGATGTGTTTATTTTTGAAAAAAGGCTTGATATCTATTTAATTCCCTCTTATTGACTGCCTTCGTGGTCCAGTGGTTAAGGCGTTTGCCTGTAGACTCAGGGGTCGTGGGTTCGATTCCCACGGGAAGCATACTTTGTTTAGTTGCTTCCAGTTTGGTTAGGACATTGCTGGCTTGAATCACCTGATTGTCTGATAATAGAGATGATTCCGTGCTTCGGACGTTAAGCCGTTGGTCCCGGCTGCCATCTGATAGTCTTTAAGAAATCTGACACCAGGGTGTGTATGGTCGATAGACCGTGACACCTACACGAAATGATGATGATGTATTAACTCTGCCGGGTAAAAACCAACCCTTTCTTTTTGCACTTTGATCTATCTCTTGCCATCTCCCTCCAGTTTTAGGTATCAAAAGCAGACAAGTCATTTTGCCTCATTCATCATTATACTTTATACTCAAATTCGCATGGGAATCTTATAGGGTACATTTCGTAGACTTTGAGAAAATTGGCATAAAATAAGTTCTACTAGGCAAAAATAAATAAAAAATCTAAACACGGTACATTTGCAGTTAAATATAAACAAGGTTTTTTTGCAAGAATTACATTATGACTACATCTTGAATAGGCATGTGGCATCCTCGTCTTCATCGTCACTTATCATTAGGTGAGATGGGAAACAAATGCCTAAACCAATTCTTAATAAAAAAAAAAAATGTGACAATCTTTTATTAAAAACGAATCCACCCTGTAAAGTGCTTTCCAAGACAAATCAAAAGACCCAAACACTAGGTGTACCTTGTTTAGTAGAGTTCCTATGGCCACCTTCTGACTTCATCATCAGACCGCAATAATTCCATAATATTGTATTGTCATCCGAATCTAGTCACAGCCTCCGTGGTCTAGTGGTTAAGGCGTTTGCCTGTTGACCCGGGGGTCGTGGGTTCGATTCCCACCGGAAGCATACTTTATTTAGTTGTTTCCAGTTTGGTTAGGACATTGCAGGCTTGAATCACCTGATTGTCTGATAATAAAGATGATTCCGTGCTTCGGAAGGCACGTTAAGCCGGTGGTCCCGGCTGCCATCTGGTAGTCGTTAAAGGAATCACGTCAGAGGCCGAGAGGCGGTTCCGAAGAACTCTGACACCAGGGTGTGCATGGTCCGAATGACACATGCAGGCCAAATTTTAGGACAATCGGTAACCGGGAAGTGGATCAAATTTAACTTACAATATTTGATTACAGACAAACACCGGGACAGATGAAACGAAATAAAAGCTTGTAAAAAATAACTCGCACTTCGGTAGTTTTTAGGGTTCCGTACTCAAAAGGTAAAATCGGGATTAATATGGCTTCATTGTCCGTCTGTCTGTTTAGCCGTCCGTCTATCACCAGGCTGTATCTCATAAACCGTGCGTGATAGTTAGCTGAAATTTTCACAGGTAATGTGTTTCTGTTGCCGCAATAACAAAAAATACCACAAAACAGAATAAAATTAATAATTATAGGGGGCTCCCCTTTTTTTGCTCGATATTGATAACGGCAACAGGTACACGTTTGCAATATTCACAGAATAATTAGTTATATATTCACTTTAAAAATAAATAATAAAATTTATATTTTAGGGGGGTTTCTATATAACAGATTTGATTTTTTTGCTATTTCTTTGATAATGGTACGGAACCCTTCGCGAGTCCGACTCGCACATGGTCAGTTTTTTTTTCTTTTTTTACTTGTACAAACTCACCTTTCAACAGCATTATGGATTCGACTAAATCAGTGCAGAAAAGTAATAATAAAAAATGCATTGAGCCTTGTTTCCGTAATTGAAGATTAATTGGTCCAAGTGTTCAAAATAAGCTTGAAATTAAACATTACGCGTATAATTTCCACGAAAATGAAACGGCTTATACTTCAAAAAGTTAGCTAGGTCAGAAATCTCCATTAGCCACTTCATAAAAGATCAGAAGTGCTATTTTTGAAATGACGACGTTCGAAAACGACCGATTTTTCATACAAAAATCGCTCGAATACGAGTATCACACTTTCAAAAATAGTACCCCAGTTCTTAATTTGTCGGGTTTTTTTTTTCATTTATTTTGGCACAAACAGTCATAATCATAGATAAAAAAAAATACAATATTTACACGGTTATAGCCTTTTTTTTATTTTACTATATGTTGGATTATGCATTTGTCTCCCATCTCACCTGATGGTAAGTGACGATGAAGACGAGGATGTTACATGCCTATCCAAGAGATACCCATTTATTCTACTTTTGAATGTCGGGTTTACCTGTCTATTTATAGACAGGTTTCCTAAAAAACCAACTTCAATCAAACAACTGAACCAATTATGATGAAATGGGACCAACTTGAAGAAATATCATCATCATCAACAGGTCTTTTTAGTCTCCACTACAGGAGCACGACCCTCTCTGTACTACTAGGGCCATACTTGGCCAGAGCAGCCAGAGGACATGGCCTACACTCTCCACGCTGGCCAGACGGGTTGGAAGAAATAACATTTCGAAAAAAAGAACTTTTTAGTCGGTTCTTAAATGATGGAGTATCGAGGCAACAAACATTAAAAACAAAAAACATACAACCAAATTTTTTTTTTCTTTTATTCGGTTTGGCCACCAAACTTCATTCAGAAGCTTATTTTAGCCAGTGTCGAGTTATTCTTGTTTGTGTGTATCAACGAAATGATGGTGTAGGTAATTAATTTCGCTGATTTCGATGTAGCCCCTGGCGAGGATTCCTACGAATCCACTGGCTTGATCATAAACGACGCAGGCGAGCAAACTCCAGCCCGCGAAGTAACTCTCACTACAGCCGCATCATGACACTTTATTTTAGTTATTCCTCACTTTGTTCATAAACACGGGCATTTATAACACCAAATTACACCGATTTCACATTATAAAGTCTACAAGAAACAATTGGCAGAACAATCCAAAACTAAAGCCGTGCAGTCCGTCGAAATTCCCGTCAAGAATCCCAACCAAATTGTTATCAATTCGGTTGTAACGAAAAACGTCACTACTGCGCAAGCCATTAGGCTGCGCAGAACCATTCGGCGATTAGGAAAAAAGATGAAAAGTCTTAATATATTATATTTATATCTTTATAAAAAAAAAAATAAGAAATGAGGCGACCTCCGAGACATACATATAAATATTGTCATGTGAGAATTATTGTTCTAGACGTAAAAATTACAAAGTTTTCGAAGAAAAATGCTTTTGGACATCATACCGAATATACATAATTTTTAAATTGCATCTGTATCTGTTTCAAATTCCAACAAGGGGGCGATCTTGTTCAAGAATTGATCTAAATTATACAAATACTTTTGATGTATTTAATTAATTCAGCGCATAGTACTAGTGATTTAAAAACACGTCAATTTTCACAATTTCGTGCAGTACCGTCTTAACAGGCTCTCTCTCGCGCCTCCTCCTTTTTTTGAAGTTGGTTAAAATCAGTCGATTTAAAACGTCATAATTTTACGCTGGACAAAGTCCAACGAATACCATTTTTACGCAAGAGGACAAGATTTTAATCAATTTACACACTTACGTAAGTGTACGCGCGTTCGCCGACCGGTTTCTGTACGTCAAACGTATTTTGTTTGTATTGTGATGGTTGTTGGAACTGCAAGGATATTTGTATGGTTAAATTTATTCTAAAAGCGAGTGACGGTCAAGCAAATATAACCTAAGGTCTAAGACTAAGTACTAGTACTAACTAACAGTCGCATTATGAAAAGGTATTCAAATATAAACAACTCTATTACCTATATACAAACTATTGATTCTGTACTTACGAGTATGTTAATAACTTTGTACGTACCATGGTTAAGGAAGAGCGGTGTCTCCTAACACAGACCATTTAAGTCTAAAAGGCGGCTGCTGCCATTATTATATAAGGAAACAAATGTGAAAGAAATAAAAACATTTTAATTTTTTCATTTTCATTTTCAATGTGGTTAGCGGACCGCTCCAAGTCTTCCCATAGAGGTCGTAAGAGGCGACTTAGGAAATACTAGCTAACAAAAGCTCATAAACATCAATGAGACCTATCCAACCCGTGTAGGCCGAATCCTCTGTCTGCTCTGGCTATGTATGGCTCCGGTAGTACAGAGAGGGTCATGCTCCTGCAGTGGAGACTAAAATCACCTGATGATGATGATAAATAAATGTAAAATGTTAATTTATGTCTCTATACTTCATAAAAAATGCATATCCATTTGTAAGAGAATTTATGCCTATTAGTTATCAATATCATTTGCCATTTATGTCAATTTTATTTGAAGAATATCAAGTTAATACAATTTACTCACATCACATCATCACTTATTTACTTTTATGTCAAAGATAAGTTTTATAGTGTTATGATAGCCAACGTATTTGTTCTTTTTCAATCAACTTTGATTTGTTTTTTATCAAACTAATAAATGGAATTGTAGAAACTTTTTTTATACATCTTTTTAAATCTCTTGTGTATACGTGGTATGGTAACTGATTAGTTAAACAAGATTAATAATACAGGGTTATGGTTAACTAACGCGTAACCTGCTTAAGACGACTTAGGTACATCATGAATAACAACGTTTGTTCTATGACTTTTATCTAAACGCCAGGCCCTGTATCTATATCTTGAATTTTCTCTTAAACTATAAATAATTTTAGGACAGCTCCGTGGCGCAGTGGCTAACACGCCAGCTTGCGACACGAGGGTGCCCGGGTTCGATCCGCGGCCAGCCGGCCTATTTGCTAACTCAGTGTACAACGTTTTGATAGTCATTTCAAAATACATTACGTTTTATATATCTTTAATAAAAATAGTCAATCATAGGAAACCCGCAATGTATTTTGAAGTGACTATCAAAACATTGGTCACTGAGTTAGCAAATAGGCCGGCAGGTCAAGATTGAAAATGATCTTTTTCAGATTGGCCTAGGTCTTGGATGTTTATCTATATATGTATTTGTTAAAAAATATATTATCGTTGAGTTAGTATCCCATAACACAAGTCTCGAACTTACTTTGGGGCTAGCTCAATCTGTGTGATTTGTCCATATATGGGTCAATATCAAAACAACAAATTTTGGTGGCGAAAATTTTTTTCTTGTTTTCTTAAGATTTAAAGTAATTTTATTGTTGATAATGCCTTAGTTATGCATATTTTTTTGATTCGCCTAAAATTGAGATAGTATTTATTAAAATATTGAACTCCAAAGTTTTCGAACGCCACCAAAACTTAAATCTTCCCACCTAATCTGAAACCAACCCACCAAATCTGAATTTTGCCCACCAACACTGAAATAACCTAGGGATTTAGGTAATATTATGATAAAAAGACCACAATATCATTTGAATAATGTTTAAATATAATTGTATTAATAAAAAAAAAGAACGTCTAATTTAACTCGTAATTTAAGATCTGTTGGATTACTCTTACAAATTAGATGTAGAATAAAAAAATAATGTAAAACATTCATTGTAACGTAATAACAAGAAATTACGTTACAATGAAGTTTTTATACTTTATTGCACAATTTAAATAAAAGAGTACAAATGCTGTACTTAATACCATTAAGCATTCTCTGCCAATCATAGCACCAACCAGAGCAATTAAGTTAGGGCGTGAATTATTGCATTATTTAAAATAATTTATTAATAATAAACAATATACGAATTGCGAATACAAATACAGAATAAATATATGTAAACAAATGTGCCTACACATATAAATATAAAATTATACCTACATATATAAATTTATATACATGGGAATGACTTATTTTAAGTTGATAATTTTTGATGAGTAGTAACCTTCTAAAGCATTATGATTTGGGGCTCTTCTAACTGAATTACGGAGAGCTTTCCAGAGCCGAAGCTCTGAAATGTTCAAATTCTGTGTGGCTGGGACTTAAAAAGATTTATCCATGAAGTCAGTACGATAAAGAGAAGTAGGTAACACTAAACTATTAGAGGAGCGAAGGGAGCAAGTGTGTGTAGAATTTAGGAAATTAAATTTGGATTTTAAATAAGAAGGAGAATTAGGATCATTGAGGGTAGATTAAAGCATAGAAAGGATTCTGCCGTTTCGGCGCATGTGAAAAGGGAGCCAGGATAATTGAGAGCGAAGTAAGGAAATGTGGTAATACTTCCGAAGTCCAAAAATAAAATGTATGTCGTTATTAAATCATTTATATAATTAATTAAAATTTATTAAACTCTGATTTAAATAACACTTAAGTTAATTAACTTAAGCAAGCTTAAATTTTTATTAAAAGCTTGTTTAAGTTAATTAACTTAAGCAAGCTTTTAATAAAAATGAGGTCACTGAATAAGTATCCTATCGTAACTAATATTATAAATGCGAAAGTGACTTTGTTTGTTTGTTACTCTTTCACGTTGTAACTGCTCAACCGATCAACATGAAATTTTGCATACACGTTATCTGGGTACGAAGAAGGACATAGGATACATTTTATCCCGGGAGAAAAGGATCGACATTGACGCAAGTGGCGCTGCGAGAGAAAGCTAGTTTAAATTAAAACTTAAATCTAAAATCTAGTCATAATTAAATCAAATAAATTAGAAAAATGTTTGAATCGTCCTTCTTCAGTAGCTTCTCAATAATTACTTTCTCTTCTTGAGTCTAAGATCTTTGAAATTGCGACAACGTAGAAGGGCAAATATTTTCGAAATCTGAGCAATAACTTTTTCAGAATTAATATTTAACGTCTTTTTGGCTTTTTGGTGTTCATAATACTCCCTAATAACTATTATTTTATTTTTTAGCTATATTTTTTTCCCGACGAGTCATTTTATTAATAGCTAATTCATTATTCTCTTTTTTCTATGATATCTTTCCCTCTCCTTAGATTTTCCGTTTTAACAGTGTCACTTTTTGTTTTGGCTTTTCTTTTTCTTCCTATTTATTCTTTTCTCTTCTAATCTTTTTTCTCTAGTTTGTTTTTCTTTTGCCATTCTAAAATAGTAAAATACTTACATAAATTGATTACAACTACAATTTTACACGTATATATTTACATTCTGCACAGTAAATACATGCTTAGCAAACTTACATACATTATAATACGTATTTATATCTTACGGGGTAGACAATACCTGGGTCATATCACCTAAAGGCCTTATTTGGAAAAATCGTAGTAGTTTAGTTGAAACAGGAAAAAATGGTTTGCTAGCCGCACTACTTTGGTCAGATATATACAATTATAAACTAAATTATATAAATTCACATATATATTAATAAAAAAGTAATAGATTTCCTGTAATTTTCAGATTTGGTGGCATCCGTTAAGATTTGGTGGCACGTATTGCGCCACCTAAGCCACCAAAACCGCACCACCAAATCTTAATAATCATGAAAAAAAATTGCCATTAATAGATAAGTTAAAATACAGCTAATATAATAATATGTAATGGAATATAAACCAAAAATGTATCTAACGGTGTTTATTTTCGACAAGTGGACTTAAAGGTAAACGTATAAATTGAGCCACCCAATCTTACAATTATCGAAATAAAACGCCACCAAAGGGTTTATTTACGTTTTGGAGGGAAAATGCTGCGCACAGTCATACCTTCGATACCGGCAAGCGATAGCGCATGACTGAGGGGAGCGGGAAATGGCAACATGACATCTCCCGAACTAATACACGAGAAGACACGACTTGTTGAAAATGTGCCACCCAATCTTACAGTTTCGGCTGGACAAATTTTGAACGTGTGTCCTGTGTATTATAAAGGACAAAATAAAATAGTGTGTCCATTATATAAGGCTCTGACTATGTAATAATTAAACAAGTCAACTGTTTTTAAAAACAAACGTTAAACACAGTCATAGTGAATGTGTGTTCGACGCAAAGTCGATTTGGGACAAGCCACCGGAGACTGAAAAGAGGTGAATTTTTATTTTTTGGCAAAAAACTATTAACTTTTACAAAACGTGAAGCCAACTGTATTGCTAGCTATAATATACTAGAAAAAATAATCATAAATTATAATGCACTTATCACCACAATTCTCAGCTTGGACGCGTTAAAAACGCTGTTTTGATATTCACCCATATATTTAATTCTGTATTCCATTAGGGATTCTGATTGGACTTCAATATAGTTCAGTTTCAAAATCATGCGGTATGTTAGATATAGGATACGACACGAACTCTTCTTGACATCCAACTATTGTATTTTAATTTTACAATGCAATGTGTTTTTTTTGTTAGGAAATGATTTGTACATAAAGTAATTGTCAAACAATGTCCAAATTACTTAATGACAAAACAAAATACAATAAGCAGGTGCATTTAAATTGACTGACTTCAAACAAAGGAGGAGGTTATCGATTAGATTGTGTTTTTTTGAAGGTTTTCACCTCGAAACTTCGTAATGTTTAAACCGATAAAAATGCTTTTGAAGTTGGCATCATTAAAATTTCTTCAAAATCAGTTTGGTAAAGTTTAATGCATTATATTCTTTTATATAAAAAAACCCGAAATCAGTCATCGGGGTTTTTTTAATATGAAAGAATATAATGCATTAAACTTTATCAAACTTTTTTTATAAATATTTTTATTTTACACTACTTATCGGCCGCGGTTTCGCTCATGTGAATGTACATTCCTGGGAACGATAGTTTTTTCGGGTTTCAAACTTGTGGTATTTACATGACGGCACAATAGACATGTTTCCTAAAAATACCATTTTAAATAATTAGTCTGTCTTATAGATTATCGAAAAATATTAGATACGTATTTTTTCTCTTTTCAATTAAACAAAAGATGATAAAGATAAAGCGTATCAAAGTTCAGGAGTGGGGGCTCATGAGGCAACAGGCCGGTAAAAAGTGTACCGGACAGTGACGTCACGCGGAACTTTAACTATCTTTATCAAGTTTTATTGGATTGACAAATGAAAAAATACGTGTCCAATATTTTTCAATATTATTCCAATATTATTGTCCAATAATCTACAAGTCGGACTAATTATTTTGAAAAGTATTTTTTTTTAAAACACGTCCATTGGGGGTGCCCCAGATATTATCGCTCAAGACTTACGCACTTTGGTTCCGGGACTGCGTGATATTATTATTCACAGCTCAAAGTGCGAACTTTACCCTTGTGGAGAAGCAGCTAAGCAGAGCGTTGAGACGTTCCGAGAACTACATCCTTGGATTGGTAGACATTTTCTCTTCTGGAAACTCCGGTCTTTGAGGACGCTATTTCGTGTAGGCGATACACGAAATGATGATGATGAAGGCTATACTTCGCTTAACAAGCTCTGCAATATCAGGCCATACGTCTCTGGAATGGTTTGCCTGCAGACATTCTAAAAACTCAGATAATTAGATTTAGTCATCATCATTTCGTGCAGGTGACACGGTCAATCGACCATGCACACCCTGGTATCAGAGTTCTTCGAAACCGCCTCTCGGCCTCAGATGGCAGCCGGGACCAATGGCTTAACGTGCCTTCCGAAGCACGGAATCATCTCTATTATCAGACAATCAGGTGATTCAAGCCTACAATATCCCTAACCAAACTGGAAACAACTAAACAAAGTATGCTTCCCGTGGGAATCGAACCCACGACCCCCGGGTCTACAGGCAAAAGCCTTAACCACTGAACCTCGGAGGCAGTTGTCTTGTTGTACTCAATATACGTCTTAACGAGACACAATGATTTCAGGCATCGCTTCCAACCCGTGGTGGTCTAGTTATCAGACGTAAGCAGCCCCGAAGCATGGCACGTGCGATAACGTTTATCGACTAACGCCATCTTCTGTTCCGTAATACCAAAGAGCGAGTAGGGGATAGTTTATCGCGCGATATAAACGGCGTCGCGGGCGCCATAATACGGAGGCAGGACACCAATTCCCCGTGTCGGTATCGATAACATAATTTTTTTTTACATGCGAAAAATGCGTTATGCATACTGATCTGCTACGGAGGTACAGAACAGTTATGCGGGACTCGCACCCGTTGAAAACCACATGATTGTTCTCTCCACGCCATATCACGGCGACCACTTCGAAGCTAGTACTTTTTCGATTTTACAAACATACAAGAAAGAAAAATAAACAACAGAAACATAAGACGTTCAAAAAGCGATACATGTATCCTACTTTGAATAAAAATTATTCATTTTCAAAAAAAGCTGTATAACCGGGCAAGTCCAGTTGGAACACGCGCGTTAGGTCACATGTGTTCGCCGACTTCAACGAATTATGAATCGTTTGTTCAGAGCTATAAGAATGAAATTGACTTGCAAAATATTCTGTAGGTATCTTAACGAAAAGGTGCTGCGTTCTGACGCGAGCTAAATTACACCGTATCGCTAACTACATTGAGTTGATATTTCTTTGAATACCTTTGCAGAGTGCGGCTTCTGTTCGTAAGTACTTATTCTGTGGTCTAGGTGTTCAGAATGCATAAAACTAGGCAACTTTCCCCGCTTTTCTCTGTTTGCCGCGATTCAACCGGTTTTAGCGTTCCGCATGCAAATAAATAATCCTTTTAACAGTATACATAATACAATGGTTCCTTATCTATAAGCATAAAAATTTAAGTCATAATGTAACTAACATAATGTAACTTGACTAGCTCCGTGGCGCAGTGGTCAACACGCCAGCCTGCGACACGAGAGTGACCGGGTTCGATCCCCGGCCAGGTCAAGATGGAAAATGATCTTTTTCAGATTGACTTGGATGTATATCTATATATGTATTTGTTATAAAACATAGTATCGTTGAGTTAGTATCCCATATAACACAAGTCTCGAACTTACTTTGGGGCTAGCTCAATCTGTGTGATTAGTCCGTATATATTTATATTTATTTATTTAACATGGCATACTGTTTTTTGGTATAATGATTTTTACGCATAACGTTTTTACGCATAACAGTGTACGCATAGTTATTTTAATCACAATGTACCTAAGCATAAACATATTTAGGCATAACATTACGAAAGCATACTTAATTGTATTGAAACATAAATATTTATGGGCAAAATATTTATATGCATAGAAATTATACGCCGCATAATTATGTCCTGTGTCAGTGTCACTCCTGTGTGACGTATTTTTAAGCCGCCTAGAGGCATCTTACATGGCCTAACGATTGCCATCTAATGATGACAGCCGGGACCAACGGCTGGACGTGCCTTCGAGAAATTTTATTTTCGCTTTTGGTCACCCATCCCAGTGAGGACCACATCCGGGGTTACTTAACATTCGTGAGCGCTAATTATGCTCACGTTCACTAGGCCATCGTGCTCTTCAGAAGAGATATAGAAGAAATTGATCGTTTATTTTATAAAATAAATGACAAAAGAATACAACTTTGAAATAAAATAACTTTAATACGATATTATATTTCATTATTTTTACACTTAACGTTTCGAAAACTTTACAATTTTCATGGTCGCAGGTAGACCAAGTTGACATTTGTCTTTTGTGTTATAAGAACTATACAATTACCACCTACAATAACTACCGCCTATAATATTTTGTATAGTTCTTATAACACAAAAGACAAATATCAACTTAGTCTACCTGCGACCAGACACATGTTGTATGAGAGCCCCCCTCAAATATTAATCCGTGCCTCGCATTTGGCTAGTTTTTTACGAATAATCTTAAATTTTTGCAATGTTTTCGTACGCTGTCGTAAGTATCTGCAGGTCGTTGGACGATATTTTACGTAATACACACGTAACGCATCGCTATGGTCACTTAATCATAACAAGTTACGTAAAGCTGACGCTTTACGTAACTTAAAATAAGTATATTAACAGGCTTAAACCACCCATTATTTTAATCTCTTACTCCAAAACCTGATCAAGTAAAAAAAAAACCGGCAAAGAGCGAGTCGGACTCGCGCACGAAGGGTTCCGTACCGTTATCTATAAACGGCAAAACAAGTCGGGGCACCCCGGGTTCGAACCCCGGTCAGCTCACGATGGAGAACGTTCAGAACTTACTGTGGGGCTAGCTCAGTTTGTGTGATATGACCCTATATAGTTATTTACTAGCTGTTGCCCGCGACTTCGTCCGCGGCAATTTCTGTTATTGTACTGTCGCGGACATTTTTAGTTCGTTTAAAGAGGAATAATTCTTTAATACATCATTTTAGGGTAACTTGTACCGTTCACGCATCGCACGCGTCGGATGTCCTCAACTATGAATATTTTCCCCCGTTTTCAAAACATTTTTTATTACTGCTTCGCTCCTATTGGACGCAGCGTGATGTTTTATAGCCTAAAGCCTTCTTCAATAAATGGACTAACCAACACAAAAAGAATTTTCCAATTTGGACCAGTACTTCCTGAAATTAGCGCGTTAAAACAAACAAACAAACTCTTCAGCTTTATAATTTAGTATAGATATATATTTATTTACAATTAACTTGCTGTAGGTATCAATAATAAAAGGTGCCGCGTTCTGACGTGAGCTAAATTACACCGTTTCGCTAACTAAATTGAGTTGATATTCTTTGAATACCTTTGCAGTGTGCGACTGTACGTTAGTACTAGTACCTACTTATTCTGTGGTATAAGTAATAATTAGTGAGCAATGAAGGCTGCGAACAGATTACGTAATTCAAATTGTATATCCACCTATTTTTTCTGAGATTTTCCTCCAGTTTGTGGTAGTCAATACCCTCTTCTGATACGATGTTTAAAGTCGATATTTTTAAGGACATACATAGGACTCCTTGTGTCGCCGTGTGGTATCCGGCAGAGTAGAATAGGACCACTCCAAGTCTTCCCGTGGATGTCGTAGAAGGCGACTTAGGAAATACAAGCTAAACAAAGCTTATAAACATCTGTGAGACCTCTCCAACCCGTCTGGCCAGCGTGGAGAGTGTAGGCTAAGTCCTCTGACTGCTCTGGCCACGTATGGCTCTAGTAGTACAGAGAGGGTCGAGTTCCTGTAGTGAAGACTAAAAAAGACCTGATTATGACATAGGACTCAAGTCGGCCGAAGTAAGGAGAACATGAATAGGTGGGGTTACAGCTCTGATATTTCCTGTCCATGTGGTGCTACTCCTCAGACCATGGCACACCTATCGTCTTGCCCTTCTTGTCCTACCACCTGCACACGCGAGGACACGGTAATATTACCGTGGTGAGGACCTATACAATGCCACTGATAACGCTGTGTCAGTGGCAGAGTTCTGGTCAATACAAATTTAATTCGCCTGAGTCAACACGATAAGGAGTAGAAGGAGGACATACATATTTTTGACTTGATAACTTATAAACCGATGAACGTATGAAAGTGTCACGTTCCTTGTGCATTCCACACAAATAGGCCTTGACACACTAATAGGCTCAAAACAAATTGGCTGTAGGTAAAATCGGTTTATGAACGTTAATTTAAGGTAACAGTGGAAGACAGGTAGATGTGTCACATCATGAGGTCCTTTTTAGTCTCCACTACAGGAGCACGACTCTCTCTGTACTACTAGGGCCATACTTGGCCAGAGCAGCCAGAGGACTTGACCTACACTCTACACGCTGGCCAGGCGGGTTGGAGAGGTGTCTTAGATGTTTATAAGCTTTGTTTAGCTTGTATTTCCTAAATCGCCTTCTACGACATCCACGGGAAGACTTGGAGTGGTCCTATTCAACTCTGCCGGATACCACACGGCAAGATGCGTCACAAGCCGAACGCTAAGGCCGATCGTGCTCTCTATCGGTTATCTGCGCTCTCGATTGCATACTGTGCGATCGATAGAGAGCACGATCGGTCTTAGCGGTCGGCTTGTGACGCATCTACCTGTCTTCCACTGTTATTACGTTAAATTTTCGGCCGTGAACCGACCTTACAAGGAACCAATTTTTAGCATGTTTGTGTGTCAAGGCCTCCCATTTCTGTCTCCAGTCATCCCTGTCGCGGATAGTGTTGTGCCGTGCTCGTAATTTCCGAGAACGGTGAGAATGGTCGGAATATTTTCTCGAGAATTTCTTCTTCTCTCTCTCAAGTGCGGGAATTATTGAGATATTCTCCTGAATTATTGGAAATTTTCCGCAAGTTTCCGTGAGAAGGAATTCATGAGAACAGGGAATTTCTCTCCGGCACATCACTAGTCGCGGACAATAGATTGCCGTCAAAGTCATCGCTCCATCTCAATCAATCAATCAATCAATCTCCTAGGTCTAGGTTTTCGGCAGCCATCCAGTTTCCACACGGCAACAGAGCTCGTCGAAATATACCTACTTAACGTACGCCGTATAGATCGTATTGAAAAAAAAGCGGCCAGTGCGAGTTGGACTCGCGCACGAAGGGTTCCGTACCGTTATATATAAAAAAAGGAAAATAAAAACATGTCTGTTGTATGGGATATTAATTTTATATATATTTTTAAAGTGTATAACTTAATATTCTATGAATATTTCAAGCGTCTACCTGTTGCTGTTATCAATATCGAATGAAAACAAGCAAAAAAATCACGTTTGTTGTATCGGAGCCCCCTTAAATATTTTATTCTACTTTTTAGTAACCTACAGCCTGGTTTGGGTACGGAACCCTAAAAACGAAAATTTAGTTAGATATATAGAACAAAATGTGTCCATCGGCACTTTCACTTTGTTACTGTCTTTATTCGCATTTACTCTTCACTATGGGATGAGATGTTCATCGTCATTTCGAGTAGGTGTCACGGTCAATCGACCATGCACACCCTGGTGTCAGAGTTCTTCGGAACCGCCTCTCGGCCTCTGACGTGGTTCCTTTAACGACTACCAGATGGCAGCCGGGACCAACGGTTTAACGTGCGTTGCGAAGCACGGAACATCTTCATTATCAGACAATCAGGTGTTTCAAATCCTGCAATGTCCTAACCAAATTGGAAACAACTAAACAAAGTAGGCTTACCGTGGGAATCGAACACACGACCCCTGGGTCTACATGCAAACGCCTTAACCAATGTACTACGGAGGCAGTTATGAGATGATGATGACTTTGAATGATACATTCGACTGATTTAAAACTTAAAAGACTGCCGGAAAGTCGGCGAGTAAAAACAACACGGTCTAAAGTCCACGATTAAGGATAAACAACACGAAAAAATTTACGCTTACCGGTTTTTTATTTGCTCTATATCTTAAAATAGACTGTTTGAAATCCTTATCCTTACTAATATTATAAATGCGAAAGTGTTTGTTTGTTTGTTACGCTTTCACGCGATAACTACTGAACCGATCATCATGAAATTTTGCATACAAGTTCTCTGGAGTAAGGAGAAGGACATAGGCTACCTTTTATCCCGGGAAAAAGTACTATTCCCGAGGGATCGACATTGATGCGGGCGGAGCCGCGGGCGAAAGCTAGTTAAAATGTATTTTTGTCAAGCATAAATTGTTAATAAACCTTGTTGAAATTAATTTCGGCTATAAATAGAGTTACAAAGAAATATAATCTTCTTCCGATGATCTGTATCATTGAACTGATGAGATTAAAAAGTCTCATAGGTCCGATCACCGGACTAAATAATCGAACTACTGATACTAGAGTTAACTCTAATAAACTCGAGGCTCCGATAACCAAAGAAAGAAACAATGGCTGCGATGGGCAGGCCATCGAAAGGATCGATGACACCAGAGCTCCCAAGTACATACAACGTGATTTTGAACTCCCTAGCTTTATTGAAATCTGGGAATCAGAATCCCTAATGGAACACGGAATTGCAAGAATAAAAAGGTGAAAAACGTAAAAGAAAATTAGGTTTCCCATACAAAGTCGCCGATCAGCTGGACGAATTTCTATGAAAGGTTGAATTTATTTTTCGTTTTTTACCTTTTTTTCTTACAATTCTGTATACCATTAGGGATTCTGATTCCCAGATTTCAGTATAGCTAGGGGGTTCAAAATCACGCTGTATATAAATGGGACCCCACAACAAAAAAGACCTCAGGGTCGAAGTCCTAGAAAGCGGTGGAAGGATTGTCTGGAGGAGGATCTAAAGAGACTAGGCAAGAAATTTGTGGTAGAGCCACGCTACCAGCAAAATTTATTTTTGCTAGTGTCATGAATAGGCCGGCGCGTCCGGAGAAGTACCACACTGTCACAGAAAATCGATATTTCGGTAGAAGTTTACTGCTTCTATGCTTCGTTCGGTGAGTGAGAGAGCCGGAGGCCCATCCTTCCCCCATGTCCTTTTCCCAACTCCTTGAAAGGCCGGCAACGGTCCTGTTACACCCTGGTGTTGCAGTTGTCCATGGGCAGCGCTGGTCGCTTACCACCAGGTGACTCGCTTGCTCGTTTGCCGTCCTATGTCATACAATAAAGTCTTGGAGACGGGAGGCTTGAGACAGAGCAAAATGGAAAAAGATCATAGAGAGGCCAAAACCCACAAAGGGTTGTAGCGCTTAAGAAGTAAGTAAGTAGATACTTGAGGTACTAGACTAGGTATAGAGAGAATTGTCATAAGCGGACCCTTACAGGTTATTGTAGTTTTCTATTTCATGAATTCCTTGAGTCATCATCATCATCATTGATCATCAGATGATAACTTCATAAAATATTTGTATTTATATAAGGGCAGTTGAAGTTAGGAGAAAAAAGCTTTACTCAATTTAAATTAAGCGCAAATATTGTGCCATAAGCTATAAAAATGCTTTAGAAGGAGAATAAAAAAAATCGATACGCTAGTTTTCGAGATATTTTGACCTGAACATTTAAAAAAACAAACAAAAAGAACACAGCCTGTGTAAAAATAAACATCTACAATGAATACTAGGTCACTGACTCCGTCGATCAAAACAGCAGATTATCGATTTTAATAAAAAAAAAATATTATTTTGTATGAAAAAATAAAATAAAAACTAAAGCACTTCTTTGACCTACTCGTATGAGACCCAGCCCTTAAAATATATGCGCTTCGTTTGAATGGACCTTGTATAAATGGTAAAATTTTGATCGTTTTGGACCCTTAAAGGGGTGAATCAGACCATCAATATGAACAACTTTTTCTATGACCAATGCTGGGAACTCAAAAAAAATTTCGTCTTTTCCATACAAAAAAGTTCCGCCGCCCGGCCAGTTTGTATGGGAATGTCCAATTTTTTTTGGGGTCCCACAGCATTGTTCCCATAGGAAAAGTTGTTCATTTTAATGGTATGAGTCACCCCTTTAAGGGTCCTAAACGATAAAAAAATCACCATGTATTAATAATAAATATATATTTTGACAAAACCCCTTAAATTATTAATGATTAAAGATATATATATATATATATATATATATATATATTTAGAAGAACATACGCATAAACACATCATGTGCACAAAGAAACTCTGTTTTAGCTTACAACTGCTACCAAGTATACTAATTTTCTGACGGCGACAGAAAATTTTGTTAAAAAAACCAAAATATAGAGCGAGTCAATTTCATAAAATTTGCTACTAAAGCATTTCATTGACCTATGAGGGCCAGGCCTTAAAATATTTGCGATTAATTGAAATTGATCTTATATACGGAGATATTGTATAATGATTTGCGTGGTTTTGGTTATAACTGAAGATCTATTAGATTAAAAACCTTCATAAAAACCGTTGCAGTCCAGGAATGGTAAGAATAAGAAGTCTTTAAATGAAAATATATATCGAAACTCCATTAAAGTAATAGTAGGTAATATGAAATAAATAAACAAATAAATACTCACTCTAAAATAATCGCCGCAGTACCAAGCTGTCGTTTCAAGGCACTTATTATGATTCGAAAAATATCCGTCTGGGAGTTTATTACAATTTTCATTTTCAATCGAATTCTACTGTCTTTTTATATCATCAATAATATTTATTAAAAATAAAAATAAAAACGCACGGCTCTATCAGTTTATAACTCTTTAGAATAACGCTAATTCCCGTGTAAAATCGTGTGGAAATTTACCCTCAATACAGCCTTGAAGGTTCGGCTCAGCCCAGTTATATGAAAAACCTTTTCTAAAACAACAAGATTTTTAACCGACAAAAAGGAGGTTTCTTTTTAAAATGTTTTTACCTCATTACTCCGTCAATGATGAACCGATTCGAAAAAATCTTTTTTTGTTTCAAAGGATATGTATCCAGAGTAGTCTTATTTAAATTTCATTAAAATCGATTAAGTAGTTTGTCTGAAGTCGGTATTTTTAAGAAAATATTATTTACATTAGCTTACAAAAAGGTCAGCCGGCCGAGCAAATTGAATTGAAAGGTCGAAAAGGGTATCAAGGGTAACCCCACACGCGGTATAATCCTTTATCACTGGGTTAATATATAGTATAACTGCATACAACAAACTGAAGCGTAAAACTAAATAATAAAAAATATCCTACCTTTTTATTTTCTGCACTAGGCACTTGCACTTGTACTAAAATTGTTCACTCGCTTCGCGGGCTCAGAGATAACTGAGTCAGTTGAGGATTCAAGTTTCTTTAGATTGTCGTGCCGGTAGCAAGGTACAGTTCTCGTCGTATACTTATGTTATGTTATGGCTGTTGGGTACAGCTTCGAAGTAGGTCTACTTTTTTACAAGTTTTTATTTAACTTGCAATGTTGAAGTGAAAACATAAGCGGCTTATTGTATTTCAATGAGCGGCGTTGACATTTTTTGGGGATGGGTAAAAAATGTTAAACTCACGTTAGAACAGTCAAGTCACAACCTGATCGAAAATTCGTAAGACGGACACGTGACCCGAGACCGCCATACGCCGGCGCGGCATCGGAGAGGAAAGTAATATCCTCTTTTTCTACCCAGAGTGCAATCCGTTGTTTTCTTAAAGCTTTTATTTAACTTGCAATGTAGGTTTGTAACTATGTTTGTTTGGGTGGAATCTTGCAACTCAATTTTGAGGCAGATACCTTCCACCGAGTGAGCTGAAATTTTGTATACTCGTTTAGTTTGGATGACAATGCATGGCTAGCTGTGTGACGTCACTCTAAATCCAATATGGCGGAACAGAAAAGATGACGGACTAGCTATTTTTGATGTACTCCGACAATATGCATATCAAATTAAAGAGCTTGCTGAAAATAACTCTTAAAATAAAGCGTACATAAAAGTATGTTTTTAAAGTGAAAACTTCTTTAGCAATGTTGTGCACAACACACACACAACGATTTTGTGAGATGATGGGTAAAAAATCATAAACTCGCGTTAGGACACGTGACCTGATCGCAAATTCTGAGAACTTAACAATAATTACTTATCCTTACTAATATTATAAATGCGAAAGTGAGTTTGTTTGTTTATTTGTTTGTTTGTTTGTTACGCTTTCACGTCGTACCTACTGAGCCGATCATCATGAAATGTTGCATACAAGTTCTCTGGAGTACGGAGAAGGACATAGGCTACCTTTTATCCCGGGAAAAGTATTATTCCCGAGGGATCGACATTGACGCGGGCGCAGCCGCAGCCGCGGGCGAAAGGTAGTAGTAAATAAGTGGACGCGTAAAAAAGTCGGTAGATAAACAAAAAGTCTATTCGCTCCGTGCTGGCTGTGCGCGCAGAACTAGTTAAGTTAAATATGAACTCTTAGCAACAATAAGAAGGTGAGTACAATTTTGAAAAGACAGTAACAAAGTGAAGTAAACAAAGATAGCAAATTAACTACGTCGGTAATAATTGCGGGAACAGGTGTAACAATAAAAGCAGCAGTAATGTTCTCAAAAAGGTAGAGTTCTCAAAAACTTTAATATAAATTTGCCGTGACGATTGTACATTTATGCAACGGCACATTTTCTGACCACATTCGCCGTGCCACGTGCAGAATCCTAATAATAGCTTATGGTCAATAAATGCGTGTTACGGTACACTTATGTGATGTTTTTGTCTACTTTATCCAACCAAATTGGTCGGCAATAAAATACCTTTGGGGGAGGAGGAGTAGGTAGTAGTTATCGTTGTGATAACGTCTTATAAATCGACTAGCTGTTGCCCGCGACTACATCCGCGGCAATTTGTGTTTACGCCCCACTTTTTGCGGTTCTCTCTGCATCTGCCCACACCTACTCGCAATCTGCGACACGGAGCCACCAGCCTGCGACACGAGAGTGCCCGGGTTCGATCCCCAGCTAGGTCAAGATGGAAATGATCTTTTTCAGATTGGCCTGGGTCTTGGATGTTTATCTATATCTTAATATATATAAATCTCGTGTCACAATGTTTGTCCTCAATGGACTCCTAAACCATTTAACCGATTATAATAAAATTCGCACTCCATGTGCAGTTCGATCCAACTTGAGAGATAGGATAGTTTTTAACTTATGGCGAAACGAAGTTCGCCGGGGCAGCTAGTACGATTATAAAATATAGTATCGGTGAGTTAGTATTCCATAACACAAGTCTCGAACTTACTTTGGAGCTAGCTCAATCTGTGTGATTTGTCCGTATATATATTTATCCGTATATATTCGTTTGCAGACTTACAAATGTCACGACAGGAAATTATAAACTTGTTTTCTTTTTTATTTATTCATTTATGTCAGAACTCGTAGAAAAAACGTTCTTGTATTAGCTATGTAGTCCTGCGAGGTTTCAAATACACCTGTATTATTTTTTCATTAAAACAGCCTCCGTGGTCCAGTGGTTAAGACGTTTGCCTGTTGACCCGGGGGTCGTGGGTTCGATTCCCACCGGAAGCATACTTTGATTAGTTGTTTCCAGTTTGGTTAGGACATTGCAGGCTTGAATCACCTGATTGTCTGATTATAAAAATGATTCGGTGCTTCGGAAGGCACGTTAAGCCGGTGGTCCCGGCTGCCATCTGGTAGTCGTTAAAGGAACCACGTCAGAGGCCGAGAGGCGGTTTCGAAGAACTCTGACACCATGCATGGTCTATTGACCGTGACACCTATTCGAAATGATGATGATGATGATTAAAACTAACGTGAGATATAGACATTATTAAAATATGTAACAACGGGTTACTCATGTACGAAGTCAGTGTCTCAGTACGGATCGAGACATCGGACGCGCGTTTCGATCCACATTGCCTGAGGAAGACCGCCGGATAAGGGCGAAACATGTCGGCAAGTAGCTGGCTTCGTATGTGAGTAACATCTTGTTACATATTATTTTATTTGAGAGCCGGAGGCCCGTCCTTCCCCCATTTCCTCCCCTTCCTTCCCCCAACTCCTTGAAAGGCTTCTGTTACACTACACCTTGGTGTTGTAGTTGTACATGGGCAGCGCTAATCGCTTATCATCAGGTGACTCGCTTGCTCGTTGGCCGGCCAATATAATAATAAAAAAAATAATATCGATATCACCATCCCGCATGACGAGAACCTCGTGAAAGCCGAGAAGGACAAGCTCAGCAAGTACCTTGACTTGGCCCACGAGGTGACCGCTATGTGGGATGTGGATTCGACGATCACTGTCCCGATAGTTGTATTTGCAAACGGCCTTATAGCAAAGAGTCTCGACCAACACCTTAAGAGACTCTCGCTGGATGGCTGGATCAAGGGCCAGATACAGAAGGCAGCACTCCTGGACACGTCACGCATAGTCAGGTTTCTTTCTCTGCAGCCTTAACCGCCGGTAGCTTGAGCTTTACCCCGCTGCTGACGGCGAGCTAGGTTTAGGTTTTATAATGTTTTTATTTTTTGTATCATATTTTTATATTTTACTTTTTATACAAATATTATAAAACTTAGACCTAAGATTAAAGGTAAAAAAAAAAAATAACCTCTGTATATGTTTGGCATGTAGCACTTAACTTGAAAATCAAAAGACAATATAATTTGCTACAATTTAATCATTTATTTCTTAAAAATAGCGATTTGTGGACAAGACATTGTCAATCGTTATTATAAATACTACACGTCTACGACCTAAACTATATCTAGATTGTAAAAGTCTGGAATATATATGATAGCGGAATGTAGGACACAATATATACTAGTAACTTACATGTAAAATACTTATGTAGAAATAATATCAATTAATTCAGATCAGAATTTTCAAAATCCAATAAAAAGGTGTAACGCTAATTCTGAAATTTCACATGCACATTGAAATAAAAACGCGCATATAAAACTTAAATAGTTATTAAAAAAAAACTATTTTATCAAAATGTGTAAAACACATTTATATTATTTTTTCTAATGTCATATAATAATATGTAAAATACAGTTCCAAAAAATACTATTAATTGTAAATGAGAATATAAATATGTACGAGATTCTAGAATGGCAACTCTCAATGTCATTTTAAATCTATTTAAACAAAAAATAAATACGGTTAATATGAAACATTTTTGTGTAATTAAATAATATTTGATTATGACTGTTATTTAATTCTTAATAAGAAAAAAACTTTCTTATTAAATAAACTCGTAATTACTGTAAAGTGACTTCATCAATTATAAATTTATATTTTTTTAAATGATTCATTTTAGGGAAATGGCTAAAAAATTGTTGGTTAAATAAAATAATAAATATCTATAAGATGAAGCTACAATATGGCAAGAGGTACACTAAACATTTTATTTCCTAACATCTAGTGATAACTAATTTCTAAATTAAAAACTAGACATCGGAATGTGATGTAAGAACAATAATAATTACTTTCTACTCTTACGCAATTATTTTCTTAAAACTTTATACAATTTAATTTTTACGTAAAATTCAATTATTTTTATTATAAATTAATAAATACTGAGAATTAATTATACATAAGACAATTACACCAATGAATTACAATCAAAAGGACCAGTATTTAGATATAGGACTTAGTTTAATGATTCGAAAAGACAATAAAGATCAGGGAAATAAAAACAGCTTAAAATTATGATAAAAACAAAAAAATAAAAAGGTGTATTATATAAAAAAATAAAAACCCGACTGCGCTCCCATTTTTTTAACGTTCAAGAACTCTTGGGTTTTTGAGACGAACTTAACGATACCTTAACTGTCAAAATCCATTAAGCCGTTTAGAAGATAGGAGAGAATAAAAAAAATTACAAACATACATATAGGCGTAAAACCCTTAAAATGGTTTAGACATTGCTGTAATTTAATTTAATACGCGATTAATTTTATCACTGCAACATATCCCTATATTCTTAAATATATAAAAAAAAAGTTCCTATTTTCCTAAATTTCAACTTAATTGTGATATGCGTACCATATGCGCTCATAAGTTTAAATATTCAGCACATTTCACGATTACTACGAAACAATATAATATGAATACCTACATAATTTTGTTTCCATTTATATGCATTTCCAAAATACTCATACTTAATCAAAAAATCCATAAAATAATTATTTTAACATATAATTCTGATCCCTATATTATGTAGGCAATATCTTACTCTAATTAAGTACTGGCATGGAATGTCTAAGAAAAATACCCAAAATTAGAAATTGTTCCAAAATAAATTCGAGTTAAATTCAAAATAGAATAATAAATCAAAATATCAAATCACGCTGTACATTGCTTTCAAACACACCCTGTATAACTACTTGTTACATCTCAAAACTATATGGCTCAAATATGGCCCAAAAATAATATGAATAAAAAACATAAAAAAATAGTTACTGAGTATTACACTTACATTTTAACTAACATTTAAATAAAAATAAAGCTGGAAATACGTAAACAATATATTTTACAATTTTATATTTCTAAATAATTTGACTTTCTTTAGATATATAGGTCATTTCATGTCAAATTAATGTTATTTTATTTTATAATCAATCAACGAAACCAACAAATCTATATTACTTCGTAATAACGTAAAAAAAATATTCTTTACATTACGTAACTAATAATTAAATAGGAAGCTACCACCAATTTAAAAGTCAATTCCTGTTTATGTAAATAATTGAGTTTATGTAATAAAATGTTTTAAATATTAAATAAAATTACTAACTAGCAAATATTCTATATCTAAATATTTTAATGAAATACTATTTAAACTGAATACAATATCAATCAATACCCATATATTTTAACAATGTTGTAAAATTATAAATATAGTTTATTTTGAAGTTGTATCGTAAAGTACAAATGGTAAAAATTCGATACCACTATAATAAAAAAATATTATGTTTTAGGCGTTTTTATGCAAAACCAAATACGTAGGTAATTATTATTTTCTAATTAAATACCGAATCAATTATTGTAATAATATAATACAATATCAAGTTTTGAAGGGTGTTTTTATAAAGATAATTAAAAAACAAATTATCTAAATAAAGATGCCAAGTTTTTCTTTACCTCTATAAATATAGAGTAATTCCAATTTTTCTAAAGACATTAGTAGCATGCCACTGTTAAATAATATAATTAATTTTATTATATTTACTATATCAAAGCAGAAATATACATAAAATCGTTTTAAAAGGACGGAGATATATAATTGCACTTCAGGAATGTATTTTTACTTATACATAAAGATATACTCTAATTATACTTACGATTTAATAAAATAATTGTTTTAAAATTATGAGTCATATCCATATTAGATACTGTTGTCCTAATCTGTTTCAAAAATGTACGGATGGTACATTATTTGACCCAAGATATTTTTTGATTAATTCCTAATCCAAACCAAAAAAACAGTGTATGTTTGAATATGTTTATGTCCCGTTGTATATGGATAATTCGAACAATATTTTGCAGATATTAATCTGTTCACGATAATTACAATTAGATCTTTTACTGAGACTTTATCCTCATTTTGATGATTCACTGGGATACGTTGTATAATCTGAAGTTCTTTATTATAAGTCAGGTATTTCTCAGGTGAAAATCTAAAAAACCATACCAATAAGGGATGCGGCTAGCAACCCACCACTGTTTTAATTTTTTACATATGCGCCCCCTAACAAGCTGAACGTGGCGTTTGGGTCTTATAGCCTGGCTACCCCGTAAGATATAGAGACGTGATAATATGTAAGTATTTCTACACATTCCCCACAGTTTTCAACATTCCAGGTTACTTTTGGAGGGGTCTCCAAAAGTAACCTAGAATTATCACATATTTTTTGAAATTTTAACTATAATTTTTCAATGAAACCACTATAGAGATAAGTTTGTCATGAAAAATAGAGGTAAAATTATTTTCGATATAATACTAGTATGAAATACGCCCAAAAAGTAATCTGAAGGTCATTCGGATATTAGTTTTGGCAATCCCGGTACAGGCGAATGTTGTACTCCAAGTAATTGATCTTGTCCTTTGGAGTTAGGCTGCAGATATCCTGTGGAAAAAGAAATATAATTAATATTACTCCGTATTAGCCGTGTGGTTTCCGGCAGAGTAGAATAGGACCACTCCTATTCTTCCCACGCATGTCATAAGAGGCGACTTAGGAAATACAAGCTAAAGCTCATAAACATCAATGAGACCTCTTCAACCCGTCTGGCCAGCGAGGAGAGTGTAGGCCAATCCTCTGTCTGCTCTGGCCAAGTATGGCTCCGGTAGTACAGAGAGGGTCATGCTCTTGCAGTGGAGACTAAAAAGACCCGATGATGATGAAGATTTGATAGCTGAAGCTGGAATCTTTCACCACTACTTACATCAATATGAACGACAGCAGTCCTGATCCTCATCACGCTCTCCACATTGCAATCAGCATGAAGCGGCATCTTTGCTGACCACTTGTCACCGGTAAGAACCAGTTTGCGGCAGTTCGCGTCGTGTTTGCAGTCGTACAGGTCGCAGCGTTGGAAGTTTTTGTGTTTTAGAGACCTGCGATATAATTCAAGTTATTAGATTTAAGATTATGGTGGATTAGGGGGCAAAGAAAAATCATCGATTTAGGTACAGGCTGACTGGTAAATCACGTGTCAAATCATAAGGATATTAGTAACTGGGCGAGCGAGCTTCGCTCGGTTATTACTATTTGTTGTAATATGGTGGTGTTTAGATGATAATCTATATTTATGAGTAATATATATTGTTATCTCAAACATTAACTACATTTTTTTAAACTTGTCTAAAAATAATAAAAATTATATATAAAATTGAACATATAATACCTATACCAAATTTCAGCGAAATCGTTAGAGCCGTTTCCGAGATCATAGAAATAAATTTATATGAATAAATATACAAGAAATGCTCGCTTAAAGGTATAAGATAAATAATAATCACACGCGACGTTACAATTATTAAACCAACAAAATTCTTATTAATCACAAAGAGAAAATTTAAAAGGAAATAGCAGGGCTGTATTTCCATACAAGCTTAGTCCCCTGATTCCTTCTGCCCCCCTCTTCTTCTCCCCCTTCTCATCCCACATAACGTGATTGTCTTTCTGTGGGATGAGGAGGGGAGAAGAAGAGAAATTATTACGACAAAAAAAATATAAACAGGTACAGAAAATACTTCACCTGAAGACGACATCTATATTCTTGTGGTTCAAACAGTGGGATAAAATTATGGTATAGTTGTAGATGTGGGAGACACCAGGACACACTTCCTCCACGAAGAGTGACGTATTGGTGATGGACTGGCTTGAAATACCGACGCTGACTTCGTCGCATTCTGAAAGACAATTATATAAATATATTTTTTTATTTAATAAAATAAAATTTCATAAATGTCTAAAACCTAATAATAATTACAACTACTTAAAAAAATATATAAATATTTACAATAAATATAGTCCCTGCAAACCGTCATTCTGTGGCAACGTGCCCAAAAGGCTGGCAGCATTGCCACGTTGGATGGCAATGCTTATCCTTTGACCCAGGTAATTGCCAGCCTTTTGGTCGCGGGATACCTCAATCAGTCTCTTTGACAGAAAGTCAAAGAGACGATGGGCTGAGGGCCCCCACAGTAAATAAATAAATATATACGGACAAATCACACATATTAAGCTAGACCCATACTACCACTTGTGTTATGGTATACTAACTCAATGATACTATATTTTATAACAAATACATATAGATAAACATCCAAGACCCAGGCCAATCTGAAAAAGATAAATTTCTATCTTGACCTGACCGAAGATCGAATCCGGGCACCCTCGTGTCGCAGGCTGGCGTGTTATACATTCAGTATCACGTCTTCATCCTTAACGCGGTAGACGGAGCTGAAGATCACACTATTAAAGTTCACGTTGACAACGTGGCAGCTCATAATATTTCATATAAAAAAGCATCATCGTGATCATATCAGCCGCAAGAAGTCCACTGCTGGACATAGTCCCCTAAGGATTTCCAATACGACCCGTTGGAAGCGGCCTGCGTCCAGCGTCTTCCTTCGACCTTAGTCGAACTCAGACATCCACCGACCAGATGGTCGTATGACCATCTGGTCGGTGGGTGTCCGAGATTCGAGAACCCTTCAGCCTCATCGGTTCTGCGCGCTATGTGCCCCGCCCACCGCCACTTCAAAGAGCTAATCCGCTGCGCTATGATATAAAAAAGCAATTCAATCAAACTACTTATCACAAAAGTCGTAAATTACGATAGGCATGAGAACAATTATGAAATTGTCGATATTGTTAGGTAAAACACTACCTCCGTGGTCCAGTGGTTAAGGCGTTTGCCTGTAGACCCGGGGGTCGTGGGTTCAATTATCACGGGAAGCATACTTTGTTTAGTTATTTCCACTTTGGTTAGGCCATTGCAGGCGTGAACCACCTGATTGTCTGATAATAAAGATGATTCCGTGCTTCGGAAGGCACGTTAGGCCGTTGGTTCTGGCTGCCATCTGGTAGTCGTTATAGGAACCACGTCAGAGGCTGAGAGGCGGTCCCGAAGATCTCTGACACCAGGGTGTGCATGGTCGATTGAACATGACACCTACTCGATGATGATAAGGTTAGGTAAATATGGTAAATACCTACCATTTTCACTGAGATTCATTTCCTCCGACGAGCTCTTCAGCACAGCCTGGTTCGTTTGCCTGGAAACTCTCTTCACGATGCCAAAACTAACGGCCCTCCTCAATCTACCCTCAGTCACATTCTGTTTCGTAGACTCCAGAAGATTCGACTCAGCTATGATCTCATCATGCAACTGAGCCTTCAGAACCTCATCGATTTTCAAAGATTCTGAGTTATTCTTCTCAGGTGTATCAGGGATGTTGGGTAGCTTTTCCTTGAAAGCTGGTTCTTTGAAAGGTTCTATGGGTTTGGCGAAGGTTTCGTTGTCTTTCTCAGGCTTGGAGCGTTCTGGTTCTTGATTCTCGTAGGTCTGAGGGGCGTCTATGCCGCAAGACGTCTGGAGACAAAAGAAGTTTTATTATTTTTCTCAAACCTTTTCGCTTCATAATATAAGTTAGGATAATCTTACCATCAAACTTTCTATCCATCTTGAGATGTGTTTAAAATCCTTCAAATAGCAGCAATAAAGAAGAAAAAATAAAACTTTTAAATTATACACAAAGGAAAGAAACAGAGAAAGATAATGGAATACCATCCCAGCGTCTCTGTTTCCCGACACGTACAATTAAGGATTTTCAAGGCAAGAGTGAGTCAGGAACAATTTGAGTTTACGTGTACCAACCTAGACCACATCGTTGCTTCTCATCAGGCATAAAAAGGGGTCTAGCGCATTCAACAATAAACATTTTTTTTTGCAAAAATTAAATTTTTGTCATAAGCTTTTATTATAAACGAATCCACACTATAAAGTGCTTTCTTAGACAAATCAAATGAGTGCAAACACGATTGGTATTGTTGTTTAGTTTAAGTTTTCCTATGGCCACCTTCCGACTCCATCATAAGACCAGCGCAACGATTCTATAATATTATATTGTCATCAGATTTACACATTCATGCAAAATTGAGCTCAATCGGTAACCGGGATAAAATTTAACTCGCAAAAATTAATTACAGACAAACATCGGGACAGTTGAATGAAAATAAAAGCTCGTAAAAAGACGTGATAGGGATGATTCATAAGCTCATTTTATGGCGCTGGAGAAGAATTGAGAAGATTATCTGAAAAGGTTTTAAATAGAGTGGAAGAAAAAATATTTATTTATTATGAGCCATATTAGCCATAAGAAATCGAAGGGGCAATATGATAGGACGCAAGACAAGGATAGGACACTTGTTGTGACACGATCAGTTTATAAAAAACTTTTGTAGTAAGCGAAATAGAAGGAAGGGCAGCCCAGGAACAGTTACTTCAGACAAATAAAGTAAAATTGGAAAGGATTTCGTACCAGGATGTAAAAAGACTGACAGAGAATAGAGTAAGATGGAGGGAGCTCCATCGACAAGACCGTTGCTCTTAAATTTCGATGATGAGGGAAGATTTAAGATGAATAAATTTTACTTCAATTCAACGCTTGATCAGTTGACCGTTCTTACCTGACAATCTGGATCAAGCTCGTTGATGTTGGCGAAGGCACAGCCGGCGCCGATGACGTCAGAAGTGCGTGATGACGTCACTGGCGGTTCTAGAGGTGCTTGTGAGGTTTGCTCGATGTCTGAAAGAAAAGTTAATTATGAAGACAGTGTCTAGGGGTGTCATCCTAAACTGCCTGTCCAGTTGTTGAATTTATGGCATGGGGGTACTCCCGAGCTGCTACTTGCTTTTCCCCCATTCATCCGAGTGAATGAGACATAGCTCGAAGAACCGATGGTCGATGGGGCAGAAAGGTGCTCGAATGGCGACCACGTACCGGCAAGCGCAGCGTTGGACACCCACCGACAAGGTGGTCGGACGACCTAACCAAGGTCGCCTCCAACCGGTCAAATTGGAAATCCTTGGGGGAGGCCTATGTCCAGCAGTGGACTTCTTGCGGCTGAGATGATCCGAGTGAATAGTATCCTAATATCTTTATTCCCTTTCCAAATCCAACAAATTCCTGTCCTTTCACAGCTTTAAATGCTTCCGATGGGCAGCAGCGTCGGAAGCACAAGAAGCCAGAGAAACGCGCTCGCCAACCCGCCTGTCAAGCGTGGTAAGTATGTCAATATCCTCCCATGGAACGAAGAATCTTTGGAGAGGCCTTTGTCCAGTAATAGACTTTGTCTAAAATGATGATGATGATGACTGTATATGAAAACTAATCACCGCCAAAAGTGGCCACTTTTGGAGGTAGTTCTCCATGGTTCCATAGGGTGATTTCCGAAATTCTTGAGGGATGCTATGACCAGCATGATGATGAGATGTACTTACTGTTACTGATGAAATTGTTGACGTAACTTCTAGAAGTGTGAACTAATATGGTGCTAGCAGTATGCGGTGGATCGGCAGGCGAACTGGTGGTGTATTCTTGCGTTGTTTTGTGCGGTCCTTTATCTACGGAAGAAAAAACATGAGGGCCTGTCATAAAGGCTATTAAATAATAAATATCTATACTAATATTATAAAGCTGAAGAGTTTGTTTGTTTGTATGTTTGATTGTTTGTTTGAACGCGCTAATCTTAGGTAATACTGGTTCAAATTGGAAAATTCTTTTTGTGTTTGATAGTCCATTTATTAAGGAAGGCTTAAGGCTATAAAACATCACGCTGCGACCAATAATAATAATAATATAATAATATGCGAAACATCAATGAAAAATGTTTTGAATATGGGGGAAAATTATTCATCTATAAAAAAAATCTAATTAATCATAATAACAGAAATTGCCGCGGACGAAGTCGCGGGCAATAGCTAGTAAATAAATATATACAGAACTTGTAAATTAGGGCTAAAAAGTTGTTAATATACCAGAGGTGGACAAAAGGGTGGATGTAAAACTTAATTCCATGCTGGTCTGGGAGACAAGAAAAAACATAGAAAGAACCAAAAAATCTGAGGAATCATTTTAGTAGGCGTCTCCCATCAATATTTTTGCCTGTTGACCAGGGGGTCGTGGGTTCGATTCCCACCGGAAGCATACTTTGTTTAGTTGTTTCCAGTTTGGTTAGGACATTGCAGGCTTGAATCACCTGATTGTCTGATAATAAAGATGTTTCCGTGCTTCGGAAGGCACGTTAAGCCGGTGGTCCCGGCTGCCATCCGGTGGTCGTTAAAGGAACCACGTCAGAGGCCGAGAGGCGGTTCCGAAGAACTCTGACACCAGGGTGTGCATGGTCGATTGACCGTGACACCTACTCGAAATGATGATGATCAATATTTTGATTCTGTTTTCACGACCTGTGCTTTGTCTACCCCGCACGGGAAAAGACGTGATAGAATGTTTCTTCTTCTTCGTTGGTCCCTCAAGGCTGAGGATCGGGACCACATGAAATATTTATCCATTGAGTGCGGTCATAAGCTGCGTGGACCGCACGATGCATTCCCACTATCCGACCCCGTCGCACTCGACACCGGAACAGAGTGCGTAGAGTAGGATTAGCTCCGATTACTGGTGTCCGCCCGGCGGTCCCGGGTGACTTGCACCCAGGATAGGCCCTTCTGGCAACGTAGCTTTCGGCCCATAAGGCAAAAGATGAGAGTTGCTGCTCTCCAAAGGCTTTTGCCATTGATTCTCAGATTGGCCCTTCAGGCTTGCATGCACGCGTACGCGGCCCATCAGGCAATATGAGAGTTTGCTGTCTCTCCAAGCCTTGCGCACACAGGCAACGCCCAAAGCCGAGGTCCGTCCCTCCTGGGGGCCCTTTGGTGATGTTGCCTATAAAGGTTGAGGGCACTCTGCCCTCGCCTCAAACGCCCGGTGAAGTAGCGAAAGCTCACTTGGAGCTAGCTACATAGCCATTACAAAAAAAAAAAAAACGATGCATTCCACCGTTCACCGCCTTCTTCTTTTTTACTACATGTTGGGTTAGGCATTTGTCTCCCATCTCACCTGATGGTAAATGACGATGAAGACGAGGATGTTACATGCCTATCCAAGAGATACCCATTCTACTTTTGAATGTCTTCACAGTTGAATGTTTAAATGTATGTAAAAATTTGTGGTGAGTATATTTCTATCCAAATTACCTTTCACTGTCTTCTTTGCCTCGGCGAGTGATGGTTTTGAATTCTGAAACAAACCATGCCGTGTTTAAATAAAAGGTGAAATAATGGCCAAGTGAGAAACGGGTTTGATTCCGTTTTTTCACCTAAACCTAAAAGTTGGTGAGTGAGAGAGCCGGAGGCCAAATCTAAGTGGCCTGAAACCGGTCAAGGAAGCATCAGACGTCCTCCAATGAGATGGGATGACGATATATATTTTTTTTACTAAATGTTTGATTAGGCATTTGTCTCCCATCTCACTTGATGGTAAGTGACGATGAAGACGAGGATGTTACATGCCTATCCAAGAGATACCCATTTATTCTACTTTTGAATGTCCCGTATATACATAGTAAATATAGTCAAAATCACAGGTCGCTCCTGGATGAGATTAGCACAGGACCAGGATGGATGGTGGAAACGAAGGTCTATGCTCAGCAGTGGGCGAAAGGCTAAAATGATAATGATGATGATAAAATATCTACCAACCTTTATCTGATTCGCGTCCGACGGCGCTCGTATAGCATTATTGACGTTGAATTTATTGTAATGTTGGTAGTTGCTGTATTTCTCGTGAAGTCGCGTCTCCTTCATTGATAGTAGTTCTTGGTGTTCCCGGAAGTATAGAGCTGACATCACGACTAGGCTGTAAACAAAATAAGTTATTAATAACACACAAGAACAGACTTGAAAAAAAAGTTTTTAGCTTTTAACAGAGTTAACATAAACATTAAATTTAATTTCAACTGAATAAGCTTATCCTTAACAATGACAATGTATTTTTGAAGAGAAATCTTCTTTAGCAGCGTTGTGCACTTTTTGGGATGGGAATTTTTTTTTAACTCGTGTCAGGACACGTGGCCTAAGCGAAAATTCGTAGGGACACGTGACATTCCAAAATATTCCAAAATGCACGACGTTCATGTTCAAGTTTTCACTCATGACCGGAGTGCAACCCTTTTTTTTTTTGTTATGTTTCAAAGTGCAAACCCTTCAATACAAATAAATAATTTAAGTGTTATTTCAGTTGTGTCTAACCGCAAGACTAAAGGTTTAAAAACGTGGGAAATATTGTGCCTCCGGTTCTCAACATACGAAAGGGAATATCAATTCATCGGTAAGTAAAATATGATAAATCGAAAAGAAAAAACTAGATTTTGGAAATGATTAAAATAAGCGTAAATATAACAGATATTCACAAATATATTGATGGGATTGTATTTTATCACATACCAATATACAAAAAAACCGTAAAATGTAGGTTAAAATAAGATTGAGATTCTGTGATACTGATAGATAAAAAAATATATTGCTTACCAAACTGCCATGATAAATATCAATATAGTGATAACAATCTGCAGGAACTTGTTGGAAATGAGTTCGCTGCTCGCGTCGTATCCGTCCTTCCTTCGACAACAAAACGGCAGCCTAGGAAGAAGAAAAATATTTTATTTGTATATGAAAATAAAATCTAACAAATATCTAATCAAAGTCGTAGAACAATAAGTAGATTGTTGCACCAAGCAGAAAGTAATTTATTATTGCATCGAGTGCTTATTTGGAGCCCGAGCGCCAGCGAGGGTTCTAAAAAGCACGAGTGCAAAATTGCATAATCTGCTTTTCTTTCAACTACTACAAGAAAAGTAGATACCTGTAATATAAAACTGAAGATAAATTACAATTAGTGAAAATTTGTTGTTTACGTTCCCGTCTTTTTTCTTTATGGTCAGTATTTTTTAGGTCATGCAATACACACATCAGTTCACAGGGTATTCCATACCGCCGTCAGGTTGACCAACCTTTTATAAGACATGTGACAGGTATGGCCCCGCGATTTAAAAAATATAAGCAGTGCAGTAAAGGATTTCCATACATTTTTTCTGCTCTAGAGCTAAAGTTCCGTTTTGTGCATGATTTGTAGTGCAGTTATAATAGAATTGCAGCGTATTTAGAAAAAAAAAAGTTGTTGTTTATTATGTTAGCAATCTAATTCGAGGTTATTAGTATTTTTCAAGTTACACTCTGATGCAAACTTTTTGGCGCCAGTACCAGCAAGCCTATTTGCTAACTCAGTGGACAACGTTTTGATAGTCATTTCAAAATACATTACGTTTTATAAATCTTGAATAAAAATAGTCAATCAAGCGAAAGCCACAATGTATTTTGAAGTGACTATCAAATCGTTGTACTATATGTAGCTAGACAGACAGATTTAGACAGCTCCGTGGCGCAGCGGTCAACACGCCAGCCTGCGACACGGAGTGCCCGGGTTCGATCCCCGGCCAGATCAAGATGGAAAATGATCTTTTTCAGATTGGCCTGGGTCTTGGATGTTTATATATATATGTATTTATTATAAAATATAGTATTGTTGAGTTAGTATCCCATAACACAAGTCTCGAACTTACCTTGGGGCTAGCTCAATCTGTGTGATTTGTCCCTATATATTTATTTATTATTATTTTATTATACACTAAGTTAGCAAATAAGCCAGTAAGCCTGTCTCACTCCCCGTGTAGGTATCGAAAACATACCTACGCGCGGCGACACCTTCGAAGGTGAAATCCGAACAAATCCGATAGGAACGACGCGGGTTGGGTCATATGTGTTCGACATCAACATATTATTAATTGACCGAGCGAGCGAAGCGAGCGAAGCGTCTCAGTTTCCACTGGCCCAAAATTCTTTTGTCCGTCTGTCTGTCTGTCTGTCTGTCTGTTCTCGCCTACAGGTCGCATTTCTCAACCGATTCTCATGAAATTTTGTGAGCAGGTTCGGTAATTATATAGAAATTTTTTGTCGTGCCAGTTTTTCGAAATTTTAAAAAATGGCGGATATATGGGGGTCCGAAACTTAAAAAAACTAATAGCACAGCTATTTGAAAAAAAAATCAAAAATGTCATTAGACTTTTTTGTTATTCTCATTAAGACGCAACTTTTTTGTCTGAACAACTTTTTTATACGATAAACTTGAACGTGTTTATAGTCGGCCCAAAAGTTGTCTGAAATCGATTTTCTGTATATTTATGAAAGAAGTTGAACTACGTGAAGTGGGAGAGGGAGTGAAATTGAACAACTTTCCCTAAGGAACAAAAATCAAAATATGAAAAATATTTTTTGGCTTAAAGCATGATACTGCGTATTACTTTTATAATTGAAAACTTAGAACCCTATAATAAAAATTAAAAATAAATAAAAAAGATTCACATGCTATCCTGTGACTTGAACCCGGGGCCATGGCCACTTCTTAACTTAAAGTTCGCATGTTTGTCTGCCATAATAGTTGAAAATTTGCGTCCTATTAAAATTTTGACCAATTGGTAACATAACAACTATGAAACCGGGTACTTAAACTTTGCCTCCCATTCACCCATGCCAAGTTCGCTATTCCGATATTTCCGATCTTAAAGAGGATCACTCCAACTTAGTTAATGTGTACAAAAGCATACTAAACATGGTGCTCAAGGGCCGTGTTTCCATACAAGAGTAGTCCCCTGATTCCTCACCGGATAGTACCAATAAAGTAATGATTTTTTACTAAAAAAATCCGTATGTTAAAATTTTTTCTTAATTGAATTATTTAAAGAGATATAAACCTTCAAAAACATGAAAAATTTGTACGAATTTTCGTACGAATTTTTGTGTTCAAACATCAAGAAAACAAATTTGGGCAATTATATAAGAAAAAGAAACGCAGAAAAACAGCCATAGCTTATATTAAATTGTAATGTAAAAAGAAATTAAATCGGTTGAGTTTTGGAGAAGAAATCAGAGGACTACGAAGCGTTAATTTTGTGTAATTTTTATAGGTATTTTCCGGCCGAGCTGCAGTTATCTCTATCGCACTCTGCGGGGTTTGTTTGGGCACGCGGCGCGACAGCAATAGATATTATAAATATATATTTTTCAATTCTCTCGAGCTTAGTATTTCCTCTTAAAAAAAGGGTCTGGTCGGGTCTTCTGCTAAGGGGAATGTAGGTTTAAATTTCCGTTTCCTCTGGTACCTAATTAAGAGCAGCGGGGATTGGGAAATAGTAACTGAAGGAAATCATCCTTTAGTCAATTAGCATATCAGTAACAGATATATTTTAGAGCACTGGAGGGCAAATGTGGATGTTGGTTGTGAGGGCTCGCGAGGTCTACTGTTCTCGCAGAACTACTAGTCGTTTGTTCACAGCTATAAGTACAAAATTGGCTTGCTGTAGGTATCTGAAATAAAAGGTGCTGCGATCTGACGCGAGCTAAATTACACCGTATCGCTTACTACATTGCGTTGATATTTCTTTGAATACCTTAGCAGAGTCTGTACGTTAGTAGTAGTACTTATTGTGTGGCAGTACACAAGTTTAGGTATCAGCGGGGGAAAGCGAGGGCGGGCGGCGGCGCACACCCCCGCGCGCTCTTTCGTCTCCCCGACTTCATCATAGCTATCATTGAATTAAAAAAACTATAGAAGCAGCATTGCGCTCAAAAACTGACACCACGCAAAGTAGATCAAAGCGGGCGGGCCTAAAAAGTTTATCTTTTCGCGAACTAGCCTGCCATGCGCTCCGTGACGGAAGGACGCGTCGATAAAAGCATATAACCACATATTTTTTGTGAACATTGGCGAAATCATAACGAATTAAGAAAAAAATTACTTATTTTGTAGTAAAGTGGTGCAGGGAACGCAAGGAAAGACGGAAAAGTTTCACTGGAGTAACTTATCATAGCTAGGCGAGCTGCTGTCGCGAGCGGTGTCCACCTACCTCCGCTATATTGATACCATAGCGTTCTAAGATATGTTGACACTGCCCCGTGACCTTGACGCGGCCAATCGCAAACTAGCTTCGTCTATGAGTGCGTAAGTTTTTCGTTGTGATTTGAGTTAAGTTTGTTTGCGTAAATGGGACTGATATTGAATAGTTAGTTGTATAAGAGTTACGCTTCTATAGTTTTTCTAATTCAATGATCGTTAATGCGTGAGTTACGTTCGTGTAGTGCACACGTAACTGCGCCCATCTGCGCTCGTAGCTAATATCCGAGCCGCCATTAAGTTTGCATCGTACCTGTATATTTACTTACCTCGGACTACTATAAGAAAAGTCATCTTCTCTTGGCCACAAATACTCTTTTTTCTTAGACACTGTACTATAATTTTCATCAACCTTCTCTATTCGATTCACTTCAGACTCCACGTATCTTGGCTCAAGCTTCTCCACCTTCTCATCCTTACTCGAGTGATATCTCACACAGGTTTTGTTGTAGTTGTAATATTTCCCATATTTAGAGCTACCGTGGCAGTTTTTGCACTGTTTCCGGGTGTATTTTGGGGAGTTATGGCTGAGTTTATGGCAACACTCGTGCTTGCGGATATTGCGTGCGATGTCGCGGATGTGGTCAATGGAGATGTTGCCATCGCTGGGGATTTTTGAGGCGTTGGAGATTGCTGAGTAGCGGGAATCTACAAACACAAGAACCGTTTTTGAGGGGCTTATCATTTTATTATTTTTACTCCTAAATCAGATAAAATTATACAAATCTAATTCTGTACTTCGGCAGTAAATTACTTGCAGCATGTGGTCCCCGCGCCTATTGCGTACGATTTTTGTCAACACACGTAAAACAAACAAAATTCTTTGGTGTTCAATATAAAGAGTTAATTCATTCATTCAACCTTTAGTCGCATAAAGTCCACTATATCAAAACGTACATAGTATCAAAATATCCACCGTATTATATACCTACCATTACTAACACTAGATCTTGAGCTATCCCGTCTCTGCAGTATGCTGAACTTGCACAGCTTCTTGTTGATTCTCTCTAGCTGGTCGATCCTGGATTCAAGGTTCCCAGTCACCTTGCAGAGCTCCTTCACAGCTCCGATGTTTTCCATGAAGATTCGGTCCTAGAAGATAAAAGAGTGAAATCGAAGAGTAAAGGCCAAGGATGTCATTATTAAACTGCATGTCCGGTGGTTGCAGTTTCAGGTATGGGATCATACCCGAGCTGCTACTTACTTTTTCCCCATTAGGGAGTTCCCCAGTAGTATCCCAATATATTCCCTTTCCAAATCCAACAAATTCCTATCAGCTTATAAATGCTTCCGATTGGCAGCAGCGTCGGAAGCGTAAGAAGCCAAAGATACTGCGCTCGCCAAACCTGCCAAGCGTGGTGAGTATGGCAATATCCTCCCATGGAACCAAGAATCCTTGGGAGAGGCCTTTGTCCAGCAGTGGACTTTTAACGGCTGGAATGATCATGATAAGTTGAATGCAATTGGGGTTTATTCACCCCCAACGGCGATTGCCCCCGCCACGCCTACTAGCTATGCCACTATATCTAATGGAGAGTAGAGAGGCAGATGACAAATCAATAAAAACAAACATAGGTTACAGTTCGTGCCATACTTTATTGTGTGTTTGAAGTTAGATGCGGATGCTTGCGAGCGTCGGTACAAGCAACGAGCGCGTATGTTCACATAGGCAGCACTCACACACTGAAACAGACAAGCGCGGGAATGCGGCGCGTGCCCCGTCTCCTCTTCGCTTTACGCCCGCTGACACCGAAATTTAGCTACTGTGACTAGTGATGTCCCGTTCCCGGGAATATTGGAAACTTTGGGAATATTACCGTGTGAGATATCCCGCGTATGATCCCGGAAATTTTCCCGAAGCTGGGAATTTTAGGGAATATTGCTGTAACAAAGTTAAAGATTTTTTTTTCTTTTAAACATTTGCTCTGCTACATGCAGAGCAAATGTTTGAAAGAAAAAAAATCTCGTTGCATTTCGTTGCATTTTTATATTGGTAAATGGTTTTGATGATGATGAAACGGTTTAACAGAACGAACAAAAATATTATGTCTGTTCATTATTTGTGTGTGTTAAAAAGTGGTCAAAAACTTTACTCTTCGCTTTCATTGTTGCACGCACGTAAATAAATAAATATAAATAAATAAATATATACATATGCGGTATAAACGATTAAATTATATTATTAAAAAGAATGGAAACATTGGGAATATTCCCGTAATTTTACAATGTGTAAATTTCCGTAAATTTACAATATTCCCAGCGGCACATCACTAACAGTGACGTTTCTTGCGACCAATTTTAGATTACAAATAAAGTTAGGTGCGCACTGTACTGACCTATGAAGTAAGGTCTATATACCTACCTCTCCAACCCGTCTGGCCAGCGTGGAGAGTGTAGGCCAAGTCCTCTGTCTGCTCTGGCCAAGTATGGCTCTAGTAGTACAGAGAGGGTCGTGCTCCTGTAGTGGAGACTAAAAAAAGACCTGATGATGATGATGATGATGATGTACTGACCTTATTCTTGTTCTTTTCGAGTCAAAATTGCTATATATAATAAATTTTATATAAAGTTAGACCAGAATTTGGCGACCTCAACGGCACGATCATTTGCCCTTATCAAGTCCTCTACCTACAGTACAGGAAGTAGGACAGCTGGCTACTAACCTTATTGACAACGAGGAACTTCGGTATAGTATCTCCATTGGGAAGAGTAACATCCCCAGCTTCCTTTACAGCCTCGGGGAGTACCCTTCGTACCTCTTGAGCGATGACTCCGGTATCGTGTTGGGGGGTCGAAGCTGTCGGGTCATACCCGAGCAAGCCAGAGTGCTCAGCGAATGAAGGGTCATAGTTGAATCTGTGGAACAATAGAAAACAAATTTTAAAAGTTAACAAGTTAACATTCTGTTTTTATCTTCCTAGCTTTAAACAAATACTTAATTATTAATATTAACGGGGCTTATATGGGACCTTTCATTCATCGTGGGTAGACTATCATGCCTTTGCGCTGCATTGGGCTATCAAGTTTCTCAACTTAAACCATTAGATGGCGTTGAACCAATCCTAAAACGCGCTATCAAAGTTTTTTCCCTTGTCTACTTAGGGTCGCTACAACATCAAGTAGATATTCACATCGGCTCAGTTCATCTCGGTCTACGGACCGAATGGGCTGAGGGCCCCTAACCTAACCATCTTCTTGGACCTCTTTTGCGAGTTTCGGGTCGACTTTCGAGTCACGTACAATTGAAACTTCGCCTTAAAGACCATGGCGATAAGGACGGCGGCGACTGCGGACATTTTTTGAGGGCGAGGTTTTCTTTTGTTTAAGATTGAATAGGGCGAACGACCCTAGGTTATTTAGGAGCCTATTTAGTCATTTCCGTATTTTTAGGGTTCAGTACCACTAAAGTAAATTAAAAAAAAAAATTAATTGATTAACGTAATGTAATTTAACTTTATGTCAATAAGTTTTATTATTTTATAAAAAACAAGAAAACAGTAGTTATTGTGACGTAACTGTAACAGTTAACCATATGCTGCCGCGGACTTTTTTGTAGACATTGATGTCCTCTATTTAACTTTAGTACATTACTTTGCTCTATTGTCAATAGTTTCCGCAGCGTACGCGATAGAAGGATTTTTCTTGCTATTTTTTTTCACACCTTGGGTTACATTATCGAAGTTTTCATACGGATCCCTAACTTTTTTGAAAATATTCTATAGCCTATGTTCATCAGGGATAATTTAGAAGTCTAATGTTGAAAGAATTATTCAAATCGGCCCTGTACTTTCGGAGCCTATTCAATTCAAACAAACAAACAAAAAAAACAATCAAAACTCTTCTCTTTATAATATTAGTGTAGATGTAGATATTTATAAAAATTTAAAAAAAGGAACCCTTAAATAATCACTTTGTTGTCCGTTTATATGTCTGTCTGTCCAGGCACTTTTTCTCAGGAATGCGTAGAGGTATGAAGCTAAAATTCATATTCAAATTCTCAGGTATACTGGCGCTTGGAGCTGTGAAAAAAATCAAACTTCTAAGCCAACGCAATCAAGATATACAGCCGTTTATGCCGCAAATTTTCGACATTCGCAAGGAAATGGAATCAAAACCTACTTTCCGGTACAAAGCAACGTCTTAGCACAGATTAGTATGAGAACGTCATAAAAAAGCCAGCATTGGTCTATAGGAAAAGTTGTTCATATGAAAGTATGGCCATTTTTATGCTGAAACCGAATTTTCGGTCAGTCTCTAGATATTTTCCACATTCCACATTTCAACAGTACTTACTTGACAACCCTGATGCTCTGAACATTGCGAAGTTGTTGAGCAGTGTCCAGTTCTTCAATGTTATGCTTGGCGCGGGCATCCGATGGATGAAGGATACGCCCCATCACCTTCAGGTTACCTGTTGAGAATAGACGTGATGACATGTGAATTCTATGATGGTACAGTACCACCACTTTCATAAGTTACACCGATGAACCTGTGCAGCAGTTATTAAATTTTTGCATGGCGTGTAAATATCCGTCTGCTAAAAGCCGTTGCTTAGTTTATAATAAATAAATAAATATTAACAAATCACTCAGATTGAGCTAGCCCCAAAGTGGGTTCGAGACTTGTGTTATGGGATACTAACTCAACGATACTATATTTTATAAGAAATACATATATAAACCCAAGTCCCAAGTCAATCTGAAAAAGATGATTTTCCCTTTTGACCTGGCCGGGGATCGAACCGACGTGTCGCAGGTTGCATGTTAATCACTGCGCCACGGAGCTCGGCATAGTAATAAAGTAAAAGGCCCATCCTTCTCCTCATTTCCTGCCCAGCTCCTTAAAAGGCCGGCAACGCTCCTGACATACCCTGGTGTGGCGGTCTGGCACGATGACCTTTAGGCTACAGAGCTCGTCGATGTAGTTTCTTGTTTATGTAGGCAAAAGCTTTAATATGATTAAAATGTAAACTTTGTTTTAATGCGTGTAATAAAAATCATTTTCGGAACCTTATTCAACAGTGGCGCCAAGTAGCAGTACGTAAATAAAAATCTTAGCAAATATGATTTTGGACTGTAACTCACTCCTACTGGACTTACCATTCACGACACAGGACTCGTCAGGTCTATCAGTGTTGATGCCGACTCTCCCGTTGAAGTGGACACTGTTGTCTGATACTCCACGCTGCCACCAGTTCTCATTGCAATCTGATTCGAACTGGCCAGGGTTTGATGCCTGGAAACAAGGGTTCTATTAGTAGAAGTCATCATCATCATTAGTTGTAGTAGAGCCACGCAACTGGCAAAATTCATTTTTGCTAATAGCATGAATGGGCCGGCTCGTCTGGGAAAGTACCGTACTCTCACAGAAGTAGAAAACTCTATGCTTCCTTCGGCGAGTCCTTGAAAGGCCGGCAACACTCCTGTCACACCCTGGTGTTGCAGTTGTCCATGGGCAGCGGTGATCGCATACCATCAGGTGACTCGCTTGCTCGTTTGCAGTCCTATACCATAAAAAACCATATCTCCAAGGTCAAAAAGTAAAAAATTTGTGACTTATTATAATGATATCGATAGTCTCTTATAAAAGGTGAAACAGCTGGCCGTACATAACCTCTTTATGTACGGCCAGCTGTTTCACCTTTACCCTATGGAAAATGCTATAGTCAGGAGTGTTATGCTCAACTGCCTGTCTGGTGATTGAAGGTATGTCATTGGGTACGCGCGCCCGGCCTCCCGAGCTGCTACTTACTTTTCCCCATTCTTACATCCGAGTGGGTAGTATCCCGATACCTTAATTCTCTTTCAAAATCCAACAATTTCCTATCCTTTCCTAGCTTTAAAATGCTTCTGCTGGGCAGCAGCGTCAGAAGTACGTGGGGCGCACTATAAGTTTCCGGAATGAATATGAAAAAATACTATTAAAGGTACAAAATTAATTTATTGTTTTTCAAAATAATCTCCCTTGGCGTCTATGCACTTTTTCATTCGATGAAACCAGTTTTGAAAACTTTTGTGCCACTCCTCTGTGGTGACCTCTGAAACGTGTTTTTCATACTTCTCGACAGCCTCTTCTGGTGATGAAAATCGTTGACCGCGTAATTGGTTCTTAATTTTTGGGAACAGAAAAAAATCACAAGGTGCCAGGTCGGGATTGTATGCAGGATGACTCATGAGTTCTACATTTTTCGCCTTCAAAAAGTCGTTTGTCTGTCTGGCCGTGTGAGAACTAGCATTGTCGTGGTGCAGGATGATACGGCGTTTACGGTTATTTTTACGGAGTTCGTCAATAACTTCCGGCAAACAAATGGTCGTGTACCAGTCACTATTCACTGTACGACGATTCTCTAAAGCAACAGTAGCCAAGTGTCCAGTTTTATTAAAAAAAGAAGCAATCATCCGCTTAGATGCACTTTTCACGCGCGCCACTTTGGTTGGTTTCGGCTCATCTTGAAAGACCCATACGCTCGATTGCTGCTTTGTTTTGGGATCGTAGCAATAAATCCATGTTTCGTCACCTGTTACTATGTCCCACACCAAATTTGACGCACCTTCGTTGAATCTGGTAAGCATGGCACTGCACCAAGTGACGCGGTCCGTTTTTTGAGCCTCGGTCAAGTTGTGTGGGATCCACCGCGAGCACAGCTTTCTCACACCCAAATGTTTGTGTAGGATTAATTGTATTTGACTCATGCCTATTTCTGAGGATGCGCGAATTTCATGGTAGGTCACATGCCTGTCTGTTTCAATCATACGGCGCACAGCATCGATGTTTTTGTTGGTCACAGCGGTGGACGGCCGACCATCGCGAGATTCGTCACTGAGATTGATACGACCACGCTTGAATTCTGCAAACCAGCTATAAACAGTTGTCTTGCATGGTGCTTCATTGCCAAAAGCTGTTTCAAGCCGAGCGATGCTCTGTTGAGCTGTCAAATTACACTTAAAATCGTAGAAAATCAGACTATGAAAATTTTCCCGAGTTAAATCCATGTTGATGCAGACACACAATTTTTTAAATGGCGCCACAAGGTAAAAACAAAAGACAGTCAAATGAAACAAACTGCATTCTACAGCCAAAGAGTTCTATTTTCAAATGTTGCAATAAATTTTTAAATATTGTTTATGTAAGTGGCCAGTTCCGGAAACTTACAGTGCGCCCTATGTACAAGCCAAAGAAACTGCTCTCGTCAACCCGCCTGCGAAGCGTGGTGAGTATGGCAATATCCTCACATGAAACGAAGTATCTTTGGCAGAGGCGTAAACTCTTTTTACGGCTGTAATGATGATGATGATGATGGAAAAAGCTCCACCAACAAGAGCTCTAAATTTTATGATGATGATAGGAACTCACCCTGACAATAATTCTATCGCTAGCATGCGCAGCGATCATGAAATCTGCATGCGCTGTATGAGCTCTCAATGCCACCACGAGTTGGAAGTGCCTCTGGTCAGGGTTTGGTCTTCCCTTCTTTCTCATATTGTTGTTGGTGGTCTCTGCAAAGTGAAGACGCCCGACGGTGACTTTGGCGCCTTCACGGCGGAGATCCACTCTGAAAGTAATAAATATATAGGGTCATATCACACAAATTGAGCTAACCCCACGGTAAGTTGTGAACTTGTCTCATAGGATACTAACTTAACGATACTTTATTTTATAATAGATACTTATTTCCATAAACACGCAAGAAACAGGTCAATCTGAAATATATCGTTTTCCATCTTGACCTGGCCGAGGATCGAACCCGGGAACCCTCGTGTTGCAGACTGGCAAGTTAACCACTGCGCCACGGAGTTCGCCATAGTAATAAAGTGGAAGGCCCATCCTTCTTCTGATTTCCTACCCCATGTCCTCCTCTAACTCCTTGAAAAACCGGCAACGCTCCTGGTGTTTCAGTTGTCCATGGACATAATTTCTCCAGGCATTCCTATTCCTAGCTTTCTCCTTCCAGATTTTCTCATGATAATTTAATTCATCCGAAAACCTTGTTCTGGGTCTTTCTCTCTTTCTTTTTCTGTCTGTCGGAATCCATATGGGCCCATCTGTCCTGGTGCATACGCCACACGTGACCCGCCCAGTCCCACTTTAGATTGCCTGACTTTTTGCCAACATCTACGTTTGTAATGGAGCGTAGGGTGGTATTTCTGACTCGATCTGTTCGTTTAATCCTCACGCCCTCTGGGCCATAGGGCTCCTCAATTTAAGGTGCATTGGGAGGCTCAGGATTAGAAGTATGCTGTAAACTGATCTCTAAACAGTGCTATGTTGCTACAAGTATGTTCAAATTACCAAAGTAAGAAGGGTATACTTACGGCACTGGATGAAATGGTTTCTTTGTTCTATCCGATTGACTCTGTTCTACTCTGACTTCTTGACTGGGATCTTCCGCCTGGAGAAAGAAAAATGAGGAAGCTTATTTTCTTATGTTAATATTAACAATACCGTATTGTATTAAAGGCTCAGATGGCAGAGCATAGGTTGTACATAGACCTAGGTCGCCGGTTCAAGTCCCGCCTGCATGAAGATTTTCTCACCAAATTTTATATCTTAACTAGCTTTCGCCCGCGGCTCCGCCCGCGTCAATGTCGATCCCTCGGGAATAGTACTTTTCCCGGGATAAAAGGTAGCATATATCCTTCTCCGTACTCCAGAGAACTTGTATGCAAAATTTCATGATGATCGGTTCAGTAGTTACGGCGTGAAAGCGTAACAAACAAACAAAGAAACAAACAAATAAACAAACAAACAAACTCACTTTCGCATTTATAATATTAGTAAGGAGTAAGGATAAGGATTTAAAAAGAGTACATCAAAATAGCATTGTGAATGAGGAAGGAAATAGGAAGGGGAGGGGAAAGGATGGGCCTCCGGCTCTCATACTTACCAAACGAAGCATAGAAGCGGTAAGCTTCTACTCAGACGTCGATTTTCTGTGAGAGAGTGGTACTTTCCCGGACGAGCCGGCCCATTCAAGCAATTAATTTTGCCGGCAGCGTGGCTCTACCACGACTGAAATGAGCTCTACCAACCTTTCTCATCATTTCGAATAGGTGACACGGTCAATCGACCATGCCTACCCTGGTGTTAGAGTTCTTCGGAACCGCCTCTCGGTCTCTGACGTGGTCTCTTTAACGACTACCAGATGGCAGCTGTGACCAACGGCTTAACATGCCTTCCGAAGCACGGAATCATCTTTATTATCAGACAATCAAGTGATTCAAGCCTGCAATGTCCTAACCAAACTGGAAACAACTATACAAAGTATGCTTCCCATGGGAATCGAACCTACGACCCCCGGGTCTACAAGCAAACGCCTTAATCACTGGACCACGGAGACAGTTCACCATCTAACCTTAACACCGTAGAAGTGCAGGCAAAAGCTGTTAATCTTCTTAAATCCATCAGTGGACTTCACATAATGTGGGTCCCCTTGCGTCTGGATCTGGCAGGTGACCTGGAAGTGGTTTTTCTTCTGGCAGACGAAGGCCTCGTCTATCTGGGAGTAGTTGAAGCCCTTGTCGGCTCCCACTACGTAGGAGGGCATTGGCCTGTAGGGGAAATTGAAGTTTTAAGGCTAGGTATTTCAAATGTAAAAAAGAAATACTTAGTCATATTATAGTCATAGTTATATTACTACTAGCTTTAACCTGCGGCTCCGCCTGCGCCAATGTCGATCCCTTGGGCACATTACTTTTCCCGGCATAAAATGAACGAGTGTGTAATTTAGGTGCGAAAGACGAAGGTGCAAAGTGCTGAGGTGCGAGCGAACTCAGGCGCGAAGAGCTAAGGTGCGAAGAGATGAGGCGCGAATGAACTGTTCGCACCTGAGCTGTTTGCACCTGGGTTTAGTCGCGCTTTAGCTCTTCGGACCTCAGTTCATTCGCGTCTTAGATCTTCGCACCTAAGTTTAAATCGTCTGCAAAGACGGATAAGGCCGATGATGAAATCCCACTGCTGGGCAAAGTCCTCCCTCTCTGAAATTTGGCATGCAGTTAGATGTTATGACGTAGGCTTCCGCTAAGAAAGATTTTTTATCAATTCTACCCCCAAGGGGATAAAATAGGGAATGAAAGTTTGTATACTTCTTAACGCGAGCGAAGCCGCGGGCAAGAGCTAGTTCATCTATACTAATAAAAAACTAATTACGACTAATCATAATAACAGAAATTGCCCCGGACGAAGTCACGGGCAACAGGTAGTATTTTAATAAAGTCTTAATATACTTACAAGGGTTTCAAGTTGCAATCAAAAAGCGTATGCCATGATGTCTGCTGGAAGGTGGAGAAACGAATGCACTGGAGTGGCGTGTCGTCTCCTGCCTCTGATCCGTCTACTGAGGGGGGCGCTGCGCGGAGATGGGGCACGCTTTCAGGGGAGAGGGCCGCTGAAAAAACATAATAAATCAATAACAGATCTCTTCAAATAAAACAACTACCCGTAGCCATGACAGTGTCTTCCCAATAGATTTAAAAAAAAAAATTTCGTCTTCCCATACTATAGAAGCATCGATCAAATATAATGGTAGATACACGATTCGCGTTCGAAAAGTGGCACCGGCAAAACAGCGCACTAATCGAGTTTCGAAGCTGTTTTGTCCACAGTTTCAATAAACCGCGCTAGCATTCACACGTCTCGCGATGACAAAGGTCAGTGAAAAGATGTAAAAACTACGCGTTGAAAGTGAAAAAGAAAGATGGAGTGTCATACCTTTAGTAGTACAGTTTTTGTTGTTGTTTGCAAGTATGCATGATGTTTTGGCTCGGGGACATTATTTAGGCTTCATTTTGTATATATGTATGATTGAAGTATAGGTGTAACTAATTTCAAGTCTAGGTAAAGGCCCATTATAAAGTTATTTATGCAGCCTAAATATAAAACTTAAAGCCAACCATACCTGGTTCACATTTAACTTGCGAATTCGTATCCTGTGAATGCTTCCTCTTCTTCACACTAGGCTCCTGAAGATTCGTATACACCGGCGTCATCGTCTCATGACTGAGCGAGACCAGCTGTGGATTTATCAGCCCCTGGTCCAACTCATTCATATCCACCCTCATTTGGTTATACCTCGTCTGATACGGATCTATCATATCGTTTCTCACGGCTCTGATCCCAAGTTCTACTATGTTTGGATCATTTGGGAGTACTACTACATTGTTGAGGTTATCTCTTAAGACTTCGTGGTCAAGATTGTCGGATTTTAGCTCCTCGTAGATGTATCCTCCTTCTTGCTGGAGGATGTCGTGGTTTAGGTGATCCTGGACGAGCATATAGTCTGGACCTAGGACCGTTTGGGAGACGATCGTATGTTGGACTTGCTCTGAAGGGCTGTAGGGGTTTTCGGAGCCGGAGTCTGGTGGACTTTCTGGGAGCTGGTGGCCCCTATAAAAAGAAATGAAATGGATATATGATACGTTTAAAAACCAATATTCTAATTATTTTTCACCTACACCCAACCTAACACAGCTGGCGAATTTGGGATCATTAGACTTTTGGCACAGAATTATTATAAGTTATTATTATTATTATAAGTACTCTTTTGGTCTAATGATATTGTTTGTTGCCTCGGTCGCACAGTAGTAAAAACATCAGCCTGCCGCATGAGAGGCACTGCCGACGGGTGATAGACCTCCAAAGTGTTAAAGCTGTGTAAGAGAGATTAACCAAGTCTCCCGGCATCCAGAGATTGCGGCACGAAGCCACCCTCACCGACGGGTGATAAGCCACCAAAGTATCACGCTTAAGAGAGAAAGAAAGCCTACCCAAGTCTCCCAGCATCCAGCGGCTGCGACACGTAGCTACTCTCGCCGAAGAGCGATAGGCTCCCAAAAGTATCACTCTAAAGAGGGAGACATAGAGCTTACTCGAGTCATCTGGCTTCGAGAGTCTGCGACACGTAACCACACTCACCGACTGGCCTTTAAAGTATCACGTTTAAGAGAGTGAGAGAGCTTACCTAAGTCTCCTGGCATCCAGCGGCTGCGACATGTATTTGCCCTCGCCAAAGGGTGATAGGCCCTCAAGGTAAAACGGTCAAGGCCTTTTAGCCGCCAGGTGTTTTTACGATAAAATTGCCAGGCATATATTTATGTCTATGAAAACTATACTGAAGACTGCGGCGCTAGGAGCATTGGTATAACCGATTAGGTATACATACATATACGACTGCGGTGGCTTTTTTTAAGTATATTGACGGCAAACGAGCAGACGAGCCACCTGATGGAAAGTGGTCACCGTCGTCCATGGACATCTGCAACACGGCACTGCAGGAGGTGCTGATGCGTTGCCGACTCTTAAGATACCTGTAAACACGCCTTTTGAAGGACCCCAAGTCATAGCACACAGGGGAAACCTAGCTTAATGGGTTAAAGAAGAAAGAAAGCTCATCATTTCGAGTAAGCGACACATTCAATCGACCATACACCCTAGTGACAGAGTTGTTCGGGACCGCCTCTCCGCCTCTGACGTGGTTCCCTTAACGACTACCAGATGGCGGCTGGGACCAACAGCTTAACGTGCCTTCCGAAGCAAGGAATCATCTTAATTATCAGACAATCAGGTGATTCAAGCCTGCAATGTCCTAACCAAACTGGAAACAACTAAACGAAGTATGGTTCCCGTGGGAATCGGACCCACAACCCCCGGGTCTACAGGCAGTTGAGAAAGAAAGCTTAAGCTAAGAGAGGAAGAAAGCTTACCCAAGTCTCCTGGCATCCAGCGGCTGTGGCGCGTAGCCACCTTCGCCGACGGGCGCCATATAGGCCTCCAACTCGTCGATCAGCCCCGGACCTGAAGACAAAGGAAAACATTGATTTAGTTAAAATTGTTATACAAAAATAGGTAGCTATTTATATTACGAGTATGATCAAACCTTCCAAGTTTTTAAGCTTTACACCAAACATTTTACGAATTTTAAGCCAATCATCACCCTTTCGTGTACTTAGATGACACGTTCAATCGACCATGCACACCCTGGTGTCAGAGTTCTTCGAAACCGCCTCTCAGCCTCTGACGTGGTTCCTTTAACGACTACCAGATGACAGCCGGGATCAACGGCTTAACGTGCCTTCCGAAGCACGGAATCCTGATCATCTTCATTATCAGTTAATCATGTGATTCAAGCCTCCAATGTCCTAACCAAACTGGAAACAACTATACAAAGTATGCTTTCCGATGAAATCGAACCCACGACCCCCGGGTCTACAGGCGAACGCCTTAACCACTGGGCCACGGAGGCAGTTATTTGAGACAATGTTCACTGGATTCTAATTCGTCTAGTAACTAACTTTTGCGTGATGTTAAAAAAACAGATAAGTAAACCGATAATAATAAGTTGAAAACAATAGTCTCGTTAAAAAATAAATGTATAAAATCTGTACACTATTGTATCAGAATTTTGTATTTTTTTAAGTAAAACCTTCTTTAGCGGCATTATACACTTTTTGGGAATGACCTGAGACTGCCGGCGCGGCGTAGTAGAGGAAGATCTCTTTCTACCGCGCGGGGTTTTCACTTCTGCCGGCACTCCCGGAGTGCAACCTTTTTTTTACAAGCTTTTATTTAACTTGCAATGTAGTTTTTATAAGCTTTTATTTAACTTGCAATGTAGTTTTTATAAGGTTTTGTTTAACTTGCAATGTAGTATTTATAAGCTTTTATTTAACTTGCAATGTAGTTTTTATAAGCTTTTATTTAACTTGCAATGTAGTTTTTATAAGCTTTTGTTCAACTTGCAATGTAGTTTTATAAGCTTTTATTTAACTTGCAATGTAGTTTTTATAAGCTTTTATTTAAGTTGCAATGTAGTTTTTATAAGCTTTTATATAACTTGCAATGTAGGTAGGTAACTATGTTTGTTCGAGTGGAATCTCGCAACTCAATTTTGTTGCAGATATCTTCCACCGATTGAGCTTGATTGTGTGACGTTATTCTAAATCCGATATTGACTTTTTTTTTCACCCAATTCGAAGGAAACATACAAACGATCGGTTTCCCAATAACGAGGAAAAACCTCGTTATTTTGACCCATGAAACTTGCCTATTTAAGCGTCTCACATAATTTCAAGAGTAAAAAAAGAAAAGTTGAGAAATGCGACCTGTAGAGGAGAACAACCGGACAGCGGGACATACGAACGCCTTTTCGCCCAAGCTGAACGGAGAGAGACAATAAATTACTCGTCAAAGAACTTGTAAACATACTTATTTTTTTCCGTCGGCGAGCGGCAAGCGTGACGATAGAATTATTGCATCTATTATGTATACCTTGCATCATCGAATCTGGTGAAAAAACAACCACTGACAACGAAGTAAGGAGTTTTAGAAGACTGAATGTTTGAGTTCCGTAGGAAATTCACAAAGGTGGTAAAAGTCAAAATCTTATATTATTCATTCGGGGGAAAGCTATATCTGGGGTTCCTAATATTAATGGTACTAATCAATTTCCAAATCCACCAATTATAATAGGTATTACTATAAAAAAAAGTTTAATAAAAGCATGACCATCATCATCATCATCATCAGGTCCTTTTTAGTCTCCACTACAGGAGCACGACCCTCTCTGTACTACTAGGGCCATACTTGGCCAGAGCAGCCAGAGGACTTGGCCTACACTCTCCACGCTGGCCAGACGGGTTGGAGAGGTCTCTTAGATGTTTATAAGCTTTGTTTAGCTTGTATTTCCTAAGTCGCCTTCTACGACATCCATGGGAAGACTTGGAGTGGTCCTATTCTACTCTGCCGGATACCACACGGCTAAGCATGACCAGTAGCAATAGTATTGTTATAAAGGCCGTGGTAGAGCCGCGGCATTTCCGGGGAAGTACCACACTCTCATAGAAAATTGACGCATGAGTAGAAGTTTTACCGCTTAGTCTATGCTTCGTTCGGTGAGTGAGATAGCTGTAGGCAAGACTCAGCCCAAGCCTCAGGCCAATCTGAAAAAGATAATTTTCTAACTTGACCTGACCGGGGTTCGAACGCGGTTGTCCCAATGTTGCACCGTGGCATGATGACCACTTAGCCACAGAGCTCTTCAATGATAATAGGTACATTTAATTAACTATGTAAAACACGAATTTCTGGACAAAAACTCTTTCTCATTTGATGACATGAAGTTTTTAGAATTCGTTGGAATTGCTTTTTTGCTACGCGAAAAAGGTGTGCTTCCTTGGTGCGTAGGGTACGGGCCAGCCCCGACAGCATCCTGACAATGGTGGCCAGCAGACTGGTCTGCCCATATGTAAATCACTGTTGTGCCATCTCCATCTCACATCGGACAGTACAGCAGTGATTGGCAATAAATATACTAACAATAGGTTAGTATTAATGTACTACTAACAAAGATGGACAGAAAGTTATTATTATTAATACTAGCTGTTGCCCGCGACTTCGTCCGCGGCAATTACTGTTATTATGATTAATTAGTACCTATAGATGTATAATTTTCCCCCTGTTTTCAAAACATTTTTTATTGATGCTTCGCTCCTGTTTATCGCAGCGTGATGTTTTATAGCCTAAAGCCTTCCTCAATAAATGGTATATCCAACACAAAAATAATTTTCCAATTTGAACCAGTAGTTCCTGAGATTAGCGCGTTCAAACAAACAAACATACAAACAAACAAACTCTTCAGCTTTATAATATTAGTATAGATTATAAAGTTTTAAGTATCTGAACGAGAATTTGATAAAAAAGGTTTAAAAACCTCACTTGGTTACTAGTAAGTATATAAAACACTTATTAATACGAGTAAATTTGTTCAAAACATAATTAAAAGTAATATTTCAAAGTTCCCCAACGTTCCGGTACTTACATTTTTTTTTACACAAGATAAAAAAAATTGGTTCTTCGTGATTTTCACCGAAACGGGTAATTTTTATCATAAAATTATCTCAGATAAAAATTGTAGATCATAAAATTATAATCGTTTCTGAGATACAAAGATTCAAAAAGTTGTAATCATCAAAATATGCATAAGTTTCCACGAGTAAAAGTTCCAAAAGTAAATACGTGGCGTACTAATGCATATTGTGACGATAACAACTTTTTGAATTTGTTGTATCTCAGAAACAGCGGCACTTATCGGAAAAAGTATCTTAGCGGAAAAAGTATTGATATACTTCTATATAGTATATAAATACTAATATTGTATTTTCAATTTTAATAATATATCAATAAGTGCCGCTGTTTCTGATTATCAATCTTTAAAAAAATCTTTAAAAAAGATATCAATTTTTTTTGTAGGTCATAAAATTATCTACAAAAAAGATATCAATACTTTTTTTTTGTCTGAGGTAATTTTGTGATAAAACTTACCGTTTCAGTGAAAATCGCGAAAAATGCGAAAGCTCCACACTGAAGTGTTTTTCAAGACAAATCAAATGAGCTCAAACACGATTGGTGTATCTTGTTTAGTTTAAGAGTTCCTATGGCCTTCCGACTCCATCATCAGACCAGCGCAACTATTAACACAATATTGTATTGTCATCCGATTCACACATGCATGCACAATTTCAGCTCAATCGGTAACCGCGAAGATGATCAAATTTAAATTGCAAGATTTGATTACAGACAAACATCGGGACAGGTGAAACTAAATAAAAGCTTGTAAAAAAATCTAAATGAATGATGGAAAATCAGGGAACGAATGGGAATAAAAAAATCTAAATGAATGATGGAAAATCAGGGAACGAATGGGAATAAAAAAATCTAAATGAATGATGAAAAATCAGGGAACGAATGGGAATAAAAAAATCTAAATGAACGACAGAAAGGGAACGTATTTAGGGATATTAATGAAGTGCCTACCAAAATTTAGATAAAAAGATCAAGTGTATGGTTTCTTCAAATTGCCGATGGATCTCTAAAATGCGCTGACATTTAATCGTAGTAGTGAAAGGGGGTTCGTTGACTGATGCGTGCGTGATGGTCTGTGCAGATGACTAGGAAAACTGTTGAGTTTATGAGTGCTAGTAAATTCACTTATGTGTTAGATAACGCTTCATACACCCAGAAAAAAACTAGGAAGATTGATGATTCGGCGAAGAGTTTTCACTGTATCGTTTCATTCATATTATTAAAACTTACGATTTTTTCCTTGCAATTTTGTATTCCATTAGGGATTCCGATTCTCAGATTTCAATATAGCTAGGAGGTTCAAAATCTGTAGTGCTATTTTTGAATAGGTGACTTGCAATGTATGATTCCCCTTAATAAATTAAGAAATAAAATATGGTGAAAAAAATTCATGCGGGCGGGACTTGAACCGGCGACCTAGATCCATGTACAACCAATGCTCTGCCATCTGAGCTACCGCACAACTCAATCTCGGCGGCGAAATTCTCCACCATATCCTATTTCCCCTTATACGTAGGCGTAAGGCCTACACAACTACCCGACTTTTATGAGTGAAGTTTTTGAATCAACTCATTTTACAATGAATTTGAAAATGAACTAATATGTAGGAAGCCACGCAATATTTTTATAAGTGTTTTATTTTGTATTCACAATCACAATGCTGTTTTGATATACTCTTAATAAATTAAGAAAAAAAATAGCACTGTGAATGCAAAATAACACACTTATTGATCTAGCGAGCGAAGCGAGCGAAGCGAGCGAAGCGTCTTAGTTTCGACTGGTCGAAAATTCTTTTGACCGTCTGTCTGTCTATCTGTTCTCGCCTACAGGTCGCATTTCTTAACCGATTCTCATGAAATTTTGTGCGCAGGTTCGGTAATTATATAGAATTTTGTTGTCGAGCCAGTTCAACGAAATTTTTAAAAATGGCCGAAATATGTTGGTCTGAAACTTAAAACTCATACAAAAATAATTGAAAAAAAAAAAACAAAAATGTCATTAGACTTTTTTGATATTCTTATTAAGACGCAACTTTTTTGTCTGAACAACTTTTTTATACGATAAAGTTGAACCTGTTTATAGTCGGCAATTTGCCCAAAAGTTGTCTGAAATCGATTTTCTGTATATTTTTTTGTATTAGTGCATTCAGTATGATGTCGTAAATACATATCTATGGTATGACAAGTATGGAAATGGTGCGTAGTAACTGTGACGTCGGCGATACAGAGAAAAAATATTTTTTTATATAAACATACCATGTGCGGTATCAAATAAAAGGGCTTTATGAGTAGATTACACAAAAATAAACTTCATAAATCATTACACTCCCATATTGCTCAAACCCACAGACTATATATAGTACGAAAGTTAAATATAAATTGAAATGAAAGAAGTTGAAGTGCGTGAAGTGGGAGAGGGAGTGAAATTGAACAAATTTCCCTAAAGAACATATATCGAAATATGAAAAATATAATTAGTATAATATGAAAAATATAACACACTGAATAAAATTAGTATCCTAAAATAAAAATTAAAAATAAATAAAAAGATTCACATGAACCCGGGCCTTATAGGTGCCGGCCACTTCTTTACGTAAAGTTCGCATGTTTGTCTGCCATAGTAGTTGAAATTAGCGTCCTATAAAAATTTTACCAGTTGGTAACAACTATGAAACCGGGTACTTAAACTTTGCCTCCCATTCACCCATGGCAAGGTCGCTATTCCGATATTTCTGAACTTAATGAGGATCACTCCAAATTAGTTAATGTGCATGGGAGCCCCCTTAAGTAAGTATTTATTTTATTCTGTTTTTTAGTGTTTGTTGTTATAGCGGCAACATAAATACATCATGTTAAAATTTCAACTGTCAAACCATCACGGTTCATGAGATACAGACAGATGGACGGACAGACAGATAGACAGATAGACAGACGGACTCCGGAGCCATATTAATAGGGTCCCATTTTTACCCTTTGGGTACGGAACCCTAAAACAGAATTTTGGCGATAAGCAAAAGCATACATTAAAGTCTAAACTGTAAATATTGATACAGATTTTTTATTTGCCGTTTTCATCAACCCCCGCCCCTATTAACACACCAAATCACACGGTTGACTGAGCAGCCACCCCATCACGCTAATTTGTTTAACTGTGTGAACAACCCCGTGGTTACCGTGTCTGGTCAACTGTGAAATGCATCTGTTATTAGCCGATCACCTGTCTTGCATTTTACGCTACTGTTCAAAATAGGAGTATAAAATGTTCAGTCATGTAAGTAGCTATTGGGTGTGTACCATAATATGGCACGCGCCATTCGTAGGCCCTTTTTTTTGTTGCAACTCTATGGCATTCGCATCCGCATGAAAATCTGCATTGATTTATTGCGGATGCAAATGCAGATGCAGACGTCCAAATCTATGCGGAAGCTCCGCAATTGCGGATGCGGATGCGGATGCGAATATTCGCAACATCCCTGTTTAGGACTACAAAGACAAAGACAAACTACGGTCTAATTATTTATAGTATTGTCAACTACTTAGGACTTGGTGTTTTTTTTAAAGCATGTAGCGTTAATTTTGAAATATATATAATTTATTGATTAAGTGACCAGATAGAATAGAATAAGAATTTAATAATTTATTTGCAATAAATATGGTACATAAAGATGTTATACTATATAGAAGCGCACATATTTTACCAATTTAATTTTTTTTTTTTTTTTACCAATTTGTGGCATGCAAATATACAGAAATAATATTTATGTATGTCATATTTCACAATAATTATAATATTTATAATTATAATCGGTATTATATATTTTTAATGATATTAAATATAAATATAATGAAATAATAATCAATGACCAGTTAAGAGGCATTAAAGGTATGCCCGAAAAAAATATGGGCTTTCTAATTTTCCGATTACCAGTCTTTTTAAGTAAAGCCGCTTGAAAAACGTGCCCTGAAGAATGACCCACCTATTAAATGTATCATCATCATCAGGTCCTCTTTAGTCTCCACTACAGGAGCACGACCCTCTCTGTACTACTGGGCCATACTTGGCCAGAGCAGCCAGAGGACTTGGCCTACACTCTCCACGCTGGCCAGACGGGTTGGAGAGGTGTCTTAGATGTTTATAAGCTTTGTTTAGCTTGTATTTCCTAAGTCGCCTTCTACGACATCCACGGAAAGACTTGGAGTGGTCCTATTCTACTCTGCCGGATACCACACGGCTATCCTATGAAATCGTCGTTTTCTATTGAGAATTACAAGTCAATTTTTCATACACATATTTTTAGTATCATAATTCAGGTCTGATAAATTTAACTAAAGTGAAATTTTGGTGTCAACACTGGTGTCCGATTTATCAAGCTGCCTTAAGGCATCTGACATAGGTTAACGACTGCCATCAATGATGACAGCCAACGTTTAACGTGCCTTCCGAAGCAGGGGGAGCTCAAGATATTTTTATGCCACTTGCGGTCACCCATCCCTGTGGGGACTGGGCACAGGGTTGCTTAACTTATGTAAAAGCTATTAATGCTGTTATCAATACTCAATACTCCTCTACTATATCCTCACTGAGGATAGAATAACGTCAAAACAATTCAGTCAATAAGTGTTATATCGGTGTCAATCAAAGAATGAATGCAAAGCCGAAAGGATAAAATGCATATAAACAAACGAAAGCATTCCCAGAAAAACCAACTATCTTTACTCATTGATTAATAAAGCCAGTGACGTCACTTCTTTGCAGTACAATGTACATGTGGCGACAAATTACAGACAGGCACAGATGTGTCACAGCTTATAATGTACCTAGCTGTGCCCCGCGACTTCGTCCGCGGCGATTTCTGTTATTATGATTAATTAGTTATTTTATTTAGTAAATGGAATAATTTTCCCCGGAAACAGGCATACAAGTCTATCTGATGGAAAGCGTTTATTCAAATAAATATAAATAAATATGATACGGACAAATCACACAGATTGAGCTAGCCCCAAAGTAAGTTCGAGACTTGTGTTATGGGATACTAACTCAACGATACTATATTTTATAACAAATACATATATAGACATCTAAGACCCAGGCCAATCTGGAAAAGATCATTTTCCACCTTGACCTGGCCGGGGATCGAACCCGGCTACTCTCGTGTCGCAGGCTGGCGTGTTGACCGCTGCGCCACGGAGCTAAATATAACATGGTCAAGGGGTGTCATTATCAACTGCCTGTCCCTGTCCGATGGTGACAGGAATTGCATCGGGTTCGCGCGCCCAGCCTCCCGAGCTGCTACTTACTCATTCGAATTCATTCGAGCGAGTAGTATCCCAATACCTTATTTCTTTCCAAAATCCAAACCCAAATTCCTATCCTTCCCCAGCTTAAAAATGCTTCCGTAGAGCAGCAGCGTCGAAAGAAGAAGCCAAACAAACTGCGCTCACCAACCCGCTTGCCAAGCGTGGTGAGTATGGCAATATCCTCCCATGGAACGATAAATCCTTGGGAGAGGCCTTTGTGAAGCAGTGGACTTCAACGGCTGGAATGATGATGATGATGAAGCATTTACGATGTAAGTGGCACGAATTGTATAGTTGGTTAATGTTCGTATCTGTAGAATTCGTGCCACTTACAAAGTAAATACTTGACACATTGATTCATTTATAGAGAAGTATCTACACGTTGTCCGGGAAGTGAGTGAGAGAGTTGAAGAGGATTTATTTTATTTTATTTTACATATTTTACATCACTACTTACATAGGTCGTATGAAACAACGTTGCTTCCTACTGTCTTACCCTACCCTGTGTATGATCTTAGATCTTTAAAATTACGCAACGGATTTTGATAGAGTGATTCAAGAGGATCTCTTCCATGCTGGTCTGGGAGAAAAGAAAAAACGTAGAATGTACCAGCTGCTTCTCTTACCGCGCAGATCGTATAAGCCTTCAAAATTCCCAGGAATCATGTTAATAGGCGATGCGGCTAGCAACCTATCACTATTTTGATTCCGTTTTCCACCTTATGCCCACCAACGTGCTAAATGTGGCTTTCGGGTCTGATAGATCTAGGCTCTGTCTATCCCGCAAGGGAGATAGACGTGATACTATGTATGTATGATTCAAGAGGATGGTTTATATATACGAAAAAGAAGATTTCACTTCAAAAAAACGAATTATTCGTATAGAAAATGCATACACAACTAAGGTGTCCTTTTGTTCCCTCATTATTTTGTACAATACGGTGCTGTGTTATCAAAGTATCCGGTATCGTAAATGCGTAAATCGGTCTCTGGAAAGAGTTCAGACGGACTGCGGGTTAGTCCGAATTATCATTGTCATCAAATTATGCACATTCCAAACACGAATACGTGATAAGAAAGTAAATATCGTCTGGAAGCGTGAAGTTTCGATTTATACAAGCAGAAGGTAGGGACATTAATCCATCTCTTCATATAAATGAGGCATCACCAGTGCAGTAGAGAGATACAAGTAAGAGCACGATAAACGCCATCCACTTTATGGACAAATCCCTCCACCCTCACTACTCAAGAGTCGCAATAGTTTCTTGCGACAACCAAATAATAGCGCCAAACAAGCTCCTAAGGCCAGAGTGGAACAATGGATTAACAAATACCCGCCAACACCAAACCAGATACCGTCTGCTGAGAAACTACCACCGGGTGGCAATCTGCCCTGGCCAGTCTGGAAGTCTTTAAACGGACTGCTGGGGGTTGGTGTTCGTAGATGCCACGAAAATAGAGTCAGGTGGGGTTTCTCCAACAATAGTGAGTGCGACTGTAGTGCTATCCAATATCAATAAATAAATAAATATATACGGACAAATCACACAGATTGAGGTAGCCCCAAAGTAAGTTCAAGACTTGTGTTATGGGATACTAACTCAACGATACTATATTTTATAACAAATACATATATAGATACACATCTAAGACCCAGGCCAATCTGAAAAAGATCATTTTCCATCTTGACCTGGCCGGGGATCGAACCCGGTCACCGGCAGGCGTGTTGACCGCTGCGCCACGGAGCTAGTCATCAATCACCTCTTGGTGTGCCCAGAAAGCCCAACTTGTTGCTCTCAACAAGATCTGAATGAGGCAAACGAACGGGAAATTACGGTAGCAAAGCATTGGTCGAAACATATTTAATTAAACGCAAAGCCATCTTACGACTCGATAGAAGAAAAAGAGTAAGGCATGATTTGGCACACCGGCGTTCGCCCATACGGCAAAAGAAGAGAGTTACTGCTCTCCAAAGGCTTTTGCCATTGTTTCTCTAATTGGCCTTTCACGCTATGCATGCACGCAATAGCGGCCCATCAGGCAATATGAGAGTTTGCTGTCTCTACAAGCCTTGCGCACACAGGCAACGCCCAAAGCCGTGGCCCGTCCCTTTGGTTTTGTCTATGTAGGCTGAGGGCACTATGCTCTAAAATGCTTGGTGAAGTAGCAAAAGCTCACTTGGAGCTAGCTATATTGGTAATAATAAAAAAGAACACCCTTGAGCTACTTTTAAGCCGTGTGGTGTCCGGCAGAGTAGAATAGGACCACTCTTAGTCTTCCCATGGAGGTCGTAAGAGGCGACTTAGGAAATACAAGCTAAACAAAGCTCATAGACATCAGTGAGACCGCTCCAACCCGTCTGGCCAGCGAGGAGAGTGTACCAAAATCTCTGTCTGCTCTGGCCAAGTATGGCTCCGGTAGTATAGAGAGGGTCATGCTCCTGTCGTGGAGACTAAAAAGACCTGATGATGATGATAGTGATGATGATCTGGCACGATCTGGCACGCCCGGCAAAAAAGAGAGTTGCTGCTCTCTGAAGGCTTTTGTCACTGTTTCTCAGATTCGCCCTTCAGGCTATACATGCAAGCAATCGCGGCTCATCAGGCAATACGAGAGTTGCTGTCCCAAGCCTTGCGCACACAGGCAACGCCCAAACCCGTGGTCCGTCCCTTTGGTTTTGTCTATGTAGGCTGAGGGCACTCTGCCCTCAAACGCTCGGTGAAGTAGCAAAAGCCGTGTGGTTACCGGCAGAGTAGAATAGGACCACTCCTAGTCTTCCCGTGGAGGTCGTAAGAGGCGACCTAGGAAATACAAGCTAAACAAAGCTCATAAACATCATGAGACCTCTCCAACCCGTTTGGCCAGCGAGGAGAGTGTAGGCCAAATCCTCTGTCTGCTCTGGCCAAGTATGGCTCCGGTAGTACAGAGAGGGTCATGCTCCTGTCGTGGAGACTAAAAAGACCTGGTGATGATGATGGTGATGCTGATCTGGCACGCTCGGGTCGGCCCCGGCAAAAAAAAAAGAGAGTTGTTGCTCTCTAAAGGCTTTTGTCACGGTTTCTCAGATTGGCCCTTCAGGCTATGCCTGGCTATGGCTTTTTACTAAATGGATTAGGCATTTGTCTCCCATCTCACCTGAATGAAGAATAAAGATAATCTGTTCGATGGGGGAAAGCAAGTATCAGTTTGGGAGTCTGTTTGGGCAAATATTCGTTCGTATGTCCCGCTGTCTGGCTGTTCTTTACAGGTCGCATTTCTCAACCGATTCTCGTGAAATTTTGTGAGACAGTTTAATAGATATCCTTATCCTCATCCCTCATCCTCATAATATTATAAATGCGAAAGTGAGTTTGTTTGATTGTTACACCTTTCACGCCGTAACAACTGAACCGATCATCATGAAATTTTGCATGCAAGTTCTCTGGAGTACGGAGAAGGACATAGGCTATCTTTCATCCCGGGAACTGCCTCCGTGGTCCAGTGGTCAAGGTTTGCCTGTAGACCCGGGGGTCGTGGGTTCGATTTCCACGAAGCATACTTTGCTTGTTTTTAGTTAGGTTAGGACATTGCAGGCTTGAATCACCTGATTGTCTGATAATAAAGATGATTCCGTGCTTCGGAAGGCACGTTAAGCCGGTGGTCCCGGCTGCCACCTGGTAGTCGTTAAAGGAATCACGTCAGAGGCCGAGAGGCGGTTCCGAAGAACTCTGACACCAGGGTGTGCATGGTCGATTGACCGTGACACCTACTCGAAATGATGATGATGATGACTGTTTTATTTTATGGACAGGTATCACGGTAGACCAGCGGCGTGATTTTACTCAAGTACATCACTGCCTAATGCTGAATGACCCCTCTTGGTGCCTCCTTTTGTGAAATGTGAGAAATAAGTATTGTTTGTTTTATTTGGCTCCAATTTTTTTTTCTTACTTTCTTTCAAAATGTTCGAAAAAATAAATGAGTTTACCGTAACATCCTATACAGGGTTGAAGTCGGTTTTGTTTTCTTTAATTATTTATTACTAGCTTTCGCCCGCGGCTCCGCCCGCGTCAATGTCGATCCCTTGGGAATAGTACTTTTTACCGGGATAAAAGGTAGCCTATGTCCTTCTCCGCACTCCAGAGAACTTGTATGCAAAATTTCATGATGATCGGTTCAGTAGTTACGGCGTGAAAGCGTAACAAACAAACAAACAAACAAACTCACTTTCGCATTTATAATATTAGTAAGGATAAGGATTAGTAAGGATAGTAAGGATTATTAATTTATTTATTTCTTGAACTCATTCTATCTTTCATCTATCATTCATCATCATTTCGAGTAGGTGTCACGGTCAATCGACCATGCACACCCTGGTGTCAGAGTTCTTCGGAACCGCCTCTCGGCCTCTGACGTGGTTCCTTTAACGACTACCAGATGGCAGCCGGGACCACCGGCTTAACGTGCCTTCCGAAGCACGGAATCATCTTTATTATCAGACAATCAGGTGATTCAAGCCTGCAATGTCCTAACCAAACTGGAAACAACTAAACAAAGTATGCTTCCGGTGGGAATCGAACCCACGACCCCCGGGTCAACAGGCAAACGCCTTAACCACTGGACCACGGAGGCTGTTATCTATCATTACAGATTTGATTCCAAGGCAATAGAATAGACATGATTGATTAAATTTAATTATAACAAATTATAAACATAGCAACCTTTGTTAATTCACACAGTGAACAACTGAATATATCCACCCTTTCGGCAATTTGGTTGAGTGTGCGTAGCGCACGCGTTAGCGGAGCCCTATTTAGAAGGTTGGTCCTCCAATGAGGCACCACCATTAACTGTGGCCGTCGCCGTCGCTCCACATACATATCCGGAACACAAAAATGTACCAACTGCAATAATACCGCCTTGGATATTTTACCACGGGGCAATAAGCTAGTTTCCTGGGTCGTAATAATAACATAACAATTAGTCCGTCAGTTAGATAATCAAAAAAATATTGGACACGTATTTTTTCTTTTTGTCAAATGAACAATAAATAATAAAGATAAAGCGCGTCAAAGTTCAGGAGAGGGGGCTCGTGATGTCAAAGTTTGCTAAAAATTGTCGCAAACTATGACATCACACGGAATTTCAAAGGGCTATATCTTTATCATTTTTTGTTAAATCGACAAAAGAAAAAATACGTGTCCAATATTTTTTGAATATTTAACTGACGGACAATTTTTTTTTTTTTAGGAAACTAGCCTATTTAAATATGGAAGACACAAATGCTAATTCCCTTCAATAACAATGTTATTCGTGCCACCGAAGTATACATAGACGTAGTACGTAAAGTACGATCAAACTTGTAGAAACAGCGCACGCTCCACTTGCCAATGAGAATCAGAGCCGGTCGATGTTCAAACGCCAATTACTTTTCGCAATTAAGTGCCCTAGCCTAGAAAGTCGGTAAATTTCCTAGTATTCCCTGTTTTTTTTAATTATTTATATTTCACCGCAAAAGAGCAGACGAGCTGATGGAAAGTGGTCACCGTCGCCCATGGACATCTGCAACACCAGAGGAGATGCTGATGCGTTGCCGACTCTTAATAGTTTTTTTAGCTAGCTCCATGGCGCAGCGGTCAACGCGCCAGCCTGCGACACGAGAGGGCCCGGGTTCGATCCCCGGCTAGGTCAAGATGGAAAGTGATCTTTTTCAGATTGGCCTGGGTCTTAGATGTGTATCTATATAATTATGTATTTGTTATAAAATATATATCGTTGAGTTAGTATCCCACAACACAAGTCTCTAACTTACTTTGGGGCTAGCTCTATCTGTGTGATTTGTCCGTACATATTTATTATTTCATATACCTAAAACACACGCCTTTTGAAGGACCCTAAGTCATAGCACACAGGGAAATCCTCGGGAGTCCATTCCACAATTCCTGCTGTACGAGGAAAAAACCTCGTGACGCTCTGACATTTTTGGAGACCCAAGCGTCAAGGATGTGGGGATGGACTTTACTCCTGTGGCGAGCGGTGCGGTGGTAGAAAGGTGACGGTGGCACCAATTCAAAAAGTTCTTGAAACAATCCCCATAGTATAAACGGTAAAATACACACAGAGAGCCAACGTCTCTCCGTAGACTGAGGGTGTCTAAATCGTCTGTGAGTGTGGGATCGCCGATAATACTAATTGCCCGGCGGAATTGAAATTGTAGTTTTCCTATATTTTCGCTCATCATCATATCGTATAGGTGACACTGTCAATCGACCATGCACACCCTGGTGCCAGAGTTGTTCGAAACCGCCTCTCGGCCTCTGACGTGTTCCTTTAACGACTACCAGATGACAGCCGGGACCACTGGCTATATATTTTCGCTGAAAATATATTATTTTATTTAGTTTCAGCTGGGTTACTATTTTTGAGAGTGTGACACTCGTCTTCGAGCGATTTTTGTATGGACGGCGTCATTTCAAAAATAGCACTCCTGTCCCAAAGTTCGTCTGTAATCAAATCTTGCAAAGATCCCTCCCGGCTACCTATCTACCTATTGAGCTGAAATTTTGCATGCATGCGTAAATTGGATGACAATGTAATGGAATCGTTGCGCTAGTCTGATGATGAAGTCGGAAGGTGGCCATAGGAACTCTTAAACTGAACAAGGTACACCAATCGTGTTTGGGCTCATTTGATTTGTATTGGAAAGCACTTTACAGTGTGGATTCGTTTATAAGAAAAGCTTGTCACAAAAATGTTTTTTGTTTTTTCCAAAATAATCTTGTTCTGCGTATAGATAGAAAGAAAGTTCGGGAAAATTCAAATGAGCTCGCCTCTTATAAATTATAAAAATATATTTAAAAAACTAAAAAACTACGCCTTTATTATAAATCGAACTAAAAAGAAAATTATTTTTTTTTATTATATAAGCAGAAAATAATAATCAGTAAAAAATATTAGTATTATTTTTCACCGATTATTATTTTCTGCCTATATTAAGAATTTCTTTTACTTTTAGTTCGATATGCTATCGTCATCATATTTTGATTTTGATCCATCATTGATGATGATGATTTTACGGGGTAGACAGAGCTCAGATGTACAAGAACTCAGAGCCACGTTTATCATGTTGATGAACGTGTAGGTGGTAAACGGAATCAAAGTACCGTACATATAGACATTCCACTTATTCATAGGAAACCTGTATTATTATTATTTGTTTACTAATCTGTGGTATCGTAGTTGGTGACACAATTAAATGTATTGGTTATTAAGATTCTAGATTTTATTTATCTGAGTATAATTATGTATTGTGCCATTGTTTGATATCCAAATAAATAAAAAAAAATAGTGATGGGTTGCGCAATTACTTATTTAATAAAATACCTTGTCTTAACGGAGCCCTGGCGCTCCTGGGTACATCTTGAGAGCCGTCGTCCATATGCCAAGAATATTCCATCGTACAGTCAGATACACATCATCCATGCACTTACGTCGCGTCGACTAAAAAGCCTAAGCGACGCATTTTTTAAAATGAAAAAGTTTACATGTCAAAAACACAGGGTTTCACGCGACAGTTAAAAAAAAACACACACACACACACGATAATTAAAAAAAAAAACAAATCACATTAACACACGCAAATTTAAATTAAGAATGATTATTTAATGCTATTAAAAATTATTTTTAAAATTGGAATCGTTTTATTATCACTCACTGTTCCAATGTTTGAATAGTCTTTATATTTTTTTTATCAATGACTGCCAGTTTATATTTATTATTAAATTGAATAGTTTAATTGTCAATGATTTTTGTTTGTTTAATAAAACGTCCGCCGCTAGAATAAACTTGAAAGTCACTGAATATCAACATGCCGTTTTTACTGCCCTTGCGTGAGCGAGCAAGCGAGCGTGACGGACCATAAGTTAGAAAGAGACAGATATACTTATTTTTTCACGGTTTCCACGAAAAGCATTGGTGGTTTCGGAAAATTTTGTTGACCAATAGAATTTCTTTGAGCTAGAGGGTTGTAGACAATATATGAAGATAGTGTTGTATATGTAGAGTCACGAAAATGAATTGTTGCAATTAATCAAATTATTCAAATGTGGTTTTAAATTATTCGTTAAAATATGGCATTACCTTTATATTTGATTAAGCAAAGAGCAAAGGTGAAAATGTCTTGAAAACATATATATACCAAATCTCTTTTTACATACTTACAAATACTATTGTATATACTACATAACATACTCTACTTAGAATTTAAAACGTACTTATATTTTTTATCACATTTTTACTAAAATGTTGTCAATAAATGCAAGTACAGTGGGCAGGATAGACTCTATTATTGTCGCGGGCTTTTAGATTCCATACAAATTCCATTGAGTCCGAAAGCGTAATCAATTATTTTAAAATTTAACGAACCACGATATGAGCCTGAGTGTTAAATCTATAAGATCCAAATAAAATAAAAAAACGGTTTGCACTCCGGAGGTGGCGGCAGAAGTGAAAACTCGCTTTTGCGGTGGTCTCAGTTCACGCGTCCGTTTTACGAATTTTCGATCAGGTCACGTGTCCTGATGCGAGTTAAACATTTTTACCCATCCCAAAAAGTGCACAACGCCGCTAAAGAAGTTTTCACTTCAAAAATAATAATTTGATTTTCAAATTTGGAACTGTTAAAAAACCTTTTAAAAAAAAGTTTAAATCGATATCTTCTTAATTCAAATGTTATTGGCTGTATGTATTCATAGTTCTTCAACTCGCCGTTTCTGAATAAAACTTTTTCATTCTTTGTAGAACTGGAAATACAACATATTTTGGTAGAGAGGGTCATGCTCGTGCAGTGGAGGCTAAAAGACTTGATTATGATGATGATGATGATGATGGTGAAAATACATTCTCTGCTCACTGCAGTTCGCCCCCATCAAGTATCCAGGAAAAATTGTTTTAATAGCTGGGCTATGGAAAATATGCAAAATAAGTTCAGGGTTATAGCCGCGCTCCAAACAAAGAACTTCTAAGGCAAAAAAGCTCTTCTAAGACAAGGTTTTAAAACAATAATCTTTCATATAAAAAAATTTACTTCAATTAAACTACTGAACCGATTTTGATAAAATTGAAATAGGACCAACTTGAAAGCATCCCCTTTGAAACAAAAAAGATTATTTTTTAAATCGGTTCATAAATGACGGAGTTCTGAAGTATACAATCCTAACTAATCCTTACTAATATTATAAATGCGAAAGTGAGTTTGTTTGTTTGTTACGCTTTCAGGCCGTAACTACTGAACCGATCATTATGAAATTTTGCATACAAGTTCTCTGGAGTACGGAGAAGGACATAGGCTACCTTTTATCCCGGGAAAAAGTACTGTTCCCGAGGGATCGACATTGACGCGGGCGGAGCCGCGAGCGAAAGCTAGTATTAGATATGTGAAAGTGAGTTTGTTTGTTTGTTACGCTTTCACGCCGTAACTACTGAACCGATCATCATGAAATTTCGCATACAAGTTTTCTGGAATACCGAGAAGGACATAGGCTACTTTTTATCCCGGGAAAAACTATTATTCCCGAGGGATCAACATTGACATGGGCGGAGCCGCGGGCGAAAGCTAGTTATAATATATTTTTGTGTTTTATATTGCATTCACAATGCTATTTATACATACTCTTATTAAATTAAGAAATAAAATATGGTGAAAAAATTTCCACAGGATTTGAACCACCAACTTTAAGTCTATTTACTATGTACGCCTTAAGGTCGCTGGTTCAAATCCCGCCCACTATTTACCAAGTTTCAACAGTATAGTTCTTATAGTTTTGAAAAAAGTGGCTGTGACATACGGACGGACAGACAGACATGACGATTCCACAAGGGTTCCGTTTTTTGCCATTTGGCTACGGAACCCTAAAAGGAGGAGGTTATCAATTCGGTTGTATGCTTTATAATGTTTGTTATCTACCGCATAACTCCATCAGTTATGAACCAATTTAAACTTCCTCGTCTTCATCGTCACTTAACATCAGGTGAGATGGAAGACAAATGCCTAATCTAACATATAGTAAAAAAAAACGTTTTTGTGTTTAAATGGTTGGTTTCAAATTGGTCCCATTAAAATGTAATCAAAATCGGTTCAGTAGTTTGATTGAGTCGATATTATTATATAAAAGCTACAATTATGTAATAAGTCAGTTATCCTTATCCTTACTAATATTATAAATGCGAAAGTGAGTTTGTTTGTTTGTTTATTTGTTACGCTTTCACGCCGTTACTACTGGACCGATCATGATGAAATTTTGCATACAAGTTCTTTGTAGTACGGAGAAGGACATAGGCTACCTTTTATCCCGGGAAAAAGTACTATTCCCGAGGGATCGACATTGACGCGGGCGGAGCCGCGGGCGAAAGCTAGTTATTATATAAACGCTACGAATAAGCCTTTTGAGATTTGATGAACTTGACTCTTGAACCTGCAAAATAATACATGTAATAAGTCTTGTAACTTATTTGTAGTCTAAAAGCGGGTGCCGCGCGAACGAAAAACGTCGCTACTGTGCAAGCCATTAGGCTGCGCAAACCCATTGGGCGATTAGGAAAAAAGACGAAGTCTTAATATTTTCATATTTATATTTTTATTTATAAAAATAAGAAAGGGGGCGACCTCCGAGACGTACATATAAATATTGTCATGTAAAAATTATTGCTTAAAACTACAATTTTCAAGGCCTTCTGCCAGAGTTTCTATACCGTCGGAGATCTGCGTGTTCAGTACAACAACATCCTTAGGATGATGTTGGGGCTGTCTCGCAGATGCAGTGCATCAGGCATGTTTGCGGAGGCCAGGGTTGACGGGTTTCATGCCGTGATACGCAAAAAGGCGGCCTCCTTTTTGCAGTGTGTGCGAAACAGCAAAAACACCATCCTAAGGATGTTAGCCTCACGCCCTGACTGTACCATATTGAGGCGCTGCATGCTGGTGGCAATAGGAGGTCGGATATAAAATAAAATTATAAATTTGTACTAATATAGGTGTTTAAGTCAAACTGTTACTAACATTATATGGGAAACCGAAATAAATGAATTATTATTATTATTATTATTAGAAGTAAAAATTACAAAGCTTTCGAAGAAAAATGCTTTTAGACAGCATACCATATCATATGTATCTATTTTAAATTCCAACAAGCGGGCGATCTTGTTCAAGGATTGATCTAAATTCTACAAATACTTTTGATGCATTTCATTAATTCAGTGCATAGTACTAGTGATTAAAAACACGTCAATTTTAACAATTTCGTGCAGTACCATCTTATTCAGTTTGTCATTCAAGAGAATAAACCAAATAAACCCATGTAACAGAGTGAGACAGACTTACTACTTCTGTTCTATATAAAGGTCTGTCCTTCCTTATTCGTAGTATAAAAGATTCGTAGTATAGAAGATATTATAAAAGATATACATCAATATAAACAACTTTTTCTATGGGACCAATGCTGGGAACTCAAAAATAATTCGTCATTTCCATACAAAAGAGTCCCGCCGCCCGGCCAGTTTGTATGGGAATGTCGAATTTTTTTTGAGTTCCTAACATTGGTCCCATAGTAACAGTTACGGGCTGAATCGCCTCTTTAAGGGTCCCAAACGATCAAAATTTAACATGTATAGTCTATATTTAGTATTGTAAATGGAAATGTAATCAAATAAAAATATTGCATGCTGTAAAAATGGCTAAGTAGGCTAAGCTACTTCTATATGTAACATCTTTCTGTACCCTATTTAATGCAAATAAATCTTATCTATCTTATCTTATAAGATATATCAAATAACAAGCACGTCCCCACTAAAACTCGTCTTGATATTGCCACTACAGATAAAAATAATATACAAAAAAGAGACGAATGATCTCATCTTGTATTCACAGAATTCCCAGGGTTTTATCTATTCATTATTGATCATCCCATAACGCGCAAGACAATCTATGATGCTTGCTTTACCTTTACTTGTTTTAATTGCCTCCGTGGTCCTGTGGTTAAGGCATTTACCTGTAGACCCGGAGGTCGTGGGTTCGATTCCCACGGTAAGCATACTTTGTTTAGTTGTTTCCAGTTTGATTAAGACATTGCAGGCTTGAATCACCTGATTGTCTGATAATAAAGATGATTTCGTGCTTCGGAAGGCAGGTTAAGCCGTTGATCCCGGCTGCCATCTGGTAGTCGTTAAAGGAACCACGTCAGAAGCCGAGAGGCGGTTCCGAAGACCGCTGACACCAGGGTGTGCATGGTCGATTGACCGTGACACCTACTCGAAATGATCGAAAAAAGAAAAGACATAGTGACAAAATACATACTTAGACACAAAAATAAACTACAACTACCTACTTCGCGCTTCCAGCTGCATTAATCTAGTCCTCTCGTAATGGCTGTTAAAATATATAATAAACTCCCAGAAGACATAAAAGATACAGAAAATTATAAAACATTCCTAAAAAATATAAAAAAACTGCTAGCAAATAAATGTTATTATACAATTAATGAATATTTAAAAGATAAGTAAAAATATTATTCTTATTTTATTTTATTGTATTTATGAATAATATAGATTGGCTCAATATAAATAAATAATAATAAATAATTATATAATGTACAAATAAAACTGAAATAAGATATAAATAACCATTCAATATATATAATATAATAAAAACTATTAATCATATACAATATATTTAAAAAAATCTAAATCAACTAAACAGAATCATGTTTGAAACTTAAAAGCACCGCTCCCATTGCAGCGCCCGTCAGGGTCCTTAATGTTTATATTAATATTTAAATTAAGACCTATATGTTATTTAGATATACATTAAGGAAGCAATAAATGATTGATTGATTGATTGATTGATGATGATGATGCTTGCTTTACGTGTGTGTAAGCCAACACTGGTGTCAGATTTTTCAAGCTGGCTCAAGGCATCTGACATCACTTAACGACCCGCCATCTTGTGATAAGGATTATGGTCAGGGGTGTCAATGGTCAGGGGTGTCAATGGTCAGAGATGACATGCTCAACTGCTTGTCCGGTGTTTGCAGGTGTGGCATCGCGCTACTGGATGTGGGTGCGCGTGCCCGGCCTTCCGAGCTGCTACTTGCTTTTCCCCCATTCATCGGAGTGAGTAGTATCTCGATACCTTTCTTCCCCTTTCCAAATTCAACAATTCCCTATCTTTTCCCAGCTTTAAAATGCTGCTGATGGGTAGCGTAGGAACCACAAGAAGCTATAGAAACTGCACTCGCCAACCTGCCTGCCAAGCGTGGTGAGTATGGCAATAACCTCCCATGGAACGAAGTATCTTTGGGAGAGGCCTTTGTCTGGTAGTGGACTTTTTACGGCTGTAATTATGATGATGATGATGTTTTAGTGATGGCAGACGGGACCAATAGAATAACTCTACTATCCTGGCTTAGCGACCCAGATTGAGTCTTGGCCTCCAGCATAAGAGAACGCCAGCGCTCTCGGTCCTATACTAGCTCTTGCCAGTTGTCGCAGCAGCTCACGCAGGTCCGCCATCACTACGTCTCTCCAGCGATACCTGAGACGGCCCACCGGCCTGCGACCGATTGGCCGGCCTGGTAGTCTCTCTTTACTCTCCGATCCTCCTCCATTCTTTCGACGTGACCGAGCCAGCGCAGACGGTGTGCTTTAACTTCGCCCATAATATTTAAACGGATTAAAGTGTCTCTTAATAATCTTTCATCAATCGACGAGAAATACTATAATAACGTACGGATTGTACGTTAACCGAAGTAAGAAGTCGACATGTTTTGACCCCACCTGGCCCTATTAGATAGTTCCCATAGAGGTCTCGAATTAAATTCCCCTGAAGTTGACCTCCTGTTGGGATCGTCACTATTGCTCATGGACAACTGAAACTCCAGGGTGTGTCAGGAGCGTTGCCGGCCGTTCAAGGAGTCGGGAGAAGGACATAAAGGGAGAAAATGGGAGAAAGAATGGCCTCCGGCTCTTTCACTCGCCGAACGAAGCATAGAAGGGGTAAATCTTCTACTCAAACGTTGATTTTCTGTGAGAATGGTACTTCCCCGAGCCGGCCCATTCATGCTACTAGCAAAATTGGATTTTGTCGGTAGCGTGGCTCTACCACAAATATAACATATCTTCCTCCGTTATAACGTAAAATTATCGTTCGTAAACCGACTTTACAGACAACCAATTTCTTTTCAAACCATATTTTGGGAAACTAGCAGTTTTTAGGGTTTTTTGACTAGCTCCATGGCGCAGCGGTCAACACGCCAGCCTGCGACACGGAGTGACCGGGTTCGATCCCCGGCCAGGTCAAGATGGAAAATGATCTTTTTCAGATTGGCCTGGGTCTTGGATGTGTATCTATGTATATGTATTTATTATAAAATATTGTATCGTAGAGTTAGTATCCCATAACACAAGTCTCGAACTTACTTTGGGGCTAGCTCAATCTGTGTGATTTGTCCGTATATATTTATTATATTTATATTTATTTCGGGTTCCGTACCCAAAGAGTAAAAACGGGACCCCATTAATATCGCTCCGCTGTCCGTCTGTCTGTCTGTCTGTCCGTCTGTCACCAGGCTGTATCTCAAGACCCGTGATAGTGAGACAGCTGAAATTTTCACAGATGATGTATTTCTATTGCTGCTATAACAACAAATACTAAAAAATAGAATAAAACAACCATTTACGGGGGCTCCCATACAACAAACGTGATTTTTTTGCTTGTTTTTGCTCGATATTGATAACGGCAACAGGTAGACGCTTGAAATATTCACAGAATACTTAATTATATATTCACTTTTAAAATAAATAATTACATTAAAATAAATTTAATTTTAAAGTTGGGCTCCCAATCCAACAGACATGTGTTTTTTTTGCCGTTTTTATAGATAACGAACGGTACCGAAAAATTCGTGCGCGAGTCCGACTCGCACTTGGCCGGTTTTTTATTGATACGGTAAGGTCTCTAGCAAGGTGTTCGATATGCAATGGAGCGTGTTAAGGGTGCGTCAGGTGTTGGATCAATCGCTCGTGACTATGACTACAGCTGCTGACATTACGAATATGGTTAGTCATGCTTATAAGTTTCAAAAAGTATCCCCACCCCGAATTCATATATACAAAAAACCTCCGTGGTCCAATGGTTAAGGCGTTTGCCTGTTGACCCGGGGGTCGTGGGTTCGATTCCCACCGGAAGCATACTTTGTTTAGTTGTTTCCAGTTTGGTTAGGACATTGCAGGCTTGAATCACCTGATTGTCTGATTAAGATGATTCCGTGCTTCGGAAGGCACGTTAAGCCGATGGTCCCGGCTGCCATCTGGTAGTCGTTAAAGGAACCACGTCAGAGGCCGAAAGGCGGTTTCGAAGAACTCTGACACCAGGGTGTGCATAGTCGATTGACCGTGACACCTACTCGAAATGATGATTCATATATATGTTACGGCTGCACCTAGTTCTAGCCGCTCTGATGAAGGCTATACTTAGTTCTAACCGAAGATAGGTAGGATACACCTAAGGCTAACCGCATGTGCCTGGCTGCACCTAGTTGTAGCCGGCTAGAACTAGGTGTATCCGCACTTCGCCTATTAGCCGTAACATATATAAACACACGATGAATCTAAAGCACTGTGCGACAAAGGTCATCATTCCGCACTTTGAGATATTTCGGCTGCATATCCTAAGAAATGTAGTGACGTTGAGGCGGTAAAAGGAAACAAACGGATAGCCGCAGAAGGGTCACAGATCCTAGGGTTCGAGGGTTAGGTCTCGTGGTTCGATGAGCAGCGTAGACTGAGTACTTAGCCTCGTCAGTTGCCCAGGCCAGGGTTCTAAGGTTAGGTCTCGTGGTCCGATGAGCAGCGTAGACTGAGTACTTAGCCTCGTCAGCTGCCCAGGCCAGGGTTCAAGGGTTAGGTCTCGTGGTCCGATGAGCAGCATTGGACAGAGTACTTAGCCTCGTCAGCTGCCCAGGCCAGGGTTTTAAGGTTAGGTCTCGCTGTCCGATGAGCAGCGTAGACTGAGTACTTAGCCTCGTCAGCTGCCCAGGCTAGGGTTCAAGGGTTAGGTCGCGTGGTCCGATGAGCAGCGTTAGACAGAGTACTTAGCCTCGTCAGCTGCCCAGGCCAGGGTTTTAAGGTTAGGTCTCGCTGTCCGATGAGCAGCGTAGACTGAGTACTTAGCCTCGTCAGCTGCCCAGGCTAGGGTTCAAGGGTTAGGTCGCGTGGTCCGATGAGCAGCGTTAGACAGAGTACTTAGCCTCGTCAGCTGCCCAGGCCAGGATTCTAAGGTTAGGTCTCGTGGTCCGATGAGCAGCGATTGAGTACTTAGCCTCGTCAGCTGCCCAGGCGGAAGAGGTCAGGTCGCCCGCCGCTGCAGTTTATGAATGGGTCGAGGGGAAGAAGCCAGGGTGGCGGGAAGTAGTGAAGAGATGTGACGTCACATATTATCATCCTCAAGTGCTTGGCAAGTTGTTGCAGGTCATCGGCTTTTCCCCCATTCGTCCAAGTGAGTATCCCAATACCTTCATTCCCTTTTCAAATCCAACAAATTTCTATCCTATCCTTACTGACTCAAAAGCCAAAGAAACAGCCCTAGCCAATCCGCCTGCCAAGTGGTGAGTATGGCAATATCCCCACAAGGAACGGGGATGAAAAAGGATACTTGAGGCCTTTGTCTAGCAGTGAATTTCTTACAGCTGTTAAGATGATGATGAGAAATTCGTGAAATTGCAAACCTATTGTTACATCCAAATGTAAAAAAAAAAATATAATACTTTCATTATAAAAACAAGGTTTACTCACGCTTCCCTCAAAGCTCTGAAAGCGAAACCACTGTGTGATCCTAATACTCGCCCTGATGATGGTCTTCGTAAAAGACCTAAACTATATTATTGTTAATTCACTCGCCCTGAGAATAGCTTACTGAATAGGCTGAACTGTCGGCACTGTTCCGACTAAAAATATGTGAGTAAAACCGTTTTTTTTAGTATTAAAAAAGACCGAAACTAGTTGGCGATTCCGACTGAATAAACGTGAATGAAACCGTGTTTTATAATTAATTCATCTCGCGTTAGTCTTAATACTATTATATTATACATTTATTTATCATCATCATCATCATCATCAGGTCCTTTTTAGTCTCCACTACAGGAGCACGACCCTCTCTGTACTACTAGGGCCATACTTGGCCAGAGCAGCCAGAGGACTTGGCCTACACTCTCCACGCTGGCCAGACGGGTTGGAGAGGTGTCTTAGATGTTTATAAGCTTTGTTTAGCTTGTATTTCCTAAGTCGCCTTCTACGACATCCACGGGAAGACTTGGCCACTCCAAGTCTTCCCGTGGATCCTATTCTACTCTGCCGGATACCACACGGCTAATACATTTATTCATTGGGATTCATTTATTCATTGGGATTCATTTATTTGGGTCTTGGATTAAAACCCATAATCAAACAATGTTAAAATTATACCCTAACGTGCAAACTTCTAAATTCCCCCATTAGAACAATTACAAAAATAATATTGACAAATCACAATTAACTAAACGTTTGGACAGCGATCACTGCACACCCCTTTGTGTAAGAGAGACCCTAATAAATTTTATACTGGGCGAGTAGATTGTGCGAGTCAGCCCAGTTAGTTGAGACGAAGTGGTTCATCTTACTTATTCGCATAGAGCTGAAAATTTGTATGAATGTTAAGAACACTTGTGAATGAAATGAGTGTCCCCATAGATCTCACGCTGCAAGAAAATTATTCTAGGTCAACGTTCCAAAATTTGTTTCTTTTTGCTTTATTAGAGTATGTTGGCCAGAAATATATATATAACACATAATTACATTTCTATTAAAAACAGGTCAAGAGCGAGTCGGACTCGCGCACGCAGGGTTCCGTACCGTTATCTATAAAATCGGCAAAAAACATATCTGTTGTGTGGGGGCCCCCTTTTAATATTAATTTTATTTATTTTCTGCGAGAGTGTAAAACTTACGAAGAAAACATTGGAAAATGACAATTACATACGTTTTTATTAACTACGTGCATCCATTATGCTATTATTAAAATTCGTAATCTTCCTTTTGATTTTGCCATACATTAGATCCTATATATAACCCAATAGTCAACTACACTGATTGCCTACGTAAGAATATTGATATATACTGACGGATAAATCTGGAGAATGTTAAAACCAAGACAAGCATTGTATTGTATAATTTCAAGTTAGATAAGATTTACTCTGGTAATCTGGTTACGCAAGTGTGGGGATGCACCAAATTCAACTCTGCACCAATTGCCTTGTCGCCACTCTCATATGTAAATATATTACATAGCGAGAGACAGCACTTTAATCGGAGAAGCATTATCAAGCCGCGCAATATGAACTAGACTCCAAAGCCTAAAACTCAGCTGAACTTAATTCAGAGTATTTCAGAGTTGGGAATAGCTTGCATCATCAGCGCATTATCCACCGTCACTTCTTGTACTATACGAGCCAAATGGCAACATCATCGATGTATAGTCAGAGAAAGAGATACCTGACCAGGCCCTCTACTATATCTTGAAATTTCTCATAAACTATAAATAATAATAACATGAAATTTTATATTAAAAAGACTTTATTAAAATTTTTCTGTATATTCATTTTCATGTTTTTATTATACATAAAACAAAACAATTTTATTATATAACAAAACAACTCGCCCAATATGGACACCCGAGTGCTCAAAGGTCAGCGATAATGACTAGACGTGGGAATAAGGGTTAATTCGCTACGCAGCGCAGGTGTAATTTTAATAGAAAATTACTTGATCGTGATGTGTATTTCCCTACCAAATTTGTTTATACACGGACTTTTTTCTCCTTGCGGGAAAAAAAAAGAGAAAAGAAAAAACCGGCCAGTGGCATGGGAGACAAATGCCTAATCCAACATTTAGAACAAAAAGTGCGAATCGGACTCGCACACGAAGGGTTCCGTTGTCCATAAAATCGGCAAAAAAATCATGTTTGTTGTATGGCCCCCTTTGATACTGATTTTATTTTTATTTAATTATTTATTTTTAAAGTGAATATATAACTAAACATCGTTATTGAAACAAGAAAAAATATCACGTTTGCTGTATGGGAGTCCCTTAAATATTTGTTTTATTCTATTTTTTGTATTAAAACGGAAACAGAAATACATGATTGTGATAGTTAGACAGTTGACATTTTCACAAATGATGTATTACTGTTGCCGCTATAACAACAAATACTAAAAAATATTTAAGGTGGCTCCCATACAACAAACGTGATATTTTTGCTTGTTTTAATAACGATGTTTATAACGGCAACAGGTATACGCTTGAAATATTCACAGAATATTTAGTTATATATTCACTTTAAAAATAAATAATTAAATAAAAATAAAATCAGTATCAAAGGGGGCCATACAACAAACGTGATTTTTTTGCTTGTTTTTGCTCGATATTGATAACGGCAACAGGTAGACGCTGAAATATTCATAGAATATTTAGTTAAATATTCACTTTAAAAATAAATTATTAAATAAAAATAAAATGAATATTAAAGGGAGGCTCCCATACAACTGACATATATTTTTGCCAATTGTATAGATAACGGTACGGAACCCTTCGAGCGCGAGTCCGACTCACACTTGGCCGGTTTTTTTTATATTTGCATGCCAGTATTGGAAACACATGCAGAACTATTTTGTATTATTTTTTTATACCATGTTTTATGCAAATAAATATTCTGAATCTGATTCTGTGATTAGCCTAAATCATTCTAGCTCTAAATATCAGACAAAAAGATGAATGAAACGAACTAAAGTAATAGTTGTTATCTAATCGAAGTCGTATGTACCAGCCCGTACTAGTGTACCTATACGAGTACATGAACCAAACCGATCGGGTTACAAAAATGCTACAAGTACATTTTTCTATGATAAGATATTAATTTGCAATAATTTTTGATCCTTGACGCAAAAGAGGGGTGTTATATATGACGTGTCCGTTTGTGACTTTGGCAGTGTAGTTACCATGAAGCTATAGTATACGTAGTTACGGCTAAACGGATTTCGATGCAGTTTTTTGTTTGATAGACTATTCAATCGAGAGGATTCTAAGCTATATTTGATTGTGTCGGGGTTTGGTTACATTTTAAATTTTACTAGCAGCCCGTCCCGGCTTTGCATGGGTAGTACAGCATAATTATTATGTCTTCATGTTTTATCTTTCATTCGTAAGATCCATAAGCTTTATGTCCCGTCATCGGTGTAATAAACGCGCTTGAAATTATTTTCTCGGGCGTTAATTTTTGCGATATCTCCTAAGATATCCATTAAAATTATATTTAATGAATACTTTACTTACACAAGTAACATTTACTTTGAGATAACTTACTTTGCGTGCTTCCGCCACCAGTTAGTTCATGCAAACTATAGCTGGTCAGCGCCCACCCACTACTGTTAGTCCTTTCATGCCCGCCACCAATAGTTGGTGTGTCGCGAGCACGATGGCTAATATTGCTGCAGCCTAAACGGATGCAAACGGACACGTCACATATAACACCCCTCGTGTTATATGTGACGTGTCCGTTTGTGACTGTGGCAGTGTAGTTACCATGAAGCTATAGTATACGTAGTTACGGCTAAACGGATTTCGATGCAGTTTTTTGTTTGATAGACTATTCAATCGAGAGGATTCTAAGCTATATTTGATTGTGTCGGGGTTTGGTTGCATTTTAAATTTTACTAGCAGCCGTCCCGGCTTTGCATGGGTAGTACAGCATAATTATTATGTCTTCATGCTTTATCTGTCGTATGTAGGATCACTTCAGCTTGATATCCTGTCATCAGTGTGATAAACGCGTTTCAATATATTTTCTCGGGCGTTGATTTTAGCGATATCTCCCAAGATATTCATTGAAATTATATTTAATGATACTTTACTTACACAAGTAACATTTACTTTGAGATAATTTACTTTGCGTGCTTCCGCCACCAGTTCATGCAATCTATTGCTGGTCAGTGCCCACTCGCTACTGTTAGTCCCTTCATGCCCGCCACCAATAGTTGATGTGTCGCGAGCACGACGGCCGATATTGCTGCAGCCTCAACGGATGCAGCAGTATCGACCAGGGTTGCATGCATCAACGGGTGGCGGGCATGAAGGTACTAACAGTAGTGGGTGGGCGCTGGCCAGCAATAGTTTGCAATAGTTTGCTGGGCGCTTTCTACCAACATGCCCCGCCCAATTTAGCACAGCAGTTTAGCTGCCCATATGAGTGATGCCCTATCTATCCTATCCTATCTATCCTATCCTATCTATCCTCTTTACTCCTAACACACTTCGCTCCAAGGCTCACTAGCAAATCTTAAGCATGGAATACGAATATTTAAGTAATGAATAAGATATTAAGATAATTAATAGTATTTTGAATAAAATCTTTAACTTTGACTTTGACATTAAATTTTGTTCTATAAAAATGACCGGATGAGCCCATAAGCATGTTAGGTGACCCTGGATGAAGTCTCCACTGTTCAAGTTCCGTACTTCGGATGACACTTTGATCTGTTGGTCCCGGCTGTCATCATTGATGGCAGTCGCTAAGGTCAGATGCCTTTAGGCAGCTTGAAAGATCTGACACCAGTGTTGGCCACAAAAAACAACGTGTTGCACGGCAGTGCCGGCATAAGTGAGAACTCCGTGCGGTAGAAAAAGAGGGGGATATTACTTCCTCTCCTACGCCGCACCTGCGGTCTCAGGTCACATGTCCGTCTTACGAATTTTCGATCACGTCACGTGTCCTGACGCGAGTTTATGATTTCTTACCCATCCCAAAAAGTGTACTACTAAAGAAGTTTTCAATTTAAAATCAATTAAAAACAAACCGCGCGAAGTGAAGAAGAAATAATAATAATAAAATACATTTATTCCTCATTTTAAGTCCTCTGGCTGCTCTGGCCAAGTATGGCTCTAGTAGTACAGAGAGGGTCGTGCTCCTGTAGTGGAGACTAAAAAGGACCTGATGATGATGATGATGATGATGATGATTCCTCATCACAATTTACACAATAGTAATACATTTAATTTAAAACAAAACAACCATGAAAATTGTGAGAGAGTGGTGTCTGAGATAGGTTTCAAACGAAACCTGTAATACAGATCACCACATAGCACTCAAAAGATTCAAGCTGAAGAGAAACAGTTTAAATGGCTTATAACAATAACAATGTGCCCAAGAAAGGATAATTTTGGCGTGAGGTAACAAATATAGGTTAAAAACAATGAAAAAATAAAATAAAAAACATGATATGGAACCAACTATGAATAAAGTAAATTAATTTAACAAAGGCTTACAGACTTAATATAGCATGAAAGTTTATTATATATATTAAGTTTATTAAAAATATATATATAAATATTTACAAATTATATAGCCCCTGCAAACCGTTATTCTGTGGCAACGTGCCCAAAAGGCTGGCAGCATTGCCACGTTGGATGGCAATGCTTATCCTTTGAGCCAGGTAATTGCCAGCCTTTTGGTCGCGGGATACCTCGATCAGTCTCTTTGACAGAAAGTCAAAGAGACGATGGGCTGATGGACCCCACGGACCCATTGTTTCTACCCCAAAAGGCTCAAATATGTAGCTGTCTCCGATACCTACATACTTGCGCCTTTTGAGGCATTCCGCTGCGGCTGCTGCTGTACCGGCCTTTGACTTGGTGACCTGAACATGAGACGGCGCTAAGGTATCAACGCATGTAGCATCCCATACCAAAGGCCGCCCCAATCGCCAAGGCACCAGAGTCATTCCATCCGGTCTCTTGCCATCATCACGGACCAAACCATTAGGTTCTAAAGCGGCCGGTATATTAATGGTTAATAATGGTATATATTATATATATAAAAACATACATACCAAGGGTTCCGTACAACATATCTTTCCTCTTCATCTTTTAAGCTGTTCACTGCTGGACAAAGGCCTCTTCCAAGGATTAAAGGCGATTTTACGCGCTTGTTTGTCCCCAAAAAGATTCATTGTTAATCAATACTTTGGAAATGATTCGCCGAGTCACGAGATAGGCGCTATGGCAACAGACTTGTTGGTTCAATGGAAGGGATTGAATCAATACAGTATAAAAATAACAATGATAAACTAGCTGACCCCCGCGGCTTTGCTCCCGTTAATGTCGATCCTGCGGGAAAAGTACTTTTTCTGGGATGAATGGTAGTTGTTATGAGGACCCTATTTACCAATTTTAATATTGATATGTCCAGTGCTGCTTCTCTTCCCGCGCAGATCGTAAAAGCCGAACGAGGAAATGGATAAAATCTGAGAATCATGTTAATAGGCGATGCGGCTAGCAACCCATTACTATTTGATTCCGTTTTCCACCTAATGCCTACCAACATGCTGAACGTGGCTTTCAGGTCTTATAGAGCTAGGCCCTGTCTTCCCCGCAAGGAAAAAGACGTGATACTATGTCATCATCATCATCAACCTATACTAGTCCACTGCTGGACATAGTTCTCTCCCATGGCACGCCACTGAGCTCGGTCTTGAGCTTTTCTTTTCCAATTACTGCCAGCAACCTTCCGTATATCGTCGCTCCATCTAGCTAACGAGCGTCCTACACTACGTTTGCCAAGACGCGGTCTCCACTCAAGTACTTGTTTTCCCCAGCGGTCATCGGTTCTGCGGCATATATGACCAGCCCATTGCCACTTCAGTTTACTAATTCTCTGGGCTATGTCGGTAACTTTGGTTCTCTGTCGGATCACTTCATTTCTGATTCGATCCTTCAGAGATACTATGATACTATGATACTATGTATGAATGTAGAAGTCCAGAAATTTTCATACAAACTTTACACTTCCCCCCCCCCCCCCCCCCCATATAACCTTTAGGGGGGAATTTCGTCCATTTAACCTACACAATGGTTTTGAATTGTAATTGAGAACTTATTTACCTATTTTCATACTTCTAAGTCCAGAAATGTGAAAATTCCATATAAACATCACCCCCTTGTTGAATTTCTAAAAATCCTTTCTTTGTGTTCACTTACATCATGAAATGAACCAAATTTCCAGTGGCTAGGTTCAGTTGTATCGGCTATGAGTTTATATACCTTTATGTCAAGGAGTCAGGAGTACTCAGGAGGACTCAGGTTTTATCGTAATATAATATGAGATTCTTTCTCTCATCTTAGTGTGTTCCTGCATCCTCGGCTGTGATTATTTGGAGCACAGGGTAAGCTTTTTGGTTTTTTAGGGTGCAATAAGAAACCTTATTACCAAGCCTCCGATGCCCGTCCGTCTGTCACAGGGCTGTATCTGCCTCCGTGGTCCAGTGGTTAAGGCGCTTGCCTGTAGACTCAGGGGTCTTTTGTTTGTAGTCATCATCATTTCGTGTAGGTGTCACGGTCAATCGACCATGCACACCCTGGTGTCAGAGTTCTTCAGAACCGCCTCTCAGCCTCTGACGTGGTTCCTTTAACGACTACCAGATGGCAGCCGGGACCACCGGTTTAACGTGCCTTCCGAAGCACGGAATCATCTTTATTATCAAAAGCTTAAAGTAAATAAAATATTCCAATAAATTACACACGTACAAACATGATAATTAATTTAACACTTTCGCTGACACTGCCCGCCTGTAGACGTAATTCTATTGTTATTTCTTTTGCGTCTCAATAGTCAAATATTTTAATCATCGTAAGATATTTTAAATATCATTTGGTGAACGTTAACTTAAATAAATCATTTTTATTTACAACATTATTATTGTTGACGTCAATAACTTACTTAGAGCTAAGTTTACGCCGCTTCCACGGCGGAGTGCAGAAGAAGCGGCAACAAACTGCACAGCACATTTTCTCTTGCTTCAGTGAATGAGTTAAAAGAAAAACATCTTACAAACTAGATTATAATTATTGCGTATCGCAGTGGTTACCACCAGCTCAACAAAAAGCTGCAACACGAAGTACTGCAGCGCTGATTTTTAGACTATATTCAAAATATTCATAATATATCTAAGTCTATAATTAATAAAATTGAAGGAAACCAATCAATATTCTACAATGAAACATGGTGGAGAAAATCCAATGCAATTTTTCATTCAATAACCCTCAAGGTTATACTCCCATTTCCAGACAAAGGTTAGAACGTATTTAAGATTATCGACCAAACATTTTTGTATCCATCTGGATATTAAAAGAGGCGGGGCTTCTCCTACTACGAGGGCCCCGTCGGCCAATCAGAGGAGAAGATTTAAATTGCGAACGCGTGCCGATGCGTCGCTACTGGGTAATGTCACATTGACGTATAGTTTTAACCAAAACAGTTGGATACAGGCTGATCCTTTATATTGTAACAAGTATTAGTACTTATAAATACTAAAAAAAGACAGGCAGGCTTCTTATTAGTTTAATGTATTTAAAAAACCTTTCAGGAAAAAGGCTTTGCGTAAGAATTTATATTGCGATTTAATAACGTGTTCCAATCGTAATGACATTATGATAAATGTCTTATAATAACTTCGGTGTGGTGGTATGTTAGATAATTCGTGGTGCCTGATAGTGTCTATAAAAGTTTCCACATTTACAAATTTGTAATTTGATCCAACTTTGACTTTTATAACATATACAATACCCAAGTCACACAAAGATATTGTCAGATAACAAAATGTTGAAATAAAGAAACTAAACACAGTCTATCGAATATACTACAAACTATCTGCTAATAATAAAAAAAGTTTTTACCCAAATTTATATCAAACGTAGGATTGGAAAAATGTTATTAAACCTATATACGTGCGGGATTTGTACCGCGGTGCAAAAGGTCCCGTCCAAAAAGAGCATTTGGGCGATTCGAACCGCTCGCGATGCGAAACGATTAAATACCCTTTAGGCTAAATTCGATGTAAGGCACAGATCCTCATATTTGCTTCATTATTCAAAAGCGTAACATACTTAATGAAAAGCAAATATAATATCCTCCTTATCATGTCAGCATTTTTTAAGTTCCGATATTATAACGACAATTTTTTACCTCGGGCTGCTTGCATCACGCCAACGCATTTTCAAAGTGTATGTCTACCTAAGGAGGGGGTCCTTGTAGTAGTAGTAATTTACAAGAATATGGGAATCGAACTTAACTTTCAAAGGGATTTTTACCTTTGAAAACGAAGTCCGATTTCCAAATACTTTTAATATTTTCCCGTGCTAGTATAAACCTGTGCCAACAATTGTATACAGATCTCTCTCTGTGCCAAGAAGGCTGTCGGAAAACCAAATAATATCTACTTTAAAAGTTAATTAAGTTCATTATCATATGACATTTTCAACGCATATTAGAATTATAATACCACAAAAATATTGACTCAGCCTGTGGAGCATGACATCAGCGGTTCGTGACCGTCGACCGAATAAATTATATGCGTAATGTAGGAAAAATTGTTAATTTCTTTCCACCTTATGATACGACTTTTGGTAGATTTTGGTAGATAGGGCAAATCAACCTATTTAACAATATTTGCTTGAAGCATGTGTACGATATGTCAATAAACTTGAGATTATGTAGTGTTTATTGCTTACCAAGAAGTAATTTTGTGGTTTGAAGTAAATGTACGGCTATTTTTACAATTGTTTGTTTAGTTTCACCCTGTCCCGATGTTTGTCTGTAATCAAATCTTGCAAGTTAAATTTGATCCACTTCCCGGTTACCGATTAAGCTGAAATTTTGCATGCATGTGTCAATCGAATGACAATTCATTATTATTAGAATCGTTGCGCTGGTCTAAAGATGGAGTCGTAAGTTTGCCACAGGAACTCTTAAACTAAACAAGGTACACACATCGTGTACCTTGTTTAGTTTAAGAGTTTTTATTTGATTTATCTTGGAGTTTTTATTTGAATTATCTTATTTGATTTATCTTGGAAAGCTCTTTACAGTGTGAATTTGTTTATAATAAAAGCGTGTCACAAAAATTTAATTATTGCGAAAAAATCTTGTTATTATTTACTAGCTGTTGCCCGCGGCTCCGCCCGCGTTAATGTCGTTCCCTTGGGAACAGTAGAAATGATGAAAAATCCATACAAACCCCTGCCCCTTTGCTTTTTCCCTTTAAGGGGGAATTTAATACATTTCACCTGCATAGATCTTTAGCCTTTAAGGAGGGGATTTTGCCCATTTTACCTACACAGATATTTTTTTATTATAATGGAGAACTTCTAATTGTCATATTTCTAAGTAAATAAAAAAAATCCATACAAACTTTACCCCACCTATTCTACCCCTTCAAGGGGAAATTTCGACCATTTTAACTACACAGATCTTTTTAATTGTAATGTAAACATATATACTTATTTTTATACTTCTATGTCCAGAAATGAGAAAATTTTCATACTTAGCCCCCCCCTTTATCCCTTAAGGGGGAAATTTTGTACATTTCACCTACACAGATCTTTTTTAATTGTAACCTAGAACGTATATACTTATTTTCATACATCTAAGTCTAGAAATGGAAAAATTCCATACAAACTTTACCCCCTATTTACCCCTTCAAGGGAGAATGTTGTCTGGTTCACCTAAACAGATCTTTTTTAATTTTAATTGAGAACTTGCGTACCTACTTTCAAACTTCTAAGTCCAGAAATGAGAAAATTCCATAAAACTTCAACCCCTTTGATTTTCTAAAAATCCTTTCTTAGTGCTCATTTACATCATAAAAAGAATCCCTGTGCCAAATTTCAAGTTTCTGCGCACAGTAGTTTCGGCTGTGCGTTGATATATAAGTCAGGTTTGCCTATGGCCCGCGGCTCCGCCCGCGTAAGTGTCGATTTCTCAGGAACAGTAGAATTACCCGGAATACATTAGTTTATGACTTTCAATGAAACACCTTAATATTGAATTTCAATTGAATAACTTCAAAAACGGAAAGTTTCATATTAACTTTGCATCCCCGTTATATCCCCTTAAGGGATGATTTTTGAGAAAAATATTTTACTCGTGTTTCATGCTTTTTAGTAAAGAACCTTCATGCTAAATTTCATTCGACTAACTTCAAAAATTGCAAAGTTTCATGCTTACTTTGCACCCCTATTTTACCCCCTTAAGGGATGATTTTTGAGTAAAATATTTTACTCGTGTTTCATACCTTTCAGTAAAGAACCTTCATGCTGAATTTCATTCGAATAACTTTAAAAAACAACAAAGTTTCATACTAACTTTGCAACCCGTTTTTCCCCCTAAGGAGATGAATTTCCAAAAATCCTTTCTTAGTGCTCCCCTACATTATAAAAGGAACCTCTGTGCAAAATTTCAAGTTCCTAACCCTTATAGTTTAGGCCCTGCGTTGATATGTCAGTCAGTCAGTCAGCTTCTCCTTTTTTTTTAGTATGGATTACTATGGATAGAATGGATAGGTATAATGCTATCGTATAATCATGATGAATTGACTTTGGATTTTAATTTTCTTATGTCACTTATTATTTTATTTTATTTTTGCTATATGTTTGCAGGCAAACTCATACCTTGAGTTCATTCAAATGACGATAACTTTTTTTTTTAATGAACCGATTTTGATGAAACAAACTTTAAATGTTAAACTGAGTTAAAACAAAGCAATTGGTGAAAGTTTGAAGTAAATCGGTTCAGTATTTTCGGAGATAATCGTGATCATACATACAGACAGACAGACAGACAGACAGACAGACAAGAAATTCCAAAAAATTTTGTTTGCTTTCTATTATTCTTTTTAAGTGTCCCTCTATCCATTTCAGTCAAAAATTCGAAATGTACAGACAAAATAATTATACTGTTTTATTATATGTATAGATAAGTTTTTATTAAAATTGTTGGTTTGTTTGTGAGGGTCAAATATTACAACTTAATTTTGATGCACTTATCCTTAACTGGAGCCTAAATTTGGTGTACCTATGAAGTCGAATGACAATACAATGTTACGATACCTTACTCCTGATCTGATCATGGAGCACTTCTTAATTGAAGAAGATATACCCACCGTGTCTGGGCTCATTGGAACTGTCTTGGCAAGTACTTTACTGTACGAATCGCTCATAATAAAAGATTGTCAGAAAAATAAACCTTTTTCAACAACTGCTTCAAACTCAGGGAGTCTGCTCATTATTCTAAACATCTTTTTCCTTACCTTTTCGGAACATGTCTTTATGTCGATCTCCTTAATATATATCTTTCTATATATATCATCATCATCGTCAGGTCCTTTTAGTCTCCACTGCAGGAGCATTACCCTCTCTGCACTACCGGAGCCATACTTAGCCAGAGCAGATCGAGGATTTGGCCTACACTCTCCTCGCTGGCCAGACGAGTTGGAGAGGTCTCATTAATGTTTATGAGCTTTGTTTAGTTTGTATTTCCTATGTCGCCTCTTACGGCCTCCATGGGAAGAGAAGGAGTGGTCTTATTCTACTCTGCCGGAAACCACACGGCTATTATATATAATGAAGTCTAATATGATTAACTTAAAAAATTACTTCCATGTCTTCCTTGTGTGAGTCCTCGACTGTAACCTTATTTTTGGTCTTCACTGTCTCATTCGTTAAGCAAGATTTATTTCAATGGACTTCTTGAGATATTTTGACAAATGTTACATTACACGATTCATAGATAACTTTATAACTAAGTTCAGTATCACTAAGCAAAACCCAGTCTTCTCTTTTTAAACTAGCTTTTATTTTTTACCGTCAATCTCTTAAATCTTCAAGGTTATTAAAAATCAATTTTAAATCCATTTGGACCATGTCACGAGTCACGATTTTTTTGACAACAACCCAAGCAATTCATGAGTATAACGCTAGTCAAACCTCGACATTGGGAGACCTTCAATTAGAACGACTGCGAAAACTGTGAAGTTGACGAAGGTTTTAATAAAAGGCAGTAATGCAGAAAATTGGGTGTCTAGTACAAGGCTGAGGCAGGTTGGGGATCAGTATAGTTCCGTGATATTATAAACGATCTAAAACTAACGAAAAAATCATAATAATCATTGTCCCTTTTAAAATAAAGTCGAACAAGCACCAGACTTCTTTTTCTTTCACTCACATTTGTCTTGACTTATCTTCTTGATCTTTTTTTATATATTTAAATATTGACACTTCTCCTATTTAGCTTGTTACACTACTCTATTAATGATAAGGAATGTGAGTATTTTATTGAAATTATAAAACTTCAATTGTTGTGTGTTTAATTCTCAGCGAGTTGGGAAAACTGCCATAAAATAACATATAATGTTCGTAGATTAAATGAAGTATCACCAAAATGTTACGAATTTTGCAAATACAAGAAAAAAAGTTTTGCTGTTATTTTGATCGCTCAGTTAAGAATATAATTACTCTTGTTGCTGCATGTATGTGTACAGAACCTGATCAAAAGATTGATCTTAATTCTTCTTTGGAAGTCAACAACCGTATCTCAAATGCTTGATTTCACATCTCAAGGGAACAAGTGGATTCAGTAAGAGACTGGTACCAGTTTTTTTTTTTGGGCGGAATATTTCAAACTCATTTCAATTTGAAATTGGATGGACCTCATTAATGTAAGCAGAATTTTAATTATACGGTTAGAAGTTTTTAGCCATTCCTTGCTAGATTGAGTTTTTTTATTATTTTAATTTGCTCTTAAACATTACTTTTTATCAGTAGAATGTTGATATGAAGTTTTACTTATTGACTTGGATTGCAAGAAAGTTCAAGCAATTACATTAAGACATTTAGAACACAAATGTCAGTGGTCCTAGACTACTGCCTTGCGGCACTGTGATTTAAGAAATCGAATTAATTTGATTAGTGTTTTTTTAAACAGATATGTGATTTTATTCCGTGGTTTATTTAGGATAAAATAGGGGAATAATCACAATATGATGAAATATATTTTGCTTCAGAATAAACGACCTGAATATAACTGAACACAAGAGACAGTTATTTCAAGATATTAGACAAATAGTGATAGTAACCAATTAACCGAGTGAACGCAAAACGTCTTCGTTTCAGCTTGGGCAAATCGTCGTTCGTGTGTCCCGCTGTCCGGTTGTTCTCCTCTACACGTCGTATTTCTCAACTGATTTTTGTGAAATTTTGTGAGCAGGTTCGAAGATTGCATAAATTTTTGTGTCGATTCAGTTTTTATGAAATTTTCAAAATGCCAAAGTTGGCACTATAGTTATAGCGCTTATGACTATTGTGGGTTTGCGATAACATTAAAACAAAAAAGGAAGTATTGTTTTTAATTTTGGTTTTAGTTGTTTTTTTGTTTTAATCAAGTGGAAGATATAAATGAAAGAAAAAGAAAATGCTAATATCTTAAAAGTAGTTATGATTGCAATAAGAAACTCGCGAGATCTACAGCTCACAGAGCCACAAAAATTTAAAAGATTTAATGCAATAATATTCAAGGAGACAACGTCCATAGTTTATGCAGTAGAACTTCCGATGCGCCCGCATACAGTGAACACTTTTGTATTGATTCAACTGTGAGTGAATATCCACTTGATTCTAGTACTATTGTCCTGTAACCTAGGTTGCCCGTGAAACTAGACTAGTGGTTCTGGCATCATCATCATCATTTCGAGCGGGTGACACGGTCAATCGACCATGCACACCCTGATGTCAGAATTCCTCAGATCCACCTCTCGGCCTCTGAAGTGGTTCCTTTAACGACTACCAGAAGGCAGCCGGGACCAACAGCTTAACGCGCCTTCCAAAGCACGGAATCATCTTTATTATCAGACAATCAGGTGATTAAAGCCTGCAATGTCCTAACCAAACTGGAAACAAAGTATGCTTGCAGTGGAAATCGAACACACGATCCCCGAGTCTACAGGCAAACGCCGTAACCACTGGACCACGGCAGTTACAGTACCTGACCTACTGAAAATTAAACTGACATACAAACAAACACGAAGCACGTTGTGGCACAGGTGCAGCGTTCACTTCACAATCAGCAGTTTCTATTCGTTTTGCCCATTGTCAGCCGTGGGAACGCCGCATTGTTCTAAGTTAAGTAAGATGTACCTCAAGATACATCTATCCCGCTCACTCGTTTGACGAAAACGTAGCTGTCTCACTCATACTGATTGGAGTAGTTATTTTGTATGAATTTGCTGGATTTCGTGGCTGTTATTATGATCTACCGACGTATTTGCTAACTTAGTGTACTTTGATAGTCACTTCAAAATACATTACGTTTTATATATCTTAAATAAGAATAGTCAATCTTACGAAAGCTGCAATGTATTTTGAAGTGACTATCAAAATTTTGTAGGTGCACTGAGTTAGCAGAGTTAGCAATTAGACCGACTGGAGATTTTCATCATCAGAGATTACTGTGATCACCCATCAATATGTAAATTGAAACTGTATATAACATGAAAACAGAAAAAAAAAATTACAATGCCCTTCATTTTAGCCGTGTGGTATCCGGCAGAGTAGAATAGGACCACTCCAAGTCTTCCCGTGGATGTCGTAGAAGGCGACTTAGGAAATACAAGCTAAACAAAGCTTATAAACATCTAAGAAACCTCTCCAACCCGTCTGGCCAGCGTGGAGAGTGTAGGCCAAGTCCTCTGGCTGCTCTGGCCAAGTATGGCCCTAGTAGTACAGAGAGGGTCGTGCTCCTGTAGTGGAGCCTAAAAAGGACCTGATGATGATGATGATGATGAATGCCCTTCAGGCAAGTACGACCAATACCGTTGAAAAGAGTTTCTTTCGGCGTCTTCTTCTCTGCAGTGGTCGGTTCCGAAACACTAGTAGTTTGTAGCTTTTGAATAATAATTAATAATTTGAACATAATTTAATAAGTATTATTTATAATGTGAATTGACATAAAAAGGTGCCTGAAAAGGCCTATCTTCTGAAAAGCAGTCATTAAGCGAGGTCAGATGCCTTTAGGTAGCTTGAAAAATCTGTCACCAGTGTTGGCTTACACACACAAACAGACAAGGAAATTTTAACTAAAATAATAAAATAAATATACACAGACAAATCGCACAGACTGAACAAGCCCAAAAGTAAGTTTGAAACTGGTGTTATGGACACAAACTCAACGATTACATTTTATAACACATCATCATCATCATCATCAGGTCTTTTTAGTCTCCACTACAGGAGCACGACCCTCTCTGTACTACTAGAGCCCTACTTGGCCAGAGCAGCCAGAGGACTTGGCCTACACTCTCCACGCTGGCCAGACGGGTTGGAGAGGTCTCACAGATGTTTATAAGCTTTGTTTAGCTTGTATTTCCTAAGTCGCCTTCTACGACATCCACGGGAAGACTTGGAGTGGTCCTATTTTACTCTGTCGAAAACCACACGGCTATTATACCATACGGCTTATTACACATAATATATTCTTTTTTAGGGTTCCGTACCTAAAAAGAAAAACGGAACCCTTATAAAATTATTTTGTTCGTCTGTCTGTCAAGACCCTTTATCTCAGGAACGCGTAGAGGTATCAAACTGAAATTCATATCAAATACTCATGTCTACTGTCGCTTGGAGCTGTAAAAAAATCAAACTTCTAAAATAACGCAATCAAAAGATATAGCCGTTTATGCCGCAAATTTCAAGTTAATTAAAAGCTTATAAAAGAAAAGTCATGCCAATATATATATTGTTTATATCACCTAATATTAATTTTTAACATTTACATATATACTATCATCACGTCTTTATCCCTTACGGGGTAGACAGCCTAAAGTTATAAGACCGAAAGGCCACGTTTAGCGTGTTGGTGGGCGTAGAGGTGGAAAACGAAATCAAAATAGTGCTGAGTTGCTAGCCGCATCGCCTATTGTCATGATTCTTTAGATTTTTGCCCATTTTATTGACCGGCTTCTACGGTCTGCGCGGGAAAAGAAGCAGCTGGCACATTCTATGTTTCTTCTTTCTCCCAGACCAGCATTTTTAACATTTAAATCCTATAAACACTCTATCGTACCATCTAATCTCTGTTTGGTCCTATGGTCCTTGTTGTTATATGATACAGACAGATACAGTTCTGTGACAGACGGACGGACGGACATCGAAGGCTTAGCAATAGCATTCCTTTGGGGTAACTTTACCTTGTTATCACATTGATAACAAAATAAAACGTAACTCGTGGAAGTTCCCTTTCATAATAATAAATTATTATTATTATCAATTCATCACAGAAAAAGGTATTATATAAAATCATTGCATAAATAAAACATATATTATTATCTCTACTTGACCTATCTACGATGACTTGTCACCCAACTCACCCATTTCACGGCATAACGGTAAACACTGCTTCTATCTCGCTCTAACACCGGCTAGAGTATATCTTTCCTCTCTTTCTACCGCTAATACTCCGCATACCTTTATTGTCATTCGAAGCATGACTGTTGCTTTTCGAGCTTTTGTTATGTGTCGTATTGGAGTCGGGAATTTTGAGTAAATCGTTCGTTCAACGACTTATCAATAGGGCAATGACATACATACGTGGTAATACGTCTTCACCCTTAAGGGGTTAGACAGAGCCCAAGGCTATAAGACCCAAAGGCCACAGCGTGCTGGTGGGCTTATACTATAAGTAGAACTGTTTATCTATCTATACTAATATTATAAAGCTGAAGAGTTTGTTTGTTTGTTTGAACGCGCTAATCTCAGGAACTACTGCTCCAAATTGGAAAATTATTTTTCTGTTGGATAGTCCATTTATTGAGGCAGGCTTTAGGCTATAAAACATCACGCTGTGACCAATAGGAGCGAAGAATCAATAAAAAATGTTTTGAAAACGGGGAAAAATAATTAATCTTTACTAATTAATCATAATAACAGAAATTGCCGCGGACGAAGTCGCGAGCAACAGCTAGTTTTTAATAAGTTTTAAATAAGGCATTTGTCTCCCATCTCACCTGATGGTAAGAGACGATGAAGACGAGGATGTTACATGCATATCCAAGAGACACCCATTTGTTCTACTCCCGGGATTGTACTTGTCTGGGAATATAGACGCAGGCAGTTCATTCCGCACCTTAGCTACTCGAACCAAAAAGGAACTGTTGAAGCGTTTAGTTCGACGCTTTGGTATTTCAACGACGAAAGGATGAAATTTCTGTCTGCGTCTCGTAGTCCGATGGAGGAATGGTGGTTTAAATAATGATGGGTTGCTAGCTGCATCGCTTACTGACATGATTCCTCAGTTTTCACCCATTCCCTCGATCGGCTTTTACGATCTGCGCGGAAGAGAAGCATCTGGCACATTCTACGTTTATTCATTTCTCCCATATCAGCATGGAAGATAATTCTAAACAAAGAAAATTAAATTAAGATTAGAAAAACAAGTTAAAATGTATAGTCTATTATTATTATTACTTATAATACTAGCAGCCCGCTCCGGCTTCGCAAGGTGTAGATATACATATTTATTCTATAGCCTACGTTCATCAGAAACAGTGTAGGATTTTAATGATAAAATAATTTATCGAATTGGTGCAGTAGTTTCGGAGCCTATTAAATGCAAACAAACAAATCTTTCTTCTTTATAATATCATTGTAGACTAAAGTGTAGATTATTATCATTACTTTGAACCATAAAAGTGTGAACTGTAAAAGTTACTCTTGTATCTATTTCTTAACGAAATCACAAACGATATTAGAAAATTCCAGCTAATATCAGGTTTTACCGAAATGTCTAATCGTATGCCAAAAGCCGGTTATTTTAATCGCTTTTTTGCCGATTCAGTGTTGTTGAATGAAAACAAGATAAAAACTCCACAGCGCCTCATTTAGGTGATGGCTGGGAATCTGCGAAATTAATATGCGCATCTTTGGTTATTGACATTGACTATATCATTAAATAAAAGTTTTGTTAGATTAATAAGTTAAATAATAATAATATAAAGGAATTTTATGTTTGCAATCTCGTCTTATTGTAAAAAAGGTGCCAATCATAGCTTGCAGGCTTATCCGTAGCATGCAGATGATAATTATTTTGTTGTTTTTCTTTAGAAACAAATAACGTTTTTAATACACGATTTCCTCAAAATGAGCAGAGTTTTCTCAAACCGGTCGCTGTACCTATCCTCAGTATGTCTTACGGAACATAACCAGTTCTAGACCGCCGCAGGAAGTCTAGGTATCCGTAAGATCTAGATTATCAGTAAGTATAACGACTTGACTATAATAAAATCTGCGGTTAGCACACGACTGGCCAAAATATGTGTAGTGTTTTAGAGTTCATGTAGTAGTCCAGTTTCTTTAGTGCACCATAACGTCTAAATTCCGCAACGGATTTGGGCATCAGCTAGTTTTATAAGTAAAACTAGCTGTTGCCCGCGACTTCGTCCGCGGCAATTTCTGTTATTGTAATATCGCGGACATTTTTTTAGTTCGTTTAAAGAGGAATAATTCTTTAATACACATTTTTTGGGTAACTTGTACCGTTCACGCATCGCACGCGTCTGAACTATGAATAATTTTCCCCCGTTTTCAAAACATTTTTTATTGATTCTTCGCTCCTATTGGTGGCAGCGTGAAGTTTTATAGCCTAAAGCCTTCCTCAATAAATGGACTATCCAACACAAAAAGAATTTTCCAATTTGAACCAGTATTTCCTGAGATTAGCGCGTTCAAACAAACAAATAACCAACTCTTGAGCTTTATAATATTAGTATAGATTAGTACTAGCTGTTGCTCGCGACTTCGTCTGCGAAAATTTCTGTTATAAGGTATAGATGAATAATTTTCCCCCGTTTTCAAAACATTTTTTATTGATGCTTCGCTCCTATTGGTCGCAGCGTGAAGTTTTATAGCCTAAAGCCTTTCTCAATAAATGGACTATCCAACACAAAAAAAAATTACCAATTTGAACCAGTAGTTACTGAGATTAGCGCATTCAAACAAACAAACTCTTCAGATTTATAATATTAGTATAGATTGTTGACGCGCGACTGATGAAGATCGCGGCATCAGCAAATTCACAGTGACACTGTACAGGGACCAACTTGAAAACATACTCTTTGAAGCAAATCATTTAAGGCGCTATGCATCAGAAGAATACCGTAAACGTCTATTTTTTCGTCGCGCAGTTAGCCTTATTTTTCATGGAATACTAGCATGAAAAAATATGAAGTACAGATCAAAATAAATGGATACATCATAATATTTTTAAAAAAAAATTTAAAACCTAGGAAAATAAAATAGCAAAAAGTCTATAATATCCAGAAAAATTTTCGTCGCGAATTACTTGATATTTTCAGCGACAACTACCAACTTTTTTAAGTATAACTAAATGAGCAAGATTGATATACTTATTGAATTATTTAATTAAAAGTGAAAATTAACACAAAAATGGCAGACACGGGTTTGAAATAAGACTGGTGACAGGCCAACCGGTATCGCCACTTTCAACCGCTACAAAGGGTTATGGGATACAGCGCCTTAAAGAATTAAAAATCGGTTCATTAATGGCGGAGTTCTGGGGTAACAGTCTTGTTAGAGTTCATGTCATGTCTGTCTGTACTTGCTGACATACATACATAGTATCACGTCTTATCCTTTGCGGAGTAGACCTAGCCTAGGTCCATAAGACTTTATGGCCACATTTAGCATGTTTGAGGCCGTGTAGATGGAAAACGGGATCAAATAGTGTTGGGTTGCTATCCGCATCGCCATTGACATGATTCCGCAGATTTTAGCCCAATCCCTAGATCAGCTTTTACGATCAGCGCAGAAAGAGAAGGAGCTAGCACATTCTACGTTTTTTCTTTTCTCCCAGACCAGCATGGAAGTATTAGTCCCAGATAAGCTGACATACACACATACTATTTATTTATTTATTTATTTATTATGAATTCAACAGCGTTACAATTTTAATTTATAACTAAGAATGAGCTTATAATAGGTAAGGCCAATTACAGAATTCATCAAGAAAATACCGAAAGTATACAATTTCGTAAGCAAGCGACTCATCAAACAAAAAAGTAGAAATTTAAATAACAGTTTCCCTTTCTTTATAGGTGGACATATGTATAGGTATATATATTATATTATATATATTATATCACATATATATTATTAAGAATTACTATACGATAACATTAGGTAATATTAGTAAACGCACCAATCTAAGTACTTATATGTGTTAGTTCCTTTATGCCACAGCGCAGCCAGCAACAGTCGACGACATCCTTTGCTCCCATGTTTACAAGTCGGGAACGATGTCAAGGTATAAGGACCGTCTAATGGACTCACAATAGAAAACAATTTGAGTAGGGGACGATCGCGATAGGAAATAACTGTTCTCAAAGACACATTATCTGACTAACCGATTGTTAGCGATCCCGATACGATTTCACAACGTAAGATGATTCGTGTTCCCGTGCAATGACCATTATCCCACGATGGTCGGAGATTCAGGTCTCTTTATGTTGGATAGTCCATTTATTGAGGAAGGCTTTAGGCTATAAAACATCACGCTGCGACCAATAGGAGCGACGCATCAATAACAAATTTGAAACGGGGAAAAAATTATTCATCTATACTTGTTAATCATAATAACAGAAATTGCCGCGGACGAAGTCGCGAGCAATAGCTAGTCATATAATGACCGAACTTAAAGCGTGCTCCGCGGAGTAAACGCCACGCCACACGCCCCGCCAAACGAAAGTTTCATCATCATCATCATCAGGTCCTTTTTAGTCTCTACTACAGGAGCACGACCCTCTCTGTACTACTAGGGCCATACTTGGCCAGAGCAGCCAGAGGTATTGGCCTACACTCTCCACGCTGGCCAGACGGGTTGGAGAGGTGTCTTAGATGTTTATAAGCTTTGTTTAGCTTGTATTTCCTAAGTCGCCTTCTACGACATCCACGGGAAGACTTGGAGTGGTCCTATTCTACTCTGCCGGATACCACACGGCTACAAACGAAAGTTTGCTTGAAATTAATTGGGTAACGCCGCGTGTGATTCCGCGATCGTCGCTGCGTGCTATGCCGCGGTGTACGCCGCGCCGCTCAAAGAACCGCGCGACGCGCCGCGCCTCGGATCTCCGTAAACCCCTTCTTTTTTTTTTACATGTGGAAAATGCGTTATGCATACTGATCTGTACGGGGATACAGAGTTATGCGGGACTCACACCCGCTAAAAACCACATGATTGCTCTCTTCACGCCATATTACCGGAATGGTGGGCACGGTGGAGCTACCACCACTCTTCCACCATATCTACCTAGACTGTCAGTGATCCCGATACGATTTCACAAAGTAAGACCATTCGTGTTCCCCGTGCAATGACCATTATGCCACGATGGTCGGAGATTCAGGACTCGTTTATTGTCAAAATCTCAAACATATGGCGAAGTTTGGGGCTGTTTATAGAGCAGCGTTTTTACGAGTGTTTTTTTTTATTAATTATTGAAGTAGGCATTTGTCTCCCATCTCACCTGATGGTAAGTGACGATGAAGACGAGGATGTTACATGCCTATTCAAGAGATACCCATTTATTCTACTTTTGAATGTCCCGGGATTGTAGTGAGTGTTTGCTTGAGAATCTACACTTATGTTTACGACACACGCTTTAGACTTCCCTGTCAGGGGAAGTGCGGGGTGAGGTATATTAACAAAAATACACATATATGTATATCATTTTTAAATTTCATATGTATCTGTTTCAAATTCCAACAATGGGGCGATCTTGTTCAAGGATCGACCTAAATTATACAAATACTTTTGATGTATGTAATTAAAACAGCGCATAGTACTAGTGATTTGAAAACACGTAAATTTTCACAATTTCGTGCAGTATCGTCTTAAAGCATTGATGATTTTACGAAGCATTTATGAATTACCTCTTACCGATTATATCGTTAGTACTGTTAGGTCACTGGACTAATGCAGTATGTTGATTTAGCTAGGCAGATCACGTGATCACGTTTTTATTGATCACCTACCACGTGGATCGCCGTGCCGCTTATTTTAACTACACGGCCGAGGTTGCATAACAAAACAATCTTAGTCGTTGAAACTTAACCTACAGATTGTTGTTGTTTTTCGTGTGTGTGAAAGGTCAACACTAGTGTCTTTTCAAGGTGCCCAAAGGCATCTGACGTAGCTTAACGAATGCCATCAATGATGACAGCCACGGCTTAACGCGCCTTCCGACTTCCGAAGCACGGAGGAGCTCGAAATATTGTTATGCCACTTGCGTCTGAATGTTCAACTAGCTGTTGCCCGCGACTTCATCCGCGGCAATTTCTGTTATTATGATTATAAATAATAAAAAATAAATATATACGGACAAATCACTCAGATTGAGGTAGCCCCAAAGTAAGTTCGAGACTTGTGTTATGGGATACTAAACTCAACGATACTATATTTTGTAACAAATACATATATAGATACACATCCAAGACCCAGGCCAATCTGAAAAAGATCATTTTCCATCTTGACCTGGCCGGGGATCCAACCCGGTCACTCCGTGTCGCAGGCAGGCGTGTTGACCGCTGCGCCACGGAGCTAGTCCGAGTAGATTAATTAGTATAGATGAATAATTTTCCCCCGTTTTCTAAACATTTTTTATTGATGCTTCGCTCCTATTGGTCGCAGCGTGATGTTTTATAGCCTAAAGCTGCCTAAATCCTCAATAAATGGACTACCCAACACAAAAATAATTTTCCAATTCCAACCAGAGATTAGCTGAGATTAGCGCGTCCAAAAACAAACAAACTCTTCAGCTTTATAATATTAGTATAGATATACATGACTCGACAACTATTACAAAAGAAGGCCAGCGTAGTCAACGCCAACAGAGTCAATGATTGGTCAAAAAGTAATCAATCATTTGTATGTAAGTGAGCCTAGCCGATCATCCCAGCGAGTAGCATCCCGATACCTTCACTAATGATCTTTGTTGTGGTAGGGCCACACTCTCGGCAAAACCTATCCGCAATACACAACAAACTCATAAAAAACAACAGTTAGCGCAGGAAAAAACTATCTAGTCTATGGCATCATCATCATCAGGTCCTTTTTAGTCTCCACTACAGGAGCACGACCCTCTCTGTACAACTAGAGCCATACTTGGCCAAAACAGCCAGAGGACTTGGCCTTCACTCTCCATAGTCTGGCATACAGTGCTTTTATTCCCCCTACGTCGAATCGTTGATAATAATATTTTTTTTATTTAATTTTGATAAAAATTACTGACATATATTATAAACTAGCTTTCGCCCGCGGCTCTGCCCGCGTCAATGTCGATCCCTCGGGAACAGTACTTTTTCCCGGGATAAAATGTAGCCTATGTCCTTCTCCGTACTCCAGAGAACTTGTATGCAAAATTTCATGATGATCGGTTCAGTACTTACGGCGTGAAAGCGTAACAAACAAACAAACAAACTCACTTTCGCATTTATAATATTAGTAAGGATTATATCGGCTATGTTATTTTGTGAGGGGACGGGAGGAGGGACGAAACTACAATATATTGGCTATCTCCGTGGCGCAGTGGTTAACACGCCAGCCTGCGACACGAGGGCCCCTCCCCGAGGGTTCGATCCCCGGTCAGGTCAAGATAGAAAATTATCTTTTTCAGATTGGCCTGGGTCTTGGATGTTTAACAATATAATATGTATTTGCTATAAAATATAGTATCGTTGAGTTAGTATCCCATAACACAAGTCTCGAACTTACTTTGGGGCTAGCTCAATCTGTGTGATTTGTCCGTATATATTTATTATTATACAATATCCATGTTTGGCAATAAATATTAAATAGCTTCATTTTAACTATGGTTCATAAGACTGAAGCTGACGTTTAATTTCTTTTTTCTGTTTGTTTATAGTATAAGGATTGTCAAAAAAATCGATAAAAATATAATAATTTAAATAATTTGTTTCATTGAGTTTTATTTCGTCGTGGTGGCGACTCGACGTGGCGGTAATAAAATAAAGTTTTTAACCATTTGACGTAGAGGGACTAGACGTCAAGGCAGCAAATCCGCTGGGCGTGTCCTCCCGTTGAGGGTAAAGTCGTGATTAGTTATGTCTATGTGTATGTTCGATTGATTGATTACCAAACCAGTCATTGACTCGACTCTGGTGACCTTGTTTTGTAATAGTTCACACGCCCTAGCACCTATGTATAATATGTTAAGCGGGTGCCGCGCGAGCGAAAAACGTCGCTACTGCGCAAGGCCATTCGGCGATTAGGAAAAAAGATGAAAAGTGTTAATATTTTCATATTTATATGTTTATAAAAAAATAAGAAAGGGGGCGACCTCCGAGACGTACATATAAATATTGTCATGTGAAAATTATTGTTTTAGAAGTAAAAACTACAAAGTTTTCTAAGAGAAATGCTTTTAGATATCATACCTTAAATATATCATTTTTAAATTGCATTTGTATCTGTTTCAAATTCCAACAAGGGGGCGATATTGTTCAAGGATCGACCTAAATTATGCAAATACTTTTGATGTATTAAATTGATTCAGCGCATAGTACTAGTGATTAAAAAACACGACAATTTTCACAATTTCGTGCAGTACCGTCTTAAGGCGATACCACTGTAAATAAGGTCGTTCTGAACCTTATTTATCTCGCAAAATACTTAAATTGGGAGTTTCAAATCTAAGTAATATGATTTTTGACTATTTCATCTCCAAAAATTGAAGATGAAAACACGTTTTGATAAAATTTTCACGATAGAAATATTTTTTGAAAAATGGTCTTCGTTCGCAGAGTTTTTGTTATTGTAGCTCAAATGCGACGAATGAAATAATGATTTTTAGACTAAAAGATAGGTTATTAGTAATTCATCAAAATGTAAATATGAAAATACAATTAACCGGTCTCATTTTATATAAAATAGAAATAACGAATTTGGCGCTTACGTTTTTTTCTTTGAGCGACTCGAGACTATCTCTTATCTCATCATTCACGGGCTAAACCGCCAAGCGCTATCCCTTGCGCGCACTTGATCAGTCCTTTGCCGAGCGAAGGTACCAAACATTTGAGTCCTCGTCTTAACATTTCGTTGATTTTTTATTTATTTATTTATTTCAGGCAACAAAATAAAGGTTTAAATAAAATAAACAATTATGGCCCATATGAATATATACCTTAACCTAAAAATATATAAAAATATAAAAAACTTAAATCTATTGCACACGTTGAGTCTGCGGGGTGCTGCGCGTCATCGGGGTGTCGGGAAAACGGCGAAATATAACACCTTTTGGCCAGAAGTTCGTCTCCATGAAGGTCGCCATCTTCTCCGTCGGGACTCGCACCACAAACGACGCGAAGTTCACATTACGGTGCGACTCCAGCTTGACAGCCCTCAGCGTGATGTTGGTTTTCACGCGGATGTACTCCACTACTTCTAGCGTACTCCACTATTTATAGCTTAAAATGGTATATGACCGAATGTGTTTTGATTCTTTGATCAGTATTTTTGTAAGGTGGCAACACTTCTTCTTTCAGTTTGACATTAATTTTTGGCGCTCGATAGCACCTCAGAAGAACAAAGATAGCACGGACGATTCTCTTCTTTTTTTCTCGAAAGATGATATGGCTAAAATTATTTGTGAACAGTGTTATAATGTTGATGAAGCAATAAAAACCCTGGTAATATATGAGTTTTGTTATAGAACTATGTATAATAGTATAGTACATAAAACCATAAGCTATAATTATTCCACTTTCATCATCATCATCATTTCGAGTAGGTGTCATGTTCAATCGACCATGCACACCCTGGTGTCAGAGTTCTTCGGAACCGCCTCTTGGCCTCTGACGTGGTTCCTTTAACGACTACCAGATGGCAGCCGGGACCAATGGCTTAACGTGCCTTCCGAAGCACGGAATCATCTTTTATTATCAGACAATCAGGTGATTCACGCCTGCAATGTCCTAACCAAATCGGAAGCAACTAAACAAAGTATGCTTCCGGTGGGAATCGAACCCACGACCCCCGGGTCTACAGGCAAACGCCTTACCCACTGGACCACGGAGGTAGACCACTTTGCTTCAAAGGGATAATGTATTTTAGTTTTCAAATCATGTATGTAAAAAACCGGCCAAGTGCGAGTCGGACTCGCGCACGAAGGGTTCCGTACCTATAAAAACGGCAAAAAAGTCGAATGTTGTATATACAAATTTCATTTTGCGGTTGACTCCATACATTTTGTTCGGCGGACTAAAACTACATAAGTTCATCGAGTTGTATAAAAATAACTATCTATGATACCGAGACCACTATAGTTTTAATTGAAAGTGCATACTTTGAGGTATATACCAAATTTTTTTCAGAATTATTTTAGTAATATTTCAAACATACGGTGGGGGGACACGGGGACACCTCAAATTTTAACTTTGTATTAGATTATCTCAAGATCAACATAGTTTCAAAACAATTTTTATTGCATTTCAAAAGACCTTTTTAACGATACCCCTCACGTTGGGGTAAGTCCAATTTAATTTTTAATTCACTTTTCGTTGTATGAGAGGGGGCTGAAAATTCATAATTTTAAAAACCAACTTTTGGAACCTCAATATCTTTCCACTAATTTTTGTGACAATCGGTGCAGTAGCGGCGAAGAACAAGCCCGGACGGACGGACGGACGAACATGACGAAACTATAAACGTTCCTTGTGTACGGAACTCTAAAAAATGGAACAAAGGAAATTTATTCTTCACTGAAAATGCAAATTTGAGTGATTCTTCTAAAGATGACCATTGTACCAATTTGGATGAATTTTGGTATGGTGGTAGTTTGAGGCCCGGGGAAGGACATAGGGTACCTTTCATTCCGGAAAATTCTACTGTTCCCGAGGGATCGACGTTAACGCGGGCGGAGCCGCGGGTAACAGTTAGTATTATATAAAACAGTTTATAGCTTACTAACAAGAAACTTACTCAAAATTGTGTCCGTAGAGTTCAAAGAACTAGCAAGGGGTGACTTTGGCTAAATTGGACCATTTCACTTAGGTTCGTAAAAATTTTGTGTCAAAAATAATGTTCGACGTAATATAAACAATTTAGATTGCATGACATTATGTTAATATTATTCTTTGTGATAGATATGTAATATAGTATATCTATAATACTGTGACTCTATGTCACTTTGCAATAGACTTATACGTTCTTATATATAAATAGCTTTATATATTATAACTAGCTGTTGCCCGCGACTTCGTCCGCGGTAATTCCTGTTATTAATTTTAATTAGTAATTAACATTTTTCCCCCGTTTTCAAAACATTTTTTTTTATGCTTCGCTCCTATTGGCCGCAGCATGATCTTTTATAGCCTAATGCCTACCTACACAAAATGGACTATGCAACACAAAAAAAAATCCAATTTGAACCAGTAGTTCCTGAGATTAGCACGTTCAAACAAACAAACTCTTCAGCTTTATAATATTAGTTTAGATAGAAATAAAACCGGAGTTCGTTCCATACAGTTACATTCCTACCTAGATAAAATAAACTCAATTTTTTTAGTAAAAAAATATTTATTTTTCGACCTTCGAATGTCTTTTTAAGTATTATATGTTCTACTGGAAAAAGACAGTGTGAGCTCCCTTCCCGCGCAGACCGTAGAAGTTGATCAAGGGAATAGGCGTAATGAAAATTTTCCTATTAAGTCCAGCAACCTGTCTTTCTGATTCTTGTTTTTCACCTGCAGGCCTACGGCGTGACCTTTGACTCTGTATAACCCGTTTGCGAAAAAGACATTGTATATGTCTGTCTGAGTCTGAGGCAGCAGCTATGTGTAAAGGTTTTTTTTAATCTTAATAGGTATTGTGTGGAATGAACGCGCCTGATGCGTTTTTAATCAACATAGTACTTACTAAGGGGCGAAAGATCCGTAATCATATCCATCCTAAGGCGGCTTGGTCTGTTTTTGTTTTCACTTTAAATGGATGCTTCAGTCTGTCACCCATTTCTCAACACTTTGACGTCTCAATGCACACTTCACCAGCAAAATCACGGTACCTATACATTATAATGTTTTATATCACTGCAGATCTTAGCGTCATCGAGCACACATTTTTCTGTGTTTTGTATTTGATATCATTCATTCACTATCACTTCACTGCATGGACACGAATGGAACGTATAGATGTTATTATTTATTATTACACTACATAAATCCCTTTCTCTCCAAGTGCGGATGAAATAGAGTAGTAATTTCGCAAGATATTTCACTTTAATCACTTAATAAGTCCGGAATTGTGTATTTTTGATTGAAAATTCTCATGCGCGACGCAGAAACACGAGAAACGTCATTGCACTAAACAGGTCTTTGTTTTTTTATGCCGCTACCGAGCAAGTGGGGACCACGTGATAGCATTGATCTTTTGGAAGTAGTTCCAGCGTGGTGGCATAGATGGTGCTGTGAAGAATTCCTGGGTTTTACTTCTACCATATGCTATGAAAAGTATTAAAGGAAATTTGATGGGTATTATATATGTTACGGTTAGAGTGATTAATTAAAAATTATTAATAATTGTCTATCATTATTAATAATTACCGAAAGTACAGGTAAAAGTGAGAAATTAATCACATTTGTCGGTGATTATTAATAATGTAACCTTAGTACCGATAAATGTAATAACTGTCGATAAAAATGAATGTACACTGGCGATTTTTTTCTCGATCGGGCAACAGATTTGCGGGCAGGGGTGGCGAGGCGGCATGCGGGATGTGCGAGAGGCCACGCGAAGATTTGCCTTCTTGGATACTAAAACTGATGTAATTTTCCAAAACTACACCGAAAAAAACCTAGAAATTGACACTCACGTCGATTTATAATGAAAAGTCACGTCCGACATCTTAGATTATATAACTGACGTCATTTTCGAGATATGCACCTCTACACATGTTGGTTTATCATGAAAAGTCGCGCCCGCCATCTTGGATTACATAACTAAGGTAAAAACCCAAAAAACGACCCCTTTGCAGGTTGCAGGTTTTTCATGAAAAGTCGCGTCCGCCATCTTGGATTCCAAAAATTACATCATTTTCAAGATCTCTACCCTAAAATAGTCACTTACATATTTTCATTACTGTTCCCATGGTTGTAATCTCGAGGCCTTTTTAATCAAAGTATTAAAAAGGCCTCATCACAAGAGGCCTTCTTGATGGTGATGACGATTCTATAATTTTGCCATTTTATAATAATAGCAGGTGTCCAATCCAGGCAAACCTAGCACAAGTCCAGCTACATTTCAATCCCATAAATTTGTCTTTCATAATGCAATAGTTTCTGCTCCAGCCTAAACCTGTTCAAGGACATATCATACATTGGTATTTCCAGAAACAAGTTCTGGCTGGAGACCAATTTTACATCAACTTCTCCAAAGGGCCTCTTCATGTTGGATATATATCTCCACGCAAGCCTCCAAAGGACCGGGGTAACACCCGTGAAACCAAAGTAGATACAAATAATAATACTAATAACGTTTTATTTTAGAAATACATTTCTATAACATAGGTTAGTACCAAAAATAAGCTTATAAACTAGGGTTAGTAAAGTGAGCCAAATAAAAATATTAAAAACTAAAGTTATTTTACATTGACACGAGCAAGTCTCGAGTCAACGTGGACTCTGTTCCAGTAGCTCAAGATAGGGCAGCAATAGCGACTCCCTTTCGCTGCCGAGAGGCTGTTCTCTCACTCTTTTAACTTTGTTTATTAAGAGTACAGATTAAGAGGTGATTATTGTTGTCAGTTTCTTTAAAACAAGTACCTACCTTGTTTGTGTGATCTGAGACAAGCACTGTTATATGTGTCATATCTTACGAATAAGTAGTATCTTCGTCATATCATATTCTTAATAAATACCTGCTGGACTAATAACTTTGGGTTTTTTTATAACTTTTACCAATGTGTGTAGTGAATTATTAATAATAACTACCAAAAGTAATTAATTTCAGTTTTTTAATCACATTTACCAAAACACGAGGTTATTATTAATAATGTTATAAAATTATTAATAATTTTCGATTAATCAAATTTACCGTAACATATACATTGATGCTGTAGGGAATTCAAGAGAAGCCAAAACATAGCTTGAAATTAGTATGTATACGGACATCTCCAAATATTTTTTATAACACATCTTCTTTAAGTCGTTTTCTGGAATCATTATCTGAATAAAGTAATCCAAATAAAAGGTTACCTGAGGTATTCTTATAAGGAATGATTTTGGAAAACGGGTGCTTTAATGTGAACTAAAATGCCTTACGGGTCAAACAGATCATCAAGATGGACTTAGGATCCAAAACCAAATAAGCGGAAGATCTTCGTTAGCCAATGTGTAAATAATCCATATCTCCTGTCTGTCTCTCACATTTTCAAGCTTCCAACATTGAACCAATTTGAATGAAATTTAGTATGGAGGTAGTTTGAGCCCCGGGGAAGGACAAAGGGTCCCTGTCATTCCAGGTAATTTTAACTTACGACCTCCATGGGATGAGTCCTATTCTACTCTGCCGGAAACCACACGGCTAATCCAAATTACATAGGTAGATAATGGATTTTCCAGGATTATTTCTATAATAGAATGAACAAGGATTGAATATCCTTGTCCCAAAATCGATTTCCTGTCAAAATTTTTTTGACAGAACAGCAACGGCTGTAAAATTTAATTTTTACTGAATTGATTGTTCACGCGAAATGAACCGTGAGAAAATTTATTAGTTCTTGGTTACTTTGTGATGGATTTTTACGTTTATGTTGATTAGAATGTGAGGTGATTGGCTGATATATTACAATTGGAAAGGTTTTTGCACGACTTTTGTAGTTAATGAAATTGTTGAAAAATATAATAATGCTTATCTGATATACTCATAATAAAGGTCCTTCAGAGGCCTGAGGTCGCTGGTTTAGCTGCCTAAAAGCATCTGATGTAAAGATGACAGCCGGGTTCAATCTTTTTTACATTTTATGTCGCTTTTAAGTCATGAATCCTACCAATTGTTCCTTGTTCTATCTCTCTTCCATATAATAAACCAAATTTAAAGACAAACATTTTTTTTTAATGAAAACCTATATATTTTTTTTGCGAGGTTTATAATCAAACCTGCCAATCAATTTTGTACATACATACATAATATACTATCACGCCTTTTTCCCTTGCAGGGTTGTAGAAAGAGCCTAGGTCTATAAGACCTTATGGCTACATTTAGCATTTTGGTAAAAACGGAATCAAAATAGTGACGGGTCGCTAGCCGCATCGCCTATTGATATGATTCCGCAGATATTAACCCAATCCATCGATCGGCTTTTACGAGCTGCGCGGAAAATGAGGCAGATGGCACATTCTACGTTCTATTATCAATATCATGATTTTTTGTTTTCTCTATTTACTAGTAAGTATCATGCCATAATACTTTTGGATTAGCTTAGCCAAGCTTGTTTTGTAGCACTCTGCAGGTGACATGATGGCTGGCTTGGTTAAAAATGACAATCCATTCTGTGCAGAAATACAGACAGCTTCCTAGTTTAATAATAATAATAAATAATAAAATCTTTATTTAAGACAACATAGGCCCAGGGATTAGTAACAATGGTACTTATTCTATGTTAGTTATGAAAACCTATATAAATATAAAAACAAAAACTTAACTCGCATTTAACATTTAACATTTGCTTAACTCGCATTTAATGCCACATGGACACTAATCAGTTTTTCATTTTCTATTTTTATAATTATGATAGTTTCATTTGTAATTATAAGCTTTTTTTTTTTGGAATTTTCATTTATTATCTCTGATTTCTGTATATACGTTAAGAGTTATTAGGTAAGTAAAAAATTAAAGGAACAGCTTCTTTAGCTTCTTGTACTTCCGACGCTGCTGCCCATCGGAAGCTTTTTAAGCTAGGAAAGGATAGAAAATACGTAAAAGCACACAGATGAAAATTGCTCCTATTTTTGAACACATATAAACAATTTAAAATAGGCAATGTACATTAAACTCATGCGTATGACACTTCAAGATGGGAAAGTAGTATCCCACGGTTTATTTTTTCCTGAATAATAATAATAAAAATTTTGTGTCGATTTTACCGGTTTTAAATATTTCTAAAAAAACGCGTTTAATTTTTGATAAATATGTATATGTTCAGGGTTAAAATAATGTGGAGATAACGCTACTAACCTTTCAAGACTTGGGATTTATTTTTTACTAGCTTTCGCCCGCGTTCCGCCCGCGTCAATGTCGATCCCTCGGGAATAGTACCTTTTTCCCGGGATAAAAGGTAGCCTATGTCCTTCTCCGTACTCCAGAGAACTTGTATGCAAAATTTCATGATGATCGGTTCAGTAGTTACGGCGTGAAAGCGTAACAAACAAACAAACAAACAAACAAACAAATAAACAAACAAACAAACTCACTTTCGCATTAATAATATTAGTAAGGATAAGGATAAGGAAGTAAGGATGCAAGAAAAGAAAATTGACATCGGAAAAAAAATTACTATTTTAAAAATTCGCCCCAACCTACCCAGTTTTCCCTTTCGCAAGGACACATGACGTCAACTGTCAGGTCATATACATCAGATTATTTTTAAAAACGGTTACCATAGCAACCGAGTTGACAACCAAGTTACAGTACTGGAGTGAAAAATCGTGTTTTTGTTAAAAATAATTAAAAATATTAGCAAAATTTTATATTGTTTGTTGAAAACCGTGGGAATCGTCTAGTAAGTAAGTAAATTCGTTTCTATTTATTGATTTTTCGTCTTTTAGGATACAATAGCTTTAACAGCACTAAGAGTAAAGCTTACATACCTACATATGATCATGTCTTTATTCCTTGTAAGGTAGACAGAGTCCAAAGTCATAAGACCCAAAGGCAAAGGCCATGTTTGAATACAGCCTCTCCGTTTTCCCAATCCCTGCCAAGCGTGGTGAGTATGGCAATATCCTCCCATGGATGTAACGGACGGCTGGGATAACGATGATGATGATTTTTGAACTTAAATAAATATATACGGACAAATGACACAGATTGAGCTAGCCCCAAAGTAAGTTCGAGACTTGTGTTATGGAATACTAACTCAACTATACTATATTTTATAACAAATACATATATAGATACACATCCAAGACCCAGGCCAATCTGAAAAAGATCATTTTCCATCTTGACCTGGCCGGAGATCGAACCCGGGTACTCTCGTGTCGCAGGCTGGCGTGTTGACCGCTGCGCCACGGAGCTAGCCATGAACTTAAATACTATTTCGTCTTTTTCCCTTGCGGGGTAGACAGAGCCTAGGTCTTTAAAACCTTAACGCCACGCTTAGCATATTGTTGGGTATGAGGAGGAAATGAAATCAAAATAGTTATGGGTTGCTAGCGGCATCGACTTCTACCATGATTCCTCACATTTTCGCCTATTCCCTTGATCGGCTTTTACGATCAGCGCGGGAAGAGAAGCAGGTGGTAAATTCTACGTTTTATTTTATCTCCCAGACTAGCATTGAAGAGTATCTTTGAAGCTTTATCAATTTTACAAGCTTTTATTTAGTTCTAGAGTTTCACCCGTCCCGATGTTTGTCTGTAATCGATTCATGCAAGTTAAATTTGATCCACTTCCCGGTTACTGATTGAGCTGAAATTTTGCATGCATGTGTAAATCGGATGACAATACAATATTTTTTCAAATTCAAATTCAAAACGTTTATTCAATATAGGTTTCTTTGAACACTTATTAATTGTCATATTTCACTTCTCAACAATTGTTGACGTCAAAAATTTACTTATGGCTAAGTTTAATGCCGCTTCCAAAGCGGAGTGCAGAAGAAGCGGCAACAAACTGCACAGCGCATTTTCTCCAAGGACGACAACTCACAATTTTTGAAAACCTTATGAATTAGGTATGTGGACTGAGTATACATTGGTTTATTTAAAGGTCATGTTCAAATTTAATAAAAAAAAATAATGTCATATTATTGAAAACTATGGAATCATTGCGCTGGTCTGTTGATGGAGTCGGAAGGTGGCCAAAGGAACTCTTAATCGTGCTTAGACTCATTTGATTTGTCTTGATAAACGCTTTACAGTGTGGATTCGTTTATAATAAAAGCTGTCATAAAAATGTATTGTTGCAAAAATATTTATTATGTTTTCTTATTAATTTTAGAGTCCTACGTACGTGACAGCCTTTCAAGATGCCGGAGTTAGTAGAGCAGATGTACTGCTCGCAGCAGATCGTCATCCCGCCTAAATTTCCTTACATATTGAAGCGGTATTGCAAAGGTAGGTAATATTCCTCAATGTTTTCGCGATTACACATTTAAATCAATCACTGAATACCGGTTATACCGTTAATTACATTATTCATTCATTTATTCATTCCAGCCGTAATTAGTTCACTGCTGGACAAAGGCCTGTCCCAAGATTCTTCGTTCCATGGGAGGTTATTGCCTTACTCCTCCTCAGTGGTTAAGGCGTTTGCCTGTTGACCCGGGGGACGTGGGTTCGGTTCCCACCGGAAGCATACTTTGTTTAGTTGTTTCCAGTTTGATTAGGACATTGCAGGCTTGAATCACCTGATTGTCTGATAATAAAGATGATTCCGTGTTTCGAAAGGCACGTTAAGCCGGTGGTCCCGGCTGCCATCTGGTAGTCGTTAAAGGAAGCACGTCAGAGGCCGAGAGGCGGTTCCGAAGAACTCTGACAACAGGGTGTGCATGGTCGATTGACGTTGATGTATATTTTTTTTTATGGTATGGGTCAGCAAACGGGCAAGCGAGTCACCTAATGGTAAGCGATCAGAGCTGCCCATGGACAACTGCAACACCAAGGTGCAACAGGAGCGTTGCCGGCCTTTCAAGGAGTTGGGGGAAGGACATGGGGGGAGGAAATGGGGAAGGATAAGTCTCCGACTCTCTTTGCCGGTAGCGTGGCTCTACCACGATTAAACCTACCTCCTACCACCTACTCGATGATGATGATAGATGATTTCTACTTTTAACAACAGCTAGCCCGCATCATCAATTTTTTGACTATTTCTATTAATGCATCGCTATCCTTCAGAGCATTCTAGTAATCTTACCTTCTAGAATCCTCTGTACAAGCGTTTCTCACATACAAGCATATGACGACCTCAGTGGCCTAGCACCTAGTAGTCATCGTACCAGACTGTAACACTGGAGGTCCCGGTTTCGATCGCCGGTCATGTTAACATTAAAAAATGATCTTTTTCAGATTGACTTGGGTGTTGGATGTTTATCTATATATGCTGTTATAAAGCGTAATATAATTGAGTTAATTTACATCTACACTATTATTATAAAGGTGAATGATTTGATTGTTAGTTTATTTGCTCCGAATAGGCTCCGAAACTACTGGACCGATTTGATAAATTCTTTCACTATTAGAATCCCTGATGAACATAAGCTATAGATTAAATACCTATATCTACCCGTGCGAAGCTGGAGCGGGCTGATAGTATCCCATAAATCAAGTTTCGATCTAACTTAGGGAAAGCTCGATCTGTGTACCTAATTTGTCCGAATGTTTACTTATTATTTCTTCCTTTCAAGCTGCAATCAAAACCCAACCGTACGACCTTCTCCGCTGGTCCTACGAGTATTTTAAAGCGCTGTCGCAACGGAGAGAGCCTCCAGTGAAGTTAAGACTGGAGTACCCAGTATACAGCACTGAAGGAGGCTTGACCAGGGGGTGCTTGAAGGTCTTAGCTAATCAGGTAAGATGGCGCTAGTGTACGAGCTTACCTCGCACATTTGGGCGACCCGTGGCCTACATCATGTAGGTCATGTGTCAGCTCTTTTTATACTATAATTAGAATCAAATCTAATAACAAATTTAGATACTATCGAACAGTAGCCAAGTTACTATCCAGCGGCGGTCGAGGTACTGCTGGGCTGCCGTCGAGAAAGGATCCGTCACACCCAGCAACAGACATGTAACATTGAGAGAAATAAACTACTTTCTACGAGACGTGATCTTGTATCTCCACACCAACATCTACAACCTACAATCTACATCCCGTCATGTACGGTGTATGGCTAACACCATTGCCTGCATTGTACATTGTCTAGTCACTTACACGTACCAAAAAGGTCCGGAAACCGGTTTCCGGGTTCCAAAGCAAAGAAGAGAGAGCTTCTAGAGTTAAGGCTAGATATCCCGAGCCCTCACTCGAGGCTGCCTGAAGATTTAGCCTAATAAATTAAGTTGACATTAGTGTTAGTCACTAAAATACGCGAATGTCTCCGGAAAACGGAAACAATCTTAAAACCATTACAGATAAGGATGCCGTCGAGAACACGCTCGAGTGAGAAAGATACGACGACGACACGCGAAACTTCAAGGCGCTATTGCAACGTAGAGAGTTTCCTGAGAATAAGGCGTAAATGGCTCGTGTAAAGCACCTAAAGATGTCTCACTAGGGGCTGGCTGAAGGTTTTGGCTAATCATTGCCTTTTCCTCACTCGTCATGATTCGATGCTTCATCAAGATGAAGTCGCTATAGCATTTAAACAACCTGGTCTGTCTTAAGATTGTTTTTTTTAACAAGCACCATAAAGTAAATCTCCACCTTATTACAGAAAAAATGCTTAAAAGACAGATGCATTTTTACAAGCTTTCAGCGATCAAATTTTGCGAGTTACATATGATCCCGATTGAGCTGAAATTTTGCATGCATGTGTAAATCGGATGACAATACAATATTATGGAATCGCTGCGCTGGTCTGATGATGGAGTCGGAAGGTGGCCATAGGAACTCTTAAACTAAACAAGGTACTCCCATCGTGTTAAGGCTTATTTGATTTGTCTGCAAAGCACTTCAATATGGATTCGTTTATAAAAAAAAAAGCTCGTCATAAATATATATTTTTGCAAAAAAACTTTTTTGATGTAGAATGAGAAGCAACTAACAAATACAAACAAACCGGGTTAGGTGGAGTTTTTCCGGCAACAACAAATGCGATTGCGGCGATGTTCAATCTATGAGCCACCTTTTGACATGCCCTAAATGCCCCACTCACTGCTCACAAAAGGATCTAGAGGATGCAAATGACAGGGCAGTGGCCGTGGCCACATATTGGACGAAAATACTATAACTAGTAAAAAGACATTACAACTCGAAAAAAAGAAGAAGAAAAATACAAACAGAAGTGAATAAAAGACTTACATATACATATAATGTTAAATATTTGAACAGTTGGGAGGTATGGACGTAGTGCCTCTACCGGCTATAAAGGCAGCATGGCAGGGCTTCTGTCTCGATGTCAACGAGTTGAAGAGAGTGCTGTGCCTTTGCGAGGTTCATTACAGGAGCGAGAAGGTGCCGTTCTTGCATTTCATCGCTGTGGCTGGGGGACTGCTGACTAAGGTATGATTTTCAAATAAACGTAGTTCCATCCAGCCGTCAGAAGTCCTTTACTGGACAAGGTCCTCGCCCAAGGATTCTTCCTTCCATGAGAGGATATTTACTACAGGCAGGCGGGCTAGCGAGCGCAGTTTCTTTGGATTCTTGTGCTTCCGACGCTGCTGCTCATCGGAAGCTTTTAAAGCTGAGAAAGGATAGCAAATACGTTGGATTTGGGAAGGGAATTACGGTATTGGAATACTACTCAGACAGGTGAATGGGGAAAAGCAAGTAGCAGCTCGGGAGGTCGGGGAACTAAGTTGATATTTATTATTTTACAATAACTATGGAAAAACAATGCCTTCTTATAATTAATAGAATAAATTGTATTGTGCCCATCGGAAGCATTTTAAGCTGCGTAAACTTTAGGATTTGGGAAAGGAAGGAAAGTAGAGTTTATCAAATCGGAAAGAGTACGCTCAACTGGCTCTATCCCGCAGGGCAGTGTTCTGGGATGTATGTTATTTCTCGTCTATATTAACGATCTGCCTACCCAGATCAACGAAGAAAACGTTCTATTTGCGGATGATGTCTCAGTTTTGGTATCTTGCTCCAACACTATCGAATTACAAAATAAATTAACTTTTACCCTGGATAAAATTACAAACTGGCTAGAGGAACATAACTTAGAACTCAACTTGAATAAAACAAAAATAATTCAATTTAAACCCTCCCAAAAAGTCCACTGCACATATCATACCTCTTTAAAAATACTAAAATTGAATCTGTCAATACAGCTACACTATTGGAGATCGATTTGGATACTAATATGACCTGGAAGCCATATATACAAAAACTTAAAAATAAACTATCATCGTTTACGTATGCCCTGAATCAATTGAAACGTGTGTCCGACTTTAAAACATCTCTCGCTGCCTACTATGCATACGCTCACTCTAGATTGTCGTACGGCATTGTTCTGTGGGGTAATTGCTGTGAGATGAACGATATATTTGTGCTGCAAAAGAAATGTCTTAGAATACTCGTTGATATTGACCAAAGGGAATCCTGTAGGCCATACTTTAAAAAAACATCTAATTCTGACCCTAACATCAATATATATTCTTGAAGCATGTAAGTTCATAAGAAAGCATGACCACTTATATACAAAAAGAGATAATAGTAATAAGAGAAATAATAGATATTTGAACAAATTAAATATACCTGCCACAAAAATGCATTTAGTCTCTTCGAGCCCTCATTATAATCATTATATGGTAATGAAAATATACAATCATTTACCAAATAAATTAAGAAATACTCAAGAAAATAAATATTTTAATAAACAACTAAAAACATTCTTACATAAAAAAAATTATTACTACTTATCAGAATTTTTCGACGACGTACATAAGGAAACATAGGATCCTTCGACTACTCATGTACTAACTATAAATAAGTATCCAGTACCTGTATTTTTAATAAATGGTTGGTCTCTTAGATGTTTTAATATAATTTATAATTTCTTTTTAATATAATTTATAATTTGGTATGAAATGTAATTTATTATTTAAGTAAATTGGCATCTAGTTGCCCGTCTTATGTTTGTAGTGCCCTAGCAGGGCGTCACTATGTACTATTTTATAATTTATATTAACAACTTGTAATACTGTGACTCGCAATAAAAATCTGAATCTGAATCTGAATCTGGAATGAATGTATTGGGACTAGTCACTTGGATGAATGGGAAAAGCAAGTAGCAGTTCGGGAGGCCGGATGCGTACCCGATGCCATACTTGCAAACACTAGTAGTACAGGGAGGGTCGTGCTCCTGTAGTGGAGACTAAAAAGGACCTGATGATGATGATGATGATTCAGTCTATCATACTTTGTCTCCAGAGTTTAACCCACACCATGATCCTTCTATGCGAGACTTTGACGAAGGAACCTGACGGTGGATCGGCGGGCATCTCGGTCCACGACTTCGTTCAGATGTACAAGTTGCTGGCTGAGATTGACGCTTCCGAGAACGTCAAGTACATTAACGGATATAGAGATGGTATGTTATTAATTCGCATCTTCGAAAGCTTTTCTCAGCTTCCATCAATCTATTTCTGTATCCTTCTTATAACATGACTCTCCCAAGGATTTCCAATATGACCGGTTGAAAGCGGCCTGCATCCAGCGTCTTCCTGGGACCTTGGTTAGGTCGTCCGACCATCTGGTCGGTGGGTGTCCAACGCTGCGCTTGCCTACCGGCCTACCAGCCGTTCGATTACCTTTCTACCCCAGAGGCCATCGGTTCTTCGCGCTATGGGCCTCTCTCTGCACTTGGCATCTCTTTCATGACACACTAAATACTGACTCTACCAATTTAATATGTCAGAAAGCGGATAAGGTAACTGCTTAAATAGACCTCGCGGACTGAACCGCTGAACTGATCGAAGGTCTTATCTGTGACCCTGATCACCGATCGTAAGTTTTATAACGTTTAATATGTTGTGCAGCATGTAGCTTAATCTTAAATTTCCTTTTACGCTGCAAAATTCAAAAGAACGCTCAAAAAACAAAGGGTCGCCCTCTGGGAGTGACGGTAGAAGTGAAAATCCCACGTGGTAGATATTACTTCCTATGCTACGCCGCGTCGGCGGTCTCAGGTCACGTATCCGTCTTACGAATTTTCGATCAGGTCAGGTATCCTGACACAAGTTTAACATTTTTAACCCAAAAAGTACACAACGTCGCTAAAGAAGTTTTAATTTAAAAAATATTGTTTTGTATAAACCTTATCTCGTATGTTCAGGACATGAGCCACCACCACCGGAAGAAGAAGAAGAAGTTATGGAAGAGGAGGAAGAATTGAAAGACTATGTGAGTATATTCATTCATACACAGTCTTTTATAACTAAATTATTCCACACGCTTCTTTTGGTGGTAAAAATTGCGGAGACATCTGCATACCTAGTATGCTTTTATGACAGCATTCATGTTGTAATGTAATTTGGCTAAAGTTTTTACAGCCATTTTCCCACGTGATGCCAATCCTCCTTGAGTATCCTTTAAAGCCCACAATATTTTTCTTTACACCTCATATAATCCTTTCCTTCCTGTTTTCCCTAGTCTTACTCCGACGATTTCTGGCATGACACAACAGACCTCCAAAAGCTAAACCTCATCAACGACCACGTGCCAAGGACCACCAGGCTCAGTGTGAAGATGAACATGCCGATATTGGGAAAGATAGAGCGGTCTCCGTCTGTTGAGAGGGCGGGGCAGATAGAGAGGGAGAATTACATGAGGGAGAGAAAAGGTTTGTTTCTCAGTACCCCCATAAAAATATGTCGGTGATTGGGAAGATTGAACTCAGGTTATTTTTTTTTTTTTTACTTAATATTGAATTAGGCATTTGTCACCCATCTCACCTGATGGTAAGTGACGATGAAGACGAGGATGTTACATGCCTATCCAAGAGATACCCATTTATTATTATATAATACATGTTATCCAGGGTAGGACAGATTTGATAGAATAGGCTAGTTTCCTGGTTCGTAACAATAACATAACAATTAGTCCGTCAGTTAGATAATCAAAAAATATTGGACACGTATATTTTCTTTTGTCAAATAAACAATAAATAATAAAGTTATAGCGCGTCGAAGTTCAGGAGTGGGGGCTCGTGACGTCAAAGTTTGCTAAAAATTGTAGCAAACTATGACGTTACACGGAACTTTAAAGGGCTATATCTTTATCATTTTTTGTTTAATCGACAGAAGAAAAAATACGTGCCCAATATTGTTTGAATATCTAACTGACGGACTAATTATATTTTTTTAGGAAAATAGCCTGATAGATTTTATTTTTATAATCCGAATGCATATCCCTTAGGTTCTCTTATTAAATTAAGGAGAAAATATGGTGAAAAAAATTCTTAAAGGGCAAGTCTTGTCTTAAACGCTAAATTGTTGTGGGATTGGAAGAAGTAACAGCGTTCCGAATTAATAATCATTTACTTAAATCGTCGTCTTCAATGATTATTGCGTCTTACATTAACTGACATCTTCTTTGACTATCTTACCATAGACCAAACATAGTGTGTAAGCATTAACTTTAAAACCCAAATAAAATTACCTATCTGTGTCCTGCTTCCGTTTCCCCCTACATACTTCCTTTTTCGCCATGACGGACTGTGATTGGTCGCCCGAGGACTAAAAAAAAAAAATGGCGTGCGAATCTAGTTGACCGGCGCACCGTGCGCTGATATAATTTCCAATTAAAACGACTTCTAAGAGCTTTGCTGGCCAAAACAACCCTAAATCTTCATCGCGTGTATGTGATGGTGTACCACTAGTGTAGGCAGTGAGAAATAATACAGTTCAAACAGAAAGATCGCTAGCCGGCCGGCACGAGGCCCCGTCGCAGGCGATTCCTTTCCAGAGTCCTGTCCACCGTGGATCCAGGTTAGTGTTTACTGTTTTTCCTTGCTGTGATTCTGGGGTTGATCGGAGAATGCAGTAACTCTTCCAGAAAGTCGCAACACATAGTATTGTGTCTTTTATAATATTAAAAGAGTATTTAATCTTAGATAAAAAACTAAGCAACATTATAACTACTACCCACACGTACCTTAGGTCTATGTACGACCTACGCTCTACACTCCCCTTATACGTATTCCTTGTGTGTTTAGGTAAAATCTTGCAACACAAATTTGAATCATAATCTTCCTTTCCCTTTATTCTTTTTTTTTTATGGTATTGGACGGCAAACGAGCAAGCGAGTCACCTGATGGTAAGCGACCATCGCTGCCCATGGACAACTGCAACACCAGGGCGTAACAGGAGCGTTGCCGGCCTTTCAAGGAGTTGGGGAAAGGACATGGGGGGAGGAAATGGGGGAAGGGTGCTATTTCCTATTTTGTGCCACTTCAGACCATTTCTTTTTGCTCATGAGCCATGATATCATCACACCAGCGCTTTCGAGGCCTACCTATTTTTCTGTATCCATTTTCCGGAGTCCATTTTGTAACTATAGTAGCCCATCGGTCTGGATGAATTCGGCAAACTTGACCCGCCCAAACCCATTTAAGCTTGGCGGCTTTGTGCCCCACATCAACAATGCCAGTTTTAGAGCGAAGCACAGTGTTTGGCACTCTTTCTAGCCTGGTGACACCCAGCTCCAAAATGGGGATATTTGGAAAGAAATGGGGGAGCCATTGCCCAGCAGTGGGACAATATAGGATAACTAAATAACAAACTGTTTTCTTTGTACTAATGTTAATTAGATGACAATGCAACATTATGGTACCATAGACTTGTTTTAATGATGGAGTCGGAAGGTGGCCAAGGCACTTCTAAACTAAGAATTTGGGCTCATATGATTTGTTTGACAAGCATTTTACAGTATGAATTGCTCATAATAAAATAGCGTATAGGTAGGCGATATATTGCCGTGTGGTATCCGGCAGAGTAGAATAGGACGACTCCAAGTCTTCCCGTGGATGTCGTAAGAGGCGACTTAGGAAATACAAGCTAAACAAAGCTTATAAACATCTAAGAGACCTCTCCAACCCGTCTGGCCAGCGTGGAGAGTGTAGGCCAAGTCCTCTGGCTGCTCTGCCCAAGTATGCCCCTAGTAGTACAGAGAGGGTCGTGCTCCTGTAGTGGAGACTAAAAAGGACCTGATGATGATGATAGGCAATAGGCTTACGTCCTTTAGGTTGTAAGCCTATAGGATGTAAGGATATATATATATATAGGTTTACGGTATGTGAACGTTTGGTTTACATGCTTTAACTGGACTGATCATCATGAAATTTTGCGTACGCGTTCTCTGGATTACGTAGAAGGACCTAGGCTACCTTTCATCCCGGATAAAAGCACTGTAAACGAGTGAACGACATGAATGTGAGAGGGGCCCGCAGGCAAAAGCTAGTTGTTTTTATAAATCTCCAAAGTATAAAATTTCTCCATTAAACTTTAATTTTAACTGTACCATCATCAATTTTCAGGAAGAGCAATGTCCAGCCAAGAAATCGATGTTAGTCCGAATATATTTTTAGTTACCATAATTTTCACATTCCTTTTTTATGACATAGGGCGGCAAACGAGCAAGCGGGTCACCTGATGGAAAGCGATTACCGCTGCCCATTGACTATTGCATCCCTGGGGTGTGACAAGAGCGTTGCCGGTCTTTTAAGAAACTCCCCCGAATACGTAGGGCAGCGTAATTCTCCTGTACCTAATGTACCAGTACCCTCCTGGGGTATATTTCTTTTTAATACCGTTGCTATAATTGTAGGGAGGGGTGGGGGGGTCCTTTGGCTCTCTCACTCACCGAGCGAAGCATAGAAACGGTAAAGGTGCTACTCAAACGTCGTTTGTTTTGAAGAAGTAACACAGCGTTGCTATCCGTCCGAAATTGGCTTTTTGACCTTTTCTCCGGCCAATTTTGACTGCATCCGGCTCGTCCGGCTTTTGTTAGGATTTTTATACTATCGTCATTGAATTAGAAAAACTATGGAAGCAGTGTTCCGCTCAAAAACCGACACCACGCGGGGCTAAAAAGTAGATTTTTTTCTACTGACTAACGACACATTGAAATGAAATGAAATTAAAAATATTTATTGCAACACACAATGGCACACACAACACAAACAAAAAAGGACAGTATAAGCCAAAACACAATTATAAGGCGGTGCCATCAGTATTACAAAAGGTGACGGCTCAGTATTACGTTGTACTAGGCATATGCATGACCTAGTACAACACTGATTTTCAGCCGTCGCCTTCTGTGGCATCACGGATCGTCCTATTGCACACGTAAGTTTGTCAAAAGTTAGAAAAAAGCAGGCTGGTTTGTTATAAACTCTTCCAACATTATTAACTGTTTTATACCTTTTAACAGGACCAACTACGACACATGAGCGCTGTGAAAATGGGGAATCTCAATGAAACTCAAGATGGTAAGCATTACTTATTCATCATAGAGACAGTACATCTGGCTCTCTCCCTCATTCGAGCATTATGATTGAGGAACCTGACGTCCCAGTTGGTGTGCGCCTTATAAGAGCTTACGCATGTAAAGCAACCCCAGTTGTAGTCCCCACTGAGATGGGTCACCACAAGTGGCACAAAATTTTCTCCGATTATTCTCACTAGTTCCATTGGCAAATATTTCCAGGAACTAGTGAGACTTTTTTTCTCAAAAGTTCCATTGACTTTATAATGTCAATGGAACTAAATGGAAAAAACGTGATCCATTTTGCTGTCATCACTAGATTGTGGTCATTAAGACCGTCGAGACCTCTCCAACCCGTCTGGCCAGCGAGGAGAGTGAAGGCCAAATCCTGCTCTGGCTAAGGCTGGTATAGCTCCGGTAGTACAGAGAGGGTCATGCTCCTGCAGTGGAGACTAAAAAGACCTGATGATGCTAGTTGTAGAATTATTTAATCTATGCTTAAACATTGATATTAACAGACGCGAAACCTGAAGAAGTGAAATTACCAGAGAAAAAGGAACAGAAACTCGAAATACGCGTATTGGACGAGGCCAACATCCCGATACCTTTTGAAATTTACGGTCATTTCTTTATTTTCATAAGTAGTAGATAAACTTTATGGCAACTGTGATCCTTTAAGCTACTCCATGGCATTTCCTTTAAATTAATAAATTGCAAAGGTAGATTCATAGAAATTAAGAAGACATAGCTAATAGTAGTAGTTAGTTTTTATAAACGGCAGGACCTTTAAAAAAACTTAAACTCCAAGAAAATCGTCGGGTTCATCTTCAGGACTAGCAACAACACAACAACAAGGTTGCCTCTCACCTCTTGTGACGTCCATTCCTTTTCCAAATCCTACAAATTCATATCCATCCCAAGTTTAAACATGTTTCTGATGGAAGCAACGTCGGAAGCACAAGAAGCCAAAGAAGCCAAGGAAATAGCGCTCGTGGGTTTGCTTGCCGAATGTGGTGAAGCTATATCCTCCCATGAACGATTACTCCTTTTTCTACGTAGGTATATTTGATGGCAAACGAGCAGACGAGCCCCCTGATGGGAAGTGGTCACCGTCGCCCATGGACATCTACAACACCAGAGGAGGTGCTGAAGCGTTGCCGATTCTTAAGATAAAACACGCCTTTTGAAAGACCCTAAGTATAGCACACAGGGAAACCTCGTGAAGGAGTCCGTTCCACAATCCTGCTGTACGAGAAAAAACCACGTGACGTTCTGACATTTTTGGAGACCCAAGTGTCAAGGATCTGGGGAGGACTTTATTCCTTAAGAGAGGCCTCTGTCCAGCAGTGGATTTCTTGCGGCTGCAATGATGATGATGACGACGTTGTGATTGTGACGTGTTTACTTAGAATTTTCAAACATTGCGACCATCACTTTGACTAGCATCAGAAGACAAAGAAGGCGTAACACAAAAGTTATAAGAATAAAATTGTCCTACTTATTGGCTGATTTCACAGCTGCTGTAAAGTTTTATCAATAAGAATAAAATAGTAAATACATATTTGAAACAGTAGATACATGTTATACATAAGACAATCGAAATGACTTATTCGATTATTTGTTTAGTTTTTATATAGATTACAAATAAGTGAAAGGTGGTTGATATTGTTTGAAAATAAAATGGTATAATGTAGATAGTTATTCGGCCGTAAGTAGGTACTGTTGATAAATTATAGCTTAAGTAGTAAATGTAAATTAACATAACGTAAATTTACTACAACCTTAGAAACCCTATTGAAAGTGATAAATAAACAAGAGTTATATAAATATAGGTGAACCACCTGAAGAAACCGGAGAAGATACTGAAACTCCTGATGATGAAGAAGATAAGGCAACAAAAGAGGCTGCTGATCAAAAAATGAAAGTTGCTGAGCTAATCGCTTCTGTAATTTCAAATCTATACTTACACAATTTAGATGAAATTTGGTGTAGAGATAGCTTGAGAGCTTAGGAAGAGCATATTATAATGGATATAATGGAAATTGTATAGGAAATCGTTTATTACTCAAAGAAGAGAATAATCCTCTTCCTACGCAGACGAATTCAGTTGCAAAGCGGACAAACTCATAGAACCGATAGCACATGGGGAGATAGGTTCTCAAATGGCGACCACGTACCGACAAGCACAACGTTGGGCGCCCATCGACCACAAGGTCGAGCTGACCAAGGTTGGATGCAGGACGCTTCCAACTAACAAACATATTGGAAATCCTTGGGTGGTTGGTTGAGGCCTATGTGCAGCAGTGATTTCTTACAGCTGTGATGATAATGATGAATTATTATAGGCCAATTCTGGTCTTCCTTTCCATTTTACTATCCTAATATATTTAATTCCTTTCCCTCCTAGCTGTTTCAAGCCAGAGAAGAACGTTTTGAAGATTTGGAAACCACCTTCAAGGAGATTGCAGCCATTGTAGACAGATTTAACTCTGCCAATTATGACTTAGGTTAGATGGCGTTATTATTAATGTAATATGTATAGGCATATGTAACGTTATTATGATGATTATATACCTACTTCCATGCTTGTCTGGGAGAAAAGAAAAAATTTAGAATGAGTCAGTTGATTCTCTTCCCGTGCAAACCGTAGAAACCGCTCAAGATATTGGGCGAAAATCTAAAGAATATGAATGACAATAGGCAATGCGACTAGCGACCCATCACTATTTCGATTCAATTTTCCACCTTTACGGTCACGAACATGAATAACGTGGCCTTTGGTTTTTTTGACCTTTGGCTCTGTCTAGCCCATAAGGGATAAAGACGTTATATTATGATAATATTATGATGTTTTGTTATTTTTTGATAAATTGGCACAGCTACACACCTTCTTAATCCGCACATCCTTACTAATATTATAAATGCGAAAGTGAATTTGTTTGTTTGTTTGTTACGCTTTCACGCCGTAACTACTGAACCGATCATCATGAAATTTTGCATACAGGTTCTCTGGAGTACAGAGAAGGACTTAGGCTACCTTTTATCCCGGGAAAAAGTACTATTCCTGAGGGATCCACATTAACGCGGGCGGAGCCGTGGGCAAAAGCTAGTAAATCATAAACGTGAAGGACTGTGTGTGATCTTGTAACCGGCTCGAATTATCAAAAATTATTAACGCAAAATTGTCACCGATACGTTAGATCTAATATCGATAACCGGGAAAGTTTAAAAATCTATAAACACCTTTGTTAATTGTAGAAAAGTTACTTTTCATGAGACGATATTAAAAACTTGTCACTATAATGAATGCATTTAGCATTCAGAATTGACTAATGGCGAAGAGGTTGATTGATCATCTAGGCGATAGGTTAAACGAGATATTATTTCAAACATATTTTCCCAGGCATGGTTGCTGGAAGGCAGATGTCAACGACCAGCGGAGAGTTCATAGTGCAGCACATCGAGAGACAGATCATGGACTTCATCAATGAACAGATTGCTATACTGCCCGACCCGGATTTGAAGAAGAAAAAGGTAAGGTTTGCATGAGATCTCGTATTTCTTTCTCAAAATCCACTTTTGAAATTATGCTGATTCACAAAAGGTAATGTAGAAGAATGGCAGGCAGAGTAGAATAGTACCAGTCCTAGTCTTCCCATGGAGGTCGTAAGAGGAGGAAATACAAGCTAAACAAAGCTCATAATTATCAATGAGACCTCCAACCCGTCTGGCTAGCGAGGAGAGTGTAGGCCAAATCCTCTGTCTGCTCTGGCCAAGTATGGTATATCCGGTATTACAGAGAGGGTCATGCTTCTGCAGTGGAAACCAAACCAAAAAGACATGATGATGATGATGATGACAAAAGGTTTAAAAATAAATCTAGGTATTAAGCCGTATATATTCTAGTTTACATCCAGACAAGGTGCATGCTTTAGGACCTTAATATGTTTTCTAGCTTAAAGATATATTTATATATAGTAGGTATTAAACCTCATTTCATACTGGATTTAGTCAGACGAGAGCGAGACGTCGCATACGTTAGATATGCATAGACATATCTCCCATCGTTTTTAGCGTATGGCGGCGTCCTTTTTTTATGAATAATTTGAGTGCGTTTGACCTCTATCTTGCCTGGTGGGAAGTAACGATGAGGTCTAGGTCCCTGTCGTCACTAATTAAATTCAGTAAAGTGTGGTCTTTGACTATAACTAGCCTTCCAATAAATACCATCCAACCTCATCTCATAGTCTGTCAACGTCTAACAAATCCGGTTGCATTTTCAGCTTTGGTCCTTGAAGTATGTGGTCCACTATTATGATAGCACGTATTTTAACTAATTTGGCAGTATTTTGCCAACCGCCAGCCGACGCCAAACCTTCTTGGGACGCTCCAGATCCGCAGTTAAATGCCTGTGAGATTGAAGCACAAGTATTCCAATCCAACGCCAAGAATCTAATAAGTAGAAAAAAAGCCTTAAGTTCAAAAAAAACTGAGGACCTATTAAACTCGAACCATGAGAGTGATGTAACAGTTATTAGTAAAAATATAAATGATTCCGTTCGACAGGCGAAGCCGGAGGAAGTTGAGATGATCCGTGAGCTGTTGGAGACATTCCTGGACGAAAACATGGACATTATCGTGCCGGAAGTAGAAGAAGTGGAAGAGGAGGAAACGCCAATACCAGATGTATGTATTTTCTTTAATAATTTCTTCGTAGCTTTTTTATACTTTCTTATCCAAGCTCTCTAACCTTTAAAAAAAAAAAGGATACAATGACAAGCTATTAGTTATAGGGCAAGACAGCCGTGTTCGTTTAATGTTTCATTGAAAAAAAACTTGTTCAATATCTAATACTCACAGATAGTCGAAGTTTTCGCCGTGCCTGGAATTGGACCGAAGGTGGACGACGATATCCTCAACGACTTCATCAACTATGCCGTGGAAGCCAGCAAGGTGCAAGCCGAGATCTTCATGCCGAGGAATATTAGGCATTTCATGTGCCCACCATTGGAAAAGTAAGTTTTACTAACATCAACGACTTCATCAACTACGCCGTGGAAGCCAGCAAGGTGCAAGCCGAGATATTCACGCCGAGGAATATTAGGCATTTTATGTGCCCACCATTGAAAAAGTAAGTTTTACTAACATCAATTACTTCGTCAACTACGCCGTGGAAACTAAAAAGGTGCAAGCCGAGATCTTCATGCCGAGGAATATTAGGCATTTCATGTGCCCAGTATTGGTAAAGTAAATTTACTAACATCAATTACTTCATCAACTACGCCGTGGAAGCCAGCAAGGTGCAAGCCGAGATCTTCACGCCGAGGAATATTAGGCATTTCATGTGCCCACCATTGGAAAAGTAATTTTACTAACATCAATTACTTCGTAAACTACGCCGTGGACGCTAGAAAGGTGCAAGCCGAGATCTTCATGCCGAGGAATATTAGCCATTTCATGTGCCCAGAGTATTGGCAGTAAAGTAAGTTTATTTTCCATTTACATTATTCAAATTCTTCGAAACAGCACTGTTCATCAACTGACGCATTCTAACCTTCGTTCTGATCGTAGAGTCGGTTGAGCTTTCTAATTTAATGTGTATTTTAAATTATCTACTTATTTTACAACAGTTTGTGATTACCCGAGATCTGATATTCCAGTGCATATTTATCTAAAGTACAGAAGTTGGCAATTATGGAAAGCACTTTTTATTGAAAAAAACCTGTTTTATAATTAACAAAATTAATAGTAAGGACTAAATAAATCTCACTCTATACACTTACTACCCTGCTTCAACGTTGGTTTTCGTTGGTTTTACTATCAGTGAATTTTGATGAAGATAAGACACCCTTATTAGGTTGTAATAGTGAGCAATCAGGCCGATAAACTCAGGAAATATAAGTACATTCTCATTCACTCACTGGCGTACTTTGTAAGTACGCCAGTGAAATGGCAAAATATACCTGACACTTGGATTTTATTTATGATATAAATATTTAACGAAGCCGCTGCCATAATATTTGAGGCAAAAATCAACTTTAGGTAAATATGCACTAGAATACCCGATCTCTGGTGATTACACAAAATATTTGAAATAAAATACAATACCTATCCCTATTGTTCTGATTCCCTTCTACTCTATCTGCTGCACGTCTACCTGCATCATTATTATGGGGGTCCTCTATCAGAACTGGATGAGTCGGGACCTAACAAGTATAAATTTATAGGACCCCCAGGTTCCCAAGTATGGCATGGCAGCTAAGAACGCTGCCGGGAATAAAGATGCGCAAATGAGAGAGAGAGAGAGAGAGAGAGAGACAACTGACAGTGAAAATACCTACATACACGTATTAAGCTGCCGCCTATAGTGCACTGCTGCTTCCAGACTTTTGTGTCTTCTTCTTCTTCTTCCTTGCCTTATCCCTTTTATTTGGGGTCGGCTCTCCTAGTCCTTAGGCGCCACGATAATCTATCCTGGGTTGTCGGTGTGTTCAGCTGAGCCCGTTCCATGTCTTTGGATACGGTTGTCCACCATGTAGCCACTTTGTACTTTGGTGTAAAATCAATTAATATTCTGCTTGCAGGTACGTGGAATATAAATATGATGAAGGAAAATCAAAGAAAGAGGAAGTGGCTACGGGAGGACACTTCACAGATTAATGAGAAATATAAGGCATACAGACTACAAATTTTTTATTCGCCTGATAGTTGTCTGCAATGCTGGCAGGCATCCAATTATTGAAGTTTGAGTGCCAGACTCCACCAAAGCTTTGAGATGTTTTAAATAATTAATAGAATTTAGTTATTCTTACATCTCGCAAGAAAGATATTGTCATTTCGCGTCCATATACAAGTAGGTACATACGAATTAAAGAAACTATTGGACGAATTAAACTCTATAGGAAGATTAAATATTATCATGTGCACGTTATATTTGTATATTATTGTATCGCGAAGCTACTCATTTTGACGATAGCTCATTATTATTATTAAAACCTTTGTATACTGCATAAGTATGTATGCGACGCCATGCTGTAATGTATGTTTTAGTAATTAAAATATAAAAATAGTAAATATACTAATTTATCATTACATATTGTTTTATTTTCCGATATATTTATATCACCTATCATCAAACTTTAAATAGATATTACTTTTAATAAAATAGTTGTCTGTAAAGTCGGTTAACGGACTATAATGTTGTGATACCTAACGGTGGAAGAGTAATAGATGCTGCACGAGCCAATCAACACGCTTAGGCCGATCGTACCTCTGGCTGGTTTCGCGCTCTCGCTTGCATACGGAACGTGACTTTTGCGTGCATGCAGCTAGCGTTTATCAATTTATAAAACGTTATCTCGTTAAAAAAGAATACCGATGTTACCTATTTTTAAGTGAAAATACTAGGCGTTTTTTTACCTTTTTTCACCACTGTAGATTATAAACAAAGGCGCATTTTTTTTGAATCTATGGTTAATTCTGTCCTGCAGCCTACTCGCTATCTTTTGAAAACTATTGTGTCACGTTTTAATGGTGGATTATGATCAAACGGTAGGATAAAATTTGTATTTTTATTAAAACACCAGGCCTATGGTCAGCAGTGGACTTTAATACGATTCATTCATTTTTCATTCATTTCAAGCCGTTAACTGTCCCACTTTTGGGCAAAGGCCTCCCTCCATTTCTTCCATTCTGTTCGGTCTTCGGCTAAATTATTCCAGTTCTTTTGGAATTTGTCGAGTTCGTCTCGCCATTGCATTCTCGGCTTACCATCTTCTCGTAGTTGGGACCCAGCAAGTGGTGGACTAATTTTTAATAATATTTAATATTAAATAATAATATTTAATACGATTATGATGATAAAATAATACAAGCAACCCATAATAGGCTTTCTTATGGTAGTTTTTCTGAAAAACGTTATGCTTATAGGGTCCCAGGAGAAGCACACACTCAGTTCAGAACTGAGGTTCAGAATCATCTTTTCTTTGCTGATAGACAATTTCAGTTGAAAATATAAATACTTTAAGGGCTGTGTCTCACTGAACAGTAGCAAAAAGAAATTTCAAAAATCTTTTTATTTTTCATAGCATTTTTCTAGCAAAAAGGTGACAGCCCTTAAAATATTTGTGCTTAATTTAAATTGCCCATATATAAATAGATAAATACTTACATCACTGTCAGTTTCGGCTATCTCGATGATTTTCTTGTCGCTTCTTAGGACGTAGGAAGGTTTCAATGAAACATCTTGAACTTTACATTGTTTTTATTTTAATATATGGAATAATAAATTAACCCCCATTGTATTTACCGACCTATCACCGAGACACGTTGGCTGCCTTCGGACTATCTCCGTCTCGTTTAAACTGGGCCTCTAGATTGCACTGTCCCCTACTATATTGAATGAATTTAATTTGTATACTCATAAGTCACGGATTCACCATCACAATCATCATCTTCCTCGCCTTTGCCTATTTAGGGTCGACCCTGCATTTCAACTCCCTCCATTTCTTCCATCCGTCATTAACCATATTCTCATTTACCTGCACATATCTAGCTGTAATATTTGTTTTACTCTGAGCCAGGTATCTTATATTTTGTACTATATTTGAAAGACAAGGTTTGATTTATTGATAATCAAAATAGGTTAATAATAAGAAACGAGGCCCAATTTGTCTACCATTTTTTTAAACAGAAAAAGAGATTATTAGGAATAATCGCAACAATAAACTTGAACTGGTGTGATTTTGCGAACACGAGCAAGTTTCATTGTCGTTTCTTTGATTTTAGACAATCAGAAGAACTAGCTTGCCAAGGAAGACTAGAAGGTAATCATCTCCAAGGACATCAAAGAGGGAATCCTTCCTTTTCAATCGAACACACGTAACTTGAATCAGTGGAAGAGTTTCCAGTACCATCTATCCTTTCCAATAAAGATTTACCTTTCTAAGCTTCCGATAAAGTTGGCTGGTAAATTTTTCAATCTGCCTAAAGGCATCTGTCAAACAAATGTTACCAATTTAGAGCAAAAATACTACGGTGGAAGCCCAGCTACAACGGAGACGGGGACTATCAAACTTTGAGCATTTGTCGACCAGCACTAAATATTTAACATTCCATCGAGTTTCCATTGATTTCAATACCGTAGCCAAAACCACTGGCGTCAGCAAAACAAATGTATTTTAAAGCATTATGCGGTTTTCGAACGTACATTACGCCGTTTTACGTGCTACTGTAGAAAGTCGGCGGGAATATATTGTACTGAATTTTATCATAAAACTAACCAATATTTTTTGCAAAAGGACGCTTACTTTTAAGCTTACATATTTGTCATTTTTTCAGAGTTATCATACACAGTAGAATAATATGTTCATTCTACCGAATGTGTTAAGTATGATAATGACTAACTGGTCTACATGACATCACAAAACGCTACGGGTAGAGCTTATAGCAATTTGATGAACAGCTTGAGAAGTAAAAACTAATATGCAATAATTAACTAATGCACCAAAGCTGAGAATACTCCACTGTTTGTTTGAGACCAGGATGTATTCAAGAATAAATTTACTTGAACACCTACGCAAGAAGCTGGAACAGATGTGTAACATCAGATGTACTAAGATACCAGCTCAACACACGTTAGTTTACCTCCTTTGCCCTTACCTCCTACCCTGCATACCTAGCGCAGGATCATATGCAGAATTGGTATACAAATGTATTGTTATATAGTCTTTTCTTTACCACAAATGCGTAAATTTTGTACCGTTCGAAAACCGCCCCCAAAAACCTTACCATTCCAAAACTACATACATATAGCGAAAGAAATTAAACGTATGTTCGCATCAATGTATTTGGATTTAACTTTGGGTAATTAAATTCTATTTACACAATAATATAAATAATATTTCGCACAAACATTTTTCCCATTTCACCACCGAACAATATAATAGAAAAAAGCATTCGCGAACGAAATCTTTACAATTTCACTAAAATAATAAGACCATTTTTGTTCAAAATTTACATATACATAATATAATATACTTACAAGTAAAAGAAAACTATCCATAATTCACAAATCCGCCACAGTTTAGGAATCGACAATTTTCTAATAATTTTAATATAATAAGTGTAGTGCCACACCAAAGACATAGGTACGCGCTATGCCAAAAAACGCTCGTATTGGATTTTTTATTACTAAGTTGATAGTTTCAGAGCACATTGGCCAACTTGCGACTTAAAAATCGGCGCAAAATTACACTCTGGTGTAGCGAGACACTAATAAGCGCCCAATTATTATGAACTGTGTATTTAAACTTTCTTTATTTTTTTAATTTTATTGTTTACAACACAACAAAGTTTTATGCAAAAGGACAGATAGGATAATTATCTTGAAGCATTCATGTAGGCCATTTTGAGTTGAGAAACTATTAATACAGTTCATAATAATTAACTATCGTTTTATTACAATGGGGTGATATTTTGACATTTACATGCCTTCATTATTCTTGGCGCCACCAACTAAACTAAGAGGTGATGTGGGCGCATTCAAAATTATGCTCATCTAGAGTTACATAAGGTTGAACACGCCCATTGACAAGTCTTTGTCTTCGCAGCGACACCTAATGATATCTCCCCATTATTACAAGACAGACGCGTGAATGGATCTTCAAAGTTGGACATCTGTTTCTATTCAAGCAACAAAACTGTCGAAACCTAAATTAATGTCTAAAATATACAGCCTACCATATGAAAAGGTAAACGCTCTGTACAACAGCAACAATTAATAGAAATCGGTGTAGCGATTCCCGATACAACCACAGATATACTTATAAATAAAAAATGACATGGAACATCCATTTTGGACGCTATGAGCCAGCTACAAGAGTGATAAAATTCAAGTATACTCATATAATCGTACCACATACAGATTGCATAATATATTATAAGCCCACGTTTGTTCATTAGTGAAAACGTTATAGTTTTCTAGGCATCGTTACTATAGTAGACGACCTAATTTTGAAGATCAATAGTATATCTTTATACGGCAATTTGATTATTGTATTTTGTCATAGTCTCTACTATAAAATACATCAACTTGTCGGGTTTTTATCACTCGTATAATTGATCCAATAGAAAAATATTCATATGCCTGATCAGACTACCCACGAAAATCACAATACGCCTTGAAATCATGATTTAAAAAAAGAAAAACCCATTGCTGTTCTCCATTCATTAAAACCCACCAAATAATAATAAACATAAAATTTTGTGTCCAACTTTGCCTACCCGTCCGTTTAAATAAATCTTGAGGGTCTTGCCACATCAGGAGGTTATTTTCCGCCTAAAGTTTAGTTCAACACGCTTTTAAGTTCGTTCTTTTACTTCGCTATTTTATTATTGTACGCCGTTGAAGTGCACTAAGTCCATGATATGGTACAGCTTGCCAAAAATCAGACAAACTTTCTGTTGAACTAAAACAATATGAAGCGGCAAATTACCCCGTGGTGAAGCAAGGCTAATTGTGAGTATCCGCATTAGACTTAGTAATAAGAGAAATGCTAACACTTAAATAACATATATAAACTTAGGCATTACTTAACGAGTAAATCTTACACGACTGTGTTGGATAAACAAGAAAGGAAGGTCAATACAATATCAGGTTTCTTGGCGAAACATGAGTACAATAACTTGTGAAATTGTCAACGAAATATGTGTAAGGGATATTATTTATTGAAAATTGAGAAATGTGTCGAATGGCATTCTCGCGAAATCTCAACGCCCAAGTTTCGTCAAAAGACCTGACTCAACAAGCGAAGAGCCGAAACATTTTTTTTTTACTAAAACCAATTTCGGCACTTTAATTTCTTAAGCCTATTTTCATCTTGAACTTGACTTTCTTATTGTTAAAGATTGTGACAATATTGTGTTGCAGTTTAAATAATTGTTCATGACAGTATGAAAAAGCAATATCTCTAAAAATCCTATTACATGTGACTAAAGCAAGATCCAAATGAATTGAAGTTAATGATGTACCAAGAATTAAAATTTAAAAAAAGTAAGTTCCAACAATTGAAAGTCAAGACCAATAAATTGTTGCGATTTTACAAGCACTGACAAATCCAAAAGTTTTTTTACAAAACCTAAAACAAATATTTATACTAGGGAAGCGTATTACTTTGGAACGAAATTTCTAAAATTTACAATAGTCTGCGCTGTTCTAAGCTATTCACTTTTCATTTACTTTGAGGAATCTTCACAAACTTAGCTAAATGATTTGTTTATGCTAAGATTGGACACTCATCTTTCGTTCGTTGATTTCATTTGGTATATAAATATGTTTATTCAATTATTTGTGTTGCATACGCTCTGTATTATAAGCTTCGACTAATTGTAACCTAACCTACATTTTGATACATTTTCTAGCGATTGATAATTATCAATGTTATAACATTCGGCACATAAGCGACGTGCTATTTGTATTCTCATGAACACAGTGTTCAAAACTGGGCAAACACTGTTAATTTTATTTTATCATTGGTACTTTTTATAGCTTGAACCTACCGATATCAAATGTAAAAAAAGGAAATAACAAGATGTAACTTTAAAAAAAAAGGAAAAATTTACTTGCTTTCCATTTTTAATCTCAATAGATATAGGTGTAAACAATTTAAAGTTTTTTCTGCAATTTATTATTGAAAATCTCAGCTAATTACGCACAGAGAAATAAGCCAAACATCATCCATGAAAAGGTATGCTTCATAAAGACGATTATGAATGCCGTAGTATTTATAAATTATAATTACGTATATGATTTTAAGAATTCAAAATAATACACCAATATTTATTTTCATTCCATCTCACGCTTAAATATCTCAAATATTACCACAAGTAGTGATACAGCAATATGGTTATAACCACGCCTAAAATCCACCGAATCAATAGCTTTCAATAGAGAAACTGATGATTGTAATTTTATTTAATTGCACTAAAGATTTAATACAAGCAGCTATTTAAAATAGCTATAGAAATGGACAAGACTAAAGGAAGAATTTGTTAGAAATTGAGCGTCATTGATATATTAAGGTTTATATCAAAATTTATTTTGGAATCAAAATTAATTTACGTATTCTACAAATTAGTTACGTTTTTAAATTGATGGCTTAATATAAACGCTGCCGTCATTCGTTTTAAAGCATTTACATATGATTAGTGATATTTCAGTGGAAATTGTTTCTTTATCAGAGCGTTGCATTAAAATATGCGCGCCTACGTCATTACAATTATTTTAACGGGACAAAATCGAGTAAAACTACAATCCTAGCCACTAACAAACCTTTCACTCCACATATCTATATTTCATTAATCATTATTATTACTTCATTTAAAATAATTTTACTAATAACCGTTTCTTTAACAATTGTTATGGAGACTTGTTTTATATTTTACATGGGTATATTATGACAAATAGTATATTAATAAATATGATTAAATCTGACTAGTATATTCGGCTATTTTTTGAGCTTCCAAACGAATAGTTTGCGGTTCAGGTTCAGAAGAAAATGATTCCTCAATAAAACAAGCAAATAACAAAGACTTAGAAGATTCGAAACGATCACTTGTTTCTTTAGATTTTATATTAGCCTAACAAGAATTTGCGTGGTAATATGGTTATGTCTGTTAGATATGTAGAAATACATACTGTTTCTGATATACAACAGGAGTAGTTGTATGTGAACGAACATATGATTTCATAAACGACAATAGTGGAAAATACGATCAAACCCATTGGCCTAGAACCGCTGACAAAATTTATAACGCGTTATGAACTGTCACGGCATCGCTCGTTATTTTTCATCAATACGGGGCCTGACAATAGCACGATATATTTTTTGTCGCATGTGTCGTTTGAAGTGTATAAGTTACCTAGCTATGATAAACATCTCTACACATCTAACAGGAATAACGTCTATGCAACAGTAGTGTCACAATATACAATTATGCAATAACAGATCTTTGAACTTTACTCCCTCACTCTCGAGGTAACCGTTGAGCTGTTATAGGTACAAAACATCTGGAATTACCATTACTTATTTTAACAATTAGTAACAGAACTATCTTAATTGCCTAGCGCTTGGGAAGTGAAAACGGTCAATCGCAACCGAACAAACTACTATACGTTTCAACTAAGAACACTATCAAACCGGGTGTTTTCTAAAGCCATCTTTGTCATTTTCTTATATACTGACAAAGACGGACATAGAAAATAGTTCAACAACTCTAACTTTGTTGTAACATATAGTAGAGTTAAACATTGCAAATGACCAAAAGGAAGCAAGTACGACAGCCCCGAAAGCTTATATTGAAGACAAAACATTCCTAAACGTATTTATTTGCCGTTGTGATCTTAATAATAAATCTCGACACATAATACTGGACCAATTAAAATGTCAAAACGGTCATTAGTATCCATCACCTTCCCAATCCCTTTTTAATGTAGACCAGTAATATGTTCAAATAACAGTAAATATTGGTGTCAAGTTTGACATGTCCGCCATCTTGTAACAAACGTCAAAACGAGCGTCAAAAAAGGTTTTTCGCAGCGTATGTTGAAGCGTTCCTATAGGGTGCTGTCGGATCAAAATGGCTGCATCAGGCTATAGCTAGGAGACGAAAGACGCGAGTTATCAAGTCTATGATGCGCCGCCATATGGAACGAAGCGTGGTGGACTGGGAGAACAGAAATCTCCATAGTAGGAACACCGTAGCCAGTTGAGTTAGGGTGTGGACTATGTGTAACCTGAAAAATAAAAAGGAACAAGGTTTACGTGATACAAAAACGTAGCGCTGAAAAAGCAGATACTATATTTCAACGGGTGACTTCTCAAAACGAAACTTTTTTTCCATCCAAATATTATACAATTTCGAGGATTCATGTAAGAAATAGCTCTCCAGATCCAACAAGCTACCATCATTATCATCAGCTTTCTATGAGCCACTGCTGGGTACAAGCCTCATTTTGTCTACGTCATTCCTCTCTATCACCAACCATCGCAATAATTATTTCCAGCAATTTGTCTTATATTTTCAACCTACCTATAGCTACTGGACGTCCAACATTACGTTTCCCATTTCTGGGATGCTACTCGGTGACAGCCTTGCTGTCCTTACTGCATTATCTTTACAACAAGTTGCCATTGCTAACAACTTAACAGATGTTGTAATCAAATTGTATCGCACTACAACAGCTTATGAAATCTGATGTTTATGCAGTTATAGTCATTTATGTAGGTAATCATTGAATAGTTTGCCAACGTTAGCCATCTCTTTCATCCTTGTAAAAGTCTCAGCCCGTCTCTCTGGAATGATTCCAATAATCAGAGATCATCTACTAGTGTGTTCAAGGGTGTCATCTCCAACTGCCTGCCCAGTGGTTGCAGGTATAGCATTGGGTACGCGCGTCGGGCTTCTCGAGCTGCTACTTGCTTTCCCCCATTTATCCGAGTGAGTAGTATTTCTATACCTTCATTCCCTACCCAAATCCAACAAATTCCTCTCCTTCCCCAGCCTGAAAATGCTCCCAAAGAAGCCACAGAAACTACGCTTGGCAACCCGCCGACAAAGCGTGGTGAGTATGGCAATGTCCTCCCATGGAACGAAGAATCCTTGTGAGGGGCCTTTGTTCAGTAGCGGACTTCTTATGGGTGGGATGATGATGAGTGACCACTTTTGTTCTTGTGCACATTGTGCAAGCATCTCTCGTAATGGATCTTACTTTCAGATTTAAAATGAAAATACCTTCTCAGCAGTGCTCTGGACTTGGGCAGCGTGTCAGGACTCTCCTTGAAGAGGAATCTCCGTATTCCCAACACGTACGACTCGATGTAGGCGTCCCAGTCGATGTTCCGCACGTTGAAGTCGAAGATGCGGCGGTCGTCCGCCGACAGCGCGGCGCATAGCGCTTGCACGTTGTCGTCGGAGAACGCCCACTGGCGCGTCGTGAAGTACTCCAGGCACGCGGCCGCCTTCTCCAGCTTATTCTGCACCCGGACCATTCTGGAAGTCGAAAACGTCATAAATCCTCGGTTGTTTTACGTGTCAAAAACTGTTTTCCTTTAATGCGGCTAGATATATTAGCAAAGATTCGCAAATTAAAATTTTGCAAAAATGTATGTAATACAAACCATTATAGACTTAATTTTATTATGTTTACTAGCTGTTGCCCGCGACTTCGTCCCCGGCAATTTCTGTTATTATGATTAATTAGTTTTTTTATTAGTATAGATGAATAATTCTTCCCCGTTTTCAAAACATTTTTTATAGATGCTTCGCTCTTATTGGTTGCAGCGTGATGTTTTATAGCCTAAGCCTTCCTCAATAAATGGACTATCCTACACAAAAAGAATTTTTACCAGTAGTTCCTGAGATTAACGCGTTCAAACAAAAAACAAACAAACTCTTCAGCTTTATAATATTAAGTATAGATAATCTAAATCTCTCTCAAACATCGTCTGTCGCTCTCATACATCTTCCATCCTGCTCACACATCTATTCTATCCCGCTCACACAGAGACTCTAATATTCTAGGATGTTCTGGTTGGCGACTGTATATGTACATGGAACTGTCTAGAGACCCATAAGACAGTGTTTAAGGAAGAGGACGGGGCGATCGTCAATCAGTTGACCGCGAGTGTTCGAAGCGAACGATTCTAATTTTACGACCACAGCAACGGACCAGGACTACGAGTGCTTTGCGTTTTGGTTATTCGACGTGTTGGAAGACCAGTCGGGTGTCAGTATTGGGATTCCGTAGTAAATAAACTCCCTCCTCAGAATTTGGTGTTTTACTCCAAATCCTGAACCCTACTATTACTGAACGTAACAAAGTAGTTTTAGTCGTGGTAGAGCCACGCCACCGGCAAAATAAATTGCTAGTAGCATGAATGGGCCGGCTCGTCCGGGGAAGTACCACACTCTCACAGAAAATGACGTCTGAGTTAAGCTTTACCGCTTCTATGCTTCGTTCGGTGAGTAAGAGAGCCGGAGGCCTATCCTTCCCCCTCCCCTTCCCATTTCCTTCCCCCAACTCCTTGAAAGGCCGACAACGCACCTATCACAGCCTGGTGTTGCAGTTGTCCATGGGCAGCGGTGTTCACATACCATCAGGTGACCCGCTTGCTCGTTTGACGCCGTATATCATAAAAAAAAGGATCAGAATATACTTACACCGGCTTGTTCCCTGATGCTCTTGAAACGAGGTCCATAACAACTGCTGGCGCCTTGTGCTGAAATAACGACAGCACGTTGTGCTTTAGCCGGTTGTTGGTGATGTCGCCGCCTGGATACCATACCACCTCACCTGGAATTCAATGATGAAATTTCATAACGTGATTGAAATCTGATTGATTGATTTGAAATTGGCTATAGGCTAGTTTCCTAGGTCAAAATAATAACACTAAAATAAGTCAGTTAGATAATCAAATTATATTGGTGATTGAAAAAAAATATTTGACCATTAAATTGTAAAGATAAATCGCGTCAAAGTGAGTGGGGGGTTGTGACGTCAAAGTTTGCTAACAAGTGTAGCAAACTAATCGATAAAAGAAAAAATACGTTTTCAATAATTTTTGATTGTGTAAATCAGGACTAATGATATTTTTTTAGAAAATTAGCCTATTATAAAAATAATCTTAAACCCGTTACGACAATAAAAACGACCGGCCATTAAAAAAATATACAATAAGAGCGTAGAAAAAACCAAAAGATGATTTTATTACAACAAATAAAAGAAAATATAGGCATTAGAAGCCTCAAACAATTTAAATAATTCAATGAACGAAAAGCCAAATAAAAAATTTTAAATTTAAAGATTTTTTTGTTTGCTTGGACTCTTTCGTTTCACAAAACTAGCGTGGAACACAGATTTAAGTGAGCCCCATGCATCATTTGCTGGCGTACTTGCTAAGTTTTGACAATTATGGTGTACAACGTTTTGGTCATTATTTCAAAATACATTGCGGCTTTCGTATAATTGACTATTATTGTCTAAGATATATAAACAGTAACGGATATTGAAGCTACCATGCTGTACGCTGTACGCTGGCTGGTTATGGTAAAGTCGCCTGTACTTATGCTACCTCTTTGTCAGTCTTCTTTCATTAATCATCACATATAAAAGCAAGTTACTCGAAAAATTCTTAATTTCTGTTTTGTTTACTATAAAATTGTAGATAATACTTACTAAACGGATGTTTCCGCATATATTTAAAGCTGGTCTTGACAAAACGCTGCCACGTGATCGGGTTTTGTTGGCCTGTACAGCAGTTATACACCACCACGCCTTCTCCTCTAAAATCAAAAGGTAATCTTATATAAAGTTAGTACTAACTTAATACAGATCTTTTTATCTCAAACTTTACGTCCACAGGCTACTGTATCCACCATTATCTTGAACACACGATTGCATAACATTGCGCATGCATGTGGGCTCTTTCTACAAATGTTTAGTTTCAAATCCTTTGGATTTTTCTTAACTAATATAGAATTCTGAGGCTTACTTGCAGCCGTTACCATGGTGTGCTCCGTGCTGCGAGTAGCTCTGTATCAGATAATTCGCAGAACTCTCGTAGTTAATAGAAATGTAAGCTTTTCGCGTGTCAGATAGCTCGTAGTACCTACGGCAGTCTCGTAACCATAGACATATCGCAATTTAGCTTTTCTCGTAGCATCTACGCCGTTCTCGTAGCCGATAGGCAACTCACCGTCTCAAATGCGTCCGCCACGCGCAAACGATCATTAAGTTGATGACTGTGTCGACGGGTACCAAGTCCGCAACCCTGGCCCCTGTACCCAGCATACTCCTGAATACGCCCTTGCCCACCGCTGCGATGATACCGTTGGGCCCGTTCCAGTTGTCCACCCATCCTTTTACTGGCTCTCGGACTGATGAGAGTACTGAAAGAGAAAATTAATAGATACGTACATAATCACGTTGTTTTCTCTTATGTGGTAGGCATAGCTAAATGTAGCAAGACCTAAGACCATGTGAAGCAAGACAGCAGGGTAATGATGGAATAGGAAAATCATAAATAATAAGTGGACTCCATTTGTAGCTTTATAATCATCATCAATATTATTTTAAGAACTATGTTCTTGTCGGTGGAGTATTTTAATTTTTTTCGATCCTTCGCTATCTCCTTGGCCTCCTTTACTCCGTCTATGAAAGCTATAGCTATGAAATTTATAGCTTAATTTTATAATAATTCCACTTCATCCAAGAGGAAATACTTCATTATTATCAAGACCAACCATTACCCGCTACCGGTGAAGAAAATCATCAAGAACAATTAGATCATTAATGTATGAAATGAATAAAGGACTAAAATTTCTGCCAATAACCCCAAATTTTTTAATTTCTTTTATACATAATCTTATCGTCAGGCAGACCCCGGGCTCCTAAGCATCACAGAGGATGCAAACAGAAACACCCTCAGATAAGAACGAGAGAGAGTTTTCGACAAAAGTATGGTAATTAAAGAAGTTTGTCTTCCCCTATCTAGTAGGGACTTTCTTGACCTACCGATGGATGGCCGCACGATCGCCACTGGCAGGTTGCCACACTCCTTTATAAGCATGTCTTCTGCTAACGCCTTTGTGAATGTATACGTGTTAGGCCGGTCACCTGAAAAGAAGGAAAGAGCAAAAATAAATAATTAGTTTCACTCTGCTAAAACATTATTATTAGGGTTCTATACCCTAAGGGTGACAACGGGATATATACTAAACCTCCGCCGCCAATCAGTCTGTCCATCCGTCCATCGATATAAGGGCTATATGTTTAAATCGTAAAAAGTAAGAGTTGAAATTTTCACGGAATGTGTATATTTTTTTTTTTGAAGAATTTAAGTGCCTTTAACCTATAACTTACCTGATGGGAAGCAACGATGAGGTCTAGAGTAGTACACGCAAACTCAAATTATGCCTATTCCTATTATAATGCCCTTCTTGCCTTGAAAATCCCTAAATCGAACGAGTCGGGAAACAAAGACGCATAATGAAGGAGGAGGCTTTAGAGGAGGATCTAGAGGTGCGATGAGCAGGAATATTGACCACATATGGATGGAATCCCTGCCCACGCCGTGTCGTCCTAAGATGGAATGGTGCAGCATATAATACTGTTATAACAATAAAACAGTAAAATCAAAATCTAATTAAAAAAAACATTATACATCAGGGTCCCCATACAAAAATGCGGCTTGTGTAGTACAATTTTGTATGGAGTCTATACTATAGGGAGAGTTCTGAAGAACTTTTTGAAGTGGTGCCACCGTCACCTTTCTACGACCGCACCGCCCGCTACATCAGTAAAGTCCTACCACACACTTGGGTCCTCAAAAATGTCAGAGCGTCACGCGGTTTTCGCTCGTACAGCAGGATTGTAGAATGGGCTATCCCGAGGTTTTCCCTGTGTGCTATGACTTGGGCTCCTTCAGGAGGTGTGTTTACAGGTATCTTAAGAGTCTGCAACGCATCAGCAACTCCTCTAGTATTGCAGATGTCCATGGGCGACTGACCACTTGCCATCAGATGGCCCGTCTTCTCGTTCGCCGTCAAAGAACGTAAAAAAAAGAAAAAAACACCTTAATATTTGTGTGTGAATCCGACTCGTTCTTTGTAAATTCTCATAGATATTACATTAGCTACGCCAATTTAAATGAAGTCGGATAAGAAGGTCATCTATTTTTAAGTATACTAATTGTTAAGCTAGTACCTCCTACATCACATGTGACGACCAACTGTGAGAAATTTGACAGCGGAAATAGAGTCATAGTATTAATTATCCAAAAATAAAAAACAAACCAAATACCTCCAACCGTTATTTTTTTTTTGACGTGATAACGTCTTATAAGTCAATGAACGCCGGCTGCACACACGTCAAAGTGTAAAAAAGAGCGCGAAACAAGCGATAGAGAGGCACGATCGACCTAGGCGTTCGGCTTGAGACGCATCTTTCTCTCTTCCACCGTTATCATCTAAAATTATCGTCAGTAAACCGACTTTACAGACAACCAATTTTGAGGTGAACTTCTTTAGCGGCGTTGTGCACTTTTTAGGATGGGTAATAGTTTACCTTGGTAAACTATTGCTACGATTAGAAAACGTGATAAGATCTTGATCTTATCACGTCAAGCACGTGTTTCCGGCACCGATTCATCTGGTTACATGGGTTTTTTGCCACGCTGAACCCATTTGTTAGGGCCCTTCGTTTGTTTGCAGAAGACAGCTCATGGTCTAGAGCTTTTTGGTGGTAGTACGGCGTTAAAGTTGGGTGCAGTTGGATCTGGGAGGGGCGGCAGCAATTTATCAATGCTAACGCGGGCACTGTTTGGAGGCTGCGCAATACCTGAAAATGGGCTCACTGGCTACCTATATACCTACGTTTTTATCACCATTTAACTTGAAACGTACTGTCTCATAATCCAAGTGGCAACCTTGCCTGAAGATTTTTAACTTGCGTATGAAACTTAAAAAATAATGCATATACTACGAGGCCATCAAAATCACAACCAAGTGAAATAAGCAGAGAGCTGTCAAACAGCCCGTCTGTATTGGTGCCTATTTGATTTAGCCTATCCTAAAGAAATCACTATATGGTTATAATATAATCTGACGATAAAAATAAACACGAACAAGTCTGCTTGCCTTGGATAATCCACTCTCAAGCTCGCCTTGAATAATCATTTCTTGAGCTTTCCTTGGATTATATGTGCGGTCAGTGCGAAAATGTAGCCTTTTAACTTACCAACTAAATCCGGTGTAATTCTATCGACCAGCTCGTCAGGCAAGGTTTGTACCAGCGTCACCACATGTTCAGGATGGGCCGGCGGCGCGTACACTGTCTCTTCTACGCGTTCCCGTTCGCAGTTGCAGTATGCGGTTGATACGTGGACCAGGGCCTGGAAGAAGAGGATACTTCTTTCATTTCTATTAACAATTATATCTGGCTGGACTCTTCGGTCTTGTTCTAGAAAGATTTTATCTGGGCGCTGCAGCTACAACAAGGCAAATCTGTGTATCTCCTATTCTGTTTCTTAATAAAGGCTGATTTGACCAGTGTAGTCTATGACAGGCGTGATTGATGGTAGCAGACAAACTGCAAGAGATTCGTCTACGCTGGACCGATTTTAGCGAGGTCCGCGGCGCAGTGGTTAACACGTCAGCCTGCGATACGAGGGTTCCCGGGTTCGATCCTCGGACAGGTCAAGATGGAAAAAGATCTTTTTCAGATTGACCTGGATCTTGTAAGTATTTATTATAAAATATAGTATCGTTGAGTCAGTATCCTACGACACAAGTTCACATGTTACTGTGAGGCTAGCTCAATTTGTGTTTTGTCCTATATATTAATTTAAGATAAACCCCAAGAAATTTTAATGTTGGCGAAGATCATTAGCCAGTAAACGCCTCAGAGCACCAAAGAGTCACAGCTGGAGAGGTTCGTAATGGTTCAAAGTTAAATGAGAAAGAAATTGTAAAATAAGTAATTACCTCTAAGCCCAGCATACGATGGCACAGCTGTACTAGTTGTTGCGTGCCCAACATATTGATCGTGACAGATAACTTCAGCTTCTCGTCAAACTTCACCGTCGCCGCTGAATGAAATACCACTGATACCTGCAAATATACGGTCATTATTAAGATACCTGATGAGCCTAGCTTAGTCTTACTGTTACAAAAACATTTAAAATAAACTTAAGAGTTGGTTTCGCTTGGAAAACTATGTTATATTATTCAGAGAGTAAACTAAAATTCGACCATAAGAAACGTCGTAAAATGGTCGTAGTACCTCTACAATTACTTACGTGTATACATAATAGAAAAAAATAGGAAAACACTGAATGGTCTAAAGTATTCACAATACCAAATTACCTACGTGTACTTTTAAGTAGCGTTAGCCTAAATTAAGAAGGTTATTTTTAATATTTTAACCGCTTATAAGTCTACTGCTGAGTTAATGCCTCCGAGATATTTTTTCCAAAGTAACCATCCGAAATCGATCTACATCCAGAGTTTTAACAACATCATCCGATTGACTGCACATCGTCGTTAAGCATACAGCATTCTTGAGATATTGTTAGTAGGTTGAGAACCTGAGCTGATTTTGCGTGTCTTTAACTAACATAAAACGCTTCAATTTCATCCCACCTCAATATTTTACCTTCTTAAAAGCATTGCTTGGTTGTTACCTACTATTAGAACTATGTAATGCTAACTACCAATGTGAGATACTAGCCTAAGATCTGTCCATTCCCCAAACATTTATGATGTTTGTTGTACGTCGATGATTCTTTAATAAGATCTGATATGATGATCTATACGGTTTGTATTCTAGGGTTTACCTTCTGACAAAGCATGGCCTGGTCCGCGGCACTAATACCCAACTCTGGCTCCGTGATGTCACCCACTATTGGGACTATCTTGTTCAGTTCCTGTGGCCGCTCTTTTCGGAGTGTTTCGAACAACTGGAAAGAAAGAACATAAGTAATCATTATGTAAATGCGGTAACACGTCTTGTATATGGAAAAGGATATCAAGAAATGGCAAAAGACGGCTTGGTAAGCCCACAGCCTATTGGCTTGTTTCCTCAGATTTTTCTTTCAACAAGTTTCAATGATCTTTGCGAGATAAGAAACAACTGGAACGCTCATGTTTTCCTTTTTCTCTCAGAGCAGATTTGCAGGGAACGGTATGTCTATGATCCTAAATAACTTTCTCAAAAGAAGATACATTTGTGTATTTTTAACGTGAGTGTCAAGCTGCCTAGAGGCATCTGACATAGTTTAACAGCTGACATCAATGATGACAACCGAGACGTTCATCCCAGCTGTCATCATCAGTCCCAGAGTATTCAAATTTTATTTCAGAATTCTTGTCACATGTCCATATTTATACCAAATTTCTTGTCACATGATCCTGAGATAACATTTGAAAGATCAATTTAAAAGAAATTAATCCTTTTTCAAATGGATCTGCCGGCCCTCTTGCTAATTTTTCACAACTAACAACTTCAACGTTTCATAATCGTCACTTCGAAATACATTGCGGTTTTTATACCTTCAATATCCACTGCGGTACCTTCAAAATCCATCTTTAATCAATATAAGATAACCGCATGGTTATTGAAGCTACCATCAAAGCCTTGTACACCGTAGTTAAGAAGCTCAGCAAGATTTGTCATATGTACCTACTAAGAGATGATCTGCGTCTATAAATATCTTGGCCTGTTTAGGACATGCCCACGCGATGTCCACCAAAGAAGGATTTCCGTCACTGTGTCTAATATGAATTTATTCAAACATTGCTAAATCTGATTATGTATTTCGATTCTAACCAAAATACAAAGGATTTAATTTAGAAGATATTTTAGTAGTATAAGAAGTGTACTGTGAAACAATCAAGTTACGAGACCCTGTTGCAAGCAACGAAGTTCGTCAACATAATAAGGTACGGGAAGTTACGATCATGAACCTTAAGTGGGCGGGACATCTGGCCAGTTGGAGTGATGGCAGGTGGAGCAAAGCATTGACTGAATAGTAGTCTACTACAGGAGAAAGAAGCGTCAGACATCCACCTTTTACGAGATGGATTAACGACATAGTCAAAAAATTTGCATTTACAATGCTATTTTGATATACTCTTATTAAATTAAGAAATAAAATATGGTGAAAAATTTCAAGCGGACGGAATTTGAACCTGCGACCTTAAGTCTATGTACGACTTAAGGTCGCAGGTTCAAATTCCGCCCGCTTACATAGTCAAAGTCGCGGTTTGCTTCTGGAGTAGAGCATAACAGGGCTGTGATTGATGGTGGGAACGAAGAGAGGCCTATGCTCAGCAATGGGCTCAGTTTGGTGTGAGATGATTATGATAATTATAAGGTAGGTATACAAAAATATGCTCTACTTCAATGTGAGAGGATATAAAGGAAAGGGAAGGCCGAAATAGTAGTGGAGGGATTGTGTGAGCAATGAATGACATGCAAGAACGGGGAGCTAGTGCCGATTTGGTAGAAAATAGAAAAAAATGGAGAGAGTTATACAGACAGAGCCGACCCCAAATAGGAGAAAGGCGAGGAAGAAGTCGGTAGGTATACATTTGGTTTGAAACCAATCGCGTGAGATTAAATGCATATTCTGAACAATTTTAATATTTCTTGCTTTTTTTAGATAAACATCCATTCATCATTTCATATAGACACCGGAAACTTGGCCCTTGAAATTTATCTGATAGATTAGATACATCTCTAATCTTGAAATGTGTCTTCGGTAATAGCTATCAGTTAAATATTGTAAAGATTACCTTTTTTATTTTTTATGTAATAGGACGGCAAACGAACAAGCGGGTCACCTGATGGTAAGTTATCACCGCTGCCCATGGACAACTGCAACACCACGATGTGACAGGTGCGTTGTCGGCCTTTCAAGGAGTTGGGGGAAGGAAATGGGGAGGGGGAAAGATGGGCTTCTACTCAGACATTTTCTGTTGATTTTCTGTGAGAGTGTGGTATGGTATGGTACTTCCCCGGACGAGCCGGCCCATTCATGCTACTAGCAATTTATTTTGCCGGTAGCGTGGATCTACCATGATAAAAATACCTATGATACACCTATGATTTTATAATCAATATTTTCAGATAAGAAGGAAAAGGGAATTCAAAGTCGTTGAGGGAATATGTGAAGTGACAGCATACGGGAAAGATGGCTAATAATGTTTGTATGGTCAGGTCTTATCATTACAAATGCACCCCAGGTCCCAACATTAAAGCCCAAGAGACACCAGGAACACTCATATGTGTGCGAAAGAGAGACAGAGGAACCATATCATAAGAACCTAAGAATTTAATGGCACAAGCCACAGGATCTAAGATATGTAAGTTGATGGAACCTCGCATTTGTATAGATTTAATAATAATATTGTGTTTCAATGTGAGAATGCAGCAGATAAACAATTCTAGAAGAGGCGGTAAGCGACGGAATTCGTTCTAGATATTTTTGCAAAGTCGTTCGTCAATTCAAAAATTCGTGTCAATCAGTAAATCATCATTATCATCAGGTCTTTTTTAGACTCCCCTACAGGAACACGACCCTCTCTGTACTACTACTTGGCCAGAGTAGTCAGAACAATCAATAAATACTATGCCAAATCGTTGTATAGCATGAGCGTTATTAACACTTTTCTTTTCAGAGGGTGATTAATAAAAAATAAATTACCGGTGACTGTGTGAGCTCCGATAACCTCGACGCGACGTCCTGACCTCGCTTCGGCCGCATTAGAAGATATATTTTCTTGATTTTCGGACAACTCCGCAAAAGCTTCTCGACTAACACCTGGAAACAAAAGATTTTGTTGTTGATCATCTCATATATCTTAAGAGTTTGAATAGTCACAGTTAAGAAAATTTCTAGTCACTACAGTAGCAATAGTGGATACCCCAGGGCAAGCGGAAAGTGTACCGTTTAATCAGACCTGGCGGCGCACTGCGGCTGCAGAGATGAAGACAATTGGGCTAACCTGGCTCAAAGTTAAGCGCAAAGCCAAAGACCGATCGTGGAAGCCCTAAGCCCCATATGGGGGCCCATGGCCTTAAGTCAAGTAAGTCACAGAAGTCAGAAGACGAGCATTACTTTTGAAATATATTAGCGTTAAAAATTAATTAATCTTTTCAGTTGTATTCTCCTCGCTGAAATTTGTGATCGAATGTGAAAATACACTATGACATGTTTGACAAACTTAGGAGTAAGATTGTCACACAAAGTCAAAAATAAGCCAAATTCAGTAGGTCAAATCATTGACAAATCAACCCTAATTTTACCATTCACCATTTTTTTCCAGACTTCAGTTAAATTGTATCACTGAGCTCAAAAATAGTGTTTATCATTTTTTATGATCGGAATCTCATCACAGTCAAAACTGTGGTAAAAATCGGTTCCGAAAACCCTTAAAATTTGCAGATTTTATGATGCCGAACATCCTCATTGGACAGGACGGTTACCAGCAAGAGTAGACACCAAAGATACCAGTAGATTTGACTAAGGTCGTAAGGAAATGCTGGATACAGGCTGTTTCCAACTGTTCAATTGGAAATCCTTGGGAAGCCAAGGTTCACCAATGAGATTCAAGCAACTGAAATTTTTTATATTTTCTTCATTCATAATTTTATCATTTCAGTCGTAAGAAGTCCACTGCTTGACAAACGCTTCTCCTAAAGATTCTTTGATCCATGGGAGGAATGAGGATATTGCCATACTCTAGTCAGGCAGGTTCGCAAGCGCAGTTTCTTTGGCTTCTTGTGCTTCCGACACTACTGCCCATCGGAAGCATTTTTAAGCTGGTGAAGGATAGGAATTTCTTGGATTTTGGAAGGGCATGAAGGTATAGGGATGCTACTCGGATAAATGGGGGAAAAGCAAGTAGCAGCTCGGGGGGCCGGGTGCGCGTACCCGATGGCATACTTGCAAACACCAGATAGGTAGTTGAGCATGATACCCCGTATGATTTTATATATATTACTAGCTGTTTTCCCGCGACTTCGTCCACGTAAAACATAGCCTATGTTCAGCGCAGATAGTGTAGCTGCCCAACTGTGAAAGATTTTTTCAAATCCGTCTAGTAGTTTCGGAGCCTATTTGCGTCAAACAAACAATCAAATCTTTCCTCTTTATAATATTAGTATAGATGATGATGTCATCATTTACTGAAAGTTCTCACCTTTCCCATAAACCCAGTTCCACCTGTCACAAAAATGGACTTGTCTGCGTAGAACTCTGCCACTGGCAGGTACTCTTGACCCGGGAACCCACCGACGCACGACGCCATCTTGAATCTGTCAAACGTTCTCAGTGTAGAAAGAATCTCATGTGTGTCTTCTTCAGCAGGATTCAGTTCTTCTCGGCATGGTTGGTTCTATCTGAAACAAAGAAAGGTGATTGGATATACTAGTGGCCACAAAAATTCCATTGAACAAGAATATTTAGAATGTGTTAGTGTGAAATATATTAATTTTCAGCAGCCAGAAAAGATAATTAAAATGTATGAAAGATTAGTATATATAACCGTCGTCGTGGTAGACATTTGTCCGATATCATTTTTCATATATAATTGCCCAACTTTACTCTTTCTAATACAATTAAAATGTTAATCATAGTCACCATTAGGTGACTATTGTTTTACTTATATTAAAAACAAAGTTCTTGTTTAAAAACCCTTTATAAATATAACAATAGATATATTTTTAATTCAAATATATATACAACTAGCTGTTGCCCGCGACTTCGTCCGCGGCAATTTCTGTTATTATGATAAGGTAATTAGTATAGATGAATCATTTTTCCCCGTTTTCAAAACATTTTTTATTGATACTTTGCTCCTATTAGTCGCAGCGTGATGTTTTATAGCCTAAAGCCTTCCTCAATAAATGGACTATCCAACACAAAAAGAATTTTCCAATGTGAACCAGTAGTTCCTGAGATTAGCGCGTTCAAACAAACAAACAAACAAACTCTACAGCTTTATAATATTAGTAAAGATTTAAATATAAAATAATGAAACTAATGCTACATGCTACTACTTAAAAAAAATAAAAAAATATATATATTTACAAATAAAATAGTCCGGGTAAATCGTTTCCTCGCGGTAAAAAAATAAAAAATAAATGTGCTGTAATAAATAAATGTTATGACACACTAAACAGTTGGCAAAATTTGATATAAGCCATTTATTACGTCATGTTCCGGATTCAGGTCACGTTTAATGTTTGGCCGGTTGGTATCATGAGAGAAATTTCATCCAAGTTGTCTGTAAAGTCGGTTAACGGACAATCATCATCATCATTTCCAGTAGGTGTCACGGTCAATCGACCATGCACACCCTGGTGTCAGAGTTCTTCGGAACCGCCGCTCGGCCTCTGACGTGGTTTCTTTAAAGACTACCAGATGGCAGCCGGGACCACCGGCTTAACGTGCCTTCCGAATTGCCATCTTTATTACCAAACAATCAGGTGATTCAAGCCTGCAATGTCCTAACCAAACTGGAAACAACTAAACAAAGTATGCTTCCTTTGGGAATCGAACCCACGACCCCCGAGTCAACAGGCAAACGCCTTAACCACTGGACCACGGAGGCTGTTATGGACAATAAATTTACGTGATAACGGTGGAAGAGAGATAGATGCGTCACAAGCCGAACGCTTAGGCCGATCGTGCCTCTATCGCTTGTTTTGCGTCCTCGCTTGCACACGTCACGTGACACTTTTCGTGCGAGCAGCCGGCGTTCATCATTTATACGTTATCACATCAAAACCTTTAAGAACACGAGTTTTTGAGATAAACCTAACGATACCATATCTGTAAGAATCTATCTCAGTCGTTTGGAAGATATGTAGGAATAAAGAAATTTTGATTGAATCGAGTAAATAGTCAGGGGTGTCAGCCTCAACTTGACCAGCTCCCTGGCGACTTTGACTAGCTCCGTGGCGCAGCGGTCAACACGCCAGCCTGCGACACGGAGTGACCGGGTTCGATCCCCGGCCAGCTCAAGATGGAAAATGATCTTTTTCAGATTGGCCTGGGTCTTGGATGTGTATCTATATATGTATTTGTTATAAAATATTGTATCGTTGAGTTAGTATCCCATAACACAAGTCTCGAACTTACTTTGGGGCTAGCTCAATCTGTTTGATTTGTCCGTATATAAAAAAAAAAAAACTGCCTTTCCGGTGGTTGCATGCAGGTATCGGGTACGCGTCCAGCCTCCTGACCTACTACTTACTCATTCCAATTCATCCGAGCGAGTAGTATCCCAATACCTTCATTCCCTTCCCACATCCAACGAATTCCAATCCCTCCCCAGTTTCAAAATCATCCGATGGGCAGCGGCGTCGGAATCACAAGAAGCCAAAGAAACTGCGCTCGCCAACCCGCCTGCTAAGCGTGGTGAGTATGGCAATATCCTCCCATGGAACGGAAAATCCTTGAGAGGCCTTAGTCCAGCAGTGAACTTCAACGCCTGGAATGATGTCGTTTCGTTTCAATAAAAGAAACAAGAGGATAAACAAATGAAACAAATATATTATTTACCATTTGCTGATCACTCTCTGTAACCTTTCAAAATAAAATCAGTTCATTATTTACCATGATTATTTCGTATAACAATTCCAGTGTTGTAATGTAGATATGTTTCGCACTTAGTTTATATTCAATACTAATAATAAATCTGTAAGGGTCGGTCATGGAGTAAGTTACTTTTTCAGAGATATCGTGTTTATAAGCTCTATACATGAAACTGAAACTAAATTGAGGATTTTTTGATTTCTTTTCTGTATGTATGTATGTATATACGTATGTATGTTCCTCCATAACTCTTAAACGAATCGTCTGAATTCAATGGAACTTAAAAGATAAACATTTAGAAGTACAGGATATAGGTAGGTTACTTATTTTTTATCTCCAGTTATGATAAGACGTAGCCCCATACATACATAACATAAAATGTAAGCGAACGAAGTCGCGGACACTGCTCGTTAATAATATATGTGAATGTCTTATGCTTTCAAATATACTATTGATTCAGCCCGTCTTTATGAACAACTTTTATGAGACCAATGCTGGGAACTTAATTTTTTTATGTTTGTGCGATATTATCTTGATTTATATAAGAAAATAAGTGATATCCATGACCGAAACACGAGAAATAAAAATAAATTAGCTACACCAGTATTGCGATTGCAGAAAACTATAGATTCATTTCTGGGTCTACGAGTACGCTTCTACAATAAAATTCCTGCAGAAATATTAGGTCTGCCTTTACTTAAGTTCAAAACGATTGTAAAAAACCAGTTAATAAAAAAGGCTTATTACTGCATTGATGATTTTAGAACTGATAAAAATGCGTGGAAATTTATATAAATTTATTTAATGTTAACAATTTAATCTGTAGTATGAAAAATTGTGTTTAATGTTAACAATGTATTCAGAGCCTTTCAGGCACGTAAGGACCAAGTCTGGATTAAGTTTCTTTCGGCGTATTCTTCTCACCAGTGGTAGTATTTCAATTTTGCATATATTAAAAATTATATAAGAAATAAAAATATGACTTTCAAAAAGAGATACATGTATCCAATTTTTAATAAAAATCTTTGACATTTGACTTTTCTTTTTGACTTTTTTTTTGACGTTCCCATACAAATTGACCGGGCGGCCGTACATTTTTGTTTGGAAATGTCCATATTTTTTGAGTTGGCTTTGATCCTATAGGAAAAGTTGTACATATCGACGGGCTGAATCACCCCTGCAAGAATCGGACAGGGTTCTTTGCATATTGTACGCATCACACTAAGTTATATATAATACAAGCTTATGCCCGTGGCTCCGACCACGTTAGTGTCGATTCCCCGGAAACAGCAGAATTTCCCGGAATGAAAGGTACCCTATGTCCTTCCCCGGGCCTCAAACTACATCCATACCAAATTTCATCCATATTGGTTCAATGGTTGAAGCGTAAAAGAAGACAGACAGAAAGAGTTATTTTCGCATTTATATATGTATGCATTTTTCATAATAGTAGATTGTAAGTTGATGTCATTTGGAGAAAATGCGCTGTGCAGTTTGTTGCCGCTTCTTCTGCACTCCGCCTTGGAAGCGGCGTAAACTTAGCTTTAAGTAAGTTATTGACGTCAACAATATTAATGTTGTAAATAATAATGTGTAATTTAACGTTCACCAAATGATATTTAAAATATCTTACGATGAATAAAATATATTGACTTGATTTGACTTGAGTGCCGTGTTATAATATATGACAGTTCGAGTGTAGTTATATATGTATTGACTAGCTCCGTGGCGCAGCGATCAACACGCCAGCCTGCATCACGGAGTGACCGGGTTCGATCCCCGGCCAGGTCAAGATGGAAAATGATCTTTTTCAGATTGGCCTGGGTCTTGGATGTGTATCTATATATTATTTGTTATAAAATATAGTATCGTTGAGTTAGTATCCCATAACACAAGTCTCGAACTTACCTTGGGGCTAGCTCAATCTGTGTAATTTGTCCGTATATATTTATTATATTTATTTATTTATTATGTATCGCATTTAGTATAATAATACATGTGAAATTCTTATGATTTCGAATATACCACATAACCTCCTGTTTTAGAAGTCGGTTGAAAAGAAACAACTGTTCAACAAAACCAAGATTATTGTAAAACTCCTTGTACTCTTAGAAAAAGACTCAACCGCCCCATATTATACAGGGGGCGGGTTTTACACTAATCCCCTATTTCAAAGCGAGGCCTGCCGCGGTCGATCCCCGGGATCGTGTCCGACTTGACCTAAATAAAGGTATAATGCTCTTGTTATAGAAATCATCAGGATTCTGTAATTCAGGTTCCGAAGAACTCTGACACCAGGGTGTGCATGGTCGATTGACCGTGTCACCTACACGAAATGATGATGATGATGATGAGGATTCTGTAACTTCATATAGGTTGCTTTCTTTTCGTGTAAATGACTAATACTAGTGTAAAATTTATAGGATTCCGTACCCAAAGGATGAAAACGGGACCCTATTAATTTCGCTCCGCTGTCTGTCTGTCACCCGGCTATATCTCATGAACCGTGATAGATAGACAGTTGAAATTTTTACACATGATGTATTTCTGTTGCCACTATAACAACAAATACTAATAAATAGATAGAATAAAATAAATATTTAAGGGGATCCCATACAACAAACGTGATTTTTTTGCTTGTTTTTGCTCGATATTGATAACGGCAACAGGTAGACGCTTGAAATATCCACAGAATATTTAGTTATATATTCACTTCGAACGGATCTTGACGAAATTTTGCACATAGATAGGTTATTAGCTTGATTAATACATAGGCTGTCTTAAAAGACAGGATAAATCCTGGAAAAAAGTACTGTTCACGCAGGATCGACAATAACGAGAGCGGAGTCGTTAGCAATAGCTAGTTGAAAATAACCGCACTTATAGGCTACAATCCTATGGCGTCACCATAGGATTGTAGCCATCTAGGTTTGTAATATAAAGTTAACTCACTTCGAAAAGATAACACATTTTTAAATTATCGGAATCAACGAATCATATCGATTTATAAAGAAATATATATCACTTATCTTAACCTATAAAGATAAAAAACCGTGCAAAATTTAAGTTTCCGCGAAATATTTTTTTTTTCTCTAACAATCTATACTAATATTATAAAGCTGAAGAGTTTGTTTGATTGTTTGTTTGTTTGAACGCGCTAATCTCAGGAACTACTGGTTCAAATTGGAAAATTCTTTTCGTGTTGGATAGTCCATTTATTGAGGAAGGCTTTAGACTTTATAACATCACGCTGCGACCAAATAGGAGTGAAGCATCAATAAAAAATGTTTTAAAAACGGGGCAAAATTGTTCATCTATACTGATTAATCATAATAACAGAAATTGCCGCGGACGAGGTCGCGGGCAACAGCTAGTCTAATTATAAAATGTATAAGGTACAACATAATTATAGTATAACTCTGATTGGTGGAGACTGGAGCCTTTAGAAGGCTGATCCTGTGGCACAGATCTCCGGTGCTCTCACTTCTAGATACAAAAGCGAGTTATAAAAATAGAGCTTACTTAATTATATAACTAATTATTATAATATCTAAAGTATGGATGTGTCAGTGTGTGTGCGTGTGTGTGTGTAGAAGAAGAGATGGATGTAAGGAATTTGATTACAGCAGAGCAAAAATTTAAATTATTATCCAAGTGGAAGGAGCAGGTTTTCCGTATCATCATAGTTTAGAGTTTACAGGTATCTCAAGACAGTACATTTGCAGAAATATTTGGAAAGAGAAAAAATGTTGAGGATACCGTGGAGTTTATTGTAAAGTAAAGGCCCGTTGAAACAGAAGAAACGTTGGCAGAAATCAATTTTTAGACCAGGAGAGATGGCGATAAGACGGTTCCTTAATTTGGATTTAAAATGTTGATGGTATGTTGCTGTAGAATGGTGTTTAATATGAGCAACTGACGAACTGTGAGAACTTCACAATACTGAAAAAGATCGTGTGTTGGAAACAAAAAAGGTTTAAACGTGCAAACTTTAAGCAGCGCTCTCTGGGCCCTTTCATTTTTTAGTAAAGTGATCTTACTAATACCACCCCATGAGGTTATACACTATGATATAAAATCACCGTCTAGATTTTGTAAAGGAAAATAATACTTTCATCTTCTTAGCAAAAGAATACACAAGGAAGTTCAGTGTCGCGCAGGTGATCGTGCGTAAAAAGTTCTTAAAAGCATTCGGCGAGCTCTGTGGCGCAGTGGTTAACACGCCAGCCTGCGACACGAGGGTTCCCGGGTCCGATACCCGGTCAGGTCATGATGGAAAACTATCTTTTTCAGAATTTTCTTGGGTGTTTATCTATATAAGTATCTTTTATAAAATATAATATAGTGTAGTATCGTTGAGTTAGTATCCTACGACACAAGTTAACAACTTACTGTGGGGCTAGCTCAATTTGTGTGGTATACTGGTGATATGTCCCTATATAAAACCTTTTTTATGCTGGTCTTAGCCGTGTGGTTTCTAGCTAAGTAGAATAGGACCACTCCTAGTTTTCCAACGGAGGTCGTAAGAGGCGACTTAGGAAATACAAGTTAAACAAAGCTCATAAACATCAATGAGACCTCTCCAACCCGTCTGGCCAGCGAGGAGAGTGTAGGCCAAATCCTGTGTCTGCTCTGGCTAAATAAGGTATATTCGGTAGTATAGAGACGGTCATGCTCCTGCAGTGGAGACTAAAAAGACCTGATGATGATGATGATGCTGGTCTTGGAGAAAAGAGAAAACGTGGTGTTTTACATCTGCTTCACTTCCCGCGTAAATCGTAAAAGTCGATCATGGGAATGGGCGAAAATCTGAGGAATCATGTGAGTAGGCGATGCGGCTAGAAACGTATCACTATTTTGATTCTGTTTCCAGCTATCAATATGGTAATCGAGGCTTTTAGGATTTGAAGACCCCTTAAGAGAAATAGGCGTGATAATATGTATGTATTTAACCTTTAGTATGTTGGTTTTTCATTAAAAGGACTGGTCAGGAATAAAAATCAACAAGTTTTTTTGCATAAATTATTTTTTTGTAACAAGCTTTTATTATACATGAATCCACACAGTAAAGTGTTTTCCAAGACAAATCAAATGAGCCCAAATACGATTGGTGTACCTTGTTTAGTAGAGTTCCTATGGCCAACTTCCGACTCCATCAACAGACCAGCGCAACGATACCATAATATTGTATTGTCATCCGATTTACACATGCATGCAAAATTTCAGCTCAATCGGTAACCGAGAATTGGATCAAATTTAACTCGCAAGATTTGATTACAGACAAACATCGGGACAGGTGAAACTTAATAAAAGCTTGTAAAAAACGGAGAATATGCCAGCTTTTTTTCACATACAAATCATTTAACATAATCAGCGAAATATTGGAAAACCTGAGGAAAATGACAATAAGCCATGCAGCTAGCTATATATTTCCTATTAGCTGTTGCCCGCGACTTCGTCCGCGGCAATTTCTGTTATTATGATTAATTAGTTTTGTTATTAGTAGAGATGAATAATTTTCCCCCGTTTTTAAAACATGTTTTTATTGATGCTTCGCTCCTATTGGTCGCAGAGTGATGTTTTATAGCCTAAAGCCTTCCTCAATAAATGGACTATTCATCACAAAAATAATTTTCCAATTTAAACCAGTAGTTCCTGAGATTAGCGCGTTCAAACAAACATACAAACAAACAAACTCTTCAACTTTACAATATTAGTATAGAAGTATAGATATCCACAAACACTTTCACCGGCACGCTAAATGTGGCTTTCGAGTCTCAAAGTCACTAACTACGTCATAGAGGATAAAGATGTGATTCTGTATCCGTATACATTTGTAAGAACATGATGTGTTAACTTGGTGTTAGAGTGTGGAAAGAAAGGCAGTAACAATTTTTGGAAGAATAGAAGTCGGCCATTGCTTTATTAGACACTAAAGTCAACAGCCCATTAGCATTAAAGTTTCTTCAAGGTTTTTTGAACTCCTGAAGCGAGTGATGATGACTGTCGATCAGGAAGATAGCATTTCAAAGACTACAAACTTAGCAATGCGAAAAGCCGAGGATTTGAACACGGAGCCTTTCGTTCATCCGTCGCGCTCTCTGAGCCGTCGTTGCGACCACCACATTGAAAAGGTATGGATTTATAACAATTTATGACATAAACTTTATACCAAATAAGAGAAACATTCTTACCACATGTGAAATTACAAAAAATAGCAAATCACAAACGTCACGCCGATTCAAAATTCTGAAACGTTTGTGTCCAACTTAAATCTCAACTTCGGAGACATTTTTGAAAAATATATCTTGCCGAGCGATTCTTCTCAATATTTTCACTGATTTTCCACAAAAATTGGCTATATTTTTGTTGAAAAAAACTGTATCTAACATTTATAAATTGATAGCGACGTCCATTCTTTCGTTTTTGTTGTCAAATGAGGTTATGTCGTCAGCATTAAAAAGAGAAGAAAATAATACAACCTCTTTACTTGTAAAACTCGATTTATTGCCCGACTGTTTCAGTGAGGTAAAGTTATGTTTTTAGCAGTGACGTGCCGTCCATACAGACAGATATGCTGACCTCACTAAACATATTTTTTGTTCATACGTAATGTTAAAATTTACATAAATAAAAGTCTTTTTTCCCGATTGACCCACCTAAAAGGAGGGTAATATTATTCGCGCGTATGTATATAAATATGTATGTAAGTACGTCTGTTCCTGTTATTGTCCACTCCTATAACCTAAACGGCTTGACAGATTTTGATGTGTAAGGTGTCATATATTTTGTATTCCTCCCTGGAGTGTCATACGATATATGATGTCAGTAAAATATTAATATGGCGAACGTATACTGGCAAAAACTTGCAGAGTTGTCACTTCCTGTAGCCCCAATGGCTTGACCAATTTTGAAGAATGAGGCCTCATTAGATTTGTATTCTTCTCAGAAGTCTTTTGTGCAATGTGACATCAACTAAAACATCAATTTTATGGACATAAATATAACAATTTATAAATAGCAAATTGATAAACTTGGTTCCTATTTCGCGAACTAGATGGCGCTAGGTCAATTTTTAAACGCGGTATTGTTGATTAACCTGTCAGTCGAGTTTTTTAGATTTTTTAAATCAAATTACTTGTTTGTGAGTGTTGTGTTCCAAGTGTTTGCTTAATTTTACTCGATTTCAGATGTTGTGTGAATCGATATATTCGTCAACTGGCGAGTGTGAAACTCGCGACTGCGCGGGACGTGGCACTTTCCTAGTTTACCAATTTTCAGTTGTTATTGAATTAAAAAAAAAAATAACTATTTACTAGCTGTTGCCCGCGACTTCGTCCGCGGCAATTTCTGTTTATAGATGAATAATTTCCCCCCGTTTTCAAAACATTTTTATTGATGCTTCGCTCCTATTGGTCGTAGCATGAAGTTTTATACCCTAAAGCCTTCCTCAATAAATGCACTATCCAACACAAAATTGAAAAGAATTTCCAAATTTGAACCAGTAGTTCCTGACAAACAAACCAACTCTTCAGCTTTATAGTATTAAAATATAGTATAGATTAATAGATTTAGGTACAAGTCATAATTTATTAGGTAGGTAAGTTCTTGACTAAATATATATTTGTCTACCTTCCGATCGAATCGAACATTCTAATAGTGGAAGAAATGTCGTTAGATATTCCATAAGAAGTTTAGGAAATCAATTTTGTAACGGCTTCTTGTTTTCGTATCGATGGCTCAAGGGATTAGATTTTGTCTCTCCAGTATGTGGCGACTCTGACACCACTCTCGGATGCAGTGTACAGCTCCTCCGCACTGGGGTAGGTCGATGCCGACATAACCTGGCTAAATGGGGCTTTATCCAACAGGCGGAAGTGCAGTGCCAGTGTGGTCACGATGACCAGACCATGTTGCACCTTTTTGTGCCCTCTGTGCCCCACCAGCTACACCAAAGATGATCTGTAGCGGCTTCGATGGGCATGCATTATCGGAATAGAGATAAGCCAAATACCAACCCGCCTGCCAAGGTGAGTATTGCAATATCCTTTCATCGAACGGAGAATCCTACAGTACACTTCTTAAGGCTGTCATGATGATGATGATGACTTTTGTAATATCTGTCCAGTAATAAAGTTTTCGCCATCCAATAACAGACAAAACTGAAGTTTCATAGTCCTTTACACGAAAGCATAATAGCCAAGGCCATGAATTACGAGCTGTGTTCCACACGCCAGCTTTCTGCCTAGCAACTACCCGATTTACTTACAACCAAACACTGCGCTCGAGAGAATTGAAAAATAGGTATTTGTAAAATCTATTGCTGTCGCGCTGTGTGCCCAAACATCCCCCGCAGAGTGCGATAGAGACAACTGCAGCTCGGACCGAAAATACTATGAAAATTACACAAAATTAACGCTTCGTAGTCCCCGGATTTCTTGTCCAAAATTTAACCGATTTAGTTCTTTTTCATTAAAATTTTTAAATAAGTCATGGCTGTGTATCTATGTTTTCTTTTTCTAATACGAGTCGAATGCTTTTTCTTGATGTTTGAACACAACGGAAATTCTTACCAATTTTTCAAGTTTTTGCAGGTTCATATCTCTTTAAATAATTCAATTATGAAAAAAATTTAAACATAGGGACGTGCTTGCACATCCACACATATGTTTTAATTTTTTTAAATATCTATGGATATAGTAATATCCATAGATATTTTTGGTAAAAATCATTGCTCTACTGATACTATCCGGCGAGGAATCAGGGGACTACGCTTGTATGGAAATAGCCCCACGATTTCTTCTTAATACTTAGTTTTACATGATGTTTTTGAAATTTCTACTTTACGTTACTTTAAAAGCGCCTTGATATAATCGGTATATCTTAATAGTTTTACATGATTTATAGTTTTTAATAGCTTTTAGTTTACTTTACTTTAAAAATGCCTTGCTATAATCAGTCTTTCCACACTTGGCCATGAGTTCGACTGAGTCGAAGGTAGGTGAGACCATTTTAAACCAGAGTTCGATCAAAGCTAGATCGAAAATGTGGCGAAATTTTTTCATCACATATTTTCGATTTTAATATTAAACCGAGCATTGTAATGCTATTAATATAATTAATTGAGGAAGCTTTCTCCATTTTAATCAATTTTCAATTCATCTGATATGAATTAAGTTGGATACCACACTTCTAAATAGTGGGTAGTAATGGAGATTACGCATGCTTCGAATGCGTGTACTTACCTATAATATGTGATGAACAAATTCGCCGCGGTGATTTGAAACTACGGCAGCTCAGTGGTTGAGAGCATCAACGGGTTAGATGTCGAAGGTTTGTGGGTTCAAATCCTACCTGTGGTGAAATTTTTTCATCACATATTTTCGATTTTAAAATCATGTCTGTTGCATGGAACTTACGCACAAAACCCTTTAATAGTAATTTTATATTTATTTGATTGTTTACTTTTAAAGTGAATATATAACTAAATATTCTGTGAATATTTCAAGCGTCTGCCATTTGCCGTTATCAATATCGAGCAAAAACAAGCAAAAAAATCACGTTTGTTGAATGGGAGCTCCATTAAATATTTATTTTATTAACTATTTTAGTGCTTGTTATTATAGCGGCAACCAAAAATACATTATCTGTGAAAATTTAAACTGTCTAACTATCATGGTTCATGAGATACAACCTGGTGACAGACGGACAGACAGACGGACAGTGTAGCGACATTTTGTCCGTACCCAAAGGGTAAAAACGGGATTAATGTCGCTCCGCTGTCCGTCTGTCTGTTCGTCTACCCAAAAAATGCAATGAATTGTAACCTCTTCCTTCTTAAAAGTCGGTTAAATATACTGCACGTGTAGTTTTGGCCTTAGCCTAATTCATCCATCACTTTATCTAGAAGGGTGATGCAGCTAATATTTAAAGAAGAATTGATAAAAATCTACTATCTCTTACGTTTTACGTAAGAGATAGTAGATTTTTATATACGGATATACGGCTTGTATAAAACTTGAAACAAGCCTTTTAGGATTCCGTACCCAAGTAAAACACCGGCCAAGTGCGTATCGGTCCATGTGCAGTGTAGGGTTCCGTAGTTGCGAATGTCACTACGGAACCCTACACTGTAACTACTGAAATATAAGATTAGGCGGTATGGGCCTAAATCCCGTTGCCTTCCCTATTTATAGGGAATACTAGCTTTCGCCCGCGGCTCCGGCCGCGTCAATGTCGATCCCTCGGGATCGGTACTTTTTCCGGGATAAAAGGTAGCCTATGTCCTTCTCCGTACACCAGAGAACTTGTATGAAAAATTTCATGATCGGTTCAGTAGTTACGGCGTGAAAGCGTAACAAACAAACAAATAAACAAACAAACAAACAAATAAATAAACAAACAAACAAACTCACTTTCACATTTATAATATTAGTAAGGATAAGGATAAGGAAGTAAGGATACCTTAAAAAAATTGGTTGTCTTTTAAGTCGGTTTACGGACGATAATTTTACGTGACTACGATTGAAGAGAGACATAGATGCGTCAAAAACCAAAAGTTTAGGCCGATCGTGCCTCTCTATCGTTTTTTCCGCGCTCTCTCTTGCACACGCCGGCCTATTTGCTAACTCAGTGTACAGCACAGACAATATAGGTTATATTGTCTGTGGTAGCCGTGTGGTATCCGGCAGAGTAGAATAGGACCACTCCAAGTCTTCCCGTGGATGTCGAAGAAGGCGACTTAGGAAATACAAGCTGAACAAAGCTCATAAACATCAATGAGACCTCTCCAACCCGTCTGGCCAGCGAGGAAAGGTCATGCTCCTGCAGTGGAGACTAAAAAGACCTGATGGTCTGGATGGATGGGATGGATGAAAAGGTCTTTTTAGTCTCCACTGCAGGAGCATGACCCTCTCTGTAATACCGGAGCCATACTTGGCCAGAGCAGACAGAGGATTTGGCCTACATTCTTCTCGCTGGCCAGACGGGTTGGAGAGGTCTCATTGATGTTTATGAGCAGCTTGTATTCAAGTCCTAAGTCGCCTCTTACAAGATATACTCTGCCGGACACCACACGGCTAGTCTAACTGTCCAGTCTATTATTTTGTTATTATTTTTTTATAGTTATTATTATTTTATTTACGTATTGATAACGTTTTGATAGTCATTACAAAATCGGCTTTCGTATGTGTGACTATTTTTATTTAAGATACATATAACGTAATGTATTTTATTATATTATATCGGCGGTACTTCAGCTCTGAAAGGCTGCTTAATCTCTATACAGCCCAGATTCGCTCTTGCATGGAGTACTGCAGTCACCTCTGGGATGGCTCAGCTAAATACCAGCTTGAAGCATTGGACTCTGTTGACCGAAGAGCCCGCAGGCTCATAAACAACGACGTGGTCTCAAATAGGATATTGCAATCCCTGGAGCATCGCCGTAAAGTCGCTTGCCTATCGGTATTTTATAGGATCCATTTTGGAGAGTGTGCGAAAGCGCTCTTTGAGCTAGTTGAACCCTCACCATTCCTCCATCGGACTACGAGGCGCAGACAGAAATTTCACCCTTTTATCGTTGGAATACCAAAGAGTCGAACTAAACGCTTTGACAGTTCCTTTTTGGTTCGAGTAGCCAAGGTGTGGAATGAACTGCCTGCGTCTATATTTCCAGACAAGTACAGTCCCGGGACATTCAAAAGTAGAATAAATGGGTATCTCTTGGATAGGCATGTAACATCCTCGTCTTCATCGTCACTTACCATCAGGTGAGATGGGAGACAAATGCCTAATCAAATAATTAGTAAAAAAAAAATGTATTTTGAAGTGACTATCAAAACATTATACTTACACTGGGTTAGCAAATAGGACGGCAACGGAACGTGACATATTTCGTGCATGCAGCCGATGTTCATCGATCTTTAAGACCTAATCACGACAAAAATTTTAATAAAGATTTGATGCTTAATAATAAAGACAAAATCTAGAAAATGACAAAAAAACACGTTTCTTTTATCCTTTAAATTTTTTATTTAATTTTGTTTTATTATTTGTCGTTATACATATTATACCTACAAATTCTGTGAAAATTTCACGTGTCTTATCTGTTACGGTTCAAAACATACCGTCTTGTGACATACGGACGACAACGGAGGCTTAATAAGAGAATCTTATTTTTACCATTTAGGTACGGAATCCTAAAAAGCGATAAATTTATTAGGTTAAAACCGAGTTTAATCGTGTTTACTGCAAATGATTATTGATAATACTGCAATCTTGACTGCAATAAATTGATTACTGCACTGATATCTCTTATATTTTATTATCAGTGTGTTAATTTGTTATCAAGCTATTATCAACCATCTAGAGATTATATAATAATGTACGACCGATTTCGATCGTGGCCGCCGAGACAAATAATAAATAAATAAATAATAAATAAATATATACGGACAAATCACACAGATTGAGCTAGCCCCAAAGTAAGTTCGAGACTTGTGTTATGGGATACTAACTCAACGATACTATATTTTATAACAAATACATATATAGAATGTGTATCTGCTTAGCTCCGTGGTGCAGCGGTCAACACGCCGTCCTGCGACAAGGAGTGACCGGGTTCGATCCCCGGCCAGGTCAAGATGGAAAATGATCTTTTTCAGATTGGCCTGGGTCTTGGATGTGTATCTATATATGCATTTGTTATAAAATATAGTATCGTTGAGTTAGTATCCCATAACACAAGTCTCGAACTTACTTTGGGGCTAGCTCAATCTGTGTGATTTGTCCGTATATACAATATAATACAGGTCCAGCCTCCGTGCATGGCACGCGCGACAACGCTTATCGACTAGCGCCATCTTGTTTTCCGTTATATCTAAGAGCGAGATGTGAATAGTTTATCGCGCGATATAAACCGCGTCGCGGGTGCCATGCTACTGGTGCAGATCGTAATCCTTAATATATGTAAACAAAAAGTTAAATATTGAATAGTAAAGCAAACATAAATTACTGGCATTATTGAAATGACAAATAAAAAGCCGGTCAAGTGCGAGTCGGACTCGCGCACGAAGGGTTCCGTACCGTTATTTATAATAAGTTGAAAGTTATTAAAAATATTTTTATTATATATGTAACAAAATTTATACTTTTCGCAATTTTTCCTTTATCTGTGCTATACGACGTTGCTTCATACCAAATTTCAAGATTCTGAGTTCACGGGAAGTAGGTTTTGATTCCCATGCGAATGTCGAAAAAACACGAAAATTTGCGGCATAAACGGCTGTATCTTTTGATTGCGTTGGCTTAGAAGTTTGATTTTTTCACAGCTCAAAGGGGCAGTAGACCTAATTATTTGATACTAGTTTTCGCCCGCGGTTCCGCACGCGTCAATGTCAATCCCTCGGGAATAGTACTTTTTCCCGAGATAAAAGGTAGCCTATGTCCTTCTCCACACTCCAGAGAACTTGTATGCAAAATTTCATGATGATCGGTTCAGTAGTTACGGCGTGAAAGCGTAACAAACAAACAAACAAACAAATAAACAAACAAACAAATAAACAAACAAACAAACTCACTTTCGCATTTATAATATTAGTAAGGATAAGGATAAGCATAAATTTTAGCTTGATACCTCAACGCGTTCCTTAGAAAAAGTGTCTTGACAGAGCGACAGACAGACGGACAACCGAGTGATCCTATAAGGGTTTCTTTTTACCTGTTGAGGTAAGGAACCCTAAAAATGATCCAAAAAAAATAAACGAAACAATTTAAACTAACTACAAATAATAATAACATCATCAGGTCTTTTTAGTCTCCACTGCAGGAGCATGACCCTCTCTGTACTACCGAAGCCATACTTGGCCAGAGCAGACAGAGGATTTGGCCTACACTCTCCTCGCTGGCCAGACGAGTTGGAGAGGTCTCATTGATGTTTATAAGCTTTGTTTAGCTTGTATTTCCTAAGTCGCCTCTTACAACATCCACGGAAAGACTTGGAGTGGTCCTATTCTACTCTGCCGGAAACCACACGGCTAAACATAATAAATTCATTTAATTAATTCATAATAAAATACGGGTAACACAAAAGTGTCGGTCATGTCATGTCATGACTCGTTGCAAAGCCCTAGGAGCACGTCTTAGTCACATATTAAATTTGTGTCACAAATTAATTGTCTTGTCACAAATTGATTGGAACAAATACATCTTAATATATATATAAATCTCGTGTCACAATGTTTGTCCTCAATGGACTCCTAAACCACTTAACCGATTATAATAAAATTCGCACACCATGTGCAGTTCGATCCAACTTGAGAGATAGGATAGTTTTTAACTTATGGCGAAACGAAGTTCGCCGGGGCAGCTAGTTTCATATATCTTTAAAACTGTCACTTAAATTTAATTATATGTTAATATTTTATTGATATTTTGTCACTCCGGGATTTATTTATTTTTAAAATGACAGTAATTAAACCTAATTATATACAAAATAAACATGAAGAGAGAAAAGAAAAAAAAAAACGTAGCACTAGAAAGAAATTTCTTCGAGATCTTGCCCGTGTGGCATGGAGGCAAGAACGCTGGCTGCATTCCCCCGTTGGATAGCTATGCTAATCCGTTGGGCGAAAAAGCAGCCAGCCCTCTTAACACCGGCAGCCGACATGAGCCGAGGGGCTATCTCTTTTAAGAAACCCCTCGCGCTGGGTCCCCAAGGTCCTAACGTCTCTACGCCAAACGGCACAAATATATAATCCTCAGCTAAGGTTGCATACTTGCGCCGTTTGGCAACCTCAGCGCCTTCGGCAGCAGACCCGGCTTGTAATTATATGTCAAACTAGCTTTCGCCCGCGGCTCCGCCTGCGTTAATTTCGATCCCTCAGGAATAGTACTTTTTCCCGGGATAAAAGGTAGCCTATGTCCTTCTCTGTACTCCAGAGAACTTGTATGCAAAATTTCATGATGATCGGTTCAGTAGTTATGGCGTGAAAGCGTAACAAACAAACAAATAAACAAAAAAAACAAACAAACTCACTTTCGCATTTATAATATTAGTTAGGATTTAAGTGACTTTGAATAATTTACGTGATAACGGTGGAAGAGTGATAGATGTGTCACAAGCCGAATGCTTAGGCCGTTCGTGCCTCTATGACTGGCTTCGCGCTCTCGCTTGCACAAGTAACGTGACACTTTTTCTTGAGTGCAGCCGGCGTTCTTTGATTGCGAGCGAGTTGAAAGCGGGGCAAATGCGCAGCGAGTTCGCCGCGAGTTGGCAACGTTTGCGCGGCGAACACGCCGCGACGACGCCGCGGGAGCGCAGCGAGCTCACGGCACTGATTGTACAAAACGCGGATCGCATGACGCGAACTGGCTGCGCACCCGCGGCGTCTTCGCGCCGAGTTCACTGCGCACCCGCGGCGTCTTCGCGCCGAGCTCACTGCGCACCCGCGGCGTCTTCGCGGCGAGTTCGCTGCGCACTCGCCCCGCTTTCAACTCGCTCGCAACTCGCTAGTGTGATAGCCCTAAGACGATATCATGTTAAAATCTCGACTAAAAATGACTAGAGGCATAGTAGTAGCCGTTACGGGAGTATACTTTTGATTCATCATAATCTCAGCCGCAAGACATCTACTGCTGGACAAAGGTACGTGATATTTTTAAAGATGACTTTTTTTAATTTTAGTAGGTACTTAATTTGAAATTTTTTTTTTTATTTCGATGTTATTTATTTCAATAATATGACATTATTTTTTAAATCCAATTCGAACATGACATTTAAATAAACCAATGTATACTCAGTCCACATACCTGATTTCTAAGGTTTTCAAAAATTGTGAGTTGTCGTCCTTAGAGAAAATGCGCTGTGCAGTTTGTTGCCGCTTCTTCTGCACTCCGCTTTGGAAGCGGCATTAAACTTAGCCATAAGTAAATTTTTGACGTCAACAATTGTTGAGAAGTGAAATATGACAATTATTAAGTGTTCAAAGAAACCTACATTGACTAAACGTTTTGAATTTGAATTTGAAAGATGAAAGATTTCCCTTAAAGGGATTTTGCCATACTCAACACGCTTGGCAGACAGGTTGGTGAGCGCAGTAAGTTTGGCTTATCTTGGTTCCGACACTGCTACCCATCGTCACCGTTTTTAGGGTTCCGTACAGCCATAACAGCCTCCGTGGTCCAGTGGTTAAGGCGTTTGCCTGTTGACCCGGGGATCGTGGGCTCGATTCCCACCGGAAGCATACTTTGTTTAGTTGTTTCCAGTTTGGTTAGGACATTGCAGGCGTGAATCACCTGATTGTCTGATAATAAAAATGATTCCGTGCTTCGGAAGGCACGTTAAGCCAGTGGTCCCGGCTGCCATCTGGTAGTCGTTACAGGAACCACGTCAGAGGCCGAGAGGCGGTTCCGAAGAACTCTGACACCAGGGTGTGCATGGTCGATTGACCGTGACACCTACTCGAAATAATGATGATGAGGGATCCGTACCCAAAGGATAAAAACGGGCCCATATTTATATCACTCCGCTGTCCGTCTGTCTGTCTGTCCGACCGTCTGTCACCAGGCTGTATCTCATGAACCGTATGTGACAGCTAGAGAGTTGAAATTTTCACAAATTATGTATTTCTGTTGCCGTTATATCAACAAACGCTATAAAACAGAAAAATAAATATTTATTTATTTTTCTGTTTTATAGATAATCTTATACATATAATAAAACAGTAAAAATATTTTGTCTGTACAATTAGAATTTTTGACTGAAATGGATAGAGGGACACTTAAAAAGAATAATAGAAAGCAAAAATTTTTTTCGAATTTCTTTTCTGTCTGTCAGTCTGTCTGTCTGTCTGTCTGTCTGTCTGTGTGTCTGTCTGTCTGTATGTATGATCACAATTATCTCCGAAAATACTGAACCGATTCACTTCAAACTTTCACCAATTGCTTTGTTTTAACTCAGCAAAACATTGAAAGTTTGTTTCATCAAAATTGGTTCATTAAAAAAAAAGTTATCGTCATTTGAATGAACTCAAGGCATGAGTTTGCCTGCAAACATATAGCAAAAATAAAATAAAATAATAAGTGACTTAAGAAAATTAAAATCCAGAGTCAATTCATCATTATACCTATCACCTATCCATCTATCCATAGTAATCCATACTAATAAAAAAGAAGCTGACTGACTGACTGACATATCAACGCAGGGCCTAAACTATAAGGGTTAGGAACTTGAAATTTTGCACAGGGGTTCCTTTTATAACGTAGGGGAGCACCAAGAAAGGATTTTTGGAAATTTATCTCCTAAGGGGGTAAAACGGGTTGCAAAGTTAGTATGAAACTTTGTCGTTTTGAAGTTATTCGAATGAAATTCAGCATGAAGGTTCTTTACTGAAAGGTATGAAACACGAGTAAAATATTTTACTCAAAAATCATCCCTTTAGGGGGTATAACGGGGATGCAAAGTTAGTATGAAACATTCCGTTTTTGAAGTTATTCAATTGAAATTCAATATTAAGGTGTTTCATTGAAAGTCATGAACTAATGTATTCCGGGTAATTCTACTGTTCCTGAGAAATCGACACTTACGCGGGTGGAGCCGCGGGCCAAAGGCAAACCTGACTATATATCAACGCACAACCGAAACTACTGTGCCCAGAAACTTGAAATTTGGCACTAAGAAAGGATTTTTAAAAAATCAAAGGGGGTAAAGATTTATGGAATTTTCTCATTTCTGGACATAGAAGTATAAAAATAAGTATATATAAACATTTAAGTTTACATTACAATTAAAAAGATCTGTGTAGTTAAAATGGACGAGATTTCCCCTTGAAAGGGTAAAATAGGCGGGGTAAAGTTTGTATGGATTTTTTTCTTATAAATATACTTTCTTTTTTCTTATAAATAATACGTATTTATAAATATGTCAATAACAAGTTTTGCATTACAATAAAAAAAATCTGTGTAGGTGAAATGGACAAAATCCCCTCCTTAAGGGCTAAAGATCTATGCAGGTGAAATGTATTAAATTCCCCCTTAAGGGGAAAAAGCAGAGGGGGAGAGGTTTGTATGGAATTTTTATCATTTCTACTGTTCCCAAGGGAACGACATTAACGCGGGCGGAGCCGCAGGCAACAGCTAGTATAAATATAAATATTCACGTTTATATTTTTATAGTTTAAGAGAAAATTCAAGATATAGATACAGGGCGTGGCAAGGTATTTCTGTTGCTGACTGTACTATCCGGTGAGGAATCAGGGGGCTACGCTTGTATGGAAATATGGACCTATGTGCATACGCGTAACACGTTTGGATTTTTTTCTTAAAATGCCATGTTGTGCAGAGATTATGTGCAAAATTAAAGCTCAGTTATGAGTCTGAAACATCATGGCATCTCCTACCGTAGGTAAGTGTCATAATATTTTGTTTATAAGGCATTTTGGAGCAAAAAATTGGAAGATATTTAACTGCATCGGAACTGGAACTAACTTCGGCCGAGAACCGATTTGATCTAAAAATATTATTATATCTATAGTCGAGAGTTTAAAAGTAATTCAGCATATTATTGACGTTGAAATACGTCATAACTTATAACATATACACCATCTATTTAGTAAGCGGTTTCTTATTATAGAACGTTCTTGATATAGGTACACTTAATGTCATAGATAATATTATTTTATTATAAACGTCAAGTCGTAACCTCAGGTTATTTTAAATGTCACAAAATTAGCTTGATTTGTTTTCTGACAATTTAATATTGTTGTTTTTCAGGTACAAACATGATTTACACAACCATGCATTTGCGGATGTACCAATGTAAAATGATCAAAATGAAAATTTTTGAAGAAAAAACTTCTTAAGGGCCCGCCTTAAGCCAGGCGGCGTGGCGGTACAAACGCGGATGGTCTAAACGCGTTGGCTGCTTTGGATATGTTCGTTTTTAAAGAAAATTCAAGGATTATTCGAAAAAAAATTAATGATGGCTGCCTTATCTGTAATGCAATTTTAATAAAAAGTTTAAAGGTTAATTTTAATGTATGTGGTGAATACTGCTGTAAGTATACCGAGTAAATTAGACGTGATTTGGAGGCAATTTTGCAATTTTTTTCTATCGAAAAAATCAAACGCAATCGTGTTTTTGAGTAAGATTGTTACCAGAGTTAGTCCTGAACTTTACTGCATTTTTATTTCAACTTGAGTATTTCAATATTATTGATATAACAGTCAATCATGCAAAGCAGTGTGAGGTAGTACCAGCACTTAAGCGGCGTTGTGCACTTTTTGAAATGGGTAAAAAATGCTAAACTCGCATCAGGACACGTGACCTGATCGAAAATTCGTAAGACGGACACGTGACGTGAGACCGCGGGCGCGGCGTAGGAGAGGAAGTCATATCCCACTCTCTTTCAACGGCGGGTGCGGCGAAATTTGAATTGTCTTATTTTTTTTAGAAATTTTAATTGTCATGTTTGTGTACGATAGCGCAATAAGTAAATATTGTATTAAACAACATAAATGATAGTACTTTTATTACTGACTAGCTATTGCCCGCGACTTCGTCCGCGGCAATTTCTGTTATTATAGACATATACTGTCGCGGACATTTCATTAGTTCGTGTAAAGAGGAATAATTCTCTATTACACGTTTTTTGGGTAACTTGAACCGTTAACGCATCGCGCGCGTCGGATGTCCTCAACTATGAATAATGTTCCCCCGTTTTCAAAACATTTTTATTGATGCTTCGCTCCTATTGGTCGCAGCGTGATGTTTTATAGCCTAAAGCCTTCCTCAATAAATGGACTATCCAACACAAAAAGAATTTTCCAATTTGAACCAGTAGTTCCTGAGATTAGCGCGTTCAAACAAACAAACAAACTCTTCAGCTTTATAATAATAGTATAGACTATTAAGCTGAAGAGTTTGTTTGTTTGTTTGAACGCTTTAGGCTATAAAACATCACGCTGCGACCAATAGGAGCAAAGCATCCATAAAAAATGTTTTGAAATCGGGGAAAAATTATTCATCTATACTAATTAATCATAATAACAGAATTTACCGCGGACGAAGTCGCGGGCAACAGCTAGTATTAAGTATAAAAGTATAGATAAATATAGCAATGTGTCCGAAATTATTTCCTAACCATTCTATAATATTCAAAAATGCACAACGTTTAAATGTTAAAGTTAACTCCCGGAGTACAACTCGTTGTTTTTAGGGTTCCGTACCTCAAAAGGTAAGAGGAACCTTTATAGGATCACTCGGTTGTCCGTCTGTCTGTCTGTCAGTCTGTCAAGACCCTTTTTCTCAGGAACGCGTTAAGGTATCCAGCTGAAATTCATATCAAATACTCAGGTCTACTGTTCCTTAGAGTTGTGAAAAAATCAAACTTCTAAGCCAACGCAATCCTAAGATTTAGCCATTTATGCCGCTAATTTTCGTGTTTTTTCGACATTTGCAAGGGAATCAAAACCTAGAGGGTTCTTCCCGTGAACTCAGAATCATGAAATTTAGTACAAAGCGACATCTTATAGCACAGATAAAGGAAGAATTGACCATGTGACAAAAAAGTATGTTGCTGAAACAAAAAAAACCGTTTCTAAATTTGCCCTTATATAGTACGAGAAAAATAGTTTAAAATTTTTTAATCTATATTTAGGGTGAAAAAAAAAATATACATAACCTTTCGTGACGTCACAGATTAACCACACTTAAGCGTATGCCTTTGCTCACGACAGCTCTTACAAAAAAAAACTAACATGGCAAGCATGTCACTTTGTTTGACAGCAGATGACAGTGGCAGGTACTCGGTACTGTCGTTTGGTGGTACTGGTATTATTTTGTTTTGTTGTTTGTTTGGTTGGATCATTGGTTTGGATAATTCTTGCTTCTATATGAAGGTAAGCACGGACTATCTGATAATTATTATTGAATGTAAATAGTCGTAAAGTCGTATTTTTTTGTTTGGCACATTTTGGCGATGTCATTGACATTGACATTAACATTTTTTTAAAATGAAAACCGGATATGTGAAGTTCAAGCATCACTGTACATACAGCCTTATGGGTACGTCACTTCCGGCAAATTAATTATTTTTTTAAAACATTTTAATTTTAACAATTACGCAATATTTAAAAAATCTAAAATATACGGATCCTCCCTTTTTTCGCTGTCTATTTGAAAAACAAATAAAAAAGGTTATCAACATTTTTGTCATATGGTCAATTGCGAAAAGTATAAGTAAAAAGTTACGTCATACAATCAAAATATTTTTAATAATTTTTAACTTATTATAGATAACGGTATGGAACCCTTCGTGCGCGAGTCCGACTCGCACTTGGTCGGATTTTTTTTCTATGGACCGCAATGCTGGACATTTGAAAAGAATTATGTGTCGTATTTGTTCTCGCTTGTGGTATCGCGAATAACGAGGGCTGTCGCCATCGCCACACGTACCGGTTTGGCACGCTTAGTGCCAACCACTGTAGCACCGCCTGTTTGGAGATCGGGCCCCGTAGGGTCTTAAAAAAGTACGTTGCTAAGCTTACGTCGTCTCATTTCTAACGTATACCCCACCATCCCGAGAACGAAGAGTGTGGGGTACATAAGTGGATAGAACGGGGACACGCCATACAATTTCAAGTGGAGAAATCTAGTAAATTTGTTACAAAACAGTCTCCATACAAAATACGAAAATATTTTGCGGGAGCGCTACGCGAGCGAGCGAGACGACACGACGATTTTACCTAAATCCAGGCATTATTCAATGCGCCTTTCGTCTTTTAGAATATAAGGAATTTTGAGAAAGCTATTCAATAAAGTTACGGAAAAATATTTTTTCATAAAAATGTTATTTCAACTTATAAGTAACCAAACTACGTACGTAAGTGAATAATATTGGAATCTTCATGTTTATAATGGTATTTATTAATTTCCAAAGTTGGATTGAAAGACTCCTATATTTTGTAAATTGTTGATGTTTTTATCAAGCTGTATAGGAACGTACACAGATTATGATGGGATAAATTGATTTCATGTTTAAAATTGTACCAACATTATCAAATATTGCCACGAGACCTTTTCGCAGTTTCTATGCCTTAATAGGTACTTTTAACCGCCACGAAGGGCAAACAATTGAAAAACTTGTGTTTGCGATTTCGTCAAAGTGTTAGACTGATTACAGAGTGATGCCGGCAAGACGCGCCGTTGATACGTTGAAAGTGCGCTGTGAAACGAGTTTAAGTATCGTGCGTTTTGTTGCAATGTACAGTTGTGTATAGTCGTCATTGGGACACATATAATAACAGGATTAGATGTTTATTTTCTATGGAAAATAGTACAACACTGACGTCGTAAACCATTGCAAATTGGTTATTGAGCGCGCGCTTCGGCAGCGCTGACCGGCGCGGCGGCGTGCGTTTTCCGAGCGGCGCGTTTCAACTGTGTAAATAAATAAATATATACGGACAAATTAGATTGAGCTAGCCCCAAAGTAAGTTCGAGACTTGTGTTATGGTATTTTAGCTGAGGAAAAGATTGCCTTGATCAGGTAAGATAAGTAAGTTTGTTGTTTTATTTTTTAATGAGATAACAAAAAACACTTCCTATAATCTGGTACTTTATTATTCCAAATGCAGTCACATTTCTTAACCGATGCAATTAATAGGTCTACACCAATAACGTTACCATCCATTTTTAGGGTTCCGTACCGAAAGGGTAAAACTGGACCCTATTAATATCGCTCCGCTGTCCGTCTGTCTGTCTGTCTGTCCGTCTGTCACCGGGCTGTATCTTATTAACCGTGATAGTTAGACAGTTGAAATTCTCATTGCGCGCGCAGCACGCCGCAGCATGCTGCGGCTAGCTGTTACCATTAGTCGACAATCGCTGCGACGCGCAGTTGAAGCTGCCGCTGCGATGCAAAACGTATGTCGAAAGCTGCAGTTTGCTGCGTCGACAGCTTGCAGTTAGACGATCGACATCAAAGTGCTGCTCGTGTGTTTGGTGCCTTACTATGAAACGATACCACTATCCAGTGTAATTGCAACCGCGCGTGACTCGACAGCGCTGTTCAAACGCGTGATTGTGAAATCAGCCTTAAGGCGCTGTGCATCAGAAGAATACCGTAAAACGTCTATTTTTTTGTGGATCAATGACGATTTCATGGAATATTAGCATGAAAAAATATGAAGTACAGTTCAAAGATCAAAATAAATGGTTACATCCAAGCATTTTCAAAAAAATATTTATAATCTTACTAAATGAAATAACAAAAAAGCTATATCCAGAAAAAGTTTCGTCGGGAATTACTTGATATTTTCAGCGACAACTACCAACTTTTATACGTCTGTAAAAAGTATAACTGAATGAGCAAGATGGATACCTAAAATAAATACAATACTTGGTTATAATTATTGAATTATTAAAAGAAAAGTGAAAATTAACCGGAAATGGCAGACACGCGTTTGAACTGACTGATGACAGGTATGACACGAGTATACAGGGTAAGTGGTATCTAACGCATAACCTCCTAAAGACGTCTTAGGTACATCAAGATTAACTACGTTTGCTATATCATCATCATCATCATCAGGTCCTTTTTAGTCTCCACTACAGGAGCACGACCCTCTCTGTACTACTAGGGCCATACTATATGACTTTGTGTAATTCGATGTTTGCCTTTTTCATACAATAAAAAAATAAAATGCAGAAAAAGGAATTCTACTTGTTTTAACTCTATGGCAATCAGCGCTACGAGGTAATAATAGTAGGTTAACGCTCACAGCTATAGTAGAATTAAACAGACTTAACGTTTGATAGAAATCCACATAAAAGCTAATGTATGTAAAATCTTACATTGTATTGCGTTTGGGTAAAAGTTATAGAACAAACGTTGTTAGTCATGATGTACCTCCGTGGTTCAGTGGTTAAGGCGTTTGCCTGTTGACCCGGGGGTCGTGGGTTCGATTCCCACCGGAAGTTTACTTTGTTTAGTTGTTTCCAGTTTGGTTAGGACATTGCAGGCTTGAATCACCTGATTGTCTGATAATAAAGATGATTCCGTACTTCGGAAGGCCCGTTAAGCTGTTAGTCCCGGCTGCCATCTGGTAGTCGTTAAAGGAACCACGTAAGAGGCCGAGAGGCGGTTCCGAAGAACTCTGACACCAGGGTGTGCATGGTCGATTGACCGTGTCACCTACACGAAATGATGATGATGATGTACCTAAGTCGTCTTTAGCAGGTTTTGCGTTAGTTAAACGGTTAATTAAGGGATATAGCGCCTTAAAGCGTAACTTGTCACTTATCACGTTCCGTCAATGTAACACCTAACGGTACGCGGCGGACGGTGTATCTGTTTTTTGTAACGGAACTGGGTCATATTTATATAAAAAATCAGAGTACGTAGCGTAGCACGAGTAGTGTGTTATTAGAACGAATAAAACTTTTTACAGTTATGTAAAAACCGCATTAAGAATACTACAGTTTAATTCTAAATTAATAATAGGTTCCTTGTTTACTACGGAACCCTGAGTCTTATTAGTAGCTATTAGAAGGTAATAAAAGGGTAAGATTTTAAGATTTGGGAAGGACTATTAAATCACACGGATTGGGTTAGTACCACTGAAAGTGAACTTTGTCAACGGATACTAACTCAACGACACTATATTTTATAATAAATACTTATATAATCCCAGACCAGACCCTATCTAAAAAATACAACAACCTCCGTGGTCCATTGGTTAAGGCTTTTACCTGTTGAACCGGGGGTCGGGGGTTCGATTCCCACCGGAAGCATACTTTGTTTAGTTGTTTCCAGTTTGGTTAGGACATTGCAGGCTTGAATCACCTGATTGCCTGTAATAAAGATGATTCCGTGCTTCTGAAGGCACGTTAAGCCGGTGGTCCTGGCTGCCATCTGGTAGTCATTAAAGGAACCACGTCAGAGGCCGAGTGGCGGTTTTGAAGAACTCTGAAACCAGGGTGTGCACGGTCGATAGACCGTGACACCTACTTACTCGAAATGATGATGATCTAAAAATACTGTTTTGCCGGTGCCTGGCCGGAGGTCAAATTTGGACCCTGCGATTCAAAGGCACTCTCTACTCTGTCTATCCGGTAAGGAACAGACGGTCTGTCTGTATTTGAGTCTGTCATCATCATCATTTCGTGTAGGCGACACGGTCCATCGACCATGCCCACCCTGGTTTCAGAGTTCTTCGAAACCACCTCTGACACGGTTCCTTTAACGACCACCAAATGGCAACCGGGACCAACGGCTTAACCTTCCGAAGCACGGAATCATCTTTATTAGCAGACAATCAGGTGATTCAAGCCTATCTAAACTTGAAACAACTCAACAAAGTATGCTTCTTGTGGGAATCGAACCCACGACCCCCGGGTCTACAGGCAAACGCCTTAACCACTGCAAAGGCAGATTTAAGTCTGTATCCAAGTCGACTGCAACCTAATTCGCATTGGCAGTGCGTTCGTGACAACTTGCGCTGCCTACTTTCACTACAAGGTCAATGACTATCAACTGTGTTTCTCATTTACTTCGTTGATTGTTTTCCGTATGTGTGAGTGGTCAACTTCTTCTTTTCGAGTCGGTGGAAAAACCGTAAATCGTAATATTAAATTCATCACCATCAGGTCTTTTTAGTCTCCACTGCAGGAGCATAACTCTCTGTACTAGCGGAGCCATACTTGGCCAGAGCAGACAGAGGATTTGGCCTACACTCTCCTCGCTGGCCAGACGGGTTGAAGAGGTCTTATTGATGTTTATGAGCTTTGTTTAGCTTGTATTTCCTAAGTTGCCTCTTACGACCTCCATGGGAAGACTAGGAGTGGTCCTATTCTACCGGAAACCACACGGATATTTTATATTGTATGAATAATTTTCCCCCGTTTTCAAAACATTTCAACACTTCACTACTATTGGTCGCAGCGTGATGTTTTATAGCCTAAAGCCTTCCTCAATAAATGGACTATCCAACACAAAAATAATTTTCCAATTTGAACCAGTAGTTTCTAAGATTAGTGCGTTCAAACAAACAAACTCTTCAGCTTTATAATATTAGTATATAAGTATAGATTAGTATAGATAACATACTTTGGTAGAGGCCTTTGTCCAGTAGTGGACTGACATGATCGGATCGGATGAAAAATGACACTTACAAGAGTCTAGCTCTTAACTTTCGGATGTATCGTAAGATCCTGCCGACCCACAGAGGCACTTTCTCCGATCGATCGCGCTCAAGGTCGGCCATTGACCCTGTAGGACGATATATTGACGGCCCTTTCTCTTAAAAAGAAATCTTAAATATTTTATTCCTTCTAACGCAGAAGATGTTAAGAGGGTACTGCACGAAATTGCAAAATTGACGTGTTTTCAAATCACTAGTACTATGCGCTGAATTAATTAAATACATTAAAAGTATTTGTATAATTTGGCTCGATCCTTGAACAAGATCGCCCCCTTGTTGGAATTTGAAACAAATACATATAAAATTTAAAAATTTTATAATATATATTTGTTACTAGCTGTTGCCCGCGGCTCCGCCCGCGTTAATGTCGTTCCCTTGGGAACAGTAGAAATTATAAAAATTTCCAGTTGTCTGGTTCACCTAAACAGATCTTTTTTAATTTTAATTGAGAATTTCTATTATTCTTTTTAAGTGTCCCTCTATCCATTTCAGTCAAAAATTCTAAATGTACAGACAAAATATTTATACTGTTTTTTTTTTTTTTTTTTTATTTTGAATAGGCTTACTATATGTATAGATGATACCTAAAAATATTTTCTTCGAAATCTTTGTAATGTTTACGTCTAAAGCAGTAATTCTCGCATGACAATATTTATATTTACATCTCGGAGGTCGCCCCTTTCCTTATTTTTTTTTATAAAAATATAAATATGAAAATATTAAGATTTTTCCCCTATTTTCCTAATGGCCGAATGTTTCTGCGCAGCCTAATGACTTGCGCAGTAGCGACGTTTTTATTCGCGCGGCACCCGCTTAACGGGGTGACTCACCCATCAATATGAACAACTTTTCCTGGCAATACAACCCAACAACTATATAATAAACTACCTTGGCTAGCTCCGTGGCGCAGCGGTCAACACGCCAGCCTGCGACACGGGGTGCCCGGGTTCGATCCCCGGCCAGGTCAACATGGAAAATGATCTTTTTCAGATTGGCCTGGGTCTTGGATGTTTATCTATATATGTATTTGTTATAAAATATAGTATCGTTAAGTTAGTATCCCATAACACAAGTCTCGAACTTACTTTGGGGCTAGCTCAATCTGTGTGATTTGTCCGTGTATATTTATTTATAACTAAGCCATAGAGCTTTTCAAAATTCTTATTATTGAGCTCAAAACATACCGCTCCCCTCCTTTTGCGTTAAGGTTCAATAATTTAAAACCACCATGACATAATAATTGAATGGTCCCGTAGCGCATAGCGTGCGTATATAACTGGTATTAATAAAAATGTAATGGATTGAAAGCATTCGTTTTGATCTAGTTAGTTTTTGTGATGTTAGGTATTATTTCTGTGGGTATATACCTACTAGCATTTAACTCTTTCAGGGACACTGAACCAGACACAATAGACATAACAATAGAAGTTTACGGCAACGAATTACATCAAATTGAGTCTCGTTAGTGTATATATTCTTTGGTCTCGTTGCGACCACGATGGATTAAAGGTTCGTGCTAAGTCCAGTTTATATATATATATAATTATGTGTTTAATGAAAATGAAAATGAATAATTTTTATTCAAAGTAGGATACATGTATCGCTTTTTGAACGTCATATGTTTCTGTTGTTTATTTCTCCTTCTTTTATGTTTGTAAAATCGAATAACTACTAGCGTTTTGGAATGACCACTGCTGAGAAAAATACGCCGAAAGAAACTCAGTCAATATAAAATATTATCATTGCACACTCGACCGCTAACATAATATGTTCTAAAAAATAATAATGTATATAATAAAAATTGTAATCATCATTTGAAATGACAAAAAAAAGTCTCTATGTGCCTGAAGGGCTCGGATATAACAGTGTATTTTACAATAATTATTTCCAAGCCTTTTTATCGAATAAGTAATCTTTTATACAATAATAAGCCTTTTTATGTAAACGATTTTTTACAGCCGTTTTAAACTTAATTAATGGCAGACCTAATATTTCTGCGGGAATTCTATTATAGAAGCGTACTCCAAGACCCAAAAAAGAATCCAATGTTTTTAAATTAAAGCGCGAACGTTAAAAAATAATAGTATCTAATAGCTAGATTTGTAGGACGGTAATAAAATAAATAAATTGTCTATAGGGACTTATCACACAAATTAAGCGAGCCCCACAGTAAGTTGTGAACTTGTGTCGTAGGATACTAACTCAACGATACTATATTTTATAAAAGATACTTAAATAGATAAACATCCAAGACCCAGGTCAATCTGAAAAAGATAGTTTTCCATCTTGACCTGGCCGGGGACCGAACCCGGGACCTTGTGTCACAGGCTGGCTTGTTAACCACTGCGCCACGGGGCTCGCCGAAATAAAGGACAAGGCCTTCCTTTAATTCCTGAAAAAGTACTCTACCGAAGCTGCGGGAGAAATCTAGCTTATAAATCAAAATCCTTATCCTTACTTCCTTATCCTTACTTATCCTTATCCTTACTAATATTATAAATGCAAAAGTGAGTTTGTTCGTTTGTTACGCTTTCACGCCGTAACTACTGAACCGATCATCATTAAATTTTGCATACAAGTTCTCTGGAGTACGGAGAAGGACATAGGTTACCTTTTATCCCGGGAAAAAGTACTATTCCCGAGGGATCGACATTGACGCGTGCGGAGCCGCAGGCGAAAGCAGCATTATAAAAAAGTAGCATTATAAGCGGATAAATTCGCAAGTACAAATATACGAATATCCACCGACTGCTCTATAGTGACGACTGGCGAGTCATTCATACGAGCAGTCGAAAGAGAAAGTATCATCCACGTATCTTAACATAATGATATTCGCGACGGCCGGTGTGATAGGACTCACGCAATGAAATGTATTGGAATATAATGCGTGACGTTATGTGGTACACGGGTAGAGTAAAAGGTAAAGTGGACGGTAAAGTGGACGGTAGAGTTGACGGTAGAGTAGACGGAGTAGACGGTTGAGTAGATAGAAAGAAAGAAAGAAAAACTTTATCCGGCAAAAAACAATAACAACAATAAATGAAAAATACTTAAGAACTATTGCTACAAAAGTTAATTGCCGGAAGGCAGCCAGCTCAGCTTTATGCTTATGGCGGTGAACCACAGCGCTGAGTTTTAGATGGAGTGGACGGTTGATTAGACGGTAGAGTAAACGATAGACTAGACGGTAGAGTAGATAAAAGAGTAGACGGTTGAGTAGACGGTAGAGTAAACGGTAGAGTAGGCTACCGCCTACTCTACCGAGTACTTACTATGCTTCTAGCTATCCCATTGTAAACAGCATCGGTAGAGTAGACGGTGGAATAGACGGTTGAATAGATAGAGTGGACGGTTGATTAGACGGTAGAGTAGTCGGTAGAGTAAATAGTAAAGAAGACGGTAGACTAAACGGTAGACTAGACGGTACAGTAGATAGAAGAGTGGACGCGAGTGAAATCGTGTTTTTATAATGATGCTTTACTTATTCTAGTCATTAATGTATTTCATGTGCCCAGTAGTATGGTGCAATTAGCCCAAAAAAACAACCTAACCTCGAAATCAAAAGTAATAGTACCTATCTAATCAGTCCACGTAATGTTTGGTAAAAGTTACACCATTTTGTGCGTCGTTAATTCTGTAAAGCTATGACGGTCAATAGGCTATTGCCTGGGTCGTAATAATAACATAACAATTAGTCCGTCAGTTAGATAATCAAAAAATATTGGACACGTATTTTTTCTTTTGTCAAATAATCAATAAATAATAAAGATAAAGCGCGTCAAAGTTCAGGAGGGGGGCTCGTGACGTCAAAGTTTGCGAAAAATTGTAGCAAACTATGACGTAACACGGAACTTCAAAGGGCTATACTTATCTTTATCATTTTTTGTTTAATCGACAAAAGAAAAAATACGTGTCCAATATTTTTTTAATAACTAACTGACGGACTAATTATATTTTTTTAGGAAACCAGCCTATTTTAAATTATTGTGATTGTTGACTGTGATTATTGTTAAGAACGATTCTTAACAATAATTCTTGGTGAAAAGAAAAACTGGCCAAGTGCAAGTCGGACTCGCGCATGAAGGGTTCCGTACCGTTATCTATAAAAAACTGCTAAAAAATCATGTCTGTTGTATGGGAGACCCCCTTTAATGTTAATTTTATTTTTATTTAATTATTTGTTTTTAGTATTAGGCGACTTAGGAAATACAAGCTAAACAAAGGTTATAAACATCTAAGACACCTCTCCAACCCGTCTGGCCAGCGTGGAGAATGTAGGCCAAGTCCTCTGGCTGCTCTGGCCAAGTATGACCCTAGTAGTACAGAGACGGTCGTGCTCCTGTAGTGGAGACTAAAAAGGACCTGATGATGATGATGATATTTGTTTTTAAATTAAATATATAACTAAATATTCTGTGAATATTTCAAGCGTAGGTATACCTGTTGCCGTTATCAAAATCGAGCAAAAACCAGCAAAAAAATCACGTTTATTGTATGAGCCCGCCTAAATATTTATTTTATTCTATTTTTTTAGTATTTGTTGTTATATCGGCAACAGAAATACATCATCTGTGCAAATTTAAACTGTCTAGCTATCATGGTTCATGAGATACAGCCTGGTGACAGACGGACAGACAGACAAACGGACAGCGAAACTATATTAATAGGGTCCCGTTTTTACCCTTTGGGTACGGAACGCCAAAAAGCGTAGAATGTATCATGTTAGTAAGCAATGCAGCTAGCAACCCATTACTATTTTGAATCCGTTTTTCCACCTAATGCCCACTAAGAAGCTATGAGTGGCTGTTTGTAGGTATTTATGTATTTATTTTGGTGTTTTAACGTATTATTACTTTTATCCACACGCATATGGAGGCTTCCAGCGACTGGGACCGCAGTTAATTCGGACCGCGGTCCCAGTTGCCAGATCTATTTCATTTTGTTATTTTCTTCCGGCGACTGGGACCATTATAAATATTTTTTTAAATGTTTAGCCTTAAATGAGTATAGTCAAACGAAAAAGTAAAAAAATTAAAATACAAAAGTCTTATTCAACAATATCATGGTGACAACATGATGCTTCACTTATAGTATTAAAACATACGCAAGATTAATTTACTATAAAAAACAAAAAATTAAACTACTCCTTTAAATTAAATTGCCCTGGCAGCTCATTACCCCGTAGTAGCGTGCCCAGAAGGCTGGCAGCATTGCCACGTTGTATGGCAATGCAAATTAAAAAAAAAACAACGGGTTGCACTCCAGGAGTGCCGGCAGAAGTGAAAACTCGCCTTTGCGGTGGTCTCAGGTCACGTGTCCGTCTTACGAATTTTTGATCAGGTCACGTGTCCTGACGCGAGTTTATCATTTTTTACCCATCTCAAAAAGTGCACAACGCCGCTAATGAAATTTTTACTTCTTAAACATTAGAAAACATTTCAAAATTGCGCCCGAACTAAACATGGTTTAAATAAAATACCCTTTAACTAAGTTTAGTCAGCGTTTTATATTAAGAACTCTTCTATATCAGTGTCCGGTGGTTTATTATTTGACCAGTAAGTGTGTCAGCTCAAAATAACGTCGAAAGTCGACCGTATAATTTCGCAAGGAAAGTGGACTTTCCCCGAAGAGTGAATCACATGCACTGGTCAAGTGTTTGTTAGCTATAGATTTTGAAGGCTGCTTTTCGATGTTATTAGTTTCAACTGCTTCCGTGTCTGTTAATTTGCCTGTAGACCCGGGTTCGATTCCCACGGGATTCTCGATTCATACTTTATTAAGTTAATTCTAGTATGGTTAGAACATTGCATGCTTGAATCACCTGATTGTCTGATAATTAAGATAATTCCGTGCACGTTATACCGGTGGTCCCGGCTGCCATCTGGTAGTGAGGCGGTTTCGAAGAACTTTGACACCAGGGTGTGCATGGTCGATTGACCGTGACACCTACACGAAATGATGATGTTTTTAGACATCCTAGTAGATAGAACTACTATGTGGTTAGATCATAGTTAATGAGGTGTTTATACATGTTTATCCCCGACGCAAAAGAGGGGTGTTATGAGTTGTCTGTGGCATTGTTAACTGCTGATCCGATTTTACGAGGCTTAGTCAGCGTCAGAATGTCAAACGACAGATAATTAAAAAAAAATCCTACATCAACCGAACTACTGAACCGATTTTAATGTTTTAATGGAAAACGACTTTCAAATAAAAAATATTTTTTATCGGTTAATAAATGAAGTTTCTGAACCAATTTAGATAAAATTCGCTTGTGGTCCGGGAAAGGACATAGGGCCTAATGACATAGGGCGAAGGCATAGACATATGGCCAATAGGTACCTTGCATCACTTAAAACGTTCCCGAGGGATCTGCGCGAGTGGAACCACGGGCAAAAAGCAATTCTACACAATATGTTAAGACTACTCTTTCCGACCCTTGAAGGGGTGATTCAGCCCGTCGATATGAACAATTTTTCCTATGGAATGTTGGTAACTCATAGTTTTTTGAGGTTCCCATACAAATTGACCGGGCGGTCGTAAACTTTTGTACGAAAATGTATAAAAATGTTCAGTTCCCATTATTGTTCCCATGGGAAAAGTTGTTCATATCAACGGGCTGAATCACCCCTTCAAGGGTCGGACAGGGTTTTCTAAACATCTATACTTAATATGATAAAGCTGAAGAGTTTGTTTGTTTGAACGCGCTAATCTCAGGAACTACTGGTTCACATTGGAAAATTCTTTTTATGTTGGATAGTCCATTTATTGAGGAAGGCTTTAGGCTATAAAACATCACGCTGCGACCAATAGGAGCGAAGCGTCAATAAAAAATGTTTTGAATACGGGGGAAAATTATTCATTTATACTAATAAAAAAAACTAATTAATCATAATAACAGAAATTGCCGCGGACGAAGTCGCGGGCAACAGCTAGTATTGTATAAGAGCTATGTTTAAAGCACAGAGACCTAATAATATTCTGATATCTATGATTTGAACCATCGTAAAGTTCAACGAACCTGCTACCTGTCACCTAAAAAAAGATTGATAAGTCCTTATCAGTAGATCCTCTTCTAACTTCATACTATCTTCATTTTATACATTTTTTGGTTTCAATATATTTAACCGAATTCAAAAAAGTAAAAGTCTCTCAATTTGATTGTATTCTTCAGTTTGTTAACTCGTAAATATGTCATTTATGAAAAGATTAGGTATTTTACAAGTTTTATTTATGTAGTTTCACCTGTCCCGATCTTTGTCTGTTATCAAATCTTTCCCGGTTACCGATTGAGTTTAAATTGTGCATGAATGTGTAAATCGGATGACAATACAATATAATGGAATCGCTGCGAATGAATGAAAAAGATGAATAATTATTAGTTTTCAAAACATTTTTTATTGATGCTTGGCTCCTATTGGTCGCAGCATGAAGTGTTATAACCTAAAGCCTTCCTTAAAGAATGGACTATCCAACACAAAAATAATTTTCCAATTTGAACCAGTAGTTCCTGAGATTAGCGCGTGCAAACAAATAAACTCTTCAGCCTTTTAATCCTTACTAATATTATAAATGCGAAAGTGAGTTTGTTTGTTTGTTACGCTTTCACGCCGTAACTACTGAACCGATCTTCATGAAATTTAGCATACAAGTACTCTGGAGTACGTAGAAGGACATAGCCTACCTTTCATCCCGGGAAAAAACACTATTCCCGAGGAATCGACATTGACGCGGGCGGAGCCGCGGGCGAAAGCTAGTATTAGTATAGTTTAGTGTTTAAGTTTATGTTTATCCGTAATATTCTTTTAATAAATATTTGTATACATAAATAAACATACCTACGTGTTCAAAGAAACCTATACAGCGATGGAATAAAAGTAAAAAAAAAATTGGTTGTCTATAAAGGCAGCTTACAGACGATAATTTTACATAACAGTGAATTCAAATTTAAATTTCTTTATTTCACAATAAAGCTTTTACAACTTACAATTTTAAAAGCTTCAATCATACATACATATTTTAAACAGAGTAATTGTTAGCTCTATGCTAGGCAACAATGCCTGTTCTGTGGTAGCCGCGAACAATTTATAATATTCATTAAAACAGTGAAATAGAAATAGATGCGACAAGCCGGACGTTTAGGCCGGTCGTGCAGCTCTATCGCTTGTTCCGCGTTCTCGCTTGCACTCGGAACGTGACTCTTTTTCGTGCATGCAGCCAGCATTTATCAATTTATAAGACGTCAAAAAATAACAACTGCATTCAATATTTTCTACTACAAAAATACCGAATAAAAAGTTTATGCTATACAACTTCTTAATTTCTTTTTTTGTGCTCTCTCTTTTTAATAGTTTTGTAACTTTATTTGATTTAGGAATGTTTCATAAAATAATATATTAACTATACTTACGTAAAATTTGAAAAGATAGATCTATTCGTCACTGGTGTATCTTCACTATTATCACTGCACACACGGACACTTCAACACCACTTTCACCAGGCGCGTGCAGTCCCCACAAGTATGGGTTAGTGACTGATGGTATATCGCGGTCACTATCACTAAATACCGTGGGGATTTGACCCCTTTGGAGAAGTGGACTGCACAAAAACGTTGTTAGAAACGCCCGCGAATAGTTAATGAACTCATAGTATAAAGCGGTCAGTATCACTAAATACCGTGATGATTTGGCACCTTTGACGAAGCGGACTACAAAAAGAAAGCTGTTTGTAACGAACTCGGCTGTCTAGCTTCATTTTTTTTTCGCTTTTTGTGTATATTCTTATCTACATTTGTTCATAATGGTATTAGATTCATGTTTTCAGATAATACTGACCATCATTATTTTAAGTATGATATTTATACCTATAATAAATCCCGAATCGATTTTCTAACTTTCTCGCTAAAACTTTTCTTTTGTTTGTTTATTAATTGAGACAGCGCGAACCCAAAAAACGACATGTCTACTCGCATAATACTTGTTGCACATGTTCTCTTGATATATTGGAAGTTTTGTATACTTAATAGTAATTTTTGTATGATTGTCGTTATTTCAGGTACGTTTTTCTAAGGGGCCTCTTCGTGATACCGAATAAGATTGACGCGATAACAAATGTTTTACTAAAATTATGCGTTTTTAATCAACCTCACTTAGTAATAAATGAGAAAGTGAGTTTGTTTATTTGTTACGCTTTCACACCTAACTTCTTTACTTAACCGATTGTTATGAATTATAAGATAAATAAATAAATATATACGGACAAATCACACAGATGGAGCTAGCCCCAAAGTAAGTTCGAGACTTGTGTTATGGGATACTAACTCAACGATACTATATTTTATAACAAATACATATATAGATAAACATCCAAGACCCAGGCCAATCCGAAAAAGATCATTTTCCATCTTGACCTGACCGGGGATCGAACCCGGGGCCATCGTGTCGCAGGCTGGCGTGTTAACCACTGCGCCACGGAGCACGCCATTAGCCAAGAGTATGGCATACGCGTCTGGTGCTCTTCTATTCATCTAAAATGATTGTTGTGATACACATACTCGAAAAATGTAGACCTAAAATTGTCTTTCAATAATTGTCTAGTCTGGCAAATTGATGAATTTTCGCTATCATAGATATATTCTTAGTAGCTGTTGCCCGCGACTTCGTCCGCAGCAATTTCTGTTATTATGATTAATTACTTTTTTCTTAATATAGATGAATAATGTTCCCCCGTTTTCAAAACATTTTTTAGTGATGCTTCGCTCCTATTAGTCGCATCGTGATCTTTTATAGCCTAAAGCCTTTCTTATAAATGGGCTATCCAACACAAAAATAATTTTCCAATTTGATCCAGTAGTTCCTGAAATTAGCGCGTTCAAACAAACAAACTCTTCAGCTTTATAATATTACTAGCTGTTGCCCGCGACTTAGTCCGCGGCAATTTGAACCGTTTACGCATCGCACGCGTTGGATGTCTTCAACTATGAATAATTTTCCCCCGTTTTCAAAACATTTTTTAGTGATGCTTCGCTCCTATTAGTCGCATCGTGATCTTTTATAGCCTAAAGCCTTCCTCAATAAATGGGCTATCCAACACAAAAATAATTTTCCAATTTGATCCAGTAGTTCCTGAAATTAGCGCGTTCAAACAAACAAACTCTTCAGCTTTATAATATTACTAGCTGTTGCCCGCGACTTAGTCCGCGGCAATTTGAACCGTTTACGCATCGCACGCGTCGGATGTCTTCAATTATGAATAATTTTCCCCCGTTTTCAAAACATTTTTTATTGATGCTTCGCTCCTATTAGTCGCATCGTGATCGTTTTATAGCCTAAAGCCTTCCTCAATAAATGGGCTATCCAACACAAAAATATTTTTCCAATTTGATCCAGTAGTTCCTGAAATTAGCGCGTTCAAACAAACAAACTCTTCAGCTTTATAATATTACTAGCTGTTGCCCGCGACTTAGTCCGCGGCAATTTGAACCGTTTACGCATCGCACGCGTCGGATGTCTTCAATTATGAATAATTTTCCCCCGTTTTCAAAACATTTTTTATTGATGCTTCGCTCCTATTAGTCGCATCGTGATCGTTTTATAGCCTAAAGCCTTCCTCAATAAATGGGCTATTCAACACAAAAATATTTTTCCAATTTGATCCAGTAGTTCCTGAAATTAGCGTGTTCAAACAAACAAACTCTTCAGCTTTATAATATTAAGTCCTCTTCTTCTTTTCGAGTCGTAATGTCTTTAAAATTACAACAATTTTGCCCAGTATGTGGCCACGGCCACTGCCCTGTCGTTTGCCTCCTCTAGATCCTTTTGTGTGCAGTGAATGGGGCATTTAGGGCACGTCAAAAGGTGGCTCATTGACTGAACATTGCCGCAATAGCATGTGCTATTGCCCGAAAAACCCCACCTAACCCGGTCTTCTCGGCAATTCCCTACACCAGCCCGGAGGCGGTTCAACATATATAAATCTAATATATAAAATTCTCGTGTCACAGTTTTCGTTGCCATACTCCTCCGAAACGGCTTGACCGATTTTGATGAAATTTTTTGTGCTTATCCGGTATCTATGAGAATCGGCCAACATCTATTTTTCATCCCCCTAAATGTGAGGGGTAGTCCACCCCTAATTTTATTTTTTATTTTTAAGACATTATTTATATGGCAAAACAACGTTTGCCGGGTCAGCTAGTAGATATAGAATATAGTTATGCAACCACCTGACAGGCAGTTGGTCATGAGGGGTGTCATCCTCAACTGCCTGTCCGGTGGATGCAGGGATGGCATCGGGTACGCACCCAGTCTCCCGAGCTGCTGCTTGCTTTCCCCCATTCATCTGAGTGAGTAGTTTCCCAATACCTTCATGCCCTTTCCAAATCCAACAAATTCCTGTTCTTCCCCAGCTATTTATATGCTTCCAATGGGCAGCATCAGAAGCACAAGAAGCTAAAGAAACTGCGCTCGCCAACCCGCCTGCCAAGCGTGGTGAGTATGGCAATATCCTCCCATGGAACGAAGTATCTTTGGAAGAGGCCTTTGTCTCATCATCAGGTCCTTCTAGTCTCCACTACAGGAGCACGACCCTCTCTGTACTACTAGGGCCATACTTGGCCAGAGCAGCCAGAGGACTTGGCCTACACTCTCCACGCTGGCCAGACGGGTTGGAGAGGTGTCTTAGATGTTTATAAGCTTTGTTTAGCTTGTATTTCCTAAGTCGCCTTCTACGACATCCACGGGAAGACTTGGAGTGGTCCTATTCTACTCTGCCGGATACCACACGGCTATGTCTAGTAGTGGCCTTTGTCTAGTAGTGGACTTTTTATGCGGTTGTAATGATGATGATGAATTTAGTGATGTCTAGTCCCCATTTCTCCAAAAATTAGGCGAACCTGTAACCTATATCATTACGTTCTCCATATCTATATATGACCTACTTTAGACTCGTCAGAGTAGGACAATTTGAAATGACGGCCATACAAATATGGGAGTAGATGAGCGTTTTGTCATATTATTTTATTTTTAATTAAGAATGGTACAATATAAATAATACTCTTACGAAAGGAGCCATGTACAAGATTGCGGTTTCGCAGAGAGCCACGGAGCGAGCTATGCTTGGCATCAAATTGCAAGCCCGAGTTCGCAACTCTGAGATCCGACGCCGAACGAAAGTTCACGATGTGCTCTCTAGAGTTGCGACTCTTAAATGGAACTGGGCAGGACACTTGGCTAAAAGGAACGATGGTAGGTGGAGTAAGGCTGTCACTGAGTGGTATCCCAGAAATGGGAAACGTAGTGTTGGGCGTCCGGCAGCTAGGTAGGTCAACGACATAAAGCAGATTGCTGGTAAGAACTGGATTGCGAGGGCTGGTGATAGGGAAGAATGGCGCAGACAAAAGGAGGCTTATACCCAGTGGGTCGTGGAAAGCTGACGATTATGATGATGATGAATACTATTTAACTTATAATGCTAGCACTCTGCGGGGTTTGTTTGGGCGTATTGGTGATCGAAGGTTTGGTCACGCAGCGCGACAGCAATAGATATAATAAATACCTATCTTTCATTCTCTCGAGCTTAGTGTTTCCTCTTAAAAAGGGTCTGGTCGGCTTCTGGTTAGAGGAATGTGGTTTAAATTTCCATTTCTTCTGGTACCTAATTAAGAGCAGCGGGGATTTGGAAATAGTAACTGAAGGAAATCATACTTTAGTCAATTAGCATAACAGTAACAGATATATTTTAGAGCACTGGAGGGCAAATGTGGATGTTGGTTGTAAGGGCTCGCGAGGTCTACTGTTCTCACAGAACCACTAGTACTATTTAACTTATAATACTAATAATAATTAAAACTACTTTAAAAATATAAATATTTACAAATTATATAGTCCTTGCAAACCGACATTCTGCGGCAACGTGCCCAAAAGGCTGGCAGCATTGCCACGTTGGATGGCAATGCTTATCCTTTGAGCCAGGTAAATGCCAGCCTTTTGGTCGCGGGATACCTCGATCAGTCTCTTTGACAGAAAGTCAAAGAGACAATGAGCTGATTCGTTTCTGATTCATTTAATTTAGCACAGACAGCAACACAAGCTTAATGAAAATAAATGGAAATATTGATTACTAGCTTTCGCCCGCGGCTCCGCCCACGTCAATGTCGATCCCTCGGGAATAGTACTTTTCCCGGGATAAAAGGTAGCCTATGTCCTTCTCCGTACTCCAGAGAACATAAATGCAAAATTTCATGATGATCGGTTCACACAAGCACAAAGCGTAACAAACAAACAAACAAATAAACTCACTTTCGCATTTATAATATTAGTAAGGATAAGGATATAAATATGGCCAAGTGCGAGTCAGCCATGAAGGGTTCCGTAGCAGCAAATAACATAATATAAAAGTTCTTGGTATCGGAAAAAAGTACCTAGTTGTGACATAAGGACAGACAGACAGACATGACGAACCCATAAAGGTTCCTTTTTTTGCCATTTAGCTACGGAACCCTAAAAACCAGTGGGACGAATCGCACACATAATTCTAATACACGAGATAGTTTTATATCATTTGTGGTCACCCATCCCAGTTAGGACCGCGTTAAGGTTGCTTTACATGCGTAAGCGTTAATAACGCATACAACTGGGCCATCGGGCTAGTAACGCTGTGACAATGTGTGATATAATCTTTATAGGTACAGTCAGCCACGGAGATACCTGACCGTGCCCTCTACTACATCTTGATTTTTTCTTAAACCAAAAATAATAATAAAATGAAAATATATATTAAGATAGGTTTTAAATATATAAAAATATATTCAGAGAGGTTTTAATTAAGACTGTCTGAATATACATTTTCATGTTAATACTATACAAGGTCCATTTAAATTAAGGGCCCGTACTACCTCACACTGCTTTGCATGATTGACTGTTATATCAATAATAATTAAATACTCAAGTTGAAATAAAAATGCAGCAAAGTTCAGGACTAACTCTGGTAACTATATGACTCAAAAACACGATTGCGTCAAATTTTCTCGATAGAAAAAAATTGCAAAGTTGCCTCCAAATCACGTCTAATTTACTCGGTATATAGCATTATTCACCAAATACATTAAAATTAACCTTGACACTTTTGATTATTATTGCATTACAGATAAGGCAGCCATCATATGTTTTTCTTTTTCGAATAACCCTTGCATATTCCTAAAAAACGAAAATATCCAAAGTAGCCAACGCGTTTAGACCATCCGCGTTTGTATCGCCACGCCGCCTGGCATATTTTTTTTCTAAAGCATTTTTCTAGCTTATGGGAGTCAGCTTTAAAATATTTGCGCTTTATTTAAATTGACCTTTTTAGTTTAAGAGAAAAAAAATACAGATAGAGAGAGGGTTCAGGTATCTCGGTGGCTGACTGTACCTAACGAGCAGTTTCCTGTTGGCCTTCTTACTAGTTGACTCAGAGGAGAAAGCAGACAAACATACACTGGTAGAGAAGCGACGCACGTCTTTATGCCTTACGGGGCAGACAGAGTTACAAACAAATAGTAGGGGAGCCCTGCCGGCCTATTTGCTAACTCGGTATACAACGTTTTGATAGTCACTTCAAAATACATTGCAGCTTTCGTATAATTAACTATTTTATTTAAGATATCGATTTTATTGAAGATTAAGCCGTGTGGTTTCCGGCAGAATAGAATAGGACCACTCCTAGTCTTCCCATGGAGGTCGTAAGAGGCGACTTAGGAAATATAATCTAAACAAATCTCATAAACTCATAAAGGCGTGTTTACAGGTATCTTAAGAGTCGGCAACGCATCAACACCTCCGCTGGTGTTGCAGATGTCCATGGGCGACGGTGACCACTTTCCATTAGGTGCCTCGTTTGCCTCGTTTGCCGTCAAATATAAATAAAAATAAAAAATAAAAAACTTCAATGAGACAGAGGATTTGGCCTACACTCTCCTCGCTGGCCAGACAGGTTGGAGAGGTCTCATTGATGTTTATGAGCTTTGATTAGCTTGTATTTCCTAAGTCGCTTCTTACGACCTCCATTGGAAGACTAGGAGTGGGCCTATTCTACTCTGCCGGAAACCACACTGTTGGCCACTTACACACACAAAAACAATTAAATATCCATTATGGGGTAGACAAAGCGTAGGAATGTAAGGCTTTGGCTATGTCATATATTTGCATTGATGATTATATAACTGATAAAAATGCGTGGAAATATATATAAATTTATTTCATGTTAACAAATTAATTTTGACTAGCTCCGTGGCGCAGCGGTCAACACGCCAGCCTGCGACACGGAGTAACCGGGTTCGATCCCCGGCCAGGTCAAGATGGAAAATGATCTTTTTCAGGTTGGCAATACATATATAGATACACATCCAAGACCCAGGTCTTGGATGTGTATCTATATATGTATTTGTTATAAAATATAGTATCGTTGAGTTAGTATCCCATAACACAAGTCTCGAACTTACTTTGGGGCTAGCTCAATCTGTGTGATTTGTCCGTATATATTTATTTATTTATTATTAATTAACAGTATGAAAATTTGTGAATAAAACAGTGGATGAGACAAGCACAAGACCGTAGAGCATGGCGTAAAAAAGGGAGGCCTATGCCCAGCAGTGGGCTGATGTGGGCTGAAAATGATGATGATGATGAAAATTCGTGTCTAATGATAACAATGTATTCAGAGCCCTTCAGGCACGTAGGGACCAAGTCTGGATTGAGTTTCTTTCGGCGTATTCTTCTCACCAGTGGTCGTTCCGAAAATATATATAAATAAAGGTACATCACGTGTCTGAAGTCGGGAAACACAGAATTTTTCGAGTTATCTTCCATTGATAGTTTATACATTCAAGAGTCAAAAACAAACAAACAAAGTACATCATTTGCAGCACAAATATACATAACACTCATGTTTCCAAAGCGATGTATGGTAATATTGTATAAATATTGTAAAATCCTCCTTACTTATCCTTACTAATATTATAAATGCGAAAGTGAGTTAGTTTGTTTGTTTGTTACGCTTTCACGCCGTAACTACTGAACCGATCATCATGCAAAAGATTCAAGATTCAAAGATTTATTCAGAAAATAGGCTTTTTCACGTCAATTCACATTTTAAATAATACATATTATATTATATTCAAATTATTAATTATTGTTCAAAAGCTACAAGCTACTAGCGTTTCGGAACCGACCACTGTAGAGAAGAAGACGCCTAAAGAAACTCTTTTCAACAGTATTGGTCGCCTACTTGCCTGAAGGGTTTTGTATGATATTTTATATTTTTCTTTTATTTTTTTTTCTTTTGTCATGTTATATACAATTTCAATTTACATATTTTTGTGGAACACATTGTGCGTAGCTCGACACGGACTAGGAATCTAAAAAGACCTGATGATGACAAGACCCTTTCCGTAGTTGCGAATGTGAGCTTTGAGTTCACGCCAAAAACGTCTAAAAACGAGCCCACATAGAACGGTGGTAGCTGAAGAAAGAGTTATAAAATCCTCACAAGGGAAATTAGAAAATCTTGGATGTGTATCTATATATGTATTTGTTATAAAATATAGTATCGTTGAGTTAGTATCCCATAACACAAGTCTCGAACTTACTATGGGGCTAGCTCAATCTGTGAGATTTGTCCGTATATATTTATTATTCTGTGACCAAGCGGCCTAGTATCTTTTGGTTCCGCCAAGCGCCACGCGCGTTCGAACGTAAACACATTGCTATTTATTTAGGTATTATTAATATTAAAGCTGCCATGACTTTATATTTCCTTAACGTGGTTTGTAAATTTATATTCAGTAGTTGTTTTACGTAACTAACAACTGTCTTAACAAATTTTCTCAGTTTATCCTTTATCTGTCGACAGACAGACCGACAGACAGACGGACGGACAACCAAGTGATCCTATCAGGCTTCCGTTTTTTCCTATTGAGGTACGGAATCCTAAAAAACAACGGGTTGCACTCCCGGAGACCCGGCAGAAGTGACCACTTGAACATTAAAGTTATGCATTTTTGAATATTTTGGAATGGTTAGGGAATAATTTCACTCGAATTGCTTTTTTATTTTTTCAGTATACAAGTACTATCATGTATGTGATTAAATGCAATATGATGAATGACAATATGATGAATACGAGCTAAACAAAGCTTATAAACATCTGAGAAACCTCTCCAACCCGTCTAGCCAGCGTGGAGAGTGTAGGCCAAGTCCTCTGGCCGAGTATGTCTCTAGTAGTACAGAGAGGGTCGTGCACCTGTCGTGGAGGAGACTAAAAATACCTGATGATGATGATGAATAACAAATGTATTCCTAGAGTAATAATTAAAATTAATGGAAATAAGAAAAAAACCTTGACTTACGAGGGGAATTAAAAATTCATGTAAAAATAGAAGACAATTTAAAATATTAATAAACATTAAAACGAACTGACATAAAAATAAAAAAGTCGAATACATTGGGCAAGCGAAAATCGTAGCGTGTGGAGTATAATTATAGAACAAACCAATAAAAATATAAACGCACTAGCTTTCGCCCGCGGCTCCGCCCGCGTCAATGTCGGTCCCTCGGGAATAGTTCTTTTTTCCGGGATAAAAGGTAGCCTATGTCCTTCTCCGTACTCCAGAGAACTTGTACGCAAAATTTCATCATGATTGGTTCAGTAGTTACGGCGTGAAAGCGTAACAAACAAACAAACTCACTTTCGCTTTTATAATATTAGTAAGGTTTCAATCAAAACATGCAATTAAATACCCATAATAACCTAAAGTCAGAGCCAACGACCATTGCACACTCAATAATTATTGCAGGCTATTTCGAGACAATTTTAACCCCGCCGGACAAATCAATGTACCTGCAACTTGTGAGACCTCGACCGTCCCGGCGCTCTAGTCGAGTTCCCACATATAAGAAAGAACAGAAGACTCGACACACAGAAGATTAAATTTGTCGCAATACTCTCACTCTCACTTATCACTTCTATATAACATTCTATTCAATATTCAACATAAAGATCAGAGACCGGAACAGTCCGAGAAATGATGGTGGAATGAGCGATGAACGAGAGAAAAAATGATCTAAAAATGGAATGGAATGAAATTTGAAATAAAATGAGGAATAAAAGGTGGACAGGATGAAAAAGAAATGAGGTTGGAAGAAATGCAGCATGCATGTGGCATGCAGCAACGGTACAATAAGAGGCAATGTAAAAAAAAAAAAAAAGAATTAATTAAATAAAAAATAAATAAAAATAATGATAAATGTGTGATCAATTTTGTTGTGAGAATGGAAATTTACAATGTGTACTTACATAAAAACAGTTTCTCCTCTCATTCATCGATCAATTATTCTCCAAACACTCATCTTCTGACATAGTCTATGAGTCTTTAAGACATAAAACGCTTATATATAAAATAACTAGGTTTTGCCCGCTGCTCCGCCCGCGTCAATGTCGATCCCTCGGGAATAGTACTTTTTCCCGGGATAAAAGGTAGCCTATGTCCTTCTCCGTACCCCAGATAACATGCATGCAAAATTTCATGATGATCGGTTCAGTAGTTACAACGTGAAAACTAACAAACAAACAAACAAATAAATAAACAAACAATCAAACAAACAAGCTCACTTTCGCATTTATAATATTAGTTAGGATATATAAATATTTTCTCAATAACTGCTTTAAATAGTAAAGGCTTATTTTTTAAGTTACCAACCGCTAAATTGATGTGAGCATTTGGCTTATTTAACGTGTTGCTATGCTACGACCGTACGATGATATTTACAAGTTTTTTAACGTATTCTAACGTATTATCGTGTACGCGATATAGATAAAAGTTAGAGAGTAGGTGTGTAAGCATTAACTTTAAAACCCAAATAAAATTACCTATCTATATCTGCTTCCGTTTCCCCATACATACTTCCTAGTCGCCATGACGGCCTGTGATTGGTCGCCCGAGGACTAGTAAAAAAATGGCGGGCGAGTCTAGTTGACCGGCGCGTCGTGCGCTGATATAATTTCCAATTAAAACGACTTCTAAGAGCTTTGCTGGCCAAAACAACCCTAAAACTTCATCACGTGTATGTGATGGTGTACCACTAGTGTAGGCAGTGAGAAATAATACAGTTCAAACAGAAAGATCGCTAGCCGGCCGGCACGAGGCCCCGTCGCAGGCGATTCCTTTCCAGAGTCCTGTCCACCGTGGATCCAGGTTAGTGTTTACTGTTTTTCCTTGCTGTGATTCTGGGATTGATCGGAGAATGCAGTAACTCTTCATGAAAGTCGCAACAGTAGGTATACAATAGGTTACCGAAAAATATAAGAGAATGTCACGATTTCAAAGTCTTCAAAAAATATTATTTAATATTATTTAATGTATTGTGACATAAATTGTAAAAATGACATGTACCTATTTTAAATTTGTATGCCTGTCGCAGCTTGTACTTATTTCAATTAATGTAAGAACCATGTAATCTGTAATAGACAAATAAATATTTTGAAGTTTGAAGTTTAATAATTGTGTTACTTTATAAGGTAATAGAGAGCACGTATTAATACACGATCAAAGCTTATTTTTTTTTATATTAATTATAGAAATAGGCATTTGTCTCCCATCTCACCATTTAAAGTGTGATCAACCGTGAACAGGATGAGAAAGAAATGAGGTTGGAAGGGATGCAGCGTGCAGGTATGCAGCAACGTTACAACCTGTTGATCTCTGGAAAATAAACACTATGCTAAGAGAACTACAAAGCACACACAACTACGGAATAGGTGAGATAGGTACCTCCAATAGGCTAGTTTCCTAAAAAAATATAATTAGCCCGTCAGTTAGATATTCAAAAAATATTGGACACGTATTTTTTCTTTTGTCGATTAAAAAAAAAATATACGGATATAGCCCTTTGAAGTTCCGTGTGACGTCATAGTTTGCTACAATTTTTAGCAAACTTTGACGTCACGAGCTCCCACTCCTGAACTTTGACGCGGTATATCTTTATTATTTATTGTTTATTTGACAAAAGAAAAAATACGTGTCCAATATTTTTTGATTATCTAACGGACGGACTTATTGTTATGTTATTATTATGACCCATGAAACTAGCCTATACTGTTCAAATTTTGCGGTGATGAACTTACCCTTCCCTTTACCTTACTGGTCAACCAATCATTTACAGAAGGAATTTTTGCTAGAACTATCCTAATCCTAACTAATATTATAAATGCGAAAGTTTGTTTGTTTGTTTGTTACGCTTTCACGCCGTAACTACTGAACCGATCATCATGAAATTCTGCATACAAGTTCTCTGGAGTACGGAGAAGGACATAGGCTACCTTTTATCCCGAGTAACAGTACTATTCCCGAGGGATCGACATTCACGCGGGCGGAGCCGCGCGCCTGAGAAAAAGGGTCTTGACAGACAGATAGACAGACGGACAACCAAGTGATCCTTTAAGGATTCCGTTTTTTCTATTTAGGTACGGAACCCTAATAAGGAAAAAAGACAGACACACAAAACTTTCGTCCGACAGCAATGCCCTGTACAGCATCTTAAATTTTTGAAAGGGCTATATGCACGCATACATACTACTCTACTCTTTGAGCTAGTTGAATCCTCACCATTCCTCCATCGGACTACGAGGCGCAGACAGAAATTTCACCCTTTTATCGTTGGAATACCAAAGAGTCGAACTAAACGCTTTGACAGTTCCTTTTTGGTTCGAGTAGCCAAGGTGTGGAATGAACTGCCTGCGTCTATATTCCCAGACAAGTACAGTCCAGGGACATTCAAAAGTAGAATAAATGGGTATCTCTTGGATAGGCATGTAACATCCTCGTCTTCATCGTCACTTACCATCAGGTGAGATGGGAGACAAATGCCTAATCCAATAATTAGTAAAAAAAATTATTTGACATGACTTTTGCGAAAAGTTTAATGTATTTGACGATTCCCAAAATGGTTTTCCGGAAAAATCTAAAAGATCTTAATAAAGCAAACGACAGAGGAGTCGCTCTGGCCAACTACTGGTCAGAAACTGTATAAGAGAAAGCTTGAATAATCATTTGACTCTAAAAGAAAAAGGAGTAGAGTCTAAAGGTGCGTACAGACTGATGAAATGTAACATCAAAATGTAATATTCTGCCTTTCATTGCATGTTCGCTGCAAGCCTGGACGCATAGTGCGCTCTTAGCGCGCATTTACTACGAACCTCCCGCGTGCATCTGTTTCCGCCAGTATGCCGCGAACACGGCCCATCACATGTATTTGGACTCAACCAAAGATTATAAAAAAACATGGAGTGTGAATACAACGTTCTCGCTTTAATGATTATCAGTGCTTCATTATTAATAATCAATGAATTAAAGAAAAAATGTTGCAAACGCCGACGTTTGGTGGCGTACAGAGTTGTATAAACGAAGAACAGGTGCAGAACTTCTTCATTCTACTTGTCGCCCTCCATGTTCGTTTCGTGCACAAGCGCGTCTGAGGAACAACCGTCCATGCTGCTTGCCCCGTGCACACTGCGCGCCCCTTTGTGTTCGTCCGAAAAACCGACAAATCACGGATCACTCCGCGCGCATCTTGTATTGCTCGTAGTGTGCGCATGAAATGCACAGTTCGCGCGCGCAACACGTCTAAACTATGAGAAATTGTTACATAGTGTGTTACATGTCATGATACATTGCAGCAATGTGTACGGCAAAATCTTTCATTGCATGCTACATTGTGTGTTACATTTCATCAGTCTGTACGCACCATTAGTCGTGGTAGAGCCACGCTACCGGCAAAATGAATTGCTCGTAGCACGACACGAATGGGCCGGCTCGTCCGGGGAAGTACCACATTTTCACAGAAAATCGACGTCTGAGTAGAAGCTTTACCGCTTCTATGCTTCGTTTGGTGAGTGAAAGAGCCGGAGGCCCGTCCTTCCCCCTTTTCCTCCCACCATGTCCCTCTCCCAATTCCTTCAAAGGCCGACAACGCATCTGTCACACCTTGGTGTTGCAGTTGTCCATGGGCAGCGGTGATCGCTTTCCATCAGGTGACCCGCTTGCTCGTTTGCCGTCCTATATCATTAAAAACCGGCCAAGTGCGAGTCGGACTCGCGCACGAAGGGTTCCGTACCGTTATCTATAAAAACGGAAAAAAAATTATGTCTGTTGTATGGGAGCCCCCCTTTAATATTATTTATATTTTTATTTAATTACTAGCTTTCGCCCGCGGCTCCACCCGCGTCAATGTCGATCCCTCGGGAATAGTACTTTTTCCCGGGATAAAAGGTAGCCTATGCCTTCTCCGCACTCCAGAGAACTCGTATGCAAAATTTCATGATGATCAGTTCAGTAGTTACGGCGTGAAAGCGTAACAAACAAACAAACTCACTTTCGCATTTATAATATTATAGTAAGTATAGTATAAGTATAGTATAGTATATAGTAAGGATTTATTTTTAAAGTAAATATTTATCTAAATATTATGTGAATATTTCATGCGTCTACGTGTTGCCGTTATCAATATCGAGCAAAAGCAAATATAAAAATCACGTTTGTTGTATGGGAGCCCCCTTAAATATTTATTTTATTCTATTTTTTTGTATTTATTGTTATAGAAGCAACAGAAATACATCATCTGTGAAAATTTCAACTGTCGAACTATCACGGTATATGAGATACAGCCTGGTGACAGACGGACAGCGGAGCGATATTAATAGGGTCCCGTTTTTACCTTTTGGGTACGGAACCCTAAAAAGACGATTTACCACGACGCTATCCAACCAGGAAAAAAACAAATATAAATATAAATAAATATATACGGACCAATCACACAGATTGAGCTAGCCCCAAGGTAAGTTCGAGACTTGTGTTATGGGATACTAACTCAACGATACTATATTTTATAACAAATATATATATAAATAAACATCCAAGACCCAGGCCAATCTGAAAAAGATCATTTTCCATCTTGACCTGGCCGGGGATCGAACCCGGGCACTCCGTGTCGCAGGCTGGCGTGTTAACCACTGCGCCACGGAGCTGTCAATAAAATTTATGATCCCTGCCTCCAAGTTAGAAATCTTTAGTTCTGCCTGACAACATATATTGCATTTACAATGCTATTTTGATATCCTCTAGAGTTCTTTAAGGTTAAAATCATTAAAATTGACACATAATTGACAATATTTTCTAGACATTTACATTTAATTATGGGTATCTCTATTGTTCTGAGGTATCTCTTGAATAGGCATGTGACCATAGAGAAGATAATCCTGACGGACATGTGACATCCTCGTCTTCATCTTCACTTACCATCAGCGGGGCTATTAACTAACTCGAATGACGGGTGCCTATCACTTTAATGAGTTGCCATCAAATAGCTGTCAGAATTCAATTTTTGTACTCACTAACGTCAGTGTCTAACCGAAATGACGTCATCTCTCTAGATGACGTCATTTTGGTTAGACACTGACTATCTATCACTGACTACTATCCTCGGATAGCCACTCCACCTATAGTTTGACATTTGATTTCGTATCGATAAGCTTTGTTTTGCACTCCGTAACTGAAATGGCTATCAAATGGATCTTCACTTGATCTATCAAACAGGATTTTATAGCAACGGGTCGAGAGCAGTATTTTACTGATATACACTATTATAGTTACGCCAAAATAAAATTGGTGCACGTTTTTGTTGTGAAGTAGAATAAGTGACTACTATTACGTTTAGTAGGTTAATCCAATATTCGTTTTGAATTAGTATCTGTGGTTTTGAGTCTCTTCACAAAGTATATGGATACGGTGGTTAATCCAAGGTTAATCTCAGATAAATAGTCTCCACTACAGGAGCACGACCCTCTCTGTACTACTAGAGCCATACTAAGCCAGAGCAGACAGAGGATTTGGCCTACACTCTCCACGCTGGCCAGACGGGTTGGAGAGGTCTCAGAGATGTTTATGAGCTTTGTTTAGCTTGTATTTCCTAAGTCGCCTTCTACGACATCCACGGGAAGACTTGGAGTAGTCCTATTCTACTCTGCCAGATACCACACGGCTGTAATATAAATTAAGTATTAAAAAATATATATATAAAACGATACTTACAAAAAAAATATATAAATTAAGTATTATAAATTAAGTATTAAAGCAATATAAATTAAGTATTAAAAAAATATAAAACGATACTTACAAAAAAAAAATTCACTTCACTACATCGTGATTTTGAACCCCCTAGCTATATTGAAATCTGGGAATCAGAATCCCTAATGGAATACAGAATTGTAAGAAAAAAAGGTAAAAAACGAAAATGAAAATCCCATACAAAGTCGCCGATCAGCTGGACGAATTTCTATGAAAAGTTAAATATTTTTTTTCGTTTTTTACCTTTTTTTCTTACAATTCTGTATTCTATTAGGGATTCTGATTCCCAGATTTCAATATAGCTAGGGAGTTCAATCAAAAAAGAAAGAAAGTATTAATGGCTTAGATAGGTAAATAAGCGTAGCCATTGAACCTTTTGAAGCGGAAACATTTTTAGCGGGGTTATGCACTTTTTGGGATAAATAAAAAAAAAAAAAACTCGCGCAGGACACGTATAATATATAAATTCGTAAGACCACGTAAGGTGAGATGGGAGACAAATGGCTAATCCAATATTTAGTGAAAAAAAAAAAGACCGACACGTGAATAAATCTTTTTAAGAAACAATTAAAAGCATATTTATTAAGGAAAAATTATTACTCTGTAGATGATTATTTTAAATGTCTTTTTTTGTTTATATTATTGATATTAACGTAATCATAAATTGACATGTCCATTATATATTAAATTATTGACTATTCGTACTTATTTATAATTATGCTATTTTAAGTTATTATTATTGATGTAAATGTAATAGTTATAAGAATTCAGACACAATGTAAAAATTGTTATTGAAGTAAATAAAAAAAAAAAAAAAATTCGCAAAGGCGAGGATATACTTTTGCCGGCACTCCCGAAGTGCAACACGTTGTTCTTTTTGAATGCAATTTGTATGAATGCGTAAACATTGCCGTCATTTATCTGGAGGACGTCAACGATATGAAAAGGGTAAACAAAAGGACGAACTTAACAGGTTCTATCATCATCATCATTTCGAGTAGGTGTCACGGTCAATCGACCATGCACACCCTGGCTGGTGTCAGAGTTCTTCGGAACCGCCTCTCGGCCTCTGACGTGGTTCCTTTAACGACTACCAGATGGCAGCCGGGACCACCGGCTTAATGTGCCTTCCGAAGCACGGAATCATCTTTATCATCAGACTATCAGGTGATTCAAGCCTGCAATGTCCTAACCAAACTGGAAACAACTAAACAAAGTATGCTTCCGGTGGGAATCGAACCCACGACCCCCGGGTCAACAGGCAAACGCCTTAACCACTGGACCATGGAGGCTGTTCTATTAATCGCCACAAGCGAGTGTTTACTTAATCAAGCAAATGGTCATGGTCTACATTGCCACCTCATTGCAGGTCGGCTCTCACGTCACGGCTCTCATAATGACGTAATCAGAAGGGCTCTTGCCACCATTCACGTTCCCTGCACACTTGAACCTCGGGTGTGGTTCGTGATGGTAAGAGTCCTGATGGTATTTTGACATATTTTTTTTAAAATAAGTAATATTTTTTTTTTTTTTAAACATCATTTTTTAAAATTCAATTTTCAATGACTATAATAAGGACAATGTATACTCAGTCCACATACCTAGTTTTTAAGATAAACTAAAATTGTAAGTTGACGTCGATTGGAGAAAATGCGCTGTGCAGTTTGTTGCCGCTTCTTCTGCACTCCGCTTTGGAAGCGGCATTAAACTTAGCCATAAGTAAATTACTGACGTCAACAATTCTCAGTTGAAAATATATGACAATTAATAAGTGTCCAAATGACCTATATTAAATAAACGTTTCTGAATTTGAATTTTATGTCGCTGATTCCTTGGGAACGCGGTAGGGCTCTTGTGTTTGCTACTTGTGTCGACACACTGGCGCCTTCCCATCTCAGGGGATGAGTTGCTAGAGCTGGGTCTGCCGCAGAAGCCACTGAGATCGCTAAGCGGCGCAGACTATATATTTGTGCCGTTTGGTGTAGAGGACCTTGGACCATGGGGTCCTGGTGCGAGAGCTCTCTACAAAGAGATTGCTCCTCGTCTGATCTCCGCCGCACGTGACAAGAGGGCTGGCTGCTTTTTCGCACAAAGGATAAGCGTCGCTATCCAGCGTGGGAATGCAGCCAGCATTCTTGCCAACATGCCATATGGGCAAGAATTTTTAGATTTTTAAATTTAGTTTTATTTTAGTATGTAATTTTATGGTAGGTTAGCTTATTAGTTTTATTTTTAAATTGTATGGTTTACTTATAATTAAATAAAAATTAATATGAAAATTATAAATATAAAATAGAAATTAATCCTTACTAATATTAAAAATGCGAAAGTGAGTTTGTTTGTTTGTTTATTTGTTTGTTTGTTTGTTTGTTTGTTTGTTTGTTTGTTACGCTTTCACGCCGTAACTACTAAACCGATCATCATGAAATTTTGCATACAAGTTCTCTGGAGTGCGGAGAAGGACATAGGCTACCTTTTATCCCGGGAAACAGTACTATTCCCGAGGGATCGACATTGACGCGGGCGGAGCCGCGGGCGAAAGCTAGTAACTTATATTTAGTAAAGTAAAAGTAAAAACGTATTTATTTTCTTCATAAGTAATACAATGAAAGTACATACAATATTGAATAGTGGCTATCATGGACTGTTGGAGACTGGACCCTGTTATAGGCAAAAACCTGTATCACAGTGATCCAGTGCACTCACATCTGAATGTATAGGACTACATAGGAGTTTGTGAAATTACTTAAGGGCCCGTACTACCTCACACTGCTTTGCCTGATTGACTGTTATATCAATAATAATTAAATACTCAAGTTGACATAAAAATGCAGCAAAGTTCAGGACTAACTCTGGTAACTATATGACTCAAAAACACGATTGCGTTAATTTTTCTCGATACAAAAAAATTGCAAAGTTGCCTCCAAATCACGTCTAATTTACTCGGTATATAGCATTATTCACGAAATACATTAAAATTAACCTTGAAACTTTTGATTATTATTGCATTACAGATAAGGCAGCCATCATATGTTTTTCATTTTCGAATAACCCTAAAATATTCCTAAAAAACGAAAATATCCAAAGTAGCCAACGCGTTTAGACCATCCGCGTTTGTATCGCCACGCCGCCGCCTGGCTCTTAAGAGCTATAATCTTATTTTTTTTTTATTTATTTAAGTTAATGTAAGTAAGTACTAATATATATATTAAGTTAATGTTAGGTATACATGTTTTATGACACTTAAACTTATTCAACACTCAAATTCAAATCCTACCTAAACACAACTTGTTTTGCAGATTTGCAGTCGTAATTAAAATTCAAAATTAATTATATACAGCCATAGTCAAGCATGTATGCAACCCATCACTATTTCAATTCCGTTCTTCAACCGAAACCCACCAACATGCTAAGTGTGGCCTTCTAGTGTCATAGGCCAAGACTCCTATATATTTATAGAACTGGATTACTATGCAGACTTGGGTATCTCTTGGATAGGCATGTAACATCCTCGTCTTCATTATCACTTTCCATCAAGTGAGATGGGAGACAAATGCATAATTAAATACTTAATTAAAAAACTTGATGACTTGGCGTAACGTACTGTCCCTTGGAGCTGTATAAAAACAAACTTCTAAGCTAACACTATCAAAAGATACAGCCGTTTATGCCGCAAATTTTCGACATTCGCAAGGGAATCAAAACCTTCAGGGTACTTCCCGTGAACTCAGAATCTTGAAATGTGATGCGAAGCAACGTCTTATAACACAGATAAAGGAAAAATTGCGAAAAGCATAAATTTTTAGTTACTTCATGTAATAATAACTTTTTAAATATATTTTTTTTTTACACATATTGAGCTAGCCCCAAAGTAAGTTCGAGACTTGTGTTATGGGATACTAACTCAACGATACAATATTTTATAACAAATACATATATAGATACACATCCAAGACCCAGGCCAATCTGAAAAAGATCATTTTCCATCTTGACCTGGCCAGGGATCGAACCCGGTCACTCCGTGTCGCAGGCTGGCGTGTTGACTGCTGCGCCACGGATCTTATCTTATCTTATCTTCAGACTTATTATATACTAGCAACCCGGACCCCGGCTTCGCACAGGTGCAATGTACATATAAACCTTCCTCTTGAATCACTCTATCTATTAAAAAAAACCGCATCAAAATCCGTTTCGTAGTTTTAAAGATCTAAGCATACATAGGGACGGACAGACAGCGGAAAGCGACATTGTTTTATACTATGTAATTAGCCGTGTGGTATCCGGCAGAGTAGAATAGGACCACTCCAAGTCTTCCCGTGGATGTCGTAGAAGGCGACTTAGGAAATACAAGCTAAACAAAGCTTATAAACATCTGAGAGACCTCTCCCACCCGTCTGGCGTGGAGAGTGTAGGCCAAGTCCTCTGGCTGCTCTGGCCAAGTATGGCTCTAGTAGTACAGAGAGGGTCGTGCTCCTGTAGTGGAGACTAAAAAGGACCTGATGATGATGATGATGATGATGTAATGATAATGTACGGAACCCTTCGTGCGCAATTCCAACTCGCACATGGCCGGTTTTTTAAATTTGAAAGAGTATATTATAACCATTTTTTGACACAAAACTGTTTTATTACGAAGGGCATTGTATTATTTATATTCAAACAAAACGAGAGCGCTCACATCTCTTCCACTTGTTCTAAATTGAGGATATCCTAGTCATCAAAGGGCTAGAGTTTCACTAGGGCACGACCATTGATATCTATGTTGTTACATTCTGAATAGTTAGAATCTAAAGCAGAGGTTCCCAAACTTTTATTTTTCTCGTAGACCACTTTCCCAATTACTGGTTTCGAGGAACCCCTCTGGTACATTTCTACCATGTAAAAGTCATAAAATTAAAATTTTGCATGTTCTATTCTGGTTTTATGTCTAATTCTTTGACTTTGCAAGCTATACGACTTTGGAACTCCTTACCGAAGATATCAAGGAAGTCTCAAATCGATTTAATTTTAAGAAAATAGTTCATGCTTTTCTTTCACAAATAAATTAGCAGCAGATTCATCATTTCTCTTAACATTATTTGTGTACTGTACACATAATTTATATTTATTTCTATACAACGTGATTTTGAACCCCCTAGCTATATTGAAATCTGGGAAACAAAATCCCTAATGGAATACAGAATTGTAATAAAAAAAGGTAAAAACGATATGATTATTATATGATTTGTGCTTTCCCTTCAAATATATAATACTAGCTTTCGCCCGCGGCTCCGCCCGCGTCAGTGTCGATCCCTCGGGAATAGTACTTTTTACCGGGATAAAAGGTAGCCTATGTCCTTCTCCGCACTCCAGAGAAATTGTATGTAAAATTTCATGATGATCGGTTAAGTAGTTACGGCGTGAAAGCGTAACAAACAAACAAACAAACAAACAAACTCACTTTCGCATTTATAATATTAGTAAGGATAAGGATTTAAGACGTGTTGCTAAGATGGATAGCACATCAAAACGACCACGTAATATACTGGTGACATTATGTAATCCTCGCTTACGAGATACCATCTTGTCTTACTCGGCGCGCTATAACAAGGCCAACCCAGATGTTCCTCTCAACTCTTCACATCTTGGTCTCCATGGAGAAACCACTAGGATTTATGTGGCTGAACATCTCTCACCGGAGTGTAAGATATTACACAAGAAGACTAGACAAGCAGCTGCTGTTAAACAATTTAAATATGTATGGATTAAATATGGTCGTATATATGTCCGCAAAGATGACCAGTCTGTGGCTATATTAATAATAAACGAGGACTGTTTATCTAAATTGTAATTTTCTGTAGTGTACTATTAGCAATATTAAGATTATTTTTTGGCTATTTCTTGTTTCCAAATATGATTGTATATTATCAGAACGTAAACAGAATTCGTACCAAAGTAAATGAACTATACTTGAATATCTTAAATTGCAGTTACGATCTTATATGTTTAACTGAAACAAACTTGAACAGTAGTATTTTGGATGCGGAACTTTCCGACTCCCGTTACAATATCATACGTCGAGATCGGTGTCTTACAACCTCGCATAAGAAAGAAGGCGGTGGAATTGCCATAGCGATAAAAAAAAATATTAAATTTGTTCATCAAACAGCCTGGGAAAGTAATGTTGAGGATTTGTGGTTGAGTATTCGGGATGAATATAACAAAAAAGTTATAAACTTTTGTTTATGTTATTTACCACCTGACATTCCAATAGCTAAAAGACAGGAGTTTTACGACAGGTTATATAATATTGTCTTGAACGCTGAAGATAATCATGATTTTATTTGTATCGGTGATTTCAACATGCCTGAGATTGCGTGGTCTAAGTCTGATTCATCGAATATAATGCTGCCTTGTGATCCTAAAGATTTAAAGTCTAGCTTGCTTATTGATACCTTATCTCTTTGTAATTTTAAACAATTTAATTATATTCCCAACACCAACAATCGCTTGCTAGATCTTGTACTGTCGAGTCATTCTAATCTTCAAGTCAAGCCTGCTGACCCCTTAATTCGCCCAGATAAGCATCACCCATGTATATTGATTGATATTGAATGTGTTAGTGATTCACCGCATATTATGAAAACTCGTGTAGCTAATCGACTAAATTTTAAAAAATGCGATTTTGATAACGTAAAAGCTGATCTTAATAACATTAATTGGGATCAATTACTATCTGATTTAAATGTAGACGCAGCAGTTGATACTTTTTACGTTCAGTTGAGAGAAATTATAAATCGCCACACTCCATTAATCAAAGTAGACTCTAGTAATTCCCCGAAATGGTTTAGTTTACCACTTAAAAAGTGTCTGGCTGAAAAAAATAAATATCACAATCGTTTCAAGCGATATGGCAACCCTAGAGATTATGACACCTTTGCACTTTTAAGATCTAGATGTAAAAAACTTATCAAGTCAAGCTATGAGAAGTATATCACATATGTGGAAGACGGTCTTAAAGATAATGTCAAATCATTTTGGCGCTACATCAACGATAAAAAGAAGCTTAATTCAATCCCAAACTCAGTGAAACTGGGTAATGTGGTGTCTTTAAATAATACTGAAACTTGTGACCTGTTTGCCCAATATTTTGGTTCAGTCTATGATGACGCTCCTTCTGCTGGTTTTGTAGAGGAAACTAATGATCCTGTTCAATGTGGGAATTCTGTAAATTTACCACGGATATCTGTTGAGCATGTTTTATCAAAGATTAAGAAGTTGGATTCCAGTAAGGGTTCTGGACCTGACGGCGTTCCGCCTTCATTCATTGTTGCGTGTGCCAAAGAATTATCTACTCCTTTGTCAAATATTTATAATTTATCACTACAATCAGGCACCTTTCCTTCTTACTGGAAAATTGCCCATGTTATTCCTGTACACAAATCCGGTGACCGTTCACATTGTGAGAACTACAGACCGATTAGTATTTTATCTCATTTTGCAAAAATATTTGAAAGTGTAATTTATGACGTAATTTTTCACTGCATTAAGCCGCTCTTATCCCTGAAACAACATGGATTTGTGGCTAACAAATCAACAACAAGCAACTTATTGGAGTATAAGGACTATTTATGCAAGGCTTTTGCTAAGACACTACAGGTTGACAGTCTGTACATGGATTTCTCAAAAGCGTTCGACAAAGTGTGTCATGTTATTCTTTGTCGTAGACTTGAAAAATATGGCATACATGGCAATCTACTTCGTTGGATTCAATCATATCTAGCAAACAGAAGTCAACTGGTGGCTATTGCAGGGTACCTCTCTTCACCCATTATTGTATCGTCTGGCGTTCCTCAAGGATCCCATTTAGGGCCATTGCTCTTCAATATCTTCATTAACGACCTGGCCGAGAAGTTAACCTGCCCTGCACTTCTGTATGCAGATGACCTAAAGATTTTCCAAACTGTAGATAACGTGAATGATGCTATGTTACTTCAATATAATCTTGATGTTGTGTTTGAATGGTGTACAAAAAATGGTATGTCTTTGAACGAGAAGAAGTGCTTTGTAATCACTTTTACGCGTAAGCGCAACAAGATTTTATTTGATTATAAAATTGGTACATATAAACTTGAACGTACGGATACAATACAAGACCTTGGTGTGATTTTTGACTGTGATCTCTCATTTCGTAGTCACTATGACCATATTGTTGCTAAAAGTAACAGATTGATGGGTTTTATTTCTAGAGGCACGAAAGATTTCAAAAATATTTATGGTCTTGTAACTCTTTATTTTGCCCTTATACGTAGTATTCTGGAGTTCAATTCAGTTATCTGGTCTCCATATTACAAAGTTCACATAGACCGTATAGAGCAGATTCAAAATAGATTTTTAAAAATAATTTCATTTAGGACTAATAACCACCGCAAGTTGACTTCATATACTGACAGACTGAAACAATTTAACATATCCTCTTTGGAAGCTCGGCGTAGCTGTAGTGATTTAATATGTTTATATAAAATAGTTAATGCTTTTATTGATGCTCCTCCACTTTTATCCCTTATCAGTTTTAATACTAGGTACAGGCCACGTAATCCCACGCATAGGTTGTTTACTCTAGAAGTCTATAAAAATAACACATCGTATTATAATCCTGTGGTTCGCATGTGTAGAACTTATAATGATCTTGTACGCAATCACAAATCCCTTGATATTCTTGGAGTCACCTTGTACTCCTTCAAAACAAAACTTAGGCAGATTTTGGACATCTGTTGACACAATCATTATGCGTTTTTGTGTTTTCTTATGCATTATGGTATTATTACATATTATGAAACTGTTTTTCTTTTGCAGCTATTGTACTTAATTATTACTATATATATATTAGTTTCTCTTTCAAGCCCTCATATAATTTTTAAAGTTATATCTAGCTGTATGCACTTGAAATAGAGTTGTTGCCTAGCCCTTATGTACTATTTTATATATAATGTATAATTACGGTGACAATTTGTTATGTGTGTCTTATGAAAATAAATAAATAAATAAGACCAACCAGAAAGTCAGTTGGCTGTCACGCGGTGTAAAAATATGTAGGAAAAAACAAAGACACCTTTTGTGGCAGTATAGACATGCTCCTACAACTTTTAATAAAATTAAGTTAAAAACTTATTCAAAGCTTTTTAAAAAGATTATTAGAATAACTGAAACTTCCCAAAATAGCTATTACATAAGAAATGCAATGAATAAAAATAAAGTTACTTGGCAAGTTATTAATAAATGTAAAGCCAAATTGCCAAAAAATCAAATACTAGAAATAAAACACGATGATGAAATTATTACAGACCCGCGAAAAATTGCGAACATTTTTAATGACCATTTCATAGATCAAATAAAAAATCCTGCCAATAATACGGCTAATAAGCATTCAGACACACCTAAAAATTATAATTTGCATTCTATGTTCATGTAACCCGTTACTCAAATTGACATACAGAAGTATATAAAATCCTTAAAAAACACGAATAGTGTAGGATATGACGAATTTCAACAAAAATTGTAAAATTTGTAGGAAATACTACAGCAGGACCTTTTAGCCACATACTAAACTTATGTATAGAACAAGGAATTTATCCTGATGCATTAAAGAAGACTATTATTAAACCTATCTTCAAAAAAATAAATCAAAAAGACGTTACTTTACTAATTATAGACCCATTGCTCGTATACCTATATTTTCAAAAATATTTGAAAAATGCGTACATGAAGCTATAACAAGTTTTATCTCGATACAATATCCTTAGCAACGAGCAAAAAGGGTTTCGAAAAAATAAGTCAATAAATATAGCAATATTTGACTTATTATATATAGTTTTGACAAACTTCTTCTTCTTCCTTTACCTTATCCCACTTTTTATGTGGGGTCGGCACAGTATGTTAGTTCCCTCCATTTTGATCTGTCACCTACCATATCCTTTGTTGCTCCTTTCTTGTTCATACTCTCCTTGACACAATAATAAATTACTGCACTCAGGTACTAAAAAAGGCTAAAAGGAACTATGAAAGATCCGAAATCGAAGGCGCCAAAAACAATCAAAAACGTCTCGGGGAAGTAATCAAAAAGATTAATGGTTCTAAAAACCCCCAGGAATACTCTCAGTCTCTCCTAGACTCTAGCTGCCCGAAACAACAGGTTAATAAAATAAATAAATATTTCGTGAACGTAGGCAGGAATCTTACAAAACAAATACAAACCCCCAGGCCGGTACAATACACGCCCCATTACCGAAACTCCCACTCACCCACCCCACCCCACAGTCTGATGATGGCACCGGTCCTAGAATCAGACGTCCTGCTAATTATCACGGGCCTAAAAGAGAAAAGCGCAGTAGGGCTACACCAAATACCAAGTAGGATAATAAAGCGCTACGCCATGACCCTGGCTGGTCCTATCGCCTACATCTGTAACCTCTCAATTGCACAGGGTACCTTCCCTTCCGCTTTTAAAAAAGCTCTGATAATTCCCATCCATAAAAGCGGCGACAGGAACCAAGTCGACAATTACAGGCCCATCTCTATCCTACCAACTCTATCCAAAATCCTAGAGAAAATAATGAATATCCGCCTTATCAAATTCCTCGAAACAAATAACCTTCTATCACAAAATCAGTATGGTTTCCGTACCGGGAGGTCTACCGAAGATGCAGTCCAGGAACTAATTGATGATATTGTCTTATCCTTAGACAATAAGAAGAAATGTCTAGCCATATTCCTGGACCTGAAAAAAGCCTTCGACACGGTCTCTGTCCCGCGGCTACTAGATAAACTGGAGAGAGTAGGAGTCAGAGGACTAGCCCTCTCCCTCTTCAGGGACTTCCTGACTCACAGGACACAGCGCACTAGAATAGCAGACTGGACCAGCGAAGAAACGGTCGTTACATGTGGGCTGCCACAGGGCAGCTGCATCTCTCCTACTCTCTTCTTGATCTACATTGACAGTCTGTGCAGGCTTCAACTCGATGGAGGGAAAGCCCTAACTTTTGCCGACGACACAGCCCTTTTCTTTAGTGGAGACACTTGGAAAGATACTTTCAACTTGGCCCAAAAAGGTTTTGACCAGACTAGTAGCTGGCTAACGAATAACCTACTAACGCTTAATACAAGTAAAACGAAATATATTAGCTTTGCTCTCAAATCTAATTCTCTACCCACCCCTACGCTGACAATCACAGCACATGCATGTTATCCCATAAATTGCGACTGTCCCCGACTCGAAAGAGTTGATAGCCTCAAGTATCTCGGCGTATCCATAGACCAAAATCTTTCTTTTAGACCGCATCTAGAATCCCTGGCAAATAGACTTCGAAAACTTATCTACATATTCAAAACTATGCGACACATAGCAGACCGGCGTATCATCATCATGTTATACAAGGCCCTATGCCAGTCACTAATAAGCTACTGCATCACCTCCTGGGGCGGGGCCGCTAAATCATACCTTATAGAAGTAGAGAGAGCTCAGCGATCTATTCTCAAAGTGGCTGCGGGCTTGCCGTTTCGCTACCCTACGGTCGAGTTATACAAACACTGGGACGTACTCACCGTCAGACAATCCTTCATTTTGTCCACCGCTCTGAAACAACACTCCCAGTTGCAATATAACCCCGAAAAACTAAAAGATAAGCGATGCAACAGAACAGTTTGCCAAATCCCCCCCCCATACCACCTCCACGGCCTCCTCCTTCTTTCCCTATCTTGGACCACGCCTATACAATAGACTGAACAAATAACTAAATATATACCCCCTCCTCAAATACAGCTGCAAAAAAACTATCACGACTTACTTAAAAATTTTGGACTATGACTCGACAGAAAACCTACTGATAACTATCGCTTGACCCACCATTGACTACTCAACCAAATTTACCAACAATACCCCGATTCCCCTCAGCCTACCACTCACCTATCCACTAATGCCCTACACACACACCTACACTACAACACGCACACACCGCTCACAACACACCACATACACACATTCACGCACACTCAGTTACACAGCCCACAAATACCCAAATAGTATGTATTACTTAAGAATTTTAATACGCTCCATTTTTTATACTATTGTTTTCCTTTACAATGTTTTTGTCTCATCGCTATAATTTACAACTAGTTAGTAAGAAAATACCTGGCTAAGATAAATACTCGCTACTGCAACTTAAACTAGAATTACCAGGGAGGGGCCTAGTTACCTGTAGAACAGGTTCCGATGGGAGCCTATTCAGGGACTGGTCTCTTCACAAGACTTCCTAGTTACACCAAGCACACAAAACTCTGTACTAGCCAGTTGGTATATAATGTTATGTAACTATATTGCGAAGAGAAATAAACATTTATTATTATTATTATATATTATTAAATCCATCCATCTTTTCTTAGGTCGTCCTCTGTTTCTGGTTCCATTCACCTTCAGTTCCAAAGCCTTCCTTGCGATATGACCTTCTTCTCTCCTCATCACATGCCCATACCAGCTCAATCTATGACTATGGAGCTTTTCTATTACTGGCGCGACTTTCATACTTCCCCATATACTCATTCCGTATTTTATCCATTCTTGTCACTCCACACATCCATCTCAACATTCGCATCTCTGTTACATGAAGTTTTTTTTCTTCCATCCCTTTTGTGGCCCAACATTCCGATCCATACAACATGACAGGTCTGATAACAGTTTTGTAAATTTTCCCCATAAGCTTAAGGGGCATACGACTATCACAAGTTACTCCCGTGACCTGTCTCCACTTTGCCCACCCTGCGCTAATACGGTTATTAACGTCGCGATCAATATCATGCGCATTACAAAAACTAAATCCATCAAAAGGAGCCGGACCAGATGGATTACCTCCGGCATTTATTAAAAGATGTGCAGCAGAGCTCACGTATCCTCTGTTTCTAATATTTAATCGTTCCATTGCATCAGGCATCTTTCCGTCCATATGGAAGGAACGAGGGTCATTCCAATTTTCAAAAAAGGTGATAAAGATAACGTTAAAAATTATCGACCCATTTGTATACTAAGCGTGTTTTCTAAATTGTTCGAATCTTTAGTGTGTGAAGTCTTTACTGGACACATAATGCCATTATTAAATAAAAAGCAACATGGATTTGTTCGTGGGAAATCTGTTTGTACAAATTTGGTTACATATGTAACGAAACTAATTGATAATGTCGACAAAAGGACACAGATAGACGCTGTTTATACAGATTTTAGCAGTGCTTTTGATAAAATTAGTCATGATCACTTATTGCAGAAACTACTAACATTCGGGGTATGCGGATCATTGCATCGCTGGTTTGATTCATACTTGCGATCTAGATTGCTTACTGTAGTAACAAATGGTTACTCATCAAAACCATATGTGGCTAAATCTGGCGTACCCCAGGGTTCACATCTGGGACCTATTCTGTTTCTTGTTTTTATAAATGATATCGCAAAATGCATTAAACACAGTAACTTCTCCTTATTTGCTGATGATATGAAAATATTTAAAGCCATAAATACAATTGCTGATGCGAAAATGCTACAAGCAGACTTGAATCGTGTAAGCATATGGTGTAATGAAAACCACATGATTATTAACCCAAGTAAATGTGCCACCATCAAATTTACTCGTAATAAAAATAAATGTTACTCTGCATATAAAATAAATGGCATCGATATAGAGGAAGTGAATCAGATTAGAGACCTGGGTGTAATTCTGGACAGTAGGTTAAGTTTCATCCCTCATTATGAAACTATGATATCAAAATCATTTCAAATGCTTGGTTTTATAAAACGCAATACTGCTAACTTCAGAAATACTAAGACCCTAGTAACATTATTCAATGCATTGGTCAGAAGCCACCTCGAATTCGCAAGCGTAATTTGGAACCCATGTTATAAAAAACACGAGGATGGTATTGAACGTGTCCAAAAAGCTTTTACACGACACCTAGCTTATAAAACGTAAAATTTTAGTTATAGAACAGAATATAATGAGCGCTTAACTAAATTTAATTTAATTTCCCTTACTGATCGTCGCGAGCTAATTGACTCTCTATTCCTCCATAAACTAGTTCATGGTGCAGTTGAGTGCGAGGACATTCTTAAGAATGTTAATATTACCGTTCCGAGGCGAAACTCTCGAAGGAAGCTAGTAAATACGTTCGTCGTCATTCGTGCACAGACAAACCTTGGTAGAAATGCACCTTTACCAAGAATGATCTCTACTTATAACAGACTAAACGGGAAATGTGACGATCTAGATATTTACCATGACTCTCTTCCAAATTTCAAAAGTAAAATTCAGTCATCGTATGCACATGTAAGTACTCGTAACTAAATTATTTTGTATAATATTTGTTGTCTAGTTAATTTATCACATTCAATTATAATGTTTGTTAACTTTGTTTCATAAGTAGTCTTCGTTTAAACTTATTGATATTTTTTACCAAAGTTGTGTCCACCTATAATTGGGTTGCATGCTAGCATATTCTATAAAATGTTATTTATAAGCTTTGTTCATGTAACCTGTTGGTGAACCTAATAAACAAAAAAAAAAAAAAAAAAATATCGCCGTCCATATGTTTAACTGAACCGAGGTACCTAAAATCGGAGCAGACCGGTAAAGAAACACCACCAAGAGCAATAGGAGAGAAGTTAAATAGACCACCGAAGTCTATAAACAGGTGTTCTGTTTTGGTCCTGCCAATTTTCAAACCTACGCTCTCCAGTCTGTCCTGCCATCTTTCCAGCCTACTCTGTACCTCAGGCGCATCTTCTCCGACCAGAACGATGTCGTCAGCAAACATTACATAGCAAACAAAAATAGTTTTGACAAACATAGATAATAAAAAACCAGTTAGTGCAATCTTTGCTGATATGACCAAAGCTTTTGACCACGTAAATCATACTAAACTTCTTAGCAAACTTGAAGCTTATGGTATAAGAGGTAACGTGCTAAATCTCATCAAATCATATTTAAGTGACAGACAACAAATTACTGAAATAACAAGAATTTGTCCTAGGAGAAAATTAGAAATTAAGTATTCATTCTTAATTTCTAATTTTCTTAAGTTCTTAATGTTATTATTCAGTAAATGATTTTTTAAATGACCAAATTGATTACTAATAATTTAAATGGGCTTCATATTTAAATCAATTTGTATGTCAATTTTATAAATTGCAATATAATTTTCTGTGGTTATTTTAATATTTGTATGCTATTTATAGCAAAACATAGCGATCTACTCTTTTTTCTGTCATCTGTATCAATGTACCTATGTTTAACAAATAAATATATTGATTGATTGATTGATTGATAAATGTAAAGGCGATAGATCATCTCTCGTCAAGCCGTTCAACGCGCATCTGATGAACAACTTCCTGAATATATTAATATAATTAAATGTGATGTGGCTTTTATTTATAGCATAACCTATTCAGAAATAAAATATATATATATACTAGAACAATTAAGCTAAAACTATAAACCTAAAAAAAGGAGTCCCTTTAGGCAAGGTTATTTTTTTTTTTAATAAATATATACGGACAAATCACACAGATTGAGCTAGCCCCAAAGTAAGTTCGAGACTTGTGTTATGGGATACTAACTCAACGATACTATATTTTATAACAAATTCATATATAGATACACATTCAAGACCCAGGCCAATCTGAAAAAGATCATTTTCCATTTTGACCTGGCCGGGGATCGAACCCGTCGTGTCGCAGGCTGGCGTGTTGACCGCTGCGCCACGGAGCTAGCCAAAGCCAAGGTTCCGAAGATACTGGCAGCATTCCCCCTTTGAATAGCTAGACTAATTCTTTGTCGGAGGTAGCTGCCAGCTCTTCGGTCTCCTGTGATGTCGACTACCTTTTTGCAATTTCCTTAAAAAGCCTTATATCGCTAGGACCGCACTTCCTGAATCATTTGGACATACTCTTAATACTTTACTACGGATACAACCGGTCTTTACTACGGAATACAACCGATTACTACTAGCATTAGCCGTGTGGTATCCGGCAGAGTAGAATAGGACCACTCCAAGTTTTCCCGTGGATGTCGTAGAAGGCGACTTAGGAAATACAAGCTAAACAAAGCTTATAAACATCTGAGAGACCTCTCCAACCCGTCTGGCCAGCGTGGAGAGTGTAGGCCAAGTCCTCTGGCTGCTCTGGCCAAGTATGGCCCTAGTAGTATAGAGAGGGTCGTTCTCCTGTAGTGGAGACTAAAAAGGACATGATGATGACTACTAGCATGGGCATATGCCATACAATGATCTTGACCTTGAACTAGCATTCCTATTTATTTCGTACTAGCAGCCCGTCCCGGCTTCGCACGGGAAGATATAGGTATTTAAATAGCCTATGTTCATCAGGGATAATGTAGGATTGTAATGGAGAAAGAATTTTGCAAATTGGTCCAGTAGTTTCAGAGCCTATTCGATGCAAACAAACAATCAAATCTTTCCTCTTTATAATATTAGTATAAAAGTATAGATACATATAGAAGTATAGATTAGTTTTGTAGTATCATATTAGCAGGCGATGCGGCTAGCAACCCATTACTATTTTGATTTAATTTCCTACCTCATGCCCACCAACATGCTAAAGGAAGGTAAAAAGATGATAATGCATGTATATTATCATCATCAATTAAGTACGTGAGGCGATTGAGGCAATTTTTGGGATAAATTTTAACAGCCTTAATTATTATCAGCTAGTATTTAATTATACTTATTTAATTATAAGTGAACGATACAATTTAAAAATAAAACTAATAAGCTAGCCTACCATATAATTACATACTTAAATAAAACTAAACTTAAAAAACTAAAAATTCTTGCCCATGGCAAGATTTTTGATGTTGGCAAGAATAATAAAGTATTAAAATAAATGAAAAAATAATATACATAGCGAATTGAAATAATAAATTCAAAAATTATAATTGAATTTATAGTGGTAACATAACATTACGGTAACGCCGTTGGTCCCGGCTGCCATCTGCTAGTCGTTAAAGGAACCACGTCAGAGGCCGAGAGACGGTTCCGAAGAACTCTGTTACCAGGGTGTGCATGGTCGATTGACCGTGACACCTACACGAAATGATGATGATGATGATCCGATCACCCATCCCTGTGGGGACTGCGCGCTGAGTTGCTTAACATGCGTAAGCGCGATAATATAACAGTCCTACTAGGGAAGTGAACCGGTTATATCTAGAGAGATTATGGAAGACCTCGGCGTTAAGAAGTAAATAACATTACTACGTGACAACTATGCTATCTAGTATATTGTTGCGTTATACTCGTATAGGGCTGCCAAGTCTTTAAAAATAAAAGCCGGACAGCGGGTCTGTCCGCCTTTTGACCGGACATTTGAGTAAAAAGGCCGGGCTCTTAATTTTTAACGATAACGTCTTATAAATCGAAAGCCGGCTGCACGCTTGAAAAAGTGTGAGTGACGTTCCGTGTGCAAACGAGAGCGCGGAACATAAATGATAATATGAACATACTCGTACATAGTGAACACAAATCATATATTCAATCACAAGAGTTCAACAGTTCTTAGATGATAAAATTGAGCAGTAAAAAAATGTTGATTCCCTTACCCGCAAGGGAAAAAGACGTAATAGTATGTATGTATCACTTACATTCGGTTGCGATTAATAGGAGTTACGGCCGTTTTAAAATTACAAAATGTATTAAATTAATTTATGTAGGAATGAATTTCTTGAGTTTGACGCACGATCGACCTAAGCGTTCGGCTTGTGACGCATCTATCTCTCTTCCGCCGTTATCACGTAAAGTTATCATCCATAAACAGACTATACAGACAATAATTTTTTTGAGACGCCCTTACCACCCAGTCAAGGTCAAAGATTCTTTATTGTTCGTAATGCATGTATAAAGATGTACAATAACATTCGATAGTATCAATGCACACCCAGCTGCATTGTATTTTGTGGGCGTCCGTCTACCTTGCTACGCCAAAAATATTTAAAAGGCCTACCAAAAGCTGGACAATAAGAGGCCGGATAATTTGACCGGACACTCAACTAAAAAGCCTAACTGTGGCGGGCTTTATCCGGACGCTTGACAACCCTATACTCATAGATATTAAAATATAACTAGGTATACTAGAGACACCCAGTAATATTTTGATATCTATGACTAGGTTAACTGCCTCCGTGGTCCAGTGGTTAAGGCGTTTGCCTGTAGACCCAGGGGTCGTAAGTTAGATTCCCACGGGAAGCATAAAAGTCTTCGTTGCTTTCAGTTTGGTTAGGACATTGCAGGCTTGAATCACCTGATTGTCTGATAATAAAGATGATTCCGTGCTTCCGAAGGCACGTTAAGCCGGTGGTTCTGGCTGCCATCTGCTAGTCGTTAAAGCAACCACGTCAGAGGCCGAGAGGCGGTTCTCTCTGACACCAGGGTCCGAAGAACTCTGACACCAGGGTGTGCATGGTCGATTGACCGTGATACCTACACGAAATGATGATGATGATGACTAGGTATACTAGATACCCTGGTGGAAGAGTGGTGGTAGCTCCACCGTGCCCACCATTCCGGTAATATGACGTGGAGAGAGCAATCATGTGGTTTTTAGCGGGGGCGAGTCCCGCATAACTGTTCTGTACCCCCGTAGCAGATCAGTATGCATCATCTTCATCATCATCAGGTCCTTTTTAGTCTCCACTACAGGAGCACGACCCTCTCTGCACTACTAGGGCCATACTTGGCCAGAGCAGTATGCATAAATATAAATAAATATATACGGACAAATCACACAGATTGAGCTAGCCCCAAAGTAAGTTCGAGACTTGTGTTATGATGGGATACTAACTCAACGATACTATATTTTATAACAAATACATATATAGATAAACATCCAAGACCCAGGCCAATCTGAAAAAGATCATTTTCCATCTTGACCTGGCCGGGGATCGAACCCGGTCACTCCGTGTCGCGGGCTGGCGTGTTGACCGCTGCGCCACGGAGCTAGTAAATAAAACATTTAATACATGTAAAAAAAAGAGGTATACTAGATACCCGAACTGAAGTCACGACACATGTAAACTATACTTTATTGCAAAAAAAAATCTGTCACTCCTGTCACTATACAAATTAGAAATAGCCCTCTTCGTCACGACATATTTTCTATTTACGCAACCAAAGCATAAACATGCTATTAATACCCGACACAAAAACCGGTCAAGTGCGAGTCGGACTCGCGCACTAAGGGTTCCGTACCTTTATCTATAACAACTTTTAAATTATTAAAAATATTTTTATTTTTAAATATTTAATGTAACTAAAAATTTATGCTTTTCGCAATTTTTCAGCGCTACGAGGTAAAATAGTAGGTAACTACGCAGACAGCTATAGTAAATAAATAAATATATACGGACCAATCACACAGATTGAGCTGGCCCCAAAGTAAGTTCGAGACTTGTGTTATGGGATACTAACTCAACGATACTATATTTTATAACAAATACATATATAGATACACATCCAAGACCCAGGCAGGGAATTCTATAGTAGAATTAAACATACACTTAACGTTTGATAGAAATCCACATAAAAGCTAATGTATGTAAAATCTTACTATGTATTGCGTTTAGGTAAAAGTTATAGAACAAACGTTGTTAGTCATGATGTACCTAAGTCGTCTTCAGCAGGTCATGCGTTAGTTAACTATAACCCTGTATAAGTATTTTTTTGTCATCTAAGAACACTTGGGTTTTTGAGACGAACCTAACGATACCTTAACTGTCGAAATCCATCCAGTCGTTTGGAAGATACGAGGTAATAAAGATATTTACAAACATACATGTTATGTGCGAAACACGTCATCATCATCATCATCATCATCAGGTCCTTTTTAGTCTCCACTACAGGAGCACGACCCTCTCTGTACTACTAGGGCCATACTTGGCCAGAGCAGCCAGAGGACTTGGCCTACACTCTCCACGCTGGCCAGACGGGTTGGAGAGGTGTCTTAGATGTTTATAGGCTTTGTTTAGCTTGTATTTCCTAAGTCGCCTTCTACGACATCCACGGGAAGACTTGGAGTGGTCCTATTCTACTCTGCCGGATACCACACCGGCGAAACACATAACCCATCTCATATGGCAGTCGGGTAAAACTCCAAAAATCTCACAAGATAAAAAAAATGTTGTAAACTCATGACGAAAAAAGATTATCCTTTCAAATTGGTTCCATTTAAACTTCATTAAAATCGGTTTAGTAGTTTCATTGAAGTCGGTTTTTAGGGTTCCGTACCCAAAGGGTAAAAACGGGACCCTATTAATTTCGCTCTGCTGTCCGTCTGTCCGTCTGTCATCAGGCTGTATCTAATGAACCGTTATAGATAGACAGTTGATATTTTTACAGATGATGTATTTCTATTACCGCTATAACAACAAATACTAAAAAATAGAATAAAATAAATATTAAAGGGGGCTCCCATGCAACAAACGTTTTTGTTTGTTTTTGCTCGATAATGATAACGGAAACAGGTAGACACTATTATTCACTTAAAATAATTAAATAAAAATAAAATTAATATTTAAGGGGGTTCCCATACAACAGACATGATTGTTTTGCCGCTTTCATAGATAACGGTACGGAAGCCTTCGTGCGCGAGTCCGACTCGCACTTGGTCGGTTTTTTATATAAAATAATGATCGGGGTTCGAGGCCGAACGTCAGGTTCGCAGTTTAAAACCCATTACACTGTCATTTGGGTACTTTAGCGTTCATAATAAAAGTTTTTGAATATTATTGACCAACCCTAATTAGTGAAGGAATTTTCAGCAAAGCTGAATTTCCTTTTCAATAGACTATCTATCTTTTAGTATTTGTTGATATAGGCAACAGAAATACATCATCTGTGAAAATTTCAAATGTCTAACTATCACGGTTCATTAGATACAGCCTGGTGACAGACGGTCAGACAGACAGACAGACGGACAGCGGAGTGACATTAATAGGGTCCCGTTTTTACCCGGAACCCTAAAAAGGAGGTTCTCAATTCGACGGCTATTACAAGTGAAAACTTTCTTAAGGCGTGTTGAGCATTTTTTGGATAGAAAAAAAACATTAAACTCGCGACATTGTTACAGTAACCAACACTAGACAGTGAAAATTTGTTGTTTTGGACCCATAAAGAAGTGATTCAGCCCGTCAATATGAAGAACTTTTCCCATGGGACCAATGCTGGAAACTAAATTACAATTTCATACAAAAATGTTTCGTCACCCGGTCAATTTGTATAGAAATGTAAAAAAAAAGAGTTCCCAGCATTGGTCCTACAGGAAAAGTTGTATTGATGGGCTGAATCATCATCCCTTTAATTGTACAAATGAGTATCAAATTATTTTTATTAAATATTAACAACTAACTTTCGCCCGCGGCTCCGCCTGCATCAATGTCGATCCCTCAGGAACAGTACTATTTCTCGGGATAAAATATACCCTATGTCCTTCTCTGTACCCCAGATAATGTGTATGCAAAATTTCATGATGATCGGTTTAATAGTTACAACGTGAAAGCGTAACAAACAAACAAACTCTACTAACTAGTTAGGATACGAAGAAACTTTGAAAGATTGGATATCTTTCAAAGTTTCTTACAGGCATTAAATTATATTTTGAACAAATCAATGGTCCTTCGAGCCGTCCGTTTACAATAATTAATTTACGAACTATAACGTAAGAAACGTTGAAAGACATTATAATACAATCATTCATCCATTCTTCCGTACTAGCCATACTAATCTATACTAATATTATAAATGCGAAAGTAACTATGTCTGTCTGTCACCTTTTCACGCTTCAACCATTGAAACAATTTGGATGAAATTCGGTATGAAAGTAGTTTTGAGGCCCAGGAAAGGACATAAGGGATATCATTCCGGGAAATTCTAATGTTCTCGAGGGATCGACACTAACGCGGGCGGAACCGCTGACAATAGCTAGTAATATATATTTTTGAACAATTTAAATGGTCCTTCGAGCCGGGCCTTTAACATTTTCATAAATAATTTCCTTGCATTTTATAACAATACCCTACATTCTTACGTCAACAGTCTTTTTTACGTTAAAGTTACATTTCTACGTTAATTTGAAATGAAAACAAGCGTATCTATAAATAAAACATATAAAAAATCGTTTAACATATGCAAAAACATAAAATATGTTTTTATTGCAGCAGTGGCTATGGACATAAGCCATAAAAACATTAATTTCACGGCAATACGACATAAACAAGAAATAAAAGATTTTACGTTACATATATTATCAAAATTTTATTAGGTAAAATGATTTTAAAGCATATGACATAATTTTGTATATATGTCAGGTTCGGTTACTGTTATTAAGTTCCGTGACATCTTTAATAGCTATCAGGTACAATGCAGATATACATATAGGTACCTACGTTATTGGGTTCCTTATTAAAATCGATTTAAACCGTCAATGAAGTAAAAGACCCAGTAACAAGTAAGCCAATAATACGTAATCTTGGACTGATGTCATCTCAACATTACGTCAAATATCATATTATTACTAATAACAAGAGACGAGAAACAAACTACCTTCAAAACCATTGAAAATCCATAATATTACAGAGTTTCTCAGTGGGTAGGTAGGTCAAATCCCATAAAAAATATAATCACTCGGTGTCTTGCCCCAAAAATCCAGCGCGCATGCTTAAAGCCCATTCAGGAATACGATAGAGACAAACACATACGTAAGACAAAGACAGAAATAGGGATGCCAAAAATCAGGGAAAACCATCCCATAATTGACTCACATTTAAAGATTACTCCAGTTATGTCACTGTTCCATTTTTAAAACAACCAACCAATGCACTTGACACAAATTTCAAAATTCGAACTTAAATTCTTTTTAATGATATTACATGATTAACGCAAAGGAATACCGTGTCGCGCGGCCGGTAACAAGGCGTGAGCACTAACTGCATTAGCTCTAGATTTTAGGTCAGAGAACCGTCTAATACCAGTCAACTAAATTGATGTAAGCCGTGACTGTACTTACATGTAGGAGTTGATGTTCCTATTACAATATGACGCGTTCCACCAGCACTGAACATCAAAAAACATTTGTTGGATAACTAAAGTCTAAAACTGTGATTTTTGGAAGATGTAACACACTAGGTCGGCACTGCACAGGTTATAATTTGCTAGTCATGTATTAATAGTACGAGTTAAACTGTTGCCAATATATTTAGTGGTACTGGGAGTGACTGGCCGGTTGTAATGTTGATTTTTGGATGTAATAACGAATGAAATGGAAAAAAAATCAATTGATAACGCGGTGGTAGTCGGCCATTTTAGTATCTGGCTGGCTGGGTCGGCAAGGGTCCGCTCACGCATGCGTACGCCGCCGCCGCCGCCCAGACGGCTCACTCATAGACAAGCAAGTCCAATGTTTTTTAAAAGTAAATTTGGAACGTTCTATTTTTGAGATTCGGTAATTAACGTCACGTTTAACGAATATTTGTTTTATTTTTAAATTCGTATCTATAATAAACGTGAGTTTTATGTAGTTATTGCAAACTGCCTTAAGGCATCTGATGTAACAGTGCAACTGTCATATATAATAACTAGCGGCCCGCCCCGGCTTCGCACGGGTTGATATAGCTATTTAATTCTATAGCCTTTGTTCATCAGATATAAAGAGTCCAGTAGTTTCGGAGCCTATTAAATTCAAACAAACAAACACTCGAATCTTTCCTCTATATAATATTAGTTTAGATACCTAAACGTTTTCACCAAGGTCACGTATATAGTCGGTAACGCCGACATTTGTCCGCCTATTTTCAGCCTATTCAATTCTAATGAAGGATAATCAGATTCTACTTAAGAAGGCATATTTGAGTTTGACCTCATCATTACTTCCCATCAGGCAAGATAGAGGTCAAACCTATAAACGCACTCAAATTCTTCATAAAAATTGGGGGGCTGTGTCGGTTCACACGGCCGTTGGTTTTAACGTGAAACGTCTTTTCCTGGCAACAAAGAATTCTTTTCTATTAAAAACTTAAGTTCAAAAACAAGTCAAAAGGTTTTCTTTGTCATGTCAGCACAAATATGTTTCAGTGGTATTTCGGTTCCTAGGCTAGCAAAATCTCTTGTGTACTGTCCAAATATAATGTCGCGTGCGTTACAATAAAATACCATAATCTCGGCAGTCCAAGTTCTTTCTATATCAACCAACTTTGGCTAGCTCCGTGGCGCAGCGGTCAACACGCCAGCCTGCGACACGAGATTGCCCGGGATCGATCCCCGGCCAGGTCAAGATGGAAAATGATCTTTTTCAGATTGGCCTGGGTCTTGGATGTGTATCTATATATTTGTTATATAATATAGTATCGTTGAGTTAGTATCCCATAACACAAGTCTCGGACTTACTTTGGGGCTAGCTCAATCTGATTTGTCTGTATATATTTATTTATTTATAACTACCTACCTACATATACAATTATACAGTCCGCCTACAACGTCTATATCAGCGAGTCGCTTTAGTGTTAAAGATTGAAAGAAAACCAGATGCCGCGATGCAAACTCAAGGTCTTAGCAGCGAGCTGAATACTACCACTAGATTTAACAGATAAAACAACATTTCTTGGAATAACTCTTGATGCCAGGCTTCAATGGGGTGCCCATGTTACTACGTTAGCGGGTAAACTTAGTTCTGCAGCTTATGCTGTTAGGAGAATTAGACAACTGACCGATGTTGATACTGCGCGTTTAGTATATTTCAGTTACTTTCATAGTGTTATGTCTTACGGAATTTTACTATGGGGTAACGCTGCAGAAGTAAACACCATATTTGTACTGCAGAAACGCGCTATCAGATCTATATATAACCTTGGTGCTAGAGAATCTCTTAGAGAATTGTTTAAAGATATAAATATTTTAACATTACCTTCTTAGTATATATTTGCGAATATTATGTTTGTGCGCCATAATCTTGATTTATATAAGAAAAATAGTGATATTCATGATCGAAATACGAGAAATAAAAATAAATTAGCTACACCAGTTTTGCGATTGCAGAAAACTATGCATTCATTTCTGGGTCTAGGAGTACGCTTCTATAATAAAATTCCTGCAGAAATATTAGGTCTGCCTATACTTAAGTTTAAAGCGACTGTAAAATACCAATTAGTAAAAAAAGCATATTATTGCATTGCTGATTATATAATTGATAAAAATGCTTGGCAATTAATATAAATTTATTTGATGATATAATATATGTAAACAATGTAATCGGAGCCCTTCAGGCACATAGGGACCAAGTCTGGACTGAGTTTCTTTCGGCGTATTCTTCTCACCAGTGGTCGTTGCGAAACGCTAGTAGTATTTCGATTTTGCATAAATTAAACAAATATAAGAAATAAAAATATGACGTTCAAAAAGAGATACATGAACCCAATTTTGAATAAAAATCTTTGACTTGACTTTTTTGACTTTTTGACTATATACGCTAAATAATGTCTCTAAAATCGTGTTTCTACGATGAATAGTTTTGTAGTTATTAATGTCAGACGATATAGACCAATTCTTTACGGTCCGGTTTTATTGATATAGTACCGATTTTAAAGACGTTTCACGGCAAAAAATACATTGGGTTGCACCCGGGAGTGCCGGCAGAAGTGAAAACCCCGAGCGGTAGAAAGGGAGGGATATTACTTCCTCTCTTACGCCGCGCCGGCGGTCTCAGGTCATGTGTCCGTCTTACGAATGTTCGATCAGGTCAAGTGTCCTGACGCGAGTTTAACATTTTTTACACATCCCAAAAAGTGCACAACGCCGCTAAAGAAGATTTAACAAAAATAAAAAACAAAATAAATTCAATTTCTGGTAAATTGAAGACACCCTGTATATTTAAAGTCGTGCTTCAAGATTTTCACGGATGCTGCGAGAGAACAAAATGTTATATTACAAAAGGGTGGACTCTATCTAAGATGTAGAATTGGTTCGGTAGGTTGGTACTGTCGTTGGTACATTATTACTGTTTATTATTGTTTCAGATTCACGACTTTCTTTTCATATACAGATTCAATGAACATTTTCTTAATGATTTTTGTTTGTTGGTATTTATGTCTGTTTAGGTACAAGTATCTTTTTGAACGTGGGTACCTATTCTTTAAATAGAATCACTTTAATACTGTATTATCGCTTTTATTACATTATTTTTACACCTAACGCTCTGGTATTAAAATAAAAAATTAAAAACTTTAAAAAGTTTTAAAATTTTTTTTTTATGTTTTTCATATTGTAATAATATAAGTATCTATTATAAAATATAATATCGTTGAGTCAGTCAGTATCAGATAAAGGAAAAAGTGAAAAGGGTTTCGTACCAGGATGTGAAAAGACTGGCAGAGAATAGACCAAGATGGAGGGAGCTCCACCGACAAGAGAGCGTTGCTCTTAAATTTTGATGATGATGATGAGTCAGTATCCTACGACACAACTTCACAATTTACTGTGGGGCTAGCTCAATTTATGTGATACTAGCTTTCGCCCGCGGCTCCGCCCGCGTCAATGTCGATCCCTCGGGAATAGTACTTTTTCCCGGGATAAAAGGTAGCCTATGTCCTTCTCCGTACTTCAGAGAACGTGTATGCACAATTTCATGATGATCGGTTCAGTAGTTACGGCGTGAAAGCGTAACAAACAAACAAACAAACTCACTTTCGCATTTATAATATTAGTTAGGATGTCCCTATATATTTATTTTATTTATGGAAGAAAAGAATACCCACAGACAAGTAAAGTTTTCGAAACGTTAGGTGTAAAAATAATGTAATAAAAGCGATAATACAGTATTAAAGTGATTTTATTTAAAGAATAGGTACCCACGTTCAAAAAGATACTTGTACCTAAACAGACATAAATACCAACAAACAAAAATCATTAAGAAAATGTTCATTGAATCTGTATATGAAAAGAAAGTCGTGAATCTGAAACAAAAATAAACAGAAATAAGGTACCAACGACAGTACCGAGGTAAAGTACCCAAAATACTGGCAGCATTTCCGTGTTGCACAGGGAGATCGATACGTTGTGCAAAAAACCGGTCAAGTGCGAGTCGGACTCGCGTACGAAGGGTTCCGTACCGTTATCTATAAAAACGGCAAAAAAAGTCGAATGTTGCTTATAGATGAGATGATGTTCAGCCTAACTAATTATAGCATTGTAAGCTGCTTGAACAGAAAGTCTGCTGATCGAGGCGGTTCTATGATATTAACTAAAAGTGGTATCCATAGCAAAGAGCGGATGGATATTGTCAGACTTTCTGTGGAGCGCTGTGCTGAGGTGACCTGTGCCGAGCTAGTAGATTATATTATTATCTGCGTGTACAGTCCCCCTGATAACCGCAATAAACATTTTAAAAATTTTATAAAAATAATGGATGAGGTCCTTAAAACGGCATTGAAAAGTAAGAAACGTTTAATTATCTGTGGTGACTTTAATGTTGATATTTTAGTAAATACCTCAAAAAGCACACAATTTCTTAACCTTTTTAAATGTTACAATTTAGTAAATGTTTTCTTGGAACCAACCAGAATAACTGCCACAACGGCCACATGTCTTGATAATTTCTTTTGCAGTATTCAATATATAGACAAATCTATTATAAATAAACTTCCATCTGATCATGCAGGTCAATTGGTAACTTTTGTCAAAGATTCCTCCTATCCCTCAGAGGAAAGTAGAATTATGTGCCATTTCTTACAAAAATATTTTAAAACTTAAAAAAAATCTAGAAAATAAATTAAGTTCAGTCATGTACACTGGTAGTAATGCTGATGATCACTATACAACATTATTTAATACTATTTCTATTGAATATTCCAAAACACTTAAACAGAAACCAGTCAATGTACATAATCGATTACAGTTTAGTGAATGGGCTACTACAGGTATTTATATAAGCAGAAGGAAGTTATTTGATTTATATGCCCGAAAACAATTTAATTTCGATCCCAACTTTATTGAATATGTTAGGTGTTATTCTAAATTATTTAAAAAAGTCTGCAAACAAGCTAAATCTATTTTTATTGGAGGAAAGATAAATGAAGCGCCTAATAAAATCAAAGAAACTTGGAAAATCATAAACAAAGATACTGGTAAATTCAAATCGAGAGAGAATATTAGCAAAATTAAATGTGGTGACACAACAGTTACATCTACTAAAGATATAGTCAATGTTTTTGAGAATTTTTTTACAAACCATCCTCTTGAACTTACTTCTAACGTAAATTCTTGACCAAACCTTGCTGAAGACCTACTTAAAAGTAATATGTCACCTAGTAGCTCCAAATTTAAATATAACTATATTAACCCTAGTGATATAGTCGATGCTTTCAAACAGCTTAACTTTAAAAAATCCGAAGATCTATGGGGTATGTCAGTTAGAGTCTTAAGCAACATTATATGTATTATTGCTGTTGATTTAGCTTTTATATTTAATGAATGTATAGACGAAGGCATATTTCCAAATTTAATGAAATGTAGTAAATTAATTCCATTATTTAAAAAAGGGGAAAAGTCGGATCCCAGCAATTACAGACCCATTTCTATTTTACCTGTTTTGAGCAAGGTGTTTGAAAAGATCATGCTCAATCAAATGCAACATCACTTCAAAACCTGTAATCTTTTCCACAGCCAACAATTCGGCTTTACTGGCGGAAAATCTACCACCGATGCGGGAGTAGCACTTGTTACTCATATTTATAACGCATGGGAGAATTCACAGAATGCCTTTGGAGCATTTTGTGATCTCTCGAAAGCGTTTGATTGCGTTGATCATCAAACACTTTTGCTTAAACTACAACAATACGGGTTTGATAATAAATCAATAAAATTAATTCAATCTTATTTAACAGATAGGCTTCAAACTGTCGATATAAATGGTATTAAGTCTAATGGATCTAATGTTAAAATCGGTGTACCGCAAGGATCAATCTTAGGGCCTTTCCTTTTTCTTGTATATATCAACGACTTGCCTTATATGGTTGAGAAAAAGGCCGGCATTGTGCTTTTTGCCGATGATACATCCCTAATATTCAAATTGGACCGCCATAACGAAGATGCAAGCACGGTAAATAGCACTCTGACTGCTATATCAGATTGGTTTTCCGCCAATAACCTCATATTAAATGCTAAAAAGACCCAATGCATACGGTTTACACTACCCAATGTAAGGCAGGCTTCGGTTGATATACAGATTGATAGTCAAAAAGTAGATTTGGTTGAACATACAACGTTTTTAGGAATTAATGTAAACTCGAAACTTCAGTGGGGCGCTCATATATCTAAACTTTCCAATAAACTTAGCTCTGCGGCTTACGCTGTAAGAAGAATCAGACAGTTGACAGATGTGGCAACTGCTAGGCTAGTATATTTTGGTTATTTTCATAGTTTAATGTCATATGGGATACTGCTATGGGGAAAAGCAACTGACATCAAAACTATATTTATATTACAAAAAAGAGCGATACGTTCCATTTACGGCTTAGGACCGAGAGAGTCACTCAGAGAATTATTTAAAGAAATAAATATATTGACTGTAGCTTCGCAATATATATTTGAAAATATAATGTATGTGAGAAAAAACATTTCAACCTTCAAAAAATAAATGATATCACGAATAGACCCTTACGTAATAATAACAAATTGTTTTTCCCGCGTTATCGGTTGAGCAGGGTTAGTAATTCGTTCCTAGGGAATTGTATACGCTATTATAATAAATTGCCACAATCAGCCCTTGATATGCCTGACAGAAAATTCAAAGCTTACGTTAAGCAGGTACTTTGTAAGAAGGCTTATTATAGGACTGATGATTACCTTAATGACAAACATATCTGGCTTCAGCCTGGCACAGGAACCTCTTAACGCATCTGTATTTAAATTAATGTCATAATTTGGTTCATTTTGAACGTATATATATAGATATATTATTCGTTTTTATTGACATCCTTTCAATACAATTTGACATTGTACTCAATTTGAATTATGACATGACAATGTAATCTCAGTCCACATATAAATATATGTAGTTTTAAGTAATATACTATAAATTGTAAGTTGACGTCTGGAGAAAATGCGCTGTGCAGTTTGTTGCCGCTTCTTCTGCACTCCGCTTTGGAAGCGGCTCTAAACTTAGCTTTAAGTAAATTAACGTCAACAATTCTTTGTTGTAAAATAAATGTTAACGTTTACCAAATGGTATGTAAAGTATCTTATGATGAATAAATTATATTTGAATTTGAATTTGAATATATATACAAATTTCATTTTGCGGTTGACTCCATACATTTTGTTCGGCCGACTGTAACTACATAAGTTGGTCGAGTTGTATAAAAATAAGTATCTATGATACCGAGACCGCTATAGTTTTAATTGAAAGTACATATTTTGAGGTATATACCCATTTTTTTCAGAATTATTTTAGTAATATTTCATAAGTTACGGGGGGGGACACCTCAAATTTTAACTTTTTAACTTTGTATTAGATTATCTCAAGACTGGTGGATTTGATCTACATAGTTTCAAAGCAGTTTTCTAAAAAAACATTTTTTTATATTTTAAAAACCAACTTTTGGAACTTCAATATCTATATCTCCACCAATTTTCGTGACAATCGGAGCAGTAGCGGCGGAGTACGAGCCCGGACGGACATGACGAAACTATAAGGGTTGGTGATCCAAGCAAGAGCTGGCAGTTTTTTAGGGTTCCGTAGTCCATAGGGATATGTACTACGGAACCCTAAAAAACTGCCAGCTCTTGCTTGGATCACCTGATAATAGAGATTCATTTATAGATAAACATCCAAGACCCAGGTCAATCTGAAAAAGATCGTTTTCCATAATGTCAGGGGCTCGAACCCGGGCAACCTCGTGTCGCAGGCTGGCGTGTTGACCACTGCGCCACGGAGCTCTCCAACTACAAATAAAATCCTTCACCCGGTCTATCTTCCTTACACAACTACTTATAACTATCTGGCATGTTCTTCTTCCTTCTATGCGGGTCTGGGAGAAAAGAAAAAAATTTTTGAATGTGCCAGCTGCTTCACTTCCCGGACAGATAGGATTGGCCTACACTTTCCTCGACGGGTTGGAGAGGTCTTATTGATGTTTATGAGTTTTGTTTAGCTTGTATTTCCTACATAATAATACTGAATTCACCCTAAAACTATCTCACATAGGTATTTTTCTAATCGGGATCATAGATATTTTGTTTTATATAGGGGATCCTGGTGAACTAATAAGTTCATGGGGAACCCCTGGGGGAGCAGGCTGGGGATCCTGGTGGACGAACTCCGGATTAGGAGGAATGCCTACACCGCTGGGCTATCGAACTCTTATAGTATAAATGGTGAAATTTTTATCGTTTTTGACCCTTGAAGGGGTGACTGAGACCATCAATTAACAACTTTTCCTATGGGAACAATGCTGGGAACTCAAAAAAAATTTGTCATTTCCATACAAAAGAGTTCCGCCGCCCGGCCAGTAGCGGTGTAGGCATTCCTCCTCATCGGGAGTTCATCACCTGGATCCCCCAGCCATCCAAAACGATCAAAATTTCACTATGTATAATGATAAAACATTACAATAAAATGTGGACGACTCTGAAAATACTCAATCAGGATAATGTTATTATTATCCTGTTTGCAGAAAACTGTTGAATTGTAGGGTGACCATACTGTAGTATAATCTCTCATATAAAACAAGTAATTTAAAAAATCTGAACCACCCGACTGACTATCGTCCCAGCGCCATCTATTTTGCGAATTAGGAACTAAGTTTATCAATTTAGGTACTATTTATAAATCGACTAGATCCGTGGCGCAGCGGTCAACACGCCAGCCTGAGACACGGAGTGACCGGGTTCGATCTCCGGCCAGGTCAAGATGGAAAATGATCTTTTTCATATTGGCCTTGGTATATATGTATTTGTAATAAAATATAGTATCGTTGAGTTAGTATCCCACAACACAAGTCTTAAACTTACTTTGGGGCTAGCTCAATCTGTGTAATTTGTCCGTATATATTAAAAAAAAATATTTTTAAATTGATGTTTTAGCTGACGTCACATTGCTCATAAGACTCTTGGAAAGAATACAAATCTAATGAGGCCTCATTCTTCAAAATTGGTCAAGCCATTGGGTCTACAAGAAGTGACAACTCTTTGCAAGTTTACTTTCGTCACATCTTTTACTGACGTCACATAGCCTATGACACTTCAAGGAAGAATACAAATCATATGACACCTTACACTTCAAAATCAGTCAAGCTTCAAGTCGTTTAGGCTACAGGAGTGGACAATGAACAGACTTACTTACATACATATATATATACATACGCGCGAAAAACATTACCTTCCTTCTGGGTGGGTCAGTCGAGTAAAACCGAATTTAATCTAACCACTCAACCGATTGTGGTGAAATTTAAATGAGACTAATTTGAAAGCATACCCTTTCAGGCATCGGTTCATGAATGACTGAGTTTTGAGGTAAAAAACATAAAAAAAATTACTAATTAGAATTTGTCGGCTAAAAATAGGAGGAAATTTAATAAATAACACATCTTGATTGGGTGATGTTTGCCAAATTTGATTTTGAAGTAATCAGGAGCCATATATTTTTGTGTTTTATTCTGCATTCACAATGCTATTTTAATAAACTCTTATTAAACTAATTATTAAAATATGGTGAAAACATTTCAAGCGGTTTGGATTTATATGATACGAACCAGAGTCGTACATAGAGTTAAGGTCGTTGGTTCACATCCCGCCCGCTTAAAATATTTTCACCATATTTTAATCAGGAGCCTATTGTCAGGGGAAGTTTCAGTCACTATACCTGTCAATCACTATGTCCTAACGTGCTATTGCCATATGCTAGTGTGGGGAGATTTTTTTTTTTTTTGTAATGACTATGTAGCTAGCTCCAAGTGAGCTTTCGCTACTTCACCGGGCGTTTGAGGCGAGGGCAGAGTGCCCTCAACCTTTATAGGCAACATCACCAAAGAGCCCCCAGGAGGGACGGACCTCGGCTTTGGGCGTTGCCTGTGTGCGCAAGGCTTGGAGAGACAGCAAACTCTCATATTGCCTGATGGGCCGCGTATGCGTGCATGCAAGCCTGAAGGGCCAATCTGAGAATCAATGGCAAAAGCCTTTGGAGAGCAGCAACTTTCATCTTTTGCCTTATGGGCAGTGTGGGGAGATGCCAAGAGAGCCGGCCTTAGTCAGATTTCTCTAACAATGACCATTGCGATTGTGGCGTTATGCAATCGATGACTCACCTCATGATGTGCCCTAACTGTCCTCCACCTGCACAATTGAAGACCTTAATAAGGCAAACGACAAAGGAGTCGCTGTGGCCACCTTCTGGTCTTGTAACACTGTATAAAAGAAAACTTATATAACCATTAGCTTTCGCCCGTGGCTTCGCTCACGTTCAGAAGTATGGTTTCATACAAACTTTTATCCCCTATTTTATCCCCTTGGGGGTAGAATTGATCAAAATCCTTCTTAGCGGATGCCTACATCATAATATCTACATGCATGCCAAATTTCAGTCCAATCCGTCCAGTGGTTTGGGCTGTGCGTTGATAGATCACTATGTCAGTCAGTCAGTCACCTTTGAGTTATATATATTTAGATTTTCACTCGAAGAAGAAAGAAGACGTGCCATTTAATAACTAGTTACTTAAAACCGACCCCAGTACCTATACTGTATCTTTTGGCTGGCGTAGCATCTTCTAATTTGTGGTTTACGCAAATATGATCATGTCTCAAACTTTCGCGCATAACTCAAGTGGCTCCCCATTAGGCTTCGTCGTAATTATCACATCCTTACCCTTCTCTATACGGTACTCTTTATCCCCACCTCTCCTAGATACCTGAAAGAACGTTTCACTTTTCTCGGTCAGGTCTCTAATCGTCATCTACGCAGTTCTTCTACTCTCGTCCTAAATGCCCATCCATTCTAACCAATACTATTCAAAATCCTTCTCTGCACAGGCTGTTCGACTAAAGAATTCATTACCCGATGAAATTCAAACTGCCCAAACTGCCCACCTTTAAGAACCGCTTAAAATCTCATTATCTCTCCTTGTAACTAAAATAAAATTAGCTGCTCATTGTGTGTTCTTTCTATTCAGAAACTGTTTGTATTATATATGTCTAAGTATATTGTATGTAATAATTAATATGGGTAAAAAGATGGTAATGAAAGAAATTGCTCAAGATAGAGCGAAATGGAAAATACTCACATGCTGTCCCGACCCCACTTAAAGTGGGATAAGGTGAGGAAAAAGAAGAATAATTATCTATGTATTTATGTATTTACGTATCTATCTATAAGTAATTATTGATTTACTGCGCCCCACACATTCTAAGCTTACATCTCTTTCTACTCAAAGGTTGGCTGGAAGAGATTGCTTTGCAATAAGTCCGCCTTTGTATCATGAATTGTTTTAATTAATTTTGGTTTTAATTATCCTGAATTTTTAATAGAATCAATAACATTAATTATTTAAACGAAAACTAACTAAAAATAAAATAGCCTAACCTACATAATTAAAAATAACCATTATAAATAAAAAATGTCCCGCAGTTCGTTGTCACGCGGAAGAGTACCTAGAAGGCTGACAGCATTGCCACGTTGGATGGCAATGCTTATTCTTTGTCCTAGAAAATTGCCAGCCCTCTGGTCACCCGACACCTCAACCAGCTTTTGGCTTAATGACTTAAATAGATTATGAGCCGACGGGCCCCATGGACCAAGTGTCTCCACCCCAAACGGCTCAAAAATGAAACCGTTGCCGATGCAGGCATATTTGCGCCGTTTGAGAGACTCGGCATTGGCTGCAGCCATGCCTGCCTTAGACCCAGTGCTGGGGAGGTGGGAAGGCGCGAATGTGTCGACACACGTGGCATCCCAAACAAGTGGCCTTCCCATCCTCCACGGCACAAGGGTCATTCCGTCCGGCCTCTTGCCATCCTCACGCACCAGGCCATTTGGTTCTAAAACAGCTGGCACGTGAATGGTGACAAGAGCCCTTTGGATTATGTTATTAATGGTGGCATGGCGCGCCATGCGACCTGCACTTTTGAGACACGAAAGTCCATGACGCCCGAACTGGTCTACGGTATCGCCGCAAAGACAACGATGCGGGACATTCGCTTTAGCTCCTAAACGCAGACATGTCGCCAGACGGAATGTATTATCGTCCAGAAAGGTACCCAAAGTGAAAGAAGGTAAGGCCTGTAACCAAAGTCCTGACTCCCACTCCGCAACGGCAAGGAGACGCGCTCGTTCTGCAGAGTTGCCACAAGAAGATTCAAGTAGGTTACTCTGTACAAGTCTGCAGAGCGGCTCGTCCCAACGCCTCTGAGAAGAAGGGTTATCTGGAAATTCCGAATTTAAACAAAGCTCTGACCAAGCGTCTCTGGCTTCTGTCATATAAGCAGTTTCATAAGATGGGTTTTGTAAAATTTTCTTAAAAAGGTCTTGTATGCTATGGACAGAAGACAAAAATGCTGGCAAAGCAACACTAGAAATTTTTCGAATTTTCAAATTTTTCATTTTGGTTTTCATTTATTTCTTTGTTCTGTGTGATTTATGGTGCAATAAAGAATATTTGTATTGTATTGTATTTCTAAAATCCGGAGAACCGTCACTAGCTCTATGGAACTTCCTTAAATGCTCAACGACACTCAACATCCACTAAGTCAATGCGCCAAAAGGCTCAAAAGTAGACACAGTTTTATTAAATGCGTTGAAGACACTATAGTATTGACCAAGCACGAAGCTCTCTTTGGAAAAAGAATTGGCCATCGTCACCTAATTTTAAACCACCTTGGGAGGAGCATTCTTCCGGCTAGCAGCTACCATGGTTTATCTGGAAGAGTCTGAATAGACTCAGAACACAGGTAGTCCGGTCGATACTAATAATGGCCAGTTATGCCATTGTGAAGATATATTCGATCAAATCATCACATCATCATCATCATCAACCATGTCACATCTCCTCTCGTGCCCTTCATATTCCACTACCTGCACAAAAGCTGACGTTTGTACAGCTTGAGAGAGGGCTATCAGGGTGACCTCCTATTGGAAGGACAAAATATAGTTTGGAGCCAGCGACACGAAAAGAAGATCACACAGACTCGTGCAAAATGAAGCCTTAATAATGTCCCCGAATCAAAACACCATGCATACTTACAAACAACGACAAAAACGGTACATACTGAAAGTATAACTCCATCTTTTTTTCACTTTTGATGCGTAGTTTTTGCATCTTTTCACTGTACTTATTTGTTTTCTGTCACCCAATGGTAGCCTGTAAGAGATTGCTTCGGCGATAAGGCCGCCAATTGTACATAAATCTTTTTGCTTACTTTTTATATATTTGTATTTATTTCTTGGTGCAATAAAGTGTTTTTACTTACTTACTTTCGTCATCGCGAGACGTGAGTGCTAGCGCGGTTTATTGGAACTGTAACCAAAACAGCTCCGAAACTCAATTAGTGCGCTGTTTTGCTGGTGCCATTTTTCGCGCGCGCATCGTTTATCTACCATTTTATTTGATAGAAGGTTTTGTTTGCTAAAAACTGGCCAAGTGCGGTCGCACATGAGGGGTTCTATACCATTATCAATAAAAAGACAAATAAATCATGTCTGTTGTATTAGCCCCTGTGTGTGTAATGCTGGGGAGAAAAGCAGCCAAACTTAAATAAATAAATAAATATATACGGACAAATCACACAGATTGAGCTAGCCCCAAAGTAAGTTCGAGACTTGTGTTATGGGATACTAACTCAACGATACTATATTTTATAACAAATACATATATAGATACACATCCAAGACCCAGGCCAATCTGAAAAAGATCATTTTCTATCTTGACCTGGCCGGGGATCGAACCCGGTGACTCCGTGTCGCAGGCAGGCGTGTTGACCGCTGCGCCACGGAGCTAGTCAAAATGGGACTGGGCGGGCCATATCTATAGGATGCACCCGGAAAGATGAGCGAAAACAACTACAGAATGGGTTTTTGTCAGTTACGTTGATAACGAGTACGCCCAAGAAGAAGATGGGCAGACGACTTGACGGCACGCGACAAAAAATGGAAAACTATCGCCAAGGATAGGGACCCATGGCAGACTGAAGTGAAGGCCTTTGAACAACAATGGGACACTATAGGCTAAAAAAAACCGCGCGATAGAAAGTGAGGGGAATATTACTGCCTCTCCTACGCCACGCCGGCGGTCTCAGATCACGTGTCTGTCTTACGAATTTTCGATCAGGTCACGTATCCTGACGCGAGTTTAACACTTTTGAGCTGAATCATCCCGCTAAGGATCGGACAGAGTCTTCTTTTCATATTGTATACACCGCAGCATTCATAAAATGGAATATTTATTTTCAATATGTGACGTTAAGGCGGCGCAAACGGATAGCCGAATATAATTTATTGGTAACTTTCACTATATTTGAAAGGTCACAGATCCCAGGGTTCGAGGGTTAGGCCTCGTGGTCCGATCATCATCATCATTTCGTGGAGGTGTCACGGTCAATCGACCATGCACACCCTGGTGTCAGAGTTCTTCGGAACCGTCTCTCGGTCTCTTACGTGGTTCCTTTAACGGCATGCAGATGGTAGCCAGGACCAACGGCTTAACGTGCCTTCCGAAGCATGGAAACATCTTTCTTATCAGTCAATCCGGTGATTCGAGCCTGCAATATCCAAAAACCAAACTGGAAACAGCTAAACAAAGTATGCTTCCCGTGGGAATCCACGACTCCCGGGTCTACGGGCAATCGCCTTAACCACTGGACTACGGAGGCAGTTTTGTGGACCGATGAGCTGCGTAGACAGAGTACTTAGCTTCGTCACCTGCCCAGGCGAAAGAGGTCAGGTCGCCTGCCACTGCAGTTTATAAATGGGCCGCGGGGAAAGAACCCGGGTGGCGGGGGGCAGTGAACCGTGACGTCACAAATACTAAACCATGGTCACCCTATCATTAACGTACTTCGTGTGTCATACATGACTTATTCGCCATAGAGACTGACATTTACCTACGAAATGTTAGTTTATATCCGAAAAACACCATGTTTCGATGTTCTATAAGTGCTTTTCTTGTAATTTTCGTGTCTTACGTGGTTTCTAATGATGGTAAGTAACCTTCAAAAACTTATATCTTGATATACTTGGGACCCGCCTTGTTCTACTAACAATATCATCAATATAAATAAAAAATCTGTACGGGTTGGTCATGGAGTAAGTTATTTTTTTGAGATATCGTGTTTACAAGCTCTGTACATGATACTGAAACTAAATTGACAATTTTGTGAATTCTTTCTGTATGTATGTATATGTATGTTCCTCCATAACTTTCAAATAAATGCACTGAATTTTATGAAACTTGTCATTATCAATACTAATAATTAATTTGTAAGGGTTGGTCATGGAGTAAGTTACTTTGTTTTCAGAGATATCGTATTTATAAGCTCTCATGATACTGAAACTAAATTGTCGATTTTTAGACTTTTTTCTGTATGTATGTATATAAATTTGATATGTGTTAACAATAGTGGGATATTTTGGTATGTATTGGGAATAAGGATTATGGTTAATGTTTCAGGATGTTTTTGCGATTTCTTAGTAGCGTTTACCGATGCGAACAAATGTCATCATCATCATCATTTCGTTTAGGTGATAAGATCAATCGACCATGCACACCCTGGTGTCAGAGTTCTTCGGGTCCGCCTCTCGGCTTCTGACGTGGTTCCTTTAACGACTACCAGATGGCAGCAGACGGCCTTCCGAATTATCTTGATTATCAGACAATCAGGTGATTCAAGCCTGCAATGTCCTAACCACACTGGAAACAACTAAACAAAGTATGCTTCCCGTGGGAATCGAACCCACGACCCCCGGGTCAATAGGCTAACGCCTTAACCACTGGACCACGGAGACACGGAACAAATGGCCATCAGGCCCTGTTATGGCCCGGTAGAACCGCCTGTGCAGCTCTCTACTCTTTCATATGTTCATGTGGCCTTCGGTACTCAGCAACGTCGGTCTGCTCTAGTTGTCGTTTGAAGGAGAGCGGCCTGAGGCTCCTATCTATTAATAGATTCAAGTGCTGCTTTGAGGATTTCAAAGCTACATTTACTTTGAGATAATTTACTTTGCGGGCTTCCGCAACCAGTTAGTTCATGCAATCTATTGCTCGCCATAGCCGTGTGGTTTCCGGCAGAGTAGAATAGGACCACTCATAGTCTTCCAATGGATGTCGTTAGAGGCGACTTAGGAAATAAAAGCTAAACAAAGCTCATAAACATCAATGAGACCTTTCCAACCCGTCTGGCCAGCGTGGAAAATGAAGGCCAAGTCCATTAGATGCTCTGGCTAAGTATGGCTCTAGTAGTACAGAGAGGGTCGTGCTCCAGTATTGGAGAAACTACCTGACTAAAAAGACCTGATGATGATGATGATTGCTGGCCAGCGCCCACCCACTACTGTTAGTCCCTTCATGCCCGCCACCAATAGTTGATGCATGCAACCCTGGTCGATACTTATGCATCAAGCACATTAAATTATCTCAATTCAAAAACCAAAAATACTGCTACAATGTCGCAGTGCATCCCACACTCATTGTTAAGGAAGTTATCGCTAAGACTGTTCACCTCGTGGTTATGGAGAGTCTTGGCGTTTAAAAAGCCATGACCTCCATACAAACGCGGGTTATATATTCTCGTCACCTCGAAAGCGTGATTAGAATTTGTAAAGTAAAAGTATTGTTTATCTTTTCAGGCAACAACAACCGAAAAATTTCAACAAATCTTATTGCCGAAAATGGATCGACTTATACCTGCCCTTACACAAAACAGGTAGTGTTGAGAGATGGTGAAAATGTCACAGTAGTGATGACACATACAAACCACATTAACATTGCCTAGTAAGTATTTAAAAAGTTTTACCTGTGTGAGCTAATGTGTTGTTTTCCTTACCTCGGAACAGAGAAGAGTGGGAAGCAGAGAGGGAAGCCTTTGTACAGCAGTGGGATTTAACGGGCTAGTAATAATAATAAGCCTGATATCGTCCTGACAGATCGATCGACGCGCCAGGCAGTGCTCATGGAGATCACCATTCCGCATGACAAGAACCTTGTGAAGGCCGAGAAGGACAAACTTACTAAGTACCTAGACGTGGCCCACGAGGTGACCGCCAAGTTGGGTTGTTGATTCGACGATCATTGTCCCAATAGTTGTATCTGTGAACGGTCTTATAGCGAAGAGTCTCGATCAACACCTCAAGAGGCTCTCGCTAGATGGCTGGATCAAGGGTCAGATACAGAAGGCAGTACTCCTGTACACGACGCGCATCGTCAGAAGGTTCCTCTCTCTGCAGCCTTAACTTGAGTAGCTCCGCTGCTGGTGGCGCAATAGGATTAGGTTTTTATAAAATATGTGTTTTTTTTTGTATGACGTTTTGTTTGTTATATAATTTTTTTTATATAATTTTTAGCCTAGTGCCTAGTGTTAAGAAATAAAGAGTAGATCAATAATAGTGACTGGTCTTCCAACACGTCGAATATCCAAAACGCAAAGCACTCGTAGTCCTGGTCCGTTGCTGTGGTCGTAGAAATTATCACTTATCAATCGCACACAAATCACTCGTATTAGTACTAAGAACACTCGCGGTCAAGTGATTAACGATCGCCACGTCCGCTCCCTTATATTATACTGACGTATGGGTCTTTAGAAAGTTCCATATACTTCCGGTCCCGACAGCCGACAGAGTATGTGTGTGAGCGGGATAAAATACATATGTGTAAGCAGGATGGAAGATGTTATGAGTGCGACAGACGATGTTCGGAAAAGTTCAAGGCTATTCTATTCTAGGATTCGCGACAGTATTTCCAGGAACAGGTTATGACAGGAAACTTACATTACATCAACTTCTGCAAAGGGCCTCTACGTGTTGAATCTATATCCCCACGCACGCCTCTCAAAGGACCGGGGTAACACCCATGAAACCAAAGGAGATACAAATAACAATATAATGCAGCTGTGGCTTTTGCCATTGATTCTCAGATTGGCCCTTCAGGCTTGCAAGCACGTATACGCGGCCCATCAGGCAATATGAGAGTTTGCTGTCTCTCCAAGCCTTGTGCACACAGGCAACGCCCAAAGCCGAGGTCCGTCCTTCCTTTGGTGATGTTGTCTAAAAGGTTGTGGGCACTCTGCCCTCGCCTCAAACGCCCGGTGAAGTAGCTAAACCTCACTTGGAGCTAGCTTATAGTCCTTTCAAAAAAAAATGCGTATACTATTGCATAAAGGGTTGAAATGGTCATATAAGCTCCTCTGAGCGGGATTGCTTACTCAGCAATGCGGTCAGCTGTTATCCTCAACTGCCTATCCGGTGGTTGCAGGTATGTAATCGGGTAACCGCGCCGTGCCCCTCAGCTACTACTTCCTGGTATACATCTGAGGGAGTACTATCCCAATACCTTCATTTCCTTCCCAAATTCAACAAATTCCTATCCTGCCTCAGCTGAAAAATGCTTCCGATGGACAGTGGCATCGGAAGCACAGGAAACCAGAGAAACTACGCTCTCCAACTCGCCTGCCAAGCGTGGTGAGTATGGCAATATCCACCCATGGTCCTCCTCCCATCCTTCCTTATCCCATGGATCAAAGAATCCTTAGGAGAGGCCTTTGTCCAGCAGTGGACTTCTAACGGCTGGAATGATGATGACTCAGCAGTAGAGTGCCGTGACATATTACTCTCTCTCTCCCTAGAGGCTAAGGATATTTTTGTTTCACTTTCATCATCATCATCATCATCAGGTCCTTTTTAGTCTCCACTACAGGAGCACGACCCTCTCTGTACTACTAGGGCCATACTTGGCCAGAGCAGCCAGAGGACTTGGCCTACACTCTCCACGCTGGCCAGACGGGTTGGAGAGGTGTCTTAGATGTTTATAAGCTTTGTTTAGCTTGTATTTCCTAAGTCGCCTTCTACGACATCCACGGGAAGACTTGGAGTGGTCCTATTCTACTCTGCCGGATACCACACGGCTAACTATTGTTTCACTTTAAATATTTTTTTTTTTTTTATTAGCCATATAGGTCCCACTGCTGGGCAAAAGCCTAGCCTGGGCAAAAATATAAATAATTAAATAAAAATAAAATGAATATTAAAGGGGGCTCCCATACAACAGACATGTTTTTTTTGCCGTTTTTATAGATAACGGTACGGAACCCTTAGTGCGCGAGTCCGACTCGCACTTGGCCGGTTTGTTTTTCCTTTGACGATCGCGGGATGAACTACTTAGGTGATTCAAGTGAGCTGATCGAGCGCATTGTCGGCGTGCGTGCCACGCCCCCTGCCATATCTAATGTGTTTATTGTTCTGTGATATTGATATTAATTATTCATTATTTTAGCGTGCAATTACCATCTGTGTCAAAACTCTATATTACGGACGGTGATTATTACAGAAAAACAAGAAAGGTATATTTTTTTTTATTTTTTTTCATCCTTACTTCCTTATCTATATCTATACTTAATATGATAAAGCCGAAGTTTGTGTGTTTGTTTGTTTGAACGCGCTAATCTCAGGAACTACTGGTTCAAATTGGAAAATTCTTTTTGTGTTAGGTAGTCCATTTATTGAGGAAGGTTTTAGACTATAAAACATCACGATGCGACCAATAGGAGCGAAGTATCAATAAAAAAGAATTTGAAAACGGGGAAAAATTATTCATAGTTGAGGACATCCGACGCGTGCGATGCGTAAATGATTCAAATTGCCGCGGACGAAGTCGCGGGCAACAGCTAGTACTACTAATCATAAATGCAAAAGTGAGTTTGTTTGTTTGTTTGTTACGCTTTCACGCCGTAACTACTAAAGCGATCATCATGAAATTTTGCATACAAGTTCTCTGTAGTGCGGAGAAGGACATAGGCTACCTTTTTATCCCGGGAAAAAGTATTATTCCCGAGGGATCAATATTGACGCGGGCGGTGCCGCGGGCGAAAGCTCGTTTTGAATAAAGTAGAATAAATGGGTATCCTTGGATAGGCATGTAACATCCTCGTCTTCATCGTCACTTACCATCAGGTGAGATGGGAGACAAATGCCTAATCCAACATTAATTAAAAAAAAATTTTTAGGGTTTCGTACCCAAAGGGTAAAAACGAGACCCTATTAATTTCACTCCGCTGTCTGTCTGTCTGTCCTTCTGTCACCAGGCTGTATCTCATGAACCGTGTAAGTTAGACAGTTGAAATTTTCACAGATGATGTATTTCTGTTGCCGCTATAACAACATATACTAAAAAATAGAATAAAATAAATATTTAAGGGGGCTCCCATATAACAAACGTGTTTTTAGGGTTCCGTACGTCCTAGTGACAAAACGGAACCCTTATAGGATCACTCCGTTGTTCTTGCTTATTTTTGCTCGATATTGATAACGGCAACAAGTGGACTTTTGATATTTAGTTATATATTCACTTTAAAAATAAATCCTTATCCTTACTAATATTATTATTTGCGAAAGTGAGTTTGTTTATTTGTTTGTTTGTTTGTTTGTTACGCTTTCACGCCGTAACTACTGAACCGATCATCATGAAATTTTGCATACAAGTTCTCTGGAGTACAGAGAAGGACATAGGCTACCTTTTATTCCGGGAAAAAGTACTATTCCCGAGGGATCGACATTGACGCGGGCGGAGCCGCGGGCGAAAGCTAGTAATACATAAAAATACCGTCGTCCTTCTCCGCACTCCAGAGAACTTGTATACAAAATTTCATGATGATCGGTTCAGTAGCTACGGCGTGAAAGTATAACAAACTCACTTTCGCATTTATAATATTAGTAAGGACTAGCTGTTGCCCGCGACTTCGTCCGCGGCAATTTCTGCTATTATGATTAATTCGTTTTTTATTAGTATATTAGATAAATAATTTTCCCCCGTTTTCAAAACATTTTTTATTGATGCTTCGCTCATATTGGTCGCAGCGTGCGACCTTTCTTAATAAATGGACTATCCAACACAAAAATAATTTTCCAATTTGAGCCAGTAGTTCCTGAGATTATCGCATTCAAACAAACAAACTCTTCAGCTTTATAATATTAGTGTAGATTTAGCTTAAGTTTTCTAATGTATAATAATATAAGTATGTCTCTGTTTTTGTCTTTAGTTGTGTGTGATGCAGTTTTTGTAAAATAAACGTTATCTATCTGTCTATCTAATTTGTTTGTTTTTCGTGTGTAAGTGGCCAACGCTGGTGTCAGATTTTCAAGCTGCCTAAAGGCATCTTCTGACAAAGCTTAACGACTGCCATCAAAGATGACACCAGCCGGGACCAACGGCTGAACGTGCCTTCCGAAGCACGTAGCTCCAGATATTTTTATGCCACTTGCAGTCACCCATCACAAAAGGGACTGCGCCCAGGGTTACTTAACATGCGTGAAGCATATTTGAGCTGAGGAAGGATAGGAATTTGTTGGATTTGGGAAAGGAATGAAGGTATTGGGATACTACTCACTCGGATGAATAGGGGAAAGCAAGTAGCAGTTCGGGAGGCCGGGCGCTTACCTGATGCCAAACCTGCACCGGACAGGCATGAATGAATGAATGATGAATGAATGAATGATGAATGAATGAATGATGAATGAATGAATGATGAATGAATGAATGATGAATGAATGAATGATGAATGAATGAATGAATGAATGAATGATATACTTTATTGCTATAAACGTGGTACAATAGGTGGATTGTATAAAGTTAAGGTATCACACATTAGTCATTTCTGACATGCAACAGACAGTAATATTTGTCAAATTAAATTAGGTATAATAATGTCAATCAAATTAAATTACGAATTTTATATTTTGTACATATTATGTCACATTTTATGGTCAGCTAATTCTATACTTAATAACATTATATAATTCTATATTTTTAAATAATACTATAGTTTAATTTCGATTTTCCAGATCTCTTACACTATAAAAACATTTTTCTACAAGCCAACTGAAAAGTTTTCGTTTAAATAATTTAACATTGCATATATTTTTAATTTCGCCAGGTAACTTATTAAATATTTTGATCGCCATAGGCAGTTGAGGATGTCACCCCTGAAAACGATGATGATGATTTATTTCTTTTCTAGTTTCAAATATCTCCTGAAAATACTGGCAATTGGTCATTTTCTACTCTTTCCAACAAGGGTGCGAGTGAAGTGAATGATCAAAATTTAAGAAAAATAATTCACGAAAACGAGACTTACTACGAATTCCGATGTGATTACAATATCCTAGGTAAGTTTTTTTGAAGTGAAAACTTTTTGGGATGTGTAAAAAATGTTAAACTCGCGTCAGGACACGTGACGTGATCGAAAATTCGTAAGTCGGTCACGTGAGCTGAGACCCGCGCGGCGTAGGAGAGGAAGTAATATCTCTCGCTCTATAACGCGCTCCGTGACGGAAGGACTCGTCGATAAACGGCGAAATCTTAACGTTTTAAATGGTACAGGAAACGCAAGGAAAGGCGGAAAAGTGGCACTGGAGTAACTTAATATTGGTAAGTAGGGTAGCTTGCGGCGAGCTGCAAGCCTACCTCCGCTATGTTGACACCATAGCGTTCATTAGATATGTTGACACCGCCCCGTGACCTTGACGCGGCCAATCGCAAACTAGCTTCGTCTATGAGTGCGTAAGTTTATCGTTGTGATTTGAGTTAAGTTTGTATAAGTAACGATTACAATATCAGTCCCATTTACGCAAAATGGAACTAATATTGAATCGTTAGTTATATGAGAGTTACGCTTCCATATTTTTTCTAATTCAATGTAGTGCCCTACAAATTGACTGTACGGTCGAACGTTTTGTTTGGAAATTTCCATTTTTTAAATGGGCATATATTTGTTTTTATTAAATGTTGTTAAGAGCCCGCCATATGCCAGGCGGCGTGGCGGTACAAACGCGGATGGTCTAAACGCGTTGGCTACTTTGGATATTTTCGTTTTTTAGGAATATTCAAGGGTTATTCGAAAAAGAAAAACATATGATGGCTGCCTTATCTGTAATGCAATTATAATCAAAAGTTTCAGGGTTAATTTTAATGTATTTGGTGAATAATGCTATATACCGAGTAAATTAGAAGTGATTTGGAGGCAACTTTGCAATTTTTTTCTATCGAGAAAATTTAACGCAATCGTGTTTTTGAGTCAGATAGTTACCAGAGTTAGTCCTGAACTTAGCTGCATTTTTATTTTAACTTGAATATTTAATTATTATTGATTTTCGTTTTTTAGGAATATTCAAGGGTTATTCGAAAAAGAAAAACATATGATGGCTGCCTTATCTGTAATGCAATTATAATCAAAAGTTTCAAGGTTAATTTTAATGTATTTGGTGAATAATGCTATATACCGAGTAAATTAGAAGTGATTTGGAGGCAACTTTGCAATTTTTTTCTATCGAGAAAATTTAACGCAACCGTGTTTTTGAGTCAGATAGTTACCAGAGTTAGTCCTGAACTTAGCTGCATTTTTATTTCAACTTGAATATTTAATTATTATTGATATAACAGTCAATCATGCAAAGCAGTGTGAGGTAGTACGGGCCCTTAAGAGGAAATCGTAGGGCACTATTTCCATACAAGCCTAACTCCTCGCCGGATAGTACCAGTAGGGCCATGAGTTTTTACCAAAAATATCTATGGATACATAATTCATAATTGAATTATTTAAAGAGATATGGAAAAACCTGAAAAATTAGTAAGAATTTCCATTGTGTTCAAACATTAAGAAAACAAATTCGACGCGATTATGTTAGAACAAGAAAACATAGATACACAGCCAGAGGACTGCTCTGGCCAAGTATGGCCCTAGTAGTACAGAGAGGGTCGTGCTCCTGTAGTGGAGACTAAAAAGAACCTGATGATGATAATGATGATAATACACAGCCATAGCTTATTTATTTTTTATATGAAAAATGAAATTAAATCGGTTAAATTTTTGACAAAAATCAGGGACGAAACGAAGCGTTAATTATGTGTAATTTTCATATGGATTTTCGGTCCGAGCTATGGTTGTCTCTATCGCACTCTACGGGGGTTGTTTGGGCACACAGCGCGACAGCAATAGATTTTACAAATACCTATTTTTCAATTCTCTCGAGCGCGGTGTTTTCTCTTAAAGTGGCAATATAGTGATACATATATATACATACATATCCTCTGTCTGTTCTGGCCAAATGTGCTCTGATAGTACAGAGAGGGTCGTGCTCCTGTAGTGGAGACTGATAAGACCTGATGACGATGATGATGATAATAGTGATACAGTTACAGTAATAGCTGTGTTAGTAATAGTGTTTCTTTTGTGTCCCTTTGGGTACGGAACCCTACAAAACGACTCTTATGAAAAAGATTAACGCAATGTGTTAATTATTCTTTTCAGTTCAAAAGAGTCAAGGAGACGGGCCCAAAAAAGATGAGAGTGAGTATTTTAATAATTTTTTCTAACTTTATACAGTTGAAATTCAATTGTTTAGCAAACGTTTAAGAAGTGATTCAGACCAAGAATCTGAACAACTTTAATTATGGGACCAACTCCGAAATTGCAAAAAAAACTGCTGTTTCATAGATTTGGCCAAGTAGATATTCTACCTTTGTATGAAAGAGCAGATATTTGTTTCTCGATGTAGTAAAATAAATACTTCCGATGGGCAGCAGCGAGCGTCGGACGCACAAGAAGCCAGAGAAACTGCGCTTGCCAACTCGCCTGCCAAGCGTGGTGAGTATGGCAATATCCTCCCATGGAACAAAGAGTCCTTGGGTGAGGCCTTTGTCCAGCGGTGGACTCCTTACGGCTGCAATGATGATGATGAATAATGAAATGATTAATTTATATTTCAGACTGGATATACTATGTGATAGGCGGATCTGTGTTGGCTATAATTATAGTCATACAAACTATTGTTATATTATATATCCTTAAAAGTAAGTTTAAATTTTTTAATAATTACTAACTTTTACTCTTGACTTTATCTGCGTAATCTTATACCTTTAAACGAGCAATTCTTATTTATTTATTTATATCTATGTATATAAATTTAATTCTATGATCTCGGAAACGGCTCTAACAATTTCGCTGAAATTTGGTATATGGGCGTTTTCGGGGGTAAACAATCGATCTAGATTAGTCTTATGTTAGGGAAAACGCGTGTTTTCGAGTTTTCATGCGTTTTTGTTTCTATGCAGAATATGGTCGTTAATTTTGTCCTGTCAGCCACTGTCTATCTGGTCCAGCGGATTAAGACGTGGATGGCAAGAAAGTGATACGGATTCGAATCCCGCTCGGTGACTTACTTTTTTTATATGTTCAAGTTAATATATTATTTTTAGACAAGTTTTGAAAAATTTGTTAATATTTGAGCTAACAATATATATTTACTTTGAGACAATTTACTTTGCGTGCTTCCGCCACCAGTTAGTTCATGCAAACTATTGCTGGCCAGCGCCCACCCACTACTGTTAGTCCCTTCATACCCGCCACCAATAGTTGATGCATGCAACCCTGGTCGATACTGCTGCATCCGTTGAGGCTGTAGCAATGTCGGCCGTCGTGCTCGCGACACGTGTTTCGCCTCTACACGAGGCATCTTCAGGCAGTGAACCCAAGATGTTGATCCTTCGAATGACAAGCAACGAATGACAAAAATTACGCCGTATTGCCGCCTTTTATACTATCTGGGAGGGGGGAGGGGATTGGTCGTTATTTTGGTTTTGTATTGAAAATATATTTAATAATGGGGAATTATTCAAATCTATTTGTTTATTTATCAAAGTAATATTTGACCTTTTATGTTTATTTATTTCTAATTGCTCCCATATACTCATTTTTAATCCCTTCTCCGCTGTATGTAATATTTTGTATGTGTGATTATTTAATAATGTGTGATTATTTTCCAATAGATGTTCTGCAAACTGTGATCGATCGGGGTGATTATTTTTAAACGCGTTGATATGTTCGTTATAACGAATTTTAAAATTACGTCCTGTTTGTCCAATATAAACTTGTTGACAATCATCGCAAGTTAATTTATATATACCGGATTTTTTATCTGATTGAATTTTGTCTTTAGTATTACAAAGTGATTTTAATGTTTTGTTTGTTTTGAGAGCAATATGAATATTGTTTTTTCTAAATATCTTAGCTATTTTATCTGTAATTTTACCGTAATAAGATAAACGGCGGTATAGTATAAAAGGCGGCAATACGGCGTAATTTTTGTCCCAGCCCTTACAAATATCGAGTGCTCCCTCCTCCGGATAGCCATGACCGGTCATGCGCCTATCAACATTGCCTCGATTTACCTCCCCTGTAAAAAGACGTTGCTCCGTAGCGACCTCGAATCCCTCTTCTCGCTGTCAAATTCTACCATTTTAGCTGGAGATTTTAACAGCAAGTCAGTCCGCTGGCACTCTGTCACGAACTCGCCCAACGGTCTTATCCTAGAGAGTCTCCATGACGAACTAGATTTCGACGTTGTGGCCACGTTAGCTCCCACGCGTTACCCCACTCAAGAGGGACAAAACCCCAGCGTTCTTGACATTGCCCTCCTTAAGAATATCACCCTTCAGGTGTGTTCAGTAGAGGTCCACCCTGACATCTCCTCCGACCACCGACCTGTAGTGTTACAACTAGGACCGACAGACAACGGACGTATAGTGCATACAAGGACGGTGACTGACTGGAAGAAACTTGGAAAAGTTATCAACCAGCCAACACCGCACCTGGATGCAATCCCTGACATAATCACCACGACTGACGACACTGACAGCGCAATCTCCTCTCTCACCAGCCACCTGCAAGCATCCTACAAGGAATGCTCTCGGGAAGTCCCTTCTGTGGATCCCACCCACAGAATGGAACTCCCCGAGGATATGCGGCAGCTGTTGACAGAGAAGAATCGCGCTTCACGCTTACATGACAATTATCCCACCGCAGAGGCCCGTGCCCACCTTCGTTTCTTGCAACGGCGAGTCAAGGAACGCATCGCGGAAATTAGGAACGAACGCTGGGGCGATCTCCTTGCCGAGATGACGCCCTCCCATCAGGCATACTGGCGACTAGCCAGAAGCCTCAAGACCGACACGGTTGCGGCCACTCCCCCCCTCACGCGTCCAGACGGCTCCATCGCCTTCGATGATGACGAAAAAGCTGAATGCCTAGCAGACAGCCTGGAGAGCCAATGCTCCCCTAGTCGTGAGCCAGTAGACCCCGATCACCTTCGCGAGGTGGAATCGAACGTAGAACGCTTCGTGGCTTCTAAGACGATCCCACCAAATACCCCCCTAGCCCCGACGACACTTGACGAAGTGAAGTCAATCATCCGCGATCTCAAACCCCGAAAAGCGCCCGGCGCTGACGGACTCTCGAACGGAGTGCTCAAATGCCTCCCACAGACCCTCCTCCTCCTGCTCGTAAGCATCTTCAATGCTTGTCTTGCAAATTGCACTTTTCCAGCCGCCTGGAAAGAAGCAATCGTGATCGGAATCCCCAAACCAGGCAAAGACCTGAAGAACCCCTCCTCCTACCGGCCTATCAGTCTTTTGAACTGCATAGGCAAGATCTACGAACGGATCATCCTTAAAAGACTCAAGGACTACGTAGAGTCCAAAAGTCTTATCCCCGATGAACAGTTTGGATTCCGGGCCAAACACGCGTGTCACCACCAACTGCACCGCCTCACGGAGCATATTCTCAAGTTGAGAAATTGGGGACGTCCTACGGGAGCACTCTTCTTCGATGTAGCGAAAGCCTTCGACAAAGTCTGGCATTCGGGCTTGATATCCAAGTTGTCCAACTTGGGCCTGCCGGATAGTCTCGTGCACATCATACGAGACTTTTTGTCGAATCGGTCTTTTCGGTACAGAGTAGAGGGATGCCTCTCGAGGCCCCGTCCCATTAGAGCCGGCGTCCCGCAAGGCGCTGTTCTCTCGCCCCTCCTTTATTCGCTGTACACAAGCGATATCCCAAAGACCCCAAATGTAGAAGTGGCACTATTCGCCGACGATACGGCCCTCTACACGTCCCATCACCTTAAAACGGTCATCGTGAATCGTCTTCAGTCCGCCGTGGACGCTCTCGGCGGGTGGTTCAAGAGGTGGCGCATCGAAGTTAATCCGGAGAAAAGCACAGCTGTGTTTTTCTCAAAGGATAACCAAGCTGTGTCACGTCGAAAAATCACCATGTCCGGAGCCGAACTCCCCTCGTTAGGATCAGTATCGTTGTACGGAAAGCCCATTCAGTGGGCAGGCAAGGCTAAATACCTTGGAGTCGTACTCGATAGCGCGATGACCTTCGGCCCCCACATCACCAAAGTCCGCAACCACGCCGCCTTCGTATTAGGCCGTCTCCACCCCATGATAGGCAATGCTAAGATGTCACTTAGAAATAAGTTGACACTCTATAAGCTTTGCGTCCGCCCTATCATGACCTACGCCGGCGTAGTCTTCTCCCATATCGCGCCCTCCCACATCGATCGGCTGCAACGCTTGCAGAACCGCTTCGTCACCCGAGCCACGAATACGAGTAACCAACGGTACTTGCGCATGACAGACTTACACCGTGACCTAGACCTCCCATCCATTCGCGGCTATCTCAAAAACGCCTCCAAGCGTTACTTTGAGAAAGCCGCACGCCACCCCAACCCGTTAGTAGTGCAAGCTGCTAACTACTCCCCCAACTTACACGATACGACCTTACGTCGTAGACGTCCTAGGAACGTACTTGACGATCCCGATGATCCTATTGACATCGCACAAGCCCGCCCCGACCCCTCTTCGGCTCCGAATAGCCAGAGGAATCCCACTATCCGACCCCGTCGCACTCGCCACCGGAATAGAGTGCGTAGAGTAGGATTAGCTCCGATTACTGGTGACCGCCCGGCGGTCCCGGGTGACTTGCACCCAGGATAGGCCCTTCTGGCAACGTAGCTTTCGGCCCATACGGCAAAAGATGAGAGTTGCTGCTCTCTAAAGGCTTTTGCCATTGTTTCTCAGATTGGCCCTTCAGGCTTGCATGCACGCATACGCGGCCCATCAGGCAATATGAGAGTTTGCTGTCTCTCCAAGCCTTGCGCACACAGGCAACGCCCAAAGCCGAGGTCCGTCCCTCCTGGGGGCCCTTTGGTGATGTTGTCTATACAGGTTGAGGGCACTCTGCCCTCACCTCAAACGCCCGGTGAAGTAGCGAAAGCTCACTTGGAGCTAGCTACATAGTCCTTTCAAAAAAAAAAAAAAAAAAAAAGTAATTTTTGTCATTCGTTGCTTGTCATTCGAAGGATCAACATCTAGGGTTCACTGCCTGAAGATGCCTCGTGTAGAGGCGAAACACGTGTCGCGAGCACGACGGCCGACATTGCTACAGCCTCAACGGATGCAGCAGTATCGACCAGGGTTGCATGCATCAACTATTGGTGGCGGGTATGAAGGGACTAACAGTAGTGGGTGGGCGCTGGCCAGCAATAGTTTGCATGAACTAACTGGTGGCGGAAGCACGCAAAGTAAATTGTCTCAAAGTAAATGTAGCTTTGACTTCCGCAAAGTAACACCTGAGTCTATTAACTAACAATATATATCCTTACTAATATTATAAATGCGAAAGTGAGTTTGTTTGTTTGTTTATTTGTTTGTTTGTTACGCTTTCACGCCGTAACTACTGAACCGATCATAATGAAATTTTGCATACAAGTTCTTTAGAGTACGGAGAAGGACATAGGCTACATTTTATCACGGGAAAAAGTACTATTCCCGAGGGATCGACATTGACGCGGGCGGAGCCGCGGGCGAAAGCTAGTATTACAATAAATAGTATTAATCGCCCAGGTACTTTAAAACCTATTTGCTATCATGATATTCAAATAAGCTTTATTATTGTACATTTTATTCAAAATCCAAACATTTACCATGAAGATCTAACAAACTTTTACAAGAAACACAACAAGATACTTATGTTTCTTATACTTTTTCCATCTCTTCAAGGTTTGTCTGGAAGAGATTGGTATAAGCGATAACACCTCTTGTGCAAAACTTAGATAAATAATTTAAAATGTTTTTGTATCCTTTTTATTTGGTGCAATAAAGTATAATTCGTTCATTTATTCAAATTATACTAAACGGATTTTGATGCGGTGTATCAAAATCCGTTGCATAGTTTTAAAGATCTAAGCATACATAGGGATAGACAGACAGCGGGAAGCGACTTTGTTTATACTATGTGGTGATTATGATTTCAGCCAAAAAATTACGAAGGATTGAACAACTAGCGTTGAGTAACAACACGCGAAGCGGAAGTGATACAGGTATTTATCTACAGATTTTTTTTTAACCTCATATACTCTGTTCATAAAGATAAATGCGGAGGTTTTGGCACCACGGGAGCACTGCTGTTTTTCATTTAGAACTCATACATACATAGTATCACGTCTTTTTCTTACGGGGTAGACATAGCCTAGGTCTATAAGACTTTATGGCCAGCATGTTGGAAGGCGTGTAGATGAAAACGAAATCAAAATAATGATGGGTTGCTAGCCGCATCGCCTATTGGCATCGCATGATTCCGCAGAATTTTGCCCATTCCCTCGATCGACTTTTACTATCCTAGGCCTAGGCTAAGCAAATTGAATAAATAAACGATTGATTGGTTGATTACTCTGCGCGGGAAGAGAAGCAGCTGGCACATTCTACGATTTTCTTTTCTCCCAGACGCAGCATGCTTTTACAACTCCATATGGTCTGCCTAGCTCCGTGGCGCAGCGGTCAACACGCCAGCCTGCGACACGAGAGTGCCCGGGTTCGATCCCCGGCCAGGTCAAGATGGAAAACGATCTTTTTCAGACTGGCGTGGGTCTTGGATGTGTATCTATATATGTATTTGTTATAAACTATAGTATCGTTGAGTTGGTATCCCATAACACAAGTCTCGAACTTACTTTGGGGCTAGCTCAATCTGTGTGATTTGTCCGTATATATTTATATATGGTATTTATAGTATTTTACCCCTTTTCGATACTACTACAAATATCTAAAGAAAACAACAGAACACTTCAAGATATTCACCATGAAATAATATTTTCATTATTCTTTCGATTCGGTTTGCTACACATATATAGATGTATAATACATACATGACGCAAGTAGCACGATTTGTATATCCTTGTCTTTAGGTGCTTGCAATTTTTGGGCCATTGCAGTTGATTATCACGCAACGAGGCATTTTTAACAGCCTTCCAGCTGCAACAACAGACTCGCGCGGACTGTCATTAGAAGCGGGCAACCTTGACGCTTGGTCGGGGTTCGGGCACGCGAAGTAGGTGCTTACATCATCTATGTACATCTGTTATATATGTGGTTGGCTATGTAAAAAAAACCGGCCAAGTGCGAGTCGGACTTGCGCACGAAGGGTTCCATATCGTTATCGAGTGCGCGGTGCGCTTCTATCCGTACCGAAAGTGTTTAAGAGCTCCTACTTAGTAAAAAAATTTTATAATATATATTCATCTTATTAGTGCATAAAACTTATATTTGCATATTCTACAGTCTTGGACCCTCAAAATTACATAACTGACTTCACCTAAGATACTATATTTGCAGTGTAAAAAGCAAGTGAATTAGTGATATTAAACAACTCATCAAAGTGTTTGTGCTGTGGGCCGGCGGTAGCTATGAATAAGTAATTGCTCGCTTAGTAACCTACAGCTTTCGCAGCTGACGCAAAGACTCATCTAAACGTTTATTTCGCCGTAGTAACTATACTGGGACTAGCGCAGCGGTAGTGCGGTTGACTCTTACCGAGTGAGGAGTGAGCGGAACCAATACTTTTTATTTAAATCAAAAAATTATTTTTGTAACTAAAGTCATGGAAGAAACAAAAGGTGAAAGCGAATGTGCTGGCTGCCTGAGACCAATCCAAAATCGCCAATTCCTGGTTTGTTGCGTATGTGACAAAAAATATGACATTGCTTGTGCGAATGTGTCGGAGCAACGCTTCTATAATACTATGACCTACGAACATAAAGCGACTTGGAAGTGTCCGCTGTGCATTTGTAGGCAGCCACGTACTGATAACACTAACACGCCAGTCAGAGGGGCGGTGGGAGTGCTGGAAGGAGTAACGCAACGTCGTGGTGCTGCGTTATTGAGTCCGCCGGAGCAGTCATGTGATAATTCCATTATTTTTCCCGCTGCATCAAATCTAAATACCACTGCCTTGAATGAGACGATAGATGTCACTGACGTTCAAGTGTTGATTTATGAATTGCGTCAATTTCGAGAAGAATATAGAGAGGATAGGGCTAACGACAAGTTACACAACAAAATGTTGTCTGAGTCATTGGAAAAAATTATAATTAGACAAGACGCAAGTGATAAGAAATATGAAGAATTAAAAGCTCGAGTTGTATGCATTGAACAGCTTGTACAAAAGCAGTCTCACGAGGGGCGGGCTACAGGGACCGATATTTTAACCACTATGTAAACTCTAAAATAAATGATAGTAAAGCTTTTTGGAAAAATCTCAAGGAAAAAATTCTAATTGACCCCTCAAAAAATTACTCCTTACCTAAATATTTTGACAACCCAGATGACATTAATAAACATTTTTTAAATATTCCCAGTTCACATAAAAATAATTTATCTGATATGACATTTTATATTTCTGCAAAATATCGTGCAGGCTTTAAACCAGTGTTTTCAGTGCTGCGTCTAAGACTAGTGCTGTTTTTGTGGAATAAAGTATAAAATGCGAAATGCGAATGAATATAATCGTTTTTGTGATTCTATTTTCCAATTTAATCCTATATCTGAAAATGACGTAGCTAAGTTAATAATTTCAATAAAATCAAATGCACCTGGTTGTGACGGTATAAGCAGGGACATGATTCTTCTTACTCTTCCTTCCTCCTTAAGCATTATTAATAAATACGTCACTTGTCACTGGTACATTCCCACCCCAGTGGAAAGAGGCATTGGTGACTCCTATTCCTAAAACAAATAATCCGCAGGACTTCACAGAACTTAGGCCGATAAGTATATTACCCTTTCTTTCGAAAGTTTTAGAGAAAGCCGCACATGCGCAACTCTCCGCCTACGTTGAATCAAATAACATCTTATCTATTTTTTAATCTGGATTCCGTAAAAACCGGGGAACGCAAACAGCACTTCTAGATGTGACTGATAATATTCTAGCGGAGCAGGATAGAGGTCACGGTACTATTCTTACTTTATTGGACTACTCTCGTGCTTTTGATAGCTTAGACACCTCTCTAATGCTCTCTAAACTCAAGTTTTATGGCTTAGACCATAATTCCGTTAGGTGGTTCAACACCTATTTAACTGACCGAACGCAGAGAGTAAAATTGCAAAAGGAAGATGGTTCTTTTCTTTTTTCCCAGGCCCAATTCTTAACACGTGGGGTACCCCAAGGTTCTATCCTTGGGCCTTTGCTTTTTATCGTGTACAGTGCCGACCTCACAGGAGTAATAAAACACTGCAAGTATCATTGCTATGCTGACGATGTACAAATATATATATCAGATACTCCCGGCAATATACATGGGGCAGCGCAAAAAATGAACGAAGATCTGGATAGTATCGTAAACTGGTCTGTTAAGAACTCTCTCGTGCTAAATCCCGCCAAATCCAAGTGTATGGTTTTCGGTTCTAAAGCCCAAATTCATTCCATTATTGAAAATAACCCAAACATAACCATCATGGGCAAGGTTATTGACAGGGTAGAACAAGCTAAGAACCTAGGTATAGTGATGGACCCCCAACTTCGTTTCGAGAGTCATGTCCTGGGTATTGTCAGAAACTGCTTTTTCCGCTTGAAAGTTTTATATAAGATTTGTAACTTATTGACGGAAGAAGTACGAGTTAGGTTGTGTGAATCATTGGTTCTATCACGTCTTAACTACGGTGATACAGTTTACGGCCCGCGTTTGTTGGAAAGAACAAGTCGCTTGGTTCAGCGAGTCCAGAACGCATGCTGCAGATTCTGTTTTAATATTCCACCCCGGAGCCACATCACACCATATTTAAATAATGCTTCGTTGCTGAATATGGACTCGCGTAGACAATTACACTTGGCAACATTGCTGTTTGGAGTAGTCTACTTCAAGACACCTGAATACCTACACTCAAGACTATTATTCAACAATAGACATGCTAGGCTCTGCAGACCACCACTTCGTATACATAGTCACAAAACTGTTGCGTTCAGGGGTAGCTTCCGCTTCCAGGCGACAAAATGTTGGAATGATATACCTCCTCCAATTAAGGCCAGCTTGTCAGTAGCGACTTTTAAAAAACAGTTTCGCTCTTACTTACTAGATATCCAAAAGATAAATAATCCAACATATCGCCGGTAGCTGTTGCTGTCTCTGACACTAAAATGAATATCAATATTTTTTATTTGTCAATGTTTTTATTATTTTTCTTTTTTATAAGTATTTATTTAAGTTTATATATTCGTCAATCTATTATATTCGCCTAAAAACTTATTAAAAGTCAATTGGTACTAAGTAAGGCCTTTCCCCATTTTTTCCACGTAAGTTATTTGAAGCGCACTCGCACTTGATGACAGGCCATAGCTGAAAATCAGTGTGTTGCTCTCAGGGCAACATAATCACTGAGCTATGACCTTTTTGCATTGCTATGGCATACATATACAATTGTAAAGTATTGTTTTTATTTTACTCTGTATTTCTAATGACATTGTTGTTTATCAAACTGTTGTATATATGTGTGACTAGAGCAGCAAATAAACGGCATTATCTATCTATCTATCTATCTATCTTATCTATAAAAACGGCAAACAAATCATGTCTGTTGTATGGGAGCTCCCCTTTAATATTAATTTTATTTTTATTTAAGTATTTATTTTTAAAGTGAATATATAATTCAATATTCTGTGAATATTTCAAGCGTCTCCCTGTTGCCGTTATCAGTATCAAGCATAAACACGCAAAAATATCACGTTTGTTGTATGGCCCCCCTTTAATTTTTATTTTATTCTATTTTTTTGTATTTGTTGTTATAGCGGCAACAGAAATATATCATATGTGAAAATGTCAACTGTCTAACTATCACGGTTCATAAGATACAGCCTGGTGACAGACAGACAGACAGACGGACAGCGGAGTGACATTAATAAGGTCCCGTTTTTACCATTTGGGTACGGAACCATAAAAAGCGTTACTTCCCTAACGCCACATCTATTCCCCTTCTTAATAGAGTCTAGTTTAGTTATTTATAGTTTGCGCCAGTTGAGAAGTCAATCGCACACTTTGACCTTTTCATGTTCTGAATATTTGTATTGCATTGCCTTTCGAATAACGCATAGCTTTAACAGTAGCACTGTAATTTTTGTAACTACAAAGGCGGATTTAAGGGAACACGGGCACAAAGTCAATGTCAAAGATTTTTATTCAGAATTACATGTATCTCTTTTTGAACGTCATATTTGTATTTGTTATATTTTGTTTAATTTAAGCAAAATCCAAATACTATTAGCGTTTTGGAACGACCACTAGCAAGACAGTATTTTTGTGTACTGTGGAGATTCCATTAAAATACATACTTAGAAGCAAATCAAATTATCATAGTTCTCAAAATATATGAATAAAATAACAGAAAGAACATGAGTGAAACTCTTGTCTATTTCTGGTTGTTTTTCAAGTTTATTTCTAACAGTTATTGATTTTTTTGCCCATCCACCCCTTGTGCTCCCAGAAAAAAATCCTGAAAAAAATCCTTCAGTTAGTGAGAAAGCCGGAGGCCCATCCTCCCACCTCTGCCACATTCCCCCCCATGTCCTCCCCCAACTGCTTGAAAGGCCGGCAACGCTCCTATCACACCCTGGTGCTGCAGTTGTCCATAGGCAGCGGTGATCACTTACCATCAGTGAAGGCATATACGTAGATAGAAGGCTGTCGATAATATTAATGATGAAATATATTTTAGCTCGGTACAGCGCCCTGCCAGCACGGAAGCCTTCGGTGAAACCGAACCCAGACGAAGATGCTGGCAGTATCTATGAAAGCTTGGACGCTATACAGACCCCAGGTAAAAACCACCATTTTAGGCTCAACTCACACAGCGACGCGACGCAACGCGACGCGCACTTCTAAAATAGCAATACATGTAACTTTATTTACTGAACAATAAGAAACACATTTAATCGGGAAGGAGACATTTCACTACACCGCGGGGCGCCACGCGTCTTCGCGCTACGCAACGCAAGACCACCGACCGCTTTGATCCTTTGCAAACATTTCAAAATAACGGTACAAAATATAACTTTATTTACTAAACAAAAGGATACACATTTCATTGGGAGGATTAGAAAATGTCCTACAGCATCGTACTACGTCGCGCTACGCCACGAGGTGTCTCGCGTCTGTATAAAACTACAGACGGCTTCGCGTTGCGTCGCGTCTCGGTGTGAAATGACCCTTACTGTAAAACTGTGTCTAAACACTTACTAAAGATTTCCAAGCCATTTTTAGTGGTCTGCTCGGTCTTTTAAAGATAATTCTAAATAAGTATCATTATTATCATTGCTCTATATCATATAGAAGATAATGGCCCACTGACTAGAAAATGTTGTAGAAGCAAAATAAAAAAATCGTCACGCAAATTTTCGAGATATCTATACCCAAACATATAGAAAAACAGACGAAAAAACAACCTGTGTACAAAAAAACAACGGGTTGCACTCTGGGAGTGCCGGCAGAAGTGAAAACTCCGCGCGGTAGAAAGAGAGGCGCCGGCGGTCCCAGGTCACGTGTCCGTCTTACGAATTTTCAATCACGTCACGTGTCCTCACGCGAGTTAAACATCTTTTACCCATCCCAAAAAGTGCACAACACCTTTTGTGTTTTCACACAAATTCATTTGTATGAAAACACAAAAGCAAAAACTTGTCGATTTCTTGAAATTTGCTACTAAAGCATTTCTTTGACCTATGAGGCCCAGCTTTTAAAATATTTGCGCATTTCTACGACGTATGGTTGAGTCACATAACAAGCTATTGAAGACATTGATATTTTTGCGTGTTCAATATACAAATATAAAAAAAACATTTGCACCAGATGCTTTCCGAATACGACTTGCACTTCCATTAGGTTATTAATTATGGAAGCTTATTTTTTTTCTCTTTCTCCTTCTCTCTTTTAATTTGTTACTTATTGTACTGGTTCTTCCCAAGTGTATTTTTATATAAAATAAACTAAATTTATATGTACTAATTATCTAACCGACCTATTCCATTAGTATTTTTTTAAGTTTCTTCTCTATTATAATTTATTCTAATAACTCTCTAGCTGCATCTTAGCAAAGAAAAAGTATTTAATAATCTGTGAATAACGTGGTTGGTTATAAAATTATGTATACTTTTTGATATAAGCTTTATTCTTTAACTAGCTTTCGCCCGCGGCTCCGCCCGCGTCAATGTCGATCCCTCGGGAATAGTACTTTTCCCCGGGATAAAAGGTAGCCTTTGTCCTTCTCCGTACTCCAGAGTACTTGTATGCAAAATTTCATGAAGATCGGTTCAGTAGTTACGGCGTGAAAGCGTAACAAACAAACAAACAAACTCACTTTCGCATTTATAATATTAGTAAGGATGTATACTATTTGATATAAGCTTTTTTTCTTTAACTAGCTGTTGCCCGCGACTTCGTCCGCGGCAATTTCTGTTATCTATACTAATATTATAAAGCTAAAGAGTTTGTTTGTTTGTTTGTTTGTTTGTTTGAACGCGCTAATATCAGGAACTACTGGTTCAAATTGAAAAATTCTTTTTGTGTTGGAAAGTCCATTTAGTGAGGTAGGCTTTAGGCTATATAACATCACGCTGCGGCCAATAGGAGCGAAGCATCAATAAAAAATGTTTAGAAAATGGGGGAAAAATATTCATCTGTACTAATAAAAAAACGAATTAATCAAAATAACAGAAATTGCCGCGGACGAAGTCGCGGACAACAGCTAGTATTATGATAAATTTGTATAGAATATTTTTTTCCCGTTTTCAAAACATTTTTTATTGATGCTTCGCTCCTATTAGTCGCAGCGTGATGTTTTATAGCCTAAAGCCTTCCTCGATAAATAGACTATCCAACACAAAAAGAATTTTCCAATTTGAACTAGTAGTTCCTGAGATTAGCGCGTTCAAACAAACAAACTCTTCAGCTTTATAATATTAGTATAGATAAGCATTTTATAACCGTTTGTTGTTTCGTAATAAAATAAAATAAATGGACCTTTTGGTGGTTGGTATGGTTCCAACAGGTCAATGTGCGCTATTGACTTACTAACTGGCGCGTGCTATACTTTTGTAGCTGATTTTACCTATAATATTAATAGATAATCAATCAGACATACTATAACAATGCAAGAATCCAACTAAATTAAGAAGCACATCGTTTTACAAAATGTGACATAAAAGCTCTGGCAAAATGCCTGGTATAATATAACATAAACCTACTAATAATTTTAAGAGATTTGATTTACTAGTAATCTGTTTAACTTTTTTTAATCTGTTGTTATAGTATTTTATAAAGATATGGAATTTCCTTTTATATTTTTTTATTTTCATTTCAGCCAATGATGCGCCTCCTCCTCCACCAATAGATACATTGCCAAGTAAGTCGTTTTACGTTGAATTTAGTAAATAAATAAATATATACGGACAAATCACACAGATTGAGCTAGCCCCAAAGTTCTAAACTTGTATTATGGGTATGGGACACTAGCTCAACTTTACTATATTTTATTACTATAACAAATTAGCTTTCGCACGCAGCTTCGCTCGCGTAAACGTCGTTCCCTCGGGTACAACTTTTACCTTTACCCTTACCTTTTCCGGGATAAAAGGTAGCCTATGTTCTTCTCCGTACTCCAGAGAACTTATATGCAAATTTCATAATGATCACGGCGTGAAAGCGTAACAAACAAACAAACTCATTTTCGAATTTATAATATTAGTAATGATAAGGAAGTAAGGATACATACAATCTATAGATAAACATCATACACCCAGGTCAATCTAAAAAAGATAATTTTCCATTTTGACCTGACCGGGGATTGAACCCAAGACCTGAGCTGTAACAACCTGACATGATGACAACTATGCCACAGAGATCGTCATCGAATTTGAATTATACAGCGTGTAAATTTATCACCGATCAAACGACCGACCGAATACATCGGAAAATTTAAATTTTTAGGGTTCCGTATTCCACAAGAAACCCTTATAGTTTTGTCATGTCCGTCCGTCCGTCCGTCCGTCCGTCAGGGCTTACGAGCCCGCTACTGCACCGATTGTCACATTATTGTTTTCATTCACCACAAAATTGGTGGAGAGATAGATATTAAAGTTCCAAAAGTTGGTTTTTAAAATAATGAAAAAATGTTTATTTTTCAGCCCTCCCTCCCATTAAATGAAAAGTTATCTTAAAAAAATTAAATTGGGCTAACCCCAACGTGTGGGGTATCGTTGAAAAGGTCTTTTAAAATGCAACAAAAACTGCTTTGAAACTACGTAGATCGAATCCTCAGTCTAATCTAATACAAAGTTAAAATTTAAAGTGTGACCCACCGTAACTTTTAAAAGATTACTAAAAAGTTCTGAAAAAAATGTGGTATATACCTCAAAGTATGTACTTTCAATTAAAACTATAGCGGTCTCGGTATCATAGATAGACTTTCGAACCATCGGATAGCTACGGAACCCTTTCATGTGCGTGCTTGATACGCTCTTGGCCGGTTTTTTTGTGACAAGCTTATAAACAAATCCACACTGATTCGTGTTTTCCAAGACAAATCCAATGAGCCCAAACACGATTGGTGTACCTTGTTTAGTTTAAGAGTTCCTATAGACAATTTCAGACTCCATTATTACCAACGCTACGATTTCATAATATTGTACTAGCTGCCCCGGCGAACTTCGTTTCGCCATAAGTTAAAAACTATCCTATCTCTCAAGTTGGATCGAACTGCACATGGTGTGCGAATTTTATTATAATCGGTTAAGGGGCTTGGAGTCGCCGATGACCTTGTGCATGTGGGCGGAGCTAAGTGTTCTAAGCCCCGCATCCCCGCACCATAATGATCGTACGTACGTCGCCGCCGCGCCGTCACGTCGGGCGTTCAAAGAATATGCAGCGAGCGACATAGACAGACGTGAAAATAAAGAAATAGGTATTTTATTTAGGGAATGCTCTCAATAACATATTGTTTAAAGAAAACTGCAAAAATTATAAAGCAAACATCACATGGGAACTATTTTTGCTGTTATTTTTTTACTGAATTCCAAAAAGGTTATCTAGTGAGTAAAAATGAATGGCGGTTAACAATTCATTATGTATGTTTGTAGAATTTTCGAACAGGATTGGTTCCAAACAAATACAAGGTTAATTTTTGAATCACCAATGGAAACCATTGATCAAATTGAGACCATATATTTTTATTGTTAAGGAATTATATGAAGTTGGTTGAAATTCGGTTTATAATAGCCAAATCGTAGCTAAAACTATCCACTGCTGTCGCTAAAAATCGGTATGAAAAAAAAAATGATCTTATACACAATCTATATAAATAAAAAACCGGCGTAGAGCGAGTCGGGCTCGCGCAGTAAGGCTTCCGTACATTGATATACACGATGTAACTAAAAATGTATGCTTTTCGCAATTTTCCTTTGTCTGTGTTATAATATAAGACGTTGCTTCGTACTAAATTTCAAGATTCTGAGTTCACGGGAAGTACCCTGTAGGTGTTGATTCCCTTGCGAGTGTCGAAAAATTATTAAAATATTTTTGTGATTATATGATGTTACTAAAAAATTATACTTTTCGCAATTTTTCCTTTATCTGTGCTATAAGATGTTGCTTCGTACAAAACTTCAAGATTCTGCGATCCTGGGAAGTACCCTGTAGATTATGATTCCCTTCAAATGTCGAAAAAACACGTAAATTTGCGCCATAACCAGCTGTATCTTTTGATTGCGTTGGCTAAGAAGTTTGATTTTTTCACAACTCCAAGGGACAGATAGTATCACGTCTTTTTCCCTTGCGGGATAGACAGAGCCTAGGTCTATAAGACCTTATGGCCACATTTAGCAAATTGGAGGGCGTGTAGATAGAAAACGGAATCAAATAGTGATGGGTTGCTAGCCGCATCGCCTGACATAAGGGACAGCAGACCTGAGTATTTGCTTGATACCTCTACGCGTTCTTGAGAAAAAGGGTCTTGACAGATAGATAGACAGACAGACAGATGGACAACCGAGTGATCCTATAAGGGTTCCGTTTTTTTTCTTTTGAGGTATGGATACCTAAAAACCGGTCAAGTGCGAGTCGGGCTCGCGCACGAAGGAAAACGGAATAGGTGGTGCAATTTTGCAGTATTTCGTGATTTCTTATTATGGATATGTCTATAAATCCCATTTGGTAGAGATTTAATATGAGATATTTTAATTTTGTATACATATTTTTTCTTTAATATACCGCTAATACATAACAGTTTATAAAAGTAACAAGTAATGAAATAAAAACTTAGTTTGTTAGAAGAAAAATATTGGATCATCACATGGCATATCCATATTAATATAATATTTAACGTCATTCGCCCTAAATTGTACTACCTATTCCGATCATTGATAATAAGTTTAAAATTAATAAAAATATTTTTTAACATAATGTAACTAAAAATATATGCTTTTCGCAATGTTTCCTTTATCTGTGCTATAAGACGTTACTCGGAACCAAATTTCAAGATTCTGAATTCATGGCAAGAACCCTGTAGGTATTGATTCCCTTGCGAATGTCGAAAATTTGCGGCACAAACTTGTTTTCTTTAGTTCGGGCATATCTTTACATTTCTATCCGTTACCCTACTACGTTCCGTCCATCCGTTCATCGTCATCCGTTACGCTACCCATTAGCACAAAATATCTTTAATATACAGTAAGGTGTAATAAACCACACGATAGTCAAAAAACCGGTTATTTGCGAGTCGGACTCGCGCACGAAGGGTTCCGTACCATTATTCTATAATAAGTTAAAAATATTTTTATTATATGATGTAACTAAAAATTTAAACTTTTCGCAATTTTTTCCTTTATCTGTGCTATACGGTGTTGTTTCGCACCAAATTTAAGATTCTGAGTTCACGGAAAGTACCTTGTAGATTTTGATTCCCTTGCGAATGTCGAAAAACACGAAAATTGGCGGGATGAACGGCTTTATCTTTTGATTTAGTTAGATTAGAAGTTTGATTTTTTCACAGCTCCAAGGGACAGTAGACCTAAGTATTTGATATGAATTATTTATCTTGATACCTCTACGCGTTCCTGAGACAAAGGGTCTTGACAGACCGAAAGACAGACAGACAGACAGACGGACAACCGAGTGATCCTATAAGGGTTCCTTTTCACCTTTTGAGGTACGGAACCCTAAAAAGACTAAAATCAATAGTCACAACGTCCATGCGCACAAATTAATTAGATCCAACAAAAATAGTTCATAATCACGAAAGCGTCTATTGCGCACTAATCTCAACTCAATCGACTGAAAACCTCTGCACTGTATCTAATCTTTGACGGCGCAAGCCGCACACATATAAGACTTATTGTAAGTACGTACTCTACCGCATATACACTCGCATAATCGATCGACAACAAGTGCAGAGCAACGAGCGACACAACCCTCCCGTCCGAGTACTGCCTTGTGACTGCCGTGCGCGCCCGCGCAGACACCCTCCTAACCTATTACTTGCGGAATCCCGGAAAAGACTGTTTTTATATAATAACATTTTGCTTGATTTACATATGCTGCGTTGATGTTATAGTTCATGTTGAGACAATTGTTTTAGTGTAAAAATATTTTAAAATCTCTCAGCAGTTTAGCAGGAGATAGCATTGATACCTGAAAAATATAACATTTTCTTTATTTGTTTGCAACAAAAGTAATAAATAAATAAATAAATAAATATAAATAAATAAATATTTATTTATTTATTATTTATTTATTTATTTATTTGCAACAAAAGTAATACACATATAAATAAGATATACGTTGAAAATATTGTAAGTGAGTTGATACAAAATATATATTTTTTCAAATTTTTCGAACTTGTGGTTTAGGAGAAGTTGCATTTTAAAGTTAACCTTTTTTGCACTTCTGCGGTACCAACGGCCTTAAGTGGTTTAGGAGTCCATTTAGGACAAACATTGTGACACGAGATTTATATATATTAAGATTGTCATCCGATTTACACATGCATGCAAGATTTCTGCTCAATCGGTAACCGGGAAGTGGATTAAATTTTAACTTGCAAGCTTTGATTACAGACAAACATCGGGACAGGTGAAACTAAAAAAAAGCTTGTAAAAATCATTTAGTGTCAAAACATATGTATTTTAATTCCTTATCAATCTAAGGTTTGATATAAAAAGATCGGACATATTTACTTTTCCCGTGTACTTAATCCATTGATTTTTGTAGGCGACAGTTGGGTCATGCCAGTGAAAAAAACTGCGTCGGTGAAATTTACGTGTAAGGCACAAAAAAAACAATAGGTAATTGGAATGCAATTAATACATTTAATTGAAATGATAAAATACAAGAAAAACTAAAAATTCCAGCAGTGTTTTTCTCGCGCCCGGACCGAAGACAAAGTTCTAAATTCAAAAATTGGCGGGAGCAGGCGGCACCATAAAATCTTTTACATTCCTTTTTTTTTAAATTAAACCATTTACAAATTCTTACTGCCACACTCCTATTTTCAAACTTATATGCCAAATGTTATTAATTTATTTACCCAAATCTAATTATACACAATACAATAGTTGGCTAGCTCCGTGGCGCAGCGGTCAACACGCCAGCCAGCGACACGAGAGTGCCCGGGTTCGATCCCCGGCCAGGTCAAGATAGAAAATGATCTTTTTCAGATTGGCCTGGGTCTTGGATGTGTACCTATATATGTATTTTTTATAAAATATAGTATCATTGAGTTAGTATCCCATAACACAAGTCTCAAACTTACTTTGGGGCTAGCTCAATCTGTGTGATTTGTCCGTATTTATTTATGTATTTATAGTGGAAATATTTATAGCAAACAAGGTACCTATACATTTACATAACTAATGAGCGCATCGCTAACACTTTTTTTTCTACAGGACCGCCCAAAAAGGACAAAGTGCCCTTGTTACCAAAAAACAGTAGTGAAGTTTCCACTCTGACGCCGCCCAGAAAGCCGCCAATAACTGAGGGTAAGAAAATATATTTTACAAAAAAAACCGGCCAAGTGCGAGTCGGACTCGTGCACGAAGGGTTCCGCACCAATCTATACAGCATTAGACTAGGTATACACGGTGAAATTTTGATCGTTCTGAACCCTTAAAGGGGTGCAACAACTTCTCTAATGCTGGAAACTCAAAAAAAAAAGGCAGTTCCATACAAAAAATTCCGGCGGCCCGGTCAATTTATAATAATAAATATCTTTTATTTTCAAGTTTTTAAAACACAAATTTGTTAGTAAAATACTTAGACGCTATGTTAGTTAAACAATTTATTTGTATGACAAAAAAAATTTGAGTTCTCAGCATTGTTCCCATAGAAAAAGTTGTTTATATCAACGGGCTGTATCATCCCTTTAAATACCAGAACGATCAAAATTTCATGTAGAATAAACATTTTTTAGTTTCTCGTTTGTTGTATGTAAGGCCCTTAATTTATTTTATAACAGTTTTTCTTTAGACCATAGCTTTTTGGCAGATCAGTTGGTTAATAAATTTTTCGTTGAATAATCTCGAAATGTATTGTACCCTTATCGGATGACTATGCCATGTTTTTGTTACGTGGTGTGGGTTCGGGATTTGGAGTAAAACATCAAACTTTTCTGTAATGTAGTTATTTATTTAAAACCAAGGGATGGCACGATATTACTTTTATTTTAATATTGTTTCACAAATAGATCACTATGAGCTCTGTCTACCTCGGCCAATCAGTGTCTCTTACAATGCACAGAATACACATATTTCTCTGAAGCTCAGACCAAAGAAAAAAGAGGACTGGAAATACCTACAAAAAAATCGTGTATACCTACATCACAGAATCGTTACATAAAATGGCTGCCATTGCCTAGGGTTTTCACTTCCATACTATGTAATGATCTACTTTAAACAGTACTCTTATTTTGTATACAGAGCCGACAGAGCTTATAAAAACATTTTGGGAAAGGATAATAAAATGACAATTTATTTTATAACTTTCTTTACTTAATCATTCCTAAAAAGTATTAATTTGTTTAAAAACCATCTATCTGAAAGATATTTACATTTAATTTCACCGTGATATTTATATGTAACACAATATCTTTCAAATTGTAATTTCTTTTGCTGGTTCAAACGTTTATCTTTTACAGCCTTTTTTTTTTTTTCATTTCCACGACCTGAAATTTCAATATACTTAGTTAAATCATAATATTTTATTATTAAACTAGCTTTCGCCCGCGGCTCCGCCCGCGTCATATCGATTCCTCGGGAATAGTTCTTTTTTCCGGGATAAAAGGTAGCCTATGTCCTTCTCCGTACTCCAGAGAACTTGTATGCCAAATTTCATGATGATCGGTTCAGTAGTTACGGCGTAAAAGCGTAACAAACAAACTCACTTTCGCATTTATAATATTATTAGTAAGGATTATGTACAAGTATAATCTATTATGTGCATTGTTGTATGCATGACATCATATGATCGCATCCATAATTCGATAATACGTTGTCACACATAACTTTGCGTACATTTGCATGCATGAGCCGGCTACTCCTGCCAAATCACCCAACGGTTTTTAGTATTGTCTGACAGAAAAAACGAATAAACCGGCCAAGTGCGAGTCGGACTCAGGCACGAAGAAGGGTTCTGTACTATTATCTATAAAAACTGCAAAAAATCATGCTTGCTGTATGGAAGCCCCCTTAATTAATTATTTTATTCTATTGTTTAGTTTTTGTCGTTATAGCGGCAACAGAAATATATCAATCCGTTAAAGTTTCAACTGTCTAACTATCACGGTTCATGAGATACAGCCTGGTGACAGACGGACACCAGAGCCATATCATTAGGATCCCGTTTTTACCCTTTGGGTACCGAACCCTAAAACATTTATTCATTAACATTAACTGTATACATTAAACTTACCGGAAATGAAAATATTGTTGGCGATGAGTTGTCCCGAAGTCTCATATCATAACTTCAAGCGTTCTATTAAAACAGCTTTCCTCAAAATGCAAAGAGCAGATGTACCAATCCTGTTGCCGAGGATTAATATTTTTCCGAACCGGATAGCCTCTAAGCATTTATTCCTCAAAGCTTCATTCATCGGAAACCTATAAAAAAAATATTATTTTTTATTTAGATAATGCACAACCCTATTTATGTATGTAAACAAATGAGGAATAAAATAAATGAAAATACTGACTGTATTACAAAAATATGACCAGTTAACAACAGTTTATACATAAATTTAACATCATGTTTTATTTTGCTTCTCAATCAGAATCAATAAAGAGCTTTCTTGCTAGAAAACGGGTTACTAACCTATGAAGAGTCAATTATGGTTGATTTATGTTTTTTCTTGCACCACACATCACAATACAACATTTAGTCAACTGTATAAACAGTTTTCTCACACTTCCACGTATTTATTACCTTATTTTCGCGTATTTTTGTCCCAAATTTCAACTTTTCCAAATAGTAAACAACACCCGTTGACAGCACAACTACCACGAAACTCGTTACATAATATGGCGGATTTTGGCACGTACCTAAACTTTGGACAGCTTTTACCATAAATTAGCAAAAACTAAAATATGTATGACTCTTTTGTCAAAGGCAATTGTACTGAAGAAAGACAGAGACAAAGTTATATTTCACACTTTATACCATAAATGCCTGATATTTGTATAAGTAAAAATTCATATATGTTGACGAGGGCTTCTCCATAGACTTCCTTACTCTTAGGTCTGAAGGCCGTAACATTGACACATTGTTGACATTGACATGTCTCGATACTACATTTTTTACCTGACTGGTCTTCCACTGGACTGGAGTCCGTAGAGTTGTAAATGATAAACTTACATACATACATACATAGTATCACGTCTTATTCCCTTGCGTGGTAAACAGAGCCTAGGTCTATAAGAGCTTATGGCCACGTTAAGCATGTTGGTGGGCATTAGGTGAAAAACGGAATCAAAATTGTGATGGGTTGCTAGCCGCATCGCCTATTAACATGATTCCTCAGATTTTACCCATTCCCTCGATTGGCTTTTACGATCTGCGCGGGAAAAGTAGCAACTGGTACATCTACGTTTTTTCTTTTCTCCCAGACTAGCATGGAAGAACTTGTTTCAGTTTATCCTTACTAATATTATAAATGCGAAAGTGAGTTTGTTTGTGTGTTTGTTTGTTACGCTTTCACGCCGTAACTACTGAAACGATCATCATGAAATTTTGCATACAAGTTCTCTGGAGTACGGAGAAGGACATAGGCTACTTTTTATCCTGGGAAAAAGTACTATTCCCAAGGGATCGATAAACGACGCGGGCGGAGCCGCGGGTGAAAGCTAGTATGAAAATAAATAGGTATTTATTAGTCTGTTTTTTGCGGGTCCGATTCTCACATAGCTTTTTTTTAATCATCCAATAAGTCCTACTATTAGTTTTACACATTTTTGTGTATTTGTTTTAGAAAAGAACCGAATTCGACCCCAGATGCCTCTACCTAGCGACATTGAAAGTAAGAAATAAAATTAATCATTTATATCGAATAATATAGTTCTATATCCAATGGTTAAGGCGTTTGCCTATAGACTAGGGTCGTGGGTTCGATTCCCACGGGAAGCATACTTTGTTTAGTTGTATCCAGTTTGGTTAGGAAATTGCAGGCTTGAAACACCTGATTGTCTGATAATGAAGGTGTTTCCGTGCTTCGGAAGGTACGCTAAGCCGTTGGTCCCGGCTGCCATCTGGTAGTCGTTAAAGGAACGACGTCAGAGGCCGAGAGGCGGTTCCGAAGAACTCTGACACCAGGGTGTGCATGGTCGATTGACCGTGGTACCTACACGAAATGATGATGATGACGAAGCAGCGGCTTCTATCGCGTCAATGTCTCATTCGTAGTGTTCTGGTAGCAGAAGAAGTCAAAGAAACTGCGCTCGCCAACCGCTTGCCAAGCGTGGTGAGTTTGGCAATATCCTCCCATGGATCGATAAATCCTTGGGGGAGGCGTATATCTAGCAGTAGTCTTCTTAGGGCTACATTAAATGTAAATATGATCTGAATAAATATATAAGATATATGGTAAGTAATATAAAACCTTGTAAAAAAACAAAAATAATTTAGAAAACTATTATTCAAAGTTAACAGTGAATGGAACATTTTACAAGCTTTTATTTAACTTGCAATGTGTGTATGCTTCGATCAAATATAATGGTAGATACACAGTCTCATACAAAATAAAGCCTTAATAATGTCCCCGAGTCAAAACAACATGCATACTTACAAACAACGACAAAAACTGTACATACTGAAAGTATAACTCCAACTTTGTTTTTTCTTTTGATGCGTAGTTTTCACTGTACCTTCATCATCGCGAGACGTGTGAGTGCTGACGCGGTTTATTGAAACTGTGGACAAAACAGCTCCGAAACTCGATTAGTGCGCTGTTTAGCCGATCCCACTTTTCGAGTGCGAATCGTGTATCTACCATTATAATTGATCTAAGTATATAATATATGTAACTAAGTTTGTTCGAGTCAACTAAATTATCGACGACCGAGCTGAAATTTTGTATACTCGTTTAGTTTAGATGACAATGCATGGTAAGCTGTATGACGTCATTCTAAATCCAACATGGCGGAACACCCAAGATGGAATGGCTATTTTTGATGCACTTCGACAACATGGATACCAAATTAAAGGGCTCGCTGAGAATAACACGAAACATAAAGTGCTGTACATACATCATCATATCAGCCGCAAGTAGGCCTTCCCCAAGGATTTCCAATACAACCGGTTGGAAGCAGCCTGCATCCAGCGTCTTCCTGCGACCTTAGTCAGGTCATCCGACCATCTGGTCGGTGTGTTTCTGACGCATGCATAAAAGCTTGTTTTCAAAAAGATTTTTACTTTTTTACCTATCTATTTTAAGTTCCCTCTTATATGGTTGAGCTTAACGATGGCTGATCCATGCGTCAACTCGACCTTTTTGAGACTTCTATCTTTTATCTTATCTGTTGTTTCACGCTCGATCTCTAACATTTGAATTTTTTAACTTATCAAAACTACGAGTATATCTTACAATTAACTCTACTAATTTCAGGTGCTAGTGCAAGAATGGAGGAACCATTTCTACCCCCCAACAATGGACCTGTGACGCTTCCAAGAACTGAATCTAACAGTACGCTTGTATATTTTACTTTTATACTTTTATTTCAGAGGTTTCCACATTGTTTTTGACGTAATAATAAGTACAGTCCCGGGACTTTCAAAAGTAGAATAAATGGGTATCTCTTGGATAGGCATGTAACATCCTCGTCTTCATCGTCACTTACCATCAGGTGAGATGGGAGACAAATGACTACTTCAATATAACAGCCTCCGTGGTCCAGTGGTTAAGGCGTTTGCCTGTTGACCCGGGGGTCGTGGGTTCGATTCCCACCGGAAGCATACTTTGTTTAGTTGTTTCCAGTTTGGTTAGGACATTGCAGGCTTGTATCACCTGATTGTCTGATAATAAAGATGATTCCGTGCTTCGGAAGGCACGTTAAGCCGGTGGTCCCGGCTGCCATAAGGTAGTCGTTAAAGGAACCACGTCAGAGGCCGAGAGGCGGTTCCGAAGAACTCTGACACCAGGGTGTGCATGGTCGATTGACCGTGACACCTACTCGAAATGATGATGACTTCAATATAAATAATATGGCTCATTTGATGGTTTTATGGATAACGTTGGTTTGTTTTTTATTTATATTTGACGGCAAACAAGCAGACGAGCTACCTGATGGAAAGTGGTCACCGTCGCCCATGGACATCTGCAACACCAGAGGAGGTGCAGATGCGTTGTTGACTCTTAAGATACCTGTAAACACGCCTTTTGAAGGACCCCATGTCACAGCACACAGGGAAAACCTCCCGTGCCCGTGTGATTTGTCCGTATATATTTATTTTAATCATCATCATCATCTCAGCCGCAAGAAGTCCACTGCTGGACATAGGCCTCCCCCAAGGATTTCCAATATGACCGGTTGGAAGCGGCCTGCATCCAGCGTCTTCCTGCGACCTTAGTCAGGTCATCCGACCATCTGGTCGGTGGATGTCCGACGCTGCGCTTGCCGATAAGTGGTCGCCATTCAAGAACCCTTCTGCCCCATCGGCCATCGGTTCTACGCGCTATGTGCCCCGCCCACTGCCACTTCAAAGAGCTAATCCGCTGAGCTATGTCGGTGACCTTATTATTTATTTTATTTTGATTCTAAAGCTTTTTTCTAGCTTATGGGCCAGACTTTTAAATATTTGCACTTAATTTGAATTGACCTTATATAACATCATTACAGTTTCAGTCACAGTGCGTGGACCTGTCAAATCCAAAATGCCTGCTTTCGTACCAGCCGAGATACCACCGTCCCCAGACCGGGCGGCCCCGAAGATGACCAGGAAACCTTCAGCACTTAACCAAGGTAGGTCTTCTCCTCATGTTAAGAGTACACTGGACGAACATCTCCATACAAACGGCGAAAGGGAATTGCAGCATAATTTGGCCCACAGAGCAAGAGCCTCTACTCCGAACGGCATGAAAATGGATACGGAGCCGTATTTGTGTTTTTTTTTTTAATTTTCGGCGTCCCCGCTTGTTCCACGAAGGCGGGAAGGGGCAGGCGTGTCTACATAGACATACCGTCACGTCTCTTGCCATCGTCTTTGGCTACGCCGGTTGGCTCGAGTAGAGCGGGCACGTTGACCGTGACAAGAGACCACCGGCGTATGATGTCGTTAAGTGCTGCATGTCTAGAAAAGCGGCCGGCACTCTTCTGGTAAGATAGACCGCGGTGCCCCAGCTCCACTTGGCTACCGCAAAGGCACATGTGTGGCGCGCAGATACGGATCCCAAGCACACAGAAGCGCAGAGTATTGGGTTCCAGAAAGGGGCCAGTGTTTGGTGAAGGGTAGGCAACCAAGCAAATTTTGGATCCACTTTCCGGTTACCGATTAAGCATGTGTAAATCGGATGACAATTCTGTATTATGGAATCGTGGCGCTGTTCTAATAATGGAGTCGGAAGGTGGCCATAGGAACTCTTAAACAAAACAAGGTACACCAATCGTGTTTGGGCTCATTTTATTTATCTTGGAAAGCACTTTTCAGTGTGGGATTCAGTTATAGTAAAAGCTTTTCACAGAAATGTAATTTTTGCAAAGAAAAAGCTTGTTTTTGTATTTAAATTATCCTCAGCTATTGTTGTTGTGTAGTTGAGAAGCCCGATGGCCCAGTGGTCGTGAGCATTTATAGCGCTTACGTAAGATAAGCAACCTTAGGCGCAGTCCCCACTTTGATAGGTGACCGCAAGTGTTAGAAACAATTCTCGAGATCTTCCGTGCTTCGGAAGGCACTTTGAGCTATCGGTCCGGTTGTCATCTTTGATGGTAGTCGTTAAGCTATGTCAGATGCCTTTAGGCAGCTTGAAAAATCTGACATCAGTGTTGGCCACTTACTCACACGAAACGAAAATTACCCTCCAGTATCAAAAACGCGGAGTCCTTACACCGCTTCAAGTCCCAATTGCGCGATTTTATTATTGACAACTGCTCACTCTCCGTCTAATGAAATAGCACAATACTGGGCAGATCTAATAATTTTTATTATAACTTGATAGACTTAAAATTTTGTGCCTATTGTGTTACTTTAAAAATTCACTATTTATTTTACTTACTTGAAAGTGCTACATTTTTATTTTTTTAATCTATACTATAATATTATAAAGCTGAAGAGTTTGTTTGTTTGTTTGTTTGTTTGTTTGAACGCGCTAATCTCAGAAACTACTATTTCAAATTGAAAAATTCTTTTTGTGTTAGATAGTCCATTTATTGAGGAAGGATTTAGGCTATAAAACATCACGGTGTGACCAATAGGAGCGCAGCAACAATAAAAAATGTTTTGAAAACGGGGGAAAATTATTCATCTATACCATATAACAGAAATTTCCGCGGACGAAGTCGCGGGCAACAGCTAGTGTTTAAATATGGTGACTGCATTTTAATATCTTCACAATTTACATTATTGTTCTCATGTAAGTGGATTTATTGTAATCTTTTATGAGAATAAATTCTTTAAACCTAAAAACTAAAAAAAATTGTTTTTAGTTTTTAGGTTTAAAGAATTTATTCTTAAACTATAAACTAAAAACAAATTCCTCAGCTACAATGTTTCGGAGTTCCGCTTTGTGATGAGTTGGTTTTCCTGTTGTTATCATTTTATTTTAACTTAGCTCAATAATGTTATTTATTACCTTTAACAAATTAATTTACATGATGGTCCGTTGGTCCCGGCTGCCATCTGGTAGTCGTTAAAGGAACCACGTCAGAGGCCGAGAGGCGGTTCCGAAGAACTCTGACACCAGGGTGTGCATGGTCGATTGACCGTGTCACCTACTCGAAATGATGATGATGACATTATGGTCTTCCTCTGACATAAATGGTTCCCCCAATTTAGTTAATAAAATGGATGGTGAAAACGGACACGTACTTGTTCAAATTATATTACGCATAAATAAATAATTAAATTGCGTTTAATTAACAACGATTTAACATCAATGAGACCTCTCCAACCCGTCTGGCCAGCGACAACGGTATATATTCTTCAGGTTTTAAGCGTGTAACGTTGCAGCATGCCACCTGCATGCTGCATCTCGTTCAACCTCATTTCTCTCATCCTGTCCATTTTTCATTCCTTATTTTAATTCAAATTTCATTTTTAATTCAAATTTCATTCCATTCCATTCCATTTTTAGATTACTTTCTCTCTCTCTCTCATCACTCATTCTTCAGTCTGCTACCACCTTTCAGTCTACTACCATCTTTCAGTCTACTACCATCTCTTGGAGCATAACAGTCTCTGTTATTAATTTATTGAAGTCAACATCTACATAGTTGAAGTTGTAAAGTGAAGTTGTAACAATAAAGTTATTCTCTGTGTGTTCTGTGTGTCGAGTCTTGTGTTCTCCCTAACTTCCTATTTATGTGAGAACTCGGCTAGAGCGCCGGGATAGTCGAGAGTCGAGCCCTCACAAGCGTACTTATTCATCAGAGTCCCAATACAGGACACATTGTTTTTGTTAGTTAATATTGTACGCTGGTACGGAATCCTAAGTGTGTGTACTAAGCAACTAATGTTCGAATACTCAAAACCATCTTAACCCTCAGCTACCGCGAGGCCAGATCTGGCCGCATAACAATTAAAACTCCATTGTGTCTGCCTTTCAGGAAAGTAGGCGATACTGTTAAAAAGAGTTTCTTTTGGCGTCTTCTTCTCTGCAGTGGTCGGTTCCGAATCGCTAGTAGTTTGTAGCTTTTGAACAATAATTAATAATTTAAATATAATTTAATAAGTATTATTTTATAATGTGAATTGACGTGAAAAAGTGCGTGAAAAGGCGTATTTTCTAAATAAATCTATGAATCTTTCTGCGACTGACGGGTTAAGAACATTTAGGCGCCAAACAGCACTTTGTTGTCGTCCAGTCAACTGCAATCTGTCGACAGATACAACTACAACTGTCGAAAAAGTCAACAGAGCAAGCTGCAGCTGTCGACACTGCTCGACAGCTCGACATGTCGGCGATGCAGCCTACCAATGACTGCAAAAATGCTGCTGTCGAACCGTGCCGACAGCAGTACTTTGCTGTCGAATAGTCAACTGCAAGTTGTTATATAAGTATATCAAAATGGCATTGTGAATGCAAAATATAACACTTATAAAAATATTGCATGGCTCATATTAGTTGACATTATCTAGATAACCTAGCAAGACAAAGACAGCAAGAGAATTTGAGTTGTCATTATATTAGTTAAGATTTTTTTTGGATATACAATCTATTTAATTAATAAGCGAATTAATTAGTAAGCGACGTAGTAGTATTTTTTTCATTTTATTTCGTCATGCTGTCATTTCTTCGTGGTAAAAGGCGTCGTGGAAACAAACGCATAGATACACACACAAGAAATTGTACGTTGTTACTCTCCTTCGTGAATTGCAAGAAAAAAAGAAATTCATTTATTTGTGTTATTAATTTACACACACAGCATTTTATGAATTTTACGAGTGTCTACTTTTTTTCAGATCCAATAGCTAACGAATTAAATAATATACTGAAAAAACGCCAAACGGGTGAGTACTATTTTTAAAAGCGTTTATTTATTAGTTTCACATGTCCCGATGTTTGTAATCTTGCAAGTTTTTCATCCACTTCCCGGTTAGCGATTGAGCTGAAATTTTGCATGCATGTGTAAATCTGATGACAATACAATATTATGGAATCGTGCGATATAGTCGGAAGGCGGCCATAGGAGAACTTAAACTAAACAAGGCACACCAGTCGTGTTTGGGCTCATTTGATTCGTCTTGGAAACCACTTTACAGTGTTGATTTGTTAATAAAAGCTTGCTACAAAAATGAACTAATTCTAATGCCTAAAAAACTTAAATCTAAATGATAAGGTAATATTATTTAGATTTCTGTGGTACTGCTGGATAGTTAAGACTCCAGAAGAGAGCGAGCTGCGTAACAGTCTCGATGGATCCGCCCTCAGAAGAAAACTTTCATATTCTACTAATTAGACGAAGGACCTTACCATATCCTAGAAACGACTGAATAACGAGCAAATATTATTGCAGTGAAAACTTCTTTAGCGTTGTGAACTTCTTGGGACGGGGACAGGTCACGTCCGTCTTACGAATTTTCGAACATGACCTGTTCGAAAATTCGTAAGACGGACGTGACCTGAGACCGCCGCAAAGGCGAGTTTTCACTTCTGCCGGCTCTTTCGGAGTGCAACCTGTTTTTTTTTTTTTTCGGTTTTAGTTATCTTGCTCTCGTAATATTTATTTTTGTACAGAAATAATAGAACCTAGGTCAATCCTACTATCGGCTATAGAAAACCTGAACTTGTAACTCCAAATTGGCTACTACAGGACAGGCATTTTGCCTAGTGAGGGGCCACCGCATATACCCCGCACATAGCATCAAAAAGTTAAATAAATTTATTTCATTTCACATAGTACCTATGTTTCGTTTTTCAGGCAACATTACCCCCAAGCCTCATAAGCCACTGGATGTACCTGAACCCATACCGGAGACCAAACCGAAGCCGCCGTTCCTAACATCACAGGGCCTGAGGCCACCGACTATGTCTAAGCCCACTACACCAGGTAGGTCCGTCGTTCTTATTTTTATCATATAGGACGACAAATGACCAAGCGAGTCACCTGATGGTAAGCGACCAGCGCTGCCCATGGACAACTGAACACCAGGGTGTGACAGGAGCGTTGCCGGCTTTTAAGAAGTTGGGGAAAGGACATGGGGGAAGGAAATGGGGGAAGGATGGGCCTCCGGCTAAGCTAAAATTAATTTTGCCGGTAGCGTGACTCTACCACAACAATACTTTCGTGGTTGCATCTCCGGTATGCTTTGGATTCCAGAATACTCTATTATAAAGACAGCATGTAAGCATCTTCTGTCATGTGTCGGAGCTGAAGACCACCATTATGACGGCATTCATCATCAACATTTCTTGTAGGTGATACGGTCAATCGACCATGCACACCCTGGTGTCAGAGTTCTTCGAAACCGCCTCGCCGCCTCTGACGTGATTCCTTTAACGACTACCAGATGGCAGCCGGGACCAATGGCTTAACGTTCCTTCCGAAGCACGGAATCATCTTTATTATCAGACAATCAGGTGATTCAAGCCTGCAGTGTCCTAATCAAACTGGAAACAACTAAACAAAGTATGCTTCCTGTGGGAATCGAACCCACGACCTCGGGTCAACAGGCAAACGCCTTAACTGCTGGACCATGGAGGCAGACCTCCGTTACAAAATAAGCAATATAAATAAATATATACGGACAAATCACACAGATTGAGCTAGCCCCAAAGTAAGTTCGAGACTTGTGTTATGGGATACTAACTCAACGATACTATATTTTATAACAAATACATATATAGAAAAACATCCAAGACCCAGGCCAATCTGAAAAAGAACATTTTCCATCTTGACCTGGCCAGGGATCGAACGCGGTCACTCCGTGTCGCAGGCTGGCGTGTTGACCGCTGCGCCACGGAGCTAGTCAATTTATGGAAAGTAATTTTTTTTTGTCTTTCGATGTATGTTTCCTGTAGTTAGTTGTTTAATATCATGGACTGATCAAGCCCCTTTAATATTATTTCGTCATTTTGTAACACATTGTATAATGGCCCCAAGAGAGGGTAAAATCTGAATATTTATTTAAATAATTTTAAATAAATAAATATTTGCCCCATTTTATAAAATAATTTTTTATCTTTCCGTACATAAAGCAAAAGAAGAGAAGTCCTGTTAAAATTAATAATAGGTGTTTATAGCCATGCTGGTCTGGAAGATAATAAAAAAAACGTAGAAAGAAGCTGCTTCTCTTCCCGCGCAAGCCTTAAAAGCCGGCTGAGGGAATGGGCTAAAATCTGCGGAATCATGTCTCACTATTTGATTCCATTTTCCATCTCCACGCCTTCCAACATGCTCATTTCTGTCTTGCCCAGGTCTTAAGACCTGGGCTCTGTCTACCCCGCAAGAAAAAAAGGCGTGATACTATGTATGTATGTATTTAAAGCGCGAAAGTTTAAAACAGAATATATTATATAACTATGTATTCGTACATACACACATAACATGTAAAATGTATATTTTCAGTGACACCAGCAAAACTGCCACCACCTGTCGCACCCAAAAACATCCCAGGTCTACCCAGGTCTCCCATCCAACAACCACTACTAAGCCCCAAACCTGCCCCCGCCAGGAAGTGGCCCCCAATCAACTCCTCAGGGACCCAGCCGCACCCAACCCCTTTGCACCCAAACTACCCTCATGGGAACCCGTTGCAAAGCCAAGCGCACCCGATGCCTCAGCAGCATCCGGTCCCAGGCACTCAGAAACCGCCTCTCGTTCTGCCGCCGAGAACGGTACCTGTCTTGCCTGCCGATGTCCCCGAAGAAGGTAAGATACATCATCATCATCAGGTCTTTTTAGTATCCACTGCAAGAGCATGATCTCTCTGTACTACCAGAGTCATACTTGGCCAGAGCAGACAGAGGAGTTGGCCTTCACTCTTCTCGCTGGCCAGACGGGTTGGAGAGGTCTCATTGATGTTTTTGACCTTTGTTTAGCTTCTATTTCCTAATTCGCCTCTTACGACATCCACGGGTCCTATTCTACTTGGCCGGAAACCACACGGCTAAGAATACTATTAATTTGTTTTAAATTTATAGATTTTATTACAGACAAACATTAGGATAGGTGAAATTTAAAAGAGCCCTCGACCTAATATAATTATTTTTATTGCAGAGCCAGAGTACGCGGAGTACGCAGAGGACGCAGATGATGATGACGATGAGGAGTGGACGTACGAGCCACTCACCCCGTACAACATTTACTCCAGTTAAAAAAAAAAGTTTTAAAGTACTTTTTTTTTTATACATAAAAAAAAAAGTTAGGTAACAGTCTACTACTTCTTCCGTCTAAGTATAGTAATTTTATTTTATACAGTGTTAACTTTACCAAGAACAATAAGGTTCGTCTGATTTACTGCTTTCCAATTTTCTTTTCATCATCATCATCATCAGGTCTTTTTTTTTAGTCTCCACTGCAGGAGCATGTCCCTCTCTGTACTACCGGAGCCATACTTGGCCAGAGCAGTCAGAGGATTTGGCCTACACTCTCCTCGCTGGCCAGACCGGTTGGAGAGGTTTCATTGATGAGCTTTGTTTAGCTTGTATTTCCTAAGTCGCCTCTTACGACCTCCATGGGAAGACTTGGAGTGGTCCTATTCTACTCTGCCGGAAACCACACGGCTAAAGCGTGGTGAGTATGACGATGTAATTTCATGGAGCGAAGGGATCTTTAAGAGAGGCATGGGTTCAGCAGAGGACTTCTTACGTCTGAAATCATTTCGTGTTGGTGTCACGCACACCCTGGTGTCAGAGTTCTTCTGAACCGCCTCTCGGCCTCTGGCGTGGTTGCTTTAACAACTACCAGATGGCAGCCGGGACCAACGGCTTAACGTGACTTAAAGCCAAAAAAAAAAGGCGTCGAAAGGCGTCTGAAATGATGATGATGATGATTATCTTGTGATCGCACCTTCGTCCGCGATAATGTAAAATTCAATTAAGATTATAGAACACGACGATTTCATAGGTAAAGTCACAATATTGTACGGAACCCGTGTGCGACTCGCTCTTGTTCGGTTTTTATTAAATATCAGTTTTTGTTTCAGAATGCCTCTGCCAAGAATGCTCGCCAAGTTTTTACGGACTTAACCAAAGACATAACAGCCTCCGTCATCGCCTACTAGGCATTAAAAAAACTCAGAAATACATCAACCAGTGACTTTAAGAAACAAACTGTCATGGTGCTGCCGTGGTTAGACTTACTTAGCGGGCTGGTGGTTGTCCGCTTCGCTACGTCGTTAAAAAGACTAAACGTAGTCCCAGGCATATGTTCAGCAGTGGACGCAAATATGCTGAGAAGAAGAAGAAGTCACGCAGGTGTTCTTCGATAATTTAAATAATTGCGTAATACCTATATTTGACGAGCTCCGTTGGTGGCACAGTGGTCAACACGCCAGCCCCGGTCAGGTAATAATAAATAATAAATTCTTTATTCAAATAATAGGAACACATTTTACAATACAGGTCATCATGGTATAAATAAATAAATATATACGGACAGATCACACAGATTCATCCTGCATCCTCCCCTCCCCCCCCCCCCTCATTTTCTCATCCCAAGTCCTTGAAAAGCCGGCAACGCTCCAGACATAATACTTGCTCCTTTCCATCAGGTGGCTCGTCTGCTCGTTTTCCGTCAAATATACATAGAAAAAAAGTCACACCCGGGTGTTGCAGTTTAAATATAAAAGGCTAAAAGGCGTTAAAAGCCAAATGCCGTAACATAATTCGCAAAAAAAAAGGTGTTGCAGTTGTCCACGAGCGGCGGTGATCACTTACCATCAGGAGACTCGCATGCCCGTTAGCCATCCTATAATAATAAAAAAACGAAATATCAATAAAACAAAGAGGATTTAATAAATAGGTACGTTTATTTAACTATTCCTTCTTAAGGAAAGATATGGTAACAACATGTGCGGTTTTCTTCCGATTCATCGACTAGTTTTGATCTTACTACAATTTCCTTTAAAATCGTAGAGTGGAAACTAGTGGGCGGAACAATAAAATGAAGATTGAATACGCTTTATTATTTACTTCCATACTGGTCTTGGAGTAAATATAGAATATACCAGCTGCTTCTCTCTTCCCGCGCAGACCGTAATAGCCGGTCAAGGCTCTGTCTGCCCCGAAAGGAATATAGACGTGATAATATGTGTAGTGTGTAGCACGTCTCACTTACCTCTAACTTATATAAACATGAATTATTTAATAAGTAAGTTATATTTGTCTAATAAGAGTAATAAACCGTACGCCGACCCATAACAACGTGTTTCATTTGGTAGCAGGGTCGCCATGTAAGGGCTTACATGGCGACCCTGCCAGTGCCCTTTGTAGTGTAGCATAAGACGTAGTAGTATAAGTATATCATGTATGTGTGTTGGGATCCCAATAAACATACATGATATACTTATACTACTACGTCTTATGCTACACTACACCTTAGATACGTATGTACGTACATATGTAATACGCATTATTTGAATTTGCGTGTACCACACTAGACCATGGCCTAGTAGGCGTAAGCACTATTAGCGCTTACGGATGTAAAGCAACCCCATGCACGGTCCCCACTGAGATGGGTACCCACAAAAGCCATAATTTTTTTCGAGCTCCTCCATTCTTCTGATGGCACGTTTAGTCGTTGATCATCATTGATGGCAGTCGTTAAGCTATGTTAGATGCCTTAAGACAGCTTGAGAAATCTGAGACACCTGAATAAGAAACATCAGGCAAGATCAAACACTCTCAAATCTTCAATAAAAAACACCATAATGGTTTATTTTTTGGGTTCCGTACTGTGCGCAAGCCAATAGGTTGCGCAAAACCATTAGGGGATTATGTAAAAAGATGAGAAGCCTTAATATTTCCATATTTATTTTTTACAAAAAAAAAATAAGTCGGTGCGACCTCCGAGATATAAATATAAATATTGTCAGGTGAGTAAAATTTACAAACTTTTCGATGAAAAATGTTTTTAGATATCATACCATATATATATATCATTTTTAAATTTCATATGTATCTGTTTTAAATGCCAACAAGGGGGCGATCTTGTGCAAGGATCGACCTAAATTATACAAATACTTTTGATGTATTTAATTAATTCAGCGCATAGTACTAGTAATTTAAAAACACGTCAATTTTCACAATTTCCTTCAGTACCGTCTTAATTGCTAGTCAGGTGATTAGGTATACATATGGCATTGGGTATGCGCCCCGAGCTGCTGCTCTCTTATCCCCAATCCTTCCGAGCAAGTAGCATTCCAAATACCTTTTCCCGTTCCCTCAGCCCAATAAATTCCTTCCCTTCCCAAGCTCAAAAGCGGTTTCGATGGGCAGCAGCACCGGAACCCATTAAGCCGAATAAACTGTGCTCACCAACCCGTTTGCCAAGCGTGGCAAAAACCCCCTATATTAAGTGATTTAAATGTATAAGTATTGCGAAAACATTAGTTAGATTAACTTGTCTTATAGAATCGTAGTAAGATCGAAACTAGTCGACGTAATTTTATAAAATTTTAATAAAACTATTTTTTGTCTTCTTCTGACAATTCAACCTTCTTAGTATCTTTTATAATCTCGTCAATCCTATGCAATTCTTTTAGGGACACTTCTCCAGACCCTCTCTCTATGGGCTGAGGCTGTGATGGGTCTGGCTTCCAGCCCAGGAAGTTTATAATTTGGAAAGTCGCGGGCACGCCTCGCGATTTGCGCTCGGGTATATCCTGAAAAAATAAAAATAAATGAGTAAATAATTATAAAAAAATAAATGAGTAAATAATTATAAAAAAAATAAATGAGTAAATAATTATAAAAAAAATAAATGAGTAAATAATTATAAAAAAAATAAATGAGTAAATAATTATAAAAAAAATAAATGAGTAAACAAAACTCAATCAATGTGTGTTACCATCATAATCATCATCACCACGTCAGAGGCCGAGAGGCGGTTCCGAAGAACTCTGACACCAGGGTGTGCGTGGTCGATTGACCGTGTCACCTACTCGAAATGATGATGAGCCTCATAAGAAAGCTCAAGGTCGCTCAAAGAGCTATGGAGAGTGCTATGATCGGTGTTTCTCTGCGAGACCGAATCAGAAATGAGGAGATCCGTAGAAGAACGTAAGTCACCGACATAGCTCAGCGGATAAGCTCTTTGAAGTGGCAGTGGGCGGGGCACAAGAACTGATGACCGATGGGGCAGAAAGGTTCTCGAATGGCGACCACGTACCAGGCGGTCGGACGTCCTAGCCAAGGTCGCAGGGAAATGCTGGATGCAAGCCGCTTCCAAACGGTAATTATGGGAATCTTTTAGATCGAGAATTATCTGGATTGCATTCTCAAAGACAGACAGAGAAATAAACGCCTTAAACAACAATAAGCATAGACTTGTACCTAATATAGTTAACTAACTTTCGCCCGCGGCTCCGCCCGCGTCAATGTCGATCCCTCGGGAATAGACCTTTTTCCCGGAATAAAAGCCTATGTCCTTCTCCGTACTCCAGAGAACTTGTATGCAAAATTTCATAATGATCGGTTCAGTAGTTACGACGTGAAACAAACAAACAAACAAATAAACAAACAAACAAACTCACTTTCGCATTTATAATATTAGTTAGGATTAGGATTAGGATAATTTAGACTTGTAATATAATTTAGTTGTGGTAGAGCCACGCTACCGGCCAAATTCAGCCGCCCCATTCATGCTACTAGCAGTAGCATGAATGCTCGTCCGGGGAAGTACCACACTCTCTTAGAAAATCGACGTTTGAAAAGAAGCTTTACCGCTTCTATGCTTCGTTCGGTGAGTGAGAGCCGGAGGCCCATCCTCCCCCTATGTTCTCCCCCGAATGTCCTCCCCCAACTCCTTGAAAGGCCGTCAACGCTCCTGTCACACCCTGGTATTGCAGTTGTCCAAGGGCAGTGGTGATCACTTACCATCAGGTGACTCGCTTGCTAGTTTGCCGTGCTATACCAAAACAAAAAAAAAATTAAAAATAGTACATTACTAGGGATTGTCGGACGAGTAGAGTTCCGACGAGTAGAGCCGGACTCGTATTTATTCCAAGGCCTCGCTAACGCTCGGCCTTGGAATAAATACGAGTCCGGCAAGCTGATTCCCGGCAAAGGCATGTATTGTGCTTTTCTCAATAAATGCGAGGAAATAATGAAAGACTACTGGGAATAAATGAGTATAATATAAAAAACGATGATAGTATGTACATGAGACAATTCCCACGAATCCTCTGGTTTGATCATAGACTACGCAGTAACGCGAGCGACAACCAGCCCGCTATGTAAATCTCTAAATCCGCACCATGACACTTTAGTTAGTCCACACATTGTTCATAAACATAGCCATTTATAACACCAAATTACACCGATTTTACATTATAAAGTCCATTATAAGCAATCTGCAAAACAATCCAAAACAACAACCTTGCTTGCAGTAAAATAAATAATAGTACATTTCCGCGTTATTTTCTTTTTAATTTCAATTGTCATTTCGTGCTAAGGAAACATAGCCTGTATGGGCTATGTTTCCTTTTTGCCCAGGCATATTTTACCCAAAAAATGTAATACCGTAAAAATTTGCTTTCCCGCGTTTTTTCTTTTTATTATTGGCATATTTTTGTGTGATTTTACCAACATTTTAATTAAATTATTTTCATATTCATATACTTATATGCTCGATGACTGCATTCTTTTATAATATGGTAGCCATTGGCTGTATGACAAGTTAGATAGTACAAGTTACATAGATTAATTAAAAAGTTTTGAGCAGCGGCCAGGAATGAATTTTCATACTTACTTTCCTGGCCTAGGCCGGTAAAGTAGTGCACCAGCCAAGAATTACAAACTTCGTGGCTTCATTTTACTACAATAATGCCTACATTTCCGAGAAAACTTACTTTTCCATACATCTCATCGTAAATAGCCGCAGCGGCGAATTGCACGTCACGGTTCAAACGCAGCGGGCGGTTGAACGCCGCGTTCGACTCGCCCATGGCTCGCGCATCCTCCATGACATGCCACGCGGTCGGATACAAAATGGTAATGGAATCGACGTCCACTGTTTGAAGTGTGAAGCCCGCCCTGTAAATAATTCATATCATCACGTCTTTTTCTCTTGCGGGGTAGACAGAGATCTAAAAAACTTAATCGTTTATCTTGATAGTGGGCGTGAGGTGGAAAACGAAATCAAAATAGTGATGGGTTGCTAGCCGCATCGCCTACTAGCATGATTCTTTACTCGATCGACTTTTACGATCTACGCGGTAAGAGAAGCAGCTGATACATTCTACGCTTTTTAGGTTTCCGTACCCAAAGGGTAAAAACGGGACCCTATTAATTTCGCTCCGATGTCCGTCTGTATGTCTGTCTGTCTGTCCGTCTGTCACCAGGCTGTATCTCATGAACCGTGATAGTTAGAGAGTTGAAATTTTCACAGATGATGTATTTCTGTTGCCGCTATAACAACAAATACTAAAATATAGAATAAAATAAATATGTATAGGGGCTCCCATACAACAAACGTAATTTTTTTGCTCGTTGTTGCTCGATAACGATAACGGCAACAGGTAGACGCTTGAAATATACACAGAACATTTAAATATATATTTTCTTTAAAAATAAATAGTTAAATAAAAATTAAATTAATATTAAAGGAGGGCTCGCATACAACAGACATGTTTTTTTGTCGTTTTTATAGATAACGGTACGGAACCCTTCGTGCGCGAGTCCAACTCGTACCACAATAAAGATATTTGATTTGATTTGACTCGTACTTGGCCGGTTTTTTTCTTTTGGCTGATTTCATAGTGACGCCGGACACCGTTGACCAGCGCGTTTAACCGGCGTGCGCCGAGAAATGAATTTTAGTATCGCACATTTTGTTGCAATGTACAGTTTTGTATAGTCGTTATCATTGGGACCAATATAATAATAAGATTAGCTGTTTGGATTGAGTTTCTTTCGGCGTATTCTTCGCACCAGTGGTCGTTCCGAAACGTTAGTAGTATTTCGATTTTGCATTATTAAAAAATATATGGGAAATAAAAATATGACGTTCAAAAAGAGATACATGTATTCAATATTGAATAAAAAAAATACTTTTGTTTATTTTCTAGGGAAAAGAGTGCAACAGCGACGTCGTAAACATTTCAAATTGATTATTGAGCGCGCGCTCCGGCAACGGCGCCGCGCGTCTCACGAACAGCGCGTTTAAACTGCGTGACTATGAAACGCAACTACTATCTAGTGTAATTGCAAGCGCACGTGAGTGGCCGGCGCTGAAAACCACTTTACTTTTTATATGTGTAAGTGGCTAACACTGGTGTGAAATTTTTCAAGCATAGCTTGACGACCGCCCTCTAATGATGACAGCCGGGACTAACGGCATAACGTGCCTTCCGATGTACGGAATCTCGAGAATTTTATGCGCCACTTGTGATAACCCACCCCAGGGGGACCACGCCACGCTTTACACGCGTAAGCGCTAATAATGCGCACACCAACTGAGTCATTTAGGTTTTATTTATATTCTTGACCATCCTAATGCTAACTAATATTATAAATGCGAAAGTGAGTTTGTTTGTTTGTTTGTTTGTTTGTTTGTTTGTTTGTTTGTTTGTTTGTTTGTTTGTTTGTTACGCTTTCACGCCGTAACTACTGAAACGACCATCATGAAATTTTGCATACAAGTTCTCTGGAGTGCTGAGAAGGACATAGGCTACCTTTTATCCCGGGAAAAAGTACTTATCCCGAGGGATCGACATTGACGCGGGCGGAGCCACGGGCGAAAGCTAGTAATCTAATAATTATCATCATCATTTCGAGTAGGTGTCACAGCCAATCGACCATGCAAACCCTGGTGTCAGAGTTCTTCGGAACCGCCAAATCCTCTGCTTACTCTGGCCAAGTATGGCTCCGGTAGTACAGAGAGGGTCATGCTCCTGCAGTGGAGACTTCATTTATTCATTTCGAGTAGGTGTCACGGTCAATCGACCATGCACACCCTGGTGTCAGAGTTCTTCGGAACCGCCTCTCGGCCTCTGACGTGGTTCCTTCAACGACTACCAGATGGCAGCCGGGACCACCGGCTTAACGTGCCTTCCGAAGCACGGAATCATCTTTATTATCAGACAATCAGGTGATTCAAGCCTGCAATGTCCTAACCAAACTGGAAGCAACTAAACAAAGTATGCTTCCGGTGGGAATCGAACCCACGACCTCCGGGTCAACAGGCAAACGCCTTAACCACTGGACCACGGAGGCTAAAAAGACCTGATGATGAGCGAAGCTCGGTCGCCCAGGTACTTTCCTCTAATCGTCAAACTACTTACGCGTTGAGCAGTCCTCCGATGTCTCTGATCCTGGTGAACGGTGAGATATGAGGTGACATTCCACCAAGCAGTTCTGTTTCTGCCAGTTGTAAGGCTTGGCGGAGCTCCATGAGGGTGTCACCGCCGAAGACTGTGGCCATGAACACCTGGAAATAGTACAGAGACCGTGGTGTTCATTTTGCAAATTTCATCATCATCATCATCATCATCATCAGGTCTTTTTAGTCTCCACTAAGAGAATGAACCTCTCTGTACTACCAGAGCCATACTTGGCCAGAGAAGACAGAGGATTTGGCCTACACTCTCCTCGCTGGCCAGACGGGTTGGAGATGTTTCATTGATGTTTATGAGCTTTGTTTAGCTTGTATTTCCTAAGTCGCCTCTTACGACATCCACGGGAAGATTTGGAGTGGTCCTATTCTACTCTGCCGGAACCACACGGCTAATTTATTTTCAGATAATCTTTCAACAAGAAACGACTTCAATCAAACTACTGACCCGATTGTGATGAAATTTAAATAGGACGAGCTTGAAACCATAGGTACCCTTTCAAACAAAAAAGATTTTTGAAGTGAAACTTCTTTAGTGTGCACTTTGGGGCCGTTCAAGTATTACGCAAGCAATATATCAGCTATTTTTACCCCCTCCTCCCCCTTTTCAGCAAAAGTAAATAAAGCTCTTACCCCCTCCCTCAAGCTTATGTAAACATTGGCATCATTTTCACAAAATATATTTGCTTTTTTGCTAAATGTTGCTGACGTCATCACTGTGCATATCGCCCCGCCTACCATGTCAGCAAAAATAAGCCTAGCTACCCCCCCACCTCCATTTGTTGCTTACATAATATTCGAATGACCCCTTTTTGGGATGGGTAAAAAATGTTAAACTCGCGTCAGGACACGTGGCCTGATCAAAAATTCGTAAGACGGACACGTACGTAACCTGTGACCGACGGCGCGGCGTGGGAGAGGAAGTAATATCCCCCTCCTTTTCTACCGCGCGAAGTTTTCACTTCTGCCGTTGTTATTTTTAAATCAATTCATAAATGACGAAGTTCTGAGATAACAATCATACTATTTTGTATAATATCGTAAGACTTGACTATAATAAGTCTAGCCACGCTGTTTTTTTCTATCAAGTGGCAAATATCTCAAGCTCGTCAGTTCTTCGGAAGGCACATTAAGCCGGTGGTCTCGGCTATGTCAGCGATGCATGAAAAATCACCAGGGCCAATTACTCACACGAAAAACAACAAGTTAGTATATATAGAAATATAAGTAGGAACTCACTCCATCTGGCTTGAGACATCTCATGATCTGATCGAAGCAACCTGGTAAATCATTTACCCAGTGCAGTGCGAGTGATGAGACCAACAAGTCTACGCTGTTTTCTGGCAACTGGAAACATTAAAAGTGTTTGTTTGTTTGTGATATCTTTATTGTACTTAAAAAAAGCTATAATAAATACAGTTAAGAAAGATCAGCCTACAAGGGCGGACTTATCCCAAGATGGGATCTCTTCCAGTCAACCGGCGAATAAGTTAGAGGAAATTTACTCAATTATGGGGCAGAAGCATGTACAATTAATAAGGATAAATCTAGCCATAAACAAAGTGTATTTAATTATCTTTTATGTGTGTTATTTGAGCCTGCAACTGGAAGCTATCATAATTGAATTCGCGAATCCGATGGTATACCTGTACGAATAAGCAAAAATCTGAGACATGTTAGTAGGCGATGCGGTTTTTTATGTTATAGGACGGCAAACGAGCAAACGAGTCACCTGATGGTAAGCGATCAACGCTGCCCATGGACAACTGCAACACCAGCGTGACAGGAGCATTACCGGCCTTTCAAGGAGTTGGGGGAAGGACATTGGGAATAGGAAAAAATGGGGTACATAGGGGAAGGGGAGAAGGATGGGCCTCCGGCTCTCTCACTCACCGAACGAAGCATAGAAGCGATAAAGCTTCTACTCAAACGTCGATTTTTTGTGAGAGTGTGGTACTTCCCTGGACGAGCCGGCCCGTTCATGCTACTAGCAAAAATTAATTTTGCCGGTAGCGTGGCTCTACCACAACAAAACTACTAGCGGCTAGCAACCCATCACTATTTTGACTCGGTTTTCAAACTTACCACCAACATGCCAATGTTGCTTTGAGGTCTAAAAGACCTGGGCTCTGACTACCCCACAGGGAAAAAAGACGTGATATTATGTATGCTGTCATTTCAGATTCAGATTATAGTACATCCTAAACATTTCTAAGTAACTGCAATCTAAATATATATAACTCAAAGGTGACTGACTGACATAGTGATCTATCAACGCACAGCCGAAACCACTGGACAGATCGCCTGAAATTTGGCATGCAGGTAGATGTTATGACTTAGGCATTCGCTAAGAAAGGATTTTGATCAATTCAACCCCCAAGGGGATAAAATAGGGGATGAAAGTTTGTATGAAACTTCTATACTTCTTAACACGAGCGAAGCCGCGGGCAAAAGCTAGTATAGAATAAAACAACTCTTACTTCAATATTTTCTTCATCCATAACAAGCTTTTCAACTTTGACACCGTCACCAACTATTGCTTTATCCAGGTGTGTCCGAGACGTGTCACATAACGTCACCTTTTCTACACTGTCGGGTAAGAAATGACGGGAGACATAGCCCCGACTCGCACCTGAAACAAAATTTCATATGTTGTTTTTTCATATTTGACAGCTCCGTGGCGCAGTGGTTAGCACGCCAGCCTGCGACACGGAGTGCCCGGGTTCGATCCCCGGCCAGGTCAAGATGGAAAATGATCTTTTTCAGATTGGCCTGGGTCTTGGATGTTTATCTATATATGTATTTGTTATAAAATATAGTATTGTATTGTATTGTATAAGCCCTTTATCCTGAACTCTTGGGTTATGTTAGTCATTTTTATAGTATGTCTCTGAGTTCAGTGTGCCTCGTGGCAAAGGCCTCCTCCAACCGCTTCCACTGCTTTCTGTCACTGGCAACCCTTCTCCAGTTAGGGCCTGCAGTGAGTTTTAATTCATCTTCCCATCTTTGTATGTTGTCTTCCCCTGTTTCTTTTCCCGTCCCTCGGATACCAGTGAGTTAGGGATTTGCTCCACTTGTCCTGGTTACTATGCAACATATGGCCAGTCCATCTCCACTTTAGTTGGTCTATTTTGGAAAGTATGTCCACTAATCCTGTTTTTGGATAAAATATAGTATCGTTGAGTTAGTATCCCATAACACAAGTCTCGAACTTACCTTGGGGGGCTAGCTCAATCTGTGTGATTTGTCCATATATATGTGTAAATAAAGCCAACACTGGTGTCAGATTTTTTCAAGCTACCTGAAGACATAGCCCTAGTAGGGGTAGCCCTGTATAGCAGCCAGGGATTAAATTCGAGGCTTTGTGTGTGTTCATTTAAGACGGTACTGCACGAAATTGTGAAAAAAACGTGTTTTCAAATCACTAGCGCTGAATTAATGAAATACATCAAAAGTATTTATATAATTTAGATCAATCCTTGAACAAGATCGCCCCTTGTTGGAATTTGAAACAGATACATGAAATTTAAAAACGATAATATATTTTATGAGATCTAAAAACATTTTTCTTAGAAGATTTTGTAATTATTACGTTTAAAACAATAATTCTCACATTACAATATTCATATGTACATCTCGGAGGCCGCCCACTTGCTTATTTTTTTTACATAAATATAAATATAAAAATATTAAGCCTTTTTATCTTTTTTCATAATCGCCTAATGGTTCTGCGCAGCCTAATGGCTTGCGCAGTAGTGACGTTTTTCGTTCGCGCGGCACACGCTTAATAGATAACAGATCAAATAACTATCAGTCTTGTTTGTTTCTCGTGTGTGTGAGTGGTCAGCACTGGTCAGATTTGACAAGCTGCCTGAACACATCTGACATAATGATTGCCATCAATCATGACAGCCGTGTGGTTTCTGGCAGAGTTGAATAAATAAATAAATACATACGGACAAATCACACAAATTGAGCTAGCCCCAAAGTAAGTTCGAGACTTGTGTTATGGGATACTAACTCAACGATACTATATTTTATATAGGACCACTCCAAGTCTTCCCATGGATGTCGTAAGAGGCGACTTAGGAAATACAAGCTAAACAAAGCTCATAAACCTCAATGAGATCTGTCCAACCCGTCTGGCCAGCGAGGAGAGTGTAGGCCAAATCCTGTCTGCTCTGGCCAAGTTTGGCTCCGGTAGTACAGAGAGGGGCATGCTCCTGCAGTGGAGACTAAAAAGACCTGATGATGATGATGATTATGACAGCCGGAACCAACTGTTTAACGTGCTTTCCGAAGCATGCAGGAGCTCCAGGATTTTTATGCCACTTGCTGTCACCCATCACAGTGGGGACTACGCCCAGCGTTGCTTAACATGCGTAAGCTCTTTTAATGCTTACGACCATTGAGCTCCTCAAACTTATTTTATTTTTATTTATGTTTGACGACAAACGAGCAGACGAACTACCTGATGGAAAGTGGGCACCGTCGCCCATGGACATCTGCAACACCAGAGGAGGTACTGATGCGTTGCCAACTATTAAGATACCTGTAAACACTTTGAAGGACCCCAAGTCATGTACGTACCGAGCTCCACAGCATTTTTAAACGTCCTCTTTATATCGAAAACTCTATCAGCCGTCCGCCATCCAACCTCCTCCTTAATATGTTCCACTAAATGGTAATCTTCTCTCCTAGCGGACCTCTCCCTCTGTATAGCCTTAACCTGCCTATCGAAGATGTTCATACTACGATAAACAGAGCTGGCAGTTTTAGTTTTAGTTGATTTATAACGACAAAATTCATTACGTAAATATTTCGGTTCTCTTTTTAAGTAATTTGTGATACAACGTAGCAGTGACGAAGACAGTAGACATTTCGTTTGAGACATCATTATTTTAGATTCTTAACACGTTTTATTTAAGTAGTTAATCCTTCATTTTAATAAATAATAGAAGCAAAGCAAAACATAAATTGAGGTTAGGTTATGTTTTGATTGGTTAAACTTCCGAGCTGACAGTGATAAACAACAGTGTGACCATCTCAAAAATGGCGAATCTGCCACACACGGACCTAAAAATCTGCCAAAATCTGCCACACTCGACGTTAAAAAATGCCAAAAATATGCCAACATGAAAATAAAAAAAAAACGTATTTTCATAATTTTTTTAATCAACATTATAACTACGTTAAACGTACAAAAAAACAATACACCTAATCAACATTGGCTTCAAAATTTTCGTCTTCATTTTCTTTGTACATGGATTTTAACGACATATTTTTTAACATTTCCTTGCTTGGTTTAAAGGAGACGCAGTCTCCGTGTTCCTTTATTCCCTCTTTTGTAGTAATTATTGCCGAGACATGTTTATTTAAAAACCTGTTTCTTATTTTTGTTTTATTAAGATTGACTTGAGAAAATATCCTTTCGCACGACGCATTTGACATCGGCAAACTTAAGAGAGCTTTTGCAAAGTTTGCAATATTTGGATATTTTGTTGCCCTATTTGCGTCTCTGATTTTTCCAACCGCTCCCCAAAACTTGTCCACGCTCAAAATTGTACCGGCACTACTTCCACTTCCGCCTGCTTCTAACAAATCGCTTACACTTTTGTCAAACTTCATCTGTCGGAGTTCGTCATCAACTTTTTGAATATTGTCTCCGTCTACAATGTTGGGAAATGACTTCGCAACGCTTAAAATTGACGTAAATTCTTTGTATACGACATGTTGTGGATCCAAAAACTGTAAATCTTTGAAAATGTTAGTAAGTGGCAGACGTGTTTTCAATTGACTACATAGTTCAGTTAAAAATGATTGTATTCGTTGAAGGAACGTCTGGATTTCAGGTTTCAGACTCACGTCTGTGGATAAGCGATCGATTTCAGTACTCACGTTAACACCCAAATACATATCTTTTAGAGGCAAAAAGTTTACGGTAGATTTTGGGTCAATTGCAAGTGGGTCTGCGGTTTTTAAATAATTTCCCTTGATATAACAACTCAATAGGCACACGTACACTTCAGAAATGTCTTTGAATGCTGTGTGGACTGTTGTATAATCTCCTTGAAATATAATGTTTAGTTTGTTGACTGAGTGCAATATATAATCCAATGCATAAAAATAAAGTTTGTATATCTTGTCATTCAAACTGTTAAACAAGAACTCTGATGAAATATTTCTGTCTTCCAAAAACTGCGACAGAAAAAAAAGTTTTAGGGCATCCCATTGCTCCAAAATTCTTTTTTAATGCAGGCGTGCAAGCAAAGCCAACTAATTTCATAATGTCTTAATATTTCATGCTTTTCAGTACCAATAAAATCTTGATATTCAACAAACTCCCTTTGTCTTTTACTGCTATGGGCAAAATATCCGTAAACCTCTTGTATCATTTGGTTAATAGCTCGTGGTATGGTGTTTTTACTAGCGTGAGATACACACGAAGCAGTGGAATGACATACACACTTAATGAACATGCAGTGGGGATTGACGTGCCTTATTTTTGCAATGATACCACCATGTTCTCCAAACATTACGTTAGTAGTGTCAGCCCCAAAACCAATAGCATCTTTAATATTAAGGTTAGAATTAGTTAAAGACGTGGATAATGCATCAAACAATGATTGTTGCAATTCAATCAGCCCGGTTCAAGTCAACCAAGGTCAAAAATTTTGTTTTTACCTGCAGATCTTTTTCTGAATAATATTTGGTTACAACTGCAAGCATTGATGTGGTTGTAACGTCTGTGGTCTCATCTATAACCAACGAAAACATCGGTGTACGTGTTTTAATATTTTCACAGGATTTTAGATCAGCAAGCATCTCTGCTTCTTGGTTTTAAAACATTATACGTTACCGCTGCCGCTTTGGTTCTCTTGCAAGAAAATTGCTTGGCGATTTCAGAATCATGGAAGCTTTTTGAGACGACTTCGCTCAAATGATATGGATCATTTGAGCGAAGTCGTCTCAAGAAGCTAAACGGAATGGCAAATTGTGTTCCACTAACATGGCACAAAAATGAAGTTCGGCTTTTTTTACTTCCTCTTCTAATGGAGATGTTTTGAAAAACTGTTGCACCTAAAACAAATTTAATGTAATTAGTCACAAATCCCTAACAAAATACGTGGATAAAATATCTATTACTTACAGCATAATATTTATAACAACTAAATGTACAATACTTACCGAAGATTGGCCACTAAAGCCGATTATGTTTTTTTTGTGTTTCTGGGATGAAACATGTTCCTTTAAAGAAGATAACCTAGTAACTAATTTGCAGTTACAGGCTTTACAAAATGCAACGTCCTAGTCATCCTTAGCTCGACTGATCCAGGACGAGAGCAAAGGATCTTGCTCCCATTCCGGTCGATAGAACCGCTCGTATTTTCTTTTCATTATGTATTTGCTTTTCAAATTTAGAACTGCACTTCACATACACGCTAAGCGCCGTAAGAGAATGAAATGAAGTAAAAACAAAGATGATTGAAAACTCAATCAAGAAAGGTTATAAGAATATGAACCCTATGATTTATCAATTACAGCCCACAATCAAACGACAATACCTATGTATGAACAGATCAAACGGGGAATCCCCGTGTAATCTGCCCCCTTACTCTCTAACTTTGACAGCTATGGTGTACAACGATTTTGATAGTCACTTCAATATCACATGCGGGTTTTGTTTGCCCACGGTTGGCCATGTGAAAACTGCAATGGATATTAAAGTGACCATCAAAATCGTTGTACACCATAGCTGTCAAAGTTAGAGAGTAAGGGGGCTGGGCTGGGTATCAAACAAAGGCATAGGTTGCCAGATTGTGAAATAATTTTCTACTAAATATTTTTACATTTACCTTATTTAGATTTTTTATTACTTATTTATAATGTAATTTAAAATTAGCATGATTTTTAAAACCTTTGAAATCTGCCAAAATCTGCCACATTTGTAAATCGTCAGCATAATATGCCACAGCTTAAATTTTGGATCCAAATCTGCCAAAATGGCAGAAATCTGCCACAAATGGTCACACTGATAAACAATATTAGTTGACACTTGACATTTAACTGACGTTGACAGTTGCATATTCGTTCAGAATTCAGACAGGCAGGAAAAGGAAAGATTTACTGTAATTTTAATATTAATTTTTTGCCAGTATTGTATTGTATTTTTCATTGTATTGTTGTATTTAGTCAATTATTAGTATTAGCAATATTTAGCATTATATTCAATACAAGGCTTTAACTTATTACAATATATAATTTTATTCTTTAGATAATTAATTATCCGATTACGAATTAATAATTTATAAGCCAATAATCGATACTTACCATGATGAGATAGGATGGCGAAGATGTATTTACATAACTTCTTTACACACAGGACAGGCTTTCACAGAGAACATGATTTAGGTAGAAAGATTGTTTCTGAACGTCAACAAATCTGTCAGTTTCAGTAGTCTAGTACTGATAAGTCGATTGTATTCGGCTTTTTAAACAAAATATTTCCAGACATTATTTATTAACTATTGGCACCAATACCAATTCATTATTTAGTTCTGTAACTATCCAGCTCTTCTTCTTCAAAGTAAGTATCCATTCAAGTGATAACATAACCTCGAATTTTAATCGCATTCAACAGTGTTTTCTTTGTGTTATCTATTTTTACACACTTTACCTCCTGATTATCATATTTCAAAAATGAAACGTGCGATGTTTTACTTCAATCTTCGACTCCATAATCTGCAATATTAAAAAAAATAAACATTTTGTTTATGTTTTTAGATGTGGCCCTTGTTACTCCGGTTCCTGAGGTCAAATGCTCCATACTTAACTCTGCCCGTTGCAGCTGTGGTTGGAATTGTAGGTTACAATATAGAAAGTTTATTGTCTGACAGATATACACCATATAACAGTAAGTAAAAATGAATAATCATTATTATATCTTTATGAGAAATTAACAACTTTATTTATTACTAGCTTTCGCCCGCGGCTCCGCCCGCGTTAATGTCGATCCCTCGGGAATTGTACTTTTTCCCAAATAAAAGGTAGCCTATGTCCTTCTCCGTACTCCAGAGAACTTGTATGAAAATTTCATGATGATCGGTTCAGTAGTTACGGCGTGAAAGCGAAACAAATAAACAAACAAACAAACTCCTTTCGCATTTATAATATTAGTAAGGATCTTTATGAGGGTGTGAAGAATACGTTGTTTAGATGCTCAGCAGTAAGCGTAAGAAGGTTTGATACGATGATAATTATGGAGGATTATACAACTGTGTGATTTTATTATCTTTATGAGGGTGTGAAGAATACGTTGTTTAGATGTTCAGCAGTGGGCGTAAGAAAGTTTGATATGATGATGATTATGGAGGATTATACAACTGTGTGATTTTTCCATATATATTTATTGAAGTGGAAACTTCTCTGTACACTGAGTGATTTTTCGAAGGGGATAAACATGTTTGTCACTTCCAGCGGCAGTCCCTATAACAACCTTAGCTTTTTAATTTATATATAGTTCTCACATCATCTCTTTCTGGGTGAAAAGAAAACAGACTCTGTCTTATCAGAATATACTTGGGCAAATTCTGTTTAACTATGACATGTAATTCTCATCCATACCCAGCTTGAAAAATGCATCCGATGGGCAGCAGCTTCAGAAGCACAAGAAGCCAAAAAACACCGCTTGCTAACCCGCCTGCCAAATGTGGTGAGTATGGCAATATCCTGCCATGGAACGAAGAATCCTTGGGAGAGACTTTTGTCCAGTTGTGGACTTGCAGCGGAATTGATGATGATAAAAATTTTATAATTTAAAATACACCCAAATTCCTTAATAACACTTTTGGATTAACATAGGAGAACCATCAACCTCAATCTATGAATAAAGATAAAAATAGGTTTTCTGTAAAATCGGTTCACGGACAATATTTTACGTGATAATGGTGGAGAGAGATAGATGCATCACAAGTCGAATGCTTAGACTGATTATGCCTCTCTATCGCTTCTTTCGCGCTCTCTTTGCACATGGGTCATGTCAATTTTTTGTTTGTGCATCCAGCATTCATCGATTTATAAGACGTTATCACATCAAAAAATAATCATTTTATTTTTTATTACAGAATCAGTACAAGATCAAAGGTTTGAACGACTATCTGATGAAGGGGAACTTAAAGATCCAACAAAAGTAGAAAAACTGAAATATAAGGAAAATGTTTTAGGAAGGAATGTGTCTCCATCGTTACAGAAAGACTAGTCACATTATAGTTCTTAATGGTAGATTTTAGCTATTGTATAATCAGGATGTACATAACTGGATGGCATAATAAAATTAAAATATAAGTTTCTAGTAGACATGTGCGCCGATGTATACAAGACCGGCGGTGGCGTCGCGTATATGGCAACCCTTCCAGTATTCAGAACCCTGATAGTTCTGAGGTACGATAGGATTTGCTACATAGGCTTGCTAGCATTAATTCAGGAGGTTCTGAATTATTATTATTATTATTAAAGCTTTAATTTTTCCACATAACACTTTACAAATATACATTTAAATATCATTCTTTCCTTCCATTCCATTGTTATGTGGCCCCCTATGGGTAAAAGCCTCCTCCATCCTTGTCCACCTTTCTCTGTCTTTGGCCATATGCATCCAATCTTTTCCAGCTATGCTCATTATATCATCTGCCCATCTTTTCTTCTGTCTTCCCACTTTCCTTTTGCCTTTTGGGCCCTGCCATTTAGTTGTTTGATAGGTCCATCTGTTATCTTTATATCTTGACAGGTGGTTCTGAATACTGGAGTGCTATTTTTGAAATGATGCCGACCTTAAACGAGCGATTTTTCCATACAATAATCGCTCGAAGACGAGTGTCACAGTTTCAAAAATAGTGCCCCTGGAAGGGTTTCCATATACGCGGCGGCGTCTGGTCGTCGTATCGGCGTGGAGGTCAAATGTTAACACTGGTATGATGTAAGACAACAGTACAGTAGTACAATGTTCATAAGTCGCCAAGGCATTGTTCGTTGGCGCAGAATATCGCAACCTACTGCCCACTCAAAACAAATGAAAACATCAATCAAATAAGGAACTTATTGCTACTACATAAGATTTGAAATCCAAAAACGCCAGGACTCGTGCTGTCTCATAAAACTTGTACGGTGTGGCGCTGCAGCGGCGTCAGCCAATAGTAGACGGATATTTTCCCGCCATTCAAAAATTTGTTTTCTGCTCAGCCGGCCTATTTTCTAACTCAGTGTACAACGTTTTGATAGTCATTTCAAAGTACATTACGTTTTATATATCTTTCGTAAAAATAGTCAATCATATGATATCCGCAATGTATTTTGAAGTGATTATCAAAACGTTGTACACTGAGTTAGCAAATAGGCCGGCAGGTATGAAGGCGCATATTAAACCATCCTGAATTTAGGACCCAATGAGAGGGACGCCGCTATACGTTAGACGCGATACGAGATATCTCCAATCGCATCGCACGTAGGTATTGCGGAGTCCCTCTCATTTTGTCCGTTTCAGGGTGTGATTTAGGATATAATACCCTCTTTAGTCTAAACTACTGTATGTGATGACTTCATGTTAATAATTACACAATTACCCAAAAAGGATCATTCCTTTTTGTGTAAAACTATGCATTTCTGCTTAAGCTGAGTTACTTTATGCCTTGGTTTGTACCTAGGTACCCTATTTTACGGTACCCTAAGGTTTCTCTTTTAGATATATAAGTCTGTCGTACTAGGCTAGGACGGACGTCACGTGCGACGCCGAAATGGTAGAAACCAATGTATTATTCGTAGCTAGCTTCGAATTTGTGTTTTCCATGTTAATTATAGCCTATATCAATACGGACTGTTGTTCATAGCTTTCAATGGTGATTTTTTAAATATTTTTTTTATTCTTAATAGATTTAGATTTCATGTCAAATTACATAGTCAATTTAAAATTTAAATATACATGTCAAATTACTTTAGCCAAAAAGTCCGCCACGAATCGTCACAGACATACCCATTGGTCCTTTAATTGTTGAGTGTATCTATTAACAAAAAACAGTCATAACTGCTAATAACATTATATTTTATTATATAGATTTTGCCATCCTAGTTTTTCAGTGCATCCAAAACAATGACGATTTTGTAAATACACAGCATTTTTAACGTAATTCAGGCCTTATTCTGAAATGTAAATAGTAGTTTTTGTTGAATATATTTTGTTACATATAGTATTTTTTTTAATATACCTAACTCCTTTTTAAACACAAAAAGCATGCATTTTCCTCGTAGCTTTATGGGGTGAACAGGGTAAACAGAGCTAAAGGTTACAACGCCATTGCAGGGTCAGAAATTGGTCTAATATAATCTATTTTATGAATGCGTACCTCTAGATATACTATGGTGAAATTTTGATCATTATGGACCCCTAAAGGGGTGATCCAGCCCGTCGATATGAAGAACTTTTCTTATAGGACCAATACAAAGTCAAAAAGATTTTTTTTTTTAAATTAACGCGAGATAATTACATTATTTATATGTGAATAACGGGTTACTCACTTACGAGAAGTTATAGAAATTAGTAGACGCCCTAATTTCAATCGTGATGGAGGTTGGAGCTTACCCGTCACCTGGAAACCATTGCTTCAGAAAACGGACAGTAGAAGCCATGTTTAGCCAACAGAACTTGACACAGTGAGCTCTTTTCACGTACGCGCAATGTCAGCCACTGATGATGATAAAGACGGAAAAGGGGTTCCCAGAAAAGCTACGGGAATCATCAATGCAGAACATCAGCAACCCCCATCAACCCCAGCACTGTCACAGAGAGCACAGCGAGCCGCGGACCGCGCTGCCCGCGCCGCCCACGCGTGCCGCGTCGCTCGTCACTAGTGTCAGTGCGAATCGGGACGACTCCGTGCGCGCGTCTCGGTTCACATTCGCCCTGAGGAAGACCTCCGGATGAGGTTGAAACATGTCGGCCTGTAGCTGACTTCGTACGTGAGTAACCCGTAATTCACATATAAATAATATCAAAAAGAAATAGTTCATACAAACTAGTTGAGCTAATTTGTATGGGAATATCAAAAAAAAATCTAGTAACATGTCCCATACCCATAGAAAAAGTTGTTCAATCAATCAATCAATCAATCAATGTTTATTTGCCAGAATACAGTAGTATAAAGATGTTATATCAGCTAGTGTAACATGCATTCAGCCTTACAAAGAGGCGTGCAAATATAGCAAGTAAAGTCAAATTACAATAAGCATAAAAAAATTAAATTATAACAAATTAATTAATTGAATTATATAAAAAAAAAAATTAAAGTAATTGTGATTAAAAATTTAAATATTCTTTTACGTCATAAATACATTTTTCTTGCAGCCATGCATTTAGCTGCTTCTTAAAAGTCCTTCCTTGAAGATTCTTTATATCACTTGGGAGTTTGTTATACAAAATGATGCACATGTTATAAACATTTTTGTCATAAATGGAACAATGTGAGGCAGGTTTAAACAATAAGTTGTCATACTGTGTTCTATGTTGTCGTACAGATATTTCATTTCTTTGAGTGAAGAAGTGAGAATTACTATTAACAAATAAACATATGTCTCTAATGTACATTGAAGCCAATGGTAAAATCCTTAGTCGTTTAAAGATTGGTCTGCACGAATCTAATAACCACGCGTTCGTTATTGCTCTAATACATTTTTTTTGTATAATAAATACCCTTCCTACATCAACAGAGTTTCCCCACAATATCAATCCATAACTAAGAACTGAGGAAACATAGCCATAATAAGCGGTTAGTGCCGCTTCTTCGGAAACTGTTTGTCTAATTCTTTTGAGGGCATAAACAAATTTGTCAAGTTTTTTGCATACAGATTGTATATGTTCTTTCCAGTTTAGATGTTTATCTACAACAAGTCCCAGAAATTTATAAGAGTTAACTATTTCTAACTGTGTGTCTTTATATTTAATATCTAAATCTAAAGGTTGAGTTTGATACGAGTGAAATTGAATTAATTTTGTTTTACTCAAATTTATCTCTAACTTATTTTTGCTCATCCAATTTATTATATCTTTTAGTACATAATTAATAGTTTTTTCTGTTATTTTATCGTTTTCACATTTAATAACCACTGTAGTGTCATCTGCAAAAATAATACATTTCTGGGAAGTACATTTAGGGAGATCATTGATATATATTAGGAATAGCAACGGACCTAATACACTGCCTTGAGGGACACCACGATTTATTTGTTTCCATTGAGATTGGTAATTTTGTTTCAAAAACGACTTTTCTTTTCTATGTAACTTTGCAATTTGAGTACTTTGCTCTCTATCTTTTAGATAACTAACAATCCAGTTACATGCTTTGCCTCTAATACCAAACATCTCTAGCTCTTGCTGTAAAATTTTATGATCAACTAAGTCAAAAGCTTTCGTCATATCTAAAAAAAGTGCCACAGTTGCAATTTTATTATTAAGATTATTTGTTACAGTGTGAATTAGATCAAAATATGCCAAATAAGTAGAACAACCCTTTCGAAAACCATATTGTGAGATCGCTAGTAAATAATGTTTAGTTAAAAAATCATAAAGACGCACATACATAGCTTTTTCTACTACTTTACATAGAATTGGAGGCAAAGCTATGGGTCTATAATTATTTAAGTCAGTTTTATTGCCTTTTTTTACCAAAGGTTTAATAATAGTCTTTTTTAATTCTGGTGGAAAAATACCTTCAGAGAAAGAAAGGTTAATAATATATGTCAGGGGACGAGATATTTGACTTGCGCATTGTTTGACAATTTGAGTAGTTATACCGTCATGACCACTACACTTGCTATTCTTTAATGACATTATAATGTTATTAATTTCCTTCTCATCTACGGGTTTCAAAAAAATTGTATTTAAAGTCAAAGAATTGTATCCATTATAATTATTATTCAAATTATTTTCAATAAATCTCATGTCATTATTATCACCTATATTAATAAAATAGTCATTAAAAATGTCACTTATCTCTTGAGCATCAGTATAAATTTTATTTTTGTATTGAATTTCATTTATATCATTTTTATGTGGATTGGTGCCTCCTGAAATTAAGTTCCACGTGGCTTTATTCTTATTCTTACTATTTTTTATATATTTATTATTGTTCACTTTATGAGACATATTTATACAGTTTTTTAAAATTTTAGTAGGTATATTGCCTTAGTTTAGTTTTATTAACATTTTTATTTGATTTACATTGTTTATATTTTAAATTCAATTTCTTCTTAGTTACACAAGATATTTTTAAACCTTTAGTTAACCATCTAGCCTTAGAAAATGTGTTGTTACCTTTTACCTTTATAACAGGAAAACAAAGGTTATAAAATAAGCAGAAGGTATTATAAAACTCATTAAAGGCTTCAATACATGATGGCATTTCTAAAACATTTGAAAATGTTAAATTTGACATACATTCACTAAACTTTCTAATATTATTAATATTATAATCCCGTTTATATTCTATCCAAGAAGATACAAATTTTGGTGTTTTTACTTTTATTGTGATCATTTGTGCTGTTTCATGATCCGAAAGACCTAATGGCAAAATTTCCGATGAAACATTTTTTATATTGCTAGCAATTTGATCAAGGCATGCTTTATCTCGTGTGGGCAAAGTAATATGAGGTACAAAATTGTAATTATCTAAAATACCAATAAGTTCTTTTGAAAATGAGTAATTTTTTAGTATGTCAATATTCCAGTCACCGCATAATACCATTTTTTTATTTTTATATTTCGTTGTAACTAATCGTTGTAAAAAAAATTGTTCGTGTCGACGGGCTAAATCACCCCTTTAGGGCTCCAAAACGATCAAAATTTTACCATGTATAGCGCTACATTTTTTGGCATAATAATACTACCTATGTTAAAGAAGAATTGTTTTATAGAATTTATATTGAAATAAATAAAGGATAATTTGTATGTTACTTGCTAGCTTGACATATGAAATAAAAGAAACTCTAAACATATGAAAAAAAGAAACATGCAGTTTATTTTTATACTGTTCTACAAAATACGGCTTTCTCTTTCCCTTCTTCGTCGCTTTTTCCCTATTTGGGGTTGGTTCTGTATGTCGACGCTCTCCTATTTTTCTGTCTTCATTAACCCTAGCAATATTTATCCCCGTTCCGCTAAACTGTTGGCAGCTTTTATTCTTCAATTTTATATGAATAGTTTATTCAGAAGAATGAAAGACACAAATACAAAAACGAAAAGGGGGGCACACCCCACATCATCAGAAATCATTATTATTTAGCAACTTAAGTATGCCGTGGTATTTATTTTGTATTAAAATTTTATGCAAATGGATATGTGTTTGAATAAAATCACTTTAATACGGTATTATCACGTATATTACATTATTTTTACACCTAACGTTTCGACAACTTTACACTTTTCATGGTCGCTAACCGTGGTATCTAATATACGCGATAATACCGTTAAAGTCATTTTTATTTGAATGTGTAACAATCGCGAAAACTTGTGTTTTATATTCCGTGCGCGAAAACATCAGAAACCATTAAAATGGTTATGTAGTGAAGTGAACCTCACGAATTAATAATTTATTACTCGCCTATTTTTATTTTTGGTTTCTCCCGCACGGAAACCGAAAACATTGTAAAATTTTAAAGTCAGTGTTGAGTAGTAAAAATAAGAATTTTAGTGTTCGTTTCTTACATCCTACCTAATTTATTATTTTTATCTGGCAACAGCCCATGTGTCAACAATTAAAAAAGCTAGCTGTCATTAGCCTCGACAAAAAAACGATTGCGCTTCGCTTCTCTTTTGGAATTTATGGCAGTGTAACAAGGGTCGCTTTTGTTTCGCATCCGTTTTACCTCGTAAAATATCCTCAAGATCTTCATCAACAATGCTAGATTAGTTGTTTAGGCGACTTACGAAGAGTATTATAAGTGAAATAGTTAAAATACGACTAATCTACATGGATCAATATCTCCACGATCTGTATGTGGTTATAGCGTCCGGGTAGCGTCATTTTACTCCATGGAACCCAAAACTGGCGTGGGGATTCAGGATCACTGGATGAAGAGTATGATGGAACCAGCTGGCAGCGACAAAAACGTAAAAAGAGAGAAGATGGGCGAGACTTACAATCCTGGGGAAGGCGTCACGTACGAAATGAAACAACAACAAAACGACAATAGATACCGGTGCGACGTGTGTGACTTGACGTTTGAAGGTATGGAATTTTTGATTCTTCATAAAAAGTTCCATGGGAATGATAAAGATGCTCCGATTATGGAACCGGAGCCGACTGTTGAGAAAACTGGTCCAAAAAAGCGTCGCAAATTTAAATGTGACCAATGTGATGTCAAAGTGAACTCTCAGTATCATTTAGATATACACCGCAGTAAGCACGAAGGTGTACAGTCTAAAAAGTACATCTGTGAGGTATGTGATCGCAGTTTTGTTGCGGCACAGTTCCTAAAATCTCACATGCAAACTCATTCATCAACAAGCACAATTAATTGTGAAATTTGCAGCAAAAGTTTCACGGGACAAGCATATCTCAAACTCCACATGCAGCTGCATAACGATATCAAGAAATTCAAATGTTCAAAGTGCGAGGAAATGTTTCCGACGAAGAATTGCCTCAAAATCCATATGAAGAAGCATACGAAAGTAAAAAACTTCAAATGTGATTGCTGTCATAAACTTTTCGTTTCGAAGATAACGATGGAGAAGCATAGACAGAGTCACGAAGGGCAGCCCATGGATTGTCTCGTGAAGTGTACTCATTGTGATCGTACAATGCATTCATCGTTGGTCCGAACACACATGGCTAGAGCACATCCTCCAACCATTGATGATGATGTGAAAAGACCACACAAATGCTCGACTTGCGGCAAGAGTTTCATCGTGAAAATTAACTTGAATCTTCATATACGTGTTTGTCACCCGGATTTGGCCGAGCCTGAAGAAGATGATGATGAGGTTATGACGGATAACTCTTAGTTTGTATATCACTAAGCATCATGTCACGTATTATTAAATAATTATACTTTTTTATGATAATCCACTATTGGTATTTTATAATAGAATCATTTATTTTTAAACAATTGAGTTATTTATAATTCCTTTGGCTGCTGGGAAGTACATTTGAAAAGAGAAATTGCTGACATCTCATCTGCTCAATAGTCAAGGAGACCGTAGATAAAACAAACAAAAAAAAATATAATTCCTTTGGTCACTTGTGGTGTGATGCGGATCCAGCTCTCTATAAAGATGGGCACAGTGTCCAAAATCAACTTGCTTTGGATTGATGCACAGTACCTACATTGATTTTATGGACTTTACTTATAAATAAAACTGGCCAAGTGAGAGTAGGACTCGCGCACTAAGCGTTCCGTATCGTTATCTATAAAATCAGTAAAAAAATCATGTCTGTTGTATGGGAACCCCCCTTTAATATTAATTTTATTTTAACTATTTATTTTTAAAAAGAAAATATAACTAAATGTTTTGTGAATATTTCAAGCATCTACCTGTTGTATTTTATTCTATTTTTTTGTATTTGTTGTTATAGCGGCAACAGAAATACATCATCTGTGAAAATTTCAACTGTCTAACTATCACGGTTCATGAGATACAGCCTGGTGACAGACGGACAGACAGACAGACAAACGGACAGCGGAGCGAAATTAATAGGGTCCCGTTTTTACCCTTTGGGTACGGAACCCTAAAAACAACGCGTTGCACTCCGGGAGTGCCGGCAGAAGTGAAAACTCGCCTTTGCCACGGTCTCAGGTCACGTATCCGTCTTACGAATTTTTGATCAGGCCACGTGTCCTGACGCGACCTTTTTTACCCATCCCAAAATGTGCACAAAACCGCTAAAGAAGTTTTCACTACAATAAAACGCCGGATTAACGTGAAATATATTTTTATTATCAGTCACTTAAGTATTTGTCGACTTCGCTCCAATTTCTTCAGTCTCCTCTCCTTCAGTTTCCCCATGTTCCGTCGACTTCGCTTTCTGTAATCGTAGAATGGAATTTAAGAATAATCGAAGCAGGAACACATTATATAAGGTCCATTTAAATGCAAAACATTAGCCAAAAAATTAAAAAAAAACATCGGTGCGCTAGCATTTGAGATATCTTGCCTTGAACATTTAGAAAAACCGACGCAAAATACACCTTCTGTACCTACTGCCCATAAATCACTTTTTTGGCGGCGCACTTTTACTATTACCTAAGTACTATGGATACCAAGTCACTGACGTCGACAATCAAAACAGCTGATATATCGATTTTAATAATAAAATAATTATTTTGTATGAAAAAGCCAAAAAAACCAGTGTCGATTTCTTAAAATTGACTACTAATTATTTCTTTGATATATAAGGTCAATTTAAATTAAGCGCAAATATCTTAAAGGCTGACTTCCATAAGCTAGAAAAATGCTTTATAAGCAAAATAAAAAAAATCGGTACGCTAGTTTTTGAGATATCTGGACCTGAACATTTAAAATAAAAAATGAAAAAAACACCCTGTGTACAAATAAACACTTTCTTGGCCAACAACTTTTTACTATTATCTACTATGGATACTAGGTCACTGACCTCGACGATCAAAACAGCTGATTTATCGATTTTAATAAAAAATATCATTATTTTGTATGAAAAAATAAAAAATAAACCTAGCGTGTCGATTTGTTAAAATTTGCTACTAAAGCGTTTCTTTGACCTATGGGACCCAGCCCTTAAAATATTTGCGCTTAATTTAAATGGACCTTGTATATGATAGCATTTCTTTGACCTGAAAGCCAGCCCGTTAAATATTTGCGGACAAATCACACAGATTGAGCTAGCCCCAAGGTAAGTTCGAGACTTGTGGTATGAGATACTAACTCAACGATTCTATATTTTATAACAAATACATATATAGATAAACATCCAAGACCCAGGCCAATCTGAAAAAGATCATTTTCCATCTTGACCTGGCCGGGGATCGAACCCGGGCACTCCGTGTCGCAGGCTGGCGTGTTAACCACTGCGCCACGGAGCTGTCAATTTAATTTAAATGTATTTTAGTTAAGTACTCCAAAGCAGATATGTCGCAGATTCGGTTCAGTCGCCATTTTTTTTACATTCGCCGATGCGAATTTTTGAAGGCACAAAAATCCGCGGATGCGGATGTTTACAAGTGCGAACGGCACGCGCCATTCGTCGGCCCACTCAATTTCTTTAGTATCGCAACTTATTTTACATTCGCATCCGCATTAATATCCGCTTTTCATTATTGCGGATGCGGATGCTTAAGTGCCTACTCTGACCCGTAGGATACTTCCAGCTCTTTCAGGTCTTTGGCGACTTCATCCTCCCAGCGATATCTTGGACGAATAGGGAAGAATGGCGCACTTTAATGTCGGAGGCCAAGATCCACTTCGGGTGGCTGAGCCAGTGAAGTAAGTAAGTGGAAGCATAAGTCCAAATCTATGCGAAAGCTCTGCATTTGCGGGGGCGGATGCGAGTATTCGCAACATCCCTGCTCCAAAGATGCAGGGCTAAGTACCCTTCGTCAAGCCTTTAGGGGGACCCATACAGAACATACGGATTAACTCTTAACATCATCATTATTGCCCTAAGATGTCCACTGTTGGACATACATAGGCCTCTCTCAAGGATAATCAGTTTCATGGGAGGATATTGCCATACTCACCACGCTTGGCAGGCGGGTTGGCGAGCGCAGTTTCTTTGGCTTCTTGTACTTCCGACGCTGATGCCGGAAGCCTTTTTAAGTTGGGAAAGGATAGGGATTTGTGGAATTTGGGAAGGGAATGAAGGTATTGGGATGACGATGCACCGCTAAGCTCGTCTCCACTGACGCGGAGAGGAGCTAAGCGCTGCATCAACTGACCAATCACAAGACTCAAATCCTCTGTCTGCTCTGGCCAAGTTGGCTCCGGTAGTACAGAGAGGGTCATGCTCCTACAGTGGAGACTAAAAAGACTTGTCTTGGTCTTATGATTGGTCAATTCTAGCCTCTCAGCCTCATCAGCATCATTACAGCCACTTTAAGTCCACTGCTGGACATTGGCCTCTCCCAAGGATTCTTCGTTTCATGACATGTTCCATGGAACGAAAAATCCTTGAGATGGTGAGTATGGCAATATCCTTATATTGCCATATACTCACCACGCTTGGTAGGCGAGTTGGCGCGCGCAGTTTCTTTGGCTCTTGTGCTTCCGACGCTGCTGCACATCGCAAGCATATTGAAGCTGCGGAGGGATAGGAATTTGTTGGATTTAGGAAGGGAATTAAGGTATTGGGATGACGATGCACCGCTATGCTCGTCTCCAATGACGCGGAGAGAGGCTTAGCGGTGCATCAATTGACCAATCACAAGACTCAAATCACAAATCCTCTGTCTGCTCTGGCCAAGTTGCCTCCGGTAGTACAGAGAGGGTCATGCTCCTACAGTGGAGACTAAAAAGACTTGTCTTGGTCTTATGATTGGTCTATTCTAGCCTTTCAGCCTCATCAGCATAATGATGCTGATGAGGCTGAAATCAGCATAATGATAGGAATTTGTTGGATTTGGGAAGGGAATGAAGGTATTGGGATGATTATGCACCGCTAAGCTCGTCTCCAATGACGCGGAGAGGGGCTTATCAATTAACCAATCACAAGACTCAAATCCTACTACTCACTCGGATGAATGGGTCAAAAGCTCGTAGCAGCTCGGGAGCCCGGGCGCGCGTACCCGATGCCATACCTGCTACCACCGGACAGGTAGTTGAGGATGACATCCCTGACCATAAACTTTAAGCCAAAAAGGCTAAATACTTACTCTTGCCATGTCCGCGTCCTTCTTCTCCTGTAACTCTTTAGACACTTCTCTAATCAGCTCCAACTCTTGCAGAACCTTGTTGGACATCGGTGAGAAGACCTTGAAATAATTTATTTTATGAGCTTTCATGTCATCATCATCATTTCGTGAAGGTGTCACGGTGAATCGACCATGCACACCCTGGTGTCAGAGTTCTTCGTAACCGCCTCTCGGTCTCTGACGTGGTTCCTTTAACGACTACCAGACGGCAGCCGGGAACACGGCTAAACGTGCCTTCCGAAGCACGGAATCATCTTTATTATCAGACAATCAGGTGATTCAAGCCTGCAATGTCCTGCTTGCATGTTTATTTTCGACAGTGCGCGGCGTTTGGCGGAACGATAGGAGGCCGCCTGGTACCTATTGCGCTCGGGAATCAAAGTACCTAGGTGATTTATATACCTGCCTCCGTGGTCCAGTGGTTAAAGCGTTTGCCTGTAGACCCGGGTCGTGGGTTCGATTCCCACGGGAAGCATACTTTGTTTAGTTGTTTCCAGTTTGGTTAGGACATTGCAGGCTTGAATCACCTGATTGTCTGATAATAAAGATGATTCCGTGTTTCGGAAGGCACGTTTAGCCGTGTTCCCGGCTGCCGTCTGGTAGTCGTTAAAGGAACCACGTCAGAGACCGAGAGGCGGTTCCGAAAAACTCTGACACCAGGGTGTGCATGGTCGATAGACCGTGTCACCTACTCGAAATGATAATGAGTCAGTCTTATAGATTATCGAAAAATATTAGATACGTATTTTTTCTTTTTTTCAGTCAAACAATAGTTGGTAAAGATAAAGCGCATCAAAGTTCAGGAGTGCTCACGACGCAACAGGCCGGTAAAAAGTGTACCGGCCAGTGACGTCAGGCGGAACTTTAACGGGCTATATCTTTTTGAATTTTTGTTTGATTGACAAAAGAAAAAATACGTGTCCAATATTTTTCAATAATCTACCAGACGGACTAATTATTTTAAAAACAACCTACGTTTACACAGCGAGCCTGAGGTTTGTCAGCATTTGCAACAAAACTGGCGTAGCCTACGCACAGCTTCCTGTAGTGGACCTCATCTGTCTGCTCCAAGATGTAGCGGAGATAATGGGAAGTCATGGCTTCGCTGAAATTGTACATAAACTCCGTTAGGTTTATTAACCGACTTTCAAAACAAAAAAGGAGGTTGTTAATTCGTTGGTATGTTATTTTTGAAGTGAAAAATTCATTTTATTTAATATTTGTTACCTCAGAACTCCGAATTAATTACGAAGCGATTTTAAAAATTCTATTTTTGTTTGAAAGTGTATGCTTTCAAGTTGCGCCCATTTAAATTTCATCACAATCGGTTCAGTACCTACAACAAACTACATCTTTTTATATTAATACCTAAAGCAAAAACTTTGTACCCCTTTTTAGGATGACATAGTTCTCAGAAGAACTACTTTAGGTGGTCACGAGTCGACCCTCAGACATGAGGATACGACAGAGAAGAAGAAGAAGAAGTTCTCAGGTAACAAAAACAGATATAAAGAAAAACAGCGGGTTGCACTCTGGGAGTGCCGGCAGAAGTGAAAACTTGAACAGGTTCACTATCCATTTGCATAAAAATAATAACCATAAAATATATTGGCATATGGTAAATTAGACTAATGATAATTATGCATAATTTTTTTATCCATAACAAATGTAGCACAATTGTCTTAATCATAAATAAAATTAGCATAATCATATTTCAGCATAACATTTTTATGCATAAATTTATAAAGGCATAATAGTATCAAATAATAATGAACATAGTCAAAATCATCTTACGCAGAATAAGTAACTCTGCTGGGGTCGCAGTTCAAATCTAACCTAACCTAATTTTCTGGTAGAAGCTCGTTTTTAATAGCGTTTCGTTTTCTGGTGGGGTCACAGTTCTAACTTAACCTAACCTAATTTTCTGGTAGCAGCTCGTTTTTAATGGTGTTTATTTTCTAGTGGGTTCACAGTTCTTACTTAACCTAACCTACTTTTCTGGTAGCAGCTCATTTTTAATGGCGTTTCGTTTTGTGGTGGCGTCACAGTTCTAACTTAACCTAACCTACTTTTCTGGTAGCAGCTCGTTATTAATGGTGCTACGTTTTCTGGTAGTGTCACAGTTCTAACTTAACCTAACCTACTTTTCTGGTAGCAGTAGCAGCTCGATTTTAATGGCGTTTCGTTTTTTAGTGGACAGAATTTTTTTTTTTTAGAAACAATATGAGTATAGTTCGAAAATGGATTTTTTAAAAGCTATTGCTAATATTACCTACCGAATTGTTATTTATACATATGCTATATAAAATTTGCGTGAAACTCATTAAAAAACTAAAATTTCTAAATTTTTTATTACTTCATACCTATTAAACTTTAGTAAAAATATACTATTATGCGACTGTACACTATGCCTAAAAACATTGTGCAAATTATAAGTATGCATAAATATATTAGACCTAAACATAATTATTCCAAAGTACATATGCTGCTAAAAATCAATTATGCCCAAGTATAATTATGCAAAAAAAAGTATGCCAAATTCATTGTGCCAAACCATTTTAGGAATAAATAAATTAAGCTAACGAAAGGGATCCCACTTGAACATTAAGGTTGTGCAATTTTGAATATTTTGGAATGTCCGTCTTATGAATTTCTTTTTTTCGATCAGGTCACGTGTCCTGATGCGAGTTAATTTTTTTTCCCTATCCCAAATAGTCATAGAAGGAGACGCATTTTTTTTAATCTATGCAAATAGTGCACAACGCCGCTAAAGAAGTTATCACTTTAAAAATAAAAAAAAGAATACAACCGTATAACCTTTTCCTTCTTGTGAAGTTAGTTAAAAACAGTTTTTTACTTACAACGATGGTGAAAAAGGTATAACTAAAAATCAATCTTTACTAAGCTATATTGTTAAAACTATTAAACTAATTGTAATAGCAATTATTGTACATTTTTATTCATTTGCATAAAGCATAGACCTCTTGAACTAAAGGCATTCTAAACATTTTACATCACTTTGAATTATTTTTTAGGGTTCCGTACCTCAAAAGGAAAAAACGAAACCCTTATAGGATCACTTGATTGTCCGTCTGTGTGTCTTTCTGTCTGTCGGTCTGTCAAGACCCTTTTTCTCAAGAACGTGTAAAGGTATCATCATACTGAAATTCATATCAAATACTCAGGTCTACTGTCTCTTGTAGCTCCAAAAAAATTAAACTTCTAAGCCAACGCAATCAAAAGATACAGATCAAATTTTCGTGTTTTTTTCGACATTCGCTAGGGAATCAAAACTTACAGGGTTCCCGTGAACTCAGAATCTTGAAATTTGGTACGAAGCAACTTATTATAACACAGTTAAAGGAATAATTGCGTAAGGCATTCATTTTGTGTTACTTCATATAATAACAATATTTTTAATAATTTCAAACTATATATATATGGTGTACGGAACCCTTTCGGGCGCGAGTCCGACTCTCACTTGGCCGGTTTTTTATTACGTATTGACTCCTCAGACCTTGGCACACCTGTTGTCTTGCCCTGCGTGTCCTACCACCTGCACACGCGAGGACCTATACAATGCCACTGATAACGCTGTCAGTGGCAGAGTTCTGGTCAATACAAATTTAATTCGCCCGAGTCGACACGATAAGAAGAAGAAGAATTACGTATTGAATTAGGCATTTGTCTCCCATCTAACCCAATGGTGTGACGATGAAGACGAGGATGTTACATGCCTATCCAAAAGATACCCATTTATTCTACTTTTAAGTGTCCCTGTACTATACTTGTCTGGGAATATAGACGCTGCCTGCGTCTATATTCCCAGACATTCCACAGCTATTCGAACCAAAATACGAACTGTCGAAAAGTTAAGTTTGCACACCTATCTTAATATAGATATTTGGCGAGCTCCGTGGCGCAGTGGTTAACACGCCAGCCTGCGACACGAGGGTGCCCGCGGGTTCGATCCCCGGTCTGGTCAAGATGGAAAATGACCTTTTTCAGATTGGCCTGGGGTCATGTTTATCTATATATGTATTTGTTATAAAATATAGTGTCGTGGAGTTAGTATCCCTTAACACAAGTCTCGAACTTACTTTGGGGCTAGCTCAATCTGCGTGATTTGTCCGTATATATTTATATATTTACTTTCACCCCGTCGAGTAGACCGATGCCGGACATAGTACTATGTCCTAAAGACTAGTAATAGTACAGAGTCGAGTCGCGCCCGTGAACGGAACTGTGTTAAAATGCAGAATTGTTCATGAAAAACGCAGGAGAAGTTCTGCTGTAAAAAGAGAGCTGGGACATCAAGTATACGATATACGATTTTAGTGTTACATGTAACGCGACGTGGTCTGGACCACGTCGCGGTCTAACCACTGGTGGTTAGGGCGTTTGCCTGTAGACCCGGGGGTCGTGGGTTCGATTCACACGTGAAGCATACTTTATTTAGTTGCTTCCAGTTTGGTTAGGACATTGCAGGCTTGAATCAGCTGATTGTCTGATAATAAAGATGATGCGCCCGTATGTGGTTGATATACCACCAGCTCGCTCGAAGCTCTTCTCCTCTTCGTTCATCTTGCTTACGGCTAAGGAATGGAATCTTTTGCCACCGGAGGTTTTCCCTGACACATATAATTTGGGTCTCTTTAAGACTAGAGCGAATAGGTTTTTAATGAGCCAGCGAGTTCCACCATTAACCACACCTTCACTTAACATCAAGTGAGATCGTGGTCAATCGCTGGATCATCCAGAAAAAAAAATCTGTATTATTTATTCTGTAACTGTCTTGTTTGAAATTCGAATGCAACTAGGTACCTAGTTGTATTAAATTCGTATGCTCACTTGGGCTTGTACTTTGACAGTGGGGAAAGCAGCGTGTAAGTACTCCCTACCGTGTTGCTCGAAAGTTTATCCTTCTCGAGGTTGACTGGGAGCTTCAAAGGCTCAAAAAGATTTATAAATAAATAAAAGCGATGCTGCAAACTAAATTGTATTTAATGATCTAATTAATCTATTCTTCTTTCTTCTCTTGCTCTTCTGGTGCGGCCTCGGTTTTGTTTTCTCCCTCTGTTTTGCTCTTTGTCTCTCCGTCTTCTTCTGATTCCCTTGCATCTGCATCTGCTTTCTGTAAAAAACGTGTAAATAGTATTTAAAATCTAAAACAAACGGACTTCAACCAAAAACAACTGAACAGACTTGATGAAATTCCACGTAAACAATTTAAAAGCACATATTTACTTTGAGACAATTTACTATGCGTGCTTCCGCCACCAGTTAGTCCATGCAAACTATTGCTGGCCAGCGCCCAAGCACCTCTTATGAGTCTTCATGACCGCCACTAATAGTTGATGCATGCAACCCTGGTCGATACAGCTGCGTCCATTGAGACTGAAGGCACTAACAGTAGTGGGTGGGCGCTGGCCAGCAATAGTTTGCATGAATTAACTGGTGGCGGAAGCAAGCAAAATAAATTATCTCAAAGTAAATGTAGCTTTGACTTCCGCAAAGTAACACCTGAATCTATTAACTAAGCCCATATTTATTCCTCCTGGTAATAAACGCTTTGACGTAAGACATACAGGAGGAGGCACCTGGTGTATGCTCTTTGCGGACGATATTGTTACTGTTGGAGAAGAGGGAACTGAGGTTCAGAGCAGGCTGGTAAAATGTAGAATTTCAGCTTTAGAACAGCGACACAGTTACTGTAGTTACTGTGATTTCAGTGGTCGCCAACGTTTTTCTCCCGTCGCCTTAGATGGTGTATCCAGTGCCGGCGTCAGCATAACTGGCGCCCTGGGCGAGATTTCTACCCGGCCCCTCTTATTGGGGAGAGGATGCAATGCGATTGAATCACACTGCCCTGCGTCCTCTGCCCTTGCTTGGTTGTTTTTTTTTCGTGTGTGTAAGTGGCCAACACGGGTGTCAGATTTTTCAAGCTGCCTAAAGTCATCTGACATAGCTTTACGACTGCCATCAATGATGACAGCCGGGACCTTTCTGCCGCATCGGCCTTAACGTGCCTTCCTTGATTGGTGGAGCCTAGGCGGGCGCTCCAAAACGAAGGAGATATAGATTAAGACGTGAAAAGTCGTATAAACGCAGGGTGGATGAAATGGCGGCAAGTGACTGGCGTAACGTGTGACAAAAGGATGGACACAAAGAAATCTGATTCTCTCAGTGTAGTGTGACACTAATCACTACTGAGAGGTTTAAATTTCTTTGTGTCCTTACTACTCTGCTCTCACCTGCCTAGCGATTTCTTGGTTCTTCTTCTCCTGCAATTCTAAACTGACGTTTCTGATCAGTTCCAGCTCACCCAACATCTTCTCTGAGAGAGGCGAGAACACTCGCACGGGTTCCTTAACATGAAAGCAAATATAATTTATTGAATCAATCAATCAGTAATTTATTTGCATGAATACCTACATCACATACAGTTCTTCATAAAATTGGTGACTCTAAGACTTCAACGAACAAGGATGCTTCAATGTTATGTCTGGCCTCTTGTTTTGTATGGTTGTGAAGCGTGGACCCTAAAACAAGACCTCCGAAAGAAATTAGAACCGTTTGAGATGTGGTGTTATCGCAGAATGCTACGCATAAGTTGGACGGACCGCATTACCAATGTTGATGTTTTAAAGCGCATAGGCAAGAAAGTGGAACTTGTTAGGACCATTAAAACAAGAAAAGTCGCATATCTTGGTCACATCTTGAGAAATCCACAATATCATCTTCTCCAGACCATCATGATGGGAAAAATTGCCGGAAAGCGAAGAGTGGGAAGACGCAAAATGTCATGGCTCAGAAACATCCGCCAGTGGACTGGAATTAAATCGGTGGAACAACTGTTCAGACTCGCCATGGACAAGACACGATTTAAAGAGCTGACGGCCAAACTTCAGTGATGAAGCGGCACTTAAAGAAGAAGAAGTATTCAGCCTGTTTACAGGCGTGCAAATTGATTAATATAAAATCTACGTATTTTAACATATTTGATAAAAAACATTTTGAAAGAAAATTAAAGGAATATAATGTTACATCTATACATATAATAAAACAGTAAAATTATTTTGTCTGTACATTTCGAATTTTTGACTGAAATGGATAGAGGGACACTTAAAAAGAATAAAAGAAAGCAAAAAAAAATTTTTGGAATTTCTTGTCTGTCTGTCTGTCTGTCTGTCTGTCTGTCTGTCTGTCTGTCTGTCTGTCTGTCTGTCTGTATGTATGATCACGATTATCTCCGAAAATACTGAACCGATTTACTTCAAACTTTCACCAATGGCTTTGTTTTAACTCAGTTTAACATTTAAAGTTTGTTTCATCAAAATCGGTCTGATTGTCTGATAATAAAGATGATGCACCCGTATGTGGTTGATATACCACCAGCTCGCTCGAAGCTCTTCTCCTCTTCGTTCATCTTGCTTACGGCTAAGGAATGGAATCTTTTGCCACCGGAGGTTTTCCCTGACACATATAATTTGGGTCTCTTTAAGACTAGAGCGAATAGGTTTTTAATGAGCCAGCGAGTTCCACCATTAACCACACCTTCACTTAACATCGAGTGAGATCGTGGTGAATCGCTGGATCATCCAGAAAAAAAAATCTGTATTATTTATTCTTTAATTGTCTTGTTTGAAATTCGAATGCAACTACGTACCTAGTTGTATTAAATTCGTATGCTCACTTGGGCTTGTACTTTGACAGTGGGGAAAGCAGCGTGTAAGTACTCCCTACCGTGTTGCTCGAAAGTTTATCCTTCTCGAGGTTGACTGGGAGCTTTAAAGGCTCAAAAAGATTTATAAATAAATAAAAGCGATGCTGCAAACTAAATTGTATTTAATGATCTAATTAATCTATTCTTCTTTCTTCTCTTGCTCTTCTGGTGCGGCCTCGGTTTTGTTTTCTCCCTCTGTTTTGCTCTTTGTCTCTCCGTCTTCTTCTGATTCCCTTGCATCTGCATCTGCTTTCTGTAAAAAACGTGTAAATAGTATTTAAAATCTAAAACAAACGGACTTCAACCAAAAACAACTGAACAGACTTGATGAAATTCCACGTAAACAATTTAAAAGCACATATTTACTTTGAGACAATTTACTATGCGTGCTTCCGCCACCAGTTAGTCCATGCAAACTATTGCTGGCCAGCGCCCAAGCACCTCTTATGAGTCTTCATGACCGCCACTAATAGTTGATGCATGCAACCCTGGTCGATACAGCTGCGTCCATTGAGACTGAAGGCACTAACAGTAGTGGGTGGGCGCTGGCCAGCAATAGTTTGCATGAATTAACTGGTGGCGGAAGCAAGCAAAATAAATTATCTCAAAGTAAATGTAGCTTTGACTTCCGCAAAGTAACACCTGAATCTATTAACTAAGCCCATATTTATTCCTCCTGGTAATAAACGCTTTGACGTAAGACATACAGGAGGAGGCACCTGGTGTATGCTCTTTGCGGACGATATTGTTACTGTTGGAGAAGAGGGAACTGAGGTTCAGAGCAGGCTGGTAAAATGTAGAATTTCAGCTTTAGAACAGCGACACAGTTACTGTAGTTACTGTGATTTCAGTGGTCGCCAACGTTTTTCTCCCGTCGCCTTAGATGGTGTATCCAGTGCCGGCGTCAGCATAACTGGCGCCCTGGGCGAGATTTCTACCCGGCCCCTCTTATTGGGGAGAGGATGCAATGCGATTGAATCACACTGCCCTGCGTCCTCTGCCCTTGCTTGGTTGTTTTTTTTTCGTGTGTGTAAGTGGCCAACACGGGTGTCAGATTTTTCAAGCTGCCTAAAGTCATCTGACATAGCTTTACGACTGCCATCAATGATGACAGCCGGGACCTTTCTGCCGCATCGGCCTAATGGCTTAACGTGCCTTCCTTGATTGGTGGAGCCTAGGCGGGCGCTCCAAAACGAAGGAGATATAGATTAAGACGTGAAAAGTCGTATAAACGCAGGGTGGATGAAATGGCGGCAAGTGACTGGCGTAACGTGTGACAAAAGGATGGACACAAAGAAATCTGATTCTCTCAGTGTAGTGTGACACTAATCACTACTGAGAGGTTTAAATTTCTTTGTGTCCTTACTACTCTGCTCTCACCTGCCTAGCGATTTCTTGGTTCTTCTTCTCCTGCAATTCTAAACTGACGTTTCTGATCAGTTCCAGCTCACCCAACATCTTCTCTGAGAGAGGCGAGAACACTCGCACGGGTTCCTTAACATGAAAGCAAATATAATTTATTGAATCAATCAATCAGTAATTTATTTGCATGAATACCTACATCACATACAGTTCTTCATAAAATTGGTGACTCTAAGACTTCAACGAACAAGGATGCTTCAATGTTATGTCTGGCCTCTTGTTTTGTATGGTTGTGAAGCGTGGACCCTAAAACAAGACCTCCGAAAGAAATTAGAACCGTTTGAGATGTGGTGTTATCGCAGAATGCTACGCATAAGTTGGACGGACCGCATTACCAATGTTGATGTTTTAAAGCGCATAGGCAAGAAAGTGGAACTTGTTAGGACCATTAAAACAAGAAAAGTCGCATATCTTGGTCACATCTTGAGAAATCCACAATATCATCTTCTCCAGACCATCATGATGGGAAAAATTGCCGGAAAGCGAAGAGTGGGAAGACGCAAAATGTCATGGCTCAGAAACATCCGCCAGTGGACTGGAATTAAATCGGTGGAACAACTGTTCAGACTCGCCATGGACAAGACACGATTTAAAGAGCTGACGGCCAAACTTCAGTGATGAAGCGGCACTTAAAGAAGAAGAAGTATTCAGCCTGTTTACAGGCGTGCAAATTGATTAATATAAAATCTACGTATTTTAACATATTTGATAAAAAACATTTTGAAAGAAAATTAAAGGAATATAATGTTACATCTATACATATAATAAAACAGTAAAATTATTTTGTCTGTACATTTCGAATTTTTGACTGAAATGGATAGAGGGACACTTAAAAAGAATAATAGAAAGCAAAAAAAAATTTTTGGAATTTCTTGTCTGTCTGTCTGTCTGTCTGTCTGTCTGTCTGTCTGTCTGTCTGTCTGTCTGTCTGTCTGTCTGTATGTATGATCACGATTATCTCCGAAAATACTGAACCGATTTACTTCAAACTTTCACCAATGGCTTTGTTTTAACTCAGTTTAACATTTAAAGTTTGTTTCATCAAAATCGGTTCATTAAAAAAAAAGTTATCGTCATTTGAATGAACTCATGGCATGAGTTTGCCTGCAAACATATAGCAAAAATAAAATAAAATAATAAGTGACATAAGAAAATTAAAATCCAAAGTCAATTCATCATCATTATACGACAGCATTATACCTATCCATACTATCCATAGTAATCCATACTAAAAAAAAGGAGAAGCTGACTGACTGACTGACATATCAACGCAGGGCCTAAACAATAAGGGTTAGGAACTTGAAATTTTGCACAGGGGTTCCTTTTATAACGCAGGGGAGCACTAAGAAAGGATTTTTGGAAATTCATCTCCTTAGGGGGAAAAACGGGTTGCAAAGTTAGTATGAAACTTTGTTGTTTTTGAAGTTATTCGAATGAAATTCAGCATGAAGGTTCTTTACTGAAAGGTATGAAACACGAGTAAAATATTTTTCTCAAAAATCATCCTTTAAGGGGGTAAAATAGGGGTGCAAAGTAAGCATGAAACTATGCCATTTTTGAAGTTAGTCGAATGAAATTCAGCATGAAGGTTCTTTACTAAAAGGCATGAAACACGAGTAAAACTATTTTTCTCAAAAATCATCCCTTAAGGGGATATAACGGGGATGCAAAGTTAGTATGAAACTTTCCGTTTTTGAAGTTATTCAATTGAAATTCAATATTAAGGTGTTTCATTGAAAGTCATGAACTAATGTATTCTGGGTTCAACTAATAATTCTACTGTTCCTGAGAAATCGACACTTATGCGGGCGGAGCTGCGGGCCAAAGGCAAACCTGACTTATATATCAACGCACAGCTGAAACTACTGCGCGCAGAAACTTGAAATTTGGCACAGGGATTCTTTTTATGATGTAAATGAGCACTAAGAAAGGATTTTTAGAAAATCAAAGGGGTTGAAGTTTCATGGAATTTTCTTATTTCTGGACTTAGAAGTTTGAAAGTAGGTACGCAAGTTCTCAATTAAAATTAAAAAAGATCTGTTTAGGTGAACCAAACAACATTCTCCCTTGAAGGGGTAAATAGGGGGTAAAGTTTGTATGGAATTTTTCCATTTCTAGACTTAGAGGTATGAAAATAAGTATATACGTTCTAGGTTACAATTAAAAAAGATCTGTGTAGGTGAAATGTACAAAATTTCCCCCTTAAGGGAAAAAAGGGGGTGGGGGGATTGTATGGAAATTTTCTTATTTCTGGACATAGAAGTATAAAAATAAGTATATATGTTTACGTTGAAATTAAAAAGATCTGTGTAGTTAAAATGGTCGAAATTTCCCCTTGAAGGGGTAGAATAGGTGGGGTAAAGTTTTTATGGATTTTTTTTATTTACTTAGAAATATGACAATAAGAAGTTCTCTATTACAATAAAAAAATATCTGTGTAGGTGAAATGGGCAAAATCCCCTAAAGGGCTAAGATCTATGCAGGTGAAATGTATTAAATTCCCCCTTACGGGGAAAAAGCAAAGGGGCAGGGATTTGTATGGAATTTTTATCATTTCTACTGTTCCCAAGGGAACGACATTAACGCGGGCGGAGCCGCGGGCAACAGCTAGTAAAAAATAATTAATTAAAACTCAACTATGAATAATTTCCCCCGATTTCAAAAATAAATTATTGATGCTTCGCTCCTATTGGTCGCAGCGTGATGTTTTATAGCCTAAAGCCTTCCTCAATAAATGGACTATCCAACACAAAAAGATTTTTCCAATTTGATTCAGTAGTTTCTGAGATTAGCGCTTCAAACAAACAAACAAACAAACAAACTCTTCAGCTTTATAATATTAGTATAGATAAGTATAGAAAGTATAGATATATCGTCATCAGGTCTTTTTTTTTCACTACAGGAGCACGACCCTCTCTGTACTACTAGAGCCATACTTGGCCAGAGCAGCCAGAGGATTTAGCCTACACTCTCTACGTTGACCAGACGGGTTGGAGAGGTCTCTTAGATGTATATAAGCTTTTTTAAGCTTGTATTTCCCAAGTCGCCTTCTATGACATCCCCGGGAAGCGTATTGCCAAACTGTATACTGACCCAGACACCCATAGTCTGTACTGAACTACGTCGTGCTCATTAAAATCACAAACAAATTGGAGCAAACTACATACGAGCTCAGAGCAGTCTGAGACAGTATACACTTTGCTCGCTTGTATGTAAAGCAAACTGTGACACGCAAATATCTTTAATTAACTATACAACATGTTTTGTAATTTCCCGTAACTTTTTTATGCTTTTGCGATTTTTTGGTATCCTATCCGTGAAACTGAACAACTTTCCCCAAAAACATACCCTATGTGAAGTAATTTAAGTTTAACCGTTGTAAGTATGACCAAAAATTAATTTGAACTGTAACAACTATAGAGAGTGTTATAAAATACTATAAATGTTTCTACTTCAGTATTTATTAATTTTTCAAAGAAAGATGCACTGACACAACAACTTGTACCTACTTTTAATTTCAGTGTAGGTAATAATAACTCAATTAAGTCGATATTATAAGTGATCGATAACAAAGTAAATTAATGAATCAAGAACAGAAAATGGAAAATTTTCATTAAATGCCAAAACAAAAACTCAAATAACAAGAGATGGCGTCACACCACGCCTTTTGTTCTTTATTTCCCTATCGATTTTTTTTGTTATTAATCGGAAAGTGCGAAATAAAAATTATATGTTAAAAATATCAGTAAATATGCCAACTGTTTTTCTACCAGCATACTCGTACCGCAAACTAGCAAAGTGTTAATTTTATTCAAATTATTAAGGCTTACACCGATCATTAAAAAAACTGTTTTAAAGTCTGTTTATTTTTAAAAGTAACTCTATTTATACACTTTATTTAATAAACACGTACGTAATTGCTAATAAAGTCACGACCACTGTCCAAAAAAAGGAGTAAAGGTCGCAAGCGGCGCAAGTTTTAGAAGGCGAGGCAGGGAAATAAAACCTGTCTGCACTGGCATGCATTTTGTTCTAAATTATCATGCCATTACATACTACACCAGACGCTGGAAAGTATGGATGTCTGGAATCGTATGTATTTTGCTCAAGTATTTTAAAGCAAAATGTATTAAATGTTATTCAGACACTCTCTGAATAGGTATACAGTTTGCTCTTCAACTACAAAGGCAAACTGCGATCGAACTCAGAGCAACCCTGGTCTGGGTCAGTATACAGTTTGGCAATACGCCCCCGGGAAGACTTGGTTAGTGTGGTCCTATTCTACTCTGCCGGAAACGACACGGCGATAGATAAATATAAATAAATATATACTTACGGACAAATCACACAGATTGGTGCTACCCAAAGTAAGCTCGAGACTTGTGTTATGGGAAAATAACTCAACGATACTACATATGATAACAAATACATATATAGATACACATCCAAGAACCAGGCCAATTTGAAAAAGATCATTTACCATCTTGACCTGGCCGGGGATCGAACCCGGTCACTCCGTGTCGCAGGCTGGCGTGTTGACCGCTGCGCCACGGAGCTGGTCAAATAAGATATATATTATATCATCATCATCATCAGGTCCTTTTTAGTCTCCACTACAGGAGCACGACCCTCTCTGTACTACTAGGGCCATACTTTACATATATTATATACACTAACTTTATTTAAATTGCCCTTGTATATGTTTTACCTTATCAGGAATATTGGTGGCAGCTATGAATGTGAAGTAATCACGAGCAATACGGTCGTAGGTAGCCTTGTCGACTTGCTGGAGGGCGAAGTGAGACATTTTTGTGCTGAAAAAAAAAATGGTTCTCTGTAAAATCTGTTTACGGATAGATGCGTCACAAGCGGAATACTTAAGGCTCTAGGTTGCACACGGAGCGTGACAATTTTTCATGCGTGCCAAGTACTACATATACCGAGTAACCGAATACCGAGTATGACTCGGTTTTGCCTTTTTTAGGGTTCCGTACCCAAAGGGTAAAAACGGGACTCTATTAATTTCGCTCCGCTGTCCGTCTGTCTGTCTGTGTGTCCGTCTGTCACCGGGCTGTATCTCATGAACGGTAATTAGCAACTAGACAGTTGAAAATTTCACAGATGTATTTCTAATGCCGCTATAACAAAAAATACTAAAAAATAGGATAAAATAAATATTTAAGGGGGCTCCCATACAATAAACGTGTATTTTTTGCTTGTTTTTGCTCGATATTGATAACGGCAACAGGTAGACGCTTGAAATATTCACAGAATATTTGTTTATTTATTCACTTTAAAAATAAATAATTTAATAAAAATAAAATTAATATTAATATTAAATATAACCATACAACAGACATGATGTGTTTGCCGTTTTTATACAGCGTGATTTTGAAACCCCTAGCTATATTGAAATCTGGGAATCAGAATCCCTAATGAAGTACAGAATTGTAAGAAAAAAAGATAAAAAACGAAAAAATTAATTTAGCCTTTCATAGAAATTCGTCCAGCTGATCGGCGACTTTGTATGGGAAACCTAATTTTCTTTTTCATTTTTCACCTTTTTTTCTTGCAATTCTGTGTTCCATTAGGGATTCAGATTCCCAGATTTCAATATAGCTAGGGGGTTCAAAATCACGTTGTAGATAACGGTACAGAACCCTTCGTGCGCGAGTCCGACTCGCACTAGGCCGGTTTTTTATGTTATAGGGCGGCAAACGAGACGGCGAGCCACCTGATGGTAAGCGACCAGCGCTGCCCATGGACAACTGCAACACCAGGGTGTAACAGGAGCGTTGCCGGCCTGTCAAGGAGTTGGAGAAAGGACTTGGGGGGAGGAAATGGGGGAAGGATGGGCCTCCGGCTCTCTCACTCACCGAACGAAGCATAGAAGCGGTAAAGCTTCTACTCAAACGTCAATTTTCTGTGCGAGTGTGGTACTTCCCCGGACGAGCCGGTCCATTCATGCTACTAGCAAAAATGAATTTAGCCGGTAGCGTGGCTCTACCACAAATAAAATTCAATGCCTTTATCAAACCGAGTAGGTACTTGGCCGGGTAACTTGGTACAGTAATGGCGCAAATATTAACTTACTAGCTGTTGCCCGCGACTTCGCCTGCGGCAATTACTGTTGTTATGATTAATTCGTTTTTTTATTCGTAGAGATGAATAATTTTCCCCCGTTTTCAAAACATTTTTTTATTGATGCTTCAATTTTTATCGATTGGTCGCAGCGTGATGTTTTATAGCCTAAAGCCTTCCTCAATAAATGGACTAACCAACACAAAAAGAATTTTTTAATTTGAACCAGTTGTTCCTGAGATTAGCGCGTTCAAACAAACAAACAAACTCTTCAGCTTTATAATATTACTAGCTGTTGCCCGCGACTTCGTCCGCGGCAATTTCTGTTATTATGATTAATTAGTATAGATCAATAATTTTTCCCGTTTTCAAAACATTTTTTATTGATGCTTCGCTCCTATCGGTCGCAGCGTGATGTTTTATAGCCTAAAGCCTTCCTCAATAAATGGACTATCCAACACAAAAAGAATTTTCCAATTTGATCCAGTAGTTTCTGAGATTAGCGCGTTCAAACAAACAAACAAACATACAAACAAACAAACAAACTCTTCAGCTTTATAATATTATTAGTATAGATATAGATTAGTATAGATTGTGTTAATTTTTAAATTATAACTTTTAGAAATCCTACAGTTTAAATAAATATGACTGACTACCATAAAACTTGTTTTTATTACATACATATTTTAACCTTTGAACGCCTATTTAAACGCATATATCAGGCGACTTTTCTGCACTCCTATTATATTAGACGTCCTTAGTATCATCATCATCAGGTCTTTTTAGTCTCCACTGCAGGAGCATGACCCTCTCTGTACTACCGGAGCCATACTTGGCCAGAGCAGACAGAGGATTCGGTCTGCACTCTTCTCGCTGGACAGACGGGATGGAGAGGTCTCATTGATGTTTATGAGCTTTATTTAGTTTGTATTCCTAAGTCGCCTCTTACGACCTCCATGGGAAGACTAGTAGTGGTCCTATTCTACTCTCCCGGAAACCACACGGCGGACACATACTGGGCCCGTCTCTATTAATTACTTACTTAGGACGGGAAAACCAAGGAGGTCTTTCTACCCAAAAAATAAGGTGACACATTCACCTACAATATAATATTTTAAGAAATAAAACAATTAGCCGATAATGGGCACAATGAAAAAGGAATTGTTGTTTCACGCTCGATCGCTAACATAACGTGTTCCACAATATTACGTAAATTGAAATTGTAAATAACATTAAATCAGAAAAAAAAGAAAAGATAAAAATATAAAATATCATACAAAGCCCTTCAGGCAAGTAGGCGACCAATACTGTTGAAAAGAGTTTCTTTCGGCGTCTTCTTCTCTGCAGTGGTCGGTTCCGAAACGCTAGTAGTTTGTAGCTTTTGAACAATAATTTTAATAAAATTTAATAAATATTATTTAAAATGTGAATTGACGTGAAGGCCTATTTTCTGAATAAATCTTTGAAACTACACCGACAAAAACCAGGCTTTTAAATCTGAAGAAGAAGAAATAAGTATTGTAGTATTCAAATTATAGGTACCTACTTACTGTATATCTTTATTCACTGGTAAAATAATTAAAAAGAAACAGGATACACTACGTGAATTAACTTCAAAAATAAAAATAGAAGTGCAAAATCCGAATATTGACGGTCTCACGTTTTTTTTTTTGACGGAATTTTAAACAGGCTGAAGTCACAAACATTTTTGTAATGAGTACAAAGTCCTCATCATCATCATTTCGAGTAGGTGCCACGGTCAATCGACCATGCACACCCTGGTGTCAGAGTTCTTTGGAACCGCTTCTCGGCCTCTACGTGGTTCCTTTAACGACTACCAGATGGCAGCCGGAACCAACGGCTTAACGTTCCTTCCGAAGCACGGAAACATCTTCATTATCAGACAATCGGGTGTTTCAAGCCTGCAATGTCCTAACCAAACTAGAAGGAAACAACGAAATAAAGTATGCTTCCCATGGGAATCGAACCACGACCCCCGGGTCTATAGGAAAACGCCTTAACCACTGGACCACGGAGGCAGTTAAAAAACAACAAAGTCATCGACTCCATGGAACACAAAGTCCATGAAAAATGTGTTGTCTGTAAAGTCGATTTACGGACGATAATTTTACGTCATAACGGTGGAAGAGAGATAGATACGTCACAGGTCGATTGTGCCTTCCCATCACTTGTTCCGCGCTCTCGCTTGCACACTTTCCGTGACACTTTTTCATGCGTGCAGCCGACGTATCACGTCAAAAAAGTAGAACTCTCAAATATGTTGACACATAAGGTGACCTGTATATTGAGAACAAGTAGTATGATTAGGTATATGGGTCTTGGTTTGAAGCATTTTGAATGCGTATACCCGAGGTAATATGTGATGAGAGAATTCGACGCGGTGATCTGTACTTACGGTGGTGTAGTTGGTAGCACACTTAGGGCGGACACATAAGGGACGTGGATTCAAATCCTACCTGTGGCGATCCTTTTTATGACATATTTTCAATGTTACTTTTAATAGTATACCGAGCAATGTTTGTATATTTGTCTGTTCGCGCATATCTTAAAAACTGTAAGTTGGATTGCAAAATATATTTTTTTAATAGACTATGTATAGTCCAACTAAGGTATTAGTGCAAACTACATCACAATCGGTTTATTTGAGATAGGTTTTGAAATCGGTTTATTTTTTGTCGTTTCTACAAACTGTTGTCGACGCCTGATGTCATTGGATCACTTTAATTAATAAAACATAAATTACTATACAATTTATTCTCCTTATTTACATACGGAACGGAGACCGGACAAACAAAAATTATAATTGGTAAGTAGTTTAACAATAGGTACTAGTCGTTTAAAATGAGCTTCGGTAAGTCATTTTTCACATGCAGAATCCTTGTAAGGCGGCGGCCATTTTGGAACATATGACGTTTGAGCAAAAGGATGCGAGAAGTTTTGACTGATGATACTTCACCATCATCAGGTCCTTTTTGTCTTCACTACAGGAGCACGACCCTCTCTGTTGAAGATACTTGTAAACATTAAAATAACTATATTTTTGTATGAAAGCATTATACCCTTTAGCATTTACCGAACATAACCGGATATATGCTTCTCTTCCCGCCCGCGCAGATCGTAGAAGCCAGTCAAGAAAATGGGCGAAAATCTTAAGAATCATGACAACTCTGACACCAGGGTGTGCATGGTTGACCGTGTCACCTACACGAAATGATGATGAATAGGCGATGCGGCTAGCAACCCATCACTATTATGATTCCGTTTTCCACCTTTACGCCTACCAACACGCTAAACGTGGCCTTTCGGTCTTACGGCCTTAGGCTCTGCCTACCCCGTAAGGGATAATGACGTGATAATAAGTATGTATGTATGTTTTTCTCCCAGACCAGTATGGAAGATACTATTATTTTAACACATACATACTTATTTCTATAATTTAAATATCACTTTAGATATATTTTTGATATTGTATCATCATCATCAGATCTTTTTAGTCTCCACTGCAGGAGCATGACCCTCTCTGTACTATCGGAGCCAGTGGCCAGAGCAGACACAGGATTTGGCCTACACTCTCCTCGCTGGCCAGACGAGTTGGAGAGGTCTCATTGTTGTTTATGAGCTTTGTTAAGCTTGTATTTCCTAAGTCGCTTCTTACGACATCCATGGGAAGACTTGGAGTGGCCCTATTCTACTCTGCCGGAAACCACACGGCTTCGATATTGTATATTCGATAATAAAATCAGCAGTGTTGATTAAACCATGCATAAAATGTAAATCAGTTTAATTTTAGCCTTAAAATTAAATCATTTTAAGGCATTGTATGTAACTTTGTTGTGAGCAGTTTAGGTAAGAACATATTATAAGAACTTTCCGTTGAATTTGCATTTCAATTTCATTACTTTAATTTTTATTCTTCCACGCTGGTCTGGGAGTAAAGAAAAAAGCCGGCCAAGCGCGAGTCGGACTCGCGCACTAAGGGTTTTGTACATTATCCTTATCCTTACTAATATTATAAATGCGAAAGTGAGTTTGTTTGTTTGTTTGTTTGTTAGCTTTCACGCCGTAACTACTGAACCGATCATCATGAAATTTTGCATACAAGTTCTCTGGATTACGGAGAAGGACATAGGCTACCTTTTATCCCGGGAAAAAGTACCAATCCCGAGGGATCGACATTGACGCGGGCGGAGCCGCGGGCGAAAGCTAGTATATAATAAATTTGAAATTATTAAAAATATTTCATTATATGATGTAATTGAAAATTAATGCTTTTAGCAATGTTTCCTCTATATCTGTGCTATAAGACGTTGCTTGCTTCGTACCCAATTTGAAGATTCTGAGTTCACGGGAAGTACCCTGTAGGTTTTGATTCCCTCGCGAATGTCGAAAAATCTAGCTGTATCTTTTGATTGCGTTGGCTTAGAAGTTTGATTTTTTTCGCAACTCCAAGGGACAGTGGACCTGAGTATTTGATATGAATTTTAGCTTGATACCTCAACGCGTTCCTGAGAAAAATGTTCTTGTCAGACCGACAGACAGACAGACAGACGGACAAGCGAGTGATCCTTTAAGGTTTCTTTATACCTTTTGAGGTACGGAACCCTTAAAATATAAAATGAATATTAAAGGGGGGCTCCCATGCAAAAACAGGTATGATTTTTTGATTTTTTTTTATTTATTTTATGTTTTTATAGATAAAGGTACGGAACCATTCTTGCGCGAGTCCGACTCGCACTTGTCTAATACAAGAAATTTAATTTAAAAAATCTAAAAAACCCAACTGACCATTGATCCAGCTCCATCTATTTTGCGAATTAGGAACTAAGTTTATCAATTTGCTATTTATAATATGTTGCATTTATGTCCGTAAAATTGATGTTTTAGCTGACGTCACATTGCTCAGAAGACTCCTGGGAAGAATACAAATCTAATGAGGCCTCATTCTTCAAAATTGGTCAAGCCATTGGGGCTACAGGAAGTAAAAACTTTTTGTCAGTTTACGTTTGCCATATTGATATTTACTGACGTCACAAAGCCAATGAAACTAAAATCATATGAATAAAATCATATGACACCTTACACTTCAAAATTAGTCAAACCGTTGAGGAGTGGACAATGGAACAAACATACATACTCACATACATACATATATACATACGCGCGAAAAAGAATATCCTCCTTCTCAATACGAATCGTTTATTTAAAGTAGTGGCCGTGTGGTTTCCGGCAAAGTAAAATAGGACCACTCCAAGTCTTCCCGTGGATGTCGTAAGAGGCGACTTATGAAATACAAGCTGGAGGAGAGTGTAGGCCAAATCCTCTGTCTGCTTTGGCCAAGTATGACTCCGGTAGTAAAGAGCGGGTCATGCTCCTGCAGTGGAGACTTAAAAGACCTGATGATGATGATTTAAAGTAATGATGATAGGTAAACAATTTATGTAGACAAAGGCATTAAATGTGATTGAAATTTAAGTTTTGTTTCATGCACGTAAAACTCTTTTGGCACCTTACTCAATAGTGGCGCCAACTAGTGAGTAAAAAAGGTAGCCTGATTAGTAAATCATGTTTACTTTACTGTTAGAAATTCTATACAATATGATGTAATGAAAACCCTGTCCGATCATTGAAGGGTTGATTCAGCCCGTCCATATGAATTACTTTTCCTATAGGACCAATGCTGGGAACTCAGATTTTTTTTGACGATCCCACAGAAATTGATAGGTCGGCCGAATAATTTATGCTTGTAAATGTACATTGTTTTTGAGTTCCCAGCTTTGATCTCACAGTAAAAGTTGTTCATATGGACGTCTTAATCACCCCTTCAAGGAGAGGCCCGTGTTTTCTTTAAAAATTGTAAATTGCGAGAAGGTTTAGAATCCAGTCTTTAATACTGACGTGTATACATACTATTTAGTCCAGGCCATGGGTAATATGATTTTTATCAGTTTGCTATTTTGGAACCAGCAGGAAGCAGTACGTACCCGTCTAACTATATCATCCCTATAGCTAAATACCAAAAACAAGAACCGTACGGCGTTTGATCTTAAGCAAGTCATGTCTATGGTAAAGAATTTAAAATATCTTTAAAATATTTTATCTAGAGAGAGAGAGAGAGAGAGAGAAAGAGATGAATTGCAGGAAAAACAACGCACAAACTACAAATTTTCTGAGTAAACACTATTGTTATCATACTAAAACTCTGTTGCAAAAGGACACCCTCCGCGTATAACGAAACGCAAACCCACCCTTCGGTAGCAATGACTCATTCCACCCCTTCGCGAAAATCACCGAAGGGTGCCGAACACGGCCGAACCGCGCGCGTATCCTCTACGTGAAAAACATAGTATTTCACAGATTATTATGTAATACTTTACAATTTTTTACACCTTTAAATAACGCGAAAATGTTTTTACAAACACGTATTATAACAAGTGTAATGGAAGTGTCGAAAACGTGTAGAGAACATTCAAAATGCGGGGACAGCATATATTGATTTTCTCGTGACAAGATTTCCAATGCGGATTTCAGTGTTATTATTAGTGTAGTGGATAAATTATTTAGTGAGTGCGCCAGTTTAGTACGACAGGAAACCTTTTTTAGTGTACAAAGAGAATTTTCTAGCTTTATACTTATATTACTGATTCCAATGCCTCAGAGTTAAAATAAATATCAATCAAGTGTGTCTTTAAAAAAATCACGGGACAAACAGCTGAATAGAACCTGACTATATTTTTTCTTAGTTAAGATAAATTTCAGTTATAGAACTTAATTAGATCTAATTATTAATTTAGGAAAACTTCGCATTTTCCATAAATTTCTCCAACGTTAAAAAATTTAAAAATAGAATTGAACGCATAAAATCAATTCCCTTCTTGTTTGTTTTTAAAAAAATATGAGAAACTGCCAGAATTAAATATTTGACTGTAAAAATATTATATAATATTGACGTCAATATAAAAAAATATTTTCGACGACACAGATAACAGTTAATATCGACCAGCCCTAGACTTCTTAGATAATGAGTAGATATAGGTAAAGTAAGCATCATCAAAATCTCTATAACCAAATACGTTTTTACCAAAGAAGCAAAATGTGGTATTATTCATATTCTACAATAGATATACTATTGATATATGAATCGTAGAATATAAGATAATTTAATAACAAAATGAAAATTACAAGAAAAATTGTAGGTACGTAATACATATGCTTAAATATATATTAAACACCCGCGTAGAGTATTACGATATTATTTTCCTAGAACAAATTTTCAAAATCCAGTCTCGTGAAGGTATGTACTTTGAAAGCGGTCAATGCCCAGACGTCATCAGCAATCACAAGTCGCCATATTATTGAGTTCAGCTTCATCGAAGGTTTTCTTTCATAATAACTGCTTAAAAAGCAATTTAAGTAGAGCACCTTTTAAAAATCTTCGAAAGTGATTGTTGATTGTTAGGCTTTCACGCCAAAACATCATGATAAAATATTTTTATAAGTGTTTTATTTTGCATTTACAATGCTATTTTTATATACTCTTAATAAATTAAGAAAAAAATCCTATTTTATTAAGAAATTTCTTAATAAATTAAGAAATAATTTCTTAATCTATTTAGATATTATAAAAAAAATATAAAGAGTATATCATCATCAAAATTTGTATACACGATATCAGTGACGAACATAAATGTTTAGTGAGGGCATTATTTTGAACCTAGAGCCAAACGAAGGAGTCAATTTTTTTTTGAAAGCCTATGAATCTAGCTCCAAGTGAGCTTTCGATACTTCACCGGGTTTTTGAGGCAAGGTTATGAACCCCGACCGTAGCGAGGGATTCTTAAGTATACTCCTAAGTAAAGCGAGGGATTCAAAATACTTTGTTGGTCCCAAGAAGACACATTCTGTTTTTCATCTCCCTCTATGAAAGAACAATATTTGTGTTTTCATTCCCACGGGACTAAATCGGGAGTAAAAAAAATGGTTTAGTCCCTCGCGGGTGTAAAAACTTATTTTAGACCCTGTATAGTGGCAACCGTTCTTTTTTTTTATTTTATAAGGCAACATTTTATACGCGTAGAAGACGAGGAAGACCGAGGAAGAGATGGATATATGACATTGACAAGTTTGAGAAGGATTGGAAGAGTTTATTGAGGGAAAGGAATTTGTGGAAACAACGAGGGGAGGCCTTTGCCCAGCAGTGGGACACAAACGGCTAAAGAAAAAAAAGGCAACATAACAGAAACCAAGTAAAAATTTTACAAAGTTTCTTAGAGTTAGAATATTGAATTTCTGTTTCATCATCAGGTCCTTTTTAGTCTCCACTACAGGAGCACGACCCTCTCTGTACTACTAGAGCCATACTTGGCCAGAGCAGCCAGAGGACTTGGCCTACACTCTCCACGCTGGCCAGACGGGTTGGAGAGGTGTCTTAGATGTTTATAAGCTTTGTTTAGCTTGTATTTCCTAAGTCGCCTTCTACGACATCCACGGGAAGACTTGGAGTGGTCCTATTCTACTCTGCCGGATACCACACGGCTAACGGATTTTCTGTTTACCAAAATCCAATAAATACATCAAATTGTTGAGAAAATTACGACACTTTGAGAAAATTAATAATTAATAATACCTTAATAATGTTTTTACGATTGAGAACTTTGAGGAAACGTGGACATAACGGAATTAGTTTCTTACTATATTATATACTGTATTCCTTTCAAAACAAACATGATCAATACATACATATTATCACGTCTTTATCCCTTACGGGGTAGACAGAGCCTAAAGTCATAAGACCGAAAGGCCACGATAAAAACATGACCTGCACAAGAGTTAGCATACCCAATTAATGTCATTTAGGGCGAGTTTTTAGAGTTCCGTAGCCAAATGGCAAAAAATAACACTTATGGATTCGTCATATCTGTCTGTCAGTCCGTCCGTATGTCACAGCCACTTTTTTCCGAAACTATACTGTTAAAACATGGTAAGTAAAGTAACAATAATTTTTGGGGTCCCCATACTTAGAACTGGAACTCAAAAATTTTTTTTCTTCATACCCATACGTTTGGGGTATCTATAGATAGGTCTTCATTTATATTGGGGTTTTCAATATCATTTTTTTCTAAACTGAATAGTTTGTGCGAGAGATAATTCCAAAGAGGTCAAACGTGAGGGGACACGTTTTACGGCTTTGGAATTGTCTGTCCCCTGTAACTTCTAAAATAAGACAATGATAAAACGAAAAAAAATTATGATGTACATTATCAAGCAAACTTCCACCGAATATTGGTTAGAACGAGATCTATAGTAAGTAGTTTTTTTTTAATACGTCATAAATCGTAAACCGCAATTTACCTTTCATTCAGTCAACTCAAATAAAAAAATATTTTTTTTTTTTTTTTTTTTACAAAATTTGAATTAGGCATTTGTCTCCCATCTCACCTGATGGTAAGTGACGATGAAGACGAGGATGTTACATGCCTATTTTATGTTATTTGCTGCTACGGAACCCTTCATGGGCGAGTCCGACTCGCACTTGGCCACTTTTTAATTAGTCAATGCCCCACTGCTGGGCAATAAACTTCCTTCTTTGTTTCCACTTTTCCTATTCCGTCGCTAATGTTCGCCAATCGCTTTGGAAGTGTGTCAGGTCATCCATCAATCTAATTCAAGGACCAGTGCCGGATGAGCCCTAAAACAAATCAAGCATTTGCTAAAGGCATCACGTCTTGGGGGGCACCAGAAATAGCACCAAAATCGCGTGTCACATTGCAGCCCCCATTTTTAGTCAAGAAGGTAGCTTAGGCGTCAGCATTGTCTAGGTCTTCCTCCTTTTCGTTGAATCTTTGAATCAAGTTAAAAAGAATAATAAATAAATATATAGGGATAAATCGCACAGACGGAGCACAATAAATAAATTGATATATACGGACATATCACACAGATTGAGCTAGCCCCAGCCCCAAAGTAAGTTCGAGAATTGTGAATTTTAATAATTGCTACATAAATTACTACCAAAAAAAAATTGTACGCCTATGGGCAGGAAACAGAGTGCCATATACTATACTTAATATCTTATTTAAACCTGTTTTCACAAATAAAGAATTTGATTGATTCAGACTTGTGTTATGGGAAGTATCCCCAGGGTTGAGTTAGTAAACTTTTTAACAAAAACATATACACGGTGAAATTTTGATCGTTCTGGACCCTTAAAGAGGCGATTCAGCCCGTTGGTATGAACAACTTTTTCTATGGGACCAATGCTGGGAACTCAAAAAAAAAATGGGCAGTTCCATACATAAAATATTGGCCGCACGGTCAATATGTATGGGAACGTCAAAAAAAATTTTGAGTTCTTAGCATTGATCCCATTGGAAAAGTTGTTTATATAAATGGGTTGAATCATCCCTATAAGGGTCCAGAACGATCTAAATTTCACTGTGTATAGATAAACATCCAGGCCAATCTGAAAAAGATCATTTTCCATCTTCGCCTGACCGGGGATCGAACCCAGGCACCCCCGTGTCGCAGGCTAGCATGTTAAGGCGCTGTGCATCAGAAGAATACCGTAAAACGTGTATTTTTTCGTCGCGCAGTTAGCCTTATTTTTCAAATAATACAAGCATGAAAAAAATATGAGGTACAGTTCAAAGATCAAAATAAATGGTTACATCAAAATATGTTAAAAAAAAAATATTTAAAATTTATCTAAATAAATATCAAAAAAGCTATATTCAGAGAAATTTTTGTCGCGAATTTCTTGATATTTTCAGCGACAACTACCAACTTTTATACGTCTATAAAAAGTATAACTAAATGAGCAAGATGGATACCTACAAAAAATACAATATTTGGTTATAATTATTGAATAATTAAATTAAAAGTGAAAATTAACACGAAAATGGCATACACGGATTTGAACTGAGACTGACGATAGGTAGGACACAAATACATAAAATATTGCGCAATGTCCGCTACAAACGGTTAAGGGATACAGCGCCTTAAGAGGAAACACTAAGCTCAAGGGAATTGAAAAATAACTATTTTGAAATCTATTTCTGTCGCACCGTGCCCAAACAACCCCCGCAGGGTGTGATAGAGTCAATTGCAGCTCGGACCGAAAACACCTATGAAAAGTACACAAAAGTAACGCGGGTTATTTTTTTCTCAGGTCAGGAGAATGTTTTTATGACAGAAAATATTAAGAAAGTTCCACGGTAAATTAACTAAATTGCCAGTCGTTTGACAGTTGTCGTCTATTCGATCAAATATAATGGTAGATACACGATTCGCTCTCGAAAAGTGGCACCGGCAAAACAGCGCACTAATTGAGTTTCGGAGCTGTTTTGTCCACAGTTTCAATAAACGCGCTAGCACTCACACGTCTCGCGATGACGAAAGTACAGTGAAAATATGCGAAAACTACGCATCAAAAGTAAAAAAACAAAGATGGAGTTATACTTTCAGGATGTACCGTTTTTTTTTTCGTTGTTTGTAAGTATGTGATGTTTTGACTCCGGGACATTATTAAAGCTTCATTTTGTATGAGACTGTGTATCAATCATTATATCTAACGACGAAGTCACAGGCAATAGCTAGTTTGATATAAAGATTAGGACCATACACTTAAAAAAATAGCGGTTAAGACAGAACAACGTCTCGGGTCAGCCGGTTAGGTATAAAAGTATTATCTAACATGCTGCGGTATTTCGCCAGCAATCCTCTCAACCTTTGGCCTGCAGCCAACAAACTGAGTTGACATGAATATTGACAACACAATGGCGGACTTTTTAACGTGATAACGTCGTAAAACTTAAAAATGTCACTCTTAATAAATGAAGATATAAAATACGGTGAAAAATTTCGTGTAAAAGTGATTTCGGCGCCGAGATTGAATTGTGCGGTAGCTCAGATGGCAGAGCATAGGGTCGTACACCTAGGTCGCCGGTTCAAGTCCCGCCGCATGAAATTTTTTCTCCGTATTTTACTTCTTCATTTATTCATCATCATTTCGAGTAGGTGTCACGGTCAATCGACCATGCACACCCTGGTGTCAGAGATCTTCGGAACCGCCTCTCGGCCTCTGACATGGTTCCTTTAACGACTACCAGATAGCAGCCGGGCCCACCGCCTTAACGTGCCTTCCGAAGCACGGAATCATCTTTATTATCAAACAATCAGGTGATTCAAGCCTGCAATGTCCTAACCAAACTGGAAACAACTAAACAAAGTATGCTTCCGGTGGGAATCGAACCCACGACCCCCGGGTCAACAGGCAAACGCCTTAACCACTGGACCACGAAGGCTGTTATTTCTATTCAAAAATCTTCATTTATTAAGAGTATATCAAAATAAAACACTTATAAAAATATTAAAAGTGTCACGTTCCGTGTGCAAGCGAGCGCGCAACAAGCGGTAGAGAGGCACGATCGACGTAAGCGTTCGGCTTCTGACGCATCTATCTCTCTTCCATCGTTATTATCACGTAAAATACTCGTCCGTAGACTGATTTTATAGACGACTATTTTTTTTAAGTGAAAACTTTTTTGCGTTGTGCACTTTTTGAGATGCATAAAAAAATTTAAACTGACGTGGACAGGACCCGTGACCTGATTTTTTTTATTTAATTTATATAAAAGGCACATCAAACATTTAACAATCATTTTCACATCAAACAACAACATCCTAACTAATATTATAAATGCGAAAGTGAGTTTGTTTGTTTGTTACGCTTTCACGCCGTAACTACTGAACCGATCATCGTGAAATTTTGCATACAAGTTCTCTGGAGTACGAAGAAGGTCAAAGGCTTCCTTTTATCCCGGGAAAATGTACTATTCCCGAGGGATCGACATTGACGCGGGTGGGGCCGCGGGCGAAAGCTAGTTACATATATTTATACACTAGATCGCAATCCAATACATATGTGCACAAAAAGGTTAATAATCCTTACTAATATTATAAATGTGAAAGTGAGTTTGTTTGTTAGTTACGCTTTCACGCCCTAACTACTGAACCGATCATCATGAAATTTTGCATACAAGTACTCTGGAGTACGGAGAAGGACATAGACTACCTTTTATCCTGGGAAAAAGTACTGTTCCCGAGGGATCGACATAGACGCGGGCTTAGCCGCGGGCGAAAGTTAGCATTCCTATAACATGAACATAATATTTCACAAACACTACAAGATCAAATATAATAACAAAAAAAAACAAACCAAAACACTCAAAAACAAGAGTACAAATCTAAGTAATATGATTTTTGACTATTTCATCTCCAAAAATTGAAGATGAAAACACGTTTTGATAAAATTTTCACGATAGAAATATTTTTTGAAAAATGGTCTTCGTTCGCAGAGTTTTTGTTATTGTAGCTCAAATGCGACGAATGAAATAATGATTTTTAGACTAAAAGATAGGTTATTAGTAATTCATCAAAATGTAAATATGAAAATACAATTAACCGGTCTGATTTTATATAAAATAGAAATAACGAATTTGGCGCTTACGTTTTTTTCTTTGAGCGACTCGAGACTATCTCCTATCTCATCATTCACGGGCTAAACCGCCAAGCGCTATCCCTTGCGCGCACTTGATCAGTCCTTTGCCGAGCGAAGGTACCAAACATTTGAGGCCTCGCCTGTGCCTTCCGAAGCACGGAGAGAAAGTAATATTCCCCTTTCTTTCTAGCGCGCGGAGTTTTCACTTCTGCCGGCACTCCCGAAGTGCAACCCGTACTTTCCAAGACAAATCAAATGAGCCCGCGATTGGTGTACCTTGTTTAGTTTAATTAACTTAGGAAATACAAGCTAAACAAAGCTTATAAACATCTAAGAGACCTCTCCAACCCGTCTGGCCAGCGTGGAGAGTGTAGGCCAAGTCCTCTGGCTGCTTTGGCCAAGTATGGTCCTAGTAGAACAGAGAGGGTCGTGCTCCTGTAGTGGAGACTAAAAAGGACCTGATGATGATGATGATGTTTAGTTTAAGAGTTCCTATGGCCTTCCGACTCCATAATCAGACCAGCGCAACGATTTCATATTGTCCGACATATGCATACAATATTTCAGGTCAATCGGTAACCGGAAAGTGTATTAAATTAAACAAGATTTGTTTATAGACAAACGTCGGGACAGGTGAAACTAAATAAAAGCTTGTAAAAATCTCCTCCTTTTTTAAGTCGGTCAAAAATAACAATACAATTAAAATTTACATTAAAACTGGCCGTTACAAAGCCTTGTAAGGATTTTTTACATTTTCTTTATTAAAATGCAGTAAGGATGATTCTGTAACGGCCTCATTATTTTGCCTCCCTTGAGAGTACAAGCTTCGTTCGTTGCCAAGCTTTTGAAAAATAACCATACTAATTAACGGTAAAGTGGCTATGGATATATTACATTTTTCTTCCAACTACGCTGTAATTCTATTATAACATAACTGCACTACATATCCAGCACAAAGCGGAACTTTACTGCTCTAGAGCAGAAAAAATGTATGGAAATCCTTTACTGCACTGTTTAGTTTTTTTTTAAAATGCGTGACCATATCTGTCACTTGTCACAAAAAAGGTTGGCCAACATGACAATAGTATGGAGTAGCCTGTGAAGTGACATTGCCTGAGCTAAAAAAATAGAGGCCATAAAGAAAAAAGACGGGAATATAAAAAACAAATTTTCACTAATTGTAATTTATCTTCAGTTTTTTTCACATACCTACTTTTCTTGTAGTAGTTGAAAGAAAAGCAGATCAATCTAAATACCTACTTTTCTTGTAGTAGTTGAAAGAAAAGCAAAGCAATCGTGCTTTTTAAAGCCCTCGCTAACGCTCGGGCACTCAGTGCAGTAATAAATTACTTTCTGCTTGGTGCAAAAATCTACTATTATTGATGTAAATGCTTGTGTCTTGTATGATGGTAATACAGACGAATGCGTTTATTACTTTAAATTACAAATTAAGACAAATTAAAAAAAAAGTCAAAACAAGAGTATAAAAAAATGTGCCTGTAATATGAATATATTTACAAAAAAAATTACAGAGCGATGGAGACATAGTAATAGAGTAAGAAGAAAAAAATGTCTGTCTGTTTATACACGCTAATCTGCGGAAATACTGGACGGATTCGAATGAAACTTTTTTTATTGTATAGCTATCAAGCCTGAGCAACATATAAGGTATGTTTAATTTTGAAAACTGGATCACCTGATGCAGAACTATAACGGTTCAGCTTAACTATAAGAAATATAAAAATGACGGCTTAACAAAAGTTGTTAAGCCTGATGAGCATTTTCTGCGGAGTCATAAAGTCCACGCGAACGAAGTCGCGGGCATCAGCTAGTATAAAATAAATAGGGGAAGCCGTGTCGACGGTTCGCTAGCCGAGCAGTACTGGTTTTGTCCTGGACCCCGCAGCCCGTGCATGCCCCTTCGTCGTCTTGTCCTTGCTGCTTGCCGTCGATCACTGCTTGTAGATCCTGGCGTAGTTCTTAGTTACGTAGGCCGCTACACAGATGGCGTTAGTAGATACGTTGACAATTGTAACACAAACTTTCATCCCCTGTTTTATTTTAAAATTAATGATTCGGAAACTTTCGTACTATCAAACCATAAGCTCATATATCATTAACATTTCTAACTTGATAATTGACAAAGTTTACACACTTTCAACGCCCATTATAACTCCTTAGGGGATACATTTCCAAAACTCCCTTTTTAATGGATACTTACGTCATTTAAGAAACGTTTGTACAACATAAGTCTCGAACTTACTTTGGAGCTAGCCCAATCTGTATGATTTGTCCATATAAACGATTTCTTTGTTGTATTGCGTGGGCGGGTCGCGTCGTTTATGCGCAGAGTCCGGGAGAGCACCAACAGTATCCTGATGGTCATAAGGGAGAAGCCAGACTGCCGCATATGGAGGCACTGGATGCTAACCCATGTGGCGGTGTCAGGAGACCCCAGTGGGCAGGGTGGCTATTACCAAAATTAAAAAAAAATGTTTTATACATAATGATACTAACATAGTTTATAAGTTTATCTTGTACTCACAAAGATATGGATGTTTATCTGAAATAAATGTATTTTATTTATATGTGTATTTATACTAGTTTTTGCCGCGGCTTCGCCCGTATAGACTGCAGAAATAATATTTTTTTTAAACCTAATCTATCCAATTAATGGATTATTATTTTGTACTAACCACTTATTCAAAAATGTCATGTGTCTTGCTTCAAAAATTACGAATATTCATACAAACTGGCAACCCCTATTTCACCCCCTTAGGGATGGAATTTCCATAAATCCTTTCTTAGCGGACGTCTCCTAGTCACAATCTACTTTCCTGCAAAATTTCATCTTCATTGGCCTTAGCAAAAATCACTCACTCTCAAATCTCGAAAAATACTTTAATTTTCGAGATTTTGTGATGAGTGAGTGATTTTCGCTTTTATATATCTAGATTTATTGTTAAAGCTTTTTTATTTACCTACTACCATCTTTTAAATTAGCTTAAACTAAAACCACTTAAACTGATGCACTCATGACAGTAAAAACTCAAATAAACAACTAAAACGAATTATGCTAAAACGCGGGCTGTTTACTGACACACTAGGTAAATATGACGCCATTTTAAACTAGTAATTCAACAGTTACAACAGTAAACCAATTCAACAATTACACAAGACGATTTAGGGGGAAGTGGAGCCAACATACATTCATACTATCATGTCTTTTTACCTTGCGCAATAGATAGAGCCTAGGTCCAATATACAATATATAACAAACCTACCTAAAAGCCAAATTTAGCATGTTGGTGGGCGTGGGTGGAAAACTGAATAGAAATAAATAAATAATAAATAAAAATAAATATATACGGACAAATCACACAGATTGAGCTAGCCCCAAAGTAAGTTCGAGACCTGTGTTATGGAATACTAACTCAACGATACTATATTTTATAACAAATACATATATAGATACACATCCAAGACCCAGGCCAATCTGAAAAAGATCATTTTCCATCTTGACCTGGCCGGGGATCAAACCCGGTCACTCCATGTCGCAGGCTGGCGTGTTGACCGCTGCGCCACGGAGCTAGTCAATATATATATATATATATATATATATATATATATAAATAATAGTGATAGATTCTTAGACGCATCGCTTACTAACATGATTCCTCAGATTGTCGCCCGAAAAGGGGGTCAACCATGTCTTATTTTTCAACATGTCATAAACTAGCGTTCGCTTCAATGTCGATCCCTCGGGAACAGTCTTCTTTCCGGGATGAAAAGTAAAAGTAAAAGGGACTGCCCACTTACAAAATATGATGGTGATCCAGTGGACCTGTACACCTTGGAAAATTACGCAATCTTGTGGATGAAGACATTAAATTTTAGACTATAAACATTTTAAGAACGACTGCTAATTCTGCCATACGAATAAATAAATAAAGTAAAAGTAAAAAGTATTTATTTTCTCCAAAAAGACAACAAAACACATGTTATTTTTACAAAAAACATTGTTGGAGACTGGCGTCTGTTGAAGGCTAGGCCTGTGTAACAGTACACCAGGGATAAACAGTAGATAATGTCAACTGGTTCTCAAAGTATTTATTTCCTATGTTGCGAGTAGGGAACAATATTTCCCATATTTTGAAATTGTTTGTCTCGTGATTAAACACAATTAAGATAACACTTGAATAAAATATTTATTTGTGCGACGGGGCTTTGTGCTATACTCTATGCTACAATAAAAAATATACATTGGACACAGGGCCGTAGCTAGGACCGGCATTGTGGGGCAATGCCCTTGAAATATGCACTACCTTAAAAATACCAAAAGCTAAGATAAATTATTATAATTAATTTGTTTTTAATTCAGAGTAAAAAAAAATTGTAGCGATAGGTATCATTTTTTTTCCTATATTTGGGTCTACAAACAGATCACACTTCATTAATCAAAATGTTAAGTAACAAATTTACATAAAGAAATAAATAAATGCGAAACCAACGACGTGAACCACAGCTTACAAACAGAGTTATGTTGAGAGAAAACATTATACTAGTAACTTTATTGTTCTATGTGAAAGAAATAATAATAATTTGTGTGTAAAGAGCTAAAACCAACAATCGAGTCAACTAAATTTATAATAAGAATTAGGTATCGATCCATTTCTTTCACTAACTAACCTCTTATAGGCACCAATTCGTGTTGAAAATAAATCTGTCGAATTAAAATATTTGTGATGTATATTGAACAAACGGCACATAGGCGCACGCTTGCCTGCATTAGTGTATTAGGATATTTTAGAAGTAAATAAAGGAAGAGAACTACAGGCTCGCACGCGTGGCCTAGTAGGCACGCGAAGACATATTGACACACATCGATATTCACACACAGTTTGTGATATTCATTCATGTTGACATTTGAAGCGTCCTATACCTCAATCAATGCTGCCCTACCTCAAATTTGACTAGCTACAGCCCTGATTGAAAATGTAAAAGATTTTTTTTATACCACTTAGTAGGCAAACAGGCATACGGCCCACCTGATAGAAAGCGGTTACCGTAGCCTATGGACGCCTGCAACACCAGGGGTGCACTCGCGCGTTGCCGACCCTGAAGAAATCTTTTCACGCCCTTTGCTTTATTTATATGAAAATAAATGTTGATGTTGAGTCTATTTTATGACGCCATTTTTTTTTCATGTCTGTGCTTTTTATAATTTTAACAGAAAACTATAAATAAAAATGACCGTCCGCTATGGAACTAAAGAGAAATTCAAATAAAAATAGTAAAATGTGTAATCTATTAAAAGTTCGGCTACGGTCGAAAGACATGAGTGAAGTGGGGAAGATGTGATGACTTTTGGTGGAAGGGAGTAAAAATGGAGGGGGCTTCGACGGCCACGGAGGCCTACCAGTACGTGGGGCCCTTCAGATTGGAGAAGACCCTGGGGAAAGGCCAAACAGGTACGTATTTATACATATACTTAATTACTTTTTTTAATACTATAACTCCTAAGAAGACAAAATAGCATATGGTATATAGCCGTGTGGTATCCGGCAGAGTAGAATAAGACCACTCCACAGATTTCTGTAGACCATTCCAAGTCTTCCCGTGGATGTCGTAGAAGGCGACTTAGGAAATACAAGCTAAACAAAGCTTATAAACATCTAAGAGACCTCTCCAACCCGTCTGACCAGCGTGGAGAGGGTCGAGCTCCTGTAGTGGTGACTAAAAAGACCTGATGATGATATGAAACATAAGAGATCAAATGTGAAGTCGATATTCGTTATACTGCATTACTATGGTAAGGTATAAAAATGTGGGGATTTTCAAAGTTCGAAGGCTACCCTTCAGATTGAAGACGACTCTGGGGATGCCCAAACAGGTAATAATAATTTATGGGCACGGGTAGCCGACCCTATTATTGTAAACGGCTTCGCTCGTTACTGAACTGCCTTTTACACGAAAGGAGTGTATTGTTTTTCGAGTTTATGTAACATACATATTTCAATATGTAAGTATGTATAAGAGTCTCTTCAATTCACAGTAACTTCTAAATGATTCAATAAATTAGGTAGTATGAGGTGTTGGTAGAATCCTTAGGGGTGTAATATTTTTAGCAGGACTGTCGTTTTTGTTTTATTGAAGTGGAAACTTTTTTAGCGGCGTTATGCACTTTTTGGGACGAGGTCACATGTCTGTCTTACGAATTTTCGATCAGGTCACACGTCCTGACGCAAAATTAACATTTTTTACCCATCCCAAAAAGCCGCTCACTAAGATTTCAAAATAAAATGTCAAAAATTATTTAGCTTTATTGAAAATAGTGTATCTCAACATTTGCAAGTCGTTCAGATCTCTAATTCTCTGGAATCTTCTCTTCTGTTCCGACTCTTGGGCTAGTGATTGCAGCAGGTAGTTTGTCAAGAACGGATCTGTAATAAGAAATGAAAATTATCATTGTGTCAATAACGAAAAACCGGCCAAGTGCGAGTCGGACTCGCGCACGAAGGTTTCCGTACCGATAACTATAAAAACGGCAAAAATATTATGTGTGTTGTATGGGAGCCCCCCTTAAATATTTATTTTATTCAATTTTTAGTATTTGTTGTTATAGCGGCCACAGAAATACATCATCTGTAAAAATTTCAACTTTCTAACTATCACGGTTCATGAGATACAGCCTGGTGACAGACGGACAGACAGACAGACAGACAGACAACGGACAGCGGAGCGAAATTAATAGGGTCCCGTTTTTACCCTTTGGGTACGGATAAGACAGCCGGGACCAACGGCTTAGCGTTCGTTCCGAAGCACGGATCTCGAGATAATTTTTATGCTTGCGGTCACCCATCCCAATGGGTACTACGCCCGAGGTCGCTTAGCATGCGTAAGCGCACGACCCTTGTGCCAACGGGCTCCTGAGATGACAGAGTAAATATTACTTACAATCTTCATTATCATCATTTCGAGTAGGTGACACGGTCAATCCACCATACACACCCTGGTGTCAGAGTTCTTATAGGAACAGCCTCTCGGCCTCTGACGTGGTTACTTTAACGACTACCAGATGGCAGCCGTGACCAACGACTTAACGTGCCTTCCGAAGCACAAAATCATCTTTATTATCAGACAATCAGGTGATTCTAGCCTGCAATGTCCTATCTTAACCAAACTGGAAGCAACTAAACAATGTATGCTTCCGCTGGGAATCGAACCCACGACCCCCGGGTCTACAGACGTTTAACCAGTGGACCACAGAAGCAGTTACTTACCAATATTGATAGTTCCTCGTTGTGCTATAAAATCTTTATCAAGAGTCGTCAGGGTTTCTGGTGGCGAGTCTATTGAAGGCAGCAAGTCCACTGTAGGACTCCCAAATGCGGCGGCTGATAGAAACAGGATGTAGCTAAAACAAACAACGATAAGCCTTTTTTATGTATGTTTGACGGCTAACGAGCAGACGAGCCATCTGATAGAAGGTGGTCACCGTCGCCTATAGACATCTGCAACACCAGAGGAGGTGCTGATGCGTTGCCGACTCTTAAGATACCTGTAATGCCTTTTGAAGAACCCCAAGTCTTATTTATTTATTTATGCTTTATTGTACACACATACAAAATGTAACAAGTACAAAAGGTGGACTTAACGCTAAACAGCATTCTCTACCAGTCAAACCTTTGGGTTGTTCAGAGAGTTTTATGTGGGTGTAAAACCAAAATAAAGTAAGTGTTAGGATAAGACTAATTATAAATATATATATTTATGATAAATAGGTACATACGATAGTATACAATATATATATAATATACAAAAAATAAATACATACAGCACTATAATAATAAGTCATGTTGGCAATCAAGCTTGACTCTTCAGGCGTTCGTGGAAATACCTGAGAACTCTAATTTTAAAGGGTTCACGGCTAGGGGCGTCTCTAAGGGAAACGGGGAGCGCATTCCAGAGTCGTACAGCAGTCACAGAGAAAGAATTATGGAAAAAACCTGTACGGTGAGACGGGATAGCAAGGGTTAGGGTGTTAGAGGAACGCAGGAGCCTTTCGTGAGTAGAACTTAAAAGTTGGAAGCGTGATTTTAGATATTCAGGGCATTTGGGATTATTGAGAACATTAAATAATTGACAAAGAATATGTAGACTCCTGCGTTGACGGATTGGTAGCCAGTTAAGCTGAGAACGAAATTCGGACACATGGTCAAATTTACGCAAACAGAAAATAAACCTAATACAATAATTTAAAAGACGTTCTATTTTGTTAAGTTGTTCTTCAGTTATGTCCAGGTAACACACATCAGCGTAATCAATTATGGGGAGAATTAAAGTTTGCGCTAGCATAGTCTTGGTCTTAGAAGGAAGAAAATAATTCAGACGCTGCAAGTAATGAAGACTAGCGAACACTTTCCTGCTAACTTCCGCAAGTACAGTACCTAATACTACCAACAAGTACAGTCCCGGGACATTCAAAAGTAGAATAAATGGGTATCTCTTGGATAGGCATGTAACATCCTCGTCTTCATCGTCACTTACCATCAGGTGAGATGGGAGACAAATGCCTAATTCAACATTTAGTAAAAAAAAAAAAAAAAAAATGTGAGTTTTCCATGACAAAGTCCTGTCAATCCAAAGACCAAGATTTTTCACCTCGTTGCTGAATGGTATATTGCATCCATCATACACGATAGGCATTACAGCACTCATATCAATACTATTAAGCTGCCTAATACTACCAACAATTATTGCTTGACATTTTTTTGGATTTACTTTAACCCCATAATTTTTAGACCATTCCACAACACCCATTAAGTCATTATTTAGCTTTAAAATCGCAGAATTCACATCTTCCGCGTCTATCTGCGTATAAAGCTGCAGGTCATCAGCGTACAGATGGTATGAACAGCTAAGGCAATTTGTTAGGAGATTAATAAAAATTGAGAATAAAATAGGCGACAAGATTCCGCCTTGTAGAACGCCGGCTTCAACGTTGCACCAGTCGGACGTATCCTGACCGCTGCGAACCTGTTGCCGACGTCCACGAAGATAACTAGAAAACCACTCAACTACCGAGGAGGAGACTTTGTAATGATAGAGAATAGCTAATAGGATGTCAATGTCGACGGTGTTGAAAGCATTGGTGAAATCAATCAGAACTAAAACAGTGACTTTCTTGTTTTCCATTCCAGCCCTAATGTCATCAGTTATTTTCAGCAAAGCAGTAGATGTGCTGTGGCCAGGTCTAAAACCAGACTGGTAGGTGTTCATAAAGTTGCTTTCGTTTACATGTTGCGAGAACTGATTGAACACCGACGCTTCCAACACTTTCGACAGAAAAGGGAGAATAGAGATAGGACGGATGTCGTTTAGACGGACTGGATTTGGAATCTTAGGAAGTGGACGAACGTAGGCGTTACGCCATGATGATGGAAAACAGTGTTGAGAAAGGCTGAAATTAATAATGTGCGTGATAATAGGAAGAACGAAATGAAGGATGTAGACGATCATCACACGGCTAACTTGATCATGCCCTACGGCGTTTGAAGTAATAGACATTATTGTTTTACGTATGTCTTCTTCGGAGACTGTGCAAATTCAAATAAACTACCGTTTGGGACAGGCAAGTTATCTATATAAGCAATGGTTTGATTTTTGATGTTACTGTCGAGTACCGGGACAGATGTGAAGTGAATGTTGAGTTCTTTTAAAGTGAACGGTACCTTAGAAGATAACTCATTCTGAACCTTGCATATGCCTACAGAGTTAAGAAATTTCCATAAATTGGCTGGAGAAACATTTTCAATATTGTCAGTGAAGTAACGGCGTTTTGCATTTCTACACATCTGATTGCACCGATTTCTTGCAACTTTATACGCAATCCAGTTTACATCAGTACGATCCCTCTTAAATTTCCTAAAGGCACAATTTCGCCGCTTCATCGCAATTCGCACAAGATTTGTTATCCAGGGAGATGGCGCACGTTTGACTTTAATCGCCCGAGTAGGTGCATGAGTATTAAACAGGGATAAGACAATATTATTAAAACGAGAGATTTTATCATCCACTGTATCTGCATCAACTACTGGAGACCAATTAATGATTGCAGCATCCGCTTTTAACGCATCAGTGTTCATACTGGAGAAACAACGTAAGTATAAAACCCTAGCCTTGATTTTAGGAACTTTAATTTTATATGAAACATAAATAAGGTCGTGATGGGAGAATGCAGGTGCGTACATTTGGCCATGACTAGAGACAAGATGTTTGGATGAAGTAATTATCAAGTCAAGCAGTGTATCACCATGATTGGTGTAGTGTGTAGGCCCAGATGGGAGAACAGAAAAGTTAACTGACTTGACAACATATAAAAGAGAAGTGGATCGGGTATCATTTTTTAACAAACACGTGTTAAAATCACCCAGGATCAGATGATGTGTGTAACCAGAACTAACTGACTCAAACAGGATTTCTAAGTCTGAAAAATAATTAATTTGAGGGGGACTGTATACGACACCTAGAACAGCTTTAAAACCTTTAACCGTAATTTCAACTAACTAGTATATATTCCATAGAGGCAGAATACTGTGAAAGTGACATCGAGATTAATCTATGTTCTATATTACTCCGCAAGTAGATGGCGACTCCACCTTGACTAAGCCCAGTACGATCATTCCTAATAAGGATGAATCCAGGAAGTGAAACACTAGTCGATGCCAGGCTGGGTTTTAAAAAACTTTCTGATACTAACACAGCACTTATGTTATTTGATGAAAATGCCTAAATAAAATCCGTATAGTGGCCCATTATACTCTGTGCGTTGATGTGACACACATTAAAATTATTTGGAAAGTCTACAAAGGCATTGTGGACAGAAGTACCCAGAGTTTCCATAGACTCACAAGAAGTAAAACTATCAGACGACCCCGCGGCGGAACAAAAATAATCATTTTTGTCAGGTGTACTTGATTGCTGCATGAATGAATAAGTAAATATGTAAATATATCTAATCTAAATATATATAAAATAGATATTTATAAATGAATTAAAACTATATATAAGTAAACTTTAAAATAATAATAATAAACTATGCACGTTAACCCTGCACAACCTGCTGGTTGGTACATTAAAATAGTAAACTAAAAATATAATGAAACTGTACAAGAAAAATAAAAACGACAAGTAAGGCTGTATGTAAACGATTACCTTGCATCACCCGTCAGTGTAGGAAGATAAGAAGAAAGAAAAAAAAAAAATTACATTTTGATGTTTGATGTTTGAGTCTTGTGAGGTCTCAACTCACCCGTCTGATAAAGCCTCATTTAAAATAGATGTAAGTATGATTACTCACATCTATTTTAAATGAGGCTTTATCAGACTAGGGTGAGACTTGGGGAAACCCATATCTTTGCCCAATGGTGGATCCAGCATCACCCGATGCCATACCTGGATCCAACCCGAAGGCACGACCGACCCGGAAACACGACTAAACCGCAGGCACGACCAACCCATAGGCACGAGTCACGACCGACCCGTAGGCACGACCGACCCATAGGCACGACCGAACCATAGTCATAACTAAACCGTAGGCACGACCATCTTTTAGACACTTCAAGCTCGTGTGCTTGAAGTGTCTATAAGATGGCATCTAGAGAACTTTTTCGTGGCTAACGACGGAGAGAGAGGTACAAATGAGTGTTGTCCGACTGGCGCCACTCTAATATAGAGAAATGGGCCCCTACACTGAACTGTTGTGCCTAAGGTAAATGCGACTCAGTGCGCGTGTTCCTGCCGTTTCAGGGTCCACTGGTAGTTGCCTTCTCTGCTGAAAGGGGATATTATACCATCCTGAATCGCATCTAGATGAGAGGGACACCGCTATACGTGCGATACAATTGGAGATATCTCGTATCGTGTCTAACGTATAGCGGCGTCCCTCCCATCGGATCCTAAATTCAGGATGGTTTAATAGGCGCCTTAGAATTAGTCTGCACCTGACTGTGTCTACTTTCGCACTGACAAACTAATAAACTTGTGTTATAACTCACCATATATTAACCAACATTTTGAACTGTACAAGTTACAAGCCTCTTAACTCCGACGACGAGCTCTGAACACTGACTGTGTGCCTGTATTCTGCTCTGTTTCCGGCAAAATTGCTGCTACTTGAGGATGTTATATAGAGTTGTAATACCGCTATATCTTTTTTGCGTTTTTCTATGGAGATTCTTAGTATGTGTTTACTTATTACTTTGTTATGATTTTAAATAGCACACAATGTATGTATTTCGCCCGAATACGCAAAAGCATCCTCAAATCATCAGCTGAAATTCTTCTTTAGTGTCGTTCAGTCATTGTCTAGATAACTTAGCAAGACAACGACAGCACGAGATTTAAGAATGTTAATGGGTGGTTCTTCGAGCAAGGCTTTCTTTGATGACTTTTGTGGCAATTTTCAAATTTGATATTTTTTTGGAATTGACTTCAGAATGTCACACGCCTGTCCTGTGGTAACCTAATTATAATTCCAATCATCGTTAAAAATAAAAGAGCCGACAATAAGCTTTGCGTGAAAATCTAATATAGGTTTGATAAAGGAAACAGATTGTGCCTAACATTGCTTTTATTTTCTCTAAGATATAAAGTTTCCAAAATTACCGGCAGATGCTTCACATATCTTAGAAAAATCGTGGATTATGCGGTATTATTAAAATAGGAAGATACTTTTAGAAGCTTAAACCACATTTTTTTTAAATTTCCTTGTGTTAATGTAATTCCTTGTGTTAATGACTAGCTCCGTGGCGCAGCGGTCAACACACCTGCCTGCGACACGGAGTGACCGGGTTCGATCCCCGGCCAGGTCAAGATGGAAAATGATCTTTTTCAGATTGGCCTGGGTCTTGGATGTGTATCTATATATATGTATTTGTTATAAAATATAGTATCGTTGAGTTAGTATCCCATAACACAAGTCTCGAACTTACTATGGGGCTAGCTCAATCTGTGTGATTTGTCCGTATATATCCGTATATATTTAATCCCACATTAGCAGCAGGGATCTCACGATGTGCTTACATTTTCCTAGGCTTGCCTTTTTGATATCACACTTACGTACTAGCTTATCCATACTTCTATACTAATATTATAAAGCTGAAGAGTTTGTTTGTTTGAACGCTCTAATCTCAGGAACTACTGGTTTAAATTGGAAAATTCTTTTTGTGTTGGATAGTCCATTTATTGAGGAAGGCTTTAGGGTATAAAACATCACGCTGCGACCAATAGGAGCGAAGCATCAATAAAAAATGTTTTGGATACAAGGGAAAATTATTCGTCTATTGTATACTAATTAATCATAATAACAGAAATTGCCGCGGACGAAGTCGCGGGCAACAGCTAGTTTTAAATAAAGTCCGAAATAAAAGGGTTAAACAATAATCAAAGACTAGGGTTTAAACATACGAATAAATACTTATTACATTTGTAGGTGTAAACAGCTCTATATAAATTCCAGTTTTACTGAGAATAGAATTTAACACCAGCTTCGGTGGAGTAGAATGTTTTGTACACATTTTTATATACAGTGTGTCATGTAGCAACTATAGCCCGAACAGGTAACATATCTACCTAGTTTTGATCACTAGCTTTACGCCCTGGCCTCGCACGGGTATTATTTTTAACCGACTTCAAAAAACAGGACGAGATTATGAATTCGGTTGTATGTTTTTAGGGTTCCGTACCTAAAGAGTAAAAACGGGACCCTATTAATATCGCTCCGCTGTCTGTCTGTCTGTCCGTCCGTCACCAGGCTGTATCTCATGAACCGTGGTAGTAAGACAGTTGAAAAAAAAAATTCTGTTGCCGCAATAAGAACAAATTCTTAAAAATTGAATAAAATTAATAGGCGGCTCACATACAACAAACTTGATTTTTTTGCTTGTTTTTGCTCAATAATGATAACGGTAACAGGTAGACGCTTGAAATATTCACCGAATATCCTTATCCTTACTAATATTATAAATGCGAAAGTGAGTTTGTTTGTTTGTTTGTTTGTTACGCTTTCACGCCGTAACTACTGAACCGATCATCATGAAATTTTGCATACAAGTTCTCTGGAGTACGGAGAAGGACATAGGCTACCTTTTATCCAGGGAAAAAGTACTATTCCCGAGGGATCGACATTGACGCGGGCGGAGACGCGAGGGAAAGCTAGTTAAAAATTATATATTGACGTTAAAAATTAATAATTAAATAAAAATAAAATTAATATTAAAGGGGGGCTCCCATACAATAGACATGACTATTTTGCTGTTTTTATAGATAACGGTACGGAACCCTTGGTGCGCGAGTCCGACTCGCACTTGGCCGGTTTTTTTTATGTTTGTTACCTCAGAACTCCGTCATTTACGAAAAGATTTTAAAATTCTTTTTTGATTTAAAGGGTATTTAAAGGGTATGCTATCAACTTGGTCTCATATAAATTTCATCATAATCGGTTCAGTGGTAGTAGATTTTTTTATATGAAAGATTATTTAGGTTCCATACCTCAATGAGAAAATAAAAGTTGTGACTTATAGAGAGATCCAGAAATTATCGGAGGATCGAGAGAGATGGAAAATACTCTACCAAAAAGAACATACCTATACAACGTGATTTTGAACCCCCTAGCTATATTGACATCTGGGAATCAGAATCCCTAATATATACGGACAAATCACACAGATTGAGCTAGCCCCAAAGTAAGTTCGAGACTTGTGTTATGGGATACTAACTCAACGATACTATATTTTATATCCATCTAATGGAATACAGAATTGCAAGAAAAAAAGGTAAAAACTGAAAAAAAAATTAGGCTTCCCATACAAAGTCGTCGATCAGCTGGAAGAATTTCCATGGAAAGTCAAATGTTTTTTTTTTTCAGTTTTTACCTTTTTTTCTTGCAATTCTGTATTCCATTAGAGATTCTGATTCCCAGATTTCAATATAGCTAGGGGGTTCAAAATCACGCTGTATATGTAGTTCTTACAATAATGATGATGATGATGATACCTCAAAAGATAGAAGGAGCTTGTATACTTATAGTAATATAGGTAACAAATTGAAATTTATACAAAACTAGCTACCCGAACCCCAGCTTCGCACGGGTGCAATGTGCATATAAACCTTCCTCTTGAATCACTCTATCTATTTAAAAAAACCGCATCAAAATCCGTTGCGCAGTTTTAAAGATCTAAGCATACATAGGGACGGAAAGACGCGGGAAGCGACGCGGACATTATACTTTTATTGCAACAAAAGGTAGCCTATGTGTTAATCTAGGTAATAACCTTTTTTCATCATCATCATCAGGTCTTTATAGTCTCCACTACAGGAGCACGACCCTCTCTGTACTACTAGAGCCATACTTGGCCAGAGCAGACAGAGGACTTGGCCTACACTCTCCTCGCTGGCCAGACGGGTTGGAGAGGTCTCAGAGATGTTTATGAGCTTTGTTTAGCTTGTATTTCCTAAGTCGCCTTCTACGACATCCACGGGAAGACTTGGAGTGGTTTTATTCTACTCTGCCGGATACCACACGGCTCTCAATCAATCAAACTCTTTTTTAATAACCTCTTTTTTCTTCCTGATTTCGAGATAAAAATGTTGCCTGGGGAGTTAAAAATCAACTTGTATAATAGTTCCTATTGATAGTACCTAGTCCTCTGGCTGCTCTGGCCAAGTATGGCCCTAGTAGTACAGAGACGGTCGTGCTCCTGTAGTGGAGACTAAAAAGGACCTGATGATGATGATGATGATGATAGTACCTATTTAATAAAAAATTATTTTTTCCACAGGCCTAGTGAAGCTGGGAGTCCACTGCGTGACGGGGAAGAAGGTTGCCATCAAGATCATCAATAGGGAGAAACTTAGCGAATCTGTTCTTATGAAGGTAATTTATTGAAGATATCTCATACTATAATATAAGTATGGCCCTAGTAGTACAGAGAGGGTCGTGCTCCTATAGTGGAGACTAAAAAGGACCTGATGATGGGATGGGACCAATTCAAACAAAATCTGCTGTTCCATAGATGCGCGCCCGGCCTCCCGAGCTGCTACTTGCTTTTCTCCATTCATCCGAAGGAATAGTGTCCCAATACCTTCATTCCCTTCCCTAATCTAACTTTCGAGAAGTGGTCGGAAAATTTGCTCAATAAATTGTTCTTCTTTCTCTCAAATGAGGGAATTATTGAGAAATTTTCGAGAATTATTGGAAATTTCCCGCAAACTTTCATGAGAACAGATAATTTCTCTCCGGCACATCACCATATAGCCGTGTGGTTTCCGGCAGGCAGAGTAGAATAGGACCACTCCAAGTCTTCCCGTGGATGTCGTAAGAGGCGACTTAGGAAATACAAGCTAAACAAAGCTCATAAACAGCCAGCGAGGAGAGTGTAGGCCAAATCCTCTGTCTGCTCTGGCCAAGTAAGGCTCCGGTAGTCATGTTCCTGCAGTGGAGACTAAAAAGACCTGATGATGATGATGACATCACTATACTCGACTCGTCAAATAACGTAAAACAAGGTATGCGTAGCATCTCGCTCGGTCTACGACTCTACGACATCGCGTAGCTAGAGCAAGCCTATGGCGTAGTACATCCGCCGATTAAAATATGTAGCTTCGCTACGAGTTACTCGTAGCACAGCTACACATTTTGTTTTTTTTTTCAAGCATAGAGATTGATCATTTAATGCTACTATAGGCTAGTTTCCTAAAAAAATATAATTAGTCCGTCAGTTAGATATTCAAAAAATATTGGACACGTATTTATTATTTTATCGATTAAACAAAAAATAATAAAGATATAGCCCTTTGAAGTTCCGTGTGACGTCATAGTTTGCTACAATTTTTAGCAAACTTTGAAGTCACGAGCCCCCACTCCTGAACTTTGACGCGCTATATCTTTATTATTTATTGTTTATTTGACAAAAGAAAAAATACGTGTCCAATATTTTTTTGATTATCTAACTGACGGACTAATTGTTACTCGTATGTTATTATTACGACCCAGGCAACTAGCCTATTGTTAAATGTCGACCTCGCTAGGCTTGTGACGCGTCTATTTCTCTTTTACCGTTATCACGTAAAATTATGTTTTTTTTATGACGGGCGGCAAACGAGCAAGCGGGTCACCTGATGGTAAGCGATCACCGCTGCCCATAGATTACTGCAACACCTGGGGTATTACAAGAGCATTGCCGGCCTTTTAAGAAAATATAGACTCGTTTTTTGAAGGTTCCAATGTCGCATCAATTCGAGAATACCGCCGCAGGCAGTTTATTCCATAGTTCGGTCGTACGTGACAGGAAGTTTCTGTTAAAACTTACGGTGGTTGACAATCATAATGTCCATAAACCGACTTAACAGACAATCATCTTCATCATTTCGAGTAGGTGTCACGTTCAATCGACCATGCACACCCTGGTGTCAGAGTTCTTCGGAACCGCCTCTCGGCCTCTGACGTTCCTTTAACGACTAGATGACAGCCGGGACCACCGGCTTAACGTGCCTTCCGAAGCACGGAATCATTTATTATCAGACAATCAGGTTTTTTTAATGCACTGTCTGAATGTCCTGCAATGTCCTAACCAAACTGGAAAACACCTAAACAAAGTATGCTCCCGGTGGAAATCGAACCCACGACCCCTTGGTCAACAGGCAAACGCTGTTGACCACGGGGGCTGTAAACATACAATCAATTTTTTAGATGTTTTGAGACACTGACACGATAAGACGTCTTCATTTTATTTATATTTTGCTTCCAGGTGGAGAGAGAAATAGCAATTATGAAATTGATAGAGCATCCGCACGTGTTAGGACTGTCTGATGTCTACGAGAATAAGAAATACCTGTAAGTACAAACAAAATCCATTCTTCTGTTTGTTCGTTTTCCGTGTGTGTGAGTGGCCAACACTAGTCAGATTTTAAAGCTGCCTAAAGGCATCTGACATAGCTTAAATGCCATCAATGATGACAGCCGGGACCAACGGCTTGCCTGCATTCCGAAGCATGGAGACATTTTTATGCCACTTGCGGTCACCCATCCTAGTGGGGACTGCACCTGGGGTTGCTTAACATGCGAAAGCGTTGATCACTAGGACATTGGGCTCCTCTTTATGAGAAGTAAAAGATTTTGATTTAAATATTGCAAAGGGGGTTATTGACAGTGTTTTCCAAAGTGGCCTATATTGACCCTACATCTCAAGCGGACTTCGATCGTCTACGACGACATAGAGGTCATTCAAATATTACGTAAGCAGCGAATGGGGGGGTGGGGGGTCTGGGCTAGGCTTATTTTTGCTGATAAAGGGGGTGGAAGGGTCTGCATGGTGATGACGTCAGCAACATTTTGCAAAATAAACAAGCGTATTTTGTAAAAATTATACCAATGTTTACGTAACCTTGAGGGGAGAGGGGAAGAGCTTTTCTTACTTTCGCTGACAATGGGGAGAAGGGGATTCAAAATAACTGATATATTGCTTACGTAATACTTGAACGGTCTCATTTTGTTTATGGGACCCAGTTGGTCTATGGGATATGATTGGAGATCTATGGAAATTATATGCAAAGGGATATTATGTAATACCTACTTTCTTACGATTATACCGAAGATAATGTGTGCATGTATGTTTCCAATGCCTACACCCGCATATGATATTAAAATCTTAATATATATAAATCTCGTGTCACAATGTTTGTCCTCAATGGACTCCTAAACCACTTAACCGATTATAATAAAATTCGCACACCATGTGCATTTCGATCCAACTTGAGAGATAGGATAGTTTTTAACTTATGGCGAAACGAAGTTCGCCGGGGCAGCTAGTGGATCTATAAGTAAGTGTTGGGCTGATTCGATAGACATTTAAAATGGCACACTGCAGGCACTAAGTATATACATAAGTACCACTGATTCTACGGAGAAAATGTGTAGTACAATATTTTATCATTAAAGAAATTACAAACAGAAGTCATCTTATAAAAATAAAATCAATCAGATTATAATGCCTTAATTTTTTTCTTTTTACTTTCAGATATTTAGTACTAGAACACGTTAGTGGAGGCGAGTTGTTCGACTACCTGGTGAAGAAAGGCAGGCTGACACCCAAAGAAGCGCGGCGGTTCTTCAGGCAGATCATATCTGCGTTAGATTTCTGTCATAGTCACTCCATATGGTGAGTTTTTTTATGATATAGGACGGCAAGCCATCAGCGCCGTCCATGGACAACTGCAAGAGCGTAGCCGGCTTTTCAAGGACTTGGGAGAACGACATAGGGGGAGGAAATGGGGGAAAGGATGGGTGTCCGGCTCTCTCGCTCACCGAACAAAGCACAGAAGCTTCTACTCAAACGTCGATTTTCTGTGTGAATGTGGTACTTCCCCGGTAGAGCTGGCCCATTCATGCTACTCGCAAAAATGAATTCTGCCGGTAGCATAAATGAGATATTTAAATAAACTCAGAGCTGTCAAACTCAACTGTGTGTCCGGTGGTTACTAGTTTGGCATCTGGTAAGCGGGCCCGGCCTCACGAGCTGCTAGGTACTTGTTTTTCCCCTATTCATAAATATATATAAATATAAATATATACGGACAAATCGCACAGATTGAGCTAGCCCCAAAGTAAGTTCGAGACTTGTGTTATGGGATACTAACTCAACGATACTGTACGAGCTTACCTCGCACAAATCAGCGGCACCCGGCTACATACAAGTGGGTCGCGTGTCAGCTGTTTTAACACTATATTTAGCATCAAAATATTATCATTTTCGAGATACTATCGGCCAGCCATCGAGAAAGGACCCGTCACGCCCAACCAGCAAGATGTAACATATCAAGACAACACAATAAAGCAGTTTACTATGTGACGTGGTCTTGTATCTCCACAACATCATCATCAGCTGCAACCCAACAGCACATCTCTTCATGTATGGTGTTGGGCCTAACACCATTGCCTGCACCGTACATAATGGTCCTTCGAGCCGGATCAGTGATGCTTGCATATCCTTTGCGACAGCGAATCGGTTCACTGGCCTCTCACAAGCGGGTCTCACCAGTGAATTGAGAAGGTGCATTTATCGTAAGGGTGCGAGCACACTGAGTACATAATCAGCGGCCACTGGAAATGTGGTAAACCGCTCTCAACAACAATATCAACATCATTGAATAACCATCAAGAGTCCACCTAGTCATCGCAACAAGATCTTTACTCATTATTGAAACACTGCTTTAGGAAGTGGTGTTTTCACCGTCCAGCTAGACATCGTCATCATTTCAATCACTAAGACTTTGCTGCATCAAGGCGGTTAAGTCTTGTATCCAGATGGACCCTATCAAGCATTCATGAAGCTTCGCTGCCAGACAAATGGAGGAGTAGCTGCATCATGTACCTACTTCTCATCTCGACATTTTTTCTACTTTGCGTGCCTTGCATTCGCTCGTGGATTGAGTGGCAAACGCACCCGGAGAGAATCGACATTAACTTCAAGGGCCACACCACGTCGCCTTTGGAAAATCGACATTAACTTCAAGGGCCACATCACGTCGCCTTTGAAATATCGACATTAACTTCAAGGGCCACATCACGTCGCCTTTGAAATATCGACATTAACTTCAAGGGCCACATCACGTCGCCTTTGAAAAATTGACATTTTATCATAACATTGGTGGAGTCTTCGCTTCCAGCTGGATACAATCATATCAAAAATCATTGAAGCTTCCCTACTATCAAGTCGGTGAAGTCTTCGCGTCTAGCTCAATGTCAATATCGCTATCATATCAAGAATCAATAGGCACTGTTTCTCTGCAATTAGTACCAGAGTTTTCGCATCCACTGGACATCTACAACACTACATCAAGATTACAGAACAATTATACATGTCTAGGAAGGACATTCGATCGTCATACTATTCATCAAGGATACTGGAATACTCAGAAAGGGTACTAAGATCATGCATCAAGCAAGACGCTATTAAAAATATTAAAAAAAAGTATCCTAACATATTTCATGATTTAATCATTATGAATTGATAAATTTGCAGAATACATATTACGAAAATATAATACGACATGAAAGAAGTGTAAATTCTGCAAGAAATGGATCACATGTTATGACGCACATCGGCAGGTCAGTGACATGGACATTGACAACAAGGCCGTGCGAAACAAATGCAAGTTTGCAAAAACCACCCGGTTACGTGATAAATGCTTTCCTACTTTACTGTAGGTCAACTAAAATTATTAAAAATATATTCTTTGCATCACGATCAATATCATCTAATGATACAGCGAGATACAAACTCAAGAGATTTGAGTATCAACATCAACAAATCACATCCTTCAATCTCTGGTTCAATCATAATTCAGAGCTAAATATCACTTAGACGATTTCATCTTAAACATAATATGACATAGTCGTGTTCGAGTGGATTGTTCCTGCGGATCGAGTTATCGGTAAGCAGCGCCGCTGCAGCAGACACGGATCACGCCTTGATGACGCCATGGAGCATCCCCAAGGAAACGAACAATTACCAATCAACAAAGAAACATTGAATTTCCTACTTGTTTTTATATTTTTATTTACATTTTTGTACTTTTTTACACTTTACATTTTATTTAATTTTGTTTAAATTTGTACATTCGTGGCGTTTCCCTTCTCGTTTGGTCCATCATCTTTGGCGTTGGGAGCATGTACGAGCTTACCTCGGACAAATTAGCGGCGCCCGGCTACATACAAGTGGGTCGCGTGTCAGCTGTTTTAACACTATAATTACCCGGTACATACAAGTGGGTCGCGTGTCAGCTGTTTTGTGCGAGGTAAGCTCGTACAGATACTATATTTTATAACAAATACATATATAGATACACATCCAAGACCCAGGCCAATCTGAAAAAGATCATTTTCCATCTTGACCTGGCCGGGGATTGAACCCGGTCACTCCGTGTCGCAGGCAGGCGTGTTGACCGCTGCGCCACGGAGCTAGTCAATCGTCGTCTAATCCGTCATCTAAGTGAGTATCCCAATACCCTAATGCCCCTCCCAAATCCAACAAATTTTCTATCCTTCTCCACCTTAAAAATGCTTCTCATGGGCAGCAGCGTTGGATACACGAGAAGCTAAAGGAACTGCGCTCGCCAACCCGCCTGCCAAGCGTGGTGAATATGGCAATATCCTCCCATGGAACGGAGAATCCTCGGGAGAGGATTTGCTCCAGCATTGGATTTGTACGCCTGAAATTATGATGATGATGAGACATTTACGTAGAGCTCTCGGCCGTCTTGTTAGAATTATAAAAAACATTAGTGTCAGATCGTAGCGAAGCATGGGGGGAGGGGAAGGGGGATCATAGCCATAGCCGGCGTCAGCATTACTGGCGGCATTTCTACGAGCACCCTCTCTTATTTGGCAGAGGGGGAAGCAATGCGATTGATTCACACTGCCCTGCGTCCTCTGCCCTTGCTTGGTTGTTTGTTTTTCGTGTGTGTAAGTGGCCAACACTGGTGTCCGATTTTTCAAGTTGCCCAAAGTCATCTGACATAGCTTACCGACTGCCATCAATGATGACAGCCGGGACCTTTCTGCCACATCAGCCAAACGCCTTAACGTGCCATCCTTATCCGCGCCCCTTCCGTATCCAGTGCCCAGGGCGGTCGCCCAAGCGCGCCCTACCGTAAGCAGGAGCAGGAAATCGTTATGAGTAATAATTAAGTGCAACGTATTTGTTGTATTTATTTTTGATTCACACTGAAAGCAGCACGATAGCTGATATAAATTCTCGCGCATAAAGGGTTAAAAAAAGACTGTCGATAACCAAAATGACTCATTCATTAGTTATAAAAAAGATGTATAACATTATGACATTACATATTATTACGTCTTTATCCCTTACGGGGTAGACAGAGCCCAAGGTCATAAGACCAAGGTTACGTTTAGCGTGTTAGTGGGCGTAAAGGTGGAAAACGGAATAAAAATAATGATGGGTTGCTAGCCGCATCCCCTGTTGTCATAATTCTTTAGTTTTTCGCCCATTCCCTTGACTGACTTCTACGGACTGCGCGGGAAGAGAAGCAGCTGGCACATTCTATGTTTTTTCTTAACTCCCAGACGAGCATGGAATGGAACATCTATTATAATAATAATAAAACCATTTATTTCAGATAATTACATCCATATTATGTACGTAAATAATTATAAACTTATTCTAGGGTTAGTAATGATTTAAATGAAATTGGTATAAAGGTATTGGCCTCCGATTATACCCCTATGCTACAGATATTGGTAGCCAGCAGCCGGAGCATGAAGCTGTATCCAGCGACATAACAATGGGGAGTCCCATCGGTCGGCCAACGCGTTCAGAATGGTGTCCACAGCGAGACGCACCGCTTTCTGATGATAGTATAGAAGCAGTCGGTATGCGCCTGGGCGAACATAAAAGACGCACTGCAGAAACGCGGCAGACCGAACAAGATTCTGAACGCGTTATTGTACTGGACGCGTAGTCCGTCATATGCCCGCCGCGTAAAGTTGACCCACAGACCGCATGTGTAAAACGATTATAGAAAGAGTCATAAAATTACTAACCAAGTAAATTTTTCACAGCCATCGCGACCTGAAACCTGAGAACCTGCTACTGGACGAACGGAACAACATAAAAATCGCAGATTTTGGGATGGCCTCGCTGCAACCAGCAGGATCTCTGCTGGAAACTTCATGTGGGAGTCCACACTACGCTTGTCCTGAAGTTATAAGGGTAAGTAGTCTGCTTCTAGGGCCAAAAATGGCACTGTTCGTTGTTGGATATTACTTCCTCTCCTACGCCGCGCGAATACGAATTTTCGATCAGGTCTCGTGTCCGTCCTGACGCGAGTTTAAAATGTTATACCCATCCCAAAATTTCACTTTAAAAATATTGTTTATAAGCTGAAAATATTTTTTAATCTAAAATTAAATACTTTCCGCGATTACTGAATTTATTTTCTAGTGTTGAATAAACCTATGGATTTCTAGTTGTGAAAAACCTATGACGCCATCTGTGACACTTGAAATAGGTGCGATATAATCGGCACGCACTAACGAATGCATAATTTAAGCATTATTATTAAATTATTTAAAAAAAAATCCCATACTAATTATACGGTCGGGTGAACAGTTTGAGAACAGCGGAATTTCCAACTTTGTTAACATTTATGTACACCCGTTATTACGAATAGCCGTGTGGTATCCAGCAGAGTAGAATAGTACCACTCCAAGTCTTCCCGTGGATGTCGTAGAAGGCGACTTAGGAAATACAAGCTAAACAAAGCTTATAAACATCTAAGAGACCTCTCCAACCCGTCTGGCCAGCGTGGAGAGTGTAGGCCAAGTCCTCTGGCTGCTCTGGTCAAGTATGGACCTAGTAGTACAGAGAGGGTCGTGCTCCTGTAGTGGAGACTAGAGAGGACCTGATGATGATGATGATGATGACACCCATTATTAAATGAACAGTGACAATAGCAACAAATTTTGTGAACATAAATATCAGATGATTACAAAAACAAAGATGGCAGATGGGGCAGAAAGGTGCTCGAGCGACTATTACGTACAGTCAGCCAAGGAGATATCTGACCCTACCATCTACCTATATCTTGAATTTTCTCCTTAACTAAAAATAATATTAACATTAATATATATATATACTAGCTTTCGCCCGCGGCTCCGCCTGCGTCTATGTCGATCCCTCGGGAATAGTACTTTTTCCCGGGATTAAAGGTAGCCTATGTCCTTCTCCGTACTCCAGAGAACTGGTATGCAAAATTTCATGATGATCGGTTCAGTAGTTACGGCGTGAAATCGTAACAAACAAACAAACTCACTTTCGCATTTATAATATTAGTAAGGATATTTAGAAAGATTTTAATTAGGACTTCCTGAATAAACATTTTCATCTTAATATTACTTTTAGTTTAAGAGAAAATTCAAGATATATGTAGATGGCGGGGTCAGGTATCTCCTTGGCTGACTGTACCGGCAAGCGCAGCTTTGGATACCCACCGAAGTATTTGCTAACTAAGTGTACAACGTTTTGATAGTCATTCCAAAATACATTACGTTTTATATATCTATACTAATATTATAAAGCTGAAGAGTTTGTTTGTTTGTTTGAACACGCTTATCCCAGAAACTACTGGTTCAAATTGGAAAATTCTTTTTGTGTTGGATAGTCCATTTATTGAGGAAGGCTTTAGGCTATAAACATTACGCTGCGAGGAGCAAAGCATCAATAAAAAATGTTTTGAAATCGGGGGAAAATTATTCATCTATACTAATTAATCATAATAACAGAAATTGCCGCCGACGAAGTCGCGGGCAACAGCTAGTCTTAAATAAAATTGTCAATCCCATCAAAAACATTCTGTAAAAGACTAGCCAAGTCTCGTGGAGCTGCTTGTTTATCTCTAAAAAGTAATGAAATCTAGACAATGTCGTGCCAAGCCTAAGGTTCCTTACTGCGATTTCTTTATTATTATAGTTAATGTTGTGTAACTTGGCCGTTGAACATTCTTTATACGTAAGTGGGTACAAGTCAATTTTGGTTACACGTAATGTTATATCTGTTGTAACTAGTTACCTATGTTTGTTAAGCGAGACGCTAGTGTCTCATTTTAGGCTGTTGTTGATTGTGCAACACATGCATTCAGCATCGATCAACGTTTTCCAAGTGGCAGTTTTCCATCGTCAATGGGTAGCGGTTCCGGCGATAGATTGGTGCAATAGTGTCATGGAGCACCTGGTTTGTACCCTTGTGTACTCTTCAACGGCCAAGTCACAAAACATTAACTATAATAATAAAGAAATCGCAGTAAGGAACCTTAGGCTTGGCACGACATTGTCTAGATTTCATTACTTTTTAGAGATAAACAAGCAGCTCCACGAGACTTGGCTAGTCTTTTACAGAATGTTTTTGATGGGATTTCACGTCTTTTTGTAGAAGCCCACGTTTCTATTGATTTATTTTATTAGATTTTCTTATTCGACACAGTTTTTTCTTTTTAGGAGTAGTTTCTTTTATCATTACAAATCTTTCTTTTCTTTTTCCGGTTCTGATTCTTGTACAATAGCAACCGTTTTACTGTATTTATATTATAGAGTACTAAATAACTAACAATTAAATTTAGTATTCAATTAAAACTTCTTTTTAAATCTAATAATTAGTAATAATCAGTAATCCGTCACTAATAATAAATTTCCTAACCTATTCAAATCTTCGAATTGTTTTAATAACAACCTGCTAATTAACCTCACGAAATAATAAGCGAAATCAACGAAATACAAATAATCCCTCCTAATTCCAAGCAAACATTTTCAAGCGCAATAGAATGTCGTAAGCGACTGTAACGCTTTTTTTTTTTAAATGACTATGTAGCTGGCTCCAACTGAGCTTTCGCTACTTCAACGGCGGCGAGAGCAGAGTACCTACCCTCAGCCTATATAGACAATATCACCAAAGGGCCCCCAGGAAGGACGGACCTCGGCTTTGGGCGTTGCCTGTGTGCGCAAGGCTTGAAGAGACAGCAAATTCTCATATTGCCTGATGGGCCGCGTATACATGCATGCGAAGCCTGAAGGGCCAATCTGAGAATCAACGGCAAAAGCCTTTGGAGAGCAGCAACTCTCATCTTTTGCCTTATGGGCCGAAAGCTACGTTGCCAGAAGGGCCTATCTTGGGTGCAAGTCACCCGGGACCGCCGAGCGGTCACCAGTAATCGGAGTTAATCCTACTCTACGCACTCTGTTCCGGTGGCTAGTGCGAGGGGGTCGGATAGTGGGATTCCTCTGGCTATTCGGAGCCAAAGAGGATCATCGGGATCGTCAAGTACGTTTCTAGGACGTCTACGACATAAGGTAAGGACGTATCGTATAAGTTGGGGGAGTAGTTAGCGGCTTGCACCACTGGTTGGGGTGGCGTGCAGCATTCTCAAAGAAACGCTTGGAGGCGTTTTTGAGATAGCCGCGGATGGACGGGAGATCTAAGTCACGGTGTAAGTCTGTCATGCGCAAGTACCGATAATTGCCCGTGTCACGTTGGACGAAACGATTCTGCAAACGTTGCAGTCGTAGGATGTGGGAGGGACGGATATGGGAAAAGTCTACGCCGGCATAGGTCATGATAGGGCGGATGCAAAGCTTATAATAAATGTTTTTTCAGACATTTGTCCATTGTGTTAGTAACAACTGGCTTACGTCTAAGGTTAGTACTAAATGATATTTATGTAGGCTATAAAATTAAGATATGGTAGTGGAGCTGCTCATCTAACCGCAATGCAAACTATTCCAGTGCATCAGCAGTGGACTGCTCCATCTATCCGCAATCATCTTCAGGATGCTATTGAGCTGTCACGCAGCCGCTTGAGCATGGAGGCACAACGCTTGCGAATAATAGCGTGAAAGCTATCTGTATGTGCCTCCGCAAACATGCCAGATGCACTACAGCGTCGAGACAGCCCCATCAGCGCCCTGAAGGAATTGTTATATTGAACTCTCAGGGCGTTGTATGCTCGCTGCGTGTAAATATAGAGTGTCAGCTTATTTCTAAGTGACATCTTAGCAATTTTTTTTTCTTTTATTTATGGCTTTCACGCGTTACGTATTTAGCCAGTATCAAGTATAAATGAGTTTTCTTGCGCTTTTTCTAAGTCTTATTATCAATGAAACGATGGTGTAGTTTATTTTATTGATTCTACGGAGCCCCTGACGACATTTCCCAAGAATCTACTGGCTTGATCACAGACGACGCAACGAGGCGAGGCGGTCCACCACCCCGCTAAGTTAATCTCACTACAGTCGCACTGTGACAGTTTATTTCAGTTATTCCATACATTGTTCATAAACATAGGCATTTATAACACCAACTTACACCGATTTCCCATTATAAAGCCGTGTACTGTAACGTGGCCGTGGTTTTTTTTTAACGTGGGCGTTTTTTTGATAGCCCCGAATGGATGGTAAAAGCGGCCGTTTTTTTTTGAATTGACTATGTAGCTAGCTCCAAGTGTGCTTTCGCTTCTTCAGCGAGCGTTTGAGGTGAGGGCAGAGTGCCCTCAACCTTAATAGACAACATCACCAAAGGGCCCCCAGGAGGGACGGACTTTCGGCATTGCCTGTGTGCGCAACTTAGAGAGACAGCAAACTCTCATATTGCCTGATGTGCCGCGTATACGTGAATGTAAGCCTGAAGGGCCAATCTGAGAAACAATGGCAAAAGCCTTTGGAGAGCAGTAACTCTTATCTTTTGCCTTATGGGCCGAAAGCTACGTTGCCAGAAGGGCCTATCCTGGGTGCAAGTCACCCGGAACCGCAGGGCGGTCACCAGTAATCGGTGCTAATCCTACTCTACGCACTCTATTCCGGTGGCGAGTGTGACGGAAAGTGGGATTCCTCTGGCTATTCGGAGCCGAAGAGGGGTCGGGGCGGGCTTGTGCGATGTCAATAGGATCATCGAGATCGTCAAGTACGTTTCTAGGACGTCTACGACGTAAGGTCGTATCGAGTAAGTTGGGGGAGTAGTTAGCAGCTTGCACTATTAACGGGTTGGGATGGCGTGCGGCTTTATCAAAGTAACGCTTGGAGGCGATTTTGAGATAGCCGCGAATGGATGGGAGATCTAGGTCACGGTGTAAGTCTGTCATGCGCAAGTACCGGTGGTGACTCGTATTTGTGGCACGGGTGACGAAGTGGTTCTGCAAGCGTTGCAGCCGATCGGTGTGGGAGGGCGCGATGTGGGAGAAGACTACGCCGGCGTAGGTCATGATAGGGCGGATGCAAAGCTTATAGAGTGTCAACTTATTTCTAAGTGACATCTTAGCATTGCCTATCATGGGGTGGAGATGGCCTCATACGAAGGCGGCATGGTTGCGGACTTTGCTGATGTGGGGGCCGAAGGTTATCGCGCTATCGAGTACGACTCCAAGGTATTTAGCCTTGCCTGCCCACTGAATGGGCTTTCCGTACAACGATACTGATCCTAACGGGGGAAGTTCTGCTCCGGACATGGTGATTTTTCGACGTGACACAGCGCGGTTATCCTAACGCGGCCGGTTGCCACTTCGCCTTATAAGGTTATCGGAAAGAACGTAAGCGCGTTTTAAAATACAGTCACCGCCATCTAGCGACGTGTTCGGGTATCACCGCCACTATTAGTCCAATGCATTATATTTTGACCAAATTTAGAGCGAAATTAAAATTTTTGTGTAATTTGTTTAGTTAATTTGTGTAATGTTGGAGTAATTAATCGTTCGACTATTTCTTCTTGTTAACTTGTAAGTATAAATATAAAAGCCAGTCTAGTCTTATCCAGAGTTTTCCTTTAATTTTATTTATATGCGTATTAAAAGCAGAAGGGGTGGCATTCGCCCAGCAGTGGGACGCTATAGGCTAGATTAAATTAGACGATGTGTCACACTACGCTGGAATTTTGCAATGACCAATAGTAGAAGGTGGCATTACCATATCTCTAATACAGCTGAGGGTTCTTCATCAGATACTTCAGACCTTCGATTTTTGACATCAAATGAAGCAGCCCACCAACTTGAATATTTTTTGTAAAGGCGGTATGTCGATCTGTAATAGTTTAGTTGGGCTCTTGTGTTTTCTGATCAGGGTCACCAGGTACTTCAGATCTTCGATTATCCTAGTTTTTATAGTTTTCCCTTTATGTGGCCATTAAACCCTAACTCTGTACCAAATTTCAGCTCTCTGAGTTTATGGGAAGTACTAGTTCTATTTTGATGATCATGAGTGAGTGAGTGAGTGAGTTTCATAAATGCGAAACTTTGCTTTCGCTTAACTTCGGAAAAAAATGACCTACAGACTTGAAATTTTGGATTTTAAGTATTTGATTATAGCTTACTAGATGACGAAAATTTCTGCGTTCTGGTCTTATCCAGAGGTTCTCAAACAGGGACCTGAAAATGCGGCGAAATGGTTCCAGTAAATGATGGTACGGCAGTGTTTGCTTCGCGCTCGACTTGGCGGGGGCACTGCCGTGCCCCCCGATCAAGAAAGCCGCAATGTACTTTGAAGTCGCTATCTAAACGTTGTACACTGAGTTAGCAAATAGGTCGGCAGATGGTCGGACGACCTAACCAAGGTCGCAGGAAGACGCTGGATGCAGGCCGCTTCTAACCGGTCGTATTGGAAATCCTTGGGGGAGGCCTATGTCCAGCAGTGGACTTCTTGCGGCTGAGGTGGTGATGGACAAAAACAACGAAATCACCTCAAGGTGTTTATTAACTTTCTTATTAACATAAATGTCACAATTTACATACTTGTAGAATACTGCCAGAAAAGTAGTTATAATACAACTTAATCAGTATATTATCTAGTCTAAACCTACATAAATTAAAAACGAATATATTAAACCCCACCCAATAAGTATAAATATATTTTAAGTCTAGTCTAGTCTTCCCGTGAATGTCATAGAAGGCGACTTAGGAAATACAAGCTAAACACAGTATTATAAACATCTGAGAGACCTCTTCAACCCGTCTGGCCAGCGTGGAGAGTGTAGGCCATGTCCTCTGGCTGCTCTGGCCAAATATGGCTCTAGTAGTACAGAGGGTCGTGCTCCTGTAGTGGAGACTTAAAAAGACCTTATGATGATGATATTCTAAGTAAAAAAAAAAATTTTGAAGACACATGCTATGTTCCCTAAAAACAGATAATTTATTTTTAAATACCTGATTTTGAAACAACTGGCCTATTCCAATTAATGGAATCAGAAATGCTAAAACAGAAAAGAAAAAGAAAGAAATTGGGCATCTAAATTTACCGATCAGCTGATCGAATTTCTATGGAAGATATTTTTTTTCGTTTTTTACCTTTTTTATTGCAATTCTGTATTCCATTAGGGGGTTCTGATTCCAGAATTCCAATATAGTTCAGAGATTCATAATCACGCGGTATGTATGTATAGTATACTAGCTTTCGCCCGCGGCTCCGCCCGCATCAATGTCGATCCTTCGGGAATAGTTCTTTTTCCCGGGATAAAAGGTAAGATAAAAGATAAAAGGTAAAAGCCTATGTCCTTCTCCGTACTCCATTGAACTTGTATGCAAAATTTCATGATGATCGGTTCAGTAGTTACGGCGTGAAAGCGTAACAAACAAACAAACTCACTTTCGCATTCATAATATTAAGTAAGGAAGTAAGGATGACAATATCTGTGGCCTGATTTCGAGATTGAAATATTGCCAGTGGGTTCCAAGAATTTCAGAAAACAACTATTATTTTTGTACTTTACATAATCACCAATCTTAAAATAAATTAAAAAAAAAATTGTGTCTTATGGGTCAAATCTAAAGCTAGAACCACACAAAGAACTGCAATCCGTCGAAATGAGGTGTATATTTATTTATTATTATTTATAGTTCTAAATGTAAAAAAAAATATGAGATTATACCGCGTGATTTTGAACCTCTGAACTATAAGAAATTCGCCCAGCTGATCGGCGACTTCGTATGGGAAGACTTAAGTTTTTTTTTTATTTTAACATTTTTTTCTCGCAATTCTGCATTCCATGAGGGATTCTGATGGACTTCAGTATAGTTCAGAGGTTCAAAATCACGCGGTATAGTCTCAAAATTTGTTATTTACTTGAACACGGAAAACTTATTTGCTCAGTTGACTCGTGTTGAGCCATAAGTAAATTTCCTACATTCACGCCGCGTTTTTTACATTGTGTGTGACCCAAGCTTTACATAAAACCTAATGTCATTACAATCTACCATAAACAAAAAAAAACAACGGGTTGTACTCCGGAAGTGCCGGCAGAAGTAAAAACTCGCCTATGCGGCGGTCTCAGGTCACGTGCCCGTCTTACGAATTTCCTCGACTTTACCCATCCCAAACTGCACAACGCCGCTAAAGAAGTTAACACTTCAAAAACTGTAACTAGAGTCTGTCCACCCCGTAAGCGTTGAAGACGTGGATGTATCTTACAAAGTAATAAGTACAGATTGCTTTTATATTAAAAATCTAAGCCTAAGGTAAGAAAGCAACATAATTTGATCACAGTCATCAACTTTACAATAAAAAAAGTCAAGAACAAATTAAAAACTGTTAATCTTCGATCAAATATAATGGTAGACACACGATTCGCGCTCGAAAACTGGCATCGGCAAAACAGCGCCCTCATCGAGTTTCGGAGCTGTTTTGTCCACAGTTTCAATAAACCGCGCTAGCACTCACACGTCTCGCGATGACGAAGGTGCAGTGAAAAGATGCAAAAACTGCGCATCAAAAGTGAAAAAGAAAGATGGAGTGTCATACTTTCAGTATGTACCGTTTTTGTCGTTGTTTGTAAGTATGCAAGATGTTTTGGCTCGGGGAAATTATTTAGGCTTCATTTTGTATGAGACTGTGTATCTACAATTATATTTGATCGAAACTGTTAATGTATTGAATAAATGTCATGAAATGAAACTTGTGTCTGTAAGAAATATCTATTGGATGTCCAAGTTTTATTCTAGAAGAGATTTTAGTTATCTATAATAAGAAAAAGTTAATCAATAACAATAATCATAATTAAGTTTGGGCACGACACTACCCTCTTTTTCTAATTATTAAATTACAGAATGCGCTGGCAATTTGATCTGCCTAATATATGATGAAATTTTGATCGTTTTGAACCCTTAAAAGGGTGATTTAGCCCGTCGACATGGACAACATTTCCTAGGGAGCCAAGTCAAAAAAATTTTTGATATTCCCATACAAATTGACCATACATTTTTGTATGGACATGTCCATTTTTTTTGTGTGCCTAGCAAAGGTCCCATAGGAAAAGTTGTTCATATCGGCAGGGTGAATCACTTCTTTAATGGTCCAAAACGATCAGAATTTCACCATATATAATCAAAAACTATAAAACAAAAGTCCTAATCATCATCAACCCTTTGCTTCTTGCTGGTATTCGATGGAGTTTGTGGGGGAGAATGTGCGGAGTCCCTCCTCTTGCCTGAATGCCTCGCGCAAGACGGTCCTGACACACGACTGGTCGAGTGCGAGTTCGAATCGCGATTGGGCGAAAACTGCTTCAGCATCTCCACATCATTGAATATAACCTGTGCCCCACCACCGCACGTCGGAACAACATCTCCTTTATATATCTTAGTTTCTAACTCTCCATCTGTATCTTGGCCTTGAGATATCAAACAATAGTTGGAAGTTTTCGAATTTGCTATGTCTTTAGCGCTCTTTAGTTTGTTCACGACTTTGCTATTGATCAAACTTGGCTTCATGACCGTACCCATTGGGACTAGCTTATTTGGAGCGTGTTCTACCCAGCCTCGGCCGTCAGCTGATAAAGATCTACGGTGACGAGGATTGGCAACAGCTATACCACGTCTGGATGTAGGAGTATCTTTGTTTTGTGGAGCAGAACTGAATGGTGTCAGTAAATGCGCTGGTAAAGCTCGGGGAGTACTTCCTGGAGTGAAATAAGTCTGTACATCAGCTGTACTCTTTGGAACTTCAGCATTATCACCTCGTTCGCAATGCAAAGCTTGAGTTATAATCCTTAAACGATTTTCCTTCTCCTCGTTCATGTTACGCAAACGTTCCATTTCAGTATTGATTTCTTTAGCTTTCTCATGTTCAACAGCAATCTTATTATTGAACTTTCTTTCCAAGATCTTTTTCTGCTTCTCTTTCTCCAATTTATACTGGCTTAAAAGTAGATCCTTCTCTTGCAATTCGCGTTTCAAGTTTGAGGTATACTCGGTCATTTCATTAAGTTTTCGTTGATGATTAATAGACAAACTTTCAGTTCCAGTTAGACGTTCTTCCAATGCTCTTATTCGTCTCTCTGCAGCAGACAGCTGCCCTTTAAGAGAAGCATTCTCACTACAAATTTCCATTGATTCTTTCATCAAGTCAAGCAATGCTGATCGCAACCGTTCATCTTTGATAGCTTTACTTCTTTTCAGTATCTCTCGCCGACTTATTCTCATCTCCAAATGAGCCATCAGCTCTTTTATAATATGATCAGCTTCTGCACTGTTTAATTCTAGACTTGGGAAGTCTGGACCTAGGCTGTATACAAGACCTAAGTCTAACTCTAAGTCCTTAGCTTCTGGACGAGTCATATTCTCTCTAGCTGCTTGGAATAGGCGGTTAGCCTTACGCCTGCCTGACATAAGGCCTATTGCAGCTCCGACATCATTTATTTGAGGCTTAGGTACTTCAACTTCAGCGGCCATTTCAGCAAACCTCATAACTTGTAGAGTTTCATCGTAATCTTCTGCTCTAGGATTAGCGCACACAATCATACGTACTTGTCCTTCACCTTCAAAGAAATTCTTGAATAAATGTGTGATCTTAGACTCACGATATGGAACCATGTTATTAGTACCGCATATTTGGTTCTCCCGCAGAGCTTCTAGACAGTTTCGTAGAGTCATCAATGACTTATTTATATTTCCAGCTTCACGTAACCTTTGTCCAGTGTTTTTGGTCCTATTAGTGCGTTCACTGCCAGCTAAATCTACTAAACTAAGCTGGCTTATAGTTATTAACTTCTTATTTTGTATTATGGCTTCTCCATCCGCGTCTACAGGTGCCTGCACCAGTCTTATTGTAAAAACGGAGTGGCTCCTACTAGATTCCGCATTTAAAGTTGTATGAGCCATCCTTTTTCGTTTTAAACCAAGATAGAAAGCATCAAATGCCTCTTCGGCTGATTTAATTTCAATTTCCGTAACTCCATTGACATACATGTTGTGTGCTGCATCTTCCCTTATAAGTTTTGCTGGCAAATTTTTAGATATTGCTGGTCCATCTTCTAATAAATCAAAAACACTGTTGTTGTATACTTCTACATATGTTACAAAGACAGCATATTGATTATCCTCATTGATGCCTTTAATTTTAGTGTCTTCCGAAGCAGACATAATCAAATCAGGGTTAGAATTATTCCTTTTATTACTTTTTATCTTATGTAGCTCCTGTTGCCGCTCCAACATGGCTTCCGCTTCAGTTTGAATATCGAACAGGTTCATTTTATCAGGTTTAAAAACGTACTTACGGGCCTGATAGTCGTTTATGTTTTTGAAGATGATATTCAAACTTCTTGGTAAAATACCGCAATTATTCGGCTCTCCAGTCATAGTGAAGGTCTTCCCGCTGCCAGTGACACCGTACGTGAATAAAAGACCATTTTTACCTTTGATCAGGCCTTCGACGAGCGGTAAAGCGACTTTATCAAACACATCTTGTTGAGAAGTTTCGGGCGGGAAAACTTCTTTGAATGTGTACTTCATAGTCTTATTATTTTCATTTCTGTAGCTCAGTGCGGTAGACGGAGGAGTTAAAAGCACTGTTGTAGGTGAAATAATCTTCATACATGGTGCATCCGATTCTCTTTGCATCGGTCGGATACGGCAGTATACTTCGACTGGATCGCGGTCACCAGACACCAGGTTCTGTTTACTTCTGGCCGGCGTACGCATCTCGTTTAGTCTCGGTTTAGATCTTGCCGACTTCATTTTAACTTTTGTCAAACACTCACTTGGAAAGTTATTTCAACAACTTATTTTTACAACGGTCCGGTAAAATCAAAGCAACGGTCATTCGAAAAATGTCAATATAACATAGCAAAATTGTATAGATGTTAAATTTATATATGTCTCTTTTACTACCATAACAAAAACTGTCGCTTTTTCACATAACTGTCATTATTAGGCAACGTTTCAAATTGGTTGGATAATAATTAATGACAAGTACCACAGCTTATATGCTTGACAGAATGTATAGTGTTGCTAGGTTATAATTCGAATGACCCAGTTAAATATAAAATCAGTAAATAGCCCACTACGCCAGAAAGTGAGTTATATCTTTCGAGGGCATGGATGTATATTTCTTAATCACGTTCTCTAACCTAAATGGCTTGATAGATTTTACCTTCATGATCTTTGTTACAACTTAAATTAAATTCCTATTCAAAATTTAGGGTGTTATAATTATGATAATACGAAATAATTAACAAAATAAAAATAAAATCAATATTAAATTACGTTAAAATCAATATTAAATTACGTCGTTTATTTTTTACATTAAATTTAGTCATTTTTAAGAGCCAAATTGAAAAAGCTATATTTTTGAAGATTTTCAGTAAAAGTAGATTCACAGGTACAATGCACCAAGAGTTTCATCCGTTGGTCAGTTATACAGTAAATACAACCACAAGAGTCCGTCACCAGACTGAAGATCATGCATAGCCTGGCGGGAATCCATTTCTATGGTCAATTTGGGCGTCCCCATAACTTCATTCAGAATATGAGTGTATGCAAAGTATAATTAACTCTTGAAAATATATTAGTTGGAGGATATGTTAAAATTTACTGTAATTGTCTGGAAATAAATTACGAATGAGTACGAGGTAGACAGACCTTGGACTTTCAGACCTTATGGACACATCCAACATTAGCATGTTAGAGGGTGTGTAGATGGAAAACGGAATCAATATAGTGATGGGTTGCTAGCCGCATCGCCATTTGATATGATTTCGCAGATTTTAGCGCAATTCTAGGGAGAATTTTGAATAATGGCTACTCTATTCATGACTTTAGAGTAAATCCGCTTCCTGTTTATCAAAATATCATACCAACATTTTCGAACGAAATAACATTCCGTTCTACGTTCACTTATGCAGTTTTGAATGGATAATATTAATGTAACTTTAGTAATTTTATAAAAAGGTGTAAAGGTTATTATCTAGAATAACTAAAATCACACAGGCGGCGCTTCTTTATTAACATTTATATTTTGCTTTAGAATAAAAATTACTTTTTGACTAGTTAAATATATAAGGAAATTATTTATGTACCTATATCTTTCTACCTTTCTACAATACCAGCATATCATATGGATGTAAAGGAATGTGATCGACTGACAGAACAACAAGACATCAAATGTCAAAATTCAAATTGTAAACAAAAACAAACAATTCCATCCACATTTTTCTGAGACGTTTTCCTTCTTTCTTCACAGGGAGAGAAATACGATGGGCGCAGAGCCGACGTGTGGTCTTGCGGAGTCATTCTTTACGCGCTGCTCGTCGGCGCTCTTCCTTTTGACGACGACAACCTACGACAATTACTCGAAAAGGTATTTCCATTGCTCCATATTTTTCAGTAGAACCGATGACCGCTGGTATAACGAGTTCTTGAAAGAAAAGAAAGAAAGAAAAAATTCTTTATAAGCGTCAAATATCATCTCAAAATATAACATTCTTGAGTGGAGACCGCGTGTTGGCAAACGTAGTAGGACGCCCTTGGTCTAGATGGAGCGACGATATATGGAAGGTTGCTGGCAGTGGTTGGAGAAGAAAAGCTCAAGACCGAGCTCAGTGGCGTGCCATGGGAGAGACCTATGTCCAGCAGTGGACGAGTGTAGGTTTATGATGATGATACTTTTCAGGATAATTTGCAGATGTGTATTGACATTCTAAAATATATTTAGTAAAGTGTTTGAACATAATTTGTTGTTGACCAGAAGATCGTAATTCCTAAATAAATCGACTACAAACCTTTCGTAGTATTGTGCACTTTTTAATTTTTATTTTTCTTATAAATTGAAAATTATTTTATTTTATAAATTATTTTTATAAATTGTGAATGATGTGTACTAAAATATGGCACATTAAATGTCTTTTTATTTATTTAAAACTTATCATATGCTTAAAATCTCAAGCTGCCTAAATTAATTTGAGATAACCTAGTAACATCTGTGAGACCTCTCCAACCCGTCTGGCCAGCGTTGAGAGTGTAGGCCAAGTCCTCTGGCTGCTCTGGCCAAGTATAACTTTAGTAGTACAGATAGGGTCGTGCTCCTGTAGTGGAGACTAAAAATGACCTGATGATGATGAACCGAGTAACTTCCATGTAGTGATGTCACCCAGGACCAACAGCTTAACATATCTTCTGAAGCGGAGACATTTTTGCGCTACTTGTCTTGTACCCATCCCAAAGTATTCGTAATCCATATACTTGTATTGTCTTCGTCTTATTTATACTTTTACTTTGTGAACTTGCAATTTATGTACACATATTGTTGGTCGGTTTGGTTGATTTTGTTATAACGTATCTTTTTTTATTCATGTATCCACCTAACTTACTGTTTTGTGTACTTATGAAAATAAATAAATAAAGGCGACGAAGCCCAGGGTGGCTTTACATGCGTAAGCAGCATGCACTGAGAATCCATCCACCATGTAGCAACATGAATGCATCATAGATAAGCATATCAAACATTCATACCAATATAAGTGGACATGGTTTACATATCCTGTCGGCAATGGTGACTTGATAAGTAGCATCTTATCTATACTAATATTATAAAGCTGAAGAGTTTGTTTGTTTGAACGCTAATCTCAGGGACTACTGGTTCAAATTGGAAAATTATTTTTGTGTTGGATAGTCCATTTATTGAGGAAGGCTTTAGGCTATAAAACATCACGCTGCGACCAATAGGAGCGAAGCATCGATGAAAAATGTTTTGAAAACGGGGTGAAATTATTCATCTATACTAATAAAACGATAAAAATTGCCGCGGACGAAGTCGCGGGCAACAGCTAGTAATAGTATATATGGCATACTGTCACTAATATGAGGAGTCGTAAACATGCAGTAATGTGCAGTCCATATAGACAATTAGACTCTGTCTACCCTGGATTCACTAAATAAGTTTTTCTCTAACATAAAATAATGCCCTTAAAAAATTCACAAGTAAAATGCTCTATAAAGTTCATTGTGATCAAGCCATTTTTGGCGGCTCGTGGACGCTGTATCTACTTATATGCATCTAAGACTAAGTATGTATGTCTACCTTCCTCTAAAAATGTCTGTGCACATCCCTGTAACCATGTAAGGAGTAGGTTCATCAAGATGGAATGATAAACATAATCAAGACGGCTCTCCTGCCTTTCCATCACCACTCCCTCACATTATTGGTACTGCTGTGATGCATCAGAGCAAAGCCATTCCATCTTTTTATTTTTAGTTTTTCATATTAACTTTATTTTTTTTTATTTTATTTATTGGGAGCAACAAACAGCTACATTATAAGTACTTATACGATTTAGAATTTGTACATAAAAAATAATAATTATGTAGCTCACAACGTTATTCACAGAATAACAAATGGTTTTCAAGACTGCTAACTACAAAATACTTACTAGATAATTTAAGAAATACATTACATAGAAATAATTAGTTTTTGTGACACAAGAAAAATACGTAAATGTCTAACAAAGAAATAGAGGAAGAATAAAATAAACTAATGCACACTAAAGGGTGAGAAGTCTTACGAAAGGGCTAATTTTTGAAGGACCAATTTCTTAAATGTAAACACATTGCATGCAAAAATATCAACGTCTACGAAGTCACCATTTCATCATACGATGAAGAGGGGCTCTCAGTCCACTGTTCGTGCGACATGTATTAATTGCAAACAGGGGACGAGAACGAACCTCCCTCACTACAGCATTCCTGGGTACAGTATAGCGCAAATTATTTACAATATATTAACACAATATAGTTTGCTCTAACGACAGTTTGCTCTAGAAACTGTGGAAGTATGAGCATAAAAATTTATAATCGCCTTCCCGAAACACTGAAATGCCTACCAAATAATTTATTTAGAAAAAAACTTTTTGACTGGCTCTCTGACAAGACCTTTTATAATATTAGTGAGTTCCTATCTTGACAATTTGAACAGTTTAATTAATTTTAATTTAATATCATGACATACGCAATTTAATGTAACTCAATTTAATTTAGTTATTTAGTAAACTAAATACTGTATATGTTAAGAAACAAATGCGTATCGACATACTTTCATTTTGTTTTTATAATATCATATTGCCATAATCGATTTCAATCATGTTATATCTTAATATCAGTGTGACAATTATGTTGATTGTACCTTCTTAGTTTTTATTTTACTTTTGCATGCTGGAAACAGCTGGGTGTAAATGCACTTATGCGAAATAAATGAATTGAATTGAATATATTCACTTCATCATTAACCCCAAGGATCGGACAGGGTTTTGGTGCAATATTGTAAAAAAACTATCAAAAGTTGTGTCACATATAATTTTCTTACTTATTCAATAAAACTCAGGTTAAACGTGGAGTGTTCCATGTGCCTCACTTCGTGCCGCCAGACTGCCAGCAGCTGCTCCGAGGGATGATTGAGGTCAACCCCGAGAAGAGGATGACTGTAAGTACATACTTCAGATCAGATGAATAAATCCTTATCCTTACTAATATTATAAATGCGAAAGTGAGTTTGTTTGTTTGTTACGCTTTCACGCCGTAACTACTGAACCATGAAATTTTGCATACACGTTCTCTGGAGTACGGTGAAGGACATAGGTTACCTTTAATCCCGGGAAAAACTACTATTCCCGAGGGATCGACATTGACGCGGGCGGAGCCGCGGGCGAAAGCTAGTAAATAAATAAATCAAATGATTTATTTGTGTAACATACATATTGTTACGTGGTTAGGGTTCAGGATTTGGGGTAAAACACCAAACTCTTCAGAGGGAATTTATTCACTACGGAATCCCAACACTGACTGGTCTTCCAACACGTCGAATATCCAAAACGCAAAGCACTCGTAGTCCTGGTCCGTTGCTGTGGTCGTAGAAATTATCACTTATCAGTCGCACACAAATCACTCGTATTAGTATTGCTCACTAAGAACACTCGCGGTCAACTGATTAACGATCGCCACGTCCGCTCCCTTATATACAGACTTATGGGTCTCTAGAAAGTTCCATATACTTCCGGTCCCGACGGCCGACAACCAACACATTCCAGAATATTCGAGTATGTGTATGAACGAGATAGAATACATATGTGTGAGCAGGATGGAAGATGTATGAGCGCGACAGACGATGTTCGGAAAAGTTCTAGACTATTCTGTTCTGGGAGCTTCGCGACAATATCACAATCAGGTGTTATGCAAAATAAATATTATATCGCTTTGTTTTAATTAGTGAATACATGCTATAATAAGACCTTAATTTACTGTACATATTGCAAAAAAAAGAATATAGGGACAAATTGCACAGATTGAGCTAGCCTCACAGTCAGTTGTGAACTTGTGTCATGGGACACTAAAAATGAAAAAAATGAAAATGAAAATGAATAAATTTTATTCAAAGTAGGATACATGTATCGCTTTTTGAACGTCATATGTTTCTGTTGTTTATTTTTCTTTCTTTTATGTTTGTAAAATCGAAAAACTACTAGCGTTTCGGAATGACCACTAACTCAACGATACTATATTTTATAACAAACTAGCTGTTGCCCGCGGCTTCGCCCGCGTTTATGTCGATCCGTGGGGAACAGTAGAATTTCTCGGAATTAAAGGTAACCTATGTCCTTCCCCAGGCTTCAAACTACCTCTATACCAAATTTCATCCAAAATGGTTCAATGGTCAAAAACGGCAAAGTTTTATACTAACTTTGCACCCCCCTTTTACCCCCTTAGGGGATGAATTTCCAAAAATCCTTTCTTAGTACGTTTTAAAAGAACCACTGTGCAAAATTTCAAGTTTCTAACCCTTATAGTTTAGGCCCTGCGTTGATATGTCAGTCAGTCAGTCAGCTTCTTTTTTATATATAGATAGATAGGTACCTATATAGATAAACATCGAAGATCTAGGCCAATTTAAAAAAGATTGTTTTGCATCTTCACCTGATGATTGGACGTGTATCTATAAATGTATTTGTTATAAAATATAGTATCATTGAGTTAGTATCCCATAACACAAGTCTCGAACTTACTTTGGGGCTAACTCAATCTGTGTGATTTGTCCGTATATATTTATTTATTTATGATATTTTTTTTAATATATTGACTTGTTTAATCTCTTTCCAGCTAGCAGAAATAACCCGACATCCCTGGGTGACGGCGGGCGGTCGGGGTGAGCTGGAACAGGAGTTACCAATGATGGAGGTGGTGCAGACCAGGGTACTGCCTTCCGCGGAGGCTATTGACCCTGACGTGTTACAGGTATGAAACTTTGTTATTTTGTTTGTTTTGACTAACCTTTGTCGACTTATCAAATTTTTTTAATAACCAACTTCGTTTCCGTGAAGGGGTGACTCAGCCCGTGAAAATGAACAACTTTTCCTATCGCACCAATGCACGCTGACAGCCTCCGTGGTCCAGTGGTTAAGGCGTTTGCTTGTTGACCTGGGGGTCGTGGGTTCGATTCCCACCGGAAGCATAATTTGTTTAGTTGTTTCCAGTTTGGTTAGGACATTGCAGGCTTGAATCACCTGATTGTCTGATAATAAAGGTGATTCCGTGCTTCGGAAGGCACGTTAAGCCGGTGGTCCCGGCTGCCATCTGGTAGTCGTTAAAGGAACCACGTCAGAGGCCGAGAGGCGGTTCCGAAGAACTCTGACACCAGGGTGTGCATAGTCGATTGACTGTGACACCTACTCGAAATGATGATTTGTTAAATTAATTATTATAAGAGAGCGGTGTCTCCTGGCACAAGCAGATATTGCTTAAAAGGAGACACCCAGAACTAGGTACAACTGTAAACGTTTAGTTACCCAATAAACAATTTTTTTTCTCATTGCATACAAAAAATAGTACATTACTGCAGAGGCCGGGAAGTAAGGGATTGTCGGACGAGTAGTTTTCAAGACCGAGCGTCAGCGAGGCCTTGGCAATAACTACGAGTCCGGCAATCCGATTCCCGGCGAGGCATGTATTGTGCTTTTCTCAATAAATGCGACGTAATACTGGGAATAAATGTGTATAATATAAAAAAAAAACTATATTTTTTTATTATTGTAAAAGCTGATGTAATGTGCACAATATGAAATTGAATTGAAAAAATAAGATAGGCTAAAATGATGATCCTGACCTTTTACCGTTTTCAGGCTATCTGCAGCTTGGGATGTTTCAAGCAAAGAGACAAGCTGATTCAGGAGCTTCTGAGTCCGCAGTGAGTAGAATATTTTAAAGTTTTTAGTATTTTCAGTTTCAAATTAGGCCTTCCAGGAACTCACGTCAATACACATCTGTACATATATTTTTTAAGGCCGGTACAGAAGCTGCCGCAGCGGAAAGCCTCAAAAGGCGCAAGTATGTAGGTACTGGAGACAGCTGCATATTTCAGCCTTTTGGGGTAGAAACAATGTGTCCGTGGGGTCCATCAGCCCCGTCGTCAGTTTAATTTTCTATCTAAGAGACTGATTGAGGTATCCCGCGACTAAAAGGCTGGCAATTACATGGCTCAAAGGATAAGCATTGCCATCCAACGTGGTAATGCTGCCAGCCTTTTGTGCACGTTTCCGTGGAATGACGGTTTACAGGGACTATATAATTTGTAAATATTTTATATTTTATTAGTAGTTTTAATTATTAGTATTTTTTAACTACCTCCGTGGTCCAGTGGTTAAGGCGTTTGCCTGTAGACCCGGGGGTCGTAGGTTCGATTCCCACGGGAAGCATACTTTGTTTAGTTTTTTCCAGTTTGGTTAGGACATTGCAGGCTTGAATCACCTGATTGTCTGATAAGAAAGATGATTCCGTGCTTCGGAAGGCACGTTAAGCCGGTGGTCCCGGCTGCCATCTGGTAGTCGTTAAAGGAACCTCGTCAGAGGCCGAGAGGCGGTCCCGAAGAACTCTGACACCAGGGTGTGCATGGTCGATTGACCGTGTCATCTACTCGAAATTAATTATTTATAGTATTTTTTTGTCCTGAATGACAGACTGACTGATGATCAAGGCAGCCTTAACTATTGATCATAGACACCTGAAACCTGAAACCTGTCATACTGGTTTGTTCTTTGTATGACGTTGACATCGGATACGAAAGGATCTTCCGAAATTCTACTCTTAAGGGGGTGAAAAAGGGGGCAAAGTTTGAATGAGGAAACGCGATTCCTTGTTCCAATCTATGGCTTCTTACCCTTACTACCCCAGCCCTTAATATATGTGACTGTGTATCTAGTTTTTAATCTTGATCGAAAGATATAAATAAATATAAATATATACGGACAAATCACACAGATTGAGGTAGTCCCGAAGTAAGTTCGAGACTTGTGTTATGGGATACTAACTCAACGATACTATATTTTATAACAAATACATATATAGATAAAAATCCAAGACCCAGGCCAATCTGAAAAAGATTATTTTCCATCTTGACCTGACCGGGGATCGAAACCGGGGCCCTCGTGTTGCAGGCTGGCGTGTTAACCACTGCGCCACGGAGCTCGCCATATTTAACCTTTTCAACGCGACTGTCTGATATATGTGAGAAATTAATGTCGCGCCCGCGCTGATATCTAGCATGTTTCCTAAAAAAAAAAATGTTTTCAAAAACAATTAGTCCGTCTAGTAGATAATTGAAAAATATTTGATACGTGTTTTTTCTTTTGTCAATCAAACAAAAATTGATAAAGATATAGCCCGTTAAAGTTCCGCGTGACGTCACTGACCGGTACACTTTTAGCGGCCTGTTGCGTCATGAGTCCCCACTCCTGAACTTTGATGCGCTATATCTTCATCGTCCGTCGTTTAAGGGCCCGTACTACCTCACACTGCTTTGCATGATTGACTGTTATATCAATAATAATTAAATACTCAAGTTGAAATAAAAATGCAGCAAAGTTCAGGACTAACTCTGGTAACTATATGACTCAAAAACACGATTGCGTTAAATTTTCTCGATAGAAAAAAATTGCAAAGTTGCCTCCAAATCACGTCTAATTTACTCGGTATATAGCATTATTCACCAAATACATTAAAATTAACCTTGAAACTTTTGATTATTATTGCATTACAGATAAGGCAGCCATCATATGTTTTTCTTTTTCGAATAACCCTTGAATATTCCTAAAAAACGAAAATATCCAAAGTAGCCAACGCGTTTAGACCATCCGCGTTTGTATCGCCACGCCGCCTGGCATATGTCGGGCTCTTAATTGAAAAAAGAAAAAAATACGTATGTAATATTTTTCGATGACGAAGACGGACAAATTATTTTAAAATGTATTTTTTTAGGAAACAAGCCTATTGATTTGTCATATCAGACTTTAGCGTTGAAAGGGTTAAGATATATCTATATACTAATCTATACTAATATTATAAAGCTGAAGAGTTTGTTTGTTTGTTTGAACGCGCTAATCTTAGGAACTACTGGTTCAAATTGGAAAATTCTTTTTGTCTTGGATAGCCCATTTATTGACGGAGGCTTTAGGCTATAAAACATTACACTGCGACTAATAGGAGCGAAGCATCAATGAAAAATGTTTTGAAAACGGGGGGAAATTGTTCATCTTTACTAAGAAAAAAAGGAATTAATCATAATAACAGAAATTGCCGCGGACGAAGTCGCGGGCAACAGCTAGTAATATTATAAAGCTGAAGAGTTTGTTTGTTTTAACGCGCTAATCTCACGAACTACTGGTTCAAATTGAAAAATTCCTTTTGTGTTGGATAGCCCATCTATTGACGGCTCGAAGGCTTTAGGCTATAAAACATCACGCTGCGACCAATAGGAGCGAAGCACCAATAAAAAATGTTTTGAAAACGGGGAAAGATTATTCATCTATACTAATTAATCATGATAACAGAAATTGCCGCGGACGAAGTCGCGGGCAACAGCTAGTCCTTACTAATATTATAAATGCGAAAGTGAGTTTGTTTGTTTATTTGTTTGTTTGTTTGTTACGCTTTCACGCCGTAACTACTAAACCGATCATCATGAAAATTTGCATACAAGTTCACTGGAGTATCGAGAAGGACATAGGCTACCTTTCATCCCGGGAAAAAGTACTATTCCCGAGGGATCGACGTTTACGCGGGCGGAGCCGCGGGCGAAAGCTAGTGTTAGATAAACTAGTAATGACTTAATGTATTTGTTTTTCCAGCCACAACACAGAAAAAGTGATATACTTCCTGCTGTTGGAGCGCAAACGCAGACGGCCCGCGCGAGACGATGAGCCGCGGCCACCCGCTCCCGCCGTGCCCCCCGACCCCCCCAGGAAACGACTCGACACCTGCCGGGTACATACTCATTATTCTCGGCAGGCAGGATTAACCCTTAAATGCATATCGTATCATTTTCGATACACAAATATATTAATGTATATCTTATATACATTAATATATTTGTGTCCTCTGGCTGCTCTGGCCAAGTATGGCCCTAGTAGTACAGAGAGGGTCGTGCTCCTGTAGTGGAGACTATCTATATCGCTATGATATCTTATATCGCCGTGTGGTACCCGGCAGAGTAGAATAGGACCACTCCAAGTCTTCCCGTGGATGTCGTAGAAGGCGACTTAGGAAATACAAGCTAAACAAAGCTTATAAACATCTGAGATATCTCTCCAACCCGTCTGGCCAGCGTGGAGAGTGTAGGCCAAATCCTCTGACTGCTCTGGCCAAGTATGGCTCTAGTAGTACAGAGAGGGTCGTGCTCCTGTAGTGGAGACTAAAAAGACCTGATGATGATGATATCTTATATCTGTATATCTTATATAAGGGTCAATTTAAATGAAGCGCTAATATTTTAAAGGCTGACTCCCATAAGCTAGAAAAAAGCTTTAGAAGCAAATTAAAAAAAATCGTTCACTAGTTTTTGAGATATCTGGACCTGAACATTTAAAATAAAAAATAAAAAAAGCCGCTGTATACAAATAAACACTTTCTTGGCCAACAACTTTTTACTATTATCTACTATGGATACAAGGTCACTGACCTCGACGATCAAAACAGCTGATTTATCGATTTTAATAAAAAAAAAAAAAAAAAATTATGAAAAAAAAAAGCTAGCGTGCCGATTTTTTAAAATTTGCTACTAAATAATTTCTTTGACCTACGGGACCCAGCCCTTAACATTTTTGCGCTTAATTTTAATAGACCTTGTATAAAAATAGTCAATCATATAAAACGTAAGGTATTTTGAAGTGACTATCAAAACCTACACTAAGTTAACAAATAGGCCGGCTGGTCGAGATGCTTTTGTCTCTTTTGGTCACCCATCACAGTAGGAACCTCGCCAAGGGTTGCTTAACATGCGTTAGCGCTAATTATGCACCGGGAATTTCTCACATTGATATGATCTATCGTTTCCTTGCAGGTCAACGGGCAGTCTGCGCACTTCGGTCAAATAAGCGAAGGATCGCCCATCACCCCGCGCCGGTCTCAGTTCAGGTACGATTCGCCTCCATCACCAATATTGTTATCCTATTTCTCACTGTATTCGTCTTAATATTAATAATATTAAGACGAATAAGAGTTACGCGTAACATAATTACTGTTATATCAAACGGTTTCACTCAACGTATTGTTAGTCGGTATCGCTGACTCATCAACATCATCATCATCTCAGCCCGTCTTCCGCCCACTGCTGAGTATAGGCCTCTCTTCGTTTCCGCCATCCGTCTCCATCCTGTGCTGATCTCATCCAGGAGCGACCCGCGATTTTGACTATATCGTCAACCCATCTCATCGGAGGACGTCCGACGCTTCTTTCCCCGGTTCTAGGCCACCACTCGGTTACGTTCTTGCTCCATCTTCCATCACTCCGTCTGGCCAGGTGTCCTGCCCAGTTCCATTTAAGGTTCATGACCGTTTCTCCGATATCTCGTAGTTTAGTACGTTGTCGGATGAAAATCATAAAAAATGTAATCATAAAATGAAAAAAAAATGATAAATGAAGAAATTAGATGATAAATGATAAAGATAGATGATAAAATAAAAAAGGCCTTCAGGCGAGTAGGCGACCAATACTGTTGAAAAGAGTTTCTTTTGGCGTTTCTTCTCTGCAGTGGTCGGTTCCGAAACGCTAGTAGTCTGTAGCTTTTGCACAATAAGTAATAATATGACTAAATTAGATCCTTTAAAATGTGATTTGACGTGAAAAAGTGCCTGCAAAGGCCTATTTTCTGAATAAACGTTTTGATTTTGATTTGATTTGAATTGCGGTGTTTGGAACACGATCTAGTAACTTGACGCCGAGCATGGCTCGCTCCATGGCTCTTTGTGCGACTCTTAATTTGTACACCTCCTTCGTGAGCGGCCATGTCTCAGCACCATAAGTCATAGTAGGCAGAACACATTGGTTGTATAAGCGGGTCTTCAAGCATCAAGCATTGCATTGCAGTATCGCTGACTAGTTTCAGCAAATTCAGATGGCCATGTTTGGAGTAAAAAAGCCATGGAGTGGAATCCCCAAGGAAAGCGTAAAGTAGGCCGACCTAAACAGACCTGGCGACGTACCGTTCTCGACGAAATTAAAAAAATCGGCAGGACGTGGAGTGAAGTAAAGCGCATAGCTCTAGACAAATCCAGATGGAGAGTCAAGAAAACAATAATTCTCACATGACAATAATTATATTTACATCTCGGAGGTCGTCGCCTTCCTCATTTATTTATCCTTATCCTTACTAATCCTTACTAATATTATAAATGCAAAAGTGAGTTTGTTTGTTTGTTTGTTTGTTTATTTGTTTGTTTGTTTGTTTGTTACGCTTTCACGCCGTAACTACTGAACCGATCATCATGAAATTTTGCATACAAGTTCTCTGGAGTGCGGAGAAGGACATAGGCTACCTTTTATCCCGGGAAAAAGTACTATTCCCGAGGGATCGACATTGACGCGGGCGGAGCCGCGGGCGAAAGCTAATAAAAATATAAATATGAAAATATTAAGACTTTTCATCTTTTTTCGTAATCGCCGAATGGTTCTGCGCAGCCTAATGGCTTGCGCAGTAGCGACGTTTTTCGTTCGCACCCGCTTAAATGATAATGAAAATATAATTAAATTAGAAAAACTATGGAAGCAGCATTGCGCTCAAAAACTGACACCACGCAAAGTATATCGAAGCGGGCGGGGCTTAAAAAGTATATTTGTTTTCGAACTAGTCTGCCACGCGCTCCGTGACGGAAGGACGCGTCGATAAAAGCATTTAACGACATATTTTTTGTAAATTTCGGCGATAATTTAACGAATTAAGATAAAAATGACTTCTTGTGTAGTAAAGTGGTACAGGAAACGCAAGGAAAGACGGAGAAGTGACACTGGAGTAAATTATCATAGCGAGCGAGGCGAGCTGCTGTCGCGAGCGATGTCTACCTACCTCCGCTATGTTGACACCATAGCGTTCATTAGAAATGTTGGCACCGCCCCGTGACCTTGACGCGGCCAATCGCAAACTATCTTAATCTATGAGTGCATAAGTTTTTCGTTGTGATTTGAGTTAACTTTGTTTGCGTAAATGGGACTGTTAATGAATCGTTAGTTATATGAGAGTTACGCTTCCATAATTTATCTAATTCAATGTAAAATATTAATGAGCGTATCGCACGACGTCGAATTGTGCACTGAAGGTTTTTGGGTCAAGCGCCTCGATATGTGCTGCGTTGAAATAATTTTTAGGTGTTGATATAACACCGAACAAATCTCATAAACATCAATGAGACCTCTCCAACCCGTCTGGCCAGCGAGGAGAGTGTAGGCCAAATCCTCTGTCTCCTCTGGCCAGGTATGGCTCCGGTAGTACAGAGAGGGTCATGCTCCTGCAGTGGAGACTAAAAAGACCTGATGGTGATTACACCGAACAAATCTTCTCTGCAGTGGTCGGTTCCGAAACGCTAGTAGTTTGTAGCTTTTAAACAATAATAAATAATTTGAATATGATAAAATAAGTAACAACCTCCGTGGTCCAGTGGTTAAGGCGTTTGCCTGTTGACCCGGGGGTCGTGGATTCGATTCCCACCGGAAGCATACTTTGTTTAGTTGTTTCCAGTTTGGTTAGGACATTCCAGGCTTGAATCACCTGATTGTCTGATAATAAAGATGATTCCGTGCTTCGGAAGGCACGTTAAGCCGGTGGTCCCGGCTGTCATCTGGTAGTCGTTAAACGAACGCGTCAGAGGCCGAGAGGCGGTTCCGAAGAACTCTGACACCAGGGTGTGCATGGTCGATTGACCGTGACACCTACTTGAAATGATGATGATGATGATGAGTACGTGGGGCGCACTATAAGTTTCCGGAATGAATATGAAAAAATACTATTAGAGGTACAAAATGAATTTATTGTTTTTCAAAATAATCTCCCTTGGCGTCTATGCACTTTTTCATTCGATGAAACCAGTTTTGAAAACTTTTGTGCCACTCCTCTGTGGTGACCTCTGAAACGTGTTTTTCATACTCCTCGACAGCCTCTTCTGGTGATGAAAATCGTTGACCGCGTAATTGGTTCTTAATTTTTGGGAACAGAAAAAAGTCACAAGGTGCCAGGTCGGGACTGTATGCAGGATGACTCATGAGTTCTACATTTTTCGCCTTCAAAAAGTCGTTTGTCTGTCTGGCCGTGTGAGAACTAGCATTGTCGTGGTGCAGGATGATACGGCGTTTTCGGTTATTTTTACGGAGTTCGTCAATAACTTCCGGCAAACAAATGGTCGTGTACCAGTCACTATTCACTGTACGACGATTCTCTAAAGCAACAGTTGCCACGTGTCCAGTTTTATTAAAAAAAAAAGCAATCATCCGCTTAGATACACTTTTCACGCGCGCCACTTTGGTTGGTTTCGGCTCATCTTGAAAGACCCATACGCTCGATTGCTGCTTTGTTTTGGGATCGTAGCAATAAATCCATGTTTCGTCACCTGTTACTATGTCCCACACCAAATTTGACGCACCTTCGTTGAATCTGGTAAGTATGGCACTGCACCAAGTGACGCGGTCCGTTTTTTGAGCCTCGGTCAAGTTGTGTGGGATCCACCGCGAGCACAGCTTTCTCACACCCAAATGCTTGTGTAGGATTAATTGTATTTGACTCATGCCTATTTCTAAGGATGCGCGAATTTCATGGTAGGTCACATGCCTGTCTGTTTCAATCATACGGCGCACAGCATCGATGTTTTTGTTGGTCACAGCGGTGGACGGCCGACCATCGCGAGATTCGTCACTGAGATTGATACGACCACGCTTGAATTCTGCAAACCAGCTATAAACAGTTGTCTTGCATGGTGCTTCATTGCCAAAAGCTGTTTCAAGCCGAGCGATGCTCTGTTGAGCTGTCAAATTACACTTAAAATCGTAGAAAATCATACTAATAAAATTTTCCCGAGTTAAATCCATGTTGATGCAGACACACAATTTTTTAAATGGCGCCACAAGGTAAGAACAAAAGACAGTCAAATGAAACAAACTGCATTCTACAGCCAAAGAGTTATATTTTCAAATGCTGCAATAAATTTTTAAATATTGTTTATGTAAGTGGCCAGTTCCGGAAACTTACAGTGCGCCCTATGTATTATTTAAAATGTGAATTGACGTGAAAAAGTGCCTGAAAAGGCCTATTTTCTAAATAAATCTTTGAAATACGTTGAATAAAACTGTTTGTTATACGTTTTCGTTACTGTCCGTCCTTACAATAAGACAGTGTATTTAAAGTCAATACAATACTAACGTATACACGGTGAAATATTGATCGTTCTGGACCCTTAAAGGGATGATTCAGCCCGTCAATATAAACAATTTTTCCTATGGTAACTCAAAATTTGACGTTACATTTTCGGAATCAATGATCAAAATATCACCGTATTACTGCCGCATACAAAAATATTGGGCCGAATGAAGGCCTGTATAGGGTAAAGAAGGCCTGTAGCCTGTAGGGGACTTTCTAATTAGGGTTGTTGCACACATATTCGAGCCGGAAGATGACCCGTTTCTTTGCTTACTAGTTGGCGCCACTGTTGTGTACGGTTCCGAACAAGCGTATTACATGCGTGGAAACAAAGTTTACATTTCAATAATATTTAGTGCCGTTGTCTTTTTAAACTGTATTATAACCTTTGTTTGAAACAACAACAACAAAACAACAAACAAACAAACAAGGGCTCGCCATAGGCCAGACGGCGTGGCGGTACAAACGCGGATGGTCTAAACGCGTTAGCTATTATGATATTTTCGTTTTTAAAGAATATTCAAGGGTTATTTGAAAAAAAACATGATGTCTGCCTTATCTGTAATGCAATTATAATCAAAAGTTTCAAGGTTAATTTTAATGTATTTGGTGAATACTTCTGTGTACCGAGTAAACTAGTCGTGATTTGGAGGCAACTTTGCAATTTTTTTCTATCGAGAAAATTTAACGCAATCGTGTTTTTGAGTCAGATAGTTACCAGAGTTAGTGCTGAACTGTGCTGCATTTTTATTTCAACTTAAGTATTTCATTATTATTGATATTACAGACAATCATGCAAAGCAGTGTGAGGTAGTACGAGCCCTTAAGTTAGGTCATTATTTTTGTATGAAATTGGCAGTTTAGACGTTAGTATTATATATTGTCTTTTGCGAAAGGCGTTACAGTGACGATCCCTTTCCAAGTTGATATGTGTGCTGTGACCTTTATAGACTGTCGTCTCAACGCGATTTTTATATCCATATAAATGACATAAATATTATTAAATGTCCTTTAAAATTTGACAGCCTCCGTGGTCCAGTGGTTAAGGCGTTTCCCTGTTGACCCGGGGGTCGTGGGTTCGATTCCCACCGGAAGCATACTTTGATTAGTTGTTTCCAGTTTGGTTAGGACATTGCAGGCTTGAATCACCTGATTGTCCGATAATAAAGATGATTCCGTGCTTCGCAAGGCACGTTAAGCCGGTGGTCCCGGCTGCCATCTGGTAGTCGTTAAAGGAACCACGTCAGAGGCCGAGAGGCGGTTCCGAAGAACTCTGACACCAGGGTGTGCATGGTCGATTGACCGTGACGCCTACTCGAAATGATAATGATGATCCTTTAAAATGTGATATGCCTGTGAAGGCGCGTATTCTCTGACTAAACGTTTTGATTTGATGTATAATGGTTTCCGTATCTTATACTAATATTAAAACTTATGCGAGAGAGCACTTGCTTTGGGCGAAACCGCCGTGTCGCCACCTCTAACACTCGCCCTGATGATGGTCTTCGTAACAGACCGAAACTAGTTGGCGATTCCAACTAAATAAACGTGAGTGAAACCGTGTTTTTATAATTAACTATAGGAACTGAATACACTTCATATAAAATAATGGTAGATACACAGTCTTATACAAAATGAAGCCTAAATAATGTCCCCGAGCCAAAACATCATGCATACTTACAAACAACAACAAAAACGGTACATACTGAAAGTATGACTCTCTCATCTTTCTTTTTCACTTTTGACGCGTTGTTTTTGCATGTTTTCACTGACCTTCGTCATCGCGAGACGTGTGAGTGCAAGCGCGGCTTATTGAAACTGTGGACAAAACAGCTCCGAAACTCGATTAGTGCGCTGTTTTGCCGGTGCCACTTTTCGAGCGCGAATCGTGTATCTACCATTATGTTTTATCGAAGCTTATACATCAGAAAATCGCATTGGGACGTCGGTGTATCGTAGTGCGGTAGTGTGTAGTGACCACGTTGTAACGCAATGAGGCTAGCAGGTTTGGTCGCAGCAGGTCCGCGTCAGGTCGCCGAGCTGATGCCGGCAGCTCGCCACAACTCTGCGCCAGCCCGCCAGGTGAGTAAACAAACTTTCACCCATCCTTACTAATATTATAAATGCGAAAGTGAGTTTGTTTGTTTGTTTATTTGTTTGTTTGTTTGTTACGCTTTCACGCCGTAACTACTGAACCGATCATCATGAAATTTTGCATACAAGTTGTCTGGAGTGCGGAGAAGGACATAGGCTACCTTTTATCCCGGGAAAAAGTACTATTCCCGAGGGATCGACATTGACGCGGGCGGAGCCGCGGGCGAAAGCTAGTTTAATATATACATGACGCAAAATCAAGTGGTGATTTTGCGTCATATATTCATTTTCCTAGTTCAATTTGGCGAGCTCCGTGGCGCAGTGGTCACGCCAGACTGCGACACGAGGGTGCGGGTTCGATCCCCGGCCAGGTCAAGATGGAAAATTATTTTTGATGATGAATTCCTATGTTTTATCTTTTATCACACTAGTCTTAGAAATATACGTGGTGAAATTTTGATCGTTTTGGACCATAAATATGAACAACTTTTTCTAAGGGTCCAATGCTGGGATATCAAAAAAAATAGTCATTTCCTTACAAAAAAAGTTGGCCGCCCGGCCAGTTTGTATGGGAATGTCGATTTTTTTTAGTTCCCAGCATTATTCCCATAAGAAAAGTAGTTCATATTGATGGTCTGAGTCACCCCTTTAAGGGTCCAAAACGATAAAAATCTCACCATGTATTTGTCATTTTCAGTTTTTATTAACCTGTATCCAACGACGTTCAACTGTATCTTTCACTTTAACTTGTCTATCTCGCGGTTACAAGTTATTTTTAATTTAAGTTACTTTTAATCGATTCCCCCATATTTATTCGTTTTCCCCATCTTTACTCGTTTCCCCCTATTTACAGTAGGTTTCCCCACTATCACTAAGTCCCCCACTTTCACTAAGTCCCCCACTTTCACTAAGTACCCCACTTTCACTAGTATTCTGCACTCTCACTAGTATTCTGCACTCTCACTTGTTTTTCCCATTTTTCACTTGTTACTCCATTTCCACTTGTTTTCCCTATTGCTAATTGAGACACAAATGTTGGCGTTCTGATGTATATCAAATTATTTATTTGCAAGATGTGTTTGGTCTAAAATAAGAAAGTAAAGAAGATGGCGAGACGATATCCAAAAGTTCTTGGTGAACTGGCAGCAGGCTGCGTTAGATAGAGATCAGTGGAAAAAAGAAGGGAGGCCTTTGCCTAGCAGTGGGACACTTAACAGGCTAAAGTATGCCAAAGCGCCAGCATTTGTGGCTCGGGGCGTGCGGAAACCCTTAGTGTACAAACGGCTTTAGGTTTAATATACATATATAGGTACAGTCCGATACAGTACCTCACCAGACCCTCTACCTACATCTTGAGTTTTCTCCTAAACTAAAAATAATATCAATAGGAAAATGTAGAAAAAAAGAAAGAAAAATATGTTTATTTGGCACATATAGGTAAAACAATACAAACAATATACACATGAGAAATCAATTTTGCACCAAAATGGTCCCCACTCAGCATAAACGCCGTGGTGTTGGCCACAACGCTGGTCTTCCGTGGATACCATGCTAATTTAAAACAATAATGTAAATGAATGCATCCTTATCCTTACTAATATTACAAATGCGAAAGTAGGTTTGTTTGTTTGTTACGCTTTTACGCCGTAACTACTAAACCGATCATCATGAAAATTTGCATACAAGTTCTCTGGAGTGCGGAGAAGGACATAGGCTACCTTTTATCCCGGGAAAAGTACTATTCCCGAGGGATCGACATTGACGCGGGCGGAGCCGCGGGCGAAAGCTAGTGACAAATAAAATTAAAACGAGTTGTTATCATGTAATTCAGATAGTCTTCATTGTAATCTTTCTGAATATATATTTTCACTAGCTTTCGCCCGCGGCTCCGCCCGCGTCAATGTCGGTCCCTCGGAAATAGTACTTTTTCCCGGGATAAAAGGTAGCCTATGTCCTTCTCCGTACTTCAGAGAACTGGTATGCAAAATTTCATGATGATCGGTTCAGTAGTTACGGCGTGAAAGCGTAACAAACAAACAAACAAACGAATAAACAAACAAACAAACTCACTTTCGCATTTATAATATTAGTAAGGATTAGGATAGTAAGGATTTGAATATCATACATACATACATATTATCACGTCTTTATCCCTTTCGGGGTAGACAGAGCCTAAGGCTATAAGAACCAAAGACCACGTTTAGCGTGTTGGTGGGCGTATAGATTGAAAAACAGAATCAAAATAATGATGGGTTGCTAGCCGCATCGCCTATTACCATGATTCCTTAGATTTTCGCCCATTCCCTCGGCCGGCTTTTCCGGTCTGCGCGGGAAGAGAAGTAGCTGGTATATTCTGTTTTTTCTTTTCTCCCAAACCAGCTTGGAACAATTTGAATATTATTAGTTTAAGAGAAAATTTAAGATATGGCTAGAGCGCCTGATCATATACAACGTGATATTGAACCCCCTAGCTATATTGAAATCTGGGATTCAAAATCCCAAATGTAAGACAAAATTGCAAGAAAAAAGGTAAAAAACGAAGAAGAAAATTAGGTTTCCCATACAAAGTCGCCGATCAGCTGGACGCATTTCTATGAAAGGTTAAATTTATTTTTCGTTTTTTACCCTTTTTTCTTACAATTCTGTATTCCATTAGGGATTCTGATTCCCAGATTTCAATATAGCTAGGGAGTTCAAAATCACGCTGTATCTAAGTATCTGACTGTACATAAAAATACTTTGTTTCTCGTCAGGACACACGCCTCACAGAGTTTCTTCACTGGGTGGCACGCCGGCTACCCCTGGATCGCCGTTGGGTATGTATATATGTTTTGTTATTTATTATCTTCTACATTTTGCCCGCGTCTCCATCGCGAACAGTACTTTTGACCGGGATCAGTACTTTTAACAGCCTCCGTGGTCCAGTGGTTAAGGCGTTTGCCTGTTGACCCGGGGGTCGTGGGTTCGATTCCCACCGGAAGCATACTTTGTTTAGTTGTTTCCAGTTTCGTTAGGACATTGCAGGCTTGAATCTCCTGATTGTCTGATAATAACGATGATTCCGTGCTTCGGAAGGCCCGTTAAGCCGGTGGTCCCGGCTGCCATCTGGTAGTCGTTAAAGGAACCACGTCAGAGGCCGAGAGGCGGTTCCGAAGAACTCTGACACCAGGGTGTGCATGGTCGATTGACCGTAACACCTACTCGAAATGATGATGATGACCGGGATGAAAGTTATTCAATATCCTGCCCAGGCCTCAAACTATCACCAAATCAGTGGTTGAAAAGTGAAGAGGTGACAGACAGAGTTGATTTCGCATTTAGAATATGCATATGGATTTAAATTATAAAGAAACCTAATTACTATATTTTTGGACATGTAGAGAATTAATTGAAATTGAAAATATGTGATGAAAAAGAACTCGATATACCGAGCATTGTAATGCTATTTAAAACAATTTTAGTAAATAAAAAGCTTTATCAACTTTCTATTCATGGGATATGAATGAAGTAGAATACCACACTACTAAATAGTGGGTAGTATTGAAGTAAAAGTATTGACGCATGCTTGAAATGCGTATACCCTACGGGATAATATGTAATGGTAGAATTCGACGCGGTGATTCGAAGTCACGGTGGTGTAATGGTATCACACTTAGGGCGTAAACTTAAGGGACGTGGATCCGAATCCTACATATGGCCGAGTTCTTTTTCATCACATATTTTCTTTTTTAATAATATACCGTGCATTGTACTATAATAAGGACGTTACAATGACTATAATAAGGACAATGTATACTCCCACATACCTAGTTTTTAAGATAAACTAAAATTGTAAGTTGACGTCGATTGGAGAAAATGCGCTGTGCAGTTTGTTGCCGCTTCTTCTGCACTCCGCTTTGGAAGCGGCATTAAACTTAGCCATAAGTAAATTACTGACGTCAACAATTCTCAGTTGAAAATATATGCTCCCACATACCTAGTTTTTAAGATAAACTAAAATTGTAAGTTGACGTCGATTGGAGAAAATGCGCTGTGCAGTTTGTTGCCGCTTCTTCTGCACTCCGCTTTGGAAGCGGCATTAAACTTAGCCATAAGTAAATTACTGACGTCAACAATTCTCAGTTGAAAATATATGACAATTAATAAGTGTCCAAATGACCTATGTTAAATAAATGTTTTTGAATTTTGAATTTGAATTTTGTAATGCTATTTAAAAACAATTTAAGTATGTAGAGAATTATCAGAATTTGTCTAAGCGCTAACTACAAAATTAAATGTCTTCCTCAAATCCTGATCCAACTTAATTTAATAAGAGTATATGAAAGATTATATTTATTCTACATTAAAATTTCTTAATCTTAATTGGCAGCGTCACCATCGATCCGTGAACATCATCATCAAAGGGCGAACTCTACAGGGCCTACGATTAGCCTCAATATAAGTAAGTACTTGGAATATCGTTGGACCCCCGACCTATAGAATTTCGAACAGCTGATCGAATTTCTATGGGACGATTATTTTTGTTGTATCTTTCCTTTTTTACTTTTTCGTACCCAAAGAGTCCCAACCGGATTTTAAACAGTAATAGGAAGATATTTTTTTTACATAATGTGTGTATAGGTCGCGATAGCAAAAAAAATAATAAAAAAACGATCAATGCCCAATTAATAGTATTTATGATAAAATACTATTAATTGGGCATAATAATACTATTTATGATATAATTAATAGTATTTATGATAAAATACTATTCATAGGGCATTGATAACCGTGAACATTTTTGACATCCTCCGTGGCGCAGTAGTGACCACGCGAGACATCCAGTATCCAAGGATACAAGTGCGAACACTGTCAGATAAGAGAGAGACGAGGAAGAACCGCCAACGTTTATCAATTAGGTTTGGCCAAAAATGTTCAATAATGTTCACATTCGTTTACAGGTGGGGAGCCAGGCGAGGCTGTGATAATTATAAACGAATCTCCAATAATGGGGTCTTCAGTAGCAGTTCGGCCGCATAGTCCCTCGCAGACACACAGAGGTATAAATTATTAGAGTAGAATACTTCGATCAAGTCAAAAAGAAAAAATATATACAAAACCCGCGATATAAAGCGTCCTTACAAATTTAGCGCTCGCTAGCCATTTGGGTGCATATTTGCCGTTTAAATTTGAATTTTGAATTCCTACATTTTGTGAACTGATTTTTATAAGGCCTTGGATTGCGTAAATATTTATATTTCGATTGCCTAACCTAAATTCTTAGAACAAATATGTTTTTGATAAATACTGCAAACAAGCTATACATATATACAGATAAGAAATCGAAAAGAAGCTATTTGTTTGTTGGGATTTGATATGCCATCTACTTGGATTTATCTGATATCCCGCAAGGTTCATATCTTGGCCCTATGTTGTTTATTTATCAACGTTGTTGTATGATTTATAATAATGTTTCAGTGAGAGAGAGATCATCTTTGCCCGGCCCACCGAGCACTGCTCAGTCGCCCGCGCAGCCGGCATTGTTCCCTAACTTACAGACTATCACAGGTAACAATTTTTTATAAGTGTTTTATTTTGCATTCACAATGCTATTTTGATATACTATTGATAAGTTAAGATTTTTTTCACCATATTTTATTTCTTAACTTCCTGTGTTTATCTTAGTAATTGAATATACTTATTGTACATTCATGTCTTATTTAATTTTCAAGATATATTATCAAAATGATTTTATATTGCTTTCAATTTAATAGATAACGCAAGTAGACCTCCGATATGGCGCATACAATTCAAGGATTTTTTCTTCTAATTAAAGACAGATACATATATATGGAGTCCCCTTTGCATTTGGCCGGTTTTATATGATAATGAACGTGGCAGGAGTCATATATCTGGAGTAATCCCCATTCCACTTGGCTGGTTTTTTATGATAATGAACGTCGCAGGAGTGCCCGCGGCCGGCAGCGCTGGAAGCAGTGCGGCGGCGGCGCCGTGGCGCGTGCGGCTCGCCAGCATCAAGAACTCCTTCCTCGGCTCGCCGCGCTTCCACCGCCGGAAAATGCAGGGTGACCTATGTAAGTTCGACGTCATACTATTCTAAATTCTACCTTAATACTAAGTGATAAAATGCAGCAGGAAACAGACAAGAATTCTAGTGAGAGCGACTGGACATTTTGAAAATAACAGTCACCTCTTTAAACTGATAATTGTCGAAAACACTATGTAGTGTAAATAACGCGGTTGGTTGCAGAATTGTTAATACGAATACACACTAGCCATATTATGAAACTGTATATTTTGTAACTGTTTGTTATTCCTTAAATATATAAATCAATATTATTAAAATTGAAATCTCTTTTACAGCATCTTCAGAAGAAGTGCACCTCACTCCGGAATCATCGCCAGAACTCACGAAGCGGTCCTGGTTTGGATCCCTACTACTTTCAGCTGATAAGGAAGAAACATTCACCGCTTTGGTCAAAGGAAAACCCCTGGCTACAGTCAAGGCTGATCTTATACACGCATTTCTAAGTGTAAGTCCTGTTTAAGATTTTTTATATGGCCTTAGTAGAGCATTTGATTGCGCTACTCATAATTATCTATTTGTTTTATGTGGCATTTATTTTGATTAATTTCAATCTTCTACTTTAGGTCTTTTGGTATATCTGAAATCTTTAATATTCACAGAAATAGCGTTAGAAACGAATATAAGGATTTAATATATGGGAGTTTCTCAAGGGTCAAACCTAGGGTTTTTATATATAATGCCATAGATATTTTGAGAAAATCAACAGAAAGGTACGAAAGAGGGGGCTTGTAGGACGAAGCTTTGTAAAATACTTTGGGGAAAATAACGATGGAAAATTAAATAGTGGGTTTGGCCGAAGGCCCTCTGGAACGAACATCAAAAGATTATCTAGGATTAGTTGAACAATTTAACAAAAGGAAATCAAACAGGGTGGCATCAGGGGCCATAGCCTCCCACCACAATTTCTGTATATACGTATTGGGTCATATGCTACTAGTTATAAAATGCTACATTCGTGCAGAGTTGCCTCCAATATTGTCAATGAGCATGCATAATATATTTCTATTCGATGTTTCCCAAAAAAAAATACTTTTCAAAATAATTAGTCCGTCTAGTAGATTATTGAAAAATATTGGACATGTATTTTTTCTTTTGTTAATCAAACAAAAATTAATAAAGATATAGCCTGTTAAAGTTCCGCGTGACGTCACTGACAGGTACACTTTTAGCGGACTGTTGCGTCATGAGCTTTGACGCACTTATCTTTATCATCTTTTGTTTTATTGAAAAAAGAAAAAATACGTACCTATTTAATATTTTTGATAATCTATAAGACGGACGGACTAGCCTATAAATAGCGAGGATTGTCAATAAATAACTGTACACGCAATAATAAGTATTTAACAGTTTCTCTAATTAAATCTGTACAAGAATATCTAAAGATTCGCTTGAATACTATGAGGATATTTGTTTAGGCCCTATATAGGACGTTAAAATGAGAGAGTGGGCTGTGAATCGAATAACTGATTTATTTAATACTAATTAGCCAAAATTACGGGGACTAGGAAGGCGCGTCGTTCTTGGGTGGAGTTCTTGAGATGTGTGTGTAGTGGGGGCTCCGCCAGACTGCTCTCCGCCGTCCGTGATGACATCGTCGGTCCCTCCTCCCGCGAGTCTCCACCCGTGCGTAGATGGCTCCGCGACAATATTAACAAAAAGGAATCGAACAGAGGTTCAGACGAAAGGAGGGAGCGAAGTGCCATAAAGACGAGAGGACATAGGAAGCCAAAAAGAACGGCTTATTGGACCTAAAGTTGGGACGTCAGGACCAATAAGGACTGAGATCCTGCAGTGATCCTGCCACCAAAAACCCTCATTCGCTAATAACTAATACGTCGCTTTACAGATAGCGGAGTTGTCACACAGCGTACTCAGTCCAATGTCCTTCAGAGTGGAATACAAGAGAGGGTCGAACGCGCCCGCCATGTTCCAGAGACATGTCAGATTTCAGGTAAGATCAATGACATCATCAGCCGTAAGAAGTCCACTGCTGGACAAAGGCTTCTCCCAAAGATTGCCTCCCAAGCTCTATGGCTCTTTGACGAAAAAAATATAATAGTAAAATAACTAAAATATCGTCTATATATTTCAGGTGGATATATCAACAATAACGAAAGCGCCGGGTGAGAACGGGAAGGAGTATCTATACGCTATCACCTTCACGTTATTATCAGGTATTGCTTTTATTTTTCATCAAACTTCATTCAGAAGTTTATTTTAGCCAGTGTCTAGTTATTCTTTATTCTTGTGTATCAACGAAATGATGGTGTAATTCATTTCGCTGATTGTACGGAGCCCTTGGTGCCAATTTCCACGAATCCACTGGTTTGATCATAAACGACGGAGCAAGACGTGCAAATACCAGCCCGCTAAGTATATCTCACTACAGCCGCACTATGACACTTTATTTTAGTTGTTTCAGTTTCCACATTGTTCATAAACATGGACATCTATAACACCAAATTACACCGATTTTACATTATTAACTCCACTCCACTAGAAACAATTTGCAAAACAATCCAAAACAAAAACCGTGCAGCCTGTCCAAATTCCCGCCAAGCATCAGATATTACATTTATTTGTTTGTCTATGTTTTTTTTTATGTTCAAGTTACAGGCCATAATAAAACCATAGACAGTATAATTAAAAAGGAATACGAAGACCGGGAACACCGTATCCCAAGGCATAAGGTTACAACTTAGTGTGGGTTAACTTGTTTTCATAAGATCAATAAAAAGTCTTTCTTACTATACTTACTCTTACTATATAACTAAGCTCCATTTGTGTGATTTATAATGACAGAAATAGAGCTAAGTTTTGGCTTTTGAGTAAATGAAATATCATAACATTAAGAAACATTTAAGTCAAGGTTATTAACTGCACAGTATTTTACAAATCTATGTAGAGCTTTCTATAGTAAGAGAGAATTTTGAGGATTGTTAATGAATTTATACATTTTTGCATCATCAACATAAAGTAGAAATTAGGAGTGTTTGATGCTGACATTTATTTATTTATTGACACACAAAACAGATTATGACATATAATAACATAATTATTACATTAATGTTGTTACGTGGTTTGGAGTAAAACACCAAATTTTTTAGAGGGAATATATTCACTACGGAATCCTATCACTGACTCGTCTTCCAACACGTCGAATATCCAAAACGCAAAGCACTCGTAATCCTGGTCCGTTGCTGTGGTCGTAGAAATTATCACTTATCAGTCACACACAAATCACTCGTATTAGTATCGATCGCTTCGAACACTAGCGCTCAACTGATTGACAATCGCCACGTCTGCTCCTTTATATACTGACTTAAGGGTCTCTAGAAAGTTCCATATACTTCTGGTTCCGACAGCCGACAGCCAAAACTTTCCAGAATATTCGAGTATGTGTGTGAGCGGTATAGAATACATATGTGTGAGCAGGATGGAAGATGTATGAGCGTGACAGCAAAAGCGCGATATTGTATTCTGGGAGTTTGTCTACGATATCATTAATAAATATGATAAATAAATAGGACTGAGCAATGATCCCTGAGGTACTCCAAAGAGAATATTAATTCAGGGAGAGGTGAAATCATTTATAGCTATGGTCTGAGCTATATTTCTGATTTGGAAGAAAGCCATCTGTAAAGACTACCATGTATACCGTAAATATATAATTTATTTAATGGTATTGAATGATCAATTCTATCGAAAGCTTTGCTAAAGTTTGTAAATATTGTATATACTTCACCATCTTATTTAATTTTTGAGGTTTAATATCATTGAATCTCTCTGGAAGGCCTAGGTAGCAGTGAACTGCCTGTGGCTAAGATGATGATGATATATGTATGACCTGATCACAGGCAGTCCAGCAGTGAACTTTCTATGGCTAAGATGATGATGATATATTTGCTAATATGCTATAATTTCTAAAAATGCGATCTATAGAATAAACATAAAATATTATAACAAAGGTAACCATACCCAGTTCTAAGTTGACGTTGTTGCTTCTTGTCGCGTCCAGTCGTAACAGCTATAAATCTTTGTTTGCGTTCCGATGGCGTCTACGCGCATCGAGCGAGGAGTACACCGATGATTTTTAAAAACCCGTGAGGGTAGTTTGGTGAATGCGCAAGGTTTTTGTTGGTATCGTTTCTGTTAACTTTTGTACTTTGTGTTGTGATTTAACTCGTCGTTTTTGTACGCGCATGTGTTTTACACTAAGATTTATCTTATTTTCTCATGTAAGTGAATTTGTAATATTCTTTATGAGAAATAAAAAGTATATTTGTGACCACAGGCAACATCCGTCGCTTTCGTCGCGTATGTGAGGTGGTGCAGGCAGCCGTGTGTCGCGCGCCCGGCGCCGGCCGGCCGCCCGCCCTGCACCCGCCCTCGCCGCGCGCCCAGCGACGGACCATACACCCGCACGGTCAGTTACATACATAGAACATATCATCATCAGGTCTTTATAGTCTCCACTACAGGAGCACGACCCTCTCTGTACTACTAGAGCCATACTTGGCCAGAGCAGACAGAGGACTTGGCCTACACTCTCCTCGCTGGCCAGACGGGTTGGAGAGGTCTCAGAGATGTTTATGAGCTTTGTTCAGCTTGTATTTCCTAAGTCGCCTTCTACGACATCCACGGGAAGACTTGGAGTGGTCCTATTCTACTCTGCCGGGTACCACACGTAGCTACCACCATAGAAGATATCTAAATATTTTTTTATTTTATTTTATTTATTATATAACTAAATACCACGGTATAAACTTCCACTTACAGTATTTAGGCAGTATAAGTTTCACAAAAAAAGATAAATAATTACTTAAAATAAAACTTATTACGTACAAGTAGACTCACATTCATCCCTTCCACAAAATAGTAAGAATTGCTTAACAAGCACACTACAAATATATATGCAAATATATACTTAGTGATAAATCATACAGCCAGCCCAGCCCTACAATAAGTTATAGGACTCTGACCTCGCCACTATCACCGATTTATTCTGATCATGCCAATATTTAGTCGATAATGATAATTATAGTCGAAATTTGTCGCCAAATATAAAAAGTAGTCGGTAGTTTATAGTCATAGTTAAAGCATGTTTTAACAAGAACAAACGTTATTTATGATGTTAAAAAAATAGGCAGGTATATATATCGAGACATATCACACAGATTGAACTAGCCCCAAAGTAAGTTCGACACTTGTGTTACGGGATACTAACTCAACGATACTATATATTACAACAAATACATATGTAGATACACATCCAAGACCCAGGCCAATCTGAAAAATATCATTATCCATCTTGACCTGGCCGGGGATCGAACCCGGGCACTCTCGTGTCGCAGGCTGGCTGGCGTGTTGACCGCTGTGCCAAAAGTTGCGTGTAATGTACACGGTACTAGCCGCCTATTGAACTAGAAAAACTATAGAAGCGTAACTCTCATACAACTAACGACTCAATATTAGTCCCATTTACGCAAACAAACTTAACTCAAATCACAACGAAAAACTTACGCACTCATAGACGAAGATAGTTTGCGATTGGCCGCGTCATGGTCACGGGGCGGTGTCAACATTATCTTATGAACGCTATGGTGTGTACATAGCGGACGTAGGTAGGCTACAGTTTGCCTCGTTCGCTATGATAAGTTACTCCAGTGTCACTTTTCCGTCTTTCCTTGCGTTTCCTGCACCACTTTACTACACAAGAAGTCATTTTTAGGGTTTCGTACCTCAAAAGGAAAAGACGGAGCCCTTATAGGATCACTCAATTGTCCGTCTGTCCGTTTGTTTGTCGGTCTGTCAAGACCTCTTTCTCAAGAACGCGTTGAGGTATCAAGCTAAAATTCATATAAAATACTCAGGTCTGCTCTCCCTTGGAGCTGTGAAAAAATCAAACTTCTAAGCCAACGCAATCAAGAGATACAGCCGTTTATACCGCAAATTTTCGTGTTTTTTCGACATTCGCAAGGGAATCAAAACCTACAGAGTACTTCCCGTGAACTCAGAATCTTGAAATTTGGAATGAAGCAACGTCTTATAGCACAGATAAAGGAAGAATTGCGAAAAGCATAAATATTTTGTTACATCATGTAATAAAAATATTTTTAATTTCTATGCCGCAAATTTTCGACATTCGCAAGGGAATCAAAACCTATAGAGTACTTCCCGTGAACTTAGAATCTTGAAATTTTGTGCGAAGCAACATAGTATAGCCCAGATAAAGGAATAATTGCGAAAAGTATAAATTTTTAGTTACATCATATAATTTAAATATGTTTAATAAATTTAACTTATTTTTAGAATAATGGTACGGAACCCTTCTTGCGCGAGTACGACTCGCACTTGACTGGACTTTTCATAATTCGTTAAGATTTCGCCGATGTTCACAACAATATATCGTTACATGCTTTTATCGACGCGTCCTTCTGTCACGAAACGCGTGGCAGACTAGTTCTCGAAAAGATATACTTTTTAAGCCCCACCCGCTTTGATCTACTTCGCGTAATGTCAGTTTTTGAGCGCAATGCTGCTTCCATAGTTTTTCTAATTCAATGTAGCCGCCTCACGTTTACAACGCACGGGAGGATTCACAAGATGCCATTAGACTGTTTTATGATATCTCTAAAGCATTTGATTGCGTTGATCATCAAACACTTTTACTCAGACTCCGATAATACGGGTCTGAAAATAAGTTATTAGAATAAATAGGATCGTATTTAAAAACAGGCTTCAGACAGAAACGATATCAAATGGTGCTAATTTAAAAATTGGCGTGCCTCAAGGATCAATTTTAGGCCCCTTTCTTTTCATAGCGTACGTCAAGGACCTGTCCTATATGGTAGGAAATACAAGCTAAACAAAGCTCATAAACATCAGCGAGACCTCTCTAACCCGTCTGGCCAGCGAGGAGAGTGTAGGCCAAATCCTCTGTCTGCTCTAGCCAAGTATGGCTGAGAGGGTCATGCTCCTACAGTGGAGACTAAAAAGACCTGATGATGATGATTTGAAAAACAGGCTTCAGACAGAAGATATTAACGATATCAATTTAAATAGTGCTTATTTTAAAAATTGGCGTGCCTCAAGGATCAATTTTAGGCCCCTTTCTTTTCATAGCGTACGACAATGACATTTATGGTTGAAAATTAAGCTGGCTTAGCGCTGTTTGATGACTCGTCTATCATCGACCGTCAAAGTGAAGACTTTACAGAGATCCCTTCAAGGGATAAGTCCGCCGTTGTATATTTATTTTTTCTGTTTTGTATATCCTTTCTCTCTCTCTGTTTTAGTACAATAAAGCTTTACGAACAAACAAACAATCAAACTTCTGTACGTAATTACTAGTACTTATTTTGTGCTAGTATTCATGAGAAAAATTACTATGCCACCGAGATAAATGATGAATTTAACACATAGCTCATTATTTCTTTCCAGCTGCCAATGAAATACCGGATAGTCCAGAAACCCCACACCAGCAGTCGGATCACGACAGTGACTCTTCAGTTTTCGACACTGTCAAAAGCCCCACAAGTCACACTTCCATAGACCAACTCGACCAGGTAATTGGATTTCTTAGTATAAAAACTTAATTGTTTTGCTTGAACAGCTTTGGAATGCTTTACCTTGGCAAACAGTAGTTTGACCAGACTGAACGACTTTGGACTGCCCTTCCTAACAAATATTAAATGCCCATGAAAAATAAACTCCTTATCTGAGCATTGTCCCGGATGCATCCTAAGATGTGTGTCGGGACCCGGGGTCCGCAATTATGTTAGTCATTGATTGTGTAATATGATTTGGTAATACAATAATGTGCTATCTGGCCCCATTAAATTTGTTTCGTGTTATATAAATTTAACTACTAATATTAACAATGTATCAGAGACCTTCAGGCACGTATGGACCAAGTCTGGATTGAGTTTCTTTCAGCGTATTCTTCTCACCAGTGGTCGTTCCGAAACGCTAGTAGTATTTTGAATTTGCATGTATTCAAAAATATATAAGAAATAAAAATATGACGTTCAAAAACAGATACATGTATTCAATTTTGAATAAAAATCTTTGACTTTGTACTTTATTATATCTGATTTGTTCATGATGATGTCCCTGTTGTGGCGATGGCAGGGAGTGGTGATGGAAACACAGGAGAGCCGTCTTGATTAAGTTTATTATTCAATCTTGATGTACCTACTCCTTACATGGTTAGCACTCGCACATCTTAAGGCGCTGTGCATCACAAGAATACCGTAAAACGTCTATTTTTTCGTCGCGCAGTTAGCCTTATTTTCCATGGAATACTAGCATGAAAATAATGAGTACATTCAAAGATCAAAATAAATGGATACATCAAAATATTTTCAAAAAAGTAATTAAAATCTAACAAAATAAAATAGCAAAAATGCTATACCCAGAAAAAGTTTCGTCGCGAATTACTTGATATTTTCAGCGACAACTGCCAACTTTTTTACGACTGTAAAAAGTATAACTAAATGAGCAAGATGGATACCTAAAAAATACAATATTTGGCTATAATTATTAAATTAAAAGTGAAAATTAACACGGAAATGGCCGACATGGGTTTGAAATGAGACTAGGGACAGGCCAACCGGTATCGCCACTTTCAACCACTACAAACGGTTAAGACGAAGCCTGAAATGTTTGGTACCATCGCTCGGCAAAGGCGTACGCAGACTGATCAAGTGCGCGCAAGGGATAGCGCTTGGCGGTTTAGCCCGTGAATGATGAGATAGGAGATAGTCTCGAGTCGCTCAAAGAAAAAAACGTAAGCGCCAAATTCATTATATCTATTTTATATAAAATCAGACCGGTTAATTGTATTTTCATATTTACATTTTGATGAATTACTAATAACCTATCTTTTAGTCTAAAAATCATTATTTCATTCGTCGCATTTGAGCTACAATAACAAAAACTCAGCGAACGAAGACCATTTTTCAAAAAATATTTCTATCGAGAAAATTTTATTAAAACGTGTTTTCATCTTACAATTTTGGAGATGAAATAGTCAAAAATCATATTGCTTAGATTTGAAATTCCTAATTTAAGTATTTTGCGAGATAAATAAGGTTCAGAACGACCTTATTTACAGTGGTATCGCCTTGGGATACAGCGCCTTAATGATTGTATTGTCTTAACTATTATAAAATGCTACTTGCATGTTTTCATATATTGGTGTGAATATTTGATATGCTTATATACGATGCATATCGTTACATATTTGCCCGAGCTGGGAATCGAACCTATAGCTTTTCGTGTGCAGACTAGCGTATTGACAACTGCACCACGGGGGTCGTCATATATACAACGTGTTACCAAATGGGGGTAAAAATATTTGAGGCGCATAATCAGCCCATGATATTGATAAACTTTCATAAGGGGACATACTTCATATTAATGTGAAATACAGATGACTAGGTATGTTAAAAAAAAAAACGGTTTGCACTCCGGGAGTGCCGGCAGAAGTGAAAACTTCGTAGAAAGAGAGGGGGATATTACTTCCTCTCCTACGCCGCGCCGGCGGTTTCACGTCTCGTGCCCGTCTTACGAATTTTCGATCAGATCACGTGTCCTGACGCAAGTTGAACAAAAAGTGCAAAACGCCGCTAAACAAGTTCTCACTTCAAAAAATGGTTGTAAAGTCAAATTCCGGACGATGATTTTACGTGATAACGGTGGAAGAGATATAGATGCGTCAAAAGCCGAATTCTTCCGATAGATGCGTCACAAGTCGAACGTTTAGGCCGATTGTGCCTCTCTGTCACTTGTTCCACGCTCTCGCTTGCACACGGAACTTGACACTTTTTTGTGCGTGCATCGTTCATCGATTTATAAGACTTTATCACGTCAAAAAAAATCGACCCCCATACAATCGTCTTCATCGTCACTTACCAGGTGAGATGGGAGACAAATGCTTACTTCATAATAATAATTATAATATTTAGTAAAAAAAAAATGCAGCTGATCAACTTTCTATGGAAAGTATATCTTTTTTGTATGTCGTGGTCTCCTGGGGAAAGTTGTTCAATATCATACATGCCATATACTATATTTTACGCAAATAAATATTCTGATTCTGATATAATAAACTATATTCGCGTAATGTTTATTTCAGAACGGTACACATCCCCTCGGATCGAGTTCGTCGGTGACCAGCGGTTCAAGTGGCTATAAAGTTAGTATATATGTATAGTTGCCATTACCCAAGCTTCACCTACTCACGCTCGTATACTTCGTGTATTTTATTTTCTATTTTGCCCTCAAACTTCATTCAGAAGTTGATTCTAAGCAGTGTCGAGTTAATCTTCGAGTTATTCTTTCTTGTGTATCAACGAAATGTTGGTTTAATCATGACGGAGCCCGTGGCGACAATTCTTTACAAATTTAGTTGTGGTAGAGCCACGCTACCGGCAAAATTCATTTTTGCTAGTAGCATGAATGGGCCGGCTCGTCCGGGGAAGTACCACACTCTCACAGAAAATCGACGTTTGAGTAGGAGCTTTACCGCTTCTTATATTTTTGTGCCGCTTGCGGTCACCCATCCCGTTGTGGACCGTGTCCGGGGTTGTTTGACATACGTATGCGTTTGGTTCGCAGTTAATTAATTAAATTATTCATCTACATCTACACGTCTTCACTAATAGTATAAAAAAGAAAGATTTGATTGTTTGTTTGCATTGAATAGGCTCTGAAACTACGGGACCGATTTAAAAATATCTTTCACCATTTGTATCCTTCATTACCCCTGATGAACATAGGCTATATATTAAACACCTACATCTACCCGTGCGAAGTCGAGGCGAGCCGCCAATTGATTATATTGCTCGGTGAAAAATATGGACTACGGCCTGATGCGAACCGACTCGACCCGTTGTGTCCCGGTTACACCCGTTGCGACCCGGTTTCACCCGTTGCGACCCGGTTTTACCCGTTGCGACCCGGTTTCACCCATTGCGACCTGGTTTCGCGACATGTCTTTTCCCTTATCTGAGTAGAATGCACAACATTAGTAATCAGTCGTGCGATTGCAGCAGACGGTCCGCGGTCGCCGCGCCGCCGAGCCAGCCTCCGCCTCACTAGACCACGAGATCATGGCCTGCACCAGGGACTTGCCAGGTAAGGCCATATACAAGGTCCATTTTTAGGGTTCCGTACCCAAGGGGGTAAAAAGATGACCCTATTAATTTCGCTACGCTGTCCGTCTGTCTGTCTGTCCGTCTGTCACTAGGCTGTATCTCATGAACCGTGATAGTTAGACAGTTGAAATTTTCTCAGATGATGTATTTCTGTTGCCGCTATAGCAACAAATACTAAAAAATAGAATAAAATAAATATTTAAGGGGGCTCTCATACAATTGACATGATTTTTTTGCCGTTTTTTATAGATAACGGTACGGAACCCTACGTGCGCGAGTCTGACTCACAGTTGGCCGGTTTTTTTAAACCTATATTGTGCCATTGCTGGGCAAACTTCTTTCCAAACATCCCTTTTTTGTGCCGCTTCAGTCCATTTCCATTTTAAGTAAGCGCAAATATATTAGGGGCTGAATCTGTTAGGTCAAAAAAATACAATAACAAATTTCAAGAAATCGACAAGTTTTTGTTTCTTCATACAAAACAATGCTTCCATTCTGGTCTGGGAGAAAAGAAAAAACGTAGAATGTGCCAGCCGCTTCTCTTCCCGCGCAGACCGTAGAAGCGGGTCAAGGGAATGGTTGAAAATCTGAGGAATCATGACAATAGGCGATGCGGCTAGCAACCCATCACTATTTTGATTCCGTTTTCCTCCTTTACGCCCACCAACACGCTAAACGTGGCTTTTCGGTCTTATGACTAGGCTCTGTCTACCCCGTAAGGGATAAAGACGTGATAATATGTATGTATATAGACAGCTCCGTGACGCAGTGGTTAACACGCCAGCCTGCGACACGGAGTGCCCGGGTACGATCCCCGGCCAGGTCAAGATGGAAAATGATCTTTTTCAGATTGACCTGGGACTTGGATGTGTATCTATATACGTATTTGTTATAAAATATAGTATCTTTGAGTTAGTATCCCATAACACAAGTCTCGAACTTACTTTGGGGCTAGCTCAATCTGTGTGATTTGTCCGTATATATTTATTTTATTATATATATTTTTTTTTAACGTATCACAACTTCTAGGTACCCACACAAAACGGTCGTCATCGGAATGTCGCGACGCGACATCGTCGCCTCGTCGCGGGCTAGAGTCGCGCGAATCCTCCATCAAGGACGAGCTGCGACGCAACAACAGCCTACGCGACAGTCGCCGCGACGTGCCGCCCGCCACCATCGCGTGAGCCGACCTGTTTCGACTTGTTTAGTAATTTGATAACTGAACGCGAAAGGCGATGTGGGGACAGCGTTTGTAAACAACGTGAGAGTTCTACTCAGCGCCGTCTAGTTTCGACTTAGTGAATTAATAATTGAAGGACTATGCGAACGTACGATCAGCCTCCGCAAACATCGCTAGCTACGGAGTGCCGATCATTTTCGACTTTTTATGTAATATAATAACTAAAAGCGACTGTAAGGCGACGCGAAAACAGCCTCCGTAAACAATACGAGAGTGCTACGAAGCTTCAAATAGTTTCGACCTGTTAATAATTTTAACTTGCACGTAAATGTGTGTGGTTTACTGTGAATGATAAATTTTGTGGCTACAAAGACTTGATATTATTTAAAGATTTGAGATGAATTGACGAATAGTTCGACCTGTTAAGTAATTGATCACATTCAAAATACATCTCTATTACAATACCATAAGGTCAATTGTCAGCTGCCAACATAACGAAGCGTAATTTTCGTCTTAAGAGTTCTGTGAGTATGAAAAATTCAGACGATAAGACTTTATAAACAAAGACAATTGAAGGTAAAGACAGACAAGGTAATACATACAGATCTGTATATTAGATGTACACCATACTATACATCTTTGTAATTGTAGTAGTATATTTGAGCGAGCGAGCGAAGTATCGCCGTTTCAGCTTGGACATTCATTCATTTATTTCGAGTAGGTGTCACGGTCAATCGACCATGCACACCCTGGTGTCAGAGTTATTCGAAACCGCCTTTCGGCCTCTGACGTGGTTCCTTTAACGACTACCAGATTGCAGCCGGAATCATCTTAATTATCGGACAATCAGGTGATTCAAGCGTGCAATGTCCTAACCAAACTGGAAACAACTAAACAAAGTATGCTTCCGGTGAGAATCGAACCCACGACCCCCGGGTCAACAGGCAAACGCCTTAACCACTGGACCACAGTGGCTGTCAAGCTTGGACATAAATTCGTTCGTATGTCCGGCTGTACTCTTCTACAGGTCGATTTTCTCAGCTAATTCTCGTAAATAATTAGTGAAAGATTTTTTGGTACAAAGCATCTAACCGCCATTGGGTATATGGCATTTTGATTCGACATTCGACAATTGTTGATTCGCTGTGATATATCTTACGAGGAGTGATGTGCCGCAGAAAATTCTCTGTTCTCATGAATTCCTTCTCACGGTAATTTGCGGGAAAATTCCAATAATTCTCGAGAATTTCTCAATAATTACCGCACTTGAGAGAAAGAAGTATTTCTCGGGAATAATTTCCGAACCTTTCTCAACGTTCTCGATCATTTCGAGCATGGCACATCACTATTCACGAGGTCCACAATTCATAGAAGTATATAAGTATACTTAATACTCATATAACTCTTTGTAGCCACAAAATTCAATCTAAAACGAGCATTGATCGGAAAGCGTAGAGCATATCTAAATTTCAAGGAAGCGGATAGTCATAGCGTTGATGCTTCTTGCGCCATGAGTACGTTTGCGTACTTTACGATGGTAATACGATTCATTCGTCATTTATAAAAAAAAAAAAAATTTCAGTTTAGGTATGAAGATATGCTCCACGCGTTCCGAACACTGAAAATGAGACAAAAGACTATACAGGTGTAAAAAGATGCACAAATATTGGCTATAACTGGATAGATATGTGAACGTACTTCCAATAGCGACGGTGCTTGAGATGTTAGTCGTTTTTGCCAGTATTCAAATGATTATAGAAAAAAAAAATATAAAAAAAATATCCTATTTAACCTTATTTTTTAATTTTAACGTTTAAAAAATGAACTAAAATAAGACTGTGATTTTTTAAATAAGACTATTTTTACAAATAATACATCGGGTATTTTTTTAAATACCTGAAGTAAATACACGAATTATTATATGTGGGAAATGTCTTATTTAAAAAAAAACTATTGTACATAAAAAAACAGTGATTTTTGTCTAAAATTTGTTTTTCAGTCAGTCATTCGTGATAAAAAAATCACTTAAAAAGTTGTTTTACTATGCGCGAAATATATAAGGTAGATTTAAATAAAGCGCAAATATTTTAAGGGCATGCTCGATAAATGCTTTAGAAGCAAAAAAAATTGCTTAAGAGATGTTTTTTGTAAAAAAAAATCATTTTAACATTTTGTAAAACAGTTGCACAAAACACCCTGTGTACAAAAAAGGATTTTTTTGGTGTACATCTTTTTACTATTATCTACTATGGCTACTAATGCACTGACTTCGAGAATCAAACCGGCTGATTATTCGATTTTCATTAAAAAAAAATATATAATTTTGTTTGAAAAAGCTAAAACAAAGACTAGCGTTGATTTCTTATTAAATTTGCGCCTAATATAAATAGACCTTATAGAAAATAACATAAGGTTGCAGTTTTTCATCAAAACACTTGCATCTCAAGCAACAACGAAACATTTTCAACAGTTTTAATAAAGTGATATAAGCTTTGTATATTAAAAATTGTAACCCACTTTATCAAATTGCTGAAAAAAATCGGTCGCTATGACATAAATAAAAAAAAATTCACCAAAGCTTCCTAATGACACCATTTTTTCAAAATTCGATCTAAAAGTTTTTGGTATGCTTCCATTTCAGCGTTTAGCCAAAAATTTACAAAAAAAACATCAATTTAACATTTACGCTGATATAAATTAATGATAAAAAAGTAAGAGAAAAGATGACAACCGAATAAGAAATCCGAGACATGTAGAAGGTTCATATAGGATTTGACATATGGGATAAACACAGCGTTAAATAAGTTATTTTCGAACGAGTGACTGTTCGGAAACAATCGATATTCGACATAAAAATCCCTCGTTTTGTTAAATCAACTATTCAAAAATACTACCCCTGGCAGGTGATTACTCTGTTTCTCCGCGGATAATCTTATCTTTTTGGTCTGGGACTATTGTGGCTGTTTGACAGCCACAAAAGTTGTCAAATTTTAAATGAATCTTGTACTTTTGAAATTTTTGAGTCACATTTTTGCGTAAAATGATACTTATTGAATGCTGTAAATAATGTGGGTTATCGCCATTTATATTACAATAAAAATGAAACATGAAAAGGTTATAACAAAATGTTATGCAGATATGACATTGTTAGTCAATAAGTGAAAAAAAAGTTAAAAAAATCCCTGTAGTATGGATGTTATATTAGATTAAATAACCAATGAATCAATTCAATAAAAAAATGCTTTAACATCGATATAATAAAGGTTCAAACGAACTTTGTTTTCGTAGCATATTATTTTTTCACTTATTGACTTAAAAAATAAAAAAAGTAAAGAAAAAACCCGCACGGATCATACCAGATTTTTATAAGTATACATATAGCTGTATCTAGTAGGCTTAAAGTATATAAAAAAAGTATAAAAAGGCTGAAACTATTTTTAACGTACGTAGTGTTGATATGGAACTCGTTTCATGAAATGTAGAACTGTAGAAAGTAAAAAAAAATGGCTCATACAAAAAAATGGGGATACTAAAAAAGTTGTTTAAATTTACAAAAAAACAGTGGTTTGAATTGAACAGAAATAAAAAAAAACACATTTTAACTCATCAATCGCGAGAAACACAGACACAATTGATTATCTATTGTTATGTTTCCCGATTGGGGCGCTTGGTAGTTGACCGGCAACAACTTTTTCTCATCATCATCATCATCAGGTCTTTTTTAGACTCCACTACAGGAGCACGACCCTTTCTGTACTCAGCAGTCAGAGGTTTTTCTCATAACATAATTAAAATTGTGTGACCAGCTTAACAATTTTGTATGACGAAGAAGTACTACGTGATTTAAACTATATTAAAATCCCGGAATCAAAATCCCTAATGAAATACAGAATTGCAAGAAAAAAAAAATGGAAATCGAAAATAAAAATTAGGCTTGCCATACAAAGTCGCTAAACGATTTCCTATAGAAGGTTTTTTTTTTGTATTTTACTTTTTTTCTTATAATTCTGTATTCCATTAGGGGTTAGGTTCAAAATAACGCGGTATACACCCGTTTCCTATATGAAAATGGTACCGTATCAACACTTAAATGTACCCTAAAAATTGTTTCAGTTCGTTAGACCTTATATAAAATATATAAATATCGAAACCGGCCATTTTTGATGTTAACGCTATCCATGTACTGATCCGCTACGTTAAGGCCTGAGCTGTATTTTTGCAAGTAACACTTCCCTACTACACACCATTTTAGGTATTTCGTTGTCAGACTTTGATTAATCATGTCCTCCAGGTGCATGGTCCTCATGGAGTTTTTTTTTTTTACTAAATGTTGGATTAGGCATTTGTCTCCCATCTCACCTGATGGTAAGTGACGATGAAGACGAGGATGTTACATGCCTATCCAAGAGATACCCATTTATTTTACTTTTGAATGTCTGGACTGTACTTGTCTGGGAATATGCTGGTTGTATTTTGGATTTTCGACCTTCAAAAGCGGATATAAACCTATTTCCTCTTTTTTACTTCAAAAAAAAAAGATAGTTTATTTCTTAAGTTTTTTACCTCAAGTTTTTTACCTCATAACTCCGTCGTTTATGAACCGATTTAAAATTCTTTATACCGATTTAAATATGCTTCTTTATTTATTGCGTGCAGTACCGTCTTAACAAAATAAACCAAAAATTTGATGAAAGATTGGTATCTGTAATCGTCGTCGTGGTGGACATTTGTCTGATATCGTTTTTCATTAATAATTGCCAAACCTCACACTTTCTAATACACAAAAAATTTGAATCATTGTCACCTAAATTCATTGTTTTATTTCGATTTGAAAAAGCAGTTCTTGTTAAAAAATCCTTTACAAAAAAAAATGTGATATACAAGTGCAAATGATCTATATTAAATATATCGTTCAATTCCAAATTTCTTAAAATAATAGTCTGACTTCGAAATACACTCCTATTTTCCTATAGCGTTCGTTGTGGAGATATGAACGTTCATTTAAAGCTTTATAACGTCGTGCTACGTGATTTTCAACCTTATATCCTAGATATAAGGTGCAAAAGCACACTGATGGCGTTATAAGGCGATAAGCTTATAGTTGTTAGTGTATATAGAGGGCACTTGTATGGGTTTTATTAATTACAATCGTAATCGCGTCGAGGTTTTTAACTAGTGACCAAAAATTATAGTTAAATTACTTCTGTGTTGGTACAATCAGCCACCGGATACCTGACCCCGACCGATAGTTTAAGAGAAAATTCAAGATATGGGTGAACCATATCTTGAATTTTCTCTTAAACTAAAAATAATATTGACATTAATATGAGCAGTTCCATACAAATTGACCGACCGGTCGAATTTTTTTGTATGGAACTGCCCATTTTTTTTTCAGTTCTCGGCATTGGTCCCATAGGAAAAGTTGTTTATATCAACGGGCTGAATCATCCTCTTAAGGGTTCAGAACAATCAAAATTTCAACATGTATATTTTCATTTTAATATTATTTTTAGTTTAAGAGAAAATTCAAGATGTAGGTAGAGGGCGGGGTCCGGTATATCGGTGGCTGACTGTACTAACAGAAAAATTGTGAGTAAATATTTTCGGGGCTTTCAGCTAGTTACTAGCTTCTAAAACTCCCTCTTTTTGTGCAGTCGGGTTAAGGACAAAACTGTGGTTTTGATTGGAATAAATAAAACCCAATAGTTGAATGAAATCACTAACGTAACGTTCATTTCTGTCATACAGTTCTTGCGATTAAGGAAGGCGAATGTATATACGTATTTTGCGGTTGTGTGCGTCCATATAACTGCGTTGTGTGCGTACACTAAGTACTGTAATTAAAAAACGGGTCAAGTGCGAGTCGGGCCAGACAGTGTGGGGTTCCGTGGTTGCACGTCATTTTATAAGTTGTTCATAACTCTTTGACTTGTGAACCCTACTGAGCTGTGATAGTTTTCCTTTTCATCATCAGGTCTTTTTAGTCTCCACTGCAGTAGCATGACTCTGTACTACCGGAGCCATACTTGACAGCCATAGCAGACAGAGGATTTGGCCTACACTCTCCTCGCTGGCCAGACGGGTTGGAGAGGTCTCATTGATGTTTATGAGCATTGTTTAGCTTGTATTTCCTAAGTCGCCTCTTACGACCTCCATGGGAAGACTTGGAGTGGTCCTATTCTACTCTGGCGGAAACCACACGGCTACCACACGGTTTTACAAGTTACTGTTGATTTTTTTGTGTACATAGCTATAGTATGTGTATAATTTAGTGCAATACAACGTGTGAATGGGAGTCATACATTTCATATACGCACATTATTATTGGTGCAGTGAGTATCATACAGATTTGTTTGTTATTCTTCTTTCTCGCCTTTTCCCTATTTAGGTTCAGCTATGTTATTAGGCTTTCTAGCCTTTTCCCTATTTGGGTTCGGCTATGTTATTAAGCTTTCTCACCTTTTCGCAATTTGGGTTAGGCTATGATATTAGGCTGTCTCACCTTTTCGCTATTTGGTTTCGGCTATGTTATTAGGCTGTCTCACCTTTTCCCTATTTGGGTTCGGCTATGTTATTCGGCTGTCTCACCTTTTCCCTATTTGGGTTCGGCTATGTTATTAGGCTATTGAATAAAATTCTTTTTTTTGTAAACCACAAGATGAAAGGTTGCAAGAGGTCCGTTGAACTGTCGCATGAAACATTTTTTAACTCCTTGTTTTGATTTCAAATCTGGGAATCAAGATTATAACCCATATAAGAAGATTAGATAAACTGAGTAGTGAAATTTAAATCCACGCGGACAAGTCGCTGACAACAACCAGTTAAATAATATTTGTCATAAGCAATTACTGTTATACCATCTGTATGTTTTAACCAACTTTATCACCTTTTATTGTTCGTGCAAATATGTTTGTATAATACTCACTAATTCTAAACAAAACATAAATGATATCTATCATAATTGTAGTCAATATAAAAATCGTCACAAACTGCATTTTGTAGATCACTACACTACCGATAGTACGACCGCTTGACTCCGAACCTACCTTAGGAATGTGGAATGGGGGTGACGACGCAGTTCAAGGCTCTTTGCAGTTGCGGTAAGCCAGTGTTGGTAAGTAGGGGCTCCACGCCAACATTGGCTTACCACAGGTAGATTCTGAGGTAAGCGCTCAGCTTTTTATATCAAATCAACTTACGAGTATTAATCAATACGAACTATTACCGTAATATTATCAGAAACTGGTCTTCAGTCGAAAAATAAATGAAGCCGCCGCATTTTTATTTATTTTTTAAACATTCGCGATTTATCTCCCTGTAAGTTAATGTTATTCCAAATCTCATATATAGTTATTGCATATAAAACGTGTATCTAAATGAGGGTAACAATACTTAAAGGCATGATCAGCTCATGATATTGAACAACTTTCTCCAAGGGACATATGTCGATATACGAAAAAAAAGTTTAGTCTTATACAAAATAAGCAATCAGCTGATCTAATTTCTATGGAAAGTATTTTATTTTTGTTTTTCGTGGTTGGTCCTTTGGGTAATGTTGTTCAGTAGCCTGGTCTGATCCCGCTCCTTAAATATTGCTACCTTATTCTGGTACAGGTTGTATTTTCTTTGGCATTTATGGACCCTCCGCCGTAAGTTGTTCGTATTGATAAGTACACTGACCTCATTTGTCATGATCTATCCGGCTTACCTGTAGTATATTTATTTTATATTAATAAAATGATCATTATTTTAATTAGAAGAATGTCCTAAATTAATTAATTGCTGCATATTATGTGATTTAGCGGATATTGTCCAACTTAGATAGGTAATTTGTATAGAATTTATGTCAAGTGGTTTTTGTATAAAGATGGTTGGGGATTTGGACGTAACGTTGTGGATGCCAGCTCTTAGACTAAACGAATTTAGTTTGATAATTAAACTGAAAACTTAAACATTCTTTAGACACAAGTTTTTTGTCCTACATAAATCCTTAATGTACATAAAACATAACATAGAGAGAACATATTATCGATTTCAAAATAAACTTTTTTTACAGAAATTCGATAAGTAAGAACGAATTTGCATGGAATATCCCTTTTTCATACTTCGGCTTATGTTCCACGACGAAAGTTCTTCCATATCATGGACCTAAACCCAATCAATCAAATATTATATTGCTCTTCGATACACCCTGTACATCAAAGAAAAAAAAAATACTTTATAAATCTCTAACGAAAAAAAAAGAATCATATTTTTAAATTCTAAAATCTTTAGTGTGCAAACATTCCAATTTCAAAATCAATACCCGTAGCATGGCGCCCGCGATTTCGTTTATATAGCGCGATAAACTATTCACATCTCGCTCTTTGATATTACGGAAAACGAGATGGCGATAGTCTATAAACGTTGTCGCGCGTGCCATGCGTATATAGGTGTAATACTTTAAGGGCTACCACAACGGCGTTTAATTAAGTGCTTTTTGTACAAGTAAGCGAGTGATGTAGTTGTTATTTTTGTACGTTTGTCTGTCACCAGCCGCGGCTGTATTGTTTTCATTCTTGACAAACACGATTTGACATCGTTTCTCTGTTAGCCGATAAAATTGAGTCTGAAAAAGATTTAGGAAACGGATGAATTTGAAAGATGTTATATATAAAGCCATCTTGCATTAATTAGACGCGCTCGAGTTTTCATGTGGCAGTTATTGTCGTTTGAAATTTTTTAACCGGTGGGGTTAAAGTTTTTTCTTTCTACCACCTGATCTTTAAAGTCCAATAGCTCCCCACGTCTCTCGAGTAAATACACATTCACTTCATCATAAAAATAAAAAAATATTTATTCAGACAAAAACGTCCATTTTGTTAGTAGCACAGAAACTTACAATCTATGCTTATTTAAATATTTTCTTGACCCATTGGGCGATCCCCTCCCTAGTATGGGAGGGGAGGCTATGATCCCCTCCCCGACTAGGGAGGGGAGGCCACGATGCTACCGATATGGACGTGTTCTTTTTATGTGAGAATGCAAAATAGAGAAACGATGCCATTCATTTAAAAATTTCAAGAATATTTTTGTATGTTACCCTATAGGTGCTAGTTTTATTTGTGTTTTGTTAAATAATACGCGTTACTTCGTTGTTTTTTATTGAAATCTAGTCATTTGAGTAGTTTTATAATTTATTGGAACACCCTGTATACATCCCATCGTAGACCTGAGTCGTCACATATCACATAGAAACAATAACATCATATGATATCTGTATGTTAACCGAGCAAATATATAATATATAATAAATATATAAAACACTGTGAATGAAATATATAAAATTGACCGAATGAATGAATGTGCGCTTGATTTGTAAATTAAAAAGTTATTTTAATAACAATAACGGCATATTTTAAAATTCAAATTTAAGTTGTAAATGGTCAAAACGATATATGTAAAATTAAGCAATTGGTGATGTAAAAATATTTTTATTTTTCCTTGTATATCATATTTTTTTATATTTAAATTTCCTTACCACTCGTATTTGGAAACAAAAATACGAGTGGTAAGGAAATTTAAATATTATTGAATTAAGTATCGGCAATAGGCGTGTTTCCTAAAAAATATCATTTAAAATAATTATTCAGTCTGGTAGATTATCGAAAAATATTAGACACGTATTTTTATCTTTTTTCAATCAAACAAAAGATGATAAAGATAAAGCGCATCAAAGTTCAGGAGTGGACGCTCATGACGCAACAGGCCGGTAAAAAGTATACCGGACAGTGACGTCACCCGGAACTTTAACGGGACCTTTATCTTTATCAATTTTTGTCCGATTGACAATGGAAAAAATACTTTTTTAATATTTTTCAATACTTGTCCAAAGAAAAATCTACTAGACGGACTACTTATTAACAATTAATATAATAATTATTATTTTTAAAGGTATTTTTTAGACAACATGCCCATTACTTCTTTTCACATATACCTACATTGGCCGAAAAACCTGCGTAACTTATATAATTATGTATCATCATTAATAAATAAATTGTATTTAATATTTGCAAAGAGATAATGTAATTTTGTACTCGATTATTTGTAAAAAACAGTCTTCGATATTTCATTAATTTCCAATGATATATTATAAAATACTTAAATATATATAATAACTTGAGTGGTATTTTATAATATGAAACTCGGTATAGTGCGTGCCAATAGGATCGTCAATTTTATATTGCCATCTCTGTCCTTTTCCATATAAGTGAAAGAGATAGATATAAAAATGTCGTCCTGTATTTACGCAAAGTATGCGTTCGTATTTCTGTAACATATTTCAATACTTCCTTCGGTCTTGGCGAGCAGAATGTCGTAATATATGGATATTTGATGAAAATATAGCTTTTTGTACTTTATGTTCGCGAGATCAAGTTCTCAACTGTACATGACTTATATCTAAGATTATGCTACGCTCTACTGTAACTGCTTAAGGACTTACTGGTTAATATTGAAAAAATAATAAAATAAAACATAATATTTTGTTTGTTTCATTTTTAAGTGAAAACGATGCATGGGGCATTTTTGACCTGTATACCGGTTCTTTGTAAAATATGTGTGTATATTTATTTATTTATTAAAATGTACCTTTTGTCCCTGTCATTGAATTAGAAAAGCTATGGAAGCGTAACTCTCATACAACTAACAATACAATATCAGTCCTATTTACGCAAACAAACTTAACTCAAATCGCAACGACAAACTTACGAACTCATAGACGAAGCTAGTTTGCGATTAGCCGCGTCAAGGTTACGGGGCGGTGTCAACATATCTAATGAACGCTATGGTGTCAACATAGCGAAGTAGGCAGGCTAGCAGGCGCAAAAAATATTTTACTCACCAATGATTAGTTACTCCAGTGTCACTTTTCCGTCTGTCCTTGTGTTTCTTGCATCACTTTACTACACAAGAAGTATTTTTTTCTCTTAATTCGTTAAGTTTTCGCTGATGTCAAACAATGACAAAAAATATGTCGTTAAATGCATTTATCGACGCGTCCTTTCGTCACGGAGCGCGTGGCAGACTAGTTCGCGAAAAGATATACTTTATAAGCCCCGCCCGCTTTGATCTACTTTGCGTGGTGTCAGTTTTGACGAGGTGGCAGCCCAATGCTGCTTCCATAGTTTTTCTAATTTAATGGTCCCTGTCCATACCCCAGACATTGTTAGTTTTAATAATGATTTACCTCATTAACAAACAAACAATTTCCCATCCATAATATCAGTATTAAGAGGATTCCCTGAAAATCCCAAAGAATGAAATGAAAGGTTTCCAAAATTGAAATAAAACGAAAAGTTTGGTTTTCAAATATATTTCAGTAATCAAAATATAATAATAGGCTTACAAGTTAATAGTTACAAATCGTATCCCATGGCGTGATCGTTTCAGAAAAAAAATGCAATCGTCAAAAGAACTGCTTATCTACAGAAAATGGAGATTAAGCCACACAATGACATTCCACCCTCTATGGACAGTTTTTGGCGGGAATGAGTTTTCTGAATCAACTTTGCCCCCGATTTCGTCACTTACCGAATGCCTACTTCAATTATTAGTAAAAAAGAAAAAAAGGCGGCATCGTGCTGATAGGTTTTTGACAGGGGCTGTCAAAATCCAACAATCATGTTTTTTTTTCTTTTATTTATGGCTTTCACGCGTGACGTTTTTAGCCAGTATCAAATATAATTGAGATTTCCCGCGCTTTTTCTTTAATCAACGTAATGATGGTGTAATTAATTTCGTTGATATACGGCCCGTGGCGACAATTATGGCGGGTCGCCATAATTATAACGAATCCACTGGATTGATCACAGACGACGCAGCGAGGCGAACAACCAGCGCTAATCCCGCTAGAGCCGCATCATGATAGTTTATTTAAAATATTCCACACATTGTTCACCAATTAAAAAAATGACACCAATTTTACATTATAAAGTCCTCTAGAAACAATTTGCAAAACAATCCAAAACAAAAACCTTGGAGTCCACCGAAATTTCCGCCAAGAACCCAAAAACAAAACTCTATGGTCAGGCTCGTCATCTCGTCATACAATAAAAAGGCGGTTTCTAATTTCTTTCTTTAAAACATTGCTGCTACCATTCATCCTCTTAGGTGCAGTTGGTTATTATACAGCAATGAAAGGCGTTTCGCGGGCTGATGCGAAGTCTTCAAAGAGTGGAATGTCACTGGCCAGAAATTATCACAATACATAGACAGCGAAATAAAAACATATTTACAAGCGGTAAATTACAAATCCCATACATTATATTTTTTTTACATAAATCGTTTAGTGCTTTATTCACATCGTGAAAAATTTCCTTATTTTATTAATGAATAAATAAAATAAAAAAGAATCCTTATTCGCTAAAGTGAAATTACAATAATTCCGTGCGCTTAACACTTTAATTCAAAAAATTTAAACAATTCAAATGGCTGTTAAACGCGGTTCGATCGCATAATTAATTAATACGGGACTTACCACGAACACTTATCTGCTTCAGTTCAGACCACGTTTCACGCCTTTTTTGAAACACCACAAAAATAAAAGGTTCGTGCTAAGTCACGCATAAATTTAAAATCATGAATTTAAATGTCAGTTAGAAAAACATTTGATTTATATATTTTCCATCTATAGCTATTTATTATCGTCATTTTAAATTATTTAAAAATTAATACTTTCGTCCTGTATTTTTAAAAATGCGTACGTACACTTACAAAATATGATTGTATATAAGTATCCAACTAATTTTATTTACAATAGTCTTTTGGGCTACGTTTTTATATCTTTTTAGCTTTGGACAAACTTAAGGTCGGCTCGTCTCGGCCGGGAAAACTCGCGAGCTCAATATTTTTAATCTCGAGTTTTACCGGCGAGTACGAATCGCGCGTGGGTTGCCATATGGACAGAATAAGCAACGCCAGTCGCCAAGCCTAGTCTCCAAGCTTCACAGGTTAGGCAAGCAATGACATTTCAATTCAAGACTTAAAACTATTCAGTTTTATTAAAAATCGAGGACTAACTTAGTAATCCGACTACATCAAATTGACAATGACAGTTTACCAAACGTCAATGTGATAAGTGTCGACTTATTTTGGTCGGATAATGGTTTAAAACAGGTACTAAAATTAGTCCTCGCTTTATAATAAAACGGATTATATTGACATTTCACTTGGTAATAGATATGAATGTCTTAAGAGTCGTCTGGATAGCCGCGCGAACTCGGCGATGGACATATTATCGAGTAATTGCTGTTTCACCTGCATCAAATGGGGGCGCTACGCGAGCGAGCGAGATGAGACGATGATTTTACCTAAATCTGGGCATTGTTCAACGCGCCTTCCATCTTTTAGGATATAAAGTATTTTGAGAAAACTATTCCATAAAGTTACGGAAAAAAATTGTTATTAGAACCAAACTACGCTTTGCGTGCCGGTATTCGAACCCGGTACCCGTCGTGTAGCAGACTGGCTGTAAGGCACTACGCTACGGAGACGTCGGTCATTTTATAAAAGTTTTCTACAGTTATGCTTTGTATATATAAATTAAACAAGTTATTATAAGTTTTTTAATTTTCTTGAAGTGAAAATTTCTTTTGCATTTTTAGGGATGGGTTAAAAAAAATGTTAAACTCGCGTCAGGACACGTGACGTGATCGAAAATTCGTAAGACTGACACGTGACCTGAGACCGCCGGCGCGGCGTAGGAGAGGAAGTAATATCCCCCTCTCTTTCTACCGCGCGGAGTTTTCACTTCTGCCGGCACTCCCGGAGTGCAGCCCGTTGTTTTTTTTCAATTCTTAAATGGATGGCATTTATCAAGAGTGGCGTCGTTACGATTCCTAAATTAACTGTCAAATGTATCGCCCACACACGTTAGGAAAATTTGTTTTTAATTAAAATAACATTTTAAACAAACTAAATCTTGTAAAAAAAATATTTTGTGAGCCAGTTTCCGACAATTTTTAATTACAATTTTATTTTCATTATAAAAATAAACAAAAATAATTTGTTTTACGTTCATCGTAATCGTGATGATTATGATCATCATGTTAAAGTTTATCTTGCAAAATATTAAAAAAATATTTTTGAACAACTTTTAAGATAACAAATATGTGTTATGGATATTTTATAACGAAAGCTTTGCCACCCCCATTATAACCTTTTATTTTTTTAAATAAAAATAGTTATACCAAGTGAAATGCCAACATACAAATGTACGTCTGTGTATCACAAAGTAGCGAAACAAAAGTGAGTCAGGAACTTTTTCTAGTGAATATTTACATATATTTTTATAGCCTTAAAAGATAATTTATATCACAAATAAAATTCCGAACTATTTTTCTCGTATGAGCAATTATATATTTTTTATAAAACTACTATTGGTCACGATTGATAACTGGTTTAAAGTAAGAAAGTTCAAATTATTGAGCACTGGGAAAAACGGGAATACGGACACGAATACTTACTGATACAAAGAATAAAAATATCGAACAATTTTTTTTATTCAGCAAAAAACATTATAAGGCTCACCTTAGCCTTATAGTCTCAACTATAAGATGTTCAAATTTCTATGCGACGTCCATTTTTTTTTTATATTAAACCATATTTTTTTTTGCTGAGTCACCGGGGGATAAGCGGGGAAAACTGTTTTGCAAGATCAAGATGTTTGCGATTAATAAACAGTATAAAAATAAACACAATATATATAATAGGTTGTTTCTTACTCGATCAAATTAAATGTTGAAAATAAGCTAAATAAAAAGGCTAAAGCGAATTTATATAACACTAAAATTTCTAATTTTGCACATATTTTTATATAAAGTTTTTTCGTGAAGTATTAGTTTAATTATACCCATAATTAAGTATGGGTTTTCATTGAAGTTCTATACTGATTAATTTAATATTTAACCAAAATTGTGAACTCTGAAATGTGTACACTGGTTTTATGTAACACCGCACCGCCCGCTCCCCGCGGGTCGCAATTAGGCTGTAGACTCGCGGGCGTCCCCCCACACCTCACCCTTTGACCCGCGTTGAAATGCGTCGCCTGCGTAGCGCGCCATACTTCATGTGACTGACATATACTGCATTTTATTAGACAGACATTGAGAAACCTCTCTTTGTCATATCTTTAGTACTCTATTTGATAATATTTCTGATAAAAAACGGACTTCAATCAAACTATTGGACTGATTTTAATGAAACCAATTGGAATATACATCCTAAAAATAAAAAATATCAAATCGGTTCGTAAATGACGGAGTTATGAGGAAAATAGACAAAAAAAAGAATTCCGACGAATTGAGTCTCCTCTTTTACCAATTATAAAAGCTATTCGTGTCCGTTAATAACACTAAAGAGTATTTCAAATTAAATACTTAACTAAAAAATCAATGGACGTTTTTTAAAAAAACAAAAAAAAAATGCTGAGCATAATTTTCTACATTTATATCTATCTAATTACTTTAGTCTTAACGTACAATAAGCATACAGTACAAATGTATACTTCCAAAGCGTTTTCTATCAATAATGTTATATATATAGACATTGTACAAATTTTTTGCGACATTTTCTTAAACATGTCGACACTTAGGCGTCGCCTCCACGAGCGATACTTTTGCGGACGATATTAACGTCATCTCTACGTTACTCTATGGTCAGTATATGATCAAGATATTCGTTAAGTTTCCTAAGAAATTTTCAATTTGTTGCGTTAAAATCGCTCTTCAGACGCGGCGCCTAATAAAAGCCTAGTAATAAAAAATAAAGTTAAAAGTACATACATAAGTAACATTATTTAAAAAATCGCATATTTTTATTTTCGCATCTTTATCTTTACCTTTCTCTTTATTTACAATTTGATCACGTTTCTTCGTTTCTTTAAACATTGTTTAGTTGCCACCTATCCTAAGATAATGTACTTTAATTATGGTATTTTGTGAAAACGTAAAATTTGGTAACAAAAATTTTTAATAAAAAAAATGCCGAAAAAATAACAAATATGTTCACAAAATAACCATAAAAAAAAGAAAAAAAACTGCCATTTTTCTAAAAAAAATACTATTTAAGCAAAATTAATTCATAATAATAAATTTCACAGCTTGCGGATTTTTTGTACAACAACGAGCAAAACTCAAAAGTCAGATCCAAGAACAAGCAAGGTTTTCACAAAAATTTGACAATAGTTATTGTGAAATATTATTCAATCCCAAATAATTCGATAACAAATTATTGGATCCGACTCAAGCTTTGCCATCCATAGGCCTAGCACTTAACTCTGTTACACTCTGATGCAAACTTTATGTCTGCTCGGAACATCGTGCGAGTGGATGCGCAGTACACAATGTTAGGTATCAGCGGGGAGAGGAGCCGCCTAATGGCGTTTTAATAACTTAATAGTTTGCACTAGAATGTACCGAGTTATGGACGCAGCACGGGACGTGTCCCAACTGTCTCGCTATACCGACTGAAGTAACGTCATTTGACGTATGTAAACATACCCCCCGCGCCCCTCCCATACCTCAGGAACAGACTCCGTTAAGCACTAGACCTATAATTGTAACTGTTTCTCGGTAAATATACTTATTAAAAAAATTATCGAGTAGGTAGAGGTCTAGTTTAAAAATAAACGCCCTTCCATCCGTAATGATTATTTCAATGTGTGAGACGATATTTATTGCAATCCTTAATAGCGTGCGTGCGGCAATTTTTTTTTGAGATAAATATAAAAATTCAAATATTGAAGAAGCAAGCCATGTAATGGCAATGCAACTACGGCGTAACGTTTCGATCGTCATTTCAATATACATTCCGACTTTGTGTGATTGACTATTTTTGTTTAAAATATATAAGCCGTAATGGACGCTGAAGTGATCATCAAAACGTTGTACGTCATAGTTGTATGAAGTTAGCAAGTAAGGGTATTTTTTTTCTTTTTATTCCTAAATCAGGCTTCGTACAAATATATTTTTCATTGCTTTTAAACCTTATGTAAAGGATATAAGGTTAAATTTAATGTGTAAGCTATGCCCCCATGGTTTGAATCAGGTTATTCTTCGTCGGAATATGTGAGCGTATTGCAGTGGAGGGGCGTATAATTTAGATTGACCTATCTTTATCAAATATTGATATTGATGACATATTATGTCACTTTCAAAGTTTTGATAATTTGATCCTGTACCTTCCCAATTATTTTTATAACTTGATTATTTGATTTGACATCCTGTATATATTTCAATTTCACGATTTGTATTGTAAAACAAATTATACTTTTATAAAATTGAATAAAAATACAAAAATACTTACCAAAGCTAACGGAACCTAACGGAATTGTACGAAATTGGTATCAAAGCTAACAGAAAATGGCTAAGATCGTAGGGTCAGCAGTCGTCTATCATCTGAGGCGTGCCAGTGCCAGTGCCAGCGCCAGTGCCAATGGTGGCGACAGCATAACGGCGCGCGACCCCCGGCTGTTGTAGCGGCCTGCCTGCTCGCACGTGCCTGCCAACAATTCATAAATATATAGGGACATATCACACAAACTGAGCTAGCCCCACAGTAAGTTGTGAACTTGTGTCGTAGTATACTAACTCAACGATACTACATTTTATAGCAAATACATATATAGACAAACATCGAAAACCCAGCTCAATCTGAAAAAGATCATTTTTCATCTTGACCTGACCGGGGATCGAACCCGGGCATATCGCAGGCTGGCGTGATATACACTGCGCCACGGAGCTCGCCACAATCACAATTTTAACAAACAATCAGAATTTATTTGCGTAAAATATGGCAACATAGTTCCCTTGGAGGTCGTAAGAGACGACTTAGGAAATACAAACTAAACAAAGCTCAAACATCAATGAGACCTCTCCAACACGTCTGGCCAGCGAGGTGAGTGTAGGCCAAATACTCTGTCTGCTCTGGCCAAGTATGACTCCGGTAGTACAGAGAGGGTCATGCTCCTGCAGTGGACACTACTGTCATATTGACTAATGACCCGCAATTTCATGTATAACATGAAGGGCCAAGCTGAGAAACACTGGCAAAAGTCTTTGGAGAGCAGCCACTCTCATGTGTTGCCTTATGTACCTAAGGTAATATTGATTATCATTAACTCATCAATCGCGAGAAACGCAGACACAATGGATTTTCTATTATTATGCGGTCTGATCAGGCCGCTAGCTGGTTGATAGGGTACGTGAGAATGTGTTGCCTGTCTTCTGCACAAGGAGAGATTGCTTAGGTAGATTGATTCATGCATAGGCTAAAAGGGTCAATCTGAGAAACCTTTGCCTTATGAGCCATGGATAATGTTAGTTATTGTTGAGCGTGAGGTTGTTGCCTGTGTTTTGTGCTTGGAGAGGCAACAAACTCTCACTTTGCCTACTGAGCCGCATGACACTGGCAAAAACCTTAGTTACCATTGAGCGTGAGGTTGTAGCCCGTGTCTTGTGTTTGAAGAGACAGCAAACTGTAATATTGCCTGATGGGTCGCAATGTCATGCAAAGCTTGAAGGACCAAGCTGAGAAATCTTTGCCTTTCAGGCCGAAGTTGTTAGTTACCGTTGAGCGTGAGGTTCTTGCCTGTGTCTAGTGCTTGAAAAGACTGCAAACTGTCATATTGTCTAATAAGTCGCAATTTCATGCATAGCCTGAAGAGCCAAGGTGAGAAACACTGGCAAAAGCCTTAGTTAACGTTGAGTGTCAGGTTGTAGGCCATGTCTTGTGTTTGAAGAGACAGCAAACTGTAATATTGTCTGATAGGCCGCAATGTCAAGCATAGCGTGAAGGGCCAAGCTGAGAAAGCTGTGCTTACCGTTGAGCGTGAGGTTGTAGGCGTGGTCCCCGCCGAGCCCGGGCTGCACGGAGCGGTCGCAGGCGCGCGCCACCGCCGACAGCGACAGCCACGCCGCGCCACGCGTCTCTGCGGCGGACCAACAATATATTAACCCTTCAAGCGCGAGAAACGCAGACACAATGGATTTTGTATTGTAATGGTCCTCATTGAACCGCTTGGTGATTGAGACGTCATACACATAATCCTTACTAATATTATAAATGCGAAAGTGAGTTTGTTTATTTGTTTGTTTGTTTGTTATGCTTTCACGCCGTAACTACTGAACCGATCATCATGAAATTTTGCATACAAGTTCTCTGGAGTACGGAGAAGGACATAGGCTACCTTTTATCCCGGGAAAAAGTACCAATCCCGAGGGATCGACATTGACGCGAGCGGAGCCGCGGGCGAAAGCTAGTTATGTATATAAACAGGACTTAGCACGAACCTTTTTAGTTGTTACATGAAAATTACTTTGTGTAGATACGGCAAATTTGTTATGGAACGTTTTACGACGGAACAACTTGTTTTAATTATTAAAACGTTTATAGAATCATGCAGATAGCAAACCATTATATACAATATGTTAAGAAAACCTTATTTAACCATTGAAGGAGTGATTCAGCCCGTCGATATGAACAACTTTTGCTATGGGACCAATGTTGGCAACTTTTTTTTGAGGTTCGTATACTAATTGACAGGGCGGCCGAACATTTTTGTATGGAAATGTCGATTTTTTTAAAAGTTGTTCATATCGACGGGCTGAATCACCCCTTCAAGAGTCGGACAGGGTTTTCTTAAGACGGTACTGCACGAAATTGTGGAAATTTACGTGTTTTCATATCACTAGTACTATGCGCTGAATACATAAAAGTACATCATCAAAAGTATTTGTATAATTTAGGTCGATCCTTGCACAAGATCGCCCCCTTGTTGGAATTTGAATCAGATACATATGAAATTTAAAAACAATATATATATGTTATGATATCTAAATACATTTTTCTTCAAAAAGTTTTTAAATTTTACGTCTAGAACAAAAACTCTCACATGACCATATTTATATTTACATAATGCAGGTCGCCCTTTTCTTAATTTTTTCATAAAAATATTAAGACGTTTAATTTTTTTACATAATCGCCTAATGGTCTTGCGCAACCTAATGGCTTGCGCAGTAGCGACGTTTTTCGTTCGCGCGGCACCCGCTTCAGGGGCTGTTCAAGTATAACGTAAGTAGTATCATTTTAACACCTTCTCCCCTCTTAGCAGAAGTACCCTGTCCCCTAAATCTTACATTTTAATTCATTTTATTTAAACCCAAACGCGCGCACCTGAAGTCGGCATAAACACTGCGAATCGGGACGACTATGTGTGCGCGCGTCTGGGTTTAAATAAAGTGAATTAAAATGTAAGCTTTAGGGGACAGGGTACTTCTGCTAAGAGGGTGTTAAAAATTATATGAACCCCCCCCCCCCCCATGTTATCTAAAATAAGCCAAGCACAGACCAAGTTTCATAAAATTCTGTTAATTCGTTTAAGAATTATGGAGTAAAAAAAAAAAAAATATTAATACATACAGAAAAAAAAATAGTATCATGTATATAGCTTATAAACACGATATCTCTGAAAACAAACTAACTTACTCCATGACCGACCCTTACAGATTACTAGTATTGATGACAATAGGGGCTCTGTACTCACCGTTGTTGGTCCGTGTGGTGTACATGAAGCAGAAGGTCCGGGGGTGCGTGGAGCCCCTTGCTACCGGCGCCGCGATGAGGTACCCCACGCCGTGCTCCGACCAACTGCCATAGCAGGAGTACACTGCGAGGGACACAATACATTGGAGCTTCTTTTATAAATCTTTAATAAGTCTATCCTATAATATTATAAATGCGAAAGTGAGTCTGTTTATTTGTTACGCTTTCACGTTGTAACTACAGAACTATCATCATGAAATTTTGCATACACATTATCTGGGATACGGAGAAGGACATAGGGTACATTTTATCCCGGGAAAACGTACTTTTCCCGAGGGAAAAGCACCGGCTCCGTCCGCGTCAATGTCGATCCCTCTCTGCTCTCTGCCGGAAACCACAATTATACATATCTGTACGTACAAGTAGTTATTCTAATTAAAATGTAGTAATTACCGGTGGCGGTGCAGGCAGATTTGAACTCGATGCTGTCCTGTTGCGCGCCGCAGCCCACGGCCGCGCTAGAGAACTCTCCGCCGATACACTCCGCCGCTCGCGACACCTCCCCAGACTCCCCGTCACCTGGAGTAATACAAAATGCTATTCAGAACTGACAAAGGCATAAACTGTATCCTTATCTTTACTAATATTATAAATGCGAAAGTGAGTTTGTTTATTTGTTTGTTTGTTTGTTACGCTTTCACGCTTTCACGTAACTACCGAACCGATCATCATGAAATTTTGCATACAAGTTCTCTGGAGTACGGAGAAGGACTAAGGCTACCTTTTATCCCGGGAAAAAGTGCTAATCCCGAGGGATCGACATTGACGCGGGCGGAGCCGCGGGCGAAAGCTAGTCTAAAATAAAGTCGGGGTTCTGTGTCGGGTCGCACGGCCGCTTAACAATAGCCAATCCATTGTGTCTGTTTTTCGCGATTGATTAGTTTATAATAAATATTATCCTCAGTCCAGGCAAAAGATGACAGTTGCTGCTGTTCAGGCTTTTGCCATTAATAATAATAATAATAAATATATACGGACAAATCACACAGATTGAGCTAGCCCCAAAGTAAGTTCGAGACTTGTGTTATGGGATACTAACTCAACGATACTATATTTTATAACAAATACATATATAGATATACATCCAAGACCCAGGCCAATCTGAAAAACATCATTTTCCATCTTGACCTGGCCGGGGATCGAACCCGGTCACTCCGTGTCGCAGGCTGGCGTGTTGACCGCTGCGCCACGGAGCTAAGTCCCATTGTTTCTCAGATTGGACCTTTAGGCTATGCATGCACGTCATCGCAGCGTAAAGATTTTGTTATAATTGTCAGACGATATAGACCAATTCGTTATGGTCCGGTTTTTTGACATGGTACCCCGTCTATAGTACAGTCAGCGACAGAGATACCTTGCCAGGCCCTGTATCTATATCTTGAATTTTCTCTTAAACTATAAATAATAATAACATAAAAAATATATACACAAATAAATAAATAAATATATACGGACAAATCACACAGATTGAGCTAGCCCCAAGGTAAGTTCGAGACTTGTGTTATGGAATACCAACTCAACGATACTATATTTTATAACAAATACATATATAGATAAACACTCAAGACCCAGGCCAATCTGAAAAAGATCATTTTCCATCTTGACCTGGCTGGGGACCGAACCCGGTCACTCCGTGTCGCAGGCTGGCGTGTTGACCGCTGCGCCACGGAGCTAGTCAATACACAAAGATTTTAATGAAGCCTTTCTTAATATAAATTTTCACGTTTATATTTTTTATAGTTTAAGAGAAAATTCAAGATATAGATACAGGGGCTGGCAAGGTATCTCTGTCGCTGACTGTACCAATTTTAAAGACGTTTCACATCAAAAATAATAATTTGTAAGAAACAAATCGGTATCCTAATTATTTAGTTGTAGCAGCCACGCTACCAGCAAACTTCATTTTTGCTAGTAGTTAGAATGGGCCGGCTCGTTCGGGGAAGTACCACACTCTCACAGAAAATCGTCGTTTGAGTAGAAGCTTTACCGCTCTTCGGTGAGTGAGACAGCCGGAGGCCCATCCTCCCTTTCCCAATTTCCTCCCCTTCATATCCATCCCCCAACTCCATGAAAGGCCGGCAACGTCCCTGTCACACCCTGGTGTTGCAGTTATCCATGGGCAGCGGTGCAGCAGTGATCACTTACCATCAGGTGTCAGGAAAAGTAACTGCATTATATCTATATCGTCTTAATGACCATGGCTGGAGAAACAGAAAAATGGACTGAAAACTGGAAATGGACATTCTGTTCCGACCCCTGAAAATGAGATGAGAAGAGCAAGAAGCAGTAGATAGTTACCGATGGTGGCCTGTCGCCGTCTCCGGCTGTCTCCGACCGCGCCGGCCACGGAGTACCGGCCCACGATGGGACAGCGCATCGGCAGCAGGGATGTGGCTGCGAACACGATCAACACTTATATATACTGGTTCAATCGCTTTCCACACAGGAATTTCCTCATTCCGTGGTCTTTTGACCTGCAAGTCTTCATCCGCTGCGAAGCCACAGGCCCGCTTGAATCGAAGAAAGACGAAATTGGCCCGGGTGAGAAGCCCGCTAGTGACATTAGTGTACCATATATGTGTCGGGACGTTTTTGCTCTAAGATTGACGGAGTGAACGCTGTCGGAGAAGCTGGTTTCCTAAGAAGGTGGACTACGAATCTTGTGAGTCACGCTACCGGCAAACCGAATTGCTAGTAGCATGAATGGGCCGACTCGTCCGGGGAATTATCACTCTCTCACAGAAAATCGATGTCTGTGTAGAATCTTTACCACTTCTATGCTTCGTTCGGTGAGTGAGAGAGCCGGAGGCCCATCCTTCCCCCTCCCCTCCCCATTTCCCTCCCCCGACTCCTTGAGAGGCCGACAACGCACCTGTTACACCCTGGTGTTGCAGTTGTCCATGGGCAGCGGTGATCACTACCATCAGGTGACCCGCTTGCTCGGTTGCCGTCCTATATCATAAAAAAATCAAAATTGCGCTTGGAATCGATAGGAAATTGTGGATATAATCGCCGCGGCGCATCCATTTACATATTAACGTATCTCTATGCGGCCACCACAGATATAGATGATGTCATTGCAACTACTTCGCGTGTCCGAACCCCGACCAAGCGTCAGAGTTGGCCGCGGCTACTGACAGTCCGCGCGCGACTGTTGTTGGAGCCGCAAGGCTGCGAACACTAAAAAACGTCTCGTTGGGTGATAATTAACTGTAATAGCCCAAAAATTGCAAGCACCCAAAGGCAAGGACAAATTTCCTTTTAGACTTTTTAAAAGTAGGTAAGCCAAATCCTCTGTCTGCTCTGGCCAAGTATCACCGGCCAAGTGGCTCCGGAAGTATAGAGAGGGTCATGCTCCTGCAATGAAGACTAAAAAGACCTGATGATGATAATGATGAACAGAAAGTGTTAAGAAGTCAGCACGTTTCTATACAAATCGTGACAGTTACGTCATCTATGTACAACTATATCTATGACGGCCACCTTCGCGCAGTTTAACCGAGCCAGCATGCTAGGAGTTGTAACCAAAGGGCAACGGGTTCGATTCCCAGCGCGGGAACATATTTGTGCTTCGTTTTCTCAGGTATATGTAAGCGGCAAACACTAGTGTCAGATTATTCAATCTGTTCAAAGGCATTTGACGTAGCTATATAGTTACTCATTAGCGATTCTCTGAGCATACATCCACCGCTCAGGATGCATCCGGGAAGACACTCAGAAAAATAAAAATTAACTTACTTATTAGAGTGATGTAGGGTAACTGTGTGTTGTCTGAGCACGCATCCACCGCCAAGTATGAGACCTGGCAAACGCTCAAATAATACTATTTGTTTGATTTTCGTGTGTGTAAGTCGAGCTACCTAGAGGCGTCTGATATAGCTAAAGATATACTTTCAACAACAACAACAATTTCAACAATGTATTGCAACTTTCTTTAAGTCAATACTTACTTATAAGAGTGATGTAGGGTAACTGTGTGTTGTCTGAGCACGCATCCTGCGCCAGTTCCCACAGGCCATTGCCTTGTTGTAGCTCTAGCACGTTACCCTCCCGCCGGTAGAACTTCAGGCAAACATGGCCGGATTCACTGGAAGATAGAACGAAAAATATACATACATAGATACAGTTATAATCACGTTTGTAAGTCACCTTGGCATTTTTCTAAGGCGCCAAATAGCGCGACCTACCGCCTACTGAAATTGAATAAACATAGAACATACATACATCGTATCTTTTTCCCTTGCGGGGTAGACAGAGCCTAGGTCCATAAGACCTTATGGCATTTAGCATATTGGAGGGCGTGTAGATGGCAAATGAAATCAAATAGAGATGGGTTGCTAGGCTCATCGCACATTTACATGATTACCCAGATTCTAGCCCAATCCATCGATCGGCTTTTACGATCTGCGGGGGAAGAGAAGCAGCTGGCACATTTTACGTTTTTTCTTTTCTTCCAGACCAGCATGGAAGATATAAAACATAGATACATTAGTACTAGTTTATAGGTCATCTTGGCATTTTTCTAAGGCGCAAAATAGCGCAACCTACCACCTGCTCAAACCGAATAAAAACAGTGAAAATACAAACATATTTCTACTACATAGGATTTGAAATCCAAAAACAACAGGACTCGCGCCGTCTCGCTCATAATACTCGCACGGTGCGGCGCTGCAGCGAACTCCAGACATTGCGCGAACGCATAAGCCAATAGCAGACGGATATTTTCGCGCCATGCAAAAACTTTACTTCTGTGCAGGTACATCGGTAAAGTGGTAGTACTGTGTACAGTACTACCACTTTAAACGCGCAAGTGTAAAAGTAATTACAGTGTACTGTAATTACTTTTAAACTTGCGCGTAGCGTTTTTATTACCATTTCTTAAATGCGGAAATTAGATGACATTAAATGATAGTGTTACGTGGTTAGGGTTCGGGATTTGGAGTAAAACACCTAACTCTTCAGAGGGAATTTATTCACTACGGAATACCAACACTGACACCTGACTGGTCTTCCAACACGTCGAATATCCAAAACGCAAAGCACCCGTAGTCCTGGTCCGTTGCTGAGGTCATAGAAATTATGACTTATCAATCGCATACAAATCACTCGTATTAGTATCGCTCACTAAGAAAACTCGCGGTCAACTGATTCAGGATCGTTTTTTTTTTGATCTGACTATGTAGCTAGCTCCAAGTGAGCTTTCCGCTACTTCACCGGGCGTTTGAGGCGAGGGCAGAGTGCCCTCAACCTTTATAGACAACATCACCAAAGGGCCCCCAGGAGGGACGGACCTCGGCTTTGGGCGTTGCCTGTGTGCGCAAGGCTTGGAGAGACAGCAAACTCTCATATTGCCTGATGGGCCGCGTACGCGTGCATGCAAGCCTGAAGGGCCAATCTGAGAATCAATGGCAAAAGCCTTTGGAGAGCAGCAACTCTCATCTTTTGCCTTATGGGCCGAGATTCACGATCGCCGCGTCCGCTCCCTTATATACTGACTTATGGGTCTCTAGAAAGTTCCATATACTTCCGGTCCCGACAGCCGACAACTAAAACATTCTAGAATATTCGAGTATGTGTGTGCAGGATGGAAGATGTATGAGCGCGACAGACGTTGTTCGGAAAAGTTCTAGAATATTCTGTTCTAGGAGTTTCGCGACAATAGGTTAGGTGGGTTCGGAGGGGGTCCTGATCATGATGCTGTCCAAACTCCGATAGGAGAGGAACACAAAGAAGAGGGTTGTTAATAAACTTACCATCCCCTAGTGACGTGGGCGATCAATTTGATGTGTTTCTTGTCCTTCTGCTCCAAGATAGAATGGCACACCAGCCGCTTCTCCTCAAACGACCCGTCTGCGTTCATTATCTGGAAAAACAACATGACCTTGTCAAAAATCGACCTTGTAAAGATTAATGGTGTTTGTTTAGTGAGTGTAGGCCAAGTCATATGGCTGCTCTAGCCAAATATGGCTCTAGTAGTACAGAGAGGGTCGTGCACCTGCAGTGGAGACTAAAAAGACCTGATGATGATAATATGATTGAAAATAAAGTAGGCTAAGTGCTGTTTGATGACACGTCTCTCATCGACCGTCAAAGTGAAGACTTTACACGACACCTGCCGACCAGATGGTCGGACGACCTGACCAAGGTGAAGACGCTGGATGCAGGTATCTTCCAACCGATCGTACTGAAAATCCTTGGGGAAGGCTTATGTCCAGCAATGGGTTTTTCGCAGCTAATGATGAACCAACAGATGATGATGATGATGAAATGGTGTTTCCCTTATGGTGGTGAGTGGTCCAAACGGAACTAGTAATGGTCAACGATCATCATCATTTCGAGTAGGTGTCACGGTCAATCGACCATGCACACCCTGGTGTCAGAGTTCTTCGGAACCGCCTCTCGGCCTCTGACGTGGTTCCTTTAACGACTACCAGATGGCAGCCGAGACCACCGGCTTAACGTGCCTTCCGAAGCACGGAATCATCTTTATTATCAGACAATCAGGTGATTCAAGCCTGCAATGTCCTAACCAAACTGGAAACAACTAAACAAAGTATGCTTCCGGTGGGAATCGAACCCATGACCCCCGGGTCAACAGGCAAACGCCTTAACCACTGGACCATGGAGGCTGTTATGGTCAACGATATAGTTGGAAGATACATCCAGCGCTATAGACTCTTACCTTGAGAGCTGCGTTCCTAAGTATTGTGGTACTGGTGCGAGTGGTTCAAACGTAACTACTTATCGTACACGATACATCCAGCACGTTAGAATCTTACCTTGAGAGTGGCGTTCCTCTTAGTGAAGTGGTACTGGTGCGAGTGGTTCAAACGTAAATACTTATGGTACACGATACATCCGGCGCGTTAGAATCTTACCTTGAGAGTGGCGTTCCTCTTAGTGAAGTGGTACTGGTGCGAGTGGTCCAAACTGAACCACTTATGGTGCTCAACAATCCAGTTGGGGAAGTGACAGCGGTTGTGCTCGTCGTCACCTGAAAGGAGATAAATTATATTTTAAAACGTGGTTGTTGTAGTTGATTATTGTACTATTGCACGGAACTCTTAGTGTGTCAATTCAACTCGCACTTGACAGCTTTATTCATCATCCATCATCAGGTCTTTTTCTTTTAGTCTCCACTGCAGGAGCATTACCCTCTCTGTACTACCGGAGCCATACTTGGCCAGAGCAGACAGAGGATTTGGCCTACACTCTCCTCGCTCGCCAGACGGGTTGGAGAGGTCTCATTGATGTTTATGAGATTTGTTTAGCTTGTATTTCCTAAGTCGCCTCTTACGAGCTCCATGGGAAGACTAGGAGTGGTCCTATTCTACTCTGCTGGAAACCACACAGCCAACACACAACACACATAAAAGCTTTATTATACCAAATCATTCTACAGCAAGAATGAATTGACATGCAGTAATAATATAAGAGTGATGCAGGAAATACAAGCTAAACAAAGCTTATAAACATCTAAGAGACCTCTCCAACCCGTCTGGCCAGCGTGGAGAGTGTAGGCCAAGTCCTCTGGCTGCTCTGGCCAAGTATGGCTCTAGTAGTACAGAGAGGGTCGTGCTTGATGATGATGATGATGATTATGATGATGATGATGATGATGAATAATATAAAAATCAGCCAAGTTCGAGTCGGAATCGCGCACGAATAGTTCTGTACCGTAAAAATCACGTTTGTTGTATGAAATATTTATTTTATAGTATTTAACTATTTATTTGTAAAGTTAATAATATAGCTCGATTTTCTGTCAATATTTCAAGCGTCTACCTTTTGCCTGCATTCATATCTAGCAAAAAAGTCACGTTTGTTGTATGGGGCCCCCATACAACAAACGTGACTTTTTTGCTAGATAAATATATATTTTATTCATATTACATTCATATTTCCTTAAATATTTATTTTATTCTGTTTTTATAGCGGCAACAGAAATACATCATCTGTGAAAATTTTATCTGGCTAGCTATCACGGTTCATGAGATACAGCCTAGTGAGAGGCAGACAAACAGACGTACAGTGCGGAGAGAGTAGTAGGTTTTTGTACAGTGGAAGTTTTTACCCTTTGGATTAAGAAGATAGAGGGAGAGAATTGAGATACTCACTATTGGTAAGTTTCATGGTCCTACTCCCATCGGTGGGCGACGAGAGCCCATTGCAGGTCGCGTCTCCAGACTGGGCAATGTTGTACGTCATCGTCTTATCGCTGTGCTGCCCTTTGTAGATGAAGCATCTGGAATGTTTAAATGAATAATATATATTTGCTCATCATCATCGTCATTTTGTGTAGGTGACACGGTCGATCGACCATGCACACCCTGGTGTCAGAGTTCTTCGGAACCGCCTCTCGGCCTCTGACGTGGTTTCTTTAACGACTACCAGATGGCAGCCGGGACCAACGGGTTAACGTGCCTTCCAAAGCACGGAATCATCAGACAATCAGGTGATTCAAGCCTGCAATGTCCAACCAAGCAGGAAACAACAAAACAAAGTATGCTTCCCGTGGGAATCGAACCCAAGACCAGGTCTACAGGCAAACGCCACTGGACCATAGAGGCAGTTTTAGACTTTGAGATTAAATAAGTTAAAATAAATACTAATTCTACTTCTCGCTCTACCTGTATGTGTCTTCATCAGTGACGATGGAGTTCCTCCTGTTGACCTGCCAGATCTGGCCGACCAGGTACCTCGTAGAACCCTCCTTCCACGTCGCAAGACAGACCAGCTCCTCAACTGAAAATAATCACAACATTTACTTAAATAAAGTCTGGAAGTCTTCAGTCTTCAGTCTGGAAGTCTTTAAACAGACTGCGGGCTGGTGTTGGCAGATGCCACGAAAATAGAATCAAGTGGGGTTTCTCCAAAAATAGTGAGTGCCACTGTGGTGCTATCCAATCTATGAGCCACCTCTTGGTGTGCCCAGAAAGCCCAATTTCTTGCTCTCAACAAGATCTGAATGAGGCGATTACGGTAGCAAAGCAATGGTCGAAACATATTTAATTAAACGCAAAGCCATTTACGACTCGATAGAAGAAGAAGACTTAAATAAAGGTTCCATGCTGGTCTGGAAGAAAAATAATATAAATAATAAATATATAAGGACATATTACACAGATTGAGCTAGCCCCAAAGTAAGTTCGAAACTTGTGTTATGGGATACTAACTCAACGATACTATATTTTATAACAAATACATATATAGATACACATCCAAGACCCAGGCCAATCCGAAAAAGATCATTTTCCATCTTGACCTGGCCGGGGATCGAACCCGGTCACTCCGTGTCGCAGGCTGGCGTGTTGACCGCTGCGCCACGGAGCTAGTCTAGAAAAGAAAAAACGTAGAATGTGCCAGTTGCTTCTTCTCCCTCACAGACCGCAGAAGCCGGTCAAGAAAAAGGGCGAAAATCTTAAGAATCATGACAATAGGCGACGGCTTTCAACCCATCACTATTTTGATTCCGTTTTCCACCTTTGCGCACACCAACATGCTAAACGTGGTCTTTGGGTCTTATGACCTTAGGCAGACAAGTGAAAACATGAACATTCGGATACTTTAAAAATCAGAGTTTCAGTCACGATTATTCAGTTGAAATCGCCAACTAGTTTCAATCTATTACGAAGACCATCACGGCGAGTGTTAATGGTGGCGACATGGCGGTTCTCACTCAAAAAGTGCTTTGAGGGAAGCGAAACCGCCGATTGCAACTGAATAAACATGAGTGGTTATCTCTTGGATAGGCATGTAACATCCTCGTCTTCATCGTCACTTACCATCAGGTGAGATGGGAGACGAATACCTAATCAATATTTAATTTTAAAAAAGAGTGAAACCGTGTTATTATAACGAATTTATCTCGCGTAAGTTTTAATACTATTCGATTACTTATATACAGATTTGTCGGTTACGGAAATACGGTAACGGTAACAGTGTGGCGAGTTCAATCGTTTCTTCCCATCTCAAAAAATGCCCAACACGCCTAAAGTTTTCACTTCAAGCACAGTTGGCGCCGTGAGGTACGCGGGGTGCATACCTAGCGGAAATATCCCGTGGGATTATCTCCCCTTCCTGGTGGTCGAGTATTCTCTCGCTTACCATTGCTTTCAGTGCCAGGGACATCGGGGCAGGCCATATAGCGCAGCAGTAGTCGCGAGTCATCCGTGCAGGAGTCTGCTCGCGATGGCGGATTGGTGCAGTCTCCGGAACCACTGGAATATACAGAAAAATACATTTAATATATTGTTTAATCCAACGTTTAACCCAAATAGTTTGGAGTGGAACTTCGTGAAGCAGAAGAAATGGATCATTCTCATTATATACTAGCTCCATCATCATCATCATCAGGTCTTTTTAGTCTCCACTGCAGAAGCATGACCCTCTCTGTACTACCGGAGCCATACTTGGCCAGAGCAGACAGAGGATTTGGCCTACACTCTCCTCGCTGGCCAGAAGGGTTGAAGAGGTCTTATTGATCTTTATGAGCTTTGTTTAGCTTGTATTTCCTAAGTCGCCTCTTACGACATCCATGGGAAGACTTGGAGTGGTCCTATTCTACTCTGCCGGAAACCACACGGCCAACACAACTCACACAAAAGCTTTATTATACCAAATCATTCTACAGCAAGAATGAATTGACATGCAGTAATACTACTACTACTACTAGCTCCATAGGCATTTGTTTTCTCAGTATATATAATAATAATAAATAAGCCTTTTAATATTTCTCATTTTCATGCAGTTTTACAATATTCATATAGGTTATGTTTGCATGCAACAGTTTTAATTTTTACCAGTTTGAAATATATATAAAAACATATTATTATTTGACAAAATTAATAGTTTAATTATTGATATATAAATGTTAATTTTTAATTTGATTTATAATAAATGATTAAATATTATTGCTATTTAAAAGTTACAAACAATATTTAAATTATTTTAATGAGAACCCCTTTGCAGGGTAAAGGCCTCCTCCATTTTTAGCCATTGTTTCCTATCTTTTGCCTTTAATTGCCAATTCTCTCCTGCTATTTCTTTGATGTCATCGAGCCATCTTCTACATGGTCTACCACGTTTTCTTTTTCCGGTGGGCCCTTTCCATACTACTACACGACTCGTCCATCGAGCGTCTTTAATTCTAGCTAGATGTCCTGCCCATTTCCACTTGAGTTTCAACGAGTGGAGTAAGAAATCAATTTGTTTTGTTCGTTTTCGTATCTTGGTATGGCGTACTTTATCTCTCCTTCGGAGTCCTAGGATGGATCGTTCCATAGCTGCTTGACATGTTCTTATTTTTTCTTTCACCTGTTTGGTATATATCCAAGTTTGCGAACCATATGTTAGGCAGGGAAGGATGCAACTATCCATTATTTTCTTTTTTATAGAAAGTGGCATATCTCCCTTCATTATCTCTCTGTGAGCCCAGTATTTTTGCCATGAAATGTTTATTCTTCTGATTATTTCTTGTACGTTATTTTTTGGATGGAATGATACTTGTTTTCCAAGATAAATATAGGTCTCTACGTATTCAAGCTTTTCACTTCCTATCTTTATTACTGGTTTTGTAGAGTTGGTCATCAGTTTCGTTTTTTGCAGGTTCATGTATAGTCCTACGAGAGCACTCTCTGCCTGTAGATTTTGTATCATTTGTTCTAGTTGTGAGCTTGATTCTGAGAATAATATTATGTCATCTGCGAAACGTAAATGACTGAGATATTTTTCATTTATTTTTATACCAATATTTTCCCAGTCAAGTTTTTTGAATATCCTTTCTAGTACAGCGATAAAGAGCTTTGGGGATAAGGGGTCGCCTTGCTTTACGCCTCTTTTTATTTTTATTTCTGGGCCACTTGTTTCTAGACTAATTCTGCTTGTACTTCCTTCGTAGATGTTTTTTATTATATTACAATATGTGTCTTCAATATTATTCGCCTTTAGCGCCTCCCATATTGAAATGTGTGAGATAGAGTCAAATGCCTTTTGGTAGTCTATAAAGGCTAAGTAAAGAGGTTTTTGAAATTCTTTGTATTTCTCTATAATGCTCTCCAAAGTTTGAATATGATCCACGGTCGAATATCCTCTTCGAAACCCTGCTTGTTCTACAGGTTGATTTTTGTCAATTTTTTCAGATATTCGACTTAATATACACTGTGAGAAAAGTTTGTAAAGAACGGGTGATAAGCTTATGGGTCGATAATTTCCAATATCCTTTGGATCGCCTTTCTTATAAAGTAGTATAATATTTGATTTGGTCCATTGTTCGGGAACTCTCTGCTCTTTATTTATTATATTGAATAAAAAGGTTATCACAGGTGTTAGCAGTGTTTTTGCCAGCTTTATTGCTTCATTGGGAATACCGTCTGGTCCTGGACTCTTGTCTGATTTAAGTCTCTTTATTTCTCTTTCTACTTCGTATTCGGTCCAGTCGATATTAGTTTGATTTTGAGAGTGAAAATGTATCGTTTCAGGATTCCCTAAGTCCTTTTGGTCATAGAGGTTTGCGTAGTATTCTGTTGCTATTTTTAGAATGCTTTCTCTGTTAGTTGATGGAGTTGAGTTTTCTAAAAGGCTCGGTATCCAGGTTTTGTGTGAACGGAGTTCTTTGTATGCACGTTTGCAGCTTCCACTAGTCATTACATACTTTTCTATTGTCTTTAATCTATGATTCTGATAGTCTTTTCTGATATTTTTGTTAGCTATTTTGTACATAAAGCTGAGTTTCAACCTGTCTTCGCGGCTTTTAGGCTTGATATTTTGTAGTCTGTGCCGTTGACGAATTAAACTTAGTGTTTTTTCGGTAAGAATGTTGTAAAAGTTGCTTTTCTTTACTTGTTTATTGGTTTTCATGCTTTCTAATATACATTTTTCAAATTTGTTATAAAATGTTTGTACCGTGTGTGTTTCTTCCGGTTGTATAGATTTTAAGTTCTTCTCTAGTTCTTCTAGGTAATAATTCACTTCTTCTTGGGTTTTTAGTGTACAAGTACGAGTTTTAAATTTTTGACGACTCTTTTTCATTGAATCAAAATATACTCTTGATCTTACCATTCTATGATCTGATGGAAACCGAATATTATTTAAAACATGTACATCCGGGAATCGAGTTGGAAAATTTGTGAGTATGTAATCTATCTCATTCTTAGTTTTTTGGTCTGGAGACATCCATTTCCATTTTTGACTGCTTTTTTTCTTGAAAAAAGTGTTCATAATGGAAAGATTATATTCTTGGGCGTAATGTAATAACCGCTGGCCTCTAGGGCTTCTTTTTCCAAATCCAAACTTCCCAATGTGTTTGCTTTCTTCTGTATTCCTTTTTCCCACTTTCGCGTTAAAGTCGCCCATAACTATTACATACTTTCTTGCAGCTTCATGGGCTCTGTATAGAGTGTGGTAGTTTCTGATCAATTTCTGATTCTTCAGAGTCCTCAGTAGGCGCATATACTTGTATAATAGTTATTGGTAGGTTGTTGATATCAATATCCAAAAGTACTACTCGATCGGACAAACCCCTAAAGCTTTTGATGCAGGTTTTTAGATGTTTTTTTATAATAAATCCGACTCCATACATTCCTTTTGTTTGTCCATTGTAGCATAATATGAACTCTTCGTATTCATCCACTCCGTAGCCGAATCTTCTCATTTCTGACAGTCCAATGATATCATATTTAATATTCCTAAGCGCGTCTGTAAGCTCTATGATTTTTTCCGGTCTTGCCAGCGTTCGTACGTTGTATGTAGCAATATAGAGATTTTGTTTATTTTTATTATTATTTAAAAGGTTGTTTTGTATTATTGGAGGGTTGTAGTCAAGAGAAAAATCAAGCTCGTTTTTCTCCCCCGCGGTGACCAACCGAATTGGGTTTTGAGATGGTAGAGGGGCCTTCGTTAATTGCTAAAAACTGGATGATGGAGCTTCATTTTTTGTGGATTTCTCGGAATCATTTCTTTGTCTCATGAAAGCTGTAATTTTATTTTTCTTTAATGCTGGGCTTTCATTGCTTGTTCCATCTTGGTTTGGAGAGGTATTCAAAATTCTTTTCTTTGATTGTTGTTGAGAATTTTGGTTTTTATCGGAATTATTTGTGTTCAAAATTATTAGTTTATCATACTTGATTATTGCTTTTGTGCCTTCTGCTTTATATTTTATTAATTCCGTTTGTAGTTGCTTTCTTTTCTCTAGAATTTTTTGTGGGTAATCTTCTTTGTAGTATATTATGCTATTTTTAATGTTTTTCTTTTTTTGTAGCAAAGTTATCTTTTTCCCCATAGTTGTGAAAGTAACTATAATTGGTCTCGGTGCTTCTCTTTTTTTCCCCAGTCGTTTCACAGATTCAATTTCGTTTCGCTCGCATGAGATATTAATTTTATTAATAAATGATAGGATTTTATTTTCTAGCTCGTGATATGATTTTTCTCCTTCCTCGACTCCAAAAAATACTAAGTTTCTCTGCCTGATATGTCTCTCCATACGGTCCAGTATGTTTTCTTGATTTTGTACTTTTTCATTTAATTGGTTATAGTTCTGTTCCATTTTTTTGAAATTTTCGCGGATGTTATTGTTTATGCTGTTTGTTATATTTATTTCCATTTCTTTTATGTCTCTTTTTTGAGTTGCTAGATCGATTTGTATTGATTTCAAAATTCTTTGTATGTCTTCCATGTTTTTCCTATATACCAGTGGTGTCGCTAGTTATGAGCTCGGCTTTGAACCAGGAATGGTTTAAATCTTAGTAGGTTGTAAGCGTTTTGACTACTCGACCATAGATGGCGTTAGTGTTAAATATGAGTCGATACTTGGATGACTAATAGGTTTCAAAAATTAGGTTATGTCGGCACTGATTTCTGTTTTCTTTACTGTTTTTGGGTAGTTTTATACTTATTTTTCTTTATTTTACACAATTATTGAAATGTTTTGGTATGTTTATTATATTGGTCACGTATTTTTTGCACTGTTCCACTAGTTGTCGGTTGGATAATTTTTGATGTTATCGCCAAAAGTTTGTTGGGTTTCCCTGGTTCACTTGTTTATATAGTAGTTTCTAAACACACTTTTTCTGATTTTAATTAATTTAAGTCTTTATAACGCATTTAACTATTTTATTTTCACTTTTTTTTATATGGAGTTCACAAAAACAGCTGTTAACTTCGCGACGGTGGCGCCCTCTTCCCGGTTTTCTCAGTAGTTTCTTTGATATTATGAAATCAATGGTTCCATGGATATATTTGCCGATGGAACTAGTGAAAAAGAGTTACAGCAAATAAAGAACGAGCTATGTTCGGCTGCGCAGAATAGCACAACCTACCGCCGATTCAATACGAATGAAAACATCACTGAAATAACGAACTTATTGCTACTACTTAAGATTTGAAATTAAAAAACAACAGACCACTGATGACTTATTGAAACACTCACCGATTGTATGTGAAAGTGAACGGCGGTGGATGGAACGGACACTGCTCCGGTATCGGCCGCGGCTCTTTCCTGAACATGGAGTATAGAGGCGCATCGCCACTGATTAACTCGCATATTGACGATAGCGAGTCTTTTGGAGAGCAGTATGCTGGAAATCAGAAAAAAATATATGAGGTACAGTCAGATTCTAAAATATCTCACCAGGCGCTCTATCTATATCTTAAATTTTCTCTTAAAGTAATAATAATATTCAAATGAAAATATATATTCCGAAAGATTTTAATGAAGACTTTCTGAATATACATTTTCATGTTAATATTATTTTTAGTTTAGGAGAAAATTCAAGATATAGTTACAGGACCTGATCAGGTCCTGTCTTAAAGCAATTTAAAACATAGCCGGCATGTTTCGACCTCATCCGGAGGCCTTCCTCAATGTGAATCAAGCGAGAGATGTGAGTGCGGTGCGCATCGGGACGTTGGACGGGCGTCTCGATTCACATTCGCCTGAGGAAGACCTCCGGATGAGGTCGAAAAATGTCGGCCAGTTTCATATTCATGTCAACCGGGAAAATGCTTTGATGAGGAGGACTATCCACTTCTTCTTATCGTGTTGACTGGGGCGAATTATATTTGTGTAGACCAAAACTCTGCCACTGACACAGCGTTATCAGTTATGGTATAGGTCCTCGCGTGCGCTGGTGGTAGGACACGCAGTGCAAGAAAGCAGGTGTGCCATGTTCTGAGGAGTAGCACCACATGGACAAGAAAGTTCAGAGCTGTAACTTCCCTGTTCATGTTCTCCTTCCTTCCGCCGACTTGAGTACTGAGTCTGTTCAAGGATTTCCATGTCGCGCAAGGTAGACCTTGGCCAGGGGGAGATGCTCTGACAGCGTGATGACAGACGCTGTTGTATATCTCTGCTTCCAGATATTACACCTGGATTTAGAGGCTTCGGCAAACAAAGGGCAGTTCTTTACAAAACTATGCCAGCTCATCAATCTTTGAGTAACCGGTTCCTCTATGGTCATCATCATCATTCCAACCATTAAAAGCCCACTGCTGAACCAAGGCCTCTCCCAAGGGTTTTCGTTCCATGGGACGATATTGCCATGCTCACCACGCTTGGCAGGTGGGTAGACGAGTGAGGTTTTTTCTTTGGCAATTTTTTAAGCTGGGGAAGGATAGGAATTTCTTGGATTTGGGAAGGGAATTAAGGTATTGGGACTACTCACTCAGATGAATGGGAAAAGCAAGTAGCAGGTCAGGAGGGCAGGCGCGCGTAACCAATGCCATACCAGCAAAACCGGACAGGCTGTTGAGCATGACATCCCTGACCATCCATCATGAGGAACCGGCACGGGAAGACGACATTTTCTTATCAACTAACACACTCGAAAAGAAGACTCCAAGAATACTCACTCTCTTTATACTGTAGGACATGTTTGTGTTTCTCGTGTATCACCATGCATCTGTAGCAGTCGTCGCTCCTGGAAACACATGAGATAAATGTTGAGACGATGGGTCCATGGGGCACAGAAGCAAAATATGGTGACTGAGTTTTTAGAACGCCTCCACGAAGTAACTAGTGACCCAAGGGCAGGCAGTTACTTTGCACAGTGCAGATTTCCAGACAGAATGGACTTTCCATCACGGTGCAGAGGGGTAATGTGGGGGTAATGTTGCCAGCCTTCTGGGAACTCTTCCCTGCGGCGAAGTGCTGGAATTTCTTTTTTACATGTAATTGTATCTATTTTTTTGTGTGTAATTTTACTTATAAATAAAGAATAAGATATAATATGTTAACATTAAGTTAGCCAGAGGGCATAAGTGACATTTTATCTAAATCTGACATTTTGAGGATAGAAGAAACCTGGTGGATGAGGTGTACTGCCTGCAAAAACAGTGGGAGTTAGAGGGGTGATTTTTAGCCATAATGTATAAGGTTGAAAGCAGTTTCAAGTATCACCAAGTTTTTGTTTTCTCAATATTCAAAATGACCACCATACAAGGTCAATTAAGGGATCACTAAGCGAGGCTGAAGGCCGAGCTTCGAGGCGACGGCGAAAAGACATGATAGAGTCGGACTGACCTTACCCTTATCCCCAAGTGTACTGTAGTGAGGCCGCATGCCGATCTGACGAACACTTGGGCCGCGAGGTCGAAGGGCGAGCTCCAAGGCGAAGGCGAAACCGGGCCGATTGTTTGTTACCAATAACGCCAAAACGGCTGAACGGATTTTGACGAAATTTTGCATACAGATAGGTTATTACCTGGATTAACACATAGGCTACCTTATATCCCGGAAAAATATACTGTTCCCGCGGGATCGACATTAACGTGAGCGGAGCCGCGGGTGACAGCTAGTTAAAAATAAGGATATCTTTTACCTCTCATATAGCAGGAACTTGTCGTAAGACTCAGTCTCCGAGCACTCCCCCTTAGACTGGATGTGAGTAGAGTTGATGGCGATGAGCCCTTGGTTCCCCGACTGGAACCAGCTGCCCGTCCACCCTTCGGGAAATGTGCAGCCTCCGCCTGAAATAGAAACAGAAGTTGTTAAATTTTCATCACGAATAATGTAGGATTCTATTGGTGAAGTTTCGGAGCTTATTCAATACAAAATAATGGTTGTTGGTAAAGTCCAGTTTACGGACGATAATTTTTGTCACAAGTTACTTCCGCACTTTCGCTTACCCACGGAACGTGACACTTTTTCGTGCGTGCAGCCGGCGTTCATATATTTATAAGACGTCGTAAACAATCAAATCTTTCCACTTTATAATTGATAGTGTAGACATGAGTTTTAGGAACTCATTATGTTAGCGATGGAGTGTGCCTCATATTTATAACTAACTGTTGCCCGCAGCTCCGCCCGCGTCAATGTCGATCTCTAGGAACAGTAGAATTTCCCGGAATGAAAAGTAACCTATGTCCTTCCCCGGGCCTCAATGTACCTCCACACCAAATTTCATTCAAATTGGTTAAATGGTTGAAGCGTGAAAAGAAGAAAGACATAAAAAAAATATTGTTTTTTTTTAATTATAATGCCATTCCATTCTCTCCCAGCCGACCCTTAGGACCAAAAAGAAAATTAAAGTAGATGGTGCGATAAAGTGCCAAATATGAATAATGTGAAGGAAAAATTATACAAACATAATACACAACATATATATCTTATCTCTATGACACAGACAAATATTTGAAGGACTATCATTACCGCCCCTATGTTTATGACAAACGGACAAGTTTGATCGAAATGTAGATAAAACGGTATAATGACATGTGTATCACATGTGGCTGTAATTATGCGGTGAACTACGAAAAACATTGTACAATCATTTATACGTCACTAGTGATTGGTACTAGTTAAGCATAATCGGAACTTCAAGAAATAAAAAAAATATTCCGTGGCGCAGTGGCTTAACACGCCAGCATGCGACACGTGAGTGCCGGGGTTCGATCCCTGGTCATGTTTATCATCAGGTGGCAAACGATCTTTTTCAGATTGACCTGGGTCTTGGATGTTTATCTATATATGTATCTATTATAAAATATAGTATCGTTGAGTTAGTATCCTACGACACAAGTTCACAACTTACTGTGGGGCTACCTCAATTTGTGTGATATGTCCCTATATATTTATATTTATTTATTTAACAAGCGTGATTTTACAAGCTTTTATTCAGTTTCACCTGTCCCAATGATTGCCTGAAATGAAACCTTGCGAGTTAAATTTAATCCACTTCCCGGTTACCGACTAAGCTGAAATTTTGCATGCATGTGTAAAACGGATGTCAATACGATATTATGGAATCGTTGCGCTGGTCTGAAGATGGAAGGTGGCCTTCATCGTAAGTAGTCCACTGCTGGACATAGGCTTCCCCCATGGATCCTTAGGAACTCTTTAACTAAACAAGGTATACCAATAGTGTTTGGAAACATTTGATTTGTCTTGGAAAGCACTTTACAGTGCAGATTGGTATTGCAGATACTCTGGTGTTGCAGATGTCCATGGGCGACAGTGACCACTTTCCACCAAGTGGCTCGTCTGCTCATTTGACTGCAAATGAGCAAACGAGCCACTTGGTGGAAAGTGGTCAATATACATTTAAAAAAAGAACTTTTATATTAAAAGCTTGTCACAAAAATGTAATTCATTCAGATCAATTTCCATCTTGTCCTGACCGCGGATCGAAACCGGGCACCCCCGTGTCGCAGGCAGGCGTGTTATTCACTGCACCACGGAGCTCGCCAAATGTATTAAATGCAATAACCCAATAAAAAGATATAATAAATAATAACAACAGCCTCCGTGGTCCAGAGGTTAAGGCGTTTGCCTATTGACCCGGGGGTCGTGGGTTCGATTCCCACCGGAAGCATACTTTGTTAAGTTGTTTCCAGTTTGGTTAGGACATTGCAGGCTTGAATCACCTGATTGTCTGACAATAAAGATGATTCCGTGCTCCGGGCACGTTTAGCCGGTGGTTCCAGCTGCCATCTGGTAGTCGTTAAAGGAACCACGTCAGAGGCCGAGAGGCTGTTCCGAAGAACTCTGACACCTCTGGTCTGTGCATGGTCGATTGACCGTGTCACCTACTCGAAATGATGATGATGATAAAGAATACAAAACGTTTGATGGATCATCATTAGTACACACTTCTGATAGAAATGTAGATAAACAAAAACAACATATGGTCACACTATTTATACAAGGTGACGAACGAAAAGGCATATTTTGTAATTATATCGGACATGTGTAGTGCAGCCATCAAAATGACAAACTTGGTATGATTATGTCGTGATAACGTCTCTATGTAACGTGTATGGTGCCAGACTTGGTGTTAGGCCCAACACCATACATGAAGAGATGTTGCTGCTTGCTGGGTTGAAGATGGCAGTGTGGCACAAGATCACGTCACGGAAAAAGTAGTTCATTGTTCTTGCGTTACATGATGGCTGGGTGTGACGGATCCTTTCTCGACGACAGTGTCCAGGCGCTATAGTATCGCCGATCGTTCGATGTGTGTCTCATGACATGACGCTATCGATATGTATCTCGATATATTTTAAGATAATGGAGCTATTTATATTATTAATATAGCTGACACGCGACCTACATGATGTAAGCCGCGGCTCAAATGTGCGAGCGTAGCTCGAACATAACGTATAAATCGGTGAATTGCACGCACGGAAATATTCACGTTCCGCGTGCAAACGAGAGCTCGGAACAATCCATAGAGACACGATCGGCCTAAGCGTTCGGCTTATGACGCATCTATCTCTCTTCCACGTAAAATTATCGTCCGTAATCCGACTTTACAGACAACCTATTTTTGTTTCAATAATCTTTAGCTAATAAGGCAGGAGCTCAGAATTGTCAACGATCCCAATATTACAAGCCATATCGAGTCACTGAGTCTAAGGAGAGATTTTGCATCTCCCTGTGTGTTCTATCGCTTGTAAAATGGATTGTGCTCCGAGGAATTGGTCATCATTCATTTCGAGTAGGTGTCACGGTCAATCGACCATGCACACCCTGCTGTCAGAGCTCTTCGGAACCGCCTCTCGGCCTCTGACGTGGTTCCTTCAACGACTACCAGATGGCAGCCGGGACCACCGGCTTAACGTGCCTTCCGAAGCACGGAATCATCTTTATTATCAGACAATCAGGTGATTCAAGCCTGCAATGTCCTAACCAAACTGGAAACAACTAAACAAAGTATGCTTCCAGTGGGAATCGAACCCACGACCCGGGGGGGGTCAACAAGCAAATGCCTTAACCACTGGACCACGGTGGCTGTTAGGCATTGGTTGACATGATGTATAAGGTGGGCCGTATGCTTATTTGCCAGTTGTATAAACAAAAGATATTACGCAATTTCGTCTGAGCGTAAATTTCACTGTGGTTTAGTGGACGCAGTGGTGGGAAAGGCGATTGATAAAGTAGCTTGTTGCTAAGTTGCTTTTCAAAAAACTGGCCGACATTAACATTAGACCGGGACAAGTGGAAAGAGACCAGAAAGACTTGAAAAGAATGATACTTACCAAGAAATCAATCAATACTAATAATAAATCTGTAAGGGTTGGTCATGGAGTAAGTTACTTTGTTTTCAGAGGTATCGTATTTATAAGCTCTATACATGATTCTAAAACTAAATTGATGATTCTTAGATTTTTTTCTGTCTGTATATATATATATGCATGTTTAAGAGTAATGGATTACTCTTAAACAAATTAACTGAATTTTATGAAACTTGGTCGATATACATTTAGGCGTACAGGACACAGGATAGGCTACTTATTTTTTTCTCCTGTCATGATAAATGGCCCCCATACAAACATAACACAAAATGTACGCGAACGAAGTCGCGGGCACTGCTAGTATACGATAAAATTATTAACGGCTGCCCGTTGTCCGTCTTACAGTTCTAAATGTAATAAAACTATTGTTCGTTTCGAACTAATGTTTTTTTTACGACACGTGACGTCACCGCGTGTTTTATTTTTACGGCGCCTTTTATGGGGATTGCTTTTTTATCTGTCATAAGTGTTAGGTCTGAATTTCATGGTTTGTGGTTTTTAGAATCCTATAAAAACGAGATAAAAAATATGGCCGAAAATGTTTGCGACTTTGTATTAGTAAGTACAATCACTACAATAACAGCCTCCGTGGTCCAGTGGTTAAGGCGTTTGCCTGTTCACCCGGGGGTCGTGGGTCGATTCCCACCGGAAGCATACTTTGTTTAGTTGTTTCCAGTGTGTTTAGGCCATTGCAGGCTTGAATCACCTGATTGTCTGATAATAAAGATGATTCCGTGCTTCGGAAGGCACGTTAAGCCGGTGGTCCCGGCTGCCATCTGGTGGTCGTTAAAGGAACCACGTAAAAGGCCGAGAGGCGGTTCCGAAGAACTCTGACACCAGGGTGTGGTCGATTGACCGTGACACCGACACGAAATGATGAGTACAATCACGAGTAGTGTTGCCACAGTGTTAAGAGCCCGCCATATGCCAGGCGCCGTGGCGATACAAACGCGGATGGTCTAAACGCGTTGGCCACTTTGTATATTTTCATTTTTTAGGAATATTCAAGGGTTATTCGAAAAAGAAATACGTATGATGGCTGCCTTATCTGTAATGCAATAATAATCAAAAGTTTCAAGGTTAAATTTAATGTATTTGGTGAATAATACTATATACCGAGTAAATTAGACGTGATTTGGAGGCAACTTTGCAATTTTTTTCTATCGAGAAAATTTAACGCAATCGTGTTTTTGAGTCATATAGTTACCAGAGTTAGACCTGAACTTTGCTGCATTTTTATTTCAACTTGAGTATTTAATTATTATTGATATAACAGTCAATCATGCAAAGCAGTGTGAGATAGTACGGACCCTTAAGGGTGTATTATACCATCCTGAATCGCATCCTGAATCGGATCCGATGAGAGGGACGTCGCTATAGCAGCTCCAAAAATCTGACACCAGTGTTGGCCACATACACAATCACGAAAAAAAAAACAAAACAAACGTTTGACTTCGATCACGTAGAACTTAATTATTTCCATCAATATTCTCATATTCTCCAATACTAATTATTCGTTAAAAACAAGTTGATCAAAACACTCCGTCAGTTGTTTACACCCAAGTTAGAAAGACTACAGCCGAAGGGTGCAAAAAAAACCAAGATACTTATAAAGTATTTAATAGGAAAAAGTCAAAAAGTTACATAGATATCACTTAATTACACTTTTACTACAATTATATGACATGTGACGACAGTTCGATGTGAGAACAAGAAGTGCCGGGGTTTGATGTGAAATCGCGGGCGCGGTCCTCGCAAAGTGGGCGGTCGGAAGAATCACGCGCAGGTGTCCGCTATGAGAATTAGCGGTACGGCGGTGGTCCGTGACGTAGCGCCGCGGTGATGCAGCGTTATCAGTGCATCAGGACTGCGTAACTCCTCCACCCATAAAATGGCAACTATTCGCAGAAGATGTTGCCGAGATGCTGCATGCGTTGATGTTCACGTCTCTTGGTCTAGGTCCTCTCATCCTTTTCAGTTCATATGAATATGCGGTTTCAGGCGTCTGGGTTCCTACATTCTTTGTACATTTCATTCGCAGTTTTTTATATAGTGCGATAGTGAGTATTAACGCACAGATACCGAGTACGATGGTGTAAATCGGTATAGTCGTATGGTAGAGAGTGTCTATGTTCACCTTTTCTAGGCTTACAGGATGTTGTAGCAAAATCTTGGAGTTGGTTTGGTGTAGATGTTCGAGGTTGATAGAGTTCAGTTTCACAGTAGGCTGATGGTGTGATAGTATTGGCTCGACTGGTGGAAGATCAGCTATTTGTACGGCATGACCCTTGATGTGGTTTCGGATGTTCACAATACTAAATTCAGGAGCCTTCAGGATACAGTTTTGGGGGATAGATATTAGATAGCTACCTCGAAGATTCTTGTAGTACTCGTTTTTACAGGATACATGCACCTTGGTGGGGACAGGTAAACTGAGTGTGTAGTGCTGGTCGTCTAATTTCTCCAGGGCTGAGCTAGTTAAGTTAACATAGACGAACTGGCATGAGGAGGCGACACGTTGATCAAGTATTAATCGTTCCATGCAATCATTGGTATCTAGTCTCGTATACTGCTTCTTTTCCTCGCAAAGGTACCACTCGCTTACCTTCGGGCATTCGGCCTCTATGTACCTAGAACCTGTTCTCTGAATTGCTATAAAGGGTTGAATAGGAACTAATATTTGGTTATGTCGGTTAGGGATGATAGATAATTTATACAGGACAAAGGTTAAAGGTGAGGCAATCGGTACCATAAAAACTATCACTAACTTATTCTCTACGTAATAAGAGCCTGACTTAATAATGTCAAAATAGTCTCTTAGCTCTAAGTCTAATATTTCATCCTTGGAGTATAGATTCTTAAGTTTAGATAATGTGCTATAAAGTGCATTAATATCTATCATGTAATGTGCAGTGCTCTTACTCTTAATGAAGGCTAACATATTCTCTAGGCTGTATAGCTCTTCAGATAAATTATTAATATTATCAGTTAAAATCATTAAGTACTGAGTTAAATGAGCGTATTTTATCATTTCTACATTTCTATCGGCATCCGAATTTAAAATAAAGTCTATTATACTACTAATATTCTTTTGATTTTCAACTATGTTATCTAAAATTGAGGAATGTTGAGCTACCCAGTCTTTGCCTAAACTTATGTGCTCATTTATTTCAGTTTCCAATGTATTCTGATTACTTTGGAGAACTTTAATAGCACTGTCGTACTTTATGGCATCGGTGTAATCTAGGTTACCGGATATACTTTTAATTATAGAACCGAGACCATCTATGACGCCTCTTTTGGCACGAGTCTGTTGGAACAAGTGCACTTGTTCCCGAATACTGTCTAATTTATTATATAGATGCAAGAGATGAGGCTCGTAGAGCGATAGAGTTTTATTTTTAAGATCGGTTCTAAAGCGGTCCATCTGGGATCGGACAATATTAACTTTATAAGATAAGTCATTTAAGTCTATGTAGTATAAAAATGAATGATAGTGTGAGATAAGTCTAGTTGGTCCAAGTTTGAATGGTAGTACTCCCGGTCCATTGTCGAGGTCGTCAAATGTTATGTCTTGCGCCAGGGTCAGATGCAGGATGAACGTCAGGGCCAGTATCCTGCAACAACGGTCTCGTTTTAGGAGAACGCTTCAGACGCGCTTTAGCGATGGGGCCTTTTTTCTTTTTAATATATATATGTATGGGTAAATCGGCTAAAACGGTATCTTGGGTGAAACGGGGAGCTAATTTCTGTCTACTGGCCATGGGGTTGCGAATGAAGATTTGTTGGTCTGGGATATATTCCTTTTCAGGCTCGCGATCTTTATTTCTAGCTTCCGTTAGCTCAGTACGGTTATGTAGGGATACTTCGTTTAGCATTTCATATATCTGAGCCATACGCTGTTTATGATTAACTACATATTGCTGGAGAAGATGATCATTCATGTTAATATTAACTGGATCACGGGGGTCAAAGTGACCAGTGATTATGTCTAGTGGTCTACACTTGGTAAAACTATGAATAGAGCTATTATATGCAAGTACGGCATAGGGCATAAGATTGATAGCGGGATCATTACGATGTTCCAATTTTAAGATACGGAGATGTTCTAGGATAGTAGAATGAAATCGTTCCACTATCCCATTGCTATTAGGATTATGAGCCAAAGTTTTGTGGTGATTAATTTTATGAACTCTGGTGAACTCTGAGAACACCTGATTAGTGAACTCGGGACCCTGATCAGAAACTATTGTGATTGGAACTCCGTGATGTGTGAAATACTTTAACAAGGCTTGAACTACACTTAAGGCTGTACCGTCACGAAGATGGTAAGCCTGACCGTATTTGGAAAACGCGTCTACGAGAGTTAAGTACTTTTCACACTCGGTAGTGAACAGGTCTATATGTACTATTTCAAATGGTTTGGTAGGAGGTGGTACGATAGAAAGTCTTTGGTTAATTGGATTACGGTCATACTTAGCCATACCACAGATACTACATTCGCTTATGTACTTTGAGATGTGCTCACGCAGTTTCGGCCAGAAATATCTATGTGACAGTGCAAGATAACATTCATTGGTACCTCGGTGGTTCGTTTTACCTTCGTGGTACTTCTTTATGAGATCTTGCTGTTGTAGATAATCTTTCACATCTTCAAGCATAGTTTTTGTAAGAGTTATATCCATAGCTGAGCTTTTAAAGTACTCTTGAATAACGGGAATAATTCTATACATAGCTAAGCTAGGGTGTATAATCAGACCTGTTTTAACTTTGGGGTTAACATATTCTTTAATGGCGTTAACAATATCTTCCTGGAGGTTTGATTCTGAAATGTGTATGTCTGTACGTATGTATGACTCAAATGGTTTCGTGACTTTCGGACGTCTTTTAATGTCTTCTACTAAGGTTAAGCAGATTTGTCTACTAAATTTATTTAGGGGTTGGTCAGATATTGGGATTTCTAATATGGGGTGTTCGTCACTTGTATGAATAGTAGCTGTAGTGGATTTAGCAAGAGATGGGGGTTTCTCAGTTGGTTGAACAACTATAGAGCTTATGTCTAAATCTAAGAAGGATTGTCCTTCACTTGCAGTATCTGTAGAAGATCCGGTATGAGATGGAGGCTTTTCTATAGGCTGAACAACTGGAGTAACATCCTCATTATGTATTTCTACTCTAGAGAGGGCATCAGCGTTAAGATTTGATTTTCCCTGCTTATATATAACTGTGAAGTTATACTCGCTCAGTTTCAACCGCCATCTAGTTAGTCTCGAGCTTGGCTCTTTTAAATTCATGACCCATTGCAAAGGCTTGTGATCAGTGACTATTTTAAACTTCCTGCCGAACAAATAAGGGCGGAAGTATTTGGTAGCCCACACGATCGCTAGCAGTTCCTTCTCGATGGTACTATAATTAATTTCGCTGGTATTAAGCGTTCGAGAAGCGTAAGCTATGGGTTTATCTGAGCCTATGGTGCCCTGAGATAGTACGGCACCTACAGCAAGGTTAGATGCATCGGTTGTGAGTATAAACTCCTTATTGAAGTCTGGGTACTGAAGTATTGGATCGTTGGTGAGAAGAGTTTTGCAGTGCTCAAAACAATTTATGTATTCCGGGCTATTAGTAGGAATTTTAGAGCCCTTTTTAAGGCACTGTGTCATAGGTTTAGTGAGTTTTGCAAAATCGGGTATGAATTTCCTATAGTAGGCTAGCAAGCCAAGGAAACGCTTAATTTCCGTAGCTGTGCGAGGAATTGGGAACTTTTGTATTGCCGTAATCTTATCCGGATTGGGTTTAATGCCATCCTTACTTATAATATGGCCCAGATACGCAGTTTCTAACTTTAAAAACTCAGATTTGTCCATCTGGATTTTAAAGTTAGATTCTCGCAAGCGTATGAATACCTTTTCGAGGTTATTCATATGCTCCTGCAGTGACGTGCTAAAAACGATGATGTCATCAAGATAAACGAGACAGACTGTGTTCTGGAGGTCCCTGAGGACATTGTCCATGACACGCTGGAATGTGGACGGGGAATTCTTCAAACCCATAGGCATACGAAGAAATTCAAAATGCCCATTTTCCACATTAAAGGCCGTCTTTGGAATGTCTTCAGGACTCATTTCGACCTGATAGAAACCTGAGGCTAGGTCAAGAGTAGTGAAATAGTGACAATTACCCAGTTTGTCAAGGCCATCCGTGATGTTTGGGATGGGGTATTTGTCATCGATGGTCTTCTCGTTGACCTTTCTAAAATCGACTACTATGCGCCATTTTCTTTTGCCAGAAGCATCAGCCTTTTTGGGTACAACCCAGATAGGTGAGCTCCAGGCTGACTCTGAGGGTCGAATAATCCCTTGCTCTAACATTTTACTAATTTGTTCACGTACTTCCTGTCTATGAACGAAAGGATATCTGTAGCTTTTTGTATATACAGGTATTTCATTGGTAGTACGGACGTGGTGTTTTATTTTATTAGTGAAAGTTAGAGGTTCTCCGTCGATATAGAATACGTCTGAGTATTTGGCACATAGAGTTTCTAAATTAATTCGTTCCTCCTCATTCAGGTGGTCGGTACGTAATTTAGTAAGAACCTGCTCTGCTCGTGAGGAGTCACACATGGTGTAGTGGCATTCAGTTGTAAAGTGTTCCGCTTTAATTGGTCTATCCATAGAGAATATAACATAATTTTTTGTCGGGTTAGTGATTTCTATGATACCACGACTATTGTTAACTTTGGCTATACACTCGCGTATTATGCAGTTAGATAGTACCTGCTCGGGAATTACTACGTCACCATCAGATATGTTTATAGGTATTTTAACTAATTTTGAAGAATTAGCCGGTATTATATCCTCATACCAGTTACAATTACGCGAATCGTACATATAGATAGGGTTGGTGGAATTTCTTGTTCTTAGTCTCTTAGTCTTTAAGTCAATGTTAGCTTCCCATTTAGTTAGTAAGTCAAGGCCTATAAGACCGTCAAAAAAGTCATGAAAGTTATACAAAAGTAAAGTCATGTCGTCATGGTCAAGAAATTCAGGGAAGCAGGGCAACGTCACAGAATAGTCATTACGTGTCGTTGCGTGTACACTTGTGACTTCGAAGGGGTCGTCATTCCATGGTACATGTGGAAAGTATTTTCTCAAAATTTCAGGATTAATAAAACTTTGGTTAGCACCAGTATCTATCAATAATTTTATAGGAGGATTTGTAATTTTAATATAAGGAAGTTGACGTTGAGTTTGAAGGTTAACTTCTATCTTTGTTTGTCTGAAGTATCTTCCTTCTGAAAATCCTGCTGAGGGCTCTCCTGATTATTTTCAGTAATATCCGTAACAATAGGAGGCTGATAGGATTCAGGGGCGGACATGTAAGTATCACTAAGGTTTTCTGCATAATAATCACGGTACTCGCAATATTCAGGCTGAGAGTAATTTTCATCAGTATAGTCATAAGAGTCATAGTAGGGGTAGTCATAGCATTCAGTCATGTTCATCTCTCTAGATTTAAAGTAATTTGTCGGGGGTGGATTGCCATGCTTTCTCCAGTCATGCCCAGAAGGGGGTAGTGTCTTTGGAACAAAGTGGCTAACTCCACTCATCGGTTGTGGGGCTTTATTAAAGTTCTGAGGCCGCGGGGGAAGAGCAAACACATTACTATGGGGGTGATAATTTGGGGGTGCAGCACCAAAAATTTGTTGCGTACGCGTCGGACCGCGAAACTGGTTCTGATTCCCGAAGTTACGAAACTGCAAATTTTGATGCCCAAAATTAGGCCTCCACAGAGGGCGTGGTGCCATAAAAGTAGGCTGCGGACGAGAAGGTCCGGGCATGGGCATATTAAAAGTGAAGCCTCTTGAAGGTGGTGCGTTCTGAAAAGAATTTGACTTACCTGCATTGGGGCTGTAAGGCATTTGGGGGTTGCTTTTCTTTTCAGGTAACCCCTCATTACGCCGCTGAAGATATTGGGTGTTCATTTCCTCGTGAACAAACTCAAGAGCTTTTTCAATACTTTCAGGCCTCATGCAACGTATACGTGATCCCAGAGGGTCTCTAAGTCCGCGTAAATAAGCTTGGAGTGTGAGTTTTCTATACAGCTCTCTCTTAGATTCTATAGTTGATTTAATTGTTTCATGTAAACTTATGTACGTTATTAATGTACTATGAAGATTTTGGCATTTTTCATAATACTCTTGAGGGGTGCATGAGCCCTGAGTTAGTAAAGCGAGGTCATTGTATAGAGAGGTCTCGTCTCTCTGGTCTGCAAAGTTATTGATTAGAGCGTTTCTAATACCGGTCCAGTTGCTGGGAACGCCATTGGCGTTTATAAGGCGAGCTGCGGGTCCCGTTACTTTATTGAGGATGCCATTAAGTAAAGCAGAGCTCTGGAGTGGTTTATCTATCTTCACATATACCTTAACTAAGTGATCGCACAAATCTATAAACCTAGTTAGCACATTTACATTTCCGTCAAAGTCAGGCACCAATCGAAGGGCCTTCCATATATTGTCAAGAGAGTTGGGCTCTGCCATGTTAGCTATGAAAGCTTACAATAAAAATACTGAATTTATTAATTATGTTAGAACTTACTCTAAGGTTTTTAAAAAGGCGTGCCTGTGCGCAAAATCTTTATATACAAGAAAAGCTATTCTAGATTCTCATGATAAGATAAAGACCACTTGGAAAATTATTAACATGGAAACCGGGAAAACTAAAAATCGTGACAACAAAATAGAATTAAAAGTAGATAATAAGATCCTCAGTACTAATGAAGACGTCGCAAAATATTTCGAAGATTTCTTTACTAACATTCCCGTAAATACTACTGCCTCCTTACGTTCATCATCTGAGGAATCTAAAAAACTATTAACAAGCTGTATACCAGAATGTAACAATCATTTAATATTTCAACATGTAACACCTCAAATAATCATTGATACATTTAAGAGTTTGAACAATAAGAAAACTGGAGATTTGTGGGATATCTCTGTAGCTGTCATTAGTAACATCATTAAAGCAATTGCACCATATTTAGCTTCTGTATTTAATAAGTGTGTAGATACTGGGACATTTCCTGACTTGATGAAGTTAAGTAAAGTCATTCCTTTGTACAAATCTGGCGATAAAAATGATCCCACTAATTACCGTCCCATTTCTATTCTGCCAGCTCTTAGTAAAATATTTGAAAAAATGATTTTTAATCAGTTATTAGCTTTTTTTAACATAAATAGCCTTTTCCATCGTGAACAGTATGGATTTACAAAGGGTCGGTCAACTACAGACGCGGGTGTAGCTCTGTTGAAATACATATATGATGCTTGGGAGGGAAAACAAAATGCTATCGGTGTTTTTTGTGATCTTTCCAAAGCCTTTGATTGCGTAGACCACAATACCCTTCTCTCCAAGCTGGAGCACTATGGAATAAAAGGTAATTCTCGCTATTTACTTGAATCTTATTTAAGTGGCCGAACTCAAAAAGTTAGTTTAGATAGGGTACAATCCTCCGGATCATCGGTTAAGATGGGCGTACCCCAGGGCTCTATCCTAGGGCCTCTGTTATTCCTCATTTACATCAATGACCTACCTTACTGTGTCAATACATGTAAGGCTGTACTATTTGCCGATGACACTTCTCTTGTCTTCAAAATTGATAGACAAACTAATTCTTTTGACGTGGTTAATAGTACTATAGCTCAAGTGTTGGATTGGTTCACAGCGAACAATCTATTGTTGAACGCTAAGAAAACGAAATGTATTAAATTTTGCTTACCAAATGTTACAAAAATTCCAACACAAATAGTAATGGATAATGAACCACTAGATTTAACTGATAAAACAACATTTCTTGGAATAACTCTTGATGCCGGGCTTCAATGGGGTGCCCATATTACTACGTTAGCGGGTAAACTTAGTTCTGCAGCTTATGCTGTCAGGAGAATTAGACAACTGACTGATGTTGATACTGCGCGTTTGGTATATTTCAGTTACTTTCATAGTGTTATGTCTTATGCGATTTTACTATGGGGTAACGCTGCAGAAGTAAACACCATATTTGTCCTGCAGAAACGCGCTATTAGATCTATATATAAACTTGGTGCTAGAGAATCTCTTAGAGAATTGTTTAAAGATATAAATATTTTAACTTTACCTTCTCAGTACATATTTGCGAATATTATGTTTGTGCGCTATAATCTTGATTTATATAAGAAAAATAGTGATATCCATGACCGAAACACGAGAAATAAAAATAAATTAGCTACACCAGTATTGCGATTGCAGAAAACTATGAATTCATTTTTGGGTTTAGGAGTACGCTTCTATAATAAAATTCCTGCAGAAATATTAGGTCTGCCTTTACTTAAGTTCAAAACGATTGTAAAAAACCAGTTAATAAAATAGGCTTATTACTGCATTGATGATTATATTACTGATAAAAATGCGTGGAAATTTATATAAATTTATTTAATGTTAACAATTATTAAATGTTAAAATTAATCTATAGTATGAAAAATTGTATTTAATGTTAACAATGTATTCAGAGCCCTTCAGGCACGTAGGGACCAAGGCTGGATTGAGTTTCTTTCGGCGTATTCTTCTCACCAGTGGTCGTTCCGAAACGCTAGTAGTATTTCAATTTTGCATATATAAAAAAATATATAAGAAATAAAAATATGACGTTCAAAAAGAGATACATGTATCCAATTTTGAATAAAAATCTTTGACTTTGACTTTGACTTTGTTACTTATCAAGATTTCACTATCACTATCACTACCTGTCTCTATATTTCTAAAAAAGTCTATATCCTTATTTCTACCACTAACGCTAGGGGACCGCGATTGCCTTGGATGGAAAATCTTGGTATTTATATGAAACTTAGGAAGGATATAAAGGAAGCAACTCTAGATCGATTCTAGGTACTTACTTGAACATCTTTGGCTTCTTTGCGGTATCTATGTCTGGATACGCCTTCCGCTGCAGCTCACGTAGGTTCACCGGATTGCACTTCACCGATTCTACTCCTAGCAATCCGCTCCGACTGCGCCAGTTAGAAAGACTACAGCCGAAGGGTGCAAAAAAAACCAAGATACTTATAAAGTATTTAATAGGAAAAAGTCAAAAAGTTACATAGATATCACTTAATTACACTTTTACTACAATTATATGACATGTGACGACAGTTCGATGTGAGAACAAGAAGTGCCGGGGTTTGATGTGAAATCGCGGGCGCGGTCCTCGCAAAGTGGGCGGTCGGAAGAATCACGCGCAGGTGTCCGCTATGAGAATTAGCGGTACGGCGGTGGTCCGTGACGTAGCGCCGCGGTGATGCAGCGTTATCAGTGCATCAGGACTGCGTAACTCCCACCGCATAATGTTGTTTACCAAAACTTAGATAAAAGCTATTAATAAGATATAGCGTGGGTTGCAAACATGGAGTCTATTATTCCGAAATGTCAGTGTATTTTGATTGAATTTCAAAACTAATTTAGCTTTTTAGGGTTCCGTACCCAAAAGGTATAAACGGTACCCTACAAGCCATCCTAATTTTAGTCACTGACGGCGCAATACGTGCGATACGATTGGAGATATCTCGCATCGTTTCTAACGTATAGCGGTGTCCCTCTCATCGGATCCTAAATTCAGGTTCAAAGATTCAAAGAGTCAGAAAATAGTCTACCTATTTTGTGCATGCTTGCAAACCACGCTATTTCTTATTAATCTCTTTTATCTAAGTTTCGGTAAACAACATTATGCGGTGGGTGTAATGTAAACAACTTACGGAGTGTTTTGCTTAACTTGTTTTTAACGAATAATTAGTTTTGGAGAATATGAGAATATTGATTAAAATAATAAAGTTCTACGTGATCGAAGTCAAATGTTTGTTTTTCGTGATGTGTAAGTGGCCAACACTGGTGGTGAGATTTTTGGGGCTGCATAAAATGCATCTGAAATAGCTTAACGACTTTTGATGGCAGTCGTTATGCTAACGTGCCTTCCGAAGCACGGAGGAGCTAGAGATTTTTTTATGCCACTTGTGGTCACCAAGTGGAAACCTGTTTGGGGGTTTGATTATCATGCGTAAGCGCTAATATTGCCGTGAGCCTTGGGCCGTCGTCGGGCTTCTCCATAAAAGCTCCAGAGATACAATTTTAAAAATATCATTAATTTAGTAATTTCAGATCCTAAGCCTCCACTGCAGGAGCATGACCCTCTCTGTACTACCGGAGCCATACTTGGCCAGAGCAGACAGAGGATTTGGCCTACACTCTCCTTGCTGGCCAGACGGGTTGGAGGTCTCACTGATGTTTATGAGCTTTGTTTAGCTTGTATTTCCTAAGTCGCCTCCTACGATATCCATCGGAAGACTGCCGGAAACCACACGGCTAATATCTATATACATACTAAATGACATAAAATTACCTACAAAAAACATACATAAATATAATAATTTGAATAGACATACAGAAATACATACAACTCACATATAAAAACCGGTCAAGTGCGAGTCGGACTCGCGCACGAAGGGTCCCGTTCCATTCTAATCTATAATTAGTTTAAAATTATATATTTATTTTTATTATATAATGAAACTTAAAATTTATGCTTTTCGCAATTTTTCTTTTATCTGTGTTAGACATTGTTTCGTACCAAATTTTAAGAATCATAGTTTACGGGAAGTACGTTTTGATTTCCTGATTCGTGAATTTCGAAAATTTGCGGCTTCAAATACTGTATCTTTTGATTGCGTTGGCTTAGAAGTCTGATTTTTTCACAAATTTCAATTTCAAATTTCAAAACGTTTATTCAATATAGGTTTCTTTGAACACTTATTAATTGTCATATTTCACTTCTCAACAATTGTTGACGTCAAAAATTTACTGGCTAAGTTTAATGCCGCTTCCAAAGCTCCAAGAGACAGTAGACTGGAGCTTAGTAATTTAATGTTGTGGCGTGGAGCTATTAAGCTGAAATTCATATCAAATACTCTAGTATTTGATATGAATTTCAGCTTAATAGCTCCACGCGTTTCTGAGAAAAAAGATCTTGACAGACAGACAGACTGACAACAAAGTGATCCTATAAGGGTTCCATTTTTTCCTATTGAGGTACGGAACCCTAAAAACAGCGAAGCATACTTGCTCTTTAGCAAGAGCGTCCGCAATGGGCAACTTAGGAGCACCCGAAATTAATAAATGATGTTGAAGAAATGAATAAATAAAAAGGTATAAATAACCAGACATTTCATTAAATAGACTGCATATTTGCGAACCACGCAATAGCTTCATAATAAATCTCTTTTATCTAAGTTTCGGTAAACAACATTATGCGGTGGGTGTAAACAACTGACGGAGTGTTTCGATCAACTTGTTTTGAACGAATAATTCGTTTTGAAGAACATGAGAATATTGCTGGACTACTCCAGTACAAATTGGTGTATATCTATACTAATATTATAAAGCTGAAGAGTTTGTTTGTTTGAATGCGCAAATTTGTTTGTTGTTAAGGTAATCATCAGTCCTATAATAAGGCTTCTTACAAAGTACCTGCTTAACGTAAGCTTTGCGCGGTAGCTCAAATGGCAGAGCATAGGTCGTACAGAGATCTAAGGTCGCAGGTTCAAACCCCGCTCGCATGGATTTTTTTCACCTTATTTTATTTCTTTATTTACTTAGAGTATGTCAAAATAGCATTGTAAATGCAAAAAAAAAATATAAAATATTGTTGGAATAAAATAAACAAATAACCATTAAGATGAATTACCGCAAGTAGCATAAAATTATCATGAGCCTATTTTTTTAAATTATGGACCCATTGCAATTTCATCATAATCGGTTCAGTAATTTGGATGAAGTCGATTTATTTATATGAAAGATATTATAAACTCGGTTTCTTTGTTCTAAAATTTGTATGAAAGTATCAAATATCCCAGCAAATCCAAATGGACTCAGGTTTTTTTTTAACATATCACTACATCATCATCATCATCATTATCAGGTCTTTTTTAGTCTCCACTACAGGAGCACGACCCTCTCTGTACTACTGGAGCCATACTTGGCCAGAGCAGCCAGAGGTCTTGGCCTACACTTTCCACGCTGGCCAGACGGGTTGAAGAGGTCTCACAGATGTTTATAAGCTTTGTTTAGCTTGTATTTCCTAAGTCGCCTTCTACGACATCCACGGGAAGACTTGGAGTGGTCCCATTCTACTCTGCCGGAAACCACACGGCTTTCTATATCACTACATAGTATAAAACAAAGTCGCTGTCGCTGTCTGTCCGTCCCTAAGTATGCTTAAATCTTTCAAACTACGCAACGGATTTTGAAGCGGTTTTTTTATTAGATAGAGTGATTCAAGAGGAAGGTTTATATGTATAACACATGCATAATATTGTAGAGAAACACTGATAAATTTAGAGGTTTCTAATGTGATGTCGTAAATAAACACATTTTTTTGCGCTTACATTGCAAACGCTGGCTGGCGTCTTCCCGTGGATGTCGTAGAAGGCGACTTAGGAAATACAAGCTAAACAAAGCTTATAAACATCTGTGAGACCTCTCCAACCCGTCTGGCCAGCATGGAGAGTGTAGGCCAAGACCTCTGACTGCTCTGGCCAAGTATGGCTCCAGTAGTACAGAGAGGGTCGTGCTCCTGTAGTGGAGACTAAAAAAGACCTGTAATGATGATGATGTAGTGATATGTTAAAAAAAACCTGAGTCCATTTGGATTTGCTGGGATATTTGATACTTTCATACATACATTGAACCCCACGAGATAAATCAAATTAATGTACTACAGTATTGTACACCTTAAAAAGGTCAACAAAATAGACCGCGATGGTATATGTCTATCTCTTAAAGATAACCTATAATTTTAGTATCAGCATTACACCCGTGCAAAGCCGGCGCGGGTCGCTAGTTGGAAATAAACTTGAAATACTTAACATTTATTTTTGGCCAATCGTGTTGATATAAACTCTTTTGAATATTAATTTACATCTTAATAATAAAACATGAATAATTTGCTTCTAAGTCACGCTACTCACATGAAACGCCTAAATTAATTAACAATTTAATTATATCAATTAATAATTTAATTATTTCAATTAATATTAATCAAAAGCCACCCTCGAGAGGTGTTTAACAAAATTTTATTACGGCCCGACAATTAGTTTGCGAGGTAAACAATTTGGAGTGACAGACAGACTGACAATTGAGTTTCAAATATTAGAAGGGCAATTAACGATAATTTGAATATTCATTTCGAAGATCTATATTTAATTTGTGGTTCTAACTAATAAAAGTTAAGTATTTTTGTCTATAAAAGTGTCTCCATCCCTTCAAGGGTTGTCTGGAAGAGATTGCTTAAGGGCCCGTACTACCTCACACTGCTTTGCATGATTGACTGTTATATCAATAATAATTAAATACTCAAGTTGAAATAAAAATGCAGCAAAGTTCAGGACTAACTCTGGTAACTATATGACTCAAAAACACGATTGCGTTAAATTTTATCGATAGAAAAAAATTGCAAAGTTGCCTCCAAATCACGTCTAATTTACTCGGTATATAGCATTATTCACCAAATACATTAAAATTAACCTTGAAACTTTGAATTATTATTGCATTACAGATAAGGCAGCCATCATATGTTTTTCTTTTTCGAATAACCCTTGAATATTCCTAAAAAACGAAAATATCTAAAGTAGCCAACGCGTTTAGACCATCCGCGTTTGTATCGCCACGCCGCCTGGCATATGTCGGGCTCTTAAAGCGATAAGACCGCCCCTTGTGCTACGTTATATAGAATAGTTTTAAATAATGTATCCTAATTTTGGTGCAATAAAGAATATTTCATTTCATTCATACTGTTGTAAGAAAATTAAACAATCAGTTGATTTTGAAAAAGTTACTGATGTAGGAATCTACTCATCATCATTTCGTGCGGGCGGAGTCGCGGGCAGAAGCTTGTTATTAATAATCCCTGTACTTTGGACGATTGCTTTTCAGCTTCTGACAGAGGCATAGAAATGGCTCAATACAGGGCCAATACAATTTAAAAAAATACAATTACATCGCCTAAATGAGAAGAAGAAGATAAGTCAGTCGGGTTCTAGGGTTCCGCACCTCAAAAGGAAAAAACGGAACCCTTAATAGGATCTTTTTGTTGTTCGTCTGTCTGTCAAGACGCTTTTTCTCAGGAACGCGTGGAGGTATCAAGCTTAAATTCATATCAAATACTCAGGTCTACGTCTACTGTCCCTTGGAGCTATGAAAAAATCTAAGTTCTAAGCCAACGTAATTAAAAGATACAGCCGTTTATGCCGCTAATTTTCGACATTCGAAAGGAAACCAAAACCAACAGGGTACTTCCCGTGAACTCAGAATCTTGAAATTTGGTACGAAGCAACGTCTTATAGCACAGGAAAAGGAAAAATTGCGAAAAGCATAAAGCATTTTTAGTCACATCATATAATTGAAATATTTTTTAATTTTATTATATATGATGGTACGGAACTCTTCGTGCGCGAGTCCAACTCGCTCTCGCCGGGTTTATTAATTTAAAACGACATGCTATCCAGTTAGTCCCATTCAAATGTTATCAAAATCGGTTCAGTAGTTCGTTTGAAGATTATTACGAAATCTTTTGAAAAAATAAAGGTGCAATAAAGCGGAAACACGTTTCCATACAAAAGCGCGTTTGTATGGATTGTATGAGATTGGGCGACACCTGGCCGGACGGACAAAGGCTGGTAAAACAATAGGTGTGTGGTGCGCGGTGCATTTTATGAGATATGAGCGGATACAAGTGCATGTACAAGTCTAATATCATCATAAAATTTAAGAGCTGCGCTCTTGTCGGTGGAGCTTTTCCATTCCTCTCTTTCTTCTGCCAGTTTCTTTACTTCTCTAAAAGAAGTAACCTTTATTTTTCTTCTATTTGTTTTATAAAAGTGTGCCTCAGCCTTCCCGGTCCCCTTTTTTAAAAAAAAGTCTGATATATTAATATAAAAAACTGCCTCTTTGGGTCAGTGGTTAGGCGTTTTCCTGTAGACCCGGGGGTCGTGGGTTAGATTCGAGTTTGGTTAGGACATTGCAGGTTTGAATCACCTGATTGTCTGATAATAAAGATGATTCCGTGCTTCGGAAGGCACGTTAAGCTGTTGGTCCCAGCTATAGTCGTTAAAAGAACCACGTCAGAGGCCGAGAGGCGGTTCCGAAGAACTCTGACACCAGGGTGTGCATGGTCGATTGACCGTGACACCTACTCGAAATGATGACTTGGTCAACTGCTTGGCCGGTGGTTGCAGTCTGAGCTGTTAATTGCTTTACTCCTATGCATCCGAGTGAGAAGTATACCAATACCTTCATTGCCTTCTCAGATTCAACAAATTTCTATCCTTCCCCAGCTTAAAAGTGCTTCTGATAGGCAACAGCTTCTATATCACAAGAAACCAAAGAAACTGCGCTCGTCAACCTCCCTGCCAAGCGTGGTGAGTATGGCAATATCCTTCCATGGAACAAAGAATCCTTGGGAGAAGTCCTTTGTCCAGCATTCTTACGGCTGAAATGATGATACATCATCAGATCCTCTCAGTCCCCACTGCAGGAATATGACCCTCTCTGTACTACCGGAGCCATACTTGGCCAGAGTAGACAGAGGATTTGGCCTACACTCTCCTCGCTGGCCAGACGGGTTGGATATCTCATTGATGTTTATGAGCTTTGTTTAGCTTGTATTTCCTAAGTCGCCTCTTACGACATCCATGGGAAAACTTGGAGCGGTCCTATTCTACTCACGGCTTTCGGATGATACATGATTCCTACAAAATAATCATTGCGTGCATTTCATAACAAGAGGATTATTTAAATAAATTAAAAAACCCGACTGCCTTTTGGACAGTTAACGTCCGCTGTTTGCTAACGTCACATAGCCTATGACACTCCGTGGAAGAAAACGAATATAATGATACCTCGCATTTCAATATCGGTCACGTGATAAGAGGGACGCCGCTATACGTTAGACACGATACGAGATATCTCCAATCGTATCGCACGTATAGCGGCGTCCCTCTCATCAGTGACAGAATTTAGGATGGCTTAATAGGCTAGGCTACAGGAGACGACAATCAGAGTGCGTAGAGTAGGATTAGCTCCGATTACTGGTGACCGCCCGGCGGTCCCGGGTGACTTGCACCCAGGATAGGCCCTTCTGGCAACGTAGCTTTCGGCCCATAAGGCAAAAGATGAGAGTTGCTGCTCTCTAAAGGCTTTTGCCATTGTTTCTCAGATTGGCCCTTCAGGCTTGCATGCACGCATACGCGGCCCATCAGGCAATATGAGAGTTTGCTGTCTCTCCAAGCCTTGCGCACACAGGCAACGCCCAAAGCCGAGGTCCGTCCCTCCTGGGGGCCCTTTGGGGATGTTGTCTATAAAGGTTGAGGGCACTCTGCCCTCGCCTCAAACGCCCGGTGAAGTAGCGAAAGCTCACTTGGAGCTAGCTACACAGTCATTTCAAAAAAAAAAAAAAAAAAAGACGACAATCAAACATACTTACATATGTACATATATATACGCGCCTAAAACATTATTCCTTCTGGGTAGATCAGTCGGGTAAAAATCTAAATAAATAAATATATACCGACAAATCACACATATTGAGCTAGCCCCAAAGTAAGTTCGAGATTTGTGTTATGGGATAATAACTCAACGATACTATATTTTATAACCAATACATATATAGATACACATCCAAGACCCAGGCCAATCTGAAAAAGATCATTTTCCATCTTGACCTGATCGGGGATCGAACCCGGGCACTCTCGTGTCGCAGGCTGGCGTGTTGACCGCTGCGCCACGGACCTAGCCAAATCTATTCAACGCTTTTGACTTGCACCATTCCTAACACTCGTTAACACAAATAATAATAATCTTTTATTAAACCTAGGCGGTCTACCACAATGCTGTTCGCCCCCCAGTTCAATTTAACCCCTTTAGTTTGTGGTTATTTCGAACAGTTCAATTGGTCTAGGATTGGTCTACTAAAACAATAGCCCTTTACAATTTTAGCGTTGATTTTTTAATTATTTTCTTTTAAGCTTTCGTGTGTGATTTTGTTTGTGTGAAATCGTTTTTTGTTTAAATCTATTGGGTTTTAGAATAAAATGTTTATTAATTCTTAAACCTAGGTACTATAATGCTAATGAAGACAAAAGGTTTTAAAAAAACTGGCCAAGTGCGAGTCGGACTCGCGCACGAAGGGTTCCGTACCGTTATCTATAAAATCGGCAAAGTCAAATGTTGTATATACAAATTTCATCCTTGACAGCCATCCGTTATAGTTAGACAGGTACAATTTTCACAGATGTATTTCTGTTGCCGCTATAACAACAAATACTAAAAAACAGAATAAAATAAATATTTATGGGGACTCCGATACAACAAACGTGATTTTTTTTGCTCGTTTTTGCTCGATATTGATACGCATGGTCAAATTCCCGTCTTCTCAACGTGATAAAAAAACGGGACCACATTTATGGCATTCTCTTTAGCCATCGAAAGTGAGTTTGTTTGTTACATTTTCACGCCTTGGCTACTGAAACGATCACCATGAAATAGGCTAGTTTCCTAAAAAAATATAATTAGTCCGTCGGTTAGATATTCAAAAAATATTGGACACGTATTTTTTTCTTTTGTCGATTAAACAAAAAATGATAAAGATATAGGCCTTTGAAGTTCCGTGTGACGTCATAGTTTGCTACAATTTTTAGCAAACTTTGACGTCACGAGCCCCCACTCCTGAACTTTAACGCGCTTTATCTTTATTATTTATTGTTTATTTGACAAAAGAAAAAATACGTGTCCATTATTTCTTGATTATCTAACTGACGGACTAACTGTTATGTTATTATTACGACCCGGGAAACTAGCACATGTTATCTGGGATACGGAGTACAACTTAGGGTACTTTTCATCCCGTGCCTGAGGAAGCGACAGTAACACGAGCGAAGCCGCTGGCGAAAGATAATAAAAGGTGAATCCGTTCTTATGACACAAGCACTTTACGTACTAGCTCTCAAGAGTTTTTATAAGACTTTAGGGTTGCCAGGCGTCCAAAAAAGCCGGAGTTGTCAGGCTTTTTTGTGGCGTGTCCGGCCAAAGCTGGTTTTTGAAATTTTATTTTATTTTGAAAAAATTAAAAATATTTGTGGTATATCATAATGAAAACAAATTTAACTTAAAACAATATAATAAAATTGGTTGGAAACATCAAACTTTAACAGCCTCTGCGTGTCCGGCCCTTCGAATCAAATATCAGGCTGGTCTGTCCGGTTTTTACAAGCTTTTATTTAGTTTCACCTGTCCCGATGTTTGTCTGTAATCAAATCTTGCAAGTTAAATTTGATCCACTTCCCGGTTACCGATTGAGCTGAAATTTTGCATGCATGTGTAAATCGGATGATCTGATGATGGAGTAGGAAGGTGGCTATTAGAACACTTAAACTAAACAAGGTACACCAATTGGGCTTATTTGATTTGTTTTGGAAAGCACTTTACAGTGTGGTTTATAAAAGCTTGTCACAAAAATATTTGTTTTGCGAAAATACTTGTTTAGATTTGAGATCTGGCAACACTAGCTACCTACATTTCATATTCAGCAAATTACCATACGACACAAACAATATACAGCCTTTTCTTTGTGTCGAAGCGAAGTGGCGTCCGATGGATCGTGTCACGGCAGGTTAGTTTATCTTTGGGAGATAACTGATAGCAATAATTTGACGTCCTCTGTGACGTAGTGGCCTTTGAATCGCATGATCCTGGGTTTAATTCCCGGTCCGGTCAAGATGGAAAACGATCTTTTTCAGATTGACCTCAGAGAAAATTTCAACTGTCTAACTATCACGGTTCATGAAATACAGTCTGGTGGCAGACGGATAGACAGACAGACAGACAGCGAAGCCATATGAATAGGGCGCCGTTTTTACCCTTTGGGTACGGAACCCTAAAAACGATCACGAGCAATAGCAATTTCAACTACATAACCTTGTTTGAGAAAGCAGTATTTTAAAATAATCCTTTGTTTAGACTCTCGGATCCCCTTAAAATGCAGCCAAGATATGGTAGAATCTGTTTTACCGTCGCTTTAAAGTAAATCCTTGGTATCCCGGGACATTGTAAAAACAATATTTGTCATAGTTTGATAGATGCCTTAGTTTAGGGCGGGGACTGTGTCGAGAGATATATCGATACTCACTTGAGAGTATAGTTGCAAATAAACCGTTTTAAACCAAAACTACGTGGTTTAAAACCCGTTTTAAATAAATTTAAAACGGTTTAAAACCGTGACCACGTGATTACTAGTTTATTAACAAAGTATTATTTTGAAGGTAAAAATATTAATATTAATAGAAAACATTTTATTTTTATAAGTTTAAATGACGTTTTATAATATTTTTAGGATTTAGAAAGATTACAATCTAAATATGCGTATTTTTTCATTTCTTTTTCCTATCATAAGCTGTAAGTAGGTATGCTTTTTGTTATAAAAAAAACGGCCAAGTGCGAGTGGACTCGCACACTAAGGGTTCCGTATCATTATCCTTATCCTTACTAATATTATAAATGCGAAAGTGAGTTTTTTTGTTTGTTTATTTGTTTGTGTGTGTGTTTGTTTGTTTGTTACGCTTTCACGCCGTAACTACTGAACCGATCATCATGAAACTCTGCATACAAGTTCTCTGGAGTGCGGAGAAGGACAGAGGCTTACTTTTTATCCCGGGAAAAAGTCATATTCCCGACGGATCGACATTGACGCGGGCGGAGCCGCGGGCGAAAGCTAGACTATAATAACTTTAAAATTATTTAAAATCTTATACCTTTAATCGAGCAATTCTTGTATATTTATTTATTTGTATGTATATAAATTTTTTTCGTCATTTTCCATCTTGACCTGGCCGGGGATCTAACCCGGGACCTCCAGTGTGGAAGCCTGGCATGGTGAACACTAGGCCATAGAGCTCGTCAATATAATATATCTTATACCTTTAAACGAGCAATTCTTGTATATTTATATGTATATAGGTAAATTTATTTATATGATCTCGGAAACGGTTCTAACGATTTCGCTGAAATTTGGTATATGGGGGTTTTCGGAGGTAAACAATCGATCTAAATTAGTCTTATGTTTGGAAAAACGCGTATTTCTTTCCACGCAGAATATGGCCGCTAATTTCGTCCTGCCGGCCACTGTCCATCTGGGACGCGGACGGCAAGAAACGAGTGTTACGGGTTTGAATCTCGCTCAGTGACTTACTTTTGATTTTAGGGTTCCGTACCGCATGCTGGATACGGCTAAGTGTAACTACGCTTAAGCGAAAAAAGTCATTCCATTTCATTTCAAAAGGAAAAAAAGAATCACTCGGCTCCACAGTGACTGTCTGTTTGTCTGTCTGTCTGTCAAGAACCTTTTTCTCAACGTCTTGGTTTTTTCCACAACTCCAAGGGACAGGTAGACCTGAGTATTTGATTGATATATGAATTTCAGCTTGATACCTCAACACGTTCCTGAGATAAAGGATCTTGACAGACAAACGGACAACAAAGTGATCCTATATGGATTCCGTTCTTTTCTTTTGATATACGGGACCCTAAAAACTAAATTTATGTTAATTAATAGTTTGTTATTTCGTTGTTTGTATTTTCTGCGAAATTTAGACATTTAACTTAATGGATGATGACAAAGTAATGTAACAGTTAAATATATCTTCCAATCCTAGCGCCCGCGACTCTGGTCGCGACTAATACACATTTGAGACATTTGATGCAACCAGGGTCACTGTCGCGTCCGCTAGGTTTTTAAGATCACCTTAAAGTATAATTTTTCATGGTAAAGTTTGTTTTTTTTACATAATTATACATATAGTACATTTTTTTTCATTTCACTTAACTCAAATATATGATGGATAATGCAATAATTATATTTTGAATTGCTTTTTGTGAAATGTTAGTAAATTCTAATAGAAAATCGTTTTAAACCTATACTAAACCTCAATATTTGGTTTAAAACGTTTTAAACCAAAAAAACGGTTTAAAACCAAATGGTTTTAAACGTTTAAAATACTATTTGCATCTATACTTGAGAGTGCCCTGGAGGCGAAAATATCAATACAAATGGAGAAAGGTTATTGAGGAAATATTTTATAATGTTGGATGTTAAGCATTAAATCAATTTATTCCATCGTCATCTACAAGTAGGTACACTAATATTATACACTAATACTATACAGAGGGGAGATTTTATTGTTTGCTTGTTGGTTTGCATTGAATAAGCTCCGAAATTATTGGACCCATTTGAAAAATACTTTCACCATTACAATCATAACCGCTCAACCACCAAACGCCTCGATCGGGCATCATAACAATAGATAATCAATTGTGCCTGAAGATAGGCTAAAGAATTAAATACCTTTATATCTACCCGTGCGAAGCCGGGGCCGGCCGCTGGTAGCTTAATAAAAACATAATGGCTTAAAAATTATAAGCCACAACACAACATCCGTAGTTGCAGCCATCTTTAGCACCATTTTTAATATATAAACTATGGTACTAATGAACATAAAGATGAAGTTTTTTATTAATTCGAATAACTTAATTTAATATAAGTATATGGAAAAGATTTTTCAAAATTCCTTATTTCATAAAGCATTTTTAACGCGGTTTTGTATAAACTATCGTAGAGTAGAATATTATATCGATTCTGTTTCATATATATCAAAGTAAAAATAAATACCGAGGTGATTTTTAAACTAAAAAAGATATGATGCACCAGCTTTATCAATTACCTCTACTATTTAATCTTATCATTTAGAATACAAGAAGAATAAGAAATAATATGATTAATTTATGTTCGACTTTTTATTGAAGTACTAAAAATATTTTTCTTAGTTAGTAACTATCGATAACGACATTGTCGCGTGTCGCGTCCCTGGCACAGCAGGACTGGGCGACGCAAGAAAAACGTCTTCATAGCGCACCTGAGCGCACACTGCGACAAGATTTCTTGATACTTTTTATATTTTTTAACAGACGTCAAGAAAAGGAAAGAAAGATGTTCTGTTTTTAACTCTTGTTTACCGATAGGATAGAAACGTCATGAATAGGGTTTTGTCGCAAACAAATGAACCTATATTACATTTTTTTTATAAGTATTTTTCATGTGGCGAGCATTTCATTATTAAGTCAATAAAGTTGTAAAAAAAATTGTGCCGTAAAGACTGCTCAAGAAGTAGGTAAACGATTTAGAGTTATCAGTTACATAAAAAATTATATTAAAGAAATAGTTTTTTTTTTAATTCAGACCTTTTTTGACGTAATTTAAAAATAAAACGTCTTATGTATTCTGGTTTAATAAAGAAATAAATCTCTGAACTGTTTTTTGTTATTTTTGGCCATCCTCCTGCCGGCGGCTTACGGCGGCCCCGCCACTCCATTCATAGATGAGATGTATCTACAATATATGTAACACAATTATAAAGAACACACATTTATAAGGGTAACACAGTATCACTAACACATTGTTACTTTAAAATAAACAATTCATTCTATCATTCATTCATTCATTCATTCATTGAGTCAGTTACATAATTATTCCTGTAACACTTATTTGCGTGTTTTGCTCTGAACACAGTGTAACAGGTATAATGTTTCTGTAACCAACCTGTTAGACAACTGCTTTTACATTTTTCGTGCAATGCTCTATGTACGTGTTTACACAGTTCGTATCCACATAGGCATTGTTCGGGTAAGTGTGCGTGAGCTGTCGCATAGTTATGCCAATGTAAACCTTATTGGCTGTAACAGTTATAAACCGGTATTTTTGAAAACAGATTGAAAGTGTTAAATTTTCTTTCTGTTTTACTTGTAAAACAGATATAAAAAACAGTGTTCAAAACGTACATATTTCGGCTACCGGTAAAATCCCTGCGTATAAGTTCCATTTTGTTGTATGTAACATGCGCTCTGCTGCGCTGTTCGGATTACTAATCCGAACGGCGCAGCAGAGCGCGAACCTTAGACATTATAGAACAGGTGGGTCTCTCTCTTCTCTTCTCAGCACTATGGCGATGGCGGTAGTAAAAAATGTGTAAAATGAGGGAAAATGTAATGTCTAAGGTTCGTTATGACGAGTTGCTAGAATGACGAGTAGCAAAAATGATCAGATGCGACAATAACGAATTGCGAAAATAACGAGTTGCGCCAGCATGACGAGTTGCGTTTATGACGACTTGCTACTAACCCCGCTGTTCGCCCGTAAAAATTGTCCATAGTATCAAAACCTCTCCATCCCCGACATACCACAGGGGCAGGTGTACACCAAGCACAAAACAATTACGTCCATTAATTTATATTTAAATAGACTATTTATTTTTATTAGTCGCCGGTCCCGAATACTGATTGTGGCACGGTGTACCTCGTGCTGAATTTATTGATATTTGAAATGCTTTCTTTGTTTTATTTTTACCCGACTACGACAAGCCAAAAGGTTGGGTATGATTTTGGCCGCTGTTTCTACTCGTATGTTCATTTATCATGAGTTTTGGGCAGTCGTTTTAATTAAACAAATAAACTTTTTGACGTGATAATGTCTTATAAATCGATGAACGCCACTGCACGCACGAAAAAGGGTCACGTTCCGCGTGAAAGCGAGAGCGCGGAACAAGCGATTAAGAGACACGATCAGCCTCAGCGTTCAGCTTGTGACGCATCTATCGGCAGCGTTCGGCTACCACTTGCTTTTCCCATTCATCCGAGGGAGTAGTACCTTCATTCTGTGGGGTGGAGGGTTGGCAACCTGAGATACAGGATTTATCCTAGTTCAGGTGTCAACCCACCATATTATTGTATTGTACTTTGAACTTTTATCTACAAACTCAATCTGTTAATTATGGTGAAATAAAAATATTTTATTTTTATTCCTTTTCCAAATCCAACAAATTCCTATCCTTCCCCAGCTTTTAGAAGCACAAGAAGCTAAAGAAACTGCGCTCGCCTACCCGCCTGCCAAGCGTGCTGAGCATGGCAATATCCGAAACGAAGTACGCTACCGCGAGGCAACGATCAAGTTCAATTCAAATTCAAATTCATAATTTTTATTTATTTTTAGTTGTAGCATTAGTATAGTTATTTTAAATATAAATTAAAAAATTAAATTTATTTTTAAAGTGAATAAATAAATAAAAGATATATATTATTTATATTACCTATATTCACTTTAAAAATAAATAACTAAACGAAGTATCTTTAGTAGTACGGAACCCTAAAATGAACTCTTTAAAACTTCTTCATTGTAGCACCCATCGGCGAGGAAGTCGTGAGAACTCTCCATACAGTCTGATGAGATAATGTACTGAACCACAATTTGTTTGACGTGAGCAATTGTATAATGCGTCTGCCAACGACACAGACAGACGGACAGACAGACCCCACTCGCCAGGAGTTACAACTATATTTTTAAGTCGAAATGTTAAATGAATGTGTAGCTTTTGAAGAATAAATAATTAAAATATAAGTAAACTAGCTGTTGCCCGCGACTTCGTCCGCGGCAATTTCTGTTATTATGATTGATTAGTATAGATGAAAAATTTTTCCCCGATTTCAAAACATTTTTTATTGATGCTTCGCTCCTATTGGTCGCAGCGTGATGTTTTATAGCCTAAAGCCTTCCTCGATAAACGGACTATCCAAAAAGAATTTTCCAATTTGAACCAGTAGTTCCTGAGATTAGCGCGTTCAAACAAACAAACGTTTCAACTTTATAGAATAGAATAGAATAGAATCATTTATTTGTATGATTTACATAGACAAGTCAAACGTAACCAACCCGCATGCAGGCGTGCAAATATTATAAGAACAATGTAATGTACCTACTTACAGTCTTAAGAGCCCGCCATATGCCAGGCGGCGTGGCGGTACAAACGCGGATGATCTAAACGCGTTGGCTACTTTGGATATTTTCGTTTTTTAGGAATATTCAAGGGTTATTCGAAAAAGAAAAACATATGATGGCCTTATCTGTAATGCAATAATAATCAAAAGTTTCAAGGTTAATTTTAATGTATTTGGTGAATAATGCTATACACCGAGTAAATTAGACGTGATTTGGAGGCAACTTTGCAATTTTTTTCTATCGAGAAAATTTAACGCAATCGTGTTTTTGAGTCAGATAGTTACCAGAGTTAGTCCTGAACTTTGCTGCATTTTTATTTCAATTTGAGTATTTAATTCATCATCATCATCATCATATCAGCCGCAAGAAGTCCACTGCTGGACATAGGCCTCTCCCAATGATTTCCAAAATGACCGGTTGGAAGCGGCCTGCATCCAGCGTATTAAATTATTATTATTAGTATTTAATTATTATTGATATAACAGTCAATCATGCAAAGCAGTGTGAGGTAGTACGGGCCATTAACATCATAAATTCAAATTAAACAATAAAAAAAATTACATATAAATTCAATGTTTACCGTCCATATACTCCTTAATGCTATAAAAACTTTTTTCATTCAACCATTCCGTCAATGTTCTTTTGAATTTATTTTTATCTAATACTTTAATAGTGTTTGGTAGTTTATTAAATATTTGAATGCACATATGATACGCATTTTTTCTATAAATATATTTACATCCACTCGTATATATATTTAAGTCGAAATGTTACATTTTTATAATACTAGTATAGATATAGTACAGAAGTAAAGATTACACATCTTCTGCGCAGAAAACAAAAAAATCCATAATAAACAAAAAATTATGAAAAATATTTTTATTATATGATGTAACTAAAAATGTATACTTTTTAGTAATTTTTCCTTTATCTGTGCTATACGACGTTGCTTCGCACCACATTTCAAGATTCTGAGTTCACGGGAAGTACCCTGTAGGTTTTGATTCCCTTGCGAATGTCGAAAAAACACGAAAATTTGCGACATAAACGGCTGTATCTCTTGATTGCCTTGGCTTAGAAGTTTGACTTTTTCACAGCTCCAAGGGACAGTAGACCTGAGTATTTGATATCAAGTTTAGGTTGATACCTCAACGCGTTCCTGAGAAAAAGGGTCTTGACAGACAGAGGTAGCCAGGTTGTCGAGTAGCTAAGGTGTGGAATAAACTGCCTGCGTCTATATTCCCAGACAAGTACAGTCCCGGGACATTCAAAAGTAGAATAAATGGGTATCTCTTGGATAGGCATGTAACATCCTCGTCTTCATCGTCACTTACCATTAGGTGAGATGGGAGACAAATGCCTATTCCAAAATTTAGTAAAAAAAAAAAGACGGACAACCGAGTGATCCTATAAGGGTTGCTTTTTACCTTTTGAGGTACGGAACCCTAAAAATAACTGAAATTCGGTATGTCAGAAATCGAACGCCGAAATGTCATCTCGACCGCAAACTGAAATTGCGGCAGCCAGTTCAGCATTATCGGAAATCCAACAAACGTCCAAAAACGTCGATATCGACTAATTTGCTCGCGTCACTTGAGCGTGATGACGTCACGTCACTCGTGGCGTGTGTGATACGTCAGTGGTATTGCAGTTTTTAATTTAGCCACTGACTTTGGTAGACGTTGTGCTCAAAGTCGAATGTATGCGATGCATTGTTATTTTTTTTTGTCACTAGTGACACAGGCCAGGAGGTGCCACTCTCAACTGCCTGACCGGTGGTTGCAGATATAGCTACGGATACGTGCGCCCGGCCTCCCGAGCTATTGCTTCATCATCAGGCAGGAGCATGACCCTCTCTGTACTACCGGATATACCATAGTTGGCCAGAGCAGACAGAGGATTTGGCCTACACTCTCCTCGCTGGCAAGACGGATTGGAGAGCTATTGCTTCATCATCATCATCATCTCAGCCGCAAGAAGTCCACTGCTGGACATAGGCCTCCCCCAAGGATTGCCAATATGACCGGTTGGAAGCGGTCTGCATCAAGCGTCTTCCCGCGACCTTGGTTAAGCTATTGCTTACTCATCCGTAATTCATCCGCGTGAGTTAGTATCCCATGTACCTTTATCGCATGTTTCTCACATTTCCCCAACCCAATAAACTTCTACCCTTCTTTCGCTTGAAAATGGTTACGATGGGCAGCAGCGTCAGAACCGATATAAGCCAAATAAACTGCGCTCACCAACCCGTCTTCCAAGCGTGGTGAGTATGGCAATATCCTCCCATGAAATGAAGCATCCTTGGGAGAGGCTTTTGTCCAGCAGTGGACATTTACGGCTAGAATGATAGTGACTCTGGATCAGATAAAATAGAAATATAATAACCACGTCTTCCAACATTAGTGTCTATGAATGTGAATTAAATTGGAACCTTCAAAAAACGAGTCTATGTTTTCTTGAAAGGCGCTGGGATTTTGGGAATCCCAAAAAAAATTGCTATTTTGACTGTCGAAGTCAGTAAATTAGTATCCATTGTAGGGAAACATTTTACGCCAAAAAGTATTTTTTGTGCACATGGTGTTTATGGGTCTATTTTCGTGTGTTAAACCCAAATACCTCAAAAACTAGCGTTCTTAAATTCATCTTTTCTTTTAATTTTGCTCCTATAGCATTTTTCTAGTTTATTAAATAAAATAAAATAAAAAAATAGGCCTTTATTCTATCACAAATGTAAATTGAATTTCAGTAAAATCTAAATTATTAGAATTAAATTTGTACAATTATCAATAAATTATTTATTTTTTAAATCTTATTTTAAATTATTTAATATTTGTTCAATCCCGTTTATTTATTGCATGCATCATTATTTGTTATATATAAATTTGCGACAGTCGCCTCTCTGGCGTAGGCCTCCCCCAGCTTCCTCCAATTCTCTCTGTCCCTGGTTTGTCTCCTCCATCCTGGTCTGCATCTTTGCTTGAATACATCTTGCCATCTTTTCCTTGGTCTACCTCTTCCTCTCTTTCCTTCTTTGGGTACCCATTCGGTAATTTTTTTTGGTCCATTTTTCGTTTGCCATTCTACATATATGTCCTGCCCATTTCCATTTCAGATTTCTTATTTTATCAAGTACATCAGATATTTTTGACTTTCGCCGTATAGCTTCACTAGCTGTAATTTCTGTTATTATGATTAATTAGTATAGATGAACAATTTTTTCCCGATTTCTAAACATTTTTATTGATGCTTCGCTCCTATTGGTCGCAGCGTGATGTTTTATAGCCTAAAACCTTCCTCAATAAATGGACTATCCAACACAAAAATAATTTTCCAATTTGAACCAGTAGTTCCTGAGATTAGCGCGTTCAAACAAACTAACTCTTCAGCTTTATATTTATAATATTATATTAGTATAGATTTCTAATTCTATCCGATAATCTTACACTCAACATACACCTCTCCATTTTCCTTTGGTGTATAAATAATAAATAAAGCAAGCTTATTTTGTTCTTTCTTGCGTAAAGTTTAGCAGCCGTATGTTAGACAAGGTAAGATTACTTTGTCGTATAATTTACTTTTTATACTGATGCTTTTATAGCCGTGTGGTATCCGGCAGAATAGAATAGGACCACTCCAAGTCTTCCCGTGGATGTCGTAGAAGGCGACTTAGGGAATACAAGCGAAACAAACCTTATAAACATCTAAGAGACCTCTCCAAACCGTCTGGCCAGCGTGGAGAGTGTAGGCCAAGTTCTCTGGCTGCTCTGGCCAAGTATGGCCCTAGTAGTACAGAGAGGGTCGTACTCCTGTAGTGGAGACTAAAAAGGACCTGATGATGACTGTTATAGGTGCCTTTAAAATATTTACCCTTAAAATATAGTGTGTGATTTAGGTGCGAAAGACGATATGGTGCGATGGCTGACCGTTGTGTGAAGTTGAAGTCACACACGACAAATTCACAATCCACAACACAACACATTTTTCCACCCAATCAATAAAAGTAATCCCCGGTGTCGCAGACAATTACCGAAACCGGCCACATTGTCATTTGTCCAAATTGGAAACGCGCGTGTGTCGCGGTAGTTAAAACCATAGACAATATCACCATAGATGCTTTGTGGGGCTTAATTACAAGTAAATTGTACAGATGTCACATGAATGAGGAATTAGATATATCCTTACTAATATTATAAATGCGAAAGTGAGTTTGTTTGTTTGTTACGCTTTCACGCCGTAACTACTGAACCGATCATCATGAAATTTTGCGTACAAGTTCTCTAGAGTACGGAGAAGGACTTAGGCTACCTTTTATCCCGGGAAAAAGGTACTATTCCCGAGGGATCGACATTGACGCGGGCGGAGCCGCGGGCGAAAGCTAGTATTCCATAAAATTAGATGTCTGTAAAGTCGGTTTACGGACGATAATTTTACGTGATAACGGTGGAAGAGAGATAGATGCGTCACAAGCCGAACGCTTAGGCAGATCGTGTCTCTCTATCGCTGGTTCCACGCTCTTGCTTGCACACGGAACGTGATACATTTTCGCAGCCGACGCTCATCGATTTATAAGACGTAAAAAATCCTTTAATTTTCATCTTAAGTTTTTTGAAGTGAAAACTTTTTAAGCGGCGTTGTGCACTTTTTGGGATGGGCACAAAATATTAAACTCGCGTCAAGACACGTGAAAATTCGTGAGAGGGACACGTGACCTTGCACCGCCGGCGCGGCGTAGGAGAGGAAGTAATATCCCCCTTTCTTTCTACCACGCGGAGTTTTCACTTCTGCCGGTACTCCCGGGGTGCAACCCGTTGTTTTTATAGAAAATATTGCTTTTACACACTTGTATAAAAGGAGTGAAAACCGCCGCCGAGGCGTGGGCATATTCATTTTGAGCAGTAAGGAGTTTTTTAGGATTCCGTACCCAAAGGGTAAAAACGGGACCCCATTAATTTCGCTCCGCTGTCCGTCTGTCTGTCTGTCTGTCCGTCTGTCACCAGGCTGTATCTCATGAACCGTTATAATTAGACAGTTGAAATTTTCACAGATGATGTATTTCTGTTGCCGCTATAACCACAAATACTAAAAAATATAATAAATTAAATATTTAAGGCGGCTCCATACAACAAACGTGATTTTTTTTGCTTGTTTTTATAGATAGCGGAACCCTTCGTGCGCGAGTCTGACACGCACTGGGCCGGTTTTTTTTACTAAATGTTGGATTACGCATTTGTCTGTAATACTTATATGTTTGGGAACCTCTGGACATATCGATTTTACCTGGTTTGATATAGATTCTATATGAGACCAGGTAAAATATGTCCCAAAGCGACTGTTATGCAATGTAACCTACAAGGCAGCGACTAAGAGTCGGCTGGAAGCAAAGAAAAATATGCCCGAAAACCTTACGAAACTATCATAAATATCTTAGGTTTGCATGCGATAGAGCCACAGAATAAATACAGTAGAGAACTGTCACTTTTAGGGTTAAAATCCAGATAGATGCCACACTTTTTGAAATTACTTTCATATCTTTTAGTACATAGCAAATACTTTATTTTAAGAGCCCGCCATATGCCAGGCGGCGTGGCGATACAAATGCGGATGGTCTAAACGCGTTGGCTACTTTGGATATTTTCGTTTTTTAGGAATATTCAAGGGTTATTCGAAAAAGAAAAACATATGATGGCTGCCTTATCTGTAATGCAATAATAATCAAAAGTTTCAAGGTTAATTTTAATGTATTTGGTGAATAATGCTATATACCGAGTAAATTAGACGTGATTTGGAGGCAACTTTGCAATTTTTTTCTATCGAGAAAATTTAACGCAATCGTGTTTTTGAGTCATATAGTTACTAGGGTTAGTCCTGAACTTTGCTGCATTTTTATTTCAACTTGAGTATTTAATTATTATTGATATAACAGTCAATCATGCAAAGCAGTGTGAGGTAATACGGGCCCTTAAGAACTGGCTACTACTATGGTTCTTAATCTACAAATATATGGCAATGATATATGAATAATATACAAATTATAGAAATCAAATTGAATTATCCTTATCCTTACTAATATTATAAATGCGAAAGTGAGTTTGTTTGTTTGTTTGTTACGCTTTCACGCCGTATCTACTGAACCAATCATCATGAAATTTTGCATACAAGTTCTCTGGAGTACGGAGAAGGACATAGGCTACCTTTTATCCCGGGGAAAGTACTATTCCCGAGGGAGCGACATTGACGCGGGCGGAGCCGCGGGCGAAAGCTAGTATAATATAAATTACCAAGTGAATTATGTTAAAGACAATCAAATATAAGAATAAGACCTGTTACATACATTAAGGATGCAAATAAAGTATTGAGTACCTATATAAAAAACATTTGATTTAATATTTGTAGAACATTAGCGATTTCACGGACTTCTATTTTTTGTGGCATCTATCCCACAAAGTCGATAGTTGCCTAATCATCAAGTTTCATTGGGAATAGATGCTCCGCCGAGAAAACGAGGCATCTATACCCCAAAGCCTTTGATCGCAATTTTCTTACACAATTGCACCGAGACATGCAAGATGGTCAACTTAGTAGTAGTTAGAGTCTATTGATATTTGATAGATTAACAAAATATCATGGAAAGGTATTTAAAGAAATAGCAACTCAATGTAGTTAGCGATGTGGTGTAATTTAGCTACTGTTAGAACGCAGCACCTTTTCGTTCAGATACCTACAGAAATCAATTGCAAGCAAATTTAATTCTTATGCAAGAAACTAACGGTTGTTCTTCTATGCCCTAGTTATTTTTCGAGGTCACCGACCGTCCCAAGTATCAACTGAATGATAGTACACAGCATAAAATAGTAATAGCACAAAAGTAACAGGCGAATAACATGCGATTCCAGTGGGCAAAGTAACAATTCTGTCTTTTCGTGTGTTTGACTTATTGGATTATATTATCCTTATCCTCCGTAGTGTCTTCTCCTCCAAAATACCTCAGTGCCTCAAGACGAAAGTCTATAATCAATGTGTGTTACCAGTGATGACTTACGGGTCCGAAACGTGGTCCCTTACTATGGGCCTCATAAGAAAGCTCAAAGTCGCTCAAAGAGCTATGGAGAGGGCTATGCTCGGTGTTTCTCTGCGAGATCGAATCAGAAACAAGGAGATTCGTAAGATAACAAAGGCCACCGACATAGCTCAGCGGATTAGCTCTTTGAAGTGGCAGTGGGCGGGGCACATAGCGCGTAGAACCGATGGCCGATGGGGCAGAAGGGTTCTCGAATGGCGACCACGTACCGGCAAGCGCAGCGTCGGACCTCCACCGACCAGATGTGTCGAATGACCTGACTAAGGTCGCAGGAAGACGCTGGATGCAGGCCGCTTCCAACCGGTCGTATTGGAGATCCTTGGGAGAGGCCTATGTCCAGCAGTGGACTTCCTGCATCCTTATCCTGCAATATCTCTTCCATAATGTAAAAAAAACGAAGAATGTACCAGTTTCATAATACATATCTTCCCGCATAGAAGCCGACCGAGAAAAGAGGCGAAAACTTAGGAATAATGGCAATAGAAGGATATGATGCGGCTAGCAAACCCTCACTAATTAAATTGCGTTTTACACACACCCGGCCGCCAGCACGCTGACCGAGGCTACCTCATTTGAATATTAGTGAACATAACCCTCTTACTACAGTAGTCGGATAGAAATAATCTGTGTGATTTGTCCGTATATATATTTATATATTTTATTATACTAAGCCAGACCATACAGAAGATTTAGCTCAAGACCCCTCTGGCAAAAATCACTCCTGAACCCTTTGAAATATACTTAATGTCTTGAGGTCTTCAAAAATATAAATAACATTTTCATTCAAACAATAAACCTTAAGAATCGTCAAGAAAAATATGAGTAATATTTCATAGAACAAAAGGACGAATGATTCTTTAAAAAAATACATATTTAATTATTTCATTTGCATAATTGTCCATTAAGGGACACTTTATCACCTTGTCTTATTGTCTTATTTATACTGCGTCTGTCAAATATTATGCTCATCATCATTTCGTTTAGGTGTCACGGTCAATCGACCACGCACACCCTGGTGTCAGAGTTCTTCGGAACCACCTCTCGGCCTCTGACGTGGTTCCTTTAACGACTACTAGATGGCAGCCGGAACCAACGGCATAACGTGCCTTCCGAAGCACGGAATCATTTATTATCAGTCAATCAGGTGATTCAAGCCTGCAATGTCCTAACCAAACTGGATACAATAAAGCAAAGTATACTTCCCGGGGGAATCGAACCCACGACCCCCGGGTCTACAGGCAAACGCCTTAACCACTGGACCTAGGAGGCAGTCAACAAAATTTTTTAAAAAAAAGGTCCTTTTTTGATAACAGATTCCCAAATTATAAATACAAACTAATATTTGTGAGATGAAATTGCAAATGCAAATAGGTTTAAAATTAAAGCAAAATAATTTTTTGTCAAAATTATATTAATTCTAATTGGAAAATCTCTATTGTAAGGCTGTTGGGTCTGTCTGTGTAGTTTTCTATTAAGGAGCTTGTTTTCAATTTGTTGGAGGTTTTTCTTTTTAAACGACTTCTAAAAAAAGGTTATAAATTCAATTGTTTTTTAAGCTTTTATTTAGTTTCACCTGTATGTTTGTCTGTAATCAAATCTTGGGAGATAAATTTGATCCACTTCCCGGTAACCGATTTAGTTGAAATTACGAAAATATACGACAGTTACATAGGCAAAGGTAAAGAACGGTGGCTCGCAATGAATGACCAGAGAAGTGCGCTGATGGCACGGGGGACGGAAGGGCCCCCGATCCAATACAATGATCAGCCGTCGTGTTCCACTCCGGTCTCCCAGTCCGGCACGAAGACCAATCACGAGCTTTTGACACTGGCGGTAGGACAATACAATATTATAGAATCGTTGCGCTGGTCTGATGATGAGGTCGGAAGATGACCATAGAAACTTTTTAACTAAACAAGGTACACCAATCGTGTTTCGGCTCATTTTTCTTGGAAAACGCTTTACACTGTGAATTCGTGAATAATAAAAACTTGTCATAAAATTTATTTTTTTGCAAAAAAAACTGTTGTTTTAATGTAACAAACATTCTCACCATAATTTAGGAACCGATTTAAAAAAAATCTTTATTCGTCATTTGTATGTCACACACTGCAAAGGTATTCAAAGAAATATAAACTCAATGTAGTTAGCGATACGGTGTAATTTAGATCGCGTCAGTACGCAGCACCTTTTCGTTTAGATACCTACGGAATACATTGCAAGCCAATTTCATTCTTATAGCTTTGGAAAAACGATTTACTAGTTTTAGGCTAGTTTCCTGGGTCGTAATAATAACATAACAATTAGTCCGTCAGTTAGATAATCAAAAAATATTGGACACGTATTTTTATTTTGTCAAATAAACAATAAATAATAAAGATAAAGCGCGTCAAATTTCAGGAGTGGGGACTCGTGACGTCAAAGTTTGCTAAAAATTGTAGCAAACTATGACGTCACACGGAACTTCAAAGGGCTATATCTTTATCATTTTTTGTTTAATCGACAAAAGAAAAAATACATGTCCAATATTTTTTGAATATCTAACTGACGGACTAATTATATTTTTTTAGGAAACTAGCCTATTGGATGAAGTCGTGAACAAATGTGACCAAACGCGCGTCTTTCCCACTAAATTTGGCCACACACACTGTTTTCGATACTGATACCGGGGAGTGAGACAGGCCTGGTATTAGTAAGTAATCAAAGATTCAAAAGATTCAAAGATTTGTTCAGAAAATAGGCCTTTTCAGGCACTTTTTCACGTCAATTCACATTTTAAATTCAAATTATTAATTATTGTTCAAAAGCTACAAACTACTTGCATTTCGGAACCGACCACTGCAGAGAAGAAGACGCCGAAAGAAACTTTTCAACAGTATTGGTCGCCTACTTGCCTGAAGGGCTTTGTATGATATTTTGTATTTTTATCAGTGGGCGATGTCACAGGCTAAAAGCTACTATTCAAAAGTACTACATCTAGTTTGCATTAAAGTAATAAGATTGGCAAGTAAATAAATTCTTTTGACAATTTTTTTGCGTTTTATTAAAACTAAAGGCGAAAATTGCTTTAGAGAGAAATTGATTTATGTTTAGAAAATATTCAGATTTTTTAATTCAAAATACCTACTATTTATTAATTTGTAGATTTTCCCGCAACTTCGTCCGCGTTATATACAGCTTGTAAAACCACCGATATACAGTAGAAGGGGTAACTCAACCCGACATACAAGGTTAAATGGTGGAAACTGAAAAATGGTTGTCTGTAATGATAATTTTACGTGATAACGGGGGATGCGTCACAAGCCGAACGCCAACAGAAATATCTATCGCTTGTTTCGCGCTCCCGCTTGCACACGGAACGTGACACGTTTACGAGCGTGCAGCCGGAGTTCATAGATTAATAAGACTATCCAAAACTATGTCGTAATAATTTGTAACGTTTAGGGCACAGCATAGGACCTTCAATATAATCCAAAATTTCAGCACGTCTCGTGATTTTTTTGAATGGGCTCCATCCCGAGATTTTTCCTGTGTGCTATGACTTACTATTCCTTCAAAAGGCGTGTTTACAGGTATCTTAAGAGTCGGCAACGCATCAGCACTAGGGCATGGATACCGGTATACCCACGGAGTAGATACAGAGTGGAGACGGCGTTAGCTACTGTGCACTGTGATTCCAACTAGGTCCTGACGTCATCACGTTAACGTCGAGAGTGGGCGTGGCCTATTAGTCTGCTGTTGTAGCTGTCAATGTTCGTACGTGGTTCGTTCTGTGCACACAGTGAGATTTTCGGACTTTTCTTGTTTTTTACGAAGAAAATCATGAGGTGTTGCATTATATCATGTAAAAACTACTCAGATAAACGTTCAGATGCTATGGAAGGAATCACATTTCATTTGTAAGTATATTTATTCGTAATTTACTTAAATTATCCTAGAAAAATCTTTTGGCGACGTTCCGTGCTACTCATCGTTAGATGGCACCACTTTGCGTAATGGGACGTATGAACTATAAAAATATATTAAAGCTAATTATCGTAATAAATAATAACCATCAGTACTGAAATTTGTTCTAAATTTATACCTAAAGACTTTTACCTTGACAAAAAGATTATGTTTATGTAGTTTCATAATTCTCTTTTCAGCAATGCGCCACCTGTCGTCAACGTTGAATAATAGTGAACGTCAAGATGACGGGACTCCGCCCGGTTTTGCGAATATGATGTGACTAGGGTGGAGTACCATATTAGTGCTATTTTATACTTACATAATAAAATTTTATTATGGAGGTTAGGCTCTGTCTACCCCGTAAGGGAAATAGACGTGATAATATGTATGTATGTTTTAACATTTTGGTTTTGCACTTAATTTTTAGGCAAAGGTAAATTAAAACAAATTCAGTGTAGAATAACCTCCATAATAAAACTGTCAAACAAACGCCTAAGCAAATTGTAAGAGCAGTATAATGCTACTTGGCTTTAAAATTCACTTTTTCCTCAGGAGCTTATTCGTTTATTTATTTGTTTATTTATTTATTTATTTGTCAAACATGTGTTACAATGTGTTAAATAATATAAAAGTAGGAATCAACATGCTTACCGTTAGGGTGTACAAATATTGAATCAGATGAGCTACTGTTAGTACCACATAAAATAAACAATAAATAATATTAAATTACAAAATAAGTCAATATATGTACAATAAGCACAAAAAATATATAAATAGAGAGATAAAAAAACCACTAAATTTTATCATTAAAAAACGCACTAATATCATAGTAACACTTCTGGTTTAGGAATGATTTCAGTTTTTTCTTAAATAAATTTATATTTAATGTTTTATATTCCTTAGGGATTTTATTATAAATTTTCGGAGCAGAATTGTTTTTGATTGATGTAGACAAAGTCTATCGCCATTTCTTCTGTTTCTTGCACACACATCCGATATACGTTTGAATAAATGGGGATTATTTTGAACAAATACAGCTATCTCAAATATATACAGTGATGGTAGTGTTAGTATTTTATATTGTTTAAAATAAGATTGACAGCTATCAGTGCTTTGTAGACCAAACATAGAGCGGATACACCGTTTTTGCATTTTAAAAACCAATTTTTTATCTGTAGAATTTCCCCAGAAAATCGTTGAAAATATTTTTTATTTTTACAATTGGAATTATTATTTTACAAGATAAACAACAATCGGAACTTTGTCGTACTATATCGTATTAAAGTTTGGTGAGTTCGGCTTACGACGACGGCATGTGTTTTTTAAGAACTGAATTGTGGTCCCGCCATTTTGATATCATAATAGCGGGACCACTTTCTTTGTTGAATATCTTGAAATCATTTGAGTGTACAATTTTATTATAGCACGTATGTAAGTATAAAATAGCACTAATATGGTACTACATCATAGTTACATCATATTCACAAAACCGGGCGGGGTCCCGTCATCTTGAAGTACACGAATAATAGCCAGAAAACATGGCAAAATGTCTAGGGTTGCCAACCACCTAGTTTTCGCTAGTTAATACTTTTTACTGTTTTATCAAAAGACAGTATACAAAATACTGTTTTCTCAACCGCTGATAAAACTACGATTGGATTTTGAAATTTTATAAAAAGTTACATGGAAGATGAGAGAAAAATGATGTTTCTGAGCACCCCGAGAGCATTTTTCATCAAAGAAACCTACTTTCAGTGAGTGCTCACCCCATATGCAGACAGCATCGACCACAATTCTTTCATAGGTTTTTTCCAAATCTACGAATACGCAGTACACTTTTTGACCTTTGGCCAAAAAATTTTCCAAAATGAAAAAGACATGGAAAAGACCTGCCAGTCTATTTGCTAACTTAGTGTACAACGTTTTGATGGTCACTTCAAAATACATTTTGATGGTCACATCAAATACATCTTATATAAAAATTGACAATATCATACGAAAGCCGCAATGCATTTTGAAGTGTCTATCAAAACGTTGTACACCGAGTTAGCAAATAGGCCGGCTGATCTGTACATCCCATTCCTTTTCTGATCCCGCTTGTTAGTTAAGTTAGTTGTAAATAAAACTTTTGTACATGTTGTATAATTTTTTGACATTCATACAAATCGAATATTGCACTTTGGCGTTACGTGATACTTTTTCAATTGATTGAGTTTATGTCTGTTAATGTAGATTTTTCATGGTAAGAAAAAATATAATGGCTATTCTTAAGCTTATTTACACTCCATGCTATGATTATTAAATCATAATACTTCAAGAAATATATGATCGAAGCATAATAGTATTTGATTTTTACTATTGGAACCAATATCTCCCTATGTATGTCCTTTATTATTAATGATGGAAAATGTCATGCGATCGATGTAATTTCTTGATAAGATCAACGATCAACAAAAGATCAATCCACCAGTTTATATATTTTTTTTTACATGTGGGTGGAGCATGTGGGTCAAAAAAATATACAAACTTGTGGCGGCGTCGAAGGCAGGCTAGTACTACTACTAGCTCAAATCACCTCTAGTATGGCTAAGTTTTGGGTGGCCCGTGCGTCAACTCGTATGCTGCCTGGATTTTGACTACTCTTTTACATGATATGGTCACTGACACTATGGTTTTATTATGGAATTTGATTAATTATCTATGACAAAAAACAGAAAGGAAATAATTTACATAAAACATATTGATTCTTTGTTTTTGTGGCTGTAAAGATGTAGTCTCCAAATAAACGATTGCTTTGAACAGGTACAGAACTATACTATATACAACAATATTATGTTATTAAAATTATTTTTGAAGAAATATTAATTTGTGCAAAATTTTAAATTTATATGTTTCTAACCATAGTTTTACCAGCAGTCGTGAAAACAGTGTTTTGCAAACTTTCTTATAATAGAACAGTAAAAAGCATTAACTAGCAAAAACAGTATTATACTGTTTTTAACAGTCTGGTTGGCAACCCTAATTACTCAGCTATCCGACACTAGATGTCAGTAGGTGTTAGACATCTAGTGACGGATAGATAAACTAAAAAGAAAGATCAACATCGAACTTATTAAGTAGTTGGGCTATTCGCCGCTAGATGGATATAAAGGAGGGAGTGAGACAGAGCAAGTAGAGTGAGACAGATAATACTCCCCTCACCCCCTGTAAGCGCCACGCATTGTTTCATAGAAAATATTCTTTAGGGCAACTCCTCTTCGTATGTACTCCGTGGGTATACCGGTATACCGAAATACCGGTATACCGGTAAAAAATTTCTGTATTTTGATACCGGTATTTGAGGATAAAATACCGGTATTTCGGTATTTCGAAAAATTTGATTTATTTCTGCAAGGGTATGTAGAACGTTCGATTTCGGTGGTTCATAGTGTTGTTCATACTGCTGATGAGTATTTATATGCATGAATTATGAATTATCTCGATTATAAAAATATCACATCAAAATCAACTACTCAAGAAACTGCATGTTATGAGGCCATGGCACGCATATCCTCCCCAATTACATCAACCCAGCACTTCTTGGGACTCGGTTTTACATGGCCAGACAATTGTTCCCTATGTAATTTCCTGGTTTTTCGCAAAACATGACTGTACCAGCGTAGGCGGCCTTGCAGGAGAGTTGCCTGCTATGTGTCGGACATGGATGCTACCGCGAATGTGTGAGTTACTTATGCGGCCCTTTCGCGAAACTTTACACATCCAATGCTGCATATCCATTTCCGTGATACGCAGCTCCCTCTTGAGCCGCTCACGTAGCCTGTGCTTCACTTCCATGGACAGGACGAGTCTAAAATGTCCTGTCCTTTTAGTTTAATATACATTTGTGGGTCACAAATGATACCAGTCACATTATGCAAGTTTTGATATCTCTGGACGCGTAAAGGCCAGATTCCAGGTATTTAAACTGGTAATTACGCTCGACCACGTTTCCGCCTATGCGTAAAGGCACGAAATCTGTAACGCTGCAATCCCTGTACTCAGTCTTCGGCACATTTAGTTTCAAGCCGCCGTTCTCAAGCGACTTCTTCCACATATTCACTCGTCGCAAACATGGGGGTGAAAGTCGCATAGAACGTGATTTTTTTATTATTAATTACGCCATCTATTAATCTTCTTCTAAGATTAAATATAAAAACACAATGATATTTTAGTTTGTTGGACTTTGGGTAGATGTCGCTCTATTTCACTGCACGTTCAAAGTAGAGATTACCTCAATAATTGATTCTCAAATATAATCTATCGACTTTGGTATCCATCTATCGACTATTTATTAAAATTTTGTAATTTAAGTAATACGTTGCATATATTTTTAGTTATTATGATAACACAAACATATACAACGTAATAATTTAGATTAATTATGTTAATTAAATAATTTACGTACTGACGTCTGATTTTTAGATTATTAAAAACCTCTTATTCTTTGAAAGCATAAGCTAAATAATTTGTTATATCTTTTTTTATATTATACCTATATAACATTTCAAGTTGATCGAAGAGAAAAGAAAAAGTAGGTAGTGTATCAGCTGCATGCAGCTTCTGTTCCCGTAGAAGCCGGCCGAGGATATGGGGCGAAAATCTTAGGAATCATGTCAATAGGCAATGCGGCTACACACCCACTACTATTATGATTCTGTTTTTACCTATTATTCGAATACTCACATACTTCACGTGGCCTTTTGGTCTTGTGGCCTTACTGGCTCTACTTACCTCTTAATGGATAAAGGTGTGCATGGTAGGTTGAGCGTGTCACCTACACGAAATAATGATGATGAATGGATGATAAAGACGGTGTAATTAATTGGTAAGTATGTACCTATGCAATTTACAATAGAATATAAAGATTATTTATACGTCTTCCTTCATGTACCTATGCTATTATAGTCTATTTTATTAAGATCAGCAAACGCAGTTTTAATAAAATAATAGTTAGTTATACATAAATAAAACAACAAAGAAGTACATAATTAAAAATGAATAGTACACCTTACGTCAAAAACCAAACAAGTATCGTATTGATAGCCGGTATATTCTGGATAAGTTTATATCAAGATAGAAGATAGAGAAAATAAATTTACATAAATCCAATTAATTTATATGATTATATTTTCTCAGTTTTCATACGTAGCTTCAGTCGATAATCGATTTATCTCTTAGTCGACATACATCACTATTGTGTCAAATGAAAATGGCGGATTGGATTTTCCATTTTCAAAACTTGTAGAACTTTTGCTGTTGTTATCAGTGGTCGTCGAAGTTACTTAAGTGTTTTTCGATTGGCTTTGCTACTATCCATTAAGTTTCTACGGCTTTTCAGTGTTTTTGGTGTTGAGTGTATACTCCGCTTATATTCACTGCAGTTTTAAACTATTTTGCGAAAAGGACGCTGGACGCTTTTTAAACTTAATTTTGTGTGGTATTTGTGTAATTATGCCTTCTACCAGATTATGTGTGTTTGGATGTGATACCATCGGTAAGACTTATTTCGTTATCGTCTCATTATTTTAATGCTATCCATCTAACCGTAAATTTTATTTTTAACATGGATACCTACTCAAACAAGATACTAATAAGGAGTACCCTCCACGTGGTAATATTAATGAAGACGCCAAATGCACATGTTATTTTTCTCTCCAGGCTAATGACTCTCTGTAATCACGTGTTAATTTTAAATTGAGAATTATATATCTATTATATACCAGGACCGGATAATATATATCTATTATATCTCCTCCAAAATCAGAAAATTATCACTATGCTTAATTTACTAATAGTAAACTGTACAATACATTTAAATTAACTCATTATATTAGCATATTATTCTTAAAATATTATAAATTTATTACTTGTTTCAGGTGTCACTATTCACAACTTTCCAAATCCTGCCAAGTTCCCAGAAAGATTTAGGGTTTGGGTGGACCTAGTGGGTGAACCTCTACATGGCCTTACTGATGATGTAATATACAAGCGAAAGAAAGTGTGTGACATTCATTTTACTGAAGCAGATCGCAACAGAAACAAACGACTTAATGCATTAGCAGTACCCAGATTGCATATACCAAGTAAGTTGAAAATGGAATAATTTGATAACATATGATTTGGTCAGAGTCATTTTCATAAGACTATATTTTGAACTTTTAAGAAAGATTTTGACAGTTCATTATAGGACTATTTAAGATTTGAAGGCCTTAAATGAGGATTACTTCCTTTCGTTTGGGGCTTGTGTAAATATTCATTTCATAGGAACAATACCTTTTCCTGAGATGAAAACACTCTTTTTATTCCCTAGGCAATTTAGAAGTTAAGGCGTGAAAGCATAATAAATAAAAAAAATCTAAACGAACTCACTTTGAAATTTATTTTTAGTATTTGTTAATGAAACCTTAAGGCGGGTAATGGGGTGATAATTTTAAATATGACATTTATTACTCACAACATATAATCATTATTTGCTCTTAATGTACATCACTTGTTTTCCAGATGCACCTATGCCAAACCCTACAGTAGAAATATTGGCAGCTATTCAACCTCAAATAGCAACTTCCTCAGGTAAGGCGATCCATCAGGATATATATTCTACTAGCTTTCGCCCGCGGCTCCGCCCGCGTCAATGTCGATCCCTCGGGAATAGTACTTTTTCCCAGGAAAAAAGTTAGCCTATGTCCTTCTCCATACTCCAGAGAACTTGTATACAAAATTTCATGATGATCAGTTCAGTAGTTACGGCGTGAAAGCGTAACAAACAAACTCACTTTCGCATTTATAATATTAGTAAGTATCTCTATGGGTAACTCAGGTTGATTCATTAGCATTGGTAGCCATATTTTTAAGAAATCAATTTATTTTATCTATTAATTACTATTTCCCACAATTATGTCCGGTGTGTTGGTTTTTATCATGCAAATTACCGGGGCCCTGGGTAGACTCGAGCCCCCAGACCCTGAGTTCTGAACCATCTCAGGTGAAAATGCAACCGGAAATATGCTCTTATTAAGTACTATCATTAGTTTTCACAGCCATCGCCCAATAATGACATTTCTAGGCAAATTTGTGATACCTTGTTTAATAATATATTATTGCAATTTTCATATGGATCCCTAATTGTTTTGTAAATAAACTACCTACAGCCTATGTTACTTAATGATAATATAGTTTTCTATTGGTTATAATACATATAGTTATCTAACTTTAATAACAATTTCAGGATCCGCTTTAAGTGATTCAACTGCTGAGCCATTGCCTGCACTTCAAGCTCATATTACATCACATCCAGGTAAAACATCTATTTTATTTTTGTAAGTGCATTAATTCAATTATTGCCACTTGTGAGGTAAAAGTGAATTAAAAGTTTCAAGTTTGCTTTTTCGAATTCAGTCAGTACAAAGAATTTAAGCTTAAATAGTATGTTGACATAAATCTGTGGCTTATACCTATGTATTTATTCATTTATTTATATTGATACATGTAAATATATTTTTATTTCAAACATATATAGTTTCACGTCTTTTTCACTTGTGGGGTTGACAGAGCCTAGATCTATAAGGCCTTATGGCCACATTTAGCATTTTGGTGGGTGCGTAGGTAGAAAACGAAATCAAAACAGATTGCGGAGATTTTCGCCCATTCGCTCGGTCGGCTTTTACGATCTGCGCGGGAAGAGAAGCAGCTGGCACATTCTGTTTTTTTTTTATTTTCTCCCTGACAACGTGAAAGCAATATATAAATAAATAATTTTTTAATATCAATAAATTATATATTTTTTATTTCAGGATTAGAAGACTTTATAAATCCATCAGCTGGGGAACAATTTGGGCATCAACAAGTTCAACAACATATACACTCTCATTTAGGTAAAAACAAAATAACTACATATTATAGAATTTACTAATTGCGAGTCAAACTTACACTTTAAAAGGTCCTACAAGTAGTGTTAATCCATACTAATATTATAAATGCGAAAGTAACTCTGTCTGTCTGTCTGTCTGTCTGTCTTTCTTGCTTTCACGCTAAAACGGCTGAACCGATTAAAACGAAATTTGGCACACAGATAGGCTATAGCCTAAGAAAGGATGTGGGCTACTTTTGATTCCTATAACGTAGGTTAAGCAACTCTAACCATGGTTCAAATTAGGATGGGTGGCCAAAACTATAACGGCTGAACAGATTAAAACGAAATTTGGCACACAGATAGGCTATAGCCCGAGAAAGGACATAAGCTACTTTTGATTTCGATAACGTAGGTTAAGCAACTCTAACCATGGTTCTAATTAGGATGTAAATTGAGGCACGGTAATATTTAGAATTACCGTGGTTGGGGCATTGTATTGTATCTTATCATTAAGTTGGTTGGTACCTACATTAAATACTATTTGTTGTTTTTGAAAACGGTTACTTTTAACGGTAGTGTGTCAAAGAACAATATCAATAGAATATCTATTAAGTAAATTTCAATTAAGTAAATATATTGTTGGTACTATTGCAACATTCAAGTAAATAGCTTTTTTCTTTATTTATATGTGAATTACGGGTTACTCACGTACGAAGTCAGCTACAGGCCGACATGTTTTTTCTTTGTCTGAAGTATTTGTAAAATATTTGTAAAATATAAATTTTTGTAATCGTAGTCGTATTTTAGTTCAAACTTAAAAAAATATAAGTTTATAATAGTTACCTACATAATTTGTATGTTCATAAGTTAAATTACTAAGTGTGAAATTGTTAAATATCGTTAATTTTGTAATTTGTTTGGCTGTGTTTTTATAATACTTAGGTAGTTAATCTTAAAAATAATTTAAAATAAGACGAATAAGTAAATATAAATATAAAGTATGTATATGCGACTCTTTGCTCTTTTTGTCTTATTTAAGCTGAATTTATTAATAAATAAAACTCAGTATTCCACGCGGACGAAGTCGCGGGTACAGCTAGTATGTATTAAATTAACAAAAGATACACACATTAATTTTATGGATATTCTTTTCTGAAGTAATGTCAATAAATCTCAATCTCTCATAATAAAATGTTTATATAAAATAATATTATTTCTATTGTTCTAGAACCAGCAATATCAGACACAATTGCCACAACAGCTGCCCCTCAATCTCAACTGACATCTTTGCGAGGTAATATTTATGTATTTTATCTTCTACTAGATTACATCGGCAACCATTTGAGCAGATTTTGATGAAATTTGATATAGAATTAGCTGACACCTTATTATATACCCGAGTACCCAAAAAAGAGACGGTACAATAGTTCGCCGGGTGAGCTAGCTTACAATGAATCTTAAGTTACAGGAACATTATATTTTTGCGATAAAAGTATTGTTATACATTTTTCGTTGTTATACCTCTTACCTTCGGATAGATTCCGTGGAAAAGATCTTTTATTCTTCAGTTTGGATACACTAGTTTACTCGTAAAATTATAGTAACATTATGTATTTATTACGTACTAGCTTTCGCCCGCGGCTCCGCCCGCGTCAATGTCGATCCCTCGGGAATAGTACTTTTTCCTGGGATAAAAGGTAGCCTATGTCCTTCTCCGTACTCCAGAGAACTTGTATGCAAAATTTCATGATGATTGGTTCAGTAGTTACGACATGAAAGCGTAACAAACTCACTTTCGCATTTATAATATTAGTAAGGATAAGGATATGTCTAATACATGTTCTATATTTTGTAATATTTAAGTAATTATAATCAAATCTGTGTTAATTTTCAGAAACTGCAACTTTGCCACCAGAGCAAAGTCAAGTCATGACTAAACCAAAGAAAATTCACGGGGATCCTGAACCATCTACATCTACATGTAAAAAAGCTGTTCTTGCATTTGGTATGTGATCTTTTTATGGAAAGTCGTCTAACTTTCGACAGTTAGTTATTTCGACACAGTCTTCATTTCGAAAACGAATAGTTCTTCATTCATTGCTATGATAAAATATATATTCGACTAGCATTAGTCCGACGGTACCTACTTCCACAAGACACAGCTTCGAAGAACACTACTTTGCCAGAGCCCCTCTTCGAAATGCACATGTTCAGCAGATCTCTTTTCGACAAAAAATATCATCGGCAGATTAGTGCCTTGAAATGTGACAATTAAAATTATGTTTTGCTTTATGGTTTACGTATAAAATAAAACATAAATAGACATAGTGACAGACAAAATACTTTTGTCGAAATAGAGATCCGCCGAACAAGTGTATTTCGAAAAGGTTCTGCCGAAGTAGTGTTCTTCGAAACTGTGTCTTGTCGAAGTAGTTTTTTTTAGAAGTTAACTGTTGAAATTTAGAATGACACTCCTTTTCATATATGTTATTCATAACTCAGTCATTATTGAACTGATTTGGAAAATATTTTTTTTATTTGGAAGAATATAACTACTATCCAGTTGGTCCCATTTAAATTTTGCTTTATTTGGTTCAGGAGTTTGGTTGAAGTCTGTACCTATTTAATCTACAAGATCATTGTTGAATGTAAAGAGAGATGTTATTTTATTATAATGGTATTTTTTATTACCTTACAGATTCGAGGCAGTCTTCTCAACCCGGCGTGGCATACTATCGTCAAACACGCAGTGAAATTAGAAGTTTGAAGCGTGAAGTGTGCCGATTAAGGAAACGAGGACAAACATTCAAGGAAAGGCTTTTCAATGCCCGACGTATTAGCAACACAAATATGTTACAGAAATTAACGCAAAAAATGTCGCACCCTAGTAAGATTTTTACTACAATCCAAGTAAGAGAAAGTGGGAAAAAACCAAAAGGACACCGTTTTTCCACAAATGAAAAAATTTTGGCCCTTTCTTTATATAAAAAGAGTCCAAAGAGTTACGGGCTCCTATCAAAATGCTTTGTGTTGCCTTCAGCTAAATCTTTGAAGACATTATTAAGTAAAATTGTCGTCCGAGAAGGCATAAATAAAACAATTTTCAAAAAAATTCAATTTAACCTAAAAGATAGCTGCGTGGCAGACAAATTATGTGTTTTAATGTTTGACGAAATGTATGTCAGCCCACAAGTCAATTATTCCGCAAAAGAGGACTCTTTGAAAGGGTTTGACTCGTTCGGACACATGGACATAGGAGATCACGTGTTAGTTTTTATGATTAGGGGGATAATTAAAAAGTTTAAACAGCCCGTAGCTTATTATTTTACACAACGGTTGAATAAATTGGATTTAAAGAGCACTATTAAAAAAGTAATATCTGAAGTAATTGAGACGGGTTTAATAATTGTAGCTACGGTTTGTGACCAGAGCACGGTAAACGTAGGTGCTATTGAAAGTCTTATTGAAGATACAAGAACACAGTATATAAAAGATAAAAAGGTTTGGCGACACGATATGTTTCTAGTAAATAACAAATCGATAATCCCAATTTACGATGTTCCTCATCTTATCAAAGGCATAAGAAACAACCTCATGAATAAAAATGCAAGATTTATCGACTTAACCGATAATAATAAAGAAAAAATTGTGAAGTGGGAATTTTTTGAAAAATTGTACAATGCAGACAAAACCTATGGAGAATTAAACATGGCTCCAAAGCTAACAGAAGAGCATATTAACAGAGATAAAATTAATAAAATGCGAGTGAAAATTGCAACTCAGTTGCTTAGTCGCAGTGTAGCTGTAGCTGCAAAGCATTTAGTTGCAAAAGGAGATTTAGAGGAGGAGTGTTTAAACATCATTCCGTTTGTTATGATGTTCGACAAATTATTTGACTCTTTAAACTGCTCTGGCTTTAATGTTGACAGTGGGAAAATTTACAGAGCCGGAGTAAAGCCAAATTCTCCCCATCATGAGCTGTGGCAAGAGGCAAAATTATTTTTAAAAAAATTACAATTTGTAGAAGTTAAGCATATTGGCACCAAAGTTTAAAAATTTTATAAAAACGATTGAAGGATTCCAAGCCATTTGGAAATTATTAAGAAAATCTTACAATGTAGATACTATGTTTTGCAGGAATTTTAATCAAGACCCAATCGAAAATTTTTTTGGAGGAATTAGAAGCGCGGGAGCGCGAAATGTTTCTCCAAATAGTATAGGTTTTGAGGGCGCTTATAAGTCACTTTTATTAAATAATTACACGTCTGCTCATTCTATTAAAGCAAATTGTGAAGAGGATATGGACGCCTTTCTCCAATCGTATGATTTTTTACTTGAAGAAAATATTTATGAAAATCAGGAATCTAAAACTGATTGTGACTTACAAGAAATCAGATTAAATGAAAATATGTTTTCCGTTACTGACACCCTGAATGAAACCGATGGAGAAGGGCAAAGAAATTATGTTTGCGGTTGGGTCCTAAAAAAATGCCTCCAACAAGTTTGTAAATCCTGCAAAACATGCAAAGAAGATTTAATAGAGCAAAATATAAACGAGAAACATAGTTTTATATTGGCAAAAGAATTCAAAATAAATTCCAAATGGCTCGTGTATCCATCTTCTAAAATAATGAATTTCTTTTTTGAAATACAAAGCATCACTGAAAATGTTTTGAAAAATGATGTTCCTAAACGAGACATAAAACAAAATATACGTTTTTTTGTAGATGTATTCGCCAGTGTAGAATTAAATTGTATTAAGCATAAAGACCGTTTAAGATCAATGTTTATTGATAAAACAATAAATGTTTTGATGTAAATCGAATTCTTACTGGAAAAATAACGTATAACGGGGTTGACACAATTAAATTGTATGCGCAAATATATCATAATAAACATAAGAAACATAAAATAAAAAAATAAATTGAAGTTTAAAAACCTGTTTTATTTCATATTTTGGTACTTTAACAGCTTCCATGTCCTTATATAAGACACCATACCTAGTAAAACAATCGAAATTTTTACATAGGTATGACTTATGGGACAGGGAAGTTGTTAATTTAAACTTTTAAATTGAATGATCAATGTTCAATACATTCGCTTCGAACTTGATATATTTAACATACAACATGTAACAAAATGGGTGTAAAAATACTTAAGGGGCATGAACAGTTCATGATAGATATTGAACAACTTTCACCAGGAGACCTACCAGCAAATACGAATAAAAATAATAGACTTATATCCCCTGACGAAAGTTGTTCAATATAATGGGCTGATCATGCCCCTTAAGTATTGTTACCCCCATTTTGTTACATGTTGTATAAGTATTAAAAACTGTGTGTGCGTGTGAATTAGTATGGATGTGTGCGTGATCCTGTAAAAAGTTTCGGATTAAGATTAATAGATGGCGCTATATTTGCAGCTAAAAGTGTTGGCAAGAAAATGACGCGAGAGGGCTCTCTATTTCAGTTGTATTATAGTACTCTATGGTCGCAAACGTCTTCCCCTTTCCGCATCTGCCAGTGCGATATCGTCAGTATACATGCATGAGCAGCCACGGAGGAAGCTCATGTGTATTTCTGATGCGTTTGACACTTCTTCTAATATCGCACTAAACAAGAAGGAGCTGAGAACCGAGCCTTGGTGGACTCCAACTGTGACGGTTCACCAACAGCAATCCTAACTCTGGAATCGGAGTCACGGTACATGTCGCAGATAATGTCAATACTTCAATGCCCACCAGATCATCCCTCGTACATACAGAAACAGGAAGTGGAGAGACGTGTTTTCCGTCTGTATTTCTCCATGAAGACCCTTAGGGCAAAGTGTTTTCTTATCATTAGAGAGTAAAACTAATTTTAATATATATTTGATTGTGATATTTATGCCAAGGAAACAATTTGTTAGTGAGATAGGACGGCGATTAAAGTCCCGTGCATATGACCACCGCTCTGGATGGTACCTGGTTCAAAGGCTGTCCATAGCAATCCAAAGAGGAAACGCGGCAAGCATAATGGGTACCTTTGAACCGGGTACGATTCGGGGTGGTATTTTTGACTGATTCAAATGTAGCTGTAATATTGTTGTGAATTCTGTGTGTGTTAAATAAACTGTATTCGATTTTTAAAAAAAAATATAATAATGTATATAATAATATATACCAATATATATAATTTAAACAGTAATTAGCAGTATTTTAAATAAATACCGAAAAAATACCGAAATTACCGGTATACCGGTTTTCGAAATTTCAATACCGGTATCAATACCGGTATGAAAATCTTTTCGGTATTCCATGCCCTAATCAGCACCTCTGGTGTTGCAGATGTCCATGGGCGACGGTGACCACTTTCCATCAGGTGGCTCGTCTGCTCGTTTGCTGTCAAGGATCTTTAGAATATCGAAGAATTATCACTGGAATACCAAAGAGTCGGACTAAACGCTTTGACAGGTGGAATGAACTACCTGCGTCTATATTACCAGACAAGTAGTCCCGGGACATTCAAAAGTAGAATAAATGGGTATCTCTTGGATAGGCATGTAACATCCTCGTCTTCATCGTCACTTACCATCAAGTGAGATGGGAGACAAATGCCTAATCCAACCATTATTAAAAAAATGTATACTTAAAAAAATATACAAGTACAAGATATTCACGTAGGTATGCTTATTCGAAACTGTATGATGTCGAAAAATAGAACAAAATCTTTTGCATAAGTAGGGATTTATTTGAAGTTGTGCCTCCAGTAAATCTTTATAAATACCTGCTCGGCGGAATCCGCCATATATCTGGTACTAAAGTAAATCCATTGGCATAAATATTCATATTGCAAACCTACTTGTATATCATGTTAGCCTGGTACTCCCGGATACGCCGTTTAGGGTTATGTAAGCGCATAGTCTTATTTTAGGGTTCCGTACCCCAAGGATCTTCTATTACGAGTGTGTAACTTAGATTCGAAAGACGAAGGTGCAAAATGCTGAGGCGCGAATGAACTGAGGTGCGAAGATCTGAGGCGCGAACTAGCTGAGGGGCGAAGAGATAACGCTAACACTGTCCATCTTTCTGTCTGCCACCAGGCTGTATCTCATGAACCGTGATAGCTAGATAGTTCTTTTTTTACAGATGTTGTATTTCTGTTGCCGCTATAACAACAAATATTAAAAACCGAATAAAATAAATAATTCAAGTGTGGCCCCCACCCAAACAACAAACGTGATTTTTTTGTTTTTCGCTCTGCCTGCTCCGCAAGGGAAAAAGACATGATACTATGTATGTATGTAAAGGCTTCTGATATAGCTTAGTATACTACCATCTAATGTTACAGCAGGGACCTGCTTAACGTGCCTTCCGAATTACGGTGGAACTTGAGATATGTGTCTGAAGTACGGAGGAAGTGAGGGGCAGAATGAGACATATAGCTTAGACAGCTGTCACTCAGGACTCAGGACCAACGACTTAACGTGCTTTACGAAACACAGAATTTCGAGATACATATCTGAAGTAAGGAGATAGGTACACAAAGGCTGGATGTGACTTATACATAAGTTAGACAGCCATCACCCAAGCCCAACGGCTTAAAGTGCCTTCCGCAACACGGAGGACCTCGCGATACATATCTGAAGTACGAAACCGAAGCTCTTATGCGGTGCTCATAAGAGCTTCGGTTTTAGGCCTCTGAGGGTATAATACTCGAAATAAGGGGAAATCAAAAGAAGAAGAATATTTATAATGTTTATGGTAGATCAGCAACGAATGCAATGCTATCCAGGGCCGGATGTGACCGAGATCGAAGCAATAGCCGATACGTAAAACGATTTGTCAGCACCGCGACCTACAATCTTGATACTTATTGTCCGTATCCGTATACTGTTAGGGCCGCGCTACACTGAATTGGCATGGCATGGTATGGTATGGTATGGCAGCGACGCGACGCGACTGTGCTCGCGTCGACGCGCGTCACCTTGCGGCGGACTCACGCCGTGCTTGCAGTGTTGCCACCTCAATGGAATTTCCACTAAATCTGGCTAACCAAAATTAGGTTTTACTACAAATTTTGGCTTTAGTTACTACTCGGAGTTGGTCCCATAATGAAAGTTTTTCAGATTCATGGTCATTGAATTAGAAAAACTATGGAAGCGTAATTCTCATACAACGAACGGTTCAATATCAGTCCCATTTACGTAAACAAATTTAATTCAAATCACAACGAAAAACTTACGCACTCATAGACAAAGCCAGCTTGCGATTGGCCACGTCAAGGTCACGGGGCGGTGTCAAGATCTCTAATGAACGCTATGATGTCAACATAGAGGAGGTAGGTAGGCACCGGTCGCATCAGCAGCGCGCCTCGCTCGCTATGAAAACTTACTCCAGTGTCACTTTCCCGTCTTTCCTTGCGTTTCCTGAACCACTTTACTACACAAGAAGTCATTTTTTTCTTAGTTCGTTCAGATTTCGCCGATGTTCACAAAAATATGTCGTTAAATGCTTTTATCGACGCATCCTTCCGCCACGGAGCGCGTGGCAGACTAGTTCGCGAAAAGATATACTTTTTTAACCCGGCCGCTTTGATCTACTTTGCGTGGTGTCAGTTTTTGAGCGCAATGCTGCTTCCATAGTTTTTCTAATTCAATGTTCGTGGTATAACCAAGTATCAAAACATGGGGTCGGCGTATTTGTCAACAAGTAGTGATCGTCACTACGGCTCGTTAAGTGATTGGCTCTTGTGCCCAGTGACCGACGCGCGGCCGACCGTTTTTATGTATAGCTGTTTTTTATTGAGGGGAGTTGTGCATAATGTGCGTATTTCGCATGTACCAAAGGGGAAGTTTTTCAGTGTCATCCTGTGAATTATGCTAGCCACAGAAATATACAAAGATACAATGGCTAAGTAGGCTGTACAAGCGTATCTGAATCTTGCACGATCGTGCAAGATTCTTTAAACGTTCATCAGTCAGCGCACACATCCCCACATGAACACATGGTTTTAACTGTAAAAACTGTTTATCAATATGATGCGAATTATTTCTGTGCATATCACATTACTATTTCGCTAGTAATGACGTCGAATTGAGGGCGCGTCTTATGCAAAAACTGACACGATCTTTTCTTTGGCAAAATCCTGCCATCCCCGTTCTACCTTGATATATTTCTATGATGCTAGCTGTCGCCCGCGGCTCCCCTCACGTTAATGTCGATCCCGCGGGAACAGTATTTTTTTCCGGGATTAAAGGTAGCCTATGTGTTGACCTAGGTAATAACCTATCTGTGTGCAAAATTTCTTCAAAATCCGTTCTGCCGTTTTGGCGTGGGTGAGTAACAAACATACATCCCATACATACTAACAAACTAAGTAAGACAGACATATGAAGTGACTATCAAAACGTTGTACACTAAGTTAGCAATTAGGCCGGCTGGCAGGGGATCGAACTTGATACTCTGCGATTCAAAGGCATCACTACTGAGCCACAGAGATCTTCACAATAAAAAACAAAAACAAACATTCATCATCATTATTAGCTGTTCTTCGTCTCCACTGCAGGAGCATGACCGGAGCCATATTTGGCCAGAGCAGACAGAGGATTTGGCCTACACTTTTTTTGCCAGAGGGGTTGGAGAGGTCTCATTGATGTTTATGAGCTTTGTTTAGCTTGTATTTCCCCCACTATCCGACCCCGTCGCATTCGACACCGGAACAGAGTGCGTAGAGTAGGATTAGCTCCGATTACTGGTGACCGCCCGGCGGTCCCGGGTGACTTGCACCCAGGATAGGCCCTTCTGGCAACGTAGCTTTCGGCCCATAAGGCAAAAGATGAGAGTTGCTGCTCTCCAAAGGCTTTTGCCATTGAGGCAAATTTGATTGGCCCTTCAGGCTTGCATGCACGCATACGCGGCCCATCAGGCAATATGAGAGTTTGCTGTCTCTTCAAGTCTTGCGCATACAGGCAACGCCCAAAGCCGAGGTCCGTCCCTCCTGGGGGCCCTTTGGTGATGTTGCCTATAAAGGTTGAGGGCACTCTGCCCTCGCCTCAAACGCCCGGTGAAGTAGCGAAAGCTCACTTGGAGCTAGCTACATAGTCATTACAATTAAAAAAAAATTAAAAAAAAGCTTGTATTTCCTAAGTCGCCTCTTACGACCTCCACGGGAAAACTAGGAGTGGTCCTATTCTACTCTGCCGGAAACCACACCGCTAAACATCGGGACAGGTGAAACTCTCGGAAAACAAACATTCAAAGCAACTATATCAAACAACTTACGAGTGTCTGTCTGTCAGAACAAACTTCACAAACAATGTAAGAGAAAATAATATTTTAAAAGCGATACATAACAAAACACTTACATGACCAAAAACTTTATACGAGTCCAACGAAAGTCCTATTACACAAATGCCCAAAAAGAAGCGCAATGTTATTAAGATATATATTATAGAGTTCCGTACCTCAAAAGGCAAAAACCGGCCAAGTACGAGTCGGACTCGCGAATGAAGGGTTCCGTAATTATCTAAAACTAGCTGTTGCCCGCGACTTCATCCGCGGCAATTTCTATCATTATGATTTATTAGTATAGATGAATCATTTTTCCCCGATTTCAAATCATTTTTTATTGATGCTTCGCTCCTATTAGTCACAGCGTGATGTTTTATAGCCTAAAGCCTTCCTCAATAAATGGACTATCCAACACATAAAGTATTTTCCAATTTGAACCAGTAGTTCCTGAGATTAGCGCGTTCAAACAAACAAACAAACTCTTCAGCTTTATAATATTATAAGTATAGATTAGTATAGATAAGGTAAAAAATATTAAAATTACTTTTATTATAATTATGATGTATCTAAAAATGTATGCTTTTCGCAATTTTTCCTTCATCTGTTCTATAACTCCTTGCTTCGTACTAAATTTCAAGATTCAGAGTTCACGGGAACTGTCCTGTAGGTTTTGATTCCCTTGCGAATATCGAAAAACCACGAAAATTTGCAGCATAACTAGCTGTATATTTTGATTACGTTGGCTGGAACAGTAGACCTGAGTATTCGATATGAATTTCAGCTTGATACCTTTTTGTTCGTGAGAAAAAGATCTTGACAGACAAACAGACGGACAACCGAGTGATCCTATTATGGTTCCGTTTTTTCCTTTTGAGGTACAGAACCCTATAAACAATGGGTGCCGGCAGAAGTGAAAACTCGCCTTTGCGGCGGTCTCAGGTCACGTTTTCGTCTTACGAATTTTCGATCAGGTCACGTGTCCTGACGCGAGTTTAACATTTCTCACCCATCCCAAAAAGTGCACAACACTGCTAAAGAAGTTTTCACTTCAATAATTGTTTATTTTATATTCAATCACCTATGTACCTTTCTTTTTCATATGCCGAAAAAAGGCAGCATAACATTTTAGAACAAAGTTTATCTTCAGTATAATCTGAAGTTGAATCCCGAGCGAAGTCCCCCAGGAGCAGAACTAGATACGCAAATGGATACCTCTTGTTCACTGCGCCCATGGGTACCGCAATGACGGTTCTCGTATCTTTAAAATAAGTTCTGTTATAAATAGGAGAACCAACATATTTATTCTTTGTTTCAACTAAAAAAAAACAACGGGTGCCTGGAGTGCCGGCAGAAGTGAAAACTCCGCGCGGTAGAAAGAGAGGGGGATATTACTTCCTCTCCAACGCCGCGCCGGCAATCACCGGTCACGTGTCCAGCTTACGAATTTTTGATCAGGCCACGTGTCCTGACGCGAGTTTAACATTTTTTTAAAGTTCTTAATTTAAAAAAAAAAAAAATTGTCTGTAAAGTCGGTGACGATTATTTTACGTAATACCGGTGGAAGAGAGATAGATGTGTCACAAGCCGAACGCATATGCCGATCCTGCCTCTCTATCGCTTGTTCCGCGCTCTCGCGAACGTGACAGTTTTTCGTTCCTGCAGCCGGCGTTAATCGATTTATAAGTCGTTGTCACGTCAAAAACAACAAGGCCTTGCACACATGTCCTTTCAGACTTCGTACCACCGCGAAATCGGAAGACACTCAAGTATACCACTCACATGACAAATGTATGAGTGAATAGTGCTGAAAATTCACGGCGCGGCGCGAGGAATAGCAATGCCTGCTAATATGTTTACGAGACGAGTGGTGTAAGGCGCGAGCGGAAGCGGTTTAACTATTATTAATCTTGAGAGTTCCAGGTACGAACCACAGAACAACAACAAATATATTCACGCGTGATTTCTACGAAAACCAGCGTCGCCTCATTTCAAGCATACTACTAACGCAACACATACTTTAATACGTTTTTTGATTTACCTGTGAATAGTTTTACTAGGACTTATGACTTTACAAGTTAGAATAGCACACGTCGGCATTTTTCGGTTTTTTTTTTCACGTTAATTTCACGTTTGTTCCTTTGACTATCGTGGGACAAACTACTTAGGTGATTCACGTGAGCTGATCGAGCGCATTGCCATTTCTAATGTCTTTGTTATTCTGCGGTGCGAACAAGCCTGGGGCGTGAAGTTCTTTTTGCTTTTTTTTGTGGGCTCAAAATATGTAAACGCATACGTACTAACTCGTACTAATTACTGCACACTAATGAACTAAAAATAGTATGCAAGAAGCCCGGCGGGCAAATACCTATACTTCATTTCAACAGATATTTGTTTACGGTCCTCGAAATAGGGGAGTTACCGTCAGGCAGGCAACAAAAAACATTCGCCAAATCATATCACAGCATATTTCTTTCAGAATAAAGCTGATCCCTCAGCTCCTATGCATTACAGCTGATGGAGCAACCGGCAAAACACTTGGATTACGAAGATGAAAAGTTAAGTAGACACCAAGCTTAAAGATACAAGGTGGGTTGGACAGGATTAAACTCGGGACCTTTTGCTTAAGGTATTATAAGTTACTAACGGTAACGATAACGGTAAAAATTGGTTCAAAGACCGCGCCGGATATCGACTCGTAGTTATCAGTCAGTGACCATCACTCGTGGAGACTTCCTACGTACACAAAAAAAGAAAAGTTAAAAATATAAAAAAAATCATACAAAGCCCTTCAGGCAAGTAGGCGACCAATACTGTTGAAAAGAGTTTCTTTTGGCGTCTCCTTCTCTGCAGTGATCGGTTCAGAAACGCTGGTAGTTTGTAGCTTTTGAACATTAATTAATAGTTTGAATATAATTTAATAAGTATTATTTAAAATGAACGACGTGAAAAAGTGCATGAAAAGGCCTATTTTTTGAATAAATCTTTGAATCTTTGACACTAAATTTCTACTAGACCAACAGTCTTTAAATAGAAGTCACATTTATGTAATGTAGAATGTCTTCCTTTTAGGACGGTAGAATGTTCTTAATATTAAATCTCTCCCCGCTTATAACTTAAACCACATGTAATCCATAATAAGATAGTATGGGGAAGTTCTGAGAATTTAAGGGTGATTCAGGCTGCCCGTTCGAATCCCTCTGGACTTCTTGGGTTTGTTTTGGGTTTTAGCCGCGATTGTTGTCCCAGAGGCTTTTAAGGTGATCAACTGCCAATATGCGGTACATATATATTATCACGTCTTTTTATATAGGAACAAATCACATATAGACTGAGCTAGCCCCACTGTGATTTGTAAACTTCTGTCATGAGATACCAACGACGACGATCATCATCATCAGGTCTTTTTAGTCTCCACTGCAGGAGCATGACCCTCTCTGTACTACCGGATCCATACTTGGCCAGAGCAGACAGGATTTGGCCTACACTCTCCTCGCTGGCCAGACGGGTTGGAGAGGTCTCATTGATGTTTATGAGCTTTGTTTAGCTTGTATTTCCTAAGTCGCCTCTTACGACATCCACGGGAATACAAGGAGCGGTCCAATTGTACTCTGCCGGAAACCACACGGCTTCTACGACAACGACGACGATACTATATTTTTTAATTAAGACACTTACATATATAGATAACATCAAAGACCCAGGCCAAACTGAAACAGGTCCGTACCCAAAAGGTAAAAACGGGACCCACTGTCCGTCTGTCGGTATGTAATATGATATAAAAACATAAAAAAACATTATAAAACCTAAACCTAGCTCGCCGTCAGCAGCGGGGCAAAGCTCAAGCTACCGGCTTTTAAGGCTGCAGAGAAAGAAACCTCCTGACTATGCGTGACGTGTCCAGGAGTGCTGCCTTCTGTATCTTTATTATTATTATTATTTATATATAGTAGAAGACCATCCAAAGCCAGTACAATAATAATAATCATTATGTTATTAAAGCTCAAATTGCAACTCAATTCGTGCCTAATAAAGCAAAGCACTTAATTTAATTTGACAAAATTCTAGCTGTAGACGCAGACGACGCCAAATGGAACCTTGTGTGATTAAGTTATCCCCAGACGTATATTAAGTCTAATGTTAGGGTGTGAACACACTGCGACGACTTATTCAGGGATGGTAATTAAAACTCGCATGCTGGTCTGGAAAGAAAACGTAGAATGTACCAGCTGCTTCGCTTCCCGGCGAAACCGTAGACGCCGGTCGAGGGAATGGGCGAATATCTAAGGTACATAACGCGGCAGTAAGCGATGTGGCTAGAAACTAGTTTTCTATCTAGGATATGTCATTATTTCGTGTAGGTGTCACGGTCAATCTACCATGCATACCTGATGATGGTGTTAGAGTTCTTCGGAACCGCCTCTTGGCCTCTGACGTGGTTATTTTAACGACTACCAGATGGCAGCCGGGACCAACGGCTTAACTTGCCTTTCTAAGCACGGAATCATCTTTATCATAAGACGATCAGGTGATTCAAGCCTGCAATGTCCTAACCAAACTGGAAACAACTTAACAAAGCATGCTTCCCGTGGGAATCAAAACCACGACCCCCGGGTCTACAGGCAAACGCCTTAACCACTGGACCACGGAGGCAGCTAGGATATGTCTATTCCGTAAGAGATAAAGACGTGATAATGTTTGTAATTAAAACATAAGTTTTGTTAATTTGTTCGTATATTATTCCTCTTTATCATCAGGTCTTTTTAGTGTCCACTACAGTAGCACGTCCTTCTCTTTACTACTAGGGCCATTCTTGGCCAGAGCAGCCAGAGGACTTAGCCTACACTCTCCACGCTGGCCAGTCGGTTTGGAGAGGTCTTATTGATGTTTATGAGCTTTGTTTAGCTTGTATTTCCTAAGTCGCCTTCTACGACATCCACGGGAAGAGTTGGACTGATCCTATTCTACTTTGCAGGATACCACACGGCACGGCACGGATATTCTTCTTATTGAGTACTATTACCCCTTTTCCCGTGACTTAGTCCGCATAAATTATTGCTGATAATGTTACGATATATTATATTTAGGTGGATGTGTGGAATAACAAGGATGGATAAGATACGGAACCAGTACATAAGAGGGAGCCTGAAAGTCGCACCGGTAGTTGACAAATTAAAAAGCCAACGTCTAACATGGTATGGACATGTAGAAAGGAGAGATGCCGAACATCTGGCAAAAAGAATGTCCCATTTAGAAGTAGAGGGACGTGGGGGACGAGGGAGGCCAAGAAAGACGTGGATTGAATGTGTCAGAGGGGATATGAGGGAATGGGCGGTAAATATTGAAATGGTTGGGAATAGAAAATTATGGAGAGAGTCGACATACAGAGCCGACCCCAAATAGGGAAAAGGCGAGGAAGAAGAAGAATGTTACGATATATTGATCATTCGCCGTAGAACGAAGGTTTAAGACGTAGGTAGACAAATCACACAGTTGAAGTGGGAACGGGCGGGACATTTGGCCAGAAGAAGGAACATTCGTTGGACCAAAACAGTGACGCAGTCATCATCATCATTTCGAGTAGGTGTCACGGTCAATCGACCATGCACACCCTGGTGTCAGAGTTCTTCGGAACCGCCTCTCGGCCTATGACGTGGTTCCTTTAACGACTACCAGATGGCAGCCGGGACCACCGGCTTAACGTGCCTTCCGAAGCACTGAATCATCTTTATTATCAGACAATCAGGTGATTCAAGCCTGCAATGTCCTAACCAAACTGGAAACAACTAAACAAAGTATGCTTCCGGTGGGAATCGAACCTACGACCCCCGAGTCAACAGGCAAACGCCTTAACCACTGGACCACGGAGGCTGTTTACGCAGTGTGTATGCAGTAGTGACGCAGCCGGGCCGAGAGCGGGGATAAGACCAGTTGGTAAACCACCATCCCGCTGGGATGGTGCAGATTAGATGAAATTGTTCGGCTGAGTGGAAAACAGTAGATAATAATAGATAGACTAGCATAGGACCGTAGAAAATGGCGTTAAAAAAGAAATGATGATAATATTGATCTTTACTATCACATCTTTTTTCTTTGCGGGGTAGACAGAGCCTAGGTCAATAAAACCTAATAGCTACGTTTAGCATTTTAGCGGGTGTATAAGCGGAGAATGGAATCAGAATAGTGATGGGTTGCTAGCCGCACTGCCTACAATATTTTGTTGTAAAATAAATGTTAACGTTCACGAAATGATATGTGAATGATATCTGATGATGAATAAATGATATTTGACTTGACTTGACGTGATTCCTCAGATTTCCGCCCATTCCCTCGACCGTCTTCATTAATACTCAATCAATTATGATGACTTTTCGTGACGATATAGACGACATTTTGGAGAATAACATAGGCTACATCACGCGAACGAAGGAATAATTAGTAGGATATAACTTGAACTCTTTTCAAAGTTACAAATAAAGAAGTGCCATTACATTTAAGTGAAACAAACAGGCAAGTGGCGTGTGTACAAAATGCAAGTAAAATAAAACAAAATGGCGGCGACGCTCGAAAAAACTCAGTGTAGAACATACAAGATATTAACCACAGCCGAGAGCTGGAGCTGACTGCCAACACAAATATAGGATAGAGATGTGGAGCTCATTATTAACATCTCACAACGGGCGCAAACTGGAATAATGTTTGTAATCTACACTTTTACACTGATATTATAAAGACGAAAAGCTTTGATTGTTTGTTTGCATGAATAGGCTCCGAAACTACAACACCGATTTAAAAAAATCGATCGACAATTTTTCAGTATTTTCGGTAAAAGTATCTAACTTTTTCTCCTAGTATTTTGTTTTTTTTTTTTAATATATACTGACAAATCACACAGATTGAGCTAGCCCCAAGGTAAGTTCGAGACTTGTGTTATGGGATACTAACTCAACGATATTATATTTTATAACAAATACATATATAGATAAACATCCAATACCCAGGCCAATCTGAAAAAGATCATTTTCCATCTTGGCCTGGCCGGGGATCGAACCCGGGCACTCCGTGTCGCAGGCTGACGTGTTAACCACTGCGCCACGGAGCTGTCAAATCGATCGAATCGATCTTAATAGTGCGATTTTATAAATGGACAATACACACGAGCGATCCTATAAGGGTGTTGTGTCACTCAGCGGAACAGAACCCTAAAAACCATAAACGGAAACTAGATAGACTGATATTCCGTCTTTCAGGAATCCGACCTAGCCTAGGATACTGAAAACAGATATAAAACTATTCTAGGGTACATGTTAGCGGATTTACGACATGCGAGACGGAGAAGCCATCGTCTACGTAGTTTCGGAACGGATTAGGAAACATCGTATTTCGGAAAATAAGTAATTTGAGTAGCTATTTAGATTATTTTCTTCCATGCTGGTCTGGAAGAAAAGAAAAAAAACGTGATTCTCTTTCCGCGCAGGCCGTAGAAGCCGGTCAAGGTAATGGGCGAAAATCTAAAGAATCATGACAATAGGCGATATTGCAAGCCACCCATCAATAATTATTATGATTCTGTTTTCCACCTTTACGCCAACACGCTAAACTTGGCCTTTCAGTCTTATGACTTTAGGCTCTGCTCAAACCGTAAACGATTAAGACGTGATGATATGTATGTATTTACATTACATATGCATATTTCTAGTAGCTTTTGCCTGCGACTTCGGCCGCCTCGAAATCGAAAATAGTCCGAGGAATCACGTTGTTACTTACAAACTGCCTCCGTGGTCCAGTGGCTAAGGCGTTTGCCTGTAGACAAAGGGGGTCTTGGGTTCGATTTCCACGGGAAGCATACATTGTTTAGTTGTTTCCAGTTTGGTTATGACATTGTAGGCTAGGCAGGTGATTCAACCTGATTGTCTGATAATAAAGATGATTCCGTGCTTCGGAAGGAACGTTAAGCCGTTGGTCCCAGCTGCCATTTGTTAGTTGTTAAAGGAAGCACGTCAGAGGCCGACAGGCGGTTTCGAAGAACTCTGACACCAGGGTGTGCATGGTCGATTGACCGTGTTACCTACACGAAATGATGATGTCACATACAAACTTTGGCCCCCTTTTTCACCCCCTTAGGGATGGAATTTCTTATCGGATGCCTACGTCATTCAAAGAACGCACCCTCCAAGTTTCAGGTCTCAGCGGCTGTGCTTTGATCCGTAGGTATAGAATATGTAAAGAAAGCTCTGTACGATTCTTGAAGGGGTGATTTAGCCCGTCGATATGAACAACTTTTCCTATGGGACCAATGTCGGGAACTATTTTTTTTCTTTGACGTTCCCATACAAATTGACCAGGCGACCGAAAATTTCTTTTGGATTTTTTTTGAGTTCTCCTAATATCTAAAGGCGAAAATAATATCAAATCGGTCCAGTCCAGTAGTTTCGGAGCGTATTCAAGGCAAACAAACAAACAATCAAATCTTTTCTCTTTATATTATTACTTTAGAAGTTAAGGTGTCAATTTCAAATAGTCATGGCATTTCCAATAATTTATATCAAATGGAGCACTAGACCCCGAAAAAATCATGTATGGGCTTAAGCCCGAACACGTCGCAGGATTTATCACTTTTACTTACAACTGTTCCGCGAAAAATCACGTGATGAATACTCGATACTGTACAAATAACAGACCTATTACGTATACAGTCTAAAAACATATTTAGACCTTAAAACTGAAACAATAAGGTTGAAAATAAATTTGATTTTACATTTTTAGACGTGAATACGTCTTTTATGAGACTATAAAACCTTTATGACCGCGTATATAATAGTTTTTCACCGACTTCGGATAAGGGAGAGTAGAGAGATTTATTGGGGTTGTTCGTATGTTTGTATTTATGTTAGAGGTAATAAAACGGGACGTAACGGGAAATCAACTAGTGTTTTCGGCTTTATACAGGGTGTTGGGAAATTTAATTAGTATTATATAGGTTGTTGATTGCATAAACTCTTCCATGCTGGTCTAGGAGAAAAGAAAAAACGTAGAATGTGAGGGCTGCTTCTCTTCTCTAAAGAATCATGACAATAGGCGATGCGGCTAGCATCCCATAACTTGATTCTGTTTTCCACTTTTACGCCCACCAACACGCTAAAAGCGGCTTTTCTGTCTTATGACTTTGGGTTCTGTGTACCCCGTAAGGGATAAAGACGTGACAATATTTATGTATGTATGTAAAAAGTAAATACAGTGGCGTATTTACTTTTTGGCCTACATATAAATATATATATATATTCTAATTATAAAATACGTATAGTTATTGTATCTTAAACCGGCGAGCTCCGTGGCGCAGTGGTTAACACGCCAGCCTGCGACACGAGGGTGCCCGGGTTCGATCCCTGGCAGGTCAAGATGGAAAATGATCTTTTACAGATTGACCTGGGTCTTGGATTATTATCTATAAATGTATTTGTTATAAAATATAGTATCGTTGAGTTAGTATCCCATAACACAAGTCTCGAACTAACTTTGGGGCTAGCTCAATCTGTGTGATTTGTCCGTATATATTTATTCATCTTAAAACTAGTCATATTCATGTTTGCTGAAGTATACCTATATGTACTTGTATGACTTATAAGATTAAATTTTCAACTTACTCATAGGTTGACTCACTATCAATTGAAGTGAAGTCATCTCATGCGAAAGCAATGCGTTGAACTTACCTGAAAAGATCGAAAATACAAATTAATAAACACACAGACTATAAACACAAATCATCATCATCAGGTCTTTTTTAGTCTCCACTGCAGGAGCATGACCCTCTCTGTACTACCGAAGATATACTTGGCCAGAACAGACAGAGGATCTGGTCTACACTCTCCTCGTTGGCCAGACGGGTTGGAGAGGTCTCATTGATGTTCAATAGCTTTGTTTAGCTTGTATTTCCTAAATACAAATGGTGATATCATTTGACGTGTCCACAACGTTTCATACAAACTAAAATTGCGCTACAACAACACATAGAGGGCGCTACGTGCTGCATTTAAGTATTGAACAGATATTCATACTATATCATCATTTTACCCATATGCCAGCGGCAAACAAAATTTTTGCTAGTAGCTTGAATAGGCCGGCTCGTCCGGGGAAGTATCACACTCACAGAAAATCGATGTTTGAGTAGAAGCTTTACCGCTTCTATACTTCGTTCCGTGAGTGAGAGAGGCGGAGAGCCAATGCTGGGAATTACATTTTTCTCTATAATTCCGCTTTTCATTTTATGGATTTCGATTTTTTTGTATAATTTCGGGTTTGATAAATTCAACTAAAGTAAAAAATTTCATGTATTTACAATACTAAGCTTGATTTACTCATTATAAAATTTACAAAAAGTAAGAAAAATAATAGAAAAATGACGACAATTTTGATCAAAACGGTCTACATCTGAGCGAATTAATTTCATGAGCATTTTTCAATAATTAAATTCAGATACAAAAAAACATATGCATGCAGAATTCGACTTACAAAAAACAACGGCTTGCACTCCGTGTGCCGGCAGAAGTGAACGCCTTTGCGGCGACCTCAGGTCACGTGTCCGTCTTACGAATTTTTGATCGGGTCATGTCTCCTGACGCAAGTTTAAAAATTTTTACACATCCCAAAAAGTGCACAAGGCAGCTAAAGGAGTTTTTACTTCAAAAAATATAGATATATGAACTTTTCCCGGCTTCGCCTACGGAAAATGATATTTCCACGTAACATAATTTTCAGCTCCGCGCTCAGAATATCAATGAGAGGAACAGTGACTAATGAAGGGGTACTTTTGCGGTACACAATTAATGTCAAAGTAGTTTTCGCCCGCGGCTCCGCTCACGTTATTGTCGATCCCGCGGGAACAGTACTTTTTTCCAGCCTATATGTTAATCCAGGTAATAACCTATCTATGTGTAAAACTTCGTCAAGATCGGTTCAGCCGTTTTGGCGTGAAAGAGTAACAAACATCCACACATCAACATACAGACTTTTGCGTATATATATTTTCTTGAAATTCTATATTTCATTAGGGCTTCTTATACCAGGATTCCAACATAGTTCAGAGGTTATAAATAAATAAATATATACGGACAAATCACACAGTCAATCTGTGTGATTTGTCCGTATATATTTATTTATTGCCCCAAAGTAAGTTCGAGACTTGTGTTAAGGGATACTAGCTCAACAATACTATATTTTATAATAAATACATATATAGATAAACATCCAAGACCCAGGCCAATCTGAAAAAGATCATTTTCCATCTTGACCTGGCCGGGGATCGAACCCGGGCACCCCGTGTCGCAGGCTGGCGTGTTGACCGCTGCGCCACAGAGCTGTCAACTTACAATACATACATTACTAGCTGTTGCCCGCGACTTCATCCGCGGCAATTTCTGTTATTATGATTAATTAGTATAGATGAATAATTTTCCCCCGATTTTAAAACATTTTCTATTGATGCTTCACTCCTATTGGTCGGAGCGTGATGTGTTATAGCCTAAAGCCTTCCTCAATAAATGGACTATCCAACACAAAAAGAATTTTCCGATTTGAACCAGTAGTTCCTGAGATTAGCGTGTTTAAACAAACAAACAAACTCTTCAGCTTTATAATATTAGTATAGATATAGATATGTAATATCATAAAGTAAGATATCTAATAAGTAATGAATTAACAGGTTTACAGCGGCGCGCGGAACCGCCCGGAATATTAATGAATAGAACAGTAAGTAATCAGGGCGCGCGTTTGTGAGCTAATTCATTTCAAATGTGTGTTGAATCCTTAGTAGAGCCTTCCAATTTCATTGTTTGTTCCATGCGGTGGATAGGGATCAGTGGAAAAAGAAGGGATGCCTTTGCCCAGCTCCTTCTTATCTATACTTAATATTATAAAGCTGAAGAGTTTGTTTGTTTGAACGCGCTAATCTCAGGAACTACTGGTTCAAATTGGATAATTATTTTTGTGTTAGATAGTCTATTTATCGAGGAAGGCTTTAGACTATAAAACATCACGCTGCGACCAATAGGAGCGAAGCATCAATAAAAAATGTTTCGAAAACGGGGAAAATTATTCATCTATACTCATAAAAAACTAAGTAATCATAATAACAGAAATTGCCGCGGACGAAGTCGCGGGCAACAGCTAGTCGTTTATATAAAATCACTTTTATACGGTATTATCGCGTATATTACATTATTTTTATACCTAACGTTTCGAAAACTTTACAGTTTTCATGGTCGCAGGTAGACTAAGTTGACATTTGTCTTTGTGTTATAAGAACTATACAAAACTACCGCCTACAATATTTATTGATAACTCAAATTGTCTGAAGGTCTTGTATATATTTATTTATTTTAGAATCATTTGGCAAAGTTTTACTGCGGAAGGCCCATCTAAGCCCCTTTTCTTCTGATTATGTGTCCATTAGTGTCCTACGATAATCATAAGAAGAAACCTGAAGAAACGGATTGGTTCTATACTAGGTCGGAAACCAGTCGGCGCAAATTTGAAATCTATCAGATAAGTATCAGTGTAAGCTGCCAGCTGGCACGCTGCCTCCTCAACTCTGCACCTGGTCGCAGTGCTGACCTGGCTACAGCCATATTGTTTTCTTGAGAGCTAGATAGTGGCGGATTTGCCGCACGTAGGCTATTTAATTATGGATAGTACTTAATCCTATAACTATAAATCGCCTTTTTAGGGTTCCGTACCCAAAGGGTAAAAACGGGACCCTATTAATTTCGCTCCGCTCCGCTGTCCGTCTGTCCGTCTGTCATCAGGCTGTATCTCATGAACCGTGATAGTTAGACAGTTGAAATTTTCACAAATAATGTATTTCTGTTGCCGCTATAACAACAAATACTAAAAACTAGAATAAAATAAATATTTAAGAGTGCTCCCATACAACAAACGTGATTTTTTTTGCTTGTTTTTGCTCGATATTGATAACGGCAACAGGTAGACGCTTGAAATATTCACAGAATATTTAGTTATATATTCACTATAAAATAAATAATTATATAAAAATAAAATTTATATCAAAAAAGCCTCCCATACAACAGACATGATTTTTTTGCCGTTTTTATAGATAACGGTACGGAACCCTACTTGCGCGAGTCCGACCCGCACTTTTTTTTTTCAAATTAAATATCCAAAAGTCGCACCAGAAATACTGACTTGCACACTAAATATCAGGGATGTAACGGAGGTAGTTTTATCGGAACCGAAATCGGAATCGGAGTTTTCAAATTTGATTTATCGGAATCGGAATCGAAATCGGAATCGAAATCGGAGGCAGGGTCAGTTTGTTTAAGGACAAATAAAACATGATTTATAGTCAATTCTTTTCATTTTTATTTTTTATTATAAAATAAAAAACAACTGTGAAAAAAAATTGGCATAGTTCCAAATAAACAAAAGATAAAATTAATGAATTTAAAGTTTAATTAAAATTAAAACCCAAAGTGTTACATTTGGTTACATTACAATAAATGAACAAAAGCTAAAACAAATTAAATCAAAATGGACTCCAAAAGTAATGGGGACAAAGCATCAAAGCTTTTGTTCATAAAGTACAATACTTATGAACAAAAGCTTTGATGCTTTGTCCCCATCCAATCTATTTCTTAAAGAGTCGTAAATTAGGCCAGCACCACTAAAAAGTTGTTCGCTAGCTATCGAGCCCGGTGGACATGACAAATATTGCCGGGCAATTGATTGTTCGACCTCCGATTAACATCCGATACAAAAGTATCGGAACCGAAGTCGGAACCGAAAGTGTAATAATAATCGGAAGTTCCGACTTAACGGAACCGGAATCGAAGCTCCGTTACATCTCTACTAAATATGCACACAAAATAAATAAATTTAATCCTTTATCTAATAAATTCAAACTTAACCCAACCTACTTTTCTAGCAACTCGTTGTACATTTGTGGGATGTAATTTGTTAATGGAGAGATATATTATTGTAATGCATAATAAGAAACTGTTTACTTTTCGTTTATACTATGTTTAATGTTCTGTGTTTTTTCTCGTACAATAAAGATATTACAAACAAACAAGAAACCAATTTTATAAATTCAGTTGAAAGATTAGATAAGTTTGTGTGCAGGTCAGAATTTTGTTAGACATTGTATTTTTGATGTAAAAATGGTAAAAAAGGTCATCTAGTTTTGATTGACTACATATATTTTTTAGGTAAACATGTTTAGATAATCAAGTAGTTTATTTGTAGCTTATTCATTTTTCTGTAAGCAGTAAGATAATTAGTGGAGCCACTGATATTTTTATGAAACTTGGTAGATAAATTATTATACTGACTATATACTATATATTGACTATATACTGACAGCTCCGTGGCGCAGTGGTTAACACGCCAGCCTGCGACATGGAGTACCCGGGTTCGATCCCCGGCCAGGTCAAGATGGAAAATGATCTTTTTCAGATTGGCCTGGGTCTTGGATGTTTATCTATATATGTATTTGTTATGAAATATAGTATCGTTGAGTTAGTATCCCATAACACAAGTCTCGAACTTACCTTGGGGCTAGCTCAATCTGTGTTATTTGTCCGTATATATTTATTTATTTATTTAATTATATTATATGAATATTGGTAGATAAATTTAGACGTGACACAGGATTTTTTTCTCCAGTTATGATAAGACCTGGCCCCTATACAAATGTACGCGAACGGAGTCGTGGGCACAGATAGTTATAAATATGGTTTGGTATGTTTGTTCTCTTTTACTCAAAAACTGGTTTTTTATGATACTTTCGAACGTCATATAGCATATACTTAAGTCAGAGTAGCACGTGTTTTATATGCGAACAAAGTCGCAGGCTGGCATAATTTGCTCGAGCCCGGGATTCGAACCCGCTGCCCCCAATGAGCCGGCACTTCCTAACGCAATTGAGTGGCGAGCGGAATTACAAATACTAGGGGTTAGGGCGCGTGTGCGTTGTATCACGTGAATTTGTTTTGGTCCAGTGACCCAAATAGGCTTTAGACTTTAGACTCTTGTCCGGCCCTTTAATTTGTCCGGATTTATTAAATATGAGTAATAAAGATTTTTTTTATTATTATTTACAAGGCGAACAATCCCCGCCCGCATCTTACCTCCTCGCAATGCAAGCATAATAAGTGGTTAATGTTTCTAAAAAAGTCCGGACTTTTATCAAAATGTCCAGCCTATTGCCAGGATTTTTCAAATTCCTTAATGGTAACCCTTAAGACCCAAATGACGTCATAATAGTTGAGCACTATATCGTGTTCTATATAACAACTGTTAGATCAAGCGTTATTTATAAAAAAAATGCACAACGCCGGTAAAGAAATTCTCACTTCAAAATCAACGGGTTGCACTCCGGGAGTGCTGGCAGAAGTGAAAACTCGCCTTTGCGGTTGTCTCAGGTCACGTGTCAGTCTTACGAATTTTCGATCAGGTCACGTGTCCTGGCGCGAGATTAACATTTTTTACCCATCCCAAAAAGTGCACAACGCCGCCAAAGAAGTTTTCACTTCAAAAATTAACAAATTATATCAGAGCCAGTGTTTTATTATTTTTATTTTTCATGAAAGTTACTTGTAATTAATAGATATATGTGCGTATATCGTATCGTATCTAACAGTGGAACAAACTCAAGCGTGTCGAGTATCGATCGCAGTGGAGAAAACAAATTAACAAGCCAGAGAGTCGCAGACAATGTTACATTGCATTAGCACAAAATAAAAACGACTACAGAAGAATCTAAACTTTCTTCTTTTACCAGCGACTATGTCCGCGTATTTTTAAAGCCTATGCTCTATTATGATTATTTATTATTTACAGAAAACTATTTTTTTTAATGATTCACCGCTCAAGAAATAACACTCCGGCAGTGCTCTGTTAACAACTCTGATATTGCAGATTGTACATGGGCGACGATGACTCTTAAAAAAAACTACTGATAACTTTGGTTGGCCTACATTGTCTTTCGCACACAATAATATTATGTACGAAAAACTATACTATATAAATATATAAACTATATGGGTGCGTATTGATTGATATAATAACAAATTATATATTTTCATTTCAATAAAGTTCAAAAGATATAATGTTAACTTGACATAATCATTACTGATTATATTCTTAAAAGCTATAACATTCATAAAATTTTCAATTCGAAAAGCATAAACCCTTTATTTATAACGTTTATGAATACTAAATATCACCTGTTATACAACTTGTGCAGTATACATGCTAAAATGTATACCATACAAAAAGTATAGAATTTAAAATAAATATGAATCAAAATCTATAGAAATCAAAATGTATACGTATTAAAAATATATAACAGAGAAAATATGCCAGCTAATTAGTATAGACCCATGTCTATTTTGTGAATTTGAATTATTTCAGTAATACCTACGAAATAATTCAAATTCGCGCAAGCTCATAAACTTCATTTTCTTGTAAAAAATTTGGAGTAGCCAGCAAAAGGTGCATCATTCAAATAAATTATCGAATAACTAATAATAGGTAATCGATTTTATTAGTAAAGCAACCGAAAAGTAATACAAGAAGTCATTAACTTCATAGGATTACAATATGTATCACAATATTTTTTTAAGTAGAAAGAATTTTTACAATATTTTATTGTATGTAAATATTAGGACAAAGAATAAAATAAATTAAAAAATTGTGATACATACAAAATGCGCGCGCATTTTGTATGTATCACAATTTTTTTTCAAGTAGAAAAATAACTTTTACAATATTTTATTGTATGTTAATATTAGGACAAAGTTGGAAATAAATAAAAAAGAAATGTGATACATACAAAATGTGCGCGCATTTTGTATGTATCACAATTTTTCTAAGTATTTTTTTACTATACCTATTTTCCTTATTTTTTTTTAACTTGTATTAGAGACTATAGCTCGTAGAAATTCACACTCGTAATATTCAGATTTTCGTTTTAATATATTGTTATATTTGTTCTTATTTTATTAATATTTTTTTGCGTTCACTAGATCGTCAGGTGGCTATTAATTTTCGGTTAGGCGTTCTATAAAAAGAGATAAGATAATTTATTAAACGGCTTCAAAAAAGGAGGAGGTTATGAATTCGACTGTATGCTTTTATTTTTATTATATATGTTTATTACACGATATCTTCGCCAATTGTAAACCGAATTTGATATTTCTTTTTTATTTAAAAGCCTTTACTACCTAGTAGGTCCCATTTTAATTTGGTGAAGATATAATGAAGAACTTTGGAGATATGGTAGAAACTCGTAAAATAAGGTTTTTTTTTAAATTTATTTATTATGTATGTATTGAGAATCTTCTACCAATTAATGCGTTTAACCAATGATTATTATCCGTACTAATTTGTATATATAAAGTTTATTATACTTATCAACTAATCGATTTTTTAAAGTTTATAATAATAAAACGGTATAATAAAGGTTTGATATGTTGAATGATATTTCTTTCGATTTTTATCTTACTTGATAATTATACCGACCAAAATTATATGTTTCGTTGATATTTATCTTAAATGATATATATTTTGTGTTTATATGTTATATTACTTACCCAGGCCCAATTTTTTTTCATATTTCGCAAGTAAATATTTTGTGTAATTAGTAAATATTTAAATAATTTTAAATCAACTATCCAACAGATTAGGCGTGTTAATTAACCCCCTTCATTCCTTGAAGGGGCGACTCAGCCTGTTATTATGAGCAACTTGTTTATACGAACAATGCTGGGAAGTATTTTTGTTAACTTTCCCATACAAAAGAGTATTCAGAAGGCCAGGCAATTTCTGTGTAAAAAAAATCGAGTTCCCAGCATTGGTTCCATAGGAAAAGTGTTTTATGCCGATGTGCTCAGACGCCCCCTACGTCTGAGCCCATCGATATAAAACAAGGGAATGTCGAAGATAAAGTTATACCCGGTATAATAAGATACATCTGTTCCTCGTTGTGCTTTCGGTGTCACCGAGCACAAGTATTTTTAAGTGCAGTCACGTGGTATTTTGTCACTGTTACTTTTTACTCTATTTTCTGTTGCTACTGTTTTTATAGCATTTTCGTTTATCAGTGGGGTCTTAGTGGACTTTTTGGTAAATAATCACATTGTACAATATAACGTCTTTATCATTTACATAACTTTATCTTTTCCTATGGAACCAATGCTGGGAACTCGATTTTTTTTACACATATACCTAAAAACTGCAAGATTTTTTTAATAATTTTTCGACACTCGCAAGGGAATCAAAACCTACAGGGTAAACCTACAGTACAAAGCAACGTCTTATAACACAGATAAAAGAAAAATTTCGAAAAGCATAATTTTTGTGTTACATCATTTAATAAAAATATTTTTAATAATTTCCAACTTATTATACATATTATGTAATGTACGGAACCCTTAGTGCGCGAGTCCGACTCGCACTTGGCCGGTTTTTTTTAAACAGTCTTCATTTCGAGCAAAAGATTATGAGCACATCACATACAGCCAAGTCTTGCGTTAGTGTATTTTACGTCTTGTTTTAAAAATGTATGAATTATGTCCCCTGTGTTCACTGGTCGTCTGTCGTTGTAAGTACATAATACGTATAGAATAAAAAATTGTTAGAGTTTTTATAAGAAACATATTTTTTCTAAAATACCTACTTTAATATAAAATAATCATACACAAGAACTTGTGCGTCGAATTAACAAATAAAATAGAATTAACAGGTTGAAATTATTTCTTACTTTCTTTTTTCACGCACAGGAATTGAAGCAAATAAATGCCGCCATTTTCTTTCTACTATGATCAGTATGATCACCAAAAAATTACGAATTCGTAAGCGATATTTTTTTAAAGTGAAAACTTCTTTTACCTTCGTTGTGGACTTTTTAGGATGGGTAAAAAATGTTAAACTCGCGTCAGGACACGTGACCTGATCGAAAATTCGTAAGACGGACACGTGACCTAAGACCGCCGGCGCGGCGTAGGAGAGGAAGAAATATCCAACTCTCTTTCTACCGCGCGGAGTTTTCACTTCGGCTGGCGCTTCCGGAGTGCAACCCTTTATTTTTTTTAACCGTCTTCACTTAGAATAAAAGAATATGAGCACATACAGCCAAGACTTGCGTTAGTTTATTTCGCGTCTTGTTTTAAAAATGCATGAATTATGTCCCCTGTGGTTCACTGGTCGTCTGTCGTTATGGTCTGGGGATCGGGGCGTTTGCACTCAGCGGAGCGAAACTACCTCGTGTCACATTTTTCTGTTTATCCTTTTGAAATAAAGAAAGTGTTTTACACATTGAAATGTTGTAATCTATACTTCTATACTAATATTATAAAGCTGAAGAGTTTGTTTGTTTGTTTGAACGCGCTAATGTCAGGAACTACTGGTTCAAAATGGAAAATTATTTTTGTGTTGGATAGTCCATTTATTGAGGAAGGCTTTAGGCTATAAAACATCACGCTGCGACCAATAGGAGCGAAGCAACTATAAAAAATGTTTTAAAACGGGGGAAAATTATTCATCTATACTAATAAAAATACGAATTAATCAAATAACAGAAACTTTCGCGGACAAAGTCGTGGGCAACAGCTAGTATAAATATATAGGGACATATCACACAAATTGAGCTAGCCCCACAGTAAGTTGTGAACTTGTGTCGTAGGATACTAACTCAACGATACTTATCATAGACTAGCTGTTGCCCGCGACTTCGTCCGCGGCAATTTCTGTTATTATTTTATTTGTATAGATGAATAATTTTCCCCCGTTTTCAAAACATTTTTTATTGATGCTTCGCTCCTATTAGTCGCAGCGTGATGTTTTATAGTTTAAAGCCTTCCTCGATAAATGGACTATCCAACACAAAAAGAATTTTCAAATTTGAAGCAGTAGTTCCTGAGATTAGCGCGTTCAAACATACAAACAAACTCTTCAGCTTTATAATATTAGTATAGATTACATACACAGCGTGTAAATTGACCCGCGACGACCCTTATCGGGGTGACTCAGCCTATCAATATGAACAACTTTTCCTATGGGAACAATGACGGAAACTGAAAAACAAAATATATTCCTATACAAACTGGCCGGGCGGCAGAACTCTTTAGTATGGAAAAGCCGATTTTTTTTGAGTTCCCTGCATTGGTCCCTTAGGAAAAGTTGTTCAAATTGATGGTTTGAGTCACCCCACGTTTGGTGTGCCTTGTTTAGTTTAAGAGTCATTATGGTCACCTTCCGACTCCATCATCAGACTAGCGCAACGATTCCATAATATTGAATGTCATTCGATTTACACATGCATGCAAAATTTAAGCAATCGGTAACCGGGAAGTGGATCAAATTTAACTCGCAGGATTTGATTACAGACAAACATCGGGACAGATGAAACTAAATATAAAAGCTCGTAAAATGCTTCGAGTGATATGGAATGGAGCACAGCACAACAGATAATTTAAAAAATATTACGTACAAATGAGAGTAGTGTGGGGAAGCCCGGGATTGCGAGTAATCCGCCGCGGGATTACAGAGAGCGCTGTCCGGTCGCGTTAGGAGACAAATTAGTGTTGCCGCAGTATCGATAATAAGTAGTTCTTATGGGTTTTAGTTCTATTCACAAGGGACCCAAAAATTAAAGTTGTATATTGTCAAAATAATATAAAAAAGCTTAATAAATCGAAAAAAACCGGCCAGTGCGGTGCGAGTCGGACTCGCGCACGAAGGTTTCCGGACCATTATCTACAAAAACGGCAAAATACATGTCTTTTGTATTAGCCCCCTTAAAAATTTAGGATTATTTTAATTTAATCATTTATTTTTAAAATAAATTTATAATTAAATATTCTGTGCATATTTCACGCGTCTGCCTATTGCCTATATCAATATCAAGCAAAAAAGAGCAAAAAAAGAAATCACGTTTGTTTTATGGGAGCCCCCTTTAAATATTCATTTTAGTCTGTGTTTAGTATTTATTATTATAGCAGCAACAGATATACATCATCTGTGAAAATTTCAACTATCACGGTTCATGAGATAAAGCAGGGTCTTGTTTTTATTTTGGGTACGAAACCCTTTAAAATTATAAAAAGTTTGTCTAGTGAATATAAGAAAGAGAACAAAAATAACAGACATAGATATAGATTTAATTTGCTTCGCAAATTCAGTAAAGATTTCTTAAGAATATAATCCTTATTCTGGATAAAGGGTATCCAACAACCTAGTTCTGCCTCATTCATTCTCATGACAACTTCATGATAATCATACATACGTATTGTCACTCTTTGTTTCCATGCGGAGTAGATATAGTCCAAGTCTGTAAGATCTAAAGGCCGTGTTTAGAATGTTGATGGGCGTGTAGGTGGCAAATGTAATCAAAACAGTGATAGGTTGGTAGGCATAGTCAATTCCTCAGACTTGTACTATCTATGCGGAAAGAGAAGCAGCTGGTACATTCTACGTTTTTCTTTTCTCCCAGACCAGCATGGAAGGCCAGCTTTTTTACAATGAATGAATGAATGAATGCTTTATTTGATAAACATATTTAGCTGCTTAACATAATTATATGTTTTTCAACAGCTATTATATTATCGTCACTAACTCGTTTCCCAAACGTAACTGGACATGTGTGTCTGTAATCCCGCAGCAGATTGCTCTTAATTCCGAGCTTTCTCAGCACTAATCTTATAAGAACGCAATATTATTAAAAACACTGTTATTTGCAGTACATAAACCTCACACAGTAAGTTTAGGTTCAGTAAAAACATGAAATTTGAGGACGATTTAGTTAAAATACTTTTGAGTATTCAGACGTAAATTGTATATTACACTTGTAGAAATAGCTTTATGAAATCTTTAAAGAGCCAAACATTGTGAGCTCCATCAAGAGGGCGTCTTTGATGGGCCGGCTACGTCAAGCGAATGGAAGACGATAAGAGTTTCCAAACGCTTCCTGAATGGTAAACCTGCCGGACCGCCTTGAAAGACCTAAACTTCGACAGCTGGATGGACTACATCAATACCTAAAAGTAATGGAAATTAGAGGATGGAAGGAAAAAGCCAGAAACAGAAACGGCTGGAGTCATTTACTGGACCAGGCCAAGGCCACATGCAGCTTCAGTAGTGTCTAAGATGATAATGATGACTTGTAGAAATAGCAAGTCGCATATAAATAATTTACGAACTTTTGAAACCAGTAAGCATCGGCACTAAAGTAACACTAATTTGTCTCCTAACGCGACCGGACAGGACTTGCCGTAATCCCGCGGCGGATTGCTCGTAATCTCCAGCTTTCCCAACACTAGTCTCATTTGTACGTAATATTTTTTAATTAATGGTAAGTATAGCGGGAGAGTACAACGATATAAGAAAAATCACGGGTCGAAACTCGATTCGTAAGGCACAAGACCGAGATGGATAAGAGACCTATACCCAACACTGGAATATAGATATATTGGCGAGCGCCGCAGTGGTAAACACGCCAGCCTGCGACACGAGGATCCCGGGTTCGCTCCCCGGTCAGGTCAAGATAGTAAATGATCTTTTTCAGATTGGCCTGGATCTTGGTTGTTTATCTATATATGTAATTGTTATATAATATAGTATCGTTGAGTTAGTATCCCATAACTCAAGTCTCGAACTTACTTTGGGGCTAGCTCAATCTGTGTGATTTTTCCGTATATATTTATTATTATTAATATAGAAAGCTGATGATGATGATAGCAAAATTAGCTACAAATGAGACTAGTGTTGGGAAAACTGGAGATTACAAGCAGTCCGCCGCGGGATTACGGAAAGAACTGTCCGGTCGCGTTAAAAAAATTCACACAACATAATTATTATGTCGTGCAATATTTTTTACCCGACTGACATACGCAGAAGGAGGGTAGTGTTATTAGTATGTATGTTTGTAAGTATGTCTTTTCCTTTGTCGGCTCCTGTAGCCTAAACGGTTTACCGATTTTAAAGTGCGAGGTATCATTAGATTCGTATTCTTCCCCGGAGTGTCATAGGCTAAGTGACGTTAACAAAGAATCTAAATTGCGGATCTAAACTGTCAAAAAGACAGTCTGTTTTTTTTTATAAAATGTTGCTTTCTTTCAATCTTTAACAGTAAAAGCGACTCGCTGATATAGACGTTTCACGTTAAAACCAACGGCCGTGTTGACCGATACAACCCCAACCGATTATTTTATGTATATTTGACGGCAAATGAGCAGACAAGCCACCTGATGGAAAGTGGTCACCGTCGCCCATGGACATCTGCAACACCAGAGGTCTTGATGCGTTGCCGACTCTTAAGAGTACACAAAATTAAAAGAATGAAGCACAAATTCATTCGTATGGATAAAATAAAATGCCACTCAGCAGCCATTTTGTTTTCTTGGCATGACCGATTAGGAAAAAGTCCTAACCAATAAATAACGAAAGAGTTCCCCCTCGGAAATAAATGTCTGTCGCCAATAATAGTAAAACGTGTCTAGACGAAGTGCGTTTTAAAAATGCATGAATTATGTCCCCTAGGAGCCTGTTCTACTCGTAGCTGGGGAGGAGGACGAACGAAACTGTGGTCATTTGGAAAAGATAAATAAAATTGCGTATGCCCAAAACACGGTCTTAATGATCTGTTACATACATACATAGTATTACGTCTTTTTCCCTTGCGCGGCAGACAGAGTCAAGGTTTGAAAGACTTTATGGCCACACTTAGCATATTGAAGGCGTGTAGATGGAAAACGGAATCAAAATAGTAATGGGTTGCTAGCCGTATCGCCTATTGACATGATCCCGCAGATATTCGCCCATTCCCTCGATCGGCTTTTACGATCTGCGCAGGAGGATAAAGTAATTAGTGTTTCTAAATAGCTCCCGAAGTGTAAGCTTTTATTTATATTTTCACAATAAATGCAAAAACAACCTCAAGACGACGTGATCCGAGGGTGGGGCCTAGTTACCTGTAGCACAGGTTCCTAAGTTACCTATTTCAGGAACTAGTCTCCAAACAAGGGTGAACATGTCTCAATACCAGAAATGTACTTAAAACTTAAGGTACAACACACAAGCTGCCATTCACTTGGCCCAGAACAAGAAGGAAGAAGAACTCTGACACCAGGGTGTGTATGGTCGATTGACCATGACACCTACACGAAATGATGATGATGAGAACAGATCCACCTGCAAATATATAATGGTTCATCATCATTCATCATCAACATCATTTCGTGTAGGTCCAGGGTGTGCATAGTCAATCGACCATGCACACCCTGGTCAGTACTTATCAGGGGTTGGAATACCGGTAAAAATCCATTACCGGTACCTCTATGAAACGACAGTACCGGTAATTGGTTTGGTACCGGTACATTTGGTAACGGTAAAAATCAAGTACCGGTACCTCTATAATACAACGGTACCGGTAATTGGATTGGTACCGGTACCTCAATAAAACGACGGTACCGGTAATTGAAAGAAGTACCTGTACCAAATACCGGTAAACAGTACCGGTACTTAGTACCGGTACTCGTATTGGGAATTATCATTTCCTTAATGTGTGTCGTTGCCGTGTTGTGCATGTGCGGCGTGAGGCGGGGGCCCACAATAGGGCGGCACTTTTACAGTCGAGCGAGTCCCATGCGGTAGACGGCAACAATGCGTAGGTACCGGTAAAATTAACGCAATTTTAATACCGTTAAAATTTGACAGAATAGCGGTACCGGTACTTACCAGTACTTATAATGTGAATTTGGTACCGGTAACAAGTAGCGGTAAAATTACCGTTAACTGTTAACAATATTATTACCGTTAAATACTAGATTACCGGTACCTCATATTACCGTTAAAATTTTAACAGTAATACCGGTACTTACCGGTACTTATAATGGGAATTTGGTACCGGTAACAAGCCCTGGTACTTATATTAATTCTGTGCCCTGGTGTCAGAGTTCTTCTTCCTTCTTGTTCTGGGCCAAGTGAATGGCAGCTTGTGTGTTGCACCTTAAGACGTTCAGGAATCATTCCAGCGTGTTGGTGGTTTGCCTCTAGGTCTTACTCCTGCCATACGCAACCGATTACTATTCAAATTCAATTCAATTCAAAACGTTTATTTAATATAGTTCATTTAGACACTTATTGTTATAAATTTTACGGACGGAATACTTGGCCGGTTTTTTTAAACTATATTTATTTCCTCTGAATGCGTAATGTTGTTTTCTTAGCAAGCCTACCAAAATACCTTCGCGGAAACTTACCCACGTTGTCAGCGCAAACACAATCTCAGTATTGACTGACGCGCTCTAATTTGTTTTCAAAGGCAACGCCGGGATCAGCCCCTACTAATCTCAGATGGTGAATAATGGTGAGATAAGACGAATCTATCATTATTTTCTACCTCGCATTCCCTCTCTATAATACAAGTCTTCATTGTCGTTTTCCTCATGATTGAGGGTCGTGACCACCATTATATGTCCCAGCCATAATATCATCATCATTTCGTGTAGGTGACACGGTCTCGTGTCACGGAATCGGACATTCACACCCTGGCGTAAGTTGACACCAGTTGCAGTTAACTGCCTCCGTGGTCCTGTGGCCTCCGTGGCCCAGGCGCTTGCCTGTAGACCTGGAGGTCGTGGGTTCGATTCCCACAGGAAGCATACTTTGTTGTTTCCAGTTTGGTTAGGACATTGCAGGCTTGAATCACCTGATTGTCTGATAATAAAGATGATTCCGTGCTTCGGAAGGCAGGGTAGCCGTCAGACGCCGAGCGGCGGTTCCGAAGAACTCTGACACCAGGGTGTGCTTGGTCGATTGGCCGTGTCACCTGCACGAAATGATGATCATTTATTTAGAGATGCCCTGTCATTTGCCTCCTTTGCGTCCTCTAGATCCTTTTGTGTGCAGTGAGTGGGGCATTTAGATCACGTCAAAAAGTGGCTCAATGATTGAACATCGCCGCAATCGCATGTGCTGTTGCCGGAGAAACCCCACCTAACCTGGTTTTCTCGGCAACTCCCTACATCAGCCAGGAGTTGGTTCAGCGACATCCAAACTGCCCAGGGAAGATTGCTACCTGGTGGAAGTTTCGGTTAGCGGTGAGGAGGATGATGATTGTGGGTGGCTTACCCACTGCTTCAATCTGGCCTTCGGCTTAGGGGCTTCTTTTTTCTTTTTTTTTTATGATATATAGGACGGCAAACGAGCAAGCGAGTCACCTGATGGTAAGCGATCAGAGCTGCCCATGGACAACTGCAACACCAAGGTGTAACAGGAGCATTGCCGGCCTTTAAAGGAGCTGGGGAAAGGACATGGGGTAAGGACGGGCCTCCGGCTCTCTCACTAACCAAACGAAGCATAGAAGCGGCAAAGCTTCTACTCAAACGTCGATTTTCTAAGAGTGTGGTACTTTCCCGGACGAGCCGGCTATTCATGCTACTAGCAAAAATTACTTTTGTCGGTAGCGTGGCTCTACCACGACTTAAACGGGGCTTGGCGGCCCTCAGTGAAGAAGCGAAAACGCCGTGGCGCCCCTAACACTCGCCCTGATGATGGTCTTCGTAACAAACCAAAACTACTCAGCGAATCCAATTAGTAAAACCGTGATTAAATAATAAAAAATCTTTCCTTTTTATAATATTGGTATAGAAGTGTAGATAAAGAGGACCTGTTTATTAAATAAGAGGGAAGAAAAATAAAAGAAAAACAATTCTCATTTACAAAACAATAACTAATTTTATCACTAACAAATCTTTTACGATAGATGGCGTTCGTAAAATAACTTTAGCGCAATAAACTTCTTTGTTTCAATCATAATTACGTATTTTATCGCTTAACTCATAAACTATTTATTGGCGTGTCTATTTCAAATTGTTGTTATACTATACAACATTAGTCGTAATGGGTACAACGAGCCGATTTTTTCTTAGAGTAGATTTTTTTTATCATTATTGGCCGTATTTTATTTTTTCGTCCCTGAGATGTCACAGATAAATAAGATTTTTTGGTATGTTTTCTATAGTGAGACTTACTCACAGATACACGGATAATTAAGATATCGACGTGATAACTTATAAATTGATGAACACCGGCTGCACGAAAAAGTGTCACGTTCCGATAAATCGCTTGTTTCGCGCTCTTTAGAGGCACGATCATTGTGACGCATCTATCTCTCTTCCACCGTTATGTAAAATTATCGTCCGTAAACCGACTTTACAGACAATCATTTTTTTTGTATGTTTTTATAAGTCAGGGGTGCTATTTTCTCATAGAAGAAATGAAAATAAACAAAGACAAAATTTGTTAGTTTTTCGTGTATGTAAGTGGCCAATCCAAAGTAAGAAGTTTGACTGATTTTGATCGAAAAATTATTTTAATCTAAAGTTAATCCTCCTTTTGTAATAAAACTGATTTTATTTGGAAATTATTACAATCACTCAAGCCATGCCTAAAATCCTATTTGAAACAAATGAAGCCGTCGAATAAAACTTCTATTCAAATATAGTATAAATAAAAAGGTTTTGAATGTTTCATTAGTCATAATTCAAAAATATACATAATTCTTATGAAAAAAAAAAACAATTTTCCAATTTGCCGGCTCACAATACACGTATAACATAATAAATTATTAGAAGGCATTGATATTGGACACATATATAGAATAACAAACTTGTCGATAATTTTGTATCATAGATTTGTTTATAGGCTAGATGCATCGTTTCTCTTTCTCTCACTTCGGCATCTCACATTTTTTTATATATAAAGTCAGTCTAATTAAATAAAACTTAAATACTGCCCCAACAGAATTCTAATATGGCTACATATGATTGACTAGCTCCGTAGCGCAGCGGTCAACACGCCAGCCTGCGACACGGAGTGACCGGGTTCGATCCCCGGCCAGGTCAAGATGGAAAATGATCTTTTTCAGATTGGCCTGGGTCTTGGATGTGTATCTATATATGTATTTGTTATAAAATATAGTATCGTTGAGTTAGTATCCCATAACACAAGTCTCGAACTTACTTTGGGGCTAGCTCAATCTGTGTGATTTGTCCGTAAATATTAAAAAAATATATATATATCGTAGGTCGTATAAAATCATCATCATCATCATTTCGAGTAGGTGTCATGGTCAATCGACCATGCACATAAGAAAAATAAGAGTGTATAACAAATTACCGGACACATTGAAAGAGTTATATAATAAGCTTCTTAAAATTAAATTAAAGAAAATTCTAATCGACAAATGTTACTACAGAACAGAAGACTTTTGTCTGATAAGATAAATATGTAATTAATTGACAAATGATGACACTATAATGTTAAATTTGCACGCCTCTATAAGGCAAAATGTATTGACACTCTAAGACAAGGTTATCACCTTTTGTAACATACATTTATGCAATAAATTGAATTGAATTGAATAACAGACAGCAGCACTTTGCTGTCGCCCAGGCAACCGCTAGCTGTCGACATATGCAACTGCAGCTGGCGACAGAGCAAACTACAGCTGTCGACACAGTTCGGCAGCAGAATTCGTCATGCCAACTGTCTTCAAAACTAAAAGCCGGACAGACCCGCCAGTTAGGCTGGACATTTGGGTCATCATCATTTCGAGTAGGTGTCACGGTCAATCGACCATGCACACCCTGGAGTCAGAGTTCTTCGGAACCGCCTCTCGACCTCTGACGTGGTTTCTTTAACGACTACCAGAAGACAGCAGGGACTAACGGCTTAAAGTGCCTTCCGAAGCACGGAATCATCTTTATTATCAGACAATCAGGTGATTCAAGCCTGCAATGTCTTAAGCAAACTGGAAACAACTAAACCGAGTATGCTTCTCGTGGGAATCGGACCCACGACCCCCGGGCCTACAGGCAAACGTCTTAACCACTGGACCGCGCCTTATATATGAAACGTCGTGGAAACGTCAAAGAGGTACCATGGTTTCATCCTAATGAAAGCTTAAGGCATCTAGCCAAATATTTACATCTGTGGCTCGACATTGAATGACTTTCTAGAATAACAATACCTGTCTTTTGTATTATCATTAATTTAAGTGACTATGGCTGAATGAGCTTTAGATCACAAATAAAATAAGTACAGATTCGACACTCGGTGGATTTCGTAGCATAATGGCCAGCCTGTATCACAGGGGCCCTGGGTGCGATTCTCAGCGCAAGAAACTACTACAAGTTCATGGCTGTTTGTTTGCAGATCTGGAACTACCCAGGAAATTTTGCCAAATCATAATACAGTGTAGAAAAAAAAATCAAGGTTTTTTTACCATTTTAGGAAGTGTGGAACATGAATAAAAGATGGCGGTTGCTCGCTGACTGCTTTATTCGGAAAACATAAGACAGGAGATGACAGCTACAATAAAACAATAACTTAAGGCGCCGTATCCCTTAACGGTTAAAAAGTAGTGATACCATTTGGCCTGTCACTAGTCTCATTTCAAACCCGTGTCTGCCATTTCCGTGTTAATTTTCAGTTATTTAATAATTCAATAGTTATTACCAAATATTCTATAATAAATATTTTTTTGAGAATATTTGTATGTTACCATTTATTTTGATCTTTGAAATGTACTTCATATTTTTTCATGCTAGTTTTCCATGAAAAATAAGGCTAACTGCGCGACAAAAAAAAAGACGTTTTACGGTAAGTATTCTTCTGATGCACAACCCAGACCCCGATATTAAGGCCCCTGTTTCATCATCATCATCATCATTACAGCCATGACAAGTCCACTGCTGAACAAAGTTTAAAATTATATGCCAGTAAAATTGCTCGCCGCTTCGCTGCCGGCCGCTGCCATCTCGGTGAGGATTGAGTCTTATACCACTACATAAAGGTTATAATAGCTGGTTTTGAACTGATGCGTCATTTCCGATGCCATCCCATGCCAATCCAGTGTAGCGCAGCCCTTATCAACAGTGGGTATAAACTTTCAAGGTATAAATTATGAAATTCGTAAGCGAGTGTCGCTTCTGTTGGTATTTTATTTTGTGCAATGACTGAGTAAGCACTAGCCTGACGTTTAAGTTAACACGAAGTCATAGACTTAAAGCGCCAGACAAACAATAAAGATGAACTCGTTTCACCCGGCTCTGCTAGAAGAAGGGTATATTTTTTTAAGTCTGTTCATCATCATCTCAGCCGAAGAAGTTCATTGCTGGACACAGACCTAGCCCAAGGATTTTCCTCGTGGGGCTTGTGCCATACTCTTGCTGTCTGTCTGTAACCTCTTCACGCTTCAACCATTGAGCCGATTTAGATGAAATTTGGTATAGAGTTAGTTTGAGACCTGGGAAGGGACAAAGGATACCTTTCATTCCGGAAAAAGTACTTGTTTGTTGTTTCTCATGTGTGTCAACACTGGTGTCAGATTTTTAAAGCTGCCTAACGGCATTTGACATTACGACTGCCATCAATGATGACAGCCGGGACCAACGGCTTAACGTGCCTTCCGAAGCACGCAGGAGGTCGAGAAATTTTTATACTACTTGTTTAACTTACGAAAGCGCTAATAACGCTCAGAACCACTGGACCATCGGGCTCCTCGATGGGTAATTTTAACCCTGCCCAGGTCACCCATCCTAGTGGTGACCACGCCCAGAGTTGCTTAACTTACGTAAGCGCTAATAACGCTTGGAACCACTGGACCATCGGGCTCCTCGATGGGTAATTTTAACCCTGCCCAGGTCACCCATCCTAGTGGTGACCACGCCCAGAGTTGCTTAACTTACGTAAGCGCTAATAACGCTTGGAACCACTGGACCATCGGGCTCCTCGATGGGTAATTTTAACCCTGCCCAGGTCACCCATCCTAGTGGTGACCACGCCCAGAGTTGCTTAACTTACGTAAGCGCTAATAACGCTTGGAACCACTGGACCATCGGGCTCCTCGATGGGTCATTTTAACCCTGGCTAGGTCACACATCCCAGTGGGGACCGCGCCCAGGGTTGCTTAATTTAAGTAAGCGCTAATAACGCGTGCGAAGCCTCGGGCAAGAGCAATTAAAAGTATAAGTTAACCTAACCTAACAAGTAAAGTTCACCTCTTGGCCCCGCGGCAAAGCGGACCCAACCTCACGTAAGGTAAAGCTGTCTCGTAAAATAGCAAAACGGAATACATTATCGTTTACGTCCAAGTTTACGAGCTAGGACACGTGACGGTACGTTTTAGCATATTATTTGTCGGCTTCAATATGTGCCACTTTAAGGACATTTTCTTTTTGTGGGCTGATTTTAAGCCCCCTGGCAATATCTTGGAATTCATTTCGTGTAGGTGTCACGGTCAGTCGACCATGCACACCCTGGTGTCAGAGTTCTTCGGAACCGCCTTTCGTCCTCTGACGTGGTTCCTTTAACGACTACCAGATGGCAGCCGGGACCACCGGCTTAACGTGCCTTCCGAAGCACGGAATCATCTTTATTATCAGACAATCAGGTGATTCAAGCCTGCAATGTCTTAACCAAACTGGAAACAAATAATCAAAGTATGCTTCCCATTGAAATCGAACCCACGACCCCCGGGTCTACAGGCAAACGCCTTAACCACTGGACCACGGAGGTAGTTATCTTGGAATGAGAATTCCTAATTGAACACAGAAAAAATAAATAAAATAATATTTATTCGCGTGTGTTAGTGACCAACACTGGTGTCAGTTATATGTATATTCATTTTTAAATAAATAATTAAATTAAAATAATTTAATTATTAGGTATAAACCCTTAAATAATAACTAATATGGGTTTATACCATACATCAAACATATTTTTTTTGCCATTTTATTTTTTTTGCTCAATGTTGCATTAGGCATTTGTCTTCCATCTCACCTGATGGTAAGTAACGATGAAGACGAGGATGTTACATGCCTATCAAAGAGATACCCAGATAAGTTTAAAAAAATTTAGTTAATGTTTGAGACTACAATATATATATATATATCTTTATAGTAAATGGTACGGAACCCTTTGTTCGCGAGTCCCACTCGCACTTAGCCGGTTTTTTTAAATAGATATGTGATTCAAGAGGAATGTTTATATGTATAATTGATTGCACCCGTGCGTTGCCGGGGCGAGTCGCTCGCTAGTCCTATCCTAACTAATATTATAGATGCGAAAGTGAGTTTGTTTGTTTGTTACGCTTTCACGCCGTAACTACTGAACCGATCATCATGAAATTTTGCATACAAGTTCTCTGGAGTACGGAGAAGGACATAGGCTACCTTTTATCCCGGGAAAAGTACTATTCCCGAGGGATCGACATTAACGCGGGCGGAGCCGCGGGCGAAAGCTAGTTTATTATAAAATATAGTATCGTTGAGTTAGTATCCCACGACACAAGTTCACAACTTACTGTGGGACTAGCTCAAACTGTGTTATTTGTCCCTATTTATTATATTTTGCGAGCAATTCTAGTATATTTATATGCATATAAATTTATTTCTATAATCGAGAAAACGGCTCTAACGATTTCGCTGAAATTTGGTACATGGGGGTTTTCGGGGGTAAACAATCGATCTAGTTTAGTCTTATGTTTGGGAAAACGCGTGTTTTTTATGCGTTTTTCTTTCTACGCAGAATATGGTCGCTAATTTCGTCCTGCCGGCCACTATCTGTCTGGTCCAGCGGGTTAAAATGCGGACGGCAAGAAACGAGTGTTACGAGTTCGAATCCCGCTCGGTGACTTACCTTTTTTATATGATCAAGTTTATATATTTTTTTATTGTTAGTAAAACAAGTTTAAAAAATGTAATTAATGTTTGAGATAGATATATATTTCTCATAAGGATCACTGCAACACCTGATCTACAAGGAAATCGATTGTAAATAATAATAATTGTCGGTTCACATTAAACTTTTAAGTTTATGTAGATTATTACATAAACACCACCATATTACAATAAATAGTAATAACCGAGCAAAGCTCGGTCGCCCAGGTACTCTTTTATTTAAGCGGGTGCCGCGCGAACGCTAAAGTCAAAACGTCGCTACTGCGCAAGCTATTAGGCTGCGCACAAACATTATGCATTAGGCAAAAATATGAAAGGTATAATCCATACTATATTATATATATATATATATATATATATAATATTATAAATGCGAAAGTAACTCTGTCTGTCCGTCTGTCTGTCTGTCTGTCTGCTTTTCACGCTTCAACCATTGAACCAATTTGGATGAAATTTGGTATGGAGGTAGTTTGAGGCCCAGGGAAGGACATAGGGTACCTTTAACTCCGGTAAATTCTACAGTTCCCGGGGAACCGACATTAACGTGGGCGGAGCCGCGGGCAACAGCTAGTATTTTCATATTTATATTTTTATGAAAAAAATAAAAAAGTGGGCGACCTCCGAGACGTACATATAAATATTGTCATGTGTGAATAATAACTCATGCGAAAACTTTTCGAAGAAAAATGCTTTTAGATATCATTCCATAATACATCATTTTTAAATTTCATATGTATCTGTTTCAAATTCCAACAAGAGGGCGATCTTGTTCAAGGATTGATCTAAATTATACAAATACTTTTGATGTATTTAATTAATTTAGCGCATAGTACTAGTGATTTAAAAACACATCAATTTTCACAATTTCGTCTCATAATTTGACAGCTCCGTGGCGCAGCGGTCAACACGCCAGCCTGCGACACGGAGTGCCCGGGTTCGATCCCCGGCCAGGTCAAGATGGAAAATGATCTTTTTCAGATTGGCCTGGGTCTTGGATGTTTATCTATACATGTATTTATTATAAAATATAGTATCGTTGAGTTAGTATCCCATAACACAAGTCTCGAACTTACTTTGGGGCTAGCTCAATCTGTGTGATTTGTCCCTATATATTTATATTATAATGTAGATAGTCACAAAGATTCGAATACCACTTTAAAGCAATCACTTGAAGTGAAGAAGTTTTGCGAACTAAATGTCTCTGCTTTGAAGCCAGTATTCAATAGTAAAAAGTGGCCAAGTGCGAGTCGGTCTCGCCCATAACGGTTCTGTAGCAGCAAGCAGAGGAGTAAAACGATCTGTTTTTCAAATTGGCCTGGGCCTTGGATGTTTTCATATATGTATATGTTATAAAATATAGTGTCGTTTACTTAGTGTCCCACGACATACGTTAACTTAGTATGTTGCTAATCTGTGTTTTTTTTTTACTAATTATTGAAGTAGGCATTTGTCTCCCATCTCACCTGATTGGTCTACTTTTTTTGTCAAAAAAATTAGTTGTAAGAAAAAAATAAATAAATACAATTACAAATGAAACCTAATCTAAAAGATTATGACCGTGCGGCATGCTGCCAAGAACGCTGCCTGCGTTTCCTCGCTGAATAGCTATACTAATTATATATATATGATATTTATATACAGGATGAAATTAAATTCATTAGCAAACGTTTAAGGACTCAGACCACGAATCTGAACAACTTTCATTATGGGACCAACTCCGAAATTTCAAAAAAAAAACAGCTGTTCCATAGATTTTGGCGAAGTACATATTCCACTTTTGTATGAAAGAACAGAAATTTTTTTCACGATGTCTAAGTTGGTAGTTGTTCAGACCTATCCATAGACACAACACGTGTAGGTTAGATGAATATCTTTTTTGACGTGATAACGTCTTATAAAAAGATAAAAGCCCGCTGCACGCAAGAAAAAGTATCACGTTCCGCGTGCAGCGACAGCGCGGAACAAGCGATAGAGAGGCACGATCGGCTTGTGACGCATCTATCTCTCTTCCACCGTAATTACGTAAAATTATCGTCTGTAAACCAACTATACAGACAACATTTTTTTTTGTAGAAAACATTCCGTTTTAGCCATTCGTCTAAGGAACCCTAAAACACTTTGACGTCATAAATCGTCTGCCTTTCAATTCACCTTAATACATAGATAATGTTGTGTAATAGAGCGCCAACCCGAAATGGCTATTGTTGTTTACTCGTGTGACTGAGCACTTAGCCGACTGAATAGTCTTTGAAGATATATGTATAAGAAGATATATATATAATTTTCTTCGCAAAAATACATCGTGTAAATGTACCCTCGGCATTCATTAAAGGGGTGACTCAGCCCATCAATATGATAAATAAATAAAATAAATAAATAAATATATACGGACAAATCACACAGATTGAGCTAGCCCCAAAGTAAGTTCGAGACTTGTGTTATGGGATACTAACTCAACGATACTATATTTTATAACAAATACATATATAGATACACATCCAAGACCCAGGCCAATCTGAAAAAGATCATTTTCCATCTTGACCTGGCCGGGGATCGAACCCGGTCACTCCGTGTCGCAGGCTGGCGTGTTGACCGCTGCGCCACGGAGTTAGTCGAATATGATCAACTTTTACAATGGGAGCAACGCTGGAAATTAAAAAAAAAATCGGCGTTTCCATACAAAAGAGTTCTGTCACCCGGCCAGTTTGTTTGTATGGGTAGAAGTATAGATTATTCATAAGTAAATATATTTTTTTTTTTTTATATTTACTTATGAATAATCTATACTTCTATACTAATATTATAAAGCTGAAGAGTTTGTTTGTTTGTTTGAACGCGCTAATCTCAGGAACTTCTGGTTCAAATTGAAAAATTATTTTTGTGTTGGATAGTCCATTTATTGAGGAAGGCTTAAGACTATAAAACATCACGCTGCGACCAATAGAAGCGAAGCATCAATAAAAAATGTTTTGAAAGCGGGGGAAAATTATTCATTAATCATAATAACAGAAATTGCCGCGGACGAAGTCGCGGGCAACAGCTTTTATTATTTTACCGGATTACTAATATAATATACACGTAGCGTAGATATTAACTACTAGCTGTTGCCCGCGACTTCGTCCGCAGCAATTCCTGTTATTATGATTAATGAATAATTTTCACCCGCTTTCAAAACATTTTTTACTGATGCTTCGCTCCTATTGGTCGCAGCGTGATGTTTTATAGTCTTAAGCCTACCTCAATAAATGGACTATCCAACACAAAAATAATTTTTCAATTTGAACAAGTAGTTCCTGAGATTAGAGCGTTCAAACAAACAAACTAAATCTTCAGCTTTATAATATTAGAAGTATAGATATAGATAAGCTGAAAATATTATCCATTTTTTATAACAACCTGTATTTGATAATTATAATTGTTTGTTTTTCGTGTGTTGTCAGATTTTTCAAGCTGCCTAAAGACATCTGACATATCTTAACGATCGCCAACTAGTGGTGACAGACGGGACTAACGGCTTAATCTGCGTTCCGAAGCACGGAGGAGCTCGAGATATTTTTATGCCACTTCCGGTCACCCATCCCAGTGACCGCGCCCAGGGTGGTTTAACATACGTAAGCTGACAAACCAAGCCTTGTAGCCTCGTGCCGCATGTGTAATATTTTTAGGGCTCCGTGCCTCAAAAGGAAAATACTGAACCCTTACAGGATCAATTTGTTGTTCGTCTGTCTGTCCGTCAAGACTCAAGACCCTTTTACTCAGGAACGGGTAGAGGTATCAAGCTGAAATTCATATCAAATAGTCAGGTCTACTGTCCTTTGGAGCTGTAAAAAAATCAAACTTCTAAGCCAACGTAATTAAAAGATACAGCCGTTTATGCTGCAAATTTTCGACATTCGCAAGGGAATCTAAACCTATAGGTACTTCCCGTGAACTTATAATCTTGACATTTGGTACGAAGCAACGTCCTTTACCACAGATAAAGGAAAAATTGTGAAAAGCATAAATTTGTAGTAACATCATAAAATAAGAATACTTTAATTTTTACTCATAAAATAAAAATATTTTAAACTTATTATAGATTATGGTACGGAACCCTTCGTGCGCCAGTCCGGATCGCACTTGGCCGGTTTTTCTAAAGCTCTCTGATATATCTGTTCAATAATAAAGAAAATGACAAAACAGATAATTTCAACTCGCAGATCAAACACAGACATATTAACAACGTTAGGTACATACGAGTACGTCGGATCAAGGCCTGAGGCCACCCCTTTACAGGGACGGATTAGACAATACATGTGGCAGACAGCCTGATAACTGAGGTTCCGTAGAATATTATGATAATTAAAAAAGATCGAGCGATCATCAAGTTTCGATGTTATGGAAAACCAAGCTGAAAATCACTTGCCATCAGATGAGATGGGAGACAAATGACTACTTCAATAATTAGTAAAAAAAAAAACAAGTATGTTGAGGGTTTTACCAAATGTTTTTGCGGTAGTTAACAAGTTGCAGTTGACCGGAAGTGATTAGTTAAAAATGCAATTTATTTATGAAAAATATGATTGTGCTCAGTAATATTGCTTATACATCCTATAAAAAAATAAAATAAAAAATTGGTTAATCTAAAAATTAAAAAGTAATTTCGATTGCATAAATAAAACGTATTACTTACACTCAATTGCAACTTGCCAATTAAATGACAGGTGGATTGTGGACTCCCTCCCGAGGTTTTCCCTGTGTGCTATGACCTTGGGGTCCTTCAAAAGGCGCGTTACAGCACCTCCTCTGGTGTTGCAGATGTCCATGGGTAACGGTGACCAATTACCATCAGGTGGCTTTTTTTTTTTTATTTACTAAATATTGAATTAGGCATTTGTCTCTCATCTCACCTGATGGTAAGTGACGATGAAGACGAGGATACATAAAATATACATAAAAAAAAGTTATTTGCTGCTGTTGTCAAATTTCCTTCGAATTAAAGATCAATCAAAAAGTTTGTGTCAATATCATGAATGATACAATTATATCGAGACTTTTTAAAGTGAGAACTTCTTTAGCGGCGTTGAACACTTCTTAGGATGGCTAAAAAAATTTAAACTCGCATCAGGACAGGACTACGTAAGAAGGACACGTAACCTGAGACCGCCGCAAAGGCGAGTTTTCACTTCTGTCGACAACCTCCGTGGTTCAGTGGTTAAGGCGTTTGCCTGTTGACCCGGGGGTCGTGGGTTCGATTCCCACGGGAACCATACTTTGTTTAGTTGTTTCCAGTTTGGTTAGGACATTGCACGCTTGAATCACCTGATTGTCTGATAATAAAAATGATTAGCTGTGTGGTATCCGGCAGAGTAGAATAGGACCACTCCAAGTCTTCCCGTGGATGTCGTAGAAGGCGACTTAGGAAATACAAGCTAAACAAAGCTTATACACATCTAAGAGGCCTCTCCAACCCGTCTGGCCAGCGTGGAGAGTGTAGGCCAAGTCCTCTGGCTGCTCTGGCCAAGTGTGGCCCTAGTAGTATAGAGAGGGTAGTGCTCCTATAGTGGAGACTAAAAAAAGGACCTGATGATGATGATGAAAGATGATTCCGTGCTTCGGATGGCACGTTAAGCCGGTGGTCCCGGCTGCCATCTGGTAGTCGTTAAAGGAACCACGTCAGAGGCCGAGAGGCGGTTCCGAATAACTCTGACACCAGGGTGTGCATGGTCGATTGACTGTGACACCTACTCGAAATGATGATGATGACTTCCGCCGGCACAACCGCTGTTTCTTTTTTGTTCAAATGTCACTTTGAAAACCCCTAATTCAAGCCATGGAGTTACCTGATATACTAAAGACTTAGTTGATTCCCGTAGGCATCCATGCTTACCTAAAAATAAAACAAAATAAACATTGATTCCAGCTGACTCGTGATCAACGCCATATTTTTTTCCAAAAACTGGTATGCATAAATATAGATTCAAAGATTTATTCAGAAAATAGGCCTTTTTAGGCACTTTTTCACGTAAATTCACATTTTAAATAATACTCATTATATTATATTATTTTGTTCTCAGCATCGCCTGTTGGTTGACTGGTAGATAAAGCCTACGGCTTTAAGTCCGCCAATTACTTGTTTGTAATGAAGTTTTTAAATAAATAATAAATAAATATATTCAAATTATTAATTATTGTTCAAAAGCTACAAGCTACTAGCGTTTCGGAACCGACCACTATATAAATAAATAAAATATATAAATATACATACCTAGTTACATTTTGATCGTTCTGGACCCTTAAGGGCCCATACTACCTCACACTGCTTTGCATGATTGACTGTTATATCAATAATAATTAAATACTCAAGTTGAAATAAAAATGCAGCAAAGTTCAGGACTAACTCTGGTAACTATATGACTCAAAAACACGATTGCGTTAAATTTTCTCGATAGAAAAAAAATTGCAAAGTTGCCTCCAAATTACGTCTAATTTACTCGGTATATAGCATTATTCACCAAATACATTAAAATTAACCTTGAAACTTTTGATTATTATTGCATTACAGATAAGGCAGCCATCATATGTTTTTTTTTTTCGAATAACCCTTGAATATTCCTAAAAAACGAAAATATCCAAAGTAGCCAACCCGTTTAGACCATCCGCGTTTGTATCGCCACGCCGCCTGGCATATGTCGGACTCTTAAAGGGATATGAATGTCGATATGAACAACTTTTCTATACGACCAATGCTGGGAATTCAAAATTTTTTTTGACGTTTCTCGACAAATTGACCGAGTGGCCGAAATTTTTTGTAAGGAACTGCCAATTTTTTTTATTTCCCAGCATTGGATCCATAGGAAAAGTTGTTCATATCGACGGGCTTGATTTGACGCAAACATTTTTATATTTGCATCAAATCAATGAACCAGTGGGAAATAAACCAAGGGAACCCTAAAAATATGTTTCCAAATAACCCACACTGATCCGTCTGGTCAGTTTTAATTTTGCCCGATGCTCGGGGCGAAGACAGCTCAATTGACCGCAACAACGGTCCAGTTGCCGACCATTACCGAAATCGGACAGTTGTCGAAATGGACATTTTTCGGGGTCCTTTGACGATGTTAATTAAACCGTGCGTTTTTTACAACTGTGTAAAATGGGGATCGTTTTGTGTTTGAATATGTAAAATGTTTATCAGCAATGCTTTTGAGTTTGTAAATGTAACTCAGGTACTGTTTCTTTTCAACCGACTTCAAAAAAGGAAGAGATACTATGCTCGACTGTATTTGTTTTTCGAACTGTCAAAGAAGCGCATTGTTTTTCTATTTCGTCTGTATTTATGCCGAAATCTAAAAACAATTATTAGACACTAATTATTGTTCAAAAGGTACAAACTACTAGCGTTTCGGAATCGACCACTGCAGAGAAGAAGACGCCGAAAGAAACTCTTTTCAACAGTATTGGTTGCCTACTCGCCTGAAGGGCTTTGTATGATATTTTATATTTTTATCTTTTTTTTCTGGTTTCATGTTATATATAATTTCAATTTACATAATTTTGTGGAACATGTTATGTTAGCGATCGGGCGTGCAACAACAACAGATAAGATAAAAGATAGTCTCATTCAATTCAAATCAATTCAAAAAAACATTCTTCAATGCTGGTCTGGGAGAAAAGAAAAAACGTAAAATGTTACCAGCTGCTTCTCTTCCTGCGCAGATCGTAAAAGCCGATCGAGGGATTGGGCTAAAATCTGCGGAATCATGTTGGTAGGCGATGCGGCTAGCAACCCATCACTATTTTGATCCCGTTTTCCATCTACACGCCCTCCAACATGCTAAATGTGGCCATAAGGTCTTGTAAACCTAGGCGCTATCTACCCCGCAAGGGAAAAAGACGTGATAATAGATGTAAAGAAGTCTCAAAGAAGCCGAGCAGACCTTTCCGCTGTGTGTTAGACTGTGTTAGTTTCAATAATCTGTTCAATATGCAGAAATAAGCGAAAAACGAGTCTCAAATCTAGATCCGACGCAGCTCATTAGAGATACAATCTAGAAATCCAATATGGCGGCTAACTCGGTTATGACATGCGCTCGTTGCGAAGTGGGTCGCTGAATTTAGGCTGCATTACCGGGGACTAGCTTGATGGCAGCCATGGCGCAGTGGTACGCCAAGCTGCTACTGGGTTTTGGGTTCGATTCCGAGCGGGAAAATACTTATATTTAATGTTTACTCGTATTTTTATGTTATTCTGGTGGATTGATCTTCCATGTATATGACCTTTATGTAACATGGCAAATAAATGATTTAACTTAAGTTTAAGGTTAGTTTATAATTTTTGTTTAAGCCTTATTATCTAACTAGCTGTATTCCCGCGACTTCGTCCGCGTAAAACATAGCCTATGTTCAGCGCAGATAGTGTAGCTTCCCATCTGTGAAAGATTTTTTCAAAACCGTCTAGTAGTTTCGGAGCCTATTCGCGTCAAACAAACAAACAAATCTTTCCTCTTTATATTATTAGTATAGAAGTATAGGTTATTCTTTTGTTAAATATTAGTATAACGAATAAATAAAAAACTTTCAATAATTGTTTTTTATTTATTTTATTACTAGCTGTGTCCGCGATATTTGTAATAACTTCGCTCACGTACATTTTATGATATGTTTGTATAGGACCATATCTTATGATAACTGGAAAAAATTAAGTACCCTATCCTGTGTGCTGTACGTCTAAATGTATATCTACCAAGTTTCATAAAATTCAGTTAATTCGTTTAAGAGTTATAGTCAAATCTAAAAATCGTCAATTTACATAGTTTCCGTATCATGTATAGAGCTTATAAACACGATATCTAGAAAACATAGTAACTTACTCCTTTCAGATTTATTATTAGTATATTGATATGATTATCATATCACGGGTAGGTCTTCAAAACTAAAAGCCGAACAAACCCGCCAGTTTGGCCGAATATATATAAAACGGCCGGATTTGCCTTGCCAATCATATCACGGGTAGGTCTTCAAAACTAAAAGCCGAACAAACCCGCCAGTTTGGCCGAATATATATAAAACGGCCGGATTTGCCTTGCCAAGCGTGGTGAGTATGGCAATATCCTCCCATGGAACGGAGAATCTTTGGGAGAAGCCTTTGTCCAGCAGTGGACTTCTTACGGCTGTGATGATGATGATGATGACCTGGATAACACCAACTCTAATTGGGTGACTTCAGAACCTCAGACCTGTGACCCGGGAATCGAGTCCGGTGCCCCCCTTGTAGCAGGCTCGCGCGTTAACCACTACGGTGGCTTTATATGATGCCACTAGGTAAAACGTTCCAAAGATAGCGAGCGAACTGGAGACTTTATTACAAGCTAGTCCCAACTAAAGTTAATAATACTTCATCATAGGCCTCCCCCAAGGATTTCCAATACAACCGGTTGGAAGCGGCCTGCATCCAGCGTCTTCCTGCGACCTTAGTCAGGTCATCCGACCATATGGTTGGTGGATGTCCGACGCTGCGCTTGCCGGTCGCCATTCTAGAACCCTTCTGCCCCATCGGCCATCGGTTCTACGCGCTATGTGTTAATAATATTTACTAATTTTAATTTCCACAATCAAAACCATTTTTTATGATTTTTGATTGAATACATATTCGACAATGAATTAAAAACTTCGTTAAATTTGATTAAAATTAAATAAGTGCAAGTCCTCTATCACTGTCAAAGGCCAAAATCAACAATAGATACATATACAGGGTGTAACAGGAAAGCAAAATCAAGAAAGGCAAAATTTAATTTGAAATGTAAAGGGGTGAACATTCTGGCAATAAAATATTATAGTACATGTACTGAATTTGCTCTTAAGATTTTCTGTAACCTATAATACAATGAGCAATTAACTCATCAATTATTTATAGAAATCTTAAAAATATTTTACCAACTTTTTCTTACCGTGTGGATGGCAGGGATTAAATTATATGTATCCAGAATGTGGCGACTCTGACATCACTCTCGGATGCGGATTATCAGTGAAGTGCGTCCCATATAGCTTCAAAGACAGTGCCTACGTTAGAAGCATTAAAATATGTAAACATTTGGTCGTCCTCTAAGAATAAGTTGTTCATAGACTAAAAACATTTCTTCCAAACGTTATTGAGCCTTTCTGTAACATCCTGTATAAAACATAATAAAAAATCAATACTGTCATCCACTTATAAAACCATATTTTTGTGCTTAATTATTCTATTCATACGGAACCCCTATTTGTGGCGGCATCTATTATTGTAATTCCTCATTGTTATCCTGATAGCGCACTTGTGTGCATATGGTATTCAATTTTAAGCCGTAGCACACTATAATAAAGTATATAATGCTACAATGTATAATTATTGAACATATGTTTAGGTGACTAAATCTTGCATTAATACCTGAAGGTATTGGAATGCGACTTAGTAGGCAGATAGTTTATTACATATGTTGATATACTAGGTGCTTTTACTCGGACTAAGATGCGGGTAAAATACATACTTACTATCACGTATTTTTTCCTTGCGAGGTAGGCAGAGCCCAAGTCTTTCCCTATCAGAGCCCATACTTGTACTTCATTTCCACAGGTAGCTACCAATGAGAATTGGAGTCCGGCAGGCAGCCGGCAGTACAAACTGTTTCTTAACACACTACATTGTTTCAATCATGCATGAATGCTGCTATAACGGTCGCTCAAGTGAGGAGGGTGTCTCGCTTACACATATAGTAAGAGTGAGATGGAATACTCACCGATATTTTTTTTGGTCTCACTAAAGCGCAATCAAGTTTTTATTAAATCCATGGCAGCCGATTCAATGTTGCCATTAGAATGCGTTCAACTGAATCCCCATTATGTTTTATTGTTAAAATGTAGGGGAAAGAATAATGTTTTTTTTTTATTTGTTAGTTGAAGACTAAAAAAGTCTTCCATATAGTCCTGATAATGAATAAAGACTATTCTGAGAGCTTATCCTCGTATAGCCGTATAGCTCTTGTATAGCCGTGTGGTATCCGGCAGAGTAGAATAGGACCACTCCAAGTCTTCCCGTGGATGTCGTAAAAGGCGACTTAGGAAATACAAGCTAAACAAAGCTTATAAACATCTAAAAGACCTCTCCAACCCGTCTGGCCAGCGTGGAGAGTGTAGGCCAAGTCCTCTGGCTGCTCTGGCCAAGTATGGCCCTAGTAGTACAGAGAGGGTCGTGCTCCTGTAGTGGAGACTAAAAAGGACCTGATGATGATGATGATGATGATGAGAGCTTATCACGTCGAACTTACAATAGTCCTAAACGCCGGGCACCCCAATGGCACTTAAGTCCTTTATGCCTTTGCCCAGCAGAGGGACACAAAATCTAAATTAATTGAGAAAAAAGTCTATGTAATTATTGAACTCGCTTACAAAATTTCACGGGTATTGGTTGAGAAATTCCACCTGTAGATGAGAAAACTGGACGAATAATCTTTTAAGCTGAAACAGAGATGATTTGTGCTCGCTTAACACTTTGACTGCCGAAATCGCAGACACAAAAGTTTTTTAATTTATTGCCGGTCACCGGTGTGGTTGAAAAAAAATTAACCAGTACTCTTTGTTAAATTAAGAAATAAAACATGGTAATTTTTTTTTTCAAGCGGGCGGGTTTTGAACCTGCGACCTAAGTCTATGTACGACTTACGCTCTTCCAACTGAGCCACCGCCTGTTCTAATCACGACGCCGAAATTCTTCACCATATCCCATTCCCCTTTACGTATTAAGGCGATACCACTGTAAATAAGGTCGTTCTGAACCTTATTTATCTCGCAAAATACTTAAATTAGGAGTTTCAAATCTAAGTAATATGATTTTTGACTATTTCATCTCCAAAAATTGAAGATGAAAACACGTTTTGATAAAATTTTCTCGATAGAAATATTTTTTGAAAAATGGTCTTCGTTCGCAGAGTTTTTGTTATTGTAGCTCAAATGCGACGAATGAAATAATGATTTTTAGACTAAAAGATAGGTTATTAGTAATTCATCAAAATGTAAATATAAAAATACAATTAACCGGTCTGATTTTATATAAAATAGAAATAACGAATTTGGCGCTTACGTTTTTTTCTTTGAGCGACTCGAGACTATCTCCTCTCATCATTCACGGGCTAAACCCCCAAGCGCTATCCCTTGCGCGCACTTGATCAGTCCTTTGCCGAGCGAAGGTACCAAACATTTGAGTCCTCGTCTTAAGGCTTACGTCACCTAACACAACTACCCGACTTTTACAAGTGAGGTATTTGATTCAACTCATTTCACAATTAATTAGAAATCAACTAATATGTAGGAAGCCATGCAATATTTTTAAGTGTATATACATATTTTGCATTCTCAATGCTATTTCGATATACTCTAATTAAATTAAGAAATATATATATATATATATATATATATGGTGAATAAATTTCAAGCGGGCTGGATTCGAACCTGCGACCTTAAGTCTATGTACGACTTACGCTCTTCCAACTGATTTTGTTTATGATTTTGTTTTTAAATTTTTTCACCATATTTTATTTCTTATTTATAAGAGTACTAGCTTTTGCCCGCGGCTCCGCCCGCGTTAATGTCGATCCCTCGGGAATAGTACTTTTTCCCGGGATAAAAGGTAGCCTATGTCCTTCTCCGTACTCCAGAGAACTTGTATGCAAAATTTCATGATGATCGGTTCAGTAGTTACGGCGTGAAAGCGTAACAAACAAACAAACTCACTTTCGCATTCATAATATTAGTAAGGATATCGAAATAGCATTGTGAATGCAAAATATGTATAAACACTTAAAAAAATTAACCAGCTTGGCGTCCAAGGTGTTAAAGACCGAAATCCACAGTTGCTCGTACAATTTAGGGATTTTCAAGGCAAGAGTGAATAGGCATTATTTGAGTTTGCGTGTACCAACCTAGACCTCATCGTTGTTTACCATCAGGCAAGATGGACGTCAAACGCACTCAAATTTACGATAAGAAAAAAGTTGCTACATCACACCACAAACAAAATGTAAGTAATTTAATGAACGGTACCCTCAATTCGCGGGTCCAACTCGCCCTAAACCGTTTTTAGGGTTCCGTAGCCAAATGGCAAAAACGGAATCCGGAAAAAATGGATTCGTCATGTCTGTCCATTCGTATGTAACAGCCACTTTTTCCGAAACTATAAGAACTATACTGTCGAAACTTAGTACCTAAGTAGATGTATGCTGTGAAGCGCATTAAGATTTTTACACAAAAATGGAAAAAAAAAATGTTGGGGGTTCCTCATACTTAGAACTGAAACTCTTTTTTTTTCATCAAACCCATACGTGTTGAGTATCTATGGATAGGTCTGCAAAAATGATATTGAGGTTTCTAATATTTTTTTTTCTTAACTAAATAGATTGCGCGAGAGACACTTCCATAGTGGTAAAATGTGTGTCCCTCCCCCTGTAAGTCTAAAAAAAATGAATGATAAAACTAAAAATATATATGATATACATTACCATGCAAACTTCCACCGAAAATTGGTTTGAGCAAAATCAAATAAGTAGTTTTTTTTATCCTTATCCTTACTAATATTTTAAATTCGAAAGTGAGTTTGTTTATTTGTTTGTTTGTTACGCTTTCACGCCGTAACTACTGAACCGATCATCATGAAATTTTGCATACAAGTCCTCTGGAGTACGGAGTAGGACATAGGCTACCTTTTATCCCGGAAAAAAGTACTATTCCTGAGGAATCGACATTGACGCGGGCGGAGCTGCGGGCGAAAGCTAGTACGTCATAAATCCTAAACCACAATTTACCTTTCATTCAATCAAAGTTACAACGAACTACAAGAACTTTTATATTATGGTACTTGCTGCTACAGAACCCTTATGAGCGAGTCCGACTCGCACTTGACCGCTTTTTTAATAAAGAATATCCTTCACGTTTATTAGGACTGAGTTTTCACTGCACAGTACGATAATTGAATAGTCAGAATCGAATCCGGCCAATCGAGAAATGCGCTCCGATTCGATATTAATAATCGAGTTTCGATTCAGTTTGCTTTAGTTTGGCTAATCGAGCGATGCGAGTTCATAAGTACACTTTTACTTAGTTTATGTTTTTATTCTTTTTTTTTAATATTTTATACGACGGCAAACGAGCCAGCGGGTCACCTGATGGTAAGTGACCACCGCCGCCCAGGAACAACTGCAACACCAGGGTGTGACAGGTGCGTTGCCGGCCTTTCAAGGAGTTGGGGGAAGGATGGGCCTCCGGCTCTCTCACTCACCGAACGAAGGATAGAAGCAGTAAAGCTCCTACTCAGACGTCGATTTTCTGTGAGAGTGTGGTACTTCCCCGGACGAACCGGCCCATTCATGCTACCAGCAATTCATTTTGCCGGTAGCGTGGCTCTACCACGACAAAATTCCGTGTATAGCATAGATATATATGTACAGTCAGGGTCAGATGTACCTGGCCAGGCCTTCTACCTATATCTTGAATTTTCTCTTAAACTATAAATAATAGTTAATACGTAATGCTGTTAGGCTGTATCTTTCCTACATACAAAACAAAAGCTTGAAAATATTCATATTTCGGCAGAGGGTATAAAAAGAATATCAAAAACTGTTACAGCCCGTTCCATAAAACAAACGCCAATCAATACCGGACGGAAATGAAAATGGAAACAAAAGATTTTTCATTTCCACTCAAGCAAATATTCTCTTACAAACCGATTGTGCGATGACCGTTCACCCATCGCTTAGATACTTTAAATAACTGTAGGGGCAGATTTTAATTTCGGAATTTTTGTGTGAGGAATAGACTTGAAAAATATTGGTGGTCAGTAAACTCGGTTTACGGACGATAATTTTAGGTAATAACGGTGGAAGAGAGATTGATGCGTCACACACAAGTCGAACGCTTAGACCGGTCTTGTCTCTCTATAGCTTGTTACGCGCTCTCGCTTGCACACGGTACGTGACACTTTTTTGTGCGTGTAGACGGCGTTCATCGATTTATAAGACATTATCACGTTAGAAAAATGTGAGACTAAAATTATGTGTAGGCACTAGTTTCCCTGATCTAAGCCTATTAAGCTAGAGACTGTTTACACCGTAAGACATACAGACGTAATTCTGTATCTTTCCTACATACAAAACAAAAGCTTAAAAATATTCCTATTTCGGCAGAGGGTATAAAAAGAATATCAAAAACTGTTACAGCCCGTTCCATAAAACAAACGCCAATCAATACCGGGCGGAAATGAAAATGGAAACAAAAGATTTTTCATTTCCACTCAAGCAAATATTCTCTTACAATCCGATTGTGCGATGACCGTTCACCCATCGCTTAGATACTTTAAATAACTGTAGGGGCAGATTTTAATTTCGGAATTTTTGTGTGAGGAATAGACTTGAAAAATATTGGTGGTCAGTAAACTCGGTTTACGGACGATAATTTTAGGTAATAACGGTGGAAGAGAGATTGATGCGTCACACACAAGTCGAACGCTTAGACCGGTCTTGTCTCTCTATAGCTTGTTACGCGCTCTCGCTTGCACACGGTACGTGACACTTTTTTGTGCGTGTAGACGGCGTTCATCGATTTATAAGACATTATCACGTTAGAAAAATGTGAGACTAAAATTATGTGTGGGCACTAGTTTCCCTGATCTAAGCCTATTAAGCTAGAGACTGTTTACACCGTAAGACATACAGACGTCATTCTGTATCTTTCCTACATACAAAACAAAAGCTTAAAAATATTCCTATTTCGGCAGAGGGTAAGAAAAGAATATCAAAAACTGTTACAGCCCGTTCCATAAAACAAACGCCAATCAATACCGGACGGAAATGAAAATGGAAACAAAAGATTTTTCATTTCCACTCAAGCAAATATTCTTTTACAATCCGATTGCGCGATGACCGTTCACCCATCGCTTACTTTAAATAGCTGTAGGGGCAGATTTTAATTTAGCAGGTTTGTGTGTTAGGCAAGATAAGTAAATACTATTTTTAGGGTTTTGTACCTCAAAAGGAAAAAACGGATCACTTTGTTGTCCGTCTGTCTGTCTGTCAAGACCTTTTTCTCAGGAACACGTAGAGGTATCAAGCTGATATTCATATCAAATACTCAGGTCTACTGTCCCTTGGAGCTGCAAAAAAATCAAACTTCTAAACTAACGCAATCAAAAGATACAGCCGTTTATGCCGCAAGTTTTCGACATTCGCAACAAATAAATAAAAATAAATAAATATATACGGACAAATCTCACAGATTGAGCTAGCCCCAAAGTAAGTTCGAGACTTGTGTTATGGGATACTAACTTAACGATACTATATTTTATAACAAATACATATATAGATACACATCCAAGACCCAGGTCAATCTGAAAAAGATCATTTTCCATCTTGACCTGGCCGGGGATCGAACCCGGGCACTCTCGTGTCGCAGGCTGGCGTGTTGACCGCTGCGCCACGGAGCTAGCCAACGAAATCGAAACCTAGGATACTTCCCGTAAACCCAGAAATTTGAAATTTGGTATGCAGCAACGTCTTATAGCACTGATAAAGGAAAAATTGCGAAAAGTATAAATTTTTAGTTACATCATATAAAAAAAATATTTTTAATAATTTTTAACTTATTATAGATAACGGTACGGAACCCTTCGTGTGCGTGTCAGACTCGCACTTGACCGGTTTTTCTTTTCTTCCAGACCAGCATGAAAGAGTGACATAGCCCAACTTTATAGTACCTCTCTTTTGGAAAGTGGGTTAAACACACAAATTACCAAAACTACCTCATTTCCAAACACTCCATATTGACAAACATCCGAAATTAGTGTATGGCGCGCAAACAAGTGTGTTTTCCCGCCATTTCGACCGGAAGTGCCGTGACGTCATCGGCGGCGCTGTATCCGCCCGCCATTATCCAATAGGAACGGAAAATTGGTAGGCTCGGATATTCAGGGATGATTCGTTGGGAGTAGATTTAAAATTTAGTTTTCTGATATCAGTTTATTCAAATACTAGCTGTTGCCCGCGACTTCGTCCGCGACAATTTCTGTTATTATGATTAATATTTTTTTTCTTAGTATAGATGAATAATTTTCCCCCGTTTTTAAAACATTTTTTATTGATGCTTCGCTCCTATTGGTCGCAGCGTGATGTTTTATAGCCTAAAACCTTCCTCAATAAATGGACTATCCAACACAAAAAGAATTCCAATTTGAACCAGTAGTTCCTGAGATTAGCGCGTTCAAACAAACAAACAAACAAACTCTTTAGCTTTATAATATTAGAATAGACTAGCTGTTGCTCGCGACTTCGTCCGCGGCAATTTCTGTTATTGTACTGTAGTGGACATTTTTTAGTTCGTTTAAAGAGGAATAATTATATAATACATATTTTTTGGGTAACTTGTATGTACCGTTCACGCATCGCAGACGTCGGATGTCCTCAACTATGAATAATTTTATTGATGCTTCGCTCCTTTTGGTCGCAGCGTGTAGTTTTATAGCCTAAAGCCTTCCTCAATAAATGGACTAACCAACACAAAAAGAATTTTCCAATTTGAACCAGTACTTCCTGAGATTAGCGCGTTCTAACAAACAAACTCTTCAGCTTTATAATATTAGTATAGATAAGTAACAAAAAGTAACAATAACTTAAAAACTACATATAAATAGAAAACTAAATTACAAATAAAATAGCCCTGGCAGCTCATTACCCCGTGGTAGCGTGCCCAGAAGGCTGGCAGCATTGCACATTTGTATGGCAATGCTAATCTTTTGACCAAAATACAGACCAGCCCTCTGGTCACGAGATACCTCAATTAACTTCTTGGCAATGACGGGGAATAAACGGTGGTCAGTTCTGTTTTAAGTGTTTTTTTTATTAAGTATTGAAGTAGGCAGTTTCCATCTCACCTGATGGTAAGTGACGATGAAGTCGAGGATGTTACATGCCTATCCAAGAGATACCCATTTATTCTTTTTTTGAATGTCCCGGAACTGTACTTGTTTGGGAATATAGACGCAGGCAGTTCATTCCACACCTTAGCTACTCGAACCAAATAGGAACTGTCAAAGCGTTTAGTTCGACTCTTTTGTATTCCAACGATAAAAGGGTGAAATTTCTGTCTGCGTCCCGTAGTCCAATGGAGGAATGGTGAGGAATGTTTTCTAATACAATATTTTAAACTCTGTCCGACCCTTGAAGGGGTGATTCAGCCCGTTGATATGAACAACTTTTCCTATGGGACCAATGCTGGAAACTGAATTCCCAAAATATTAAAAAAAAAATGGTATAAAGTTGGTTTACGGACGATAATTTTACGTGTAACGGTGGAAGAGAGATAGATGCGTCACAGCCGAACACTTAGGTCGATCGTGCCTCTATCGCTTGTTGCGCGGTCTCGCTTGCACACGGAACGTGACACTTTATCGTGCGTGCAACCGGCGTTCATCGATTTATAAGACGTTATCACGCCAAAAATACAAAACATTACAAAATTATATCAAACTAGCTTTCGCCCGCGGCTCCGCCCGCGTCAATGTCGATCCCTCGGGAATAGCTCTTTTCCCGGGATAAAAGGTAGCCTATGTCCTTCTCCGCACTCCAGAGAACTTGTATGCAAAATTTCATGATGATCGGTAGGACTCAAACTAAAGTGAGTTTGTTTGTTTGTTTGTTAGCTTTCACGCCGTAACTACTGAACCGATCATCATGAAATTTTGCATACAAGTTCTCTGGAGTACGGAGAAGGACATAGGCTACCTTTTATCCCGGGAAAAAGAACTATTCCCGAGGGATAGACATTGACGCGAGCGGAGCCGCGGGCGAAAGCTAGTTTATTATAAAGAGGTAAGATTTGTTTGTTTGTTTGACGCGAATAGGCTCTGAAACTACTAGATAGATTTGAAAAAATCTTTCACAGTTGGAAAGCTACACTATCTCCGCTGAACGGACTATGTTTTACGCGGACGAAGTCGCGGGAAAACAGCTAGTACGATATAATACGAAAGTCGCTGGAGCTAAGCTAGTCTAGTGAAGTTGACTAAAAACCAAGGCACGTGTAACTTTCCCAACAATTTGGGCAAATAGGGGAGTGTGGAATTTTTCTGAAGGACAGCGTCTACGCGTGGTCTGTGTACACAACACGGGTGCGGCCATTAGCCAAGAGACTTTTACCCGACTTTGAATGTGGAATATTAAGACTGTACTGCGCGAAATTGTAGAAATTTACGTGTTTTCAAATCACTAGTACTATGCGCTGAATTAATTAAATACATTAAAAGTATTCTGTTCAATTTTATATTCTTTCGTCTCCAAATTATACATGTGATAACCATATGAATTTAAACTTATTAATTGCTTCAAATTAGATGTTTTTCTTTAAATTTATACAATACTATGTTAGTTGAAGGAAGAAAAACCATTACAAATAAAATACTTCTTCCAGCCCATAACATCGAGGCAGCGTTCCAAGAATACTGGCAGCGTTTCCCCGCTGAATAGCGATACTTACACGCTGAGCAAAATAGCTGCAAGCACGAGGGTCACACGTTGCTTCGATGAGACGGGTTGTGATGTTTAAAAAAAATATTTTGCATCTGGGCCCCAAGGACCCAAATTATTTAAAAGTGAATAAAGTATTTGTATAATTTAGATCGATCCTTGCACAAGATCGCTCCCTGGTGGAATTTGAAATAGATACATATGAAATTTAAAAACGATATTATATGTTATAATATCTAAAAGCATTTTTCTTCGAAAGGTTTGTAAATTTTACGTCTAAAACAATAATTCTACCATACATGATAATATTTATATTTACATCTCGAAGGTCGTCCCCTTTCTTATTTTAAAAATTATTAAGACTTCTCATCTTTTTACATAATCGCCTAATGGTTTTGCGCAGCCTAATGGCTTGCGCAGTCGCGACGAGAACGAGAACCTAGATATTGCTTCTGTCCGGGACTTAATCTCTAATGTACACTAATTGTTATAGCGGCAACCTTCGATCAAATATAATGGTGGATACACAGTCTCATACAAAACGAAGCCTTAATAATGTCCCCGAGTCAAAACATAATGCATTTTAACAAACAACAAAAAAAAAACGGTACATACTGAAAGAATAACTCCATCTTTTCTTTTTCACTTTTAATACGTAATTTTTGCATCTTTTCGCTGTACCTTCGTCATTGCGAGACGTGTGAGTGCTAGCGCGGTTTATAGAAAACTGTGGACAAAACAGCTCCGAAACTTGATTAGGAAGGCGTTTGTTCCCGGCTGTTATCATGGATGGCAGTCGTTACGCTATGTCAGATGCCTTTACGCAGCTTGAAAAATCTGACACCAGTGTTGGCCACTTGCATAAATGCCTGCGTTTATATTCCCAGACAAGTACAGTCCCGGTACATTCAAAAGTAGAATAAATGGGTATCTCTTGGATAGGTTTGTAGCATCCTCGTCTTCATCTTCACTTACCATCAGGTGAGATGGGAGATAAATGCCTAATCCAAGATTTAATAAAAAAAAAAACAAACAATCTGTTCTATCCTCGTATCTTGTAAGTACCAGTATTGTAGAGATCTTTTGTACATGTTATCTAGCTGTTATACATCCCTTAGACATTAATCTTGGCCATAATAGCCTTAAAATCGAATTACATTCCCCCCTCTCGTGCTTACACACAGTATGTCCAAAATGGCCGGTAGGGTGACACCCTTATGAAGATCTGGACGCACGGCAGTGTAGGCCAAGATGCGAAAATAAAGGACTGGGAGTTTTGTCTAAAGTGACTGGCATGTAATCATGGATATATACAACAGTGTGGGAGCAAAGTACGCATTGTGATCCCAAAAAGATCCCAAAAACATCAAACATGATACCCTCACAGGAATATAGAAGTTAGTGCTGGAGCCAAGTTCGGTTAAAAACTCAAGGAGAAATTGAAACTAGAAAGACAAAAATTGGTCATTTGTATAATTTTATATCGGGAGAAATTAATTGCGAAGTTAATAAATAAGCGTGAATAATGATAATAACAAATAGTAAAAAAGTTATATAAACTACCAACCATTACAAATAAAACTGCTTAGATAGTGCCAGTTTTTCCTTCCCGACAAAGTATGTAAGTTATTGACAGATTAAGCAAAATAAAAAGAATGATGTGTACAGACGATATATGTAAATATATATTTACGTATATCTCTCATAGGTATATCTCTTATAGATTTGTATATACAAATCATACAGATTGAGCTATACTAAATCAACTTAATGATTATGGTCTTGGATATCTATCTATAAACATCCTTGTCTTGGATTTTTATAGATAGATATCCAAGACCATAATGTGATCATCAACCCGATTCAACGGAACTTGCTTTCTGAGTCACAAAAATTGACACTGTTTAGTCTGATTCTTATTTACTCGTATTTATAACCACCAACATCAGTATTTTATTACAGGTTTAGTCTTTATCTGCCTTTCTGTCAAGCCCGGTGGCTTGGCTATATTAATATGCACAAAGTGTTAACTTTTGTTCCGGAACTTGGCCCTTTCATTACCAAACAGTTTTAATCGGGATGTTGAGCAGTTTAATATGTTTAAGTGTCGCGAGGGTTAAGCGACGATGGGCGTGTCCGACACGTGATGGGTGACCGGCGACTAGTTTTATGGCAAATGAAGAGTTATGTGGAAGTATTTGGCGTTTATGGGAAAATCGAACGAGTTGACATATTAGATAATGATGGTTGTTTCTGATGTAAAAAATATCTAATAATAACATAATTTTTAGGAAAAGAAAACGTGTTTCTTCCTATTAAATTTTTGACTTTTGATCGTTCAACCCCAAATGACGTACAGTCAGCCAATGAGATACCTGACCCCGCCATCTACCTATATGTTAAATTTTCTCTTAAACTAATAGTAATATTAACATGAAAATGTATATTCAGAAAGTCTTTATTAAAATCTTTCTGAATATACATTTTCATGTTAATATTATTTTTAGTTTAAGAGAAAATTAAAGATACAGGTAGATGGCGGGGTCAGGTATCTCGTTGGCTGACTGTACATTGATCTACACAAAAATGTACTCGTACATAGGTACTTGTTGCCCAAGTCGTTGCCCATAGGCAACGCGTTTTTGATGTAAAAAGTATCTAACTAGAGGACTAGAATGACGCATGAATATGTTTTTGCGACTTTTTCACAACTTCATAATGTATACTTACTTTCTTCGCTTCAACCCTTTGTGGGTCTTGGCCTCCACAACGATGTGTCTCCATTTCTAAAGGCTGTATCTTTTGAATGCTTAGAAGTTTGATTTTTTCACAGGTCCAAGGGACAGTAGACCTGAGTTTTTGATATGAATTTTAGCTTGACCTCCACGCGTTCCTGAGAAAAAGGGTCTTAAAGACAGATAGACGAACAACAAAGTGTTCCATAAGGGTTCCGTTTTTCTTCCTTTAGAGGTACAAAACCATAAAAAGCACTCAATTGCACTTCAAGTGATTTTTAAGAAAAGAAAACGTGTTTTTTTCAATTAATTTTTGGATTTTTGATCGTTTAACCACAAAAGACGTACATTGGTCTACACAAAAATGTATGTACATTTATATGTATGTATAATGTATGTACATAGGTACATTAGGTACTTGTTGCCCAAAGGCAAAGCGAAATTGAGAATATGTCAAAAGGCATAAGGATAGACGTTTACGAGAGCCGTCAGATATCGCTCCAAAAGGATCATAAATACATTTTTATGGGCGAATTATTATCGTAAACGCTACAAATTCTGCGCGAGACAGATAATGAAGGGGTAGATGTATAGTTACGTTAAGATGTCATTCTCACTAGTTCCATTTCTATCCTAGTTCCACGGCTTTTTTTCATGAGAATAATCTACGTTGAGGTAGTTAAATTTGAAATATATATATATATATATATACTAGCTGACCCGGCAAACGTTGTTTTGCCATATAAATAATGTCTAAAAAATAAAAAATAAAATTTAGGGGTGGACTACCCCTTACATTTAGGGGGATGAAAAATAGATGTTGGCCGATTCTCATAGATACCGGATAAGCACAAAAAATTTCATCAAAATCGGTCAAGCCGTTTCGGAGGAGTATGGCAACGAAAACTGTGACACGAGAATTTTATATATTAGATATACTAGCTGTCCCAGCCGACTTCGTTACGCTATACCTATAATTATTTTGTCGTAAATACATACATACATAGTATAACGTCTTTTTCCCTTGCGGGGTAGACAGAGCCCAAGTCTATAATATAAGACTTTATGGCCACATTTAGCATGTTGGAAAGCGTATTATCAGACAATCAGGTGATTCAAGCCTGCAATGTTCTAACCAAACTAAAAACAACTAAACAAAGTATGTTTCCCATGGGAATCGAACCACGACCCCCGGGTCAACAGGCAATCGCCTTAACCACTGGACCACGGAGGCAGTTAGGAGAAGTTCCTGTGCTGATCTCATCCAGGAGTAGGGTTACCATATCTCCTTTTTCTTCCATTTTCCACCATTCTCCTTGGATTTGTCCTGATATTTCTGGATTTTTGGACTCTTCTCAGAATTGCGGCCGGAATTTGCAAATCTTAGGAAATCTCAAGATTTTAAAATTTAAAATAAAATACATTAAATTTAGCCGTGTGGTTTCCGGCAGAGTAGAATATGACCACTCCTAGTCTTCCCATGGAGGTCGTAAGAGGCGACTTAGTAAATACAAGCTAAACAAAGCTCATAAACATCAATGAGACCTCTCCAACCCGTCTGGCCAGCGAGGAGAGTGTAGGCCAAATCCTCTGTCTGCTCTGACCAAGTATGGCTCCGGTAGTACAGAGAGGGTCATGCTCCTGCAGTGGAGACTAAAAAGACCTGATGATGATCATGATGACATTACATTTTAACCCTATGGTAATCCAGGAGCGACTAGCGATTTTGACTATATCATCAACCCGTCCCATCGAAGGACGTCCGACGCATTACGTCTATTAAAAACTTTTTATAGACATCTGCCCACGCTCCCAAATCTCCCAATTGAGTCGATTGATACTCTGATTGAGCACAGGGGCTGACATAGTTTTTAATTGAATTAATAACATCGATAAGGGTATTTACATCAATTTATTTATTGTTACAAGTGGGCGAATAAGTTTTAAATTGGTTCTCTGTAGAGTCGGTGTACGAATAATTTTACGTGATAACGGTGAAAGAAAGATAGATGCGTCACAAGCCGAACGCTTAGGCCGATCGTGCCTTTTTATCGCATTTTCCGCCCACTCGCTTCCGCTTCTCTTTTCGCGCAGATCGTAATACCCAATTGAGAGAATGGGCGAAAATCTGAGGAATCATGTCAATAGGCGATGCAACTTGCGAACCAATCACTATATTGATTACAATTTCCTTTGACTAGCTCTGTGGCGCAGCGGTCAACACGCCAGCCTGCGACACGGAGTGACCGGGTTCGGTCCCCGGCCAGGTCAAGATGGAAAATGATCTTTTTCAGATTGGCCGGGGTCTTGGATGTGTATCTATATATGTATTTGTTATAAAATATAGTATCGTTGAGTTAGTATCCCATAACACAAGTCTCGAACTTACTTTGGGGCTAGCTCAATCTGTGTGATTTGTCCGTATATATTTATTATTTATTTTATTTATTTAATTTCCATCTTCACGCCCGCCCACGTGCAAAACGTGGCTTTAAGTTTGCTGTAAGCCAAACAGAATTTAATTTAATTAGAATAACACGTTAACACGTAAACATTGGAAAAATTCGGGGTGATTCAATAGTTTAGGTCACTTTTATATGTCCATCATTTAAATATTGCCGTGTGGTTTCCGGCAGAGTAGAATAGGACCACTCCCAGTCTTCCCGTGGATGTCGTAAGAGGCGACTTAGGAAATACAAGCTAAACAAAGCTCATAAACGTCAATGAAACCTCTCCAACCCGTCTGGCCAGCGAGGAGAGTGTAGGCCAAATCCTCTGTCTGCTCTGGCCAAGTATGGCTCCGGTAGTACAGAGAGGGTCATGCTCCTGCAGTGGAAACTAAAAAGACCTGATGATGATGATGATTTAAATATTAAACATAACGGTTTAACTCACGTATTTTTAGTCGAAAAAATGCTGACAGTTTCAGCCTAGTTAGTAGGCCATTCTCAGGACCGGGACACATCTGGTACGTCCTAGACACTCGCACTAAGGATGGCCTACTGACTAGGCTGAAACTGTCGGTATTTTTCCGACCGTTTTGTTTTAATAATATTATTGTCCATAATTCAATTCAATCATTCAATCAGCCATCTGTTTATAATCAATCCGCATTGACACGGCTTTCGACGAACAATATTTTGTATCTCCTATTAGTTTGGGGACCAAACCCTGTGAGCCCGTGACTTGCAAATCTGTAATTCTTGGGGATACCATATGCTGCCAATACGCACTGTACGTAGAGTCGACGCGTTTTATAAACGCTTATTATTACACTTTTACGGACACTCCTGCTTGTAGACGTCATTCTATAAACTTATTTAAACTACTTAAAAAGACGAAACTAAAATAATACAAAAAAAAATAACCTACTTAAAAATATATATTTACAAATCGTTTATCATTCTATTGTTATTTCTTTTGTGTTTGGTTCAGTGTTCGCGAATGAGTTAACTGACCTTTATTAAGATATAGGTTACTGTTATTTTTGAGCTTTATATCAATAGTTTACTAAATTCAAATAAAATGATATTTTTAGGTTGGATTCTATACCTATTCAGGGTGGCATCATATTTTTTTTCAACTGAGAAGTTATTTGATTCTGTTGCCGACCGGACAAAATGTATAAAATATATTAGGTTAACCTTCTAACACGACATGCCTTCATCAACCCTTTGACTATCAATTAAACTTAATGATTATATTAAAAATAATTGTCCCAAAGTACCTTATAAATTTGACAAACGCAGATATTGAGTTAGTGACGAGCTCAAAATTAAATGACGACTGCGTTCGTACATAAACAAAATTGTAATAACACCTCGAATACAATATAAAATGAAAATAATGTCTTGTATATAAAAATATGTCACGCAAGATCAATTTTATCATAAGTTCAAAATACCAATACGTTATATCATTGAAACTAACATGAGATACAGACATTATGTACTAAAAACGGGTTCGGGACCCTCCGCCGCGCGTCTTGCACTCGCCTTGAAAATGGGTTCCTGACGAGTCCGAAACTATAGTCGGCAATCCCGACGAAATATCACGTGAGTGACCCGTTTTTAGTACATAATACCAAAACGTTCATAACAAAATTGCTGCGTTTCTCAGCTACAGTGCGTAACCCAAAATCGGGCAAATCTAAAACATACCGCATTTCAAATCTGTGGGGCTAATATTGCCCAGTCACATAGCTAACGAACAAGATTGAGCCGTGAAATAGTTTGGTCACAGTTAGTCAAAATTGGGGTTGTAAGTGGTCTTATTAATTTGTTTTTTGGATGACAGTTGGCTGTTTGATTCTGAGGGACCAATTGTGGAATGAATGAGTCATGGGTATGACTAGTAACGTGCCGGAGAGAAACTCTCTGTTCTCATAAATTCCTTTTAACGGAATTTTCCAATAACTGTCGAAAATTTCTCAAAAATTCCCGCACTTGAGAGAAAGAAGAAGAAATTCTCGAGAATAAATTCCCACCCGTTCTCGCCGCTCTTGAAAATTTCGAGCACGGCACAACACTAGGTAACATAAAAGTTTCAATGTAGATTGTTTATATATAAATATATATGTTTATATTTATATATGTAAAATAGTAATTAGTATAAAAATCATAAATTTCTTCTTTTAATAATTATCTGTTACTTTCTGCGCCACCTGTATTTTTGTTTATAAAAGTTTCCATCTCTTCAATGGGTTGTCTGGAAGAGATTGCTTAAAGCGATAAGACCGCCCCTTGCGCTACTTTATATAGAATATTTTCAAATAATGTATCCTAATTGGTGCAATAAAGTATATTTCATTCATTCATTCATTCATTGAATCAGTTTATACCTGATGGTTCTCGAAAGAGTTATTTTCAAGTGTTGTTATGTAGAAAATGCTGGATCGATTGTATTTATTTTTACCCGACTACGGCCGAAAGGCGGGTTATGATTTTGGCCGCTATGTATGTGGTGTATGATGTTGTATGGTGCTGTATGGATGGTGTAACGTGTATGTTTGTTCTTTTGATCCAATAAACTTATCAACGTAATAGTTTCTAATGTATCCGCGATTGTTACAGATTTAAATTAAAACACTTTAATACGGTATTATCGCGTTTATTACATTATTTTTACACCTAACGTTTCGAAAACTTTACAGTTTTAATGGCCGCAGGTAGTCTCAGTTGACATTTGTCTTTTGTACATACCAACCAATAAAAAGTATATTATGTTACATTGGTAACTTAATAATCTTAATATTGTATTATGATACATCGTTAGAAGCGTCTAAATCTCAGCTGGTTATAGGCTATGTGTCGTTACACCAAATTCAAAATGGCGCCCTATAGAAAAAAAAAAAGTTTTGTTAAATATATCTGTACTCATTAAATCCTTCTCGCGGAAATTTGCAGGAAATTTCCAATAATTCTCGAGAATTTCTCAATAATTCCCGCACTTGAGAGAAAGAAGAAGAAATTCTCGGGAAAAAGTTCCGACCAGTTCTCAGTTTATTACCAGAAAGCCTAAGACCGTTGAACTTACTAACTAATAACTTAGCTCCTTCAATCAAATATAATGGTAGATACACGATTCGCACTCGAAAAATGGCACCGGCAAAACAGCGCTCCAAGCTGGTTTAGGAGCTGTTTTGTCCACAGTTTCAATAAACCGCGCTAGCACTCACACGTCTCGCGATGACGAAGGTCAGTGAAAAGATGCAAAAACTACGCGTTTACGTGTTTTGGCTCGGGGACATTATTTAGGCTTCATTTTGTATGAGACTGTGTATCTAGCATTATATTTGATCGAAGCTTAGCTCAAATGCAAGGAGAATATTAGAGAGACATATTCCCTTTAACAACTACAAACCCATATTGCTGGTTGCAAGTTAGCCGCACCCAACTTTACCCATCATACGTTAACACTAAAAAATCCCTAGTTTATTACCAGAAAGACTATACTGTCGGTAATAAATTTAATGTTTTACGGCGACATGAAAAGTTGCACGTTGCAGTGGAAACCGTAAACAGGCCTTTTACTGAAATTACCAAATAATGTGTATTGTGTATCATTTCGCAATTTTAACATGCTTTTTGTGTATCAACCCAGGAACCAAAAAATGTCGGAAAAAAGGTTCTGTTTAGTAAATTATCATGTTTTACTGCGATGTGATAGAACAGTTCATATGCCGAGTGGTATCCGGATGCCGAGTGGTATCCGGCAGAGTAGAATAGGACCACTCCAAGTCTTCCCGTGGATGTCGTAGAAGGCGACTTAGGAAATACAAGCTAAACAAAGCTTATAAACATCTAAGAGACCTCTCCAACCCGTCTGGCCAGCTCGGAGAGTGTAGGCCAAGTCTTCTGGCTGCTCTGGCCAAGTATGGCCCTAGTAGTTCAGAGAGGGTCGTGCTCCTATCCTGTAGTGGAGACTAAAAAGGACCTGATGATGATGATAGAATAGTAAAATATGAACAATAACAAGTGGATTATTTCAATAAATAAAAAACCCGACTGCCTTTCAGCATCAGCATTGAAAACGCTTACGCATGTTAGCAACCCTGGGTGCAGTCCCTATTGTAATGGGTGACCGCAAGTGTCATAAAATATCTCGAGCTCCTCCGTGCTTCGGAAGGCACGTTAAACCGTTGGTCCCTGCTGTTGTCATCTTTGATGGCAGTCGTTAAGTGATGTCAGATGCCTTAAGGCAGCTTGAAAAATCTGACACCAGTATTGGCCACTTACACACAAAACACAAAACAACGAACATCCGCAATATAGGTTTTTTGCTTACGCCACATAGCCTATGACACTCCGGGGAAGAATACGACGGAACGTGTCACTTTTATTGCGTGCAGCCGGTATTCATCGATTTATAAGACACTAGCTGTTGCCCGCGACTTCGTCCGCGGCAATTTCTGTTATTATGACTAATTCGTTTTTTTATTAGTATAGATGAATAATTTTCCTCCATTTTTAAAACATTTCTCATGCTTCGCTCCTATTTGTCGCAGCGTGATGTTTTATAGCCTAAAGCCTTCCTCAATTAATGGACTATCAAACACAAAAATAATTTTTCAATTTGAACCAGTAGTTCCTGAGATTAGCGCGTTCAAACAAACAAACTCTTCAGCTTTATAATATTAATTAGTATAGATTATCACATCAAAAAGGGAAATATAGCTAACTTTCCAGCTTCCAGGGAAAGGAAACTAATTTTGAACAACCAAACCAATGTATATTCATCTGCGCAGTCTCGGGAGAGCGCAGAACTCGAGAGAAGTCACGCGCTGCTGTTTGTATTGACTTAAAGCAATATTCATGCTGCAATCCTACTGTAGTAGGGTTACCATATAGGAATTTGAAAAATCCTGACAAACTGCTGGACATTTCGATAAAAGTTCGGACTTGTTGGAACCACTTAATTTCATCATCTTCATCATGGGTTCGATTCCCACCGAAAGCATACTTTGTTTAGTTGTTTCCAGTTTGGTTATGACATTGCAGGCGTGAATCACCTGATTGTCTGATAATAAAGATGATTCCGTGCTTCGGAAGGCACGTTAAGCCGGTGGTCCCGGCTGCCATCTGTTAGTCGTTAAAGGAACCACGTCAGACGCCGAGAGGCGGTTCCGAAGAACTCTGACACCAGGGTATGCATGGTCGATTGACCGTGACACCTACTCGAAATGATGATGATGATGATCATCATCATCTCAGCCGCAAGAAGTCAGTGGTTTGTTCTGCGAGCAAATGTATCGCTGAGCTACAACTTTTTGGTATGGTTCCGGCACACATGCTAACAAGATTAGGCTGTTTTTGTGTTTTTCTCAATATTTATAACTGTTTTGTTTGTATGTCTTCTTGATGCTAATAAAGTTGATATCTATCTATATATGTTTATTTATATAAATTATTATACCGCTAAAGAAGTTTTCACTTTAAAAATATATAAATGTCTGAAGGTCAATCAAATTACATTGTGTGACACAATGGCGTAAAAAGTGGTTTTGTGTGTACTAAGGGACAAAGGAATTCGCGCAAGGGTTTACCAACTAACGGTTCTGCGAAATAACTTTATTGTTGACGATTGAAGTTGAGATAAATCATAAAGAACAAGCAACAAAGGGTCGTTAACGTCTTTTAGCCTTTAGGTCTCATGTGAATAAATAAGTTTTTACAAAAAATCATTTGATCATTTATGAGACGGCAAACCAGTGACATGCACAAATGTTTTGTTATATCCTAATCCTAATTAATATTATAAATGCGAAAGTGAGTTTGTGTGTTTGTTACGCTTTCACGTTGTAACTACTGAACCGATCATCATGACATTTTGCATACACGTTATCTGGAGTACGGAGAAGGACATAGGCTACCTTTTATCCCGGGAAAAAGTACTATTCCCGAGGAATCGACATTGACGCGGGCAGAGCCACAGGCGAAAGCTAGTATATAATAAAAACACCTACTCCCCCTTAAAAATTAATTATATTTCAATTAATTTTTTGAGTAAATATATTATGTAACTAATATTCTGTGTATATTTCAAAATGTCTACCTTTATATGTTGATATGTTGTTATCTATATCGAGCAAAAACAAGCAAAAAATCTCGTTTATTGTATGGGAGCCCAACTTAAACATATATTTAACACATCAATTGCGAGAAGCTCAGACACAATTGATTATCTATTGCTATGTTTCCCGATTGAGGCGTTTGGTTGTTGACCGGTTAATTGTGTTTTTATTGTACCTATTTGGTATAGCGGCAACAGAAATACATCAACTGAAAAAATGACAACTGTCTAGCTATCACCGTTCAAGAGATACAGCCTGTCAGACAGCAGAAGCATGAAACGCAGAGACAATGGATTTAGGCTAGAATTAGGAATTCTACGCAGCCAAAACCAAAACCGAATGTACTCGTATTTTCTCGCTTGCATTTCTCATCCGATCCCAAAACGAGACAGCACGCAAAGTGACCAAGAAAAGCTCTTAGTCCAATATGTCGCTAGTTACCCCCACCCCTGCTAGGGTGGAGATTAATGATCGAAATAAGCATTACTATTATTAGTTCCGTCTTTTTAGGGGTTGCGACTGACTGACTCGACACAAATTTTAGAAGTAGTTGAATTAAAAATCGATAGAAAAATTGATTTCCGGATAAGTGAGTGACCGTCAAGAACCTTTTTCTCAGGAACGTTTGGAGGTATCAAGCTGAAATTCATATCCAATACTCAAGTCTATTGTCCCTTGGAGCTGTGAAAAAAATCAAACTTCTAAGCCAACACTCTCAAAAGATACAGCCGGTTTGCCGCAATTTGTTTGTGTTTTTTCGACATTCGCAAGGGAATGAAAACCTACAGGGTATTTCCCGTAAACTCAGAAACTTGAAATTTTTTTCGAAGAAACGTCATAAAGCACAGATAAAGGAAAAATTGCGAAAAGCATAAATTTTTAGTTACGTCATATACATAATAAAAATATTTTTAATAATTTTTAACTTAATATAAAAAATCTATGATGCGGAAACCTTGACCGTAACCTAGCGAACGAGACGAATATATTTGTATGTATGTGTGTGAGTGGAGTTTATTTTGAACTAGCTTTCGCCCGCGGCTCCGTCCGTGTCAATGTCGATCCCTCGGGAACAGTACGAAATAAGCATTACTATTATTAGTTTCGTCTTTTCAGGGCTTGCGACTGACTGACTCGACACAAATCGAAGTAGTTGAATTAAAAATCGATGGAAAAATTGATTTCCCGATAAGTAATAAATATTTTTTTTTAACTATATGGAACTTTATTCAACAATTTAACATTCTAAATATCTAATTTCTTAATATAAACTAATTTAAAAACTACTTATAAATAAACCTAACTATATAAATAAATAAATATATACGGACAAATCACACAGATTGAGCTAGCCCCAAAGTAAGTTCGAGACTTGTGTTATGGGATACTAACTCAACGATACTATATTTTATAACAAATACATATATAGATAAACATCCAAGACCCAGGCCAATCTGAAAAAGATCATTTTTCTATCATAAGTGAGTGACCAGAAATGGTTTAGTGGACTATAATTTAATGAATAATCCCAACTAATACTATAAATGCGAAAATGAGTTTGTTTATTTGTTTGTTACGCATTCACGCCGTAATTACTGAACCGATCATCGTAAAATTTTGCATACAAGTTCTCTGGAGTACGGAGAAGGACATAGGCTACCTTTTATCCGAAAAAGTACTATTCCCGAGGGATCGACATTGACGCGGGCGGAGCCGCGGGCGAAAGCTACTGTTTGTATTATTGAAACTAACGTGAAATATAATACGAAAGAAGTTCTACTTCTACTGGCCGACATGTTTCGACCCGAAGTCGTCCTCAGCGGAATTCTGTAATTTGTTTTCACAGCTTCAAGTAGTCCGATGGTCCAGTAGGTCTGAGCATTTTTAGCGGTTACGTACGGTAAGCAACCCCGGACGCGGTCCCCACTGTGATGGGTGACCGTAAGTGGCATAAAAATATCTCGAGCTCCTCCGTGCTTCGGAAGGCACGTTAAGCCGTAGGCCCCGGCTACCATCATTGAAGGCAGTCGTTTAGCTATTTCAGACGCCTTTAGACAGCTTGAAAAATCTGACACCAGTGTTGGCCACTTGCACACACGAGAAACTAAACTAAAACAGCTTCAAGGGACAGTACACCTGAGTATTTGATATCAGCTACAGCTTGATACCTCCAAACGTTTCTGAGAAAAAGGTTCTTGACAGACGGACAACAAAGTGATCCTATAAGGGTTCCGTTTGTTCCTTTTGAGGTACGGAACCCTAAAATTTTCTGTAGTCCTTTTAAAATGACATTAAACTTCAAGAAGTCATTTTAATATTAACATAATTCTACAACTCAATTCATAACAACGCAGTGCGGAACGTGATCGCCTTAAAAATTAGTATTTATGACAAGGCATTTTAATTAATTATTTAGGGGCGCAAATTGGTGGTATAATAAATAAATATGGCTATTTTAATACTGCGAAATGATTAGTACTAATTTCCTTTGTATTAGGGATGAGATACACTCGGTCAAGACGAGGTACGGAGGCGAGGGGAGCGGGGGCTGCGGAGCGAGTGACTATCGGCGAGCGAAGATACTCCGCCAAACGACTCACTAGGCACCACGCTGTGAGTCTGTCTGGCACACGGGGAGTGAGACAGACCTGCTAATACTAGCTGTCGCTCGCGGCTCCGCCCACGTGTCAAATCCCGCGGAAATAGTACTTTTTCCGGGAGGAAAACAGGTAATAACCTATGTTTGTGCCTATTTATAGCCGTGTGGTTACCGGCAGAGTAGAATAGGATCACTAGTCTTCCCATGGAGGTCGAAGAGGCGACTTAGGAAATACAAGCTAAACAAAGCTCATAAACATCAATGAGACCTCTCCAATCCAACCCGTCTGGCCAGCGAGGAGAGTGTAGGCCAAATCCTCTGTCTGCTCTGGCCACGTATGGCTCCGGTAGTACAGAGAGGTTCATGCTCTTGCAGTGGAGACTAAAAAGACCTGATGATGATGATGATGTGCAAATTTCGTAAAAATCTGTTCAGCCGTTTTGGTGTGATTGAGGAACAAACATCCATACATACTTATAAACTGTCGCGTTTATAATATTAGTAAAGGATAAGGAAGTAAGGATTGTTTACCAAAAGATTGTGACATTGAGGCGGTGTATGTAAAACTGTTTGTACACCAATAAATAAAATAAAATAAAAATAAAATAATTTCGCTCTCACTGTGCCCCCGCCCTAACTCACTCCATTTCTTAACATTAGTATTTTGACGCCGCGTGAATTATTCACAAATTCATAATACACCCCCCTCCCCTCCGCCCCCCACCCTGTATCTAAATCATCTAAGATAATTCTATTTGAGTTGAAAGGTCGCCTTCTACTAGCTCGTTGATTGATTTTGAATGTTATTAATATTAAACGAGGGTTCGATCGCCCAGCGGGTATGCGTAGCGCTTACGCAGGTTAAGCAAAGTCGGGCGAGGTGCAGATTAGGATTTCTTTCTAGATCTTAAACCAACATCAAGAAAGGAAGAGATTTTAAATTATGTTTTTTAGGGTGCCGTACCCAAAGGGTAAAAACGGGACCCTATTTATTTAGCTCCGCTGTCCGTTTGTCTGTCTGTCCGTCAGGCAACAGGCTGTATCTTATGAACCGTGATAGTTAGACAGTTGAAATTTTCACAGATTATGTATTTCTGTTGCCGCTGTAACAACAAATACTAAAAAAATAGAATAAATTAATATTAAAGGGAAATCCCATACAACAGACATGATTTTTTTGCCGGTACGCAACCCTTAGTGCGCGAGTCCGACTCGCACTTAGCCGGTTTTTTCGACACTCGCAAGGGAATCAAAACCTACAGGGTACTTCCCGTGAACTCAGAATCTTGAAATTTGGTACGAAACATCTTATAGCACAAGAACAGATAAAGGAAAAATTGCAATTTTAGAAAATTTAAGGGACAGTAGGTAAACCTTAGTATTTGATATGAATTTCTTGCTTGTTCCTCTACGCGTCCCTGAGAAAAAGGGTCTTGACAGACAGACAGACAGACGGACAACCAAGTGATCCTATGAGGGTTAAATTTTTTCTTTTTGAGGTACGGAACCCTAAAATAAACTAGCATGTCAATTCCCTTAAAATACTCGTCTACTAAAGCATTTCTTAGACCTATGGGTGCCAGAACTTTAAATCATCATCATCATCAGGTCCTTTAATATTTCCGCTCAATTATTATACATAGTATTACGTCTTTCTCCCTTGCGGGGTAGACAGAGCCTAGGTCTATAAGACCTTATGGCCACATTTAGCATGTTGGAGGGCGTGTAGATGGAAAACGGAATCAAAATAGTGATGGGTAGCAACCCATCACTATTTTGATTCGGCTAGCAAGCCGCATCGCCTGCAGGGACCGGAACCGCTTACCTTAACCGCGGTTTTTGATAGGGTTTTTCATAGAATTGTTTTTAAAAACCCTATCGATACGGTTAGCATATCATTATTGTAACCCTATCAAAACAGTTACCGTATCAATACGGTAAGCATATCATCAAGTTAACTTGATGAAAGGCTAACCAAAAGTATAGAGTTAATGCATGGAAGGTGTAACCCTATCAAATGAATAACCATATCAATAAGGTTATCATATCATTGAGTTAACTTGATGAAAGGTTAACCATAAGAATAGTGTTATTGAATGTAAGCGCATACCCTATTCCAAAAACCGTATGATTGGGTTTTGGAACACCGTCGAGCCATTATAATCTCTATTTGAAACTACATTAGACCTATTATTGCAAACCTTATGGACGACAGCGCACACGGCGCGAGCGGTTTTGGTCATATAAAGGCCGGCGGGACTTCGTTTGGGAATCTACGCTGCAGGAAGTCAGACAAAAATAAACCTTTTGCGATATATATTATGCACAAAATACAGACGGTTTTTTTGGATTCGGCAAATCTTTTCGGTTAAGTTCACGTAATAATAATTACTAAGACGGCAGAGACGAGTGTCTAAACAAAACACTTTATTCATTGTGTTGTTTTTAACCGACTTCAAAAAAGGAGGAGGTTTCTCAATTCGACCGTATATATATTTTTTTTATGTTTGTTCGCGGATAACTTCGTCGTTTATGAACCGATTTTGATAAATCTTTTTTTGTTAGAGAGGACATATTCCGAGTGTGGTACGATGATAAGGAAACCACGACCTGATGATGGAATCCTAGAGAAATCGAGGAGAACCTTCGAAAATTGTACTGGCGGCTAGTACGTTTGTTACTTTTTTCCTTAGGTATGTTAAAGCACTAATATTTAATGAAGGTCTGGGGTCGATCTGATGATGGAGCGAAAAGGCATTCGAGGGAACTCCTCAACGATTTACAGCAATCACCTGGTGTTTGGGTTTGATTAATTTGTATTGATGAGATCTTTACACATAGATGGGTTGCGACTGTCATTAGGGGTTTGATGATGATGACGACGGACAGTCAAAGGAACTCCTCAACATTTTACAATAGCTACCTTGTGTTTGGACTTCATTAATTTTTGTTGATGAGAACTTTGCACCCATATGTGTTATAAGTACCATTACAGGTCTGATAATGGAGACGATAGACAGTCGAGGGAATCCCTCAACGATTTACAGCAGTTACCCTTTGTTTATGGTTCAATATGCCTATTAGCTTGAGTTGTGATGAGAAAGTTTGATAATACTGGCACCGACTTCAAAATTGTATAAAATACTTATTGAATCATTTCTGATTAACTAAATTACAAAATACGAATTACTTTGTGCTTAGTAAATTTATATTTTACTTTTTAGTCACCAGGTTGAAGTCGGTTTTTTTTTTGTTAAAAATTATTTTTATGATATGCAAACTTTGTTTAGTGCGTTTCTTTTTAGGGTTCCGTACCCAAAGGGTAAAAACAGGACCCTATTAATTTCGCACCGCCGGCCGTCTGTCTATTTGTCCGTCTGTCACCATTCTGTATCTCATGAACCGTGATAGTTAGACAATTGAAATTTTCACAGATGATGTATGTGTTGCCGCTGTAACAACAAATACAAAAAAATAGAATTAAATAAATATTTTAGCGGGCTGCCATACACCAAACGTGATTTTCCGATATTGATAACGGCAACAGGTAAACGCTTGAACTATTTACAGAATATTTAGTTATATATTCACTTTAAAAATAATTAATCAAATAAAAATAAAATTTATTTTAAAGGGGGGCTCTCATACAACAGACATTATTTTTTTGCCGTTTTTGTAGATAACGGTACGGAACTCTTCGGGCGCGAGTCCGACTCGTACTTGGCCGGTTTTTTCTTTTAATTATTATTAATTGTTAATATAATTATAAGCATAGATTTAAAAAAACCGGCCAAATGCGAGTCTGACTCCCGCACGAAGGGTCTCTTACCATTATTTACTAACGTCTAAAAACGAGCTCACATAAGACTGTGGTAACCACGGAGTGTGGTAGCTGAAGAAAGATTTATAAAGTACTACTTAACTAAAGAAATTAGAAAAAAAAATCCATTTGAGTACCACCATGAGTAGAGCAAGCGCTGGTAACAAGATTTCATAGGTATATTACCTACTTTGATTTCAGACAACTTTTGGGCAAATTGCCGACTATAAACACGTTCAAGTTTATCGTATAAAAAAGTTGTTCAGACAAAAAAATTGCGTCGTAATAAGAATAACAAAAAAGTCTAATAGCATTTTTGATTTTCTTTTCAAATAGCTGTACTATGAGTTTTTTCAGTTTAGAACCACCATATTTCCGCCATTTTTAAAAATTTCAAAAATCTGGCTCGACAAAAAGATCTGCTCATATTACCAAACCTGCTCACAAAATTTCATAAGAATCGGTTGAGAAATGCGACCTGTAGGCGAGAACAGACAGACAGACAGACAGATGGACAAAAGAATTTTCGGCCTGTCGAAACTGAGACGCTTCGCTCGCTTCGCTCGCTCGGTCTATAATAACTGAAATTGCCGCGAACGAAGTCGCGGGCAACAACTAGTTATCAATATTTTGCTTTGTTTTATAAGGAACAACAGCAAATCTTTCTATTCTGTGATGATCAAATGCCGTAAAAACTGTTTATCTGCAACCATTTAATCACTTGGGCATATACTCTACACTTCCTATATACCTACTTGTAAATTTTCATCAGAAACTGACACAAACCTTTTTTTCCCCCTACGCCGTTTACTAGCTGCAACTAACATAGGTATTCTGTGCTTTCAGGCTTACAGACACCACATCAAAATTTAACGCACAGTTACATATACTACAATTAGGATATTCCATATTTATATGTATTTCTTTTTCATACACGGCGCAATCGGTACCTATTCGTTACGACACGTCCGCCGCGCCGCTGCCGGCCTCCCGCTGGCGCCTCGCTCCTTCCTCGCCCCGCACCAACCACGCGTATACTGCATCGCGGTCCGCGAAATATTATTCGCGCGTATTTACAATTGAATTTTTAATTTCTGCTCATGCCAAAATACTAGTAGCTTTTAGATTTTGCCGACAGAAAAAAAGAAAAATAAATACCAATAACTTTATTACTTGTACCCTCATCTGTATTCATGTTGATTATCGATATTTGGAAAAAACCGGTCAAGTGCGAGTCGGACTCGCGCACGTAGTGTTCCGTACCGTTATCTATAAATACGGCAAAAAAATCTTTTTTTTTGAAGTGAATATATAACTGAATATTCTGTGAATATTTCAAGCGACTTCCTGTTGCCGTTATCAATATCGAGCAAAACCAAGCGGCAACAGAAATACATCATCTGTGAAAATTTCAACTGCCTAACTATCACGGTTCATGAGATACAGCCTGGTGACAGACGGACAGATAGACAGACAGACGGACAGCGGAGCGAAATTAACAGGGTCCCGTTTTTACCCTTTGGATACGGAACCCTAAAAAGAACTAAGTGCAGCACTATGCGTCCTGCCGTCTTTCACTAACAATGGATTTTGAAGTTTTAAATGAAGGATAAATAAGTAATATGTAAATAAAATTAACTTGCATTACCTAAATGTGAAAAGTGCCAACGCGAAAGTTTACTTTAATATTAATGGCATGTTTATAATTTCACAGTAAAACCGTACAGTTTTTAATTGTCGAGACAGTTCAATTATTTGAACTGTCTATATGTTTATACATAGCCTCTGTTCAGCGCCTGTTTTATTCCGAACATAAATAAAGGCTTTGGTTAAAAACGCGCTGAAATGCGCGAAAGAGACAGGCAATAATCAATAAGGTTAACCTTATGATTAAATACACAATCGTTAGGGTTTCAAGTTGATTGAGTTAACTTATTAATAAAGTTAATCAACGATATTGTTAACCATTTGATAGGGTTAATCCAATGATAGGGTAAACCTTATGATAGGGTTTTACACATGAAAGGGTTACCTAATAGATACGGTTAACCAGTTAATAAGGATAACCGTTCAATAGGGTTATCAAATCGTTGGAGTAACCCTATTGTTGTGATAAGCATATCCATTGGGTAATCATATCATAGGGTTTCTCTATTAATCAGATTAGCCCCGAACACGGTTTTCCGGTCCCTGATCGCCTGTTGCCATGATTCCGCAGATTTTCACCTCGATCGGCTTCTACGATCTGCGCGGGAAGAGAAGCAGCTGGCACATTCTACGTTTTTTCTTTTCTCTCAGACAAATTCTTTTATTTTGCTCAAAATGTGGTACACAGACAGGCGTTATAAATTATTAAGGCGAAGCCTCAAATGTTTGGTACCTTCGCTCGGCAAAGGACCGATCAAGTGCGCGCAAGGGATAGCGCTTGGCGGTTAAGCCCGTGAATGATGAGATAGGAGATAGTCTCGAGTCGCTCAAAGAAAAAAACGTAAGCGCCAAATTCGTTATTTCTATTTTATATAAAATCAGACCGGTTAATTGTATTTTCATATTTACATTTTGATGAATTACTAATAACCTATCTTTTAGTCTAAAAATCATTATTTCATTCGTCGCATTTGAGCTACAATAACAAAAACTCTGCGAACGAAGACCATTTTTCAAAAAATATTAAATCGAGAAAATTTTATCAAAACGTGTTTTCATCTTCAATTTTTGGAGATGAAATAGTCAAAAATCATATTACTTAGATTTGAAACTCCTAATTTAAGTATTTTGCGAGATAAATAAGGTTCAGAACGACCTTATTTACAGTGGTATCACCTTAAGATATCATCACACATTTCACCAGGCTCTGGCATGCAAAAATTAATAAAAATCGTGAAGTTTCTAAAGTTATAATTCTAACGGGCAATGGTTATTGTTTATGTCTTTTATAATATTACCAATACAAATGTCAAAATAATAAATTTCACAAAATTATATGTCAAAATAAGATTAGGATAGGAAAATTGTGCACAATATAAGAATATATATATTAAAATCGAAAATATGTGATGAAAAAATTTCGCCACAGGTAGGATTTGAACCCACAACCTTCGTCATCTAGCCCGTCGATGCTCTCAACCACTGAGCTGCCGTAGCTTCAAATCACCGCGGCGAATTTGTTCATCACATATTATAGGTACACGCATTCCAAGCATGCGTAATCTCCATTACTACCCCCTATTAAGAAGTGTGGTATCCAACTTAAGATATATATATTTACTAGCTGTTGCCCACGGCTCCGCCCGCGTGAGTGTCGATCCCTCGGGAACAGGAGAATTTCCCGGAATGAAACATACCCTATGTCCTTTCCTGGGCCTCAAACTACCTCCGTACCAAATTTCATCCAAATCAGTTCAATGGTTGAAGCGTAAAAAGACAACAGACGCTCCTTTCTTAGCGCTCACTCACATCATTATAAAAATCCCTGTACCAAGTTTCAAGTTTCTAGGCGCAGCAGTTTCGGTTGCGTTGATATATAAGTCAGATTTGCCCGCGGCTACGTCGCCGCCGTTAGTGTCCATCCCTCAGGAACTGTAGAATTTCCCGGAATAAAAGATACCCTATGTTCTTCCCCGGGTTTCAAGCTACACCCATACCAAATTTCATCCAAATTGATTCAATGGTTGAAGCGTGAAAAGAAGACTATACATACATACATAGTATCACGTCTTTTTTCCTTACGGGGTAGACAGAGCCTAGGTCTATAAGACCTGAAAGCCACGTTTAGCATGTAATTTTCCTATGTCACTTATAATATATAAGTAAGTGCTATATATTTGCAGGCAAGGCAAACTCATGGCTTAAATTCATTCAAATGACGATAACTTTTTTTTTAACTAACCGATTTTTATGAAACAAACTTTAAATGTTAATCTGAGTTAAAATAAAGCAATTGGTGAAAGTTTGAAGTAAATCGGTTCAGTATTTTCGGAGATAATCGTGATCATACATACAGACAGACAGACAGACAGACAGACAGAAAGACAGACAAAAAATTCTAAAAAAAATTTTTTGCTTTCTATTATTCTTTTTAAGTGTCCCTCTATCCATTTCAGTCAAAAATTCTAAATGTACAGACAAAATATTTTTACTGTTTTATTATATGTATAGATAACATTCCCCGTGGAACAGTGCTGATCAAACAAAAACAATACCTCATTCATACCTCAAAACTGACAAGCCATTTTACCTGACGTAGTTATAACTTTATTGTGAATGATGCTTACCTGAAAAAAGAGAAAAAAAATACAATATTAAGCTTATTATATTACTTATTCATCATCAATACTAATAATAAATCTGTAAGTGTTGGTCATGGAGTAAGTTACTTTGTTTTCAGAGATAACGTGTTATGAGCTCTATACATGACACTGAAACGAAACTGACGTTTTTAGTTTTTTTTTTTCTGTATATATATATGTATGTTTCTCCATAACTCTTAAACGAACCTATAGCTACCCGTGCGAAGCCAGGGCGGGCTGCTAGTCTTTACTAATATTATAAATGCGCAAGTGAGTTTGTTTGTTACGCTTTACGCCGTAACTACTGAACCGATCATCATGAAATATTGCATAAAAGTTCTCTGGATTACGGAAAAGGACATAGGCTACCTTTTATCCCGGGAAAAAGTACTATTCCCGAGGGATCGACATTGACGCGGGCGGAGCGGCAGGCGAAAGCTAGTAATATAATAAAATACGTGAGTGAAACTGTTTTATTTTAATACTAGCATTTTCCCGCGGCTTCGGTCGCGTTAAGTTTCATACAAACTTTCATCCCCTTTTTTATCCCCTTGGGGGTAGAATTGATCAAAATCCTTTCTTAGCGGATACCTACGTCATAACATCTACCTGCATGCCAAATTTCAGCCCGATCCGTCCAGCGGTTTGGGCTGTGCGTTGATAGAACACTATGTCAGTCAGTCACCTTTGAGTTATATATATTTAGATAAAAGATAAAAATCATATGTCACGTAAGTTTTAATGATATTTTATAATAAGGAATTGTGTAATAAGTAATAACCTCATCTTATTAGGATGGTCATCACGTTTTCATCCGCGCGTCTGTTTTACTTCATAATAACTTCCAGGACTGCTACAAGTACAGACAATATAACCTATATTGTCTGTGGCTACAAGCACTTACGGGATAAACAGAGCCTAACTGTAACTAAAACGCCACGTTTAGTGCGTTGGTGTTTGGTGGAAATCAGCAAAAGACTGATGCATTGCCTATTAACTTGATTCCTTAGATATACATGACTAGCTCCGTGGCGCAGCGGTCTACACGCCTGCCTGCGACACGGAGTGACCGGGTTCGATCCCCGGCCAGGTCAAGATGGAAAATGATATTTTTCAGATTGGCCTGGGTCTTGGATGTGTATCTATATATGTATTTGTTATAAAATATAGTATCGTTGAGTTAGTATCCCATAACACAAGTCTTGAACTTACTTTGGGGCTAGCTCAATCTGTGTGATTTGTGTCCGTATATATTTATATTTATTTATTTGCCTACTATATAAAGCACAGACAATATAACCTATATTGTCTGTGGCTACAAGTGAGGAATGTTGAAATAATGACACCTATTTTACCAATTAGCTATGGCACGGTGGTGACACTCCCTGTACGTGAGAGTTCGGGCACCGGTGACCTTGAGGAGGCGTGTAAGCGCTGGGGTTGATACAACTCACTACTCCCTTCGTGCCATGCTGATGATGATCATCATCATCATCATTTTTTTATGAAATGAAATGAAATGAAATGAAATTATTTATTTCAGACTGTACATTTAAGACAATACAAGTTCATAGTGTGTTAGTAAGACACTTATCCTATGTTAGTAAAACTTAAAGTGAGGGTTACTTTTTTGGACATGTGTGGATGACCAATACTTGACAATTGGACTATCCACTCTTTCTGACACCACCTTCAGGAGTGTGATGGAACTGCTCCTTACCCGTGCCCATAATGATGCAACTCTTTTTCGAATCACTGCCTGAAAGCTGTCAGTGCTGTGATCAGCAAACATGCCAGAGGCACTGCAGCGCCAGTGTTTATAATAGTGCAATAAAATGTATATTCATTCATTTATTCTCCCAGACCAGCATGGAAAAAAAGAAACATCAGATGATATCGTATGTCATGGCTAGCAAGAATCCTAGTAACAAAACAAAGGCGTAATATATATTATCGCGTCTTTATCTCTTACGGGGTAGGCAGAGCCTAAAGCCATAAGACCGAAAGACCGCGTTTAGGTGGGCGTATACTACTATAAAACCAAATATTTCAGAAACGGATTAGTAAATCGAAAAATGATGTTCACAAGCTCACAATATTTAGTTAATATTAAAAGTCCTATTCAACAACAACCCACACGTTGGGTTAGTCGCGAAAAAATATGACTCCCGATTAACTGGTATGGGAGGTGCACTAAAAAAAAAATTAACAAGATTTATCACTTTTTCGGCATGATTAATTTACATATCCATACCAAATTACAGCTTTCTAGTACTTATAGGCTCTGGGTAAAACCACGGATGGACAGATGGACAGACATGGCGAAACTATAAGGGTTCCTTGTCTACTACGGAACCCTAAAAAAACTGTATAATTAACCAAAGGCGATTTATCGCAGAGATTAAAGTCAAATAATATATGTTTATTAATTGAAAAACCCTTTGACGTTGTAATTTTAAATCACTGGGCTGAAAAATTAAATAAAATATAGAAATGACTCATTCGTACCTTTTTCGTACCATACTAATATATAGTACGAAAGTATTTGTAACATCTGTCTCATTGATGTATATATGTTTTGTTTAGCTTGCAATTCCTAAAATGCTGTTATGTATGCATAACAGAAGCTGGATGCAATCGAAAAAAATACGCCGAGATGAAGCTGACATGTAAAACGATTTATGGTATAAATGTTATACCTTTAAACGCGCAATTCTTGTATATTTATTTATATGTATCTATATAAATAAATTTCTATAATCTCGGAAACGGCTTCAACGATTTCGCTGACATTTGGTATGTGGAGGTTTTCGGGGGCAAACAATCGATCTAGATTAGTCTTATGTTTGGGAAAACGCTTGTTTTCGAGTTTTCATGCGTTTTTCTTTCCACGCAGAATATGGTCTCTAATTTCGTCCTGCCCGCCACTGTCCGTCTGGTCCAACCAAGACGCGGACGGCAAGAAACGAGTGTTACGGGTTCGAATACCGCTCTATATATTCATGTTTCTACATATATATTTTAAATTGTTTTCACACAAGTTTAAAAAAAAATAGTTAATGTTGAGATAACAATACATATTTTTCATAAATATAGATAATCACCTAAAGACCACCATATTACAATAAATAGTAATCGGTCGCCCAGGTAGTGGTATATCTTATTTGTGGTAGAGCCACGTTACCGGCAACATCTTCATAATTTTTGCTAGTAGCATGAATGGGCCGGCTCGACCGGGGGAGTACCACACTCTCACCGAAAATCGACGTTTGAGAAGCTTTAACGCTTTTATGCTTCGTTCGGTGACTGAGAGAGCTGGAGGCCCATCCCCTAACAATAATGGGTTTCCTTGAAAGGCTGAAAATGCTTGTCCATGGGCAGCGGTGATCACTTACCATCGGGTAACTAGGTTGCTCGTTAGCCTATATCATAAAAATGTTTGTCTGTAAAGTCGGTTAACGGACGATTACTTTACGTGATTGAAAATACGAATAGTGGAAGAGAGATAGATGCGTCACAAGCCGAATGCTTATGCCGATCGTGCCTCTCTATCGCTTATTCCACGCTCTCTCTTGAACAAGGAACGTGACACTTGTTCTTGCGTGCAACCGGCGTTCATCGGTTTATATGACGCTATCACGTTAAAAACGATTTAAAGGTCTTGTACGAGTAGCTATCTACATCTCTCACCTCGATATTTTGTACCAAAGCTTTGTTTAAATAAAAAAGATTTGAATAAACATTTTGGCCAAATAATGTTATAATTAAGCTTAATAAACAAAAATGTTATTAGAAGCAATGAAATACAGATAGATGCGTTCAAAAAATTAATGGTGTCTTAGTGAAAATCTTTTTAGGGTTGCTTACCCAAAGGGTTACTAAGCCTTCGATGTCCGTATGTTCGTTATATGTAACAAGGCTAAGTTAACTGAACCGTAATGGGTATAGACTTGAAATTTTCACATATTTATGAAGTTAAAACTTCCTCAGCAGCTTTCTGCTTTTTTTAAACTAGCGTCAGGACACGTGACCTGATCAAAAATTCGTAAGATGGACACGGTTTAAGTCTCCGCCCGTATTTGCCGTCTCCTAAGTCGTCATATATAATTTGATCATTCGATTATAAGTTAAATAAAGTGACCTGAGACCACCGGCGCGGCGTAGGACAGGAATTAATATCCCCTCTCTTTCTACCGCGCGGAGTTTTCACTTCTGCCGGCACTCCCGGAGTGCAACCCGTTGTTTTTTTATACTTAGATATCACGAAGTCTTTTAACACTCATAGTTTTATAAATTATGATATTACTAGCTTTCGCCCGTGGCTCCGCCCGCGTCAATGTCGATCCCTCGGGAACAGTACTTTTTCCCGGGATAAAATGCACCCTATGTCTTTTTCCGTACTCCAGAGGACTTGTATGCAAAATTTCATGATCGGTTCAGTAGTTACGGCGTGAAAGCGTAACAAACAAACAAACAAATAAACAAACAAACAAACTCACTTTCGCATTTATAATATTAGTAAGGATATAGTTAGGACAGTAAGTATTAGGAAGGATATAATACTTAGTCGCCACTGTTTCGTGGATACGCGAGAAAATTAAAGTATTTTCCGGGCCGGGAATCGAACCTAGTACCCTTCATGTAGCTAACATGTTAATCACTAAGCCACGAAGGACACATAAAAGTATAAAACTTAACCCCTATTTCAGATTGAGGGTTAAAAACAGAACATCTAACTATACAATTACTAGAATGTGTTTGTTTGTTTGTTTGATTACTTCGGCCACAGTTAAATGGAGTTTCCGATTGGCGCGGTCGCGGCGAGAATGTAGGGGTTTTTGCCACAACCACAATACATGTTATACAACTACGATATAAAGATTTAAGATTTATAAAACCGGCCAAATGCGAGTCGGACTCGCGCACTAAAAGTTCCGTACCGTTATCTATGAAAATGGCAAACATCATGTTTGTTGTATGGGAGCCACCTTTAAATATTAATTTTATTTTTATTTTATTATTTATTTTTAAAGGGAATATATAACTAAATATTGTGTGAATATTTAAAGCGTCTAACTGTTGCCGTTATCAAGAGCAAAAACAAGCAAAAAAAATCACGTTTGTTGTATGGGAGCCCCCTTAAATACAAATTTAATTCTATTTTTTAGTATTTGTTGTTATAGCGGCAACAGAAATACGTCATCTGTGAAAATTTCAACCGTCTAACTATCACGGTTCATGAGATACAGCCTGGTGACAGACGGACGGACAGACAGACAGACAGACAGGTACGGAACCCTAAAAAACTAGCAGTGCCCGCGACTTCGCGTACATTTTATGTTATGTTTGTATGGGGGCCACGTCTTATCATGACAGGAGAAAATAATAAGTAGCCTAACCTGTGTCCTGTACGCCTAAATGTATATCTACCAAGTTTCAGTTGTTCCTCTTCCCCCCGGACCTCGATACAGAGTGGTTGTGTCTGAGACTATTTTTCTGCCATTTTAAAAATAGAAATTGAATTCTGATAGAAATAATTAAATTAATAAATTAGGAGTGCATAAATTGAAAGGAGTAAGCTGTACCTGTCAACCCTGCGTCGTCGTGTAAGTGAGAGGACGGAGTGAGACGGTGAGACAAACCACACGCACACTAAATAATCCAAAGGTCATATTACACTGGACGGAAAGCACTTATAAAGGAAAGCCCCGATTGTAGCCACTATAATCGGACCTGAGTTCAACTTATACTGGACGGATATCACCTTTGTACGTAAACCTCGATCACCACCACTTTAATGAGACCTGAGGTCAACTTGATCTGGACGGATCGCACGCTGCTATGAAATCCTCGATTGCCACCATATAAGCAAGGCCTCTCAAAAATAAAAGAGACAACACATTTATAAATCATATTGCTGTCGCATACTGACTACTGTATTGGAATAACTCGCATGCAGTTTATGTTTGCCTAGTACTTGGGGTCCGTTCTTCTTATGCACTGCGAATTTTGAAGATCAGCGCGTGCGTTGGCATATTGACATATCTAACTCCTCAACTTTCTGGTAACCTAGTCGTAGTATTGCTTAAACCGTACTGGAGGCGAGCTACTTTGGCAGTTTTAATTTATTCTCTTTGCTAGTTCTAATATCCTAGTATCATGGCGATGGAACAGTTGAATAAATCACTATCAGAAACAGACCTGAGTCAACAAAAACCCTCACCAGACTTTGTTTTTGCCCGCACAAAGAGGAGGAGGGAGATGGATGAAGACTCCGATATATGTAGAAATAGCTTCAAGGAAGAAGTTAAGGAGCTTATCTCATCTCTCATGGCAAAACAACAAGTAGAAATAGATAAATTGAAACCTTTCCTGACTGACATTAAGCAATCAAATGAAAAGATAGAAAGTTCAATTTCTTTTCTAAATGAACAAAATGAAGAATTAAAAAATAAAATCACTCAGTTGGAGTTACAATCAAGAAAGGACAAAGATTATATTACAATCCTTGAGAATAAAATCGAAGATTAACAAATGAGCCAACGAAAAGCTAATTTTGAAATAAAAAACGTGCCTAAAGTCTCTGGAGAAACTAAGAGCGATTTGGTGCAGATGGTCTTGTCTTTGGCTGAGAGTGTGGAGTGCAAGATTGAGAGAAGGGATATAAATGATATATATAGGGTCAGAAGTAAGAACGAAGCTAGCAGCGCTCCAATAGTGGTAGAAACATCTTCAACTCTCCTAAAACTAGATTTTATGAAGTCTTGTAAAACCTTCAATGCCAAACATAAGTCAAAACTCTGCGCCAAACACCTTGGGATGCACAAAAAGGAAGACACTCCCATTTTTCTATCTGAAAACTTGACACCTAAGGGTTCTCGTTTACATTTTCTTGCACGAGATTTGGTAAAGACTAAGAATTACAAGTATTGCTGGACGGCATACGGCAAAATTTATGTAAGAAAGGACGATAACTCTCAGATTGTATTAATTACGTCGGAAGCCCAGGTTCAACATCTTCTTCAGGGATCCTGACTAGTTATGTTAGATAATAACTTTTAGAAATTATCTTTATGTATAATATTAGCAGCAGCATGTGTCTTGGTTTCTGTGCCAACACGTATAATATTTTTTCATATATGGCTAAGACATACTTTTTTGCATTGCCATCATATACATACTACAAAAAATATCATTGTCTATGTTACTCACTTTAGTTTTCACGCACACTCATACTCACTCCTAACTCAGATATTGTACTCACATCATACAAACTTAATAAATAATTTAAAATATTCGTATAATAATATATTTGCCTGTCTGCACAAATCATTAGCAGTAATCATACACATATATATAAGTATGAACTATACATTGACTAGCATTCTTATAACTTTAAATTATGGATAGTTCCATAAACACCCTGAATGAAATAGACGACATTAATATAACACGATCCTGTAATTGCAACATTGAAGAATTATCAAATAACATGCACGTAAATAGAAGTGACCTAAAAATATTCTCTCAAAACATATGTAGCATCTACTGTAACTTAGAAGATCTACAATTGACACTGGCCAGTTTAAAATTTTCTCCAGATATACTAATATTAACGGAATGTCAACTAAATCCAAAAAAACCGCTACCATCAATTCCGAATTACACAGCATATCAAACGACTTACCATATAAACAAAAATGATGGTGTCGTTGCCTACATAATAAATAACATTCAAGCTAGCGTAAGAGAAATACGACTTAGACAGGCCTCGTGTCTAGAAATCAAAGTAAATCATAATAATACAATACTAGGCATATATAGATCTCCTTCTAACGCAAATGCTGACCTTATCTTGAATTCTCTGAATACTCACTTAGAATCTATAAAGTCAAGCAACTGTATCATTCTGACTGGCGATATAAACATTAACATCATACCTAAACAAAACGAGAAATCCCATGAAATGAATAATAGACTCAATTATTTATCTATGTTAGCTACACACGGACTCATGACAGGACATACATTCCCTACTAGACTTGGCTCTTGTCTAGATCACGTAATGGTAAAACTTAATAAGATAAAACACAGTGGGCATATTGCGGTTCTAAACACTTCTGTAACAGATCACTCCCTAATATTTCTAAAACTTTCTAGAATTAATATTACTAACACATGTACTAAAACAAAAACTGTAACCGACTACAACAAAGCACTCCAATCGTTACTGGATAAAAATCTAAACCAATTACTTCTTGTAGATGATCCCAACATTCTTGTGCAACAGTTGACTATTAAGATTCAAGACGCTCTAAAAGAAAACACTTTCATACAACCTATACCTAAAAGAAATAGAAATATAAAACCTTGGGTCACTCCTGGAATGCTCAAGTGTATAAGACATCGCAATAATTTACAAAATAAACTTAAAAAAGATCCCCATAATGATATTTTAAAAATTAGTTATAAAAGATACCGAAATCATTGTACAAAATTACTAAGAATATTAAAACGCAAATATGAAAAAGAACTTCTGGCAAAATCTTACACAAATAAAAAATCCCTTTGGAACAACATTAAAAACTTAACTCATACCAAAGAAATAAAAACGGACAATGCAAAATTATTAGAAGTGAAGGCTAATGCGGAAGAATCTATTAATTACGTAAATGACTACTTTGTTCAGATTGGTAAATTGCTTGCAGAGGATATTCAATCAAAAAATAATGTAAACCCCAATAGATCACCCATTGGTTCCAATACGCAACTGAATTCTTTTGTTCTACTAGAAACCAACCCAGAAGAAGTTCATGATATTCTTGTAAATTTAAAGACCAGCAGTGCTTCTGGTTGGGATGGAATTCCAACTGGATTTCTTAAACTGGCTAAGGACGCTATAATTCCTATTATTGTCTATCTAGTCAATTTATGTTTTAATAATGGTATATTCCCTAACTTCCTAAAAAAGTCTATTGTAACGCCAGTACACAAGAGTGGAGACAAAGGCTGTGTCAGCAATTATAGACCGATCTCAGTTCTTCCAGCTATATCGAAAATATTAGAAAAAATACTAAATAAACGTTTAACTGAATATTTAAATAAATATAATATACTATCCGACTCTCAATATGGTTTCAGAATAGGTATATCGACAGAAAATGCTGTAAATGACATAACTACTCTTATTACAGAACAGATCGATAAAGGTAATAAATGTTTAACAGTCTTTCTCGACTTGAAAAAGGCCTTTGACACAGTCTCTGTCCCCACTCTTCTCCGGAAACTGGAATGCATAGGAATAAGAAGCACGTCACTGGAACTATTTAAAAGTTACCTTACCAATCGTACCCAAAAGGTTAAAATCGGCCAGGAAATCAGTCAGGAATATGACGTAACCTATGGTGTGCCACAAGGCAGTGTGCTTGGACCTACTCTATTTCTAATTTACATAAATGATTTGTGTAAATTGGAAATAGGTGGGGGTAGGGTCTTCTGCTATGCAGATGATACTGCAGTTGTTTTCTCTGGACCTGACTGGGACTATGTTCGCAAGAGCACTGAGATGGGAATGTGTAAGATTGGGAACTGGCTAAATACAAATCTACTTACCCTTAATACACAGAAAACAAATTATATCTGTTTCTCCCCAAGCAAAAGGACCCAACCTGATACTTCTTTCAGTATAAAAATACACCACTGTAACAACGAGAACAGCTTAACTTGCGAATGCCCCCATATTGATAAAGTTCACAAAACAAAGTACCTAGGAGTAGTATTAGATCAACGTCTTTCGTGGCATGACCATATAGAAGTTGTAAATAATCGCATTAGAAAGTTGATATGGATTTTTAAAACGCTAAGATATATTGCTGACAAGGTCTTGCTAAAACAAATCTATATCGCCCTAGCACAGTCGATCATAACATATTGCATCCCCGTATGGGGAAGTGCAACAAAAACTAATCTTTTACAGCTAGAAAGAACGCAACGTGCTCTACTTAAGACAATGTATCTTAAAAAATTCCGGTTTTCAACAAATTTATTATATCAGGAATGTGAACTGCTATCGATTCGTAAATTGTACATATTGAACACTATCTTAAAACTACATAAAACCCTAGTGGTTGACTCTCAAATCCTAAATACTAGAAGAAAAAACCCCATATTACCATCGAGACCAATAATAAAGACAGCTACTGCAAGACGACAATATAATTCACAAAGTACTTACCTATATAAAATTATTAATAAAAAACTTTTAATTTACTCTAAACCAATACACGAGTGTAAAATCATAGTGACAGACTGGCTCAAGACACTTACATATGATGAGGTTGAGAACCTCTTTATTCGCTTAGCTTAACTCAGTACAGTAATAATATACACACACAGATCTTTTGTTTCTTTTATTTAGATTATAACATAAAAGTATCGGTAAAATACATAAAATGTATAATATGTAATGGAAGAGCGAGGTCTTCTGACACGAGTATTGTTATACTTACTAGAAGGCCTCAACCACTTGCAATGTAAAATGTGTGTTTTTACTGAATAAATGATTTTGTATTTTGTATTTCATAAAATTCAGTAAATTCGTTTAAGAGTTATGGAGGAACATACATATATACATACATACAGAAAAAAGTCTAAAAATCCTCACTATAGTTTCAGTATCATGTTTGATAGAGCTTATAAACACGATACACAGGTCTGCTCGGTCTCTTTGAGACTACTGTGTATAATATAAAATATCATCATTGCACACTCGATCGCTAACATAATATGTTCCAAAAAAATAATAATGTACCTATATAATAAAAATTGTAATCATAAAATAAAAAAAAAAGATAAATGAAGAAATTAGATGATAAATGATAAAGATAGATGATTAAAATAAAAAAAGCCCTTCAGGCGAGTAGGCGACCAATACTGTTGAAAAGAGTTTCTTTTGGCGTTTCTTCCACGGAGTAGGTTTCTTCTCTGCAGTGGTCGGTTCCGAAACGCTAGTAGTCTGTAGCTTTTGCACATTAAGTAATAATATAAATATCACTAAATTAGATCCTTTAAAATGTGATTTGACGTGAAAAAGTGCCTGCAAAGGCCTATTTTCTGAATAAACGTTTTGATTTTGATTTTGACTTTGATATCTCTGAAAGCTAAGTAACTTACTCCATGACCGACCTTTACAGATTTATTATTAGTATTGATAATAACTATTGATTGGTTTTCTGTAATATCGGTTTACGAACGATAGTTTACGAGGAGCCCGATGGCCTAGTGGGCGCGAGTATTAGGCTAGTTTCCTGGGTGAAAATAATAACATTACAATTAGTCCGTAATTTAGATAATGACTAGCTCCGTGGCGCAGCGGTCAACACGTCAGCCTGCGACACGGAGTGACGGGGTTCGATCCCCGGCCAGGTCAAGATGGAAAATGATCTTTTTCAGATTGGCCTGGGTCTTGGATGTGTATCTATATATATGTATTTGTTATAAAATATAGTATCGTTGAGTTAGTATCCCATAACACAAGTCTCGAACTTACTTTGGGGCTAGCTCAATCTGTGTGATTTGTCCGTATATATTTATTTATTTATAATCAAAAAATGTGGGATACGTATTTTTTCTTTTGTCAATTAAACAAAAAATTATAAAGATATAGCGCTTCAAAGTTCATGAGTGGGGGCTCGTGACGTCAAAATTTGCTAAAAGAGTAGCAAACTATGACGTCACATGGAATTTCAAAGGGCTCTAATTTTACAATTGTTTGTTAAATTGAAAAAAGACAAAATACGTATCCAAAGTTTTTCAATTATATAACTGATGGACTAATTATATTTTTTTAGGAAACTAGGCGCAGTCCCCACTGGGATTGACTGTAGGTGGCATAAATATGTCTCGAGCTGCTCAGTGCTTCGGTTACAGCTCTGATATTTCCTGTTTCCTGTCCATGTGGTGCTTCTCCTCAGAGTGTAAATATAATAAATATAAATATAAATATAAATATATACGGACAAATCACACAGATTGAGCTAGCCCCAAAGTAAGTTCAAGACTTGTGTTATGGGATACTACCTCAACGACACTATATTTACAAATACATATATAGATAAACATCCAAGACCCAGGCCAATCTGAAAAAGATCATTTTCCATCTTGACCTGGCCGGGGATCGAACCCGGTCACTCCGTGTCGCAGGCAGGCGTGTTGACCGCTGCGCCACGGAGCTAGTCAAGTGTGAGGAGTAGCAAGAGAATGCATCGATTCTGCATCACGTGTCGGCGAGTTTCTGCTGTCAATGGCAGTATCGGAAACGCACGATTTAGCGACTGCATCGCGTTTTGTGAAAGAAGTGCCCCCTTTATTCTTTTTTAAACTTTCGCGCTTTAATCACATAATTATGTATATAAACGGGACTTAGCATGAACCTTTTTATTATTTGTTTCCGTTGACGTTTCAATGGAGTTACATTCATCGTGGTCGATGGATGTAACTCCATTGAAACGACAACGGTTCTTCTAAGTCCCGTTTATATACAAATTAAGTGCCCCCTTTGTCTGCCGAAGTCTCTAAATCAAGGCTTAATATCTGGAAGGAGATATCCAACAGCGTCTATCATCCCGCTGTCAGAGCATCTCCCCCCTGATCATGATCTACCTTGGGCGACATGGAAGTCCTTGAACAGACTCCGGACTCAAGTCGGCCGAAGCAAGGAGAACATGAATAGGTGGGGTTACAGCTCTGATATTTCCCGTCCATGTGGTGCTACTCCTCAGACCATGGCACACCTGTTGTCTTGCCCTGCGTGTCCTACCTGCACACGCGAGGACCTATACAATGCCACTGATAACGCTGTGTCAGTGGAGTTCTGGTCAAAACAAATTTAATTCGCCCGAGTCGACACGATAAGAAGAAGAGCTTCGGAAGGCACGTTAAGCCGTTGGTCCCGGCTGTCATCATTGATGGCAGTCGTGAAGCTATGTCAGATGCCCGCAGCTCCACTCGCGTTTACGTAAGGCCTTCGAGAACAGTACCTCATTCGGAATGAAAAGTCTCTCTATCTCTTTCCCCGGGCCTCGAAACTATCTCCATACAAAATTTTATCGTTTTAGGCCGGCAACGCTCCTGTTACACTTTAGTGTTGCAATTGTCCGTGGGCAGCGCTGATCGCTTACCATCAGGTGACTCGCTTGCTACTCCTCCTACCTCCGTGGTCCAGTGGCGTTTGCCTATAGACCCGGGGGTCGTGGGTTCGATTCCCACGGGAAGCATGCTTTGTTTGGTTGTTTCCAGTTTGGTTAGGACATTGCAGGCTTGAAACACCTGATTGTCTGATAATGAACATGTTTCCGTGCTTCGGAAGGCACGTTAAGCCGTTCGTCCCGGCTGCCATCTGGTAGTCGTTAAAGGAAACACGTCAAAGGCAATCTAACATCGATACAGCAGTTGAGGCGTAAAATGTAAAAAAATAGACAGAGTTATTTTCGCTTTTACAATATTAGTAGATAATTTTATGAGGATAAATCTTTTTTCAGATCGCATATTTTCCTTTTAAATATAATAAGCTCTATAAAATTAGGGATATGTTTAAGACTACTTTAAATCCAAAAGTTGTGTAGTGCAAACTCCATTTCACTGAGATACAAAGTAATAATAACGTTTAGAGGCGGCATGGTATTATGGAAAATAGTTATTATATGTTCCGTCCATGCTATGATAAGAGTGAAAAAAAATTACGTAATAACGGTGGAAGAGAGATAGATGCGTCACAAGCCGAACGCTTAGGCCGATCGTGCCTCTCTATCGCTTGTTCCGCGCTCTCGCTTGCACACGGAGCTACCCTCGTGTCTAGAGTCTACCCTTGCGGGACAGACACAGCCTAAGTCCGAGACCCGAAGGCCACGTTTGCATGTTGGTGGGCAATAGGTGGAAAACGAAATTAAAATAGTGATGGGTTGCTAGCCGCATCGCCTATTTATATGATTCCTCAGATTTTCCGTTCCTTCGATCGGCTTTTACGATCTGCGCGGGAAGAGACGCAGCTGGTACATTCTATGTTTTTTCTTTTCTCCCAGACCAGCATGGTAGTGGTATTACCTATTATATTACCTGGATTAACACATAGGTTACTTTTCATCCCGGAAAAAGTACTGTTCCCGCGGGATCGACACTAACGTGAGCGGAGACGGGGGTGACAGCTCTAGTTACAAATATATGGACTAATCGTAAACCAAGCTGTCATTACATTTAGATCTTAAAAGCTTTTGATATCGCCTCTACGTTTAATAACTCTATGGCCAGTTAAATGGAGTTGCAAATAGGTACACAACAACTTTTGGATGGAAACCGCTGTTTTTGCTTAACTGCTAGTTAAGGCTATACGGCTTTGAGAACGATATAAACGGTTATACAGTATCTCTCAGTGGAGCAGTGATTAAGCAGTCTGCTACACGAGTTCGAAACTGTGACTTTCTGTCAAAGTGACGATGGGCTGATGGACCCCACGGACCTATAGTATCCAAAAGGCTCAAATATGTAGCTGTCTCCGATACCTAAATATTTGCGCCTTCAGAGGCTTTCCGCTGCGTCTACTGCTTACTTGTGTGTACCGGCCTTTGACTTTGTGACCTGAAGATGAGACGGCGCTAGGGTATCAACGCATGTAGCATCCCATACCAGAGGCCGCCCCAATCGCCAAGGCAACAGAGTCATTCATCCGGTCTCTTGCCATAATCACGGACCAAACCACTGGGTTCTAAAGCAGACGGCATATTAATGGTTGCAAGAGAGCGGTGGATATTATTGTTAAGGGCGGCATGACGCCCGTGTGTGGTTGAGTGTGTGTGTGTGTGGGTGGGGGGGTGGATGTGTGTGGGTGGGTGAGTGTGTGTGTGTGGGTGAGTGGGTGTGTGTGCGTGCGAGGTGTAAATATAAATATTTTTTTTTTTATTTTTTTTTTATTTTAGGGGTGGTTCGCATAAGGTCTCAGTTTCACTATATTCAAGAGATTTTAAGTATGAAATCAGAACACTTTTGTTTGTATGTTTCGTTAGTGGGTATATATTTAATATTTTATTTAATTTATTATATATGTATGCAGAATGTGTTGTGTAGTGTCTCCAAGCAAACTCTGAACACAACGTACGGGGACTACTGCATTACTTCGCCTTCTACGTAATAGTGAGGGATTGAAGATAAGCGTCTTGTTACGTCTGAGGACAGCATGTAAGATATATAGTTTCCAGACAGTGAGCACGTCACATATGCTATATAGGTTAGAAGTGGGAAAAGAGTACGGCTTAAACGACATGACCTTTAATATTGCTCTCTGAGATCTTTCCACTTCGAGCATCTTGACCTTCGTTGCACCGCCCCAAGCCGGAATACAATAGGCTATGATAGACTGCGCGAGGGATAAGTAGATTTGTCTTAGTAATTTGGGGTTAGCGACGTGTCTTAGGGTTTTAAAAATGTACATTAATTTACGCACTCTGTTCATTACAAGGTCCAGCTGATCGTGCCAAGTAAGACGTTGGTCGAAGATAACTCCCAAGTACTTTGCCTTATTAACTTTTTCGATAGTATCACAGGTGCACCCGTAATTAGGGATATTACAGGTGTGGATTTTTATTTCGAAACCAGGTGGTGGCTGTGAGCTATTATAGATGGAAAATGCAACATAATGAGATTTTTCAGTATTTAATGTCAATAAATTGCTTCGCAGCCAGATAGCCACCTTAGATAGACCCTCCTGAGCAATTCTTCGGACATCCTCCCAGGTGTCACCACAGAAAACTATCGCGGTATCATCGTCATAGCAAAAGACCTTACCATTCTTGACCTTCAAGTTGCAGAGATTATTAATGTATACAAGGAATAGTGTAGGTCCAAGAACACTGCCTTGTGGAACACCGTACGTAACCAAAGCCTCATCACTCATATAGTCCCCTATTACAACACATTGCGTGCGATTACTCAGATAGTCTATGAATAAGGACAGTGGTAGGCCTCTTATGCCAATTTGTTCAAGGCGTTGTATCAGAACAGGTATGAAAACAGTATCAAACGCCTTTTTTTGGTCTAAATATGCAGTAATGCACTTTTTGCCTGAGTCCAGTTCCTGGACAATTAATGTCGACATGTCAATAACGGCGTCCTCCGTCGAGATAGCTGATCTAAAGCCGTATTGTGATGGAGAAATAATTTTGTACTTTTCAAGATATCGTTGCAACCGCAAGTTTATAAGTTTTTCGATAATTTTTGCAATAGGAGGTAACACAGAAATGGGCCTAAAGTTAGAAACGTCTTTGCAGTTACCAGTTTTGTGCATTGGTGTGATAATTGCACGTTTTAAGGCCGCCGGGAATACACCTTGGCTGAAGCAAAGGTTGGCCAGATGGGTAATTACTGGTACTACAAGTTCGTGAGCCATCTTAAGAAAGTGAGTTGGAATTTTATCCCAACCAGGGGAGCTATCCGATTTCAAATTCATTAATATTGAGTAGACTTCTTCACAATCAGTATCTAGCAAGACAAAGGAAAAGGCTGGTGATGGCCCTAAGTCACAAGAGTCAAGGGTATTTTGCGGTACTTTTAAAATATCATCAGCCAATTTTTTCCCTACATTGGCAAAGTATTTGTTAACTGTATCGACTGCTAGCTTCGGATTTGAGTTGTTGTATAGTAAATCTAAATTTTGAGATTTTGTTTTATTGCGATTTGTAATGTTGTTATTTGTTTTCCATTGGTGTTTTTATTAAGTAAATCTCTTTCGTACTGTCTTTTTAGTTTCTTAATAAGGTTATTACAAAAATTCCTATATTTTCTGTATGTTATTTTTAGTATGATGTTTAACGGTTCAGCACTTAGTTTCTTTTGCATAATATTTCTGTTTATGTATATGTTTATGTATATGTTATAGGTATTGAAGATAGAAGATTCAGCACTGCCCCCCAAATAATAAATAAATAAAATATATAGGGACATATCACACAAATTTAGCTAGCCCCAAAGTTAGATGTGACCCTGTGTACTTACTTGTAGGATACTAACTCAACGATACTATATTTTAAAATAGATACTTATAAATATACATCCAAGACCCAGGTCAATCTGAATATAATTTTTCCATCATGACCTGATGTAAAAATGATAATGCCACGTGTCGCATGCTGGCGTGTTGACCACTGCGGCACGGAGCTTGCTAAAAAAATAATTTATGGCCTAAAAATTGCGGCGTAGTACTAAACACTACATTTAAGAATTGATAAACCTGACATAACCTTAAAATACCATGTTAGTAACCAACATATAATTAAAATAACCTATAATTAAATATTGACTGATGGCTGTCTTTTTAATTACTTAATTCCACGTAGGACGTCATTATTAAATGCTATTGATGGCAGGAAATAAAAACAGTACAGAACAGCCGCTATATTATATATATATAGTACCTGGGCGACAGACCTTTGCTTGGTAATTACTATTTATTGTAATATGGTGGTGTTTAGGTGATAATCTCAAGACAAGAGTGTTCGAGGGACTGCCGTGTCGCGACGTCCTTGACACTCGTCCTGAAGATGGCCATCTGAACTGGCTGAAACTTGTCGGCGATACCGACTAACGATACGTCAGTAAAACCATTTGTTATAATATTATATTATAATTTATGTGTCGCGTAACTTTTAATATTACCGTATATGGTGATGATTTGACCTCTCAACCACCAAGCGGTCCAATCATCATCATTTCGAGTAGGTGTCACGGTCAATCGACCATGCACACCCTGGTGTCATAGTTCTTCGGAACCGCCTCTCACGTGGTTCCTTTAATGACTACCAGATGGCAGCCGGGACCAACGGCTTAACGTGCCTTCCGAAGCACGGAATCATCTTCATTATCAGACAATCAGGTGATTCAAGCCTGCAATGTCCTAACCAATCTGGAAACAACTGAACAAAGTATGCTTCCGGTGGGAATCGAACCCACGACCCCCGGGTCAACAGGCAAACGCCTAAACCACTGGACCACGGAGGCTGTTAGCGGTCCAATGAGGACGCATAACAATAGGTTATCGTTCTATACTTTTATATTGCACATTAATGTCCAGTAATAGGATCGATATCCAAAAGCCATTAAAGTGGACGAGTTAATTAAGTTATGTTTTACAAAGATGATTAATTTTGACGAAATAAACAAACAACGCGTTTCTTAGATTTCATTTCGAATTAATTTCATGTACATCATCATCATTTTCGATTAGGTGTCACGGTTAATCAAACATGCACACCCTGGTGTCAGGTTCTTCGGAACCGCCTCTCGGCCTCTGACGTGGTTATTATTTATTTAGACGTTATTTCGTGTACAAATTCTGCATCCTTGCTGTCGGTTTATCGGACGAAAATCTAGCCTTAAAGGCTGTCGGGTTATATGTACTCGGAAAAACTGACGCGGGCAATGAATTCCACTCGTTGCAAGTGCGCATAATAAAAGACCTTGAAAAACGGTTCGTGCGAATGGGTGGAATATCCACCAAGAAGGGGTGTAGACCTGCCGTGCGCCTGGAAGTCCGATGGTAAAAAGGGGAAGGTGGGATTAATTCGTGCAGTTCTTGTGCACGTACAGGAACTAGGATAGGCTACTTCATTTTTTTCTCCAATTATGCAAAGACGTTTGCTTTCAATGAGGGATGACAGCATATAGCAATGAATAGAACAAGGTGGAAAACAGAAGGGGAGGATTGTAAATATAAATAATATAAATATAAATATATACGGACAAATCACACAGATTGAGCTAGCCCCAAAGTAAGTTCGAGACTTGTGTTAAGGGATACTAACTCAACGATACTATATTTTATAACAAATACATATACATATAGATAAACATCCAAGACCCGGGCCAATCTGAAAAAGATCATTTTCCATCTTGACCTGGCCGGGGATCGAACCCGGTCACTCCGTGTCGCAGGCTGGCGTGTTGACCACTGCGCCACGGAGCTAGTCTAGATTTTGCCCAGCAGTGGGACCTATAAAGGTAATTAAAAAATAATAATAAGACGTGGCATACAAATGTACGCGAATGGAGTCGCGGGCACAGCAAGTATCCTTATCCTTACTAATATTATAAATGCGAAAGTGAGTTTGTTTGTTTGTTTATTTGTTTGTTACGCTTTCACGTCGTAACTACTGAACCGATCATCATGAAATTTTGCATACAAGTTCTCTGGAGTACGGAGAAGGACATAGGCTACCTTTTATCCCGGGAAAAAGAACTATTCCCGAGGGATCGACATTGACGCGGGCGGAGCCGCTAGCGAAAGCTAGTAATATATATTTGTGCGTAGGTATGTAATTGACTGTCCTTGTTCAAATAAGGATCTAAGGATCTAATAAAGAATCTAAGAGAAATAAAAGAACAATTCTTACGCCAAAAACATTATTTCTAATGACCAACCATATATTTCTTGTCATGTTGTGTCTTATCAACACATTATGTTTTCCCATCCCACTTAGTACATGCTATGAACTATGACAAATGATCATGATTATTGTTTGATTGTAGGAAAGGATATATTGTATTTGATAGATTATGCTTGTGATATAGAGTTCCCATGGGTATTTGTTTAGCTGTGCCCGCGACTTCATTCGCGTACTTTACGATTTCTGAACTAAATTAAACGAAAAAAAAAATAGGTAGCCTATCCTGTGTCTTGTACGTCTAAATATTTATTTACCATGTTTCATAAAATTCAGTTAAGGCGCTGTGCATCAGGAGAATACCATAAAACGTGTATTTTTTCGTCGCGCAGTTAACCTTATTTTTCTTGGAATAGTAGCATGAAAAAAATATGACGTACAGTTCAAAGATCAAAATAAATGGTTACACTAAAATATTTTTAAAAATATATTTAAAACTTAGCTAAATAAAATAGCAAAAAAGCTATATCCAGAAAAAGTTTCGTCGCGAATTACTTGATATTTTCAGCGACAACTACCAACTTTTTTATATCTATAAAAAGTATAACTGGATGAGCCAGATACCTAAAAAAAATACAATATTTAGTTATAATTATTGAATTATTAAATTAAAAGTGAAAATTAACACGAAAATGGCAGACACGGGTTTGAACTGAGACTGACGACAAGTATGACAAGAGTAAAAAATATATCGCGCGATGTCCGCTACAAACGGTTAAGGCGCTGTATCCCTTAACCCTTTGTAGCGCCTGAAAGTGGCGATACCGGTTGGCCTGTCCCTAGTCTCATTTCAAACCCGTGTCGGCCATTTCCGTGTTAATTTTCACTTTTAATTCAATAATTCAATAATTATAGCCAAATATTGTATTTTTTTTAGGTATCCATCTGGCTCATTTAGTTATACTTTTTATAGTCGTAAAAAAGTTGGTAGTTGTCGCTGAAAATATTAAGTAATTCGCGACGAAACTTTTTCTGGGTATAGCATTTTTGCTATTTTATTTTGCTAGATTTTAATTACTTTTTTGAAAATATTTTGATGTATCCATTTATTTTGATCTTTGAACTGTACTTCATATTTTTTTCATGCTAGTATTCCATGGAAAATAAGGCTAACTGCGCGACGAAAAAATAGACGTTTTACGGTATTCTTGTGATGCACAGCGCCTTAAGGGATACAGCGCCTTAAGAGGAAATCGTATGGCCGTGTTTCCATACAAGCGTAGTCCCCTGATTCCTCGCCGGATATTACCAGCAGAGAAATGATTTTTTACCAAAAAAATCTATAGATATATTACCATGTTCGTATGTTTAAATTTTTTTCATAATTATACTATATATTAAAATAGTTAAAGATATTCTATATCACAAGCTGCAAGGTCAAACAACTGCCAGTTTGTAGGTAAACATAGGTATACCTACAAACTGGCAGTGGTTGTGTTGACCGTTCAATATTAATTTTACTTTTATTTTTATATAGCTTTTAGGCAATTATTGGCATAGATTTGACACGATTTTATATATATATATTTTTTGTACCAATTTTATTTAATTATCAAGTTTGTTTTAGTATGTTTATAGCTTCTGTGTTTATATAATTTAATAGATTTTATCTGTAACTTTCTTACCACTTTTATATGTGCACACATTATAAGTGGAATACAACCTAGTTTTAAATCCTTTGATTTGTATGTTCTGTATTTTTTATTGGTTGTAATCTGTTATGTGTGATTATAATAAATAAATAAATAATTGAATTATTTAATGGGATATGAACCTTCAAAAACTTGAAAAAATGGTAAGAATTTCACTTGTGTTCAAACATCAAGAAAACAAATTTGACGCGATTATATTAGAAAAAGAAAACATAAAAACACAGCCATGGCTTATTTTAAAATTTATTGAAAAAGGAAATTAATTCGGTTAAGTTTTGGAGAAGAAATCAGGGGACTACGGAGCGTTAATTTTGTGTACTTTTTATAGGTATTTTCGGTCCGAGCTGCAGTTGTCTCTATCGCACTCTGTGGGGTTTGTTTGGAAACGCGGCGCGACAACAATAGATTTTACTCTCGAGCGTAGTGTTTCCTCTTAATTCGTTTAAGAGTTATGGAGAACATACATACACACACATACATACAGAAAAACAAATATAAAAATTGACAATTTGGTTTCAGTAGTATAGAGCTTATAAACATGATATCTCTAAAAACAAAGTAACTTACTCCCTTACAGATTTATTAGTATTGATGAGACGAAATTTTTTTTTAAATCTATTGTATTGATTTATAATTAGCATAGAAGTATGAAGTCCGAATTTTTTTTTTTAAATCTATGATAATTAGCATTGATTTAAAAAAAATATCTTATTGGCGGGCATGAAGGGACTAACAGTAGTGGGTGGGCGCTGGCCAGCAATAGTTTGCATGAACTAACTGGTGGCGGAAGCACGCAAAGTAAATTGTCTCAAAGTAAATGTTATTTTTATATGTTCAATAACATTCTAAAATATTTACATAACGAACTTGATCAATAATACATTTCGGGGCTCTACAATAAATTATTACGGTTGATTAAGTTCATACGCGGCACAATATGGCTGATTATTAGGTTAGCGGGTTAATTATTACCTTGTAATAATGAACAACTAGTTACACGCAATGTGCCTATTGAAAATTAATGATCAATTTTGCGACCTCAATAAAGACTTTAATGAATATTGGTTTGGACGAGATATAGTCATAATCTGTACATATAATAAAACAGTAAAAATATTTTGTCTGTACATTTAGAAATTCTGACTGAAATGGATAGAGGGACAATTAAAAAGAATAATAGAAAGCAAAAAAAAAATTCGAGTTTTTTGTCTGTCTGTCTGTCTGTCTGTCTGTCTGTCTGTCTGTCTGTCTGTCTGTCTGTATGTATGTATGATCACGATTATCTCCGAAAATACTGAACCGATTTACTTCAAACTTTCACCTTTGTGTTAACTCAGTTTAACATTTAAAGCTTGTTTCATCAAAATCGGTTCATTAAAAAAAAAGTTATCGTCATTTAAATGAATTCAAGGCTAGAGTTTGCCTTGCCTGCAAATATATAGCATTACTGACATAGGAAAATTAAAATCCAAAGTCATCATTATATGGCAGCATTATACCTATGCATACTAATATTATAAATGCGAAAGTAACTCTGTCCCTCTGTCTGTCTTCTTTTCACGCTTCAACCATTGAACCAATTTGGATGAAATTTGGTATGGGGGTAGTTTGAGACTCGGGGAAGGACATAGGGTATCTTTTATTCCGGGAAATTCTACAGTTCCCGGAATAAAAGATACCCTCATGAGGGATGGACAATAACGGCGGCAGCGTAGCCGCGGGCAATGTGATGTGATGTGATGTGATCCTATAAGGGTTCCGTTTTTCCTTTTCAGGTACGGAACTCTAAAAACTAGAAGGAAAGAACCGGTGAACAAAGCCAGTCAGCTCAGCTGCCAAAGACAACATATGTACTTAAACCGGTAAACTACAAAAGAATTTTGCACACTGAGCAATATGCCTCAAACAAAACATGCCAGCCTATTTTTTAATCTCCCCCTAGGCTTTGCGGTTAAGAATAAACGACATCGTTTAATTTTATTTAAAAAATAATCGCACCGGGTTAATGCCCTTTTGTTGCCATTGTGATGCCTCGTGCGGATTTGCTGAAGCTGGCTTGTCTGTTTGTGGTTAGTTTAATAATTGCAATCTTTACTCAAAAAATTAATTTACATAGGAAATAAAACCAAAAATTATCATTTATTTGAAAATTCTAATCTTCTAAATCCTCCCTTCTAGTCTTCCCACGGAGTTCGTAAGAGGCGACTTAGGAAATACAAGCTAAGCAAAGCTCATAAACATCAATGAGACCTCTCCAACCCGTCTGGCCAGCGAGGAGAGTAGGCTAAATCCTCTGTCTGCTCTGGCCAAGTATGGCTCCGGTAGTACAGAGAGGGTCATGCTCCTACAGTGAAGACTACACAGACCTGATGATGAATGGGATACAGAATTGCAAGAAAATATGGTAAATAAAAATTACCTTCTATCGAAATTCGTTCAGCTGATCGCCGACTTTGTATGGAATACCTAATTTTGTTTTCGTTTTTCTGCTTTTTTCTTGCAATTCTTTCATAAGGGATTCTGATTTCAGGATTTTAATATAGTGCAGAGGTTAAAAATCACGCAGTAACATGTAAAATGGAAACCTTAAAAAAACTGTTACTTTTTCCTACAGTATTGTCCACAGAGTAATGAGTGAGAGTGAGTAGTATTATTTGAGTGAAGTACAAAAACAAAAAAAAAGCCCCAATACACGATTAAAGGTGACAGAAACAATTCGCGTTATCGACCCCTGCTTTAACTACTTCCAGAACACAATCCAATAAAAACCATTTAAAAATAACGAATTCCAACCTTAAAACGTTAACATCAAAGCGCAATTTGGCTAAACACATAATTGCATAAACAACCGTTTGACTGCGTAAACCGTTTAAGTAGAAATGTCTGGTGTGCTAAAGAAATTTGAGTTTATTGACTAGGACCGTAAAGTAGGTATTTGAATGATAGGTGGAGAGATAGTACGTTTTGTTATTGCTTCGCTCGTGGATTCCCCTTCGGCAGGAATTGTAAACAAAACGCCTATTATAATGGGACAGCACTGAGCTAGTGATGTAACCGCGTTTGATTGAGAGTTATCGAATGTCGACAATTGAAATTACTCCTTATGGTGTTATTTCTCTAAAACCTGACCGCGTTTTAGAGAATGGAGTTTATGTATGTGCATACGCGTAACACGTTTGGTTATTTTCTTTAAGTCATATTGTGCAGCGATTATGTGCAAAATTGAAGCTTCGTTATGAGTCTCAAACATCATGGCATAACCTACCATAAGTAAGTGTCATAATATTGTGTTTATAAGGCAGCTTTTGCCCGCGGCTTCGCTGGCCATAAGAAGTATAGAAGTTTCATACAAACTTCATCCCCTATTTTATCCCCTTGGGGGTAGAATTGATCAAAATCCTTTCTTAGTGGATACCTACGTCATAACATCTACCTGCATGCCAAATTTCAGCCCGATCCGTCCAGGCTGTGCGTTGATAGACCACTATGTCAGTCAGTCACCTTTGAGTTATATATATTTCGATTTTGGAGCAAAAACGTGAAAGATATTTAACTGCAGACATCGGTACTCGAACTAACTTCTATCTACCGATCTAAACTAAAAATATTCAATCTAAAAATCTAAACTAAGGTGTTGCCCGTGTGGCATAGTGCCAAGAACACTAGCTGCATTCCCCCGCTGAATAGCAATTGCAATTCTTTGCGCGAGGAAAGAGCCAGCCCTCTTGTCACCAGCGGCGTCGACAAGCCTGGGTGCTAACCCCTTAAAGAATTTCTTTGTGCTAGGACCCCATGGACCCAATGTTTCGACACCAAGCGGAACAAATATGTACTCATCAATAAGAGAAGCATATTTGCGCCGCTTGGCGTCCTCTGCAGCCTCCGCCGCAGCTCCAGCCCTCAGGACAGTTCCCCCGAGGCGAGAAGGGGCCACCGTGTCGACGCATGTAGCGTCCCACACGAGAGCCCTTCCCCGCTCCCAGGGGACCAAGGTCAAGCCGTCTGGGCGCTTGCCATCGTCGCGCGATATACCTGCTGGCTCCAAAATGCTTGGAATTCCGGCGGTGGCAAGCGCCCTTTTAAATTTTTTTTTTAATTTTTTTTTTTTTTAAATTGTGAAGATAGTGTAAGTTTTTGAAATAAATAAATAAATTAAATAAATAAATAAATAAATATGTCGTTGAGGGATCCGTGGCGGGAGAACCTGCCTGCGCTGCGCTGACAGTGTAGTCCATGGAATCCGTTTCTGTCGACGGCGCTGCCACACGGGCATTGATGTCGTTCGACAATGGCAGCTCCCAGCCTGAGACCTACGGCGATTCGAAAGCTGCCATTGTCGAGAAGTGTTCCGAGGTTGGCCGAAGGAAGGGCGTGTAGCCAATGGCCGGATTCATATTCTGATACAGCAAGAAGCCTCGCGCGGTCAGTGTCACTGATAGAATTTTGAATCAGAAAATTATGATCTCTCTTTACCAATGAAGCATCCCAAAGTTTTTGACGGTTTGGTGCCTCAGGGATGCTGTCATTGGGACAGAGAGTCTTCCAGGCCTCGATTGCATCCGATGCACAGTGTATCTCAGCTAAAGGTGATTTTAAAATTCTTGTACACATATGTGATACACTATGCACGGACGAAAGAAAGGCTGGAAGAGCAACACTAGAAATTTTTCTCACTCCGATGCCACCTGATCTAATTGACAAGAGGGCTGGCTCTTTCCTCGCGCAAAGAATTGCAATTGCTATTCAGCGGGGGAATGCAGCTAGTGTTCTTGGCACTATGCCACACGGGCAACACCTTAGTTTAGATTTTTAGATTTAAATTCTTTTATTTTTAAGTTTTTTTTTTTTTCTATTAGTATAGTTAGGGTTATTGATAAGTAGTTTAATTTAAGATTATTGTATATTTGTTTGGAGATAATAAAGATAATATTCTGATATCTATGGTCAGCGCCACGCCACACGATCATCTTGAATCCCTCACTATCGGACCGATATGGAGTATCGATACTTTTGCCAACACTAGTGCACATTGCCCCAAAAATTGTCCACGCACGGTCGCGTTACATGATATATGAATGTTTGTAGCACTCTTTCCGATAGCTTCCTGTGATGTACGTCTAAAGGTGACCTTTCACCTTTATTGTCAATGTAATAAGGCTTTTAATTCTAAAAACGCCGCATTTATTTTAACGACTTTTCTGCGTTATTAATTTATCGATAAATCGATAAAAAAAACAACGGGTTGCACTCCGGGAGTGCCGGCAGAAGTGAAAACTTGAACGTGAACGCTGTGCATTTTAGAATATATTGGAATGTCATGTGTCCCTCTTACGAATTTTCGATCAGGTCACGTGTCCTGGCGCGAGTTTAACATTTTTTACCCATCCCAAAAAGTGCACAACGCCGCTAAAGAAGTTTTCACTTGAAAAAACCCTTAGGTAAACTTTTTTATACGAGTAGATATTATTGTAGGTACAACGAATTTTTATTTTAGTTTTTTTATGTTTTTTTTTAAATACTTTAATTACATCTATTTAATTTGATAGCCTATGTTCATCAGGGATAATGTAGGATTCTAATGGTGAACGAATTTTTCAAATCGGTCCAGTAGTTTCGGAGCTTTATTCAATGCAAACAAACAAACAAATCATTGCTCTTTATAATATGTGTATATTTATAAAAAAGAGTATGAGATGGTGGTTTGAGAGGTATTTAATAAGAACGAAAAATCGAAATAACGCATGTCCGAAAAACGAAGAAGTGTTAGAACGAAGAAGTGAAAGAACGCAAGTGTAAAGCGTGAGACTTACGCGTGGATGGCAGAAAAGTCTCAGATACGATGCACGAAACACAGGCACGAAAAATCGAAAGCAGTGGGTGTGAATTGTGTTGTGTATGATATAAGGTAATGTTACGCTCCAATGCAACATAGAAAAAGATATCTGATTTCATACCACCATGTTACCTTGTTATACTTGTTTGTAATTTTTTTTGGATTGTTGGAGAGAAATAAATATATTTTTATCTTTATCTTTTATCTAATGCAACATAGAAAAAGAAAGAATAAATCGTTATTTGAAGAAGGCATATGTTAACAAAATAAGTATTAAGAAAAGGTCAGGGGTGCCATCCTGAAACCTCAACGGCTTGGTCAGCGGAAGGTCTGGATTAGGGCACGCGCGCCCCCATCTGCTACTTAGTTGTATTGTACCCCATTCATTCGAGTGAGTAGTATCCCAATATCTTCATTTCTTTCCCAAAAAAACCGATCCTTTCCCAGCTCAAAAATGCTTCCAATGAGAAGCAACGTTTGAAGCCCAAAAAAGCTCGTCACCTTTCTACCACCGCACCGCCCGCACAGGAGTAAAGTCCAACCCCACATCCTTGACACTTGGGTCTCCAAAAATGTCAGAGCGTCACGTGGTTTTTTTCCTCGTACAGCAAGAATGGACTCCCTCCCGAGGTTTTCCCTGTGTGCTATGACTTGGGGTCCTTCAAAAGGCGTTTTTTCAGGTATCTTAAAAGTCTGCAACGCTTCAGCACCTCCTCTGGTGTTGCAAATGTCCATGGACGACGGTGACCACTTCCCATCAGGTGGCTCGTCTGCTCGTTTGCAACACATACATAAAAAAGGGTAAAGACAATTTGCTCCCGTGGAACACAGAATAAAATAATTGGGACCTTTGTCCAGCAGTGGACTTCTTACGGCTAAAAGGCTAATGATTATGCGGAAAGAAACAGGACTTCTAGAAAATCTTTTTTCCAGGCCACCATACCACAGACCATTACCCTCCACACATGGTAGATCCCACAAGTGTCACCCAAAATCTAATTTTCCAACCAAAGCCACGTGACTCCATTCGTCATAATTATTAATAATAATAATCCCACCCATATGAAATTACACACCGACAAATTGCTGTAATATTTATTGCAAATATAATTATTAATAATGCGTTTCAAACCCCTGAGCGTAGGGTTGTCAAATTTACTTTACAACTAGCGACTCGCCCCGGCTACGGCTTCTAGATGGGGTAGTAAATTATACATATAAACCTTCCTCTTGAATCACTTTATCTATTACTGAAAACTGCATTAAAATCCGTTAAGAAGTTTAAAAGATCTAAGCGAACAGGCAGCGAAAGCGACTTCATTTTATACTATGTAAAGATACAGATAGACTTTAGACTAGCACAAGACGGAGTCACGAACAAAAGTTACTATATTCTGCCTTATATTATTAAGAGCTAGGCTTTATGGAATATGCATACATTTATTTCGTTGTGCCATGGGAAAGCCTCCGAAAACTAGACATCATTGGAAGAAATACTACGTTCGTCAAAAAAACTTTAACTTACAAAGTCTAATTTTTTTAACTGGCCTAAAACGCTTTGAACAAAAGGTGCATGCCGCATGACGTCACGCGTCATATTATTTGTAAGGAACGACAACTTTGTTCAGCAAATATAGTAAATTGTGTATATTATTATTAAATTGTATTGGGTTTTCAGTAATAGCCTCAAAAAAAAAGTTACTTTATACACTTTATATTAGGCCACTACCTCAGGCTTTGTCTTTCCCGTAAGAGTTAAAGACGTGATTAAATAAGTATGTATTATCAACGTAATTAAAATCTGCTATAATTTTTTATTCTTACTAATATTATAAACTCAAAAGTTTATAAGTGGATGTACATCCATACTCACAAACTTTTGAGTGTTACTGTTTGGATGTTACTGTTTCACGCTAAAACGACTGAACAGATTATGACGAAATTTTGCACACAGATAGGTTATTACCTGGATTAACACATATGCTACCTTTCATTCCGAAAAAGAGAACAGTTTCCGTGTTCAACATGAACGACAGCTAATTCCTAATAATACTTTTATTATATTACCTTATTTGGCAACCCTATTTATAATTTAAATTCAAAAGATTACAAGTATTGGTAGGGGAACAGTAATGGTAGAATTATTCGCACATTTTTATTCATATGTATGTATTGATTGTAGAGTTCGTTTTCTTGTTAACCGACTGTCAAGAAGGGTTATGTGTTTCGCACGTATCATGTTTGTTAATTTTTTTATGATGAATTTTCACATTTAAGGTATCGTTAGGTTCGTCTAGGATGCTTTTAGAAGCAAATTTAAAAAAAAACCCGGTAGTATTTTTTTACATTTAGACAAACAGACGCTAAAAACAGCGTGCACATAAAAATTCGGATTGCACTCCGGGAGTACCGGCAGAAGTGAAAACTCCGCACGGTAGAAAGAGAGGGATATCTTCCTCTCCTACGCCGCCCCGGCGGTCTTCGTTGACGTGTCCCTCTTACGAATTTTCTATCAGGTCGCGTGTCCTGACGCGAGTTTGACATTTTTTACACATCCCAAAAAGTGATGCCGCTAACGATATTTTAACAAACATTTTCTAAGCGTTACAGCAACCTTCTATGGATACTAATTCACTGACGTCGACAATCAAAACAGCTGATTCATCGGTTTTCATAGAAAAATAATTATTTTGTTTGAAAAAGTTCGAACAAAAACTAGCCCATAGATTTTTAAATTATGGTTTTACCTATAGAAGAATTATATTTTTGCAGACGATGCTTACCTGAAAAGAAAAAAAATAGCAATAAGCAACAATATCATTAAGATATACTATAATTTTACAAAAGGGTATTTTCAAAGTTTTTGAAAAATATGTCAAATTGTTCATATTATCATAATTAATACATTTGCAATCTGGACTGTCTGGTAAATTTGTTTCTTTAATTGCAATTCAACATTAAAGTTTAAATAAATCCTTACTAATATTATAAATGCGAAAGTGAGTTTGTTTGTTTGTTTGTTTGTTACGCTTTCACGCCGTGACTACTGAACCGATCATCATGAAATTTTGCATACAAGTTCTCTGGAGTACGCAGAAGGACATAGGCTACCTTTTATCCCGGGAAAAATACTATTCCCGAAGGATCGACATTAACGCGGGCGGAGCCGCGGGCGAAAGCTAGTCAAAAATATTTGTATAGTTTAGATCGATTCTTGCACAAGTACACCGCCTTGTTGGAATTTAAACATCATACATATGAAATTTAAATACGATGTATGTTACATACATGTTTGACATATATGTTATGACATCTAAAAACATTTTCCTTCAAAAAGTTTGTAAATTTTATATCTAAAACAATAACTGTCACATAAAAATATTTTTATTTACATATCGTAGGTCCCCCTTTCATATTTTTATTTTTAAAAATCAAAATATGTAAGTATTAAAATACTTTTCAATTCTTTACATAAACGCCTAATAGTTTTGCGCACAATCGACGTTTTTCGTTCGCGCGGCGCAGTCTTAAAGACAAACGCGACCGAAGACTCGGGCAAAAGCTATCGTTTTATAAGCTTCCAACACAAGCTTTCTCTTCCGGAATAAATATCATGTTGATTCTTCCCAAAGCGCGCCCGTTATGTTACTAAGTAGACACAAAAGAATCGTTTGATTAATCCGAAAGGTGTGGTACAAGTGACGAAACATCGGCGATTTTGAAACAAATGAAAAAGCGAGCAATTTTCACAATAATGCCAATAATTTTACATACAATATCTTTTGAAACACGAAAGTTATTTTGCCACATTTAAAGTCGAATCAAAATAGATTAAACAATGAAATCTGGAAGTGGCAATTGTTTGCAATTGCCACTTTACTGAGAGAATGCAATCGGTTCCTTGTTTTGGCTGCACTTACGTACTTCTTCCGCGACTGCGTTTGCGTAAATTTACGCGTGCAAGTGTAATAAATATCCTCACATCCATACAAACTATTACATATATCATATTAATAGAATTCATAAAATATTTAAACTACATATCATTCTCTGATAGTTTAGAGTGCAAACCTGAAAAAGCATACGTCAGTATCATGTTTAAAGGGCTACCTTAGCTCTAAAATTTCCCTTAGATTTTCAATCTCAAATATCTATATTTAATAATATTAACGCGACTACAAAAATGTAACTCCATAGAAACTTCAGCAGAAATATAAAATAAAAGGTTTGTACTAACTCTTGTTAACATTAATACTTAAGGTTTAAATTGCGTTTAAAACTCGATATCTAGTCTTACATCCACCATTGTATCAACCTGGCAAATTTAAGATCACCATCTGAAAATAGTACGTTTTTCGCATACAACTAGTACATTTCAAGGGATACGTTTTCAAACTTAATAAGGCGTTCAAACCCGCTTCAGCTTATGACTTGAAGAGTAGAGTGCTAACAACAAGCGCCGTTTCAATGAATCAACAGACACACAGACGGATAAGCACAATTATGATGCGCTAAACTGACTAAACGATGACGCACTGATGAAGCTTGTGAAGCTCGTTTTTGACGCATTTCCGCTATTAATAACATTTAGCCAATGACAAAAATGGAAGATGTTGTAAAAAATTCGGGTACGAAATTTTGACATTACCGACCATTGTGGCTCAGGGGTTTGATCCCCGGTTAGGTCAAGATGGAAATAGTTCTTTTTTAGGGTTTTGTACCTAAAGAGTAAAAACGGGACCCTATTAATATAACTCCGCTGTCCGTCTGTCTGTCTGTCCGTCTGTCACCAGGCTGTATCTCATGAACCGTGGCAGTTAGACATTTGAAATTTTCACAGATGATGTATTTCTGTTGCCGCTATAACGACAGATACTAAAAAATAGAATAAAATAAATATATAGGGGGCTCCCATACAACAAACGTGATTCTTTAGCGTTTTTATAGATAACGGTACGGAACCCTTCATGCGCGAGTCCGACTCGCACTGGCCGGTTTTTTTTTCTTCAGATAGACCTGGGTCTTGGATGTTTATATGCATGTATTTGTTATAAAAATTGAATGTCTGCAAAGTACCGACTTGAATGTGTGTAAACGTACGGACGATTAAAACTGATTCTTTTTTATTATTTCTTTTTTATTACGGGTTACTCACGTATGAAGCCAGCTAAAGACCGATTATTTTATCATCAACAACAGTTTTTCTCATGACTGTACTTATCCATGAAGAATAGGGGATCGGAACGGACTAATATATTTTATATTGGATCTAACCGGAAAAAGTAATATAACAACTTTCTTTTCAAAATTTTCATTTTTGTTTGTTACAAAAATGAAAATTTTGAAAAGAAACTTGTGCTTTTATTATGGACGAATCCACACTGTAAAGTGCTTTCCAAGACAAATCAATTGAGCCCAAACACGATTGGTGTACCTTGTTTAGTTTAAGGGTTCCTATGGCTCCATCATCAGACCAGCGTAGCGATTCCATTATATTGTATTGTCATCCTTATTACAGATTCATGCTCGCTCAATCGGTAGCCGGGAAGTGGATCAAATTTAACTCGCAAGACTTGATTACAGACAAACAGCGGGATCGGGACAGGTGAAACTGAATAGTTTGTAAAAATTGCCTGTGGATTCACAGGATCACACAGGAATAACTCTCATTTTCTGCAAACTTTAAATTAATAAGATTCAAAGATTTATTCAGAAAATAGGCCTTTTCAGGCACTTTTTCATGACAATTCACAAAAAATACTTAAATTAAATTAAAAATAAATAATACTTATTAAATTATATTCATATTATTAATTATTGTTCAAAATCTACAAACTACTATCGTTTCGGAACCAACTACTGCAGAGCAGAGAATACTATTAGAAATTCACATAATCTACCTTCACGAAACTTCAACTAACTCAAAAACAATATGGCCGACTATTAAACGTATTTACCCAACTAACTTATAATACTTGAGGGACATAAGTTTCACAGATATTCGAATTTGATGTACATACTTTCAGGACGTCTTTACCTAGGGGTGCAAGGTACGGGGCACCCGGGCGCTGAGTAGTAGGGGGCGTCGAAATAGATTGTGACCATTGCCGTTGCGTCACAATCTATTTCGGATGTCATAAGAGGCAACTTAGGAAATACAAGCTAAACAAAGCTCATAAACATCAATGAGACCTCTCCAACCCATCTGGCCAGCGAGTAGAGTGTAGGCCAAATCCTCAGCCAGCTTTGGCCAACTAAATCTGCAGTAGTATAGAGAGGGTCATGCTCCTGCAGTGGAGACTAAAAAGACCTGATGCTGATGCTTCCATCTCTACCATGGTACTTTTTGGGTGAGGCACAGAGTAAGTACTAGTACTTACGCACTTAGCAGAGGTATTTAAAGAAATATCAACTCAATGTAGTTAGCGATACGGTGTAATTTAGCTCGCGTCAAAAATGCAGCACGTTTTCGTTTAGATAGCTACAAAATCCATTGCAAGCCAATTAATTCTTAGAGTTCTGCACAACGAACAAATCTTTCCTCTTTATATTATTAGTGTAGATAGTATGGAGTAAAGATATATGTATACCAGTATATAAAAATTATACACCAAACGATACATGTATATAAAAATAAAGTAAGTGCATATTGTCACAAAGAATAAAAGGTAAAAATCATAGCTTTAAAAATAAAGCTTGATGCCATACTAAAATAGAGGGACCAAAGCAATATTTCCACCAGAAAAGATATATATGTTCCGCAGGATATAACGTATAAAGTTGAGATATAGTCAGCGCTTCTTGGCACTAAGACAATCACTAAAATAGGGATGAATTTCAGAATAAAGTCTAGACCAGCTTTTCTCAAAGTGTTCTTACTCCGCGTGGCCCCAAGATTCCGCTAAGCCTAAATAAGGGCTCAGCTAAAATACTAGATATTATGAAAAAAAAACGGGCAAGTGCAAATCGCATTATCTATTTAAAATTATTAAAAATTATTGCATGATGTTATTAAAAATGTATACTTTTCGCAATTTTTCCTTTATTTGTGCAATAAGACGAAACTTCGTACCAAATTTCAAGATTCTGAGTTCACCGGTATTACCCTGTAGGTTTTGATTCCCTTGCGAATATTGGAAATTTGCGGCATAAACTGCTTTTGATTGCGTTGGCTTTGAGATTTTTTCACAGCTCCAAGGGACAATAGACCAGAGATATCAAATATTCGTATTTGATATGAATTTCAGCTTGATACCTCCACACGTTTCTGTGAAAAGGGTCTTGATGGACGGACAACAAAGTGATCCTATAATGCTTCCCCTTTTTCCTTTTAGGGTACGGAACCCTAAAAATTGAGCGGGAAGACCAGTACGGCCCGGTTGACTATTAGTAATTTAGAGGCTTTAATTAAGATGAGTGGAGGGGCAAATGTTTTGATTTGCACCCATCCCGCCGTGTTCATCACACGTCTGACATTACTAAACAATAAACCGGATTTTCTATTCTTCCGTTTCATTTATTGCTTTACAAAGGTGGTCCACCGCGAAAATGGTTTGAGAACCGCTGGACTCGACTATCATATGCAAGGAGAATACAAACACCATATGTCTTATTACGCGACTGCCGATTAAGTGGTGTTTTGATTTTAGGGTTAATATATGCTTACTTTTTATAAAGAAATGAAGGAACTGGAGATAGCGGAAAAAAAGAGAGAGGATCGAATCAGGAATGAAGTGATCCGGCAGAGAACTAAATTACGTTCCGTGGCGCAGTGGTCAACACGCCAGCCTGCGACACGAGAGTGCCCGGGTTCGATCCCCGGTCCGGTCAAGATGGAAAATGATCTTTTTCAGATTGGCCTGGGTCTTGGATGTGTATCTATATATGTATTTGTTATAAAATATAGTATCGTTGAGTTAGTATCCCATAACACAAGTCTCGAACTTACTTTGGGGCTAGCTCAATCTGTGTGATTTGTCCGTATATATTTATTTATTTACTATCCAACCCGTTATGGTAATAAGACGTGATAAGTATGTATGTACACATGTGTACATGTATTTTACTAAATAAAAGAAAGAAAATCGATTAACATGAGAATTTCCCTTTGTCCTAGATATCTCCCGGCCGCGTTCGTGTCAATCCACTGTCTCTCTGTCTGTACGCATGAGTGGAGCCGATATTTATTTATTTACGACGATATCTTACACTTACAGACCCAATAACTTGCTTAGAAATACGATGTATAAAGAGCCTGGAATAAAGTTGAGAAAACTCTATAGTATTTGGGATACTTCCGAATTGAACTCATTTAAATTTTATCAATAAAATATATACACGCTAAACAAAGCTTAGAAACATCAACGAGACGTCTCCAACCCGTCTTGGCCAGCGAGGAGAGTGTAGGCCAAAACCTCTGTCGGCTCTAGCCAAGTATGTCTTCGGTAGTACAGAGAGGGTCATGCTCCTGTAGTGGAGACTGAAAGAACCTGATGATGATGATGATGATGATGATGATGAAATTTTATCAAAATCGGTATCGATTATCAATTATTTTCACAGCGAACACACACAAATTCTAAAATCAATATACAGGGTGTTTTCTTAATTCACTGGCAACCTTTTAAATACAGACTATACTCATAAATCAAAGTAATTTAAGACTACTATAGTTATATATACGAATAGGATAAAAATTTTACGCTTTAAAATCATAGAATTAGTGACATTTCAAAAAAAGACATTGAAACAACTTTTGATACAAAAATGTTATTATTCTGTAAGAGACTACTGGCATGATATTTTTAACCTAAACAATAACTTTTGTTCATGGGATTTTTTCTTAAGTACTTATTTGCATTTGTTGTTTTTAAAATTAACTATTACTATTTATATAAACTAAAAATATTGTACGTCTTTTAAGACAGGTCACAGTAAAAGTTAAACATTAAGATATTTTGTAACCTGTGTTCCACAATAAAGTGATTTTGATTTTTTCAATTTTTTTATTCGCTTTTGCGGTCTTACTTACCCGTAGTGGTAATAGAAAATGTGACCGCGAAAGCCAAAAAAGTTTACTGTTATTTTAAATATCCTTTACATGCTTACACCAACAAGTTAAATTGATTTTATTGAATATAATTGCACCTGTATAAAGCGTGATTTTGAAGCTCTGAGCTATATAAAATCTCGGAATCGGAATCCCTAATGGAATACAGAAAAGCGGCTTAATAATTTTAAGCTTATAATGGTACGGAACCCTTCGTGCGCGAGTCCGATTCGCACTTGGCCGGTTATTTTTCTTGCTACGACCCTCCCAAAAACTTGTACATTATTTCTCCATTCCAGTTAATATTCTAGACATCTTCTTGCGATACAAAATACAAAAACGATAGATTATTTAAATTCATTTCGGTACGCAAAGTCGTGCGTACGTGTTATCACTCGTGATGTGGGACTCGATAAAATATATTGACACTAGCTTTTGCCCGTAGCTTTGATCACGTGAATGAAAGAATCGATCACTCGGGAACAGTACTTTCTACGTGATATCGTTATTTTTTTTCCGAAATGAAAGGTATCTTACCTATGTCCTTTCCCAGGCCTTAGACTAGCGCCTTACCATACCAAATTTCATCTAAATCGGCTCAGTGGGTGGTGAAGCGTGAAGAATTAACAGACTGACAGACTGAGATACTTTAAAAAAAAAAAAATCTTTTAAAATTACATTGATTATAACGAACAATATACAATTTAGTAGAGAATGGCGTAAAAAAGGGACGCCTATGCCCAGCAGTGGGCTGATGTGGGCTAAAAAAGGGTGATGATGATGATGGTATACAATTTAACATAAAGTGAAAAAAAAAACACTAGAAGAATTTATCTTCGAAATCTTGCCCGTGTGGCATGGTAGCAAGAACGCTGGCTTCGTTCCCCCGTTGGATAACTATGCTAATTCGTTGGGCGAAAAAGCAGCCAGTCCAAGAGGACTCTACCACGACTAAAAGAGACGGTGATAAGAATCACAGTCTCTTTTAGTCGTGGTAGAGCCAGCTATCGGCAAAATGAAAGCTAGTACCATGATGGGCCGGCTCGTCCGGGGGAGTACCACAATCTCACAGAAAATCGACGTCTGAGTAGAAGCTTTACCGCTTATATGTTTCGTTCGGTGAGTGAGAGAGCCGGCGGCCCATCCTTTTACTCAGACTATAAGTACTATAAAGCATATGTAATTTGGTATGAATATGTATATTAATAAACATCTAAGACACCTCTCCAACCCGTCTGGCCAGCGTGGAGAGTGTAGGCCAAGTCCTCTGGCTGCTCTGGCCAAGTATAGCCCTAGTAGTACAGAGAGGGTCGTGCTCCTGTAGTGGAGACTAAAAAGGACCTGATGATGATGATGATGTATATTAATCATGCCGAAAAATCAGTAAAATATAATCTTGGAAAAAAAATGTTTTAGGGTAGCTCCCAAACAAGTAAGAAGGGGAGTAAATTTTTTTTCGCGGCTACACCGAAGTATAAGGTGTTGTTGAGGTCTTTTAAATATAGAGCTTGTGAACATCGTTATTCGATATACTTATCTGGTTCGGAAATATTTGGTTTTATCGTCCAAATTTTTGTTAGAGTCCAGTGTCCCCCCTCTATCAATTAAATGGTTGTATATGAACACACAAAATATATAACCAAATTTAAAGGAAAACTACCAGAGCTAAGTAGAGTTTGGAAATTAAAGAGTCTCGGTAATCGGTAACCGGTCAACCAACTTATAAATGTCTCGGTAAAATAAAAATTCATACAAATTGAATTAAAAATTAATTAAGACAGTTGCTATTTACGTAAAGACGTTAGATAGTGGTAAGGAACCCTTCGTGCGCGAGTCCGACTCGCACTTGACCGGTTTTTGAGCAGTCATGTAATAAAAAGCACTATTCGGCTAGCCACTTTAGTAATCTAATATTAAATTGTTTGACATTCAGTACTATAACCTAAGGCAGGCTTATCTTGCAATGGCGAATATATTGTAATTCAATAAACGAAAAAATAATCTTGACTTACATTTTTGGATCAAATCACTCACTGCCAAGGATCATTCGAAACTTAAATATATTTATTTACAAAACCCGGGGGCCGATTCAAAAACAAAGTAGAATCTGCGCCCGGGGCGCTCCTTCATTTTATATTCTGAAAGTAAATTTTATGAAAAAATACAATTCTCTTCTGCAAGTATTTAGACAGGCGATGTTGGGTTAGATAGCGGTCACAGTGGCGGAGTAAGCGAAATTTTTTGAAAAAGTTTTCCGAACGTAAGACGTGTGAGCGCGTAATGTCCTTTACTCGGAACGTCCTTTCTTTAAATGCCGTTTTGACATAACTGCGTCGAAAGGTGTTTCATCAGTTTCAATTTTTTGTTTCACGTTGTCAAATTTTCTAAAGCAAGCTGTAGAAAATATAAAATAAAACTCAAAATGCTTCGAATGCGTTTTTTGCCATATTAAAATCTAAAATGGCAATAGACGCTCTGTCACTGTTCTTATCAAGTACAACATGTATTCATAGAATCTGCAAAAGAGTTAAATCAGACTGGTGAGACACTTTTTCGTACATGCAGCTTTTCGTGCGTTCATAGAATTATTAGACGTTGTCATATCAAAACCTAACTTTTATTTACTTCTGATATTAAGCCGGAATCTGGTCTCGACACGTCGAAATTTTTTGGGCCATTTTCAGTGTCTACTCTATGTATTTTACGGATTCTTTAAATTTATTTCTTTTTTTTTTTGTCATTCATATGTCGTTCACTGCGCACGCGCAAAATGGCGAATAACAATAAAGTGAAATGTTCGAATTGTAACATCGTTATTTGTGAGCTTCTGTCGTACATCCAGCACAAACACGATGTCATGGATACGCTGAGTTTAATTACTGTCTGTGAATCGGCTTTTTCAAGTGATGAGATCGAGGAAGCCAAATCTCTGTTATTCAGTTCTATACCCAATGAGAAACGGAAAATATCTCGCAGAAAGGAAGGTAAAAAGGATAAAAAGAATCTGGAGGATATCATTTGCCTATTTAAGGAAGTGGATTCAGAATGTGTCCCAATATTTGTCTCCAGAGACTTGCAGAAACTACCGCCAATATCAATTGACCATGTTGATGTCGTTACAATTTTAAAAGACACCATACAGCTACGGAACGTGTTGAATATCTGCAAGGAAAGTTTTGCTATGCGTGAAGAGCTTGAAGTAGTGAAAAATTAGTTTCAAAAGCTAAAAAGTGCATTTAATGCTGAAAAGAGATGTGATAGCATAAGTCATAATTATGACAGTGATAGCAGGGAAACGTCAGGCAACGCGGGTAAACAATCAGTAGGCAGAGACACAATCATGGAGCGACAGGCGTCAATATGGCCAACCTTACAACCATCGACAAAGTCACAGGGAAGTGGTGATAATGAACGAACGGTAAGATTGGAGAAAGGAGCTGATCGAATGAAACTGAATGAAGTTGGAACGTCATTGACAGCGAGTAGCAGAGAAAGGCAAATTACAATGGCGGAGGCTTTGCATAATTATACCGAAGAGATGAAAGGAAAAGACGAGAATTGGATAACAGTACAAAGGAAAGCACCGAAGAACAGATTTATAGGCAAGACTGGAAAGGCGGCGATTGAGGCAAATAATAAGTTTAAGTCAGCCGAAGTCAAGATTCCATTGTTTATCTCAAACGTACATATGGCTACCTGTGCATCGGATATCAGTGATTACATAATGGAGAAATTGAAGCTGCAAGTTGAGCTGGAGAAAGTCTCAATGCGAAAAGAACGTCCTTACCAAGCATTTAAAGTGTTTGTTCCGAAACACAAAGTGGACGTATTTTTGAATGATGGTTTATGGCCTGATGGCATCACGTTTCGCCGATACGTGTTTCTTAGGAGGCGCCATGATCAAGCGGCGTCTGCGACGGATAAGACTGCACCCATTACACCTACCTAATTTATGGATAAGTCCTCTCAAGGGAACAACATATTTATAAGCTACAATTGCAAGAATATAAAAAGAAGTTTGGAATGTGTGCGATCCTTATGTAAGACAGCTGACATAGTTGCCCTCCAGGAAACATGGCTCTGGCCATTTGACGTTCCGTTACTAGCAGATATAAATAATAACTTTAGTTACACTGGAAAATCAGCTATCGACATGTCTGCAGAGGTCTTCAGGGGTAGGCCGTATGGCGGCGTGGCCATATTGTGGCGTAACAGTGCATTTAAAAATGTGTCAATTGTCAAGTGTGTCAGTGATCGCATAATTTGTATCAAAGCAACTACCTTATCAAATCGTGAGATACTTGTGTTCAGTGTGTATATGCCGACTGAGAGTAAGCCTAACTTACCTTTGTTTGTTGAATGTATGGGTGAGCTAACAGCTATTGTAGAGGAAAATAATAATGTTGATGCTACATTTATATTAGGGGACTTTAATGCCCATCCGGGTACAATATTTGGTGATGAAATGTTAAGCTTCTGTACAGAAAATGATTGGGTATGTGCAGATATATTGAAGCTAGGCATTTCTTCAGAAACATATACCTTTGTGAGTGAGATTTCTGGATGTAAACGTTGGCTTGATCATTGTTTGGTAAGTCAGTCAGGGTGGCAAACTGTGACAAATGTTAAAGTACTATATGATGTCTATTGGTCTGATCACTTTCCACTCCAAATTAAGTGTGATTTAGGATCAGTTGGAATAAAAACTTTCAGTAAATTTTATACGATAGATAATAGGATTATCTGGGGAAACAGAGATCCTGATATAATTAAAAGATATAATGCTATATGTAATGATAAACTTCGAAGTTTAGATTTCCCTGAGCAGTTTGTCAACTGTGCTGATAGACTATGTCAGGATCCGGCTCACAAAATTGTAATTGACAACTACTATGATAAAATTGTTTATATTTTTCAACAAGCAGCTTCAGAAAGTCTGTACTGTAAAAGTACAGCCTTCAAAGGTAAAAAAAAATTAGGGTGGAATAAGCATGTACATGAGGCTCATAAGCAAGCTAGAGAGCACTATGAAATGTATATTTTGGCCGGTAAGCCTTGTAATGGTCCGTTGTATGATAATATGTGTATGAGTAGGAAAATATTTAAATCTAGGCTCAAGTTTTGTCAAAATAATCAAGATAAACTTAAAATGGAGATCCTTGCAAAGGAGCATGCCAATAAAAACTTTAAAACTTTTTGGAAATGTACAAAAAAATTAAATAGTAATAATAAATTGTCAGCTTGTGTGGGGGGTTCAAACAAGGACGTAGAAATTGCAAATATTTTCAAAAATCACTTTAAGGTTAAGTCACTAGCAGAAAGGGTGGGCAAGGCTCAGTCTGAGCCTTCATCATGGCCAGAGAAAAAAGAAAAAAGTCTGCATCGATATTACACAGAATCCGGGGAAGCCAAAACAGCATTATGAAAATGATAGCAGGTAGGTTCGATAATTCTCTCTTTGCCTCATTCACGGCTTTACATGTGAAGGCTGCAGGCAACTGAAGAAATAGTTATTATGTGTATTTAGTGAATTATTGATTGTCTTTTAGTTAAAATTGGCTAAATATTCTAATTGTTGTATATCTCTTTTGTTTCACTCTTTATTATGGACAAATGATAGTCTGAAATAAAGATATTTTATTTATTTAAATACAGCCTAGATAAATGTGCGGGACCAATAAGGCTGATTTTGGACTTTTTCACTTACCCTTTTATTACATATGGGAACTTATGTTTTTTGGAGAAAAGAACACCATTTCAAGAGTCAAAATCTTACTTGAATCGGCATATAAACTTATTTGTTCAGTAAAAGTGTAAGTGGTAAGGACGCTTCCTGCCGCCTGAGAGGCCTCTATGACGTAGTTCGGTTCCAGATATATGCATTGAACATAGTTGTGTAATGCCATTGTAGTTATTATTATTAGAACATAACTGGCACTACTTAACTCTACTGTTATCACGCGAACGAGCAAGTAATCATCAATAAACAAGGGCTTTATAGCACGCACGGATTACACGTGTTGTCCCTTAATTATCTAGGTCAAGATGAAAGCAGATTTCATAACAATGAACCTTATGAACATCAAAGAGGACCAGGGGACTGAAAAGGTTAGGGTTTTTAATGTTATAAGAAAAGATTTCTAGATTGTGCTGCGCAATAATTTAAAAAAACAGAATAATTAAGTCAAGTACACAGTTACACACTAAAAAAAAACTGACCGACGACACCCTTTACACCATCACGTGCCGGTTCCTCAAAGATTGAAGAGCCGGCATAGCTTTGTAAAAGAAGTGGCCCCTTTGTCTGCCGAAGTCTCCAAATCAAGGCTTAATATCTGGAAGGGGAGATATCCAACAGCGTCTATCATCCCGCTGTCAGAGCATCTTCCCCTGGTCATGGTCCACCTTGGACGACATGGAAGTCCTTGAACAGACTGCGGTCTCAAGTCGGCCGAAGCAAGAAGAACATGAATAGGTGGGGTTACAGCTCTGATGTTTCCTGTCCGTGTGGTGCTACTTGGCTACTTGCTACTTGACCATGGCACGCCTGTTGTCTTGCCCTGCGTGTATGATAACACTGTGTCAGTGGCAGAGTTAGAATAGAATAGAATATTTTTTTATTATAACACTTGGACACACACAAAGCAATATAAAATAAAATTATTGAAAAGTACAAATAAAAGTTCAGTGCCATCAGTGTTACAAAAGGTGACGGCTCAGCGTTACGCTGGACTAGGGATACCCTAATCCAACACTGATTTTCAGCCGTCACCTTCTGAGGCATCACGGAAACAGGCACTATACGACACACACACAAAAAAAAAAAAATATATATGTAAAACTAAATTAAACAAAACAAGTGTACACAAAAACAAAGATATCGATTAAACGCATACAATAATAAATAGAATAGAGAGAACAAGTATAATAATAAATAAACATTTGAAACTACCACCTGCACTAACTACTATAACCCCCCTTGACATCGCCGCAATCGGTTAATAAATTTGCCGGTCAATACGTCAAAGAAGAGGTTATAGTGCCACGCAAGTGCCATGCTTTTGCCACGTCAGTTAACCTTCAATAACAAAAACTAAAGAAAATTAAAAAACAAAACGTCAAATAACAAAATGGCGTCGCAGACACATTACGAGTTATTACGATGTACAGTTTTTGCAGTGATGTTAATAAAAGATGTATATTATTTTAAAAAGGAGTTCAGTCAAATTAAATTAGTTTCGTCTAATTAAACTAGGCACAACTCAAACAATGAAACTAAAGGTACTCGAAAATGACCTGCCGTCCCACGTGTCACGTGCATACACCGCTGGTAAGTGTTTTATTGAATTTTATTGTAATTGTATATGTAACAAATGTCTTTTGTGTTGTTTCCTAAAGGTGCTTAATGTTTTTAGGGCACGCAACGGTGGCGGCAAGTTATTCCAGCACGAGGTAGCCGCATACCTAAAGCTGCCCCTGAATGCGGCAGTTTTATGACGAGGAGTTAACAAACGGAAGATATGGCAGGAGCGAGCCCCCCGTCCACCGGCAGATCGATAAGATCTCAATTTTTCATAGAGGTATGAGGGCTGCTCGTATTTTATAACCCCAAAAAGCAGGCATGCTAAATGATGATTTCTGCGGGCAGACATCTTTAAAATATTTGCCTTATTAAGGAATGGAGTGACATGGGTGCGAGGAGGCACGGGAAACACAAATCTCACACATGCGTTCTGAACTCTTTGCAAAAGTTTTTGAGTTTTAGCTAGGATACAAGGCCCGTACACACAGTCTGCATAATTGAGTTTAGATAAAATAAGGCTGTCACATAATCTTATACGCAAATCTACTGACAGATATGGACGTATGCCATAAAGAACCTTCAGACGATAGAAACAATTACGAACAGCCTCTAAAACATGCTTCTCAAAGTGTAACTCAGAGTCCATGGTTAGCCCAAGATTCCTAGCCTCAGACACATATTCTATGGCTTCTTTCCCCAGTACTATTTTAGGTATATGCAATTTAATGTCTTGCACTTGTTTTCTAGAGCCCAGCACTAAATATTTAGTCTTTTTGGGGTTCAGTAGCAAGGCGTTTTCTTTTGACCATGTTCTAATATGATCTAAGTCCTCATTTATTTTCCTTACAGCTGTTGGTGTACTTGAAGGAAGAAAATGATAGTACACTTGGATGTCATCAGCGTAGATGTGAAATTTACAGTGTTGAATGTAAGTAACTACATCAGCACTATATAAAACGAAGAGTAATGGACCTAAGATTGAGCCTTGTGGTACCCCCCTTTCCACAAAACGGCTCCCTGAGACACCCTGTGACCCATCGCACCTCCTTACTTGAACAACTTGAGATCTCCTCATAAAATAGCTGTGAAACCAATTAATAGTGTGGCTGTCAAAACCATAATAAGACATTTTTGACAGCAGCAGTGGAATATTTATCAAATCGAAGGCACGAGAAGAACCAAGATAGTCCCCAGACCCTGATCTTGAGCCGACAACACATTGTCTACCACGTCTAACAAGGCTGTGGTTGTACTACGTCCCTTCCGGAAGCCAGATTGTACTTTAGGTAGCATATCATTAGATTCTAAGTATTTTGACAATTGTAAATAGGCACATTTTTCTAGTATTTTGGATAAATAAGGCAAAATGCTCACTGGACGTAGGTCAGCCAAAGTAGAAGGACTAGGGCATTTGGGTAAAGGTGTTACAACAGCCTGCTTCCACAAATCAGGTACTGTAGCAGTCTCAATTGATACATTAATTAGAAATGTTATGATATCCAATGTACATGGTAAAGTTAATTGTATCATTTTGAAAGTTATGTGGTCACTACCTTCTGCATTGGAACTGATGGATTTAATTACATTCTCTACCGTGTTACAATCAACTGTCTGTAGGGAGAACTGTGTGGAATCATTGAATCTATGAAATTGAAAATATGTCAGTGTTGATAAGGTAACACTATTATTGTTGGGTAAATTTAAAAAATGGTCATTCAGGCAGTTAGGGTCATTCACCAATTCAATTGGAAGTTCATCATTACTTTGCTTTATTGCTATAGTGGTTTTTAAATTTTTCCATAATAATTTGGGATTATTTATATGTAAATTAATATTTTGGTCAAAATATGCTTTTTTTTCATTGAAAAGGGCTGAAATAACCACCGCTTTCATGTCTTTATAAAATTGATGATGAACTTCAGATTTGGTGGCCTTGAACTTCTTGTGACTTTTATCCCGTATGCTCATCATTGTTCTTATAGTGTCGGTGAACCAGGGCTGAAGCTTGTCTTTAACTATTAATAACTTCTTAGGAGCATGTAAGTCAAATAACGTTAATAAATTATGGTTAAACCAGCTCACCATATCATTTATATTATCAATGGTCAAAAGGATACTCCAATCAATTAGCTCTAGGTCCCGATAGAATAAATCATGCAAAATATCATTGTAAGGTCTGTAAATAATTTTCTTAGGTGTAAGTTTTTCTTTTTTGAGGTTTATTACAGCCGTCACTATGGCATGAGCGCCTAAATCTGGAATGTGATTAACCAAGACAGAACGCACCTTGGCATCTGTGCAGATCAGATCAATTGCTTTAGCACTAGTACTCGTGAAGTGAGTTGGTTCATGTATGTATTGCGATAGATTAGTGTATTGAAGAAAGTCTGTAAACACATTAAAACCGAGATCATTTTTATCAAGCATATCTATGTTGAAGTCGCCCAAAAGAATCATTCTATCATAACCTGAGAAAAATGCACAGGATTCAGTCAGTGCATCGAGAAAAACATTTCTATCAAACCAGGGGGGTCTGTAGGCTGTGCCAATAATTACCTTTATTCCATTGATTTTTATGCTTATCCAATACTGTTCTAGAGAAGAGATAGGGTGAGGGCAGGTTTTGACATTTATACCTCTTTTCACCATAAATACCGTGGCCCACGCCACCGCCGACTCCCTGTTTCACACTGTTAAGACGCGGTGTATACCGCAGTCTGTATCCAGGCAATATAGGTGCTCGCCCCTCCTGTCCCTCAGGCAACCAAGTTTCATTGATGGCAAATATATCTGGCGACAGTTGATTGATAGCAATTATAAATTCATCATGTTTGGTTCCTAAAGACTGTGCATTAAACAAACCAACTTTTAAAAGGTTTATATTAATCATTGGAAAATGTTAAACATACAGGATAAAACAACAGATTTTTGCTCCTAAAAGTTAATTTTAGTGCCACGAAGGTAAAGAATATTCTCAAATATTTATTACTTTTTTTTAAATTTATATAATGCAATGTATAGTTGTGTAGTGTTTTATATAAGGTTAAATACAAAATGCAGCAAGGGAGCAGCATAGTAATGTAAATTATTAACATTAGTAATACAAGTGATAAGGACTTGTCAGCCTTAGGGAAAGGAACTTGCGAATTTTTATAGGCTAAATAATAATCTAATCTAATGACTATAAAATATACTGCACAAATATATATGTTAACCAAAATATTAGTAAATTTGTAGAAAAATATATATATCGTTTTGTTGACCAACTTATGTCCTTTCCAGCTATTAATGGACCACTTGTCCTGCCTGCTCGAGACCGAAGACACGGGTGAAATCTGCCTCTGTTCGAATTTGGTGCGCATCTTGTCCTTCAGTCTTCCGTGCAAATATTCTGCCACGCCTCGTCCACGAATATCGCCAGCCCTGCTTGCGGCACTCCTCGCGGACCCGGTGAAAAAGCTGCCTATTTTGCCTCGTTAGCCTCTCGTTGACGAAGATGCGGGCTGTCCCCGCGGCCAGCGTGCGGCGCACGCGCGCGGCGCGCAGCAGGTCGTCGCGCAGCTGGCGGCGCGCTAGCCGCACCACGACGCGGCGCGCTAGCCGCACCACGACGCGGCGCGCTAGCCGCACCACGACGCGGCGCGCTAGCCGCACCACGACGCGGCGCGCTAGCCGCACCACGACGCGGCGCGCGCGCCCGCCCACACCCGGCGCCGCACCCACGCGCTCCGCAAACACCACGTCCTGCTCCTCAAGGGTGACTCCCAGACGCGAGGCCACTACGCTCACCGCATGAACCACATTCTCACCCTTCTCTTCGGGCAAATGTCCTATATCGAGGTCCGATAGCAAGGCCTCTTGGTCTCGGTCGTTGAGCTCGGCCTTGAGATCAGCTATGGTACGCTCAAGATCAGCAACACCCTCCGGTCCCGGTCCCCCTCGCCTCTGCTCCACCGCTTCAACTCTGAGCTCCAAACTGTTCATGCGCTCAATCAAGGCCGCACGCGCAGCACGCTCTTCAGCCACCTCTCTTCGAAACTCACGTAGCTCCACCATGTATTCCGAGATCTCTCTGCGGAAATCCAGTATATGCTCGCTGGGGAGCCCCTCTAAACCACTTGTGTTATGTTCAGGGCCAGAGTCAGATGCCGCCGGGCCCGCCTCCGTGCTGCCTTGCATACCGCCAGTTCCCAAGCCTCTCAAAGGGGTGCAACTGTTATCCCCTTTCTTCAATTTCCTCTTACAATCAGGGCGGACCAATCCCTACCAACATCTCCAGCCGTAAATGAAACACATGCCTTGTGATAAAGAAGTGGACACGTACTGCAAGCCGTGGCGCCCGCCGGTGCTAAAAATTTTCCACATCCAGCACACTTTGCCATCCTGTTTGTGATTATATTTAAAATTGGTTTCTACACAGTAATCAACAAACTGTCAACAGAGGAAAACTGCGGTTCCAATTGAAGGCACTAGATACTATTTAGTGTTTATAAAGAAGATTGAGTAAGATAGATAGAATGTTATAAAACCTCACTTTATCACGTCTTGAAGTATTACAGAAAGTCTTTGTCTCTTAATTGTGGCGTAATTGATTGATTTAATATTGATTTCGCAATATTTTACGCATAGAAATCAGCTGGCCGTCTACCCACCAATAAAAAATGTTAGTGCCACAACACAAATCCTGACGATATGTCCTATAAACAGCAGGCCAACATCCACCAACACTCACACCGTATATTTGGGATACGAACTGTATGATGTATACACTTTAAACAATGATCGATACTATTTACAATTTTTACGAACGAAATTACGTGAGTACGCGTATAGCCGTGAGATAGTCCGTGACGTCACTCCAAGTTCTGGTCAACACAAGTTTAATTCGCCCGAGTCGACACGATAGGAAGAAGTTACACACTTCTCCTTCCTTTATCTTTTCATGTGGGGTCGGCACAGTATGTCAGTTCTCTCTATTTTGCTCTGTTACCTACCATAGCCTTTATCAAGTACACCCTCTTAATACGAAAATAATATAGTGAAATACGTATGTATCTATTGTGCAAACCTTAACTTTATAAAAATAATTTACCAAAACTAATATCGCTAGGTTGCAAACCATTGGAAATTTGAAAATGAAACATTCAGCTTCATTGACCGATTTTTCGTCACAAAGAATTTCGATAATTTCTAATCTTTCTGTAACATAAAATTGATAGCAATCCTTTTTTTTCATGAGATCAGTCATTCTCGATATTGGGAGTGTTTTTCATATCTTATGAAATTTCAAATAACTTATAATGTGTAAATCGCCACTGTTACCAATCCTTAACTTTTAATTTCGATTAGAAATAAGGACTATTCCAATCCAAATGAATTGATATAATTCATATTTCAATGGATCTAGGAGGAAAAAAATTTCTTATTAATGCTAAAACAACTATTAAGCTGACTCTAGGTCATTATCAATCTATGAGAATGCCTTTCGGACGTAACACTCAACCCACTAAGACCGCTCCCTAACCATTTTTACTTGATAAAAAGTATGGCCGTCAATTTACATCCACTATATTATGAACCGCCGCTTCTAATGTAATTTTAGAACCAAGGAAATGTTTGCAAGTCTGTCTCTCTGTTGGAATTATTCTTTCTGCGAAAATGAAATATACTTTATTTTACTGAAATTAAGTGCAAATAGTTATGAAGAATTAATGAAAAATTAATGAACACAAATGCCTTCTAAAAATGTAAAAAGCATTAATGGTGGAATAAAGAAACTAGACACGAGGCAAACTTTAAAAACAATTCACTCGTTTTTTGGACTTTCGTCTAAAAACTTCTGTGTGGTTTCCGACAAATAGGACCAGTCCATCCTTTCCTTTGTCATACGGTTCATGCAACTCACAAAGTCTACCGGGATTTACTTGTAGTAAATACGTATCTATATATGTTAAAGTGTGCGTGAGTAAAAGCGGTATGGTTGCTTTAGTTATTGGTCTGAGGATATTGTTAATATAAAAACAATTCTTTGCACTAGAGTGCATATACTATATTTTTGGATGTGGATTGTTCACTAGTGTGTGAAATGGAGAAGGCAATGGCAAACGACTCCATTGTTTACTGCCAAAAATAGTTTTTGTGTGCGATATTTCCACACAATGATACCGAAAAGAGCCTAGCTCTACATGTGAGGACATTTTGATTCACTACTTAGATGTCAAATAAGTAAATAAATATAAATGTTTATTTTCAGACAACTATTTAGTCCATTTCTTTTGTTAGTAAACTTAAATGTAGGTGTGTTAGTACTTATAGTCTACTAGTGACAGTCCCCGTTGTCGGCTATTGCTTTCAGAACACTGTGAGAGCTGCCCCGTATTCGGCTCAGCATTGATGCCGCTTTTTTACGAAGGATCGCATCAAAGCCATCCGCTCCCGCTTGAGCAAACATAGCTGAGGCGCTACAAAACCGTGGCAGCTTTAACAGTGACCTGATAGCATTGTTTATTGGACCCGCAAGGCGTTGTACGATTTCTTCGTGTAGTTCACCCTCAAACTACTCAAACACAATATGACATGCCGTCAGCATTTCTGATGTAGAGATCATGGTAATAATTTTAAGTAAGAAAAATATAATCTCTTCCATGCTGGTCTAGGAGAAAATAAAAAAACGTAGAATGTACCAGCTGCTTCTCTTCCGCGCAGATCGTAAAAGCCGATCGAGGGAATGGGTAAAATCTGAGGAATCGTGTTAATAGGCGATGCGGCTAGCAACCCATCACTATTTTGATTCTGTTTTCCACCTTATGCCCACCAACATGCTAAACGTGGCCTTCAGGTCTTATAGATCTAGGCTCTGTCTACCCCGTAAGGGAAAAAGACGTGATACTATGTATGTATGTATGTAAAATATTACTCGTATAATGTATCCTTGGTACAAACAATTTTCACAGCTGATTTGCACCCGTGTATTGATTGCTCTCTGAGCAGTATCACCACTGAGCTATGACCCTTTTGTACTGCTGCAGCACACACATAATATAACGGACAAATCACACAGATTGAGCTAGCCCCAAAGTAAGTTCGAGACTGGTGTTATGATACTTTATTTTATAACAAATACATATATAGATACACATCCAAGACCCAGGCAAATCTGAAAAAAAAAAACATTTTCCATCTTGACCTGGCCGGGGATCGAACCCGGGCACTCACGGATCGCAGGCTGGCGTGTTGACCGCTGCGCCACGGAGCTAGCCATACTTCTTTTAAAATGTATCAAATCTCGTTATACCTTACTATAATTTATGTCTATGTGATTACGGACGTTCTTGCCAAAGGGAAGTTAGGAGTACCCGAAACCGACGAGCATGTATCAAGAGAGTGATGGATGTAGACGAGGCGAGAGAGGTTTGTAAAGATCGTAGCAAGTGGAAGTCCCTAGTCTCTGCCTACCCCATGGGAAACAGGCGTGGTATTATGTATGTATTTCTTTTCTTATGTTATAGGGCGGCAAACGAGCAAGCGAGTCACCTGATGGTAAGCGATCAACGCTGCCCGTGGACAACTGCAACACCAGGATTGACAGGAGCATTGCCAGCCTTTCAAAGAGTTGGGGGTAGGACATTGGGAGTAGGGAAATATGGGTGACATTGGGGAATGCGGAGAAGGATGGGCCTCCGGCTCTCTCACTCACCGAATGAAGCATAGACGCGGTAAAGCTTCTACTCAAACGTCGATTGTCTATGAGAGTGCGGTACTTCCCCGGACGAGCCGGCCCATTCATACTACTAGCAAAAATGAATTTTGCCGGTAGCGTGGCTCTACCATAACTAATACTGTATGTAATAATAAATGTGTCAGTAGCAATAAATAAACATCTTATCTATCTATCTATTTAGATATTGTCACAGGGAGTGACACAGACCTGACTGAGATACTCGTAATTTGAACGAAAGGCATATGCATAATCATTAATAATTTTACATGACAACAGCGTATTAATTTTTAGAATTTCTAGATAGTCATAGTCAACTATTTTCGGCTATGATCATGATTCACGTTTATGATGATTAATCACGAAAATTTACCATCAGCAAAGTTTGAAATTTATCATATAGTCATAAAAGGCCGTCTTATCTCATTTCTTAGAAACTATGGAGCTAAACAAATATATCATTATAACTAACTTGAGATAAAGGCATGATGTATAAAAATCGGCCAAGTGCGAGTCGGACTCGGGTACGACGTAACATTACCTAAACAACATTAGACACTATATTATAAACTTTTTGTTTCATGTTTGTTGTATCGGATTAAAGTTTAAAAATAAATGTCTGTTCTGTGCGAACTTCATTGCGCTATTATTTTGAACTGACTTCAAAAAAAGGAGGAGGTTATCAATTCTATTGCATTTTTTTCTATGTTTGTTACCTCAGAACTCAAGTCATTTATGAATAGATTTAAAAATTCTTCTTTTTAGGGCTCCGTACCTCAAAAGGAAAAAAAACTGAACCCTTATAGGATCACTCGGTTGTCCGTCTGTCTGTCTGTCCGTCTGTCTGTCTGTCTGTCGGTCTGTCAAGACAATACCCTTTTTCTCAAGAACGCTTAGAGGTATCAAGCTGAAATTCATATCAAATACTTAAGCCTTCTGTCCCTTGTTGTGAAAAAAACCAAGTCCGACTCGCACTTGGCCGGTTTATTTATATTTTACAGGAAAACCTACAAGAACTGTATATTTTAATTATTAGGGGTATAATTGAAAGAAATTACATTAATGAGATTTAAAAAGGTTATTTTCCTATTAAGAGTTCAAATATGACGGAAATAAGATAAAACTAAAATCATAGAAAGTTAAAAACTGAATTTCGCGGAAATTCATCAAAAGTTTTGATGAAACCGAAGTAGTTTGGCCGAAAAACGAGCAGCCGACAAGTTTCGGTTCTATTATGAATTTATGATGGGTTAGCGATAAATCCTTATTGGAAAGTTAAGCCTTTATTAGAAAAGCTTTCGCCCGTGACTCCGCTCGCGTTAATATTGTTTTACCGAAGAACAAACACATTAGAAGTGTTACCACGCGTAATTTCTATGAAAAACCAGCGTCTTATAAACTTAACTGAACGTCTAATAATTTTAAACTTATTATAATGTACTCGACGTTCATTATAATAAGTTTAAAATTATTAAAAATATTTTTATTACAGTGTTATAACTCAGAATTAATTCTTGCTGAAATTTTTCCTTTATCTGTGCAATAAGACGTTGCTTTGTTCCAAACTTCACGATTCGGAGTTTACGGGAAATACCCTGTAGGTTTTGATTCCCTTGCAGATGCCGAAAAAACGAAAATTTGCGACATTAACGGATTGGCTTAGAAGTTTGATTTTTTCACAGCTCTAAGGGACAGTAGACCTGAGTATTTGATATGAATTTCAGCTTGATACTTCCACGCGTTCCTGCGAAACAGGAACTTGACAGACAGAACAGACAGACGGACAACAAAGTGATCCTGTAGTGGTTTCGTTTTTAGGGTTCCGTACCCAAAGGGTAAAAACGGGACCCTATTAATATCGCTCCGCTGTCTGTCTGTCTGTCCGTCTGTCACCAGGCTGTATCTCATGAACCGTGAATACCGTGATAGAAAGACAATTGCAATTTTCACAGATGATGTATTTCTGTTGCCGCTATAACAAGAAATATAAAAAAATAGAATAAAATAAGTATTTACTTATTTTATTCTATTTTTTTATATTTCTTGTTATAGCGGCATAATAATGGGAGCCCCCTTAAATACGGGGGCTCCCATACAAAAAACTTTTGTTTTTATGGGAGCTGCATTTTTTTTTTGTATGTTTTTGCTCGATATCGATAACGGCAACAGGTAGACGCTTGAAATATTTACTGAATATTAAGCTATATATTTACTTTTTATTTATTAATTTAATGAGATAAAAATAATATTAATATTTAAGGGGGGCTCTCATACAACAGACATGATTTTTTTGCCGTTTTTATAGATAACCGTACGGAACCCTTAGTGCGCGAGTCCGACTCGCACTTGACCGGTTTTTTTCCTTTTGAGGTACGGTACCCTAAAACACATACAACCGAATTGATAACCTAAACCTTTAAATCGGTTAAAAAAGAAATGCTTTGGGTTAAAAATAGGTTAAGGTGTAAAATCTCGAAATCAAGCAGCAATATAGCCGGATTAGTTATCTCAGTATCCTACTGCCAACAACCTCCGTGGTCCAATGGTTAAGGCGTTTGCCTGTTGACCCGGGGGTCGTGGGTTCGATTCCCACCGGAAGCATACTTTGTTTAGTTGTTTCCAGTTTGGTTAGGACATTGCAGGCTTGAATCACCTGATTGTCTGATAATAAAGATGATTCGGTCCGAAGGCACGTTAAGCCGGTGGTCCAGGCTGCCATCTGGTAGTCGTTAAAGGAATCACGTCAGAGGCCGAGAGGCGGTTCCGAAGAACTCTGACACCAGGGTGTGCATGGTCGATTGACCGTGACACCTACTCGAAATGATGACTACCAAGTTATCACATGTGTAATCTTAACTTACAGTATTGTTAGAAAGGATTTTAAAGCCACGGAGATCGACCTTCTGAATTGTTTAATAGTTGGCAAAACGGTTGTGGTAATCTTTGGCACGCACTCATACCGTTGCGTGTTAGTTTGGGACTCACTCAGATCGAGCAAACTACACACTGAAGTTATCAACTTGTGTAATAGTAACTCAACCTTACTCCATTATCCTTTCTACGTCATCAATATAGGCGAGCTCCTGAATCCATACTTACTACATCATCAATATAGGCGAGCTCGTGGCGCAGTGGTTAATACGCCAGCCTGCGACACGAGCCTGGTCAGGTCATGATTGAAAACAATCTTCTTGGATGTTTATCTCATCATCATCATCAGATCTTTTTAGCCTTCACTGCAGGAGCATGACCCTCTCTGTATTACCGGAGCCATACTTGACCAGAGCAGACAGAGGATTTGGCTTACATCTCCTCGCTGGCCAGACGGGATGGAGAGGTTTCATTGATGTTTATTAAGCTTTGTTTAGCTTGGATATTTTTTATTTTAATCACTCAAACATTCAAATATGTGTTACTTAATTAGAAATAAAAAATAATATAAAAATAAAATAGAGATTCCAACGCGTGTCGCGAGGCAGGGTGCCCAGTAAGCTGACAGCATTGCCTCTCTGCACTGCAATAGAAATTCTTTGGGCGAAGTAACTGCCAGCTCTTGGATCACCCGTAACCTCACGGAGGCGCGCTGAAATCTCAGACACCAGGGTTCTTGCTTCTGAGCCCCACGGACCCATTGTCTCATTCGGCTTGTGACGCATCTATCTCTCTTCCACCATTATCACGTAAAATTATCGTCCATGAACTGACATTACAGATAACCAATTTTTTTAATACTTGATCGAAGATGTCACGTATAATGTTTTACATAAAATACAAAAGCCCAAAGTTTGTGTTATAATCGTTATTACGTAGGCCCGTATTTTTATAATTGTCTTGTGGGTACCTACCTAGTACCTACACAGTTACTTGAATCTTGACGGCTGGCTGCGACCAGTCGAATAAACGTAGTCAAATACACCGGTTGTTTCCTCTCCTAAAAGCCCTTCAGGCGACCAAAAAAACAAACTCTTTTCAACAGTATTGGTCGCCTACTTGAGGCGACCAATACTGTTGAAAAGAGTTTCTTTTGACGTCTTCATCTCTGCAGTGGTCGGTTCTGAATCGCTATTAGTTTGTAGCTTTTGAACAATAATTAGAATATAATATAATGAGTATTATTTAAAATGTGAATTGACATAAAAAAGTGCCTGGAAAGGCTTATTTTCTATATGATCTTGAATTTACTTTCCCGCCGTTAGAACAGTTTGTCTGCTGCGTTACACGACTGTGTAACAGGCAGTCGATGTTCAGAATCACTGCTAAGCCGATTTACATAGTAATACTAATGCAAGGCAATTTATGCATTGTAAGTTAACTCAACCTATTTTTAGAGGTGCCATGAAATCTTTTAAACTTTTTTTTTATGTGATAGGGCGGCACACGAGCAAGCGTGTCACGTGATGGTAAGCGACTAGCGCTGCCCATGGACAACTGCAACACCAGGGTGTAACAGGAGCGTTGCCGGCCTTTCAAGGAGTTGGGGAAAGGATATGGGGGGAGGAAATGGGGGAAGGGTGGGCTTCCGGCTCTCTCACACACCGACCGAAGCATAGAAGCGGTAAAGCTCCTACTCAAACGTCGATTTTCTGTGAGAGTGTGGTGATTCTTTACTAATTAATGGGTTTAGGCGTTACTTTGCAGAAGTCAAAGTTACATGCACTAAGAGTTTAATTTGCACACTAGTTATTGTGCAAATTTTCGACATTCGCAAAGGAATCTATAATTTTTATAATTACAAACTTGTTGCTTACACATTATCACGCCGTACACGCATATTTAGGATAATGACAAGTGCTTTCATTTGGAGTAATAATTATGTTATTATGCGTCATAATCTGTTTTGTGTGTCAATAAATAAATCAAAAGCTACAGAGTTCTTCCCGTGAACTCAGAATCTTGGAAGTTGGTACGAAGCAACATCTTATAGCCGTGCCTAGCCGTGTGGTATCCGGCAGAGTAGAATAGGACCACTCCAAGTCTTCCCGTGGATGTCGTAGAAGGCGACTTAGGAAACACAAGCTAAACAAAGCTTATAAACATCTAAGAGACCTCTCCAACCCGTCTGGCCAGCGAGGAGAGTGTAGGCCAAGTCTTCTGGCTGCTCTGGCCAAGTATGGGCCTAGTAGTACAGAGAGGGTCCTGCTCCTGTAGTGGAGGACCTGATGATGAACATCTTATAGATTTGCCGTTTTTATAGATAATGGTATGGGATCCTTAGTGCGCGAGTCCGACTCGCACTTGGCCGGTTCTTTTTTGCCGTTTTTCGCCCGATATTCATACCGGCAATAGGTAGACGCTTGAATATGTATGTATATAGGGACATATCACACAAATTGAGCTAGCACCACTGTAAGTTGTGAACTTGTGTCGTAGAACACTAACTCAACGACACTATATTTTATAATAGATACTGATATAGATAAACATCCAAGACCTGGGTCAATCTGAAAAAGATCGTTTTCCATCATGACCTGACCGGGGATCGAACCCGGGCACCCTCGTGCCGCAGGCTGGCGAAAAAATTACAGAATATCTAAATATATATAGCGTGATTTTGAACCCCTAGCTATATTGAAATCTTGGAATCAGAATCCCTAATGGAATACAGAATTCCAAGAAAAAAAGGTAAAAACCGAAAAAAAAAAATTACTTTTCATAGAAATTCGTCCAGCTGATCGGCGACTTTGTATGGGAAACCCTATTTTTTTTGATTTTCAGCTTTTTTTCTTGCAGTTCTATATTTCATTAGGGATTCTGATTCTGAGATTTCAATAAAGCTAGGGAGTTCAAAATCACGTTGTATAACTCAAAGATGACTGACTGACATAGTGATCTATTAACGCACAGCCCAAACCACAGGACGGATCGGGCTGAAACTTGGCATGCAGGTAGATGTTATGACGTAGGCACCCGCTAAGAAAGGATTTTGATCAATTCTACCCCCAAGGGAATAAAATAGGGGATGAAAGTTTTGTATGTAACTATACTTCTTAACGCGAGGCGAAGCCGGGGCAAAAGCTAGTTTAGTTATATATTCACATTAAACACCTCGCGTTATTTATGAACGTTACTTATCTCGTCAATATCGTTAACTAGTAAAATAGATAATCTCACTATACATCAAAGGAGTTAAATAATTAATTATCAACTACTAACTAACAAGGGTTTCGAAATAATTAACACGAGGAAACTCAATCTCGTAGCTTTTGTACCGAAGGGGTGTGTATTGTGATTTTATTACGTTACATCAGTGGGGCATTAATAGCGCTGACGGATGTCAAGCAACCCCAGCGCGGTCCCCAATAAGATGGGTGGCCGCAAGTGGCATAAAAATATTACAAGCTCCTTCGTGCTTTGGAATACATAGTTAACACTTTCGCTGACACTGAACCAGACACAAAAGAAATAAATAACAATAGAATTACGTCTACGGGCGGGCAGTGTTAGCTAAAGTGTTAGGGTATGTCAGATGCCTTTAAGCAGCTTGAAAAATCTGACACCAGTGTTGGCCATTTACTCACCGAACGAAGCATTGAAATGGTAAAGCTTCTACCCAAAGAAGTGTGGTACGTCCCCGGAAGAGCCGGCCCATTCATGCTTCTAGCTAAAGTAAATTTTGCCAGTAGCGTGGCTCTACCACGACTAAAATTGTTATTGTTATAAATATTTGTTTAACAAATTTGGCTGGTGTACTGAGATACAGGCTCTGCTTAGTTCAGACACCAGTATCTCACAATCTTAACTATACCACTTGTTAACCATATTATTTATTTTAAGAATACCTGTAAGATTGTGGAGAAAATAAAAAGATTTTTGATTGATTGATTGAGCAATTTAAAAAAAATTAGGACCAATAAATACATACTACATTTTTGGATACATTACACGATGATGAATATACTGCACATACCTGTAACAAAAATAAAATAAATTAAATGTAAATACACACTAAAGGAGAAAGAATAATGATTGCATTTCCGCCCGTATTGTGTATTTTAAAAATATCAAAATTTTACATTTTTGTGACAAGTTATTATTATAAACAAATACATACATAGTATCACGTCTTTTTCCCTTGCGGGGTAGACAGAGCCTAGGTCTATAAGACCTAAAGGCCACTTTTAACATGTTGGTGTGCATTAAGTGGAAAACGGAATCAAAATAGTGATGGGTTGAACACGATTTCTCACATTTTACCCAATCCCTCGATGGGCTTTTACGATCTGCCCGGGAAAGCAGCTGGTACATTCTACGTTTTTCTTTTCTCCCAGACCAGCATGGAAAAATAAACAAATCCACACTGTAAAGTGTTTTCCAAGACAAATCAAATGAGCCCAAACACGATTGGTGTATCTGGTTTAGTTTAGGAGTTCCTATGACCTTTCGACTCCATCATCATACCAGCGCAACGATTCCATAATATTGTATTGTCATCCGATTTACACAAGGATGCAAAATTTCACCTCAATCGGCAGTGCTATAATTATACCATTTGGGGACCGTGTCAAATTCATACAATGAGCCCATGAGAGTTTGAGTTCAGCTTCGGCGGCTTCTTGCTGGTTTAGAACCCCCACCTCCCCGCTGTTTTACTTCTGTCCGGGGCCCTCTAGGATCAGGGGCCCATGGCATTTTGCCACCCTGTAGATACGCCACTGTCAATCGGTAACCGAGAAGTGGATCAGATTTAAGAAGAAACAGGAAGGCCATATTTCCATACAAGCGAAGTCCCCTGATTCCTAGCCGGATAGTACCAGAAGAGCAATGACTTTTTAACAAAAAAATCTTTGGATATATTAGCATGTAAGTTTTTTAACTATGTTTTAATTTTTTTCATAATTGAATTATTTTAATAGATACAGATCTCCAAAAACCTGAAAAAATTGCTAATAACTTCCGTTGTGTTCAAACATTAAGACAACAAATTTGACGCGATTATATTAGAAAAAGAAAACATAGAAACACAGCCATAGGTTATGTTAAATTTTTTATGAAAAAAAAAAAAATAAATCGTTTAAGTTTTGGAGAAGAAATCAGGGGACTACGAAGCGTTAATTTTGTGAACTTCTCATAGGTATTTTCGGTTTGAGCTGTAGTTGTCTCTATCACACTCTACGGGAGGAGGCTTAACAGCAATAGATTTTACAAATACCTATTTTTCATTTCTCTTGAGCTTAGTGTTTCCTCTTAACTTGCAAGATTTGATTACAGATAAACACCGGGACAGGTGAAACTAAATAAAGCTTGTAAAAAATTAAGTCGGTTAGTAAAGAAATTATTTCGTTGCGTCACCACACCGTCCTAAGTTCATTTTCTTGCAATAACAAAAGTAAACACAACTGAAATCTAACAGCAACAGTGCGAGAGAGACGTACACAGCAACTGTCTTGAAGTTAGAAAGAGAGGGTCAAAACAAACTGAGCTTATGCCTACAGGCGTGGTTGTTAAGCCTCCGCGACGGGGAAAGGTCACGGCTTCGAGGATTTGGCTGTTGGGTTTGTGTTTATCGTATTCGTAGGTCGAGAAACGCACACTATATATCTGGAAGATGACTAAATAATGATGAAAATGAGACCAACTTCAACATCGTGAGAAAATTATCTGCTCTTTCATAAAAAAGTGGAATATCTATTTGGCCAAAATCTATGGAACAGCAGATTCTTTTTTGCAATTTCGAAGTTGGTCCCATAATGAAAGTTGTTCAGATTGCTCTCTCCTTAAACGTTTTCTAATGAATTCAATTTCCCGTATAAGTAAAAAACAAAATTGGTTGTCTGTAAAGTCGGTTTACGGACGATAATTTTACGTGATAAGGATATCGGTGGAAGAGGGATAGATGCGTCACAAGCGAACGATCGTCCTAAGCGTACGCGTTTCTCTATCGCTTGTTCCGGGCTCTCGCTTGCACAAGGAACGTGACACTTTTTCCTTTGTGCAGCCGGGGCGATTATCGATTTAAAAGACGATCTCACGTCAAAATAATCTCAATCAAAAAATGTATATGCTTTGCTCGCGCTTCGCGCTCCCTCGAATGGCTGCTACTTTTCCCGCGCAGATCGTAAAGGTCAATCGAAGGAATGGGTGAAAATTTAAGTAATAATGCCACTACTTTGATGCCTTTTCTAACTATACGCCCACTAATAGCTAAACGTGACTTTACGTGATCAGGTCATATATCCTAGGCTCTGTCTATCTCGTCAAAGGCAAAGACGTGATAAATATGTATGAAGATATGTTAACACTAAGCTACAATAATCTCATTCCGTGCGCTCTGATTTGCTTAGCGTAACAGATTATAAAATAACGTGTGGTGTAGGGGAAAGGAGGCAGCGATTTTCGACAAGGAAACATAAATAATTCGTTCGGTGCTGCCATTATTTGAAGGAAAAATGAGCTATCATTGAAAATTTGTAGATAACCCTTTTAACTATTTTATGATCTAGTGTTTACAGGGTAAAGTGAGAACATCAAGCATTTTTGTCAAGAACGGCTACTTTTGTCAAAATTGGTAAAAAAAAGCCATTTATAATATACTAACTGAACGGCACCGCCCGCGTTAATGTCGATCGCTCGGGAACAGTTAAATTTCCTGGGCCTCAAACTGCCTCCATATCAAATTTCATCCAAATTGGTGCAATAGTTGCAGCGTGAAAAGGTGACACACAGACAGAGTTACTTTCGCTTTTATAATATTAGTATGGATTCGTGTGGATTTTATGAATAGGGATTTTATGATTAGGCAGCAAATGTTTTTAAATCCCTCCTTGAAATAGGCTAGTCGACATCAGTTCTTCGCTTATATCTGAGGATCCTAACGGAATTTCTGGATAAATGTATAACGGTTTTTAAGGCTAATTATTTTCTTCCAAATGTAAAAAAATGTATAACTCTTAAGGGAAATGTGACTTAAGTAGGTCATTTTCATCTCACTTCAATTCACTCTCTGCTTGCCGGTGAAGGAAATCATGTGGAGCAACCTGCACACTAGTGGATTTTTCACTAGTGTGTGAAATGGAGAAGGCAATACCAAACCACTCTATTCTTTCGGTCAATAATAGTTCTTTGGATAGGCGTTGATAGATGTACACATACCTAGACGACACAAATTGTTTTAAACTAAGCACTAGGTAATCCTGCTTCAGTGTGCCTAGCGTTAGCAGATTAATTATTATGAATCGATGCGCCGTGTGGTACAAAAACAAAGCTTAAAGCGAAAATGTATTAAAATACTTCACATAATTTAAATATTATTTTTACCCTGTCGTGGAGAAATTCTCTACTTAAAACAGATACTTTTAATTTTTACATTGTATAAAATCTATAGTTGTTTGTTAACTTGATTTATACGCGTTTACGCCTTAATTACTGAAACTATTAGCATTATTTTTTTGCACGTAAGTTGTCAAGGATGCAAAGAAAGAAATAAAATAAATATTGATCGTATAACCTTCGTCCTTTTTCTAAAAAAAAATACTGTTCCCGAAGGATCGCGCGGGCGAAATCTAACATGATAAACTTATACACACGCAATCGATATCTCTAAGTGACTAAAGTTAGCCCCTTACACTGAAATATAAGCGGACAAGTCACACAAGACCCAGGCCAATATGTTTTTTTTTTTTTTATCTTGACCTGATCGGGGATCGAACCCATGACCTCAGGCCACAGGAGTCAGAGCCCTGAGAGCCCGCTCTGGACCTAAAACTTGCGCCGCCGTTTAGACACAATCAGCTATCAATAGTATTGCCACATTTAGCTGAGACGGCGATAATCCAAAGTAAATTTGTCTGTGTTAATAGCCATTTCACCCGTTTTCATGCTGCATATATCATAGATGAGAGAAGCACACGACAGAAACGGACAACGGAAACGAAGAGAGGCCTATGCTCAGCTATGCGGCGAAAATGGATTGAGATAATGAAGATGATGAGGCATAGGGCCCCGTACTTATGATGCCATATATGATCAGTATCTGATTATTTTATTTTTTTATGATATAGGATGGACGAGCAAGCGAGGAACCTGATGGTAAGTGATCACCGCTGCCCATGGACAACTGCAACACCTGGGTGTGACAGGAGCGTTGCCGGCCTTTTACGGAGTTGGAGGACTACCAATATGGGGGGAGGAAATGAGGACGAGGGAGGATGGGCCTCCGGCTCTCACCGAACGAGGCATAGAAGCGGTAAAACTTTCTACTCAAACGTCGATTTCTGATTCGAGCCGGCTCATGCATGCTACCAGCACAAAAGAAATGTGCCAGTAAAAAAAATAAGTGACTAAAGTTTGTCGCTAACACAGAAACCGCTCCTCGGCTACAACTTGCGCCGCCGTTTAGTCACAATCAGCTATCAATAGTATTGCCGGATTTAGTTCAGACTACGATAATCCAGAGTACATATGTGTCTGGGTTAATAGCCAGTTCAGATCATGGATGAGAGAAGCACACGACTAAGACCAATGACGAACGAAAACGAAGAGAAACCTGTGGTAATCAGTACGGCGAAAATGGATTGAGATGATGAAGATGATGAGGTATACAGCCCTGATTTTATATTATGTGTATAATGTTATGTGAAAGCCCTGATTTTATATTATCTATATCTATCATGAAAAAAATAGAATAGAATCATTTATTTGCATGATTTACATAGACAAGTCAAATGTAACCAACCCGCATGCAGGCGTGCAAATATTATAAGAACGATGTCATTTTCCTGACCTGTATCAGATAAATACATGAATATGCGTCTAACTTTAGTCTGGTAATTATATACTAATTGTCAAATACTTAACAATAATAGTCTAAAAACTAATAGACATTCGTCTATTAGTGACTAAAGTTCTTCCACTCTTACTTGAAATGTCCTTATCAATATATTGTAGTTTATGAAAGTTTATAGTTATATATTTATATTTTTGGTTATATATTTATGTAAATTAGTTTTGTATGTAGGTATATTAAATATAGCTTTATATCATATCTGTTATAAAAAGTAAATTGTATGTGTATTTTAGATAACTTTCCGCGACTATTGCATTAGGTTATTCCTGTAATGATGGTTGTGAGTTGGAAATAAATAAATAAATAAATATTCGTTATATTTGATAGCATGTTTTAGTTATGCAATAATTTTGTTTGCACCATCCCAATGACGTTTCTCTTTTCCGTCTACCCTAAGGTTGACTGAAGAGATCGCTTAGCGATAAGTCCGCCTTTGTACCAAATTACCAATTGTTTTCTCCAAATATGTATTTTCTTTTTGTTTTGTGGTGCAAGACAGCGTTAATTCATTCATTCATTAAAGTTAGCGGCTAACAGAAACCGCTCGTCGCCTACAACTTGCGCCGCCGTTTATACAATCAGCTATCAATAGTATTGCCGCATTTAGCTCAGACGGCGATAATCCAAAGTCTGTGTCTGCATTCAGACGTGCGTATTGTTCGCAGATACATATTATTGATGAGCACAAGCAAATTCGCTAAACATCCTAAACTAGCATTTCTTTTAGACGTATAAAACCATATCTATCATCATCAAAATCAAAATATCTTTACTGTGGAAACAGGTTTTGAGATCTTAAATTACAATCAATAGTTGTTTCACTGTTACCTGTCCTGTATATATTTATACTAGCTGTTGCTCGCGACTTCGTCCGCGGCAATTTCTGTTATTATGATTAATTCGTTTTTTTTCTTAGTATGGATGAATAATTTTCCCCTGCTTTAAAAATATTTTTTATTGATGCTTCGCTCCTATTGGTCGCAGCGTGATGTTTTATAGCCTAAATCCTTCCTCAATAATTGGACTATCCTACACAAAAAGAATTTTCCAATTTGAACCAGTAGTTCCTGAGATTAGCGCGTTCAAACAAACAAACTCTTCAGCTTTATAATATTAGTAGGCGGATGATTTTGATAACGACATCTATATAATTTAAAAAAAAAAATTCACATTAAAAAAGCCTAGCGCGCTTCTGAAAAGCCTTCCTGTGTCCGACTTTAACCGGACGACCGTCTGGTCGTCTGATATTATAAGACCGAAAAAACTTTTTCTCTCACTCTTCACGTTTTAAATTATTAACTAAGGGACGAGGAGGAGACGTGAAGCCAAATGACCCAGTGATCATTAAAAGCGCTTATGCATGTTAAGCAACCCTGGGCGCAGTCCAAACTGTGATGGGTGACCGCAAGTGGTATAAAAATATCTTGAGCTCCTCCATGCTTCGGAAGGCACGTTAAGCCGTTGGTCCCGGCTGCCATTTTTGAGTGCAGTCGTTAGGCTATGTCAGATGCCTTTGGGCAACTTGAAAAATCTGACACCAGTGTTTGCCACTTACATACACGAAAAAAAAACAAGTCACTAAAGGCAAAAGCTTATTTGCATTATGCGGACGAAGTAACAAGTAAAAACTAATTAAGAGCCCGCCATATGCCAGGCGGCGTGGCGATACAAACGCGGATGGTCTAAACGCGTTGGCTACTTTGGATATTTTCGTTTTTTAGGAATATTCAAGGGTTATTCGAAAAAGAAAAACATATGATGGCTGCCTTATCTGTAATGCAATAATAATCAAAAGTTTCAAGGTTAATTTTAATGTATTTGGTGAATAATACTATATACCGAGTAAATTAGACGTGATTTGGAGGCAACTTTGCAATTTTTTTCTATCGAGAAAATTTAACGCAATCGTGTTTTTGAGTCATATAGTTACCAGAGTTAGTCCTGAACTTTGCTGCATTTTTATTTCAACTTGAGTATTAAATTATTATTGATATAACAGTCAATCATGCAAAGCAGTGTGAGGTAGTACGGGCCCTTAAGGAATAAGTCCTACCTTCATCCAAAAGTCTCACTTTACTTTTACTTTTTGTCTTCATGGCAACACCTTTATCAACTTCAAAAACCGGCCGAAGCCATTTCAAATTATAATAATAATCAACATAAAAGATAAGTTGTGTAATAAAATTAATTATGTACGTACGAGCTACAGTTTGTGAGAATGAGGACGGCATTTTTATGAGCTACCAGCGTAAAATACAGATAGTGAGTACGGAAGCTTCTCATATTGTATTTCGAAAACCAGTCGGGTGAACCGAGACTCCTTTGGATTAAAAAAAAAAATCCTACTTCTACAAAGATGTAAGTCTTATAAATCAATGAATGCCTTGCAAGCGAGAGCGCGGAACAAGACCCAGGATAGGCCCTTCTGGCAACGTAGCTTCCGGCCATAAGGCAAAAGATGAGAGTTGCTGCTCTCCAAAGGCTTTTGCCATTGTTTCTCAGATTGGCCCTTCAAGCTTGCATGCACGTATACGCGGCCCATCAGGCAATATGAGAGTTTGCTGTCTCTCCAAGTCTTGCGAACACAGGCAACGCCCAAAGCCGAGGTCCGTCCCTCCTGGGGGCCCTTTGGTGATGTTGTCTATAAAAGGTGAGGGCACTCTGCCCTCGCCTCAAACGTCCGGTGAAGTAGCGAAAGCTCACTTGGAGATAGCTACATAGTCAATTAAAAAAAAAAACGGTACAAGCGATTGAGAGGTACGATCGACCTAAGCGTTCGGTTTGTGACGTTGTGACGGATCTATCTCTCTTCCACTGTCATCACGTCAAATTATCTGACTGGACTCTAACAAAAATTTGGACTATGAAACCAAATATTTCCGGAATGGATAAGTACACAATATTTTTAAAAGACTTGTTCAATAACACCACACACGTTGGGTTAACAGCGAAAAAAAAAATGATTCCCCTTTTTACTTGTATGGGAGCTACCCTACAAAAATATTTTTTCAAATTTTAATTTTACTATTGTTTCGGCATGATTAATATACATTACCATACCAAATAACAGCTCTCTAGTACTTATAGACTCTGAGTAAAACCGCGGACGGACAGACAGTAGTACGTCTTTCATTATTTCCTCGCATTTATTAAGAAAAGCACATTACATGCCTTTGCCGGGAATCGGCTTGCCGGACTCGTATTTATTGCCAAGGCCTCGCTTACGCTCGGCCTTGAAAATTCTACTCGTCCGGCAATCTCTTACTTCCCGGCCTCTGCAGTAATGTACTATTTCAGGATTTCCCAGTCATTAGCAGACGATGTTTTCAAACGCTTTAACTCCATAAATGCAACGGAAATCTAAATTACAATTTGTTTTCATTACAAATGTGGCATCTGCGAAGAGCCATTACTGAAAGATATTCTAAACGACGTGAAAACAATAATATTTATTTTAAGTCAACGGACGCCATGTTAATGCGCTCGGAATTCTAAATTTGAAAAGCGCGCGCTTTAACTGTCAAACAGGATTCTTTTTCTTTTTTCCCGGCGCTTGAAATGTATTATGACATTATGGAAGATCATAGATAAGTTTTATTTTGAGGCAAAGGAAAGTAGGATTATACAGCCGAAAGATAAACAATCTTGCTTTGATCTTAATATCGATGAATGATAATGGAAAACAAAATTAACTTGGTGAAATTTACTGTAAACGGTAACTCAAAAGTTACTTTTAAACGGAAATATATTTTTATTCAGCTTCAATCTGTATTTTTCAGTTTGGTTCTTTTGTGGCTTTGCGTGGAAAATTTACAAAACGACTATTTTTTAGAGAAATCATGGAGTGGGAGTGTCATTCATTACTGCTAAAACCAAAACTGCGAAACGCAGTACTGCGAGGGCACGCCACAGCGATTCAAGTCTGGAATTAATTTTACTCAATCCGGTCCGTTCCGGTCCATATCGGGATTCGGGCTACGGCCCCTGGGTCTCTTCCCTTCCATCTTTCCGGTGACCACAAGTTTTTCAAGATTGTCTGCAGGTTTACTTGTAATATGCCCGAAGTATTGAAGCACTCTCTGGAGGCAGGTGGTTAGAAGCCTTTGGTCTATCCGGAGCTCTTTCAGGATGAATACATTAGTCCTGTGTGGCGTCCAGGGTATGCGCAGCAATCGCCTCCAACACCACATTTCAAATGCATCTATGCGACGATGACCTGCCGCATGCCGAAAAAATCTTAACTCCATACACGAGGAAAAATACCTCGAAATCTAATAAAATTTATATCGCTGTCGACATCCAAATGGATTTTTCGGGATTCCTACTAATAATGACTTCCCGCCAAAACTTCAAAGACAAGATGGCGCGGATAGCACAGATTAGTAAGAATTTTTATGGTTTCCTGCGTTCGGTGATGGCGCTAGTCCTTGTACGGGGGCTAGATCGTGTTTGACGCCCTTTAGTACGTAGTAAATAACATAAATAATAATAACACGATTTTAATCCAAAAGGAGAAGACTGGCTTATTTGTTTATCGCTGTGATTGTATTTTAATATTTTTTTCTATAAAAAAGCTTACTGTAAAAAAAGCTGTCCCATACAAGAAACGTATTCTTTTGGCGTTCTTTTTTCTCGATTCTGTCAAAGTCGGTGCTTTTTTCTGTACGTCAAATCTTAGATACTTAAGAACAATAAGTGTTAATAATAAAACCGCAGTGTATCTTGTTGGTGAGTAACAACACCTCGAACCCGAGTGCTCTATCTAGAGAGTCGGGAGGGCTCGCAGGACTCTCAGCTCTGGCTTGCTTTAGTTGGCCGTCCAGAGTCGTGAGAGCAGTTGTTCGAGGGATGAAAGTGTTAAAAGGCCTAACGCCGCGAGTAACTTTGCGGAACTTACGGAAAGCGCAGAACACCTCTCGACACCCCTTAGTCGCTCGCATCGGTGTGTACAGCGACTCACATTTAAAAAGTTTTTTTCTACATTAGGACCGCCACCGTATGCATTTTAGGTTATTAAGATGTGTATGTGATGGTGGGCCCCTAGGTTATTGCTTCCCAGGGCGGTGGGTCTACCCTATGACCGGCACTGCCAGCATTTTGTGCTTATAAGGTGTGTCTCCCGTAATTTATTGGGACTTTGATGACTGGTTGTTTATTGCTCGTAACTCGTAAACTCTAGGTCCAATAAATCTTTCGTGGTTTTCAACTGACTAATGCTTATTGCGGTTTTACCCGTGGACGTAATAAAAAAAATCCACCAAGTGCGAGTCGGACTCGCGCACCAAGGGTTCCGTACCAATATCTATAAAAACAATTTTTCAAGGTAAAGTAAGAAATTAAATATTGTGAAAAAATTTCATGCGGGTGGGACTTGAACTGGCGACCTAGGTCTATGTACGACCTATGCTCTGCCATCTGAGCTACCGCACAATTCAATCACGGCGCCGAAATTCTCCACCATATCCCATCTCCCCTTTTTCGTATTAAGGCTTACGTTAATTTTTTCACCATTATATATTTCTTAATTTATTAAGAGTATATCAAAATAGCATTGTGAATGCAAAATAAAACAAGTAAAATTTTTTTTTTCAAGATTATTTTTTTTTTACTTTTTCGGCACCAAGGTCTCAAAGGATCCAACAAGGAACCCTGTTTACTACGTGGTTGGCGACGCTGCTGACTATCGGAAGCAAATTTTCAATATTATAATATTCTAAGGAAAGGGGCCAAGGTACTCACTAATTGCTTAGGGAATATGATAAAAAAGTCTATGAAGCCCTATAGTCCTAGACCTTAGACAAGGTTTCTATACCATATGGCGACCTAGCCATGCGATCAAATGACGCGTGAGACCATAAAAGAAACCATATATAGTGTAATAATAAACATTAGCCGTTCTTATGTCGATTGGCACAACACTAATACTTAGGAACATCACTGGTAATGTAGAGGCATTATGTCTCTGGTGCTATCTTTCTCAAATAAAACGATACATTTTCATCTTGCTATTTTATTAAATTACCTCACGATATGCATTAATAATAATCAAATAAGGCCAGCCAAGACTTGGCTTTACCATTTTTACATACATATAGCATACATATTTGACAGCTCCGTGGCGCAGTGGTTAACACGCCAGCCTGCGACACGGAGTGCCCGGGTTCGATCCCCGGCCAGGTCAAGATGGAAAATGATCTTTTTCAGATTGGCCTGGGTCTTGGATGTTTATCTATATATGTATTTGTTATAAAATATAGTATCGTTGAGTCAGTATCCCTTAACACAAGTCTCGAACTTACCTTGGGGCTAGCTCAATCTGTGTGATTTGTCCGTATATATTTATATATGTCTTTATACGTTTTATGTCAGAGTAGTTGGGAGTGAAAACGTCTTTAGCGGCGTTGTGCATTTTGGAATGGGTAAAAATGGATGTTTATATTCCATGGAATGAAATATATAAAAATGAAGAATCCTTGGCTGAAATGACGATCTTCTTCTTTTCGTGTCGATGGCACAAGGGATTAGATTTTGTCTCTCCAGTATGTGGCGACTCTGACACCACTCTCGGATGCAGTGTATACTTAGATAATTTTTGGTGCAGCTGGTAGGGCACAGAGGGCACGAAAGGAGGTGCAACTTGGTCTGGTCATCGTGACCACACTAGCACTGCACTTCCGCCTGTTGGATTAAGCCCCATTTATTGAAATGATGATGAGGAGTTAAAAGTTCATTATAGGCTCGAAACCACCAACACAAACAAACCAATGAAACATCACCCCGAAATCAAACGTGAGACACGCTTCGTGAACACGGCAGGACATTCGGTGAATTTGTGCGTTAAGCTATTTCATTGTAGGGATGTGGGCATTATTTCTCGAAACATCGATAGTATTATTAGTCAATGGTCGACTCTATAAAAACCATTGCAAAAATGTTACCTTTTAAACAAAGCGAAGTTCTTATTAAATTAAGAAGTAAAAATAATAAGAGTATAACAAAATAGTATTGTGCAAAATAAAACACTTATAAAAATAAAGTGAAGTTATATATTTGTATTTATAGAGAAGTGTATTTTTTCAGGGTCAGGTATGTATGTATGTGAGTTCACAATTCGAACATAACTGCCTCAATGGGTTGGGATTGGGATGTATAGAGTACAGTTTGAAACAATACATCATCCTGATTGACGCTGGCTAAATATCTTTAATAAAACCATCGTTCTTTTTTTGCAGGCGATTTGTCGATAAAAATAGCCGTATATCATACACTGAAGCTCCGACACTGATGACGTACGGGACATATTGTATATGAATTTGCCTACAAAACAGAGAATTAACTGAATCATTATATCTAACAGTTGCTCATTAGTATGATATACAAATAAAACAACGGGTTGAACTCACACCGCTTCCAACCGGTCGTATTGGAAATCCTTGGGGGAGACCTATGTCCAGCAGTGGATTTCTTGCGGCTGATATGATGATGTAGTTAATAACAAGTATAAGTGACCTAATCTGTTGTAGAGAACTGGTGCCTGAACTAGGTAACCAGAGGCACCTGTCTTACAGGACATCAGGCCTCCCCTCAGACGGAGTACAAAAAGCCGGAGCAGTGAAAATTCGCCTTTGCGGCAGTCTCAGGTCCTGACGCGAGTTCATTTTTTACCCATCCTAAAAAGTACACAACGCCGCTAAAGAACTTTTCACAATAATTTTTTTTTTTCGTTTTTGAAAAATATTGACAATATTTGTCGATATAGACATCGTACTGACCCATCACTAAGTCGCCTAAGGCGTACAAGCTTTGCCCTTTGTCCTGAACGCATCCTATATTGTTTTGACGTATATCCCATCTAGTGGGGATTGCATGGGCTTACCACTAATCCAGCAACGTGGGAAAGTGCAATATGGATTATTGATTTTTAATAACTACTCATCATCATTTCAAGTAGGTGTCACGGTCATTCGACCATGCACACCCTGGTGTCAGAGTTCTTCGGAACAGCCTCTCGGCCTCTGACGTGGTTCCTTTAACGACTACTAGATGGCAATCGGGACCAACGGCTTAACGCCTTCCGAAGCACGGAATCATCTTTATTATCAGACAATCAGGTGATTCAAGCCATATACTTTTCATAAGGGCCGTTTTATGACCGCCAGTTACTAATTTGATGATGATGATTAAAGTTTGAATCCACCAGGACATGATGATGATTACAGTTTAAATCCACCATAGTCCAGCCCACAATCGGCATCGCTTACCATTCGTATGTTAACAAATAATATACTGGGCTATCGACCTCCTCAACACGGAATCCTAACCCATGATTAAATTTAAAAATTTATAGAATTTGAATGTTAAAAAGGGAGAGTATTAAGCTATAAAAGAATATTCGAGATGTTGAATGCTGACCTGAATGCGTAAGATGTACAGTGGCTTGCAGGTTAAATGTATCTTTGACGACCTGTGGTACAGTGGTACCGCAAGTGCCTTTGGGTCCTGGGTTCGGTCCCCGATCAGTTCAAGACGGAAAACGATATTTTTTAGATTGACCTGGGTCTTGGATGTTTATCTATATGTATCACCATAAATAACAGCCTCCGTGGTCCAGTGGTTAAGGCGTTTGCCTGTTGACCCGGGGGTCGTGGGTTCGATTCCCACCGGAAGCATACTTTGTTTAGTTGTTTCCAGTTTGGTTAGGACATTGCAAGCTTAAATCACCAGATTTTCTGATAATAAAGATGATTCCGTGCTTCGGAAGGCACGTTAAGCCGGTGGTCCCGGCTGCCATCTGGTAGTCGTTAAAGGAACCAGAGTCAGTCACGTCAGAGGCCGAGAGGCGGTTCCGAAGAACTCTGACACCAGGGTGTGCATGGTCGATTGATCGTGACACCTACTCGAAATGATGATGATGATGACCATAAATAGAAAAATATATCTAAAAATATCACCATACTTCAAAAAATATTCTATTCACCACATAATATATAACAATGTCGCTTCCCGCTGTCTGTCTGTCCCTATGTCGCTTAGATCTTTAAAACTACGCAACGAAGATGGGATAGATTTTTAAACGGTCTAGTAGTTTTTGAGTTTGTTTATTACAAACTCACACATTTTACCTTGATTTTTTTACTGTATATTGGATTAGGCATTTGTCTCCCATCTCACCTGATGGTGAGTGAGGATGAAGACGAGGATGTTACATGCCTATCCAAGAGATACCCATTTATTCTACTTTTGAATGTCCCGGGACTGCACTTGTCTGGGAATATAGACGCAGGCAGTTCATTCCATACCTTAGCTACTCGAACCAAAAAGGAACTGTCAAAGCGTTTAGTTCGACTCTTTGGTATCCCAACGATAAAAGGGTGAAATTTCTGTCTGCGCCTCGTAGTCTGATGGAGGAATGGTGATTAATAGAATAACGTGTCAAATAAAAAAGCAATTCCGACACTAAAATCCCTATATTTTGTAAACGGCTGGTACGATTTTGATAAAACACAAACCGATAAAAACCATTGCTGGCCATCGAATATAGAAATAACTGTTTCCGAATCGGTTCACCCATTTAAGAGCTACGGTGCACACAAACACACAGACTGGTCAAAACAAAGGAATGTTGTACACTCCTATCTTTTGCTTCGAATGTTAAAAATAAAAACACTTATTATGATGATGACAAAATTATGCATAAATTTTTAAACTTTTTATTTTTGAATCCCGAAAAACACAGGCCCCGTCACGTCTTTAATGAAAAGCTAACCACCGTTCAGAAATTATAATCAGTCCAATATTTACTCAACAACCCCTGTTGGGGATGTTTTTCCAGTCTTATTGTCTTTTTTGGGGTGGATTCGCTTTTTTGTTGGAGGGGTCCACGCGGGATAGCGAAAACAATAAGACGTTGATTTCTGTGTCTTTTGAAATTGGCGAATATTAGGTCTGCCTTTAATTAAGTTTAAAACGATTATAAAAACCAGTCAGTAATAATCTTTAATATACTTTAACTGCCACGAGTCATACAAAACAAAGTATCCCGTGGGAATCGAACCCACAACCCCCGGGTCTACAGGCAAACGCCTTAACCGCTGGACCAGACCAGGGCCGGACTTTGAATTCTCGTCTCGCTCACTCGTTGCTACTGACCACAGACTGATTGAAGTGATTAAATTGAACGTTAGTATAAAAAGCCTCACAAAAGCCGGACGGGCCGGACGCAGTCAAATTTGGCCGGACAAGAGGTCAAAAAGCCGAACACTGTCCGGCTTTATGCGGACAGATAGCAACGGTACTTATACCCATAAGCAAGAAAAATACTAAAGTTGTTTTTTTTTAAATCGATCGAAATTTAACGAGATTTTTTTTTACATTTGGAAAATAGACACTAAAAACACCCTTTGCACAAAAAACACTTTCTTAGCAAACAAGTTATAAGTACTTAAAATATTTGTTCAAAAAATATCTCATTGCTCATTCTCTTTCAATAAGAAATTAATATGAGAGGCGTAGAAAAAATTGAGAAATTAATGTTAGTATAATTATATATATATGAAGGGCATAAGATTGAGAATTCAATCTTCTTATTAATTATGTATAACTTGAACGTTGGCTTATGAATGTGAAGAGGCGGCCTTCGCTAATTTTAAATTATTCATTTTAAATTAGCGAAGGCTGCCTCTTCCCTTCTTGAGAGATATTCCACCTATTCGCACGAACCGTTTTTCACACATACATAGTATCGCGTCTTTTTCCCATGCGAGTTAGACAAAACCTAGGTCAATATAGCTGCTAGCCTAGGCAAAAATTGAAACAACGGGTTGCACTTCGGGAGTGCCGGCAGAAGTGAAAACTCCACGCAGTGGAAAGAGAGGGGGATATGACTTCCTCTCCTACGCCGTGCCTGCGGTCTCAGGTCACGTGTCCGTCTTACGAATTTTCGATCAGGTCACGTGTCCTGACGCGAGTTTAATATTTTTTACCTATCCCAAAAAATGTACAACGCCGCTAAAGAAGTTTTCACTACAATTACAACTAGCTGTTTCCCGGGACTCATTAACCGCGTCCCCGGACCCCGGTTTCCAAACCATCTCAGGTGAGGATGTAACGTGATTTTCTTAATAGCCACTAAGCATTACTTTTGCCGTGTGGTTTCCGGCAGAGTAGAATAGGACCACTCCTAGTCTTCCCATGGAGGTCGTAAGAGGCGACTTAGGAAATACAAGCTAAACAAAGCTCATAAACATCAATGAGACCTCTCCAACCCGTCTGGCCAGCGAGGAGAGTGTAGGCTAAATCCTCCGACTGCTCTGGCCATGTATGGCTCCGGTAGTAGAGAGGGTCATGCTCCTGCAGAGGAGACTACAAAGACCTGATGATGATAACTTTTGACGTGATAACGTCTTATAAATCGATGAACGCCGGTTACACATACGAAAAAGTGTCACGTTCCGTGTCCATGCGAGAGCGCGGAACAAGCGAGAGAGAGGCACGATCGGCCTTAACATTTGGCTTGAGCATCTATCTCTCTTCAATCGATATCACGTAAAATTATAAAATTAATAAATAAATATATAGGGACATATCACACAAACTGAGCTAGCCCCACAGTAAGTTGTGAACTTGTGTCGTAGGATACAACTCAACGATACTATATTTTATAATAGATACTTATATAGATAAACATTCAAGACCCAGGTCAATCTGAAAAAGATCATTTTCCATCTTGACCTGAACGGGGATCGAACCCGGGCACCCAGTGTCGCATTATCGTCCGTAAACCGACTTTACAGACAACCAATTTTTTTTAGTCTCAAGATTTTTTGACTCCGTCTATCGTATAATAAAGTCTGGATCTGTCCGCCCTGTAACTAATAAAGACAGAACACTGATTCTATACAAAAGGTGTCCCGACTACAATCTGCAATTAAATTGATACTCCAACTACAAGAAAGTTAGTGTTGTAGCTGCTAATTCAGCTCGTACTCCGCTGATACAAACTAACTTTTGACAAGCGTTGAATACTAAGGGCCATCTCTTATTAGATCGCGTTCCCGGTTCTATCCTTAGCTGGTGCTTCGGAGTAATCAGAGTTTCTACTATTCATGGAGTTAAATAATTTGTTTATTTTATCTCCCATGCTGGTTTGGGAGAAAAAACGTAGAATGAACGAGAGAATAGATAATATCTGAAGAATCGTGTTAATAGGCGATGCGGCTAGCAACCTTCAGGTCTTATCGACCTAGACTCTGTCTACCTCGCAAGGGAAAAAGCAATACTATGTGTTTTTATTAAAAGCTTTTATTTAGTTTCACCTGTCCCGATGTTGGTCTGTAATCAAATCTTGCGAGTTAAATTTGATCCACCGGTTACCGATGAGCTGAAATTTTGCTTGCATGTGTAAATCTTCAAAATACTTCCGATGGGCAGCAGGTCCGGAAGCTTAAGAAGTCAAAAAACCTGCGCTCGCTAACACGCCCGCCAAGCGTGGTAGAGTATGGCAATATTCTCACATGGAACGAAAAATCCTTGGGAGGCGTTTGTCCAGCAGTGGACTTCAACGGCTGGAAAGATGATGATGATGATAATACTGATTTGGCAAAAAGAATATTAGTCTTTGAAGAAGTAGTATAAATTTAAGAAGCTCTACTTGAGGTGCTTTTAAGGCACATTAATCCAAATGTGATCTACGATTATTCTCACTTAACGTGAGTAAGCGTTCACTCTCTGATCTATCGAGCTCCTTATTTAGCTTAATAAGCAGCTACAAGACCAACTTTCTAGCGCCGGGTATCAATTAAACCGTGGTTCAGAGTCGGGACACCTTTTGTTTACTTGAATGAAGTTAGTTGCATATTCCGCAACTTTGGCTGCTGTTAATACTAAGATAGACTCCGGCCGCGGCTGTAAATTAACGTGTATGAAACTACTAACTAGCTTTGCCATGGAGATTTTTGCTACACATATTTGCCCAGTGTCCAAAAGTATATAGACTGGTATGACACTTGACATATTGCTATCAATATGGACGTTTATAAAACAACTAACTAGCTTTGCCATGAAGATTTTTCCACACAATTTTGCCCAGTGTACAAACATATTAGACTGGTATGACACTTGACATATTGCTATCAATATAGACGTTTATGAAACAACTAACTAGCTTTGCCATGGAGATTTTTGCCACACAACTTTGCCCAGTTACCAAAATATATAGACTGGTATGACACTTGACAAATTGCTATCAATATGGGTACTGAGTACACGATGGTCTTTCCAAATATGTAAAAAATTGGCGCTTAAAAGACTTAATTATCCAGTATAATAATAACAAGAGTGAATAATAGCGTTTTAGCTTTGCAAACGACAAGCCGATCACACGGCGAGGTCTGTAGATACTAACTAGCTGTGCCATGGAGATTTTTGCCACACAATTTTGCCCAGTATCCAAACATATTAGACTGGGACACTTGACATATTGCTATCAATATGGACGTTTATGAAACAACTATCTTTGCCATGGAAATTTTTGCCACACAATTTTGCCCAGTGTCCAAAAGTATACAGACTAGTATGACACCTGATATATTGATAGAGGGTACTCAGTATTCGTTTCTCTTTCCATATAAGTCAAAAATAGTCGTTTAAAAGACTTAATTATCCTGCAAAAACAATAAGTGTGACACTCGCGCCGCAAGCGCATTAGCTTGTAAACGACAAGCCACTCAAGTGTCACTGTTTCCCGACACGTACAATTTAGGGATTATCAAGGCAAGAGTGAATAGGAATGATTTGGGTTTGCGTGTACCACCCTAGACCTCATCGTTGCTTCCCATCAGGCAAGATCAAACGCACTCGAATTATTCATAAAAAAATTACAAGGTGAGATGGGAGACAAATGCCTACTTCAATAATTGCTAGCTAAAAACTGGCTAGATTGATTTTTCTACAATACTTAATTAAGATAATATAAATCTGTAATTTTAATTATACTACATATACGAGGAGAAATATAAACATTTACTTGATAAATTTAGACTATTTTTCTGCATATTTAGTATAACTTTCATTATTTAAGTGAATTAACTATTTATGTACGAAAATGAATACAGGGTAACATTCAAGTTTCAAAAATTTCATCTATTATACAAAAGTAAGATCATCAAATCCCTTGCCACGTCTAAACGTCCCTAACTCTGCCCCTTGATGCCGCTTAGAGAATTTTTGATGCGCAAATACCCAAGCGTGCTCATTATAACATGTCTTAAGTGAATACGGAGTATTAAAATGGAATATTTAGCAGGTTAAGGCAGTTCTCAAAGGTCTTTAGTTGATGGGAAGCGAATTTTCTACGCATTTGTAGCTGTAGATACTACTTCATATTGAATCTTAGCCGTGTGGTTTCCAGCAGAATAGGACCACTCCAAGTCTTCCCATGGAGGTCGTAAGTGGCGACTTAGGAAATACAAGCTAAACAAAGCTCATAAACATCAATGAGACCTCTCCAACCCGTCTGGCCAGCGAAGAGAGTGTAAGCCAAATCCTCTGTCTGCTCTGGCCAAGTATGGCTCCGGTAGTACAGAGAGGGTCATGCTCCTGCAGCGGAGACTAAAAAGACATGATGATGATGATTGAATTATATCTTATAATGTCTATCTAATACAACTTACTTGGCTCAGCGACCCGAAGTGGATCTTGGCCGCCGACATTAAGTGCGCCATTCTTATTCTGTGTCAACTCTGACCAGTCGGATACAAGAATAATAATAAGTCTATCTAATACAAGAATTGCTATAATAAACTAGCATGAGACTAGACGTTGTTTGTTTAGGGATGTCATCCTCAACTGCCTTTCCGGTGGTTGCAGCTATGGCATCGGGTACGGCCGCCCGGTCTCCCGAGCTGCTAATTGCTTTTCCCCCATTCATCCAAGTGAGTAGTATCCCAATACAACGCTGGGCTGGAGGAGTGACAAGGTTGGACAAGGTTCGAAACGACCACATAAGGGGATCTTTCAAGGTTGCCAAAATAGAGGAGAAACTGCGTGAAAATCGCTTGAAATGGTACGGTCACGTCATGAGAAGGGACGAGGATCACATGACAAGAGTGGTGATGCAAAAACCAGACGGAAAACGAGGCCCTGGCCGACCTCCTACTACATACCGTACTATTGGAAAAGACCTTAAGATGGCAGAAGTCAACACAGAGACAGCACAAAGTCGTATCTTGTGGCGAAAGCGTACAAGGGCTGACCCCAAATGAAATGGGATAAACAGTCATGGGAGAAGAAGAAGAGTAGTATACCAATACCTTGATTCCCTTCCCAAATCCAACAAACTCCTGTGGGTAGTAAGTCACGGTCGATTTCTTTGTCTAAGCTGCTCTTCAGAGCATTTATTGTCCATTAAACAACACGAGTAATTGACAGTAATAGATACAAGTGTAAGTACAAGTAAACAGTACCCTCGCTAGCTCAAAATAACGAAAGAACAAATTATAGTGATTACAGAATGGTATGGCGAAGTAACAGTGTCGCGGTTTCAATAGTTTTTCCCAGTCCAAAATATGCCCAGCGCGCCTAAAGAAGCTTTACATCACGTTTTTTCCATTGCGGGGTAGACAGAGCCTAGGTCTATAAGACCTGAAGGCCACGTTTAGCATTGTAGGGACAAATTGTTATGTCAGCGTTTCGTGTCGCGGCGGGCTAGTTCGCTTTCGGCCGCCAGTCAGCGTTGCCAGAAGGTTACATTTCTTACATTTTTCGTAATTTTTATATTTAAGGCAATTTTCGTAACTTTTGAGAACAACGAGTTTGTAATATTAGATTTTGATTGTAATTCAACGCATTCGATTTGAACGCACCTAAAACTGGTGCGTCTAAAAAGTATTTCACTACATATCACACTCATAGATGGTTCTGAAATAGAAAGCGCCATATTATCAATTTATCATATCATATAAATAGTCTTGTCTTCATCATCATCATTTCGAGTAGGTGTCACGGTCAATCGACCATGCACACCCTGGTGTCAGAGTTATTCGGAACCGCCTCTCGGCCTCTGACGTGGTTCCTTTAACGACTACCAGATGGCAGCCGGGACCACCGGCTTAACGTGCCTTCCGAAGCACGGAATCATCTTTATTATCAGACAATCAGGTGATTCAAGCCTGCAATGTCCTAACCAAACTGGAAACAACTAAACAAAGTATGCTTCCGGTGGGAATCGAACCCACGACCCCCGGGTCAACAGGCAAACGCCTTAACCACTGGACCACGGAGTCTTGTCTTGTTAATACGTAATTTCGGCACTCCAGCCAGAGTAATGATTACCCAGTAAGGTATAGACATCGTGATGATCTAGATCTTAGAATATTTTTTTTTTGTGTTTTGGTAAAGACAGACTTAAATATGACACAGACATAATAATGGGACAGGGCAGGTTGGTACAGGTTTAGGTGGTCTCTTCTCTATCTCTATTATTATAAACAAAAGTCACCGCCGGTATATGCGCGATATGGTCGACCGATTAAATGCCGCAAAGCGTTATGCTATACGTTAGTGACCACTTTATAGGATAGCGCTGTGTGGAGAGTTATACACCGACCCCAAAACACGTAAATTAAAAAAATTACAATATTGTAACTTTTGCTGCAAAAATGTAACATTTCAGGAACCGAAACGTAACTTACGACTCAAGGGCCCTGGCAACACTGCCGCCAGTCGCTACCCGCTCGTCTCTCGCGTAACTTGTGTACTTCTGCATATACATATTTGTTATAGTGACTTTCGTAATTCTGCATAACTGTGATTTTGACTGTGTGTAACTGTGGACATAAAAATATACTCATCGTCCTGGAACTTGTCTTTAATTTACAAGGACCTTCTGAATCTCTTAACGTTAGGTCAAGCTAGGGAGTGCGTAGACATTTATCAGACAACTAGCTGTTGCCCGCGACTTCGTCCGCGGCAATTTGAACCGTTTACGCATCGCACGCGTTGGATGTCCTCAACTATGAATAATTTTCCCCCGTTTTCAAAACATTTTTTATTGATGCTTCGCTCCTATTGGTCGCAGCGTGATGTTTTATAGCCTAAAGCCTTCCTCAATAAATGGACTATCCAACACAAAAAGAATTTTCCAATTTGAATCAGTAGTTCCTAAGATTAGCGCGTTCAAACAAACAAACAAACAAACAAACTCTTCAGCTTTATAATATTAGTATAGATCAGTGATCAGACATAGTGACCTACAGCATGTAAGTGGGCATTAGGTGGAAAACGAAATCAAAATAGTGATGGGTTACTACGCCCGTATGCCGTTCTACGCCCCGCGCGCCTCTCGATGCCCCCGTGCACATCCAGAAACCTACACACACATAGCCGCAAGCGCTTTTACGTGCACACATGCTTAAGTGACGTTTCTTTTCGCGTAGTGTATGTATACATGGTGAAATTTATATCGTTGGACCCTTAAAGGGGTGACTCAGACCACCAAAATGAACAACTTTTCCTATGGGAACAATACTGGAAACTAAAAAAAAATCGATATTCCCATACAAACTGGCCGGGCGGCAGATCTCTTTTGTATGGAAATGACGAAATTTTTTTTTAGTTTCCAGTGTTGTTCCCATAGGAAAAGTTGTTCATTTGGATGGTCTGAGTCACCCCTTTAAGGGCCCAAAACGATCAAAATTTCACCGTGTATTTTCCTTGCCTCTATTAAGTAGAATGTACCTGAACTCTTCACCACCATCTCTCTAGTCTCCATAATTTGTGGCAAGAATCGGCTGACCACACAGAAATAGATGAAAATGTCGCCCTCCGGACAATTAAGAAGCAATGTTACTGTTACAGCGAGCTGAGGGGTGCACACTTGCGACTTATAAATGCGACTGCGATTAGTGGCTTGGATGCGACTAAAATGCTAAGCATAGGTGAAATATCAACCCCCAGACTGTTAGAAATGTTACTGATACAGCAGGCCGCTGCAAATTTGCGTCTAATGCGACTTGTTCAGAGGATGCGGCTTAATGCATAGACGGCTTTTGCATGTACAGTAGATTAAAAAAATAAGAATGTTCTAAGTCTTAGGAGCCCTGTAATATTTTATATTCAACAAACAAAGGTTTACAAAATGCTACCAAAATATCCCGACTAAGTCTAACTAAGGTGGCATATTTAAAAGCATCAGTTCATTGATCCGCACTTTTACAACTTATAAATTATGTCTATTACAAGTAAGATCTGTCCATTTTTCTTACTTAACTAACAAACATATATTTTTTGTTCACCATGGAAGATTTATATGTGTCTCAGGTAGAAATTTACGAAGCAATTAAAAAACTAACAATAAACATCAAAAAAGTATATTTAAAATGGGAAATTTAAGCATTATCTATACAAATAGATCAATGAATGATCAAGAATCATTTCCGTGAGAGGTGGAAGAAAATATTTTTTGAAAAAGAGCCAATGCTAGTGAAACGTGCCATCTGGTACCAACCGTGTCTCGAACAAATTTACTAGGAATAGAAGATGGGAAAATGAAAAGACCTTTTTAAGTATAGGAGATGGAGAATAGAGGTCACAGAAACCATGGTACCGACTTGTGAGAAAATGAAATGCATCATAGATTTTTTAAAACAGTCGTAAAAGACACGGGCAACGATTATTTTCGATATTGCTTTGTTCGTGTTGTTTTTAATTTAAAAATATACATACTTAATTAAAATAAAATAAAGAAAAATCGGAGCCACCGGTCGCCCGTCTGCACCCGCTTCTGTAAGTGATAGCCACAATTGCTTTTCGTTAATTTATGTGTGGATTAAAGAGGACAGGTTTAATGAGTGGCACTGACTATTTCTATCGATTCGCGGGTTCGAATCCTGGGGGACATTTTATACGGGTGCCTGCCGGTCTTAACAGTATACAGTGCGATTTTGAACTCACGAGCAATATTTTAATATACCTACATCCACAAGAAAAAAAGGTCAATTATGAAAAAAAATTATACTTCTCATGAAAATTTGAACAGCGAATCGATGGGAGGCCCAATATTTTTTTCTTAACCTTTTTTTTCTTGCCATTCTATTCTTTTTCCTGCTATTCTATCACGAATTATATTGCAAGGAAATTCAAAATTACCATTTATTGTACATTAGATTGTATGACGTGTGGTTTTCGACTGTGGGCTAGAGATTTTGCCTTATAGAGGGCAAAATCTCTAGCATTGCGTCCAAAACACCCAAATAGGGTTGGCCTGCCAGGTGACCAATAAAAACTGTAATTTCAATTAAAAGTGATGAGTCCCTATATATTTATTTATATTTCATTTTACTGTTATAAACCTTAGTCGTGGCAGAGCGACGCTACCGGCAAAATTCATTTTGCTAGTAGCATGCATGGGCCGGCTCGTCCGGGGAAGTACACTCTCACAGAAAATCGACGTTTGAGTAGAAACTTTACCGCTTCTATGCTTCGTTCGGTGAGTGAGAGAGCCGGAGGCTCATCCATCCCCCCAACTCCTTGAAAGGCCGGTCCTGTTATACCCTGGTGTTGCCTAGTCTAGAATTATTGTTGGCATCATCATCATCAGGTCTTTTTAGTCTACACTGCAGGAGCATGACCCTCTCTGTACTACCGGAGCCAAACTTTGCCAGAGCAGGCAGAGGATTTGGCCTACACTCTCCTCGCTGACCAGACGGGTTGGAGCGGTCTTATTGATGTTTATGAGCTTTGTTTAGCTTGTTTTTTCCAAGTCGTCTCTTAAGACCTCCATGGGAAGACTTGGAGTGGTTCTATTCTCTTCCGGAAACCACACGGCTATCAGGTTGGCATCAGCCAGGCACAAACAAGGCAAAAACTTAAGCCAGCCAAAAAAATATAGGAAATCAAAATAGAGCACAAGTACGTACTCAAACGTTATCAATAAATATTGTAGGCGGTAGTTTTGTATAGTTCTTATAACACAAAGAAAAATGACAACTTAGTCTACCTGCGACCATGAAAACTGTAAAGTTTTCGAAACGTTAGGTGTAAAAATAATGTAATATACGCGATAATACCGTATTAAAGTGATTTTATTTAAAAGTACGTACTCGCTAATGATGAATAACGCCAACTACCGCCCACAGCTGAGTTATTGAAGACCGACCACGCCTTTTCAGGAGACTATCATGCTCTAAAAGTGAATTAAGGCTCGGCACAAACGAGCGACCGACCAGAATCACCAGTTCGAACTGGCCACTGGGCGGTAGGCCCATAGTAAAATTTTTGGAAAACTGATCACGCTTTTAGCAGACAAGACAATGCTATTATGCTCTTAAAGTTGATTTAGGCTCGGCATATACGTGCGACAGATTGGTAGCCAGCGAGAAGCAGTATACTGCTCGGACTATCGCCAACAATTGAATTACCGAAGACCGACGACGCCTTTTCAGGAGACTATCATGCTCTAAAAGGGGATTAAGGCTCGGCACAAACGAGCGACCGACCAGAATCACCAGTTCGAACTGGCCACTGGGCGGTAGGCCCATAGTAAAATTTTTGGAAAACTAATCACGCTTTTAGCAGACAAGACAATGCTATTATGCTCTTAAAGTTGATTTAGGCTCGGCATATACGTGCGACAGATTGGTAGCCAGCGAGAAGCAGTATACTGCTCGGACTATCGCCAACAATTGAATTACCGAAGACCGACGACGCCTTTTCAGGAGACTATCATGCTCTAAAAGGGGATTAAGGCTCGGCACAAACGAGCGACCAACCACAGCCAACGGTGGCTAACGACAAGCAGTTCACACTGGCCAAACTACCGCCCACAGTTAAATTATCGAAAACCGATCACGCTTTCAGCAGACAATTCTATAATGCTCTAAAAGCGGATTAAGGCTCATCACAATCTAGCGACCGACCACTGCCACCGGTGGCTAACGACAAGCAGTTCACACTGGCCAAACTACCACCCACAGTTAAATTATCAAAAACCGATCACGCTTTCAGTAGACAATTCTATAATGCTCTAAAAGCGGATTAAGGCTCATCACAATCTAGCGACCGACCACTGCCACCGGTGGCTAACGACAAGTAGTTCACACTGGCCAAACTACCACCCACAGTTAAATTATCAAAAACCGATCACGCTTTCAGCAGACAATTCTATAATGCTCTAAAAGCGGATTAAGGCTCATCACAATCTAGCGACCGACCACTGCCACCAGTGGCTAACGACAAGCAGTTCACACTGGCCAAACTACCACCCACAGTTAAATTATCAAAAACCGATCACGCTTTCAGCAGACAATTCTATAATGCTCTAAAAGCGGATTAAGGCTCATCACAATCTAGCGACCGACCACTGCCACCGGTGGCTAACGACAAGTAGTTTACACTAGCCAAACTACCGCCCACAGTTGAATTATCGAAAACCGATCACGCTTTCAGCAGACAATTCTATAATGCTCGAAAAGCGAATTAAGGCTCATCACAATCTAGCGACCGACCACTGCCACCGGTGGCTAACGACAAGCAGTTCACACTGGCCAAACTACCGCCCACAGTTAAATTATCGAAAACCGAACACGCTTTCAGCAGACAATTCTATAATGCTCTAAAAGTGGATTATTGTTCAACACAGCACAAACGAGCGACCGACCAGAGCCACCGGTGACAAGCAGTTCACACTGGTCGTACTAAACCGCCCACAGTTGAATTATCGATGACCGACCACGCCCTTTCAGGAGACTCTGCTATGTTCTAAAAGTGGATTAAGGCTCATCACAATGTAGCGACCGACCACTGCCACCAGTGGCTAACGACAAGCAGTTCACACTAGCCAAAGTACCGCCCACAGTTAAATTATCGAAAACCGATCACGCTTTCAGCAGACAATTCTAGAATGCTCTGAAAGTGGATTAGGGCTCAACACAGCACAAACGAGCGACCGACCAGAGCCACCGGTGACAAGCAGTTCACACTGGTCGTATTAAACCGCCCACAGTTGAATTATCGATGACCGACCACGCCCTTTCAGGAGACTCTGCTATGTTCTAAAAGTGGATTAAGGCTCATCACAATGTAGCGACCGACCACTGCCACCAGTGGCTAACGACAAGCAGTTCACACTGGCCAAACTACCACCCACAGTTAAATTATCGAAAACCGATCACGCTTTCAGCAGACAATTCTATAATGCTCTAAAAGCGGATTAAGGCTCATCACAATCTAGTGACCGACCACTGCCACCGGTGGCTAACGACAAGTAGTTTACACTAGCCAAACTACCGCCCACAGTTGAATTATCGAAAACCGATCACGCTTTCAGCAGACAATTCTAGAATGCTCTGAAAGTGGATTAGGGCTCAACACAGTACAAACGAGCGACCGACCACAGCCACCGGTGACAAGCAGTTCACACTGGTCGTACTAAACCGCCCACAGTTGAATTATCGATGACCGACCACACCCTTTCAGGAGACTCTGCTATGTTCTAAAAGTGGATTAAGGCTCAGCACAAACGGCTCTGTGAAAAATTAAACTGTCTACCTATCACGGTTCATGAGATACAGCCGACAGACGGACGGACAGACAGAAGGACAGCGGAGCGATATTATTAGTGTCCCGTTTTTACCCTTTGGGTACGGAACCCTAGAAATACAGTAAATTTGATAACTTTCTTCTTTTTTATAGACTGTTATAAATAAATAACTGGTCCAAAATATAAACAAATAGGTGACCCTTCTATTTAATAGTTACCTGTATTTGGATATTTTTTTTTATAGTCTACGATTATATGCTTACCTGAAACGTAAAATAAAATCAATTAGTTATACAATTTAATGTTATGTGTTCGTTTCTCGTGCCAAGGATAGCCATCGCGATTCAGCGAGGAAACGCTGCCAGCGTATTGGGCACCTTTCCACGGGAAACAGGAAGAGCTGGTTTTTAAATATCTGACCTTTTTTTTTAAAGAAAAAATATGATGCCTATTTCAAAAAAATTAATGTAGGTATAATTTAATTAAAAAATATATAAACATCTGCCCAAAAAACGTAGTGTAATGTTTGCAGGGACCATTTATGTCTTTCATCCTCATCATCATTTCAGCCACAATAAGTTCACTGATGGACATAAGCCTTTCCAAAAGATTTTTGTTCCATGGGAGGATATTGCCATATTCACCACGCTTGGAAGGCGGGTTGGCGAGCGCAGTTTTCTTGGCTTCTTGTGCTTTCAACGCTGCTGCCCATTGAAAGCATTTTTAAGCTGGGGAAGGAAAGGTACAAAGGTGCAGGATGAAAATAGACTTCATTCTACCGAAATGAGAATGCTGAGGTGGATGTGCGGAGTGACGCGGATGGATAGGATCAGAAATGTTTATGTAAGAGGAAGTTTGAAAGTAGCGCCGGTAAACGAAAAATTAAGGAGTGGTAGATGAGGATGGTATGGTCATGTATGAGGCGAGAAGGTAATCATATTATAAGAAAAGCGCTAGAGATGGAGGTTAGTGGATACCGGGGAAGGGGAAGACCAAAAAAGGAATGGATGGAATGCGTAAGGCAGGATATGAGGGCGGTGGGAGTGGATATGGGCATGACGGGAAACAGGGAGTTGTGGAAGGAAAAGACATACTGCGCCGACCCCAGATAATGGGATAAGGTAAGGAGGATGATGATGAAGGAAAGGTTGGATTTGGGAAGGGAATTAACGTATTAAAATACTTCATGACACTTTTTCATGCGTGCATTCGGCGTTCCTCGATTTATAAGACGATATCACGTGAAAAAAACATTAATAATAAAAAAATAATCCTTACTAATATTATGCGAAAGTGAGTTTGTTAGTGTTTATTTGTTTGTATGTTTGTTTGTTACGCTTTTACGCCGTAACTAATGAACCGATCATCATGAAATTTTGCATACAAGTTCTCTGGAGTACGGAGAAGGATATAGGCTAACTTTTATCCCGGAAAAAAGGACTATTCCCGAGGGATCGACATTGACACGGGCGGAGCCGCGGGCGAAAGCTAGTAAATAAATATATTCGGACAAATCACACAGTTGAGCTAGCCCCAAAGTAAGTTCGAGACTTGTGTTATGAGATACTAACTCAACGATACTATATTTTATAACAAATACATATATAGATAAACATCCAAGACCCAGGCCAATCTGAAAAAGATCATTTTCCATCTCGACCTGCCCGGGGATCAAACCCGGGCACCGTCGTGTCGCAGGCTGGCGTGTTAACCGCTGCGCCACGGAGCTGTCATCCCACATTAAAACCCACTATTATTTCTAGCCCGTTTCAAGTGGAATCCAAAAGCAGCAAGTTGACACATTAAACTGTCCTCACGTCATTCATCTGTCATCCGTTTTTGATGAATGACATACAATCAAAGCATCATCTCTTAGGGCTAAGCCAAATGCGCGTTACTTTTTACAAGACAGCCCGAAGTGTGGTAAATAAAGATATACGGACAAATCACACAGATTGAGCTAGCCCCAAAGTAAGTTCGAGACTTGAGTTATGGGATGCTAACTAAACTATATTTTTATGACAAATACTTAAATATATATAGATAAAGTAAATCTGAAAAAGATCATTTTCCATGATGACCTGACCGGTGATCGAACCCAGTACTTTGGACTGTGACAGGTTTGCGTGATGATCACTAGGCCACAGAGGTTTTCGTGTACTGATATAGAGGTTAGGAAACCCTGTTCTAAATCGATTATCATGAAATTTTGCAAACGCGTAGTCTGGGAAACGGGGTAGACTACCTTTTTCACATACATACATAGTATCACGTCTTTTTACCTTGCGAGGTAGACAGAGCCTAGGTCTATAACACCTTATGGCCACATTTAGCATGTTGGAGGGCGTATAGATGGAAAACGGAATCAAATAGTGATGGGTTGCTAGCCGCATCGCCTATTGACATGATTCCGCAGATTTAAGCCCAATCCCTTGATCGGCTTTAACGATCTGCGCGGGAAGAGAAGCAGCTGGCACATTCTACGTTTTTCTTTTCTCCCAGACCAGCATGGAAGACTTTCTTCGCTTATATTATTAATGCGAAAGTGTGTTTGTTTGTTACGCTTTCACGTCGTAACTACTAAACCGATCACGGTGAAATTTTGCATACAAGTTCTCTGGAGTGCGAAGAAGGACTTTTTACCTTTAATCCCGGTAAAAGAACTGTTCCCGAGGGAAAGAAGTTAAGCGGAATCGCGAGCTAAATCTAGTACTACATACATTGAGAAACCATCTATTCTTTTTGCCTATCATCTGTACCTGTACTGTTTTTTTGTTTACTAAATTTTGGAATAGGCATTTGTCTCCCATCTCACCTGATGGTAAGTGACGATGAAGACGAGGATGTTACATGCCTATCCAAGAGATACCCATTTATTCTACTTTTGAATGTCCCGGGACTGTACTTGTCTGGGAATATAGACGCAGGCAGTTCATTCCACACCTTAGCTACTCGAACCAAAAAGGAACTGTTAAAGCGTTTAGTTCTGATGTTGATTGATTGACTAAATCAATCAGTCAATCATTCAATACATTATTTGTAATGATTGTGAATAAGGCCGAGTATATATATATATAGCCGTGTGGTATCCGACAGAGTAGATAGGACTCCAGGTCTTCCCGTGGATTTCGTAGAAGGCGACTTAGGAAATACAAGCTAAACAAAGCTTATAAACATCTCTCTTAGATGTTCCTCTCCAACCCGTCTGGCCAGCGTGGAGAGTGTAGGCCAAGTCCTCTGGCTGCTCTGGCCAAGTATGGCCCTAGTAGTACAGAGAGGGTCGTGCTCCTGTAGTGGAGACTAAAAAGTACCTGATGATGATGATGAATGATTGAGAATCGTTTAAATTGCACCTAAAAGTGAACTTTATACGAAAAGTAACAAAAAACATATCCTTTGTAATATGAGGACGTGTGATGTCTTTGGATATATATTATTCCCCTCTTTAAAACAGTCATCGGGTTTGGAACAGAAGATGTATGGAGATGTCATCGATCCAATATTTTGAGACATATATAACAATTTATATCAGACTAGCTGTTGTCCGCAGCAATTTCTGTTATTATGATTAATTCGATTTTTTTTATTATTAAAGATGAATAATTTTCCCGCGTTTCTAAATCATTTTTTATTGACGCTTCGCTCATATTGGTCGCAGCGTGATGTTTTATACCCTAAAGCCTTCCTCAATAAATGGACTATCCAACACAAAAATATTTTTCCCAATTTGAACCAGTAGCTCCTGAGATTAGCGCGTTCAAACAAACAAACTCTTCAGCTTTTTAATATTAGTATAGATGTTTTAAAGAACTATTGTAATTAACAAATTAAAATTTGTTTCCAGCCTAGATACAGATACAGAATCACTCCATTCTGTCCTATGGATGTCGTAGAGGCGACTAAAGGGACAATCTCATACATCCCGTGCAACGAAAGCATTCCCAAGGAGGGTTGACGTTAGGCAGCCAGGCGTAAAAATACGCCGAAACTTTTCACAGCATGAAAGTATAAAAGACTTCACATAAAATGGGATGAGGAATGGAGAAAGAAGAATAACATTATTTTTAATATAATATTATTTATTTATGCATCCCTCGATTTGAAAATCTCTCTTCTAGTGAACAACTAGATCGATATAAAAATCTGCATCCAAATCGGTTCACCCGTTAAGAGCTTCGATGACACAGACAGATAAACAAACGTGAGTTTGTTTGCTATGTGTATACGCATTACTGAACCGATCATCGTGAAATTTGCATACGTTTTATTTGAGAACAAGGACGTAGGCTACTCATACCTTTTATCCCGGAAAAAGAGGAAGAATTCTACAGTATAATGAGAAGCCCGATGGATTAGTATGCGTGAGCATTATTAGCGCTTACACTGGTTAAGCAACCCTGGGCGCAGTCTCCACTGGGATGGGGGACCGCAAGGAGCATAAAAATATCTCGAACTCCTCCGTGCTTCGGAAGAGACCTTATGGAGTTGGTCCCAGCTGTCATCATTGATGGCAGTCGTAAAGCTATTTCTGATGCTCTGAGCTTGAGAAATCTGACACCAGTATTGGCCACTTACAGACACAAAAAACAAAACAAACAGTATAAATAAAGGCTTGGGAACTCCACTCCTTTCGCTGTACCCTACACATGGCAAGCACGTGTCGGGCCGTAGCCAGATTTCAGGAAGCATTGATATATTAATACTTTCCTCTTGTTAACATGAGTATGATTCAGATATAGTTTTACACATCATTATGAGTAACATTATTATTATACCTTTGTCATTCATACACACGTTGGCTAGCTCCGCTCACGTCAGCGCAGCGGTCGACACGCCAGCCTGCGACACGGAGTGCCCGGGTTCGATCCCCGGCCAAGTCAAGATGGAAAATGATCTTTTTCAGATTGGCCTGGGTCTTGGATGTGTATCTATATATGTATTTGTTATAAAATATAGTATCGTTGAGTTAGTATCCCATAACACAAGTCTCGAACTTACTTTGGGGCTAGCTCAATCTGTGTGATTTGTCCGTATGTTAAAAAAATATATATATATATATCACGTCTTTTTCTCTTGCGGGGTAGATAGAGTCCAGGTGCTTGACCTTAAAGCCAGGTTTAGCATAGGTGGGCATTAGGTGGAAAATGTAATCAAAATAGTGGGTTGCAAGGCACATTGCCCACTAACAGGAAGCACACACAGCAAATTTTGATACCTTTTGTTACATTAAGGCGCTGTGCATCAGAAGAATACCGTAAAACGTGAATTTTTTTTGTCGCGCAGTTAGCCTTATTTTCCATGGAATACTAGCATGAAAAAATATGAAGTACAGTTCAAGGCAGGGGTTGGAATACCGGTAAAAATCTATTACCGGTACCTCTATGAAACGACAGTACCGGTAATTGGTTTGGTACCGGTACATTTGGTACCGGTAAAAATCAAGTACCGGTACCTCTATAATACAACGGTACCGGTAATTGGATTGGTACCGGTACCTCAATAAAGCGACGGTACCGGTAATTGAATTGGTATCAATAAGTTTAATAACGTTAATAACAGAAGTACCTGTACCAAATACCGGTAAACAGTACCGGTACTCGTATTGGGAAATATTATTTCGTTAATGTGTGTCGTTGCCGTGTTGTGCATGTGCGGCGTGAGGCGGGGGCCCACAATAGGGCGGCACTTTTACAGTCGAGCGAGTCCCATGCGGTGGACGGCAACAATGCGTAGGTACCGGTTAAATTAACACAATTTTTAACAATATTATTACCTTTATTTTTTAGATGATTACCGTTAAAATTTAACAGAATAGAAGTACCGGTACTTACCGGTACCTATAATGTGAATTTGGTACCGGTAACAAGTAGCGGTAAAATTACCGTTAACTGTTAACAATATTATTACCGTTAAATACTAGATTACCGGTACCTCATATTACCGTTAACATTTTAACAGAATAGTAATACCGGTATTTACCGATACTTATAATGGGAATTTGGTACCGGTAACAAGCCCTGGTTCAAGGATCAAAATAAATGGTTAGATCAAAATATTTTCAAAAAAATATTCAAAACCTAGCTAAATTAAATAGCAAAATAGCTATATCCAGCAATTTTTTCGTCGCGAAATACTTCATATTTTCAGCGACAACTACCAACTTTTATACGTCTATAATAAGTATAACTTAATGAACAAGATGGATACCTAAAAATTTGGATTTTTATGAAAAGAAAATATAGCGTATATATAGAATATATATAATTCATATTATAAAATATAAATAGTGAAAGAATTTATAAAATCGGTCCGGTGGTTTTCGACTTTATACATTACAAACAAATACACAAATCTTTCCTCTTATGATACTACTTAGTCTTGAAACTAATATGCTGCAGCTGTCCGAGGGCTCTGATGCCCCCATAGCTGAGAATGCAATCAGGTACACGCTCTGATGAGCAAGAACAACGTCACCAATCCAAGTAAAAGCTCTACGCCTGCTTGGCTATCAAGCTTTTTTAAAGTTTACTTAAATATTTTCGAAACATTGCTACTACAAAAAAAGAACACGACTGCCTTGGCAATTAATTCATAGCCTAAGTCACTCCGGAGGGTTGTAAGGATACTAACAGTACACCATACTTCCAAATCCGTTGCGGCATTCAGAAGTAATAAAGAGACGCACACATTAACTCGAAAGACAATACACTCATTTTTTGGTTGTCATATAAAAATAAACTCGACTTCTCTAAAACATCCAATTAGTCACTGTAGCGATAAAGTTTATCGGTTTGAATGCATTAAGCGTGTATGTAATGTTTATCTCCGATAAAGCCGTCTTATCGGACAAATAAACGCTGCTTTCTTATGCGCCGCTGTTACTTATAACACGTTCACAGCCGACATTTAATACATACGTACATACATACATACATAGTCACGTCTTTTTCTCTTGCGGGGTAGAAAAGTCTAGGTCTATGAGACAAACCATATCATATCGTATGGCATGGTCAGCAAGAATTCGAACCAATTTTTAAGCCAGTCTTCGGCTGCTGGCAAAAGTGGGAGTGTATTTCGAAGGTTTCCAGGGAAACCATAGAGGAACTCTTCGGCAATATGCCACAAAGTTTGTTCTCTGGCCCCACAGTCACATTCTGGAGTCTGTCTAACCGATTAGACCGTCCGTATCCTGTTCGGAATCCATTCAATTTTACCCACAATCACTCTTTGACTATTAAAGATTAAAGCCTGCTGGTTTGATTATACTACTGTCCTCTTCCAATTCAAAATAAGAACATTACCGTTCCCTTTCTAAAACCACCGACTCATCAATAAATAGTTCTAATTTCGAATTAAAAAGGCAAAGGAAACACTCGCAGACAGCCGGTGACATGGAGGGCACTTATTCTTGTGTAGTCATCAATTTTCAACCCGCCCGTTCTAAGTAATTTGCCACGACGTCTGATTATTTATGCTGCATTCGTTGGTGAAGACTGGGGACGTCATTTTTAGAGTTCCGTGCCTAAACAGTGACAATTGAACCCTGTGACTTAATCTCCTCTGGTCTGACGGTTCGTCTCTTGTAGAGTTGTAATTTTTACATAATAAATTTGTTAATATTTGAAATTTTTTCAGAATGCATTTGACTCACTCACTCTGAAGAATCAAAAATTATCTTCTACTAGCTGTTGCCCGCGACTTCGTCCGCGGCAATTTCTGTTATTATAGACATACTGTCGCGGACATTTTTTAGTTCGTTTAAAGAGGATTAATTATTTATTACACATTTTTGGGTAACTTGAGCCGTATACGCATCGCAAGCGTCGGATGTCCTCAACTATGAATAATTTACCCCTTTTTCAAAACATTTTTATTGATGCTGCGCTTCTATTGGTCGCAGCGTGATGTTTTATAGCCTAAAGTCTCAATAAATGGACTATCCAACACATTTTTTTTTCAATTTGAACCAGTAGTTCCTGAGATTAGCGCGTTCAAACAAACAAACAAACTCTTCAGCTTTATAATATTAGTATAGATATAGATTAGTATAGATGTGACTAAAATCTAACCTAATCTGACCTAACGACAAACGAAAGTTAAATTTAATTTCTTGCATGGTACGGAACCTGTAATACACAAGCCCGACTCACACTTAACGGCTTTTTGTTTTTTCCCGTCAATAAACGCTTTTTGGCGGCATTACGTGACGGTAATGCGGCGGCCATCTTGCCATTTTTGGCTCGTCTGTTACTTAAGTGGCTGATGTCTCGCGTTGAATATCTATTTTGCTGAAAATATATTGCTCTTGCGTAAAATGGGTCAAATGTAAATGTGTTCGTCAAATTTTCAGGCATCTTGTCCTTTTTTTCTCTATACTTATATGTACGGACAAATCACACAGATTGAGCTAGCCTCAAAGTAAGTTCGAACTTTGTGTTATAGGATACTAACTCAACGATACTATATTTTATAACAAATACATATATAGATAAACATCCAAGACCCAGGTCAATCTGAAAAAGATCATTTTCCATCTTGACCTGACCGGGGATCGAACTTATTTGCCCTGAATTCCTGATTGACGTTTAACGCCGTTCCAAAACTATGAAATCATCATCAATACTAATAATAAATCTGTAAGTCTGTCAGGGTTGGTCATGGAGTAAGTTACCTACTTTGTTTTCCGAGATATCGTGTTAATAAGCTCTATACATGATACTGAAACTAAATTGACGATATTTCGATATTTTTTTGTACATATGTATGTATGTATGTTCCATAACTCATAAACGAAGTAACTGAATTTTATGAAACTTGGTAGATATACATTTAGGCGTACAGGACACAAGATAGGCTACTTATCTTTTTTCTCCATTTTTTTTTTACCAAATGTTGGATTAGGCATTTGTCTCCCATCTCACCTGATGGTAAGTGACGACGAAGACAAGGATGTTACATGCCTAGAGATACCCATTTATTCTCCTGTAAGATAAGACATGATAAAGACGTGGCCCCCATACAAACATAACATAAGATGTACGCGAACGAAGTCCCGGGCACTGCTAGTCTAGAATAAAAGCCATTACTCTCTGTCGACTGGTCGCCGGCGACTGTAACTTACAATAGTTTAAATTGATCTTTACGCACTTGGGCGTCAGTCGCCCGGGCGACTCGCCGTGTAGTCATCATCATCAAGTCTTTTTAGTCTCCACTGCAGGAGCATGACCCTCTCTGAACTACCCGAGCCATACTTGGCCAGAGCAGACATAGGATTTGGCCTACACTCTCCTCGCTGGCCAGACGGATTGGAGAGGTCTCATTGATGTTTATGAGCTTTGTTTAGTTTGTATTTCCTAAGTCGCCTCTTACGACATCCATGGGAAGACTTGGAGTGGTCCTATTCTACTCTGCCGGAAACCACACGGCTATATACGCCGTGTAGTGGCGACACACAAGTAGAGTAGTGCCGTTGAGAAATTCTCTGTTCTTAACAATTCCGTCTCACAGAAATTTCCAATAATAGGCGTGTTTCCTAATAAAATACAATTAGTTCGTATTATAGATTATCAAAAAATATTAGATACGTATTTTTTCTTTTTTCAATCAAACAAAAAATTATAATGATATAGCCCGTTAAATTTCCGCGTGACGTCACTATCCAGTATACTTTTTACCGGCCTGTTGCGTCACGAGCCCCCACTCCTGAACTTTGATGCGCTTTATCTTTATCATCTTTTGTTTAATCGAAAAAAGAAAAAATACGTTACTAATATTTTTCGATAATCTATAAGACGGACTAATTATTTAAAATTGATTTTTTTTTTAGGAAACAAGCCTATTCTCGAGAATTTCTCAACAATTTCCACACTTGAGACAAAGAAGAAATTCTCGGGAAAAATTGTCGACCCAAACTAACCTTATGGTTACTTTGGTATTTAGGACTTAAGTCCTAAAGACGCTGGGGTCAAGGGGGATGAAAAAGGAACGAAAACAGTGATGGCTCGTTACCCACCCGCATCGTCTATTGGCATGATTAGTGTTGTATAGTGCTCGAAATCTTCGAGAACGGTGCGAGCGGGTCGGACATTTTCCCGAGAATAGGGAAATTCACTCAAGTAAATCTGAGACATATAAGCTGTCTTATACACTATCTCGGTAAAGAAATGTTTATCAAATTCAATCATTCATTCATTCAAGAGGAGTATTTGAGTTGAGACTCAGTGAATCCCGTAATGCGTCAGGATGATCATTTGTATTTGTTTTATCGATAAAAACAGATTTCTTCTAATCTACCACTCGCAGTTATCCGTCAAGATTACCGGATAAATCCGATAAAATCCAGTAAAACACCGGTTTTTAAAAATTTCTTTACAAATCAGGTATATATATAAGCTGGCTTATTAGCGTCACATTTACACAGCCTCGGTTAAGAGGAGTATCTGAGACCCAGTCAACGCCGTAATGCGTCAAGATGATCATTTGTATTTGTTTTATCGATAAAAACACAGATTTTTACTAATCTACCACTCGCAGTTATCTGTCAAGATTACCGGATAAATCCGATAGGATCCAGTAAAAACTGGTTTTAAAAACTTGTTTTATAAATCAGGGAAATATAAGCTGGCTTATTAGCGACACTTTTACACAGCCTCGGTTAAAATGAGTATCTGAGACCCAGTCAACGCCGTAATGCGTCAAGATGATCATTTGTATTTGTTTTATCGATAAAAACACAGAGATTTACTAATCTACCACTCGCAGTTATCCGTCAAGATTACCGGATAAATCCGCTGGGATCCAGTAAAAACCAGTTTTAAAAACTTGGTTTATAAATCAGGGACATATAAGCTGGCCTATTAGCCTTACCTTTACACTGTCTCGGTCTAGGGGAGTATCTAAATGTCATAAATTTTAAGACTCCGCCTCCAGTAATGAATCAATGACGAGGACAGCGAGTGGGGTGGAGTGGATACTTTAGTTTGGAAGGCAATATTCAGGCTTGGTAAGTATTGGATTCTTGAAACAAACTTATATATTGCTTATACATACTATGATGTTAAATCGGCTTTTTCTTTTTAGAAAGCTGCTAGATTTGTTTGCTCAAGTGGACCTTATAAGACTTGGGATACTTTACGCCTATCTGGGCCCGCGACTCCATTCGGGTAAGGGGGCCGTTTTATCTATATATTTATGAAAAAAAAATAAGTAGCCTATTCCTAATCCTAAATTCAGTTGATTCGTTTAAGAGTTATGGAGAACATACATACATACATACATGCACCATCATTGAAATGTAAAACGTCAATGTCAATAGAATATGTGTACCGTTGACATTTGACTTTTCTTAGGCGGGCTGTCAGAGAGATCTGTCAATATGTTTGGATTATATTTCTGCGCGAGAATGTAAGATTTGAATTAATTCAAATGAAGATAACGTTTTTTTCAATGAACCGATTTTGATGAAACAAACTTTAAATGTTTTGCTGAGTTAAAACAAAACAATTGGTGAAAGTTTGAAGTAAATCGGTTCAGTATTTTCGGAGATAATCGTGATCATACATACAGACAGACAGACGGACAAAAAATTCAAAAAAAAATTTTTGCTTTCTATTATTCTTTTTAAGTGTCCCTCTATCCATTTCAGTCAAAAATTCTAAATGTACAGACAAAATATTTTTACTGTTTTATTATATGTATATTTATTTATTATATATATATATGTATAGATAGATAATAAAATAATAGTGAACCCTTTAGTATGTACTTCATACTTCGAAGCCAAAATTGGTACAATTAAACAAATTAGACGTAACAAATCATTGTCAATTAAGTTTTTTTTTGGTATTTTTACTATACAGGAAAGGTAAAAGGATCTAGTCCATAAAGGCAACATATATTTTCAGACTTTTGTCACGCCTAAAAAAGTTGGTTTGATAACGGTAGAAGAGAGATAGATGCGTCACAAGCCGTACGCTTAGGCCGATTATGCCTCTCTATCGCTTGTTTCGCACTCTTGTTTGCACACGGAACGTGACACTTTTTCGTGCACGCAGCCGGCGTTCACCGATTTATAAGACACTCGCTTTCGCCCGCGGCTCCGCCCGCGTCAATGTCGATCACTCGGGAATAGTCCGGGATAAAAGGCAGTCTATGTCCTTCTCCGTACTCCAGAGAACTTGTATGCAAAATTTCATAATGATCGGTTCAGTAGTTACGGCGTGAAAGCGTAACAAACAAACAAATTCGCATTTATAATATTAGTAAGGATTATCACATCAAAAATAATCGTCAATGTCTACTCCATCCCATTCTCTGTTACGTTAAACTGCGTTTTAAACTCCCTGGATTTATTCTAAAGTTATTTCCATAAACTTACCAACAGACTTTAACAACGACGATCAATTTTCGACCTTATTTCCTGTGAGACAGGGTCAGGAAACTTTTGTTTTGGTTGCAAGAAAAGTTGAGATATATCATTAATTTGGTACATGTAATTTGTTTAATTTTACCAATTTTGGAGACTGGAGGCTTCGAAGTATGAAGTACATTGTTGGGTAAACAAAAATAATTAATGACCTTGCATATTAAGGTTAATAAGGAGATTTTAGGGAATATATGAAAACCACATGGAGAAGCACCCAAAGTACTCAAGCGTTGAAGAGATTTATTCGAAATTTTCATTTTATAAAAAAACTGGCTAAATGCTAGTCGGACTTACACATGAAGGGTTCCGAAATAGAAGTAAAGCCGTGTGGTTTCCGGCAGAGTAGAATAGGAACACTCCTAGTCTTCCCATGGAGGTCGTAAGAGGCGACTTAGGAAATACAAGCTAAACAAAGCTCATAAACATCAATGAGACCTTTCCAACCCGTCTGGCCAGCGAGGAGAGTGTAGGCCAAATCCTCTGCCTGCTCTGGCCAAGTATGGCTCCGGTAGTACAGAGAGGGTCATGCTCCTGCAGTGGAGACTAAAAAGACCTGATGATGATGATGAAGTACAGATTAGGGATACACATAATAAACTAAATTAGGTATCCACTTAACATACCGATTACCTACACCTAGCCAAAATATCACTATCATTTTTGGCCAGAAAAAAATGACTTTGTTTTTCATAGTGTTTGTGTATAAATGACAAAGTTATATTTAGGTTCTGGGTTCGTTCTCCGGTAAGGTCATGATAGAAAACGATCTTTTTCAGATTGACCTGGGTCTTGGGTGTTTATTTATATGTATTTATAAAATAAAGTATCGTTGAGTTAGTATCCTACGCCTACGACACAAGTACACTGTCTATGAGGCTTACTTAATCTGTATGATACATATATTTATTTACGACTAGCTTTCGCCCGCGGCTCCGCCCGCGTTAATGTCAATCCCTCGGGAATAGTTCTTTTTCCCGGGATAAAAGGTAGCCTATGTCCTTCTCTGTACTCCAGAGAACTTGTATTCAAAATTTCATGATGATCGGTTCAGTAGTTACGGCGTGAAAGCTAACAAACAAACAAACAAATAAACAAACAAACAAACTCACTTTCGCATTTATAATATTAGTTAGGATTAGGGTTAGGATTAGGATTTGGAAACTGACTATCTCATTCAAACCAATTTGCATTAAAAGTAATTATGATCTAAAAACGATTTACTTTGTTAAACAATTGTTTCAGAAATCTCAATATCAATTTTTAAAACCTATCCATAGACATGCTGCACGTGTAATCTGACGAAAAAAAACAACGGGTTGAAAAAAAAAACAAACTGAGAGTGCCGGCAGAAGTGCAAACTCCGCGCGGTAGAAAGAGAGCTCTCTTTTTACCGCGCGGAGTTTTCACTTCTGCCAGCACTCTCGATATTACTACCTGTCCTACGCCGCACCGGCAGTCTCAGGTTACGTGTCCGTCTTACGAATTCTCGATCAGGTCACGTGTCCCGACGCGAGTTTAACATATTTTACCCATTCCAAAAAAGAGCACAACGCTTATAAAGAAGTTTTCACTTCAAAAATTTAATTTTAGTCCCTTGTATATGTCCCTTGACTAGCTCCGTGGCGCAGCGGTCAACACGCCAGCCTTCGACACGGAGTGACCGGGTTCGATCCCCGGCCAGGTCAAGATGGAAAATGATCTTTTTCAAATTGGCCTGGGTCTTGGATGTGTATCTATATATGTATTTGTTATAAAATATAGTATCGTTGAGTTAGTATCCCATAACACAAGTCTTGAACTTACTTTGGGGCTAGCCCAATCTGTGTGATTTGTCCGTATATATTTATTTATTATTATTTATTATTGTATGCATTTTTTTTACTACATGTTGGATTAGGCATTTGTCTCCCATATCACCTGATGGTAAGTGACGATGAAGACGAGGATGTTACATGCCTATCCGAGAGATACCCATTTATTCTACTTTTGAATGTCCCGGGACTGTACTTGTCTGGGAATAAATATCTTAATATATATAAATCTCGTGTCACAATGTTTGTCCTCAATGGACTCCTAAACCACTTAACCGATTATAATAAAATTCGCACACCATGTGCAGTTCGATCCAACTTGAGAGATAGGATAGTTTTTAACTTATGGCGAAACGAAGTTCGCCGGGGCAGCTAGTAAATATTATAAATCGTAAAGCGGTTTACAGAATACATCTTTCTGACCAGTATAATCTATGTAGTCCTAATACATAGTTTCGGAATTAGTGACTGTGCCATACATACGGACAGACATGGCGACTCTATAAGAGGGTACCTTTTGCTACGGAACCCTAAAAAGTAGAGGTTCTTAAAATCCTTTCGACCCTGATAGAGCACGCGTCCCTAAAACAAGAGGTTACACGTGCCTCCGAAATAATTTAATGTTTGTATTGCTGAGTAAACGAAGTTTATTATTAATGTATATGTTACGGTAAATTTGATTAATCGAAAATTATTAATAATTTTATAACATTATTAATAATAACCTCGTGTTTTGGTAAATGTGAATAAAAAACTGAAATTAATTACTTTTGGTAGTTATTATTAATAATTCACTACACACATTGGTAAAAGTTATAAAAAAACCCAAAGTTATTAGTCCAGTAGGTATTTATTAAGAATATGATATGACGACGATACTACTTATTCGTAAGATATGACACATATAACAGTGCTTGTCTCAGATCACACAAACAAGGGTAGGTACTTGTTTTAAAGAAACTGACAACAATAATCACCTCTTAATCTGTACTCTTAATAAACAAAGTTAAAAGAGTGAGAGAACAGCCTCTCGGCAGCGAAAGAGAGTCGCTATTGCTGCCCTATCTTGAGCTACTGGAACAGAGTCTACGTTGACTCGAGACTTGCTCGTGTCAATGTAAAATAACTTTAGTTTTTAATATTTTTATTTGGCTCACTTTACTAACCCTAGTTTATAAGCTTATTTTTGGTACTAACCTATGTTATAGAAATGTATTTCTAAAATAAAACGTTATTAGTATTATTATTTGTATCTACTTTGGTTTCACGGGTGTTACCCGGGTCCTTTGGAGGCTTGCGTGGAGATATAAATCCAACATGAAGAGGCCCTTTGGAGAAGTTGATGTAAAGTTGGTCTCCAGCCAGAACTTGTTTTTGGAAATACCATTGTATGATATGTCCTTGAACAGGTCTAGGCTGGAGCAGAAACTATTGCATTATGAAAGACAAATTTATGGGATTGAAATGTAGCTGGACTTGTGCTAGGTTTGCCTGGATTGGACACCTGCAATTATTATAAAATGGCAAAATTATAGAATCGTCATCACCATCAAGAAGGCCTCTTGTGATGAGGCCTTTTTAATACTTTGATTAAAAAGGCCTCGAGATTACCACCATGGGAACAGGCATGAAAATATGTAAGTGTCTATTTTAGGGTAGAGATCTTGAAAATTATGTAATTTTTGGAATCAAAGATGGCGGACGCGACTTTTCATGAAAAACCTGCAACCTGCAAAGGGGTCGTTTTTTGGGTTTTTACCTTAGTTATGTAATCCAAGATGGCGGGCGCGACTTTTCATGATAAACCAACATGAGTGTCGTTTTCTAGGTTCTTGGGGTGTAGAGGTGCATATCTCGAAAATGACGTCAGTTATATAATCTAAGATGTCGGACGTGACTTTTCATTATAAATCGACGTGAGTGTCAATTTCTAGGTTTTTTTCGGTGTAGTTTTGGAAAATTACATCAGTTTTAGTATCCAAGAAGGAAAATCTTCGCGTAGCCTCTCGCACATCCCGCACGCCGCCTCGCCACCCCTGCCCGCACCTCTGTTGCCCGATCGAGAAAAAAATCGCCAGTGTACATTTATTTTTATCGATAGTTATTACATTTATCGGTACTAAGGTGACATTAATAATAATCACCGACAAATGTGATTAATTTCTCACTTTTACCTGTACTTTCGGTAATTATTAATAATGATAGACAATTATTAATAATTTTTTAATTAATCACTCTAACCGTAACATATATATACAATTAGATCACGAGTTCATTTATCACGCGTTGTTTGTTTGAAAGGTTGACGTTGAGGACGTGTGATAGTATCACGTCTTTTTCCCTCGCGGTGTAGACAGAGCGGTCTATACCTTAACTTAACAAAACCTTAAGCAAGAAACTAAGACTGCGCCTCTTGTGGCGCGCCTCAGCCGCACTGCATCTGTTAAGCGCCAATTAGACCATCCAGAATTCAGGATCCGGAATTCAGTCAACGGATAGTCAACGGACAGTTTAATCGCCGATCCGTTGTCAGGACAGAATGGCTTCCAACGTCCTTATTGGAAGCATAACGGAAGCGTAAAGTGAAACCATCCGGAATTCAGGATCGCCGCATGAGAGGGACGCCGCTATACGTTAGAAACGATACGATAATATCTCCAATCGCGTCGCACGTATAGCGGCGTCCCTCTCACGCATTCAGGATGGCCAACGGATGGCTCTGTCAGGACGCGCAGTCTCCGTTCAGGACACGTTCTGGATGGTTTAATCAGGAGCTCTGACGACTGAATTTCTTGTCCTTATCGGATGCTAAATTCCGGATCCTAGATTTAGGATGGTATAATAGTCGCTTTAGTTTCTTGCTTTATGGCCACATTTAGCATGTTGGAGGGCGTGTAGATGGAAAACGGAATCAAAATAGTGATGGGTTGCTAGCCGCATCGCCTATTAACATGATTCAGCAGATTTGAGCCCAATCCCTCATGATCAATGAGAACGTGTCGATTGTGGATACAGGAACTTAAGCATTGTTGATTTTTATGGTGACGACTTCTGAGGCTCATGGTCATCCTGACAGGCTGTTACACCGGTGACCGGCTTCGACCCGCAATTGGGTCAAGATGAACAATTCTATTTCTCAGATTGACCTGCGTCTTGTATGTTTATCTATATATGTATTTGTAATAAAATATAGTATCGTTGAGTTAGTATCCCATAACACAAGTTTCGAACTTAATTTGGGGCTAGCTCAATATGTGTGATTTGTTATTTAACCTATTCAACAGCTTTTATTTGGTTAAACTGCTTCAGAGAGTCAAAGAGAGATTTCACAAGACGATCAACTTCTATAGAAAAAAAAGTTGTACGATCTCAAAGAATCACTAATTTTAAAATAGAAGTAAAACTTTCTCCTTTAAAAGTAGTTTATGTTTTAGGACTAATTGTGACACACAAAAAAAACACAAATAACAAAACAAAGACATCCTCGCTTTTTCAAGTCGGTCAAAAACCAGCAAAGAGCTACCGCTAGCACGAGTAATAAGCATAAAACACGTGTGTTTAAAAAATAAACACCACAAAAAAGTGTTACCTACTATTGCACCCTAAAATATCAAAAAGCAACATTCCATATTTAAAACTGTAACACTTCCTCGCCTAATAGCCGAAACGTGCCTTCTTACTTAATTTCGAATATAGAACGTTGAGGGTAGATCCGGCAATACTCGGAATCTTGGAGTCTTGGACCTGCATCACGTTCTTTTGCGGATCCCGGTCCGGCGGAATCAATTTCAGCTGAAAGCGGGAACCTTCGTTGTTATTTCGCTATCGAAGTGAGTCCTTTATCAAAATCGTCCGTTTAGAGTTGAGAGGGACTCCATCATTGTAATATAAAACTTCTCGTACGTGAATTAAGTGCCGTGTTATTCATCTTTTAAATAACATTAAAAATATATATTTTTGGACCAATAACAATACGAACACAAATTGTAGAGAGAGATCTTGATCTATTTGTTTATAAGCACTAATACACTTATTATTTTATACGGTTAGCTTATTCGTTTTCCCTACTTTGCTCTGTCTTATATTTGTTTTGACACGCCTTGGATGCAGATCCAGTTCCAATTCTGATTTACCCGGACCTGCCCATCTCTAAATAGGACGTTCAGAAAATGGCGGCATTTCCACAAATCCCCGCCTTATCCCGCGGCTCGCAATAAGCGCCATCTGTCATCGAGTTTGACAGTTGACAGTGAAATGTTTTAAAAATAGAACGTTTACGAAGGAACCGCCTCGTGAATGAGTTTAGGGGGAGATTTTTTTTAATCTTATTTATTTGACATGGCGTATAACTTGCGAAGGGCATTTTGGTAAATCGATAATGTCCTTTCTTTCGGTAATTCTAATACATCTATTTACTTTTCTTCTCATAAATGTCATAGACTAATCTAAAACATTTTTCCTAGACCGCCACACTTTAAAATATGGCGGTCTTACGAGAGGGCTTGCCAATGTTTTTTTTTTCATCTCACACATGCAACCTTCTCTTTGTTCGTGTTACTGACTCGCACTGGTAAATTATTATACACGTATATTTTCCTCTGTGGTTATTAAACCCTGATGAAAAAATAGATATGTTATAAGTTTGACGTGTCTGTTGTGTTTGTTTGCCTGCTCGAACCGGTTTTGATGCTTTTTTAGGGTTCCGTTAACCGTAAAAACGGGACCCTATTAATTTCGCCCCGCTGTCTGTCTGTCTGTCCGTCTGTCACCAGGCTGTATCTCATGAACCGTGATAGTTAGACAGTTGAAATTTTCACAGATGATGTATTTCTGTTGCCGCTATAACAACAAATACAAAAAAAAATTAATAAAATACATATTTAAAGGGGGCTCCCATACACCAAATGTGATTTCTTTGCTTGTTTTTGCTCGATATTAATAACGGCAACATGTGACGCTTGAAATATTCACAGAATATTTAGTTAATATTCATTTTAAAAATAAATAATTAAATAACATTAATACTAAAGGGGGACTCCCATACAACACGGACGGACGGACAGACAGACAGATGGACAGCGGAGCGATATTAATAGTGCCCATACAAGAGACATAATTTTTTTTGCCGTTTTTATAGATAACGGTACGGAACCCTTAGTGCGCAAGTCCGACTCGCACTTGGCCGGTTTTTTTTTAGTTTGAAAGGTAAGTTTGTAAATAGCTATACATACATACTTATTTGATTAAAAATTCTTTCAGCCGTTTACTTTGTAAAGAAGTTTATATATTTGGTACTTTATCTTGTTGAGGTTTTGGATTCCTCACGATATTTCCTCCACCGGATGGAGCCCACCAGTTTCCATAATATAATAGTTATTCCGTGAAGACGCCACAGTATACGTAGTTCCGGACGCGCGTGCGATACCACAGGTGCGGAAGGAATTGATACAAAGTTTATTTATACTGCGATAACACGAACAATAAGTCTTTTTGCTTTCATCCGGGAAGAATGTGGTGCTTATGTCTTTATTTTTAACCCCCGACGGAAAAAGGGGGTGTTATAAGTTTAACGTCGATGTCTGTGTGTGTGTCTGTCTGTGGCATCGTAGCCCTCAAACGGATGGACCAATTTCGATGGGGTTTTTTCAGTTACCTTTTGGTGGTTCTTAGCATTAGCTAATTTTCTCTTTCATGCTGGTCTGGGAGAAGAGAAAAATCGCAGAATGAGCCCGCTGCTTCTCTTCCTGCGCAGATGGTAAAAGACGATCGAGGGATTGGGCTCAAATCTGCGGAATCATGTCAGTAGGCGATGCGGCTAGCAACCCATCACTATTTTGATTCCGTTTTCCATCTACACGCTCTCCATAAGGTCTTACAGACCTAGGTACTGTCAACCCCGCAAGGGAAAAACATGTGAAACTATGTATGTATGAGTTCTTAGCTATGTTTGGTTAATATCGGCCCAGCAGTGTAAAAGTTTCAGCTGTTTTCCAAAATGATATAATGGCGTATGATTACTCGATTAAGTGCCTCACGCGTGCCAGTGTAATCGTTAAATGACAATTAATCGATAACTTCGACCTGATGCTGCAACCAGAATGGTCTCCAGAGAGCCTAACTCCTCGAAAACTTACAGCAGACATCGTGTTTGGAATCAATATATTAGTTTTAATTAGTAAATTTCTTGCAGGTTATGATCTTGCAATACGGTCACTGTGACCTGGCGCTTTATTACTTTTTAAGGGTTGTTGCTTTTACTATAAGTATATAAGTAGACATAGACATTCGTTTATTCGACACAGCAACACACATAGTTTACAAAAATAAGAAGTAGGAAAATGTACTCGTCTCAACCAAACTGTCCACTGTATCCATACCAATAATCGACTCCCAGTTGATGGAGTTCAGGGCTTGATTAAACTTAATCATGTAATTTTTTTTAAATTTCGAAATGTAATAATTTTAGGACATACTTTCTGCCTCTTAATTGGTAAAGTTAAATTTATCATGGAGTGGCCTAGTGAGGCCGTGATATTAGTTACCGATACTTCACGAACGGGGGCATTTGTACAAACAACATCTATAAGAGTTTCATTGCTAGTAGAAACGTGAGTGGGTTCTGTAATTATTTAATTTAAGTCCATGCATCGCAAAAGCCTTAAACTTAAAAGATTTATCATGATCAGCATCTAATTCATTTATGTTAAAATCCCCGAGCAAAATAATGTAATCGTGATTAGAGAAAGACGTTATAGTGTCTGTTAAACAATCAAGGAAATAATACACATTTACCCATTTGGAGGATAAGCCGTTTCGACCAGTTTTTTTTTTTAGTAGTATATATGTAGCTTCTTCCTATAGATCGTGGATCTTAACTAAGATGCCTATAAATGATAGGTACATACCATCATATTCAAAGGAAAGGAATAAACGACTATAGGGCTAACGCTTAAATGATTTGTGTTCCCGAAGTATGGGAGCGGTCCGGAAAGGTTTGTATAAAACGTCAAAATTTACAGTAGACACTGATTCACCCTACGAATAATAATTATTCGTAGGATTCACCCAACTTTCCGTTAATTAATAAAATAATTACTACGCACACAATACGTTCCAGTCTTAACCCTTTCTACCAATTACTTCCTTTACTAATTGACACATCGCTTCCTCTCTTAAAAAATAATTCATCCCATCCTCCCATCCACATACGTTAATCCAACGAACGTGTCAAACGCCATCTGTCAAATGGAACTGACTTCGGAATTCGAAAATAGAATTGGAGTGAACTTAATTTATTGGCTCCCGGCGCTCGTTACTGCGTTCTAAATTTGAAAACGGTTTTGACGTTGTCTATGGTGTTTAACTGTCATTGGAGAAATGGGCGTTTTTAGATGTCAACTGTTTAACAGTTTGTTTTGACGAGGTTGTTTTATGTATTAACTTTCATTAGTATCATTTCTACGAAAGATTATACAGCGTGATTTTGAACTATGATACTTTTTTCATGCAATTCTGTATTCCTAAGGAATTGAATACAGATCTGCCAGAAAAAAAGTTAAAAAAAGAAGAAATGGACGTTCCATAGAAATTCGTCCAGCCAGCTCGGCGACTTTGAATGTGAAGCCTATATATTTTTTTCGATTTTCAGCTTTTTTCTTGCAATTCTATTTTTCATTAGGGATTCTGATTCTAGGATTTAAATATAGTTCAGAGGTTCTCACGCGGCATTTAACGATAACTCATGTATCTAAATCTGCCGGCGTATTTGCTAACTCAGTGTACAACGTTTAGATAGTCACTTCAAAATACATTGCGGCTTCCGTATGATTGACTATTTTGATTCAAGATGTATAAAGCGTAATGTATTTTGAAGTGACTATGAAAACGTTCACTAAGTTACCAAATAGGCTGGATGGTCAGGTATTTAGATTCAGACCTGGCTTTCGGTGAGCGTTCCAGTCTTAACCCTATAGTTCCCGCAATCATCTCAGTAATTAACCCTACGCCGCAACCGCGGGACATCGCGACCCTTGTCGGAATGTAGCGGTTAACTGTAAGCGTTTGCGTGGTTAATATACAACATTAGTTGGATCGGCCTCACTCTCCGAAGAAGCCCTGAAAAGGCCATGGAGTGGAATCCCCAACGAAAGCGTAAAGTAGACCGACACCTAAACACACCTTGCAACGTACCGTTCTTGACGAAATTAAAAAAATCGGCAAGACTTGGAGTGAAGTTAAGCGCATAGCTCAAGACAGATCGAGATGGAGAGTCTTTGTGGACGCCCTCTGCCCCAGATAGGGGACATAGGACTATTAGTCAAGTAAGCAAGTTGGAGAAGAGTAATAACAGGTTGAAAGGGGATATGGAGACCAACGAGTATTCAAATAAATAAATAAATATATACGGACAAATCACATATTGATACGAATACTCGTTGTCTCGAGTCTCGAGTGTCTATGTCTGTTCTGTTCTGTTCTGTGCCCGCCCAGCCAGTGGTTAAACTGCAAGAGCGTAGGAAAGAGGTCCACCAGGGAGAGTTTGTAGCGGCGCTTGTGAACACAAGTTGATGTGTTTACTCCTTGCACAGCTACCCCCTCCGCGTTGGATCACGAATCCAGGATCGAGTCTCGAGTGTCTATGGACACCAAATTTGTATGCAAAAATGAGTTTCTTTGTATGAAATAAATTTCAAGTTTCAAGATATGTTTCGCATGTCTATCTGTCTGTCCCCTGTTTAGCTCAGAGACTATTAGTACAAGAAAGCTATTGGCATCGTTATATATACATGACGGCAAAGTGGTGAAATTATATTTAAGAAAAAAAAAACTGTTAGGGCTTTCAGTAACAAACATAAAATAATGCGAAAGTAAAAATACAAATAAATTGTGAACCTCTTTTTTTAAGTCGGTTAAAGGGTTATGTTTTCTTTCATAATCGACGTGCATCTCTCAAAACCATTTCATAATCCCAACGCAGCACTTAAACGTGAGTAATAGTCGAATTAAAGTGAAATTATCAGAATCCTAACGTGTTACTAATGTAACGCTACAAAATTATATGAAATAACTGGTAATGGAGCATGGGACGAGACTGTAATCGTGATGGCCAATTTAGGTTATTGTGGATAAGGGTTGCCCTACAACATTTATTTTCCAAATATTTTTTTCTTTTCAAACTTCATTTAGTTTTTTTCTCTTATGTTGATAGCCTACTAGTATATCAATGGAACTATCGACTAGCGGCCCGCCCGACTTCCCACGAGTAGATATAGGTATTTAATTCTATAACCTATGTTCATCAGGGACAATGTAGAATTATAATGAAGAAAGATTTTTTCTAATCGTCCAGTAGTTTCGGAGCCTATTTAATGCAAACAAACAAACCTTTCCATTTTATAATATTACTAGCTTTCGCTTGCGGCTACGCCCGCGTTAATGTCGATCCCTCGGGAATAGTACTTTTTCCCGAGATAAAAGGTAGCCTATGTCCTTCTCCGTACTCCAGAGAACTTGTATGCAAAATTTCATGATGATCGGTTCAGTAGTTACGGCGTGAAAGCGTAACAAACAAACAAACAAACTCACTTTCGCATTTATAATATTAGTTAGGATGCAGAAGTATTAATGTAGATTAAAAAATCTGTCCGGGGATCCTACGGTTCTTTTTCTGAGACGCCTTTGTAACATAAAATAAAAAATACCGTTCGTTTCGATTTAAGTAAGAAAATAAAATAGCTGTGCCCGCGACTCCATTCGCGTAGATTTGTATGGGGGCCACGTCTTATCATAACTGAAGAAAAAAAATTATGTAGCCTATCCTGAGTCATGTACTGTCCTGGCCTCTTATCCCCCTTTTTATCCACGTGAGTTTCTCCCAATACCTTCATTTCCTTCCCAAATCCAACAAATTCCTATCCTTCCCCAGCTTAAAACGCTTACGATGGGCAGCAGCATCGGAAGCACAAGAAGGCAAAGAAACTGCGCTCGCCAATCCGTCTAGCGTGATGAGTGTGGCAATATCCTCCCGTAGAGCGAGGAATTCTTGAGAGGCCTTTGCCCAGCAGTGGACTTCCCATGGCAGAAATGCGTCAAGTGGCAACCCTGCGTCCTACGCGTTTACAAGCGAAGCACGATTTATTTGTGTGGCCAGTTTTTACTCGTATTTTAATAAGCTCTGTGGAGCTTTCGTAATTCTAATCAGCAGCTTTCGTGACTCATTTCGGAAACAATTGTTTTTGTGTTCGGTATGTGTGATCAATTTGAAAAAAATTGGTTGTCTGTAAAGTCGGTTTACGGACGATAATTTTACGTGATAACGGTGGAAGAGAGAAATAATAAATATATACGGACAAATCACACAGATTGAGCTAGCCCCAAAGTAAGTTCAAGACTTGTGTTATGGAATACTAACTCAACTATACTATATTTTATAACAAATACTTATATAGATAAATATCCAAGACCCAGGCCAATCTGAAAAAGATCATTTTCCATCTTGACCTGACAGGGGATTGAACCCGGGCCTTCGTGTCGCAGGCTGGCGTGTTAACCACTGCACCACGGAGCTCACCGCTCGGAGAAAGATGCGTCACAAGCCAAACGCTTAGCCCATCAAGCCTCTCTATCGCTTGTTCTGCGCTTTCGCTTGTACACGAAACGTTACACTATTTCGTGCGTGCAGACGGCGTTCATCGATTTATAAGACGTCATCACGTTAAAAGGAACATTGATATCTTATATTTATTGTACACTACGGTATAGCCCATACATGCAGCAAAGAACTTCATCAGACTCACTGGACTCAGAACAGAATCACTGTGCTCTGAAGTTTCAGGCTGGGAGGAACAGTGTGAAAACTATCAGCGCTAAGTAGAGTTTACAAATTGAAGAGTTATAGTCGACCAACTTGTAATGTACTCGGAAAAGATGATGATGATGACTCTGAAAAGTAATTTTTAATACAAATTGTATTGAAATTAGTTAATAATACCTAAATTAATAGCAATGTGTTTACGTTCGACGGCGCGCGGCGCTTGGCGGAATGATACGTTGGTTCCCATTTACGCTCGGGAGTCCAAGTAATTATACCTACGAAATCTTGTTATGTATTCAAATAGAAAGTATTTATTTAATATCCCTTGCGTAGGAGTAGGATTTTTAACTCTTCCTTTAGTTTCCACCGTCCTATGTCGGCTCGTTTTTAGTAGTTAAACCGTGAGGTGTGAACTCAAAGCTGCCATTCGCAACTACGGAACCCTGCGCGTGGCCCGACACGCATTTGGTTTTTTTACCCTATGGGTACGGAACCCTAAAAAGGAACATTGATATCTTATATTCATTGTTCAATAGCCCATTATGCGGCAAAGAAAGTTAGTGGTCACTGGGAGAAACCGGGAATACGCTCGGATGAGTGTGAATAGATAGATTGAGGTTTGATTTCGGTGTTAGTAAAAATGGGGATAAAGAAAGAGGAATACCACAGTAGGATTGCCAACCATACTATGAAAAACAGTGTTTTTTAGTCGGTAATACTTTTAACTGTTCTATAAAACGAAAGTATACGAAAAACTATTTGAACGTTGGAATTCGGAGCTACAGAACCTGTGTAAAGTGGCGGGATGACAATATTGTATTGTTGCACCGAGCAGAAAGTAATTTATTGTCACAGAGTGCTTATTTAAGTTATTTATATAAAAATCGTTTAATTGTGCAAAAATCTTGCCTGCTCTGGGCCACATGCACACATGTTCGCCCACCCCCTAAAGGCCGCTACTGATCTTCATCGTCGTCATCAGTCCTACCCAGCCATATTCCCATGTAATTTTGTGTAGATAAACTTATGAAAGGGAAAAAAAAATCAAAAAACACTTACCATAAGAAGAATATACAGCTAAACTCAGCAGCAGGATGACTTGCGTGAGCACGCCGCCAGACGCCGCCGCGAGCGCATTCAAAATGGCGCCCATTTCGCAAAACAAGATGGCCGACTACAAACAACTATAACACTACACTAACGGACACTGTATCACATAATACTGGATTTTGTATATTGTTTTTTAACTTTACTGGGGTCCTAAGTGAATTTTGCGGTATTTTCCTCCAAATCATTCGCTCGAGGCTGCTTCTGAAAAGAAAGAAAGATTGGGTTAATTTTTGAAATGTATATAAGTAAAATTTAGAAATTGTTATTAAGAGCGTATATGTGGCCGGTAAAGGAAAACATCATAAAAATGTTTTGTTTTAAGTATGTCGTAAAAAATAGGGACCGAGCAAGCTGATGGTAAGTGATCTTATCACCGCTGCCTATGGACAACTGCAACACCAGGGGTGCGAAGAGAGCGTTGCCGGCGTTATAAGAAAACATAGACTCGTTCTTTGAAGATTCCAATGTCAAACAAAGTTAAACAGGAAAGGTAATCTATTGTACTTGAAACCACTCATTCTGCTGAAATATCAAAAATAAAACCAGCCAAGTGCGATTAGGAATCGTACACGAAGGGTTCCGTTCCCTTGCAATATTTAACTACAAAAAACGCTCAAAAACACGTTCTTTGTCGGGAGCCTAATGTAGTAATAACTACGTAATTGTCTGTACACACAAGGGACATTGGTCACTTGGGTGTCATACTAAACTGCCTCCGGTGGTTGCACGGTTGATGTTGTAAATCTGCCTATGATGTTATTTCCCAAACATCACCTATTGGTGGCAAACCTGAAGGGACTAAGAGTAGTGGGTGGGCGCTGGCCAGTTCATGCAACTAACAGGCGGCGGAAGCACACAAAGTAATATAATAAAACCCAGTACATGTACTATTTTGTTGCCACACTATTACAACTCATTCAGGAAGGCAGTTGCTTACAGCAGAATGGCTTCAGAGCCTCAGACACCGCCAGCGCCGCGCCCCGCTTAGTAGCAAGTCTGTGTGTTTTTACAGGCTGCATTTCGGTGAGTGCGCACAGGAACTGCACGATCTAATCCCCATGCACCATTCCATCTTCGGACGACACGGCGTGGGCAGGGATTCCACCCGAACGTGGTCGATATTCCTGTACATCGTACCTCTAGATTCGCCTCCTCCTTCATTATGTGAACCGCAAAGGAATGGAATTCCCTCCCCGCGTCACTGTTTCCAGACTCGTACAATTTAGGGATTTTCAAGGCAAGAGTGAATAGGCATTATTTGAGTTTGCGTGTACCACCGTAGACCTCATCGTTGCTTCCCATCAGGCAAGATAAAGGTCGAACGCACTCAAATTATTGTTAAAAAAAGTAGTGAAATTTCGAATAGGTACATATTTTCGTATTTCACATATAGTACATGGGCTTTCCTCTTCATTAGGACACCAATTCTTAAGCATCGGGTTGCGTCCTCTTCAAGTATTTAATACTAGCTTTCGCCCGCGGCTCCGCCCGCGTCAATGTCGATCCCTCGGGAATAGTACTTTTTCCCGGAATAAAAGGTAGCCTATGTCCTTCTCCGCACTCCAGATAACTTGTATGCAAAATTTCATGATGTTCGGTTCAGTAGTTACAACGTGAAAGCGTTACAAACAAACAAACTCACTTTCGCATTTATAATATTACTAGCTTTCGCCCGCGGCTCCGCCCGCGTCAATGTCGATCCCTCGGGAATAGTACTTTTTCCCGGGATAAAAGGTAGCCTATGTCCTTCTCCGTACTCCAGAGAACTTGTATGCAAAATTTCATGATGTTCGGTTCAGTAGTTACAACGTGAAAGCGTTACAAACAAACAAACAAACAAACTCACTTTCGCATTTATAATATTAGTAAGGATAAGGATAGTATTGTGAACTAGAGCAAAGCAAGTTCTATTAGATTCAGTCATCAGATTTTATAAAATCGTGCTAAGCTTTTCTAAAGCTCACTTTAAAGTCCTTGCTTTACCTCTCACTTGATACAAAACACCTCACAAGAAAAAAACATTTTTCTCACCATGTATGACGGGTAAATCAAACATAGAGTGAAACACAGTGATCAAAATGATAGCACTCGTATTGGTTTCGTTGTATTAAAGTAAATATGAATAAACACGACCTAAAGAAATTTCCACTTCAGTAATCTTAAAGAAAGAAATTCCAATACGAGTATCTACGTGAAAATCTAGACGCTGTCGCGATCAATACCCTCTTAATAATACACCTAATAATGTATGTCTACAACACATTAGCTCATAAAGGATAATGTATACTTGTATCTTGTTACTGTGCCCTGAACAGTGAAAAAGCACCGTTAATGACATAGTCCAGGGGCAGACAACTTTATTAGTAGTGCAAAAAAATCAGGCACTCATAGGGACTATCGATATAAGTGGAAACCCTTCAGGCGAGTAGGCGACCAATACTGTTGAAAAAAGTTTCTTTTGGCGTTTCTTGTCTGCAGTGGTCGGTTCCGAAACGCTAGTAGTCTGTAGCTTTTGCACATTAGGCACAAGGAAACTGTTGAAGCAAAGAGGTCTTGACTTGACTCATTGTATAATCTCTTTAGCATGTTGTCGTGGTGATTTTGTTGTTGACAGTGAATATCATAAAAATATGTTGAATTAAAAGGAATTAAATATGCTTTCATTTTATCTGTGAAAAGTTGAAATTTTATCTCCTCCCTGCACTCTGTTATAAAGTGAGTTCCACATCCACTACTCGCTAACAAAAACAAATGGGATACGAATACAATAGATATTAATTAATTAATCAGGAGCTAAGAAAACTTGTGAGACTCAAAATTAACAAATATAGTCTCCTCATTGTCCACTATCCCCCGGACTATAACAGAAGGGCCGGCTAATGCAGTAATTACTGCACTCAGTTTTGTCTGTATTTTTGTTTCATCACCGCCCGAGGCGGGAGGATTTCACGAGAGGGGACCAGGGAAACATGTCCTTAGCTTTAGAATAATTTACTCGCCCGAGAGAGACGACTTAGGATATCTTTTATAAGAAAATTGGTTGTCTTGTTTACAGACGAAAATTTTACGTGGTAACGGTGGAAGAGATAGACGCGTCACAAGCCGAACGTTAAGGCCGATCGTGCGTCTCTATCGCTTGTTCCGCGCTCTCGCTTGCACACGGAACGTGACACTTTTTTGTACGCGCAGAAGGCGTTCAGATGTGAAACATCAAAATTAAGCGTGGTGACGCATGTTACTCTCTCTTCACTGTCCGTCTGTCTGTCTGTAACCAGGTTGTATCTCTTAAACCGTAATGGCTACACAGTTGAAATAATCACAGATAATGTATTTCGCTTGCTGCTATAACAACAACCCGTATACAGACTGCGTATACCGACCCCCTAAGTCAAATTATAATACTTTGGAATTAGTAATTGAAGATATTTTGAGGAAACTATCCTGTAGTCCCAAAAATATCATAGTGTGCGGTGACTTTAATGTTGATTTATTAGTAACTACAACTGAAAGTGTTGGCTTGTTGAATGTATTTAAGTCGTTTAATTTATTTAATTTATTTTTAGAACCAACTAGAGTTAATGGTGATTCTGCAACATGTATAGATAATATTTTCTGCAATTGTAGTGCTCTTGATAAATACATAATTAAAAATCTCACTTCTGATCATTTTGGTCAGTTTGTCAAATTAGTAAATCAAGTAGAGGTAGACTTACCAAAGATAACGTATAGACCTATAACCAAAGGCAAAATCAAGGTATTCAAGGAAAATATATCAGAAAAAATGCCCCTAATCGAAGAAACGAGAGATGATCCGGATGCCCTTTACAATAAAATGTTTAATGTCATAGAAACTGAATTCAATAATGCCTTCCAAGTTAAAACTTGTACCAGACGTAATCGTAAAAAAATTAGTGAATGGGCTACTACAGGTATCTACATCAGTAGAAATAGGATATACGAATTACTGGCTATGAAGGCATATAACCAGGATCCTGAATTTATTAACTATGTTAGAAATTATTCAAAAGTTTTTAAAAAGGTATGTATGCATGCCAAATCATTATATACTAGAAATACTATCTTAAATTCTCAAGATAAAATAAAGACAACATGGAAAATTATTAACACAGAAACTGGTAAGAATAAACAGCGTGACAATAAAGTAGAATTAAAAATAAATAATAATGTTCTCAGCAGTAAGGCAGACGTTGCCCAATATTTTGAGGACTTTTTCACTAACATTCCCATAAACACCACTGCCTCCTTATGTTCATCGACAGATGAATCTAAAAAATTATTAACAAGTTGTATACCCGAATGTAAAAATAATTTAATATTTCAACATGTGACTCCGCTCACAATCATTGATACATTTAAAAGCTTAAATAATAAAAAAACTGGAGATTTGTGGGACATCTCGGTATCCGTCATAAGTAATATCATTAATGTAATAGCACCTTACTTAGCTTCTATTTTTAATAAATGTTTAGATACCGGTACTTTTCCAGCCTTGATGAAGCTGAGTAAAGTTATACCATTATATAAATCAGGGGATAAAAGTAATCCCACAAACTACCGGCCTATTTCCATTCTACCAGTTCTCAGTAAAATATTTGAAAAATTGATTTTCAATCAATTATTGTCTTTTTTTAATAAAAATGATCATTTTCATAGTGAACAGTATGGATTTACTAAGGGTCGGTCAACAACTGACGCGGGTGTAGCTCTTTTAAAACATATCTATGAAGCTTGGGAGGGAAAACAGAATGCTATTGGTGCTTTTTGTGATCTTTCTAAAGCATTTGACTGCGTAGATCACAATACCCTTATATCCAAGCTGAAACACTATGGAATCAAAGGTAAATCTCTCGACTTAATCAAATCGTACTTGAGTAGCCGAATTCAAAAAGTTAGTTTAGATGGGGTTCAATCTTCCGGATCATGTATTAGGATGGGTGTACCTCAGGGCTCTATCCTAGGGCCTCTTCTGTTCCTTATATACATTAATGATTTACCGTACTATATTAACACATGCAAGGCTGTACTATTTGCCGATGATACATCTCTCATCTTCCGAGTAGATAGGAATACTGACTCTTCTGACGAGGTTAATAGTACATTAGCTCAAGTGTTGGACTGGTTTACTGCGAACAATCTTTTGTTGAACGCTAGTAAAACTAAATGTATTAAATTTTGCTTACCAAATGTTGCAAAAGTTTCAACAAGTATAGTCGTCAATAATGAAACAGTAGGATTGGTAGACAAAGCAACTTTTCTTGGAATAACTGTTGATGCTGGGCTTCAATGGGGTGCCCATATTGAAAAATTGGCAGGGAAACTTAGCTCTGCGGCTTACGCGGTTAGGAGGATAAGACAACTAACTGATGTTGATACTGCGCGTTTGGTATATTTTAGTTACTTTCATAGTCTTATGTCGTATGGAATATTACTATGGGGAAACGCTGCAGATGTAAATACCATATTTGTTCTACAGAAACGCGCTATTAGATCAATATATAAATTAGGCGCCAGAGAATCTCTTAGAGAGTTATTCAAAAATATTAATATTCTGACACTCCCTTCACAGTATATCTTTTCTAATATTATGTTTGTGCGCCATAACATTCATTTATATAAAAAAAACTGTGATATACATAGCAGAAACACTAGAAATAAAAATAAATTATTTACACCAGCATTGCGATTGCAGAAAACTATGGATTCTTTTTTGGGTCTTGGAGTACGCTTCTATAATAGAATTCCCGCAGAAATATTAGGTCTGCCATTAATTCAATTTAAAACGGCTGTAAAAAATCATTTACTTAAAAGGGCTTATTATTGTATAAAAGATTATTTATTCGATAAAAATGCTTGGTAATAATTTAAATGTATATTTTAATGTAGTTAAATTTAATTTTTGTAAAATATATTGTTATATTCGAGCCCTTCAGGCACATAGAGACCAAGACTGGACTGAGTTTCTTTCGGCGTATTCTTCTCAGCAGTGGTCATTCCGAAACGCTAGTAGTTTTTCGATTTTACAAACAAAAGAAAGAAAAATAAACAACAGAAACATATGACGTTCAAAAAGCGATACATGTATCCTACTTTGAATAAAAATTATTCATTTTCATTTTCATTTTTTTTACAAATACTATAAATATTTAAGTGTCTCTCATACAACAAACGTGATTTTTAGGGTTCCGTATCCAAAGGGTAAAAACGGGACCCTATTAATATCGTTCCGCTGTCCGTCTGTCTATCAGTCTGTCTGTCTGTCTGTCATGGAAAGGAAAGAAAGAAAATGTGTCGTGAACCATGGTATGAGCCACGACGTATCATGGCTGTATCTCATGAACTGTGTTAGCTAGACAGTTGAAATTTTCACAGATGATGTATTTCTGTTGCCGCTATAGCAACAAATACTAAAAATAGAATAAAATAAATATTTAGGTCTCCCATATAACAAACGTATTTTTTTTTGCTCGATATTTATAACGGCAACAGGTAGTAGATGCTTAAAATATTCACAGAATATTTAGTTAAATATTCATTTTAAAAATAAATAGGTAAAATAAAAAAAAAAAGCTAATAAATATTGGCTACCATACAACAAAAGTGATTTTTACGCTATGAAACCCAGCTTGCGCGAGTGCAACTCGCACGTGGCCGATTTTTTTATATTTTCACATTGTTTTCACCCGCGGCTCCGCTCGCATTAATGAATATACTCTGCATAACACCATTCTAGGATTATCCGTTCCCTCCGGGCCTAGCATAATGGAAACAACAGACACAACAGACAGACGGACTTTATTTAGCTAGCCACTACCTGACCCAAGAAATTTAAAATTTAATTAAACTGGCCAAGAGCGTATCGGGTGGAAACAAGCTAAGTGTTCCGTACAATATTTAACTACATGTCTCGGGGTCAATCACCGGTCAGGTCAATATCATCATCATTTCGTGTAGGTGTCACGGTCAACCGACCATGCACACCCTGGTGTCGAGTTTTTTGGAACTGCCTCTCGGCCTCTGACGTGGTCTTTAACGACTACCAGATGGCAGCCGGGACCATCGGTACGCCGCGGGTCCTTCGAAGCCCGGAATTATCTTTATTACCAGACAATCAGGTGATTTAAGCCTGCAATGTCCTCTTACCAAACTGGATACAAGTAAACAAAGTATGCTCCCCCCTATGGGAATCGAACCCACGAGCCCGGGTCAACAGGCAAACGGCTTAAAGCGCCAATTAGACCATCCAGAATTTAGGATCCGGAATTCAGTCAACGGATAGTAAACGGACAGTTTAATCGCATTCAGGACGGTCGATCCGTTTTCAGGACAGAATGGCTTCCTACGTCCTTATCGGAAGCATAGGTGAAACCATCCGGAATTTAGGATCGCCGCATGAAAGGGACGCCGCTATACGTTAGAAACGATACGAGAATATCTCCAATCGCATCGCACGTATAGCGGCGTCCCTCTCACGCATTCAGGATGACCAACGGATGGCTCTCTCCGGACGCGTAGTCTCCGTTCAGGATACGTTCCGGAAGGTGTAATCAGGAGCTCCGACGACTGAATTTCTTGTCCTTATCGGATGCTGAATTCCGTATCCTAAATTCAGGATGGTATAATAGGGGCTTAACCACTAGACCACTTTTAATTACTAGCAGTGCCCGCGACTTCGTTCGCGTACATTTTATGTTATATTTGTATGGGGGCCACGTCGTATCATGACAAGAGAGAAAAAAATAAGTAGCCTATTCTGTGTCCCGTACGCCTAAATGTATAACCATACCAAGTTTCATAGCATTCAGTTAATTCGTTTAAGAGTTATGGAGGACATACAATAGTACATACATAAAGAAAAAAGATCTAAAAATAATCAATTTTGTTTCAGTATTAATCTTATAAACAGGATATCTCTGAAAACAAAGTAACTGACTCCATGACCGACCCTTACAGATTTACTATTAGTATTAAGTAAGTAAACAATTTTTATTGCACCATAACTATAAATCGATACAAATATAAATAAATTCTAAAAAAAAATACAGTACAATAGGCGGCCTTATCGCCAAGCCAATCTCTTCCAGGCTACCTTTGCGTGACAGGAATAAATCAAAAACTTTTGTTAAACCATAACAGATGTGATTGAAAATAAGAGAGAAAAAAAAATATATAAATATTATTACAAATAGATTTATTAATGTAGATAATTGATACGATTAATTCAGTAAAATATATACAACAGAACATTAACAAATATATCTATACATCATCATCAGGTCCTTTTTAGTCTCCACTACAGGAGCACGACCCTCTCTGTACTACTAGGGCCATACTTGGCCAGAGCAGCCAGAGGACTTGGCCTACACGCTGGCCAGACGGGTTGGAGAGGCTCTTAGATGTTTATAAGCTTTGTTTAGCTTGTATTTCCTAAGTCGCCTTCTACGACATCCACGGGAAGACTTGGAGTGGTCCTATTCTACTCTGCCGGATACCACACGGCTAATATGTATATGTATACACAAAATATAAATAAATACCTATATAAGTCAATTTGAATTAAGCGCAAATATCTTAAAGGCTGACACCCATAAGCTAGAAAAATGCTTTAGAAGCAAAATAAAAAAAATCGAAACGCTAGTTTTTGAGATATCTGGACCTGAACAGGTAAAAAACAGACGAAAAAAACACCCTGTGTACAAATAAACACTTTCTTGGCCAACAACTTTTTACTATTATCTACTAAGGATACTAGGTCATTGACCTCGACAGTCAAAACAGCTGATTTAACGATTTTGATAAAAATAAGAATTATTTTGTATGAAAACATTAAAAAAAAACTAGTGTCGATTTCTTAAAATTTGCTACTAAAGCGTTTCTTTGACCTATGGGACCCAGCCCTTAAAATATTTGCGCTTAATTTTAATGGACTTTATATAGTACTAGCTGTTGCCCGCGACTTCGTCCGCAGCAATTTCTGTTGTTATGATGAATTAATAATTTTCCCCCGTTTTCAAAACATTTTTTATTTATGCTTCGCTCCTATTGGTCGCAGCGTGATGTTTTATAGCCTAAAACCTTCCTCAATAAATGGACTATCTAACACAAAAATAATTTTCCAATTTGAACCAGTAGTTCCTGAGATTAGCGCGTTCAAACAAACAAACAAACAAACTCTTCAGCTTTATAATATTATAGTATAGATTTATAGTCCAGCAAGATTAATAAATACACCATCCTTTTTAGGTCAACAGGATTGCAATACCTATAACCCACAATCCCCTATATCTTTGATCCCTCATACATGCTATAATTGGATATTTACGACAATATTTCCAGAACCATAAATTTGTAATAGAGGTTTAGGCGTGGACACTTCAAAGACGCACAAATAAACATACAGATGAGTTATTCCTTTTGATCGGGTAGCTTTCTCTTCACGTGTTCCCGGATGGTTCTTTAACTGTGATGATTTCGATCTCTATTTATTCTTATCGGCGTGATAATATAAAATTATCGTCCGTATTTAAAAAAAAAGGGCCAAGTGCGAGTCGGACTCGGGCACGAAGGGTTCCGTACCGTTATCTATAAAAACGGCAAAAAACCATGTTTGTTGTATGGTATAAAAATAAAATTATTATTAAAGGGGGTCCCCTTTAATAATAATTTTATTTTTATTTATTATATATTTTCAAAGTGAATATATAACAAAACATTCTGTGAATATTTCAAGCGTCTACCTGTTGCCGTTATCAATATCGAGCAAAAACAAGCAAAAAATCACGTTTGTTTTATGGGAGCCCCCTTAAATATTCATTCTATTCTATTTTTTAGTATTTGTTGTTATAGCGGCAACAGAAATACATCATCTATGAAAATTTCTACTGTCTATCACATTTCATGAGATATAGCCTAGTGACAGACGGACGGACAGACGAAGCCATATTAATACGGTCCCGTCTTTACCCTTTAGGTACGGAACCCTAAAAAATAAAGAAGTAGAGAACTATCGTATTCATGTGTCCATACAAATATAGTCTGAATTCGTTATAGATTTTAAGTTTACCAAAGAGTCGAACTAAACGCTTTGACAGTTCCTTTTTGGTTCGAGTAGCTAAGGTGTGGAATGAACTGCCTGCGTCTATATTTCCAGACAAGTACAGTCCCGGGACATTCAAAAGAAGAATAAATGGGTATCTCTTGGATAGGCATGTCACATCCTCGTCTTCATCGTCACTTACCATCAGGTGAGATGGGAGACAAATGCCTAATGCAATACTTTGTAAAAAAAAAAAAAGTTCTAAGATATATTTTTCTTCAACTATATCTACAATTCGTGCTTCAAATGTTTGAGAGTGACCTAAAACAACATGGCGTATGAAATGTAAATTTCTATTACCATTGTTTTATTGAGTCCTTTGTACTTCAGACGGACACCGCTTAGCTGCCTTTACTTTGTTCCAATGAAGGTTGTTTTTTATGACAGCTTGAACATAGGTACAATAATGGACTAGCTCCGTGGCGCAGCGGTCAACACGCCAGCCTGCGACACGGAGTGACCGGGTTCGATCCCCGGCCAGTTCAAGATGGAAAATTATCTTTTTCAGATTGGCCTGGGTCTTGGATGTGTATCTATATATGTATTTGTTATAAAATATAGTATCGTTGAGTTAGTATCCCATAACACAAGTCTCGAACTTACTTTGGGGCTAGCTCAATCTGTGTGATTTGTCCGTATATATTTATTTATTTATTTAATAATAGATTTAAAAAAAAATTGCGTCTGTACAATGTTAGAGCAATAGATTAAAATCTTTATGTACAGTCAGCCAAGGAGATACCTGACCCCGCCATCTACATATATCTTGAATTTTCTCTAAAACGTTTTTTCTTTTCTCCCAGATCAGCATGGAAGACATTATTCCCCGACAAAACACTGACTTAACACTTTCACGAACACTCCCGCCTGTAGACGTAATTATATTATTTCAGTGTCCATGAATAAATTAAATTGTTATGTTTGGTTCTTCAAGGAACCATTCTACGTACAATAGTGTGAGTGCAGTGCAGTCTGTTTATGTTATATTATTAGTGCTTCCTGTCCGTTGTTTGTTTGTTTGTGATATCTTTATTGTACAAGAAATAAGCTATAATAAATACAGTTAAGAAAGATCAGTCTACAAGGGCGGACTTATCCCAAGATGGGATCTCTTCCAGTCAACCGGCGAATAAGTTAGAGGAAATTTACTCAATTATGGTTATTTAGATTTACGATGGCGGGGCGTTACACAGTACGATCAACGGTTTTTCAAGTTTTTTTTAGGGTTCCGTACATCATAAGGTAAGAAGGAACCCTTATAGGATCACGGTTGTCCGTCTGTCTGTCGGTCTGTCAAGACCCTTTTCCTCAGGAACGCGTAGAGGTATCAAGCTTAAATTCATATCAAATACACAGGTCTACAGTCCCTTGGAGCTGTGAAAAAATCAAACTTCTAAGACAACCCAATCAAAAGATACAGCTATTTATGTCGCAAATTTTCGTGTTTTTTCGACATCCGCAAGGGAAAAAAAACCTACAGGGTACTTCCCGTGAACTCAGAATCTTGAAATTTGGTATGAAGCAAGGTGTAGGTGCGAAAATTATAAATTTTTAGTTATGTCATATATAATAAAAAATATTTTTAATAATTTTTAATTTATGGTACGGAACCCTTTGTACGCAAGTCCGACTGGCATTTGACCGGTTTTTTTATTATGGTATACCTACTTTAACAATATAACACTAACTAACAACTAGAACTAAGTATAACTGTATAATATGTACAATAAATAAAAAAATTACACGCAGAGCATTGCCTTGCGGTAGGTTGCCTAAAAGGCTGGCCGCATTGCTACGTTGGATGGCAATGCTAATGCGTTGTGCAGAAAAAAAAGGTTTTTAAATGCTGTTTTAAATTATATAGTCTTCTCTCAATAGCTCTCATATGTGTTACCGTTTATTTAAGCTACACTTGATATTTTATGTTATAGGACGACGAAGGCTGAGAAGAAAAAGAAGGACGACGAACGTGCAAGCGAGTCACCTGATGGTAGGTGATCACCGCTGCCCATGGACAACTGCAACACCAGGGTGTGACAGGAGCGTTGCCGGCCTTTCAAGGATTTGAAGGGGAACTCACTCACCGAACTTAGCATGGAAGCGATAAAACTTCTACTCATACGTCAATTTTCTGTGAGAGTGTGGTACTTCCCCGGACGAGCCGGCCCATTCACGCTACTAGCAATTCATTTTGCTGGTAGCGTGGCTCTACCACGACTGAAAATTTTAGAAGTTGACTAACACTGTATAATATAATATAAATAAATAAATATATAGGGACATATCACACAAATTGAGCTAGCCTCAGAAAGTTGTGAACTTGTGTCGTAGGATACTAACTCAACGATACTATATTTTATAATAGATAAACATCTAAGACCCAGGTCACTCTGAAAAATATCGTTTTCCATCAAGACCTAGCCAGGGTTTGAACCTGGACGGGATACCCTCGTGTCTCAGGCTGGTGTGTTAACCACTGCGCCACGGGGCTCGCCAAATGTCCTTTAATTTTTTTTTAACCTGTTTTTAAGTAGGCTGCCTTTTTTGTTATCTATCTTTGGCGTATCATGATGTTAGTAGACGAACTAGTATCAACGCATGGGTTCGGCTCTCATTAGATTGCTGTTATTGTTTGCTAAGGCCTATAAAAATAAAGAAAAAAATATTGTCCATTTAAGGATCTTTTTGATAGACATAAGTAAAAATATCTTCTCCTAAAAAACTACAATTATTTTAAATTCTCAAATGACAAAGGACATAAAGGAATCACAACGCAGACAGTAAAAGGATTAAAAAAAACTCCCGTTTCATAGCGTCAATGATAAAAGGTGCCGCCGACGACAGCAGAAAAAAAAATATGGCGGCCACTGACGTATTTATAGCTTTTACATGGGCAGGGGGGTGCGCGGGTACAAAAATGTAGTGAGATGCTGCCTCCGTGCTGGTCTCGGAGAATAGAATAGAATATGTGTGTACATTCAGGATGTTAACAGGTATTTTTTCATCAACATATTCTACCGAGTTTAATCTCAGCGTGTAAATATTTATAAACAAAATAATATTCAGAGTCCTGGCTACCAAATTAATCAATTATAAATACATAATAATTATTACATTAATTGATTAAAAATGTGTGAAATTAACATTAATATAAGTCATTATAAGGAGACTAGAAAATACATCATGTAATTATCGTGAATGTATTCGTTTGCTGCTTCTCGCCGCCGCCGGCGGAGGGAATGGGCGAAAATCTAAGGAACTAAATCAATAGACGACACTCACTATTTTGATTATTTTTTCATCTTATAATAATAATTGGTTCATCAACACATTTTGATCCTATGGCCTGGACTCTGTCTACCGTAGGAACAAATATGTGACCATGTGTACGATGTATGTTCGGGATAAACTCTGAAACTACTGAGTCAATTTTAATCATACTTCGTAACTATCTGTAATTTGGTCCAACTTAAAAGATAGATAGGATAGTTTTTATCTTATAGCGAAATGAAGTTCGCCGGGACAGCTATTATATAAAATATATTTTCGTTCTTCTTAAAGCTCTCTCTTTTTTGAGTACATAGTATACTTGTCTGTTCCTAAACAAAATATATATTTACATTTTTTTTTACTTGCTGATAAAATAGAGGTACAATTCAACGTTGATATTTTTTAATAATATTCTTAAGGGGGATTCGAGCCCTCCCCTACATACGCCCATGACGGCGGCAATATAAATCATTGTTGACGGACGGCGTGGATGCAAGTGCAGGTTTTATTTTAAGCTATGAAAGTCCCTTTTAATTTAATCTACATTTAATTTATAATTAGGAGTAACTCTGATAACGACAAGATACAATTTATTTGACGTTTTAAAGTTTTCAGCGGCTTTGTACTAAGGATGACTTTATAGATATGCGGCAGTGGCAATTCAATGCAGTGGCAAGTTTCCTGGGTCAGAATAATAACATTACAATATGTCGGTAATTTAGATATTCAAAAAATATTGGATACGTATTTTTTCTTTTGTCAATTAAACAAAAAAATTATAAAGATATATAGCGCTTTAAGGTTCATGAGTGGGGGTCGTGACGTCAAAGTTTGCTAAAAAGAGTAGCAAACTATGACGTCACATGGAATTTTAAAGGGATCAAACTTTACAATTGTTTGTTAAATCGAAAAAAGAAAAAAAAACGTTACCAAAGTTTTTTAATTATCTAACTGACGAACTAATTATATTTTTTTAGGAAACTAGCCTATTGATTGTCACGTATTTTGTATGAAATGAAACATCAGGTCACGCTGTCATTTTATACAAAATGCGCGACACTAGCCGCTATGGCTAAACCTTTAATCATAAAAAACTGGCCAAGTGCGAGTCGGACGCGTAAAAAGGGTTCCGTACCGTTATTTATAAAAGCGGTAAAAAAAATCATGTATGTTGTATGGGAGCCCACCTTTAATATTATTTTTATATAACTGTTTATTTTTTAAGTGAATATATAACTAAATATTCTGTGAATATTTCAAGCGTCTACCTGTTGCCGTTATCAATATTAAGCAAAAAAGAAAAAAAAAAACGTTTGTTGTATGGGAGCCCCCTTAAATATTTATTTTATTCAATGTTTTAGTATTTGTTGTTATAACAGCAACAAAAATACATAATCTGTGTAAATTTCAACTCTCTAGCTATCACGGTTCATGAGATACAGCCTGGTGACAGACGGACAGACAGACAGACGGACAGACGGACAGCGAAGCAATATTAATAGGGGCCCGTTTTTACCCTTTGGGTACGGAACGGTCACTCCGTGTCGCAGGCTGGCGTGTTGACCGCTGCGCCACGGAGCTAGTCATATGTTGGTGGGTGGAAGGTGGAAAAAGTAATTAAAATAGTGATGGGATTTTTTATGTTATAGGGCGGCAAACGAGCAAGCGAGTCACTTGATTGTAAGCGATCAACCGCTGCCCATGGACAACTGCAACACCAGTGTGACAGGAGCTTTGCCGGCCTTTCAAGGAGTTGGGGGGAGGACATTGGGAGTAGGGGACATGGGGGAAGGGGGAGAAGGATGGGCCTCCGGCTCTCTCACTCACCGAACGAAGCATAGAAGCGGTAAAGCTTCTACTCAAAGGTCGATTTTCTGTAAGAGTGTGGTACTTCCCCGGATGAGCCGGCCCATTCACATGCTATTAGCAAAAATGAATATTGCCGGTAGCGTGGCTCTACCACAACAAAAATGGTGAAGCTAGCCGCATCACGATTGCCTTTGTCTAATCTAACAAAAACTGGCAAGTGTAATTCACATTAGCACACACACCAAGGGTTATTTATTTATTAAAATTAAACCACAAATAATTAAGAACAAGTGTTCGTGATCGAAAGAGTTTTCAAGAAACGTGGATTTTTAACCGACGTCAAAAAAGGATGAGTGTTTCAATTCGGTTGTTTTTAGGGTTCCGTACCTCAAAAGGCGAAAACGGAACCCTTATAGGATTACTTTGTTGTCCGTCTGTCTGTCTGTCGAGACCCTTTTCTCGGAATCACGTGGAGGTATCAAGCTGAAATTCATATCAAATACTCAGGTCTACTGTCCCTTGGAGCTGTCAAAAAATCAAACTTCTAAGCCAACGCAATCAAAAGATACAGCCGTTTTTTCACCACAAATTTTTCGTGTGTTTTCGACATTCGCAAGGGAATCAAAACCTAGGGTACTTCCCGTGAACTCAGAATCTTGAAATTTGGTGCGAAGCAACGTCTTATAGCACAGATAAAGGGAAATTTGCAAAAAGCATCCATTTTTAATTACATCATGTAATTGAAATATTTTTAATAATTTTAAACTTTTTATAGATAATGGTACGGAACCCTTCTAGCGCGAGTCCGACTCGATCTTGACCAGTTTTTTGTTTGTTACCGCTTAAAAAGCCTAAGAATAAACCATGTGCTTCTCTTCCCGCGCAGATCGTAAAAGCCGATCGAGAACGGGTGAAAATCTGAGGATTCCAGTCAATACGCGATGTGGCTAGCAACCCAGCACTATTTTGATTCCGTTTCCCATCTACACTCCTACTAACCTATTAAACATGGCCTTAAGGTCCTAGAAGCCTATCTGTCTACCCCGCAAGGGAAAGACGTGATAGTATGTATGTTACTCATTGTTTAGACCTTATGTCGTAATCGTAACAGACAGCAATATTCTTATTGAAGTATCGCATCGGGGTCAATAGCTATCAGCCGATTTGTCATCACGGCCGCACCTATTTCGTTCCTACCTATATGTATAAAAACACTAGCTGTTGCCCGCGACTTCGTCCGCGGCAATTTCTGTTATTATGATTAATTAGTTTTTTTATTAGTATAGATGAATAATTTTCCCCCGTTTTCAAAACATTTTTTATTGACGCTTCGCTCCTATTTATCGCAGCGTGATGTTTTATAGCCTAAAGCCTTCCTCAATAAATGGACTATCCAAGACAAAAAGAAATCCAATTTGACCCAGTAGTTCCTGAGATTAGCGCGTTCAAACAAACAAACTCTTCAGCTTTATAATATTAGTATAAGTATGTAACGTTGCAGCATGCCACCTGCATGCTGCATCTCGTCCAACCTCATTTCTCTCATCCTGTCCATTTTTCATTCCTTATTTTAATTCAAATTTCATTTTTAATTCAAATTTAATTCCATTCCATTTTTAGATTACTTTCTCTCTCTCTCATCACTCATTCTTCAGTCTGCTACTATCTTTCAGTCCGCGACCATCTTTCAGTCTGCTACCATCTTTAAGTCTACTAACATCTTTGAGTCTACTACCATCTCTTGAAGCATAACAGTCCCTGTTATTAATTTATTGAAGTTGTAAAGTAAAGTTGTAACAATAAAGTTATTCTCTGTGTTCTGTGTGTCGAGTCTTGTGTTCTCCCTTCCTATTAATGTGAGAACTCGGCTAGAGCGCCGGGATAGTCGAGAGTCGAGCTCTCACATTAATAGGAAGGAAGAACACAAGACTCGATCTGGTGTCAGGAAGGGGGTAAAATTCCAATTACTAAATTTGACCCAAACAAATAAATAAACTGGTCAAGCTAAATAAAACCGTTTAAAAATGGACAGGATGAGAGAAATGAGGTTGGACGAGATGCAGCATGCAGGTGGCATGCTGCAACGTTACAATACCGGGGGGGCGGGGTAAAAAAAAAATTTTTTTTTTAAATAATAAAATAAAAATTAATTAAATAATAAATAAAAATTATGATAAATGTGTGATAAATTTTGGTGTAAGAATGGAAATGTATAATGTGTATTTACATAAAAACAGTTTCTCCTTTCATTCATCAATCAATTATTCTCCAAACATTCATCTTCTGACATTGTCTATAAGTCTTTAAGACATAAAAACGCTTACAAATTTTTGAGAAAATAAATTAATATAAAAATATTTTCTCAAGAAACTGTTTTCGATCAGTGTAGGCTTATTTTTTTAGTTACCAACCGCTAAATTGATGTAAGCATTAGGCTTATTTAACGTGTTACTACGACCGCACGATGATATTATTTACAAGTTTTTTAATGTATTCGCGTATTATCGCGTACACGATATAGAGAGAGCACGTACGAGGGGGGGTCAAAAAGTTCGCGGAACGGAGGGGAAGGGAGGTGAAATAAAATACTGTACTATTTTTCTTTTTCAATATATTCCCCCTTAAGTTGAATACATTTTTCAGATCTCTCTATTAACTTATTAATACCGTCGAAAAAAAATGATTTGTCATTGTCCTCAAAATAGGCCGAAATCGCCGACTTGACTTCTTCATCTCCGGAAAATTTCTTCCCACGACGCTCTTTTTTTAATTTGGGAAATAAAAAATAATCACAGGGGGCTAAGTCTGGACTATAGGGAGGATAGTTTAACATTTCGAAGCCACAGTGATGAAGGGCAGCCATCGCAACGCGGCTCTTGTGTACCGGTGCGTTGTCATGCAAAAGCAGCACACCTTTTGTCAACTTTCCCCGCCTTTTCTCCTTGATTGCTTCTTTTAATTGTCTCAGTAGGTTAGCGTAGTATTCTCCCGTTATAGAAACACCCTTATCTTTATAATCTATTAGTTAAATACCCTCTGTATCCCAAAAAACAGTTGCCATGATTTTTCCAGCCGATTGTGACACCCTGTATTTCTTAGGGGGGGCTGACCCTTTTTATGCCACTGCATAGACTCTTGCTTCGACTCAGGCTCATAATGATGAACCCAAGTTTCATCTGCAGTAACAAGTCTTGCAAAAATTCCTTCCTTGTGCCGGCTACAGAGGTTTGAAAACTCTGTTTCTGTGGTGGTGTGAGCATTCTTGGCACCCATCTTGCGCTGACTTTTGACATCCCAAGATTGTCGTGTAGAATATTTAAAATGGTTGTAGGTGATACTCCAACCATTTCTGCAAGTTGTTTCTTCTTTAAACGAGTATCCTCCAGTATAAGATTCTCCACTTTTTCAACGATGTTTGAGGTGGTGGCCTCAATCGGCCGTCCTGAGCGAGGGTCGTCTTCAAGAGACTCTCTGCCTTGCTTGAAAAGGCTATTCCACTTGTACACCATGGTTTTCCCAGGGCAAGAAACCCCGTATACTGATGACATTTCTTCCAAAATTTTCTGAGGTGGTTGTCCTTGCTTAGTGAGAAACTTTATGACGGCACGAAACTCGATTTTTTCCATGTTCAAGTTTTTCTTCCGGATTCACTTTTTTGATCGACGTCAGGTCAAAAGTTATTGACACAATCGGGTTCAAACTTGGCATATATACTCACAAAGAGTTGCTCATTAGTTAAAAATCAAAATCAGGTCCCCTACCCCCCGCTAACCCCTCCATTCCGCGAACTTTTTGACCCCCCCTCGTATTTATGCTAATTAAGATATACGATCAAGGCTTATTTAAAGTGTGATCAACCGCACTTAACGATATACGGAAAATAATTGCAGGTCAACATAGGCTAGAGCGCCGGAATAGTCGAGAGTCGAGCTCTCACAAGTATTATAGATTTATTTCGTACTAGATCCTATATTTTGATGATTTTAAGTGATTTATTGTGAAATTGATTTTGAGACTCGCGAACTAAGGGTTATTCATTATATACGAGTATAATTATATTGAAATGACTTAAAATATTTTTATTATATGATGTAACTCCAAATCGATGCTTTTCACAATTTTTCCTTTATCTGTGTTATAAGAAGTTGCATCGTACGAAATTTCAAAATTCTGAGTACACAGGAAGTACCCTGTAGGTTTTGATTCCCATGCGAATGTCGAAAACACACGAAACTTTTTTTTTTTACTAATTATTGAAGTAGGCATTTGTCTCCCTGATGGTAAGTGATGATGAAGACGAGGATGTTACATGCCTATCCAAGAGATACCCATTTATTCTACTTTTGAATGTCCCGGGATTGTACTTGTCTGGGAATATAAACGCAGGCAATTCATTCCATACCTTAGCTACTCGAACCAAAAAGGAACTGTCAAAGCGTTTGCGGCATAGCCAGCTGTCATCTTTTGATTGCGTTGGCTTAGAAGTTTAATTTTTCTTAGCTCCAAGGGACAGTAGACTTGAGTATTTGATATTAACTTCAGCTTGATACCGCTACGCGTTCCTGAGAAAAACGGCCTTGACAGACCGACAGACAGACAGACAGACGGACAACCAGGTGATCCTATAAGGGATCCGAATTTTTCATTTTGAGGTAACCCTAAAAACAATGTTTAAAACAATATTCCGATACCGGTAAGGTCCCTGGCCATAGGAAACGCCACCGTAATAGCATAGACATCCTTACTAATATTATAAATGCGAAAGTGAGTTTGTTTGTTACGCTTTCACGCCGTAACTACTGAACCGATCATCATGAAATCTTGCATACAAGTTCTCTGGAGTACGGAGAAGGACATAGGCGTCCCTTATCCCGGGAAAAGTACTAATCCCGAGGGATCGACATTGACGCAGGCGGAGCCGCGGGCGAAAGCTAGTTATATTATAATTCTACAGGATATCTAATTTGGCCGCACGCGCTCTGGCAAAGGCTCTGACAACATTAGTTCTTATAATAAGATTAAATCCACAATTTTGTCTACCCCGTAAAAGCAAAGACGTGTGTAGACTGAAGTTTCCAGTACATTTCCTTCCTGAAACTAAACCGCTTTTGAGAAAGAATAGACAAGTAAAGGGTGGCAAGAGGGCTGCAGTGGAGAGCTCTTCAAATTATACAGGTGGAACGATAGTGTTGTGCCTGAGCTGTTATGTCGATATCGATACTTTCTTCTTTTCACTCTATAACGGGGTTAACGTGTTACATCAACTATGGAGATTCAACTAATTGTAAATCAAAAATGTCAATATTGATAGAATAATATGAATCTATACTAATATTTGCCAATCAACTAATATTCAAAAATAAAGCTGTGTAGTTTCCGGCAGAGTAGAATAGGACCGCTCCAGGTCTTCCCATGGATGTCGTAAGAGGCGACTTAGGAAATACAAGCTAAACAAAGCTCATCATCAACGAGTCCTCTCCAACCCGTCTGGCCAGCGAGGAGAGTGTAGGCCAAATCCTCTGTCTGCTCTGTCTAAGTATGGCTCCGGTAGTACAGAGCAGGGATGTAACGGAGGTAGTTTTATCGGAACCGAAATCGGAATCGGAGTTTTCAAATTTGATTTATCGGAATCGGAATCGAAATCGGAATCGAAATCGGAGGCAGGGTCAGTTTGTTTAAGGACAAATAAAACATGATTTATAGTCAATTCTTTTCATTTTTATTTTTTATTATAAAATAAAAAACAACTGTGAAAAAAAATTGGCATAATTCCAAATAAACAAAAGATATGTATAATTTATTTATTCCAAATAAATAAATTAATGAATTTATCTTTTGTTTATTGTGTAAACAAGTGAAAAAATAATTGATGATAGAGTGCACGTAGGGGGTCGGGGGATTCCCCGCGCGACATGTATGAACCTGTTCGGCACAGGCCGTCGCGCGCCACCCGCTTTGTTTCGTTCGACCTCCGATTAACATCCGATACAAAAGTATCGGAACCGAAGTCGGAACCGAAAGTGTAATAATAATCGGAAGTTCCGACTTAACGGAACCGGAATCGAAGCTCCGTTACATCTCTAGTACAGAGATGGTCTTGCTCCTGTAGTGAAGAATAAAAGGGCCTGATGATGATGATGAGACTAATATTATAAATGCGAAAGTAACTCTGTCTGTCACCTTTTCACGCCTCAGGCATTGAATCAATTTGGATGTTTGGTATGGACGTAGTTTGAGGTCTGCGGACGGAAATAGCGAGCCTTTAATTCCGGGAATTTCTTTCTACTGTTCCCGAGGGATCGACATTAACGCGGGCGGAGCCGCGGGCAATAGGTAGTAATTAATTTAACTGTTTATCTATAGGTTAATCTTGAAAGATACTTGGGCGATTTTGTAGTGGCTTACCAAGAACATTTTTTAGGGACGGTTGTATAACTTTAATATATGCCTGAGCGTAGCCGGAGAAGAGTACTACTTTTCATCATCATTTCGTGTAGGTGACACAGTCAATCGACCATGCACACCCTGGTGTCAGAGTTCTTCGGAACCGCCTCTCGGCCTCTAACGTGGTTGCTTTAACGACTACCAGGTGGCAGCCGGGACCAACGGCTTCGCGTACCTTCCAATGCACGGAATCGTAATTATTATCAGACAATCAGGTGATTCGAGCCTGCAAAGTCCTAACCAAACTGGAAACAACTAAACAAAGTATACTTCCCGTGGGAATCGAACCCACAACCCCCGGGTCTACAGGCAAACCTTAACTACTGGACGACGGAGGCAGTTATTATGTAGTTATCGATAAAACATAATGAAACAAGATCCCATCCCTCGCGCACTTGACTCGCGTCGAGCAGCATTTTTTTCTGCTTGCGACGGTAAAAAAAAAGAAAAAGGTTACGGGGTCAGACGTTTTCGGTAACAACTCTTAGCGGCATTTTTAATTTTCTCGCGTTTTATTTTTAAATTTTGTTTTTATATCCGATGGGTTATGAAAACGATTAAGAACATAGAGTAGTATTATTTTTTAAACTTTCGCGCTTTAACCACATAATTATGTATATAAACGGGAATTAGCACGAACCTTTTTATTATTTGTTTCCGTTGACGTTTCAATGGAGTTACATCCATCGCGGTCGCAACGAGACTGGAGTACCGCGGTGTCATCTTGTGGTGGTGGACGCAGTTTCACTAATAATTTTGATAATTTCACTACCCACATAAAGTTTTGTATGTAGGCATCAGCCCCGGTACACACTACACTGACAGTGTCCGACTTTTTGTTCGACTCCGGAAGACGCGGTTTTATTTTGGCAATCACTGGATTTCATGCTGGTGATAATTTGTCAAACTCCATTGAAACGTCAACGGAAACAATAAAAAGGTTCGGGCTAAGTCCCGTTTATATACATAACATATAGTAGTACTTTTAACTTCAAACAGTTATATCCATTAACAACAGACGGGTTCTCGAATAGAGACCACGTCTCGGCAAGCGTAGGGTTGGACGCCCCCCTGCCAAATGGACCGATGACCTGAGGAGGGTCGCTGGTAGTGGCTGGATGAGGAAAGCCGAAGATCCTGCACTGCGGCGTGCACTTGGGGAGGACTACGTCCAGCAGTGGACTGCAATAGGCTGATTGATCGAAAAATAATAAGTTTATTACAAAAAAAACCTAGTACAGAAAAGTGTTTATTTCTTTCAGTTAAGCTCACGTATTTGTAGTATTTTAGACATCTACATTATTTTACTAGGCACGCGGACGGATAAAGAATAAAAATCGGCCAAGTGCGAGTCGGACTCGCGCACGAAGGGTTCCGTACCATTATCTATACAACGTTCGATACTATATTATAAACTTTTTTTTTGACATTTGTTGTAATTAATTTTATTTTAATTATTTATTTTTGAAGTGAATATTTCAAGCGTCTAGCTATTGTCGTTTTAATATCGAGCAAAAAACGGCAAACAAATCACTTTGTTATATGGGAACCCCCTTATATATTTATTTTATTCTATTTTTAGTATTTGTTCTTATAGCAGCTACAGAAATCATCTGTTAAAGTTTGAACTGTCTAGCTATTACTGTAATGAGATACAGTCTAGTAACAGACAGACAGTAAACCCATATTATTTTTAAAGTACTATATATGTAGCTCGAAGTGAGCTTTTGCTACTTCACCTCCGTGGTCCAGTGGTTAAGGCGTTTGCCTGTTGACCCCGGGGGTCGTGGTTTCGATTCCCACCGGAAGCATACTTTGTTTAGTTGTTTCCAGTTTGGTTAAGACATTGCAGGCTTGAATCACCTGATTATCTGATAATAAAGATGATTCCGTGCTTCGGAAGGCACGTTAAGCCGGTGGTCCCGGCTGCCATCTGGTAGTCGTTAAAGGAACCACGTCAGAGGCCGAGAGGCGGTTCCGAAGAACTCTGACACCAGGGTGTGCATGGTCGATTGACTGTGACACCTACTCGAAATGATGATGATGACTTCACCGGGCGTTTTAGGCGAGACCGACTTATATAAACAACATCACCAAAATGCCCCCAGGAGCGACGGACCTAGGTTTTGGGCGCTGCCCGTGTGCGGGGGGCCATATTCAAGGTAATAATTTATATATAAGGTAAATTTGTAGTTTTTCTATATTATGGAATTTAATTTAATTTATTGAACTGTTTACAAAGTGTTACCTCACCATGTTATTATGTAATGAATAGGATGGAAGAGCGAGATTCTCTAACACAAGCATTTATTTGCTTAAAAGAGAACCTTCGTATATCTGTAGCAAAATGTACATGTTGAGAGATTTTTTTTTTAAAATATTAGTAGGGTAAGGAACCCCAAAAATCGCCCGCTGGACCACCAGCGCAGTTACGTGGTGGTATTGTGTCTTGTTAAAGTTTAATGTCAACGTATAATATTGCGGCCAAATTATAGCTAATTAATAACACTTGGCATTTATTTTTATATTACGTAAAAACAAATACGAAATATCTTGCTCAATGTTGTAATAAAAGTAAGTGGACAGCGCTTAAGGCGCTGTATCCCTTAACCGTTTGTAGCGGACATCGCGCCACATATTATACAGCGCAAAAAAAATTTCGGCATTTCCATACAAAAGAGTTCTGCCGCTCGGCCAGTTTGTATGGGAATGTCAATATTTTTTTTTGAGATCCCAGCATTGGTCCCATAGGAAAAGTTGTTCATATTGATGGTCTAAGTCACCCCTATAAGAGAATGTCGAGGGTAAATTTACACGCTGTATACTCGTAATGAAATAAGGTCAAAAGTGGCTATACTGATTGGCATGTCACCAGTCTCATTTAAAACCCGTGTCTGCCATTTCCGTGTTAATTTTAATTTAATAATTCAATATGTATTTTTTTAGGTATCCATCTTGCTCATCCTTATCCTTACTAATATTATAAATGCGAAAGTGAGTTTTTATTGTTTGTTTGTAACGCTTTCACGCCGTAACTACTGAACCGATCATCATGAATTTTTGCATACAAGTTCTCTGGAGTGCGGAGAAGGACATAGGCTTTTATCCCGGGAAAAACTACTATTCCCGTGGGATCGACATTAACGCGGGCGGAGCCGCGGGCGAAAGCTAGTTTAGTTATATTTTTACAGACGTAAAAAAAAGTAGGTAGTTGTCGCAGAAAATATCAAGTAATTCGCGACAAAACTTTTTCTGGATATAGCTTTTTTGGTATTTTATATAGCTAGGTTTTAAATATTAAAAAAAAAAACATATTCTGTCTGATGTATCATTTATATTTAATCTTTGAACTGTAATTCATATTTTTTCATGCTAGCATTCCATTAAAAATAAATCTAACTGCGTGACGAAAATATAGCCTTTTTACGGTATTCTTCTGATGCACAGCGCCTTAAATACAGTGATTTTACGTGGGCTTTCGCCGCCCGGGGCTAGAAATGCAAATGACCCTTGAGGCAAATCCTGCAGAACTACAGAACCCCCCCTGGATTGCAATCGAAACATTCGGCCCTGTCGCCCCTTGGACGACGCGCCCGCCTTGAGACGAACACGGGGAAGAGCAAATCGAAAGATCTGGCCTTGCCTGCTTCTGGCTGTTGCCCAGGGCCGTGGCCCCTACTACCCTCCCAAACTACGCCACTGTTTAAATATTATTATGATACGTAGTAAGAGACTGCGATGAGATGGGTTGACGACATAGTTAGGGGTCAGAACTGGATGAGGTAGAGGACAGAGGTGGATGGCGTAAGTGAAGAGAGGCCTCTATGCTCAGAAGTGGGCGTGATATGGGTTGATCATAAGTAGGACTTTGGGAGAGCTCTAAGATGATGTTTTTCCGTTTTATAACACGCTTAGGGTTACCTTTGCTTCTTCCATGCTGGTCTGGGAGAAAAGAAAAAACAAAGAATGCGCCAGCTGCTTCTCTTCCCGCGCAGACCGTAGAAGCCGGTCAAGGGATTGGGCTAAAATCTAAAGAATCATGACAATAGGCGATGCGGCTTGCTAGCCGCATCGCCTATTGTCATGATTCTTTGTCATGATTCTTTCATGGGTTGCTACCCATCACTATTTTGATTCTGTTTACCACATTTCCGCCCACCAACACGCTAAATGTGGCCTTTCGGTCTTATGACTTTAGGCTCTGTCTACCCCGTAAGGGATAAAGACGTGATAATACGTATGTATGTATGTAAGGCTTACCCCGCGACTTCATTCGCGTAAATGATAACCTATGTTCCTATCCACTTAGATGTAAAAACTTTCTCCGGATATATGCTGAACTAGCTGTGCCCGCGAATTCATTCGCATACGTTAGTAATTGGAAAATAAGGTGCCTATCCTGTGTCCCGTACGTCTATATGTTTAAAATCGTCAGTTTAGTTTCAGTTTGATCTATAGAGCTTAAAAACCGCGTCTACCTGTTGCCGTTATCAATATATATGTAGAGCAACGAGCAAAAAAAGTCACGTTTGTTGTATGGAAGCCCCCATTAAATATTTTTTTTTTTCTGTTTTAGTATTTATTGTATAGCAGCAACAGAAATACATTATCTGTGAAAATTTCAACTAACTATAAAGGTTCATGAGATACAGCCTGGTGACAGAAGGAAGGACAGACAGACAGACCGACGGACTGCGGAGCCATATTAATAGGGTTCCGTTTTTACCCTTTGGTTATATTCCCTAGGGGTTGTTTCAACATAATTGTTTGATGGCAGAAATAGCTCAGAACGAGATACACAAACTTCTTTACACATATTACATAATAAAGTTTTTTATAGTCCTTTACAAAATTTACAACCAAAAGTAGGATATCGAAGAAAATGACTGCATCTGCGCAGTTTTACAACAAGCTCATATGGGATATAATAAAAAAGCTGTATAACAGAAATATTCCGCGTTCAGAAATGCATAGGTACACATGCATACAATGTGGAGAAAGTCAAGGAATTACACTTGTTTAGTTTAAAAACAAGACTTATTTGAAATCGAAAATATGTGATGAAAAAATTCGCTACAGGTATTCGAACCAACAACCTTTGACTGGCCTGTCGACGCTCTCAACCACTGAGCTGCCGTAGCCTCGAATCACCGCGGCGAATTTGTTCATCACATTAAACCGAGCATTGTTATGCTATATAATATCATCATCATCATCAGGTCTTTTAGTCTCCACTGCAGGAGCATGACCCTCCCTGTACTACTAGAGCCATACTTGGTCAGAGCAGCCAGAGGACTTGGCCTACACTCTCCACGCTGGCCAGACGGGATGTAGAGGTCTCATTGATGTTTATGAGCTTTGTTTAGCTTGTATTTCCTAAGTCGCCTCTTACGACCTCCACTCCATGAGAAGACTAGGAGTGGTCCTATTCTACTCTGCCGGAAACCACACGGCTTACTATATAATATAACTAGCTTTCGCCCGCGGCTCCGCCTGCGTCAATGTCGATCCCTCGGGAATAGTATTTTTTCCCGGGATAAAAGGTAGCCTATGTCCTTCTCCGTACTCCAGAGAACTTGTATGCAAAATTTCATGATGATCGGTAGAGTAGTTATGGCGTGAAAGCGTAACAAACAAACAAACAAAAAAATAAACAAACAAACAAACTCACTTTCGCATTTATAATATTAGTAAGGATAGTAAGGCATAAAATATATATTTTTGTTGCCGCATCGCAGAGTGAAACAGTTCGACCTTATGTCGTTGCAGTAGAATCGTTTTTAGAACTTTGATGTAACGCGTGGTGTGCGCCCCACTGTATCCATTAGGCCTGTATTCCGTTACCCTAAATCCGTAGTACTGGGAATGCATTAACGGCTCCGATTTCTGGCATCCCCTGTTGCGTTACGAACGCATTCCAAATTTGAATTTTTAAGTTTTAAATTTGGAATTGAAAAAGGATTACCGGTTTGTCTATGGTAGACGAAATAAAGAGACAGTAATTTTTTAGTCGGACTCGCGAACGAAGGGTTCCGTACCCTTATATATAAAAACGGCAAAAATAATAAAATAAATAAATAAACGGACAAATCACACAGATTGAGCTAGCCCCAAAGTAAGTTCGAGACTTGTGTTATGGGATACTAACTCAACGATACTATATTTTATAACAAATACATATAGATAAACATCCAAGACCCAGGCCAATCTGAAAAAGATCATTTTCCATCTTGACCTGGCCGGGGATCGAACCCGGTCACTCCGTGTCACAGGCAGGCGTGTTGACCGCTGCGCCACGGAGCTAGTCAACAATCATCATCGACAAAAAACAATCATGTGTGTAGTATGGGACGCTCCTTAAATATTTATTTTTCGGTTTTCAGTATTTGTTGTTATAGCGGCAACAGAAATACATCATCTTGTGAAAATTTTAACTGTCTAACTCACGGATCTTGAGATACAGTCTGGTGTCAGACGGATGGAGAGACAGGCAGACAGACAGACAGCAGAGCCACATGAATACGGTCCCATTTTTACACTTTGGGTACGGAACCCTAAAAATCACAAACAGATTAGCATATTCAATTATACATGATATCATCATCATTTGCATGCTATAAATATATATATATATATCTACGGACAAATCACACAGATTGAGCTAGCCCCAAAGTAAGTTCGAGACTTGTGTTATGGGATACTAACTCAACGATACTATATTTTTATAACAAATACATATATAGATAAACATCCAAGACCCAGGCCAATCTGAAAAGATCATTTTCCATCTTGACCTGGCCGGGGATCGAACCCGGTCACTCCGTGTCGCAGGCAGGCGTGTTGACCGCTGAGCCACGGAGCTAGTCCATAAATATAATATATGTGTGTGAGGACAAAATATATTTTATATCTCTCGGCCATCATTCGGCATACTTACTATACTTCAATGATAAAAATCTAATAAAAACAACACCGGACGGGTTGCACTCTGGGAGTGTAGGCAGAAGTGAAAACCCCGCGCGGTAGAGACAGCGATAATACTTCCTCTCCTACGCCGCGCCGGCGGTCTCAGGCCACGTGTCCGTCTTACGAATTTTCGATCAGATCACGTGTCCTGACGCGAGTTTAACATTTTTACCCACCCCAAAAACTGCACTACACCACTAAATACGTTATCACTTAAATTAAAAAGACAATTTTCATTGTAATAACAGGGTAATTAACTATTTATTTGAACAACAAAATAGGTAGTTGTCTCAGAACCCTCGTCTTACGTCAGTTCTTTGACACGACGCCTCAGGCCCTAACATCGGGCAGGACAAAGCTTTGGCAAAGGTAAAGGATAGGTAAAGGTAAGATCTTAACGAAAACATAAAAGGGAGCTAAAGAGAAACATTCATGTCATATATATGTATTTATATATATGTTGTTAGCATTAGAAAGTAAAAACCGGCCAAGTGCGAGTCGGACTCGCGCACTAAGGGTTCCTTACCGTTATCTATAAAAATGGCAAAACTATCATGTCTGTTGTACGGGAGCCCACCTTTAATATTAATTTTAGTTAATTATTTATTTTTATAGTGAATAAGTATATCTAAATTCAAAATTGAAAAAAAAAATTGAATTTTCCTTCTGTGAATATTTCAAGCGTCCGCCTTTTGCCGTTATCAATATCTAGCAAAACAAGCAAAAAGCACGTTTGTTGTATGGGAGCCCCCTTAAATATTTATTTTATTCTATTTTTTAGTATTTGTTGTTATAGCGGCAATAGTAATACATCATCTGCGAAAATTTTAACTGTCTAGCTATGACAGTTCCATAGATACAGCTTGGTGACAGACGGACAGACAGACAGACAGCGGAGCGAAATGAATAGGGTCCCGTTTTTACCCTTTGGGTATGGAACCCTAAAGAACAAATATAAGGGCCAACACACATGCTACTTTTAGCATCGGCGATCGGTGATTTAATGATAATAATAATTAGTTTATCATAGGCAACGATAAAACATAACATAGGCCCATAGATATACCCACAGAGGATATACCCTACAGACAAACATACATATAAAATACCTATATCTTAAAAATTTCGATCAGCAGGCAGCCGTCCTCATAACTTCCGATACAGGACTCCCTGCGGCCAGAAGTCCTCCTCATGAAGGTCTCTAGACGGTGGGTTTTCACTCTCACCACAAATCATCATCATTTCGTGTAGGTGTCACGGTCAATCGATCATGCACACCCTGGTGTCAGAGTTCTTCGGAACCGCCTCTCGGCCTCTGACGTGGTTCCTTTAACGACTACCAGATGGCAGCCGGGACCACCGGCTTAACGTGCCTTCCGAAGCACGTAATCTTTTTTTTTAATATTATATGAGTTTACTCTTGACCCGTGCTCTTGACCGTAATCTAGGCCAAAGGCAAAGATATGGTCTAGGATCGAGCGAGTTCACCCAGAAATGAATTAAAGCTTACTTTATGGCGAGATGCCAACCGTTCGACCCGTTCGATTTAGCCGCTGTTCGGAAGCTAGATCAAGCGAACGCTCCCCACCGGACACTACTGCGCACTAGTCGCGACTCGCGACTACTTTTGGAAGCTTGATTCTCTTCCTTCCCACCACAAATGAACTAAAGCTTACTTTATGGCGAGATGCGAACCGTTCGACCCGTTCGATTTAGCCGCTGTTCGGAAGCTAGATCAAGCGAACGCCACCGCACACTACTGAACACTAGTCGCGACTCGCGACTACTTTTGGAAGCTTGATTCTCTTCCTTCCCACCACAAATGAACTAAAGCTTACTTTATGGCGAGATGCGAACCGTTCGACCCGTTCGATTTAGCAGCTGTTCGGAAGCTAGATCAAGCGAACGCTCCCCACCGCACACTACTGAACACTAGTCGCGACTCGCAACTACTTTTGAAAGGTTGATACTGAATTAGGTTTCCCAGCTACTCGTATCCCGTACACGTTACTCGTTTTTGTTTCTTTTTATTCTATTTAATGGTTACTTACTCGTGGTACTGTATAGTATTATATTTGTATGTATGTATTATTCTATATTTATCTAACATTTATGTATTGTTTATGTAGTATATAATTTACTGCGCCGCTCTGATTAGATTTCTTCTATATTGTTCCTACCCTAAGGTAAAGGTTGACTGGAAGAAATTGCATAGCGATAAGTCCGCCTTTGTTACTGCCACCTATTATTATTACTTTTTTTTAGTCGTTAACATATTGTTTTTTTTTTCTCTTATGATAATGGTGCAATAAAGAGTATTTTCTTTATTTCTTACTCCTTGCTTCGCTCCCGATACTGCGTCCGACCGCAGAAAGTCGCCGAAACGCGACGCAACATCGATGCAATCACATTAACGCTAATCGCCGATGCTAATAGTAGCAAGTGTGGTTCGGCCCTTATAGTAGTGAGTTGTTCCTCCGAATCGCCTATTACATGGTGAAATTTTGATCGTTTTTGATCCTTAAAGAGGTGACTTAGACCATCAATATTAAAAACTTTTTCTATAGGACCAATGCTGGCACTCAAAAAAAATTTCGTCATTCCCATACAAAAGAGTCCCGCCACCCGGCCAGTTTGTATGGGAATGTCGATTTTTTTTGAGTTTCCAGCATTGTTCCCATAGGAAAAGTTGTTCATTCTAATTTCACCGTGTAGTGTATATCTAAGGAATCAAGATAATAGGCAATGCATCAGTCTTTTGCTGATTTCCACCAAACACCAACGTACTAAACGTGGTCTTTTTGTTATAGTTAGGCTCTGTTTATCCCGTAAGGGATGAAGACGTGATTCTGTATCTGCATCATAGGTAATTCTAACCCTCACACAGAACCATGACCCTTGTCTTGCGTCAGTTCTTTGAAAGGCCGCGTCAGGAGCTAACGTCACGTTAGCAGGACAGGTAGCTTTGGCAAAGGTCAAAACCTGCCAAGTGCGAGTCAGACTCGCGCACGAAGGGTTCCGTACCCTTATCTATAAAAACGGCAAAAAACATTCACGTGTTTGGAAGCCCCTGGTAACGCGTACGAAGCCGCGAGCAAAAGATATAAATACACGTAAAAGCAATTTGCTGCCAATTAGTTTTTGATTTCACTCAAAGAGACAAATTAGCCATTGTTTTCTTTTATCAAAAAGAATATATAATAATTTTTTGTTCATTATTCCCCACTTAATATGCTTTGTTAAACATTAAATTACGGTTTTAATACATGAAATTACCTTATTTTTAATGTCTGTAGAAATAACCTTATTTTTAATGCATAATGAAAAATATTTTCCATATCTCGAGAGAAATGTTTCATTCAGATTTGAAATAAATTTTTAAGTTACAAATAAAAACATTTTTTTATTAATATTCGAGATATTTCAACAAAAGGAAAGTATTGACTTACCCTCTTATAAAAATTAACAAACGCTTATTAAACCTATTTTAGTTAAAATATGTTTTGTCTCGTTCTTTCCATGCCTATCGTTGCATAGTGGGACAAGGACAAAACATATTTTCACTAAAATAGGTTTAATAAACGTTTGCTAATTTTTATGAATAAGAGGGATAAAATATAATGTATTGAACCATCTGAAATGTTTAGGGTTCAGTACCCAGAAGAATATGTAATTTGAACTTAAAAAATATTGGAATATTCATGTTTAATGTAAATATTTCAAGCGTCCACCTGTTGCCGTTATCAATGTCGAGGAAAAACGAGCCAAAAAAAACGTTATGGCAGCCCCCTTAAATATTTATTGTTGTTTAGTATAGCAGCAAAAGAAATACATCATCTGTGAAAATTTCAGCTGTCGTACTATCACGGTTCATGAGATACAGCCTGGTGACAAACGGACAGCAGAGCGATATTAATAGGGTCTCGTTTTTACCCTTTGGGTACGGAACCCTAAAAACCGCATCAAATCCGTTGCGTAGTTTTAAAGATCTAAGCATACATAGGGACAGACAGCGCGAAGAGACTGTGTTTTATACTATGTAGTGATAAGAAAGTAAATAAAGGATATTCCTACTAGACTGAGCTGACTGTTGACGTGCGTGTTTCGACACCTATTCCAATTAACAGTCAGCCACAACAGCCTCCGTGGTCCAGTGGTTAAGGCGTTTGCCTGTTGACCCGGGGGTTGTGGTTCGATTCCCACCGGAAGCATACTTTGTTTAGTTGTGTCCAGTTTGGTTAGGACATTTCAGGCTTGAATCACCTGATTGTCTGATAATAAAGATGATTCCGTGCTTCGGAAGGCACGTTAAGCTGTTGGTCCCGGCTGCCATCTGGTAGTTGTTATGAGAACCACGTCAGAGGCCGAGAGGCTGTTTCGAAGAACTCTGACACCAGGGTGTGCATGGTCGATTGACCGTGTCACCTACACGAAATGATGAACAATGTCGGCAGGCCGTAAAAAATTTTTTTTGGCGAAACTTGCCAAAACCGAACTTTCGGTCTAACTTTTGTTATTACTCTAACTAATTATAATGTTGAGCCGAGTTCAGGAAACCTTTATTCCACAACTATGTTAGAACGCTAATATTAGACCAATGTACCTTCTATTTCTATGAGAGGATATTATACTTATAGATCCAAACTCTTATTCATCCAAAATATTACTGCTCACAATACGGCGGAACGTATAAGCTGTAATAAAGAATATGCCCTATAAACAGGGCCGTCGCTAATATATGGAGGCCCAGGGCACTCGTTGTTTAGTGCCCCTTATGACTAATGATGTTAAACTATTACTCTTTCATCCTCACTTCCTTATCCTTACTAATATTATAAATGCGAAAGTGATTTTGTTTGTTTGTTTGTTACGCTTTCACGCCGTAACTACTGAAACGATCATCATGAAATTTTGCATACAAGTTCTCTGGAGTGCCGAGAAGGACATAGGCTACCTTTTATCCCGGGAAAAAGTACTATTCCCGAGGGATCGACATTGACGCGGGCAGAGCCGCGGGCGAAAGCTAGTTGTCATATATTTTGTTTTTAAAGAAGTGAAATGTCCTTCCCATGCACAGTTACTTTAAACAAATAAAGGAAAAAGTGAGTTTTGTACCAGGTTGTGAAAAGACTGGCAGAGAATAGAATAAGATGGAGGGAGCTCCACCGACAAGTCTTTTTTCGCCTAGCCTTATCCCATTTACTTGGGGCCGTCTCTCCTAATATGGCGTCGCCAGGTTTTTCTATCCTGGGTCGACAGCGGCGGTATTTGGGCATCTTTCATATCCCTTTGGACAAGCCCCATCCAAGTGTGGGTCTTCCAGGGCCTCTGGGGTGCTCACTCATCTCCAGCACGTTTCTACTCATTTGCTCAGGTGGTCGTCGCATGACATGGCCGTACCGTCCAAGTCAGCTTTCGGTCAGTTTATCCTCCACCAACAAGAGGGTATTCTTAAATCCATTTGAATGGAAGTCCTTAAAAAGCCTATGAGTAAGTGTACGGTTATCTCCAGGGCCATATTATAGATATAGGGTTCGCCTAAACGGCGCGGTGCCAGCGTAATTGCTTTTTTTAATAGAAGGCAGACATGGATTGCAAGCCATGTAGAAATAATGCATATCCAAGCAGTTTCCTAGGCATTCAATGCATTTTGCAAAGACTTTGAAATCATTTTACAAAATGCCCCTAGACCTACTATCATAATAGCAGCTTCAAATCATAAAATCCCGGGGACACGCTCCAAAAAAAAGAAGGATTATAAAAGTCGTTTTTTCATTCTCGAAAGTCTAGTGGGGGTATGCCGTTTTATAATAATTTTAACATTATTAACGCACTTACTCCCGACTGTTATAACTAAGTTTTCATTATCACCATTCATCATCAAAATTATGAAAAATCTAACACCAGAATTGGTCATTTACATGAAATACAAACAATTCTTGCGAGACTGAGGTTACAGATGCGCCCCCTCGGTGGGACGCCCTGGGCACGGTACTTATAGTAAAGATGGATCGCCTATAAACATTTTATACGCCATTTAATGCACGCACATGCGCAAGCCATTATCTGAGCTGCAGATAAACAGGATTGTGATTTTTAGATTTCGCGTCACTCTATCCCTTATAGAGATCCTAAAGACATGGCTGTATCATTTTGGACGTGTCCACGACGTTTCAAATCTTGTGCTCCAACTATATACTGAGGGCATTACGTGATACAATTAACATATATTCATACTATCTTAGAACTAATAATAAAAATCATTATAAATATAAACAAGTACATACAGACAAATCACACAGATTGAGCTAGCCCCAAAGTAAGTTCGAGACTTGTGTTATGGGATACTAACTCAACGATACTATATTTTATAACAAATACATATATTTACTTTGAGACAATTTGTGACGTGACTCGCGACACGTGTTTCGCCTCTACACGAGCACGACGGCCGACATTGCTGCAGCCTCACTCAACGGATGCAGCAGTATCGACCAGGGTTACATGCATCAACAATTGGTGGCGGGTATGAAGGGACTAACAGTAGTGGGTGGGCGCTGGCCAGCAATAGTTTGCATGAACTAACTGGTGGCGGAAGCACGCAAAGTAAATTGTCTCAAAGTAAATGTAGCTTTGACTTCCGCAAAGTAACACCTGAATCTATTAAATACATATATAGATACACATCTAAGACCCAGGCCGATCTGGAAAAGATCATTTCCTATCTTGACCTGGCCGGGGATCGAACCCGGGCACTCTCGTGTCGCAGGCTGGCGTGTTGACCGCTGCGCCACGAAGCTAGCCCATTATAGATTATTACAATTGCAATCTAAATGATTGAATTTTTGTCTTTGGAATAATTGCGATTATTTAACACATTATATTATTAGCTATGGAGAGGGCTATGCTTGGTGTTTCTCTACGAGACCGCATCAGAAATAAGGAGATTCGTAGAATAACAAAAGTCACCGACATAGCTCAGCGGATTAGTTTTTGGAAATGGCAGTGGGCGGGGCACATAGCGCGTAGAACCGATGGCCGATGGGACAGAAAGGTTCTAGAATGGCAACCACATACCGGCAAGCGCAGCGTCGGACACCCACCGACCAGGTGGTCGGACGACCTGACAAAGGTCGCAGGGAGGCGCTGGAGGCAGGCCGCTTCCAACCGGTCATTCTGGAAATCATTGGGGGAGGCCTATGTCCAGCAGGGGACACTTGTGGGTAATATGACGATGATAATGAAGCAGGTAAAATGGCAAATAAAAACAGTATTGTTTTTGTCTATTTATTTTTCAATTACAACAGGTAGAAGCAGTAAAAATAAAACCGCAAACCTGATTAGTAATTTAACAAAAGACTAGGACCTAATTTCATCCTTATAGCTGACAACGCACTTACTACCTAAGGAATAAGGTGCAAAATAAAAGTAATTTTATTATGTAAGATTATACGCTCAAAAACCTGTTTTGGGATTCAGGTCTCTCATTTACCCTATTCTTGCCGGCTCAAGTAGTTTAAAACGACTATGTCGCAAATAGTTTTTGACGTGATAACGTGTTATAATCGATCGAGAACGCCGGCTGCACGCACGAAAAAGTGTCACGTTCCGTGTGCAAGCGAGAGCGCGGAACAAGCGATAGAGAGGCACGATCGGCCTCGGCTTGTGACGCATCTATCTCTTTTCCACCGTTATCACGTAAAATTATTGTCCACAAACAGACTTTACAGACAACCATTTTAAGGGTTCCGTACACAAAGGGTAAAAACGGGACCATATTAATATCGCTCCGCTGTCCGTCTGTCTGTCTGTCCGTCTGTCACCAGGCTGTATCTCATGAACCGTGATAGTTAGACAGTTGAAATTTTCACAATGATGACAGAAATGCATTTCTGTTGCCGCTATAAAAACAAATACCAACAAATATAATCAAATAAATATTTAAGGGGGCTCCCACAAGAAACGTGATTTTTTGCTAATATTTAGTTAATATTTAATTTAAAAATAAGTAATTAAATAAAAATAAAATTAATATTAATGGGAGGCTCCCATAAAACAGACATGATTTTTTTTGCCGTTTTTATAAATAAGGGTACGGAACCCTTGATGCACGAGTCCGACTCGCACTTGGCCGGTTTTTTGTGTATGGCGAACTCCGTGGCGCAGTGTCCGGGCTTGTCTTCATCACACCTAACCTATCTGATGGCCTGCGATAAGGTAGGTTAGGTACTAAGGTTTCTAAGGCTTTGGTACCTGTACCAAAGTACCAATGCGCTTAATACCCTGATGTCGTAAACTCTAGCGTACCAAGTACGGGCGTAACTACCGGGTGGCAGTGCTGGCAATATGCCACGGGCCCCACGTTCTAGAGGGCCCTAGCCAGAAGTAGAAGAAGGGGGTGGGGAAGCTAAGTCAGCAAGACACCACTCGCTAAACTCTAATGGGCCCCATAGTATGAATTTGCCCCGGGCTCCATACGGTATAGTTACGTCACTGGTACTAAGTACAAACCCTAAAGGAACTTTTCCACATCAGAGAGTGTTCTCGGTTGCTTCCTTAAGTTTGTTGATTCTCATGTGTAAGTGGCCGGCACTGTTGTCAGAATAGGTGATGCGGCTAGCACCCCAAGCCTTCTTTTTCTATCGTGTCAATGGTCCAAACAATTAAATGAATCTTGCCCAGAATGATGCAACCTTGTAACAGACGGATGTATGAGACAGAACCTTAAAACATTTAAAGTAACAGCTACCTCTCCCGCGCAAATAATTAATTGAAAAACAAGTTTTTTTTGCAAAGAATACTTTTTATTGACAAGCTTTTATTCAAAATGAATCTACATTGTAAAGTGTTTTTCAAGACAAATGAGCCCAAAAACGATTGGTGTACCTTGTTTAGTTTAAGAGTTCCTATGGACGATTCCATAATATTGTATTGTCATCCAATTTACACATGCATGCAAAATTTCAGCTCAATCGCTAACCGGGAAGTGGATCAAATTTAACTCACAAGATTTGATTACAGACAAACAGATAAGTAAAAGCTTATCTTCTTCTTTTCCTGTCGATTGGCTCAAATAACTTAAAATCAAATATTGTCCCTTCAGTATGTGGCGACTCTTATACCACACTCCGTCGCTGAATATAGGTTGTATATTGTGCAGTTGGTTGGGCACGAGAGAAGGTGCAGCATAGTCTGATCGACTATTAAAAGCTTGTAAAAAGGCAAAAGTCTGAGAAATAATTAATTCAATTCCATTTTTCACTTTCAAGTCCACCAATGTTAATTATCTTTAGGTCTGGGTTCTATTAACCCAGGCTCGGTCTAATATATGAGGAGGGAGATGTGACTACTGTGTATGTGCAAATTCAAAAGTTCAGATTGATCTTTGTGCAAAGTCCAGGAAGCGAGTAGAACTCAATCACAAACTAGGCATGATATGAGAGGCACTCTTATGAATTGGTCAAGTGCTACACAATAGCTATGTAATAGAATAATTGACTGAGTGAATTAGATTATTTAGAGAAGATAAATGATGGATATGAATGACAGGTTTTGGGGTGTTTTTTATACAACTATACCCCAAAGCAGGGCTGTCTCACTACCCATGTAGGTATCGCAAAAATAGGTACGCGCGGCGACACCTTTGAAGGTGAAAACAAACCAATCTAGAATTTAGTAACACTCAATTTAAAAAAAAAATACCCTTTTAAACAGTGTCATAGAACAAAAGATACCTGCGATATTAGCCCTCGATAAAAACGTGTATTCACGCGATCCAAACCGTTGTCTCTTTAATATTTATCGGCTTTTCAATGCAACCCATGTTAATTATTCATTTTACGTGAAGATTTTAACACGGCATATGTCAATTTGTTGTGTTTAGGTCGACCTGTATTGCTGGCTGGTTAAAAAGCGCCGTTCAACAAGACCATTTATTAAATATTTAATTTTAATTAAAGTAAAAGATCGATCTTATTTAATTACTTACTGACAGGTGATAAATCAGTCATCGTCCGACAAGTTCTTTTTTCAAAATATGGAATATGATAGTTTTTTTTCGTAATATATTGCTGGCCGGTTTGTTTAGATTTAAAATTAAATTATCGATCACATTCCTTTTTTCAGAATATTATTTGACAGTTTTAGTAACGTGCCTATGTAATTAAAATTAGAGAGTATATTACAGGGTGTTTTTTATCGATAATAATATTGGTTATTCAAATAACTATGGCTATATATAAAAACTAGATTGGTAATATTGAATTGTTTACTAACCTTTCCTTATCGCTGAAATCTTGAGCACACAACAAACGATCAAGTTTGTGAATAAAACCATCACTTGCACAGGTCACACAAGTTAACAAAAGCACTATTATAATCAAAAATAAACTAATACGCAATCGTTATGCTTATTCAAAGCCGGTTACCGTATTGACCCGAGCACTTATGAAACCATGGTGAAAATATGCATTTTTTATTAACTTATATCGATTCGGGGTAACAGAGTATAAACGTAGGGCCGTGTGCTCTACGCTTTTGACACGAATATCGTTTAGGTAATATCACTCGAAAGCACCTCGGTAATTTCATTAATAACACCTAAAAATCGATCCCACAACAATGTCTTGACAATCAAACAGGAGACTGCGGCGGTGTGATAAAATACATTATTATGCTATCTAAAGCTTCACTGTTAAAATACACGATTATATACAACTTACACGCGAATTAACGACTAAAAAGCTGTTAAATAACGTAATTTATAACAATCCCAAGCAATTTTTCGTGTCATATTCTTCATACAATGGTTCTAAATAATGTAACGTAGAAACACGCACAACCCGACGTATCCACGTTCACTTTGACACTAAACTTCGGCATAGATGTCGCCTTGTTCGCGGCCATAATGGAAAATGGCGGCCGTCACGAGCCGTCAAACAGCAACAAACTATTACGTACCTTATTATCAAAGTGATAGGTTCTAAAATGTAACAGCAATTTTCGACAACAGAACGATTCGATCGTATTATGCAACCAATTGAAAAATACTTATGCGTTCACTACTTTAATGTGATAAGATGTAAGTTTTATCTATTTGGTTTATACGTGAGTCTTTTTGTCCCGTTTTTCTTGGATGTGTTTTGGAACAGATACATAATTTTATTGTACGCTTGCGCGACTGTTATCCAATCTATGCTCATGTTTGGCGATAATAGGCTTAATTACGTATGTCTTAAAGTGTATTAATTGTTTTATGTCTTAAAGGTAATAATTATTTTTGTTGTCCGATGCCGACGACCAACATTGCGATGATTGCTACTTATTACTAGAGACATTGTGACGCTATTGTGTATTCTAATATGTATGACTGACAAATCGAATACGGTGACAAAGAAACAAATCATATATATCATGATTGTTTGATACAAAAAAATGATTTATAATTTTATATCCATCAGCGTTTTTTTATAACAGGCTCGAAGGACCAAAACAAAGAACTTTTCCTTTGAGTTTCCGAACGAAATTATATACATTCCTTTAATTTTTATGCAGCTTTTCCATTTACATCTATCAAAGTTAGTTTTTCCTGTCCTCTACAACAACAATAATGATACTTTGTATCGAAAGTCACATTAAGCAGATATGCAAGAAATATGCACCTAAATGTTTAGTGGGCGCTTATTTAGTGAGGACGTTTATTTATCGTGGATTTTGACTAGTTTTTAGGGTTCCGTACCCAAAGGGTAAAATCGGGACCCTTATAGGATCACTTTATTGTCCGTCTGTCTGTCTGTCTGTCTGTCAATACCATTTTTTCAGGAACGTGTAGAGGTATCAAGCTGAAATTCTCAGGTCTACTGTCCTTTGGAGCTGTGAAAAAATCAAACCAACGCAATCAAAAGATACAGCCATTTTTGCTGCAAATTTTCGATTAGAAAAAAATTGGAAAGAATACCGATTCGGGAAGAGTATAATGTTCTAGCCGTGTTGTTTCCAGCAGAGTAGAATAGAACCACTCCAAGTCTTCCCATGGATGTCGTAAGAGGCGACTTGGAAAAACAAGTTAAAACAAAGCTCATAAACATCAATGAGACCTCTCCAACCCGTCTGGCCAGCGAGGAGAGTGTACGCCAAATCCTCTGTCTGCTCTGGCCATGTATTGCTCCGGTAGTACAGAGAGGGTCATGCTCCTGCAGTGGAGACTAAAAAGACATGATGATGATGATAATTTTCTAGTATCTACACGAGATGCGATGCAAAAGAAAACAAACATTTTAAGTTTGCTTGGAGCGATTTTTGTTTCTTTGTGTTCACGATTAAGATATTCCACTCAGTTAGATAATTGCTCAACATACGTCCTCACAAATTAATGATTTACAGATAAGACACAACTATAGTCTGTCCTGTTTGGTTAGGACATTGCAAGCTTGAATTACCTGATTGTCTGATAATAAAGATGATTCCGTGCTTCGGAAGGCACGTTAAGTCGTTGGTCCTGGCTGCCATCGGGTAGTCGTTAAAGGAACCACATCAGAGGCCGAGAGGCGGATCCGAAGAACTCTGACACCAGGGTGTGCATGGTCGATAGACCGTGTCACCTACACGAAATGATGATGACCCGAACTGCTACTCTATACGGCATACCATGGAAGTTAGTTCCACTAATTGGACTCTAGCGAGATGTTGGTGTACTGTTCTTTAGTCTCCCTGTTCGACATATATCTATACTAATATTATAAAGCTGAAGAGTTTGTTTGTTTGAACGCGCTAATCTCAGGAACTACTAGTTCAAATTGGAAAATTATTATTTTTGTTTTGTCCATTTATTGAGGAAGGCTTTAGGCTATAAAACATCACGCTTGGACCAATAGAAGCGAAGCATCAATAAAAACATGTTTTAAAAACGGGATTCATCTAATAATACTAATAAAAAACGAATTAATCATAATAACAGAAATTGCTGCGAAGCGCGGACGAAGTCGCAGGCAACAGCTAGTTTACAATAAGAGAGGGAGTGAACGAAGCTGGAAACCACTCGGCAAAGAGTCGTACATCTGTACACGTCTGTAGATATTTATTTTGTGATGTCGTTTACAGCGGATGAGAGGAATAACTTTAATATCAAACGATTTTTACCAATTAGGTACATTGCCTTCGAAGTTTTTCTTTTAAGCTCCTTTTAGAACTTTTTGAAGCTTGATAGCCCAGCGGCTTGGAACTAACTTAGTATTACAAAAGATAATTTTTGCCCAGGAAAGATGTGGATTGAAAGATGATGTTGTGACCAAGATTGAGAAAGGAATGTTAAGATGGTTTGGCCACATTGAAAGGATTAATGAAAGAAGAACAACAAAGAAAATATATAAAGCCAGTGTGAATGGGAATAATATCCAGGGTCGACCTCGTCGAACATACTGTGATCAGATTGCAGACGTTCTTAAAAAAGGAGCTGTTAGAAGTACCCGAAACCGTAGAGCATGTATGAGGAGAGTAATGAGTGTAGACGAAGCTAGAGATATATGTCAGGATCGTTGCAAGTGGAGATCCATAGTCTCTGCCTACCCCCATGGGACACAGGCGTGATAATATGTATGTATGTAATTTTTATAAGCCAAAAGATGAGACTTTTTCATTTTGGTATTTAAGTTAACACTTTTTCCTATTGCAATCTATATAATTATATAATATTTGCTATATAATTATTTGGGCAGCAGATTTTACAATTGGGGCAGCTGCGAAAACATTTGGATAAGCTTTGGCTTTTCACCTGGCACGACTGAGGGCAGAAAAGAAGTTAGGTTCAGGTTATTTTTTTTATGACCACCCGGAACGACTGAGGGCAGAAAAGAAGTTTTGCTGACCATAAGTTGCTGCCCAACTAGCTATTTTAGCTGACCGATTACATTTTTTTGCTAACAAAAATACGAATATTCTGCTAATCGTTTAAATAACATCCCTAATTACCAATACAGTACCAATGATTCGTAAGATTGGGCATAAAGTGTCAAGTAGCGACATCTATGTCAAACTGTCGGCGATTTTTTGTTAACTGTGCGCTTGCTTTAGATGTGCTGTTCATAAGGAAGGTTCTGCTTTGTAAAAATTGTTTTTGTATCAGTTAGTGTCGTCAGATGGCGCCTCAACCATTTGCGAGAACGAAGCGTTTTATTAATTTACTAGCTGTTGCCTACGGCTCCGCTCACGTTAATGTTTGAAAGGTAGCCTATTTATTAATACTACCTGTGAAAAATTTCGTCCAAATTCGTTCGGCCGTTTTGGCGTGCAGGAGTAACAAATATCCATACTACATTGTCACATACTCACAAATCATCAAAGATCATCGGTATATCGAAGTGTTGAAGTGCTTATACAGCAACGCCACAATGTCAGTCCGAGTACAGGAGCAGAGTACGAGGGCTATCCGACTACAGAGAGGTGTGAGACAGGGAGATGTGATATCTCCAAAACTGTTCACCGCTGCTCTGAAGGATGCCTTCAAGCTGCTGGAATGGAAAGGACTTGGCATTAATATTAACGGCGAGTATATCACTCACCTTCGATTTGCCGATGACATTGTTATAATGGCGGAGTCGCTGGAGGATCTGAGTGCCATGCTCAATGACCTCAATGAAGTTTCCCAACAAGTGGGCCTTAAAATGAACATGGACAAGACGAAAATAATGTCGAATGTCCATGTTGCGCCTTCTCCAGTGCTTGTTGGGAGCTCCATACTTGAAGCTGTTGACCAATATATCTATCTGGGTCAATTGATCCAGGTTGGAAGTTCCAGCTTCAAGGATGAGGTCTTTCGACGAATCCGACTCGGCTGGGCAGCGTTCGGGAAGCTCCGAAGTGTCTTCTCGTCCAAAATACCTCAGTGCCTCAAGTCGAAAGTATTCGACCAATGTGTGTTGCCAGTGATGACTTACGGGTCCGAAACGTGGTCGTTTACTATGGGCCTCATAAGAAAGCTCAAGGTCGCTCAAAGAGCTATGGAGAGGGCTATGCTCGGTGTTTCTCTGCGAGATCGAATCAGAAACGAGGAGATCCGTAGAAGAACAAAGGTCACCGACATAGCTCAGCGGATTAGCTCTTTGAAGTGGCAGTGGGCGGGGCACATAGCTAGAAGAACCGATGGCCGATGGGGCAGAAAGGTGCTCGAATGGCGACCACGTACCGTTGGACGTGGTTGTCCACGTGTTGGAGCAGCGTTGGACACCCACCGACAAGGTGGTCGGACGACCTAACCAAGGTCGCAGGAAGACGCTGGATGCAGGCCGCTTTCAACCGGTCATATTGGAAATCCTTGGGGGAGGCCTATGTCCAGCAGTGGACTTCTTGCGGCTGAGATTATGATGATGATATAGATACACATCCAAGACCCAGGCCAATCTGAAAAAGATCATTTTGCATCTTGACCTGGCCGGGGATCGAACCCGGTCACTCCGTGTCGCAAGCTGGCGTGTTGACCGTTGCGCCACGGAGCTAGTCTAGTCTAAATTTCAGATGGTATTATAGCCCCTTATGTTTCTAGTTGTTTTCAGCGAGCCCTTTAATTTGATATCTTTATTGTCGAAGTGGGACAACGTAAGGTAAGTGCATCAACACTGTCCCTTGGAGCTGTGAAAAAATCAAACTTGTAAGCCAACGCAATCAAAAGAAAGATCTGGTTGGTTATGCCTCAAATTTTCGTGTTTTTTCCACACTCGCAAGGGATTCAAAACCTACAGGGTACTTCCTATGAACTCAGACCCTTGAAATTTGATGTAGGAAAAATTGCGAAAAGTATATATTTTAAGTTAAATCATATAATAAAAACATTTTTAAGTAATTTTTCGACACTCGCAAGTTCGCAAGGGAATCAAAACCTGCAGGGTACTTCCCGTGAACTCTGAATCTTGAAATTTGGTACGAAGCAACGTCTTATAGCACAGATAAAGGAAAAATTGCAAAAAGCATTAATTTTGAGTTCTATCATATTTTTCAAAATTTCAAAATTATTATACCTATATAATGTACGGAACCCTTCGTGCGCGAGTCCGACTCGCACTTGGCCGGTTTTTTCTTGCGGATGTATATTCTATTAGGGATTCTGATTCCAACATTGAAATGTTCCAAGTAATTAAAAATCACCCTGTTATAAGATTATAACAGGGTGATACTTTAGGCCAAATCCTCTGTCTGCTCTGGCCAAGTATGGCTCCGGTAGTACAGACTACAAAGAACCCTCTCTGTAGTCTGTACTACCGGAGCCGGAGCCATGCTCCTGCAGCGGAGACTAAAAAGACCTGATGATGATGATATAGGATCGCTCTGCCAAGTGATTAGAACAAACGCGTAGAGCTAACACCAATACCATACTTCAGCAGTTACATAATAAACTTCAGGGCGCACGTCTAGGACCTCGAGCGTCGAGGCACGGTCGTCCCTCATCCATAATTCATAATTCATTTATTCACTTATACTTGTAAATATTACATGCATATAATATAGTAAAATGTCATATAATCATACAAATACTAAACACAAAATAATTGATATAGTCTGGATTATAATTTATCATTAAAATATTCATTTAGATTATAATAGCTTTTATTAGTCAACAGCCTTTTCAGTTGTTTGTTAAATTCATTTCCTTGGAGGACCTTTTTCAATCCGCTTGACACTCGCCCCGGAGGCCTGAATAGACTGATACTTGTGAGCGATAAACTAAAACTATGTGAGTACATATACAGTACAGAGTACCTATACAGGATAGGTATTTTTATGTTATAGGACGGCAAACTAACAAGCCGGTCACCTGATGGTAAGTGATCACCGCTGCCCATGGACAACTACGCATGGTGTCCAACATGCTAAATGTGGCCATAAGGTCTTATAGACCTAGGCTCTGTATGGGAAAAAGACGTGATACTATGCTCGCATTACCGTGAGTAAAGATAACACCGAGCTTATGACGTTTTTAAGTGGCTGCAGCGCACATAGACTATTACATAATATGTAAATTTCATGCATATGTAACATTTTTTTTATATTATAGGACGGCTAGCGAGCAAGCGAGTCACCTGATGGTAAGTGATCACCGCTGTCCATGGACAATTGTAAGACCACGGTGCGACAGGTGCGTTGTCGGCCTTTCAAGGAGTTGGGGGAAAGAAATGGGAAGGGGAGAGGGAAGGATGGGCCTCCGGCTCTCTCACACCGAACGAAGCATAGAAGCGGTAAAGCTTCTACTCAGACGTCGATTTTCTGAGAGTGTGGTACTTCCCCGGACGAGTCGGCCCATTCATGCTAAGCAATTCATTTTGCCGGTAGCGTGGCTCTACCACGACTAAAAACCGGAAGGTAATGACTGCTATTATTAGGGACAAAAATAATCATTTCTTTACTTTACCGACTTCACAATAACTAGGTTCTACATATTCAGCATTCTGATTGCTATTAGCATAACTACTGTTATCAAAGACATTATAATACTCCTCTCGGTTGTTGACATCATTCGAGTTGTTCATATTGGCATACGGCTGTACTGACGCGTAAGTTGGCTCATCATTATACTTCCCCACTTCCGCATACCCTGGTTCTTCAACTTGTTTATTTCTTTGACTCTTTGGCGTCACTTTTGCATAGGCGTTTTCAAATTCCAACGAAGCGTACAGGTCTTCTTTTAACGGTTTTTTTCTGGCGTTTTTAGGGACAGCTTTGGAGTATAACTCTTCAGGAGACTTCGGGATGTAAGGTTGAGCGTAAGTAGGTTCAGAATTCTTGCTATCGGCGGGTCTGCAGTATGTTTCTTCTAAAGTGGCGTTTTGAGGGAAGTTGGGGGGTGGTGGGGTGTCGTTCAAGGCTTCGTACTCTGCTGGGACTAGTTCCTCCTGTAAATATTAAACATAAAAAGGTTAAAACTACTCGTGTGACTGAGCATTCCGACTAACCCAGATGGGGTAAACTCCTTATTGCACCAGGAATACATAGTAATCCTATCTATCCTAACTAATATTATAAATGCGAAAGTGAGTTTGTTTGTTACGTTTTCACGTTGTAACTACTGAACCGATCATCATGAAATTTTGCATGCACGTTATCTGGGGTACGGAGAGGACATAGGGTACATTTTATCCCGGGAAAATGTACTGTTCCCGAGGGATCGACATCGACGCGGGTGGAACGGCGGGCGAAAGCTAGTAATATTATAAATGCGAAAGTGAGTTTGTTTGTTACTCTTCACGTTGTAACTACTGAACCGATCATCATGAAATTTTGCATGCACGTTATCTGGGGTACGGAGAAGGACATAGGGTACATTTTATACCGGGAAAGAGTACTGTTCCCGAGGGATCGATATTGACGCAGGCGGAGCCGCGGGCGAAAGCTAGATATCTATAAAAACTAGCAAAAAATCACGTTTGTTGTGATTTATGAGTCTGTGTGTGTGTCACAGTTCATGAGATACAACTTGGTGATAAGACAGACGGACAGACAGCAAACGGACAGCGAAGCCATATTAATATGGTCCCGTTTTTACCCTTTGGGTCCCTAAAAAACATACCTCATCGCGTGGTTTTCTTCTAGAAAGTTTTATAATGCCTATAATGATGACTATGATCACAATTCCAGCACAGGCTATTATCGCATAAATCCAAAAATCTGAAAGTAAGGAAAAAAAACTTAACATTAGGTACCTACGTAAATATATGTATTAGGTATTGGGTGTTCTTGGCGGGAATTTTTGGCGAAGAGCACGGCTTGTGTTTTGGATTGTTTTGCAAATTGTTTCTAGTGGACTTTATAATGTGAAAACAGTGTAATTCGGTGTTATAAATACCCATGTTTATGAACAAAATGTGGAATTACTAAAATAAAGTGTGTCATAGTGCGGCTGTAGTGAGATTTACTTAGCGGGCTGGTGTTTGCTCGCCTTACTGCATCGTATATCATCATCATCAGGTCCTTTTTAGTCTCCACTACAGGAGCACGACCCTCTCTGTACTACTAGGGCCATACTTGGCCAGAGCAGCCAGAGGACTTGGCCTACACTCTCCACGCTGGCCAGAAGGGTTGAAGAGGTGTCTTAGATGTTTATAAGCTTTGTTTAGCTTGTATTTCCTTAGTCGCTTTCTACGACATCCACGGGAAGACTTGGAGTGGTCCTATTCTACTCTGCCGGATACCACACGGCATCGTATATATGTCGCAGGCATATTGTATGATTCCGCGTTTTACAAACGCTCGCTCTTTTGGTATATGCCGAAGGCAAATTGACAACTCGTTCAATTGTAAACATTTCAACATTGATGGTTATAGTAGGGTGACCATCATAAAACACAAATTGGACAAATCACTTTATTTCAGCAATCACGTACCTATTCATGTAGGAATAACTTAAAATACATGTTTAGGCACTCAAGTAATTTAAATATTTAAGTAACAAAAACTTAGGACAGGGAGTGTCATACCTTATTGCCTGTCCGGCGGTTGTATCTTCAACCACCGCGCGTATCTTAAGCTATATCTATGGCTAAAGATACGCGCGGCTTCCAGAGCTGTTGCTCACTCATCCCCAAGTCATCCAAATGAGTAGAATACCTCTATTCCGTTTCCAAATCCACCAAACTCCTGTCCTTCCCATGCCTAAAATGCTTCGGTGGGCAGCAGCGTCGGAATCACAATAAGCCAAAGTAAATGCGCTCGCCAACCCGCCTCGGTTACGAGGTTACGATGGGACATAGTGAGGTTGTCTGAAGTCCGAAGAGAGGGAGAGGGCACGACAACCCTTAAGTCTGGTAACCCACTCTATCCCCGGGAAGGTGACATAAAAAGTCTCAGCATGGCGTCGGGTTTCTCGTCCACAGCTACCTCGTAAATAACGTCGTAAACATCGAAAGTATTTCCAGCAGGGTGTTATACCTTATACTCAGAGTATCTAAAAGATACTCGCTGAAGGTCATACAGGTGTACATGCCGACCGGGGAATACTCAGTTGAAGACGTGGAAGCGGTGTATGAGGACATTTAGTAGGGCCATACACGCTTCCAAGACTTATTTTACTGTGGTTTTGTACTAAAAATATTCCGCAGGAATCCTCCGAACACCATATTCCATGGACATCTTAGGGTTTTTTACGCGCCGTATAACCTCAAAACCTTTGTCCACGGCTTTTTTCCGCTCCTACTTGAGAATCGTAAAATTTTCTTACCTTACCATGATACATTTCCTGAAAACAATCCTTTTTTTGTAAAAAGTCCTTTGAAAACGCAGGATTTGCACTGTTTTCATTATTTTACTGTTTCACAAAATCGACGACATTTTGATTGTTTTGATTAGCAGCGCCGCGCGAGGTAAGAAAAAGAACTAAATACTTCAATTTGCCGCGTCATTTTGTAAACGGCGATTGAATTGTCTATCAAATATTAATGCATATTATATACTGACAAGGCAATTCACAATTTGCCTTCGGCATATTCGGAAAGAGCGAGTGTTTGTGAACAGACGACGCCGTTTGTAAAACGCGGAATCATACAATTTGCCTGCGACATATAAGACTACTTTTCGCCACGCGAGGTACATACACGTATTCCTTCTATCTCGATCTATTTCTGTGATCGAGTCAGTGGATTCGTGGGAATTGTCGCCAGGGGCTCCGTCGAAAGCAGCGAAATGAATTACACCATTATTTCGTTGATACAGAAGCAAGAAAAACTTTAAAAAAATAACTAGACACTGGCTAAAATAAGCTTCTGAATAAAGTTTGAAGGCCAAATAGAAGAAAAGAAAAAAAAGATTTATCTCAAAAAAGTATAAGACAAACTTTTTTGAGATAAATCTACATTACTGTACTGGCCAAATACACGCCAGCAAAGTATGCATAAAATCCCTATCTGTCGCGTTTTAGCGGCCAGCAAAATTACTGTGAAAACAGGTGAAAACTCATCATCTGTCGACGTGTAATTTAAAAATGGAACGACCGGTTTGCTGCGAAATAATGCAACCACAGGGGTAACTTTCATAGGTTTTATTTAAAATTCGAACTGGCTTAACAAATTAAAAGAAAAATAAACAATGAACATTTATGGCGTTATATTAATGTGTTTTGTAAATTACTTTGTTTTGCAATTTAATTTACTTTGTTTGTATTTCAGCGCAAAAGTACAATACAAGGCTTGCTTGACCGCACTGAGGCATTCAACAGACAAGTGAAAATGTAGGCCGAGGCGAAGTCGAGGCACCACATCACTTGAATTCGTCACGTCAATGCCTCTTTTGCAATTAAAAAAATGCGTGGCCTTTTGGTCTTATGACCAAAAGGCCTTTTATTATACATTTTACGCACAAAACACATTTAAAGTCATTAAGATGCGTTGTGCATTTCTTGGATGGGTAAAAAATTTTAAACCCGCGTAAGGACACATGACCTAATCGAGAATTCGTAACACAAATAAGAGAGGAAGTAATAGGTACCCCCTCTCGTTCTACCGCGCGAGTTTTCACTTCTGCCGACGCTCCGAGAGTGCCACCCGTTGTTTTTTTTTCATTTACCTGAAAGGATACCATTGTTGGGGTCACTGCTCAATGTCGCTTGTCCTGAATTGTCTGTGTTATGATTATCCCCAGGTAAGACGGATGCTAAAAAAAAATATATATACTTGGCAGAATGTGCAAAATTAAGCGTAAAAGGGAATAGAGCTACCATGCTGGTCTGAAAAAAGAAATACCGGGCAAATGCTAGTCGGACTCGCGCATGCGTACCATTATCCTTACTAATATTATAAATGCGAAAGTGAGTTTGTTTGTTTGTTTGTTTGTTACGCTTTCACGCCGTAACTACTGAACTGATCATCAGGAAATTTTGCATACAAGTTCTCTGGAGTACGGAGAAGGGCATAGGCTACCTTTTATCCCGGGAAAAGTACTATTCCCGAGGGATCGACATTGAAGCGGGCGGAGCCGCAGGCGAAAGCTAGTCTATTATAATTTTAAAATTATGTAAAAATATTTTAATTAAGTATATGATGTCACAAAAAATTTATGGTTTTCGCAATTTTTAGGGTTCCGTACCTCAAAAGGAAAAAACGGAATCCTTATAGGATCACGCGATTGTCCGTCTGTCTGTCCGTCTCATTTTCTCAGGAATGCGTAGAGGCAAGCTGAAATTCATATCAAATACTCAGGTCTACTGTCCCTTGGAGTTGTGAGAAAATCAAATTTTTAAGCCATTTTTAAGTCATGTCATGATAATGGGCGAGGAGGGCTAGCCTTGCATCACCTATTATCATGATTCCTTATTTTTTCGCCCATTCCCTCGATCGGCTTTTACGGTTATATCTTAAGTTTTTTCTTTACTCCGATACCAACATGGAAGAGGTCTAATATATAGGTATAGTACGTCCTGCCAAATGGTTTGCAGCACAAAATATTTTGGAAAGTAAATAAGAATAATAAAATTATTTAATTTGGAAAATATTTCTTATTAGTACAAAACATTAAAAATTAATCAAATTGATAAGAACCGCCCTCATCTTCCCAAATACAAAAAAAACACATTCGCGTTCTTTATTTACAAATTTATTTTATTTAATCTTAATAATACGAGCTTTAAAAATATGATAAATTGAAAATGTATTTTACAATTTAGATGAATTCTATGCCAAAACAACTAAGATTTAACCTGTTACAAATATTATATTTTTTAATTATTTGTGATTGACTAGCTCCGTGGCGCAGCGGTCAACACGCCAGCCTGCGACACGGAGTGACCGGGTTCGTCCCCGGCCAGGTCAAGATGGAAAATGATCTTTTTCTGATTGGCCTGGGTCTTGGATGTGTATCCATATATGTATTTGTTATAAAATATAGTATCGTTGAGTTAGTATCCCATAACACAAGTCTCGAACTTACTTTGGGGCTAGCTCAATCTGTGTGATTTGTCATATATATATATATATATAAAGTTTCACAATAAATGATTTTTGATTCAGATTCTTTTGTCGGCTCCCGGCATGGCCTTGTCAAAGCACGCAAACCATTTGATAGGACGAACTTTAGGTATATACGAAAGAGAAATAACTTACTTGCTGGCGATGACGGCGGTGGGTTAGGCTTCTTCTTAGCTGTTATCATGAAAAGTCTGTACTCAACTTGATCACTTGATCTGTCTTTTAAAATACATTCTATGATATCATTGTCCTTTAATTTTGTATCACCAGTGGCAATAGTCGTATTCCCAATAATGGTCACATTATTTACATTAATAGCCACATCGCTTCCATTAATGATCACATTATTTTCATTAACAGTCACCATATTATCATCAATGATCACTTTTTCTTCCCTTATGGGTACTGAAAATAAATCCAAAAAAATTAAAACCCCGTAAATCTAATCGGATTGGATCCAAAAAGAAAAACATATCAAATAAATAAATAATTAAACGTTACAATGTTTCTTTTATATACACGTTAAAATTTTGATCGTTCTGAACCCTTAATGGGGTGATTCAGCCCATCATATGAACAACTTTTCCTATCGGGCCAATGCTGGAAACTCAAAAAATTTTTTGAACTTCCTAGGCTCCTCAAGGTCCTTGTATGGAAATGCCCATTTTTTTTTGAGTTTCCAGCATTGGCCCTATAGGAAAAGTTGTTCATATCGATGGGCTGAATCATCCCTTCAAGGGTCCAGAACGATAAAAAATTCACCGTGATACCTCATCATCATCATCATCGGCCTTATCCGTCTTTGCAGACGATTTAAACAATGTCACGACGACGACATGCATTTTTTTGGCTATGTAGTCCGATTCGTGAACGACAAGATCATCCGCAGACTGGACACAAGAATCCACCTTCAGCCGGATCGTTGGTTTTGTGTCGCTTTTTTCTTCGATCCTCTAAGGTCGCGAACATGGCATTATCATGCAAAACTCCTCCCTCAAGTACACATTTTTCCACTTGTTTCTATCACAGGCTGTCTTTTCCCACATCCCAGGGTCAATTCCAAAAGCATGCATATCTCTTTTGACGCAGTCTTTGTATCGCAGCATTGGCCTGCCAACCCCTCTCTTTGCATCTGCAACAGCCTAGCCAACGTAGGCGTCTCTGCTTCAAAAGCGCTGGGAGACTCGGTAGGCGGCATAACTTAAGGACTCTTTAATTTGTTATCCTGTCCTTCCAAGAGATCCCAAGGATGCTACGAAGGCAGCGCATGTGAAATGAGTTGAGACGACGTTCCTGTTTTGCATAAGTTGTCCATGTTTCAGCACCGTATAAGAGCGTAGACAAAATACAGGCTTGATATACAGCCATCTTGGTCCTGCAAGTTGGATGTCTATTCGACCACGCTCTCAAACTCAACCGTCCGAACATTGTAGCCGCCCTGCCGATACGAATGTCGATCTCTGCGTCCAACGAGAGATTGTTCGTCAGAGTCGACCCAAGGTAGCTAAACTTATGCACCACTTCCAAGGGAGTACCCTCCAGTAGTATTTTAGGAGGTTCAGCAAATCCCTGAGCAAGAATAACAGTCTTTTTTGCATTGACGGTCATGGAAAACAAGGAACATGCATGGGAAAATTTGTCTATTATTAATTGTAATTCCTGAGTGGAGGTAGCTACAAAAGCCGCGTCGTTAGCGAATAAGAGGCTATCAGCAAACAAGTCCCCACGATGTTTCCTAGATTTAAGAAGCGATATATTGTAAAGCTTTCCATCAGCTCTTGTATGCAAATGAATACCCTGGGGGTCGCTGCCAAAAGCTGCCTTTAACAGTAGTGAGAAGAATATTCCAAAAAGTGTGGGAGCCAAAACGCATCCCTGACGAACCCCTCTTTGCATTTCGAATGGCTCGGATGTGCTGCCGTCGTGTACAACACAGGCCTTCATATTCTCGTGAAAACATTTGACCAGGCACAACAGCTTACGAGGACAGCCAACATGCTCGAGAGCTGTGTAAAGTCCTTCCCTGCTAACCGTATCGAAAGCCTTGTTAAGGTCGACGAATCCAATGATAATAGGTGTCTTCTGTTCTCTTCACTTTTCCTGCAGCTGTCTTAGTGCAAAAGTCATGTCAGTTGTGGAACGTTCCGCTCGAAACCCACACTGCGCTTCAGGGTATATTTGATCGGCCAGTTTTTGTACTCTTGCAAGAATTCGCCGCCCAAACAGCTTGCCAACAATGCTCAGGAGGGATATTCCTCGGTAGCTATTGCAATCACCGCGGTCTCCCTTACCTTTATATAGGGTGATGATATTCGCGTCGCGCATGTCTTGCGGAATGTAGCCATTTTCCCAGCATTTTAATAAAAGGTTGTGCAGAATAGGTGTTAAGCACTTTATTTTTATTATTTCGCCATAAGTACCATCGCCTCCAGGACTCTTGCCACTTTTTAGCTGATCAAGAGCCTCCGAAAATTCCGCCATGGTAGGAGGGTTGTCTAGTTCGCTACACTCTGGTAATTTGGGAATATGTTGCATTGCCTCCGGGGAGATGTTGACTGGAGTCGAGTAAAGTGCCGAATAATGTTCAACCCATCTATCAAGCTTGCGTTTGCTGTCGGTTATGATAGAACCATCAGATTCTTTTAAGAGGGCAGATTTCTTAGGGACAGGTCCAAGTGCCTGTTTTATACCCGCATACACACCACGAATATCACCCTTTTCGGCGCACAGTTGAATACCTCGGCAAAGATCGGTCCAGTATTCATTAGCACATTGCCGAGTAATTCGTTGAAGAGCAGCCCTTGCTGATTTCCAGTCTTTTGATGTTTGAGGATCAACAATATTTTTAAACATTTAATTAAATAAATAAATATATACGGACAAATCACACAGATTGAGCCAGCCCCAAGGTAAGTTCGAGACTTGTGTGGGATACTAACTCAACGATATTATATTTTATAACAAATACATATATAGATACACATCCAAGACCCAGGCCAATCTGAAAAAGATCATTTTCCATCTTGACCTGGATGGGGATCAAACCCGGGCACTCCATGTCGCAGGCTGGCGTGTTAACCACTGCGCCATGGAGCTGTCAAATTAGAGATTAACATTTTTTATTAATCTATGAAAGTTTTTCGTTACAAACGTGGTTCTACAGCGGCACCCCCTATCACATTCAATGTGGACTTCTGCAATGTTAGGGGACTTTACTCGAACCTCATCATCACCTGGACACGACCAAGCCGGCTCTATTTTTCCTGACTGAGACATAAATATCCTCTCGGACCGACGTCACATCTCTTATAATATCCGGTCTCAGGTTGGAGCACAAGTTCGTGCCCCATGCTGGGGTGTGTTCTTATACATCAGAATTTCGCGTTGGGACCAGTGGCGTAATTATGCTATTTGGGGCCCGGGGCAAATTCATACAATGGGCTCATGAGAGTTTGAATTCAGCTTCGGCGGCTTCTTGCTGCTTTAGCTTCGACCCGCTTTTTTACTTCTGTCCGGGGCCCCGTAGGAACGGGGGCCCGTGGCATTTAGCCAGCACTGCCACCCTGTAGTAACGCCACTGGGTGGGACGATGGTCATTCATTCATTCATTTCGAGTAGGCGTCCCGGTCAATCTACCATGCACACCCTGGTGTCAGAGTTCTTCGGAACCGCCTCTCGGCCTCTGACGTGGTTCCTTTAACGACTACCAGATGGCAGCCGGGACCACCGGCTTAACGTACCTTCTTACTTCCGAAGCACGGAGTCATCTTTATTATCAGACAATCAGGTGTCTCAAGCTGCAATGTCCTAACCAAACTGGAAACAACTAAACAAAGTATGCTTCCGGTGGCAATCGAACCCACGACCCGGGTCAACAGGCAAACGCCTTAACCAATGGACCACGGAGGCTGTCACTGGACGACGGTCTAATGTATGTATTTGATAAATCTCACCATTATTCTTGGCAACTACGAGTTTCATGGGCATTTGGTCCACCTTATTGAGCATCATAAACACGAAGCATTTAATATTAACGCTGTCTTTTTCGACTATATCATATATACTATTATTTTCTTTAAAGGCTGTTCCATTAACGGTTGACCATATTACTGAAAATCGAAAAAAAACGACATAGGATATAATCTTTAAAATAAAAAACCGACCTAAAAACAAACTACTGTAGTGCTAGTGCCGGCACCATAGATTTAAAAAAAAATTGCGTCACAGTATTAATTTTGACGTCAACAATTGTTGAGAAGTGAAATATGACAATTAATAAGTGTTCAAAGAAACCTATATTAAATAAACGTTTTGAATTTGAATTTGAATTTAAGTAATGACCGGACATTTTGTGTCCTCCCATATTTTTACATCATGAACTCCATTATCTTACCTAAATGTCCTGAAACAAAAAAAAAACATAAAAGCAAGTGATTTTAGAATCTTTTATTAGGGTTCCGTAACTCAAAAGGAAAAAACGGAACCCTTATAGGATTAAAAACACGAATTAAAAAGCGTTGTCCGTCTGTCTGTCTGTCGGTCTGTCAAGACACTTTTTCTCAAGAGTTTTACAGCTGGTTATGCCGCAAATTTTCGTGTTTTTTGACATTCGCAAGCGAATCAAAACCTACAGGTTCCTTTTTACCTTTTAAGGTACGGAACCCTAAAAATTACGTTTGTTGTATTAGAGCCCACTTAAATATTTATTTTATTCTATTTTTTGTTTTTACTTAATAATTTCAACTGTCTAACTATCACGGTTCATGAGATACAGCCTGGTGACAGACCAGTGAGCGATATTAATAGGATCCCGTTTTTACCCTTTGGGTACGGAACCCTAAAAATCGCGGGTCGAAGCATATAGAATAGTAATACAGTGGCATATAGAAGGATGATAATGATTCAAAGATTTATTTAGAAAATAGGCCTTTTCAGGCACTTTTTCACGTCAATTCACATTTTAAATAATACTTATTATGTTATATTCAAATTATTAATTATTGTTCAAAAGCTACAAACTACTAGCGTTTCGGAACCGACCACTGCAGAGAAGAAGACGCCGAAAGAAACTCTTTTCAACGGTATTGTAATGATGATGATGATGATAAATAGAAAACTCACCTCTAGCAATTGGAAATAATCCAAATATTAAAAACAAAAACTTTAAACAATCCATGATTACAACATAATTACGATATTAACAAACAACTGGCACGACTTCATTGTTATACGGAAAATTGATACAAGGATAATGAGCTGTTTAATTTATGACCATAAATAAAGAGAATCGGTTGTTAATTACTCATCAAATACAAAATGGCCGCCGTCTAAAAATTTTTAATCTGTTTATGGTCAAAATTTAAATTCTACATGATTGTACAATTATACGCACCTATACCTAAACATTTGTTTTTTGCAAGAATACCATTTTTGACTAGCTCCGTGGCGCAGCGGTCAACACGCCAGCCTGCGACACGGAGTGGCCGGGTTCGATCCCCGGCCAGGCCAAGTCAAGATGGAAAATGATCTTTTTCAGATTGGCCTGGGTCTTGGATGTGTATCTATATATATATTTGCTATAAAATATAGTATCGTTGAGTTAGTATCCCATAACACAAGTCTCGGGCTAGCTCAATCTGTGTGATTTGTCCGTATATATTTATTTATGTGACAAGCTTTTACTATAAACGAATCCACACTGTAAAGTGCTTTCCAAGACAAATCAAATGAGCCCAAACACAATTGGAGTACCTCTGTGACCACCTTCCGACTCCATCATCAGACCAGCTCAACGATTCCATAATATTGTATTGTCATCCGATAACATGCATACAAAATTTCAGCTAAGTCGGTAACCGGGAAGTGAATCATATTTAACTCGCAAGATTTCATTACAGACAAACATCGGGACAGGTGAAACCTGTGAAACTAAATAAAAGCACTTTCAAGCTTTTACGTAACTACTAAATATGTAGTTACGTAAAAGCTTTTACGTAACTACTAAATATTTAGTTACGTAAAAGCTTGTAATAAGCAGAGAAATTAGGATAGGAAAGCAAGTAAAATACAACGTGAAAAAAATGGGAGTTACACAAAAAAAAATGTATATAAAAAGTTGAAATTATTAAAAATATATTATTATATGATGTAACTCAGAATTAATGCTTTTCGCAACTTTTCCTTTATCTGTGCTATAAGACGTTGCTTCGTACCAAATTTCAAGATTCTGAGTTCATGGGAAGTACCCTGTAGGTTTTAATTCTCTTGCGACACTCGCAAGTTGCGAGTGTCGAAAAATTATTACATAACAATATTTTTATTATATGATGTGACAAAAAAATTATTCTTTTCGCAATTTTTACTTTATCTGTGCTAAATATATAAATGATGTAACTCAGAATTAACTTTTCCTTTATCTGTGCTTTAAGACGTTACTTCGTACCAAAATTCAAGTTTCTGAGTTCATGGGAAGTACCCTGTAGGTTTTGTGATTCCCTTGCGAATGTAAAAAAAACACGAAACTTAAAGACATCGTGAGCATCTGTTCTTCTTCAAACAGTGCCTCTCCAACTAGTAAAGGTTGGCAGTCAGCTCCTCATATTTCTGCTTGCCTCCAGCGAGGCGAAAAAGTTGGGCTGCACTTGCGATACCAGTCCACTCCCTGATGTTACGCAACCAAGACTTCTTTCTCCGACCCACTTTTCTTTTCCTTGCGACTGCCCATTATTATGTGTTGCAGCTGCTCGTATCTGTCGTGCCTTAGCAGCTATATCATCATCAGGTCTTTTTAGTCACCACTGCAGGAACATGACCCTCTCTGTACTACCGGAGCCATACTTGGCCAGAGCAGACAGAGGATTTGGGCTACACTCTCCTCGCTGGCCAGACGGTTTGGAGAGGTCTCATTGATGTTTATAAGCTTTGTTTAGCTTGTATTTCCTAAGTTGCCTTCTACGACATCCACGGGAAGACTTGGAGTGGTCCTATTCTACTCTGCCGGGTAACCGGGTACCACACTCTTACTTTGAGACAGTTAATTTTAGTTGTGGTAGAGCCACGCTACCGGCAAAATTCATTTTTGCTAGTAGCATGCATGGGCCGGCTCGTCCGGGGAAGTACCACACTCTCACAGAAAATCGACGTTTGAGTAAAAGCTTTACCGCTTCTATGCTTCGTTCGGTGAGTGAGAGAGCCGGAGGCCCATCCTTCTCACCCTTCCCCCATGTCCCCCATTTTTCCCTACTCCCAATGTCCTCCCCCAACTTCTTGAAAGGCCGGCAAGGCTCCTGTCATACTCTGGTGTTGCAGTTGTCCATGGGCAGCGTTGATCGCTTACCATCAAGTGACTCGCTTGCTCTTTTGCCGCCCTATAACATAAAAAAAAAACAGTTTAATTTGCATGAACTGGTGGCGGAAGCACGCAAAGTAAATTGTCTCAAAGTAAATGGAGCTTTGACTTCCGCAAAGTAACACCTGAATCTATTAACTATCTTAAGACACCTGTAAACACGGTCCAAGTCATAGCATAGAGGGAAAACCTCGAGAGCCCATTCCACAATCTTGTGACGCATCTAACCTTCCACCGTTATCACGTAAAATTATCGTACGTAAACCTTTTTTTTTTTTTTTATTATCTTTATTTATTTAGGAGCTTTTTTCTCTTTGACATGGCAGCTCCATCGATACAAAGTTGATATAATATAAATCTAAAAAATAACAGTATTCTATGACAACCGCTTATTCTGTTATTAAGCTTATTCAGTACTTGTGCAGTTTACTGGCCGTACTCCACTAAACTGCACAAGTACAAGGCGGCGTCGGAGTTAGGGTTGCACAGAACACTCTGCACATACCCTATATCTAGCCTATTTATATCAAAATTTTGTATGAAAAATTCTCTTTGCGTTCGATTTCGCTCACATTCCGTCAGTACGTGTATCAAATCATTCATCTGTCCACATACATCACAATTCGGTGAACTTACTTTTTTCATAATAAACGCAAACTTTCCTGATGGAATGTGACCGGATCTGATTCGAAATATACTTTTAATTTTATTTCTACCTAAGTTTACAGTCATCCATTTTTTTATACTAGCTTTTACCATCTAAACAAACAATATAGTATAAGTATGTAATATTCATGCATGCTGGGCTGGGAGAAAAGAAAAACGTAGAATGTGCCAGCTGCTTCGCTTCCCGAGGGAATGGGCTAAAATTTAAGGAATCATGTCAATAGGCGATGCGGCTATTTTGATTCCGTTTTCCATCTACACGCCCTACAACATGCTAAAAGTGGCCATAAAGTCTTAAAGACCTAGGCTCTGTCTACCCCGCAAGGGAAAAAACGTGACACTATGTATGTATGGAATATATGCTTACCAGCCACCGGTACATATTTGAAAGTAATATATGCAGAGATATTAAGGCGGCGGTTGCCGTCCTTTGTATTTTCATTTGTAAATATACAACTGACATTTTTATCGTTGTCTATTTTGAGCAGCGTTTTTCTTTGTGTTACGGATCTGGAGTTAAGTTCCTGACCTGTAAAAAAAATACGTAAATTTATTTCAAAATAGTAGATTGTAATACAACTTAAATTTAATCATAATCGGTGTAATAGTTTAATTGAAGTATAACTTTTGGAAACAAAAGAAGTGGAATCGAGGTAGAAAGAGTAACTGTGAAAGAAAAAAAACAAACTAATAAATTTCTGAATCAGTGGCGAAAGAAGAAGCGGACATTATTCTGATTTCAAAACATATGATACATTTGAAACTGAAGTGGAAAAAGAAAAATCAATTCTGGTGACAAATTAGATGAACAAACTGTGGACGCAAGTGATAAGTTTACCAACGATTTAAATTCTGGTGAAGATCTAGATGTAGAGATTTTAGAAACTATTGAAGTTGAATCTGGTGATGAGGAAGAAAAAGAAACTGTAAAAGAAAAAGCCGAGTCTAATAAAGGTCCCCAATCTATAACGAAAGAAAAAGATGACAATACCCCGGTTTTAGAAACTTATGATTTGACAGCTCCGTGGCGCAGTGGTTAACACGCCAGCCTGCGACACGGAGTGCCCGGGTTCGATCCCCGGCCAGGTCAAGATGGAAAATGATCTTTTTCAGATTGGTATGGGTCTTGGATGTTAATCTATACATGTATTTGTTATAAAATATAGTATCGTTGAGTCAGTATCCCTTAACACAAGTCTCGAACTTACCTTGGGGCTAGCTCAATCTGTGTGATTTGTCCGTATATATTAATTTATTTATGTATCATCATCATCATCAGGTCCTTTTTAGTCTCCACTACAGGAGCTCGACCCTCTCTGTACTACTAGGGCCATATTATTTATGTATGATTCATTTAAAATTCACTTGAAGTTAAAATTGTTTAGCGGCGTTGTGCATTTTTGGGGTGGGTAAAAAATGTTAAAATCACGTCAGGACATGTGACCTGATCTAAAATTCGTACCTGAGACCGCCGGGCATAGGAGAGGGGGTAATAGAAACTATTGAAGTTGAATCTGGTGATGAGAAAGAAAAAGAAACTGTAGAAGAAAAAGCTGAGTCTAATAAAGGTCCCCAATCTATTACGAAAGAAAAAGAGGACAATACCCCGGTTTTAGAAACTTATGATTTGACAGCTCCGTGGCGCAGTGGTTAACACGCCAGCCTGCGACACGGAGTGCCCGGGTTCGATCCCCGGCCAGGTCAAGATGGAAAATGATCTTTTTCAGATTGATCTGGGTCTTGGATGTTAATCTATACATGTATTTGTTATAAAATATAGTATCGTTGAGTCAGTATCCCTTAACACAAGTCTCGAACTTACCTTGGGGCTAGCTCAATCTGTGTGATTTGTCCGTATATATTAATTTATTTATGTATCATCATCATCATCAGGTCCTTTTTAGTCTCCACTACAGGAGCTCGACCCTCTCTGTACTACTAGGGCCATATTATTTATGTATGATTCATTTAAAATTCATTTGAAGTTAAAATTGTTTAGCGGCGTTGTGCATTTTTGGGGTGGGTAAAAAATGTTAAAATCACGTCAGGACATGTGACCTGATCTAAAATTCGTACCTGAGACCGCCGGGCATAGGAGAGGGGGTAATAGAAACTATTGAAGTTGAATCTGGTGATGAGAAAGAAAAAGAAACTGTAGAAGAAAAAGCTGAGTCTAATAAAGGTCCCCAATCTATTACGAAAGAAAAAGAGGACAATACCCCGGTTTTAGAAACATTTTTGGGATGGGTAAAAATTTTTAAACTCGCGTCAGGACCATGGGACCTGTCAGCCTATAGCTAACTAGCTAACTAAGTGTGCAACGTTTTGATAGTCATTTCAATATATATTACACATCTTACGTTTTACACATCTTAAATAAAAATAATCAACCATACGAAAGCCGCAATGTAGCTTGAAGTGACTATCAAAACGTTGTACACTTAGTTAGCTATAGGCCGGCTGATCGAAAATTCGTACTTGAGACCGCCGGGCATAGGAGAGGGAGTAATATCCCCCTCTCTTTCTACCGCGCGGAGTTTTCACTTCTGCACTCCCGGAGTGCAATCCGTTGTTTTTTTTATACAAAAGATTATTGGTTGTACCAAACGCAGTTTTTTTTAAATCTATGTACCAAACCAACCTACTTACTTTAAACATTTTTTTTAAATCTATGTACCTACTTACTATAAACATTTTTTTTAATCATTTACCAAACCAACCTACTTACTTTAAAATGAGACGCTTTTTTTTTCTCTGTTTAAAGTACATACTTACCATTACTTATCCACTTAGCTTTAACGTCTTCTTGGCCTAAATAAGCAAAGGTAATATTATAGTCGCCCGGTCTGTATTTGAACTCGTACAAGAAGACCATATTACTTGGTATAACTCCGTTCATGCTGTAGGCCTCTAACTCTTTGCCATTTGCAGTAACTTTGAGGTACTCTGTAAACAGAAATGAATAGTTTTTAGGGTTCTGTACCCAAAGGTTAAAAACGGGATCTATTAATATCGCTCCGTTCTATTAATTCCGCTCTGTCCGTCTGTCACCAGGCTGTATCTCATGATCCGTGATATTTAGACAGCTGTAATTTTCACAGATGATGCATTTCTGTTGCTGCTATAACAATAAATACTAAAAAATAGAATAAAATAAATATTTAACGGGGCTCCCATACAACAAACTTTTTTTTTTTAATTTTTTCTTTGCTCGATATTGATAACGGCAAAAGGTAGACGCTTGAAATATTCGCAGAATATTAAGTTATATATACACTTTAAAAATAAATAATTAAATAAAATTAATATTAAAGAGGGGCCATACAACAGACATGATTTTTTTGCCGTTTTTATAGAGAACGGTACGGAACCCTTCGTGCGCGAGTCCGACTCGCACTTGGCCGGTTTTTTGTTTATAAGTTTCTAGTTATTTTTTACTTAGGTTATTAATAAGAACAAAAAAAATCTTTCCTCTTATTAAGCGACTTAAAAAAGAAAAAACCGATTTAAAAAAATATGTTTAGGGTTCCGTACCTCAATAGGAAAATAAACGGAACCCTTATAGGATCACTCGGTTGTCCGTCTGTCCGTCAGTCTGTCAAGATCCTTTTTCTCAGGAACGCGTAGAGGTATCATGCTTTTCATATTATAATTTAAAAAAACTAACCAGTAATGATAAATGTCACAGTGTAATTCCGAGGTGGCAAGTAGTAGGCGCCATTATATTTGTAAGTATACCGAGGCGAAGGTTTCGTAGTATTCCGATTATCGTCACGATATTGTTTGTCAGTTAATATAATTACATTTAATTTTCTGTTCTTTTTTACTATACGCCCGTTGAAGTCCTGTAAAAAAAAAAAATATTACTACATTAATAAACCTAATTGCTCCATATTTCTTCAATTCCATACAAAAGAGCTCCCGCCCGGCCAGTTTGTATGGGAATGTCGATTTTTTTTACTTATACTAGCTGTTGCCCGCGACTTCGTCCGCGGCAATTTCTGTTATTATGATTAATTAGTATAGATGAATAACTTTCCCCCGTTTTCAAAAAATTTTTTATTCATGATTCGCTTGATGTCTGTCTGTCAAGATCCTTTTTTCTCAGGAACGTGTAGAGGTATCAAGCTAAAATTAATATTAAATACTCAGGTAAGCAAACTCAATCAAAAGATACAGCCGTTTATGTCGCAAATTTTCGTGTTTTCTCGACATTCGCAAGGGAATCAAAACCTACAGGGTACTTCCCGTGAACTCAGAATCTTGAAATTTGGTATGAAGGCAACGTATTGTAACACAGATAAAGGAAAAGTTGCGAAAAGCATAATTTTTTGTTACATCATTAAATAAAATTATTTTTAACTAGCTTTCGCCTGCGGCTCCGCCCGCGTTAATGTCGCTCCCTCGGGAATAGTACTTTTTCCCGGGATAAAAGGTAGCCTAATTTCATGACGATCGGTTAAGTAGTTACAACGTGAAATCGTAACAAACAAACAAACAAACAAACTTACTTTCGCATTTATAATATTAGTTAGGATAATTTTTTAGACACTCGCAAGTGAATCAAAACCTACAGGGTATGTCCCGTGAACTCAGAATCTTGAAATTTGGTACGATGTAACTTCTTATAGCACAGATAAAGGAAAAATTGTGAAAAGCATCAATTTTGAGTTACATCATATAATAAAAATATTTTTAAATAATTTCAAACTAAGTATTAATGTACGAAACCATTAATGCGCGAGTCCGACTCGCGCTTGGCCGGTTTCTTTTTAATATGAAAGATTACTTATAACATTATAGAAGTGTATGTGTATGTATACTCACTACTAGTAATTTTGTATGGTCTTTATTTACTTCGATAGATGGTTGAGTTGTGTTATCTGGAGCCCATCTAATAACATCACCTCTATGCGATTTCTTTTTTTCTAATAACCTGTAAAAAAGAAAGATTCAAAGATTTATTCAGAAAATAGGCCTTTTCAGGCCCATTTTCACACGTCAATTCACATTTGGAATAATACATATTAAATTATATTCAAATCATTAATTATTGTTCAAAAGCTACAAACTACTAGCGTTTCGGAACCGACCACTGCATAGAAGAAGACGCCGAAAGAAACTCTTTTCAACAGTATTGGCCCTCTGCTTGCCTGAAGGGCTTTGTATGATATTTTATATTTTTACATATTATATACAATTTCAATTCCCATAGTTTTTTGGAGCACGTTATGTTAGCGATCGAGCGTGCGTGCAACAACAACTGATAAGAATTAAGATAAAATCATGGATCTAAGAATAATCAGGTCCATGGATAAAATATAGAAGTCTGAAAAGAGGCCAAGCAGACCTGTCCCCCCCGGAAGTAGACAAGCATTACAGATATACTTGTAGGAACCCTAACCATGGCCATCACATAGTGGAAAAAAGTGGAAAAATAGGGGAAGGTTTCGGAGACTTACCCAGCTTCGTTAATGTAGTAACCAACATGAAATGTTACATATATATTGCCTCCTTTGACAACTTTTCTCTCAAATTGGAATTCACTGGTTCTGGTAATTTCAATGTCTAAGCAGAGCTTGGATTCCGTTTCTGTAAAAAAATAGCCGGTCAAGTGCGAGTCGAACTCGCGCACGAAGGGATCCGTACGTTATTTACTTATAATAATTTTTTTTATGGAAAAATCACTTGTTTACGGTCGGCATCATTTAAAAAATAGTACTCCTGATAACATAACAATAGCGCGAATATTTTACCGCGTCGAACTCACAATGGTATATTCCACCATTTTATAAAATTTCCAATAACTTAGTCGATAAAAAAAAACTATGTAGTCGGGTACGCGCCCGGCTTTCCGAGCTGCTACTTGCTTTTCTCCCATTCATCGGAGTAAGTAGTATCAACATATCTTCATTCTAGCTTCGTGGCGCAGCGGTCAACACGCCAGCCTGCGACACGGAGTGACCGGGTTCGAACCCCGGCCAGGTCAAGATGGAAAATGATCTTTTTCAGATTGGCCTGGGTCTTGGATGTGTATCTATGTATGTATTTGTTATAAAATATAGTATCGTTGATTTAGTATCCCATAACACAAGTCTCGAACTTACTTTGGGGCTAGCTCAATCTGTGTGATTTGTCCGTATATATTTATTTATTTATTCATTCAAGATAGGAATTTGTTGGAATTGGGAAAACCCAATTCCAACAAATTCCTATCTTTCCCCAGCTTAAAAATTGCTTCCGAATCCGATGCGCAGGGAAGCACAAGAAGCCAAAGAAACTGCGCTCGCCAACCCGCCTGCCAAGCGTGGTGAGTATGGCAATATCCTCACATGGACCCTTAGGAGAGGGAGAGGCCTTTGTCCGCCAGTGAACATCTTACGGCTGAAATGATGATGATGATGATGATGATCCATTATTAGCTGTATGTAGGTACTAGATTTAAAAAGGTGTTTTTTTTTCTTTTTAAGGGGTGTGGATTATGTAATAAACAAAAAAGTAAAGTATATAAAATTAAATGATCTGAAATAAGGATACCTTCATCATCAGGTCCTTTTTAGTCTCCACTACAGGAGCACGACCCTCTCTGTACTACTAGGGCCATACTTGGCCAGAGCAGCCAGAGGACTTGGCCTACACTCTCCACGCTGGCCAGACGGGTTGGAGAGGTGTCTTAGATGTTTATAAGCTTTGTTTAGCTTGTATTTCCTAAGTCGCCTACTACGACATCCACGGGAAGACTTGGAGTGGTCTTATTCTACTCTGCCGGATACCACACGGCTAAAGGATACCTTAGTAGTGAATAATTAAAGTTGTACGCCAAGAAAGCGTTTTTTTGTATACAGCTTTTTCGTCTGTTTTTTCTAAATGTTGAGGTCCAGATATCTCGAAAACTAGCGTGCCGACTTTTTCTTATTTTGCTTCTAAAGCATATTTCTAGCTCGCGTGATTTTAAACCACTGAACTATACTGAAATCAGAATCCCTAAAGGAATACAGATATGCAAGAAAAAAAGGTGAAAAACGAAAAAAGATTTGACCTTCCATAGAAATTTATCTGGCTGATCGGCGACTTTATATGGGAAGCCTTATTTTTTTTTCGATTTTTACCTTTTTTTCTTGCAATTCTATATTTCATTATCATTAGGGATTGTGATTCCAGGATTTCAGTATAGTTCAGAGGTTTAAAACCACGCGGTATACAACAGAGAACTAGGCAATTAGAATCCATTTATAGATTATAAAACCGCAAGATAAAACGATAATTTATGAAAAATTAATTTGGACACCCATCCCATAGGAATTTGACCACCTGCTCGGTGAATATGTATGGGAGACCCAATCTACGTACCTATATATTACTAGGTATGATACCTCACACGTATTTTTGTGTACACATAATACTTAAAATGTACTCCAAAAACATAACACTCATTATTTGTGCAGTCGTGAAAATGCTAGCACAGCTCACCCTCAAATCACTCACCTTTACCCATGACTTGATATTCGTTACACAAAAATATTAAAATAAATAAATACATCACCGAACACTTCATTGTTATGCTCGCTACGAAACGAGAGTCAACTGATAAAGTAATATTAAATAATAACACCTATATATTGACTGATTCATAATATGTTTTCCTTAACTATTCCTTTGACTGTAGCCAAGTTCTAGCTGTAGTCCCAAGTTCCCAACGCAACGCCTATTGCGTGCGATTGTTGTCGGGCTCATCACATAGATGGCGCCAAAGGTTTACTCAATACTATTTTTGTTTTACTAATTATTGAAGTAGGCATTTGTCTCCCATCTCACCTGATGGTAAGTGTAAAATAATAAATAAGTGACTATGCATTCTAATTCAATGCAACTATGTATCCACCGTAACCGTATTATGAGAAATAAATAAATAAATATAAATATATACGGACAAATCACACAGATTGAGCTAGCCCCAAAGTAAGTTTGAGACTTCTGTTATGGGATACTACCTCAACGATACTATATTTTATAACAAATACATATATAGATAAACATCCAAGACCAGGCCAATCTGAAAAAGATCATTTTCCATCTTGACCTGACCGGGGATCGAACCCGGGGCGCTCGTGTCGCAGGCTGGCGTAAAAATAAAAAATACATACATAACCTACATAGATTACAATAGAATAGATCTTTATTTGGAAAAACTTAAACACACATACGTACAGCACATCATCATCATCAACAGGTCTTTCCAGTCTCCACTGCAGAAGCACGGCCATCTCCGTACCACCGCACCGGAGCCACACCTGGCCAGAGCAGACAGAGGATTTGGCCTACTCTCTCCTCGCTGGCCAGACGGGTTGGAGAGGTCTCATTGATGTTTATTAGCTTTATTTAGCTTGTATTTCCTAAGTCACCTCTTACAATATATAACGTATAAACTCAAAAACGTTTTACATGAAATTTACATAATATGTAATAGCCTATGTGCGCTGCAGCCATTTAAAAAGGTCATAAGCTCGGTGTAATCTTTACTCACGATAATGCGAGCATAGTATCACGTCTTTTTTTCTTGCGGGGTATACAGAGCCTAGGTCTATAAGACTTTATGGCCACATTTAGCATGTTGGAGGGAGTATAGGCGCGTAAGCCGCATCGCTTATTGACATGATTCCGCAGATTTCGCCCATTCCCTCGATCAGCTTTAACGATGAAGAGAAGCAGCTGGCACATTCTACGTTTTTTCTTTTCTCATACACATGCTGGCCGCATGGAAGAGAAAATAAAAACAGGATTCATGAGAAATATCTTATTTCAGATATTTTCAGCCAAAAATATTTTCAATATATTTTTGGCTAATGTTTTTCAGTTTTACTTCGTTTTACCAAGTTTAGCTAACGCCATCTAGTGACGGGTGGAAAAGTCTGTAACTATCGCACTGTAGCGCCCTCGTCCATAGTGGCAGTTAGTTACACGCACAGCCACTATGGGCGGTGACGACGGCCTGTACGGCCGGTGTACAACCTGTACGGCCGGTGTACAGCCTGTACGGCCGGTGTACGGCCTGTACCGCCGGCGTACGGCCTGTACGGCCTGTAGACATGCTTGCCAAGTACTTTGTGCGTGCTTTTATGGGCCAATATTTTTGAAGTTTGGCAACTTCAGTCAACAGTCTAAACGTTTATTATATTGTCTTTGTCTATACCATAGAGATAAGATAATCTATAAATAAATAAATAAATATATACGGACAAATCACACAGATTGAGCTAGCCCCAAAGTAAGTTCGAGACTTGTGTTATGGGATACTAACTCAACGATACTATATGTTATAACAAATACATATATAGATACACATCCAAGACCCAGGCCAATCTGAAAAAGATAATTTTCCATCTTGACCTGGCCGGGGATCGAACCCGGTCACTCCGTGTCGCAGGCAGGCGTGTTGACCGCTGCGCCACGGATCTATGGTCTATACTATGTGAAAATGATCTAAAAATAGAATGGAATTAAATTTAAAATAAAATGAAAAATGGACAGGATGAGAAAGAAATGAGGTTGGACGAGATGCAGCATGCAGGTGGCATGCTGCAACGTTACAACTATACGTTAGTATAAATCTTGGCCCGGGTGTGCCGCATCTGTTGGTTATCGGGAGACTATAAACGCATCAGAAACAACTTCAAGACAGCATCTTGGGTTTTCTCCTTCTGCCGAGTTCCTAATTTGCCGTTATGATATCTAATTATTGGTATTATTCTATCAACGGGGAACTAGAGAAATATGGATAAATGCTAGTACATAAATAATGAAATATCCTACATGTAAGTAGCACAATGTCTCAATGATTATTAACTAATATTAGAATACAATACCTAGTTATTGTCCTTATAGTTTAGTTTGTGGTTTGGTTACATCATACCATAATATAAATAAACATAAGTACTTCCTGTTGCTACTTTACATTGTTTGTTGTTGTGTTGGTTGGTACCACAGGTTGGTACTTTACTAGACCCTTACTTGACTTGACAGTCGAGGAAAATCTAGGGAAAATGGACAAGCTCAGAAGCACCACAGGCACCACAGCTGAGTAAGAACCGTTATTAGTCGTTGATTACTTTATATAAACAAATAAATTGTAGGTAACTGAAGGGAAAGCAGAGTTTATATGTAATTTCCATAAAAAGTTTTAAAAATTGCCGCTAATAATAAACTACTAAACTGAGAAAAGTAATTGGTAGAAAATAATATAATTATGTGGCAACACCTCTCACTTGTCACTTCATTCGCGTTTAGCCAATCACAGGCTCTGCAGCCTAGTTGCCAGTATGATAAAAATGTTACAATTTTGAATACTTTCTAATATTCCAGTGACTAGCTAGTCGCCTATTGACATGTTTCCTCAGATTTTCGCCTATTCTCTAGAACAGTTTTTACGATATAACTAGGAGAAGTAACTGGTACATTCTACGTTTTGTCTTTTATCCCATTCCAGCACGAAGGTTACATAATTATAACGACCCATATTATCCCACCAAGTAATGCAATATTTTTTAGCAAAGCAGTCGTGTTTGTTTTAAAAGCTTGTGGTCCTCCAGTCTTGCAGTTATTTTCAAATTTACTCAAATGGATCAGCTGGACCTCACCCAATCTCAATACAACACAAACACAAGAGCCTGATTTTAACTGATGATGACGGTTTTGTGAGGCATTTGAGTCATGGGTGCCGTAAGTATGAAAGTTTTTTGTAGCGAGTAATTTGACTGAATGCCAAAAAAAAAAAGTTTATTGATCAATCAATCAATTTTTATTTCAAAACACAAAACAATACATTTAACAGGTAACTACAGAGGTACTAGGAATAATTTTATATGGACACCGAAATGTTCCCCGTAAGTCCACTTAGATGGTAGCCCACGGTAGATGGGCGACCTATGGAATAATGAAAAGTGTCCCACAATGTTATGCTAAAAAGATTATGTGTTACTCTTATTAAATTAAGAAATAAAATATGGAAAAAATCGACCTACGCTCTAGCAACTGAGCTACCGCATGATTAAACCTCGGCGCCGAAATTCTCCACCATATCCCATTCCCCTTATACGTATTAATGTTTAATACTAAATACGTATCAGAAGAATTAGATATGGTGGAAACATACTATCATCTCGTGGCGTGGTAACTGCGGCGACACATGCCATGCCGTGGCGACGACATTCGGTCTAACCCACCGATATAGATGTTGAATATTGTTATAATTTTACTAAAGCAGAATTCCTATTTAGTTTCGGTATTAAAGTGAATATTGGGAGTAGGGCATTAAATCGCTACAATTTATTTATGTAGAAATGATTTTGTAGACTGCATTTGTAATAATTGTATTACAAATGCAGTCTACAAAATATAATCTTCGAGTAAAAGTGTAACTTTTAGTAATATTATAAATGTAACTTTTGAGTAACGAATACTGGCAGCACTCATTCCGCGAGAAAAGCTTCCTCCTCGGCCACTCCGCTGAATGTTGTTGTTGTATGTACTATCTATTCTGAAATTATTGTTTCTTCTCATAAATCCCATAGCTCTTCTCTATTTCGCCGCGAGTGATGCTTCGTGCTTATATTTTATTATGATAAACTCACAGATATAGCCAGTAATAAACATTATCACCATATTAGGTACAAACTGAGTAACATGTGATTAGAAATGTAAATATTTAATTGAAATTATCGCACAAAATGGACGTGAAAGGTTGTAATCGTGGGTGTAATGTGTTGTGAATACTTTATTTGATGTAGTTAAGTGTTAAAACCCATGTGCTGAGTGAGAACAGTGATTAATTTTGGAGTTGCATGTCGTCGCTTGCTGCCTGTGAAAAAGGTATGTAAGTTTATTCCAAATGTTTTTGCCAATTTTCTCACAAAAAAGTAAAAGATTAGCTATTACTATTGATACTAAACGCTTTTAAATTATCAATGACTGATTACAACTTAATTAACATAAGTTTTAAATCGTGTAATGTTACTCCATTTGAAGCCGAAAAAAAAACAAATACCTAAATGTTTTTTTAGTGAGGAACGCTCAATTTAAACCAGAGGGCATTAAACTTTTTCTTTTATTTTTAATTACATACGAAATGTTTTGTTAACTGCCAGTATTTCATCTGGCGAGAGGCAGAATGAGTCATCGTGGTTTGTTTTTTTTTTTGTTACACTTTTTATCAATCTGATCATGTTTTACGCGCGTATTTTATCAGATATAACGCAACGCATTTTTTGATATCACCAATCTAAAATCTGAACTGTCCATTGCCATTGAGAACACCTTCAAAACAGTATCTGGCAAACTCATAATAGGCAGCTAGGCGACTGAGTCTATGTAACAGGCAAGACAATATGTATCTATGAGAATAATGTAATCTTATCAGCCATTTATCATGAACATAATATGGTATATCGGTCATTATCCTAATTTTAAACATTGTGTCTCAATTTTTGTTTCTGTCATGAAATATTTTGACAGAAGTTTTAAGGAATATTAAAAAAAAAAACTGCTATTAAACATGCCCATGACAGACAGAGTGCAAGGAATTTAAGTATACTGCAAACATCCAAATACATTGAGCCATTTTGATGTTATGGTGGAATAAAGATAGTCACATACATACTTACATACATGATCATTACAAAACCGGCCAAGTGGAAGTTGGACTCGCGCACAAAGGGTTCTGTACCATTATCTATAAAACGGCAAAAAAATCATGTTTGTTGTATGGGAGCCCCCCATTAATATTAATTTTATTTTTATTTAATCATTAAATTCAAGTGAATACATATTTTTATTCACATAAAATGTACATAAGCCATTACAATTAACCTTTCGGTATTTGTGAACAAATATAAATAGTACATGCCGGCATTCTCAGGTCACGTGTCCTGACGCGAGTAACATTTTTTACCCATCCCAAAGAGTGCACAAGGGACCGTTCAAGTATTACGTAAGCAATATACCAGTTATTTTCAACCCTCCTCCCCCTTGTCAGCAAAAGTAAGAAAAGCTCTTCCCCCCTTATCCCAAGCTTACGTAAACATTGGTATAAATTTTACAAAATATGTTGTTTATTTTGCAAAATGTTGCTGACATCATCAATGTGCAGGCCCTTCCACCCCCTTAGTCAGCATAAATAAGCCTAGCCCAGACCCCTCACCCCCATTTGCTGCTTACGTAAAACTTCTTTAGTCATTCAAATAAATAAAATAATACTATGTCACATAATCACAATGTGATACTTATGCAACTGAATGCCTTAGATCTAATTACAGATAGCGAACAATAAGTTTTGCCTGAAAGAAAATGAAAGTTTGAGAGCTTACATCAACCATTGTTTGGTTTTGAGTTTAAATATTACTCTCCAGAGGTTTTTTTCCGAGCTTGTTCCCGTTTGAATTCTTAGCTGTGATGATTTCTGATTCCCCAGGGCGTAGTAATATTGGCTTTTGCTCCCGGCTCTACCCGTGTTAGTGTCAATACCTCGGGAACTGTAGAATTTCCCGGAACAAAAGGTACCCTATGTCCTTCCCCGGGCCTTAAACTACCTCCATACCAAAGATCCAAATTGGTTCAATGATTGAAGAATGAAAAGAAGACAGAATTACTTTATCATTTATAATATTAGTCTGGGTATGGTATATAATATTACACTCAGACAGTAAGATTTTAATAATATGGATGACCAGGAAGTATTCTAACTATATCTCACACGTCCAAATTGACTGACTGCCACAGTGGTCCAGTGGTCTAGGGGTTTGCCTGTATCAGATTCCCATGGGAAGCATACTTTCTATAGTTGTTTCCAGTTTGGTTAGGACACAGCAGGCGTGAATCACCTGATTGTGTGATAATAAAGATGATTCCGTGCTTCAGAAGGCACGTTAAGCCGTTGGTCTCGGCTGCCATCTGGTAGTCGTTAGGTAGTCGTCGCGGAACCACGTCAGAGTTTAAGAAGAACTCTGACACCAGGATGTGATAAAGATAAAGATAGCTTTATTTACAAATATGTGTGTTGGTAGGTGGTACATTTAATTAACATAAATATCTAATATAAATCAACATGTTCCACAGAGTATATATTTTTAAAACAAAGAAAATAAATGGTGCATGGTCGATTGACCATGTGACCTACTCGAAATAATGATGATGATGTATCTTTACATAGTATAAAATAAAGATGCTTGCACTGTCTGTTCGCTTAGATCTTTAATAGTTAATAGATTCAGGTGTTACTTTGCTGAAGTCAAAGCTACATTTACTTTGAGACAATTTACTTTGCGTGCTTCCGCCACCAGTTAGTTCATGCAAACTATTGCTGGCCAGCGCCCACCCACTACTGTTAGTCCCTTCATACCCGCTACCAATAGTTGATGCATGTAACTCTGGTCGATACTGCTGCATCTGTTGGGGCTGCAGCTTAGATCTTTTATACTACTCAACTGATTTCAATGCAGTTTTTAGCAATAGATAGAGAAATTCAAGAAAAAGGTTTAATGTATAATTTAATGCCCCATATTATAGTTTGCTAGTCTTCTTCGTCTTAATATATATCTTAATATCTTATCTTATATAATATAATATATAATATATCTTAATATATATAAATCTCGTACGGTAAATATTACTCTCCAGAGGTTTTTTTCCGAGTACGGAAAACGGTACGGAACCCTTCGTGCGCGAGTCCGACTCGCACTTGGCCGGTTTTTTCCTTTTGAGATGCAGAACCCTAACAAGAGCCCCCCATATTTATAAAGTTAATACACTTTTATAGCAGAACCCTATCAAATTCAAGCGTATGGGACCATCTTTAAATAGCGGGTCTTGATAAAGGGTCATTGCCGCATTCTTTAAACTAGGAAATGATAAGACGTTGATATCGTTATGATATTGAACTTTGTTACTATAGTGTAAAGGTGATAATTGCGTGGCAGTTTTAGTGGGAACCAACCTTGTGGATATCTATTGTGACTGGAATAATGTGACTCGCATATTTAACCGTTTTTCAAAATAAGTAGGTTCGCTATTTTTATGATTAGGGTATATTATGGTTTTTATTTTATTCGAAATTTTGTGATTTTTTTGCAGTTGTTAATTATAATGAGGTTAATATAAGTAAATAAATAAATATAATATACGGATAAATCAAGTGTGTATGTAAAGTGATTGGGAAATCACCTAAAATGAAAAGATCATAAAGTAAATCTAGTGTTTATTTAAATTTCTCGTGTTAAATAAATCTATTTACAAGGTTAAGCAAAGAAAAAATTATTTTATGCCAAAGTATGAAGTAAAAAAATAAAATAAATAAATAAAAATTATTTGACAGCGGTGGGATTCGAACCCACGCCCTTTCGGACTGGTGCCTAAAACCAGCGCCTTAGACCGCTCGGCCACGCTGCCTATTGGTGGGGCGGGCGAAATTAGCATAGTGTATCGGTAGTTTCATGAATGATGAAAACGTAGGAATATTATTATAGAATTTTATGATATTATTATTGGTAACATAATTATGATGAATTGATGAGTCTATATTTTTTAACACGTCTATATATAGACAGAGCCTAACGCCAAAGGAACCAAAGACCACGTTTAGCTTGTTGGTGGCCGCATAGATTGAAAACGGAATCGAAATAATGATGGGTTGCTAGCCACATCGCCCATTAATATGATACCTTAGATTTTCGCTTAATCCCGCGGCCGGCTTTTACGGGTTTTATATTTTTAAACTGCAAATTCTATTTACTCTGTGTAGAAGATAATATATTTCTACCGGTTGTATCGTCAGCTGTGTGCGTTTGTAATATAATTTGAAATTTTGAGACTCCGGTATCATCATTTCGAGTAGGTGTCACGGTCAATCGACCATGCACACCCTGGTGTTGGAGTTGTTTGGAACCGCCTCTCGGCCTCTGACGTGGTTCCTTTAAAGACTACCAGATGGCAGCCCGGACCACGGCTTTACGTGCCTTCCGAAGCACGGAATTATCTTTATTAACAGACAATCAGGTGATTCGAGCCTGCAATGTCCTAACCAAACTGGAAACAACTTAACAAAGTATGCTTCCCGTGTCAATCGAACCCACGACCCTCGGGTCGACAGGCAAACGCCTGAACCACGGAGTTGAGGAGTTGAGGAGGCAATTGAGAACGACACGCCTGGACAATTTAATCAAATCATTAAAATACTGATTTCTATAATATCGCGCGTAGATTTCGCAAGCAATTTTCTATTGTGAGTTAAAATGTATTATCGAATTTCATATTCAGAATATAAGTGGTGGATCGTCTGTTATGACGTAACGTCTGGAGTCTGGTCTGTTTGCCCTACGTCTGGGTTCGTATTGAATTGTCTGGTCACCTTTAGAGTACATTAAACTTATTAAATTATAAGTTATTCACCCCTTCACCCCTAAAAATACGTCAGCCAGCAAGACAATGTCAATTTTCTTTTGTAAGTTGAGTCTCGTTGCGACCACGATGTATGTAACTCCATTGAAACGTCGACGGAAACAAATAATAAAAAGGTTCGTGCTAAGTCCCGTTTATATACATAATAATGTAAATTTTATCGTTGTCTTTGTATTTTTTTATGCGGTTTGAAAAGGTGTCTGGCTTGAAGCTTTTTTAGGGTTCCGGACCCAAAGGTTGAAAATGACGAGACCCCGTTACTAAGCCTCCGATGTCCGTCCGTCTGTTACATCACAAGGCTGTGCCCGCGGCTTCGCCCGCGTTAATGTCGATCCCTCAGGAACAGTAGGTTTTCCCGGAAAGAAAGATACCCTATGTCCTTCCCCGGGCCTCAAACATCCTCCTTATCAAATTTCATCCAAATTGGTTCAATTATTAAAGCGTGAAAAGGTAACACCCAGACAGACATAGTTATTTTCGCATTTATTAGTGTAATAATTAGGATTAACTCACTTATAGTATTTTATAGCGAGAATTAAGGACATTACAGGGTATTTATCTGACCTACCTGCACTAAATAAGGGTTAAAATTAATTTCTCTAATGAATAGCCTAACCTGGCTATAAATAACTCCAGAAGGGTGGCGCGGAGGGGTCGATCTTTGTAGATGCAAAAATACTAGATGTGACAAAGGATTGGCGTCATACTCAACTCCGTCAGAGCGTTTTCATGATTGCATTCCCAGCTGCGGTGCGCCGGAGCATAAATTCATATTGTTGTATGATATGGCAACGATGGAATGTGTAAAGAAGGATATGAGTAGAAAGGGAGTGACGGACGAGTTGACTGGAGATAGAAAGAAATAGAAAAAGCTTACTTGCTGTGCCGACCCCACATAAATAGTGGGATATAAGGCAGAAGAAGAACGTTTTTAGGGTCCATATCCAGAGGTTAAAAACGGGACCCTATTAATATGGCGCCACTGTCCGTCTGTCACAAGGCTGTATCTCATGAACTATGATAGTTAGACAGTTGAAATTTTCACAAATCATGTATTTCTGTTGACGATATAACAACGAGTACAAAAATCAGAATAAAATAAACATTTAAGGGGGCTCCCATACAATAAATGTGATTTATTTGCTCGATTTTACTCGATACTGATAACGGCAACAGGTAGACGCTTTAAATATTCACAGAATATTTACTTGTATTAGGTTAATTTTATTTAAAATATATAAATAAATTATAATAAAACAAATAGTTATGTAAGGAGGCTCCCATACCACAGACAGAATTTTATGCCGTTTTTATAGATACCCTCCATGCGCGAGTCCGACTCGCACTTAGCCGGTTTTGACGCCACCGTCCTTGGGTAGTTCATGATGTCACTTCCAGTATCGTACAGTCGGCCAAGCAGATACCTGACCCCCTGACTTTTAAAACGTAAATTCACACTTTGCTGTGAAGCGCCACCTACCGTGATTTTTGGCAAGTAGACAGACAACTGCTAGTATAAACTTGTTTCTGATAACCTGCTCAGTTGCAAATTTTGTATTTCTAATAAGCAAAGCTAATAATTAAAGTAATCATCAATGGTAAGAACAAGAAAGAATCAAAAACAATCCTACGTAAAGTTCGATTCGAACCATGGACCTACGACTTGAGAAGCTAGCGCTCATCTCAATACGCCAACCGACGATATGACATCTCGGGCGAAATTGGCTATCTATTTCTACTGCTATGACATCATTGTCACCAACTGCAACGCATTGCTTTAACAAATAAATTGAGGGTAATCTATCAGATTTATTTATACCTGATACCAACTAATCAAAAATATTGTTCACTCGCGTCACAATTACATTCAAGATACTGCGATTACTGTGTAGTGATCCAAAACCCCACCAGTTATTAGGCATCCCGTTTCATCTCATATAGCAGATTTTGTAAAACTTAATAGTGGATTGTGAAGACAACCACAGTATTTAAAGTATCTATATCTAGAGAGTTAGGTATCGCGGTAAGTAGAAATTATAAGTATTTAATATACTTACTTAATTGTCACACTATTTTTTGTTCCGTAAAACATAGGGTTTGTGATAAATGTCTAAGATAAATATATCTCTTACAGAGAAACACCGTCCGTTTGTGGATTCGGAGATTTAAGAAGACTTGATCAACTGCAATTGAAACAGTGAGGAAACATTTAACAAGAACGAGATCGTATTTTATTCTGATGAAAAAAGTTTTAAGTCTGATGATGATGGCAGAAAAATATTGCGGAGAAGACATGGCCAGCGTATAGCCATCAAAATAATTTGCCTTTGAGAACAGTGGCAGGATAACATTAGGTAAAAATTTTCATTTAATAGTTAAGTAAAATAATAATAATATTTAATACCTCGTGTATTACGCAGTGTAGATTATTAGGTAACTGATCGTATTATTGTTTTGCAGGTTATTGGGGACAGATGTCTTCAATGGGCCCAGGGGAGCTGGTAGAATTCGGCGGCCGGATGAATAAAGAAAAATACTTGGAAATTTTATGAGATGTGGTGATTCCAACAGTGTGCAGTGTAGAATATATTTTATTTAAGACAATTGTTCTGTGATCTAACTGTTATTGAGTGACCAATTAAAATCCCAGATTGTAGGGTCAAATAGTGCTTAACTGAGACACGAGACACGAGTAAAGTTTGAACTTAAATCAATTTAGACAAAGAGGTTATACTAAATTAATAAATATGCGCATAAGTGATATGTGATCTGATCTAACATGGTAAGTGAAATGAAAAATAGACTTGAACAAAAGCTTCAAAATGGGGGTCACCCTCTCCCATATTAAAATTCATTTAATGCCATAGGTTTACATATTCATTCTTATACTATTATCGAAGCAAAGTTATTCACATAGCACTATTTGACCCTACACATTTAAAAAAATATAATACCATGATTAAAAAAAAGTTGAGAGATGTAAATTGTTACTTATTAAGTAACATGTTGGTTCTCTCTACAGAAGATTAATCATAGTTTGAATTAAGTAGGCAGGTATTTATTTCACTGTAAATTTTTTTTGATGTAATAAAGTAATTAAAAATTTAAAATGCTTTTTATTAACAGTAATTAGCTCGGTAACATTATGTTAAAACAACCAAAATTACACCAACATCACAATACGAAGTTGGTGATATTTGTAAAAAATAAAAAGCTTTGGAGGATTTGAACCTGTTTCCTCATAAACACACTAACTATTAAACCGTAGTGCCTACCACTTGCCACATCTAACTATTGAAGTATCTTTGAAATAAGCGTATCGTATGCTAGGGCTTGTTTTATTTATCAAAAATCGAATAGATGGCATTAGTCATCAAGGATATCAGATTTCTGCTTATTAACCTTATTTGTTCATTCACAATTCAATAGATGGCACTAGTCGCAAAGGATATTACACTTGTATATTTTTATCTTTGGGTTTAAACCACGGATGGTTCTTTAGTTTGCGAAAAATGGCGCTGTTGTAGGGGGTCAGATATCTCCTTGGCTGACTGTACTTCATTTGAATGACTGCATTGAGGGTGACGCATCCAGGGCTTCAGCTGATAGGGCATTGTTTCTCAAAGTGGAGTACGCGTACCCCGAGGGGTTCCCGAGTTATTCCTTTCCTAGGAGGCACGTATAAAAAAGTTTTTTTTTATATTAAATGGGTTTACTTTTGACCATAATTTAGGCCATAATTGTATCGTAATGGTGGTTAATTGGCAGTTTATTATGTTATGCTTGATAGCTTCCAAGTAAATTATTGTCTTTTCATACAATGACAATGGTTCGAGGCCTTAAATCTTTTAGTATTAACAAGCAGTTTTTGTAATAAGGTTAATTAATAAGGACCTGGACTTCAATGATTTCGATAAACGAACATACATAGCGGCCAGAATCCCACATTTGAAACCTAAGTTTCGGACTGCGCTCTCTAGCGGGTGTCTTATTGAGTTTAGTGAGACGTCACATAGGCCGAAGTTAATAACCAGCGTTCAATCAAGACACTCGGGAAAGTAATATCAATGTCACATTATGTTAGCTAGTTTTTTTGTAACCATTTTTTTTACATTTTCATTAAACATACCCAACGAAGCTTTAAAAGTGCGATGGGCATAGTGGAAAACCAAACACCCGCCTAACTCCTGCAAACTACCACCTACAGAGAAACTCCCACCAAGAAACGGTCCCCCGTGGGAAGTTTGGAAGTCCCTCAACGGACCCCGAGCTGGTGTAGAGAGATCTCAAGTAAACCGTATTAGTTGGGGTTTCTCGTACAATGACCTTTGTAACTGCGGTGCCGTTCAACTGGCTAATCGAATGAAGTGTCCTTATTGTCCCAGCACCTGCACAATTAAAGATCTAAAGGAGGCGAACGTCAAAGGCATCACCGTGGCCACATATTGGTTGAAATAATAAAATCTTTAAATAAACAAACATACAACTCGAAAGGAAGAAGAAGGTAGGTCAGGAGATATGATTTCGCCGTAATGAGTAAAAATCTCTTTAAAAACAAACTTTTATGTACATCACTTTATGTAACGAGTTTTCAGCCACCCCTAATTTGATTACCTATTCTGCCATCTTGGGTGTTCCGCCATGTTGGATTTAGAATAACGAGTATACACAATTTCAGTCCATCGGCGGAGTATATCTGCTAAAATTGAGTTGCAAGATTTACCATTCATTGCGAGTTAAATAAAAGCTTGTAAAAATGGGGCAACGCGGGGCCAAGTTTGAGAAACTCTGTGAGAGGTCGGCGTGCAGACGAATCGATATGTCATTGATGTACCTTAGTTACGGGGTTGGTATTTCATCCACGTTCGGTTTATACTTTACCCGACTGCCGAGAGAATGTAGGTAATTGTTTTTAGAGCGTCTTATGTTCCAAGGCTGAATATGGAATCTGAAAGTATTATTAAAATCTATTTTTACATCTACAATTCTACACTAATATCGTTAAGAGGGAAGATCTGATTGTTTGTGTGTTTGCATTGAATAAGCTCCGAAGCTTATGGACCGATTTGTATTTTTTTTTTCCCGTTAGAATCTTAAATTAGCCCTGATGAACATAGGCTATAGAGTATTTTGAAATAAGTCTGGGATCCGTATGAAAACGTCGATAATGTAACCCAAGGTGTGAAAAAATACCAAAAAAACAATGGGTTGCACTCCGGGAGAGCCGGCAGAAGTGAAAACTCCACGCGGTAGAAAGAGAGAGGATACTCGTATTACTTCCTCTCCTACGCCGCACTGGCGGTCTCAGGTCACGTTCCGTCTTACGAATTTTCGATCACGTCACGTGTCCTTCCTGACACGACTTTAGCATTTATTTATCATTGTTTTCACTTCAAATGATCCATAAGTTTCTAAAACCGGGGTATTGTCCTCTTTTTCTTTCGTAATAGATTGGGGACCTTTATTAGTCTCGATTTTTTCTTCTACAGTTTCTTTTTCTTCCTCATCACCAGATTCAACTTTAGTAGTTTCTACTTTGATTTTCAAAATCTTTACATCTAGATCATCGCCATGGACCTAAGAATAATATGGACCGGGCGTGAGGAACGTCAAAGTGAAGCAAACTTTGGTTACATGTGTGCAGTATAGGGTGACCATTGTCATCAAAAATTTCCCAATAATTAAGAGTAAATAAATTGTGAGTGGTACTGATGCCTAGTAGCACTAATATTATTTATATTTTTTTTACAAAATGTAACATCTATATCAGAGAAGTATTATGAATTTAGACATAATGATCCAGAAGGGCAACTGTGAATCAATCTCATCTTTGAGTGACCTTAGACGTTTGGGGAACTTGATAAAAGGAATAAAAGAACGAAATTATAGATAACATTTTTATTTTACTGTGTTTTAAGTTAATAAATAACAATACATATAATTTTACTTACAGAAAAACAAACCCTCGAGGCCTTATATTGGTGGTAAATTTTAAAATTACTTTTTTATAATTTTGCAGATTTATAGATTCATCCGTCTATAGATTATTAGTGTCATCAATAAATCAACAATATTAAATTAAAATTGTTCAAAGTTAAAATCTTTTATTCTGGCGTCGGCAAATGATAATAAAATACTTTCACATTTACATATAAGTATAAAATATAAACATTGAATATCTCTATCTATAAAAAAAACCGCATTAAAGTCCTTTGCGTAGTTTTAAAAATCTAAGCATACATAGGGACAGACGGACACAGCGGGAAGCGACGTTGTTTTATACTATGATCCCGAAATTGACGCCACTTGTGTGATCTACACGCCAAAATACCTCGAAAATATCACCCCTGTTTTGCATCCCATAGGTGTTGTTTGTGATGCACCCAAAAATAACTCAAAAGCGACACCTAAGTCATATTTAAAAAAAAAATAGTGACAGTCATCTTGAGTCCCAACACAAAATTGACGTCAGTTTTACCCCGAAATACTCCGAAAACGTCACCCAAGTCGAATTTCCATAAATAATGGTGATGGCCATCTTGAAAACTGAAAATGACTTCATTTTTGTTGATATCCCAAAAAATTCCAAAACGCCAATAAAGTTGACTTTAAATGAAAAGTAATGTCAGCCATCTTGGATTCCAAAATCATCTCACTTCATAAATTTATCATCAACACATACATCGATTTTCCAAATTTAGTTCATAAATGATGGAGTTATGACGTAAAAATATGCAAAATGAAATACAACTGGAACTGCTCCTTTTTTTGAAGTCGAGTAAAAGTATTATTAAGAAACATACCTTTTCTGGGCACGCGAACTTAATCAACCGGCGATATGCTCCTTTTGTCATATAAAAATTGCTATTTTTAAAATGTTCGGAACAAACAAATGAATAATTTGATGGTACCCATGATGCATCGTTTCTATTTCTTCTAATAATATCGATCCATTATTTTTTTACATAAGCATCACGAATGGGGAACCTTAAAAAAATAAACAAAATAAAATTTTATACTAAAAATAAAGAACAGGAATCTTGAAATCATATTCTGGCAACACCGACAGACCGACTCAGCGCTGCGCTGTCACCGGGTCATTGACTTTTGCGGCGCAAAGAAAATTACAAAATCATATATTAGTTTAATTTAAAATTGTAGTTGAAACGTGTGTTTAGGTTACCAACCAATTCGTACATACGAGTAAGTGTGGTGTTGTGTGTGTAAATAGTATAATTAAACCAAGAAAATATGCGATTGAGTGAAATACTTACATAGTCTCGAAAACAACAAGAGGTTTGTACTTACCAATGATACGTGATATCGTCGGACTTTTTGTGTAGTTTACTATAATTTTTACACCCTTTTACCACACAGCTCGGCATTATTTTATGTTTTTATGCTTATTTTCAACGAGTTTCAAAAGGCACACCAACTTCGCGGTAAGTACAAGTTTGACATTTCGTGAGTTTGACATTTCGACCGGGGAAAACCTGCATCCATTTGAGTGCCGATGTGTGCGTGAATTTCGTGTCACGACACGTCTGCATACATTGTGATTTGCTTCTCTGCCACATTCTCAAGGTCCTATCCTGATTATTCTTAGATCCATGATCATCGCAGAAGTTTTCACGTCAAATAATAGGTTAGTTTCCTAAAAAAATATAATTAGTCCCGTCAGTTAGATATTCAAAAAATATTGGACACGTAATTTTTCTTTTGTCGATGAAACAAAAAAATATAAAGATATAGCCCTTTGAAGTTCCGTGTGACGTCATAGTTTGCTACAATTTTTAGCAAACTTTGACGTCACGAGCCCCCACTCCTGAACTTTGACGCGCTTTATCTTTATTATTTATTGTTTATTTGTCAAAAGAAAAAATCCGTGTCCAATATTTTTTGATTATCTAACTGACGGACTAATTGTTATGTTATTATTACGACCCAGGAAACTAGCCTATTCTATCTATGGCCCGAAAAAAGTGTGGTTCAGTATATAGCTATAAAAATCCCATACAAAGTTAAACAACAGTTTATCAGGGCCGCAACTTCGCAGCACAAGTTGAAGTTAGTTGGTAGTTTTCCATAGCACTGTTTGAAAACAATTCTCTATTCTGTTTCCATACAACGATATGAGTCCACTTCATGTATAATTGTGTATTTTTGTTATTTATATGTGAATAACGGGTTACTCACGTACGAAGTCAGCTATAGGCCGACATGTTTCAACCTTATCCGGAGGTCTTTCCCAAGGCGAATGTGAACCGAAACGCGCGCACGGTGTCGTCCCTATTCGCACTCCTGTGAATTTTTTTTTATATTGTTTTACGGCATTTGGCTTTCTATGCCTTTTAGCCCTTCATATTTTTCTTCGTGTTATCAATGAAATAGTGGTGTAACATTTCGTTGATTTAATGGCGCTGGCGCTGGCGCTAATTTTGGTTGGCGACAATTCCCACGAATTTACTGGTTTGATCATAGACACAGTAGCAGTAAGGCGAGCGACCACCAGCCCGCTATGTAAATCTCACTACAGCCGCACCATGACACTTTATTTTAGTTATTCCACACATTGTTCATAAACATGGGCATTTATAACACCAAAATACACCGATTTCACATTACAAAGTCCACTAGAAGCAATTTGCAAAACAATCCAAAACAAAAACCGTGCAGTCCGTCGAAATTCCCGCCAAGAACCCTCTGTATTTTTTAAGTGAAAGCATTCAAGTTTTTTTGAAGTGTAAACTTCTTTAGCGGCGTTGTGCACTTTTTAGGATGGGTAAAAAATGTTCGTCAGGACACGTGACGTGACCGAAAATTCGTAAGGACACGTGAGACCGCCGGCGCGGTGTAGGAGAGGAAGTAATATCCTCTCTTTCTACCGCGCGGAGTTTTCACTTCTGCCGGGACTCCCGGAGTGCAACCCGTTTTTTTTAATGATTTTGTTGTCGTTGGATAATATTTTTGACTAGAGCACTACAATTTTCCATGCTGGTCTAGGAGAAAAGAAAAACCCAGAATGTACATCACCTAGCTGCTCCTCTTCCCGCGCAGATCGTAAAAGCCGATTGTGAGAATGGGTGAAAAACTAAGAAATGATATTAGTAAGCGATGCGGCTAGCAACCCATCACTGTTGTGATTCCGGTTTCCACCTAACGCCTAGCAACTAACTATATGTTGTCAATTAAAATTGAATTAAATGTCAAATAGATGTCAATCACAGATGCATTATGATGGTCCAGCGCCAGGCTCAAGCCAGATGTGTTTATCATTAAGGTAATCATCGGTCCTATAATAAGCCTTCTTACAAAATACCTGCTTAACTTTGTGGTGGTGGCAGAAGCACACAATGTATAATTTAACTCAAATAGTATATGCAGAATATTTATGCAATGAGCTAATCTGATCATTACGCAACAGGAAGCGCCTTATTTGACTCTGGGAAGCTCTAGAATGGTGGGCGAGCCGCGCGTTTGTACTACTAATGTCTTCTATGTATGGTTTATCCTTACTAATATTATAAATGCGAAAGTGAGTTTGTTTGTAACTCTTTCACGCTGTAACTACTGAACCTCATAGAGGTTGTAAGAGGCGACTTAGGAAATACAAGCTAAATAAAGCTCATAAACATCAATGAGACCTCTCCAACTTAGGAAATACAAGCTAAATAAAGCTCATAAACATCAATGAGACCTCTCCAACCCTCTGGCCAGCGAGGAGAGTGTAGGCCAAATCCTCTGTCTGCTCTGGCCAAGTATGGCTCCAGTAATACAGAGAGGGTCATGCTCCTGCAGTGGAGACTAAAAAGACCTGATGATGATGATTATTAACGCAACAGCTTCGTGTTTGGGCCACATAAATCTACAAATTATTCGTAGCAAACGTCTCTGCCAGTCCCACAGACACACGCGTGATTCTTCAAGGGTTCCGTGTTGTCACTCATTCGTACGGATCCCTAAAATGACATACGTGAAATCAGGTAAATAACCATTTCATAGCAGCAATGTGCATGCGCCAGGACAATCAATGTTTGGTGAATATTCAACATAGCATTGTGCATACGTAAGTACCTACCTACAATGTAGTTACGTGGAGTTTTGGCGCGCTGGAGGTCTGCATTGTGCGTACGTAAGTACAATGTAGAATCTACAATGTAGGTACGTGAAGTTTTGGCGCGCTGGAGGTCGATCACCTTTTGTAACATATGGCTGGTTAGCTCTTTAGCTCTGTATGTGTTTGTCCTAATCACTTGGCAGAGCGATCCTATATCATCATCATGTCTTTTTAGTCTCCTCTGCAGGAGCATGACCCTCTGTACTACCGGAGCCATACTAGGCCAGTGCAGGCAGAGGATTTGGCCTACACTCTCCTCGCTGGCCAGACGGGTTGGAGAGGTCTCATTGATGTTTATGAGCTTTGTTTAGCTTGTATTTCCTAAGTCGCCTCTTACGACCGCCATGGGAAGAGTTGGAGTAGTCCTATTCTACTCTGTTATAATTTATTACTCTACCCTATGTACGACCTAGGTTCAATTCCCGCCCGCATGCCATATTTTATTTCTTAATTTATTAAGAATGTTGTAATTATTATTATAGTTAGAATTTCGCTACAAAAGTTATTCAGTCCGCAATCTCCCAGATAGAATGAGTTCCTCCCTCGGGGACGTCACTCCACCTGTTATTTAGTTGGTATTAGGTCGGACTACAGGGATTTCAAAGTATTATGAGGCGGTAACTTAATTTCGTATGCCATATTGCCTAACAGGACTACCGATATATTTTAACTAGATTATCTCATAATATAATTATACTAACTAATAATAATTACAACTACTTAAAAAATATATATAAATATTTACAAATTGTATAGTCCCTGCAAACCGTCATTCTGTGGCAACGTGCCCAAAAGGCTGGCAGCATTGCCACGTTGGATGGCAATGCTTATCCTTTGAGCCAGGTAATTGCCCGCCTTTTGGTCGCGGGATACCTCGATCAGTCTCTTTGACAGAAAGTCAAAGAGACGATGGGCTGATGGACCCCACGGACCCATTGTTTCTACCCCAAAAGGCTCAAATATGTAGCTGTCTCCGATACCTACATACTTGCGCCTTTTGAGGCATTCCGCTGCGGCTGCTGCTGTACCGGCCTTTGACTTGGTGACCTGAACATGAGACGGCGCTAAGGTATCAACGCATGTAGCATTCCATACCAAAGGCCGCCCCAATCGCCAAGGCACCAGAGTCATTCCATCCGGTCTCTTGCCATCATCGCGGACCAAACCATTAGGTTCTAAAGCGGCCGGTATATTAATGGTTGCAAGAGAGCGGTGGATAATATTGTTTAGGGCGGCATGACGCCCCAAACGGCCGGCACTCCTAATGCAAAAATAGTAATGATAAATGCAAAGTGATTATTTTGTATATTTGGTTGTTTTTTTTTATATATATATAAGGTTATTTGTAAAACACTAATATCCTAGCAGGACTAGATAGCTTCTTCGCACGGAAATATATCAAGATAGAATGGCCAAGTAGGCGGTACACGCGTGTCTTAATCTTGCACGATGGAGCAAGATTCGTTAAATGTTCATCAGTCATCGCGCTCGTCCCGACATGAACACATGCTTTATTCTGCTGTTTTGACTCAAAAAACTGTTTATCGAAATTTTCGAATAACGAGATTTATTTCTGAGCATGTCATATTACTGTTTCGCTTGACGTCCAATTAGGGCGCGGCTTATGCAAAAACTGACACGCGTGTTTCCTTGGCAAAATCCTGGCATCCCCGTTCTACCTTGATATATTTCGAGGTTATATATTTCTACGAGTTCTGACATGACCTAATAAATGAAAATAATAATGTTTTTTTCAAGTTTTTAATGTCGTGTCGTGTCGTGACATTTATAGGTCTATGAAGACATAAACCAGTACCAGTTCTTGAAATTTACGAAGGCGAGTGTGTACGTTGCAGTAGTCATCAGGTCCTTTTTAGTCTCCACTACAGGAGCACGACCCTCTCTGTTCTACTAGGGCCATACTTGGCCAGAGCAGCCAGAGGACTTGGCCTACACTCTCCACGCTGGCCAGACGGGTTGGAGAGGTCTCTTAGATGTTTATAAGCTTTGTTTAGCTTGTATTTCCTAAGTCGCCTTCTACGACATCCACGGGAAGACTTGGAGTGGTCCTATTCTACTCTGCCGGAAACCACACGGCTATAGTGCGCATCAAAGAGCCCAAAAAAATACCGACAGCATGCCAAACATTTGAAAAAGAATTAATTATTTGATTATAACGTTTATTAACCGGTCAACTACCGAACGCCCCAATCGGGAAACATAACAATAGATAATCAATTGTGTCTGCGTTTCTCGCGATTGATGAGTTAAGTTAGAATTGCCAACTAGTTTCGGTCTGATACAAAGGCCATCATCAGGGCGAGTAAAAGGGGTGGCGCTGGCGACACGGCGCGGTTTCGCTTCGAAGTTTGAGGTCTTCTTTATTATTAGATATTGATAACGGCAACAGGTAGACGCATAAAAAATTCACAGAATATTAAGTTATATATTCACTTAAAAAATAAATATTAAATAAACTAAAATTAATATTAAAGGGCCCCATAAAACAGACATGATTTTTTGCCATTCTTATAGATTAAAACCGAACGGTACGGAATCCTTCGTGCGCGAGACCGACTCGCACTTGACCGGCTTCTCAAGCTGAAACAGAGATTCTTCGCACCCGTTTAGGTATTTAACTTAAATAGCCCATAACCTGTGCTACTAAAACAATGAGTACACACCAGAAGTAGTGGTTTATTAAATCAAAGATAAGGTTTTATTATAACAGTCATCATCATCATCATTTCGTGTAGGTGACACGGTCTATCGACCATGCACACCCTGGTGTCAGAGTTCTTCGGAACCGCCTCTCGGCCTCTGACGTGGTTCCTTTAACGACTACCAGATGGCAGCCGGGACCAACGGCTTAACGTGCCTTCCGAAGCACGGAATCATCTTTATTATCAGACAATCAGGTGATTCAAGCCTGCAATGTCCTAACAAAACTGGAAGCAACTAAACAAAGTATGCTTCCCATGGGAATCGAACCCACGACCTACAGGCAAACGCCTTAACCACTGGACCACGGAGGGAGTTATTAGAACAGTATTAAGTAGGTAAATAATGGATACTGCTTTTTTTTCCTATTTGTTTTACGGCATTTAGCTTTCTATGCCTTTTAGCCCTTCATATTTTTTTACGTGTTATCAACGAAATGGTAAGTGATTTCGTTGATTCAATGAAGTCCCTGGCGACAATTCCCACAAATCCACTGGTTTGATCATAAACGATGCAGTAAGGCGAGCGACCACCAGCCCGCTAAGTAAATCTCACTAAAGCCGCACCATGACACTTTATTTTAGTTATTCCACACATTGTTCATAAACATGGGCATCTATAACACCAAATTACACCGATTTCACATTATAAAGTCCACTAGAAGCAATTTGCAAAACAATCCAAAACAAAAACCGTGCAGTCCGCCGAAATTCCCGCCAAGAACTCCTAATGGATACTGCTAAGCCGATAGTGGTATCAGAGTTGCCAAATGCTGGAGACACAATATTTAATCCCATGAGCTATCGACACAAATAGAAGTGATAAATTCAAACATACATGCCATAGCAGCTTGTAGCTTCCTATGTGCTCCCGATATCTCGGCTAGTGTTGTAATGCGAAGTTCATATTAGAATTGATATTCGATATCGATAATAAGTATGGTATATTCATGTGATATAAAATTCAAAGTATGCAATAGTACGTACGACTACAGTTTTTTAGCCTATGATCTGTACTGCTAGTACATAGTAGTTTTTCGGCGGTAGGCTTGAAAACGTGCACAGTGGGCTCTGCATTAAAACACAATTTTAAATAAAAAATACTATACTTACAGTTCTTTATAAACATTTTTTCACAAGTCCAGAGTGCCTTTACTACACTGCAGTATTAGTTTCACCAAATACATGAGGTAAAATAGTTTTCACACTTCATTGTCCTGCCTACCATTTACTTCTCTCAACTGACACATAACCTAACCACATTAAAATGCCAAATTATGATGAAATTCTACAAAATCAACGCGCGTTGGAGACAATGTTTGCTAAGAAACTTGGCAACTTTGAGGCACAGTTGAAGGCGACTGCATCTGGCACTACCAGTTCACCAGAAAATGCCAACTTGTCACGGCTCGAGGAGGACTTCCATTTGTTTAAGTCTGAGATGTTCGACATGATGTCACTTCTTAAGAAGCAAGTTTCAGCACTAGCAATAGCACAGGAGTCTTGTGAGGCCCGTCATCGCAGGAAGGCCATCTTGATAAGCGGCATCCCAAACAATGTTACCGAGTTGACATCATTTGTGATTAAAATATTTCACGAACACTTGGGCATTGAAATCTCTCCAGACAATATAACAATCTGTCATCGCATAGGCAAAGTGACTGAAGGCAAGTGTAGACCAGTGCTTGTTCGGTTCTCCGTGCTTGCCCTCAAGATGGCTGTGTGGGATAAGAAGACACGCTTCAAGGGATCACAATTCAGTGTGTCGGAGTTCCTTACTCGTCAGCGGCAGGCTGTCTTCATTCAAGCTCGGAAACGTTTTGGCATGAGGAGGTGCTGGACGATGAGCGGCAATGTCATCGTCAAGTTGAAGAGCGGGTCAAAGCAGAGGTTGTACACTGAAGCAGAACTTGCTGGGCTGCCGGAGTCGGAGGATGAGGTGCTGCAAGGACCCCGTGCGGACGCTGGCGCGCGTGATGCAACTATTGCAGCTGCCTCTGAGCAGCCCTCGAAGTTGAAGAGAGCGGCCAGAGGGAAAAAATGAATAATGAAATGAAATGAAATGAAATAGAATTTTATTCAAATTTGGATATCATGTATCTCTTTCTGAATAGTGTGTTCGCGCTGTGTACAACTGTTTGGTTTGTGTCCATTATTGTTTGGCTAATTTCAAACAATGCCTTGTACTTTCTTTTATGTAATTTAATTATCTATTTACCTTCAACTTATCACACATTATTTCATTTTTTTAAATTTCATTTTTTTAAATTTATTTACGATGTTCATTGTACGGTACTGTGTAAAGAAAACGACATTGAAAGCTGTCAATTCAAACATGTCAAAACACATAGGTATTTGTTTCACTTTGGCATCATAGTATTTTAGCCAGCTACTTTTTATTTCGCAATTTTGTTTGTAATTTTAATTTTTATAGTTTAGTGTTCTCTATAAGGCAACCGGCAGGACATGATAATTTAGTCTTTTAATTTTATATTTTTTATTCCTTATTTATTTTAGTATATAGGTATATATATATTTATTAATTTTTATTTATAATGTCCAATGATGGTTCATTTCTATCTGCATATGATCTTAGTTTTACATCTAGTAGTAATGGTGATGATTCATTTCACGATCCTGAAACTCTGCATACTATTTTGAATAATGTTGTGGACAAAACATGTAATTCACTCAATATCTGTCACATAAATGCGCAAAGCATATCTGCACACTACACTGACTTCCTTGACACTTTCTCTTCTTCTCCTTTTGATGCTATTCTTATTTCCGAAACTTGGCTGAAACCGTCTCTTTCTTTTTTCTCTGTTTCTCTTCCTGGCTATTTTATAGTTAGAAATGACCGCGTTGGCTGTGGGGGTGGAGGAGTAGCTATTTACCTGCGCAGTCACTTTGTTTACAAAATTTTATATGCCTCTCCTCCTACTAACTGCAGCGCAGCCGAGTTTTTATTTCTAGAGGTTTCTGTCCAAGGTCAAAGGGTACTTCTTGGAGTCGTATATTCTCCCCCAAGATATAATTATTTCGCACAGTTAGAGTCAATTCTTGATTCCCTTGGTTCGGATTACACACATCACATAATCATGGGTGATTTCAATTCTGACCTTATTGACACAGATTCACGTTCCCTTAAACTTTCCGACATAGTCAAGTCAGCTAATCTTGAAATACTGCCACTGGGCCCCACTCACTTTAATCCTTCAACTGACGATACATGGCTTGACTTAATGCTTACATCCTCATTGGATCTTGTGATCAATCATGGTCAAGTTGCTGCCCCAGGATTTTCGAAACACGATCTAATATATTTGTAATATAAACTAATGCCCCCTAAAGTTAAGCCCTCTATTATCCGGATGAGAAATTTCTCAAAGATTAATTTTGACCAACTTAGACAAGATGCTACGAAAGCAGACTTCACGAATGTCTTTGAAGCTCAGACGGTGGAAGAAAAAGTTTCTTTGTTAAATACCGCCATTTTAAAATTATACGACTCTCATGCGCCAATGCATGCTGTTAAAGTCAGGCGACCGCCGGCTCCTTGGATTGGTCGGGGGATTCGTATGGCTATGACTCGCAGGGATAAGGCTTTCAGATTGTATAAACGCGACAGGTCTGATGACAATTGGTCGGCATATAAAAAGGCACGTAATCGGTGTAATCAAATGGTAAAAACAGCTAAATTAAAATATTTTCATGAACAGCTTCTAGATTCTTCTTCGGCCAACACATGGAAATTCCTTCGTTCTTTAGATCTAGGTAAAAACGCGCAACAAACAACTACAACTTTTACTCCTGACGAATTCAATACTCATTTTTCAATGTCTTGCTCTCTTGATCCGTTAGTCAAAGCGCGCACGATCTCTAAAATTTATTCCATGGCCAATCTCAATGTTGATCCTTTTTCTTTTTCTCTCATAGGTGAGGACGAGATCCATAAAATCATCATGTCACTCAAATCTAATGCCGTGGGATGTGATGGAGTGAGTCGGCATATGATTATTAATTTGATTGATATTTTACTCCCTATTATCACCCATATTGTTAATTTCTCGCTTTCTTCTGGCACGTTTCCATCCCTATGGGCGAAAGCCTTCGTTATCCCTTTACCGAAAGTGTCTAATCCGCAATCTTTAAATAATTTTCGCCCCATTTCTATCTTACCCTATCTCTCTAAAATTCTTGAAGCGGCGGCTCATGATCAAATTTCTTCTTTTGTTCACTCCCACAATCTCCTTACGCCCCTACAATCCGGTTTTCGTCCCGGGCATAGTACCACAACTGCCCTGCTCAACGTCACCGAAGATATTCGCCTTGGCATGGAGAATACGTTGGTCACCATTCTCGGCCTTATCGATTTCTCTAATGCTTTTAATATGGTTGATCACGATATTCTCCTTGCAATTCTTAAATATATGAAATTCTCGTCTTCAGCAACCAATTGGTTTTCTTCATACCTAAATGGCAGGCGCCAAGCGGTTCGTATGGACCGTGAGCAATCTCAATGGTTAAACCTTATTCTGGTGTTCCACAAGGTGGCATCTTGTCTCCAATTTTATTTTCCATATTTATTAATCTATTATCTTTAAAAATTAGCTGTTCTTATAATTTCTACGCCGATGATTTGCAGATTTATATTCAAACTACTGCTGAAAATGTGGAATTCGGTATCGAACAATTAAACACTGTTCTTTTTGAAATTTCATCTTGGTCTGATTGTTTCGGAATCAAAATCAACCCATCCAAGTGCCAGGCAATTTATTGGGTAGCTCAAGGCAACTGGCTAAGCTAGATATGAAGTCGATGTCTCCTATTGTTTTGAATAACGTAACTATCCCTTACAGCGAATCTGTTAAAAATCTGGGTCTCTATATGGATTCGACTCTTAGCTGGAGGCCTCAGGTGATGGATATCTGTAGGAGAGTCAACTATTCCCTACAATATTTGAATCGCTTTAGAAACTTCCTACCTATTAAAACTAAAGTCACCTTGGTTAAGACGCTTATTTTTCCCATTATTGATTATGCCGATGTGTGTTATCCTGATCTCAATGAAGATCTTCTTAATAAGCTTGATCGTCTTATTAATAATAGCATTCGTTTTATCTTTCGGCTTCGTAAATACGATCACGTATCTTCTTTTCGATTTAACCTTCAATGGCTTCCTATTCGTCAACGTAGACAGCAAAGAATGCTTTGTACTCTCTTTTCCATCCTGAATAATCCTTGTGTCCCTGCGTACTTGAAGAGTAAATTTCAGTATTTGTCTGAATCCCACGACCGTGTCCTACGATCTAGTAACTCTCTTCAACTTTATATTCCTTTGTTCCGCTCTGAATTTATGTCCAAGTCTTTCACTCTTCAAGCTTCACGACTCTGGAATGCCCTGCCAGAAGACATTCAATCTAACAAAAACAGGTACTCATTTAAAAAAAAAAGTCCATATGCTATGCACCTTCTTCCCCAGTAGTTTTGTTAGTGCAGTAGATATTAAGATCATTTTCAGGAACCATTTTGTTATGTATATCAGTATTTATGTATGTAAGTGTATGTTTATATATATATATTTGTTTGTATGTATTATAAATATCTATGTAAATCCTTAAGATTTGTTATGTTAATATTCGCCTACCACATTTTGTTTCTATTTATCCCGAAGGTTGACTGGTAGAGAATGCCATTAGCATTAAGTCCACCTTTTTTACCATTTTCTTTGGTAAATAAAGTTTTAAATAAATAAATAAACGCTTTGACAGTTCCTTTTTAGTTCGAGTAGCTAAGGTGTGGAATGAACTGCCTGCGTCTATATTCCCAGATAAGTACAGTCCCGGGACATTCAAAAGTAGAATAAATGGGTATCCCTTAGATAGGCATGTAACAGCGTCTTCATCGTCACTTACCATCAGGTGAGATGGGAGACAAATGCCTAATCCAGTATTTAGTAAAAAAAAAAAAGAGACTGGCAGAATACCCTAAGATGGAGGGAGATTCGTCGACAAGAGCATTGCTTTTAAATTTTGATGATGATGATATAAGAATTAGCATTGTGTATGCATAAAGTATAGTACTGCTACCATAATATCTTACAAAATTGGTTTGGTTTACATAAACTAAACGTGGTTAGTTAATTAGGCACACGCTAAAAGTTGCGTTAAGGTTTTATTTTCATAGGCTCTGTCTACTGTTCATTTGAAATGAAATGAAATAGAATTTTATTCAAATTTGGATATCATGTATCTCTTTCTGTACGTCATATTATTATTTTTAATATTTGCAAAATCGATAAGCTACTAGCGTTTCGAAACGACCACTGCTGAAAAGAATACGCCGAAAGAAACTCAGTCCAGTATTTGGTTTTAATAAAATCATATGATAGTTTTATTTAAGTTGTAATATCCTTATATCTTTGCTATTTTCAAATCATTTATATCACGGCATCCTAACTAATATTATAAATGCGAAAGTGAGTTTGTTTGTTTGTTACGCTTTCACGTTGTAACTACTGAACCGACCATCATGAAATTTTGCATACACGTTATCTGGGGTACGGAGAAGGACATAGGGTACATTTTATCCCGGGAAAAAGTGTTCCCGAGGGATCGACATTGACGCGGGCGAAAGCTAGTTACAAATAAAAGAACCTCCTTATAATCCATTTACTATAGACATTCTTCCATGCTGGTCAGGGAGAAAAGAAACAACGTAGAATGTACCAGCTGCTTCTCTTCCCGCGCAGGCCGTAGAAACCGGCCGAGGGAATGGGCGCAAATCTAAAGAATCATGTAAATAGGCGGTGCGGCTAGCAACCCATCACTATTTTGATTCTGTATGCCATATTTAAGCCCATCAACATGCTAAACGTAGCCTTTCGGTCTTATGGCCTGAGGCTCTGTCTACCCCGTAAGGCATAGAAGACGTGACTATGTATGTATTTACTATAGAATAGATAATTATTAATCTATTTTATTAACTTTACATAGCTATCTCCAACAGCTTATTTTTCGGACTTTCGTATAGCTACCATTGTCTACAATTATTTGAAACTAGCTTTCGCCCGCGGCTCCGCCCGCGTCAATGTCGATCCCTCGGGAATAGTACTTTTTCCCGGGATAAAAGGTAGCCTATGTCCTTCTCCGTACTCTAGAGAACTTGTAATACAAAATTTCATCGGTTTAGTAGTTAGGGCGTGAAAGCGTAACAAACAAACAAACAAACTCACTTTCGCATTTATAATATTAGTAAGGATCAGTATTTCAAAACATGATGTAGGTACAATATCGATATTTTTTTATCGATATTCCAAGCACTGTTATGTAACTCCCGCTAAAAGCACTGTCCTCATTTGCCCGACTGTCGGATAACTACGATTGTTCGAATCGAAATCGATATTTCGAAATATCTGTATTTTTAGACACGGTATTTGTATCAAGGAGTAAATTAAAAATGAACAGAAGCGACGCGTCGACAACGTGAAAAGTCCTACTTATACTAATACAACAAAAAAATAAAATAAATATGGAAAAGTTTCTAAAGATAATCATCCCCACAAACTTTTCCATGATATTTTTATACGACTACTCAAAAAAGGAGTGTATTGTTTTTAGAGTTCATGTTTGTATGTAAATATGAAAGTATGTACGTGTTTCTTAATTCCATCATACATCTAAATGCCTTAACGGACGGACGTATCATTATACTCCTTCCCCAGTGACAAAGGTTATACATTTTTTGCATTGTTACATTCGCTTTCGAAAAAATCGCAGCTCCTTTTTAACCGACTTAAAAAAAGGGAGAAGGGTATCTATTCGATTGTATTTTATTTAATACTAGCTACTAGCTGTTGCCCGCGACTTCGTCCGCGGCAATTGCTGTAATTATGATTCTGTGATTAGTGTTTTATTATACAATTTGAATCAGTAGTTCCTGAGATTAGCGCGTTCAAACAAACAAACTCTTCAGCTTTATAATATTCTTATAGATTATATTAGATCGAAGTTGCTAGGTATGTATTTTGTTCTCGAGACCTTTCATATTTTTCTTGATATGCATCTCAAGAAACATTTTGTAAAGTTAGCTGCACTTCTGTTGCCTCAATATTTGTGCCAGAGCTCTCCGTATGAAGAATGAGGAGTTATGGGTTTTTGTATCTAGGGAACTGTGCTATTGTCGCGTTTGTTTTATGAAAGGCATTGTTTTGTTGTTTTGTGCATTTTTGTATGTTTTCCTAAAAACAATTTTATCTTAGTGTTTTTAGGGTTCCGTACATCAAAAGGAAACAACGGAACCCTTATAGGATCACTTTGTTGTCCGTCCGGCTGTCTGTCTGTCAATGACCTTTTTCATAGGAATGCGTGGAGGTATCAAGCTGACATTTACATCAAAAACTCAAGTCTACTGGCCGTTGGAGCCGTGAAAAAATCAAACTTCTAAGCCAACGTAATCAAAAGATACAGCCGTTTATGCCGCAAATTTTCGACACTCGCAAGGGAATCAAAACCTACCGGGTACTTCCCTTGAACTCGTTTGAAATTTGGTACCAAGCAACGTCTTAAAGCACAGATGAAAAAGGAAAAATTGTAAAAACCATAAATGTTTAGCTACATCATATAATAAAAATATTTTTAATAATTTTAAACTTATTATAGATAACGGTACGGAACCCTTCGTGTGGGAGTCCGACGCGCACTTGGCCGGTTTATAAGTGAAAACTTTATTAGGTTACGATCTTTTTGCATTTCGCATCACCAAACGGCTTTCCGCGCACACCATTAACAAACGTGATTCGCAGAGTTCAGACGGTCAAAAACAACAAACAAACGCACAATCTTAAATTAGCACTTGATAACGTCAGGCGTTGACAGATGCGCGTTACGTCAATCATTATTGACTTTAATGATAGTCAGTGTGATTTATAGATAGTAATTATCAGTATAGATTATATTTTACAAGCGATTCTTTGAAAACCGGCAAAGTGCGAGTCGCTTTGTATATGAAAGTACCTATCACAAGCCGCACAAGTAAATAAACCAACTTTTAAGACCTGTATGATTCAACATCATTACAAGATGCTGGAGTATTTATAATTGACTGTGAGTGTGGTTTATCAATATCATACATCTGTCCAAGTCCATACCAAGTCTGTAGCCTGTGAACATGCTGAGAAACCCAACCACTATATGCTTTTTCATAAACCTCAAGACCTTGCAAAAGAAAACAGATTTCGTGAGCAATATAGAGTATGGTTGGCAGTTAAAACCAGCTTGGGATCCTGTGATAAAATCTCAAGTCACCAGATGGTAAGTGATCACCGCTGCCCATGGACAAATGCAACACCAAGTTGGGGGAAGGAAAAAGGGAGAGGGGGAGAGGGGGCCGTGTGTGGTTCCGTACCATAGCCGTGTGGTATCCGGCAGAGTAGAATAGGACCACTCCAAGTCTTCCCTTGGATGTGGTAGAAGGCGACTTAGGAAATACAAGCTAAACATATAAGAGACCTCTCCAACCCGTCTGGCCAGCGTGGAGAGTGTAGGCCAAGTCCTCTGGATGCTCTGGCCAAGTATGGCCCTAGTAGTACAGAGAGGGTCGTGCTCCTGTAGTGGAGACTAAAAAGGACCTGATGATGATGATGATGAGAGGGGGCGGAAGGATGGGCCTCCGGCTCTCTCACTCACCGAACGAAGCTTAAAAGCGGTATAAGAGCTTCTACTCAGACGTTGATTTTCTGTGAGAGTGTGGTACTTCCCCGGACGAGCCGGCCCATTCATGCTGCTAGCAAAAATTAATTTTGCCGTTAGCGTTGCTCTGCACGACTATCCTAGCTAGAATACCCCAATGAAAGCAAGCGGTTCTCAGTATTATTATAATCTCCCGTGTTATATTTAGCCGGACTGGTCCCTGTTAATCTTTTAAACCTTCCGAGTTCCGAGTGTAGGCGTTTGTGACGTAGGGTTGGCGACGATTTTAACAACAAAATAATTTGGAACTGTAGTGGGGCGTCTAAGTAAAACGAGGTGTGGACGACGACTGCTTTATTTAACAAAACTTATAACTACCCTTACATAGTTTATTAATCATGTCGGTACCCACACAACATCTCCCCCTTAAAGATTAAACAATACTCTATTCCTCCCGTAAAAAAATAAAATAAAAAAAAAACAAAATAAAACACTTTACTAAGCACTATATAAAATAGACTATTGAGTAGTTCAACTGTCCAGCCAAAATTAGTAAAATAATCATAAGGTACTTTAAGCTACATTTTATAAGTCACAACTGCGTGCAAATTTATCATTACTTACAAAGCAAAACTTCTAGAAATAAGATATTCTGGCCTAATAAAATGCATTTACCAGGTAGTAATATCAAAACTTACACTTAGTATCAAATATTAAGGCTATCTAAAGGCAGTATATAACTTAAATCTATCCTATGATTTACTTGACTACCTGGGAAATTCGTATAAATTACTTTAAAAGTAGTAAATCAGCAACAGTTAACTTAATTACTGTTGACTACAATTTTGTGAAAATAAATGACAATTTATACGTACTTCACTAAGTAACGCCTTTAATCTTATATCTAAAAAGAAATAATGAGATATTATCACTTATATTAATAACAGCTTATGAAAAAATATCAATACATAAATGTTATTGAAAATGTGTTTCCTTAGCAGTGACTCACAGCATTAGGTACTTATAAACGAGTGCAGTTACATAATCATTGATAAACAGATCGAACTGGAGGCTTTACTACCCGGCCACTTCTAGTAGTTTTAACTCCTGGCTGCGTCACTGTTTCGGACGGTTGATATAACAAGTTATGTGGAGATTCATCAAAATGATCCCAATCTAAATACTTATAGCTAGACTTTTCATTACCTCTCTCGCAATCAGAATTAGGTAATTTTAAAATGTGTTGACGGTTTCGCCTATACGTACTCCCGTTTTCAGTCTGAAGCCAGTACGAACGGTTACCTTGTGCTGGTTTAGTCACTTTGGCTTTAACCCATACTTTATTGTTTCGCATACGCACAGTTTCATTTGGATGCAAAGGTTGTAAAATTCTTGTACCTCGATCATAATAAGCCTTAGTATTTTTTAATCTATTTATACGGCTGTCCTTTAAATCTTCCGACTGAATAGTAAATGGTTGTAGTGATTTGTTTGTGCTAGGTAACTTAGTATTTAATCTACGGCTCATTAATAATTGAGCAGGAGAATAATTTTCTCCAGTAATGGGCGTGTTCCTAAAATTCAACAAAGCCAAATGCCAGTCTTCCCCATTTTCCATACATTTAATCATCATAGCTTTTGCCGTACGAACATTACGCTCACAAAGGCCATTTGATCTGGAGTATAGTGGCGAGCTAGTCACGTGGTCAAACTCCCAATTTTTACTAAAGTCTTTAAATTCCTGTGACGTATATTGTGTACCATTGTCCGTTACTAATTTTTTCGGTATGCCAAACCTACTAAAAATATCTTTTAAAATCGAAATAACTGAAATACTGTGCATATTTGGCAACTTTGCCACCTCCATAAATTTAGAATAATAATCCACCACTAACAAATACGGCTTACCTCTGAGTTCAAAAATATCGGAGCCCACGACTTCCCAGGGCAGAGCAGGCATGGCATGCGGCTGCAGCGGCTCGCGCGGGCTGGCGGCGCGGTGCCGCTGGCAGGTCTCACAACCCAGCACCAGCCGCTCGATGGCGGCAGACATGCCCGGCCACCACATCACTTCCCGACCTCGCCGTTGACATTTTTCTACGCCTAAATGACCTTCATGTACCCGTGCTAGCATCTCCTTACGTAATACATCTGGTATAACTATCCTATCCCCTTTAAATAAAATTCCATTTATTACATGTAGTTCTGTATAAACGTTCCAATAAAGTTTTACTATCGACTTTGTTTCTCGTTTATTGCTAGGCCAACCGTTGTAGTAATATTCACATACCTTTTTCAAAATACTATCCTTCTCTGTCTCCTCTCTAATCCTATTCAACATCTGAGAGCTTGCCTCGACATTTTCATATGCTGTATTAGCATGTATCATTACCTCCTCGAAAACCTCGCTATCGCTATCCTGCTCGGTCGTGGCACGCGACAGTGTGTCCGCGATGTACAGCAGCTTACCAGGTTTATATTTAAATTCAACACAATAGTGTTGTAAACGTAGTAACATTCGTTGCAGACGAGCAGGTGTTTCGTTTAAACTTTTTTTAAAGATGGACTCCAACGGTTTATGGTCACTTTCAACAGTAACCTTACTATGACCATAAATGTATTGGTGAAAACGAGTGCACCCGAAAACCACAGCTAGCATTTCTTTTTCGATTTGCGCCCATCTCGTTTCGGCGGGAGTGAGGGCGCGCGCCGCGTATGCGACGGGCCGCTCGGCCTGCAGCAGGCACGCACCCAGGCCCCGCGAGCTCGCGTCCACCGACACCACCACCGGTTCATTAGGAGAATAGTATCGCAAAACCGGGGCGCTGCTTATCTTATCTTTTAATTTTTTGAATGCCTCATCCTGTGCCCTTGACCAATCAAATTCAACATCTTTCTTTAACAAGTCTCTCAAACCTGAGGATATCTCCGAGTAGTTAGCGATAAATCGTGATAAATAATTCGTCACTCCTAAAAACCGTTCTAACTCTTTTTTATTCGTAGGGATCGGTATATCCAAAACTGCTTGTATACGTTTTTTATCTATTTGCATACCATTTCTACTAAACAGATGACCTAGAAACGAAACTTCCTGAACTCCAAAGACACATTTATTTTTATTAAATTTTACGCCATTTTCTTTTGCCCTACGGAGTACTTCTTGCAACCTGGCATCGTGTTCATCACGATTTCTACCCCAAATTAAAATATCGTCGATATATACTGCTACCCCCACCATATTAAAAATCTTGTACATCTCATTGTGGAAAAACTCTGGCGCACAACTAATTCCAAACGGAAGACGCAAAAACCTGTATTTTCCACAAAATGTACTAAAAGTACAAAGTTTTGAGCTAGCCTCATCCAACCGTTGCATCCAAAATCCCTTGTTAGCGTCACATTTTGAGAAGTACTTAGCTTCTGACAATTCACTAGCTATTTCGTCTAATGTGGGTAGTAAAAATTGACTCCGTTTAATTGCACGATTGAGATTTTTAGGGTCCAAACAGATACGTAAAGACTTATCCGGCTTTTCTACAATAACAATACTCGAGACCCAATCTGTCGGTCCGTCCTCTTTTGTAATAATATTCAGCTTTTCCATTTTTTCAAGTTCCTCTTTTACGCGCGGTCGTAATTTAATCGGTATTTTACGAGTGGCACTGATAACGGGCGGTACGCTGTCATTTAATTCTAACGTACAGACAGTAGGTAAACAACCTATACCTGTGAAGATGCTCTCATCTAACTGCACATTGTTAAGAGATTTTTCATTTGACCGGAATATTAAATTCAGCTGAGTACATGCTCTTAGACTTAATAAATTATTACAATTTGTGGCCAAAACATATAAATTTTCTTTACAACTAAGTGACCCATATTTCAAAGTAGCCGTAAAATAGCCTACAACTGGTAGGCGGGTCTTACTAGTTTCTTTTAAAACTAACTCAGACTGCAAGAGCCTATTAGCATCTAATCTAGTACGTTTAAACATATCTAATGATATTACGGAGACATCCGCACCACTATCTAATTTAAATTTTATTTTTATACCATTAACAAAAATAAATTCATACCAAGGTTGTCCAATACTTTCCAATGAATCTACAAAAACATTTTCCAAAATTAGCTCACCCATGTCCTCCTCACACAAACGTCCGTCATCTTCGATTGATATTTCGTGAGAAAATGTAATTTTGCAACACTTGGCGTAATGTCCTATTTTATCACAACGAAAACACTTAACTGCATACGCTGGGCAACGATCACTCATTCTATGTGATTTCCCGCACTTTTCACACTCCATCGAACCTGTATACCGCGCACTACGACCCGTACCGTCACTGCTACCATACCGCTGCGGCCGCTCACGTGTCGCCCGGAACCCGGAGCTGGCGGCCCCGCGGCCGCCTCGTGCCGCGCGCTGCCCGCCTCGGTAACCGCCATATGACACCGCTCGTCGGGGGTGCCACACCTGTTCCACATCACCTGACTGTTTAGATGTACACGCTGCAGCCTGTTCCGTTGCGCGTTCTGCGGCTCGGCACCATTGAACCGCATCCTCTAATGATAATTTCGACTTAGCCAGTAGTTTTTCTTTAATATGTACATCTTTGATTCCCCGTATTAGCTGTGTGAGAATCAAGCTATTTTTCAATGTTCCAAACTCACAATTTTTACTCTTTAATTTCAAAGTACCCAGAAACTTATCAAAATGTTCATTATTTTGATAAGTTTCGAAAAATATATGCCTTTCGTAATTCACGTTTTTAGTCGGATCACAGTACTCGGAAAATTTCTTGCACAAGTACTCATATTCTGATTTTTGGGTCTCTTCTGTTGGGTTATGTAGGGCATACCAGAGAAACATAAGATTGTTCATATACTAATTTATTTTCATTTTAGTAGGAAGGTGTGTTTATGCAAAGAAAGCCGTACAACGAATAATCCACAATGGCTGTGAGAACGTAGTCGGGATACTTCAAGTGCCCAGTGACGGTTCGAGTTGCAATCATTAAATACAATATTTATGACCAACTGATGACATAGAGAGAGAGAAAGATTATTGAGTTAGACAGGAATAGAAATGTGATTTATTTTTGCCATATTCCAACACGCCCCCTCAAAAATAAATCCATTATTACTCAACACGCCCCCTCAAAATAAATCCCTTTTACAACAGTATACCTAAGATAGTACATATCAAACAACTGTATACAATAATATGAAATCACACACCTTCCTTTCTGGGGAACAATTATCATGGCCCAACATTTGTTGCACAGGATTAGGGAAACCCAGAAAAACCTAATCAGGCCAATAAATAATATTATCTATCATTACTAGTGTTAATAACTAAGTTATAGATGGTTACTGAAATTTATATGTTCAATCCAAGTTTCAGTCTCATCTCAATAAACCGTGTTGCAGGCACTGGTTTCGTTAGTATATCCGCCAGTTGATTATCTGTGGAAATAAAAACCATTTTAATTACATTTTTCTCAAACTGTTCTCTAGAAAAATGATACTTTATATCAATGTGCTTCGACCTCTTGTGACTAGTCGGGTTATTTGCAATACTTATACATCCATTATTATCCTTAATACTATTCATTAATGAATTCAAACTGATCAATTTTAACCTTTTAACCATAACATTTATTTTACTGGTTCATAAAAAGCCATGTATACAGCTTCAATGGATGATATTGCTACCGTCTGTTAACTCTTTGTTTGCCAACAGATTGTACAATTGTCATACAATTTAAACAAATAACCCGAGGTACTTTTTCTGTTAATTTCATTACAAGCCCAGTCAGAATCCACAAAACCACTTAAAATGTCTTTATAATCACTTCGTGTAACTAAGTTCACTTAAGATTTATGGTGCCTTTCAAATATCGTAGGACCGTTTTCAAGTGTAACCATAAAGAATGATTGTTTTTGTTTGCATATCGACTCGAGATGTTAATAGTAAACTTGTGCAAAGCACCAGATAAGATTTCGACAAGGGGCATTTGTAGTTTCACACGAATTCAATGCGTTGAAATCAATTTTACTTTCAAGAGGTGTCTTGACAGAATTATAGTCAAACATAAAAAAAAATGGCTTGATCCAAAGTGGTTGGTTTTCTTGAAAAACATTTAATCTCCTTTAAAAACTATTCATAGTATTTATATTTGTAATACATATTGCCCTTCATTGAGAATTTACATGCATCGTATGCTGATGAAAATTGAAAACCACGCACGTAGGCACGTTAAGCCGTTGGTCCCGGCTGCTCTCCGGTAGTCGTTATAAGAACCACGTCAGAGACCGAGAGGCGCTTCCGAGAATTCTTAACACCAGGGTGTGCATGGTCGACCGACCGTGTCACCTACTCGAAATGATGATAAATTGAAAACCTTTGTTTATTAAAGCTTCGTTCAAATGTTTTAAACCAACAACGTGCGTTTAATCCATATAATGATGGTTGTAATTTACAGACCATATTATTATTTATCACATGGGATACCCTCTGAAATTTTCATACAAATTCCCTCATCCAGTGTCCCGTTCAAAAATGCCATTTTCACGTCCATATTATGTACATGCTAATTAAATTGATTAGCGAAAGCTAAAATTATTCTAAAACTTGTGACTCTGGCTACAGGGGCAAAAGTTTCATTATAGTCGATCATATATTTTTGACTAAAGCCACGAGCTACTAATCTCGCCTTATATTTCAAAGGTTTTCCAAACTCATTAATTTCCTCTCTAACAGCATTTTCCAATGGTGTTATTTTCCTTATGTCACTGAGGGACATGAAATATCAATGATTTTGCACATAGTAAATAACTGCAGGAAATACTTTCATCATCGTTTTCATTATATAAAATAGAAAGCATATTGCGGATCCTATTACTTCGTCTCAAATCCTTATCAAAACATTTATTTTTATCTGATAAACTGATACTCTCATTTTGACACGGAGTTTCTGGCATATATTTATTTGGTATCAAATCTAACGAGCCTGGCATTAAAACTTGTTTGTGAGAAACATCTGGTAAACCAGATTCAACTTCAGGGAATTCAACAGATTCGTCAATCTGCTCATACAGACCGCCTTTTCATCGGTCTACCATCCATTAACACATCCCTGACATTTTCCTCAGGGAATTCAACAGATCCGTCGATCTGTTCAGACCAATTATACATCGGTCTACAATCTATTTACACATCCCTGACATTTTCAACAGAGAATTCAACAGATCCGTCGATCTGCTCAGATAGACCGCCTTTTCATCGGTCTACCATCCATTAACACATCCCTGACATTTTCTCAGGGAATTCAACAGATTCGTCAATCTGCTCAACCAATCTATTTATCGGTCTACTGTCAATGAAATAACTTTCATCAACTATTACATCTCTGACTCTCACAAACCTATCTTCTGCCACATGCCATACTTTATAACCATTTGGTTCGGAACCAACCAAAATGCCCTTTAAAGATTTTTTGATCAAATTTAGCTCTTTTACTTTTGTTAATAAAGTATACAGTCGAACCAAAAACTTTTTAATACTTTCGGCTTTTTATTATGCCACAATTCAAAAGATGTTACTTCAACAATCAGAGCTTTTATAGGGCTAACATTAATAAGTTGCTGTTAAGAAAGCCTCACCTCAAAACGATTTATCTCTCTCATTAGATATAAATTCACCTCCGTTATCACAATATAAGTTAACAATCTTTAAGTCAACATGAGCTTCACATTTGGCAACGTATTCTTTAAATACAACAAACATATCTGACTTCCGAGTCAGTAAGTACACACAATAATGTGAGTATTCATCCACAAAAATAACAAAATAGTTTTTGCCATCTATCGACGAAGTAGTAATAGGACCGCAAACATGTGTGCACTTTAAATAGAGGCTGGTTTAAATATTTCATCTTTGTTTTATTGAATGGTAAACTCGCTTGTTTCCCATAAATACAAGCTTCACGCAAAAAGTCACTTAGTACGACATTCTGAATTTTGTCAATCTCTTCAAATAGTACTATACTTTTTATTTCCATAAACTTAGACTTCCAATATGACTTAGTCTTTTATGCCATCATCATCGTCATCATCATCAGGTCCTTTTTAATCTCCATTACAGGAGCGACCCTCTCTGTACTACTAGGGCCATACTTGGCCAGAGCAGCCAGATAATTATGCCATAATTCATTTTTATTATTTATGCCTCTATTCAAAGTGTAGCTCTATGAAAGCATTTTTAGAAAGTGAAGATAATGCCAGTTAGATTGTTCAATGACTTACCCTTTATGACCAGCTTACCACTATTGTATACCTACTCCTCCGCTTTTGTCGAAAACAATAGTCATCCCGGCTTCTTGAATTTTTTTTTTTTTACAGATAGTAAGTTTACGGGATGTTGGCGCAGAATAGTACATCTTGCAGAGTGCCTTGTATGCCCATATTATTCGTGACAGAAATATTTCCTTTCTTAGTTGCTTGTATATATGTATTGTTCCTTACCACAGAAATATTTATTAGATTCTCTGTTTGAATTTTTTGTGCCAAATTTTCTCGGTTTATCAAGTGGTCAGTTGTCTCCTTCATTTGTACAATTCTTCGTGTTTGCTCCAGATGTTGTCGCCGGAGCCTAGAGTTTTGAAGTCGAATCCGAGATCACTGCTTGAACCGTCTTAACAGTTTTATTGTTCCGGGCTCCCCTTTTAAGTGCATTGTTTTAAACATAGCAATGTATTTTTTTTATGTCCCATTTAGTTGCAATAATTATATGTTACTTGGTCCATTGAATTTTTTTCGTCTGAAGAACCTTATGATGCTCTTTGTTTCTCAATTTAATTTCGTGATCTAGTAAAGGTGTTTTCAAGAACGCCAATGTTATTAAACTCAGTAAGGAGTCTTAACTTCAGTAATAGTAGTCCTAAAACTTCAGTATTTATTTTTGGAAAATATATTTTTCTTCATCTATTCAGCGCTTTGCTCCGCAGGAGTTTCATCAATAATTTACAGAACAACGAGTTCACTTAATAAATTGTAAATGCAGTACTTCCACACGCCGCATTTGTCACCATCGAATTGTTTAATGTTCCTTTTATATTCCGCACTGTCCATTTTTATCACTTTTTATTTCCTGTCACTAAAAGTTTTTACTTTCAAATTGCAACTGATAGACTTTATTAATAACACGCACTGAACTAGTGATCTGGGCCCATAACCTGTTGGGTTATGTAGGGCATACCAGAGAAACACAAGATTGTTCATATACTAATTTATTTTCATTTTAGTAGGAAGGTGTGTTTATGCAAAGAAAGCCGTACAACGAATAATCCACAATGGCTGTGAGAACGTAGTCGGGATACTTCAAGTGCCCAGTGACGGTTCGAGTTGCAATCATTAAATACAATATTTATGACCAACTGATGACATAGAGAGAGAGAAAGATTATTGAGTTAGACAGGAATAGAAATGTGATTTATTTTTGCCATATTCCAACATCTTCTATATCTAATTCTTCATAAATTTCTCTTCCGTATCTACCAATAGCATGCATAAATAATCCAGTTTTTTCTCTCGACGTTGCACTCTCTTTACCCGCTGCTATCAGATAGTAATCAAAAGACATCTTCCATTCTCGCCAATTGGTAGCCATATTTCCTTCTCGAAGCATCGGTGCCGGTTGCTGAATCGCCGTATAGACGCCCTCTTCACGTTTACTTGAACTACTTTCCGTACTCATTTTACACGAAAACTATGTACTTTGACTAAAACACTTCAAATACCGTATAAACAACCGACGTAATCACTCTTTTAACTTCTCACACCTGACACCATGTAGTGGGGCGTCTAAGTAAAACGAGGTGTGGACGACGACTGCTTTATTTAACAAAACTTATAACTACCCTTACATAGTTTATTAATCATGTCGGTACCCACACAACAGAACGAATATCTGGGGCTGTGTGTCAGGTACAATGGCGAGCTCCGTGGCGCAGTGGTTAAAATGCTAGCCTGCGACACGAGGGTGCCCGGGTTCGATTCCCGGTCAGGTCAAGATGTAAAATGATCTTTTTCAGATTGGCCTGGGTCTTGGATGTTTATCTTATGTATTTGTTATAAAATATAGTATCGTTGAGTTAGTATCCCATAACTCAAGTCTCGAACTTACTCTGGGGCTAGCTCAATCTGTGTTATTTGTCCGTATATATTTATATTTACAATTTATCAAAAATCGACGCGTAAACGTAAAAGTATCTTTCATGTGTGCCAGCTAGCGAAAAGAGCTACGCAATATCCTTACTTAATATTATAAATGCAAAAGTAAGTTTGTTTGTTTATTTGTTTGTTACGCTTTCACGCCGTAACTACTGAACCGATCATCATGAAATTTTGCATACAAGTTCTCTGGAGTACGGAGAAGGACATAGGCTTTTATCCCGGGAAAAAGTACTATTCCCGAGGGATCGACATTGACGCGGGCGGAGCCGCGGGCGAAAGCTAGTTATGGCATAAATAAGCAATAAAATATACCCAGAGTCTAGACAAAGCTTTCTGAAAAGCATTCGGAACGAATGAGAGCCCTCGGCTCTACTCCTTTCCATTATGGCGGACAAGCACGCTCATTTCCCGCGCTTTTTAACTTGAAATTAACGTGAGTGACAGAAGAGCAAATCACGTGAAAATTATCATTCACTAGCTGTTGCCCGCGACTTCGTCCGCGGCAATTTCTGTTATTATGATTAATTAGTTTTTTTGTTAGTATAGATGAATGATTTTCCCCCGTTTTCAAAACATTTTTTATTGATGCTTCGCTCCTATTGGTCGCAGCGTGATGTTTTATAGCCTAAAGCCTTCCTTAATAAATGGACTATCCAACACAAAAATAACTTTCCAATTTGAACCAGTAGTTCCTGAGATTAGCGCGTTCAAACAAACTCTTCAGCTTTATAATATATGTGTAGATATAGATTGCCTTAAAACTAAGATTGCATGCATTTTTTGACGTGTTAACGTCTTATAAACGCTCCGTGGCGCAGTGGTCAACACGCCAGCCTTCGACTGCGACATGAGGGTGCCCGGGTTCAATCTCCGGTCATATATGATGGAAAAAGCGTTTCATTCGCGTTTCTTTTTCAGATTGTCCTGGGTCATGGATGTTTTATCTATTTATGTATCTATTATAAAATATAGTATCATTGAGTTAGTATCCTACGACACAAGTTCACACCTCACTGTAGAGCTAGCTCAATGTGTATGGTGTTATATATTTATTTTTATCTATACTAATATTATAAAGCTGAAGAGTTTGTTTGTTTGTTTGAACGCGCTAATCTCAGGAACTACTGGTTCAAATTGGAAAATTCTTTTTGTGTTGGATAGTCCATTTATTGAGGAAGGCTTTTAGACTTTATAACATCACGCTGCGACCAAATAGGAGTGAAGCATCAAAAAAAAATGTTTTAAAAACGGGGCAAAATTGTTCATCTATACTGATTAATCATAGGACGAGGTCGCGGGCAACAGCTAGTAAGCTATAAATCGATAAACGACGACTGCACGCATGAAGCGAGAGCGCGGAACAAGTGATAGAGAGGCGCGTTCGTCTTGTGAAGTATCTATCTTTCTTACACCGTTATCACGTAAAATTATCGTCCTAGACCGACTTTACAGACAACCAATTTTTTTTGTAAATGTTGCGCGCCTTGGCGTTCAGGAGTTGAACTATTCTTAGAGAGTTAGACATAGAGCTGTAAACTGATAATAAATAAATAAATAAATATATACAGACAAATCACACAGATTGAGCTAGCCCCAAAGTAAGTTCGAGACTTGTGTTATGGGATACTAACTCAACGATATTATATTTTATAACAAATACATATATAGATTAACATCCAAGACCCAGGCTAATCTGAAAAAGATCATTTTCCATCTTGACCTGACCGGGGATCGAACCAGGGCACCCCGTGTCGCAGGCTGGCGTGTTTACCACTGCGCCACGAAGCTAGCTACTTAGCTAGCTTCATGGCGCAGTGGTTAACACGCCTATTTAAGAAATGGTTAAAAAAGTGGTTATAATATAACGCAACTATTTAAGAAATGGTTAAAAAAGTTTAAAAGAAGTAAATACGTCAGGATATTTTTAGTTAATTTTTGATCAAGACTTGCTGTGACAGTAGCAAAAATACTTACATTAACTACTCTTTTATGAAAAAAGAAAAATATATGTAGTGATAATATTATGTAGAAAATAAGAAGTGAAATGAGGATTGGTCGCATCTGTGTTTCTTTAATTTACATATGCATTATGCACTCGTCCCATTTGTATTTGAATTCACTACAGATTATGAAAACCGCGTAAAATAAAACGGGTCTTTCACTTGGAAGCTTCCGAAAATCGTACACACCACCACGATAAACAAAAATCATAAATATTCATAATCATATTTCACCATTCATGATTTGTTTTATACATTTGAAAATAATTTTTAATTTGAAGATTTCGGGGAGAGCACGTTAAGCCGGTGGTCCCGGCTGCCATCTGGTAGTCGTTAAAGAAACCACGTCAGAGGCCGAGAGGCGGTTCCGAAGAACTCTGACACTAGGGTGTGCATGGTCGATTGACCGTGACACCTACTCGAAATGATGATGATGATGGGGAGAGCAGAGATACGTACGAATATAACCTACTTGGCCAGAGCAGACAGAGGATTTGGCCTACACTCTCCTCGCTGGCCAGACGGGTTGGAGGTCTCATTGATGTTTATGAGCTCTGTTTATCTTGTATTTCCTAAGAAGCCTCTTACGACCTCTTAAGATAAAAAAAATTGGTTGTCTGTAAAGTCGGCTTTCGGGCGATAATTTTACGTAATAACGGTGGAAGAGAGATAGATGCGTCACAAGCCGAACGCATAGACCGATCGTGCCTCTCTATCGCTTGGTTTGCGCTCTCGCTTGCAGATTCATCGATCTGGAAGGCGATATCTCGTCAAAAAAATATTTCAAAGTAAATCAGCTATCGACTACGATCGAGTATCCATGAGTAAATCATCACATGCTTCCCATATGATGTGTTAGGTTAACTATAAATAATTCTCTACATAAATATCACAACTCATTCTTATTACTTTGAACATAAGAATCATTTTAGCGGTTTACCATTGAAGATTCTCGACCACTGTCGACTAGTTCGTATTTGGCCGGACATAGGGTTGATTTTACAATGTAATTATTGCGTAAGATTGATATTGTAAACATACGTTCCGTTTCTCGTAATCGTGTAGTTTGTCTGTTATCATAGCAAAAGTTATGGGTATAACTAACGATTAATAACTAGCTTATGCAGACGACCCCATTCACGTCCATCCCTTGTGTCACAGGGGCCGTTCTAGTATTACGTAAGCAGAATATCAGTTATTTTTATTTTTACCCATCCCAAAAAGTGGACAAAGCCGATAAAGAAGTTTTCACTTACACCGGGTTTATTACACCGATCGATGATGATGATGAGTAGTTTGAACCAACTTCAAACTACTCATCATCATCAATTCGTGTAGGTGTCACGGTCAATCGACCATGCACACCCTGGTGTCAGAGTTCTTCGTAACCGCCTCTCGGCCTCTGACGTGGTTCCTTTAACGACTACCAGATGGCAGCCTTTCGAAGCACGGAATCATCTTTATTAACAGACAATCGGGTGATTCAAGCCTGCAATGTCCAAACCAAACTAGAAACAACTTGTTTCCCGTGGGAATCAAACCCACGACCTCCGGGTCTACAGGTCAAAGTCAAAATATTTTATTCATCGTAAGATATTTTAAATATCATTTGGTGAACGTTAAATTACACATTATTATTTACAACATTAATATTGTTGACGTCAATAACTTACTTAAAGCTAAGTTTACGCCGCTTCCAAGGCGGAGTGCAGAAGAAGCGGCAACAAACTGCACAGCGCATTTTCTCCAAATGACATCAACTTACAATCTACGACATACTTAGAACTAAATGTGTGGACTTGAGCTTACATTGTCATGTCTTAACCACTGGACCACGGAGGCAGTTAATACTGAACCGATTGTGATGAAATTCAAATGGTTCTAAATTTAAATTTCTTGATCAGTCTTAATTTCAACAAATAAATTAAGTAAAACACAATAACCATAGATAAAAAAAATCGCGTACAATAACAAAACAATCATAACTTCTACAATCAAATATGCCATAAGAAATGTAAAAAGACCACTAAGGAAATAGAATTAACATCAAGAAAAAAACCACATTCTTAAATACACCTTATCTTCTAACTTTAAAGTTGAAATTCCTTCAAACAATTTTAAATAGATAAATGAATTTCCTCCTTACCTACAATTGGCGGAAGTTCTAGAGGAGAGACAATTTAAAAAGTTTCCTTGTGTTGAATTAAAATGGGTTTTATAGTAAGGGAGCAAAGTTCAGATTTAAATGAGGTTGAGGCAGCACATTCATTGTTAATTTTTATTAAGTATTCTTTCGTGGAGTTGGTGAATACTTTTATGTGAATAGGTTTTTGTAGCCGAATCCAGGGCCGGATTTAGAAGTGTATATAAATAATAAATATATACGGACAAATCACACAGATTGAGCTAGCCCCAAAGTAAGTTCGAGACTTGTGTTATGGGATACTAACTCAATGATACTATATTTTATAACAAATATATATTTAGATACACATCCAAGACCCAGGCCAATCTGAAAAAGATCATTTTCCATCTTGACCTGGCCGGGGATCGAACCCGGGCACTCCGTGTCGCAGGCTGTCGTGTTAACCACTGCGCCACGGAGCTGTCGCTACCTGTACATGCGGTTAGACTTAGGTAATAGGTATATCCTACCTATCTTCGGTGAGAACTAGGTAAAGCCTTCATCATAGCGGCTAGAACTAGCTGCACGAGATTCTTATTTTGCGTTTCCCAATTGATTGAATGTCATGAAAAATATAAAAGACAGGAATTTTGGTAGAAAAGACAAACATTTAAAGAAAGAAAATTATTCAAGAATTTCAGCTTGATACTTAATCCTAACTAATAATATAAATGCGAAAGTGAGTTTATTTGTTTGTTTGTTTGTTACGCTTTCACGTTGTAACTACTGAACCAATTATCATGAAATTTTGCATACACGTTATCTGGGGTACGTAGAAGGACATAGGGTACATTTTATCCCGGGGAAAAGTTCCCGAGGGATCGACATTGACGTGGGCGGAGCCGCGGGCGAAAGCTAGTACTCAATATTTATTGCAAACCATATACACATAGGATGACAAATTACAACGTATCACCATATATGGACAGGGGCACAGCAATACCTCTACGCGTTCCTGAGAAAAAGGGTCTTCACAGACAGACAGACGGACAACCAAGTGATCCTATAAGGGTTCTGTTTCCTTGACGTACTGAACCCTAAAAATACCATGGATTACTCTTTTTAATTTGGCCGGCGGCGAGGTGAAAGGGCGTTGAGGCAATTCAGCCCTGAAAGCTATATAGGGCTTTTTCATTCCCCGTGTAAGGGTGTGGAACTAGGGTAACCTATGCTTTGAAGCGGGAAAGTAAATGGCCAAGTGCGAGCTGGTAGTAGACACACATTAAAGTTTCCATATTGCAGTCTTCTGCTGAGCTGGAGATTTTATTAAATTGATTATCTATACTAATATTATAAAGCTGAAGCGATTATTTGTTTGAACGCGCTAATCGCGAGCGCGGCCAAGTGCGAGTAGGTAAAAAAAACATGGCTGTTGTATGCCCATGTATTTAATAATAATTTTATTTTAATTAAATTATTTATTTTTAAAGTAAATATAAAATCAAATATTCTGTGTATATTTCAAACGTCTACCTGTTGCCGTTATCATTACCGAGCAAAAAAATGACGTTTGTTTTATGTCCGCCCCCTTAAATATTTATTTTACTCTATATTTTAGTATTTGTTGTTATAGCGGCAACAGAAATACATCATCTGTGAAAATTTCAACTCTCTAACTATCACGGTCCATGAGATACAGCCTGGTGACAGACGGACAGACAGACATACAGACAGACAGACTTACAGCGGAGCGAAATTAATAGGGTCCCGTTTTTTTCCTTTGGGTACGGAACCCAAAAAATTAAATTATAATGGGAATTCCTTTGTTTTGACGAGCTTCCTGGGTTCAATCCCTGGTCAGATCAAGATAGAAAATGATCTTTTTCAGATTGGCCTGGGTCTTGGATGTTTATCTTTATATGTATTTGTTATAAAATATAGTATCTTTGAGTTAGTATCCCATAACACAAGTCTCGAACTTACTTTGGGGCTAGCTCAATCTGTGTGATTTGTCTGTATGTGTTTATTTATTTAATTTAATTTTTTTTTGTTACAGATATCGCTTGCAGCCATGACGCACCTCAAAACGGATGAACATTAACATGAAAAAAACTAAGCAGCTAAAATGACTTGAATTTCATAGAAATTGTGATATCCAACGCAGCTACGTACAATAAGGCCTAATACCCGGTTCCTTTAGTCATAGAGTCAATTAACCAAAGCCAAATTAAAAAAAAGGTAACACTACCTCTAAAAAATATTTTTTCTAACCAAAGCGTAGTTTAAGATGTCGAATGATATCCCCATCTATAGTCAGATAGTACCAAAATCACAATATCGCGCGAAGAATTCGAAAGTCTCAAATCGCGCGCAAAATTTGGCGCGAACGGACTTCGATCCGTTGAATTTCAATAATGGCGGCAATTTTCAAATGTCGAATGCCATAGACAAGATGGAGAGGGCGGAGAAGTCAGATAAAAAAGAATCCAGACGGTCTCGGGATGAGACGAGGTCGAGGAGGACTCAGAATAGAAGTGATGCTACGGAGAGTAAAGTTGAGGCTTACCTGAGGCAGAATCAAGTCAGCATGAGGCAGCAACAGCATAGACATTCGGCTGTAAGGCAGGCCGAACATAGGGTCAATTTGAGGTAAGATTTTTTACAAGCTTTTATTTGTTTTACCTGTCCCGAATCCTGTTCATAGAATCACGTCTTTTTCCCTTGCGGGGTAGGTGTTTATTGTCACATTTAGCATGTTGGAGGGCGTGTAGATGGAAAACGGAATTAAATAGTGATGGGTTGCTAGCCGCATCGCCTATTGCCATGATTCCGCAGTTTTTAGCCCAACCTGTCCCGATGTTTGTCTGTAATCAAATCTTGCAAGTTAAATTTGATCCACTATGGTTACCTAAGAAAGAGCTGCAATTTAGCATGCATGTGTAAATCGGGTGACAATACAATATTATGGAATCGCTGGGCTGATGATGAAGTCGGAAGGTGGCCATAGAAACTCTTAAACTAAACAAGGTACACCAATCGTGTTTGGACTCCTTTGATTTGTCTTGGGACGCACTTTACAATGTGGATTCGATTAAAATAAAAGCTAGACAAAAAAAATATTGCAGAAAAACTTGTTTAACAGCTATTGTATAGTCATTTTTGAGGTGATGGTACTATTTCACTGTGAGTATTCTAGTATATAAGCCTGTATAACCAGTACCATTTCGGCCTTGAACGTAAAATCACTGTTCTAGATCTCTACCCCTGAACGACGGTATCACACCAAGACCCCATGAGCGAACACCAACAGAACGACATCGAGGCTTTCCAGAAAGAGAGAGCACGAGGGAACATCGCCGGGAGCGAGAGCGGGAGAGGGACAGAGAGATGCAGCTTGACGGTAAGGAATCCTTATCTTCAGTAACGTCTAACGCGATTAGTCGGTCACTGCTAAACATTGAATTAGAAAAACTATGGAAGCAGCATTGCGCTCAAAAACTGACACCACGCAAAGTATATCAAAGCGGGCGGGGCTTAAAAAGTATATCTGTTCGCGAACTAGTCTGCCGCGGGCACCGTGATGGAAGGACGCGTCGATAAAAGCATTTAACGACATATTTTTTGTGAATATCGACGAAATCTTAACGAATTGTAAAAATGACTTCTTGTGTAGTAAAGTGGTGCAGCAAACGCAAGGAAAGACGGAAAAGTGACACTGGAGTAATTTATCATAGCGAGCGAGGCGAGCTGCTGTCGCGAGCGATATCTACCTACCTCCGCTATGTTGACACCCATGTTGACACCATAGCGTTCATTAGAAATGTTGGCACCGCCTCGTGACCTTGACGCGGCCAATCGCAAACAATCTTCGTCTATGAGTGCGTAAGTTTTTGTTGTGATTTGAGTTAAGTTTGTTTGCGTAAATGGGACTGATAATGAATCGTTAGTTGTATGAGAGTTACGCTTCCATAGTTTTTCTAATTCAATGCTGCTAAAGAAAAAAACTCTTGCGTAGCGTAGTACGGACACTATTTAAGCTACAGTAATTTCAACCTTATATGTTTGTCACATAAGGTTCATGATATTGATATAGGTATAGGGTGAAATTGAATTCATTAGCAAACGTTTAAGGAGTGAGTCAGACCACGAATCTGAACAACGGTCACTACGGGAACAACTCAGAAATTGCAAAAAAAAAATGTGCTGTTCAATAGATTTTAGCCAAGTAAATATTTCACTTTTGTATGAAAGAGCAAATATTTTTTTCACTATGTCGAAGTTGATCCCATGAAAGTTGTTCAGATTCATGGTCTGAGTCACTCCTTAACCCTGTATAAGGTCAGTTCAGACAGAGTGGAGCGCAGCGGAGAGGATTTTATAATGAACTCGAAAATCAAGTTCAGAATTATTAAATAAAGTGCATACATACTTGAACCTGACAAAAAATACTTGCGCGTCCTCGCAGATACGCGAAAAGCCAGCGCGCACTTTATGCTAATAATTTTAAAGCTGATTTACGAGCGCTGCGCTCCTCTCTGTCTAAACTGACCCTTACGAAGCAATGCAATGCAATCGGTTAGTTACTTAATTATTTAGAAAAAACCGGCCAAGTGCGAGTCGGACTCGCGCACGAAGGGTTCCGTACCGTTATCTATAATAACGCCAAAAAATCGTATGGGAGCCTCTTTAATATTAATTTTATTTTTATTTAATTATTTATTTTTAAAGTGACTATATAACTAAATATTCTGTGAATATTTGATGTGTCTACCTGTTGCCGTTATCAATATCGAGCATAAACAAGCATTATTTTATTCAAATTTTTAGTATTTGTTGTTATAGCGGCAACAGAAATACATCATTTGTGAAAATTTCAACTGTCTAACTATCACGGTTCATGAGATACAGCCTGGTGACAGACAGACGGACAGTGGAGCGAAATTAGTAGGGTCCCGTTTTTACCCTTTGGGTACGGAAGCTTAAAAAATTAGTCTCTAAGACTCATTGGAAAAACACTCAAGCTCTTGTTTTTAATCCAATTACTTTTTGAAACGACAATTATTTACACAAACATGAGCTCAAAATGTACCATTGTGCCACTGTACAATCATTAACTCCGTCTAGCTTAATGATTGGTATTAAATTATCACAATCACAAATGTAAATCGCATGGTTTCTATTGTGTTTTTATATCTGCGTGCGTCATCAGCAGCTAGATCAAGCTGTAGCAAAAACTACCACGATTGTTGAACATGTGGTCATGTTTAAAGGATATTTTAACGCCAGAGATGATCAGGATAGCGTTCAAGTGTGATGAAATAGACACATGTAGAATTATATGAATATACAACGAAATTAGAAGAACGAAAATCCTTACTAATATTATAAATGCGAAAATGAGTTTGTTTGTTTGTTTGTTTGTTAGTAGTTACGGCGTGAAAGCCGTAACTACTGAACCTTTAAATGTGAAATTTTGCATACAAATTCTCTGGAGTGCGGAGAAGGACATAGGCTACCTTTATCCCGGAAAAAGTTTACTACTATTACTATTCCCGAGGGATCGACATTGACGCGGGCGGAGCCGCGGGCGAAAGCTAGTAGATTTATATATTCATATCTCGCCCTTACTTAGATTCTGAGCGGAGACAGAATGGTTGTGGCGTTATAAAAAACTAACAAATATATTTTCAACTATCTATCTACTAGTACATTATAACATGAGCGAGCGAGACCCCACTTCTGTGATTTGCTACCCGAACAAAATGATTAGTCACAGCAAAGTTCACTCTATGTAAGCGTAATAAGGTTGAATATTGAATAACGTAAACAAACAAGTTCTCAATCAGTTATGTAGATGATCAACAAAAAGTTATAATTAATATTGATAATCTCTTTGGCATTATATAATCATTCTATTTATATTCAAAGATAATTAGAAGATTAGAAGAATCATCTGGTATGGTCTCAATCTCAATACAGATTTTCTTACTCTGCAGTGGTCGATCCGAAACGTTGCGCGTTGGTTAGTTTTGTCTAATAAATGATATTTAATTATTGGATTGGAGTTGAAATTAAATATTTGCTATCAAAATATGACATGAAGTAAGTAGAAGTGAGGCGTACGTAGCTAACGGACAGACAGACTAATCTTTTGCATGAATGACGTTAATGCCAAGATTGACAAGCATGGGTATCCTTATCCTTACTTTCTTATCCTTACTAATTATTATTATTACTAATATTATAAATGCGAAAGTGAGTTTGTTTGTTACGCTTTCACGCCGTAACTACTGAACCGATCATCATGAAATTTTGCATACTAGTTTTCTAGTAGTAGGAAGTTCTTATATTTTAACCGACTTTACAATTAATTTTTTACTGTTACAGGTACTCCACTTAGTCCATTGGCACCCCGCGCCGAGAAAGAACCCCGAGTACGCAAGTCGACATCTTCGCACCGCGTCACAGAGAGTATTTCAACAGATAAGAGGAAGTTCTATTGCAGAGAATGGGCGTTTCAGAAGATTGCTCATTGTTTAGAGCAACGACCGGCTAGCAAGACCTGTGGCACGCTTATACTGGGTAAGTTAGAGAGGTCAATCTGACTGGACTATGCATTATTCGCTGTTATTATCTTTTGTCATATTTGTCTTTATTTCGTTGGAATAAAAAATATAAAAAACATTGGATAAACCTTCTCTTGGATATAACATCCACGTCTTCATCGTCACTTACCATCAGGTGAGATGGGAGACAAATGTCTAGTTCAACATTTAGTAAAAAAAAAAACCCTATAGTTTTGGGAACAACCCTTAAAAAATACAAAAAGCACCAGTTCAACGTGACCGTATTGCAAGATCATAACCTGCAAGAAATTTACTCATTAAAACTAATATATTGAATCCAAACACGATATGTCTGCTGTAAGTTTTCGAGGAGTTAGGATCTCTGGAGACTGTCTTCAGAGCGTTCTTATTGGGGAGATGGTTATTGCCACACCTTTGATGTTTATTGTGGTCAGTCAAATGACAGATCGAATCATCATCATCATTTCGAGTAGGTGTCACGGTCAATCGACCATGCACACCCTGGTGTCAGAGTTCTTCGGAACCGCCTCTCGGCTTCTGACGTGGTTCCTTTAACGACTACCAGATGGCAGCCGGGACCGCCGGCTTAACGTGCCTTCAGAAGCACGGAATCATCTTTATTATGAGACAATCAGGTGATTCAAGCCTGCAATGTCCTAACCAAACTGGACACAATTAAACAAAGTATGCTTCCCGTGGGAATCGAACCCACGACCCCCGGGTCAACAGGCAAACGCCTTAACCACTGGACCACGGAGGCTGTTAACGGATCGAATGACCCTTTGAGATCTAGATTAGTCCAGTCGTTGTAAGCAAAGATGCCAATTGTACCTAATGAGCACGTTATGTATTTTGCCTACTTCTAGCGAGTTACCAGTTGCTGAATAACCTGCGTATGTTAGGTTTCAGAGCAACAGGCACCATCACAGATAATAGAACCAAGAAGTGTTCTGGAGCCCATTCAGGTCGAAGTTATCAATTAAATGTCACTTAAGCCTCGCCCGCATAGATTTTTTTCACCAAATTTTATTTCTTAACTAGCTTTCGCCCGCGGCTCCGCCCGCGTCAATGTCGATCCCTCGGGAATAGTACTTTTTCCCGGGATAAAAGGTAGCCTATGTCCTTCTCCGCACTCCAGAAAACTTGTATGCAAAATTTCATTATGATCGGTTCAGTAGTTACGGCGTGAAAGCGAAACAAACAAACAAATAAACAAACAAACAAACTCACTTTCGCATTTATAATATTAGTAAGGATTTAATAAGAGGACATTATTATATTTTACAGGAGACGCAGGCAGCGGCAAAACGGCATTATGCCAAGAGTTGAGTGAACCAGGGCAAGGGCCTCAAGCTAGACAGCAACGCGCGCTCAACAGAAGACTACTGGCGCGGCATTTCTTACAGGTAACATTAAGTTCTTCTTGGTCTGATGAGCTCTTACATATGTTAAGCAACCCCCATTAGGATGGGTGACCGCAAGTGAAGTAAAAATATCTCGAGCTCCTTCGTGCTTTGGAAGGCACGTTAGTCCCTGTTGCTGGTGCACCATTGATGACAGAAGGTGTTAGCTATTTACATACACGAAAAACAAAAACATTAATGAGAATATATTCGCGTAGTTTCTATTCAGAATTTGATTCCAAACCCCGAATCCAAAACATATACCGTCTTATTATAAAACAAGGACTAACTTTAGTACCTGGTTTAAACCATTATCCGACGAAAATACGTCGACATTTATTACTTTGAAGGTTGGTCAATTGTTATTGTCAATTTGTTTTGGACGAATAATGGTTTAAATCAGGTACTAAAGTTAGTCCTCGTTTTATAATAAGACTCAATCAGTGTTATTATAAAAAAACGGCAAAACCCAGGTTTAAACCTGGTCTACCTTAGTCTGGACTAACGATGGATCAACCTAGGTTTAGCAAATTAAACTTTGTTTCATTACAAAAAGTGAAATAAGTCAGGACTAACTTAGACCTGAGACGATCTCTGGATGATCTAACGGAAGCAGGATTCATTCAATCATTCGTTCAGTATGCTACTACTACGTTCCGATCTACACTAATATTAAAATAAATAATAAAATGTATTGTTTGAAACTAGTATAAAACTAAAAATAATAAAATTGAAATGGAGAAACATGTTTATTTATATCATAAACGATATATTCAGTGGTTGATAAAAAAAAACATACTTTATACAAAACGATTTAATAATTTTACAAACCTGAAACGGAACGCGTGTGCGCGCGCAACAAATCGAATTTGTTCCAAAGTAACCTCAAAGTTTGTTTACAAATATGATTGTAAAAAATATATTTTTATTTAATGAATAAACGGTGCAATGTGTCGAAAGTGTAAAATTGTTTTAAAGTTGCTGTGAGATAAAAATTACGTGACTGAAGTAAAAGTGAATATGGTGTAAAAATTTGTTTATATTTGTAGGTACCTAAAAAATACTATATAGATGATTCGTACAAACTATTTTTCCTAATATGAAATTAAGGTGCCTAAAAGTCATTGTTTTGTGGCGGTTGTGAAATATAAATGACGACAAAAGCGTTGAAAAGAATCTAATTAAATGTTTTGATATGTTAAAATGCAAATAATTAAAATATTTTTTCATAATTTTATGTGTTGGTTTTATTCATTTCTTCGCATTTCCAGGTTTTTGATCATTGCGAATAGGGTAATAGGATTTGACATAGATTTTAGCATCAAAGTATTTTTTTTGGTGAATAGTGACCTATTTGTTGGTAACAAAATAAGTTAGTACTAGAGTTAAACTAACTAAAGTCACTGCTATTTGGTTTGTGACTTTTTGCAATTTTATTTGTGACACTGCAGCATTAAGGTGTCACAACACCTTTTGCAATTTTATTTGTGACACTGCAACATTAAGGTGTCACAACACCTTTTGCAGTTTTATTTGTGACACTTTTTTCAATTTTATTTGTGAGACTGCAACATTATTTGTTACACTGCAATTTAGTTTGCTACAATGCAATTTTATTTTTGACACTTTTTGCAATTTTATTTGTGAGACTGCAACATTAACTTTGAGTCTGCAACATTATTTGTGATACTGCAATAGTATTTGTTACACTGCAATTCTATTTGTGAGACTGCGACATTATTCAATTTCATGACATTGCAACATTATTTCTGACACTGTAACATTATTTGTGACACTTTGTATTTGTTATTTTATTTGTGAGACTGCAATATTATTTGTGACTGCAACATTATTTGTTACACTGCAATTTGATTTGTAACACCGCAATTTTCAGAGTCAAAACGAGAGCAGTCTCCGCCCGAGCGAGTTCATACGTTCGCTGGCGATGCAGATCTTGAGCCACTCTTCGCGTCGCGTCCGCACTGAGAGCGAGAGGGAACAACCGACTACTCCTCAGGCTGACAGGTACAAGATCCGACAATAACGCGCTTTTTTAAGACAGGCGATTGCCATTGTAGGCTGTCTTTTAACTGCTTTCGGTGTAACTAGTGATGCGCCGGAGAGAAATTTTCTGTTCTCATGAATTACTTAAACGAAATCAGCAGGATATTTTCAATAATTCTCGAGAATTTTTCAATAATTCCCGCACTTGAGAAAAAGAAGAAGAAATTCTCGAGAAAAATTTTCGAGCCGTTCTCACCATTTTCGAAAATTTCGAGCACGGACAACACAGGCATAGCCTTTGCTGTACTATATAAAAGTAAATAAATAAATGACGAAATAGTGGATACATGCGCCCTTTTTAACCGACTTCATAAAAAGGAGGTTATAATTTTTTTAAATGTTTGTTTCTGCCATGTTACCACAACTAACTCCGTCATTTATGAACCGATTTTAAACGTTCTTTGTTGCTTACAAATTGATCCCATTTAAATCCTTTTAAATCCTTACTAATATTATAAATGCTATAGTGAGTTTGTTTATTTGTTTGTTTGTTTGTTACGCTTTCACGCCGTAACTACTGAACCGATCATCATGAAATTTTGCATACAAGTTCTCTGGAGTGCGGAGAAGGACATGGGCTACCTTTTATCCCGGAAAAAAGTACTATTCTCGAGGGATCGACATTGACGCGGGCGGAGCCGCGGGCGAAAGCTAGTTAAAAAAAAATGTAGTTTGATTCTTCTTCTATTCGAGTCGCAATGTCTATTTTTTATAGAGTTCTGGTCAACACGAATTTAATTCGCCCGAGTCGACACGATAATAAGAAGTACTAGTTACTAGTAATTAATTTAGGGCTCGTCAAAAAGTGGCTCATTGATTGAACATCGCCGCAACCGCATGTGGTGTTGCCGGAAAAACCGCATCTACTCTCGGCAACTCCCTACACCAGCCCGGAGTAGGTTCAGAGACTTCCAGACTGCCCAGGGGACATTGCTAATCAGTGGACGTTTTTCGGTTAGCGGTGAGGAGGATGATAATTGTGGGTACACTTTCCCACTGTTTTAATCTGGTCTTTGGTGCTTACTTTCGTAGTTTGATTAAAATCGGTTTTCTATTATTATTTTAATTTTTTTTTTTATTAATTATTGAAGTAGGCATTTGTCTCCCATCTCACCTAAAGGCAAGCGACGATGAAGACGAGGATGCCACATGCCTATTCAAGAGATACCCATCTATTCTACTTTCTATACCCATTAAACTTGGTAACAATAGGGTACAGAAGAACAAGCTGTGGCGTATTACTACAGAAGGATCAGATGTGATAAATGTACTCTCGTTTAATATTTATTGAAGTGTTCATATTTAAAGAAAGAAAGAAAGAAAAATAATTTATTTGGAACCAAATTAAACAGACAATACTTATATCTAATATTTTACAATACAAGGCACCAACACGCAGAGAAATATCTGGCTACCTATACGAGAAAAAACGCTACTGTAACTAGAACTTCTGTTTGCAACCGTGACAGCAAGACTCGCCGGTTGACCTTACAAAAACCATTCTGGTATTATTTTTACCTATCGGTTTATTAATGACAACTAGATGTTTAGTGTAACTGACAAAACAATATAATACTTCCTACAAGTTAAATAACGTGCCTGTTACAATAACAATGTACTAGTAACAATACGTAAGTATAGACATTACTAGGACGATAGTAAGGACTACTATGCAATCTGGTAAACATAAACACTATTTTTTTTTGGGTTTACTAAATACTTTGCTGTATCTACTAATAAATTTAGGTAACATGACGACATGAACTTTAATGATAACTATTCGTGTTGTAACGCTTACTTTATGTTTTTTGTAACAAGTACAATACACATTGTAATACTAGCAGCCTAGGTTTTGTTACAGCTACTATTTCGTATGCAGTACTTACTGGTTTAGGTAGTCCCCACACTAATCGACGCAGAAACGGCTAAAGCCGATTCCGCGTCGATCAGTGTGGAGACTGCCTAAGATGAAGCCAGCAATCTAGTGCACTTACAGTACTAACGGGTCCCCTCAGGCTTTTATAAGACAAAAAACAATTTTATTTCTCTTAGTATAAGTAGGTATATAAAACTGTATTTTCTTCATTAAAAGCCTAAAAGGGATCCATTGTTGGTGCTGTCGGTGCACTGGATTGCAGGCGCTCCATCTAAACGCAGTTCATAGAGCCATCAGTAAGTGTGACGTCTTTAGAAAAATAAAAATAAATGCCTTTTTCATTAGAATATCCAAAGACTCCGACTATCTAGTATCATAATAAAAATAAGTCATTAAGTTAATACTAAGTTTAGCAGGTGTTAGAATAATAGAAATCGAGATTATCGGCATTTTATTATGACGTCTCACGCGCTACGGCTCTATAGGCAGGTTTAGGTTTCCTGGAATAAAAAAAAAAACATTAAGTAATAGAAAAATATAATTTATTTTATAATGGATAATTTATAACCGTTAACCAAAAATTCTTAAGGAACATCAATGTACGCGTCTCTAAAATATTACTCTATAACTCTTTAAATTATTTCGTTACAATAGGCATGTTGACTAAGAACTAATAATTAGCCAGTCAGTTAGAAAAATAAAAAAATAGGATAAGTACGTATTTTTCCTTATGTCAAAAAAACGAAAATTGACGAAGACATAGCGCATCAAAGTTCAGAAGTGGGAGCTCGTGACGTCAAGGTTTTGTAGAAATCGTACAAGATTGTGAAGTCACGGGGACTTTTAAACAGCTGAAATTTTTCGTTTATTTGAGATAAGAAAAAATACGTACCCAATATTTTTTAACTATCTAACTGACAGACTAATTACTATTTTTTAATCAACATGCCTATTACACTACACCGTCAACAAAATATTTTATATCAAATCAGTTATAACAAAGATATTCTGATGTGTGATTCTGTCAGTTATAAAATGCATTCTGATTGTGCACCAATATTCATTTATTTGTTGATCATTATTGCAATATGTATACCTGTCACACATCTTAGAAGTATTCTAATGAGCATCTTTACCAATACTACTTATGATAAAAATGTTTTATAGGTAAGATTTACATAATATGTACTATTTTTTCATTTAAATAAACTGTTATCAATTATTAGCTATATTTATATTTTATTTTTTCTCACTACAGTCATCTGGGCTGTAACTTGATTGAGATCAATCAAATATCTAAATTGTAGATCGTGGCGTAACATAATAATGTTTACCATCAACACTAAGTGTCAAATTATTTGGCATGCAACTAACAATGTTTCCTATGGAAAAGAAATAAGTTTTTCTATCACTTAATAATTCTACATCAAAACAATTTAAATGTTCATTAAAACACAATGTATCAAACATAGAACACTCAAAAATAACAACACAATTATCGGCTTTAGCGCGCGGTCGAACGAAAACACAATGGCAAGTGGCAAGGAGGAGGCGGCGGGGCGCGAGCGCGGGAGTTGCGGCGCGGACTGTCAATGTCAACTGATCGTTTTGTCATGTCAACACAGTTTTAAATAAACAGAACAAGATATTTAGTTATGAATACCACCTCGATTGTTATTGTAACATTATTATTTTAAATATTTTAAAACACGCTGATAGAATAGCTCGGTTTAATAAATACATTGTACCGTTTACTGTTTCCGGGGTGGTTATTACTATAATATTCTTGTTAAACTATAGCACTACTTAAAAAGTAAACCAAATTAAATAAATATTATACGACACTTTGAACGATATGTACTGCAAACAAAAATGTAGTTGTAATAAAAAGATTATTGTTTTAATTACAGACACACTCGTAGTCCACCAGTAACATTGTGAATCATTAACCGGAACTAGATCATTTAGTAACTGCGAATTCCGGTTTCTTAGTAGATACAATACATTATATACATATTAAAATAATTATTGTTTATGATGCAATAATTCTTGATGTTTTAGTTCAATATTATTTTTTTGTGAGCTAAATTAATCAAATAATATAATGAAACATACGATTAGTAAGAATGAATAATTATTCGTAGAGACAACAAGGACCAAGTATTTCAAACTAGAAATGTTGTAACCTAATTTTACTATTCGATTCAGTAATTCTGTTTGTCACCAATTTCTCTGCGTGAAAAGCGGTCACTCAGCATTAGGCGGTGATGTACCTGAGTAACATCACGCCGCTGGTCTTCCGTGACACCTGTTCATAAAATTAAGCAGTAAAAAAATAAAACATAAAAATACAAATAAAAAGGAGAAATAACGCTGCTGGACGTATCGTAGCTTAAAAAAATAGGTATTGACTATGTTGCGGTTCTATTTTTATAGAGTTTCGATTCGAAGAAAAGTATTTATAAATAACAATATATACTTAAATACATAAAAAAGTAGGTGACAAATAGACACACAGAACTACTGTTGGTTAATTATTGGGTGTTCAGAAGATTTGGCTGAGTTTCTTAATTATTTGTGTGAAGACTAAAAGTAATGAATATCATATATTATTGCAGAAGAGATTCCGAAGACGAGCGTCTCGTGAACCGCTTCCGAGGACTTGCTGATGACGGAGAGGAGAGCTCCAAGCCACTGCTGGCTGATAGTGAAGGTATTACTATTACTTACTAAACGGGACTCAGCACGAACCTTTTTATTATTTGATTCCGTTGAAGTGTCAGTCTCGTTGCGACCACGATGGATGTAACTCCATTAAAATGTCAACGGAAACTAATAATAAAAAGGTTCGCGCTAAGTCCCGTTTATAGATATTACTAGCTGTGGCCCGCGACTTCGTCCGCGGCAATTTCTGTTATTATGAATAATTAGTATAGATGAATAATTTTCCCCCGTTTTCAAAACATTTTTATTGCTGCTTCGCTCCTATTGGTCGCAGCGTGATGTTTTATAGCCTAAAGCCTTCCTCATAAATGGACTATCCAACACAGAAAGAATTTTCCAATTTGAACTAGTAGTTCCTGAGATTAGCGCGTTCAAACGAACAAATAAACAAACTCTTCAGCTTTGTAATATTAGTATAGAAGTATAGATTATGTGTCGATAAAGTCGCAAATAATTCGAAATGATTAAAATTTAATTTAATAATTTTCTTTAGATCAACGCACGGACGAGGAAGAAGGCGCTGGCAGCGGACGTAGACAACGAACCATAGACCGAATCCATGAGAGAGAAGCTTATCTGGACTCTATGGTTGGGGATGCTGCTCTCAGCCGGACTGAGGATGTAAGTATAACCATGACACTGACAATATAATACTTAGTAGTGGGTTCGATTCACACGGGAAGCATACTTTGTTTAGTTGTTTCCAGTTTGGTTAGGATATTGCAGGCTTGAATCACCTGATTGTCTGATAATTAAGATGTTTCCGTGCTTCGGAAGGCTCGTTAAGCCGGTAAAGGAACCACGTCAGAGGCCGAGAGGCGGTCCCGAAGAACTAGGGCGTGCATGGTTGATTGACCGTGACACCTACTCGAAATGATGATGAATTTCTAGTGAGCTCAAAAAAGCATTTCAAGTAGCATTTTAGTCAGCTGTTTAAAAAATGAAATTTTGTTTCCATTAAGTGCAAAATTTTTTTCTTTTCATCTTAGATTTTTTGAATTTTGGCTCTGGCTACCTCGTAAGTATTAAAACATTGAAATATCTTATTAATTTCACAGCTACCAGAGATCCTGCCTCGCGCGAGCGTCAAACCGACGAATCCGTTCGTTTCCGACGACAAAGACATGCGCCTTTACGAAAACCACGAGAACCTATTCCTCCGAAACATTTCCCAACGCCAATCAAAGGAATTGAGAAACTCGCGCCTGCTAAGACAAAGTTCCGAACCGCTATCCGAAAAAAAGACGGCAGTCTTACAAAAAAGTTTGTCAACCGAACAAAAACCCGAAGAAAACGACAAAAAAGTCGAGAATAGCCCGCCGAAATCTCGAATTCCAATTTCAAATTTCAAATATCCGAACAAAAGCGATCTTCGTTCGAACGAGAATTCCCCGAAAAAGGACAAAGAGGAAAAAGAGAAAGAGGACGAACTACCCGAATACCAAAATATCTTGAGTTCAATGCCGATGACCGAAAATCACGAGTTAGAAGTTTTGTTAGAGAAGAAACGGGCTCTAAACGACGATGTGCCACCTCCGATCCCAAGTCTGCCGATCAGTCCGCGGACTTTGACCGCGGACGCGTATTACGACAAGTTGCTATCCGAGCCGGAGATACAGGCAGCACTGTTGCCTCATAACTTGGAAAAGAATCCAGACGAGTGCTTTAAAAAGGCTCTGTTATTCCCGCTTCTGGAGATCGATCCGCCGAAACAGTGTTTGTTTTTGCTGGTCGATGCTGTTGATGAGGGCGGGGGCAATGGTAAGTGTTTATTGTTTTTATTATTGTTTATTTAGTGTTAATGTTTTTTTACAATAAAGAAGTTGTGTTATCATGGCGTAACTACAGGGGGGCATGCTGGCAAAATGCCACGGGCTCCCGTTCCTAGGGGCCCCGGATAGGAGCAGAAGAGCGTTGATAAAATGGGTTAGCTACATTGAACCAGAAAATATGGATACTATGGAAGCAGCATTGTGCTCAAAAACTGACACCACGCAAAGTAGATCAAAGCGGGTGGGGCTTAAAAAGTATATCTTTTCGCGAACTAGTCTGCCACGCGCTCCGTGACGGAAGGACGCGTCGATAAAAGCATTTAACGACTTATTTTTTGTGAATATCGGTGAATATAGCCTACCTTCCTCCGCAATTTTTTTTTTCTTATACGGACAAATTACACAGATTGAGCTAGCCCCAAGGTAAGATCGAGACTTGTGTTATGGGATACTAACTCAACGATACTATATTTTATAACAAATACATATTTGACAAATACATATTATGATACACATCCAAGACCCAGGCCAATCTGAAAAAGTTCATTTTCCATCTTGACCTGGCCGGGGATCGAACCCGGGCACTCCGTGTCGCAGGCTGGCGTGTTGACCGCTGCGCCACGGAGCTAGTCTATGTTGACACCATAGCGTTCATTAGATGTGTTGACACCGCCCAGTGACCTTGACGCGGCCAATCGCAAACTAGGTTCGTCTATGAGTGCGTAAGTTTTTTGTTGTGATTTGAGTTAAGTTTGTTTGCGTAAATGAGACTAATCTTGTTTCGCTACTTGTATGAGAGTTAAGCTTCCATCATCATCATCATCATCATCAGGTCCTTTTTAGTCTCCACTACAGGAGCACGACCCTCTCTGTACTACTAGGGCCATACTTGGCCAGAGCAGCCAGAGGACTTGGCCTACACTCTCCACGCTGGCCAGACGGGTTGGAGAGGTGTCTTAGATGTTTATAAGCTTTGTTTAGCTTGTATTTCCTAAGTCGCCTTCTACGACATCCACGGGAAGACTTGGAGTGGTCCTATTCTACTCTGCCGGATACCACACGGCTAGCTTCCATAGTTTCTTCTAATTCCATGGGACTATCATAATACCCATACTTCGGGCAATATATTTTGAATCCTTCGCTTCACTCAGGAGTCTACTTTAGAATGACTCCTTCGTTCCGTTTTGAATTCTGATTCAAAATATTGGTCTAACCCAAAAAGTATTATGATAGGTTTTTGCGTGAATCTACTACATATAATATATGTCTTTGCAGGTCAACCAGAAGACCGAGAGGGCACAGAAGGCGCCACCAGCATAGCAGCGTTGCTCGCCCGTCACCAACACTTGTTACCTCAGTGGTTACTCCTCGTCTGCACGGTCAGGAGACACGCCAGATCCGTCACCGGCATGTTCACTGGTGAGCTAACACATCATCAAATAAATTTATCATTATTGTCGATCATAGGTATCTATAGTGAACACATTACATTTTATCAGTCTCACTATGTCCTGTCCTTGACAGGATGTACAATATTAAAAAAAAAAGCATTATACAGTGAAATTGAATTCATTAGCAAACGTTTAACATGTGATTCAGACCACGAATCTGAACAACATTCATTATGGGACCAACTCCGAAATTGCAAAAAAAAATTCATAGATTTGGCCATGTCCACTCCACTTTTGTATGAAAAAGCAGATAACTTTTTACGATGTCGAAGTTGGCCCTATAATGAAAGTTGTTCAGATTCATGGTCTGCGTCACTCCTTAGACGTTTATCCAGCAAGAAGCCGCCGAAGCTAAACTCAAACTCTTTTAGCAGTGGCGAGTTCCGGAATCCTCCCAATCGTCCTCGCCAAATAGATGGAAGGCAACAGTATATTTGTAAGAGAAACAAACGGAACACTATTTACAAAGTCTATTTATACGGTATACACAATATTTACACATAAGCACACTGCATGAAATATAATATAGAAGGAGAAATGAGACTTAATGGAGAACTGGATGAAGGAGTATTTTTAGCAAAATATTTTACAAAAACGAAAAACTGTTATCAAGTATGACAGAAGAGACAGCTAGAAAGATTTTCTTGTAAAGCACTAGGGGCGCTGCCCATGCGTGATAATGTGTAGAATTGTCAGCAAACTGTATATATATAGATGAATGTATGTCCAGGTGTTTGTTGAAATGTTTATATAAATACTAGCTGCCCCGGCGAACTTCGTTTCGCCATAAGTTAAAAACTATCCTATCTCTCAAGTTGGATCGAACTGCACATGGTGTGCGAATTTTATTATAATCGGTTAAGTGGTTTAGGAGTCCATTGAGGACAAACATTGTGACACGAGATTTATATATATTAAGATGTACAGATGAATTATGTAAAATATATTTACAAGACTTAAAGCTAAATACGCTTTGTACATTAAAATATATACGAACTTTACAACGTGGTAAATATGGTTAGGTCACACTCTCATGGGCCCATTGTATGAATTTGCCCCGGGCCCCAAATGGTATAGTTACGCCACTGACGATAGACTTATGGTTTAATGTCCTATTCACCACGTATGTATAAATATATGTATGTATAAATAAAATTATATATCGTTTCCAGGGTTCCGTAAGATAACTCTGGATGAACTGCAACGCGCTCACGTGGCAGCTGATGTTCAGAGATATGTTCTGGCGAGATTGGACGCGGAACCCAAGTTGAGGTGAGATTGATAAGTTTCTAATCCAATTTTGGTTATTTTTAAGGTTCCGTACTAAAGGGTAAAAAAGGGACCGGTTAGACAGTTGAAATGCCATACAACAAAAGTGATATTTTTTTTATATTGATAACGGCAACAGGTAGACGCTTGAAATATTCACAGAAAATTTATTTATATATTCACTTATAAAATAAATAATTATATAAAAATAAAATTAATATTAAAGGGGGGCTCCCATACAACAGACATGATTTTTTTGCCGTTTTTATAGTTAACGGTACGGAACCCTTCGTGCCCGAGTCTTACAAATAAAATGTTATGGTTTCTTTTAATAAATTAAGAAATAAAATGTGGTGAAAAAATTTCATGCGGGCGGGATTTGAACCGGCGACCTATGTGTACGACCTACGCTCTGTCATCTGAGCTACCGCGCGAATCAATCTCGGCGCCGAAATTCATCACTATATCCCATTCCCCTTATAACGTATTAAGGGCCCGTACTACCTCACACTGCTTTGCATGATTGACTGTTATATCAATAATAATTAAATACTCAAGTTGAAATAAAAATGCAGCAAAGTTCAGGACTAACTCTGGTAACTATATGACTCAAAAACACGATTGCGTTAAATTTTCTCGATAGAAAAAAATTGCAAAGTTGCCTCCAAATCACGTCTAATTTACTCGGTATATAGCATCATTCACCAAATACATTAAAATTAACCTTGAAACTTTTGATTATTATTGCATTACAGATAAGGCAGCCATCATATGTTTTTCTTTTTCGAATAACCCTTGAATATTCCTAAAAAACGAAAATATCCAAAGTAGCCAACGCGTTTAGACCATCCGCGTTTGTATCGCCACGCCGCCTGACATATGGCGGGCTCTTAAGGCTTATGTCACCTAACACAACTACCTGACTTTTACAAGTGAGGTATTTGATTCAACTCATTTTATAATTAATTTGAATTTCAACTAATATGTAGGAAGCCATGCAATATTTTTATAAGTGATTTATTTTGCGTTCACAATGCTATTTTATATTTAGGGTTCCGTACCTCAAAAGGTAAAAAGGAACTCTTATAGGAGCACTCGGTTAGCCGTCTGTCTGTCAAGAATTTTTTTTTCAGGAACGCGTAGAGGTATCAAGCGAAAATTCATATCAAATACCTGAGTATTTTATATGAATTTTAGCCAACGCAATCAAAAGATACAGTCGTATATGCTTATCGTGTTTTTTCGACATTTAATCAAAACCTACAGGGTACTTCCCGTGAACTCAGAATCTTGAAATCTTGTACAAAGTAACGTCTTATAGCACAGATAGCGGAAAAATTGCGAAAATCATACATTTTTAGTTACATTACATTATATATAAAATAATAATAATATTTTAACTTAATAAAGAATGATGGTACGGAACTCTTCGTGCGCGAGTCCGACTCGCACTTGACCGGTTTAATTTATTAAGAGTATATCAACATAGCATTTTGAATGCAAAATAAAACACTAGGTAATAAAAAATATGTTATAGTTAGATTACATTGAGATGTAGAGAGGGTCGTGCTCTTGTAGTAAAGACTAAAAAGGACTTGATGATGATGATGATGATGAGATGTATATTTGCAGGGCGCGCGTATCGAGCGACTCCGCGGCGGCCGCGGCGGCGGCGGCGGCGTTGGACCACCTTCGGATCAAGAGCGACGGCTGCCTGCTCTACCTCGAGAAGGTCACCATCTATACTAATATTATAAAGCTGAAGAGTTTGTTTGTTTGTTTGTTTGAACGCACTAATCTCAGGAAATACTGGTACAAATTTAAAAATTTTTGTGTTGGATTGTCCATTTATTGAGGAAGGCTTTAGGTTATAAAACATCACACTGCGACCAATAGGAGAGAAGCATCAATAAAAAATGTTTTGAAAACGGGGGAAAATTATTCATCTATACGAATAAAAAAAAACGTATTAATGATAATAACAGAAATTGCCGCGGACGAAGTCGCGGGCAACAGCTAGTCTATTATAAATGGGCCGTACGCCTGTTTTCCTACTTATTAGTATAAAAAAAAACTTTTGACGTATTAACTTTGATCAAATCATTGAATTAGAAAAACTATGGAAGCGTAACTCTCATACAACTAACGATTCAATATCAGTCCCATTTACGCAAACAAACTTAACTCAAATCACAACGACAAACTTACGCAGTCGCAATTAGAAAAAATTGCCGCGTCAAGGTCACGGGGCGGTGTCAACATATATAATTAACGCTATGGTGTCAACATAGTGGAGTAGGTAGACTAGCAGCTCGCCTCGCTGGCTATGATAAGTTACTCCAGTGTCACTTTTCCGTCTTTCCTTGCGTTTCCTGCACCACTTTACTATGAAGAGAGATAGATGCGTCACAAGCCGAACTCTTAGGCCGAACGTGCCTCTATCGCTTGTTCCGCGCTCTCGCTTGCACACGGAACGTGACACTTTATCGTGCGTGCAGCCGGCGTTTATAAGACGTTATCACGTCATATCTTGTTATAGCCGTGTGGTTTCCGGCAGAGTAGAATAGGGCCACTAGTCTTCCCATGGATGTCGTAAGAGGCGACTTAGGAAATACAAGCTAAACAAAGCTCATAAACATCCAGGAGACCTCTCCAACCCGTCTGGCCAGCGAGGAGAGTGTAGGCCAAATCCTCTATCTGCTCTGGTCAAGTATGGTCCGGTAGTACAGAGAGGGTCATGCTCCTGCAGTGGAGACTAAAAAGACCTGATGATGATGATCTTATTATGCAGAACATTGCCATGTTAATACTGCCATGTTTAAAATTTTTATTGAATAAAACAATTATGATTCCAGGTATTGGATGGTGTAGCAGATGGCTTCATCGGTCTGCGAGAAATCCGCGAGATTCCCGGTACCCTGAATGGGCTGTATTTGTGGCTGGCGCAACGGTTATTTCATGGCAGACGATTCACTAAGGTAAATGCATTTCATCAGAGCAATTACACACATACACGGTGAAATTTTGATCGTTTTGGACCCTTAAAGGTGTGGTCCCATAGAAAAAGTTGTTCATATTGATGGTCAATATGAACAACTTTTTCTATGGGACCATGTTGAGATCTAATGTTGACGTCTAAAACAATAATTCTCAAATGAAGATATTTATATTTACATCTCGGAGGTCGCCCCCTTTCTTATTTTCTTTTTATCCTTACTAATATTATAAATGCGAAAGTGAGTTTGTTTGTTTGTTTGTTTGTTACGCTTTCACGCCGTGACTACTGAACCGATCTTCATGAAATTTTGCATACAAGTACTCTGGAGTGCGGAGAAGGAAATAGGCTACCTTTTATCCCGGGAAAAAGGACTATTCCCGAGGGATCGACATTGACGCGGGCGGAGCCGCGGGCGAAAGCTAGTAAAGATATAAAAATGAAAATATTAAGACTATTCATCTTTTTTCCTAATCGTCTAATGGTTCTGCGCAGCCTAATGGGTTGCGCAGTAGCAACGTTCTTTCGTTCGCGCGGTACCCGCTTAATTTAATAAGAGTTTAAACTTCTGTTTGTATTATGTACTAAAAACGGGTCACTCACGTGCTATTTCGTCGGGATTGCCGACTATAGTTCGCACTCGCCTTGAAAATAGGCTCCTGACGAGTCCGAAACTATAATCGGCAATCCCGACGAAATAGCACGTGAGTGACCCGTTTTTAGTACACAATGTTTGTATCTCACGTTAGTTTCAATGATATAATTCTGTTTGTATGTTCAGGTCCGCCTATTACTGGACGTGTTGCTAGCGGCTCGTTGTGGGGTGACTGAAGAGATGCTGTACAAGTGTCTCCTCACTAAAGAGTACAGCGTCACCAGGGAAGACTTCAATAGGAGACTACATCTGCTTAGACGGTAAGAAATGTTTTTTTTATTAGCTTTTTATGTCCCACTGCTGGGCAAAAGCCTCCCCTTTATGTTTCCACTTTGCTCTATCTCTTGCCATCTCTCTCCAAGTTTTATCGAAAACAGTTAAGTCGTCTGTCCATCTTGTTTTTGGTTTGTCTCTTGGCCGTTTCCCATCAGTAGGTATATGAGGTTGTTCTATAAGCCCATCTTTTCTGCACCATTCGGCAAACATGGCCCGCCCAGTCCCACTTCAACCTAGCAGACTTCGTTCCAACATCGACCACTTTATATTTTTTTTAAATATGCTTGGAAATTCGAATATTATTTTGATAATTTTGTTTGAGATAAGACAAAGCTGTACTTCTCCCAACTCCTTGAAAGCTTCTGTCACACCCTGGTGTTGCAGTTGTCCACGGGCACAGGATAGGCTACACATTTTTTTTATCCGGTTGTGATAAGATGTGGCCCCCATACACATGTACCGCGGGACTTATTATATCAACGCACAGCCGAAACTACTGTAGGTACCTAGAAACAGAAATTTTCATAACAGAAACCCCTGTAGTTTCTTTTATGATGCAAGGGTGCAATAGGAAAGTATTTTTAGAAATTCAGCCCCTAAAGGGGTGAAATAGGGGGCTGAAGATTATATGGAATATGATTTTGATATTCTTGAGATTCAGCAGTGGACTTTTTCCGGCAGGAATATAAATTTATAAATATATATGGACAAATCACACAGATCGAGCTAGCCCCAAGGTAAATTCGAGACTTGTGTTATGGGATACTAACTCAACGATACTATATTTTATAACAAATACATAAATAGATACACATCCAAGACCCAGGCCAATCTGAATAAGATAATTTTCCATCTTGACCGGGCCGGGGATCAAACCCAGGCACTCTCGTATCGCAGGCTGGCGTGTTAACCACTGCGCCACGGAGCTGTCATGATGATGATTCTCCTCAATTAAAACATGTTCCCGTGTCCACAGGATCTTGGTGATGGAGCGCTCAACTGGGTATCTGTCCATCTTCCACCACTCCTTCGCAGCTTGGCTGGTGGATGTCAAACACTGCACCAGAAGATATTTGTGCTGTCCCGCGGATGGCCACGCTGCACTTGCCATGTACTACACACTTGATGCTAAAAGGTAAATTTATAGTACAAATTAAAATTAAATCCTAATCCTAACTGATATTATAAATGCGAAAGTGAGTTTGTTTGTTACGCTTTCACGTTGTAACTACTGAACCGATCATCATGAAATTTTGCATACACGTTATCTGGGGTACGGAGGACATAGGGTATATTTTATCCCGGGAGAAAATACTGTTCTTGTTAGTAGTAAATCAAGTTAAAAAAAACAGGCTTTTATCAAATTATTGTATTGTCAGTCCTTCATCAGTCCTTGATAAGTTACAAAGTTTTAATTAAATCTGACTTAATAAAGTGGGTTAAAATCGAGTTCAATGAAGTCGGTTAAAAAACAAACAAGCAAATCAGGTGAAGCTAATAAAAGGCGTGTAAAAAAGACCAAGTGCAAGTCAATTGCTACGCGTGTAGAGGGTTCTGTACCTTAAAAGGAAAATACGGAACTCTTATAGGCAAGGGTCCAGTGGTTAAGGCGTTTGCCTGTTGACCCGGGGGTCGTGGGTTCGATTCCCACCGGAAGCATACTTTGTTTAGTTGTTTCCAGTTTGGTTAGGACATTGCAGGCTTGAATCACCTGATTGTCTGATAATAAAGATGATTCCGTGCTTCGGAAGGCACGTAAAGCCGGTGGTCCCGGCTGCCATCTGGTGGTAGTCGTTAAAGGAACCACGTCAGAGGCCGAGAGGCGGTTCCGAAGAACTCTGACACCAGGGTGTGCATGGTCGATTGACCGTGACACCTACACGAAATGATGATGATGATAGGCAAGGGCTGATCCAGGGGAGTCATGACCCCCCTGGGCTGGGTCCAGGACCTAGGTGGACCTGTAATTAAAATTGTTAAACAATGTTTTTAAATATTCATCCATAAAAACGTACCTATTGATATAGACGAAGTGATAATGCGTTTCTGAAGAAGACGTACAAGAAAAAATGATTTTGTCATTTAAATATATGTATTTTTAAGTACAGTACATTCTCCTTACATACATTAATAAAATACCTACTTTTTATTTGTATTTATGATTATAAAAATTAAATTATAACTTCTTATGACTTGATCACGACTCTGTGACCCCCCGGCACCAAAGCAGGATCCGCCCTTGCTTACAGGATCACTTTGTTGTCCGTTTGTCTGTCAAAACCTTTCTCAGAAAGCGAGGAGGTATCAAGCTGAAATTTACGTCAACTACTCAGGTCTACTCTCAGGTCTAAAAAACCCAACTTCTAAGCTTACGCAATCAACTGCACTTTTTTATTTTATTGTTTTGCAAATTGTTTCTAGTGGCCTTTAGAATGTGAAATAATAAATAAAAACAAAAACCATGAAGTCTAAATAAATAATAAATCTAAATAAATATATACGGACAAATCACACAGATTGAGTTAAGTCTGCTGAAATTCCCGCTATGAGCTCTCTTATAATTAATTAAAAGGTTATGTATTTTGTTTTTAAACTTATTTACATTGTTTCAGACTTACTGCCTTGGAGATACACAACTATATCTACCACATGACGAACTTGGAACAACATTTGTCGACTCAAAAGAAAAAAACTGGGTAAGTGGACCTTATTATTATAAGGAAAGCAACTAAGTATACGTCCTACTTAATGGTGTGCGATTGCGCACTTGCAGAAATATTTAAAAAAATCGTCATTTGTCATACAAATTGCCCGGGAGGTTGAACTCTATTGTACGGAAATGTCGAAATTTTTTGGTCCCATAGTAAGGTCATCTCAAAAGGTAAATAGTACATTACTGCAGAGGCCGGGAAGTAAGGGATTGCCGGACGAGGAGAGTTTTCAAGGCCGAGCGTCAGCGAGACCTTGGCAATAAATACGAGTCCGGCAATCCGATTCCCGGCAAAGGCATGTATTGTGCTTTTCTCAATAAATGCGAGGAAATAATGAAAGACGTACGACGGGAATAAATTAGTATAATATAAAAAAACGATAATAGTATGTACATTTTTATTTTCATATTTGTTTTAAGGCATTTGGCGTTCTACGCCTTTTAGCCCTTCATATTTTTCAACGTTTTATCAACGGAGCTCCTGGCGATAATTCCCACGAATCCTCTGGTTTGATCATAAGACGCAGTAACGGCAGCGACCACCAGCCAGCTATGTAAATCTCTAAATCTGCACCACAGCCGCACCATGACACTTAATTTTAGTTATCCCACACATTGTTCATAAACATAGCCGTTTATAACACCAAATTACACCGATTTTACAATATAAAGTCTACTAGAAGCAATCTGCAAAACAATCCAAAACAACAACCAAAAAGAAGGCCGACACAAGAAGGCCGAAAATAATCTAATAGTACCTATACTCCCGCGTTATTTTCTTTTTTAATTTCAATTGTCATTTAGTGCAAAGGAAACATAGCCCTAGGAAGTATGGCCCTAGTAGTACAGAGAGGGTCGTGCTCCTGTAGTGGAGACTAAAGGGGACCTGATGATAATGATGATGATGAAACATAGCCCATACAGCCCAGTCATATTTTACCCAAAAAATGTAATACCGTAAAAATCTGTTTATCCGCGTTTTTTTTTTTTATTATTGGTATATTTGTGTGGGTTTTTTACCAACATTTTAATAAAACTATTTTCATATTCGTATTATTATATGCTCGATGAGTGCATTTTTTTATAATGTGGTAGCCATTGGCTGTATGACAAGTTACATAGTACAAGTTACATAGATTAATTAAAAAGTTTTGAGCAGCGGCCAGTAATGAATTTTCATACTTACTTTCCTGGCCAAGGCCGGTAAAGTAATGCACCAGCCAAGAATTACAAACATCGTGTCTTCTTTTTACTACAATAATGCCTACATTTCCGAGCATGTTTAAGGTGATACCACTGTAAATAAGGTCGTCCTGAACCTTATTTATCTCGCAAAATACTTAAATTAGGAGTTTCAAATCTAAGTAATATGATTTTTGACTATTTAATCTCCAAAAATTGAAGATGAAAACACGTTTTGATAAAATTTTCTCGATAGAAATATTTTTTGAAAAATGGTCTTCGTTCGCAGTGTTTTTGTTATTGTAGCTTAAATGCGACGAATGAAATAATGATTTTTAGACTAAAAGATAGGTTATTAGTAATTCATCAAAATGTAAATATGAAAATACAACTAACCGGTCTGATTTTATATAAAATAGAAATAACGAATTTGGCGCTTACGTTTTTTTCTTTGAGCGACTCGAGACTATCTCCTATCTCATCATTTACGGGCTAAACCGCCAAGCGCTATCCCTTGCGCGCACTTGATCAGTCCTTTGCCGAGCGAAGGTACCAAACATTTGAGGCCTCGCCTTAAGAAATAGTACATTACTGCAGAGGCCGGGAAGTAAGGGATTGCCGGACGAGTAGAATTTTCAAGGCCGAGCGTAAGCGAGGCCTTGGCAATAAATACGAGTCCGGCAAGCCGTTTCCCGGCAAAGGCATGTATTGTGCTTTTCTCAATAAATGCGAGGAAATAATGAAAGACGTACTACTGGGAATAAATTAGTATAATATAAAAAAACGATAATAGTATGTACATTTTTATTTTTATATTTGTTTTACGGCATTTGTTGTCCTACGCCTTTTAGACCTTCATATTTTTCAACGTTTTATCAAAAATATTATGGTATAATTAATTTCGTTGATTCAATGGAGCTCCTGGCGTCATTTTTCACGAATCCTCTGGTTTGATCATAGACGACGCAGTAACGCGAGCGACCATCAGCCCGCTATGTAAATCTCTAAATCCGCACCACAGCTGCACCATCACACATTGTTCATATAGCCATTTATAACACCAAATTACACCGATTTTACATTATAAAGTCAACTAGAAGCAATCTGCAAAACAATCCAAAACAACAACCTTGCAGTCCGCCGAAAATAAATAATAGTACATTCCCGCTTTATTTTCTTTTTTAATTGCAATTGTCATTTAGTACTAAGGAAACATAGCCCATACAGCCCAGTCATATTTAACCCCTAAAAATGTAATACCGTAAAAATCTACTTTCCCGCGTTTTTTCTTTTTATTATTGGCATATTTTTGTTTGATATTATACCAACATTTTAATAAAATTATTTTCACATTCATATACTTATGCTCGATGAGTGCATTTTTTTATGTGGTAGTCATGGCTGTATGACAAGTAACATAGTGCAAGTTACATATATTAATTAAAAAGTTTTGAGCAGCGGCCAGGAATGAATTTTCATACTTACTTTCCTGGCCTAGGCCGGTAAAGTAATGGACGAGCCAAGAATTACAAACTTCGTGGCTTCATTTTACTCCAATAATGCCTACATTTCCGAGCATGTTTGAGAAAATATATTTTTACAAGCTTTTATTTAACTTGCAATGTTACATACATGTAACTATGTTTGATCGGGTGGTATCTTGCAACTCAATTTTGGAGCAGATATCTTCCATCAGAGTTGAAATTTTGTATACCTACTCGTTTAGTATGGATGGAAATGCATGGCTACCTGCAGGGCTTGTTACCGGTACCAAATTCCCATTATAAGTACCGGTAAGTACCGGTATTACTATTCTGTTAAAATTTTAACGGTAATATGAGGTACCGGTAATCTAGTATTTAACGGTAATAATATTGTTAACAATTAACGGTAATTTTACCGCTACTTGTTACCGGTACCAAATTCACATTATAAGTACCGGTAAGTACCGGTACCTCTATTCTGTCAAATTTTAACGGTATTAAAATTGCGTTAATTTTACCGGTACCTACGCATTGTTGCCGTCTACCGCATGGGACTCGCTCGACTGTAAAAGTGCCCCCCTATTGTGGGCCCCCGCCTCACGCCGCACATGCACAACACGGCAACGACACACATTAACGAAATGATAATTCCCAATACGAGTACCGGTACTAAGTACCGGTACTGTTTACCGGTATTTGGTACAGGTACTTCTTTCAATTACCGGTACCGTCGTTTTATTGAGGTACCGGTACCAATCCAATTACCGGTACCTTTGTATTATAGAGGTACCGGTACTTGATTTTTACCGTTACCAAATGTACCGGTACCAAACCAATTACCGGTACTGTCGTTTCATAGAGGTACCGGTAATGGATTTTTACCGGTATTCCAACCCCTGGCTACCTGTGTGATGTCATTCTAAATCCATAAATTCAAAAGCATACTTTGTTTAGTTGTTTCCAGTTCGGTGAGAACATTGCAGGCTTGCATTACCTGATTGTTTTATAATAAAGATGATTCCGTACTTCGGATGGCACGTTAAGCCGTTGGTCCCGGCTGCCATCTGGTAGTCGTTAAAGGAACCACGTCAGATTTCGAGCGGCGGTTCCGAAGGACTCTGACACCAGGGTGTGTTGGTCGATTGACCGTGACACCTACACGAAATGATGATGATATATTTATTTGTATATTAAGTATTGTTATGAAAATTCAACTATTGTTACAGAGATCAACCCGAAGAAGTGGTGGATCTACACACATTGTTCCTACTATGGGTGCTGGATTCTGGCTGCGATGTCGAATCCGCGTTACGAAGAGAAAACGACTGTCGGCCGATGGATATTTCCACGGAGTTGGTAAGTATATGATTACGATTTATTTATTTTAAGACCCTTTGGGGGTAGGAAATTAGATTTTTTTTATGTCATCATCTATTGAAAAAATAAAGAATTATCTCATCTATTCAAAAAACAAGCGCGGTGGCCCCTATACAGGCTCCTAAATATGTTTTTGTTCCTGAGGGACCTTGGATCAAATATAATGGTAGATACACGATTCGCGCTCGAAAAGTGGCACCGGCAAAACAGTGCCTTAATCCAGTTTCGGAGCTGTTTTGTCCACAGTTGCAATAAACCGCGCTAGCACTCACACGTCTCGCGATGACGAAGGTACAGTGAATAGATGCAAAAACTACGCGTCAGAAGTGAAAAAAAAGATGGAGTTATACTTCCAGTATATACAGTTTTTGTCGTTGTTTGTAAGTATGCATGATGTTTTGGCTTGGGGAATTATTAAGGCTTCATTTTGTATGAGACTGTGTATCTACCATTATTTTTGATCAAAGCGAGGGACTAAAGATTTTTAATTCATAATTTAAATTTTTTATAGTCCCGTGGGAATGAAAACACGAATACTTGTCTTTCTCATAGAGGGAGATGAAGAGCAGAATGAGTCGTCTCGGGACTAACATAATACTTATACTTCGGGCAAAATACTCTGAATCCTTCGCTACGCTCGGGATTCTATGCTAGCCTCCTTCGTTCCGCTCTGGATTCAAAATATTGCCCTCACCAAAAAGTATTATATTAAGCCCTTGTGTCCAAAACTGTTATTTAGCCCCTCGGGAATAAAAAGTTTTTTAGATCCTGTATACACTGAGAGAAAATTCTCGTTTAGTTAACTAGAATATAGTTAATGTTACTAGATTTTATTGTAATATATATATGACAGCTTACTGTTTTGTTGACTTTACTAGAAAAATCTGGTAATAGCTTACCAAAATATCTAGCACAGATAAACATTGTGCTGGTACATATGAATAACATTTTGGTATCGTGCACATTGCATTCATTTGTATAAATTACATTAGTTTTATTTTAAATTTAACAGAATGAGTATATTGTTCAGTTGAATATAATTTTATATTGTGTTTACTTACATTTACTTAGCTATTATCATATGCAATGGTTAAGTTTACTACAAAAAATATTGTGCAGTTTACTATATTTTTTTTATTACAGCAATACTTTATTTTTTACTTTACCTACGTTAAGTAGTGAAGACGTGACAGATTTGTACGACTCGGGCTCTCATGACGACTTAGATGCCTATTCGCCCACTATAAAAAACCCGCCCGCGAGTAAGTCTCCAACTTCAACAATTTTAAGTCACAAGTACAATCGCCCAGCATTGGGCTAGGATAAGGTACTTCTAAAATTAAGTAAGACTTAAAATTAATGAAGGAGGAAGGTCACCCGCGGGCGGCTTTTATAGGAGGTGAATTGGCAACTAAGCCATCATACGAGCCGAACAAATCTATCACTTCAACACACATACATTAAAAACAAGACCAACCCTTTGGGTCTCCAGAGAGTGAACTGAATTCATGGCACATTGCTGGTTTTAAAGCCTGGCTCCGATGTATGTAGTGCACAAAAAACAAGCTGTTTTTATTTAAATGGTTACAATGTTATTCTGTAAGGTGTACCTATGGGTACGATGCCTGAAATAAATTCAATGATTATTATGTTATTTATATACTATTTATTCAAACATTCTCCTTGCTAAAAATGGTTGTAATTGTAATACGAGTATCTTGAGCGTACTGCAGCAGTGTTGAACTGGATGTCCTTTACAATAATGTTGAATATCTTTCTACGACTATTACTTGATAACAGTCCACTTTCAGAATATAACTCTTTTAGTCCCTAGAAATAAAAAAAAAAATATTATACAAGGGTGTTATTAAAAAAAGCTTACAATTTATATTATTGTTATAAAGTGCCTATTTAAAAACTTACGGTACTGGTAGGTGAGTCACTTAATGCACACATTGTGGTTGAAGTACTTGCAGGTGATCCAACAATACTATAGTGTGGAGTTACGCTTCCTTTTTGTGTTGATTTGCTGGACGTAGATGAGAACCACATAAAGTTATATATAATTACGAAACGAGTTCAATTTTACTAAGTTGCAGTGTCAATTTTACACCAACCGCACAAAAACCACAAATTAGAAAGAATATGTGCACAAAAATGGCCCGCCTGCGCACACAACACACGATAAATAAAAAATGGCTCGAAAAGTGCGCCACAATCTTTTTGACAAACGTAAACAACGTTTCGTTTGATGCACGGTATTTATGTTACACAAAACCATTATATAATAACCTTTATTAATTTAAATAGTAGTTCCAACTTTTAGTACAGTGGTTAACATAATACGCCTCATTTAATAGTTAGAACCATATTGCTGGTTAATACAAAATACATTGATAGGCACAGTGAAAAATAACCTGGTTGATAGTACTATAAGAATCTAGCATATTATAGCTTAGTTAACCTTACTTGCATTATTTTAGAGATTACAAAAATATTGTAGTTTTCAATAGACAGCTAGTAACAACAAACAAACTATACAGGTAGACTTTATAATTATTACAATTTTCTTTTTACAATAATAAAATGTACTTGTAAATAGGTTTAAGTATTGTTTACTAAAAATACGATTACTATAATATTCTGGCATACCCTACAATATGATTATTAGATGTTAAAAGTAAATCTGGTGAAAATAACATAATTCTGTTTCTTTATACTAGAATGATATTTACGATACGTTCTGGTAGTATTGTTAAAATTATTTTTCTCCCTGTACGGGGAACCGAGTAGCTAAGTGGAATGAACTGCCTGCGTCTATATTCCCAGACAAGTACAGCCCCGGGACATCCAAAAGTAGAATAAATGGGTATCTCTTGGATAGGCATGTAACATCCTCGTCTTCATCGTCACTTACCATCAGGTGAGATGGGAGACAAAGGCCTAACCCAACATTTAGTAAAAAAAAGATGAGATGAACTTGACTAGCTCCGTGGCGCAGCGGTCAACACGACAGACTGCGACACGGATTGACCGGGTTCGATCCCCGGCCAGGTCAAGATGGAAAATGATCTTTTTCTGATTGGCCTGGGTCTTGGATGTGTATCTATATATGTATTTGTTATAAAATATAGTATCGTTGAGTTAGTATCCCATAACACAAGTCTCGAACTTACTTTGGGGCTAGCTCAATCTGTGTGATTTGTCCGTATATATTTAAATTTAATTTTATTTAAAAAATAATTTATTGTTACAGAAAGAAGAGGCTACGGAAGAAAAAGAAGCCGACCCTGACTCTGAAGGGAAGGAATCCATTTCAGGTAAGATCTAATACATGCTTTTATTTAGTTTCACCTGTCCCGATGTTTGTCTGTAAGAAAATCTTGCATTGTATCCGGCAAAGCCGTGTGGCATCCGGCAGAGTAGAATAGCACCACTCCAAGTCTTTCCATGGCTAACCAAAGCTGAACAAAGCTTATAAACATCTGTGAGACCTCTCCAACCCGTCTGGCCAGCGTGGAGAGTGTAAGCCAAATCGTCTGTCTGCTCTGGCCAAGTATGGTTCCGGTAGTACAGAGAGGGTCGTGCTCCTGCCGTAGAGACTAAAAAGACCTGATGATGATGATGGAATTTTGCGAGTTAAATTTGATCCACTTCCCGGTTACCGAGTGAGCTGAAATTTTGCATGCATGTGTAAATCGGATGACATTGCAATATTATGGAATCGTTGCGCTGGTCTGATGATGGAGTCGTAAGGTGGCCATAGGAACTCGTAAACTAAACAAGGTGCACCAATCGTGTTTGGGCTCATTTGATTTGTCTTGGTAAGCACTTTACAGTGTGGATTCGTTTATAATAAAAGCTTGATACAAAAAATTTAATTTTTGCAAAAAAAACTTTGTAGGCTTTAACTTTGTAGGGAAGAACATGGGAGGGAGGAAAGGGGTGGGGAAGGGGAAGGATGGGCATCCGGCTCTCTCACTCACCGAATGAAGCATAGAAGTGGTAAAGCTTCTACTCAGATGTTGATTTACTGTGAGAGTGTGGTACTTCCCCGGACGAGCCGGCCTATTCATGCTACTAGCAATTCATTTTGCCGGTAGCGTGGCTCTACCACGACTGCCAGGTACTCTTAAGATCTCGGTACTGTTATCTGGCAAATACATTACCTTATCACCGGGTATTATTATGTAACTATTATATTATCACTTGGCATCGGCATCTTTCAAAGTTTTTACCCTTTTGGTAACCCTAAAAACTAAGGGCCCGCCCCAGCTTAGATTTAATTCTATAGCCTATGTTCATCAGGGATAGTAGGATTCTAATGGTGAAAGAATTATTCAAATACCTGAATAGGCTCTGAAACTACTGTACCGATTTGCATTTTTGAGAACGGTTACTGAGTAAAGCACTATACAAGCCTTGCCCGTCGGTTTCGCCTCAGCCCACATTCTGACGTTCGTCCATCAATGCTTCTGTAGCCGGCCGCTGGCTTGTTTGCATTGAATAATGCAAACAAAACTAACGAACTAAACGTTGGTTAGGACATTGCAGGCTTGAATCACCTGATTGTCTGATAATAAACATGATTCCGTGCTTCGGAAGGCACGTTAAGCCGGTGGTCCCGCCAGCCATCTGAAAGTCGTTAAAGGAACCACGTCAGAGGCCGAGAGGCGGTTCTGAAGAACTCTGACACCAGGGTGTGCATGGATTGACCGTGACACCTACACGATATGATGATGATGAATGCAAACAAACAAACAATCAAATCTTTCGTCGTTAATCTCAGTCTTATTAACTTGAACGTCACTCTTAGGTTCTGTGTATGCCGTAAAACAGTAAGAAGTGGTTCAATAAATTTATAATGCTACTTGAAAACTGCACATTTCATATCTCAGTTTAAAAACCTTTCATATATACAAACATACATACATATTATTACGTCTTTTTCCCTTGCGGGGTAGACAGAGCCTAGGTAGACCTAGGCCTTATGACCACATTTAGCATGTTGGAGGGCGTGTAGATGGAAAAATGAATTAAATTTATTATTATTCTTTCTTCTTCTTCTTCTTCAGGTCTTTTTTAGTCTCCACTACAGGAGCATGACCCTCTCTTTACTACTGGAGCCATACTTGGCCAGAGCTGTCAGCTATTATTCTTTATTACCATTTAATTCACATATACAAATACACATATTATGCACTACAATAGTGATGGGTTTCTAACCGCATCACCTATTGACATGATTCCGCAGATTTTAGCCCAATCCCTCGATGGGCTTTTACGATCTGCGGGGGAAGAGAAGCAGCTGGCACATTCTACGTTTTTTCTTTTCTCCCAGACCAGCATGTTTGAGAGATGGAAGGGTCTGTGTATGCCGTAAAATAATAAGACGTGGTGCAATAAATGTATAATGCAACTTGGAAACTGCACATTTCATATCTCAGTTTAATAACCTTTGATACATACAAACATATAGGTGCATATATCACTGTATGACTAACAAAGAAGTACAATTACAACATGGGAATACAGAGTAAACATATTGTTAGTATTAATTGGAAACTATATTAATATAGTTTCCTTATGGAATGTTTGATTGGAATCTATACTAATATTATAAAGCTAAAGAGTTTGTTTGTTTGTTTGAACGCGCTAATCTCAGGAACTACTGGTTCAAATTTGAAAATTCTTTTTGTGTTGGATAGTCCATTTATTCAGCCGCGTGTTATCCGACAGAGTAGAATAGGACCACTACAAGTCTTCCCGTGGATGTCGTAGAAGGCGACATAGGAAATACAAGCTAAACAAAGCTTATAAACGTCTAAGAGACCTCTCCAACCCGTCTGGCCAGCGTGGAGAGTGTAGGCCAAGTCCTCTGGCTGCTCTAGCCAAGTATGGCTCTAGAGAATTTTCCAATTTGAACCAGTAGTACCTGAGAGATATAGTAGCGCGTTCAAACATACAAACAAACAAACTCTTCAGCTTTATAATATTAGTATAGATATTGTTTAATACGACTGCCAGCAAGATATACAGCGCGTAACTTAACCAACAACGTTCCAGTAAAGGGGTGACTCAGCCCGTCAAATGGACAACCGTTCCTATGGGACCAATGCTGCAAACTCAGAAAAAAAATCGGTATTTCCATACAAAAGAATTCTGCCGCCCGGCCAGTTTGTATGGGAATGTCGATTTTCTTTTGAGTTCCCATAGGAAAAGTTGTTCATAGAGGGTCAATTTACACGCAGTATAGTACTCTTATTAAATTAAGAAATAAAATAGTCTAAGAAATAAAATAAAATAGTAGACTTAGGGTCGCAGGTTCAAATCCCGCCCGCTTGGAATTATTTCACCATATGTTATTTCTTAATTTAATAAGAGTATATCAAAAATAGCATTGTGAATGCTAAATATGAATAAACACTTAAAAATAACGCAGTATAGTACTATCTTTCCTTTTTACAACCCAGAAATAACATGTAGAAAAATCATTCAGTAAGGGAAACTTTCTTGTAAGTTATTTTTATTCGTATAACAGTATTCTGCTTTCAACTATTAGACTTCAAAAATAGGAGGTTAATAGACTCGTATGTATGTAAAAGTAATATAGTCAGAAATGCGAAGTTTTTATATTACTTACTTCGCTGGCTCAGCGACCCGAAGTGGATCTTGGCCTCCGACATTGAAGTGCGCCATTCTTCGCTGGCTAGGACATGTGGAGAGGATGGGAGATGATCGAGCCGCAAAGAAAGCCTATCATGGTCAACCTTCCGGGCGCCGTCCAGTGGGGCATCCAATATATCGTTGGAAGGATGAAGTCGCCAACGACTTGAAAGAGTTGGAAGTATCCGACTGGTCAGAGGTGGCACAGAATAGCTTCCCTATTCTGTGCCACCTCTGACCAGTCGGATGGCATTTTTTATATGTATTAGTATAAACCAGCTTCTAAACAATGCGTGTCAAATTACATAACTGTATGTATAGTTGTATGTTTGTCGCGCATATCTTATAAACTATAAAGATACTCAAAAGAACTCAAAAGATTTTTGCAACTATACAGTTGCAAAAAACTTTTGACGTGTAATGTCTTATAAATCGCCGGCTGCACGCACGAAAACGTGTGACGTTCCGTGTGTAAACGAGAGCGCGGAACAATAGAGAGGCTAAGCGTTCGGCTTGTGACGCATCTATCTCCCTTCCACCGTTATCACGTAAAATTATCGTCCGTAAACCGACTTTACAGACAACCAATTTTTTTAAAGTAGTGATCGTCTTATTACTGTGAGGGTTAAACACCCCAGATAATAACGGTAACTAACATCCCGTTATGACAATTACTAGAAAAATGAGCCTTCGAGATTACGATAAAACTCATTACGATAAAATTATCTAATTCGTAAACCAGAACACTATCTTAGTTCTCTCGAAATATTATGAATAAGGCCTTATCATATCCTTTGTACACTTCAAGCGATAATATACCTTATCTCTTTTGTATAAAACTTAAATTCGACTGTCGCTAGTTTGAATATTCCTTCAATCTCGTACTGTATATACGAATGATTTTAAATTCTATAAATAAGTAATACGGTTCAAATTTGATTGTTTTAAATATTCATTTAGTGTCCTTTGTAAACAACAAGCTGGATTATATTCTAATAGCTTAATGATAAAGTTCATATTTGTTTATTTTAGTATTGAAGGAAAATGAAATTGTATTATTTTGTATATTTGTAGTGTAGTCTGAATATGTTAGTAGGTCAGTTCGGTAGTATGAAGAGTGACGTTTATTTTTTGAATAAAATAATTTATTTTTCCGCGAAAGTTTGACTTTGTGAAGTGCTTATAACAAATTAAAAAGAAACAAATAAGTGAAAATTTGTGACGAAATCTAAAAAAGGATTTTCTATTTAGTGGTTTTTCTGAATAGGTCGTTTTATATGTCTTGTAAGTATTTTGATTCCGTATTCTATTTTCTCCGACCAGCATGCTAAATGGCTTTTAGGTCTTATATAATACTAGCTTTCGCCCGCGGCTCCGCCCGCGTCAATGTCGATCCCTCGGGAACAATACTTTTCCCGGGATAAAATGTACCCTACGTCCTTCTCCGTACCCTAGATAACGTGTATGCAAAATTTCATGATGATCGGTTCAGTAGTTACAACGTGAAAGCGTAACAAACAAACAAACAAACTCACTTTCGCATTTATAATATTAGTAAGGATGTAAAGAAAACCCTGACCGATTCTTGACAGGGGATTCAGCCCGTCGATATGAACAACTTTTCCTAATGGACCAATGTTGGAGAATAATTTTTTTGACTGCCTATACATTCCTATGTGTATCGCTATATATTTATTTATTGTTATTTTATTATACCAGAAAAGTTTACTTTTATGCTAAAATCTATGTTAAAATTTAACAAAACCCTAGGAAATACAAACACATTAGTAAAACAAAAATATTATGTAGTGTAAAATGATTCTAATGAATTGAGGTTTTCAACGCTTTTGTCGTCATTTACATTTCATAACGCGTTAAAAAGTTTTGATATGTCAAACAATGTAAATGACGACAAAAGCGTTGAAAATTATCAAATAAGATAATTTTCAACGCTTTTGTCGTCATTTACATTTCATAACGCGTTAAAAAGTTTTGATATGTCAAACAATGTAAATGACGACAAAAGCGTTGAAAATTATCAAATTAGATAATTTTCAACGCTTTTGTCGTCATTTACATTTCATAACGCGTTAAAAAGTTTTGATATGTCAAACAATGTAAATGACGACAAAAGCGTTGAAAATTATCAAATTAGATAATTTTCAACGCTTTTGTCGTCATTTACATTTCATAACCACAAAACAAATACTCTGTACACTGCATTTTCTATCATGAAACGAGGAAAAAAATATTGTTTATTATATAAACTAAACACTATTGACGTCAATTTTTTTACACAGTAAATACAAACATTCTTTTTAACACTGCAACTTTCATTTATAAATGAAAAAAAAAATTACTGACATATTTATAAAGAAAAAAAAACTCAATTTGGTATGCACAAACAAAACAAAAAACGCGTTCTGTTTCTAAACATAATAAATAGTTTTGTTTAAAGTATGATTTATATAATCCGACCACTGAATATATCGTTCATGACGAAAATAAACATTTATTTCCATGTTATTATCTTAAATTTTTAACCTTTTTCAAACAACAGCTTTTAAGATTAATTATATGAGCAAAACACGCATGACCATTTTTGACCAGCCGTGTGGTTTCCGGCAGAGTAAAATAGGACCACTCCTATTCTTCCCGTTGAGGTAGTAAGAGGCGACTTAGGAAATACAAGCTAAACAAAGCTCATAAACATCAATGAGCCCTCTCCAACCCGTCTGGCCAGCGACGAGAATGTAGGAAAAATCCTCTGTCTGCTCTGGCCAAGTATGGCTCCGATAGTAGTGGTCATGCTCCTTCAGTGGAGACTAAAAAGACCTGATGATGATGTATTTGACGAGTTGCGTACTAAATCATATTAGTGAATATCAGAACGGCTAGTAGCATACTGAACTTCGATCAAATATAATGGTAGATACACAGTCTCATACAAAATGAAGCCTTAATAATGTCCACGAGTCAAAACATCATGCATCATCAGCATCATCAGGTCGTTTTTAGTCTCCACTACAGGAGCACGACCCTCTCTGTACTACTAGGGCCATACTTGGCCAGAGCAGCTAGAGGACTTGGAAACATCATGCATACTTACAAACAACAACAAAAACGGTACATACTGAAAGTATGACATTCCATCTTTCGTTTTCACTTTAGACGAGTATTTTATGCATCTTTTCATTGTACCGTCGTCGTCTCGAGACGTGTGAGTGCTAGCGCGGTTTATTGAAACTGTGGACAAAACAGCTCCAAACTCGACGAGGGCGCTGTTTTGCCGGTGCCACTTTTCGAGCGCGAATCGTGTATCTATCATTCTATTTTATCGAAGATACTGAACAAACGATAGTCCTCCGGCTCTCTCACTCACCGAAGTGGTAAAGCTTCTACTCAACCGTGATTTTTCTGTGAGAGTGTGGTATTTCCTCGGACGAGCCGGCCCATTCATGCTACTAACAAAAATGAATTTTGCCGGTAGCGTGGCTCTACCACGAATTAAAACTTTACATATAATAAATATAAATATGTAAATATATACGGACAAATCACACAGCTAACCAACCCCAAACTAAGTTCAAGACATGTATTATGGGATACTAACTCAACGATACTATCCTGATCCTTACTAGTCCTTACTAGTATTATAAATGCGAAAGTGAGTTTGCTTGTTTGTTACGCTTTCACGCCGTAACTACTGAACCGATCATCAGGGAGTACGGAGAAGGACATAGGATACCTTTTATCCTGGGAAAAAGTACTATTCCCGTGGGGTCGACATTGACGCGGGTCATACATATATAGATACACATCCAAGACCCAGGCTAATCTGAAAGAGATCATTTTCCATCTTGACCTGACCGGGGATCGAACCCGGGCACCCTGGTGTCGTGTTAACCAATGCGCCACGGAGCTCGCCATTATAAAACTTTTTTTCTGATTACAAAGCAGTCGTACGCGAATTGGAATCGGTCGACTGGCCTACGGTAACCAACGGTACAGATGCCAATGAAGCAGCTAATAAATTTATTGACTATATTGATTCATCGATAAAAAATAACACTGTAGAAGTAGTTACCAGTCGTACTAAGTTTAATTTGAAACCGTGGATAACCCCAGGTCTGATGAAATGTCAAAGGGTTAGGGACAGACTACATCAGGAAGCTTAAAACGATCCTTCGAACCAGATTGCACAAACTACTTACAAAAGATACCGCAACTTCCTCACTGATTTGTTACATAAACTAAAAACGGAATACTATAGTAAAATGATCGAATCCAACAGAAACAATCCGAAAAACTTGTGGAAAAGCATAAAAGACGTGTGTTATTTAAATAAACAAAACAACTCTGTGTCCTCCCATCTGACTAAAATAAAATCCAACACAAAAGAATCTTTGAATTATTGCAACGAGTATTTTGCTGATGTTGGGGAATCGCTTGCAAACAATACATTACAAAAGATTTCATCCACCGAACATACCCTCGCTTCATCTGTTAAAATGAACAAACAATTGACTAATTCCTTTTTTATGCAGCCAACCAATGAAAATGAAATCAACGACTTAATAATGGAACTAAAAGTTGACTGTGCTCCCGGATATGATAAATGTAACGCTTTTATCGTCAAAGAACTAAGACAAATAATTTTAAAACCCCTGACCCACATATTTAATTGAAGCCTGTCAAGCGGTGTATTCCCCGAACTGTGGAAATTAGCCTTGATAAGTCCTATACACAAAAATGGTTCTGAAAATTCCCCCACAAACTATAGACCTATTTCGTTACTTCCTATCTTTTCAAAACTTCTAGAAAAAGTCGTTAATATCAGATTAAAACATACCTCGAAAAGATCGCACTTCTGCCTGATCGCCAATTTGGCTTTCGTCAAGGAAAGTCAACCGAAGATGCAGTGGTTCTTTTGACGGAAGTTGTTTCTTCCGCCTTGGATGGAAATGAAGCCAGTATTGGAGTATTTTATGACTTCGCAAAGGCGTTTGACACGATTTCCGTTAAAATATTGATAACCTTGAAAATTTTGGAATACGTGGCTAAAGCTAAAGAATGGTTCAAAAGTTACCTCACAGGAAGACAACAAATGCTCAAAATAGATAATAATTTTAGCGATGCTACTCCAATAAATTACGGCGTCCCTCAAGGTAGTATTCTCGGACCAACCCTTTTCATTCTCTACATTAGCGATATATTTGACATGTGCCTGGAAGGTGGAGAGGTTATTTGCTACGCAGATGATACGGTAATTTTATTTAGTGGTAAATCATGGGCGCAAGTTTACGAAAATGCGGAAAAGGGAATGGCTACGGTAAATAATTGGCTGACCAGTATTCTTCTGACCTTAAACATTACAAAGACCCAATAACCTGGCATTCCATAAGACTCTAGCTTCACAACCACAAAATTATAAAACTACACAATACTAAGTGTCAATCACGAAACAGTCTCTCGATCCCCTGTGATTGCGACAATATTTCGCGCGTGTCTAGTCTGAGATACCTTGGTGTTGTGATAGATGAAAAGTTGTCCTTTAAAGCACACGTAACCTACCTCGCAAATCGAACTCGTAAAGTTATTCACATAATGAAAATGCTTCGACAGTGTGCAGACCGCAACACTCTTATTCTGGTATACAAATCAATTTGGTAATCGAATCTTATATACTGTATCAAATCATGGGGTGGTGCGGCAAAATCTTCAATGCTCACTCTAGAACGAGCTCAGCGCGCAGTCCTCAAGGTTATGCTAAATAAACCGTACAGATTCAGCACTGATCTTTTGTATAGAGAATGTAACGTCTTGAGAGTTCGACAGTTATTCATTCTGAGAGCTACTATTGCATTGCATAAAACTGTACTTAAATCTAGCGATTACAACGTGCTTATAAGCAGGAGAGTACCTAGACTTAAGATCCCATTTGTGAAAACTACTTTTGCACAGCGTCTTCCACCCTACATCTTCACATATATTTATAACCAAGCCTATCGCGCTATCCCTGATATGATGAGACGTACCACATTTGGAGCTAAAAGTGCCATCGAGGAATGGTTAAAGACACTGGACTACTCACAAACCGAAGACATCTTACCATCAAGTGACAACTAACACTTACCCATTTACTCACATCCATCCTATACACACCACACAATCACAACCCTCTGACAGAAAATCTGTGTTATTAGAGCCGATGATAAATATGTAAATATGAAAATGTAAATATAAATTGGACTCCTGCGACACAAGCTTCGCTTAGTGCAGGGTCCAAAGTGAAATTAAAGAGTAACTGTAGTTTTTAAGGATCTTTGTAATTGGTATTTATAAAGATTAATAAAGAATTATTATTATTATATTATTAAAACAGATGAATCGTCTATTTTAAAAGCTTGTAACAAAAAGTAACATTTTTAAAACTAAAATACCTATTTTGTCCTCAGCTGAGCAATCAACTATAGAGTCCATAATGCCAGAACTCGTGAATGGCGAGAATGCACCCCGCTGGCCGAGGGATAGAAGAGTTTTCAAGACGCTATTGGAACTGACCAGGACGGATTCGATTCCGGAGACACAGAACGAAGATATACTGGTGAGTTTATGCTAATATTTACCTTATACTTACTACAATACAGTCTATAATGCTAGAAATCGTTTGTGGAACTGACCAGGACGGATTCGATTCCGGAGACACAGAACGAAGATATACTGGTGACTTGATGCTAATATTTACCTTATACGTACTACAATAAAGTCTATAATGCTAGAAATCGTTCGTGGGTCTGCACTTTCCTCGCCGAGGGTCACAAAGTGCCGCCGTAAGCGTTTGGCTTGTGACGCATCTATGTCTCTTCCTCAGTTATCACGTAAAATTAAAGTCCGTAAATCGACTTGACAGACAACCCATATTTTTTTACAGTCCACAGATAAGCCTGTGGCTTGTGACGCATCTATCCCTCTTCCACCGTTATCACGTAACATTGTCGTCCGTGAAACGACTTTACAGTCAACCAATTTGTTTTTACAGTTAGCAGACAAGCCTTTGGAAGATGAACCAGTTGCAGCAGTCGAAGAGCCAGTAGCACAGGACCCTAATCTTGTCTTCGAGCTCGCGACAAAGGGAGACGAAGAGGCCCTCACCGCTCTGATAAAGGTAACTACAGTCACTTAAGTTACACCGATGTACCTGCGCAGAAACATAATGTTTACATGCCGCGAAAATATCCGTTTGCTGCGAAAATATCCTACATACAACAGACATGATTTTTTCCATTTTCATAGATACGTTTCATAGGTACGGAACCTATGAAACGTATCTACGTTTCGTGTGCAAGATCGACTCGCACTTGGCCTTTTTTTTTTATTATAGATAATGGTACCCAAACATTCGTCCGCGAGTCTGTTCCGCACTTTTTAAATTTACCCTTTTGTAACAGTGGCGCCACCATTGGTTTGACAATAGGGACGCACACTTCTATCCTCCATTTAAATTAGGATTTTTATTTTAAATAGGCTTACTCTTGACCTTAGAGTAACCCAGAGAGTAAAGACAAGATCTACGATGGAGCGAGCTTACGTAGAGGTTGCCTGTTTACTTGAGTCTTAAGGCGCTGTGCATCAGAAGAATACCGTAATACGTCTTTTTTTTTCGTTGCGCAGTTAGCCTTAATTTTTAATGGAATACTATCATGAAAACAATATGAAGTACAGTTCAAAGATCAAAATAAATTATTACATCAAAATATTTTCAAAAATATATTTAAAACCTAGCAAAATAAAATAGCAAAAAGCTATATCCAGAAGAAGTTTCGTCGCGAACTACTCTATATTTTCAGCGACAACTACTAACTTTTTACGTTTATAAAATAGTATAACTAAATGAGCAAGATGAATACCTAATAAATATACAATATTTGGTTATAATTATTGAATTAACACTGAAAATTAACACGGAAATGGCATACACGGGTTTGAAATGAGTCTGGTGACAGGCCAACCGGTATCGCCACTTTCAACCTTATTTCATCACGAGTATATATTATATACGCCGTGTGGTATCCGGCAGAGTAGAATAGGGCCAAGTCTACCCATGGATGTCGTAAGAGGCGACTTAGGAAATACAAGCTAAACAAAGCTTATAAACATCTGTGAGAACTCTCCAACCCGTCTGGCCAGCGTGGAGAGTGTAGGCCAAGTCCTCTGGCTGCTCCGGCCAAGTATGGCTCTAGTAGTACAGAGAGGGTCGTGCTCCTGTAGTGGAGACTAAAAAGGACCTGATGATGATATATATTATATCGCGCGATGTCCGCCACAAACAGTTAAGGGATACAGCGCCTTAAAGGCTGTCGGGTTATACTTAAAATTTTATTTCAGCGCTACCCTCACCTAGTAGAAGCGACGGACGCCATCGGGGGCACGGCTTTGCACTGCGCAGCACGCGCTGGCAAGGCCGCTTGCTGCGGTGTGCTGCTTGCGGCGGGAGCTCGCGCTGATGCCAATGACGCCGATGGCTGGAGTGCGTTGCGAGCGGCTGCCTGGGCTGGTCATACTGAGGTGAGTCTGTGAACCAGTTCCTAACCTTCTAGATGTAAGCTAACTGACCTCCTTCCCTATTCTGATAGCTTGGTACTTGTGAAAGGTGTTTTTTGTTTTTCGTGTATGTAAGTGGCCAACACAGGTCAGATTTTGATCCTGGTGTTGACAGCTGGGACCAACTTCCGAACACAGAGGAACTCGAGATATTTATATGCCACTTGCGATCTTCCATCCCAGTGGGGACTGCTACTGGGATTACTCACCATGCGTAATAATTCTCACGACCACTGGGCTATCGGGCTTCCCTGATACCGAGATGACCGAATGTGTATACAAGGCAACCGACCTTCCCTTTACTCCTAGCTTGGTACCTACTTGTGGAAGTTCTTTTTAGGGTTCTCGGTGACACACCGAGGTGACTTAATCTATGAACCACTTCCTATCCGTCTAGATGCAAGCTAACTGACCTCCTTTCCTATTCTGATAGCTTGGTACTTGTAAAAGATAGCTTGGTAGTTATGGTAGAGCTACGCCACCAGCAAAATTTATTTTTGCTAGTAGTATGAATAGGCCGGCTCGTCCGGGGAAGTACCACACTCTCACAAAAAATCTACGTTTGAGTAGAAGCTTTAACGCTGTGTTGACTTCTGTGCTTCGTTCGGTGAGTGAGAGAGCTGGAAGCCCATCCATTTTCTCCCCCATGTTCTTCCTCCAAGACCTTGAAAGGCCGGCAACGCTCCTGTTAAACCCTGGTGTCGCAGTTGTCCATGGGCAGCGCTGATCGTTTACCATCAGGTGACTCTGGCTTGCTCGTTTGCCGTCCTATACCATAAAAAAGTTTTTTTTTTTCGTTTTTCGTCTGTGTATGTGATCAACATTGGTGTCAGATTTTGATTCTGTTGTCGACAGCCGGGGCCACCGGCTTTTCAAAATCATGCAGTATCCTATTACAAAAGTAGGTGCAAAACATTATAATACTGTAAATATTTATTCTCTTTACAGGTGGTAGAAGTGCTACTTGAATATGGTTGCGACGTGGATTGTGTGGACGCTGACAACAGGACAGCTTTGAGGTATAGCATACTTCTGTACAATTTCATCAAAGTTTTGTTATAATGGGGAATTTGCACACGTAATCTTCGTTTTGCTATTGTACGGGCCACAGCATATACAAACCACGAACGTCAGTGAATCTACACACCGCGCGGCGTTCGACCGAATAAAACAATCAGTTCACGTCACGTCCACATCAACGACGGTACAGGCAAATCATCATCATCATCAGGTCTCTGTAGTCTCCACTGCAGGAGCATGACCCTCTCTGTACTACCGGAGCCATACTTGGCCAGAGCAGACAGTGGATTTGGCCTACACTGACCTCGCTGGCCAGATGGGAGAGGTCTCATTGATGTTTATGAACTTTGTTTAGCTTGTATTTGCTAAGTCGCCTCTTATGACCTCCGTGGAAAGACCAGGAGTGATCCTATTCTACTCTGCCGGGAACCACACGGCAATCTGTCATTCCTACTATTTGGAGTTCTATCAATAAACCTTTTTACTCTCTTTAGTACTCGTTATCATTTATATCACCATCAGACTATTATCATTACGCACATATTTTGGTCCTTCGAGCCGGATCTGCTATGCTTATTTTTAAGAGAAACAGCTCCCAAAAAAGGCATTTCATTTCAAAAAATACGTTGATTACTCAAAAACATGAGATATAAAGGTAACAAAGTGATGTAATGGTTGATTTCTAAAAATAGATATTTTGTACAAAAAAAAATTAAATTTCTTCTGCAGAGCTGCTGCATGGTCTGGTCATGAAGCCGTGGTAGCTCGACTATTAGCAGCGGGCGCAGATCCCGACGCTGCAGACGCTGAAGGCCGGACTCCACTCATTGCGGCTGCATATATGGGACACGCTGAGATCGTACGAGCTTTGCTGGATGCTGGTGCCACAGTGGACCATGCTGATGAGGATGGTGAGATTGCCTTTTCTATTGTTCTTTTCGCTAAACAATTTGATTAATGAGGTAGAATAAGAGTATGATGAGCTGACATGTAAATGGATCCCTTTATGGTAAAGGCGACTTGGTCAGAACAAGATTCAAATTCAAATTCAAAATTCAAAAACGTTTATTTAATATAGGTCATTTGGACACTTATTAATTGTCATATATTTTCAACTGAGAATTGTTGACGTGGTCTACTTATAATGTACTAGCTTCCCGAGACTTCGTCCGCGTGTACTTCAGTTATCAGGGCATATGTTTTAATTAATCCCCGTTATAATATCATTTGAAATTGTGACCAGTCATATTTTAAAGTCTAGAAATACGGAAGTCCCACAGAAGCTCCCCTCTCTCGTAATAAGTAGAAAGCTACTTCTTCTTTATTTATTTTTGCCAACGTAGGTCATTTTTATTTGTAATCAGGACCCTATATAAATTTTCATACTGCTAAGTCCAGAAATGAGAAAATTTCCATTCCAACTTTACCCGCATTTTACCCCGGTATATAAGTTGTTGATTACAATTAATAACTATCTGTGTAGGTGAAATGGACAAAATTCCCCCCTAATTTTGTCCATTTCACCTACACAGATATATTTTAAATTTTAAACGGGAACATTTATACCTATTGCTATATTTCTAAGTTCAGAAATGAGAAAATTCAATATAAACTTCACCCCTTCTTTCACCCCCTTAGGGGTTAAATTTATCTACACGGGGAGTGAAACAGTTCTGCCTCTACTTATATTGTATTGTATTGTAGGTCGCACTGCGCTGTCAGTGGCGTCGCTATGCGCCACTGGCGCAGCGTGTGCCGCGTCCTTATTGGAGCGCGGTGCCAGCGTGCAGGCCGCGGATAGGGACCGCGCCGCGCCGCTATTGGTCGCTGCTTTCGAGGGACACACGTAAGTTACACGTTATAACTCTCTTTATGTATATTATTTATTCATTTGACGCAAGCAACAGGCCCATAGAATGATTTTTTGTGATATAGGACGGCAAACGAGCAAATGGATCACCGGATAAGTGATCACCGCTGCCCATGGACAATTGTAACATCAGGATCTGACACATAATCGAAATATATAAAAGGCAAACCTGACTGCCTCATCTATCAACGCACAGCTGAAACTACTGAACGGATTTAGCTGAAATTTGGCATGCAGATAGTTGTAATGACGTATCCGCTAAGAAAGGGTTTTTGAAAATTCGCCCCTAAGCAGGTGAAAAAGGGGTTAAATTCTGTATGGACGTCTGTCATTTTTAGAACTAGAAGCTTGAAACCTGATTATACTTACATAGGACAGATCCTAGGGTTTTTGTAAATTCAACCCCTAAGGGGTTGAAAAGGGGCTTGAAAGTTTGTATGGTGAAACAAGATTGGTTAAACTATTTTATTTGAAACTTCACAGGAATACTCCTATCCATAATGAGTAAACAAGTGTTCCAAGCTCTTTTAGAATTCAATCCCTAAAAGGTGGAAAAGGGGTGAAAAACTCTGAAAATCAAGATTTGTATCGTTTTTATGATTTACCTGATTACAAAAACAACAACTATTTCGCTTGTTTGTTTCGTGCTATTTCATTTTTAATGTATGGAACCCAAGAAAATGCGATGGCGGTGCGTTCACAAATTCTTAGATTTGTGGTAAATTATTGGCCTTGGTTTTTAGTTATGCTTTGGACCCACGACAGAAATGGCGGTAATTATTCAACAGCTAACTCCACGCGGACGACGTCGCGGGCAAAAGCTAGTCTTTCATATAATGAAACCGCTGCCGAACAAAACTTATAAAATTGTTAGAAATGTTACTTATATGCTTGTCTGTTAGTTGTCACGGTAACCTCCTCCGTGGTCCAGTGGTTCAGGCGTTTGCCTGTTGACCCAGGCGTCGTGGATTCGAATTCCACACAGGAAGCATACATTTTTTAGGTATTTCCAGTTTGGTTAGGACATTGCAGGCTTAAATCACCTGATTGTCTGATAATAAAGATGATTCCGTGCTTCGGAATGCACGTTAAGTCGTTGATCCTGGCTGCCATCTGGTAGTCGTTAAAGGAACCACGTCAGAGGCCTAGAGGCGGTATCGAGGAACTCTGACACCAGGGTGTGCATGGTCGATTGACCGTGTCACCTACACGAAATGATGATAAGTTGTCACAGTACGCATTACGATTGAAATATAAAATTGTCTCCCAAGCGAGATCTGCGAGCTGCTGTTGGAAGCTGAGGCGGATCTAGAGGCAGCGGATGCGGCGGGTCGCACGGCGCTATGGGCGGCGGCCGCAGCGGGCCACGCTCGTGCCGTTCGCCTGCTGTTGTTCTGGGGCGCCTGCGTGGACGGCATGGACGGCGAGGGACGTACCGTGCTCAGCACCGCGGCTGCGCAAGGTCAGTCACGATGTGTTCAAGTAGCGTCCTCAGCACAGCGGCCGCACAAAGTTGCTAAAAAAGTTGCCAATAAGAAAAAAAAAAAGAAATATTAAAGACAGAAAAATGTTTTTTTTCTACATTTTGAAGTTTCTTTTGTTTCGTTAATAGTCATAAAGAAAAAAAAAATGTGTTTGTTCTTTTTATTCAGAAGTTTATTTTAGCTAGTGTCTCGTTAATCAATGGCACGATTTATTTATTCTTCGGGTTCCAAAAAAATTGGCCAAAAAGAAAAAAAAGTTTTTTTTGTATTTTTTTATTTAGACGTTTATTTTAGCTAGTGTCTCGTTAATCAAGGGCACGAATTATTTATTCTTCCGCTTCCAAAAAAATTTACCACAAAGAAAAAAAAAAATTTTCTTTGTATCCCTCAAACTTCATTCAAAAACTTATTGTAGCCAGTGTCTTGTTAGCCAATGCGCTAGTATCTCGATAAATCAATGGCACTATTTATTATTTTTCGAGTTTTTCTTGTGTATTAACGATTATAATGTAATTCATTGCGTTGATTCGACGATTTGATCATAGACAACGCAGTACAGCGGACAATCATTCGCCCGATAAGTAAACCTCACTACAGCCGCACCATGACAGTTTATTTTAGTTATTCCACACATTGTTTATTTTAGTTATTACTAAAGAAAAACATTAAACTTTGCATTTTCCACGACTGATGTTTTTGATTAAATTGCTTTCGTTATTTTACTTATATGGTTTGAAAACTATAAACCGTTTCAGGTAACGTGGAAGTGGTCCGGCAGCTGTTAGACCGAGGCTTGGACGAGCATCACAGAGATAATTCTGGTTGGACTCCACTGCACTACGCTGCTTTTGAAGGTAAAGCTCTAAGAAGTAGTAGTATTATAAATGAAAAACGCGTTTGCCGTCGTTTTTATGTAAGGACACTGAACGTTTTTACCCGACTGACCTGCGCAGAAGGAAAAACATTACCCATGTTTTTCGCGCGTATGTATGTAAGTTTGTCTATTCCCTTGTTGTCTCCTGAAGCCTAAATAGTTTGACAGATTTTGAAGTGCGAGGTATTAATATATCCGTAGTCCACCCCGTGATATTAGCGAAAAAATTATGTGGCGGACGTAAACTGTCGAAAAGGAAGTTGGGTTTTTTATTTTTTGAAATAATCCACTTGCTTGACATTCGGCTACGGAACCCTATAGAGCGTGGTTTTTTCTTCCACAGGCCACGTCGAAGTCTGTGAAGCCCTTCTAGAAGCCGGTGCGAAGGTTGACGAGGCCGATAACGATGGTAAAGGCTGTCTCATGCTGGCTGCGCAAGAAGGACATACGAGACTTGTGGAGATACTAGTTGATGATTGGGGCGCGCCTGTTGACCAACGTGCGCATGATGGCAAGACTGCTTTAAGGTTAGTTGCTTTTATCTTAAGTTTTAGTTCTCGAGCGTGCTCATAGATGGAGCTGTACTCAAATTTATTGATTTAGGTCTTATAGCAATGGAATAAGGTATACATTGTATATATTGGTAGTGAGTAAAAAACAAAAGTGGAGATTATAGTTGATGATATTGGAGCGCGCCTGTTTATCCACGTGCGCATCATGGCTTGAATGCTTTGGGGTTAGTTGCTTTTATCTTGCGTTTTAGTTCTCGAGCGTGCTCATAGATGGCGCTGTACTCAAGTCTGTTGAGTCAGGTATTATATCAATACAATCCTAACTAATATTATAAATGCGAAAGTGAGTTTGTTTGTTACGCTTTCACGTTGTAACTACTGAACCCATCATCATGAAATTTTGCAAACACGTTATCTGGGGTACGGTGAAGGACGTACCTTTTATCCTGGGAAAAAGTACTGTTCCCGAGGGTTCGACATTAACGCGGGCGGAGCCGCGGCGAAAGCTAGTAAGGTATAAATTTGAATGATATTGGTAGTGGATTATAATAATGACTGAGTGGAGATTATGGTTGATGATTGGGGCGCACCTGTTGATCAACGTGCGCATGATGGCAAGACTGCTTTGAGGTTATTTGCTTTTATCTTGCGTTTTAGTTCTCGAGCGTGCTCATAGATGGCGTTGTTCTCAGTTCTGCTGAATTAGGTCTTATATCCATACAATAAGGTATAAATTCGAAAGGTATTGGTAATCGTTAATAACAATGACGGCAAGGGCTATCTTATATGCTGGCTGAGTAAGAAGGATATCCGAGACTTGTGGAGATTATAATTGATGATTGGGGCGCGCCTGTTGATCAACGTGCGCATGATGGCAAGACTGCTTTGAGGCTTTTATCTTTCGTTTAAGTTCTCAGGCGTGCTCATAGATGGCGTTGTACTCAAATTTATTGATTTAGGATTTATAGCAATGGAATAAGGTATACATTTGAATGATATTGGTAGTGGGCTATAATAATGACTGAGTGGAGATAATAGTTGATGATTGGGGCGCGCCTGTTGGCCAACGTGCGCATGATGGCAAGACTGGTTTGAGGTTAGTTGCTTTTATCTTGCGTTTTAGTTCTCAAGAGCGCTCATAGATGGTGTTGTACTCAAATTTGTTGTCTTAGGTCTTATATCAATAGTATAAGGTATAAAATCGAAAGGTAATCGTTACTAATATTATAAATGCGAAAGTGAGTTTGTTTGTTTGTTTATTTATTTGTTTGTTTCTTTGTTACGCTTTCACGTCGTAGCTATCACGTCGTAGCTACTGAACCGATCATCATGAAATTTTGCATACAAGTTCTCTAGAGTATGGAGAAGGACATAGGGTACCTTTCATCCCGGAAAAAAAGTACTATTCCCTAGGGATCCCTTTCCCAAATCCAACAAATTCCTATCCTTCTCCAGCTTAAAATGCTTTGGCAGCTGCGTCAGAGGCACAAGGAGCCAAATAAACTCATCATCGACTAGAATCTCCACAAGTCTTGTATGTACTCCTTGCTTAGCCAGCATTTAAGACAGCCCGTGCCGTCATTATTATTAACTACTAGCTTTCGCCCGCGGCTCCGCCCGCGTCAATGTCGATCCCTCGGGAATAGAAGTAGTAATATATGCAAAATTTCATGATAATCGGTTCAGTAGTTACGGCGTGAAAGCGTTACAAACAAACAAACAAACTCACTTTCGCATTTATAATATTAGTTAAGAAGATCACTACAAAAAATATCAATTTTTTTCCTTAGGTTGGCAGCTCTTGAAGGCCACTTCGATACAGTACGAGCATTGCATGAAAGAGGCGCTGACGTCAACGCTTTGGATGCTGATCGACGAAGTACCTTGTATGTACTTGCGTTGGACAACAGATTGGCCATGGCGCGGTTTCTGCTGGTGGAGTGTGGGGCTAACATAGACACTACGGACAGCGAGGTAAGTGAAGTGAAGTCTTAGAAAGAATAAAAAGGGTGCCAATTGGAACCCCATTTGACTAGCTCCGTGGCGCAGCGGTCAACACGCCAGCCTGCGACACGGAGTGACCGGGTTCGATCCCCGGCCAGGTCAAGATGGAAAATGATCTTTTTCAGATTGGCCTGGGTCTTGGATGTGTATCTATATATGTATTTGTTATAAAATATAGTATCGTTGAGTTAGTATCCCATAACACAAGTCTCGAACGTACTTTGGGGCTAGCTCAATCTGTGTGATTTGTCCGTATATATTTATATTATTTATTTATATTTAGTAATGGGCCTCTTGCCTCTCCGCCTCCTGTCCGTCCGTCGGTCTGTATTTAACTGTAATATGACTTGAAATTTTCACAACTGAGACCAATACTGGACTAGTCAGAGTTGTCATAGAATAGGGAAGAATGGCGCCCTTTAATCTCGGAGGCCAAGATCCACTTCGGGTCGCTGAGCTAGCGAAGGAAGTAAGTAAGTGAGACCATTACTGGACTGAGTTTCTTTCGGCGTATTCTTCTCAGCAGTGGTCGTTCCGAAACGCTAGTAGTTTATCGATTTTGCAAATATTAAAAATAATATATGACGTTCAAAAAGAGATACATGATATCCAAATTTGAATGAAATTCTATTTCATTTCATTTCACAGAATGTGAATACAATATGTAAAGAAAAACCTGTCCGATCCTAGAAGGGTGATTCAGCCCGGCGATATGAACATCTTTTACTATGGGAAGCTGGGAACACTATTTTTTTTTTTAAAAACGGAACCCTTATTGTCCGTCTGTTTGTCTGTCTAGACACCTTTTCTTAGGAACGCATAGAGGTATCAAATCACTCGTATTCTCTTGAAAAAAAGGAACTTCGCGACACTATGAATTTAAAGTAGCTAGCACAGTTAGAGGTATTGCTAGCAGTGAGATCTAATAAGTTTTGTTTAATTTAACAGTAATTTACAAACACTATATATATTGTTTACAGGGGCGAACACCGCTTCACGTGTCAGCGTGGCAAGGACACACGGACATGGTTAATCTTCTTATTAAAGTTGGTGAGTTTCTGCGAGTATTTGTTTGTTTGACGCGAATAGGCTCCGAAACTACTAGACGGATTTGAAAAACTCTTTCACAGTTGGGAAGCTACGGTATCTGCGCTGAACATAGGCTATGTTTTTCGCGGACGAAGTCGCGGGAAAACAGCTAGTCATATTATAAATGTATTTATATGTACACCACTAGCCGGCGACTTCGTCCGCGGCAATTTCTGTTATTATGATTAATTAGTTTATTCCCCCGTTTACAAAACATTTTTTATTTATGCTTCGCTCCTTTTGGTCGTAGTGTGATGTTTTATAGATTACTCAATAAATGGACTATCCAACACAAAAATAATTTTCCAAATTGAACCAGTAGTTTCTTTGATTAGCGCGTCCAAATAAACAAATAAACTCTTTAGCTTTATAAAGCTCAATATTTATTTGTTTATTTGGACGCGCTGGATAAGAGTTTATCTATACTTCTAACTAATATTATAATATTAGTTAGAACTCTTTAAATGCATTCAAAAACTGGACGTAATTACCAGCATTGATTTAAGATATTTGATATAAAAAAACCGGTCATGTGCGAGTCAGACTCGCCCATGAAGGGTTCCGTAGCAGCAAGTAACAATATATAAAAGTTCTTGTTATATTTGAGTTGATTGAATGAAAGGTAAATTGCGGTTTACGATTTTTGTATTAAAAAAAACTACTTACTAGATCTCGTTCAAACCAATTTTCGGTGGAAGTTTACATGGTAATGTTCATCATATATTTTGTTTAGTTTTATCATTCTTTTATTTTAGAAGTTACAGGGGCGGGGGAGTGGGCACATTTTACCACTTTGGAAGTGTCTGTCGCGCAAACTAGTCAGTTTAGAAAAAAATATATATTAACTCAATTTCATTTTTGAAGACCCATAGATTGGAAAGATGAAAGTATTTTTTTTTTTTTAGTTTCTGTTCTATGGGGCACCCCCATTTTTTTTTATTTTTGTTTGTCAAGGTCACGAGACGGTGTCAAGATATCTAATGACGCTATGGTGTCAACATAGCGGAGGTGGGTAGGCACGGCTCGTGATAGCAGCCCGCCTCGCTCGCTTTTTCGCCGATTTTCACAATAAATATGTTGTTAAATGCTTTTATCGACGCGTCCTTCCGTCACGGAGCGCGTTAGTTTGCGAAAAGCGAAAGCGCGTTAAGACGAGGACTCAAATGTTTGGTACCTTCGCTCGGCAAAGGACTGATCAAGTGCGCGCAAGGGATAGCGCTTGGCGGTTTAGCCCGTGAATGATGAGATAGGAGATAGTCTCGAGTCGCTCAAAGAAAAAAACGTAAGCGCCAAATTCGTTATTTCTATTTTATATAAAATCAGACCGGTTAATTGTATTTTCATATTTACATTTTGATGAATTACTAATAACCTATCTTTTAGTCTAAAAATCATTATTTCATTCGTCGCATTTGAGCTACAATAACAAAAACTCTGCGAACGAAGATCATTTTTCAAAAAATATTTCTATCGAGGAAATTTTATCAAAACGTGTTTTCATCTTCAATTTTTGGAGATGAAATAGTCAAAAATCATATTACTTAGATTTGAAACTCCTAATTTAAGTATTTTGCGAGATAAATAAGGTTCAGGACGACCTTATTTACAGTGGTATCGCCTTAACTAGTTCACGAAAAGATATACTTTTTAAGCCCCGCCCGCTTTGATCTACCTTGAGTGGTGTCAGTTTTTGAGCGCATAGCTTCCATAGTTTTCCTCATCATCGTTTTCGAGTAGGTGTCACGGTCAATCGACCATGCACACCCTGGTGTCAGAGTTCTTCGGAACCGCCTCTCGGCCTCTGACGTGGTTCCTTTAACGACTATGATGGCAGCCGGGACCACCGGCTTAACGAGCCTTCCGAAGCACGGAATCATCTTTATTATCAGACAATCAGGTGATTCAAGCCTGCAATGTCCACCAAACTGGAAACAACTAATCAAAGTATGCTTCCGGTGGGAATCGAACCCACGATCTCCGGGTCAACAGGCAAACGCCTTAACCACTGGACCACGGAGGCTGTTAATAGTTGAGTTAGTTTTTCTAATTCAGCCTGTCTCCCCTCTAGGTGGTGCGGCAGTGGACGGTCGCGACCGTTGCGCCCGCACTGCTTTGCACGCGGCAGCGTGGCGTGGGCGCGCCGCCGTGCTCCGCGCGTTACTTCAGCACGGCGCGGACCCCGCCGCCGTCTGCACGCAGGGTGCCTCGCCGCTCGGTGAGTAGCTGAAATACTACTGGTTCCTGTTCCCTCAAGCGGCTAGTTGCGACGGCCCTCTAGGGCGGTCGATGGCACGACCGAGTACGTAGCGTGGGCGCGCCGCCGTTGTGTACACGCCGGCGTGGCGTGGGCGCGCCGTTAGTTAGGTAGTTACTTTTGTACAAACTTTTATTTAGTTTCACCTGTCCCGATGTTTGTAATCAAATCTTGCGAGTTAAATTTGATCTACTTCCCGGTTACTGATTCAGCTGAAATTTTGCATGCATGTGTAAATCAGATGAAAATAATATATTTGGAAACGTTGGCCTGATGATGGAGTCGGAAGGTGGCCATAGGAGCTCTTAAACTAAACAAGGTACACCAATCGTCTTTGGGCTCATTTGATTTGTCTTGCAAAGCACATTGCAGTGTAAACAAAAATGTAATTTTTTTTAAAAAACATACGTACATAGTATCACGTCTTTTTCCCTTGCGGGGTAGACAGAGCCAAGATCTATAAGACGTTTGTTGGAGGGCGTTTAGATGGAAAACGGACTAAAATAGTGTTGCTAGCCGCATCGCCTACTGACATGATTCCGCAGATTTTAGCCCAATCCCTCGATGGGCTTTTACGATCTGCGGGGGAAGAGAAGCAGCTGGCACATTCTACGTTTTTTCTTTTGTCCCAGACCAGCATGAAAGAATAAAAAAAAAAAAACTTTCGAATTTTGTATGTTTGAGAAATAGCCGTAATCAATTTTGTTTTCACAGGTATAGCGGCACAAGAAGGACATGAAGAATGTGTTCTGTGGCTCCTACAACATGGCGCTGATCCATTACAAGCTGATCATTGTGGTGAGTTTCTCTCTCATCTCTCTTTCTCTGTCTCTCTTCTAAGCATTTTCTGGGTTGGCGGCTTGCCCGATGTCCGTTCGTTCGTTATAGCATTACAGAAAATACTAGTACAGTTTTAACGGACCAGTTAAAAAAAAAAAATTGGCCAAGTGCGAGTTGGACTCACGCACGAAGGGTTTCGTACCGTTATCCTAACTAATATTATAAATGCGAAAGTGTGTTTGTTTGTTCCGCTTTCACGTTGTAATTACTGAACTGATCATCATGAAATTTTGCATACACGTTCTCTGGAGTACGGAGAAGGACACTGACGCAGGTGAAAGCTAGTCTATAATAAGTTAAAAATTATAAGAGCCGCTCAATCACCCCCCCCCCCCAGCAAGATATCTTGCATTGACGCCCCGCCCCCCCTAAAAACCCATTTTTATGGTATTGGAAGGCTAACGAGCAAGCGAGACAGGGGCGTTGCCGGCCTTTCAAGGAGTTGGGGGAAGGACATGGGGGGAAGGATGGGTCTTCAGCTCTCACACTCACAATAATACTTTTTACTTAAACTTAACTTTTACTTAAACATAGCGCGTAGAACCGATGGCCGATGGGGCAGAAGGGTTCTTGAATGGCGACCACGTATCGGCAAGCGCAGCGTCGGACATCCACCGACCAGATGGTCGGATGACCTGACTAAAGTCGCAGGAAGACGCTGGATGCAGGCCGCTTCCAACCGGTCGTATTGGAAATCCTTGGGGGAGGCCTATGTCCAGCAGTGGACTTCTTGCGGCTGATATGATGATGATGATGATGATGACTTAAATTGATGTGATGGTATACGTGTGTATTACAGGTCGCACGCCAGCCAAAGTGGCGTGGCGCGCTGGTCACGCCAACATCTGCCGTCTGCTAGAACGGTGGACAGCACCTACAGCTCCTCTCGCCACGCACGAACTACGACCTCCTAGCGCTGGTTTGTTCTCTCTCTCTAGCTATCTCTACCTCTCTCTCTCTCTCTCTAGCTATCTCTATCTATATTTCTATCTAGGTATCCCCATCTATATCTCTCTACCTCTCTCTCTCTCTCTCTCTAGCTATATCTCTCACTAGCTATCTCCATCTATCTCTCTCTCTAGCTGTCTCTTTCTACCTCTCTATTTTTCTCTCAAGTTATCTCTTTAACTCTCTAGCTATCTCTCATTCTCTCTAACTTTATATATCTCTCTAGCTATCTCTCTCTTTCTCTAGCTATCTATAAGCAAGGACTTCCACCCTTGCCCTGCTTACGTAACCTGTGAATATAACACACAGTACTAAAAAGAATATCGTTGTCTGTAAAGTCGTTTTACGGACGATAATTTTACGTGATAACGGTGGAAGAGAGATAGATGCGACACAAGCCGAAAGCTTAGGCCGATCGTGCCTGTCTATGGCTTGTTCTGCGCTCTCACCTGCACACGGAACGTGAATGTTTGTGCTTGCGGCCGGCGTTCTTCGATTTATAAGACGTTATCATACATATATATACATACATAGTATCACGCTTTTTTCCTTACGGGGTAGACAGAGCCTAGGTCTATAAGACCTAATGGCCACTTTTAGCATGTCGGAGGGCGTGTAGATGGAAAACGGAATCAGATAGTGATGGGTTGCTGGTCGTATTACCTATTGACATGATTCCACAGATTATAACCCAATTCCTCGATCGGCTTTTACGGTCTGCGCGGGAAGAGAATAAGACGTTATCACGTCAAAAATTCGAGTTTTAATGGATTAGATTTTTTTTTTTTTTTCATATTTGTTTTACGGCATTTGGCTTTCTGTGCCTTTTAGCCCTTCATATTTTCTACGTGTTATCAACGAAATGGTGGTGTAATTCATTTCGGTGATTCAATGGAGCCCCTGGCGACAATTACCACGAACCCACTGGTTTGATCATAGACGCAGTAGCAGTAAGGCGAGCGACCACCAGCCCGCTATGTAAATCTCACTACAGCCGCACCATGACACTTCACTTTAGTTATTCCACACATTGTTCACAAACATGGACATTTATAACACCAAATTACACCGATTTCACATTATAAAGTCCACTAGAAGCAATTTGCAAAACAATCCAAAACAAAAACCGTGCAGTCCGTCGAAATTCCCGCCAAGAACTCCGATTAGAAATTTAACACTGCTTATTTTTTTTTTCACAGGCTCACCAGAATACAAGAGACGGAGCGTCCACAGCTCTAACTCCACCAAATCGTCCTCAAACCTGACGGGTGGCTCAGGACGGTCTCACGAACCTCCGGACCCTGACGTCACGCATTCACATGAAAAGGTAAAATTGCTAACCACTTTTAATGTGAAATATTTATTTAGACCGCCCTTAGACCGACTGTTGCCGTGACGACGCGTCGCCACGCTATTTGATAGTATGTATGTATGTATCACGAAACATCCAATACGGTTCTCTGCAAGAAACCCGATGATTGTACGTTCCATAGGAGCATATTTTGACGAGCTCCGTGGCGCAGCGGTCAACACGCTAGCCTGCGACACGGAGTGCCCGGGTTCGATCCCCGGCCAGGTCAAGATGGAAAATGATCTTTTTCAGATTGGCCTGGGTCTTGGATGTGTATATATATATGTATTTGTAATAAAATATAGTATCGTTGAGTTAGTATCCCATAACACAAGTCTCGAACTTACTTTGGGGCTAACTCAATCTGTGTGATTTGTCCGTATATATTTATTTATTATTTATTTATATATTGCCATACTCACCACGCATGGCAATTGGGTTAGCGAGCGCAGTTTCTTTGGCTTCTTGTGCTTCCGTCGCTGCTCATCGGAAGCATTTCTAAGCTGTGGAAGGTTTTTTTTTTTTTTTTTTTTTTACTAAATATTGAATTAGGCATTTGTCTCCCATCTCACCTGATGGTAAGTGACGATGAAGACAGGGATGTTACATGCCTATCCAAGAGATACCCATTTATTCTACTTTTGAATGTCCCGGGACTGTACTTGTTTGGGAATATAGACGCAGGCAGTTCATTCCACACCTTAGCTACTCGAACCAAAAAGGAACTGTCAAAGCGTTTAGTTCGACTCTTTGGTATTCCAACGATAAAAGGGTGAAATTTCTGTCTGTAAGGTTATGAATTTGTTGGACTTAGAAAGGGTGATGATTGGGATACTACTCACTCGGAGGAAAAGGAGAAAACAAGTAGCAGCTGGTATCCGGCAGAGTAGAATAGGACCACTCCAAGTCTTCCCATGGATGTCGTAGAAGGCGACTTAGGAAATACAAGCTAAACAAAGCTTATAAACATCTAAGAGACCTCTCCAACCCGTCTCGCCAGCGTGGAGAGTGTAGGCCAAGTCCTCTGGCTGCTCTGGCCAAGTATGGCCCTAGTAGTACAGAGAGGGTCGTGCTCCTGTAGTGGAGACTAAAAAGGACCTGATGATGATGTAGCAGCTCGGGAGACCGGGAGCTTACCCGATGAGGATGATACCCCCGATCTTCCTGCCTACTTTCCTATGTTACTAATATATAATCAAACAGACTTCAACCAAACTACTGAACCGATTGTGACGAAAATTGAAATGTGACCAACTTGAAAGCTTACCCTTTTAAACAAAAAAAGATTTTTTATGACGGGTGTTCTGACGTACCAAACATTAAAAAAACAGGCCAAGTGCGAGTCGGACTCGGTAGGATAAAAACAGCAAAAATATCATGTCTGTTGTATGGGAGCCCCCTTAAATATTTATTTTATTATATGTTTTAGTATTTGTTGTTATAGCGGCAACAGACATACATCATCTGTAAAGATTTCAACTGTCTAACTATCACGGTTCGTGAGATACAACCTGGTGTCAGACGGACAGACAGACAGACAGCGGAGCGATATTAATAGTGTCCCGTTTTTACCCTTTGGGTATGGAACCCTAAAAAGAAGAACAGAATTACCAGATAACCAAATTACAGATAACCTCCTCCTTTTTTGAAGTCGGTTGATAAAAACAAACGCTTACTTATTACAGGCAAACCGCGCGAATCTCTCGCTCTCTTTCGCACAACAAGTCGCTCGCCGCGGCCACGGCAGAAGAGAGAAGGACAGGGATACCACTATACCGGAACACCAAGTTGTTGAGAAGGAGTCTAAGTTGAGGTAAGATTTAGATTTAACGCATTCATTTTCATAATCTTCTCAGCATTATCCGTACCCTAGGCACAGGTATAGCGCTTCATACAAGGGGGATCAGCATCATTCATCATTTCTTGTAGGTGTCACGGTCAATCGACCATGCACACCCTGGTGTCACAGAGTTCTTCGGAACCGCCTCTCGGCCTCTGACGTGGTTCCTTTAACGACTACCAGATGGCAGCCGGGACCAACGTCTTAACTTGCCTCCCGAAGCACGGAATCATCTTTATTATCAGACAATCAGGTGATTCAAGCTTGCAATGTCCTTTGGGGGAACATTGATTTTATACTAATAGGAAGCGCCATCTGTTCGTGCTTGACGGAACTACCAAGGATGATGGTAGCGCGGTTCTAATATATGTGCTTTATAGGGATTAGGAATTAGTGTGCCATGTCACGAACAGATGTCGCCTTTTACAAACTTAACAGTATGCTTCCCGTGTGAATCGAACCGCGACCCCCAGGTCTACAGGCAAACGCCTCAACCACTGGACCACGGAAGCAATTGACTACAGGATATAAAGGCTTCGCTATGGGTACCAGAGGGGCAAAGGAAGAGAGGCAGACCGAGGAGAAGATGGCGAGACGATATAGACGGGTTTTTAACTGAATGGCAGCAAATAGCCTCAGATCGGGAAGTGTAAAACAGAAAGGTCTTTTCCCAGCAGTGTACGACGGGCTAAAAAAAAACTGCTGCTAACGAAACTTTACATGCCTGCAGTTACTTTGGCTTCTTGTCCTTTCGAAGCTGCTGCCTGGGAAGCATTTTGAAGCTAGGAAGGATAGGAATTTGTAACAGGACAAGCAGATGTAGATGACATCCCTGACCATTTATTTCTATATTCTGATCAACCTTCTCCACCAATCAGTGCACAGCAAAGCAATAACAACCCGAAGTTCGTCTCTTAACAGAAGCTACCTGGCCAACGAGCGAGACGATACACCCTGACCATCTATTTCTATATTCATCATCATCATCAGGTCTTTTTAGTCTCCACTGGAGAAGCATGACTCTCTGTACTACCGGATATACTTAGCCAGAGTAGACAGAGGATTTAACCTACACTCTCCTCGCTGGCCAGACGGGTTGGAGAGGTCTCATGATGTTTATGAGCTTAGTTTAGCTTGTTTTTCCTAAGTCTCCTCTTACGACCTTCATGGGAAGACTAGGAGTGGTCCTATTCTACTCTGCCGGAAACCACACGGTTAATTTCTATATTCCGGTCATCTTTCACCAATCAGTGCACAGCAAAGCTATAACAACCTCAACCTCGTCTCTCAACAGAAGCTACCTGGCCAACGAGCGAGACGATACACCCTGACCATCTATTTCTATATTCATCATCATCATCATCAGATCTTTTAGTCTTCACTGCAGGAGCATGACCCTCTCTGTACTACCCGATATACTTGGCCAGAGCAGACAGAGGATTTGGCTTACACTCTCCTCGCTGGCCAGACGGGTTGGAGAGGTCTCATTGATGTTTATGAGCTTTCTTTAGCTTGTATTTCCCAAGTCGCATCTTACGACCTCCCTGGGAAGAGTAGGAGTGGTCCTATTCTACTCTGCCGGAAACCACACGGTTAATTTCTATATTCCGGTCATCTTTCACCAATCAGTGCACAGCAAAGCTATAACAACCTCAACCTCGTCTCTCAACAGAAGCTACCTGGCCAACGAGCGAGACGATACACCCTGACCATCTATTTCTATATTCATCATCATCATCATCAGGTCTTTTTAGTCTCCACTGCAGGAGCATGACCCTCTCTGTACTACCCAATATACTTGGCTTGCAGACAGAGGATTTGGCCTACTCTCTCCTCGCTGGCCAGACGGGTTGGAAAGGTCTCATTGATGTTAATGAGCTTTGTTTAGCTTGTATTTCTTAAATCCTTTTACGACCTCCATGGGAAGACAAGGAGTGGTCCTATTCTACTCTGCCGGAAACCACACGGTTAATTTCTATATTCCGGTCATCTTTCACCAATCAATGCACAGCAAAGCAATAACAACCCAAAAGCTCGTCTCTCAACAGAAGCTACATGGCGAACGAGCGAGATGGCGACCTTCGCGGCTATGGTGATCACGACCGCCGGCGGGAGGCGCGCCATGGGGGTCATAGGGACAACGCCAGTCCACTGTACGCTTCACCGCCTAGGAGTCCTGTTAGTGATATCTGCAGCCCTACGCAGCCTATGGGAGGAATTGGTGAGTCACTTTGATCTTATAATAGATGTTACGCCTTTGCCCTTGTGACAAAAATTGGCTGTATTTGTCGATATATCTTTTGCTCAATGTGTGTGTGTGCAAGCGTGCGGGCGTATGTGTATTTAGCTTAGAAAAGTTTAGGGAAAAAAGGTTAAGAACCACATGTATAGACAGTCAAATAGTGGAACATGTTGGCTGTATGTGGTTTGATGTATTTGCCGGAAGGATAGGAAGAAAACCATTCCACTACACGTTTCGCCGCCCACCGAAATATAAATAGGAAAGAAATTATGTATGTTTGATTTTAATTTACTAAGAAATTATTAGCATTTTTCATCAACAGTTTTAAACTGGCATGTTTTCTTAAAATGTAATCTTTACAAAATCTATATTTTTTAGTGTTTGTACTTTGCATTCGCAATGCTATTTTGATATACTCTTATTAAATAAAGAAATAAAATATGGTAAAAAAAATTCAAGCGGGCGGGATTAGAACCTGCGACCTTAAGTGTATGTACGACTTGCGCTCTTCCAACTGAGCCACCGCCTCTACTAACCTCTAAAGCTAAATAGAACAGGCGCTGGCACAATTTTGTTACCATATTTTATTTCTTTATTTAATAAAAGTACTTTACAAAAGCTCTCTGTTATTCCCACAGGATCTCAACCAGCCAGCCTTACTTCAGTGCAACCGACACACACAGACACACACTTCAACCGGGACACGCATATGAGAATTATTTTAGGGCGGGACAACAAGCCCCAGGATAGGCATGATAGGTAAGAATTTATAATTACTAGTGGTCGACCATAGGTCGGAAACCGAACATAATTAAAAAAAATATTCTGCATTCCTTCCATTCTACTGCACTCCTTCTCTATATAAACTAACTAGCTGCCCCGGCGAACTTCGTTTCGCCATAAGTTAAAAACTATCCTATCTCTCAAGTTGGATCGAACTGCACATGGTGTGCGAATTTTATTATAATCGGTTAAGTGGTTTAGGAGTCCATTGAGGACAAACATTGTGACACGAGATTTATATATATATTAAGAAAGATGAGTCTTTACCCTTTACAATAAAATGTTTAATGTCATAGAAACTGAATTCAATAATGCCTTCCAAGTTAAAACTTGTACCAGACGTAATCGTAAAAAAATTAGTGAATGGGCTACTACAGGTATCTACATCAGTAGAAATAGGATATACGAATTACTGGCTATGAAGGCATATAACCAGGATCCTGAATTTATTAACTATGTTAGAAATTATTCAAAAGTTTTTAAAAAGGTATGTATGCATGCCAAATCATTATATACTAGAAATACTATCTTAAATTCTCAAGATAAAATAAAGACAACATGGAAAATTATTAACACAGAAACTGGTAAGAATAAACAGCGTGACAATAAAGTAGAATTAAAAATAAATAATAATGTTCTCAGCAGTAAGGCAGACGTTGCCCAATATTTTGAGGACTTTTTCACTAACATTCCCATAAACACCACTGCCTCCTTATGTTCATCGACAGATGAATCTAAAAAATTATTAACAAGTTGTATACCCGAATGTAAAAATAATTTAATATTTCAACATGTGACTCCGCTCACAATCATTGATACATTTAAAAGCTTAAATAATAAAAAAACTGGAGATTTGTGGGACATCTCGGTATCCGTCATAAGTAATATCATTAATGTAATAGCACCTTACTTAGCTTCTATTTTTAATAAATGTTTAGATACCGGTACTTTTCCAGCCTTGATGAAGCTGAGTAAAGTTATACCATTATATAAATCAGGGGATAAAAGTAATCCCACAAACTACCGGCCTATTTCCATTCTACCAGTTCTCAGTAAAATATTTGAAAAATTGATTTTCAATCAATTATTGTCTTTTTTTAATAAAAATGATCATTTTCATAGTGAACAGTATGGATTTACTAAGGGTCGGTCAACAACTGACGCGGGTGTAGCTCTTTTAAAACATATCTATGAAGCTTGGGAGGGAAAACAGAATGCTATTGGTGCTTTTTGTGATCTTTCTAAAGCATTTGACTGCGTAGATCACAATACCCTTATATCCAAGCTGAAACACTATGGAATCAAAGGTAAATCTCTCGACTTAATCAAATCGTACTTGAGTAGCCGAATTCAAAAAGTTAGTTTAGATGGGGTTCAATCTTCCGGATCATGTATTAGGATGGGTGTACCTCAGGGCTCTATCCTAGGGCCTCTTCTGTTCCTTATATACATTAATGATTTACCGTACTATATTAACACATGCAAGGCTGTACTATTTGCCGATGATACATCTCTCATCTTCCGAGTAGATAGGAATACTGACTCTTCTGACGAGGTTAATAGTACATTAGCTCAAGTGTTGGACTGGTTTACTGCGAACAATCTTTTGTTGAACGCTAGTAAAACTAAATGTATTAAATTTTGCTTACCAAATGTTGCAAAAGTTTCAACAAGTATAGTCGTCAATAATGAAACAGTAGGATTGGTAGACAAAGCAACTTTTCTTGGAATAACTGTTGATGCTGGGCTTCAATGGGGTGCCCATATTGAAAAATTGGCAGGGAAACTTAGCTCTGCGGCTTACGCGGTTAGGAGGATAAGACAACTAACTGATGTTGATACTGCGCGTTTGGTATATTTTAGTTACTTTCATAGTCTTATGTCGTATGGAATATTACTATGGGGAAACGCTGCAGATGTAAATACCATATTTGTTCTACAGAAACGCGCTATTAGATCAATATATAAATTAGGCGCCAGAGAATCTCTTAGAGAGTTATTCAAAAATATTAATATTCTGACACTCCCTTCACAGTATATCTTTTCTAATATTATGTTTGTGCGCCATAACATTCATTTATATAAAAAAAACTGTGATATACATAGCAGAAACACTAGAAATAAAAATAAATTATTTACACCAGCATTGCGATTGCAGAAAACTATGGATTCTTTTTTGGGTCTTGGAGTACGCTTCTATAATAGAATTCCCGCAGAAATATTAGGTCTGCCATTAATTCAATTTAAAACGGCTGTAAAAAATCATTTACTTAAAAGGGCTTATTATTGTATAAAAGATTATTTATTCGATAAAAATGCTTGGTAATAATTTAAATGTATATTTTAATGTAGTTAAATTTAATTTTTGTAAAATATATTGTTATATTCGAGCCCTTCAGGCACATAGAGACCAAGACTGGACTGAGTTTCTTTCGGCGTATTCTTCTCAGCAGTGGTCATTCCGAAACGCTAGTAGTTTTTCGATTTTACAAACAAAAGAAAGAAAAATAAACAACAGAAACATATGACGTTCAAAAAGCGATACATGTATCCTACTTTGAATAAAAATTATTCATTTTCATTTTCATTTTCATTTATGAAATTTTCGTTTTTTCTGTTTATTTTGATCCAAATGACTATTGAATATTTTAGTTGAACATATATATTTTTTTTATAATTATATAACTACTATAACATATATTATTAACTAGCTGTTGCCCGCGACTTCGTCCGCGGCAATTTCTGTTATTATGATTAATTAGTATAGACGAATAATTTTCAAAACATATTTTATTGATGCTTCACTTCTATTGGTCGCATCGTGATGTTTTATAGCCTAAAGCCTTCCTCAATAAATGGACTATCCAACACAAAAAGAATTTTCCAATTTGAACCAGTAGTTCCTGAGATTAGCGCGTTCAAATTTAATCAATGAATCGAATATCATTTATTCATCATGAGATACTTTACATATTATTTGGTGAACGGTAACAATTATTTTACAACAAAATATTGTTGACGTTAATTTACTTAAAGCTAAGTTTAGAGCCGCTTCCAAAACGGAGTGCAGAAGACGCGGCAACAAACTGCACAGCGCATTTTCTCCAGACCTTAACTTACAATTTATAGTATATTACTTAAAACTACATATATTTATAACTACATATATTAACATTCTGAATGCCTTAATTTTTTTGTTTTTCTGAATTTAATTATTGAAAAATGGTCATGAAAACAACTCGTTTCAGATGTTGTCCGTTTTTAACAAAAATGTCATTTTTCTATTTTTTTTCTAACTTTTTTGTAAATTTTATAATAAGTAAATCAAACTTACTTTTGTACGTAAATACATGCAAAATTACGCTTTAGTTGAATTTCTCTAACTCGAAATGGTACTTAAAGCGTGAGTTAGTATGAAAAATTCAATTTACTCGAGATTCTCAAAAGAAAACGACGATTTCATAGGTAACTCAATATTAGTGTGAGAAATTTCTTACTCCTCCGCCCGCACATTTTTTGTAAAAAGGGGTACAAAGTATGTGCTTCACGTTTAACATACACGGTGACATTTTGATCGTCCTGAACCCTTAAAGGAATGATACAGCCCATCGATATGAACAACTTTTCCTATGGGACCAATGCTGGGAAAGTAAAAAAAATGGGCAATTCCACAAAAAAAAAAAAATCGGCCGCCCTGTCAATTTGTATGGGAACGTCAAAAAAAAATTAGAGTTCCCAGCATTGGTCCCATAGGAAAAGTTGTTTATGTCAATGGGCTGAATCATCCCTTCAAGGGTCCAGAACGATCAAAATTTCGCCGTGTATAGATAACACCCCTTGCTTTGCATTTACTTTGATTTACGTGAGAAATATTTCCTTTAAAAACAAAAACTTCGTGACTTAAAACTGGTTTTTAGAGTTTTAAAGTACATCCAACTAAATTGAAAAGCACATATTTCTACAAAAATGTGACTAACTCTCTGCTCTCCTCAATTTTGTTGGATAACTACTAAGCCACTCTAATGCCTTGGTTTCTAACATTGCGGTGCAGGATAAACGTTTATATGTAAAAGAGAAACTCTTAGGCACACAGCACACAGAATGAAGAGTCACGGTGGTGTCGAGAACTTTTCTATACAATACGCTAGTTTCCTAAAAAAATATAATTAGTCCGTCAGTTAGATATTCAAAAAATATTGGACACGTATTTTTTCTTTTGTCGATTAAACTAAGAATGATAAAGATATAGCCCTTTGAAGTTCCGTGTGACGTCATAGTTTGCTACAATTTTTAGTAAACTTTTACGTCACGCGCCCTCACTCCTGAACTTTGACGCGCTTTATCTTTTTTTTTATAGTTTATTTGACAAAATAAAAAAATACGTGTCCAATATTTTTTGATTATCTAACTGACGGACTAATTGTTATGTTATTATTACGACCCAGGAAACTAGCCTATTATATTGCCCCTACGCCGCCGCGACCGCACCGTGACACCGACAGTGTGTGTTGTTCAATATATATATAAATAGTATAGAAAAGTTAGTTAAAGTTAGGCACGCCTGCGCCTCGTCGCCGCCGCGACTCTTCATTCAGTGTGCTATATGCCTTACAACTTTCTCTGTCTTTCCTGCTGGGAATGCGATACCGCATGGTACAACCAAGACATTACATCACATTTTTTTATAACTATAGCAGTAACAGATGAAAAATGTAGTCAAAGGAATCATGACACTTATTTAAAAAAAATAAAAATAGACCGGGATCTAATAATTTAAAATATTTCAATTTAAAATATTTCAATTTAAAATCTGTTTTTAGAAGGGTCAGTTCTATATATGTATACATCATATTTTTATCAATCTATAACAGTTTTCTCATAAAATCGGTGTTGTGGTAACTTTGACCATGTGTATTTCTAGAAGTTTTAAAAAAATACTTATAGGATGATTCAATTTAAATTTAAAAGGAAATTTGCTATTTTGTAAGCTTTGCTTTTGTTGTACTTTATTTTATTTAAAATGGTATGTAATATGGTATGTCAACTTATTATTTGTTTGTACAACAGATCATTTTTTTTTAATCTCTTTTTCTTGTTATAGTGTTTCTGTTAAATTTTCCTTTTTTTTTTCTTTTTATGAGTTTTTGTATAACATTAAAATCTTTGGTATAATATTGAAATTGAAAATATGCGATGACCAAATTCGCTCCGGTGATTTGAAGCTACGGCAGCTCAGTGGTCGAGAGCTTTGTCGGTCCAGTTGTCGAAGGTTTGGAGCTTCAAATCCTACCCGTGGCAAAATTTTTTCATCACATATTTTTTTATAAAAAAAAGGTGAATATTCTCAAAAGGAATTACAATACAAGACAACCATATTGTTAACCTCAAAACCGTATATGTATAACTATATATATTTATATAGCGAGGTACCATCGAAGGGCCGTCAGGCTTACAACCGCATAGTGGGCAGTATTGGGCGAGCGAGAGGCAGGATTTTTAAGAAAACGTGAGTGAACAGCTATGGGTGGTGATTGTGCTGGGTTAGGTTGGGTTTTGGTGACAGTCATTCATATGGTCATACAAAGGGACTGGTTAGACATATAATATAAAAGTATGAGGTCCAATTTAGCTTATCTAAAATGAATTAACAACACAAACACAAAAAAAAACTTAAAGTGCAGATTTTAAGTCTCTACCAGTAATATAAAAAAAAATAGGTCTGTTTAAATTCTGTTTACGGACGATAATTTTTAGCAGGAAGAGAGATAGATGCGTCACAAGCTGATCGCTTAGGCCGATCGTGCCTCTATTGCTTGTTCCGCTCTCTCGCTTTCACACGGAACGTGACACTATTACAGACAAGATGGCGGGATGACTTAGACCGGTTTTGGAGTGGCTGGCAGCAGGCTGCACTCCAGAGGGACGAATGGAAGAAAGGAGGCCTTTGGACAAAAATTAGGCTACAAAAAAAAAATCCTCGTAAGAGTATGAGTGAAATCAATACGAAATAAGGTTAAGCCGGTGGTCTCGGCTGCCATCTGGTAGTCGTTAAAGGAACCACGTCAGAGGCCGAGAGGCGGTTCCGAAGAACTCTGACACCAGGGTGTGCATGGTCGATTGACCGTGACACCTACTCGAAATTATGATGATGAATACGAAATATTTTTTTTCTACATTTCCATTTAATGTTAAACTCACTGATAACATTATTTATTATTAATATAAGCACAATCACCCCCGTTCAATCAGTAGTTGGGTTTGGCTTAGGCTGGTATTGGATTTATACTGTAACATCATTAATTTACATGTCATATGCATGAAAAAAGGTGATTTCATGGTCACGTGTATTGTTCAAAATTATGGTGTAAATTGAAACATAATCTTTCATATGAAAAAAAGCGAATTCGAACAAACTACTCAACCAAATTTCATCATATCATCATCATAACAGCCGCAACAAGTCCACTGCTGGACAAGGGCGTCTTCGTTCCATGGTAGGATATTGCCATACTCACCACGCTTGGCAGGCGGGTTGGCGAGCGCAGTTTCTTTGGCTTCTTGTGCAACTGATGCTGCTGCTACGAAAGCATTTCGAGCTGGGGAAGGATAGGAATTTGTTGAATGTGGAAAGGGAATGAAGATAGGGATACTCACTCGGATAGATAGGAGAAAAGCAAGTAGTAGCTTGGGAGGCCGGGAGCGTTTACCCGATGCCATACCTGCGACCACCGGACAGGCAGTTGACGTTGACACCCCTGACCTTTATAAAAACCTGATGAAATTTAAATTGGTTCAATTTGAATTGAATGCCCATAGTAAGGGACCACGGTTCACTTACTATGGGCCTCATAAGAAAGCTCAAGGTCGCTCAAAGAGCTATGGAGAGGGCTATGCTCGGACTAGCTCCGTGGCGCAGTGGTCAACACGCCAGACTGTGACACGGAGTGACCGGGTTCGATCCCCGGCCCGGTCAAGATGGAAAATGATCTTTTTCAGATTGGCCTGGGTCTTGGATGTTTGTCTATATATGTATTTGTTATAAAATATACTATCGTTGAGTTAGTATCCCATAACACAAGTCTCGAACTTACTTTGGGGCTAGCTCAATCTGTGTGATTTGTCCGTATATATTTATTTATTTCTCTGCGAGATCGAATCAGAAATGAGGAGATCCGTAGAAGAACAAAGGTCACCGACATAGCTCAGCGGATTAGCTCTTTGAAGTGGCAGTGGGCGGGGCACATAGCGCGCAGAACCGATGGCCGATGGGGCAGAAAGGTTCTCGAATGGCGACCACGTACCGGCAAGCGCAGCGTCGGACACCCACCGACCAGATGGTCGGACGATCTGACTAAGGTCGCAGGAAGACGCTGGATGCAGGCCGCTTCCAACCGGTCGTATTGGAAATCCTTGGGGGAGGCCTATGTCCAGCAGTGGACTTCTTGCGGCTGATATGATGATGATGATGATGAATTGAATGCATATAATTTTTAATAAAAAAAATATCTAATCGGTTCATAAATGATGGAGTTATGAGGTAACAAACATAAAAAAAGAATACGAGAGACAGATTTTTCAATCGTAATAAGGGAATGTTTACTACAATTACTAAAGCCTTCAATAATAATCAGTTCACTAATTAGCGTTACAGTATAAATCGCTTATGTTAACACATTTTTTTTTTTTTGTCTTTTTGCATATATTTTATGTTTATTTGTACTACTAATGCTTAAAAAGAGTATAAATAAAAAAAAAACTTTTTTTTTATTTAAGTAACTGTGGGTTTATTTATTTACTCATGGTTAATGTGTTAACATCAGCACCTAATGACGAAAAGCTGGGCTTAATTTAACTAATATAAAAAATAATATTAACAATTGAATCCTGCACCTTGCACTACTAAATTAACACACTAATTCGTCATTAAATTGTCAATTTTTTTGTCTATATTAATAAAAAATAGGCTAGTTTCCTGGGTCGTAATAATAACATAACAATTAGTCCGTCAGTTAGATAATCAAAAAATATTGGACATGTATTTTTTCTTTTGTCAAATAAACAATAAATAATAAAGATAAAACGCGTCAAAGTTCAGGGGGCTCGTGACGTCAAAGTTTGCTAAAGATTGTAGCAAACTATGACGTCACACGGAACTTCAAAGGGCTATATCTTTATCATTTTTGTTTAATCGACAAAAGAAAAAATACGTGAATATTTAACTAACGGACTAATTATATTTTTTTAGGAAACTAGCCTATTCTACTTACTTCTTAACAGTATTTTAGTCACTCTTACAAAGAGGTTGCGTGTGACATCATGAATTTATAGGCATAAAAATATGTGACTTTTGTTTTAGAAATATTTTTTGTTAAGAAATGTTATTTTACCAATGTCTTTTTTTAAGGTCTTAGGGGTGCCGTGGCACGTCAAATATGCTTCAATAATATATCAATGTATGCTTTGTCAACAGCAAAAGCAAACGAAATGGCATCGTCACCAACCCCGCCATGAGACTAGTCGCCAACGTCAGGAATGGCCTTGGTAAGTACCCTCCCCCCTCAGTTTTGGTGGAATTTCAACTGACTGTCAATCTTTAATTCGGCTTTTTCAACCACCACATGTCACCTGACGCATCTACGACTGCAAGGGTTTAATGACCCCGCCCATACAGCTGCACGACCGCCCCCACCCAAAATACTAGTTTAATAATGGAGGTAGAGATAAAAAAACACCGCCTTAGTCGTAGTAGAGCCACGCTACCGGCAAAATTCATTATTGCTAGTAGCATGAATGGGCCGGCTCGTCCGGGAAGTACCACACTCTCACAGAAAATCGACGATTGAGTGGAAGCTTTACCGCTTCTGTGCTTCGTTCGGTGAGTGAGAGAGCCGGAGGCTTGTCCTCCCTCCCCCCTCCTTTCTTCCCCTCATGTCCTCCCCGAACTTCTTGTAAGGCCGGCAACTCTCCTGGCTCTCCCTGGTGTTGCAGTTGTCCATGGGCAGCGGTGATCACTTACTGTCACGTGACCCGCTTGCTCGTTTACCGTTTTATATCATAAAAAAACCTCTATAAATTAATAGTAAAATACTACAAAATATCCCTTAGAATTAATATCATGTTTTATTATGAGACATTTCCATAAACGCAATATTTAAAATTACCGTCCAACAAACTTCTCGTATCACCCATACAAAAGTAACATTGTCACGTCACATCTGTCTTATCCGTCTTATCAAGGCGGTGTAATGGACTCGCCCGAAAATTACTACAACGATTTTATCTCAAGAGTTTTTGGAGTATTGAAGTCACTGATGTGCTTATTTTCGTAGGTCTTTTCATATTATAAATGATTTATTTTTTAAATATAATTATAACTTACGCTAGATATAATTTTTATATTAAACAAAACAGTTTTACTCATGTATTTGTGGTCGAAATACGCACTGACACTTGCCCTGAAGATGGCCTACTGACTAGGCTGAAACTGTCGGCAGTTTCCGACTAAATGAAACAGTTTAATTTAATAAAAAAACAAATATGTTCTCGTTTTTCGATCGGAAACTGACTGAAAATTTTCCTTTTAGACAACGCAGCGGCAAATATTCGCCGCACCGGCGTCGCTCTCGCTGCCAGCGCAAGCTCCGCTAACCCAGCTGTCAAAACAAACGCTTTCCAATGGAGAAAAGAGACGCCTCTATAAAACTTCATACGTGCGAGCGAGACAGGTATACTCCGCTAATTCTGCCGTCACAAGAAAGTCGTTCCAGTGGAAGAGAAGCTGCTATAATACTACATAGGTGTGAGCGAGACGGGTGTACTCTACCGACGCTGCTATCAATACAAACGCGTACTATTGGAGGAACTGTTTGTTATTATACTGCATAGGAGCGAGTGAGATGGGTATACGTTTCTAAGCTCCTTATTGTAGCGACGCCTATAAAGCCACAGATTTTCTTTTGATTGACTTACTTTTGATGATAGACGATCGTAGCTTTATCAAACTTTGATAGTAGAAGAAGCATAATCGTCAAAATGTATTTTTCTTTCATTTTTTATGTAAAATGATTGTTGAATTTAAACAATTTGACTCTGATCTTTGGTAGATCTGTGGTCTTATCATCTGATGGATATTTTTGTCTAAGGACGAATATGTGTTCTATTTTTGAATGAGTGAGTCACCAAAGGTTCTATTTGAAAATAAAAAATAATATGGGTCAGTTAGTGACTAGCGCATTCAAAAATATTGCTCTCCATGTAAAGTTCTAATAATCAAACTGTAAGTTTATTTATTGTTTAATCTTAACCCTCTTACGGTCATTCACAACGACTGGCTAAACCAGGGTTTCCCAACCTTTATTTCACCGAGCCTCCCCGAACTAAAACTAGTATTTTCAACCCATAAGTTTCTACAAAAACAAGAAACACGTTTTTATTATATTAACTATATAATTTATTTGAATTTCATATAGATAGCGATTGAATTGCAATTCGCAGTTATTTTACCAAAGCGTAATTTTTTTTTCGTAAATTCTACCGTACCTATTACGCCCCCCCCATTTCTCTACGCCCCCCTAGGGGGGCGTGCCCCCTTGGTCGGAAAGTCCTGGTCTAAACCTTTACTTTCTATTGTCAGATTGAGTGTCCATAATAGTGTCAACAAGAAAATGTGAAACAATTTTTTTGTTTTTTAACAATATTATAAAGCTAAAACATTTATTATTACATTTTTAATTTAATCTATTACAATAAATCCCTATATACACAATATACTACACAGCTGTTCAAAAATAATTCGAATTGGTCTCAAGATAATATCAGTATTAAAAAAAAAAACTGTAAAAAGAACATTCAAATTGCATTTCTAAGAAAAATAGTACAATTTGTAAAAAAAAGCCTGATCTCAGAAGAACAAAGTTAACATAGATTTTTTAGACATTTTTTTCTTTAGACATTTCGGTGCATTTACGTATTTGTGTGTTAAATACTAGTCTTGAAGTAAAGAGTAGGTTTTGTAATAAACTAAAACTTAGTTGTATATTTTTTTGTTAAAAATACTGTTATTTATTTTTGATCAAAAAATCCAATTAATGTTACAAAAAAATTGGTATAAATTTAAATAAGGGTAACGTAAGTACTGCAATTATATTTTGCTTAGAAATGACTATTATATTCGTAAATATTACGACTGCACATGTATATTGGAGAAAATAATTTAAAAAAAAACTATTTTAGTACATAAACACTTAGGTAAGATGTTCAATTATGGCAACACCAAGCGTTAACGAAGGCTAAATGTAAGAGTCTAAGGCTTAATCTACACGGAAGGGCAGCACCGCCACACTATCAATGTAAAAAAATATATAAACATATTTTCTTATTATCACTCAATACTGGTCTTTTTACGTATGTTGTTAAGGTTCAAAATTCTTTCAAACCAAGTGCTTACCAGCTGCCGTTCCGGTATAGAGCAACGAAGCCGTTTTAAGAGTGATTGTGACAAAAAGACAGCATTTGCAATGTGTGCTTTCATACTCCACCATATGCTATAAGTGCTTGCAGTGAAGTAAGATTGAAGTTTTTATAGTGGCAATACGAGAAATTAACAAAATATTTGTACCTACGATCAAGTATAAAAATCTAGATACACACTCACATACAAAAATAACTTCATTATGTCCACAGTTATTTATTAGTAGATATTTTTATGTAATAAACCTACATCAATGCAAAATCAAACTTACTTGTATGTCATAAAGTCGAATTTCGAGAGCTGATCGGACTGAATTAAAATTTTTAACGGAAAATAATATGTATTGTGAAGTGGGCGCTTATATGGAGAGGACGCGTTTTTAGCTCTGATTGTGAATCTAGTTTTTTATACTTGATGGTATCTTTCCATGGAACGAAAAGGTATATAATCTGTCTTGCAACAAGACGTGGTTTTAAACTACTCAATTGATAAAGGTACTAATCGGCCAACATAAGTTGGAGATCAGTCTTCTTAATTAAGCCGGATATCACTGTTATAAAAGTTGCGTTTTATGAATGAATATGTTTAGCGATTGTTATGTGTGATTAAAACAGCTTTTTGTAGCAAGACAGTATTTGATTAATGTCAAAGATAACAGAAAATAATCATAAAGATAGAAAAAAGCAGTATATCGAAACGACGAACGAAGTAAACTTAACAATGTCAATATGGGTATTTGGTAACAGGCAAGGTAACAGGTAATTGGAAGCTATTGCAATATAATTGCCATAATATATATTTTTTAAACCACTTAAGAAGAACAGTTGTACAGTCCACTTAATCGAAAAAGATTATGTAGCAACTGTAAAAGCCGAAGCTTCTCTTCTGCCCGCAGATTTATAGTAACACCGGGTGGCGCGCACCAGAGCGTATGTTAACATGAAATAAAGAAAATTGTACCTTATACATGGTAGATACGGTTTCTTTTTTTAATGACGTCGCGGAGCTTCCGCAATCCGGCAGCAGACTGTATTATTTATTCCATTTAAATATGGACTTTAAATGCTGTACAGAAAGATCAAATTCCTTTGTTGTATGTAATATACGCTCCGACGCGCGCTGGTCGATGTATATTATTTATTAGAGAATGGATTGCACTATTTAATTGATAAATATGTTAAAAGCTGAATCTACGTAACGAAAGAAATAAAAATATGTTCATATATACCAAACGTTACCATTTACCTACTTAGGTTCCAACCAAAAAAATAAAATTAAAAGAATAATCATTTTTTTTTATAAACTAAAAAGAAAAACTACAATCATGCACATCATATGCACACTTCTCAGGCTACAAGGCGATTGTTTTGCTAGGGCAAAGTGTCCTTTATTATTGAAATGTTAAAGTTTATAATCGTTGCGCCACCGTGATCAGATCTAGCCATAATCTACTCAAGAGGTCACGATGCGCTTTAATATCTCATACATTAATTATTTTTCTTTTGGTAGGAACAGAAAGTACTTTGTCTAAAAACACGAAAAAAGTTTTGATTAATTTGCATTTAAACGCTAGTGTATATAAAATTAGACTCATCGATATTGTTAACGATAAGAAGTAGGACCTCACTTGCGCATGAAAAATATTGAAGAGAATCTCCTAATTTAGTAGGTTTAGACAGAATTTAATTTTTAATAATAAGACGTGGCCGACTGTCACAATTTGATATTTTGGGTGGATCGTTGGAATGTACCTTGTCTTTATATATGTTAACAGGTATAAATATAGGGCAAACTGAGCAAATTTCAAAATTTAAGTTAATCCATTAACACAAAAGACCAAGAGACCAAGAACATTTTGTATACAAAAAAGATCCTAAAGATAGATAAGCCTATTTAACCGGTCAACTACCAAGCGTTCCAATCGTATAATAATACATAACAATAGATAATCAATTGTGTCTGCCAAATTTACATTTAACAAATTTCGTTCCTCCATGTGAGGAGCTGCCTCCAGGATCCCAGCTTCCTTGGACCACATGGAAGTGCCTTAATCGCCTCCGCATTGGGGTAGGTCGATGCCGACATAACCTGGCTAAATGGGGCTTTATCCAACAGGCGGAAGTGCAGTGTCAGTGTGGTCACGATGACCAGACCATGTTGCACCTCCTTTCGTGCCTTCTGTGCCCCACCAGTTGCACCAAAGAGGATCTGTACACTGCATCCGAGAGTGGTGTCAGAGTCGCCACATACTGGAGAGACAAAATCTAATCCCTTAAGCCATCGACACGAAAAGAAGAAGAATTGTGTCTGCGTTTCTCGCGAATGATGGGTCAAAGTGAGTCTTTCAAATATATAACCGGGTAGGATGGGAATAGGCCTCCTCTTTCTGACACCAAATGTGTTATATCTAAGGTGCAAAACAACTAACCTACAATTATTTCCGAAAATATGTCTTCTATTATTATGAATCGTGTATTATGCATAATTTGTTCAATGAATCTTTGGGTAAATATTTTTTTCTTAGCTCACGATGGCTCACTGTTCGGCAAAGGCCTCCCCGTTTGTCATTATTGGGCTCTAAAAGCGATAAATCGCCAGTCTCTATTATACGCCGTCAAATCATCAGCCCACCTTGTTTTTGGGCGGCCTCGCTTTCTTCGTCAACCTGCAGGGATCCATTCTGTCGTTTCTGTGGGTTATGGTCTACAGTTCTTAATGACAAATAAAGTGGGTAAATAATAGTTAAATCACCTTAAAAAGGTAAGGCTACATTTAAGCAGACTCCACCCAAACTATTTGATACGAGCGATTGCGTCCGTCACAAGCAATGAACGAGTTTTACTAAAATTAGAATTTTAAAAATTCTCAGTGGTAGTTGTGGTAGAATTTCGGCATTACTAGGTATTAAAAAATTAAACAATTGGAATGACTGTGAGGCTATCACGAGCTAGTAGCTAAGTGCTTAGTTACTTGTATTAGAATGGCTACGTTGCTTTGAAAAAATATGAGAACCAATTTTACAAAATTTACCTCTATGGGATTTATAATGCCAAGTGGAGATCCACTTTATCTGCCTACCCCCATGGGAAATAGGCGTAATAATGTGTATGTATATGGAAAACTTCAGTCCACAACAACATTGCGAAAGAAGATACTTTTAAAATTAAAAAAAAAAAAAGTTCTGTATCAGATCAGTTGATTACTCATTTGTATTAAAAGTAATTTTATTACTAATGAATAATTTCATTACAAATGAATCGTTTTATTACAACTATAAAAAATATATAAAAAACTTTTTTCGGAAAATAATTGTTTTGGTATTATATCCTCAAGTTGCCCTTATTAACTCTGTATATTCAAACTCAGTATATTATATCGTAAAATCGAAGTTAATCATAGAGTCAAACAAAAATGTAAAAGTGAGTGAAAATATTTTTTTGGTTGAAACAATCAATACTAAGGTACTAAGCTCATAGCTACTAAAGCTCGTGCGAAATTAGCATTATACGAGAAGTTTCTATTTTATCTATTTATACTTTAGCCTTACTTGAACGTTGATTTCTTTTTCGTAGATAATCTTAATTTTTTTGTATATTTTTCGTAGTATGTCATGTACAGAATCAAAAAGTTATAATTTTTTTTAAATAACTGTTATTCTCTACATTGAGGGTAATCTTTATCAAAATCAGGATTACCTCGTAATTTTTTTTTTCTTTAGATCAGAGTTAATGTAACAAAAAAATAAAAGAAATCAAAATTGTGTCATATTCGAGGCTATGTATTGAAATGTATTTTAAATTGACGACAAGCAATGTACCAATATTATATTATTGAAAGTAATAAAAGCGGGATTTTTATAGGTTATAGACATTTTTTTATTTTTATTTCAGAATAAGTTTTATAAGAATTTACACTCGTTCCGAACAAGGGTAAATTCTTAAAGAAATTAACGTCAGCTACCTAATTCCTTATATGGTATTTCATACGAGTGCTTATATAGTCTGCCATTTATTTAAAGAAAAACTGTTATTTTTTTAATTGAAGTCAACGTGTATGTACTTTGATCCAGACCAATGTAAATCCCGCTTTTGTAATAGTTTATTAATTAAACTGATTTACAGACTAACGAATATCGTTGCACACTTGAAAAATATGAGTATATCGATCTCTTTCACTCACAGACAGATATTATGTAAATTATACTCAGATTATTTGTAGGAATGAATTTTATATCTTTGTTCTGTTACATACTGATGTAGAGATTCCTTTCCACTTTTTATGGTTATAATTTATGCGAATAGTGGTATATACCCTATGGATATATTATATTATGAATACCTACATAAAAGAACCCACTTTACAGTATTATTATTCACAAGCTAGATTCAAAGATAGTTATATATATGTAAATGAACCTTTACTATTTAAAAATTCTTTAGTGTTGCTTACACATGAAAAAATACCGAAATAGCGCCATCTGTAATTATTATTATTTAACTCCTAAATCTAATCAAATAAAATCTGATACTTTGCTTCGGCATTAAATTACTTGTATTATTTTTGGTTCTACTTTTCATTATTTTGCATTTGATAAAAGAGAACTGTTGATTACCGCCGAAAGTGGCCACTTTGGGCAACAATTCTCTTAATTTGTTACACGGTAATACAAATGAAGTAATACCAAAATAATATTTTTTTTACAGTAAAGTACAAAAGCACTTTTTTTTTACTTTTTTTTCTGATCTAGGAGTAAAAAAAAATGGATGGCGCTATATTTGCTATTCTAAGGCCCTTAAGATAATTTGGATATACCTTTAAAATGTGTGCAACGATATGCCCCTTACGGTGATAATTACTTTATTGTATAATCATGAATCGATTCTTGCTATATCAAGTCAGTAATTTAGTTTTTACATATATTATTGATTTTTGAAAGACAATTTTTACGTTCTTCCAATTTTTGATATCATATATTTACAAATAGATACCTATATTTTTGTGCAGAAACGCACTTTTTTATATACCTAAGAAAGGTATATTTTTTTTGCTAATAATAATCTTTGCAATTTAACTTTACTAAGAAATTAAATCGACACGAATAAACAATTCGTAACATTTGAGAACAAGCACATTAATACTTCTTTCTCTGTCGCTCATTTAAGATGAGTTCTTGTGAAAGAATAGTTTTTGAAATGTGTTAGTTCATTCAATTATTTTTTACTATATAAAAAGTTTTATTTTATTTTTTATATTAAGATGGAAATTTTCTTTCAAAAATCAATTTCTGTAGTTTTTACTCGATGCTTTATTGTGTATAAAATCGAATAGCAATATTTATTTATTAAAATAACTGAAATCTCAATTTGTATTTTGAACGTCTGAACCCCGGTTCGGCTATTCGTCGACAGATGGCGCTAGCTGTATGTGCTGTTTTCAATATAATAATTACAAAAATAACTCTATAGAAACTTTTGAACTGTTGCTGAAAGAGATATACTATATACATATAACGATAAAAAAAACTGAAGAAGTGAGACTCGGATTCGCACTTGGAAAGATTCCGTACCTCAATATAACATTTCTTGGGTTCAAGCTCTAAGAGGACATTAGGGGCATTATATTATTTGAAGAAACTTAATTTTTTTTTCCTAGTTTTATTGTGTTGTGTCCCACTGCTAGGCAAAGGCCTCCCCCTGCATTCTCTACTCATCCCTATCCTTCGCTACTTCTGGCCATCCATTTTGAAATTTATCGAGGTCGTCCCTACATCTCCTTCTTGGTCTGCCTCTGCCACGGCAGCCGTCCGGTACCCAGAAAGTGGCAAGTTTTGCCCACATTTCTGGCCGGCTGCGGCAAACATGTCCTCCCAGCCCCATTTCAACTTGGCAGTTCTAGCACCTACATCCGCAATTCGTGTCAGGGAGCGCAGCTCGGTGTTCCCAACTTTGTCTATAAATCGCAAGCCTAGCAGGCTGCGCTCCATTGCTTTTAATTAATGATTACATTATTTTAATTAATTGTTGTTATAGTTAGCGGCAGCGGTAACGCATTCTGTGTGAATTTCATGTATCTATCTAATACGGTTTACAAGATACAACTCTGAACCAAGAGATAAGCAAAAAACACGTTTTTTTAAAAGGTTGGGACCATAAATTAAAAGAAACGTGTTATTTGCATCTTTGTTCCCTTTGATTCTTCCTATTCTTTTATAAGATTTTTTTTGTTTTCGTATTGTGCTTAGAGATGCCCAAAAGGTTGACAGTAATGCTAAAATAAGCAAAGTTCATAAAATAAAAAAAATTGGTTGTTGTAAAGTCGGTTTACGGACGATAATTTTACGTGATAACGGTGGAAGAGAGATAGATGCGTCACAAGCCGTTCGGCTTGTGACGCATCTATCTCTCTTCCACCGTTATCACGTAAAATTAACGCTTAGGCCGATCGTGTCTCTCTTATAGCTTGTTCCGCGCTCTCGCTTGCACACGGAACGTGACACTTTTTCCTGCGTGCAGCCGGCGTTCATCGATTTATAAGACGTTATTACGTCAAAACTTTGTGAGTTTAGTTGCCTTCCATAGTTTGGACGTTCAAAATATAAAAGGAGACTAGACTTTAGATTTCTTTAGTACTTTTGTGTGTGTTTGGTGACAATGTGATTTAGATATGAATTTGTACGAAATGTAACGTAGGCGCAGTGCGGTATGACTATGTTGTGAAGAAATATATTGAAATATATATAATTTCTCTTATATGTGTGTATTATTTAATAATTAATAATTATACGGACAAATCACACAGATTGAGCTAGCCCAAGTAAGATCGAGACTTGTGTTATGGGATACTAACTCAACGACACTATATTTCTATATTCAACCGGTCATATTGGAAATCCTTGGGGGAGGCCTATGTCCAGCAGTGGACTTCTTGCGGCTGAGATGATGATGATGATGATGATGATACTATATTTTATAACAAATACATATATAGATAGATACACATCCGAGACCAAACCCAATCTGAAAAAGATCATTTTCCATCTTGACCTGACCGGGGATCGAACCCGGGCACTCTCGTGTCGCAGGCTGGCGTGTTGACCACTGCGCCACGGAGCTCGCCATATTTTACTCTAAATTTATATACTAAAAGCATTAGTATATAAATTTAGCGGCCGACAAGAGAGGTATTGACGGCAAAAGCGAGACTGTGGGCCGAGGCAAAGCCGAGGCACCACCATCATTGAGTCCGTCTATGGGGACTGAATTCACTGTTTATTACGCAAACTAAAACGAAAAGCCCGATGGACGTAAGCGCTAATTATGCTGGTTAAGCAAATCTGGGCGCAGTCCTCACTGGGTTGGGTGACCGCAAGTGGGCCATAATATCCTCCTCCGTTAAGGAAGGTACGTTAAGGCTGCCATAATTGATGTAAGTCGTCAAGCTGTCAGATGTCTTAGGGCAGCTTGAAAAAGTCTGACATCAGTGTTGGAAACTTACACGAAATACAAATAAATGCAAACTTAAAATATTTTAAGAAAATAAAAAACCAAACAAAAATAAAATTTTGTCTTATACAATATGTAGAGAATACCATGTCCAATCCTTAAAGGGGTTATTCAACCGTCGATATGAACAACTTTTCTCATGGGATCAAAGCTAGGAACTCAAAAAAAATGGACATTCCCAAACAAAAATGGTCGGTCGCTGGTCAATATGTATAGGAACGTCAAAAAAAATGGAGTTCCCAGAATGGTCCCGGCATCCTTGATTAAAGGGGTGCAGGGTGATGATGAAGAGAGGCTCTCTTCATCATCACCCTTCACCCCTTCAAAGATCGGTCTTTTCTTTACATATTGTATAAGCCAAAAAATGAATTTTCTTGTTAAATAAGTTATTTTTCGTGAATATATACTGATTTTATTTTCTTATAATATGGTAGATACAAAACTGTGAATACACCTGTCGCGCCATCTATGTGATGAGTATGAAACAAAACGTACGCCAAAGGTCAGATCCCATTACATAACTTAAAAATTAGGCACCAGTGTTGGCCACTTACACAGTAAAAGCAACCACTGTTACCAACCAAAACATGTAAACAAAACAGGACACTATTATCCCCTACGCATGAATAGGATAAACATTTTCACCCCAATTAACTACAAAAAATCTCAACCAGGCGCGTGTCTGTAGTTTTTGACGTTTAAATCCCCTGAACTGAGCGTAAACCGAAAATAATGGGAGGGTAATTGTACGCGGTATTGAAACTGCCCTAATGTAACCTGACACCTTTTAGGCTGCGTCTTCACTGACGCGGAGTGGAGCGGAGAGGAGCTTAGCGGTGTATGAATTGACCAATCACAATACTCGAAATCTGATTTTGGTCATTGTCTATTGATATATAATCTTTCATATAAAAAAACAGACTTAAATCAAACTTCTGAACCGATTTTGATGAAATTAAAATTATAAATGACGGCGTTATGCGGTAACGAACATAAAATACAACCGAATTAATTACCTTCTTTTTTAAAAGTTGATGTGACGTCACAGTTTGCTACAATTTTTAGCAAACTGACGTCATAAGCCCCTACTCGTGAACTTTGATGCGCTTTATCTTCATCAATGTTTGTTAAATTGACAAAAGAAAAATATTTTTTTGTACGAATCTCAATTTTTTTTATTTAATTACTGACGGAATAATTTTAATATTATTATTTTGACTCAGCCTAGGTGAGGTTAGTCCCCCTTGCCTAACACCACATTTCAAAACATATTCATCAGATTGAGCATTTGCCCATTTAACTACATTCTTCTGATTACAATACCAATGAGAGAAAATACTAATTACTTCAGTAGAGACACTTGCTTTCCTCAGTTTCGACAACAACAAATCATAGGACACTCGGTCAAACTATGTATGTATCTATCGATTAAAAATCAAGTATTGCTCGCAATTAAACTTGACTTCCGGGGGTTGTAACTATGTCAATTGTTGTTTGTAATTAAATTGAAAGTTGAATTCACATCAAAACGTAGAATAAAGTAGGAAGAACTTGACATACCTACCTAAGGGTCTAATTTTTTTTGGAGAACCTATTAAAGGTATACAATAAACTCATCACGTTTTAATTAACAATTGACAGCTCCGTGGCGCAGCGGTCAACACGCCAGCCTGCGACACGGAGTGCCCGGGTTCGATCCCCGGCCAGGTCAAGATGGAAAATGATCTTTTTCAGATTGGCCTGGGTCTTGGATGTTTATCTATATATGTATTTATTATAAAATATAGTATCGTTGAGTTAGTATCCCATAACACAAGTCTCGAACTTACCTTGGGGCTAGCTCAATCTGTGTGATTTGTCCCTATATTTATTTATTATTTATTTGCGAAAAACTGCTTATCTATACTAATATTATAAAGCTGAAGAGTTTATTTGTTTGTTTGAACGCGCTGATCTCAGGAACTACTGGTTCAAATAAAAAAAAAAATGTTTTGGATAGTTCATTTATTGAGGAAGGCTTTAGGCTATAAAACATCACGCTGCGACCAATAGGAGCAAAGCATCAAAAAAAATGTTTTGAAAACGGGGGAAAACTATACATCTATAGGTACTTATTAATCATAATAACAGAAATTGCCGCGGACGAAGTCGCGGGCAACAGCTAGTATTAAATAAAAAGTAGTATTTTTTTAATCAAGAACTAGGAAACAATTCACAAATATCGTTTGAGTCGCGGTACCTACTTTTATTTATATACATGGCAGCATCGCCACACTATATGGCAATGCTTTCTAGTTAAGGGAAATCTTGATCAACTCCTTTTCCGTTAAAAATATTAAAGGTATTCCTTCCCGTTTCCCACTCAACTTCAAAAGTGACATCCTTTAGACAAAAAGTGCTTCCATGCGACAGCTTACACGATCGAGGACTATTAGAATAAACCTTTGTTTAAAATACTTAATAAGACGTCAAGAAACGGGACTCAGGAAGCGCATACAATAGAAGAATTTGAGACGCAACACGCGCGCGCCACGCGGCGAGTAGCGGAACTACCCTCTTGGTGAACAATGGACAAATATGGGGTTCTTTTTTGTACAATTACACAATATTGTTCACTTCTTTTTATTATCTCACCTTTATAAATCGACACACAAAACGGTAGCCTCCTACACGGAGTGACCGGGTTCGATCCCCGGCCAGGTCAAGATGCAAAATGATCTTTTTCAGGTTGGCCTGGGTCTTGGATGTGTATATATATATACGTATTTGTTATAAAATATAGTATCGTTGAGTTAGTATCCCATAACACAAGTCTCGAACTTACTTTGGGGCTAGCTTAATCTGTGTGATTTGTCCGTAATATATTTATTTATTTATAAATACGCTATTATAAAGTAAATCATATTGTGATTTACTTTATAATGTCGACACAATGTTAAATAAAAAGTACTTATAGGAATAATAAGAGTGTGTTACATATTTAAACTAACGTGTTAAAAAGACATTATTACTAAAAATGGTTCATCATCATCATCATCATCAGGTCTTTTTAGTCTTCACTGCAGGAGCATGACCCTCTCTGTACTACCGGAGCCATACTCGACCATAGGTAAAAAAATCGACCATTTATCATATTTGTCTCGCATTTGTTAGATCACAATGTAATCATACATATCTTTGGAACCCTCGTAACGCAACCTGCCACTCGAGATACAGGTTGAATCCTAGTTCAGTGGTGGGCTAACATAAAATAACATATAATAACATATTTTATATGTAATTCTGCTATGTATTTACTACAACTTAAGAGACTAGAGCAATAAAGTTATTATTATTATTATACTTGGCCAGAGCAGACAGAGGATTTGGCCTACACTCTCCTCACTGGCCAGACGGGTTGGAGAGGTCTCATTGATGTTTATGAGCTTTGTTTAGCTTTTATTTCCTAAGTCGCCTATTACGACATTTATAGGACCACATGGCTTCAAAAATGGTTCACTCCCGTGCTATTTCGTCGCGATTGCCGACTATAGTCAAGACCCTATTTTCAAGGCGAGTGCAAGACGCGCGGCGGAGAGTTCCTAACAGTACGCGCGTCCCGCAACGTGTATGTTTAAAATTAGCGCGGGAATCAAAACGAACAATGGTAACCCGTTTATCCATGATTATAACATACAAAACATTAATTATTCCGACCAATTTACTACAAATAAGAAACACGCGTAATGGATAATAGGTGCGTATTACCACTATATATGGTCCATTTAAAATAAGCGCAAATATATTAAGGGCTGGCTTGAATAGATTAAAGATATGCAAATTTAAAAAAAAAAAGACAAGCTTGTTTTGAATATTATTTTTTAAGAAAATTTGATAAATCAGCCGTTTTTATTTTCGGTGTTAGATGGTGTGAGCGGTGAACCTCAGTGTTCGAGGGACTGCCTTTTATTTTATTTTTATTTAGAATGGACTATGTAGCTACTCCAAGATGAGCTGTTGCAACTTCACCGGGCGTTTGAGGCGAGGGCAGAGTGCCCTCAACCTTTATAGACAACATCACTAAAGGGTCCCCAGGAGGGACGGATCTCAGCTTTGGGCGTTACCTGTGTGCGCAAGGCTTAGAGAGACAGCAAGCTCTCATATTGCCTGATGGATTACGTGCATGCAGGGGCAATCTGAGAAACTACGGCAAAAACCCTTGGAGAGTAGCAACTCTCATCTTTTGCCTTATGGGCCGCAAGTAACATTGCCAGAAGGGCCTATCCTGGGTGCAAGTCATCCGAGACCGCCGCCGGACGGTCATCAGTAATCGGAGCTAAAAGTTTTGCGATGGCAATAGAATCATCAGGGATTGCCGTGTCCTGAAGATGACCATCTGAATTGGCTGAAACTTGTTGGCTATACCGACTAACAAATACGAAACCATTTGTTTTAATAGTAAATATGTTACGCGTAACTTTTAATGATTTTCAAGGTCAAGGTCAAAATATTTTATTCATCGTAAGATATTTTAAATATCATTTGGTGAACGTTAAATTACACATTATTATTTAAAACATAAATATTGTTGACGTCAATAACTTACTTAGAGCTAAGTTTACGCCGCTTCCAAGGCGGAGTGTAGAAGAAGCGGTAACAAACTTTTGCCTTATAACTATTTGGCCATACTCACTAGTGATGTAACGAATGTCATATTTTGGACATTCGCGAATGCGAATGCGAATGCGAATATTTGCTACCGACATTCGCGAATGCGAATATTCAGATTTTGTTTAAATTTGGCGCCAATTCACTATCGCTTGGTGAAGGTAAAAATTCGTAGAAGAATTGTTTTTGTTTGTGTACAATGTTTGTAGACAAAGACATTATAATTTTAGATTTAAGGTTAATTTCTCAAAGTTAATAAATAAATGTTACCAACCAAATGATAAAGAGAAGACTGATTATCTGATGACGAGCTTAAATAATTTTCTTGAATTAAGACATAGTTAATTGACTATGTTTTAATTCAAGAGACTTATTAAATGTATAGATTTTGTTTTATTATATCAACCAAAAAAAAACAATTCAAAAAAAAATATTCGCAAAAACATTCGCAGTAAATTCGCGAATGCGAATGCGAATGCGAATATGCAAAAATATGCGAATATCCGCGAATGCGAATGCGAATATTCGTTACATCACTAATACTCACCACGCAGGCAGGTTGGCGAGCGCAGTTTTAATTGGCTTCTTGGGCTTCCGACGCTGCTGCCCATCAGAAGCATTTTAGGCTAGGGAAGGATAGGAATTTGTTGGAATGGAAATAAGGTATTGGGAGTTACTAGTCAATCAGATGAATGGGGGAAAAAGCAAGTAGGTAGCAGCTCAGGACGGCGCCGGGTGCGCGCACTCGATGCCATTCTTATTTTAGGAAAAAAAAATATATACTGCTAGTTTCCGAGTTTTTATCCAAAGCCAAATTGGTGGGTCTATCTGGCTTTTGTACCCAAATGTCCAGGGAACTCTCCGGCTTTTAGGTTTAATGACGTGCCAATCCTAAAATACAGGAATGTAGATAGATATTTACCTAATTATACAACAAAATGTTATCAATGCATATATACTTATCCATACTCAATATTATAAATGCGAAAGTAACTCTGTCTCTGTGTCCGTCTGTCTGTCTTCTTTTCACGCTTCAACCATTGAACCAATTTGGATGAAATTTGGCATGGAGGCAGTTTGAGGCCCGGGGTGAGACATGTACCTTTTATTCCGGGAAATTCTACTGTTCCGAGGGATCGACACTAACGCGGGCGGAGCCGCGGCCAACAGCTAGTATACTATACTAAATTTCTAATGATAAGAAGATAGTTTAAATAATATCTTCTATCCCATGTGTTTAAAATAGGGAGGGAAGTATATGGATTATATATTTTTTTTTTCTATTTGGAACTTAACAAGTGTTTATTATAAAAATAACCAAGGGAAAAGGCACAAACTGATTATTTCGACCAATTTGCTCCAATTTTGTAACGCGTGCAGCGAATAATAACTGCACTATAGACTAAATTGTTTTGACAATATTAATTTGATCTATCATAGTGGGGCGGCTTCAAAGGAGATTTTATGCGTTTAGCAGAACAATTTCGATTCATTTGCTGTGTTAGCGAAGGGGATATAGTCTGTGGCGTAATCCTAGCTACAACGCCCTGGGCATTTTGAATTTGCCGCCCGTTGTGCCGAAAGTGCGAGTCAGACTCGCCCATTACCCTCCAGTAATCCCGAATCATTATTTATTATTTTTGTATTAAAATCGAAATGCGATTTACATACTAAATCTATTTACCAAATTTAACCAATGTAGTCCTAATAGTTTCGAAATAAAGTGGCTGTGACATACGGATGGACATGAGCAATGTATAAGGGTTCCGTTTCGTGTAATTTGGCTACGGAACCCTAAAAATGGGAAAACACATATCTTTACTTTATGTTACAAATTTGCTAGTCTAGATTGTTTTAAAAGAGCGACATACCTAGGCCACATTTAATCAAGTGAAATTGTAAGTCATAAAAATATTATACTTATGTCGTTTCCACTTAGTCGTCTTTAGTGGATCATTGGCTTCACAGTATAACACCTAAGATAATCCAGGGCCTCTGTAGTTTGGTTTTTTTTAAATAACTTCAGCAAAAGTGAGAGTTTGCATATCAACTTTGCACACCGAATTAATTAACAGTGACTACTTACTAATTAAAAGTGACTAGCTAAAATACAAATGTATGTTGAATGAAATAATTTGAAACAGAATGTCCATTTAGATAGTAAAACGCCTATGTTTGTGTTGTTGTTAAATTGTACCTATTACGATGAGGATAATTTCACTCCCGCACGCACTCTCTGAGTGAGGGGTGACTGAAACACAGCGTTGTGCTCGGGCCTTATTCCGGGCTAACAATAGCTGAGGCATTTCTTTGCCCTACATTTAAAATTGACCTCAATATTCTACCATTACCATTGTTTTTGTAAAAGTGGATTTTTGTTTTGGCAATAAATTACTTTTTTACTTTTTAGAAGTGTTTAATTTTGCATTCACAATGCTTTTTGATATACTTTTAATTCAATTCATGATATGGTGGAGAATTTCGGCGCCGAGATCGAATCATACGGTAGCTGAGATGGCAGAGCATAGGTCGTACATAGACCTAGGTCGCCGGTTTAAGTCCCGCCCGCATGAAATTTTTTCACCATATTTTATTTCTTAATTTATTAAGATTACTTTTTACTTTTATTTAATTTATAAACATAAAAGTTTTGCTCTTTTCGAATACTATTTCGAATACCATCGATATATCTGATGGCCTATATCGCCCCCAACATTTGTGGCTCTAGGGCATAGTTCTTTGGCAGTCGAGCAATTACGGCACTGAATCGCTTTTGTTGAGGAAATGTACCTCTCGCAATTAGGGTGCACTTGGCAAACGTCTCTTTTGTGTGATGTTTTGAATACTCAATTTATTGCATCTTTGACTTTTGGTTTCTTCGGTAAGTAGATATAAACTTTTGAAGAGAAAATTTCTTTAGCGACGTTGTGCACTTTTTGGGATGGGTAAAAAATGTTAAACTCGGATAGGTGACCTGATCAAAAATTCTTAAGACGGACATGTGACCTGAGACCGCCGGCGCAGCATAGAAAAGGAAGTAATATCCCCCTCTCTTTCTACTGCGTGGCGCAAATATTTATTGACATGTTTGTGTACGATAGCGCAATAAATGAATATTGTATTTAACCACGTATATTATATTACTTTTATTCGTGCGAAATTATTCCCTAACCATTCCAAAATGCAGATTCATTCCTATCCAATACCTCGAACGAATACCACAGGTATTACTTTGAATTTTTAATTATTTTCTTTTCCCAACAGATACCACTGTTTAAACTAATACCAAAACAAGTTCAAAGGTACAGTCAGTAAAAATGCTTTGTATGTGATTACAACATTTTTATTTGCAAAAATATGTGTAAGATATTAATAAACAATTTTAGTTAGCACACGACTAGTTCAATTATACATATATATAGTTATAATAATATTAATTATAACAATTTTCAAAAATATAAAATAAGAACAATTTGCTTACTATCTGATAATAATATAATATGACATAAAATTAACTTTTTTTATATTAAAATCACTCGTTCATCACCTTTATAGTAATGACTCAATGTTTTTTTTTTTTCAGAAATATAAAGTATGAATAATTAACTAATAGTAATAATGTAACAATTGCAAAAACTCAAAACGTTGTAATAAATCAATCTTTTTTTTAGTAACATCAAATATGAGTATTCACTTATAATTTAACAATTGCAAAATATCACAGAAAATTAACGTTTTTTAATAAAATCAGTCGTTCATAACCTACATAGTAATGGCTCAATGTTTGTTTTAGAAATATAAAATATAAATAATTAAGTAATAATCCAACAATTGTAAAAAATCACAGAAAATTAACATTTTCTAAATAAAATCAGTCTTTTATCACCTACATTGTAATAAATCAATGTTTTTTTTTTCAGTAATATCAAATATGAGTAATTCACTTCAAATGATTTTTCAAATGATTTCAAATGATTTATTTCTTCAAAATACAGTGTTACATTCATTAGTGTTAGAAATCTCCTTTTAAGCAAATAATGCCTGTATTAGGAGATTTCGCTCTTCCATAACAGTTATTCTTTTTCATATTATATAAACTTACATAAAAATCGTTTAAAAATAGTCTAGGTGAACCTTTCATAACATGCAAAAGTAACCAAAAAATAGTATTAATTATAATAAATAAGATTAAATTAAATTAATATAAAATTAAATTACAATTAAATCAAAATAAAATTAAAATTAAATCCAATACAAATATAATCAAAATTAAATCAAAATTCAAACAAAATTAGATAAAAGTTAAATCAATATTCAAACAAAATTAAATCAAAGTGAAATCAAAATTCAAACAAAATTAAAATACATCTTAATCCATGTAAAAGTAATGGACACGTTATGGATATTATTAAGGCTGTTCACGCGAACTTTATTATATGTGCTGTAAGAGTAGCTCTGTGTTATTATAATCAAGTAATTTTAGCCAATCTGTGATCGTATTTTTGCAGTCATAATATTGTTTTGGATATATGTTAGTTTCTTTATTTATCTTATTGTATAGTTTTGCTGACATGTGCTGATATTGGTTGGATGCAAAAACGGTTTTTGTAATGGGTATTAATGCTACGGTAGTTTTACGTCTTCTGGCTAATTTTCTAGGATCTAATGGTAAGGTTTTATGCATTTTTAGAACAGTATGTAGGATATAGAGGCTCCTGACTGGCAGTAAATTACTGATTTTATATAGTAGTTCTGTAGGGTATCCAATCTTTTTGAAATACATTGTTTTTATAAGCGATCGTTGGGCGCGTTCTATTTCTAGGAATTTAGTTTTTCCAGCTCCACCCCATACTGGAATACAGTACGCCAAGACCGATTGAACTAGAGCTATATATATCTCATTGAGAATATTCCTCGATGAATCTTTCCCGTTATTGATGTTTTTAGGAACTACATGTCTTAGCGTCCTGAAAATCCAAGAGAGTTTTCTTATTCTACCAACTAATTGCTCAATGTGAGGATGCCAGGTTAGTCTCTGGTCAACGACAACGCCTAAGTATTTTATTTGCGACACTTTTTCAATAATTGGACAGTTACAGATTCTCTTATCTTTATTGTTGCATTGGTGTATTTTAATTTTTAAGTCGTCTTCAGGTTGAGAGTTATTGTAAATACCGAAACATATATATTTTGTCTTGTCAGTATTGAGTGTCACTTATAATCTAACAATTGCAAAATATCACAGATAATCAACTTTTGTTTAATAAAATCAGTAATTTAATCAGTAAAAAAAAAACTGAAATTCCGCTTCGAATCGTTCCTGGTTCAAAGGTACCCAATATGATAGCTGCATTGTCTCTCTGAATGGCTTTAAATGACCAGGTTGCTTAGATTATACAAAAATACACTGGAAATTTAATTTTTAATTTAAATTACGAGTAATTATACAAAGATTCTCATAAATACTCACCTAATAAATAAAATTCACTGCCACTATGATACGAATACGCCACCGACACCTGACGGAAATGTACTGAGGAATTCAAGTAGGTAGCTACAATTTCTTTCTTAGTCAAAGTACAAAATACATAAATTATAATTATGAGATTGTCAAAATGTACCTTATTCCATTGAGTTAAGTGTCAAGACAAAACAATATTTTAGGTGTTCCAGTTACAATACACTGGATTCTAATTGGTTATTTCGAATTTTGGAACAATAGAGTAAACTTACCCTTTCTCGCAGGTAAAAAATTGTTAGGTGATTCATTGAAATGACTCACTTACGATTTATCCAATACCTTGAAAATTAAATGAATTCGGAAAGTAATATTAAATTACTTACTGGTTTTAGCATTATATTTGAATGACATAAAAATTTAAAAAATAAATTTAATTCGATGACTGAGCTGACTGTACCAAATTCAAATTTTGGTATTCGTTGGGACATAAAATTATAAAAAAATTAAGGGTGGTATCCGTTTGTAATAGAATAGAATTAAAAATTCAAAGTAATACCAGTGGTATTCTTTCGTGGTATTGGATAGGAATAAATCAAAATGCACACGTTAATGTTCAAGTTTTTACTTCTGCCGGCACTCCCGGAGTGCAACCCGTTGATTTTTTTAGCCTTGTATTGTGTAGTTTCGCGCAACGTTCTTAATATATTCTTTAAAAAAAGAAACATGAGTCGGAGTCACTTCGTCTTCAATCGAGTCGTAAAATGGCTTTCCGTTTAATTAAATATATTTCGACCAGTGCATTTCTATCGTAATTGCCCGTTCGTTTGCCTCATTCAGATCTTGTTGAGAGCAAGAAATTGGGCTTTCTGGACAGACCAAGAGGTGACTAGATTGGAGCCCCTTAAAAATATTATTGTTGAAGGAATAAAATAAGTGGTATAAAAAAATCTATTTTGAGCAGTTTTATTTTTTCTGCATGTTTTCATACAAAAGGTCTTGTTTAGGCAAAGTTGCGCGATTACGTGGAGAACCCGCGATAAGTCACGCCCTCATTAGTGGAAGTGCCAAGTGGAGCACCCTCTATAACAGGGCGCTTAAGAATGTTTTCTGTTTTGCATAAACGTTTTTCTGAAATTAGTAGATTTTTATTCACAGTGTAGAATTATTTGTTGGTTTTTTCGTGTGCGTATTCCTAAATGGTAACCCTTTAATAATAATAATAATAATAGCCTTTATTCAGACAAATTTTACAATGACTCATAATATATATATATATATATATATATATTTTTTTTACACTGTGTATGCATCGACTGGATGCAGGCCGCTTCCAACCGGTCATATTGGAAATCCTTGGGGGAGGCCTATGTCCAGCAGTGGACTTCTTGCGGCTGAGATGATGATGATGATGCATCGACTTCATGTCTGTATGTCACTTGACAAAGGCCTCCTCCAATTTTCGCCAATCATTAGCCACTCTTTGCCATGTGCCGCCTGCTGTGGCTTTGATGTCATCAGCCCATCGTTTGAGTGGTCTACCACGTTTTCTCTTCTTGTCCCTTGTATACCAGTTCATGACTAGTTTTGACCATTTTTCACTTCCTCTTATTATGTGGCCCGTCCATTTCCACTTCAGTTTCTTTATTGTTTTTATGACATCTTTTGTTTTAGTGTGCTTCTTAATGGTTGCAATTTTTATTCTATCCGACAGTCTTTTTCCTATGTGGCATGTCTCTAGTTTCTTTTCCTGAACTTTTGTGAGTGCCCATGTTTGGCAGCCGTAAGTAAGTACAGGAAGTATGCAGGTGTCAAAACCGTTTGATGGTTATACTGGTTTCACTGTTTTTCATTATTTCTTTAAAACTCCAATATTGTTTCCAAGCATTTCCAATACGTCTGTCAATTTCTTTTTTGGTTAGATCTGAAGGAGAAATTATTTGACCTAGGTATATGTATTCATTTACATATTCAATTGAATTGTTGTTGATCCATATAGGTTCTTGGTCCCCATTTGTCATCGCTTTAGTCTTTTGTGTGTTCATGACTAACCCCACCTTTTGACTTTCTCTATCAAGTTCATTCAACATCATTTGCAGACCTTCACTCGTTGGCGAGAGGAATATCAAATCATCTGCGAATCTCAAGTGTGATAGGTTTTCACCGTTAATGGATAGCCCACAGTTATCCCAATCCAAGTGACGGAAGACCTCCTCCAGAACTGCCGTAAAAAGTTTCGGTGAAAGGGTGTCGCCCTGGCGTACCCCTCTTTCAATATTTATTTCCTTTCCTTCTCTTTCTAATTTAATTTTAGCTTTGCTGTTATCATATATGTTTTTATTATTATATTTATATTCAACTCCTTGATTTTTAAGTGCTTGCCAGATTTTTTCATGTTCTATAGTGTCAAAAGCCTTGCTGTAGTCTACGAAACAACAATAGAAGGTAAAGTTAAATTCCTTACTTTTTCAAATAATTGTTTGATTACATAAATGTGGTCTAAAGTCGAGTATCCACTTCTGAATCCTGCCTGTTCTCTTGGCTGATTTTCCTCTAATGTCTTAGTTATTCGGTAGAGTATTATTTTAGCGAAGACTTTGTAGATATTTGATGATAGGCTGATAGGTCTATAGTTATTTATGTTACTTTTATCCCCTTTTTTTTTTGTTGCTTTTTGCCAGGATTTTTCAAATTCCTGGCTCAAAGCCGGACAGTTCGATAAAAGTCCGGACTTTTTTGGAAACATTAACCACTTAGCGTAGTTCAGTGCTATAGTAAGCATGGTAGGAAGGCAGACGCTCGCATTGTGAGGGGAAGATATATTTTGTTTTTGATTAATGTGAAGTTCGTTGTGGACTGATTTTATAAAAAAAAAAGGTTTATTACTCATATTCCATAAATCCGGACAAATTAAAGGGCCGGACAAAGTCCGGACAAGAGTCTAAAAGTCCGACATGTCCGGACTAACCCGGACCGATGGTAAGTGTGTGTCAGGCCAACACTGGTGTCAGATTTTTGACAAACTTTGATTTTGACAAACAAACAAACAATCAAATCTTTACTCTTTTTATTATTAGTGTAGAAGTGTGGATGTGTAGATAAAGTAGTGTATTAACCACAAAATAGTGCGATAATGTAAAGTAAAAAGCACTAGTGCGATTGTTGTTTGTTGTTTTTTTTTATGTGTAAGGGGCCAACACTAGTGTCATATATTTCAAGCTGTTTAAAAGCATCTGACATAGCTTAACGATTGCCATCAATGATGACAGCTGGGACCAACGGATTCCAATTGCGGTCACCCATCACAGTGGGGACTGCGCCCAGGGTTGTCAACATGCGAAAGCGCTTTTAATGCTCTTGATCACACATACACACACACACACACAATGTAGAATATATCTACACTATCTACATCTACAGTAATATAAAGGCGCTTTTCGTCTCGCCAAGTTTCATAAAATTCCGTATAAGAGTTATGGAGAACTCTTAAGGGTTATACTATCTCACACTGCTTTGAATGATTGTCTGTAATATCAATAATAATGAAATACTCAAGTTAAAATAAAAATGCAGCAAAGTTCAGGACTAACTCTGGTAACTATCTGACTCAAAAACACGATTGCGTTAAATTTTCTCGATAGAAAAAAATTGCAAAGTTGTCTTTAAATCACGTCTAATTTACTCGATGTACAGCAGTATTCACCAAATACATTTAAATTAACATTGAAACTTTTGATTATAATTGCATTACAGATAAGGCAGCCATCATGTATGTTTTTTTTCGAATAACCCTTGAATATTCTTTAAAAACGAAAATATCCAAAGTAGCCAACGCTTTTAGACCATCCGCGTTTGTACTGCCACGCCGCCTGGCCTATGGCGGGCTCTTAAACGGAATTTTATGAAACTTGGTAATTAAACATTTATATACGTACAGAAATGCTAATTTATACGAACGGAGTCGCGGGCACAACTAGTATTATCCTAGCTAATATTATAAATGCGAAAGTGAGTTTGTTTGTTTGTTACGCTTTCACGCCGTAAATACTGAACCGATCATCATGAAATTTTGCATACAAGTTCTCTGGAGTACGGAGAAGGACATAGGCTACATAGGCTTTTATCCTGGGAAAAAGTACTAATCCCGAGGGATCGACATTGACGCGGGCGGAGCCGCGGGCGAAAGCTAGTATATAATATTTCCTCTTCCATGGTCTGGAAGTCCAAAGTCTGGAATACCTAGACCACTGTAATTAGTACTGCTACTTAAAAGTGTCCTTGCACAGATTCAAATCTCCACTCAAACCACTTCACACCTGCTTAATTAGCCAACAAATAAGTGCCTTCATCGGAGTTACGATAGGACACGTATGTTTAGCGCCACAAAATTGAGGGTCGGGGCGGTGTGTGGCTATAGAGATAATGGATGTGTCAGTAGAATCATTCGGGTCAAATGTCCTCACTTTCGCAATTAAGAGCTTACTACGCGAAAAATAAAAGAGTTCACAATATAAAAACATGGCTTCGAGATAGACCATTTAATAATTATGTATATAAACGGGACTTAACCGAACCTTTTTATTATTTGTCCACGTCTAGTCTCGTCGCGACCACGACGGATGTAACTACATTAAAACGTCAACGAAAACAAATAATAAAAAGGTTCGTGTTAAGTCCCGTTTATATACATAATTATGTGTTTAAAGCGCAAAAGTTTAAAAAAAAGACCATTTATAGCCTTTAAGTTGATATAAAAACAAGAACAGAAATCATAACAGTTTTTTATTGTATAATTATGTAATGACTAGCTTTCGCCCGCGGCTCCGCCCGCGTCAAAGTCAATCCTTCGGGAATAGTACTTTTTCCCGGGATAGAAGGTAGCCTATGTCCTTCTCCGTACTCCAGAGAACTTGTATGCAAAATTTCATGATGATCGGTTTAGTAGTTACGGCGTGAAAGCGTAACAAACAAACAAACTCACTTTCGCATTTATAATATTAGTAAGGATAAGGATAAGGAAGTAAGGATACAAAATCGGGATGCGCTAATTGGAACGCGTTGCGGGTAACTGTCCGCGCCCGGACGGGGTAAGTATGCGCATATAGGTTAAGTGAGCTCATCGCTCACTACGGTCAAAATAAACACAGCTGCTACTGGTAAAATATCGTTTTCATCATCATCAGTATTTTATAATTCATTCTACAACAATTTAAAAAAATCTTGACATTCATCATTGAATGCTGGCATTGATGACGCAGCTGTATTTAGTTTGTCTTTTTCTAAGGCAAGCCTCACTAATTCTAACAGCACTAGCAGCAGCTCTTTTGCCACTTTCGACAAGAGCTTTCGTTTTTGATATTTGCTCTTTGGTCACAAGTGTAAGATCGAGATTTTTCATAAATAATTTTGAAGCATGTTGGGACATCCAGGAAAATTAAATATGTTATTGTAATAACCCTCATTATTATACACAGCTGTGTGCTGCCGAGCCTGGGATACCTAAGCTTTTAATCATGATTCAATATTTTATTATTTTTAACTATCTACACATTATTTATTTCAACAAAAATAAAATAAGGTAAACTATTATTACCAACAGGATAAGTGTATGCTTGCGCACGCTTACCCGCGCACACTATTCCCACAGCACCTAAGTTCAAATCAATGTTCATAATATAAATTGCCAGCAATTTCAACATTTTCAAATAAATAATTGTTGTTTGATTTTTAAGGATGACATATTAGTCTAGAACCACCGTAGATCATAATATTATTATTTAGGTTTTCTTGGAGACTTGTGATCCACTGAGATTGTCACATCTAGTAAACGCTACATTCCCTTTTTCCCATGGCAAGGGCCGTCTGCCGTGTCCCACAGTAGTGATTCGTATCATCGTCGCTATCTATTCGGGTTGCACTTTTCAACGGCTTATTTGTTTAGCTTTTTATTTTTACTGATTATCTCATAAATTTTTAAGTGTTGACTACAAATCTGATGTAACTTTGTTCAGGAAATATCTAATCTAATAATTTACATATGTGTGTGTGTGTGTGTGTGTGTGTGTGTGTGTGTGTGTGTGTGTGTGTGTGTGTGTGTGTGTGTGTGTGTGTGTGTGTGTGTGTGTGTGTGTGTGTGTGTGTGTGTGTGTGTGTGTGTGTGTGTGTGTGTGTATGTGTGTGTGTGTGTGTGGTGTGTGTGTGTGTGTATGTGTGCACGAGAGTGTGTGTGTGTAATAGTGATTACTGATGGTAGATGTGACATTATTAATAAATAATAATAAGATTGTTTTGAGTAGTTCTAGTAATTTATAATAGATACTATTACATAAACATCCAATACTAAGTTAGTAATAAATTGTCTCTGCTGGGACTAAGGTCAATCTGGAAAAGACCATTTTCCGTCTTTACCTTGCGTTTTAAAGGCACTGAGATGAGATACCACCAAGAGACCATCAATATACGTAAACGTTTTGTAGTGTATGTACTTCCTTATCCTTATCCTTACTAATATTATAAATGCGAAAGTGAGTTTGTTTGTTTGTTTGTTACGCTTTCACGCCGTAACTACTAAACCGATCATCATAAAATTTTGCATACAAGTTCTCTGGAGTACGGAGAAGGACATAGGCTACCTTTTATCCCGGGAAAAAGTACTATTCCAGAGGGATCGACATTGACGCGGGCGGAGCCGCGGGTGAAAGCTAGTATAATATTATAAATGCGAAAGTGAGTTTGTTTGTTTGTTTATTTGTTTGTTTGTTACGCTTTCACGCCGTAACTACTGAACCGATCAGCATGAAATTTTGCATACAAGTTCTCTGAAGTACGGAGAAGGACATAGGCTACCTTTTACCCTGGCAAAAAGAACTATAAGGGATCGACATTGACGCGGGCGGAGCCGCGGGCGAAAGCTAGTATAATAATATACCTAAAGTAATTTTAGGTAGAAGAATTTTCATGTGCCTTAGATGTGATGTCTCCTTATGAAAGAACATTACAAAATATTAAATTCAAATCGTTTCCTGGTGGGTCACAGTTCTAACTCAACCTAACCTAATATTCTGGTAGCAGCTCGTTTCTGACGGCAATTCGTATTCTGGTGGGGTCGCAGTTCTAACCCAACCTAACCTCCTAATTAGGTAGCAGCTCGTTTCTGACGGCGGCAATTCGTTTTTCTGGTGGGTCACAGTTCTAACTCAACCTAACCTAATATTCTGGTAGCAGCTCGTTTCTGACAGCGATTCGTATTCTTGTGGGATCGCAGTTCTAACCCAACCTAACCTACTATTCTGGTAGCAGCTCGTTTCTGACGGCGGCAATTCGTTTTTCTGGTGGGTCACAGTTCTATCTCAACCTAACCTAATATTCTGGTAGCAGCTCATTTCTGACGGCGATTCGTATTCTGGTGGGGTCGCAGTTCTAACCCAACCTAACCTTCTATTCAGGTAGCAGCTCATTTCTGACGGCGATTCGTATTCTGGTGGGATCGCAGTTCTAACCCAACCTAACCTAATATTCTGGTAGCTAATATTTGTTTCTTCTTCGAACTTATAAAATCAGTTATATAAGGGTAAGTTTTTTTAAAGTCAGGTATTTATGGATGAAGTATTCCGATGTTTTAATCTTGAGCTATTCAACCATAAGGTAATTTAAATATTTTATTATTTAATCACTTGGAATTTCAAATATACGGTATTTAGAATTTGGGTATTTTGCGCTCGTACATTTTTAATAGCTAGCCCCAAGGTAAGTTCGAGACTTGTGTTATGGGATACTAACTCAACGATACTATATTTTATAACAAAAACATATATAGATAAACATCCAAGACCCAGGCCAATCTGAAAAAGATCATTTTCCATTTTGACCTGGCCGGCGATCGCACCCGGGCACTCCGTGTCGCAGGCTGGCGTGTTAACCTCTGCGCCACGGAGCTGTCGTACACATAGTGTCGTGCTGTGTGACAAATATAAGGTATAATTTAATTTTAAGACCTGAATTTACTGTATTTTATGCAGGCTTGAATTACCTGATTGTCTGATAATAAAGATGATTCCGTGCTTCGGAAGGCACGTTAAGCCGGTGGTCCTGGCTGCCATCTGGTAGTCGTTAAAGGAACTACGTCGGAGGCCGAGAGACGGTTCCGAAGAATTCTGACACCAGGGTGTGCATGGTCGATTGACCGTGACACCTACTCGAAATAATGACTGTATTTTATGAATAATCAAAATATTGTTAACACTAAGTATTTGTTACAAAAACAGGAAAACCACAGGACTAAGGAAAATATCTATACCTAGAGCAGATATAACTATAAAAGCAGCGAAAACTGTGTCACTTTTAATTATATTTGAACAGTGCACATACTCCAAGCAAATTCAGGTAAGCAGTTTTTAAGAAGTCTCATTCTGACCATTAAAACTTAATTCAAAAGCGTATAATGCTTCTAAACAGTTTAAACCATTTCTATACTAATATTATAAAGCTAAAGAGTTTGTTTGTTTGTTTGAACGCGCTAATCCCAGGAACTACTGGTTCAAATTGAAAAATTCTTTTTGTGTTGTGGGCTATAAAATATCACGCTGCAACCAACAGGAGCGAAGCATCAATAAAAAATGTTTGGAAAACGGGGGAAAATTATTCATCTATATATAGGTACTAATTAATCATAATAACAGAAATTGCCGCGGACGAAGCGCGGGCAACAGCTAGTATTGAATAAAAAGAAAAATAGCACAGATAATGTCAATAATAAAAATAAAATAAAAAGACTAGTCAAAAATGTCACGCGAACTGTACCTGGCTCAAAAGTACACTTTACGCTAGCGGAAGAAAGCGCTTACAGAAATAAAAAAACCGGCCAAGTGCGAGTCGGACTCGCGCACGAAGGGTTCCGTACCGTTATCAATAAAAAAGGCAAAAAAATTATGTCTGTTGTATAGGAGGCCCTTAATATTAATTTTATTTTTATTTATTTTTAAAGTGTATATTTAACTAAATATTCTGTGAATATTTCAACCGTCTACCGGTTGCCGTTATCAATATCGAGCAAACACAAGCAAAAAATCACGTTTGTTGTATGGGAGCCCCCTTAAATATTTATTTCATTCTATTTTTTTTTGTATTTGTTGTTATAGCGGCAATAGAAATACATCATCTATGAAAATTTCAACTGTCTAACTATCACGGTTCATGAGATACAGCCTAGTGACAGACGGACAGACAGACAGACAGACGGACAGACGGACAGCGTAGCGAAATTAATAGGGTCCCGTTTTTACCCTTTGGGTAAAGTCACTGCTAGCAAGTATGGCATCGGCTACAGCACCCGGCCTCCTGAGCTGCTTGCTACTCCCTCATCATTCATCCGAGTGAGATTATATTATTTCAATTTAATCGTTCACGCCCCTAGCATTGCCAAATTTATTGGGCGTGTTCACAAGATTATTTTGAAAATACTAGACAGTGTGGCAGCCGGCTGTAGGAACTTTGCCAAATGAATGCTGTCTAAATATTAGAACGTATAGGCGCAAGCCAGACAGAAGAGGCGCGCCGCAGACGCTCTACCGACCGACACCCATCGGACGCACCATGGTGCGCAAGCGGCCCGCATCGGGTGCGCTAATGGCACGCTCACGAGACGAGACGGTGTGTCTCGATGGCATTCAAGTCTTGCGGGCGAAGACGGGGGATGCGCGTCGGGGGTGCGCATTCGGTGCGCCCGCCGCGTCGCAACCGTCGTGCTGCTTCGCCTTTCCAATGTATGAAAAAATTCATACAAAATGAAGGAAAGGGACGTAGTGCAAAACAAATATGTACGGTTTTACCGCACATTTGTTTTGCATCATTGCAAATTGCATCATATTTGTTTTGCAAAATCAATCAGTTTACGTTTATGACTCACCGTCACACACATCGCCGCGCATTACGTTCGTGTACTCATTTTAGGATCGATTAAGTTATTCTGAATACATCTACTTTTACCTCCAGCAGCATCTATCATTTATCTCTAGCATATCAGCAGCATCATAAGGTGTCACGTACAAAATAGGTGTGCCGATAGCGCCACAACCGCGCCGTCCCGCACCGTTTCTGTCTGGCTTGCGCTTTAGCCTCCACAGCTGAAGATAAATTCACGCAAGCACGCAGATGAAAAGGAGCTCTTACAGACCATGTTAGGGTTCCGTACGCAAACGGACCTTATTACTGAGACTCCGCTGTCTGTTTGTCACGGAGCTGTATGTTTGGAACCGTTATAGGTTGAGCCTTTAAATGTTCATAGAATTTGTGTTTTTGTTGCCGCTAATTATTAAAATGAAATATAAATAAAACGCAAAGGAAAATCCCATATAAGAGACGCATTTTCGGGGTCTTTCTAGATTTTGTCAAATGTTTTGATAATTTATTAGACGTCTAACGTCTAATCACCGATAATTGATATTTATTGGTATGTTTTCTTTTCCTATTATATAGAGGATGCAAAGGTAAATCTTAGCCTCTACAGCCAATTCTTCAGTATTTTCAGTCTTTAAAAAAAGAATACCACAAATAATTAAGAAGAATTGTCTCATGCATAATCACAAAGTGTTTTGGTTAATTTCACAAGTGAGGCCGAATGAGAGAGTTTCATTGCGTGTGTGTGTTAAAAATATATTCATGCGTACTAATCAATTTTGGTTCTTGTATCTGCCCTTTGCCCCGACGGGGGGACATAGGAAGCCAAGAGAGAATCAATTTTGGTAATAATTGCAGAATTAAATTCAGTAAATACTTATTTATAGAATTCATTTAAAATAAGCGAATCTCAAAACTGCAAAAAAACCTAAGGATTTTTAGGGTTCCGTACCCAAACGGGACCCTATTAATTTCGCTCCGCTGTCCGTCTGTCTATCTGTCTGTCCGTCTGTCACCAGGCTGTATCTCATGAACCGTGATAGTTAGAGAGTTGAAAAATTCATAGATGATGTATTTCTGTTGCCGCAATAACAGCAAATAAAAAAAAATAGAATAACATAAATATTTAAGGGGGCTCCCATACAACAAACGTGTTTTTTTTTGTTGTTTTTGCTTGATATTGATAACGGCAACAGGTAGACGCTTAAAATATTCACAGAATATTTAGTTATGTATTTTAAAAATAAATAATAAAATAAAATTAATATTAAAGGGGAGCTCCCATACAACAGACATGATTTTTTGCCGTTTTTATAGCCCTTCGTGCGCGAGTCCAATTCGCACTTGGCCGGTTTTTTCAATGTAAATCTGCCCTTTTCCGTACTTTTGACGTGGTTAATGCTTTGCCCACATCCAACTTATGCACCACCACTGCTTAAACATGAGGGTGTCCCGATACACGTAACCACGCCCTGTTGACCCGGGGGTCGTGGGTTCGATTCTTACCAGAAGCAAGCTTTGTTTAGTTGCTTCCAGTTTGGTTAGGACATTGCGGCTTGAATCACCTGATTGTCTTATAATAAAGATGATTCCGTGCTTCGGAAGGCACGTAAAGCCGGTGGTCCCGGCTGCCGTCTGGTAGTCGTTAAAGGAACTACGTCAGAGGCCGAGAGGCGGTTCCGAAGAACTCTGACACCAGGGTGTGCATGGTCGATTGACCGTGACACCTACACGACATGATGATGATACACGTAACATAGTTGTGTCTTTAGTGTGTGCTTATGATAATATATAATATAATAAAAACTATTAATCATGTACAATATATTTTTTTATTTACTTAGAAATATGTCAATAAGAAGTTCTCCATTACAATAAAAAAATATCTGTGTAGGTGAAATGGGCAAAATCCCCTCCTTAAGGGCTAAAGATCTATGCAGGTGAAATGTATTAAATTCCTCCTTAAGGGAAAAAAAGCAGAGGAGGAAGGGGTTTGTATGGAATTTTTATCATTTCTACTGTTCCGAAGGGAACGACATTAACGCGGGCGGAGCCGCGGGCAACAGCTAGTATACAATATATTTTAACAAATCTAAATCAACTAAACAGAATCATGTTTGAAACTTAAAAGCACCTATCCCATTGCAGCGCCCGTCAGGGTCCATAATGTTTATATTAATATTTAAATTAAGACCGATATGTTATGTAGATATACATTAAGGAAGCAATAAATGATTGATTGATTGATTGATTGAATCCGATTAGCTCTTGACCAATTTTATTGTTTGTTACAGACTCGCCAAAATGAGATCCCAAGCTCTGATTTCTATGGTTCTATGCGTGCTGATGATGCTAAACTTTGCTTACGGAGGCATTAAAGTACAACAAGAAATGAGATGTCCCATAGGAAGTACATTGGTGAACGGGGAATGTAACTGTCTTGGAGAAATAATAAGAAATGGGGAATGCACCTCTGAATCTGACTATCCATAGGTTTGAGTAATATCTACGTAATGCCAAAACGTATTATTCATTTATTCATTCATTTAAATCAATGCACATGTACATACCAAGCGATAGGTGAATGTAATGTTTGCCAATAGCCATAAGATTCTATTGGCAAAGTTAGAAATATACGGTATCCGATGTAGATGTAAGAACTCAGTGTGGTGAAGTCAATAACTTTTACGATGAATTAGAGTTTACCGCATTCCGATTATCAATCGCGGCTAATAGAGTTGGTGTGCCCCAGGGGAGTGTGCTGGGACCTTCAATGGAATCAAACTGAGTTTGATTCCATGGAAGATGGGCCGGGTGCTGGTATGGGATGCAACCTGTTCAGACACGCTGGCCCCTTCCCCACCAGCTCTGTTGTTGGTTCCATGTAGATGCATCTACATAAAACCAACAACAGAGCTGGTGCGGCTTGTAAAGCGGCTGAAAAAGCTAAAGTTTGCAAATACAGGGGTCTAGGCTCCGAATATGATTTTGTCCCGGTGTCAAGACCCTTGGTCCGTGGGGTCCTAGCGCTATAAGGCTTTTTAAGGAAATTGCAAAAAGGTTAGTCGACATCACAGGAGACCGAAGAGCTGGCAGCTACCTCGGACAAAGAATTAGTCTAGCTATTCAAAGGGGGAATGCTGCTAGTATCTTCAGAACCTTGCCTAAAGGGACTCATTTTAATAATATATTTTAGTTTTTATATTTTTAGGTTTTTAGTTTTTGGTTAATTGTTCTAGTATACCGCGTGATTTTGTAACTATGAACTATATTTTGTAACTATGAACTATTTTAAAATCCTGGAATCGGAATCCCTAATTAGATACAGAACTGTAAGATCCGGCTCGAAGGACCAAATATGTTAGATCCTGGTGGTATTTAAACAAAAGTGGACTGTTTTAGGATAGCTGGTGTAATAAATAAATATATTTAGGGACCAAACAAATGCGACGCGCCTGCAGCCGCGGTGGTCAAGCGAAGTAGAATATTTCCGTGTAGATGGCGGGGTCCGCGGCCGGAGCTTCCTCGACCCCCGATCCCCGCAGCTGATCCTCGGCAGGTGGGGCGAAACGTCACGAGAAAAGGTAAAAAACGAAAAATAAAATTGGACCTCCCATACAAAATTGCCAATCAGCTGGGCGAATTTCTATGGGAAGTCAATTTTTTTTCGTTTTTACCTTTTTTTACCTTTTTTAATTCCAGGATTTTAATATAGTTCATAGTTACAAAATATAGTTCATAGGTAAAAAATCACGCGGTATATACTTCGTTTTATTTCTGTATAGATTTAACACCACCATATTTCAATAAATATTAATATAGATACCCAAATCGTTTGGCTTTACAAACTCATTCAACAACATCCTTCAAAGCCAATAGTTATATTAAAAACAGAGAAAAACTGTTTTTAATATAACTGTTTTTAAAAGCCTGAAAAACAGCGTTACCACCACGTAGGTACCTACGTGGTAAGGTAACACAAGCTGAGGCATTCCTTTGCCATTTATTTTAAGAAGTTTGCAATTTTTATGTTTACTGTAAGCAAAGGCAATAAATGACTTTTTTTTTTTATATTATGGCAATAAAGCTATTTAACCATCTGTCTAACCGAGAGGCGGTTCCGAAGAACTATGACACTAGGGTGTGCATTGTCGATTGAAACTTGAAACCTCCGTGATTGATACCTACTCGAAATGATGATGACCATCTGTCAGAGAATTTGAAATCACTACCGTTCTCAAAGTTTAAAAATCAGCCACAAACATTACTGGTGACTAACTGTTTCTATTACAAATGACGAATTTCTTAATTTTAAGCTTTGACATTTATCGCTCTCATTTTAAATTTAATTTTTTTTTATTGTATAATTTATTTTATTTTTAAACATTTGACATTATTTTATTTTCCGTATTGTGTAATTTTAAACATTTTAATCCATACTAATATTATAAATGCGAAAGTAACTCTCTCTGTCTGTCTTCTTTTCACGCTTCAACCATTGAACCAATTCGGATGAAATTTGGTATGGGGGTAGTTTGAGGCCCGGGGAAGGACATAGGGTATGTTTAATTCCGGGAAATTCTACTGTTCCCGAAGGATCGACACTAACGCGGGCGGAGCCGCGGGCAACAGCTAGTATTAGAATATTTTGATAACCTATTAAAATTTGCATGCCAATTGTTAGAGCGACACCCTTGTACTATTTATATGACACTAGGATGTTTGTCTTTGTACATATGTATTTATACCGTGTTTGCCTGCAAATAAATTGAATTGAGCAGTGATAAGCTCTTATTACTTTATTATTAAGAACATTTTCATTTTAGATAATTCTGTCTGATAATAAAAACTGAGATACTGTAGTAACAGCTTAATTTTTTTTATTAGCCGTTTGTGTCCCTCTGCTGGGCAAAAGCCTCCCCTCGTTGTTTCCACAAATTCCTGTCCCTCGATAAACTCTTCCAATCTTGATATGCCTGATAGAATATTTAAAAGTTATGTAAAACAATTACTTCGTAAAAAGGCTTATTATAGGACCGAAGATTTTATTAATTTCTAATATGTTTATATTCTCGAATACTAGGTACTCTTTTAAATTATATTTTGTAAATTTTATATTCCAATTTTTTTATGGCTAGCTACGTGGCGCAGCGGTCAACACGCCAGCCTGCGACACGAGAGTGCCCGGGTTCGATCCCCGGCCAGGTCAAAATGGAAAATGATCTTTTTCAGATTGGCCAGGGTCTTGGATGTGTATCTATGTGTATTTGTTATAAAATATAGTATCGATGAGTTAGTATCCCATGATCCAAGTCTCGAACTTACTTTGGGGCTAGCTCAATCTGTGTGATTTGTCCGTTTATATTGATTTATTTAAGAATTCTTTTATTGAATAAATACACTTTTCTACCAGCCAGTATCTAGAAGTTATCACATAAAATTATCCACAATCCATCCACAAGACAACCAATTTTTTTTAATTTCAATTTTAATTTTTTTTTATTTCCGAGGCAAACCCAGCGCTCAACCCCTAGTCTAGGATAACAGAACAAACGACGAAACTCGACCCCAAAGTGAGGTTTTTTCGCCCTAATTGCCACGTTCCTATTGGGCGACGTGGGGCGGGCGGCGACAACGACGCGCCGTGATTGGCTGAACACGCCCTGCGCGCGGATTATGGTGGGGGTTAAGGGATCGGGGACTGAACGGTCTTGGTTGTTGGGATTAGTAATTTGAATTTATTGTTCGATTCTTATACACGGTGAAATTTCGATCGTTTTGCGCTCTTAAAGGGGTGATTTAGCATGGTATGAACAACTATTCCAATGTGACCAATGCTGGGACTCGATTTTTTTGTCATTCCTATACCCATTTTTGTCATTGGTTAGCTCCGTGGCGCAGCGGTCAACACGCCAGCGTGCGACACGAGAGTGCCCGGGTTTGATCCCCGGCCAGGTCAAGATGGAAAATGATCTTTTTCAGATTAGCCTGGGTCTTGGATGTTTATCTATATATGTATTTGCTATAAAATATAGTATCGTTGAGTTAGTATCCCATAACACAAGTCTCGAACTTACTTTGGGGCTAGCTATCTGTGTGATTTGTCCGTATATATTTATTTATACAAATTGACCGGGCGGGCGAACATTTTAGTATGGAAATATCCATTTATTTTTTGAATTTTCAGCATTTTTTCCATAGGAAAAGTTGTTTATATCAACGGCCTAAATCATCCAGGGTCCAAAACGATCATAATTTCACCATGTATATTTGATTACATTTTCTAGGTAAATTAAGTTTAAGACTCAAAGGGTGTATTTCGTGTGTATAGAGAAAATCTTATTTGAGCTTTTTGCATTAGCATATCGGCTGTCAGAGGTGGTATTTAGGTGGACTAGCTCCGTGGCGCAGCGGTCATCACGCCAGCCTGCGACACGGAGTGACCGGGTTCGATCCCCGGCCAGGTCAAGATGGAAAATGATCTTTTTCAGATTGGCCTGGGTCTTGGATGTTTATCTATATATGTATTTGTTATAAAATATAGTATCGTTGAGTTAGTATCCCATAACACAAGTCTCGAACTTACTTTGGGGCTAGCTCAATCTGTGTGATTTGTCCGTATATATTTATTTATTTATTTACAATTTTTAGCATATTTGTCGTAAAATAATATTAGGCATCTGTGATTAGTGTTTCTGATGGGCAGCGTTAGAAACACAAGATGCTAAAGAAACTGCGCTATGGCTATTGCCATAGCGCAGTTTCTTTAGCATATTTCCTCCCATGGATATTTCCATTCCATGGATATTCCCATGGATAGAGAATATTTCCTCCCATGGAACGAACAATATTTTGAAGAGGCCTTTGTCCAGCAGTGGTTTTTACAGCTGAAATGATGATATAACGGATGGAAGGTTTAGGCAATACTAACAGCTAGTTACAGGTCAGGTAAGTTACAAACGAACAAAATTTAAAAGGCTGATAGTACCTGTTTTAACATTTAATAACTAAACTTGGACCTCGCGGACATTCATATATTTCATAAATTGCTAAACCTATTTTGATGACCAACGAATTTGAAAATTATACCTACTAACTATTTTTACCTACATATTTTTAAGTGAAAATGTCTTTTTTGGCGGCGTTGTGCACTTTTTGGGATGGACAGACTTTTTTGGTCAAAAGTCTGCAAACAATTCATACAAATGAATTCAATGAGTATAAATACGAAAGTATCAAAATATTTCGGTCGCGCTACATCCGCTTTGCATGCGGGGATGATCCGGGAGTGGGTTACACCGTCTTACAGCAATTTACCCCCGCACCGTAGCTATCTATGGAAAATAGGGTGCATTCACCCAAAACATGTTACCCTTTTTTGTAAAAAAAAAAGATAGGTATTCGATCTGGATGAGTGAGTTGTCGTAACTGAGTAAACAAGAAGAAAGAAAAGACTCTTTCATCATCATCATCATAGCCGCAAGAAGTCCACTGCTGGACATAGGCCTCTATATAGTAGTCTCAGCGGTGGTGGCTGAAAATCAGTGGTTTGCTCTGCGAGCAAACGCATCACTGAACTACTACCTTTTGTTATCGTTGTGGCACACATCCTAAAATCGATTTGTTTTACCATTTTAATGTTTATTTATTTATTTAACTTCTTTACAAAATGTAAAAGGCGGCCTTAAAGCCAGAGGCTTTATCTACCAGTCAACCCACAGGTGGTGCCGAAAAAGGAGAATTTTGGAAGTTGGTGCAAGAAAGTATACTTTAAACAAAACTAAATTATAGTGTACCCTAATAATATTTATAAACATACATATCAAGACTACATACATATTAAAGTATAATATATAATACACAAACTACATATATATAATTTATATCTGATTGTTTTTGAAGAAAATGAGCGCGTACTGCACTCTTAAAAGCTTGTCGAGTTTGAGCCTTCCGGATATCAACTGGTAAAGCGTTCCAAAGCTGTATCGCTTTTACCGTAAACGAATGTTCAAAGAACCCACTACGAAAACACGGTGTATGAAGGAGGAGATTGCTGGAGGAGCGAAGATTTTTGATATGGGTGTCACCCAAAAAATAAATTTAGATTTTAAATACGGCTACACCATTTTAATGTTATGTTTTGTTTAAAAGTGTGTCTATTCGGTTATAATAAAGCTTTTATCTATTTATCTATCTATCTTTATGACCAGTTGGAAGCGGCCTGCACCCAGCGTCTTCCTGCGAACATGGTCAGGTCGTCCGACCACCTAGTCGGTGGATGTCCAACGATTCTTTATTGTTCATTATTGCACCATTATTAAGAAAAATACAACGGGTTGCACTGTGGGAGTGCCGGCAGAAGTGAACTCGTGGTCACGTGTCCGTCTTACGAATTTTCGATCAGGTCACGTGTCCTGACGCGAGTTTAACAATTTTTACCTATCCCAAAAAGTGCACAACGCCGCTACAGGAGTTTTCACTTAAAAAAACAATATATTAAGTATAATATATAAATAATTATTATATTTTTAAACTAATTTTTGAATCAAGATTTTTATTGTGAGCGAATTTATTATTACGAGTATAACTAGTATAAGAGCAAACACGATTGGTTTCATTTGTACTATTTTTCGCTAGCGGGTCCATGTCGTTCCCTCGGGTACTGTACTTTATCTGGGACAAAAAGAAGAGGAGTTCATGATGATCGGTTCAGTAGTTAAAGCGTAACAAACAAATAAACAAATCCACTTTCGCATTTCTAAAATGAGTTAGAATAATTTTTGAGTCCGAACTCATAAATTATTCTAACTCATTTTAGAACTGACTCCATTATTATGACGAACTCAGTGGCCTAGTGGTCACCATGCCAGGATGTCACACTACAGTTCCCGGGTTCGACACCCGGTCAGGTCAAGGATGGAAAATTATCCTTTCAGATTGACCTGGTTCTTGGATGTTTAGTTTATCTATATATGTATTTGTTATTAAAATAGTATCGTTGAGTTAGTGTCCTTGGACACGAGTCTCGAACTTACTTTGAGGCTAGCTCAATCTGTGTGAATTGTCCCTATATATTTATTACACATATTAACACTTGTTTTTCCTTTAGGGGGTAGACATAGCTTAGTTGTTTATATCTATATTGAAGAGAAACGAAATACACCAGTTCTTGAGTTTACATGTTGGTGAATACAATATTTTATTAAATTAGAACCACGTCAGAGGCCGAGAGGCGGTTCCGAAGAACTCTGACACCAGGGTGTGCATGGTCGATTGACCGTGACACCTACTCGAAATGATGATGATTAAATTAAACTATGGGTCGGACGAATGTCTTTAATTTACTAGATTTGGTAACATACATACAAGCATAAGACACCGGGACGGGTGTAACAAAAAATATAGGATAAGTAGTACTACTACTCTTTATTGCACCAAAGATATATAATAAAAACAATCTTAAAATTAACAAATTGATGCACAAAGGCGGCCTTATCGCTGCTGCAATCTTCCAGGCAACCAAGCTTAGTTGGAGACATGTTAACAAAAACAGATAAGGTGCAAAAATAAAGGAGGACATTGTAATTAATTATTTACTGTATAGTAATTAATTACATCAATGAAACATATAATTAAAGCCGTGTGGTATCCGGCAGAGTAGAATAGGACCACTCCAAGTCTTCCCATGGATGTCGTAGAAGGCGACTTAGGAAATACAAGCTAAACAAAGCTTACAAACATATGTAAGACCTCTCCAACCCGTCTGTGACCAGACGGAGAGGCTCGAAGGAGGCGTGGAGAGTGTAGGCCAAGTCCTCTGGCTGCTCTGGCCAAGCATGGCTCTAGTAGTACAGAGAGGGTCGTGCTCCTGTAGTGGAGACTAAAAAAGTCCTGATGATGATGATGATATAATAAAAAGCTATGTGAACGCAGCCTCAGTTCTGAATTACGCTGTGAATTGGCGCGGAATCTGCCAATTTGTATCGAGCCTGAGCTTCGGAGCTTTCAAGTTATGCCGAATTAAGCCAAAGCTTTGACGATCAACATCTATTACATACGACACATACAAGTAGAGACAGAGACATAGATACCTGACCAGAACCTCTACCTATATCTTGAATTTTCTCTTAAACTATAAATAACATGGAAAGTAATTAGTTGGGCCGCTAAATAATTATTTGGGCAGCAGATTTTACAAATGGGGCAGCAGAGAAAATATTTGGATTAGCTTTGGCTTTCCACCTGAAACGACTTAGGGCAGAAAAGAAGTTAGGTTCAAGTTAGTTTTTTTATGACCACCTGGAACGACTGAGGGCAGAAAAGAAGTTAGGTTCAAGTTAGTTTTTTTATGACCACCTTGAACGACTGAGGGCAGAAAAGAAGTTAGGTTCAAGTTAGTTTTTTTTATGACCACCTTGAACGACTGAGGGCAGAAAAGAAGTTAGGTTCAAGTTAGTTTTTTTTTATGACCACCTTGAAGTTAGGTCCACCTTGAACGACTGAGGGCAGAAAAGTACTTCCACGGAAGAGCCAGCCCATTCATGCACTATACTAAAAATGAATTTTGCTGGTAGCGTGGATCTAACACAGCGAAATACAACGGGTTGCATTTCGGGAGTGCCGGCAGAAGTGAAAACTTGAACATTTACGTTATGCATTTTCTAATATTTTGAAATGTCACGTCAATTTGTAAGTGACTATCAAAACCATAGATTTAAAAAAAAAATGCGTCTCTCATCCAAACGTTGTAACTAGGTCAGCAAATAGGCCGGCTGATCTGATGATGGAGTTGGGAGGTAAACTAAAGAAGATAATTAAAATTTCATTATCATCATCATATCAGCCGCAAGAAGTCCACTGCTGGACATAGGCCTCCCCCAAGGATTTCCAATACGACAGGTTGGAAGCGGCCTGCATCCAGCGTCTTCCTGCGACCTTAGTCAGGTCATCCGACCATCTGGTCGGTGGATGTCCGACGCTGCGCTTGCCGATACGTGGTCGCCATTCAAGAACCTTCTGCCCCATCGGCCATCGGTTCTACGCGCTATGTAATATATTAAATTAATTTTAATATGTATATATTAAAATTTACTTTCTATTATTTCTACTTAATTCATTAATCACTGGTAGAGAATGATATTATCATTAAGTCCTCCTTTTGTACCATTTTCTTTGGTAAATAAAGTTTAAATAAATAAATACCTATAAATTTGTTTCTATGGCGTCCGCGGAAGACCAGCGTTGTGGGTCAAGCCACAACATATGCTGAGCGAAAACCATTTTGGTATGAACATAGAAATAGGATTGTTCTTGTTTGTATTTGTTTCTTGTATTTTTTATTTATTTTTATGTTAAACTAGCTGTTGCCCGCGGCTCCGCCCGCGTTAGTGTCGATCCCTCGGGAACAGTAGAATTTCCCGGAATCAAACATACCCTATGTCCTTCCCCGGGCCTCACACCTCCATACCAAATTTAGCGTAAAAAAACAACAGATAGAATTACTTTCGCATTTATAATATTAGTATTAGTATAGAAGTATGGATATTATTTATACCAGTCCAGAAATGAGAAAATTTCCATAAAACCTTTACCCTCCCATTTTACCCCTTTAGGAGTGAATTCAGTCCATTTCACCCACATATATCTTTTTTAATTGTAATCGAGAACTTACATACCTATTTATTTTCATACTTCATAGTCCAGAAATGAGAAAATTTCCAAACAAACTTAATCCCCCTTCTGGGGGTTTTTTTCCAGTTAACCTACACAGATCTTTTTCAATTGTAATCGTGAATTTATTTACCTATTTTCATACTTCTAAGTCTAGAAATGAGTAAATTCATATACAATCTTTACCCCGCTATTTTACCCCTACAGGGAAAAATATCGTCCATTTTACCTACACAGATATTTTTAATTGTAACCTAGAACTTATATACTTATTTTTATACGTCTAAGTCCAGAAATGAGAAAATTTCCATACAAAGTTTATACCACCCATCCACCCTCATTTTACCCCTTAAAGGGGGAATTTAGCAAATTTCATCTACCTACACACATCTTTTTTAATTTTAATCTAGAACTTATATACCTACTTTCATACTTCTTAGTCCAGAAATGAGAAAATTCCATATAAATTTTACCCCTTAAGAAGTTAAATTTCTTAAAAATACTTTCTTAGCGCTCACTCACATCTTTAAAAGAACCCCTGTACCAAATTTCAAGTTTCTAGGCGCAGCAGTTTAGGTTGGTTTGCCGTTTGCCCGCGGCTACGCCGCCGCCGTTAGTGTCCATCCCTCAGGAACAGTTTGGACCCTTAAAGGGGTGACTCAGGTCATCAATATGAACAACTTTTTCTATGGGACCAATGCCGGGAACTCAAAAAAAAATTCCTCATTTCCATACAAAAAATTCCCGCCTCCCGGCCAGGTTGTATGGGAATGTCGAATTTTATTTTGAGTTCCCACCATTGTTCCCATAGGAAAAGTTGTTCATTTTGTTGGTCTGAGTCACCCCTTTAAGGGTCCGAAACGATAAAAAATTCACCGTGTATGCAAACTAATGCCTTAAGTTCATTCAAATGACGATAACTTTTTTTTTAATGAACCGATTTTGATGAAACAAACTTTAAATGTTTTGCTGGGTTAAAACAAACCAATTGGTGAAAGTTTGAAGTAAATCGGTTCAGTATTTTCGGAGATAATCGTGATCATACATACAGACAGACAAACAGACAGACAGACAGACAGACAGACAAGAAATTCAAAAAAAATTTTTTTGCTTTCTATTATTCTTTTTATGTGTCCCTCTATCCATTTCAGTCAAAAATTCTAAATGTACAGACAAAATATTTTTACTGTTTTATTATATGTATAAATAAACGTTTTTTTTTTTCTTTCTTTCTTCTTTTCAAACCCATGGTGTTTGGGGTCATTGTGCTCATATTAAAAACTAGCTGTTGCCCGCGACTTCGTCCGCGGCAATTTCTGTTATTATGATTTATATGGATGAATATTTCTTCCCCGTTTTCAAAACATTTTTTATTGATGCTTTGCTCCTATTCGTCGCATCGTGATGTTTTATAGCCTAAAGCCTTCCTCAATAAATGGACTATCCAACACAAAAATAAATTTTTCAATTTGAACCAGTTGTTCCTGAGATTAGCGCGTTCAAACAAACAAACTCTTCAGATTTATAATATTACTAGCTGTTGCCCGCGACTTCGTCCGCGGAAATTTCTGTTATAAGGTATAGATGAATAATTTTCCCCCGTTTTCAAAACATTTTTTATTGATGCTTCGCTCCTATTGGTCACATCGTGATGTTTTATAGCCTAAAGCCTTCCTCAATAAATGGACTATCAACACAAAAATATTTTTTCAATTTGAACCAGTAGTTCCTGAGATTAGCGCGTTCAAACAAACAAACAAACAAACTCTTCAGCTTTATAATATTAGTATAGATATAGATTTAATTTAAGACAAGCTAAAAGCACTAGGTGCAAAATTGAGAGACTTGTTGCGACCACGATGGATGTAACTCCATTGAAACGTCAACGGAAACAAATAATAAAAATATTCATGCTTAATTCCGTTTACATACATAATGATGGAAAATGGAATCAAAATAGTGATGGGTTGCTAGCCGCATCACCTCGACGCCAATTCCTCGATCGGCTTTTACAATCTGCGCGGGAAGAGAAGCTACGTTTTTATTTCCTTCTAGACCAGCAGTGGAAGAGTTTATAACCAGTATAATACTTTATTACTACTATAATAATATACAAAAAAGTCACGGGTTGCACTCAGGGAGTGCAACCTTGCCTTTACGGCGGTCTCTGGTCACGTGTCCTGAGTCCTGATGTGAGTTTAACATTTTTTACCCATCCCAAAAAGTGCACAACGTCGCTAAAGATGTTTTCACTTCAAGAAGTCGGGTGGGCTGTGTCGGTTCACACGGCCGTCGCTTTTAACGAGAAAAGTCTATATCAAGGAAAACCAGATGCCGCGATGCAAACTCAAGATCTTAGCAGCGAGCTGACTATATACGCTAAATAATGTCACTAAAATCATGTTTTTACAATGAATAAGTAGTTTTGTAGTTATTAATGTCAGACGATACAGACCAATTCGTTACGGTCCGGTTTTCTGACATGGTACCCCGTGTATAGTACCGATTTAAAAAAAAATAAAAAATTCAGACAACTAAGATCCATATAGTAAAACATGTCATTTATAAAAACTAAACTAATAAAATAAAATAATATCAAATAAAATAAAATTGAATCAAATTAAATTATAATTTAAAAACGTTTCACTTCAAAATCGCTGACTAAAGTCATCTGCTGCTATCGAATGCTATAAATATATACGGACAAATCACACAGATTGAGCTAGCCCCAAAGTAAGTTCGAGACTTGTGTTATGGGATACTAACTCAACGATACTATATTTTATAACAAATATATATATATACATATATATAGATACACATCCAAGACCCAGGCCAATCTGAAAAAGATCATTTTCCATCTTGACCTGGCCGGGGATCGAACCCGGGCACTCCGTGTCGCAGGCTGGCGTGTTGATCGCTGCGCCACGGAGCTAGTCAGTAGTAGATATAATCAAAAAGACAGAATCAGTATTATTATAATTAGAACAAGGACTAACTTTAGTACCTGGTTTAAACCATTATCCGTCAAAAAAAAAAATCATACATTATGATAATTATTATCTGTGTCTACTCATATTACTAAATTTACGCCGTCCAAACATAATTATCTCGTAATGAGCTTAATGATTTCAATCTAAAATATTAATCGCGTCATTTCGGGTAAATTTCATCATTTACTTATCCTATTTTAATTAAACATTACGTTATTTCACAAAAGCTTATATTAAACCTCTAATAGAGATTTTTTAAGAATGTTTAATTCCGTTGCCTGCTCAAGCTTAATAGGTTAAAAAAGAAATCTCGCCCTCCCACTAGGGGCGGGCCCCCTACTACCCCCGAGCCCACCCTATTCCCGACAGTTTAACTCGACCCGCAGGCGAAATCACCTCGTTTCTGACAAACAGTCAGTAAACCGTCGATTATGCTCATAATCGGTTACGTTACGGCCGAAATCTTGCCAATAGAAAAAAAATAAACTGTCAAATTTTCGCGCGCTTTTGCTTCTTGATTTTAGATTTGATACATATTTTTTTTTAATTAAAGAATGAAAATATAGTTTTGTTCGTGTACCTACTGTTTTTGAAAATGGAACTGTAATATATTTTCTAATTCTGTGTCATACGAGAAAAAAAAAATTGAATTTGATTTATTAGTGTAAATTATATTTGAGTGAAAATGTTTTGAGTGAAATTTGGATTTTAGAATATCGCTAAATACTAAGTGAAAGTGAGTGTTATAAATTAAAATAAAATTAATGAGTCCATTAGAAATGAACCTACTTTTTAAAACGGATATCTTTATATAATTCATCAATTTAAAAATATAGAAAAATGGGCAATGTGCAACTAGGCAATGAAAAAAAATAAAAGCCAAAATGGAGGAGACTCGAAGCGAATCCCCATCGAATAAAAACCAAGAGCAATCTTCCAAAACTTCTTTTTTAATCGAAGACATTTTATATCGAGGGCAACAAAAGAATTTTCGGCCTCCATCGATAGAAAACAGAAGGTTTGATTACGAACGGGATCCGAAGCCATATTTTCCAGTGCCCAGTGACGTTAGACCCCATGTGCCCCGCGAGGGGTCTTATCTACAAGTCGCTATGGGTGCATTGGGAGCGTATTTGCACACGCCAAATACTTACAAAAGTGTGGAGGCACCTTATTTTTTGTCACAAGGTAAGGGTGCAATAAGAGTTTTTGGCGGGATTTTCGGCGGACTTTTTTTTTTTTTTTACTAAATATTGAATTAGGCATTTGTCTCCCATCTCACCTGATGGTAAGTGACGATGAAGACGAGGAAGTTACATGCCTATCCAAGAGATACCCATTTATTCTAAGGAATTTATAATGTGAAGTCGGTGTAATTTGGTTTAAAAATACCCATGTTTATGAAATATGTGTGGAATAACTAAAATAAAGTGTCATGGTGCGGCTGCAGTGAGATTTACTTAGCGGGCTGGTGTTTGCTCGCCTTACTGCATCGTATATGATCAAGCCAGTGGATTCGTAGGAATTGTCGCGAGGGACAGGGAATTACACCATCAATTCGTTGATACACAAGCAAGTATAACTCGAAAAATAACTAGACACTGGCTAAAATAAGCTACTGAATAAAATTTGAGGGCCAAATAGAAAAAAGAAAAAAAAAATATACCTTATGAATCACTCTGTCTATTAAAAAAAACCGCATGTTTTTTTATGTATATTTGATGGCAAACGAGCAGACGAGCCACCTGATGGAAAGTAGTCACCGTCGCCCATGGACATCTGCAACACCAGAGGAGGTGCTGATGCGTTGCCGACTCAAAAAGTTAGCTTAGTTTTAAAGATCTAAGCATACAGACAGACAGAGCCAAGTATGGTATATCCGGTAGTACAGAGAGGGACATCTGCATCCAAGACCCAGGCCAATCTAGAAAAGATCGTTTTCGATCTTGACCTGACCGGGGATCGAAGCCCCGACCTCCGAAGTCTGCCTGGTAGCCTGACATGGTTTTCTCGACATTCGCAAGGAAACTAAAACATACAGGGTGCTTCCCATAAACTCAGAATCTTGGAATTTGGTACGAAGCAATGTCTTATAGTACAGATAAGGAAAAATTACGAAAAGCATTAATTTTGAGTAACATCATATAATAAATATATTTTTAATAGTTTCAAACTTATTATATACTAGCTTTCGCCCGCGGCTCCACCCGCGTCAATGTCGATCCCTCGGGAATTGTACTTTTTCCCGGGATAAAAGCTCCAGAGAACTTGTATGCGAAATTTCATGATGATCGGTTCAGTAGTTACGGCGTGAAAGCGAAACAAACAAACAAACTCACTTTCGCATTTATAATATTAGTAGGGATAATTTACGGAACCCTGCGCGAGAAGCAAAGAATCATATAATGTTTTCATATTAATTTCATATAGTTTTACGCACATTCCCTCGACCGGCTTCTACGGTCTGCGCAGGAAGAAAAGCAGGTACATTCTACGTATTTCTTTCCAGACCAGCATGGAAATAAGTAAGTAAGAAAAAAGTAAGACTTACTGAAAAAATTCTTAATAAACATTGAGCGAAATTTCCCACAAATTTTTCCGGAGAAGGAAATTTTAAGAACGTAATATTCTCTTCGGCACATCTAGCTACGACTTTAAGATTCCGTGGCAGTTGTAGAACGAATGCTACGAACTACGATGCTACGGCAAATCGTAGCAAGTTTGTAGCAGCGTAGCTCTACATCAAACTTGCATTAATGTAATAATAATAAATATTTTTTATATCCAATACATCTACTTACATAAATAATATATAAATAAATATATACGGACAAATCACACAGATTGAGCTAGCCCCAAAGTAAGTTCGAGACTTGTGTTAAGGGATACTAACTCAATGATACTATATTTTTATAACAAATACATATATATCTATAACAAATACATAGATACACATCCAAGACCCATGCCAATCTGAAAAATATCTTTTACCATCTTGACCTGGCCGGGGATCGGACTCGGGCACTCTCGTGTCGCAGGCTGGCGTGTTGACCGCTGCGCCACGGAGCTAGCCAAAATTAATATTAAAAGGGGGCTCCCATGCAACAGACATATTTTTTTGCCGTTTTTAAAGATAACGGTACGGAACCCTTCGTGCGCGAGTCCGACTCGCACTTGATCGGTTTTTTACTGTTGCAATCTGCGTATTCTTTTCCCTCTCTAATTTCTTAAAGAAGAGCCAAGGAATTTATTTAAACGGTGTCATTATTGATATTAAACAACCGCTCACTATGTGTTAAGTCATTCATGATGATAAAATCTACATCTACACTCATATTATAAAAAAGAATTTGATCGTTTATTTCATCATCACCACCGTCCTTTTTAGTCTCCACTACAGGAGCACGACCCTCTCTGTACTACTAAAGCCATTATTGGCCAGAGCAGCCAGAGGACTTGGCCTACACCCTCCACGCTGGCCAGACGGGTTGGAGAGGTTTCAAAGATTCAAAGATTTATTCAGAAAATAGGCCTTTTCAGGCACTTTTTCACGTCAATTCACATTTTAAATAATACTTATTATATTATATTCAAATTATTTATTATTGTTTAAAAGCTACAAACTACTAGCGTTTCGGAACCGACCACTGCAGAGAAGAAGAAGCCGAAAGAAACTCTTCAAGAGAATTGGTCGCCTACTTGCCTGAAGGGCTTTGTATGATATTTAATATTTTTCTTTTCTTTTTTTTCTGATGTCATGTTATATACAATTTTTAATTTACATATTTTTGTGGAACACGTTATATTAGCGATCGAGCGTGCTACAACAACAGATATGATAAAAGTCTCAAAGAGGCCGAGCAGACCTGTCCCCCCTGGCAACACCCGTTCACGAGTTGACGCATGGATCAGCCATCGCTGAGCTCAACCATATTAGAGGGGTCTCACAGATGTTTAAAAGCTTTGTTTAGCTTGTATTTCCTAAGTCGCCTTCTACGACATCCACGGAAAGATCACATAATTGGAAATCTCAGATAGACAGCATATGCAGTAGAGTAAATAAATTTGTATACGCTCTTAGACAAGTTAGAAATGGAACTAATATACAGACGGCAATCACTACTTATCGTGCTTATATCGAGTCCATTTTACGCTACGGGATTATTGTATGGGGTAATAGTACCGATATACAAAGGGTATTTGTTGCACAAAAAAAATGTATTCGTGCAATATGTGGATTACAGCCGCGTGAATCATGTATATCATTCTTTAAAACCCTTGGTTTGTTACCTCTACCTTCACTTTATGTTTATGAAATATGTATGTTTGTGCATAAGCATAAAACACTATTTAAAACAGCTAAAGATTTATATCCACGTAACACGAGAAATACGAATAGGCTGGTGTTAGATATTACTCCTAAATTTGAAAAATTTAAAACTAGTTGTTTATATATGTGTATACAAATATTTAATAAATTGCCAGAAGAATTAAAGATGTTAAATGTTGTGCTCTTTAAAAAATATGTATATAAATGGCTTGTTGACAAAAACTTTTATAGCCTAAGAGATTTTTTGGACCACTAATATTTGCATGCTATTTACTTTTAGCAAAACATGTCTGTTCCTTATATATTTGTTACATCTTATAATACCATGTTTTGAAGCAAATAAAAATATGATTATAATTATTAAATATGATTATGATTAAGACTTGGAGTGGTCCTACTGTACTCTGCCGGATACCACACGGTTAATTGTATTTTTATTGTTTTACGGCTAATTGCTAGTTGTAAATTTATTGTTTGTTTGTTTGCATTGAATAGACTCAGAAACTATTGGGCTGGTTTGAAAAATTTATTGACCATTACAATCCTACATTATCTCTGATGCACATAGGCTATAGAATTAAATCCCTATGTATCCGTGCGAAGTCGGGGCGGATCGCTAACTAGTCCTAATCCTAACTAATATTATAAATTCAAAAGTAAATTTGTTTATTACGTTTTCACGCCGTAATTATTGTACCGATCATCATAAAATTTTGCATACCCTTCATCTGGGCTAAGGTACGGAGATTGTAAATTTTGTCCCGGGAAATAGTTTACTGTTCTCAGGGATAGACATTGACGCGAGTGGAGCCGCCTGCGAAAGCTAAAGTAAAGTGGAAATCCACAGACTATTTGTTCGAGTCAAGGAAGGTGGTATCAAAGTTCAAAGTATTTATTTGCATAAATGTAGGTACAGTAAGTTGATGATCTTAGTTATTTTCCCGGTACATTTTACCTATCAATTTCAATTTTGTATATAAATATTATTTGATTTTTGTTTGCTATTCAAATATCCTTACAGATCTTTTAGATGCTGCCCGTGACTTCATCCACTTAGGTTACGGTTTTATCACATAATATATTTGAATTTTTTGTTGGTTTAAATTCCAGGATATTTTAAAATTTAGCTTTTTCCGTTTGCAGATTACAATAATTAAAAACACATTCAAATCATCAATCTAAAGGGTATAGGTATAAGATAGACACATAATCTTGTCAGATTTCTAAAATATTTTTCAGCGTAAGTGGCAAAGCCGTTTTCTGCCTTCTGAGAGGTCCAGGTTTCTAGACTTGATGATTCATTAAGAGTTAAAATGCTTACTATGTTTACGACAAAGGCTTGTTAAGGTAACATAAATGTGATTGGCAGTATTAAAATGTTTGCATTTTTATCCCAGGTGTTCCCTACCATGCTCTGTTCACGCCGTCAGAGTTATCCCTCTCAGCACTGAAACATTGCCGTCGGAGGAAGGCAAGGACAGTATTCTCGGATCCTCAACTCACAGGTATGTTTTTAACAGCATGTTTTATTTTTTTACTACTTAAATATTTGATTAGGCATTTGTCTCCCATCTCACCTGTTGATAAGTGACGATGAAGATTACTATGATTATTGCTATCAATTAATCTTAAATTTAAATTAAGTAATCCGAAGGGTATTCTTACAAATGTATAGTGGCCTAAACTGTAGCGAAAATGAGTTTTAAAGTGCTGATACCTTAGGGAGCGCTCTGAGTTCCGACTGACCCAGTCAGGTCAGTGAATACAGTCTCTACTTTAAGATCTCACCTGATTATGTCATAATATATGAAGTATAAGCGTAGCAGTAACTCTCACATGTAAGTGTTTTATAACATACTGTTCACGCCGTCGGAATTGTACAGCCTCCGTGGTCCAGTGGTTAAGGCGTTTGCCTGTTGACCCGGGGGTCGTGGGTTCGATTCCCACCGGAAGCGTACTTTGTTTAGTTGTTTCCAGTTTGTTTAGGTCATTGCAGGCTTGAATCACCTGATTGTCTGATAATAAAGATGATTCCGTGCTTCGAAAGGCACGTTAAGCAGGTGGTGCTGCCATCTAGTAGTCGTTAAAGGAACCACGTCAGAGGCCGAGAGGCGGTTCCGAAGAACTCTAACACTAGGGTGTGCATGGTCGATTGACCGTGACATCTACTCGAAATGATGATGATGAGCTCAGTACTAAAACATTTCTGTCGGAGGAAGACAGGACGGTATTCTCTGATCCTCTCACAGGTATTTTTATTAGGATATTCTATTGTTATTAATTATGTATCTTGTGTAATCCAAAGGGTATGCTTAAAAAATTATAATGACCATAAATGTTGCGAAAATGAGTTTTGAAGTGCTGACAAACAAGATTGTTCACAATCTTACTTTTCTTGCCGTCGGAGTTCAAAGTGAACAAACATAGTGTTCTCGGATTCTCAACTACTATTTTTTTTACCGGCGTCAACGTAATCCAATACTTTTTGTATTTTACGTTGACGCTTATCCAAGGAGGGTTAGCAACAGGCAGGCATTCAGCCGTAAAAACTTTCGCCAAATCATATTACTGTTGTTATATACCTACTGTCATAATAACGGTCCCCGAGGTCCAGCGCAGCTGGGGATATTTATTTATATTGTACGTAGAACAACAGTGTATCTTTCACAAATTATGATATAAAAAAAAACAACGGGTTGCACTCCGGGGGTGCCGAAGGAAATGAAAACTCCGCACGGTAGAAAGAGGGATATTACTTCTTCTTCACCTATGCCGCGCCGGCAGTCTCAGGTCACGTGTCCGTCTTACGAATTTTCGATTAGGTGACGTGTCCTGATGTCAGTTTAACATTTTTTACCCATCCCAAAAAAATCCCAGAAGTTTAAGAAAAAGCCAAAGGAAATGGCTAATAGACTAAATTATTAATATTATTTTGCAATTTCAAAGACTTATAAACCTGACGAAACCTTTGTTAGTTTTCTTATATCTGCAACTACAACAGGATTTCGTCCTTGTGATGATAAGTGATAATCCTCTGTCTGCTCTGGCCAAGTATGGCTCCGGTAGTACATAGAGGGTCATGCTCCTGCAGTGAAGACTAAAAAGACCTGATGATGATGATGAATGATAAGTAAAGAAAAACCAAGTACCTATAGAGGTACATACTTCAAATCTTTCAGAGTCAGCTGCCCTTCTAGTTTTATTTTTTCCAATCGTTTAATTGAAGAATTAAGACGTAAAATATTTTGAATTTGGAATAATTTTAGCAAAAGTATCAATGGATTTTTTAAAAACTTGTTTGTCCATAGGTCTAGAAAAGCGGTTCGAATCCCAAAGGTACCTGTCCACACCAGAACGAGTGGAGTTAGCGGGGGCATTGAACCTATCGGAGACGCAAGTCAAGACCTGGTTCCAGAATAGACGGATGAAGCACAAGAAGCAGATGCGGAAGCAGCAGCAGCAACGAGGTTAGGATCGTTGGAATCTTATGATATTAACCTCATTTTATAAATGGGAAAGTTTGGGAAGATGCATGAAGGCTTTACGCGAAAATTGTTAGATTATCCTAACTAATATTATAAATGCGAAAGTGAGTTTGTTTGTTTGTTTATTTGTTTGTTTGTTACGCTTTCACGCCGTAACTACTGAACCGATCATCATGAAATTTTGCATACAAGTTCTCTGGAGTGCGGAAAAGGACATAGGCTACCTTTTATCCCGGGAAAAAGGACTGTTCCCGAGGGATCGACATTGACGCGGGCGGAGCCACGGGCGAAAGCTAGTAATAATCTATAAAAGTCTCCCTTAGTATAGACATATATCTGCATACAACCTATTTCTTCGGTAACGGTTAAGAACTTCTTTGTTATTATTCTATGATTTATTGATTATCTATGGCGTGGCGTATAGCGGGCGTCAGTAATAATTAGCATCGAAAGTAACAGAAAGTAACTCTGTAGTTTAATTCCGTATATTTATTAATATTTATAACAATCTACAAGTTCCTTAAAAGAACTTTTTTCAATATACCCGAGTATTTGACGAAATACCTAGAAACTACCCTCGTTTATAAGAGTTTCAGGTATACATGAAAACTTAAGGTATTGAAGTTCTAATAACCAAACTTGCAGTTTCTTGTAAGTTCGAAACTTTACGGAGCTTCCAACTTGCGGCTGTTGAATACCTTCACTGTGTATTTAATTTTAAAGTTACACAAACTTTAACTGCGAGTTTAACTACTAGATAGCTACATGTTTTTATTGGTAGTGTTAGTTATTTACTTTTACAGGCCTGCCCAGAAAATGTAAGGTTATGTTTTAAAAGTTGATGTTGACTAATGCCTCCGTGGTCCAATGGTTAAGGCGTTTGCCTGTAGACTCGGGGATCCTGGTTCGATTCCTACGGAAAGCATACTTTGTTTAGTTATTTCCAGTTTGGTTAGGACATTGTAGGCTTGAATCACCTGATTGGCTGATAATAAAGATGATTCCGTGCTTCGGAGGACACGTTAAGCCGTTGGTCCCGGCTGCATCTGGTAGTCGTTAAAGGAACCACGTCAGAGGCCGAGAGGCGGTTCCGAAGAACTCTGACACCAGGGTGTGCATGGTCGACTGACCGTGACACCTACACGAAATGATGAGTTGATGTTGAGGAGTCGATAACCCAGTGGGTGTAAGCATTGTAATCGCTTGTCAAGCAAGGCTCGTCGTTGACCGACTGCTATCATCAAATGCCTTTAACACATACGAAAAATAAACAAGAGTTGTGTATGATGTTAGCAAGTATATGTGTGAGTTTCTTTTCTTCACAAACTTCTAAATATCTAAGCAGATTTTGATCCAGCTTTGCAGCAATTCGATTACATTTCAAGAATGGAATTAATGAAACTTCAGAAAAGAAAAGCCAGCCGTGTGGTTTCCGACAGAGTAGAATAGGACCACTCCTGGTCTTCCCATGGAGGTCGTAAGAGGCGGAGGAAATACAAGCTAAACAAAGCTCATAAACATACGATCTCCATGGGAAGACTAGTAATGGTCCCATTCTAATATGCCGGAAACCACACGGGTTAGTAAAGAACAGTACTTGCTCTTATTTTCCTTTATCAGAGTAGCATCCATTTATTTAAAACAAGTTTGATCTTTCGCACCCCTAGACGAAGGGCGCTATAGGTATATACCTAAATAAGAGGGTACGTACCTTGACTGAAGTTAAAATAAGAAAGCATATTCGCTGAAAACTCATCCATTACTGCTAACTGCATTCAATTACAAACCTTAATAGCTTGTAATTAAGTCGTATCTCCCCACGCAATTCATCTGTTAACACCCTAACATCATCATTCAAGCGGTATACACCTTTATCTTTTTGAATATAAAGGTTAAAATCGCGCGATGGGTAGCCAAGACGTCGCGTTGCCTTAGCAACGAAGACGGCGGCCATCTTGTCTTGGTCTAACGAAGTTTGAGAACGTCTTGAGTTGCGGCGCAAAAGCGATACTTGCTAAATTGAATCCCCCCCTCCCCTCTCTTTGAGGTTTCAGCGCCAATTAGCTGATGTCTCATTACTTGAGAGGTTATAAGGAGAATAACTTTTTAAGTCATTAGAAGGGAATGTTTCGAGAAGTAGGTAGGTACTTATTTGAATGGGTAAATTATAAGGTATATACTTTTAGGGTTCAGTTCGGTTGGTACATTCGTGTGACGGCCAGCTCCGTGGCGGTCAACACGCCCGCCTGCGACACGAGAGTACCCGGGTTCGATCCCCGGTTAGGTCAAGATGGAAAATGATCTTTTTCAGATTGGCCTGGGTCTTGGATGTGTATCTATATATGTATTTGTTATAAAATATAGTATCGTTGAGTTAGTATCCTATAACACAAGTCTCGAACTTACTTTGGGACTAGCTCAATCTGTGTGATTTGTCCGTATATATTTATTTATTACTGTCACAGGGCTAGAGGTGGGCAGTCAGAGAGACGAAAATTTTTTTTTTAAATCTATGTGGGCAGTATTTGAAATACAAGTGGATTTTTTCAAATAATAAAATACCCGAATCCTTTTTTGACAGTTTACGGCTGCCATTTAATTTTTTTTGCTATCGTCACTAGTCTATCACATTACGGGGAAGAATTTAATGATATGTTTATATATTAAATATAGACCATGTCATGTTAATGGACCGAGCGGGCGAAGCGAGCGAAGCGTCTCAGTTTCCACTGGCCCAAAATTCTTTTGTCCGTCTGTCTGTCTGTCTGTCTGTTCTCGCCTACAGGTCGCATTTCTCAACCGATTCTCATGAAAATTTGTGAGCAGGTTTGGTAATTATATAAAAGTTGTCTGAAATCGATTTTCTGTATATTTATGAAAGAAGTTAAGTACATGAAGTGGGAGAGGGAGTAGAATTGAACAACTTTCCCTAAGGAACAAAAATCAAAATATGAAAAATATTTTTTGGCTTAAAGCATGATACTGCGTATTACTTTTATAATTGAAAACACCGAATAAACTTAGAATCCTGAAATAAAAATTAAAAATAAATAAAAAAAGATTCACATGCTATCCTGTGACTTGAACCCGGGGCTTATAGTATAGATGCTGGCCACTTCTTAACGTAAAGTTCGCATGTTTGTCTGCCATAATAGTTGAAAATTAGCGTCCTATTAAAATTTTGATATTAAAATCTTGACCAATTGGTAACATAACAACTATGAAACCGGGTACTTAAACTTTGCCTCCTATTCACCCACGCCAAGTTCGCTATTCCGATATTTCCGATCTTGAAGAGGATCACTCCAACTTAGTTAATGTGTAAAAAAATCATACTAAACATGGTGCTCAAGGGCCGTGTTTCCATACAAGAGTAGTCCCCTGATTCCTCGCCGGATAGTACCAATAGAGTAATGATTTTTTTTTTACTAAAAAAATCCGTATGTTAAAATTTTGTGTGTGTTGCGAATTTCCGTTGTGTTCAAACATCAAGAAAACAAATTTGGGCAATTATATAAGAAAAAGAAACGCAGAAACACAGCCATAGCTTATTTTAAATTTTTAATGTAACAAGAAATTAAATCGGTTAAGTTTTGGAGAAGAAATCAGACTACGAAGCGTGACTACGAGACTACGAATTTTGTGTAATTTTTATAAGTATTTTCCGGACGAGCTACAGTTATCTCTATCGCACTCTGCGGGGTTTGTTTGGGCACGCGGCGCGACAGCAATAGATATTATAAATATCTATTTTTCAATTCTCTCGAGCTTAGTGTTTCCTCTTAAAAAAGGGTCTGGTCGTGTCTTCTGGTAAAGGGAATGTAGGTTTAAATTTCCGTTTCCTCTGGTACCTAATTAAGAGCAGCGGGGATTGGGAAATAGTAACTGAAGGAAATCATCCTTTAGTCAATTAGCATATCAGTAACAGATATATTTTAGAGCACTGAAGGGCAAATGTGGATGTTAATTGTAAGGGCTCGCGAGGTCTACTGTTCTCGCAGAACCACTAGTTTATATGGTAACTTATGATATGTCGTATTTCAAAATTGGTCAAGCAAATAGGCAATAGGAGACGACAATGGAACAGACATACTTATGTAAATACAAACGCTCGAAAAGCACTACCCTCCTTTTGGGTAGGGTCAGTCGGGTGAAAATGCAACACGTACTTTGTATTTTTGTAAATAGTATTTTAAATATTGACTCTGAAGTATTTCAAATATACATATTTAAAAATAGTACATGCGGGTTACAAGGCCCGGTGTTATATTTATTTAGCTTAATAAAAAAGTTAAAGGTCAACTTCATAACTGCCCACTAATACAAGTTGGCGCCATCTGGTTCTATCCGACGCAGCGTTCTTTGTTTCCCTCCAGGTGTATCCCAGCTTCTTTGCCTCAGCTATGACAGTGCGGCGCCACGTTTGTTTTGGGCGTCCTCGCTTACGCTTTCTGCGTACCTATTCCAGTCCCCAGAGCTCTTCGGGGAATATGGTCGTGAGGCCGGCGTAACATCGACGGATCTGGCTGGACGTGTATTGGTTCTTCATGACTCAGTTTCCATTCGTTGGTGCTGGTAGAACTTATTTGGCACAAAGATAGCGCCACAGGCGATTTTCTTTCCCATGACACAATTGTTTTAATTAGCTGATTATTCGGAGCCTATTCAATGCCAACAATCAAATATCTCCACTTTATAATCATCATCATCATCATTTCGTGTAGGTGTCACGGTCAATCGACCATGTACGTACACTCTGGTGTCATAGTTTTTCGGAACCGCCTCTCAGCCTCTGACGTGGTTCCTTTAACGACTAAGTACCAGATGGCAGCCGGTACCAACGGTTTAACGTGCCTTCCGAAGCTCGGAATCATCTTTATTATCAGACAATCAGGTGATTCCAGCCTGCAATGTCCTAACTAAACTGCATGCAACTAAACAAAGTATGCTCTTTATAATATTAGTGTAGAAGTGTGGATGACTTCACATGACGTCTTCATGTTGCCACTACTAGGTATTTCAAATAATTCGTCCCGGTTGGGATAAAAATATTTGGGCAATGGAGTCCTGTTGAGAATAGGACTCCATGGCCCAAATATTTTTATGGGAATGATTCTTGAAAGATATCTCTCCATGACTTGCTGCCGCTGCTGGTGTTAAAGAGGAATCAAATTCATTAATGTTTTGTTCTAGGTATAGCTGTCGACTTCACCAAGCATCCTACTCAACCAGGAGACTTTAGGAAGGTCAGTTAAATACTGCCAAATACTTTAATGCTAAGTTCATAAGATTTATAGAATCTAGGGAACTAGATTTAACCTCTATAAAACTTCTTAATTGCGTATTACCATTATGACGGTACTGCGCGAAATTGTGGAAAGTGACGTGTTTTCAAATCAGTAGTATTATGCGCTGAATTAATTAAATACATCAAAAGTATTTGTATAATTTTGGTCGATCCTTGCACAAGATCGCTCCCTTGTTGGAATGAAGTTGAAACAGATACATATGGAATTTAAAACGTTATATATATAAATTATGATATCTAAAAACATTTTTCTTCGAAAAATTTATAAATTTTACGTCTAAAACAATAATTCTCACATGACCATATTTATATATACATCTCGGAGGGAGACCCCTTTCTTGTTTTTTTATAAATATATATATATGAAAATATTAAGACTTTTCATCTTTTTACATAATCGCCTAATGGTTTTGCGCAGCCTAATGGCTTGCAACAGGGCAACAGGAATTCTTTTTATCAAAGGCGATAATAATGAGAGAAAATATGACGTATTTTTACTTAAAGTCCCAATAAACCCTTCCTTATGCCAATTAAATTGATGCAGAAGCGGCAATTGATGCAGTAGTTTAAATTAATATTGAATTTAAGAGTCGTCGTGTCTCTCTTGTCTTATTACCACGTCCTAAGATCTTTGGTATTTAAAAAAACCAATATCGTATTTGTTTTTAGGCTGAAGAATCAAGAATGTCGACGACACAAACGTCGGATTCGGACACGGAGCATAGCGACAGCGACATCGACATCGTCGGGGAATCGAGCTACGCCCAACACTACCACGGGGACGCGTAAAATGTTTCACTAGTCTAGAATTATAGATTTATTACAAAAATCTTTATATAAATCGTCCGGAGAGTCCGGAACACATTGATGGAACGAGACACAAAGAACAGGGTTTCCCAACCTTTGTTTCATACGAACCTCCCCCAAACAAAAAAAAAATAGCCCCCTTTAAGTTTCATGCCCCCTTAAAGTTTCAACAAAATTACACAATATACAAAAATCTTAATAAAAATCGTCCGGAGAGTCCGGAACACAGATGAAACGGGACACGGTAGAACAGAGTTCCCAACCTTTATTTTGCCGAGCCACCAACCAAAAAATATTTTGTCGGAAATGCAAACGTACTTAATACGCCCCCTCGCCCTTGGGATTTTCCTTCCCCCCCCCCCCCCCCCCCCCTAGAGGAGCGTGCCCCCCTGGTTGGGAATCCTGCAATGTTGATAAGAAGATGTTAAAAATTTATTTAAAGATAATGTAAACTCGATTGTTACATATTTAAATTAAATAACTTAATACGGTTTTATTGCGTTTATTCTTCGATCAAATATAATGGCAGATACACGATTCGCGGTCGAAAAGTGGCATCGGCAAAAACAGCACACTAATCGAGTTTCGGAGCTGTTTTGTCCATAGTTTCAATAAACTGCGCTAGCCGTCACACGTCTCGCGATGACGTAGGTCAGTGAAAAGATGCAAAAACTACGTATCAAGAGTGAAAAAGAAAGATGGAGTGTCATACTTTCATGTACCGTTTTTGTTGTTGTTTGTAAGTATGCATGATGTTTTGGCTCGGGGACATTATTAAGGCTTCATTTTGTATGAGATGACTGTGAAACACCATTATTTTTGATCGAAGCGGTTATTATATTGTTTTTACACAAAACGTTTCGATAACTTTACTGTTTTCTTGGTAGCAGGTATACTAAGTTGACATTGGTCTGAGAATAAAACAGTATTACGTGATTTGGTTAAAAGTATTTAAAAAAAATGTAATGATAAAAAAAGTGATGTCAATTTTGTGTAATTGACAATAGTGATGAGTTAATCTAGTCATAGTTAACTTTTAGTTACGATTTAGTGTCGATGACTCATACCATACCCGAGGATGGTGGGTGTCAGACTGGAAGCCGCCGTGAATATTTGTCTATTAACTTTAAAGTTACTCTAAACCGACATACTTCTTGTTAGCGTGTTGATGTTCGCCCAACAGACATGTTTTCAGAAAAAAATACTTTAATAAAAAAGAATATTGCACCGTCTGGTAGATTATTAAAAAATATTGGACACGTATTTTTCCTTTTGTCAATCAAACAAAAATTGATAAAGATATAGCCCGTTAAAGTTCCGCGTGACGTCACTGACCGGTACATTTTTTACCGGCCTGTTGCGTCATGAGCCACTCCTGAACTTTGATGCGCTTTATCTTTATTATCTTTTGTTTGATTGAAAAAAGAAAAAATACGTATCTAATATTTGACGATTATCTACAAGACGGACTTATTATTTAAAATGGTATTTTTTTAGGAAACAAGCATAAAAAGTATATATTTTCTGGCCCCAATATTGGGCGACTTGTCCTGCGTTAAGTATAGCATTATGCATGTCCTCCAGCGTGCAGTAAGAGTGTCATTAGCTGTGGAGATGCACCACAGCCGCATACGTTATTGAACTTTGACTTTGACCAGATTATCATTGCTTCGGCCTACTTAAGTTCTCCGGTGGTTAAGGCCTCGATTGGCCAGGGCAAATCGTGGCCAGGTAACTGTCTGCTGGAGACACAGATGAGATGCTGTAGTTATCGGGTCTGTCAAGGATGTCGTACTATCTACAAAATTTACGTTTATTGTTTGGGGACTCTCGTATAAGTAAGCTTAAGGCGCTGCATCCCTTAACCGTTTGTAGCGGACATCGCGCGATATATTTTTTACTCGTGTCATACTTGTCGTCAGTCTCAGTTCAAACCCGTGTCTGCCATTTTCGTGTTAATTTTCACTTTTAATTTAATAATTAAATAATTAACCAAATATTGTATTTTTTTAGGTATCCATCTGGCTCATCCAGTTATACATTTTAAAGATATAAAAAAGTTGGTAGTTGTCGCTGAAAATATCAAGTAATTCGCGACGAAACTTTTTCTGGATATAGCTGTTTTGCTATTTTATTTAGCTAAGTTTTAAATATATTTTTGAAAATACTTTAGTTTAACCATTTATTTTGATCTTTGAACTGTACGTCATATTTTTTTCATGCTAGTATCCTATGAAAAATAAGGCTAACTGTGCGACGTAAAAATACACGTTTTACGGTATTCTCCTGATGCACAGCGCCTTAAAACATCTTCCAAGCGGCGTCTCTTGTATGGTTAAAAAATCTTTTGAGCATGTGCTCAAAAGAGTTGTGTATGTACACATGAGGTTAGTTGCCTAAAAATATAATTAGTATGGTATTATTGACGAAGTTTGTAGCAGATAAATACCAGAATATAATTTGATATAATGGATTAAATATTAGTACGGCAGTTAATAAAAAAAAATATTGGATACGTATTTTTTATTTTGTCCATGAAACAATAAATGATAAAAATATATATAGCTCTTTGAAACTCTGTGTGACGTCATAGTTTGCTACAGTTTTCAGCAAACTATGACGTCACAAGCCCCCACTCACGAACTTTATCTTTTTCATTTATTGTTTAGTTGACAAAAGATAAAATATTTTTCGTTGTTAAAGAAGCAATGAACATTTCAAGTCTACCTATTGCGGTCCAATAGTCAACAGTTTAACAGTCCTGTGACAGAGGGACGGCCATCGGAGGCTTAGTAATAGGGTTCAGGCTGGGTATGAAACCCTAAAAATGAGTCATTCATTACACTAAATCAAAAATAGTACGATCTCATAGCAACTCGTTAATCGTGCAATAATAGTGCATCCTGTATATTACGTCTAGTCGTTTTAAACTAGTCTTTATATCTTGTAAAACTTGGACTAAAGATAGAACTAAAATTAGACTAAATATTGTACACATATACTTTACGCTAGTGAGAACTTTAGTACTATACCAACGCAAATCCGGCAACAGTAAATTTTATAAATAAATAAAAAATAAATAAATAAATATGTACGGACAAAACACACAGATTGAGCTAGCCCCAAAGTAAGTTCGAGACTTGTGTTATGGGATACTAACTCAACGATACTATATTTTATAACAAATACATATATAGATACACATCCAAGACCCAGGCCAATCTGAAAAAGATCATTTTCCATCTTGACCTGGCCGGGGATCGAACCCGGTCACTCCGTGTCGCAGGCTAGCGTGTTGACCGCTGCGCCACGGAGCTAGTCAATTTTGAAGTAAACAAGCGGCGTAAAAAATGTTAAACGCGCGTCAGGACACGCGACCTGATCGAAAATTCGTAAGATGGACACGTGACCTGAAAACTTCTTTAGCGGCGTTGTGCACTTTTAGGGATGGGTAAAAATGTTAAACTCGCGTCAGGACGCGTGATCTGATCGATAATTCGTAAGACGGACACGTGACCTGAGACACGGCACTCCCGGAGTGCAACCTGTTTTTTTTTTCGGCATTCGACATCTTTAACACTTAAAATATTTATAATAGTCTAGTTAATTAGCAGTGGACCAAATGCCATCTAATGATGGCTTTTGAAACTAACGTATTCGTTGTCAAATCTCATCCTGTCACTGTCTAGACAATCATCATCATCACATCAAGTAGGTGTCACGGTCAATCGACCATGCACACCCTGGTGTCAGAGTTCTTTGGAACCGCCTCTCGGCCTCTGACGTGGTTCCTTTAACGACTACCGATGGCAGCCGGGACCACCGGCTTAACGTGCCTTCGGAAGCACGGAATCAAGTGATTCAAGCCTGCAATGTCCTAACCAATCTGGAAACAACTAAACAAAGTATGCTTCCAGTGGGAATCGAACCCACGACGCCCGGGTCAACAGGCAAACGCCTTAAAAACTGGACCACAGACCACGGAGGCTGTCCTCGTAATGCGGCGCCAGGATGCTCTATCCTGGGCTTTTTTGATTACTATAGTATAATTTAAATGATTCTTTGCCCACGGGACACGGGGTGTTAGGTGTGACAAACCACGCCTGCCGCTTGCACATCCCTCGGTCCCACGAGGTACACCGTGGGAGAAGACTCATTTAAACGGTCATACACTAATGGTCTAAAGATAGTTTTAACTTTAGTTCACGTTACATAATAAGACATCTGTTAAACAGGCGATACGACTTGGTTATAATAACTACTTACTAAGTATATTAAGTTTAGTCTATCATCCTCATTTCAGACGGTGTTATGGCTCAGGCTAAGTCGTCCCTCTTATTGGGGCTTTGAGAAAGGGAAACTCATCACATTTTGTAAAATCCTGAATCGAATTTAAGGCGTCTTATAATAATACGTCCAACTTTTTTGTACCTACTACTTACTTGATAGGACTTAGAATTCAACCAAGTCGTATTGTATGTTAACATTAGTTGTGTATTAATAGTTATTTATTATTATTGTAAATACATAAATTCTGAAGCTCAATAAAATAAAGTAGAAGTTATTTGATGTACGACTTTTATTTATTCTGATATTAACCACCATTTTTAGGGTTCCGTACCCAAAGGGTAAAAACGGGACCCTATTGATTTCGCTCCACTGTCCGTCTGTCACCAGGCTGTATCTCATGAACCGTTATAGCTAGACAGTTGACATTTTCACGGATGATGTATTTCTGTTGCCGCTATAAAAAAATACTAAAACGTAGAATAAAATAAATATTTAGGGGACTCCCATACAAGAAACGTGATTTTTTGATTATTTTTGCTCAATATTGATAACGGCAACAGGTAGACGCTCGAAATATTCACAGAATAGTTAATTATACATAAAATTCAAAAATATATAATTAATTAAAAATAAAATTAATTTTAAAGGGGGGCTCCCATACAAATGACATGATTTTTTTGCCGTTTTTATAGATAACGGTACGGAACCCTTAGTGCGCGAGTCCGACTCGTACTTGACCGGTTTTTGTTTAAAAATGTCAATTTTATTGTGATTTCCCAGCATTGGTCGTATGGAAAAGTTGTTCCCCCCCTCCAAGGATCGGACAGGGTGCAGGGTACATTTTACCACTCCAAATCAGTATTCTCTGTGAGAATTGAGAGGGCGATTCTGGTAATTCGACCACCGCTCCCAATCACACGCCAAATTAATTTTATTCAACAAATAATAACATCAGAGGGGTGGAAGCAGTAATTGTGCGTGGGACTCTGTCAGGGAAGTGAAAATGTTATTATGGACAGACGGCGTACAGTCAGCCAACGTATACCTGACCCCGCCATCTACCTATATCTTGAACTAGCTGTTGCCCGCGACTTCGTCCGCGGCAATTTCTGTTATTATGATTAATTAGTACTGATGAATATTTTTTCCCCGATTCCAAAACATTTTTTATTGATGCTTCACTTCTATTGATCGCAGCATGATGTTTTATAGCCTAAAGCCTTCCTCAATAAATGCTCTATCCAACACAAAAATATTTTTTTAATTTGAACCAGTAGTTCCTGAGATTAGCGCCTTAAAAGAAACAAACAAACAAACTCTTCAGCTTTATAATATTAGTATAGATTTTCACTTAAACTAAAAGTAATATTAACATGAAAATGTATATTCAGAAAGTCTTAATTAAAATCTTTCTGAATATATATTTTCATGTTAATATTGTTTTGAGTTTAAGAGAAAATTCAAGATATAGGTAGATGGCAGGGTCAGATATCTCGTTGGCTGACTGTACCTACCTTCAATTTAATTAAGTCTCTAAAGGAGCCCCTTGGAATAGCGCTTAGAATAGAATAGAATATTCTTTATTGTACCAAATAATAGAAAAAAAAAACAATTACATGCAAAACAGAAAAACAAAAATGGTATAAAGGCGGACAAGACTTATCGCTTTAGCGATCTCTTCCAGTCAACCTTAGGGTAGATGGATACAGTACATTTAGTTGGCGTTGGCGCAGAACAGATAAATAAATAAATATATACGGACAAATCACACAGATTGAGCTAGCCCCATAGTAAGATGAATGAGAACACGGGAAGAAAATAATTGAAATAAGTATATTTAATATACATGTTTTTTTTTTTTTTAAACATTAATACACTAAATAAAATTAATCCAAAATGCCACCCTGAATTGTGCCTGGCTCAAAGGTACCCATAATACTAGCTGCGTTTCCTCTTTGGATCGCTATGGATATCCTTTGAACCAGGTACCACCCAGAGCGGTAGTCATACCCACGGTCCCTTAAGCGACGTCCGATCTCCCAAATAAAGTCCTTGGCTTCCGGGCAGCACGAGCCGGCTGTCTCAACAGCAACCGGCACGAATTCATAGTTGGAGGACAGCACCGAATATTTTGTCATTTTTTGAGCCGCCGCTGCTTTAGCAGCAGCCCCCGGCAGCCGTGAAGTGTTTGCGAGATAAGTAGCCGCAAAGGTGCTTACACAAGTTGCGTCCCATAAAAGACATCGCCCCCTCTGCCACGGTATTAACGTAATCCCATTTGGTCGTTTGCCATCCGTTCTAGAAAGACCTGGAGGTTCCAATTGGCACGGAATATTTGCCGAAACTAGCGCCCTACGAATTATATCATTTAAAGAATGATGACGGGATAAGCGGCCAGCACATCTTGTACAACCCAGAGCATGATGCCCATCAGCCTCGACTGTCCTACCACAAACGCAAATGTGAGGCTCACATACTGCGCAGCCTAATCTCAATGCCACTGCCACTCTTAAAGAGTCATTGTCGAGGTGTGTACCCATATGGGGTGACGGCACAGCATGCAGCCAAGCTCCCGACTCCGATTGAAAGGAGGCTTTTATTCTCGCTAAATGGGCACCATCTGCTTGGTCTTCCAACTCTCTTAGAATTACACGAGCCCTGGGTTCATCCCAAAGTCGTTGAATATCTGGTTTGTGAGGAAATTCCGTATCTGGGCATCGCATCGACCAAGCTCTCAAACTCTCAAAGCCTCACTAACATGGGGCAAAATCAATTCAGCTCCGTCGATTCCGAGTATTTTAGAGAGACTAAATTGACTACCCCATGCGAGGATGCCAAGAATGCAGGCAAAGATACCTCCGACAAGCAGCGGATACCAAGACCTCCGAGTCGCACGGGCAAAGAGGACTGTGTCCACTGTGATTGATCAAGCTTGACATTCTCTAGGATAGATTTCAAAATACATATATATATATATAAATATATATATATATATATATATATATATATATACTAGCTTTCGCCCGCGGCTCCGCCCGCGTTATTGTCGATCCCTCGGGAATAGTACTTTTTCCCGGGATAAAAGGTCCTTCTCCGTACTCCAGAGAACTTGTATGCAAAATTTCATGATGATCGGTTCAGTAGTTACGGCGTGAAAGCGTAACAAACAAACAAATAAACAAACAAACAAACTCACTTCGCATTTATAATATTAGTAAGGATATACCATCATCAGGTACTTTTTAGTCTCCACTACAGGAGCACGACCCTCTCTGTACTACTAGGGCCATACTCGGCCAGAGCAGCCAGAGGACTACCTACACTCCTCGCTAGCCAGACGGGTTGGAGAGGTCTCTTAGATGTTTATAAGCTTTGTTTAGCTTGTATTCCTAAGTCGCCTTCTACGACATCCACGGGAAGACTTGGAGTGGTCCTATTCTAGGCTGCCGGATACCACACGGCTATTAAAATTATTAAAAATATTTTTATTATATGATATACTTAACTAAACATTTATAAGCTTTTTGAAATTTTTTCTTTATCCGTGCTATATGACGTTGCTTTGTACCAAATTTCAAGATTCTGTGGTTATGGGAAGTACCCTGTAGGTTTTGATTCCTTTGCGAACGTCGACAAAACACGAATATTTGCGGCATAACTAGCTGTATCTCTTGATTGCGTTGGCTTAGAAGTTTGATTTTTTACAGCCCCAAGGGACAGTAGACCTGAGTATTAAATATGAATTTCAGCTTGATTCCAACGCGGTATTACGCGGCTTCAAAAAGGTATTGACAGACAGACAAACAGACAAACGGGCTGTCTGTTTGTCTGTTTGTCTGTCAGGCTGTCAAGATCCTTTTTCTCAGGAACGCGTAGTGGTATCAAGCTGAAATTCATATCAAATACTCAGGTCTGCTGTCCCTTGCAGTTATGAAAAAATCAATCTTTTGAGCCATCGCAATCAAAAGGTACAGCTGGTTATGTCGCAATTTTTGCGACATAACCAGCTGTATCTAGTGATCCTATGAGTAATAATAAAAAAATATGGGATTTCTAATATCGAGCAAAAAGCCCAAACTAAACTCCTATTTGGACTAAGTAGTGATCGCCCAGTGGTCGAAATTCGACCATAATTTTGAAAAAATATTAGCATTGCAAGGAGTGCATCCTTTATATAAACTATAGGTTTGCGAAATTTCATACTCCTCCATCAGCACAATTTCCGTAAAAAGGAGTGCATAGTTTTTGTATTATAAAGATATCTCAGATAGATAATGGCACTACCAACACCCCTCTTTTAATTAAGGAGTTAAAACTGACAGACGGCCTAATAGCTTTTAATAAAAGCTAATACGATCAGATTAAAATATAATGTTGTCAAAGGTATCGCTAAAAAGACATCGCCCGCCCACAGAGAGCGAAAGGTGAATTCAATGTTATGCAGTACGTCACCAACCGAAGAATTCAGCGAATGCATCAAAGAATTTAGTCGTGGTAGAGCCACGTTACTGGCAAAACGAATTGCTAGTAGCATGATTGGGCCGGCTCGTTCAATTACTTTACGCTAATAAGATCGGTTTTGTTAGGTCTTTTTATTTTCACAACGCTTCCCGATGGGCAGCAGCATCGGAAGCACAAACCAAAGAAACTGTCCTTGCCAACCCGCCTGCCAAGTATTGTGAGTATGGCAATTTCTTCCAATGGAACGAAGAATGCTTGGGAAATGCCTTTGTCCAGCAGTGGACTTCTTATAGCTGCAAATCATTGCATCATCAGATGATGATGAACATGGTTTTGGTGATAATAATGCAAATTAGTCGTGGTAGAGCCACGCTACCGGCAAAATAAATTGCTAGTCGCACGAATGGGCCGGCTCGTCCGGGGAAGTACCACAATCTCACAGAAAATCGTCATCTGAGTAGAAGTTTTACCGCTTCTATGCTTCGTTCGGTGAGTGAGAGAGCCGGAGGCCCAACCTTACCTCTCCCCTCCCCATTTCCTTCCCCCAACTCCTTGAAAGGCCGACGTCCATGGGCAGCGGTGATCACTTACCATCAGGTGACTCGCGTGCTCGTTTGCCGTCCTATTGTATATTATATTAGTACCTAGAATTGAATATTTGCATACCTGCGTGGAGGTTTCATACAATGTACTCTCGTTTTCAAATAAATTATTATGATTATGATATAATTATATCATAAAAAAAATGCATTCATCATCTCATTTCCGCCAAAATAAGTCCACTGCTGGACATAGGCCTCACCCAAGGATTTCCAATATGATCGGTTGGAAGCGGCCTGCATCCAGCGTCCTCCTGCGACCTTGGTCAGATCGTCCGACCACCTGGTCAGTGGGTGTCCAACGCTGCGCTTGCCGGTACGTGGTCGCCATTCGAGAACCTTTCTGCCCCATCAGCCATCGGTTCTACGCGCTATGTGCCCCGCCCACTGCCACTTCAAAGAGCTAAATCGCTGAGCTATGTCGGTCGATATTCTCGTTTTTAATTTGATTTCGCAGAGAAACAAGCATAACCAAAAAAAAGTGTTCGGCCAAATGTCAAAAAAAATGAATTTTTGTATCGTATTGTATTGTTTTGTCAAATTTGTAATAACTAAGTACCAAATAATTTATTTTTCTTTCTTTTAATGTAGTCAGATCACGAGCCAAATTTAAATTGCATAACACCATCCCTAATAAAATCAATCCAACTCGCCTTCTGGCACTAAATTAAAAGAGTTGTGTCACCCTTACCCAACAATTGGACTCCCTATTGTCAACTCCGGCTCACCCTTCATTCAATTTTACACCCTACACCCTTAGCTCAGAGTCGAAAATCAATATCTGACTTATATAACTTAATTTCGCTTTCTTTGATACCATTTTCCTGTCATTTCGACCATATTTTTATTGTGTTAAAGCCGAAAATAGATATTTTTTAGGTTTGTAACAACTATATTTGACTTTCAACTTTATGACTTGCTTAGAAGGTTTAATTTTGCGTGGTTTGATTAAAATGTCAAGTGGGAGTCGTAATTTGATGTTATTACAAGCAGAATGGATCGCTTTGATCCGGTTATGACTGGTTTAGGGTACATAATTTGAGTTATAAAGGTAGCATTATGTTTACAGGATTAGTGACACTATTGAACTGATTTTATCAGATTAATTTTCGGACTCTATTTAAGAGTTGAAGACGGTACTGCACGAGATTGTGGAAATTGACGAGTTTTCTAATCACTACTAGTGATATATGCGCTGAATTAATTAAATACATCAAAATGTATTTTTATAATTTAGGTCGATCCTTGCGCAAGGTCACCCCCTTGTTGGAATTTGAAACGGATGCATATGAAATTTAAAAACGATATAAATCTGATATGATATCTAGAAATATTTTTCTTCGAAATGTTTGTAAATTTTACGTCTAAACCAATAATTCTTACATGACAATGTTTATATTTACATCGCGGAGGTCGCCTCCTTACTTAATTTTTGTTTTAAAATATAATATTGAAAATATTAAGACTTCATTTTTTTACACATTTCCCTAATGATTTTGCGCAGCCTAAAGGCTTGCGGAGGAGACTAAAAAGGACCTGATGATGATGAACAGCGCAGTTAGCCGTGTAGTATCCGGCAGAGTAGAATAGGACCACTCCAAGTCTTCCCGTGGATGTCGTAGAAGGCGACTTAGGAAATACAAGCTAAACAAAGCTTAAAAACATCTAAGACACCTCTCCAACCCGTCTGGCCAGCGTGGAGAGTGTAGGCCAAGTCCTCTGGCTGCTCTGGCTAAGTATGGCCCTAGAAGTACAGAGAGGGTCGTGCTCCTGTAGTGGAGACTAAAAAGGACCTGATGATGATGATGATGATGATGAACAATCATACTACATACGCAACACTTGCTGCTGTAGCTAAACTTCAATTGGGAACCCAGAACTCTTGCATTGGGTAACATCAGGGGTGTCACCCTCAACTGCCTGTCCGATGGTTGCAGGCATGGCATCGGGTACGCACGCCCGACCTCCGAGCTGTTGGAGTGAGTAGTATCCCAATACCTTCCTTCGGTTTCCAAATCCAATAATTTTCTAAAAAAATGCTTTCGAGGGCAGCGGCGTCGGAAGCACAAGAAGCCAAAGAAACTACGACCTGAATATGGCAATAGATATCCCCCCATGGAAAGAAGAATCCTTAGGGGAGGCCTTTGTCCAGCAGTGGGCATTTTACGGGTTGAATGATGACTGCCACTAATATATAAGGATAAATAATGTAAATGGATAAAATTATTATTTTATTATTGACTGATCATGTCTCTTTATTACCCACAATATGTTTTGGAAAGTATATAGTCGGTCCGCAAAATAATTATTTGGGCAGCAAGATTATAGAATTGGCAATATATAGCAAGATTATAAAATTCTTTTCACCAGTGATCGTTGACTTTGACTTTGGGGCAGCAGAGAAAACATGTGGATAAGCTTTGGCTTTCCACCTGGAACGACTGACGGCAGAAAAGAAGTTTTGCTGACCATAAGTTGCTGCCCAACTAGCTATTTTAGCTGACCGATTACATTTTTTTTTGCTAAAAATACGAGTATTCTGCTAACCGTTTAAATAACATCCAATGTTATTAACAATATTGCACTGTAATTGTGTTGGCAAAATAAAAGATTTTAATAAAAAAAAAAAATAAATATATACGCCGTGTCGTGTCCGACAGAGTAGAATAGGATCACTCCAAGTCTTCCCGTGAATGTCGTAGTGCGACTTAGGAAATACAAGCTAAACAAAGCTTATAAACATCAATGAGACCTCTCCAACCCGTCTGGTCAACGTGAAGAGTGTAGGCCAAGTTCTCTGGCTGCTCTGGCCAAGTATGGTTCTAGTAGTACAGAGAGGGTCTCCTGTAGTGGAGACTAAAAAGACCTGATGATGATGATGATTAAATAATATTATAACACGTCAAGGATCTGCTAGAAGCAAGCATATATCGCACTAAACGGCAAATATCATCATTAACCGTGTTTGAAAGATTAACCCCTTAAACTCTGCACTTAATAATCGACAAATGTTTCGGCCATCTGCAAAGGTCGAATCCCCAGGCAGTGTTTAACCTTTGCTTATGTCGTTAGAAGGGCATTAGGAAGTTATTAAAACACAAAACGACCCTCTACCTAGGCGATGAAAATCTAAATCGGAACGCCTCTCAGTCATATTCTTTGTGTCAGTGTATTAAGGGCCCGTACTACCTCACACTGCTTTGCAAGATTGACTGTTATATCAATAATAATTAAATACTTAAGTTGAAATAAAAATGCAGCAAAGTTCAGGACTAACTCTGGTAACTATATGTTAGCGATTTATATGAAAACCCAGTATAAATAAACGTATTTTTGCGTATCTAAAGTATTATTTCAAATAGTAACACTTATATCTCAAAAACAGCAACAATGGCAACATTGGTTGTATCGAGTGTAATTATTGTTGGTACCCACCACTCCATTTTAGCAAGATGTCATGGAGTGGCGGGGACGATCGCTCTTGTGTGGTTAGATCGACGACTCGGGCATTCTGTTTGGCGCAGCTGTAACGTTAAGACGTAATTAACCTTTACTTGTTGTGAAGTATTGTTTTAAATAGTTTTCCGTAAAGTGTGGAGATTGTATATTTAAGGTAAGATGTATTTAACTAATTTCGATATTCTGTAAAATGAGTGATTTCAAAATAAAATATTTAATCATTAACGGAGTTTCCTTACATATCAGAAGTAGGATCAGCGGAATAATTTTCTTTTTTTTACTCTTCTTTTTATACTTATTCCGTTAATCCCGCCCACAATCACAGTATTTTATATTATTATATATCATTTTAACCATTACATTTTAATAACGAAAGGCGACTCCTGGTAATGATATTACTATATTGCAACAGTTTTACATTTGATCTTGTCGTAGTAGTTTTCTGAGGTGAATTTTACGATTGCTTTATTGTTGGGTTCACGGTATATAGTTTATGGTATACAATTAGCTAGGGCACTCCCTCGGATTGTTTACCGTATATGTGGATCATTATGCTCATTATGCTGGAGCTACAATCTAGGAATAATCTTCAAACCGTTGCTATAGCATTTATAAACATAAAGAACTATAAGTGACATTGCAATTTGCTAGGGTACCCCCTAGAATTTTTATGTGTGTACGACTTAATCAATTCACTGTCCAGGGCTACACTCTAGAATGTATTATTTCATTCGGTAATTTTATAAAATACATACGAACCGTGAACCTTCTGTATAAGCATACATATCGTTAAAAATATTAACGCATACGGTTGAATAATGTAAAACTGTTTTTATAGTGAAATAATATTGAACATGCACTATACATCCAAATGCCAATATCATGGCAGGCTATTTTAATAACATGTACAGTTTTGCAGGTGAGTAACCTATTACTGGTTACGGAATTATGCAGTATACTTATTTACTTTATTGTCTCATTCTGTTGGACGTGTGAGTACATTACATTTAAAGTAAAAAGACATTTCAATGTGACAGTAGCTAACACCCACAAAACTGTTTGTAGGTCCTGCTTGTGTCTGACAGAGATCTTGTATCAATTTACTATAAAAAAATAATACTGTTCTCTGAACAAAGAATAATATCACTTGATTACGACGTCAAATAAATAAACGTCATGATCTTAGACGTGCTTCCAAAACAATTTAAATAGAATGTGGACTAAACGTAATATAATAACAAACAGAATTGAATTTATTGGTGAATAAGATTTAAATTTACGACGCATTGGTCATCGTACTAAAACTGCTATAATTGAATTCTGGGTTCGAACCCCACCTGAGCAAATATATACATTAATAAATATCATAAATCCGTGCCATTATTCTATACTGTTATATTATACTAGCATAACATCAATAATTCATCATCATTTCATGTATGTGTCACGGTCGAACGAACATGCACACCCTGTCGTCAGAGTTCTTCGGAACCCCCTCTCAGCCTCTGACGTGGTTCCTTTAACGACTGCCAGATGGCGGCCGGGACCAACGACTTAACGTGCCTTCCGAAGCACGGAATCATGTTTATTATCGGATGATCAGGTGATTTAGGCCTATAATGTCCTAACCAAACTGGAAACTATACAAAGTATGCTTCCCGTGGGAATCGAGCCCTAGACCCCCGGGTCAACAGGCAAACGCCTTTACCACTGTACTAGATAGATAGATAACATATTTTTATTTGTTCATTGTAACACACATAATAAAACAGAAAGCTACAATAAAACTTAATACTTAACATAATATATGTATGTGTGCCATTATATCACAAAAAGGCTACAGCTCAGCGAAATGTTACTCTAGTGAGCAACTACTGATTTTCAGCTGTCACCTTAGAAGACGCGCACTAACAATTTCACAGAACAGGTTGTCTCACAAAGTGTAAAGTCAATGAGTGAAACACATAATAAATTAATCAACAAATGGCAGATAAAATACTAAAATACTTGTTATTAATACTAATTATTATTTAAGGAAGAGCTTAAGTTTTAGCTTTGCGACAAGCAAAGTATTTTTGAATTAATGTCCGTTTTCTGAAGAGTAAGTAAATGTGATTTCAGTAGCTTTTTAAATGTTAATTTCTTATTTAAATTTCTTAAAGGAGCAGGAATATTATTCCAATACTTCGTTGCCGCATAAATGCTACTGTCCTTTGTCTTGTTATGACGTTCAAAAAGAGATACATGTATCCAATTTTGAATAAAAATCTTTGACTTTGACTTTTCTCTGTATAGAAAGTACAGGACGAGTGGCCCTCGGATGACGTTGCGAAGTGAACTGCAGTTTCATGTAAAGATAGTCAGGTTTTTTTAAACCCTCATTATGTCAAAAAGTAAACTCGCGAGGTGCAACTGTCTACGAGCTTCCATATTGAGAAGAGAGGCTTTGTTTATGACTACGGAGGCAGTAAATAAATAATTAAAATCTACTTTCTTCAAAACACTTCATCTATCAATCAATCATTTATTTGTCTGAAATAGGGTATGATATCGATATAAAAAAAAAAACTGCCTATTTAACTGTTGGAAACAGTAGACAAATATTTCATTAAAATAAATATAATTAGTTTATAATTGACAAAGTCATAATTATTTACTTTTGGGTTACACATGCATTTAATTGAACATTTCTTTATGTCAACATTAATATAAATTAAAATTACTTCATCTGTAATTTCGTATTAATTTGTAAACTTTTCATACAAGTACAAATAAAAACAAATTGAAACACTGATATAATAAATCAATAAAAAATATATTTATATGTCTCACACACATTCACATAAACATATAAACACCTTCGTCTCTTACGCTCATATGCATAAACACGAACACATCACACTCACTCATACACACTTACACACACATTTACACCACTATATATTTTATTTTTACTAAATTGTTATCCGAATATAAATTTGCTCCGCGTGCCGGCGTCTAAGTGTACTCCATCAGGAACAGCGATTATATGTTTAAGGTAACAACAGTAACCAGGCTACTACGATACAGGCACAGCCTAGCGTGGAAGCCACGAACGTAATGTCAAACTGTAATGTATTAAGTTAGTAAAGAAATTTATTATTATCATAAATAATAACAAAAAGATAACGTTACAAAACAATAACAATGATTGGAGACAGATTGGACTGCCCTTACCTCCGACATTGCAGCGATAGACATGTTGCTGTAATGCCTGAGGTGAGAAGGTATTAGAATAGGGTAATTTAATTATTGTAATTTAATTCAATTGTAATTCAATTCAATTGTAAATTAATTCAATTGTAATTTAGTAAATAATTTTAATTTAATTGACAATTTGAATTAAAATGATTTTGTTTTTAAAAACATTATGGTATGCAATTTCTGAAATAAATAATTATTATTATTACTATTATTAATGACAATTTAACATTCAGATATAGAGACTACATCTTCTGTTGGAGATGTGGTCAGCCGCTATAACGTGGAGGGTGAGCCGGCAAGCGTATGGCAGTCCCCACGGCAACGGCACTATAAGAACGAGGGAGCGGATGGGAGTCTGATAAGTAACAGGCAAGTCTGTAAACGTTCTTTAATTAAATCATACGATGGAGTGGCAGAGAGCCTGGTTAATAACAGGCAAAGCCGCAAGCGTATACCTATCCGATCATACGAAAGGGCGGAATAGCCTGGTTAATGACAGGCAAAGCCGCAATCGTACGCCTACTCGATCGTACCTCCGCAAGTATCCAATAAGCAGATCAAGAAGCAGAGAGCCGATAATAGGGCTGACTAATCAGTCGCGAAAGCAGATCTCCAATAAAGTAGAGATACTACATCAAGTTATATATAGCTATAGAAGACGAATGTATGAGCTGACCCATTAATTATTTGCATAAACATGTGTAAAATACATTAAATGGATATGTTATAAGAAGACCGACATGTTTACCATTACTGGTGTGCGAATTCATATAAATACAGAAGGCATGCAATTACCTAAATTATAAAATATACAACAATTAAAATAAAAGGGAAAATAATGTTTTAGTATTTACAAAGAATCCATGTCCAAAAAAATACAATACTTCAGATTTTCAGATAATAATTTGTTAATACTTTAATAACATTTTTCGCATAACAATATTTTAAGCTTCTTCTTAATAAGTATCAAGTTTAACTCCTTACACTGTTTTGATATTATGTTAAAATCATTGGTACCATAACTAAGAATGGATTCTACTAAGCCATAATATGCTGTTAATAGTTCATCATTATCTACTTTTCTCGAAAGTCTAAATAAAGCATAACTTGAAGTACTAAGTCATTTGCAAAGATTTTCTATCTGTGGTTTCTAATTTAATCGCGAGTCGATTATTATGCCGAGAAAGCTGTTTGCACCAACACTATTTGGTATGCTGCCATGATATTCCAATTAAGTAATTAAGTATTCTAATAAGGTCTTTGGCTGTAATGCATTATATTTGTTTTATCAAGATTTATTTTAAGTTATTATTATCTAACCACGTAATTATTGATGCCAATGTTGAATTTATATTAAAATTGTACGAATTGATATCAGTGGATTTAATAGTGACTGTGCTATCATCGGCAAATAATGTCATGCTATGTTCTTTATTATTGGGAAGGTCATTTATATCAATTATAAAAAGAAGAGGACCTAAATACTCCCCTGTGGAATACCATAGCGTTCGTCAGACGTGTATCTTTTTTTCTGTTTAAGAGTAAATATCCAGTTAGGTTATTTCTGTGATTTGACAACAATCTGATAAATAAGATTTGACCAATTGTAATACGTTACCTCGAATGCCATATACTTCAAGCTTGTCTAATAGTATATTATGATGCACATAATCAAATGCTTGCGTCATATCGCAATAGACGGCACAAACACGTTTTTTTTTGTCCACTTCATTTAAAATATTTTTCAATAACTTGATAAAAAAAAAAAATTAACTAAGAGCAATTGGTCTAAAATGTAACTCTCTATTGTTTTTGTTAAATGAAGGTTTTATAACAAGATATTTGCAGATCTTATGGAAAGACGCCAGATTCTATACAAAGATTTATAATATGACTAAGATGACGGCATATATATATAGTCATTTACTGCTTTAATTATTTAAGTTTAAATGCCATCGTTACCAACACTTTCAGTGTTGTTTTATATTTTTTGTCATTATCATTTAAATATCTTATGGTATACTAGGGGGCATAAACATAGATTGTAAACTACGTGTAATATTTGAGCAAATATTTAATCCTTAGTTCTGGAAGGGTTTAATTTCATATACAAAGTAGTCAATAAATGCCTATGCTATTTTGATTGGATCTGTCATGTAATCATTATCAATTTTAAGACGAGTTATCGGTTCGCTATGTAAATGTGTTATTATTTATCATTTGCCATGTTGTTTTAAATTTATTATTTGAAGTTATTGTTTTATAATTATGACTTAATTTTAATCTTTTAATATTTAAAAAAAAACAGTTTTGAATATCTATTATATTTAATTTTATGTGATTTAGATGGGTTTATTCTACATTTCCAAAGAAGTATTTTATGATTAACTTTTATTACAAGTTCTTTTTGAGGGAAAAAGAAATCATAAAACATTTTAAACAAATTTATAAAATTATTGAAAGCTATGTTAGGGTCCTCAGTGTCGTAAATTTCAAAAAACTAAGTTTTTTTTTAAACTCGATCACTCCATCAGAATTACTATTTGAGTTCAAAATCAACAGTGGCCCTGAAAAAATGTACTATAGGGACACGCCATTAGATAATTTAGATCAGGTTCGTAAAGAAGCATGCAAACGCATTGCAGGACAAATAAACTAAAGATAAAACTAGATTTGACTTGAAGCGGTTCAAGGTTGGTTATAACTGCGGCAACCTGGTGAACCTAAAACGAGAAATAACATGTCATGGTAAATAAAATAAAAAAACTAGCTGTTAAATTTCAAGGCCTTTATCGAATCGCTAAAGTTTTACCTAATGACCGCTATTTAGTAGAGGATACACCATTGATTCGCAAGCGTAGCCTACGTCGGTATGAAAATGTAGCGGTAGATAATCTGAAACTTTGGCCTATATTTAATAGAGATATCGTTACATCAGAATCTGATGCCGATGACTGTTCAGATAATTAATTTTATGAGAATTTAAGATAATTGTAATTTAAATTCGTTGACATTTTAAGTGCCTGGTAAATTCTATATTTTATAAACTAGTACTCCTGTCATTATTAGTATGTCATGTGAATCAAAATACTGCGCTTGATCACGAAATTGAAACACCTATTAGTACCTTCATTAACCTATTGGGCGACATTGACCTTTTTTTTCTTACTTTAGTTGCAAAACAGTCGCGTGACTGAGACGCAATTGACAACTAAAGTTATTACAATTTGTATTAGCCTGGCGTCAGGCGTGAAGTAACGTAAACAAGCGCTGGTGTGCAAAAGGTTATTGTGTATTCTATTACTTTAAAATATTTGTTCAAGATAGGCAGTGCTTAAGTGTGTAAAGCTTCATATAGCGGAGGGACCCGCTATTGCAGGATGGCCGAGCTGTTAGCGATTTATATGAAAACCCAGTATAAATAAACGTATTTTTGCGTATCTAAAGTATTATTTCAAATAGTAACACTTATATCTCAAAAACAGCAACAATGGCAACATTGGTTGTATCGAGTGTAATTATTGTTGGTACCCACCACTCCATTTTAGCAAGATGTCATGGAGTGGCGGGGACGATCGCTCTTGTGTGGTTAGATCGACGACTCGGGCATTCTGTTTGGCGCAGCTGTAACGTTAAGACGTAATTAACCTTTACTTGTTGTGAAGTATTGTTTTAAATAGTTTTCCGTAAAGTGTGGAGATTGTATATTTAAGGTAAGATGTATTTAACTAATTTCGATATTCTGTAAAATGAGTGATTTCAAAATAAAATATTTAATCATTAACGGAGTTTCCTTACATATATGACTCAAAAACACGATTGCGTTAAATTTTCTCGATAGAAAAAAATTGCAAAGTTGCCTCCAAATCACATCTAATTTACTCGGTATATAACACCACATACATTAAAATTAACCTTGAAACTTTTGATTATTATTGCATTACAGATAAGGCAGCCATCATATGAAATGGAGTAGGCAATGACAACCTTTTTTTTTCTGTATAATGACAACCATAGATTTTTTTTTTAAAATCTATGATGACAACAATTGCGCCGACAAGAGCTCTAAAATTTCCTAATGAAGCAAACTTACCTTACCACGAGAGGAATCTCAATTTATAAATCTCTCTACATCTCGTGTTCCCTACATTTCCTACGAAATCCCTAAAGAGTAATTAAAAAATAATATCTAAAAATGGCGGCCACGATTTTCCCGGGTTTTGTTGTCAGCACGTCAATTACCGAGTGATTATCCTACTCGCCGCTAGATGGCGCGGATCGGATTACGCCCCGTTGGGGCTTGTTAGCGCGGAAATGCGTCCAAATTGCGAAGACCTATCCTGCCCTTTTACTCTTTTAAAAATACGACCAATTTAACAAAGTTGTATTGTTCAACGTAGCTCTTTATTAAATTGTTGTATTAAAACTTAGTTTTGTTGTAATTAAGACGTTTTTCCTTATAAAATAAGGTCGAATTTGTGTTATTCTAAAAATCAATTAGACGATTTGCCGATTGCACTACTTATCTTACTTTATCTACATATAGTGATGATAAAGTATTGATTCTAGGTGAGAATTCAACACTAAAAGAGTATATAGATAAAGCATATTGTTTGATACACAGGTCATAGTAATTCTATGAAATAGATAGACATTTTTAATCTTATCTTTATTCAGATGCATGACTAAATTCCGGACCTACATATGTTACGTTGACTTTTATTGAATCATCAAATATCATCTTTATCTCCTATAAGAATAGAAATGTCTGTTTATTTCCTATCTAGAAAAATATTTATGCCTCATAATAATTTTTAACGTTTTTAGCTGTTCAGAATGAACTCGCCGCTGGTTGGTAGTGTTGCCAGGTGTTCTGATTTGCGCGGGACGTCCCGATTTTCAGGGGTCTGGGGACGCGTCCCGATTGGTACCTGATCGGCACGCTAAATGTCCCGATTAATCAAAAAATAAAAAAGTTATTTCATAAAAAAATGTATATTTACGTCACGTAATTTTTTTACTCATTACATCACTGTGTCAAATTCAAAATGGCACATATCAGCGTCATATCACATCACTAGCGCATCGCATGAACGGGAGAGCTTATTGCACTAGTAGATTAAAACGCAATAAATTAAACCCAGACTTAAAAACCCCTTGTTTTTTGTTTACTATCCCAATCTGCAATCTTAAATCCCGATTTCTTTGACCTCATGTACCGATTTTAAACCAATCGGACCTGGCAGTTTCATTAGCTTCTTGTGGTTCCGACGGTGCTGCCCATCGGAATAATTTCTAAACTACTAACTTTTCTAAAAAGGATAAGAATTTGGACTTGGGAAGGGAATGAAGGTATTGCGTGCGATACTAATCACACGAATGAATAAGGGAAAAGCAAGTAGCAGCTCGGGGAGGCTGTGTTAACGACGTCATACCTGCAACTACCGGACCAGCAGTTGACAATGACACCCCTGACCATATCATCATCATCATCATCATCATCATCAGGTCTTTTTAGTTTCCATTACAGGAACATGACCCTCTCTGTACTACCGGAGCAATACTTGGCCAGAGCAGAGGATTTTGCCCCTTACCGACAAGCTATAACTCAAACTCAAAAACTATGCATTACCTATAGAGAGCTCAAATTATGCTCAAACCGTAGGTAATTTAGTCAATGTCATAAAAACATACCACAAAGGTAGATGAAAAGGCTTCGTTCAGGTAGTTTTTTCAAAAAATACTAAAAATGTCCCATAATTTCGTGCTCCCACTAATAGCAGAGGTAAAGAAAGTCGCAAACTTGAGTGTAGACTATTCTTAGGGGTCTCTACCACATAAAAACCACCATTACATACGCGTTTGCAATGATTGATATTGATTTTGATGGACCTATTTGAAAAACAAACATATTCTTCGTGTGTGTAAGTGACCAACTCTGTTTTGGATTTTCCAAGCTGCCTAAAGGCATCTGTCATAGCACGACTGCCTTAGATATTGATTAACGTGCCTTCCGAAGCACGGAAGAGCTCGAGATACTTGTATGCTACTTCTGGTCAATTTTCACAGTGGGGACTGCGCCCAGGGATGCTTAACCTGCGAAAGCGCTTTTGATGCTCACGACGACTGGCCCACCCGGCTATTTGGTAAAACGTTAAAACCCATGCACACAATACTGCTCCGACGTATTGAGATCCGCCAATTTGAGGTCGTCTTCCTTATAAGTAATTACAAATAATTCATTTATCTGCGACTCCTTATCTGCCTTGGGTCTAGGGGTAAAAAGCTGGGCCCATGCCCCGGGCAGCATGTTCAAGGGGCGAAAACGCGCTAACCGTAACAAGTACCAACAATAGGGGTGCCACGAAATTATTCAGAATGCGGAGAGCCGCATGATTTCGATTTGCGACCTTTCCCCTCGTGGCAGCAAGGCCTAAGGTGTCAAGACAGGGTGCGTCCACGGTGCAACGGTTGCAAGAACCCACAACAGAGGCAGCAAAAGATTGGTAAGTGAGCGCAGGGCATCATGTTTTTCAATGGGCATATTGCGTACATTTCTTTCAAGTTGCTATGGAAAGTAATAAATAAAGTAATATAAGTAAATAAACACAATAGTGTAAAAATACATTTCTAAACAAAAGTCTGCCAGAGGCAAGCCACTCTCAACTGCTTGTCCGGTGGTTGCAGATATGGCTACAGGTACGGGCGACCGGCTCCCCGAGCTGCAACTTGCTTTTCCCCCATTCACCTGAGTGAGTAGTATCCCAATACCTTCATTCCCTTCCCAAATCCACCAAATCCCTATCCTTCCCCAGCTTCAAAATTCTTCAAAATCTGAAACTTGTTTTGTATAATCTTAAGATACATACATAGTATCACGTCTTTATCCCTTGCGAGGTAGACAAGGCTTAGGTCTATAATCTCAACATTAATCCAATTCGGTATTGCTTACTCCCCGTACTATTACATGTGCTGGGGGCGCTATTTAATGTTTTGCCCCGCATCTAAAAGTTCTAGATCCGGGGCTCCTTATCTGATAAGGCGATAAACAAGTGATAAGCGCGCATGATAACATAGCGTGTCATTTCAGTACAGACTGTTTTGTGAAGTGTGAAGTTTTATGTGATTATTATTGAAAAACAGGTAACAAACTTAGATCTACTTATAACAACCAATTCAATTACCATGCTTTTGTACCAGAAATATAATCTAGGTTGTACACCGTGTAAATAGACCCTCGACATTCCCTTAACGGGGTGACTCAGCCCACCAATATGAACAACTTTTCCTATGGGAACAATGCTGGGAACTCAAAAAAAAATTCGGCCTTCCCATACAAACTGGCCGGACGGCGGAACTCTTTTGTATCATCATCATCATCAGGTCCTTTTTAGTCTCCACTACAGGAGCACGACCCTCTCTATACTACTAGAGCCATATATAGTCTTTTGTATGGAAATGACGAAATTTTTTTTGAGTTCCCAGCATTGGTCCCATAGGAAAAGTTGTTCATATTAATGGGCTGAGTCACCCCTTTAAGTAAATGTCGAGGGTACATTTACACGCTGTATGATAGTGAAATACTTATGGAATCAAAAATAAAAAAGAATTAAAGACTATAGAATATAGAGTGTGTTCAAACAACGTAGATAAGATTGTATTGACTAGTTTATTATATACTTACGCCCGCCCCGGCTTCGCAGCGTATATGGAAACCCATCCAGTATTCAGAACCTCACACAGTAGCCGTGTGGTTTCCGGTAGCCGTGTGGTTTACGGCAGAGTAGAATAGGACCACTCCTAGTCTTCCCGTGGATGACGTACAGAGACGTACAGATCGACAGAGGATTTGGCCTACACTCTCCTCGCTGGCCAGACGGGTTGGAGAGGTTTCATTGGTGTTTATGAGCTTTGTTTAGCTTGTATTTCCTAAGTCGCCTTTACGACATCCACGGCAGAGTCCTATTATACTCCTTATACTCTGCCGGAAATCACACGAATACACGTAAACATTATTCAAGTCTCTCTTTACTGCAAGACATAATAAGCTTATATATATAGTAGTAGTGCGCTCTATATACCTATTGCTCTCTCTCTCTCTCTCTCTCTCTCTCTCTCTCTCTTGGTTTGTCTGTGTAGGGAATGTACGAAATATTAGCGCGGAATACCCTCCCGCGTGTCAGGTTCACCTAAGTAAATACTAATGCTTAGGGATCTGAGTAGAGGAAGCTTTGTTTTATGTAATATTGAATGATGAATCGAAAACACTACTTGAATCCAAATGTACCGGTGGAGTTTATATGGAATTTTCTCAGATAGTTAATAGATTCAGGTGTTACTTTGCGGAAGTCAAAGCTACATTTACTTTGAGACAATTTACTTTGCGTGCTTCCTCCACCAGTTAGTTCATGTAAACTATTGCTGGCCAGCGCCCACCCACTACTGTTAGTCCCTTCATACCCACCACCAATAGTTGATGCATGCAACCCTGGTCGATACTGCTGCATCCGCTGCAGCAATGTCGGCCGTCGTGCTCGCGACACGTGTTTCGCCTCTACACGAGGCATCTTCAGGCAGTGAAACCTAGATGTTGATCGTTCGAATGACAAGCAACAAATGAATTCATTCGTTCAAGAGATAATGTCTATTTGTAGGTCCCAAATTGTCAAAAAGTTAAGTATTTAGTTAGTTTTACAAAAGAAAACTAAGTTCTGGTTGGTATCGTTTTAAAAATCAAATATTAAAAAAAAAATGTTGTCTGTAATATATATAATTTAACGTGATAACGGTGGAAGAGAGATAGATGCGTCACAAGCCCAACGCTTAGGCCGATCGTGACTCTATCGTTTGTTCCGCGCTCTCGCGCACGGAACGTGACGCCTTTTCGTGCATGCAGCCGGTGTTCATCGATTTATAAGACGTGACGTCAAAACGGAAAGGCGTACTTTCTAGTCCAACCAAAGGTTCAGTAGGTATACAAACAACCAAGTTTTGTATAAAAGTGTTAAATATTAATAAACTAGCTTTCGCCCGCGGCTCCGCCCGCGTCAATGTCGATCCCTCGGGAATAGTACTTTTTCTCGAGATAAAAGATAGACTATGTCCTTCTCCGCACTCCAGAGAACTTGTATGCAAAATTTCATGATGATCGGTTCAGTAGTTACGGCGTGAAAGTGTAACAAACAAATAAACAAACAAACTCACTTTCGCATTTTTAATATTAGTAAGGATAAGGATAATCGAAATCTGTAGTTTGGTAGTAAATTACCATTTGTATTTTTTGTATTAGGTACTTTATATGTTGTTATTTATTACCGTGTTACAAATTAGGAGAATTGTTGATTACTGCCAAAAGTGTAACATTAGTTTTTTAGTCAGTATTGGTGGCCATTTTTGGCTAAAATATCTCGAGCTTCATGCATCAGAAGGCGCGTTGACTTGTTGATCGCAGCTGTAATAATAACAGTCGTTAAGCTATATCAGATGTCTTTAGGCAGCTTGTTAGCTCACCGCAGACAAAAAGGAAGTTTTGATTTTTGATAACCATTTCCAAGATAGATAACCAAATGCGACTAAACCTTATCATCAGATAACCTACTTGTGACAGACTATTATATTTTATTTCTCATGTTTTATTACTTTCAGCAAAATGGGTGGGAAAAGCGCATCCTACGTCATTTTTATGTGTCTTCTAGCGCAGAGTTTAAGCCAGGAAACATGTAAGTACATAACTACAATCACAAATATATAAAGATAGAACGGGGATGCCAAGATTGGCCAAGGAAACGCGCGTGCCAGCTTTTGCATTAGCCGCCCCAATTTGTCGTTAGTAATGTGACATGTACCTACATAAATAAATGGCGTCATATCGTTAAACAGATTTTACAGTTAAAAACCGCAGAATAAAGTATGTGTTCATGTCGGGACGTCCGCGCTGACTGATTAACGTTTAACGAATCTTGCACGATCGTGCAAGATTGAGGCATGCGTGTACCGCCCACTTGGCGTTCTATCTTGATATATTTCTGTGACTATAATTCTTTTTCTTCTTTAACAGACTAATTAATCCGCTGCAGGAAATAGCTCTCTTATGCACGCTATTCGCTTCGTTTTTGCTCTTTCCTTTTCCATAATGGACCGGCTGCCTTGACGATGTCATCTCTCCATCAAGCCATGCCTTACCACGGCTGCTGTGGCCCAGCCATGGTCTCTTATCTATTATTTTCTAGCTCCATCTTCCATCCTCTCTACGGCTTATGTGACCTGCCTATCTCCATTTTGATGTAGAAACTATAATTAATTACAATAATCTCATAGACATAACTCTCTTGTCATGAAAAAGTCAAAATAGGTTATTTTTGTCAAACATGAGAGAATTGGCTATTGCTTGCTATAGGTATATGCCTACTTCTTTATCTATAGTATGAGCAGTCTCTCGTCATGATATTTACCTTTACAAGAAGCCAATGATGGTATATGAAAAACACAGCCATGACATGACTTATTATCTACGTACATAAAAGTGTGAGACCTATTTAGGCTTTTAAAATTGAAACCTAAGAATTAAGGGAAAAATGGTTGGTGATATCGAAAACATGCCAGTTTTTTTAAGAAGACTTGACATAAACTTTGACAAAAATATTTTCGGTAAATAAAACAAACATCAAATATTTTTAGAAGATATTTTTTATAAACCTCCTAGCGCCATCTACTATCGAGTAGCCGAACTAATTAGTTCTGTTTTCAGCCACGAACGCCGCCAACACAGCGTCTACCGACGAAATCATCAGACAGACTGGAATATGCAGGAAATGCGTGTGTTCCGACAATAAGGTGGACTGCTCAGGACAAAATCTAACTACTTTCTTCTCAGCTGATGATTGGGCTGGTAAGGTCTAACAGAAAACTTGAGAATATAAAAGTAACTTTTATATTTAGGTAATTGAAATTGTAACACGAATAATTTAGAAAATAGCGACTTCAAAACTGAAAAAAGCTACGGATAAGTAATTAAGTTAGTGAATGTGTAGAAGAATACACTTAACTCTCTATCACAGAAAGTACTGAACCGATTGTGATGAAACTTAAACTGTTCCGTTAAACTATTTCTATTGTAGTCCAGCTAAGGGAACAATATATAAATATTTGCTGTAATCCGACTTATAGTTTTTGAGATATGCGTGGACAAATATACAATACACACACTTATGAAATTTGGGACACATGTGCAAAGACCTGTGTAGACTAATATACACAAAAACTGTGCAATGCTAACAATATCGGGTTGTATTGATAACCTCCTATTTCTGAAGAGGGTTAGAAATTACTTCCGTTTTAGTTTCTACTAGATTTCTAAACATGGCAATATCCTCTCAGGAAACGCAGAATCCTTAAAAGAGGCCTAGGTATGTTTTTTTTTGGAAGGACTATGTAGCTAGTACTTCACCGGGAAGAAGCTTATGTCTAGCTGTTGAAGAACATGTTTTTGTTAAAAATTATCGGTTATCGACGATATCATCAGGTCTTTTTAGTCTCCACTGCAGGAACATGACCCTCTCTGTACTACCGGAGCCACACTTGGGCCAGAGCAGAAAGAGGATTTGGCCTACACACTCCTCACTGGCCAGACGGGTTGTAGAGGTCTCATTGATGTTTATGAGCTTTGTTTAGCTTGTATTTCCTAAGTCGCCTCTTACGACATCCACGGGAGGATTTGGAGTGGTCTTATTCTACTCTGCCGGAAACCACACGGCTACGCCGGAAACCTATCGACGATGACCGTCAAGAAATCTGCTTTATTGTCCGCGGGGCTCTGGCTGGGGACGCGCCCACAGTTCCCTGTGGGAAAGAAAGCCCTGGTAAGGAGCGAGATGAGTTACTTAATACATACTGATGGGGCGGGAGATTGAAGCACTAACACTTACACCACCGGGACATTGTCCACTATTAGTTATCGTTTTCCCTATGTTTAGGGTTTTAGCGAACGCCATCTTGAGGTAAGGTGGGGTGAGTAGGTAGGTGAGAAAGAGAGGGAATAAGTGTGTGCGGGAGAGTGTGCGTGATTTAAGCGGGAAATTACAATATATATATATATAAAAAAATTAATAATGATAATTTGGCGTAGTCACATACACATACATACTATCAAGACTTTTGCCCTTGCGGGGTAGACAGAGTCTAGGTCTCAACCTACTTAATAGCACAGAATAAGTACTAGTCTCCAACCCGTCTGGCCAGCGTGGAGAGTGTAGGCCAAGTCCTCTGGCTGCTCTGGCCAAGTATGGCCCTAGTAGTACAGAGAGGGTCGTGCTCCTGTAGTGGAGACTAAAAAGGACCTGATGATGATGATGATGATGAAGTACTAGTACTCTTACGTACAGAAGTCGCACTCTGCATAGGTATTTAAAGAAATATCAACTCATTGTAGTTAGCGATACAGTGTAATTTAGCTCGCATCAGAACGCAGCACCTTTTAGTTTAGATACCTATAGTAAACCAATTGAATACTTATATCTCTGAACAAACGGTTAATTTTTCTTTGAAGTCGCTGAACACTGTTACCAAACGCGCGTCGTTCCTTACCGGATTTGTTCGGTTACTACACGGGGGGGAAGTGAGACAGTGCTTAGAGTATGTATTACAGTATAGATACTCTAAGCAGGCCTACTCATTCATTAAATTCATTTCGAGTACGTGACACGGTCAATCGACCATGCACACCCTGGTGTGAGAGTTTCGAAACCACCTCTCGGCCTCTGACGTGGTTCCTTTAACGACTACCAGATGGAAGCCGGGACCAACGGCTTAGCGTGTCTTCCGAAGCACGGAATCATCTTTATTACCAGACAATCAGGTGATTCAAGCCTGCAATGTCCTAACCAAACAGGAAACAACTAAACAAAGTATGCTTCCAGTGGGAATCGAACCCTCGACCCCCGGGTCTACAGGCAAATGCCTTAACCACTGGACCACGGAGGTAGCAGGCCTGCTAATAGCCACGTTCAGCATGTTGGTGGGCGGCATTGTTACTTTATAGCAGGAGGAAAACAAACACAGCTCCGTGGCGCAGTGGTTAACAAGCCAGTCTGCGACACGCAGTGCCCGGGTTGGATCCCTGGCCAGGTCAAGATGGAAAATGATCTTTTTGAGATTGGCCTGGGTCTTGGATGTTTATCTATATATGTATTTGTTATAAAATGTAGTATCGTTGAGTTAGTATCCCATAACACAAGTCTCGAACTTACCTTGGGGCTAGCTCAATCTGAGTGATTTGTCCGTATATATTTATTTATTTAATTGTTGTTGTTCCAGCCATCGCCCCACTGAAGCCGACTCATATTGACATGAGTGAAAATTCGTTCGTCAACATCACGGCTATGGCCGAGCTGCCCGTAAAGTTGCTCAACTTGTCTTCCTGCAACATCGAGTTCATTGCTTTCGGCAGCTTTAAGGATCTGCAGGACATGGAGACTCTAGATCTTAGTCACAATAAGCTGACGTACGAGAAGCTGAGTCCGCATGCTTTTGAGGTTAGTAACTAGTGTTACTCTCCACTTAAATTTTCTTTTAGCGAGCTCCGTGGAGCAGTGGTTAACACGCCAGCCTGCGATACGAGGGCCCCGGGTTCGATACCCGGTCAGGTCAAGATGGAAAATGATCTATTTCAGATTGGCCTGAGTCTTGGATGTTTATCTATATTGTTATAAAATATAGAATCGTTGAGTTAGTATCCTATAACACAAGTCTCGAACTTACTTTTGGGCTAGCTCAATCTGTGTGATTTGTCCGTATATATTTATTTATTTATTCATTTCTAATTTTTTTTCCACATTCATTAATATCCCCCGATTCTCCTTCCCCCGATCCCAATATCTCATATTTCAGATACACTCTCAGTGAAATTATCAAGACTACCGCTCTGGGTGGTACCTGGTTCAAAGGATATCCATAGCTATCCAAAGAGGAAACGCTGCTAGCATTATGGGTACCTTTGAGCCACCTACAATTCAGGGTGGCATTATTGATTACTTTTCTTTTGTGTTTAAAAATTGTTCTATTATTTTTTTAATTATCTTCATCAAGATTTGGAGACTTTAGACCTGAATCGTAATAATCTAACTTATAAAAAAGCTGTGTCCTCATGTTTTTTTAAATAAGTTTACTTGGCCTTTATCCGCGCTCCCGGAAGGGGGAGAAAAGAGAGAGAGAAAGGAAGCCCCCCCCGGCTTCCTTTCTCTCTCTTCTTTAGCTTTATTTTGTGCACTTTACAAGATTTAACTCAAGCGTTTGTTTAAAACTTTTGTGGGAATTTCCAGGGTCGTTACTCTCCAGAAGAGTACGAGCCTCTCAGGGCAATGAAGACCCTCAACCTGGCATCCAACAAGATGCACTCCCTCAACCAGGACCTCTTCGAGCACATGCCAGAACTGACCGAGCTGGATCTTAGCGACAACCCGCTGGGAACTCCAGATCACGTGACTCTTATTGCTGTTTCCAGCTTACCCATGTTAAAGGTAAGATATCCTTCTTTCTTTATCCATCCATACTTATTCATATTGATATTATAAATACGAAAGTAACTCTGTCTGCCCGTTGACATTTCACGCTTCAACCATTGAACCAATCTGGATGAAATTTGGTATGGAGGTAGTTTGAGGCCCGGGGAAGGACATAGGAGGGACCTTAAATTCCGGGGAATGCTACTGTTCCCGAGGGATCAACATTAACGCGGGCGGAGCCGCGGGCAATAGCTAGTAGTATATACCTATATTTGATGGTAGATAATGTATGTATGTGGGTAAACTAGCATACGGGACACCTCATGGTAAGGTGTCATCGTCACCGAAGGACATCTGCAAAATCAGAGTTGTTCAAAGTACTGCCAGCTTATTACACGTTTAAAATCAATCAACATCTCCCAACACCAGCTCGAAGTCTTTTAAGGGACTTCCAGATTGCCCAAGGAAGATTCTCAACAGATGGAATATCGGATAGACTTGGGTACTTTCTTTTCCTAAGTATGATCCTGGCTGGTTTTGGTGGATTGTTTGGGATCTATTCTGGGCTGCCTCATAAAACTCTTTCGGCTTTTTAGGCGCGATGAAGTTGGAATTTGTTCAATGCCTTAAGGAAGCATCACTTAACAGTCTAATGTATGTGTATACGTGTATGTATGATTGTGTATGCGTGCTGGCGAATCACACTTTGAATCACATTGGAAATTTCGATTTATTCCTTTTTTTCGACGTCAGGTACTGCGCATGCGTAACTGTGGAATGGAAGAGATACCAGACCGCCTGCTGCATACTCCTCGCTACCTGGAACGGCTGGACATCAGCAACAACAAACTACGAGCCATCCCTCAGGAATTGGCTGAAACGAAGAATCTGGTGTTCCTCAACCTGAATCAGAACCCTATTGAAGAGTTGGATGCAAGCTCTGAAGAATACCCGTTAGTACACTAATAGTTCTTTCATTTTGTGTGTTTGTAGCCAACACTTATCAGCCAGTTCGCAGTCTTTTCGCGAAACTCCAAAAGGCGCGCTGGTAAACTTTTGCCTCTCAACTACTGGTTCCGAGTTTAATCCCTCTCCTGGTCACCATTAAAACCTTCTTACATTGGCCTGAATGTTGGATCTTTATCTGTAATATAGTGCCTATAAAAGAATAACTAAAAATATCTAATAATCTATTAACTCATGGTAACCGGAAAGGTTGACGGCGAGAGACCAAGAGGACGTAGTCCAATCAGGTGGACTGATCAGATCGGAACAACCTTGGTCACCGATTTATACAATGCTCTTCATTCGGCCAAGGATAGGAACAAGTAGCGAACAATTGTCCGGAACAAGATCACTCCACAACTAGGGAATCACGACCCTTAGTATTGAGGATAACGACGCGAGGTGGAGGAGGATTAAAGAATAAGGAATAGTTGAGTTAGTTAGTACCTTACATGTAAGTTCACAACTTACATAGTTGGCGCTAACACAATATTTCATCATTATCAGCCGTCAGGAGTCCACTGTTGGGCAAAGGCCTCTCCAAAGGATTGTTTTGATCCACGGGAGGATATTGCCATACTCATCACTCTTGGCAGGCGGTTTGCCGAGCACAGTTTCTTTGGCTGCTTGTGCTTTCGACGCTGCTGTCCATCGGAAGCATTTTTAAGCTGGGGAAGGATATTATTTTGTTGGATCTAGGAAGGGAAGTATTGGAATACTATTCACTCGGATGAATGGGGCAAAGCAAATAGCAGCTCGGGAGGCCGGGCGCGTGTACCCGATTCAATACCTGCAACCACCGGCCGAGCAGTTAAGGATGACATCCCTAATCCTTTTTTATGACATAGGACGGCAAACGATCAAGCAAGTCACCTGATGGTAAGTGATCACTGCTGCCCATGGACAACTGCAACACCAGGGTGTGACAGGAGCGTTGCCGGCCTTTCAAGGAATTTATGGAGGACGGGCCTTCGGCTCTCTCACTCACCGAACGAAGCATAGAAGTGGTGGCTTCAACTCAAACGTCGATTTTCTGTAAGAGTATGGTACGACCCAAGACGAGCCGGCCCATTCATGCTACTAGCAAAAATTAACTTTGCCGGTAGTTAGGGTCTACCACGACAATTATATATGACGAATATTGATCTAGTTGGCTCGTCCGGGGAAGTACCACACTCTCACAGTAAATCGACGTCTGAGTAGAAGCTTAACCGCTTCTATGCTTCGTTCGGTGAGTGCCCCTCCCCATTTCCTTTCCCCAACTCCTTGAAAGGCTGACAACGCACCTATCACACCCAGGTGTTGCAGTTGTCCATGGGCAGCGGTGATCACTTACCATCAGGTGACCCGCTTGCTCGTTTGCCGTCCTATAACATAAAAAAGTGATATAGTATTAATTTCTTTTCAGTGGCTTCCCCTCCCTGAAGAAGCTGAAAGAGCTGCACATGTGCAACATGCCTAAGCTACGCAGCATTGGCATCAGCTCCATGGCTGGCTTGGAAAACTTGCAGAAGCTCCACTTGAGCTTCAACGAGAAGCTCTCATACATTGATCCTAAAGCTCTGGCCCGACCTGATGATATCGGCGAGATGTTCGACTACCCTAAATTGAGTCATGTAAGTATGTAACGTTGCAGCATGCCACCTGCATGCTGCATCTCGTCCAACCTCATTTCTTTCTCATCTGTCCATTTTTCATTCCTCATTTTATTTCAAATTTCATTCCATTCCATTTTTAGATTACTTTCTCTCTCTCTCATCACTGATTCTTCAGTCTACTATCATCTCTCGGACCATAACGGTCTCTGTTATTAATTATTAATGTTATATTGAAGTCAATATCTACATAGTTGTGAAAATGTAACAATAAAGTTAATCTCTGTGTCTATTGTGTGTCGAATCTCTGTTTTCCCTATTCTTCAATGTGGGAACTCGGCTAGAGCGTAGGGACGGTCGAGCCCTCACAAGTAAGTATTTTCCGCGCGTGCCCCGGATGCTTCCCCAGCCGAGCCAACAACCGGGGTCCTCTTATACAATGTGTAACAGAATTGGGGTAGCAATATTTAAGGGCCATTTAGCATGATCGGCTCATGATATTGAACAACATTCCATAGGGGACCAACCAGGAAAAAGAAAATTAAAAAAATTGCCATATAAATTCGATCAGCAGAATGATAATTTTTTATGGGAGGTATCGAGAAAATTGTTCAATATCATGAGCGGATTTTCCCCCATTTTGTTACACATTGTTTATCCTATCCTTCCCCCCTTGTCAACAAAAGTAAGAAAAGCTCTTCCCCCCTCCCCAAGCTTACGTAAACATTGGCATCATTTTCACAAAATACACACGGTGAAATTTTGAAACAACTTTTCCTATGGGAGCAATGCTGGGAACTCAAAAATTTTTTTGGCGTTCCCATACTACTTGACCGAATTTTTTTGTATGGAACAGCCCATTTTTTTTTAATTACCAGCATATACCCATAGGAAAAGTTGTTCACATCGACGGGCTGAATCACCCCTTTAAGGGCCCCGAACGATCAAAATTTCACCATATATTTGTTTATTTTGCTAAATGTTGCTGACGTAATCACTGTGCAAATCCCCCCGCCCACTATGTCAGCAAAAATAAGCTTAGCCCCGACCTTGATGCTTACCCCCATTTGATGCTTACGTAATTATCAGTCACTTCTTCGTCTATATTCGGCTAGTTGGCGGGTTTTGAGAATCTAGAAAGGCTCCACAAGAACTTCAATAAAGAAAGACGAAGTTGTAATCATATAATACTCTTATCTTATCTATTTCTATTATTATTCTTATCTTTCTCTTGTTTATATATTTGGACCTACTATTTCTGTCGAAGATCGAAAGACAAATATACATGTCTGCGAATACTGTGCTCCCGACTCCGTTCACGTACATTTGAGTCCTCGTCTTATCATAACTGTAGAAAAAAAAAGTAGCCTATCTGTTTTCTATTCGTCTAAATCTTTATCTACCAAGTGTCATAAAATTCATACGGAGGAATATGCATAATACATACAGAAAAAAAAACAAAATATCCTCATTTTAGTTTCAGTATTATATAATTATACTAATAGAGCTTATAAACACGATATCTATATAGGTATTTATTAAATAGCCCATGTTCATCAGGGATAATGTAGAATTGTAATGGTGGAAGAATTTTGCAAATAGGTCCAGTAGTTTCGGAGCCCATTCAATGCAAACAAACAATTAAATTTTTCCTCCTATTATATTAGTGTAATGTAGGTGACGAAGGCTATCAAAATTCCCCCACTTCTAAAATTAAATTACTTTATACCGTTTTATCGCGTTTATAATACATAGTATCACGTCTTTTTCCCTTGCAGGGTAGGCAGAGCCCAGGTCCTAAGACCGAAGCCGCTTGTAGCATGTTGGTGGGCGTTAGGTAGAAAATTAAATCAAAATAGTGATGGGTTGCTAACCGCATCGCCTACTATCATAATTCCTCAGATATTCGGCTGTTCTCTCAATCGACTTATACGACCTGCGCGGAAAGAAAAGAAAAAAGAAAAGCAGCTGGTTCATTCTACCTTTTTTTTCCCAGACCAGCATAGAAGAATCGCGTATATTACATTATTTTCATACCTAACGTTTCGTAAACAGTCTTTATGGTCACAGGTAGACTAAGTTGACATTTGTCTTATGCAAAACTACCGTATATAGTTTTGCATAGTTCTTAAAACACAACAATCGCTAAAATATTAGAAACCATTCCTCCAGTTCATCAAACTTTAACAATAAAACATTAATTTCCAGCTGTACCTCCAATCAAACAACCTCTCCATGCTGGACTCCCGTTTCCTGGCACGCTGGGACAACCTCCTAGACATCGATGTATCGGACAACCCTTGGTTGTGCGACTGCACGACCCAGTGGATGGTGAACAACTTGGTACCCATTGTGGACAGAGTGTCGAAGAAAGAAAACGCTACTACTGAAATGGCGTAAGTTGAACTTAATTCTTCTGCGTATCCGTTTCTCCGGTTTGTTGGCAATACCGACTCAAATACTTGAGTTAAACTGTAGTTTTAGAATTTAAAGATATTTAATTTAAAACTTGTGCCTCTATATCCGTTTCTATATATGTCTATGTTTTTGTCTATGCCTATGCCCATCTGTGCGTGTGTGTGTGTCCATGCTTATGTCCTTGTCTTTAAATGCTTTTGTCCAGATGTCAAGAACCTTCCCCGATGCGGGGCGTCAACATGAAGCAACTGAACGCCATCTTCCAGTCATACTTGAGGTGACTGGACAAATATCATGGAAAAATCACTCTTCCCGCATGACCTAGTCAGAGAAACTAAATGCATGGTCAAAGAATATCATTATAATCAGATCTTTTTAGTATCCACTGCAGGAGCATGACCCTCTCTGTACTACCGAAGGCCATACTTGGCCAGAGCAAACAGAGGATTTGGCCTACACTCTCCTCGCTGGCCAGACGGGTTGAAGAGGTCTCATTGATGTTAATGAGCTTTCTTTAGCTTGTATTTCCTAAGTCGCCTCTTACAATCCATGGGAAGACTTGGAGTGGTCAAAGAAGTATTCTTTGACCGTATATTCTTTGAGCGTGTAAATTGACCCCCGACGTTCCCTTAACGGGGTGACTCAGCCCATCAATATGAACAACTTCTCCTATTGGAACAACGTAGGAAACTAAATAAATAGTTCGACATTTCCAAACAAACCGGCCGGTCAGAACTTTTTTGTATGGAAATTCCGAAATGTTTTTTGAGTTCCCAACATTGGTCCCATAAGAAAAGTTGTTCATATTGATGGTCTGAGTCACCCCTTTATTTACATGATGTATACACTACGGGAAAAAAACGTCACTTAAGCATGTGTACACTTAAAATCGCTTGCAGCTATGTGTAAGTGTCTGGATGTGCGCGGGGGCATCGAGAGGCGCGCGGGGCGGGAGACAGCCGTCGCCGACTGCCTTTGTCGAGTGCTGTGTGTATTGTGTTTGCGTTTCTCGCACGGCTCGCACTGCAGGCACGAAGTGAGTAGTGAGTGGTATCAACCCTAGCGCTTTCACGCCCCGGCTCAAGGTCACCGGAGCCCGAACTCTCACGTACAGGGAGTGTCACCACTGTGTCATGGTCCAATCAGTCAAACACAATAACTCATCATCTTGGGCGAATTTCAACTTGAAGGCTTGAGGACTCGAGTCTTTTACAACACTAATTCGATATCTCTTTGAAAGTATGAATGTTTGTGCCCACAGCTGCCAGGAACCCATTGAGATGAGACGCTACAATATGAAGCAACTGAACGAGGTCCACCGCGACATGAGATGCCTGGACAAATATGGACACCGGCCTGAGAGAGATGGTGCTATCCTATTGGGCACTCTCATTGGTGAGACATAAATACATATTAGTATCACGTCTTTTTCCCTTACGGGGTAGACAGAGCCTAGGTCTATAACACCCTTATGCTACAATCAGTATGTTGGAGGGCGTGGAGATGGGAAACGGAATCAAATAGCGATGGGCTGCTAGCCGCATCGCCTATTGACATTATTCCGCAGATTTTCGCCCATTCCCTCGATCGGGTTTTGCGATCTGCGCGGGAAGAGAAGCAGCTAGCACATTCTACGTTTTTTCTTTTCTCCCAGACCAGCATGGAAGTTAGTGAGACAGATTTTAAATTTTTGATTGATAGGAGTTTTAGCCCTATGACTAGCTTTGACTAGCTCCGTGGCGCAGCGGTCAACACGCCAGCCTGCGACACCGAGTGACCGGGTTCGATCCCCGGCCAGGTCAAGATGGAAAATGATCTTTTTCAAATTGGCCTGGGTCTTGGATGTGTATCTATATATGTATTTGTTTTCAAATATAGTATCGTTGAGTTAGTATCCCATAACACAAGTCTCGAGCTTACTTTGGGGCTAGCTCAATCTGTGTGATTATTCCGTATATATTTATTTATTATTTATTACCACTTCAAAAATAAATATTTTAAATTTAATTAAAATAATTATTAAAGGGGGGCTCCCATCCCATACAACAAAGGGGATTTTTGATGATTCTTGCTCGATATCAATAACCGGTAGACGCTTGATATATTCACAGAATATTTTGTTGCATTTTTATACTGTGGTTACAAACAGACACCGGGACAGGTGAAACTAAAAAACCGGCAAGTGCGAGTCGGAATCGGGCACGAAGAGTTCCGTACCATCCTTACTAATATTATAAATGCGAAAGTGAGTTTGCGTGTTTGTTTGTTACGCTTTCACACCGTAACTACTAAACCAATCATCATGAAATTTTGCGTACAAGTACGGAATACGGAGAAGAACATAGGCTACGTTTTAATCCCGGGAAAAATTACTATTCCCGAAGGATCGACATTGACGCGGGAGGAGCCTCGGGCGAAAGCTAGTTGCCTATAAAAACGAAAAAAGAAACATGTCTATTGAATGTGAGCCCCCCTTAAATATTAATTTTAGTTTTTTACCCTTTGGGTACGGAACTCTAAAAAAGATTTTCTTGGCCGATTTTTTTCCATGTTTCTCCATGGAGAGTGAAATGTATTTATAAATTATCTATTTTACAGGTGTCCTTCTGGCGGTGCCCATCATGCTAGCCCTTGTCCTGATGTGGAGACAGGGCTACTTCGCCTGGATAGGGCTCCGGGGCCCCTCCAACATGTCCCGAGCCTTCTACAAGAGGGCTCCCGCTGAGGACAACTATATATAAACTTTAGTTGATAAGATTTTTTGTTATCTGTACTAATATTAAAATAAGAAAAGATTTGATTGTGTGTTTGTTTGTAATTGAAAAACTCAAAAACTACTTATTTCATTTTCTTTTTTTTCTTAACTTATAAAAACATCACTTTAATAAACTTTTTTTTGAGGCCACAACCTGGGCAATATAATTAACAATAAAGTAATACTTGTAATCCTGTATTTAAAAGATCAATTTAATATTTTATTTGGAATAAACTACATAAGCAGTAGAGAAATAATCTTTCATAAAAAAAACCGACTTCAATCAAACTACTGAACCGATTGTGATGAAATTTAAATGGGACCAACTTGAAAGTATAACCTTTCAAACAAAAAAATCTTTTTTGAAATCGGTTCAAAAGTCACGGAGTTCTGAAGTAAAATACAACAGAATAGAAAACCTACCATAGATTTTAAAAAAAATTGCGTCTTAATACTTCTATGGATACTACATATTTTTGTATTAGACTATACATTTTATTGCAAGGCATACGTGTTTTTTATTTTATCAAAAAAATACATTTTGTATAGATACTTTACAAAACTGTTCTTCCTTTCTTTTGAACTTACTTTTTGCTAAATACAATGAAATTATAATATTTTTTTTAATTTTTTGTTAAGTTCTATAAAATAGGTTAAGTTTAAAGATGTTAATATTTATTTTTTTGTTCTACAATTCAATCATTGTGTAACAATTCATCTACGTAACACCATGGATAATATATAAAATTTTCACATATTTTTGTACCCAAATTCTATTTACATTAAATCAAATTTTTCAGACTGTAATTTTTTTTTTTAAATTGTTTGTATAATTTCTTGTCAAACATACCTACTAATACCTGCACAAAATACTATTACGACGTACTAGTGATTTGAATACACGTTAATTTTCACAAATTCGTGCAGTACCGTCTTAAAGCTTCATTTTGTATGAGACTGTGTATCTACCATATATTTGATCAAAGCCTGTAAAACGTCACATTTAGAGAACTCCGTATCTGACGTCACTAGATATCATATCTACTGGAAACATGAATAACTTATCAATTTGGACATTCATGTTGTATATACTATCAATAACATTGATTATGTTTGTCCAGAGATTATTATTTTTAATGCTTTAGATTTCGCATATTTTACTTATGACGACTTTTATAATACTTACTCAGTGCTGGATCTAGGGGAGTGGGGAGCCGGGGCCCATGCCCCGAGCGACAGGTTAAAGGGGCGACAAAATCACAAATGTATGTATGTACATATATACATTTGTGCGAAGGGGCGACACCCCTTTGTCGCCCCTTCGCGATCGCGAGACCAGAACAGCATGATTCGATTTTCAGGGTCTTGTGCTTGGGGCGGCGGATGACCTAAATCGATTTGTACCCGCCGGGACTAACGGCTTAACGTGCCTTCTGAACATCTACCACCGACATTCCCTTAAATGAGTAATCCCGTCAAAATGAACAACTTTTCTTATAAGACGAATGCTGGGACCGAAAAATCGTCATTTTCATACGAATTGCCAGGCCGGCCAAACGCTTTGAAATCAACATAAGCATTTTTCAAAATTTGGACATATTGACACTTTCTTACAAGCGGTTCAGCCTCCGTGGTCCAGTGGTTATGGCGTTTGCCTGTTGACCCAGGGGTCGTGGTTTCGATTCCCACCGGAAGCATACTTTGTTTAGTTGTTTCCAGTTTGGTTAGGGCACTGCAGGCTTGAATCACCTGATTGTCTGATAATAAAGATGATTCCGTGCTTCGGAAGGCACGTTAAGCCGGTGGTCCCGGCTGCCATCTGGTAGTCGTTAAAGGAACCACGTCAGAGGCCGAGAGGCGGTTCCAAAAAACTCTGACACCAGGGTGTGCATGGTCGATTGACCGTGATACCTACTCGAAATGATGATGATGAGGACAAGCGGTACGTAACCATACAAAGTGTTTATTAATAATAATTATTAATTATCTGTCAGCGCTAATAATGCATTCGCCATTGGGCCTATCGAGCCCCTCCTTAAAATAGCCATGATAAACATTGAAATCAAAATTTGAGATAACAAACGCTTCGGTAGATAAATACTACTTACTTATCTAGATACAATAAAATTATAAAGAGGAGAGATTTGTGTATTTACTTGTAATGGATAAACTCATAAACTACAACCCGTTGGAAATATAAATAAACTAGCTGTAGCCCGATACTTCGTCCGCGGCAATTTCTGTTATTATGATTAATTAGTATAGATGAATAATTTTTCCCCGTTTTCAAAATATATTTTTTATTGATGCTTCGCTCCTATTGGTCGCAGCGTGATGTTTTATAGCCTAAAGCCTTCCTCAATAAATGGACTATCCAACACAAAAATAATTTTCCAATTTGAACCAGTAGTTTCTGAGATAAGCGCGTTCAAACAAACAAACAAACTCTTCAGCTTTATAATATTAGTATGGATAATAAAAACGTTTATTGTCCGTTTTTTTACATAATATTGTGTTTACAATAACATAGGTACCTAAGTATATAGCCTATGGTACCAGCTTATTCAAATGTGTCCGATTATTCAACTACCCACCATCGAACTAGGATAAAACCTGTATCTCGAGTGGTGGGGAGCATCATAAAGGATTCAAAGGCGAGACTGGTTTATGAATATCGTGTAAAGAAAAATCTATACTAATATTAAGATGAGTTTGTTTGTTTGTTTGAACGCGCTAATCTCAGGAACTACAGGATCAAGTTGGAAAATCTGTTTGTGTTGGATAGTCCATTTATTGAGGAAGGCTTTAGGCTATAAAACATCACGCTGCAACCAATAGGAGCGAAGCATCAATAATAAATGTTTTGAAAGCGGGGGAAAATTATTCATCTATGCTAAGAAAAAGCCTAATAAATCATAGTAACAGAAATTGACGCGGACGAATTCGCGGGCAACAGCTAGTAACAAATAAAAGCACTATACTATGTATAGTCACTATGTATATACAGCGAGTAAAAGTACCCTCGACGTCCCCTTAACGGAGTGACTCAGCCCAACAATATGAACAACTTTTCCTATGGGAACAATGCTGGGAACCCAAAAATATATATATGATACGTTTACACGTTGTATATGGATGGACAAATCACACAGATTGAGCTAGCCCCAAAGTAAGTTCGAGACTTGTGTTATGGGATACTAACTCAACGATACTATATGTTGTAACAAATACATATATAGATATACATCCAAGACCCAGGCTAGTTTCAAAAATATCATTATCCATCTTGACCTGACCGGGGATCGAACCTGGGCAGTGAAGTGCACAGAAATTTCTGGCGGTTTGGAATTATAGTTATAAATTACCTACCAGCAAACTTAAAAGAGTACTTTAAACATATAATCCATCGGTATATTCTGTGCACCTCACTCTTTAATCGTCTATGAATAACGTGACCATACGTCCCGCTTTCAGGCAATCTGTACCGGTATCCCCCGCAAGGCCAAAATTGTCCCGCTTTTGCAAATAGACCAAACGATAATTTAAAATGTATTTTTCTCGTTCGAAATGCGTTGCAGTTGCACGGCGGGCGGGCGGCGCCCCGAGCGCGAAGGCAAATTACGAGACAGCGCGTCACCCGCCAAGTAACATAAAACAAGTATAAAAATACGAACTAAAATTCACACACATAATAAAAAACTTGTAAAACAATAAAAATATTTTTTTTTATTACATAATTCCGCAGATGTCCCGCTCTGACATAAAATATAAATGGTCACGTTATCTATGAGTCAGATTCGCAGAAAGTTCCTACGGGTTGTACGGAACCGATTCATAATCAGTAGGTGTCATAGACTATAATTTACGCGGACGAAGTCGCGAGAAAACGTTCCGAAATAAATACGTTATAGAATAAACATTTTAAATTGATGTATTTCAACGGAAATACAGCATTTTATCAATGTTTGTGTTCATAGATAAGATTTCGATAATTCAAAGAATATTTCATATTTCAGACTGGACTCTATTACTTCTACTTCCTTGTTACCTATACCATCATCATCATCAGTTCATTTTAGTCTCCACTGCAGGAGCATGACCCTCTCTGTACTACCGGAGCCATACTTAGCCAGAGCAGACAGAGGATTTGGCCTACACTCTCCTCTCTGGCCAGACGGGTTGGAGAGGTTTCATTGATGTTTATGAACTTTGTTTAGCTTGTATTTTCTAAGTCGCCTCTTACGACATCCACGGGAAGACTTGGATTGGTCCTATTCTACTCTTGCCGGAAACCACACGGCTAACCTTTTTTTACCTAGACCTAAGATAATATAATACTTACCTATAGACTGCCAACATTTTCCAAAAATATTGGTCCTACTGAAGGCCTGTTAAAAGCAGCAGGCCGGTTGCCGGCAGGTGTCGTTGGAGGTGCGGTTTGCGGGGGGAAACGGGAATGAATGAAAAGGATCGTAGTGTGCGTGAAGTGTACATACGTACGTGTGTACATGCGCAGATTGGGTCTAGTTCCGTGCCGATACCTCTACCTGTTTATCTTTCTGATAAATTTATAATCTTTGACAATCTCAAGGTCAAAGGATTTATCAATAAAATAGATTTTAAGTATTCCAGCTCACGTGCTGTCGTATTTTTAAGTATAATTTATAATTTAAATATGAAGTTTAATTTAGTATTCGTATTGTTAACGTTTGTTTGTGTAAGTGTTTCTCAAAATGAAGACGGTAAGTTTTTAACTTCAATTTGTTTTAATAAAGTGACTTTTACCTATGAAATTGGCGTTTTGTATAAAGAATTTTGAGTAAATTGAATTTTTCATACTCACGATTTTAGTATCATTTCGGGTTTGATAAATTCAACTAAATTGAAATTTTGCATGTATTTACGGATAACAGTAAGCTTAATTTACGTAATATAAAATTTAGAAAATGAAAAAGAATAGAAAAATTACGACATTTTTGATCAAAACGGACATCATCTGAAACGAGTTCTTTTCATGAGCATTTTTTTATAATTAAATTCACAAAGACAATAAATAATAAATAAATTTACGAAACACATAGCCGAAATACTAGGCATAAAAATAGACTGGTAACGCCAAAATTAACTTTAGAGATATACCCTAAGGGTCCGTATTGCTCATCATAAAAATATATAATAAAATACCTAATGACTTATAGACCACATTCGTAACTCGACATTCGTAAATAGGTTGAAATGCTACCTTATTAACAAATGTTTTTATACAATAGGAGAGTATATGGCTGATAGGCATTAAAATTATGTACGTGTATTAAATATAAATTTTGATGTGTAATGTTTTTTAATTTTGACTAACTTTAATGCTTTGACATATATAAATTTTGACATTCCAATTAATATTTTACATGTAAATAACATATTATCGGTGCTTTGTATCATCTTTATATTATGTATTACATGTGTGCGATAAATAAATGAATATGAATAAATAAATATATACGGACAAATCACACAGATTGAGCTAGCCCCAAAGTAAGTTCGAGACTTGTGTTATGTGATACTAACTCAACGATACTATATTTTATAACAAATACATATATAGATACACACACATCCAAGACCCAGGCCAATCTGAAAAAGATCATTTTCCATCTTGACCTGGCCGGGGATCGAACCCGGTCACTCCGTGTTGCAGGCTGGCGTGTTGACCGCTGCGCCACGGAGCTAGTCATAAAAGACAAAAAATAATGCATGCAAAATGTTAATAATGTAGTCCAGTCGTTTAAATAAAAAAACTACTGGGCAAAGGTCATATGCAAATAAATATTTTATTAAAATTTAAATCTAGAAATTACTACCACTGATCGAAAACAAAAACATGAGAATAAAAGCGACAGATGTTCTTCCAGTAGTAGTAATCTGTGTATTTGTATGGGAGCATTTTTTTCTTCATATTTTTAGGGTTCTGTACCCAATGGGTAAAAACGGGACCTTATTCATATGGCACCACTGTCAGTCTGTTTATTTGTCTAAAAATTTTCACAGATGATGTTTCTGTGGCATCAGAAACATTATCTGTGAAAATTTTTAGACAAATAAAACCAATATCGGTAAAACTATTGTAAAAGCGAGGGAAACCTATTATTGGGTTTATAATTGTTAAAGAAGTTTGTAATTTAGTGTTGTTATGCTGTTGGTTTTCTTAATAAATAAAATAAAATAAAACAAACCAGAATAAAATAAATATTTAAGGGTCCCATGCAAAAGACACGATTTTTTTGCCGTTTTTATACAGCGTGATTTCGAACCTCTGAACTATATTGAAATCCTGGAATCAGAATCCCTAATAAAATATAGAATTGCAAGAAAAATGCCTTGAAGCTCAAAAAACAAATTGGGCTTCCCATACAAAGCTGGTCAATCAACTGGACGAATTTCTATGGAAGGTCAAATTTTATTTTTCATTTTTTACCTTTCTTTCTTGCAATTCTGTATTCCATTAGGGATTCTGATTCCAGAATTTCAATATAGTTCAGAGGTTCAAAATCACGTTGTAGATAATGGTGCGGAACCCTTTGTGTGCGAGTCCGACCCATACCTGGCTGAGCTTTTTTTAACATTTTCACCTAATGTTACCAGGTGGTGATGGAACCAATGCCGTTGGACAATCAGATGTTGAGAATATAGTAGCAGCTGATAAAACAATAGATGAAGAAGGAATAACTACAGTGGCGCCTGTGTGTTCTGTGTGCCGATGTAGTGAACACTATGTGGACTGCAGTGAGAGGGAGATTAAACAGATATTCGAAGATAACGACTGGGCTGGTAATTCATAAATATTTATCACCATTTCGAGTAGGTGTCTCGGTCAATCGACCATGCACACCCTGGTGATAGAGTTCTACGGGACCGCCTCTCGGCCTCTGACGTGGTGCCTTTAACGACAACTAGATTGCAGCCGAGACGAAGGGCTTAACGTGCCTTCCGAAGCACAGAATCATCTTAATTATCAGAAAATCAGGTGATTCAAGCCTGCAATGTCCTAACCAAACTGGAAACAACTAAACAAAGTATGCTTCCCATGGGAATCAAACCACGACCCTCGGGTCTGCAGGCAAATGCCCTAAACCACTGCACCACGGAGGCAGTTAGTGGCAAGTTATATTTATCAAAATAAGATAATAGCCGCATCGCCTACCGATATGAGTCCTTAGATATTAGCCCACTCCCCCGATTGGCTTACGATCTGCGCAGGAAGAGAAGCAGTTGGTACATTGTTTGTTTTTAGGGTGCAGTACATCAGAAGGAAAAAAAACGGATCCCTTCATCATTACAGCCGTAAGAAGTAAACTGCTAGACAAAGGCCTCTCTCGAGGATGCTATGTTCCATAGCAGGATATTTGCCATACTCACCATACTTGGCAGGCGAATTGGCGAGCGCAGGTTCTTTGGCTTCTTGTGCTTTCGACGCTGCTGCCCATCGAAAGCATTTTAAAGATGGGGGAGGATAGGAATTCGTTGGTTATGGAAGGAAATGAAGGTATTACTCGCTTGGATGAATGAGGAAAAAGCAAGTAGCAGATCGGGAGGCCGGCGCGTACCGCGTACCCGATGTCATACCTTCAACAAATTTAATTAAAATTTCTGTTTCATTTTTCCAGGTCTTAAGGAGTCTGAAGTCATCGACATAGACTTTAGTGGAAACCCTCTTACTGTTATTAACGTAGTGCCAGATCTACCAGTCAACCAACTCAACTTGTCCAGGTGTAACCTGGCGGAGATTGAGGATGTCGCCTTTGAGAACTTGGAGGAACTAGGGAGCTTGGACCTGAGCAGGAACCAGCTTTCGACTACGGCGATCAGCAAGAGGATTTTTGGAGTAAGTACATATAGGAGCTCAAGTTTTGAACTGGTAGAATGGATCCGCCCCTCATCGTCAAGCGTCCGCATCACCATCATCATTTCAGACACGAGAAGTACACTGCTGGACATCGGCCTCTACCAAGGATATTTTTCTCTCCATGGGAGGATATTGCCATATTCATACGCTTGGCAGGCGCATTGGCGAGCGCAATTTCTTTGGCCTTTTAGTGCTTCCGACGCGACTGCCCATCGGAAGCATTTTCAAGCTGGGAAGTATAGGAATTTCTTGGATTTGGGAACGGAATTAAGCTATAAGGATACTACGCGCTCGAATGAATGGATGGTGACCTGAAAGGCAGTTGGGGATGACACCCTTGACCATTCCATCATGGTGACTCTTAATTGGTTCTATTTTTTAATTAATATTTGAATAGATTTTCCGAGTGGTCGCCCGAAACCCTCAAACTTAATGACGCGTATATACGATTGGGTTTCATCGGATTCCAAAGGGTGCCATCGAATACCAACGGTTCCCATCGGGTGCCATTAAGTCCCACTGTCTGTGACGTGATCTGTCAAAACCATGATCGTACACCCCACGAAAATATCTCTCACTCACCGAACGGTGCCGTAAAGCTTCTACTTAAACGTCAATTTTCTGTGACAGTGAGGTACTTCCCCGGACGAGCCGGCCCATTCATGTTACTACCGGTAGCCGTGGCTCTACCACAACCAAAAAGGTATAAGGTTTACTTGCTTATTGACACAAAATGTAACATTTCCAGATGAAATATATACCAGGCACGAGTAAGCCAACCTTCGCGAACATGCAGAACCTTAGCCTAGCCTACAACGACATCCACGCGCTGCCTAAAGACATCTTCGTGTTCATGGCCAACTTGAGGATGCTGGATTTAAGTGGAAACCCGTTGTCTTTGATTGACCAGGTCACTATGGTCGCCTTGAGTGATTTGAAGTTAACGGTAAGTTCTGCTTTTTCCGTATATATTTATTTATTTATTTTACAAGCTTTTATTTAGTTTCGCCTGTCACACAGACAATATAACCTATAGGTTATATTGTCTGTGTGATGAGGACATAACCTATAGGTTATATTGTCTGAGTGATGATGCTTCATCATCGTCATCATCATCATCATCATCATCATAATCGAGTAGGTATTACGGTCAATCGACCATGGTGTCAGAGTTCTTCGGGACCGACTCTCGGCCTCTGCCGTGGTTCCTTTAACGACTACCAGGTGGCAGCCGGGACCAACGGCTTATCGCCTGTCCTTATGTTTGTCTATAATCAAATCTTGCAAGTAAAATTTGATCCACTTCCCGGTTACCGATTGAATTGAAATTTTACATGTGTTAATCGGATGACAATAAAATATTATAAAATCGTTGCACTGGTCTGATGATGGAGTCGGATGGTGACCATAGGAACTCTTAAACTTTTCAATTTTTGCAGTTAAAATTTTTGCGATGGCAGTCTCATCCTCATTTGAGCAATTTCCCAGGTGCATCCTCGACGTGATGCGTTGGAGCCCAGGGTTATGATAGACCTAGGAATAATATGGCCCGGGCGCGACCAACCGACCAACCAACCGACTCGACCGACTCAATCTACTCTGTATATTATCCATCAATATCTGATCTTCTGTTCCAGGAGCTAAGACTCGCGAGCTGCGAACTAGAATCTCTTCCCGAAGGTCTCCTGAGACGGCAGCGGAGGCTTCAAAGACTAGACCTAAGCGATAATAGGTTCACCACAGTACCAGCCGTCCTAGGAGAAGCCTCAATCCTGCGGTACCTGAACTTCAATAAGAATTCCTTGACAAATCTTACAGAGAGAACGTAAGTATTATTTTTATTTTAAATAGACTAACCCAGAGTGTAACCTGTTCACTCAAGTCTTAATGGCTGTCGGGTTATATGTACTCGAAAAATCTGACGGGCAATGAATTCCACTCGGTGGCGGTGCACATAAATAAAGACCTTGAAAAACAGTTAGTGCAAATGGGTGAAATATCCACAAACAAAGGATGTTCCAGGCGCACGGCAGGTGCGCCTGGTCCGATGGTAAAAAGGGGAAGGTGGGATTAATTCGTGCAATTCCTGTGCATACTCTCACCGTCATTCTGTTTGCATCTGAACTGGCATGCAACGATTCATGGAAGCTCCATTGCCTAATTGCGTGCGCATTATTAGCGGCGACATCATTTCGTGTAGGTGACACGGTCAATCGACCATGCACACCCTGCTGTCAGAGTAAACCGCCTCTCGGCCTCTGACGTGGTTCCTTTAACGACTACTAGATGGCAGCCGGAACTAACAGCTTAACGTATCTTCCGAAACACGGAATCATCTTTATTATCAGACAATCAGGTGATTCAATGCAATGTCCTAACCAAACTGGAAACAACTAAACAAAGTATGTTTGGTTGTTTCCAGTTTGGTTAGGGGGAATCGAACCCACGACCCCTTCAGGGTCGACGGGTCTTAAGGCAAAAGCCTTCACCACTGGACCATGGAGGCAGTTATGTGACTCCGGAGTGATCCCTGGTAGAAGTGGCACAAAAATAGCTACAGCTCCTTCGACGCCGATTATTGCCAGCGAAAGGGACAACACCGGTGCCGGCGACTCAGGGAGTCGAGAGGCGTGCTGCGCTTTCTATGAAGTTACTCGCGGCGTTTTAACGACCCTTTAACACTTCCACACCTGGAGCAACAGCTCTCACGCCTCCTCTGTGGTCGGCCAACTAAGGCAAACCAGAGCTGAGAGTCCTGCGAGCCCTCTTGGATTTCCACGTAATACTATATATTTATGTATACCTAACATACATATACCTAATTAAATAAACCAGTAAACCAGAATTTTCTCCAAAAATACCCTTAACCAACATATTCGTCTATCTCATTTCCAGAGCTATTTCAAACTTAACCACCCTGCAAGAACTACACCTCTGCCGCCAAAGCAAGATGCAGTACATAGCCGCAGGGGCCCTCGGAGGACTAGTTTCTCTGACGTCACTACATATAACACACAATCCCAGGCTGAATAATATAGACCCTGGATTTCTGGTATATGAAGATGAGCATGGGAGTGAAGTCACGCCACTACTTGAAGAGGTAAATATACAAAGTTGAAGGTTTTCAAATTTTTATTCCATTCCAAGACCAGGCCGGGATTGTTGACAGGGTTAAGATAGGTTTCATCATCATCATCATCAGGTCTTTTTAGTCTCCACTGCAGGAGCATGACCCTCTCTGTACTACCGGAGCGATACTTGGTCAGACCAGACAGATGATTTGGCCTACACTCTCCTCGATGGCCAGACGGGTTGGAGAGGTCTCATTGATGTTTATGAGCTTTGTTTTGCTTGTATTTCCTAAGTCGCCTCTTACGACATCCATGGGAAGACTGGGAGTGGTCCTATTCTACTCTGACGGAAACCACACGGCTATAATGATATGATATGATGAATGATATTCTCACGGCTGTAATGATGAATGATAACTCGTGAGTCAACGATGTTATTCTCACTTTTATATATACTCGTATTATACTGATGACTGCTCTAGTGACGCTCGTTTAGATGCTTAGAAATACAACTTGAACAAAACAGGGCTCCTATTTTGTACATAACGTGCCTTCCGAACGTTAAGCCGGTGGTCCCGGCTGCCATCTGGTAGTCGTTAAAAGAACCACGTCAGAGGCCGAGAGGCGGTTCCGAAGAACTCTGACACCAGGGTGTGCATGGTCGATTGACCGTGACACCTACTCGAAATGATGATGATGATTTTGTACATAAGTATACAACTTCGTGAAGACAAGATCCAGAAAGACAAAAGAATGCTGAACTATAACTTTTTCTTATAGCTATACCTGAACAACAACAACATATCTTCGATCAGCTTCGAATTCCTGGACAGCTGGAACCAGCTCGCCAGAGCCGACTTCAGCAACAACCCATATGTATGTGACTGCACTAACCAGTGGATGGTTGACGTTTTGGTGCCTTTGGTCAACAGGATTGAAGGCTCAGCTGCTAACATGATGTGAGTATCTTATCCTTTATTTGATTTAAACTTAACACATGAAATATCCCGCATTTCACCGTCTTCACATCCTGGGGCAATGTGATCAGAAGGCTGGCAGGACGTTGGAGAGCAATGCATATTCATTGGGCAAAAGAAATGCAAGCTCACTGTTCATTTGACTCCTCAAACAACCTGTTTGAACCTGATGGAACCCACGAACTATTATTTCCATGTCAAACCCTAGACTAGACAAAGGCCTCTCCCAAAGATACTTCGTTCCATGGAAGGATATTGGCATACTCAGCTAGCTTGGCTGGCGGGTTGGCAAGCTCAGTTTCTTTGGCTTCATGTGCTTCTGTTGCTACTGCCCATCGAAAGCATTTTAAAGCTGGGGATGGATAGGAACCTGTTGGAAGCCTCGGATGGCCGGACGCGCAAACCCTATGCCATACCATGAAACCACTGGACAGGCAGTTGAGGATAACACCACTGGCCATAATAATTTAATCAGTTTTTTTAATAATTATTATTTTTGACTAATAATCTTCCTTGGTGCCACCAGTACTACTCTTCTCCTATGCTGATAGATCTAATTCGTTCAAAGAACTGTTATTATAAATTAGCCACCTGTATATATTTATGTGCGATCCCATTTCATAGTCCTACTCCTTGCTAATGTAGTTTTTGGTCTTAGATCCTTTAATGCTGCGCCTTACTTAGAAACTGCAATCTAACAACAGAGAACCTGGATATCGTAGTTTACCTTGAATTTTACCTGCGTCTCTTTGATATTTAAGCTTTACTCCTATCTGTGGCAATATAAATTTCTACAGCCCTGTAAATAGGTCGCCACAAGGAAGTCCTATATTAAAAAAGTCCAGGGTCAGGCGAAAGAATTGGATCATTGCTGGAAGCAGATTTTTTCTAAATATTGCTCTTTAATTATATCCACAGTTGCAAGAAGCCATTCGACATGGGCGGCCTGTCCTTCGAGACTCTCCAGCAGACCAACCGAACCCTGGTCTGCCTTGACATGGAACAGATGAACGTCAGTCCAGGCCCGGACATGGCGATTCTTTTAGGTGTAATGATAGGTAAGAAACATCATGCGAGCTATACAAACGGAACATATCAACTCCAGCAGTTCAGTATTCTTTATATGAATCAACTGAAACACTATTCGCATTCGTATCGTGATCGCCTCGCCTCGGGACCAGCTCACGTACCGCTTTGCGGTCAACTCGCAGTCCCCGTGCTTACGGCTCGTCGTCCACGCACTTAAGTCTCTCCGCAAGCTAGGTACATATTGTGTACTCAACATCTTCTAAGTTTGGGTGTCCGATTGGGGAGACGCCAATCTTGTTAAGTTTAACCCGTCCAAAACACAGGCGTGTCTCTTTTCTGCAAAAAAGAGTGCTTTCCCACTTGCACCCACTTTCCAGGGTGTTTCCTTGCCGTTAGTTGACCACCTTGGGCTTTTAGGCATGACAGTCACGTCCAAACTAAGCTTCGGCCAACAGATTGAGTCGATGGCACTAACTGCTTCCAAGAAGTTGGGCATCATCTCAAGGGTTCGGCGGTACTTCAGCTCTGAACGGCTGCTCAATCTCTATACAGCCCAGGTTCGCTCTTGCATGGAGTACTGCAGTCACCTTTGGGATGGCTCAGCGAAATACCAACTTGAAGCATTGGACTCTGTTGACCGAAGAGCCCGCAGGCTCATAAACAACGACGTGGTCTCAAATAGGAAATTGCAATCCCTGGAGCATCGCCGTAAAGTCGCTTGCCTATCGGTATTTTATAGGATCCATTTTGGAGAGTGTGCGAAAGCGCTCTTTGAGCTAGTTGAACCCTCACCATTCCTCCATCGGACTACGAGGCGCAGACTGAAATTTCACCCTTTTATCGTTGGAATACCAAAGAGTCGAACTAAACGCTTTGACAGTTCCTTTTTGGTTCGAGTAGCTAAGGTGTGGAATGAACTGCCTGCGTCTATATTCCCAAACAAGTACAGTCCCGGGACATTCAAAAGTAGAATAAATGGGTATCTCTTGGATAGGCATGTAACATCCTCGTCTTCATCGTCACTTACCATCAGGTGAGATGGGGGACAAATGCCTAATTCAAATTTTGTAAAAAAAAAAAAAAAAAAAAAGTTTCTTGTTCCTCTTGCCAACTCATGTTGTCAACCAGGGCATAACGGTGCGCTACATTTCACATTTGTTTTCAAAATGATCTGGCGGCAGTTAGACCAGAGCGGTCGGTGAGCGGTAAGCGCGGCGTCGCCTAGCGCCGTAGCAGAGTCGACGACGCCTGGTGGACAGTGCGGCGAAAGGCGATACGGTGTCAATCCCTTTCCGAGTTTATAAGTGTGCCGTGACCTATAATTCACCTCCAATCTTCATCAACTTCTTTTTCACTAATTTTTCATAGTCCCTCCTTATTGCGCGGGAGAACCACATTTCATCTATACTCACCAAAGATCTGAATATTTTTCAGAGTGGAATAGTTGAATTAGAGTGACCAAAGTTGACGAATACTTTTCTATTTTCAGGCATCTTCGTTACCTTCCCTATAGTTCTGGTCCTGGTGCTACTCTGGAAGAAGGGCTACTTCGAGCGGTGTCGACGGAATATCAGTTCTGAACCGGTCAGCACGTATGATGAAGACGACGCATTTTAGAACACATTACAAAGGATTTTTTTTAATGTTACGTACTTTAGAATTAACCTATATATTTCAGTCAGGGTTCGGACCCATTAATATAACGGTTAATTGCGTTAATTCTTATAATATCAGTCATAAAATGACATCATCATCATTTCGAGTAGGTGTCACGGTCAATCGACCATGCACACCCTGGTGTCAGAGTTCTTCGGAACCGCCTCTCGGCCTCTGACGTGGTTTCTTTAACGACTACCTGATGGCAGCCGGGACCACCGGCTTAACGTGCCTTCCGAAGCACGGAATCATCTTTATTATCAGACAATCAGGTGATTCAAGCCTGCAATATCCTAACCAAACTGGAAACAACTAAACTAAGTATGCTTCCGGTGGGAATCGAACCCACGACCCCCGGGTCAACAGGCAAATGCCTTAACCAATGGACCACGGAGGCTGTTAAAATGACTATACATATTATACATGTTTTACAGAAATCGTTACTATGTTATTAGTGTGTGTAAGTGGCTAACACTTTTCACTTTTGATGAAAGCTAGGACTAATTGATTACCAAAGAACGAACGAGCTCGAGATATTTGATGTCACTTGTCACCAATCCAAGCGGTAATCACGTCCGGGTTGCTTAACATGTGTAAGCGGTAATAATGCATACGCCTACTTCGTCTTCAAATTGCTCTCAGAGATGCTGATATGGTCAATTTATAACGAAACAGTTATTTTTAGGCTTAATACAAGATGAAATTTTGATCGTTTTGGACCCTTAAAGGGTCATCATTATGAACAAGTTTTCCCTCGGGACCAGTGCTGGGAAGACAATTATTGTTAAGTTCCAACCATTGGTCCCATAGATTATGTTGTTTATATGGATGGGCTGGGTCACTCCGAGTGAATGTCGGAGATTTAACTCTAGTATAAGTAGATTTACCAGTGGCTAAATTTAGGTTGTCATCGTTTTTTAATAAAGTTCTATAATTAATATTATTATTAGAAAAACTAATTTTATTAAATTATTTATAACATATATATTATATTAAACAAAATAGTTTCACTCAAGTATTTTAAGTCGGAAAATGAGGACATCATCATCATCATCAACCTATACTAGTCCACTGCTGGACATAGGTCTCTCCCATGGCACGCCACTGAGCTCGGTCTGAGGACAGTTTCAGCCTAATTAGTAGGCCATCTTCACGGCGAGCTTCTAGGAAAGGTCCATCCAAAGATTACTGAATCCAGACAGACTAAAATATATATGTGAGTGGGATTAGTAGCAAGTCGTCATAAACGCAACTCGTCATGCTGGCTAAACTCGTCATTTTCGCATCTGGTCATTTTCGCTACTCTTCATTCTCGCAACTCGTCGCACAGTGTCCCTTGCGCAAAACATTGATGGATGTTTTGCGCAAGGGACATTGTGCGACTAGGGGACATTTTGCGACGATACGTATGTAATGTCTAAGGTTCGTTGAAACCGTTTTGTTTAAAATGCTTAGATCAGCAAAAGCCATCCACCCATCATTTTATCCAATTCTGTACTTCGTTTGTAAAATACTTGCTGTATTTTTGGTATTCATTTTCATTACTGTACAATTTAGTGTAAGATAAAAAAAGGAATACCAAAAATACTGGTTACGCCAACTAGATTCGAGGCCTTTCAACTAGACGTCGTTAGATGTCCCGAGTTCTCAGATATTTAAAATTTTAAGATTCGGGGGCCGCCAGCTGGCGCTTCCCCGCGCCGCTGGCGGCCGGCCCCCCGCTCGCTTTAGGAGCAGCCAGTAGACTTGAAGACTCTGCTGCGTACAGGCATTGCTCCGGAGGACGACTCGTTGTGTCCCTCTGCCGCTGTTCACTAAACAAGCTGTTTAGTGTCCTACGCAAAATTGGCCTGGGCTGAGGTGCCCCTGCTTGTGATAATGAAACCAAAACTATACTTTGTGTCGGAATGTGAATCCTACTGTGTACCGGCTGTTCGCTGACGTGGGCTGAACCAAACACAAGAAGCTGATTTCCTGAGAAGGTGGACTACGAATCTGGTGTGTCACTAAGTTTCCGACCACGGAGGCTGTTGGCGTTAGTTTTGTTTTTGCGCTATTGAATCGATAGGAACTATTTTTTTAAAAGGAGTAAGAGAATAAAATGATGGATGGCGCTAGATTAGCTTATCTAAGAGCCTTAATAAAAAAATTAGATAAACTTTTTATTTTGTGTATGGACGCGAGTATTGAATACTGTAAATATGGCTTGTTGTTCGGGCTTTAACCGCGGATTCTAACAGTGGACTGTACACCCATAAGTCGCTGGTTAAAATCCGGCTCGAAGGACCAATTTTCCGGTTTTAACCGCGGACTGAAACAGTGGGACTGTACGTAAATATGGCTTGTTGTTCGGGCTTTAACCGCGGATTCTAACAGTGGACTGTACACCCATAGGTTGCTGCTTCAAACCCGGCCCGAAGGACCAATATTCGATCTTTAACCCCCGAAACTAAGATGTTAAATGATTACACTTGTTATTTCAAAAACTGTATTAGAGAGTCAAAACTTATGTTAAAATATGATATTTGATGAGAACGCGCGAGTTAAATATAAAAACTAATAAGAAATAATGTGTAAGGTGAAAATACTGTCATTGTACAGTCAGGAACAGAGATATCTGACCAGGTCCTCTACCTTTCTTCAATTTTCAATAATATTAACATGAAAACTTACATTAAACTAGCTTAAGCCCGCGGCTCCACCCGCGTCAATGTCGATCCCTCGGGAATAGTATAATACTTTCCCAGGATAAAAGGTAGCCTATGTCCTTCTGCGTACTCCAGAGATCATGTATGCAAAATTTCATGATGATCGGTTCAGTAGTTACGGCGTGAAAGCGTAACAAACAAACAAACTCACTTTCGCATTTATAATATTAGTAAGGATAAGGATTAATTAAAGAATTCATCAAAATCTTTGTGTATATTCATTTTCATGTTATTATTATTTATAGTGTTAAAGAAAATTTAAGATTATAGGTAGAAGTCCTGGTCAGGTATCTCTGTCCCTGATTGTACCATGATAGCTCGTACACTTGTAGTGTTGAAATGTCTCAATGTGTTCATGAAATAAGGTTGTAAATATTCATAAGAAAATATTTAAGCGTAAACACTAAATTTACTGTTTTATTTCACATCACTCGTTACATTTTTAGGTCAACGCACAGCTTCGCTGCCACATGCGCGGGACATCAGCTCAGCGTATCTTGAACCTGGAAAAAAACCCATAGAATAAGTAAACAGGGAGGCCTATGCCCAGCAGTGAGCTGATGTGGGCTGAAAATGATGATGAACGAAACATACTATCATGTCTTTTTCCAGCGCCTAAGGTCTATGAGACCTAAAAACCATGTTTGGTATATTGATACGCGTATAGGTGGAAAAGGAATCAAAATAGTGATAAGTTGCTAGCCGCATCTTCTGCTAACATGATTTCTCAGATTTTCGCCCATTCCCTCGATCTGCTTTTACGATCTGCGCGGGAAGCAGTTAGTACATTAGTATGTTTTTCCTTTTCTCCCAGACCAGCATGGAAGAATATGGAATAAGTAAATAAAATGATGAATAAATAAATATATACGGACAAATCACACAGATTGAGCTAGCCCCAAAGTAAGTTCGAGACTTGTGTTATGGGATACTAACTCAACGATACTATATTTTATAACAAATACATATATAGATTCACATCCAAGACCCAGGCCAATCTGAAAAAGATCATTTTCCATCTTGACCTGGCCGGGGATCGAACCCGGTCACTCCGTGTCGCAGGCTGGCGTGTTGACCGCTGCGCCACGGAGTCCGCGTGTAGTGCATTGTGTGATATGTGCCCTATATATTTATGTACCTACATTCCTGCCAAAAATATATAGAAGCCAGGGGTGTCATCCTGAACTGCCTCTCCGGTGGTTGCAGGTATGACATCGGGTAAACGCTCCCGGCCTCCCCAGCTGCTACTTCATCATCATCATCATCAGGTCCTTTTTAGTCTCCACTACAGGAGCACGACCCTCTCTGTACTACTAGAGCCATACTTGGCCAGAGCAGCCAGAGGACTTGGCCTACACTCTCCACGCTGGCCAGACGGGTAGGAGAGGTCTCTCAGATGTTTATAAGCTTTGTTTAGCTTGTATTTCCTAAATCGCCTTCTACGACATCCACGGGAAGACTTGGAGTGGTCCTACTCTACTCTGCCGGAAACCACACGGCTTCAAGAATACTACTTGCTTTTTCTCATTCATCCCAGTACCTTTGTTCCCTCCCCGAATCCAACAAATTCCTATCCTATCCCAGCTTAAAAATATTGATGGGCAGCAGCATCGGAAGCACCAGAGAATGAAACTGTGCTCGCTAACACGCCTACCAAGCGTTGTGACAGCAATATCCTCCCATGGTACGAAGAATAGAGAGGTCTTTGTCCAGCAGTGGACTTCTTACGGCGGAAATGATGCTAAAGAAGAAATATTGTAGAGCTTGAAAGGTCAGGCAGTTGAGAATGGTATACCCCCTGTATACCATTCTCAACTGCCTGTCAGGTGGGTCTCGCGCCCGGCTCTCCGAGCTGCTGCTTACACATCCTTTATTCATCCGAATGAGTAGGATTCCAAATACCTTTATCCCGTTTCCCCAACCCAATAAACTCCTACCCTTCCCTTGCTTAAAAACTGTTTCGATGGGCAGCGGCGTCGGAACCTATATAAGCCAAATAAACTGCACTCTCCAACCCGCCTGCCAAGCGTGGTGAGTTGGCAATATCCTCTCATGGAACGAAGAATCCTTGGGAGAGGCCTTTGTCCAGCTGTGGACATTTACGTCTGGAATGATGATAGTAGAGCTTGCATGCATAAAAGCGAACCCTAGCCCCCGACGTACATAATTATGTACATACTAATCTCAATGGAGATTATGCGACACTTTATGTTCTCCTCCCACCCCGTCTGGCCAGCGTGGAGAGTGAAGGCCAAGTCCTCTGGCTGCTCTGCCCAAGTATGCCCCTAGTAGTACAGAGAGGGTCGTGCTCCTGTAGTGGAGACTAAAAAGGACCTGATGATGATGATGATGCGACACTGTCAGTATATTATTGCATTGAAATTAATAAAAATACCTAATTGAAAAGAAAAATCCTTTTTAAACAAGCTTATATGTTCATCACATATTTTGTTATTTTCAGAGAGCCCTTTAATTTGATATCCATATCGAAAAGATGGCGATGGCCATGTGCTGGGGTGTGCGGGGTGTCCCCTCCCCCGCGCCTCAGCTCATTCCTTGATTGCCACGTCGTCCTGTCGCGTACATTAGTAGTAGTAATGTAAGTTTTCCTGTATGATGGAAACTCACCAACAAAAGTATTCTTGAAGCAGTTCGGTACCATCATGTGCCTTAGTCTCTTTCGAAACATTGCCAATCTGCAAAAATACAATCGACTTAAAAATATATATGAACATTTTTCCAAGGATCCAAAATACTTATTGTATGTCTCTCTTTTTAATCCAAGAGCCAAGCTCATGTCAGTACCATAAAGGTGATATAGTATGAAATGAAAATAAGCACACAATGGCAATATCTAAAAGCAAGCTCCGCGGCGCAGTGGTCAACACGCCAGCCACTGATGATTCAAGGATTGCAATATAGCTCAGATCAGAGGTTCGAAAACGCGAAACACATTCCCCGTTATTATAAAACTAACTTTAGCCGACCAAAAAAGTGATGTATCTACTTAAGACACATCACTTTGACGGTTGGTCAACCGTCATTGTCAATTTGTTTTGGACGGATAATGGTTTAAACCAGGTAATAAGTTAGTCCTTGTTCTATAATAATACTGATTCTGTCTTTTTGATTATAACTACTACTGACTAGCTCCGTGGCGCAGCGGTCAACACGCTAGACTGCGACACGGAGTGCCCGGGTTTTTCAGATTGGCCTGGGTCTTGGATGTGTATCTATATATGTATTTGTTATAAAATATAGTATCGTTGAGTTAGTATCCCATAACACAAGTCTCGAACTTACTTTGGGGCTAGCTCAATCTGTGTGGTTTGTCCGTACATATATATATTTTTTTTTTATATAAAACGAGGACTAACTTTAGTACCTGGTTTAAACCATTATCCGACCAAAATAAGACGACACATCACTTTGACGTTTACTCAACTGTCATTGTCATTTTTCAAGGATAATGTTTTAAAGTTAGTCCGCATTTTATTTATGACAGATTGTATTTTCACTCACTCGCTCTTCGTGGGTCCAGCATTTTTCATGACTTGTGCTCGCATACAGCGGTAACTATGGGATCTGTGGAAGTGCTTGCAGGTCCTGAAATGATAATATGGTAAATACATACATAACTAACACTGTAATGCATATACACGTATAAAATGAAAGTCTCACGTACGTAGGTATATAATTACTATATTTCTGAATCGAACACACTAAACTTTATACAACACTCTTACAAAAGGTGACAAACATTAATTTATTTAAACACAAAAGTCCCGGGTCGAACTATATCTCTCGAGCCGAAAAAAACATGTCTCTTCGTTAAGGGCCCGTACTACCTCAGTGCTTTGCATGATTGACTGTTATATCAATAATAATTAAATACTCAAGTTGAAATAAAAATGCAGCAATGTTCAGGACTAACTCTGGTAACTATCTGACTCAAAAACACGATTGCGTTAAATTTTCTCGATAGAAAAAAATTGCAAAGTTGCCTCCAAATCACGTCTAATTTACTCGGTATATAGCATTATTCACCAAATACATTAAAATTAACCTTGAAACTTTTGATTATTATTGCATTACAGATAAGGCAGCCATCATATGTTTTTCTTTTTCGAATAACCCTTGAATATTCCTAAAAAACGAAAATATCTAAAGTAACCAACGCGTATAGACCATCCGCGTTTGTACCGCCACGCCGCCTGGCTTATGGCGGGCTCTTAGGAAATTTTTTCTAGCGGGCCGCGCTCCTATTGGCCGAGCGCGGACCACGTGACCTTTTGGTCGTGTTCTCAAAATTTAAATTATACCGCCGCGACGCATACGGGTGCGTTCTGTTACAACACGCAATAAACCATATAAAGAAAATAACTACTACATAAGTATACCTATTATTTTATTTAAAAGACATACCATATTTTTAGGGATTTTTGGCATTCACAATGCTATTCTGAATACATACTCTTATCAAATTTAAAAATAAGATATGTAGTAAAAAGTCAGCGTGGGCACAGAAAAGTACTAGTCAGCGAGCCGTTTCATTTAATATACATACTGTCGAAGTGCATCAAAAATAGCTAGTCCGCCATCTTGGGTGTTCCGCCATGTTGGATTTAGAATTACGTCACACAGCTAACCATGCATTGTCATCCAAAACGAGTCCTAAACGAGTATGTTTACATCATTTCAGCTCAATCGGAGGATTATTCTTAGATCCATGATCGGAGGAAGATATCTGCTTCAAAATTGAGTTGCAAGGCTCCATCCGAACAAACATAGTTACATACATACATCCATACATCGCAAGTTAAATAAAATCTTGTAAATAGAATATACTCTTACCCTTTATAGCCCATACGCTTCATTCTGAAATAAATAGATTTTTATTAATTTGATCTAATACGAAGTAAAATCAGTAATCACAGATACAGATGTACATAGATGACGCAAGTACCATGCGTCAACTCGTGAACGGGTGCTGCCGGGGAGGACAGGTCTGCCCGGCTTCTTTGAGACTTCTATCTCATATCTTATCTGTTGTTGTTGCATGCTCGATCGCTAACATAACGTGTTCCACAAAAATATGTAAATTGAAATTGTATATAACACGAAATCAGAAAAAAAATTAAAAGATAAAAATATTAAATATCATACAAAGCCTTTCAGGCAAGTAGGCGACCAATACTGTTGAAAAGAGTTTATTTCGACGTTTTCTTCTCTGTTGTGGTCGGTTCCGAAACGCTAGTAGTTTGTAGCTTTTGAACAATAATTAATAATTTGAACATAATTTAATCCCTATCTTTACTAATTTTATATCTAGGCGCAAGCTAGTTGAATATATAAGTATAATTTAAAATGTGAATTGACGTGAAAAAGTCCCTGAAAAGACCTATTTTCTGATCTGATATATTTTCAGAAAATTTTTAAATCTTGAACCACAATTTGTATGGAAACCAAGCGAGCCGACTTTTAAACACCGATACTTTAAAAAGGCTGATAGGATAGGAAATATGTCCTTGTCTTTGGGTGTTTCAAATTTTTGGGCTATTGCAGTTAATTATCATGCAACGAGGCATTCTTTTAGTTTTTGCAGCCTTCCGACTCCAACAACAGACGCGCGCGGACTGTCGGTAGTCGCGACCAACCTTGACGCTTGGTCGTGGTTCGGACGCGCGAAGTAGCTGCATTTGCGTCATCTATGAACATCTATATCTGTGAGTAAAATAATAAAATGACGGGAGGTGCAAGTAGTCGGTTTACGGATGATACTTTTACGTGATAAAGGTGGAAGAGAGATAGATGCGTCTCAAGCCGAACGCGACGATCATGCTTCTCTATCGCTTGTTCCGCGCTCTCGCTTGCATTCGGAACGTTGAGGATGGACCTCCGAGCTCTCTCACTCACCGTAAAGTTTCTACACAAACGTCGATTCTCTATGAGAGTGTGGTACGTCCCCGAACGAGCCGGCCCATTCATGCTACTAGCAAAAATTAAGTTTGCCGGTAGTGTGGCTCTACCACGGCTAAAAACTGACCTTGGTCAGTTCGTCCGACAACCCGGCTTCTACGGTCTGCGGGGGAAGAGAAGCTGGTACATTCTACTGTCTGTTTTTTTCTCCCAGACCAGCCAGAAAGAGACAATATCATAGCCTTACCTTATTCGTTGTTATACTAATTAATTAAGTTACCTACACAATATTAAATTTACAAGTCACACTAACCTAAGAACTCTTGAAACTTGTGCCATTAAATTGGGCCTGAAAAAAAAAGTTATACTTAGCAACCACAATACGGGCATATAAGTTCTTGGCGGGAATTTCGACGGACTGCACTGTTTTCAAGCTATTGCATAGCTACTATCGCGGGCCTTGAGCGTGGAGATCGAATCCAGAAATTCCGTAACGAAAAAACCTAACACCCTCCACTCCGACCGGCACAGCGGTGATACTTTGACTTGGGTGTCGCGACAGGCTCGACAGAGTTACTGTTAGAGTGTTACAGTAACGGAGTTACTGTAACAGTGAGTTAACTTAGTAACAGTAAGTTAACAGTGAGTTAACGGAGTTACTGCATAAATAAAATAAATAATTATAATTGCATAAGTTGATAAAAAATGCTATGCAATAGCTTTACCGCGGCAGTCCCCGATTGCCACACGTCTTTTTTTAGGATTGTTTTGCAAATTGTTTCTAGTGGACTTTATGATGTGAAATCGGTGTAATTTGCTGTTATAGATGCCTATGGTTATGACCGTGTGGAATAACTAAAATAATGTGCACAAGTCTAGAACTTACTTTGGGGCTAGCTCAATCTGTGTGATTTGTCCGTATATATTTATTTATTTATTTATTTATTTAATGTGGCATTTAATGCGGCTGTAGTGAAATTTACTTCGCGGGCTGGTGTTAACTCGCCTTGCTCCGTCGTTAATTATGATCAAACCTGTGTGGATACGTGGGAATTGTCACCAGGGGCCGCGGCAGAGGGCGCTAAGCAATCAGTACTGGATAAAAAAAATAGAATGTTACCAGCCCATCCTGTATGGTGTTTTTCTTCTGTTTATTGTAGAATACAGCCTTCTTACACCACGACCTGAAAATTACCAAAAATAAATCAAGATTTAGTACCTAAGTCATGAATAATCAACTTTATCCATTTATTTGAGTTTATATTAATATACTAGCTTTCGCCCGCAGCTTCGCAAGCGTCAAAGTCGTTCCCCCGGGAACAGTACTTTTTTCCGGGATGAAAGGTAACCTATGTCCTTCTCAGTACTCCAGACAACTTGTATGCAAAATTTTATGATGATCAATTTAGTTACGGCGTGATAGCGTAACAAACATACATACAAACTCACTTTCGCATTTATGATATTAACTAGCTTACGCCCGCGGCTCCGCCCGCGTCAATGTCGATCCCTCGGGAATAGTACTTTTTCACGGGATAAAAGGTAGCCTATGTCCTTCTCCGTACTCCAGAGAACATGTATGCAAAATTTTATGATGATCGGTTCAGTAGTTACGGCGTGAAAGCGTAACAAACAAACAAACAAATAAACAAACAAACTCACTTTCGCATTTATAATATTACTAGCTTTCGCCCGCGGCTCCGCCCGCGTCAATGTCGATCCCCCGGGAATAGTACTTTTTCCCGGGATAAAAGGTAGCCTATGTCCTCCTCCGTACTCCAGAGAACTTGTATGCAAAATTTCATGATGATCGGTTCAGTAGCTACGCCGTGAAAGCGTAACAAACAAACATACAAACAAACAAACAAACAAATAAACAAACAAACAAACTCACTTTCGCATTTATAATATTAGTAAGGAGTAAGGATAAGGATAAGTAAGGATAAGGATTAGGATTAAGATAATCATGGGAGAGATTACCCATTGCTGGTCTAGGAGAAGAAGAAATGTCGAATGTACAGTCAGCCAATGAGATATCTGACCCCCTACAACAGCGCCATTTTTCGCAAACTAAAGAAACATCCGTGGTTTAAACCCAAAGATAAAAATATACAAGTGTAATATCCTTTGCGACTAGTGCCATCTATTGAATTGTGAATGAACAAATAAGGTTAATAAGCAGAAATCTGATACCCTTGATGACTAATGCCATCTATTCGATTTTTGATAAATAAAACAGGCCCTAGCATACGATACGCTTATTTCAAAGATACTTCAATAGTTAGATGTGGCGCAAGTGGTAGGCTCTACGGTTTAATAGTTAGTGTGATTATGAATGAACAGGTTCAAATCCTCCAAAGCTTTTTATTTTTTACAAATATCACCAACTTCGTATTGTGATGTTGGTGTAATTTTGGTTGTTTTAACATAATGTTACCGAGCTAATTACTGTGAATAAAAAGCATTTTAAATTTTTAATTACTTTATTACATCAAAAAAATGTAACAGTGAAATAAATACCTGCCTACCTTATTCAAACTATGATTAATCTTCTGTAGAGAGAACCAACATGTTACTTAATAAGTAACAATTTACATCTCTCAACTTCTTTTTAATCATAGTATTATATTTTTTTTAAATGTGTAGGGTCAAATAGTGCTATGTGAATAACTTTGCTTCGATAATAGTATAAGAATGAATATAAACCTATGGCATTAAATGAATTTTAATATGGGAGAGGGTGACCCCCATTTTGAAGCTTTTGTTCAAGTCTATTTGTCATTTCACTTACCATGTTAGATCAGATCACATATCACTTATGCGCATATTTATTAATTTAGTATAACCTTTTTGTCTAAATTGATTTAAATCAAACTTTACTCGAGTCTCGTGTCCCAGTTAAGCACTATTTGACCCTACAATCTGGGATTTTAATTGGTCACTCAATAACAGTTAGATCACAGAACAATTGTCTTAAATAAAATAATTCTACATTGCAAACTGTTGGAATCACCACATCTCATAAATTTTCCAAGTATTTTTCTTTATTCATCCGGCCGCCGAATTCTACCAGCTCCCCTGGGCCCATTGAAGACATCTGTCCCCAATAACCTGCAAAACAATAATACGATCAGTTACCTATTATTCTACACTGCGTAATACACTAGGTATTAAATATTATTATTATTTTACTTCACTATTTAATGAATATTTTTACCTAATGTTATCCTGCCACTGTTCTCAAAGGCAAATTATTTTGATGGCTATACGCTGGCCATGTCTTCTCCGCAATATTTTTCTGCCATCATCATCAGACTTAAAACTTTTTTCATCAGAATAAAATACGATCTCGTTCTTGTTGAATGTTTCCTCACTGTTTCAATTGAAATATTGTAGTGTATATGTTACGCCAGTTGACTCCGAATCCACAAACGGACGGTGTTTCTTTGTAAGAGATATATTTATCTTAGACATTTATCACAAACCCTATGTTTTACGGAACAAAAAATAGTGTGACAATTAAGTAAGTATATTAAATACTTATAATTTCTACTTACCGCGATACCTAACTCTCTAGATATAGATACTTTAAATACAGTGGTTGTCTTCACAATACAATATTAACTTTCACAAAATCTGCTATATAAGATGAAACGGGATGCCTAATAACTGGTGGGGTTTTGGATCACTACACAGTAATCGCAGTATCTTAATTGTGACGCGAGTGAACAATATTTTTGATTAGTTGGTATCAGGTATAAATAAATCTGATAGATTACCCTCAATTTATTTGTTAAAGCAATGCGTTGCAGTTGGTGACAATGATGTCATAGCAGTAGAAATAGATAGCCAATTTCGCCCGAGACGTCATATCGTCGGTTGGCGTATTGAGATGAGCGCTAGCTTCTCAAGTCGTGGGTCCATGGTTCGAATCGAACTTTACGTAGGATTGTTTTTGATTCTTTCTTGTTCTTACCATTGATGATTACTTGAATTATTAGCTGAGATTAGAAATACAAAATTTGCAACTGAGCAGGTTATCAGAAACAAGTTTATACCAGCAGTTGTCTGTCTACTTGCCAAAAATCACGGTAGGTGGCGCTTCACAGCAAAGTGTGAATTTACGTTTTAAAAGTCAGGGGGTCAGGTATCTGCTTGGCCGACTGTACCAGCTGCTTCTCTTCCAGCGCAGATCGTAAAATCCGATCGAGGGAATAGGCGAAAATCTGAGGTATCATGTTAGTAAGCAATGCGGCTAGCATCCCATCTCTATGTTGATTCCGTTTCCCACCGACATTATGCTAAACGTGTCTTGAAGAAGTCTCAAAGACCTGAGCTCTGTCTACCCCGCAAGGAAACAAGACGTGATTGTATGTTTAATTATATATTTTTATACTCTTCCATAAAAAGAATTTTAAAAAAACTTTTTATACTCTTCCATGACAGCCTCCGTGGTCCAGTGGTTAAGGCGTTTGCCTGTTGACCCGGGGTTCGTGGTTTCGATTCCCACTGGAAGCATACTTTGTTTAGTTGTTTCCAGTTTGGTTGAACGTTGCAGGCTTGAATCACTTGATTGTCTGATAATAAAGATGATTCCGTGCTTCGGAAGGCACGTTAAGCCGGTGGTCCCGGCTGCAATCTGGTAGTCGTTAAAGGAACCACGTCAGAGGCCGAGAGGCGGTTCCGAAGAACTCTGACACCAGGGCGTGCATGGTCGATTGACCGTGACACCTACTCGAAATGATGATGATACTCTTCCACGCTGGTCTGGGAGAAAAGGAAAAACGTAGAACTGCTTCTCTTTCCGCGCAGATCGTATAAACCGATCGAGGGAGTGGTTAAATTCTGAGAAATCATGTTAATAGGCAAAGCGACCATCATGCTAAACATGGCCTTCAGGTCTTACAGACCTAGGCTCTGTCTACCCCGCAAGGGAAAAAGACGTGATATTATGTATGTATGTATTTATATACGTACGCTGATGTTCGTTGAATTCTTCACGGAAAAATGTTTTTAATTTTTGTACAATCAGGCTGAAAACAAAAATAGTTTTTTCAAGAATTTATTACTACCGTTCAAAAATAGACATGTAGAAAAAAGTGAGCATTTTTCACACTATTCACTAGTATGGTAGTGTAAGCGTGTTCACGCTGATTTCTCTCACTGAGAGCATGTGTAAATATGCATATTCAGTGATATTTCCGGCTAACTCAACGATACTATATTTTATAACAAATACATATATAGATCCAAGACCAAGGCCAATCTGAAAAAGATCATTTTCCATCTTGACCTGGCTGGGGATCGAACCCGGGCACTTTCGTGTCGCAGGCTGGCGTGTTGACCGCTGCGCCACGGAGCTAGCCATATGTGTATTGCTATGTCAAATAAAACGAAAGTTTATGTCTATAATGATGAACACTTACTTTTTATCTGATTCGTTGTTGATCATCACATCGATTAGGGAACTGCGATTCAAGATGTTTCTTTTGACTGAAAACAACAAGTTGTTTTATAAATATTACAAGCTATTTAGTTTCACCTGTCCCGATGTTTGTCTGTAATCAAATATTGCGAGTTAAATTTGATCCACTTCCCGGTTACCGATTGAGCTGAAATTTTGCATGCATGTGTAAATAGGATGACAATATTACGGAATCCTTGCGCTGATCTTATGATGGAGTCGGAAGGTGGCCATAGGAACTGTTATGTATGCGGGCAAAAGGAGCGAGTGAAACACACGACTGCTATTAACACACTGGCTTTATTCGTGGTTTTGTGAAGAGAGTGACGCAGCACTCACACGTACATACGTAACATCTCTCCCCCAATAGATCGGAAATACCTAAAAATAATATTTAACTAGATACTACTAAGACTGGTTAGGGTTGCTACTACATGTGTTTGTCTTGCGGTATCGATTTGGGCACGCTCGACGGCTCTATATCCACGGCCTCGTAAAAGTCGTCTTCTTCATCAGCTTGTTCGGGGCGCTTGACCCCTCGAGTGGTTGTGACCCAAGATGCCGATGTATCACAGGATGTGTCCTCACGTGACTGTGTCAGAGTTGATTCTGATGATTCTGGAGGACGTCTGACACCGCGCGTGACCGTCACCCAAGTTGACGGTGTGTCGGATGTGTCAACGTCTTGAATGGAATCCGCCGAAGTTGATTTGACGCCATCCGACCCGAAGAACTCGATATCAAGTTTTCTACTCTTCTCTCCCCTGGTGGCAGACAAATGCTATCGTCACTAACGGGGAGTGACGCAACAGCTGAACCAATCGGTGGCGTCTCGACGACATTGGTCTCAGTTATGGGCCCACAGATATCCTCAAAAAGGTCATCGTTGTGTACACCTTTATATAGCCTGACTTGATTCCTATGTTTCTTAACAACCGCTGACGTCACACAGTCTTTTACAAGATACAACCGACTGCCTAAACATTGAACAATTATCCCCTTTTTCCAACAAAAATTGTCTTTATTAAAATAACGTTTGTACATAACATATTGTCCAGTTGATAGGGTTAAGTTTTTCGCCCGGTTTGCTTTAATCTGTGAACACTGTTTTGATTTGACCCTATTAATCAGTGAGGTTGACGAGGGCGGCGACAAGATTGGTTTTAATAAATCTAATCGCGATCTTAACTGTCTACCAAAAACTAAATGGGCGGGTGAAACGTTCGTTGTAGTGTGTATGGAGTTACGATAGTCAAACAAGTATTTGTACAACTTTAATTTACTATCTCGAATATTTTTTGAGTGTAACACACTCGCTTTAATGCCTTTCTTTACTACCTTTACATATATTTCAGCCTGACCATTACTAGATGGATTGTACGCCGGTGACGTCATATGTGAAATACCATTTAAGTCACAAAACGTTTTAAATTCCTGAGAACAAAACGCCGTGCCATTATCAGTCACAAATGTTTGTGGTAAGCCGTACCTCGATATAAATTCATACAACCTTTCGATCAGTGCCGTAGACGTGCAAGTATTCATCTCATACACTTCAACCCATTTAGTATAAGCGTCTACTATTACTAAAAACGTCCTGCCTTTTATGGGCCCTAGAAAATCTAAATGTACCCGATGGAAAGGGTGCGGGGGGTGCGGCCACGGTGACATCGGCACTCGCGGCGGCGACGGCCTCAATTGTATACATATTGCACATGGATTTATCAATTTCTCGAGGGCCTCATCAATGCCTGGGAACCACAACCGGGAGCGAACTTCGGCTTTGGTTTTCACAATACCCAGGTGTGAGGAATGCAGTTCGGAAAGGACGCGCTGCTGTAGACATTCGGGTATGACGGCTTTATGACCCCTCATTAAGCAACCATTTTCATACGATAATTGTAATTTACACAAATAAAATGGTCTAATAGCGGCATCTGTAATTTTCCTTGGCTATCCTTCCTGTACGTAACGTATGACTCGCTTTAATGTTGGGTCCCCGTGGGTAGCATCTCGCAAGTCGCGGGTCGTTATCGGCAAGGTGCCGTCTGTCACGAACTGCACGTAAACAGCGCGGTCGCACACGTCGGCCTCGTCCCGCGCCTCCGCCGCGCCCGCTTCGCTTACTGGTAAACTCGCCCGTGACAAATAGTCTGCGCTATTATCTTTACTTTTAACATATTCGATTTCGTAGTTATATCCACTTAGAAACAATGCGTACCTTTGCAATCGATTAGCCGATACTTCAGGGATCCCCTTATTAGGCCCGAAAATAGAAAGTAACGGTTTGTGGTCTGTGCGTAGTATGAATGGTGTTGACCGACCATATAAATATTGGTGGAATCTACGAACACCAAATATTATGCCCGTCGCTTCTTTTTGGATTTGTGAATAGTGTTTCTCGGCACTATTTAATGTACGTGATGCGAATGCGATCGGTTTTTCTTGCCTATCACTGTCTATCTGCGATTAACATATCTTTGCATAGGGGTTAAAATGTGTTAGTACTTGATCTGACGTTATAATTTTTTTTATTTTCATAAACGCCTCATTTTCCCTACTTGACCAACACCAATTAACCCCCTTTTTTAACAGCTAGTACAGCGGACTGAGAACCGACGATGCCCCCAGTACAAAACAACGGTAATAATTAACCAATCCCAAAAAGGATTGCAGTTGACTTACATTCGTAGGTACCGGTGATTCTACAATAGCTTTTATTTTCTCTGGTGACTTTTTTAATCCCTGTTTGTTTATAACATAACCTAAGTAACTAATTTCATCTTGAAAAAATTGACATTTTTCCTTTTGCAAAACAAGCCCTGCGTCCTGTAGCCGCTGTAATACTTGATATAATAGGATAGTTAAAGGTCAGTCAAAATTAGACTGGTGACGTAAAGTATTCGGATCAAAATTTGCTAATTAAAAATACTAAAAGTGACTAAAAACTGATGTGTTGTATATTATTATGAAGCTACTGTAGCAGGCTTTAAAGTTGTATATAAAGTACAACAACACAAAGGACAACTAGTGAGTAAAATACAAAAAACACTTTCGTATCTAAACAGTGACTTTCAAAAGTAAAACAGCTGATCCATTTCTACCTGCGAATACGTCAACAAAACTTACTATCTCTCTTGCACTCGCCGAAAAACGTATCTGCGTTACTCGATCACACTAGCGTAATGGACTTTGACCCATCTAAAATGGATTCAAACATTACTCAACGAAATAGATTTCAAGCAAAATCTCAAAACATTTCATCATGCATATCGTCAGATGAATCAAGCTTCGAATACAACAATCGAATGTGAACTTATAACAACATTAAAACTAAGACTTGAACAGCTAGTCCTGGAATTAGACGGGGCGCATATCGAAATAGAAAACTTAACGCATGATAATGAAATGTTAAAATTAGAAATAGAGCAGCTCAAAAACCAGAGTACACTTAAAGAAACACAGAATCAAGAAACTCAAGCACAATCACCAATCAGTACTTTGTCAACAAAAAAGGGGAAAAAATCCAAACGCCGGATGTCGAGGGGTGATGCAGTCGAAAACTTGAATGACGACCCGAAATATGAAGAGGCATGCACTAGCGAGAATAAACCACCAGCAAAGGAGAAGACATCGAAGAAATCTAACAACGACGAACAAAAAAGGAAGAATACTTGCATAGAAAACTACAATTTCATCAGGAGACCAACAAAAATGAACACACAAAAAGAAAAATATGTATTATTAGTAATGATACCATTAATAAAGTGTTATTAACATCAAAAAGGGCTTTTCCACAAGATCACATTTGTCACTATGTATCTGGAGGTGTAGGAATCAAACAATTACTTGAAGGGCTTGAATTTAAATTGCATAATTTTACCTATAATGATTTCTGTATTTTAATAATTGGTTCAAATGATTTCAATAGCACAAGTAACTATAAGGACTTAATCAACGAAATAAGGTTAGCTATACTAAAAGTCCAACATACTAACGTGATCCTATGTTTACCGACGTACAAAATAGACAATTACTCGATTTTATTTAATAAACGTGTAGAAATGTTTAACAACCTTCTTTACACTGACAATATGAAGCACGAATACGCTTTTATATTAGACTCGAATAAAAACCTTAAATATGCGACCGATATGTTTTCGCATACAACAGGACGCTTAAATAACTTAGGATTATGGACCATATTCACCGACGTAGTAAAATTAATCACTGATATTAGCAAAATATATAAAAATAACTTACCTGATAATACTATAGACATAAACTACCCATTGCCCGGAAAAATAACCTATTACTTTAAAAAGTCACACAAACATCACAAAGATACACAGCACAGGACGCAGTTTTTTCGCTAATAATTACACAATATTGTTCCAAAACCTACAAAGCATAAACAATAAACAACATATTTTAGAAAGTTTTGTAAATGATCAATATCAAGCTATTTGTTTACAAGAAACCTGGATGTCGGAACAACAGTCACAACTTTTGACTAGCACCGTGGCGCAGCGGTCAACACGCCTGCCTGCGACATGGAGTGACCGGGTTCGATCCCCGGCCAGGTCAAGATGGAAAATGATCTATTTCAGATTGGCCTGGGTCTTGGATGTGTATCTATATATGTATTTGTTATAAAATATAGTATCGTTGAGTTAGTATCCCATAACACAAGTCTTGAACTTACTTTGGGGCTAGCTCAATCTGTGTGATTTGTCCGTATATATTTATTTATTATTTATTTATTTAACTAATCAAAATACAGGGTTATGTTATCGCTGCAGGTTTTTACCGTTCTAAGCATAAAGGTGGGGGATGCGCCATTCTGCTACAAGAAGGGACTGTCTTCAACGAAAGACTAGATATTAAAAAGTTATCTATAGAATATTATGTCGAATGTTGTGCTGTGGAGATACCCAAATATAATTTAATTCTAATAAATATTTATCGACTTGATAGAAATATCGATACTTTTTACATTGTTTTGGATAAACTTTTACAGATTATTGAACGACAAGAAAAGAAAAGGCGCGTAATTGTTAGAGGGGATTTTAACATTCGTATAGAAAAAGAATCGGACGAATCCCAAAGACTTGTTAACACAATGCTAACAAAGAATTTAAACTTAATTAATGACAGGAAAATTCCAACCAGAGTAACAAAATACACAAGCTCCTGTATTGACTTGGTGTTTACAAATAAAAAATAAATAACACCATATCTATTTGAGGAACATGGTTTATCTGACCACAGAAGCATTATATATAATTTTGGCGTAAATGACATATATAAAATAAAACCAATGACTTATAGCTATAAAAGGACATTTAGTGATAATAATATGACATTATTTAAACAAGCGATAAAAACAATTGACTGGAATAGTTTATTAATAAGAGAAAATGACATTAATACAAATTTTGACATATTTTATAATATCATACAATTGTATCTCAATACATACATCGCCCCGCGTAGAGTAATAAATAAAATTAAGAGAATAACATGGTTAACAGTAGGACTTCAAAAATCGTGTAAGCATAAAAGAGTATTAAAGATATTAATAAACCAATCAAATGATAACACACTAAGATCTCACTATAAAAAATATTCCAGTATTTTAAAAAAATGTGTCAATAAAAGCAAAAGAATAAATTTCTCAAATATTATGAAAAAGTCTAAAAATAAAGTAAAAACAATGTGGGCAATAATAAAGGACCTCACAGAAAATCGGAGTAAAAGCAACAAAAATATACAGTTAAAATTCGGAGACACAATTATAGAATCACCCCAGTTGATTGCAAATACATTAAATGAATATTTTGCATCGGTAGGCGAGGCGCCCGCAGCTGCCAGCGCACATTCAGTGCCTCCACAGCGACACTGCACTATGCACGTATCAAACGGTCACGTCCCTTCGATGAATACATCGCGTGGCGGTGATATAATAAACTCGCTGTACTTAGCGCCAGTCTCCGAATGCGAGATATTTAGTGTGATGAGGAAACTTAAAAATAAACATAGTTATGGTATGGACGAAATCCCTCCTGTTCTCATAAAAGCTTGTGCTGCGGAATTAACACCACCACTAACAAAATTAATAAATCAATCTTTTGTAGAGGGACGCTTTCCCTCCAAATTGAAAATAGCTAAAATAAGACCCATACCAAAAAAGAAATGCACTTTAATGGAACCGGGTAATCTCCGACCAATTGCACTTTTATCAAAATTCTCACATATTTTTGAAAAGGCTATGACAGACAGAATATATAATGTTTTAGAAAAATATAAAATACTATATAAGAATCAATTTGCGTTTAGGAAAAAGCACTCAACATCGTATGCCGTCTATACTTATATTCAAGAAGCCCTCAATTACATAAAAGATAAAAAATATGCTATCGGTTTATTACTTGACATGAAAAAAGCATGCGAAAAAGTATCCCACAGGTTACTATTAGAGAAACTTCATAACTGTGGCATACGTGGCCAGGCATATCAATGGTTAAATTCCTATTTAAGCGACCGCCAACAGTACGTGCAGTTAGAACACTGCTGCGAGGACTCTGGAGAGATGCAGGACATCTCATCCGACCCCAGAAACATATCCTGTTCTATCCCACAGGGAAGTGTTATCGGTTGTATATTATTTTTAGTATACATTAATGACTTGCCCAAGCTGTTTGACGAAAACCTCTGCGTTATATTTGCGGATGACATCTCAATATTATTCAAATCTGACAACTCTAAGGACGCAAATCAAATGTTATCTAATTACTTAACGACTATTGACTCATGGCTACAACATCAAAACTTAGAAATAAATTTAAATAAGACGAAAATTATTCAATTTAGAACATACCAAAAGTTAGCACTAAACTTGAAACTAGAAGCCAAAAATGTTAAAATTGAAGAGGTCTCTAATTTTAAATTGTTAGGCATTACTATAGATTCCCATTTTACGTGGAAAACCCATGTCGCAAATGTAAAAACTAAGTTATGTAGATTTGTGTATGCATTGAAAGTGATAAAAACCAATACGAATTTTGAAACAGCGTTGTCGGCTTATTATGCCTATGCTTATGCCTGGCTTAAGTATGGAGCTATTCTTTGGGGCAACAGCACTGAAGCACAGAGCATTTTCATCTTGCAGAAAAGGTGTGTACGCATTCTGACAAATATAAAGCAGCGCGACAGCTGTAGGCCACATTTTGTAAACAAAAATATATTGACACAACCATGTATTTATATTTTGGAGGTAGCATTATTTGTTAGAGAGCATAAGCAGCTATTTACAAAAATTTGTAATACACACACCAGAAACACTCGTCATAAGAATAGATTGCTGCTGCCGAAATCTAATTTAAATTTATATCATAAGAGTCCCTATTGTCTATTTATTAAGGTGTATAACAAAATACCAAAAGACATACAATGTATAGAAAATGACATAACTTTCAAAAATAGAATGAAGGCCTTTTTAACAAAAAAATGTTATTATTCTGTTAATGAATATTTAGAGGAGAGAATTACCTAGAATCTACGTTAAAGTTATAATTGTATTGTGACTATAATTAAATTATTATTTTTCATCGATTTTGAATAAATTTATGTGTATAATTTTGACATTTATTTTAATATTTTATTCTTGACATGTATTCTCCATTAAGTAACCTTTCATGATGTAAAAAGTGTTTAAAAATGTAAAGTATCGCAACACCCAAGCAGGGTACGCGTGCATGTATTGTAATCCATTGTGTTTTATTGTATATGTGTGTGAAGCGATAAATAAATGAATTATGAATTATGAATTATGAATTATGATGTAATTTCCCCATGTGTTCGGTGCGGTTTCGGCCGGTAATCAAAATATCATCAAGCAGACACAACACGCCTTCGATTCCCGCAAGCAAGTTTTCCATAACGCGCTGGAATATGGCGGGCGCGCAAGCTAACCCAAACACTAATCTAGTGTAAGAGAACAATCCGCGATGCGTATTTATGCATGTATACTTTTGTGACTCCTCGTTTAAAACCAGCTGATTATATGCCATTGATAAATCAAGCTTCGTAAATTGTTGACCTCCGTGAAGCTTGGAAAACAATTCGTTAATTGTAGGTAATGGGTATTGATCAACGACAAGCTGTTTATTTATAGTTATCGAGTAATCGACGCACAGGCGGACCGACCCGTCGCGCTTTAACACCGGTACTATCGGTGATGCATATTCAGCCTGATCTACCGGCCGCAACACGCCTAATCCAATTAATCGGTCAATTTCTTTATTGACTTTATCCCTAAGCGCAAACGGTACAGGACGCGCTTTGATAAATACCGGTTTAGAATTTTCTTTAAGAGCGCTCCAATGCGACCCGGCTGAAGCCATTTCGCACCCCGCGCCCCGCGCGAAAGCAGGATAGATCTAATGACCGTAACGCGTAAAAAATGAGAAGAAGATAGTGGGTAGGCACAAGCGGGTGTCCTAGAATTAACGGGCGTAAGCGCCAAATCACTTAATTGTTATTTAAAATAAAAGTACGAGGTTAATGAGTAAAAAAACTTTGGCCAGATTTTAGAACTAGTTATTGCTAAGCTAGGAAACTAAAAATAATTTCTAAAGACCTTAGGGTTTCGCCGTTCTGACCACAAACATCAAATAAAGGGGCTATGTTTGCAAAATAAAAGTATCGAGGCTTTTGTTATTAATCGTGTTTTCAGGTTGGACAGTTTTAAGAAAATATGTTGAAGTTTTATATATAATAAATAACAGGCATGTAGTCGTTATAGATATAGACATCTAGACGAATGTTCATTGACAAGTTTCGCATTCGTGCCCTCTTAAGGCTTAGTTTAACAGTATATTTATTGAAACGCCCTAATTTCTCTGAAAAAATGCTAGGATACAGTAAATGTAACGAATCAATTCCGCCCGCCACCAGATTACAATTAGAAAACGGGCGCGAGCTGCAGCTCGAACTGAGCGATGAAGTCTCGGCCCAGCAGCGGCGGCCCGCCGTCGCGCACCACGAACACTTGCAGCTCGCGCGTGCGCCCCTTCCACTCTAGCGGCAAAACTGTACAACCCGCACATTTCAAAACTTCACCCGCGTAACCTATCAACCTTTTCGTAGTACTTGATAACGGGACATTTGCAAAATGCAACTTATATGTTCTTTCCGACATGACGGACACTGCCGATCCACTATCAATTTCAAATTGCATTTTTACTCCGTTAATACACACTACCTCACGTAACGGTTCGCCTTTCAGAGATCGGATGTTGTGAATAGAATTAATATGCAACTCACCGTCGTCGTCGTTACCGCCCTCGTTTACCTCATCCATTGCAACGTATTTCACCGATTTACACATCCTTCGTAAATGACCTTTTACACTGCACTTTTTACAGGTATAATTAGCGAAACGACACTCCGCGGTTTTGTGATTCGTGTAACCACATACGGAACACTTTATTTTATCACTTTTAATACTGCTGGACATTTCACGTTTCTCGATCTTGTACAGCTCGTTTTCGGTGATCGATGAACTGGCGGCAACGGCGGTTCGGGCGCCTCTCAAACTCTCTGCTAGTTCTACGGCCGCAGCCAGCGTTTACCCGGTTAGATCCCGAATGTATAGCTTCTCTTTTTCGACTCCCGGTCGCATCCCCATGATGAAACGGTCTCGAAGTGCCTCTTCGACGTTACTAAGTCCAAAGTCTCGCTGCCCATTGAGAGGCAGTCTCCGTTGGCAACTGAACCGCTGCATAAAACTTTTGCCTTTCCCCGAAGCCAACTTGTTTTGGTGTAAAATGAGTGTCCAAAATCTTCAAAATGTCCTCGTAGGGCACTTCTTCTAACGGCTTCGGTAGTGCCAGGTCAGCAGCTAATTTGTACGTGCCGTCTGCGAGTGCGCTGAGTAAAATTGCACGTCGTTTGACTCCTGCTGGATCTTTAACCGCGTCGACATCGTTCGCGATGAACCATTGCGTGATCCTGCCCTTAAAAGCCTTCTACGTTTGCTCGTTATGATCGAAATTAGTTAGAACGCCGAAAGTTAACGACATTTTTAACTTTTATTTTCCTATTGTGGGTACTCGTCGCCACTGTTATGTATGCGGGCAAAAGGAGCGAGTGAAACACACGACTGCTATTAACACACTGGCTTTATTCGTGGTTTTGTGAAGAGAGTGACGCAGCACTCACACGTACATACGTAACAGGAACTCTTAAAACTAAACAAGGTACACCAATCGTGTTCGGGCTCATTTGATTTGTCTTGGGAAGCAGTTAAATTTACAATGTGGATTTACAACACTTCACAACTTATCCTTACTAATATTATAAATGCGAAAGTATGTTTGTTACGCTTTTACGCCGTAACTACTGATCTGCTTATCATGAAATTTTGCATACAAGTTCTCTGGAGTACGGAGAAGGACATCGGGTGCATATCTCCTTTGCGCTGATGTTGCTATCCACCTTATATTCTATAACATAGTATAGCATCCTGTCTACGGAGGTTGTAAATTCGGTTGTATTTCTTTTATTTTTTGTTACCATAAATGTAACTTATTTTTGGACCTATTGACAAATTCCTTTTTTAATCTTTAGTGGCGTTGTCAGGACACGTCACCTGATCGAAAATTCAGGACACGTGACCTGAGACCTCCGGCGCAGCGTAGGAGAGGAAGTAATATCCCCCTCTCTATCTTCCACACGGAGTTTTCACTTCTGCCGGCTCTCCCCGAGTGCAACCCGTTTTTTTTTTACTTTAAAATATTTATACATTATTTTAAAATAGGTATTATTAGAATTTTTAATAATTGTCAATCACTATTTAAATTAATGCATTAAAAAAAACTACATGGTGGAATTTTGATCGTTTTGGATGGACCCATCAATGGGTGACTCAGACCATTAATATAAACAACTTTTTCTATAAATGCTGGGAACTCAAAAAAAATTCGTCATTTCCATACAAAAGAGTTCCGCCGCGGCCCGGCCAGTTTGTATGGGAATGTCGAATTTTTTTTTTTAGTTCCATGCATTTTTCCCATAGGAAAAGTTGATCATTTTGATGGTCTGAGTCACCGCTTTAAGGGTCCAAAACGATAAAAATTTCACTATGTATAAATGAAATGCAGTATTAATATGATACCCACACTTACCTATTATGTGTGGCCTGTGGCCCTAATTAGACAAGTAACACATATTGGATAGGTAACAGTACTGTTTTAAAGTGTCAGCTAATAAAGTCAAGCTATGAATTTAACTAATTAATTAAATTAATTTAATTTAATATAATATATTTTATATATATTCAATATATTTATATATGTATTTTATATATATTATATATTTAATTTAATAATATTAATTTAATTTAATGATAGGGAAGAATGGCGCAGACAAAAGGAGGCTTATACCCAGCAGTGGGTCGTGGAAAGCTGACGATGATGATGATGATGATGATGATGATGATAAATTTAACCCTTTGTGGATACTTACAGCATTTTATCGGAATTTTCAGAAAACTTCCAACGTGCATGTCTTTTATTTTAATTCTGAAAAAAAGCATTGGTTTTGTCTGTAAACTTGTAAAGTCGGTGCGGACGATAATTTTCCGTGATAACGGTGGAAGAGAGATAGATGCGTCACAAGCCGAATGCTCAGGCCGATCGTGCCTCTCTATCGCTTGATCCGCGCTCTCGCTTGCACACGGAACGTGACACTTTCGTGCGTGCAGCCGGCGGTCGCTAACAATGAGCACGTCAACTGCCATCAAGTCATGTTGGGGGCTATCCCTATATATTTTGACTAGCTCCGTGGCGCAGCGGTCAACACGCCAGCCTGCGACACGGAGTGACCGGGTTCGATCCCCGGCCAGGTCAAGATGGAAAATTATCTTTCTCAGATTGACCTGGGTCTTGGATGTGTATCTATATATGTATTTGTTATAAAATATAGTATCGTTGAGTTAGTATCCCATAACACAAGTCTCGAACTTACTTTGGGGCTAGCTCAATCTGTGTGATTTGTCAGTATATATTTATTTATATTTATCCCAAGAACAAAACGTATGTCTACAAGTCACATCCGTCTTTCAAGTCACGAAACACCATTTTGCCGTATTTTAGAAAATGTCGATTGAGGTGTACTGCATCCAATCTTCAGCGAATAATATTTACCTAAGTTTCTTCTTATTTCACCCAGAAAATATTTTAAACGTTTAGAAAGCATTTCAAAGCAAAATCTTGAAAGATAAACTGGAGACATCGGTAATCAAACCAATTTTGGCGGGGAACCGAACGAACCTAATAATATTTTTAAGTATATACATATTTTGCATTCACAATGCAATTTTTTGATATACTCTTTTTAAATTAAGAAATAAAATATGGTGAAAAAATTTCGGCGCCGAAATTCTCAACTTACTTTTACACACTTGACGTAAGCCTTAATACGTATAAGGGGAATGGGATATGGTGGAGAATTTCGGCGCCGAGGTTAGAACAGGCGGTGGCTCAGTTGGAAGAGCGTAAGTCGTACATAGACTAAGGTCGCAGGTTCAAATCCCGCCCGCTTGGAATTTTTTCACCATATTTTATTTCTTAATTTAAAAAGAGTATAACCTAATAATATTCAGAAATGTATAGTCTCACCCTTTTTCAGACTCTTTTCCACTAGAAGCGTCATGTAGCCAGTCTTCGTTGCTGTCTCCGGATACGTCTGGAAACGGTATTTTTGTTCGTTAAGAGCTAATGACACTATCGGAAATTATACAGCGGGTAACTTAACCAACAACTTTCCCGTGAAGGGGTGCCTCAGCCTGTCAAAATGAACAACTATTCCTATGGGACCAACGCAGGGAATTTAAAAAAAATCGGCATTTCCATACAAAAGAGTTCTGCCGCCCGTGTTGTTGTATGGGTATATAGTTTTTTTTTTGAGTTCCCAGCATTGGTCTCATACAAAAAGTTGTTCATATTGAAGGGCTGGATAGCCACTTTCAGGGTATGTCGAGGGTCACGCTGTATACGGCTTTAAATTGCTGTTTTGAATAGATAGTTTTAATTCTGAGCCATCAGAATTCTTGTTGAAACTACACGGCAAACTAGTTTCAACAAAAGGTGTAGGCTGAAACTGCGTCAGGATCTGAAGTTGATGAATTATCCATATGTCGTTTTATCAACGATACTTCGACCAGCCTTTATTATTTTATATAGACATTCATCGTATCAGCTGCAAGTAGTCCACTGCTGGACATAAGGCTTCCCCAAGGATTTCCAATACGACCGGTTGGAAGCGGCCTTAGTCAGGTCATCCGACCGTCTGGTCGGTGGATGTCCGACGCTGCGCTTGCCTGCACGTGGTCGACAATCGAGAAGCTTTCCATCGGTTCTACGCGCTATGTGCCACGCCCACTGCCACTTCAAAGAGCTAATCCACTAAGTATGTCCGTAACCTTCGTTCTTCTACGAATCTCCTCGTTTCTGATTCGATCTCGCAGAAAAACACCGAGCATAGCCGTCTCCATAGTTATTTGGGCGACCTTGAGCTTTCTTATGAGGTACATACTATGTACCTCATAAGAAAGCTCAAGGTCGCCCAAATAACTAAGTACATAGTAAGGGACATGTTTCGGACCCGTAAGTCATCACTATAAATATATACGGACAAATCACACAGATTGAGCTAGCCCCAAAGTAAGTTCGAGACTTGTGTCATGGGATACTAACTCAACGATACTATATTTTATAACAAATACATATATAGATAAACATCCAAGACCCAGGCCAATCTGAAAAAGATCATTTTCCATCTTGACCTGGCCGGGGATCGAACCCGGTCACTCCGTGTCGCAGGCTGGCGTGTTGACCGCTGCGCCACGGAGCTAGTCGTACTGGTTACATTGATTATAGACTTTCGGGGACATTTGGACGAGAAGACACTGCTGAGCTTCCCGAACGCTGCTCAGCCGAGTCGGATATAGACATTACTACCTTCATCCCGGAAAAACGTACTGTTCCCGACGAATCGACATAAACGCGAGCGGAGTCGCGGGCGAAAACTAGTTAATAAAAAATCTTACCTGACTCTTGATTCAAACAAGATGGATGTAAGGACAACTTATTTTCCAGTTGGTTTCTGAAAATAAGAATAATTATTTTAACTAGGATTTTATATTGAGCGAAGGCACAATATAAGGTAATTTAAATTAAGGTCAAATATTTAAAAGGCTGACTCCAAAAATAAAAAAAATCGGCACGCTAGTTTTTGAGATATCTGGACCTGAACATTTAAAATAAAAAATGAAAAAAACACCCTGTGTACAAATAAACACTTTCTTGGCCAACAACTTTTTACTATTATCTACTATGGATACTAGGTCATTGACCTCGACGATCAAAACAGCTGATTTATATACTTTAATAACAAAAAATTATTTTGTATAAAAAAATAAAAAAAAATCTAGCGTATCGATCTCACATTAGCCGCGATTACATTACCCAATTTCTCGGGCCCGATCTCAGTTAGGGACCCTAAATCGGGAAGTCTAATCGCAGTTAGTGAGTTAGTGTCCCGATTTAGGGCAATCGTGGCAACCCGATCGCACTAACTCCCTAGTTAGGGCATAAAGCGGCGATTACATTACCCAATTTCTCGGGCCGATCCGTCGGGACACTAACTGCCGATATTTAGGGCCTTGCGTTTACACTTGCACTAGATCGCCTCCCTAACTCAGTTGGCAGCCGCACGTGTAGCTGTAAGGATGGCTCCTGTCTGTGACTTCTAAGTACCAAAAATTGGAAAATTCGATCTTCAATCTTATATCTTTAATCTTATAAATTTAGTGACATCATATCAGAAACAAGACACATTATTTAAAGAAAGTGTCAGTGCTAAACAACGATTAGCTGTAACGGTCAGATTTTTAGCGGCGGGAAATTCTTATGACCTTAAATACAACATGCTGGGCTATCTATAGATGTCTAAAACACTATATGTATGTAATATAAGTAAAATATGTATGTAACTAGCTTTCGCCCGCGGCTCCGCCCGCGTCAATGTCGATCCCTCGGGAACATTTCTTTTTCCCGGGATAAAAGGTGTCCTTCTCCGTACTCCAGAGAACTGGTATGTAAAATTTCATGATGATCGGTTCAGTAGTTACGGCGTGAAAGCGTAACAAACAAACAAATAAACAAACAAACAAACTCACTTTCGCATTTATAATATTAGTAAGGATGTAAGTAAAAGACAAATTGTCTTTTTACCCATATACGAAGCATAAAGGAGGGTTATGATTTTGACCGGTATGTATGTATGTTCACCTGTTGCTCATAACGTCTCTCACAAATAAATATTAGAATTTGACGATTGAGTTATCGTTAGTTGTCAGCTGGTCATAGGCTCTGTAAAGTCATGAAAAATTAAATGTGACGCCTTGTAGTGTAGGCACATTCCAAAAATTCCAAAAATATATAATAATATGTAAACAGAACGCCCGCTCGCATCAAGCGCCGCGCGGCTACTGAGCTCCCCTTACTCACTAACAGCGATCACACCACCCGATTTATGCCCTAACTAGGGAGTTAGTGCGATCGGGTTGCCACGATTGCCCTAAATCGGGACACTAACTCACTAACTGCGATTAGACTTCCCGATTTAGGGTCCCTAACTGAGATCGGGCCCGAGAAATTGGGTAATGTAATCGCGGCTTAAATCGGGTGGTGTGATCGCTGTTAGTGAGTAAGGGGAGCTCAGTAGCCGCGCGGCGCTTGATGCGAGCGGGCGTTCTGTTTACATATTATTATATATTTTTGGAATTTTTGGAATGTGCCTACACTACAAGGCGTCACATTTAATTTTTCATGACTTTACAGAGCCTATGACCAGCTGACAACTAACGATAACTCAATCGTCAAATTCTAATATTTATTTGTGAGAGACGTTATGAGCAACAGGTGAACATACATACATACCGGTCAAAATCATAACCCTCCTTTATGCTTCGTATATGGGTAAAAAGACAATTTGTCTTTTACTTACATCCTTACTAATATTATAAATGCGAAAGTGAGTTTGTTTGTTTGTTTATTTGTTTGTTTGTTACGCTTTCACGCCGTAACTACTGAACCGATCATCATGAAATTTTACATACCAGTTCTCTGGAGTACGGAGAAGGACACCTTTTATCCCGGGAAAAAGAAATGTTCCCGAGGGATCGACATTGACGCGGGCGGAGCCGCGGGCGAAAGCTAGTTACATACATATTTTACTTATATTACATACATATAGTGTTTTAGACATCTATAGATAGCCCAGCATGTTGTATTTAAGGTCATAAGAATTTCCCGCCGCTAAAAATCTGACCGTTACAGCTAATCGTTGTTTAGCACTGACACTTTCTTTAAATAATGTGTCTTGTTTCTGATATGATGTCACTAAATTTATAAGATTAAAGATATAAGATTGAAGATCGAATTTTCCAATTTTTGGTACTTAGAAGTCACAGACAGGAGCCATCCTTACAGCTACACGTGCGGCTGCCAACTGAGTTAGGGAGGCGATCTAGTGCAAGTGTAAACGCAAGGCCCTAAATATCGGCAGTTAGTGTCCCGACGGATCGGCCCGAGAAATTGGGTAATGTAATCGCCGCTTAAAGCATTTCTTTGACCTATGGGACCCAGCTCTTAAAATATTTGCGCTTGTTTTAAATGGGCCTTGTATATTATACGTATTGGGACGTTCTAGACACCATCCAGACACGATGACGGACCTATTTTGCTCTATGACTCGATGAGCAAAATAGACTGACAAAATATATATACACACAAGGACAGGAAAATATATATAGGCGCATCAAATTAGCTTAACCTGGACATAATTCGATAACTCGTAGTTTTTATTATTTTATTGGATATTAATGTTAAGTATCAAATATTAATCAGATTTATTATGTAAAAAAATCGCGGTCGTAACCGTATTAATAAAAAAAATGAGTTAAAGTACAATATTTAACTTTTTTCAAAAAGCAAAAATGGTAACCAAATACTTTGTTAGTATAACTTTGAGGTACATTCAAATGCGATCACTTAATAGCAAAATTAAACAGGAACCTAATTTGCTTGTATGTTTTTTTTCACAGTTTTCATCTTATCGGATTATTCCGATAGCCAAAAATGTTAACTATGATATTTATGTATGTTTAAGCTATATTGTGTCTTTTTAGATAAATAAGACAAAAATTAAACATTTATTTTTAAAGGTTCAAAAATAATGTATTTCTCAGTAGCCAAAAATCATAACTAAGTTTTTTTGTTTAATAATAGGTTTTTGTGTGCTATAATCATGAATTCATCAAAATTAAACATTTTATTGTCACACTTCAGAAATTAAAAATTCAATTTTAAATACTAGCGTATAATTACTATGTCGCGGCTGCGGCGCGGGAACGCGGGATACGCGCGGTGGGTGAAGGGCGAGGGGGGAGCGAGGCGCCAGCGGGAGGCCGGCGGCCGGCGGCGCGGCGGACATGTCGTAACGAATAGGTACCGATTGCGCTGTGCCGTGGATGTAAAGAAATACATATAAAGATGGAATATCCTAATTGTAGGATATGTAACTGTGCGTTAAACTTTGATGTGGTGTCTGTACTGTAAGTCTGAAAGCACAGAATACTTACGTTAGGTTTTACTACTACGGCAATTTCTGTTATTATGATTAATTCGTTTTTTTAGTATATGTAGATGAATAACATTACCTCGTTTCCAAAAAAAAAAATATTGATGCTTCGCTCCTATTGATTGCAGCGTGATGTTTTATAGCCTAAAGCCTTTCTCAATAAATGGACTATACAACACAAAAATAATTTTCCAATTTGAACTAGTAGTTCCTGAGATTAGCGAGTTCAAATAAACAAACAAACTCTTCAGCTTTATAATATTAGTATAGTATAGATTGGCTGTCAATCCATCAAGTAAATCCCTTCCATTAAAATGATGACAAGCTTTTTATTTTGGTGATTTGCAATGTTAAACTTACGATACGCTATAAACATTTGAATTTTAAATCAATAAAATATGGTAACATATTATTTTAATAAATACATCACAAGAAAAGAAACATATTTTTAGGTTTATTTACACTCTGAATTTAGGGTTGGAACGCGCACGCGCGACACATATATTATATATATTATAAAATGCTGAAAAAGTGGAAACGGTTAGTGACCACCCACATTCATCAGACTACGACCGCTAGTGAGCTGGTTTGCGACCACTAATATAATATTATAAAATATTCCAATAAAAATAATTTAGTTATTTGGTTGTCTGTAAAGTCGCGGACGATAATTTTAGGTGATAATGGTGGAAGAGAGATAGATGCGTCACAAGCTGAACGCTTAGGCCGATTGTGCCTCCCTAACACTTATTCCGCGCTTACAGCAAAACTTACACTTTTTATGCGTGCAGCCGACGTTCATCGATTTATAAGACGTCATCATGTCAAAAACTATAATTGATTCAAAAATGTTTTAAATAGTATTTTTAATAGAGTATAATTATATAAATAGTACTAAATGTTGACTAAATAATATGGTAATAATTTGAAGTATTTTTACTCACATTTATTTATGAGCATAATGATATTAAATTCCTCGCGAAACTTGCGGCGAAGTAGAGATAGTATTTATACTATAACAAGGTGCTAAACTAGCAGCATAAAAGGTTCTGCCACCAGACCTGGGATTAGTCCAACTTTTGTACATTTTTTTTAAACTATGCAATAAAGTTTAAATAAATAAATTAGTTCCAGCAATAACGCTATAAGAAATCAATATCCATTTCACCCAGGCTAAGGGAGCTAGACCATATTTTATTAAGGCGGGAGGAGAACACGCCTGCCCACTTCCTGTTCTTGGATATGGAGAAGGCTTTTGGTGGAATGGTTCTCTAAAGATGACGTAGTGTTTACTGCGGTCCCCATTACGCCAACTTTCGAGGTAGGAGTCGCTTGGGAACAGCGGTCAGAAACGAAATGTGGTGAAGAACTAAATGTACAGTCGTACATTTAGTTCTTCTAGCTAAACGTACAATTAAGACTATCTGAATATACATTTTCATGTTAATATGACTTTATTTTAAGAGAAAATTCAAGATATAGGTAGATGGCGGGGTCAGGTATCTCGTTGGCTGACTGTACATGGCTTTTAGTATTACAGCTCCCCTAACAATATACCTACAGTATGTATGCAAAAGCCTACTTGTCGTTATGCATACTGACGTGTCTGAACAACTGCGGTATAGTCTTGCTTGATGTGTCCGGAGAAATCGATGGCGATATAAAAGGTCGTACAACAACATGGGCAAAAAGGTATAAGGTAAATGGTGTAATTTGTGACCTAATATGCCAATGTACAGGTCTATAAATCCATCTTTTGACCTATTATTTTATATAGAAGTAGAGCGTGACCTAGGTTTAATTTATATTTATTCTTGGAGATAAGTTTTACGAAAAGTCCGCGCTTGCAAGTTTTGCGAATAACTCCCATAATAACGGCAGTATCCATGTCCATGACATAACAATCTGCAAGAGTACGTACCTATGAAAGTACGGACATATCTTGCAAATCACTAGCAAGTTACTGAGGGAACAGATGCTTGTCTATGCTGCCTCTGTCGTACCCCGGAAGAATGTAGAGTTTTCAGTTCTATAATAGGAATCTTATACTGTGTCTTATTTTATACATAATAATACATAAATCACTACATAATATTAAACAAAGTGCTTCCCGCTTTCTGTCTGTCCATGTGTATGCTTAGATCTTTAAAAGTACGCAACGTATTTGAATACATTTTTTTAATAGATAGTGATTCAAGAGTAAGGTTTATATGTATAATTTACTGCCCCCTAATTTCTACATTGCACCCGTGCGAAGCGGGGGTGAGTCGCCGTGTCTTATTTTTTAAGAGACTATCTTTAAAAAATAAGACAAAATAAAATATATTTAATGTAGTGTTAGTGTGGGTATGATAGCATTACATCTTTTCCCACTAATCCGTTCTTGAGTTTTGGTCCGAGGGATCTTTTGAAGTCTATGATTTTCTTTTCCCTTTCCTTCCAATGTCATTGAGAACTTTACCTACTGGACAGTTCACACAGTTCAGAACATTTTGGAAGCTCCTTAAAAGAAGTAGTTTATAATATGGTTTTGTCTACCTTTTACAACTCACTCGAATGTAATAAACAGTATAATAATAAATTTTACTATTTGTCAAAAGCCAACCACGTGATTGATTGCTTAAAATATTGATCAGACATTTCAAGAACAAATTAAGTAAAAAGAAACATACGTGGTTGGTCGCATACTTATGGTTTACGGCCGTTGTTTCTCTCATTCTACAGATACCGCGCAAGTTGAATGCAGTCGGGCCTCACGTGCCTTTAGTGTAGTGATACCCTTGATAGTACGCTAAGTCGCTTACCAATCGTCTTAAAACTCAAATTCCAACCCAGTCATTAATAAAAAAAAATTGTTAACTATTATTTTGTTTTCTCATAATGCCTCGTGTTAGATGTGAAAATTAAAATCACTTAATTTTTTTACAAATTTATCGACATATTTTCTTGTTATTAATGACGCGGCGATAAAAGATGTTCCAAGAACTGCATTATACCAAAATATTTTTATAGCAATGTGTGTATATAATTAATTTGCTACAGATATAAAGAAACTCATAAGCCCGCTTTTAAGAAATACCTAAAGTTGTGGACCATGACAAAACTTATCCCTTCAACAGTCCACGCCTTTTTTCGCCGCTCGCCTCAACTGCCTGGCGCCCGCAGAATATTTTTCGCGATTTCCCGCGTAGCGGATAACATCGTATTTCTATATTATAAAATTCAAGTCATCTTCCACGATTATTACTTATGACAATAACCCAACACAAGTCCAGCCACATTTTAATAACATAATCCACTAATTTCTCTTTAAAATGCAATAGTTTCTCCTTCGGCCAAGACCTGTCCAAGGACAAATCATACATTGGTGTTTCCAGGAACGGGTTCTGGCTGGAGACCCACATTACATCAACTTCTCTATAGGGCCTCTACGTGTTGGATCTATACGCGAGCCTCTCAAAGGACGGAGGTATCATATCAAAAAATGTTATACTATCGACTTCCTGAGCTCTGCATTCAACTCGCGCGCTATCTGTAAATAACGGAGGCCTTAAACTAGTGTCTTCATTTCAATTATGTGGGTTAACGACCACCCAAAGGTGCTAACAGGTTTGTGGGTAAATTAAACAAAGTTCTTTCAGAAAAACCGGTGGTTGCTTTATTATATACAGTCCTGTATGAACCATTAGGATTATACTAGGCAAATAAAATTATGATCTTGTCATTGAACTACGACCATGTGGTTCCCCAACGTGTGTGATACATGTGTACTTCAGTTACCGACCACTAAATTATATTATAGTAGCAGTGCCCGCGACATCGTTCGCGTACATTTTATGTTATGTTTGTATGGGGGCCACGTGTTATCATAACTGGAGAAAAAATTAAGTAGCCTATCCTGTGCCCTATACGTCTTAATGTTTATCTACTAAGTTTCATAAAATTCAGTTAATTCGTTTAAGAGTTATGGAGTAACATATATACATGCAAACATACAAGAAAAAAAAACAAAAAAGTCGTCAATTTAATTTCAGTATCATATATAGAGCTTATATACACGATACCTCTGAAAACAAAGAAACTTACTCCATGACCAACCCTTACAAATTTATTATTAGTAAGTAGTTGATGATGATATTGATTATTTACGAAAAAAATGGCAAAATAACACTAAATAATTAAGAACAAATCTATTGATTAGACTATTTCTTTCAAACTATGTTGAAAACCCCGTAAGATATTTTTTTGTTTATATTATCCCTAGAAATGCTTTAATGTTGATTCGAAGAAACTTAGTCCGTTGAACAGTCTCCCACCGACCCTATATTATATAAAAAAAAAAAAAACTATTACAAGCTTTTATCATGAGCGTTTCCTTTGGTAAATTGCTTACATACTTACATATTATCACGTATTCATCCGGGGTAGATAGAGTCTAGGACCCAAAGGCTACATTTAGCGTATTGGTGGGGGTATAAGGGATAGACTTGTATGTCTTAAATAACCCAATTTGACAAAGCAACTATGTGCATAAAAATATTCAATGCTCACTAAGTGGCTTAAAGAGAAAAACTTTTATTGTTAATACAACAGTAATTACAATAAGTCATTAATATTACTTTTTAATTTTAATTGAGGACAATATATGTTATGTAATACCTATTACGATAATTTCTATTATGTTTATTCATGTTTGGTTAATATGACAAATTTTATTTATTTATAGTAATGTTATATATTTTATTTATAGTAATGTTGTATCATAGTTTATGTAATTCAATTATTTTTGCATGCCAGTATTGGTAAAACATGCAGAACTATTTTGTATTATGTATTTTATACCATAATGTACCATGTTTTATCCAAATAAATATTCTGATTCGCTCACATTCCCCGGCCGGCTTTTACGGCTTGCGCGGGAAGAGAGGTTTTTTGATACTAAAAGCTTGTAATAATAATGACTGCATGAGACGACTACTACGTCAGCGTACGCGTCGCGCGCGATCCACGAGAAGAGGAATAAGGCACAAAGAAATGGCGACCTTACGGCGCAAGTAATAACGTTCATTTTAAAACGTAAGTAAGAAAAACTATGAATTAAATAAGAAGCGTTGATATTTTTTGTTTAATTTGTTTCTTATAGTAATAATAATATGTCGACAGCATTAATTAAAAACTTTTGAAGTAGTTATGTATTTTGCCTTTTCAAAAAATACCAATTTTTCAGAATTAAGTAATGCGAAAAGAGAATCTGTTTAATTTTTTATTATGTATCAACATTCGTAATATACTATTCAGAATGTTTTGTTAAATTACAGTTATCTATTTTGCCTGGTGAGATAAACCAATAAATGCGTAACTTACTGAAAAGTCTTTATTATGATCGTCCCGATTGCTTAATTAGTTTAATTTTGATGTTTTTAGGTAGAATGCAAGTGTAATATCCTAATAGAGGTACTGTTACAAAGTGATTTATTATGCTGTACTAATAAAATCAATATATCTTTAAAATTTGGTTTTTTGTTTTTTTTTCATTGACGCAGGACCCTAAAATGTTTAATTTTTTGTATTTTGAATATAACTAACAATACTTTATAACATAGAGAAAAAAAATTACAGTTATAGATTTTTGTCCAGGTTTAGCTAATTTGATGCGCCTAATATACACACAGGACAAATCACACAGATTGAGCTAGCCCCAAAATAAGTTCGAGACTTGTGTTATGGGATACAACTCAACGATACTATATTTTATAACAAATACGTATATAGATAAATATCCAAGACCCAGGCCAATCTGAAAAAGATCATTTTCCATCTTGACCTGGCCGGGGATCGACCCGGGCACGCTCGCGTCAAAGGCTGGCGTGTTGGCCGCTGCGCCACGGAGCTCGCCAAATACTAACAAAATTACATAGAACAAGACAAAACACTACTTTTTTTACTGAGACTTTTCATATCGACAGTCTCAACTACACCACTACCTATGACCAGACAAGACGGTCACATCATCTATTGTAAATCATCATCATCATCAGGTCTTTTTAGTCTCCACTGCAGGAGCATGACCCTCTCTGTACTGCCGGAGCCATACTAGGCCAGAGCAGACAGAGGATTTGGCCTACACTCTCCTCGCTGGCCAGACAGGTTGGAGAGGTCTCATTGAAGCTTGTATTTACTAAGTCGCCTCTTAACACATCCATGAGAAGACTTGGAGTGGTTCTCCGCCAGAGTAGAAAACTCTGGCGGAAACGACACGGCTATTGTAAATAATTCTTGCTTTCGAGCCAATTCAATACGACTTATAGATACATACATATTATCACGTCTTTATCCCGTGCGGGGTAGACAGAGCCCAAGGCCATAGACCAAAGACCACATTTAGCGTATTGGTGGGCGTACGTATACCTAGATAGTGACTTATAAATATTGACAATTGTACGCACTTATTAAAAATATAAAAATGTAATCTGAATAAACTTCAAATGTATCTAAACAAAATGCTCGTCTTCATAGTCACTTACCATCAGGTGAGATGGGATTGGATAGGATTAGGCATTTGTCTCCCACAAATGCCTAATCCTACATTTAGTAAAAAAAAATGCTTTGAATTTTTTGTTGGAGTATCTGTTAAATTTAGCACGTGACGCCTTCTGTGGGTAGTTGCAGCACAACCTTAGTTTGTACGAAATGTCGTGGACACCATCCATCCATCGCATCCCGTCTATTTTTCTTGTGGTGTAGATAGAGCCCAGGTCTATAAGACCTTACGGTCACATTTAGCATGTTGGAGGGCGTGTAGATGGAAAAAGGAATCAAAATAGTGATGAGTTACTAGACGCATCGCCTTGTGGACACGTCCAAGATGATTCTATTAGACTTACAAGGACCTGATGATGACCGGCATTTCAGATTTCTTCCTCAACACCATGCTGGCTATTTCTGTGGACGCTCCCAATTCTGCAAAATAAACACTTCTTAATAGGAGGTCCTTTTACTAACAAACTTCAAAAAAAGGAGGACATTATCAATTCGGTTATAAGTTTTTAACTTTGTTAGCAGTTCCGAACAACTCTGACACCAGGATGTGCATGGTCGATTGACCGTGACACCTACTCGAAATGATGATGATCTTTGTTACCTTATAACCGTCATATATGATATGAGAGGATTAGAAAAAAAAAAGTATACGCTTTCAGGTTCATCATCATCATCAGGTCGTTTTTAGTCTCCACTATAGGAGCACGACCCTCTCTTTACTACTAGAGCCATACTTGGCCAGAGCAGCCAGAGGACTTGGCCTTCACTCCACGCTGGCCAGACGGGTTGGAGAGGTCTCACAGATGTTTATAAGCTTTGTTTTGATTGCCTAAGTCGCCTTCTACGACATCCACGGGAATTTTTTTTTTTTTTGGAAATGACTGTGTAGCTAGCTCCAAGTGAGCTTTCGCTACTTCACCGGGCGTTATCCACGGGACTACTTGGAGTGGTCCTATTCTACTCTGCCGGGTACCACACGGGTTTCAGCTTAGTCCCACTTAATTTCAGCAAAACCGGTTCAGTTTTTTTTTGAAGTCTGGTTTTTAAATGAATCATTATTAATTTTAATTACGTTTCATGAGATACAGACGGACAGACGACAACAGACTACTTAGAAGTTTCGGTCCTTACCTGCTATTCTCCAGTCGCTGCATTTTGAATTGCGGGGGTTAGGAATCTGTAACAATTGAAAAAAGAACATATTTTTGTTTTGTTTTGCATTCACAATGTTATTTTGATATACACTAAATTAAGAAATAAAATATAGTGAATAAACTCAAAATAATATTTTACCGGCTTATCATTGTGGATCTGTCTGCGTCTTACATCACTGGTTATTGGAGGCTTAAACCTGAAATGAGTGCAATCATCATCATCACAGCCACAAGAAGTCCACTGGTCATAGGCCACCCGGTTGGAAGAGGATCCAGCGTTTCGCTGCGACCATTGAATTAGAAAAAAATATGGAAGCGTAACTCTCATACAACTAACGATTTAATATCAGTCCCATTTACGCAAACGAACTTAACTCAAATCACAACGAAAAACTTACACACTCATAGACGAACCTAGTTTGCGATTGGCCGCGTCAAGGTTACGGGCCGGTGTCAACATATCTAATGAACGCTAAGGTGTCAACATAGCGGAGGTAGGTAGGCTAGTAGCTCGCCTCGCTCGCTATTATATGTTACTCCAGTGTCACTTTTTCGTCTTTCCTTGCGTTTCCTGCACCACTTTACTACACAAGTAATCATTTTTTTTTCTCAATTAATTAAGATTTCGCCGATGTTCTCAATAAAACTTGTCGTTAAATGCTTTTATCGACGCGTCGTTCCGTCACGCAGCTCGAGGTAGACTAGTTCGCGAAAAAAATATTCTTTTAAGCCCCGCCCGCTTTGATCTACTTTGCGTGGTGTCAGTTTTTGAGCGCAATGCTGCTTCCATAGGTTTTCTAATTCAATGGCTGCGACCTAGGTCAGGTCACAGTCCGACACTGCGCTTGCTGGTGCTATCACCGTTCTAGAACCTTTCTGCCTCATCAGACCAACTCTATATTACCAAAATATCGCATTGTTATTACTTACAAAGGTACATAAAATTTAAGCTCAATTAGTAAAGAAATCGAAATTGAGTTTAAGATTAGGAAGTAATTTTAACTTAATCGATTAAAGAAAATCGAAATTGATGACAAGTTGAGTAAGTTTCTTGTTTATTTCATAATTTCTTGTTTATTTTTCTATTATTGTGTGAAAATCTTAATGCGGTTCACAGAATACATGCTACTTACCAAGTTTCAACAGTATTAGAAAGTACTTATATTCGGATTGATTTGGCTATGACATATGGACGGACAGACAGACAGACAGACATGACGAATCCATAACGGTACCGTTTTTTGCAATTTGGCTACAGAACCCTAAAAAGTAGTTATAAAATTTGTTGTTCAAGTCCCGAAAGTACCGAAAGTCCCGGGAAGTGCATCGTCAGTACCGGTACTAGATAAAGAAGTACAATACCGGGAATTCCCGTAAAAAAATCAGTACCGGGAATTCGCGGGAACAAACTAATGGCAAGTGAAATAAAAGACCATATTAATACTTGTTTTTCCGATTGTCGATGACAGGGCACTTCATCTGACGGAGAAGATCTTCAGTGACGTCCGTAGTTACACCAATCTCTGAAATTTTAACAATTAAACGTTACGTCGGATTCATGAAGAGAATTTTACGCATGTAAATAAAGTGATTCATCATGACAGCTGTAAAAAGTCCACTGTTGGACAAAGGCCGCTCTCAAGGAAATTTCGTTCGGTGGTATGGAACGGTATGGCCATACTCACCACGCTTGCTAGTCTGGTTAGCAAGCGCAGTTTCCTAGGCTTCTTGTGTTTCCGACGCTTATGCCCATAGGAAGCATTTTTAAGCTGGAGAAAGATAGGAATTTGTTTAATTTGGGAAGGAAATGTGGTATTAGGATACTACTCACTCGGTTGAATGGGGGAAAGCAAGTAGCAGCTCGGAAGGCCGGGCGCGTACCTGATGATATCTGCAACCACCGGACAGGCAGTCGAGGATGACATCCCTGACAAGTCACCTGATTGTCTGATAATAAAGATGATTCCGTGCTTCGGAAGGCACGTTAAGCTGTTGGTCCCGGCTGCCATCTGGTAGTCGTTAAAGGAACCACGTCAGAGGCCGAGGGGCGGTTCCGAAGAACTCTGACACCAGGGTGTGCATGGTCGATTGACCGTGACACCTACACAAAATGATGATGATAGGTGGCTGTTAGATGACCGATGTCCATGATATGATGTCCAGACCGCAATGTAAGCTACCGATAGATACTCAAAAATTAAATACACAATGTTAAAAATATATTTTCTTCTTTTCATTGTTTTGTACGTTCTTCTGATCAATTAGCATCCTTTCAATCATTTTGCTGGTTGACTGGTAGAGATTCCTTTATGGGATGGTCCGCCATTGTATGTTTACTTTTCGTTTATACTATGTTTTATTTTTAATTTTCTCGTACAATAAAGATATTACATAGTTAATAGACTCAGGTGTTACTTTGCGGAAGTCAAAGCTACATTTACTTTGAGACAATTTACTTTGCGTGCTTCCGCCACCAGTTAGTTCATGCAAACTATTGCTGGCCAGCGCCCACCCACTACTGTTAGTCCCTTCATACCCGCCACCAATAGTTGATGCATGCAACCCTGGTCGATACTGCTGCATCCGTATCGGATCAAAGTAAAGATATTACAACAAACAATGGTAGACTTACCAACACTGTCTTTTTTGAAATCAGGCCAGTTCTGCAAATAAAACATTTTATTAACCAATATACAAAAATAAGTCAAAAAATAACTAGATAAAGTTTGATGGCCAAATAGAAGGAAAAAAGAGACTTAATTTGACATTTTACAAGATGCTGATTGGCCGACTTACGTTACAGCTATCGCATAGCAATCCTCATATACCAAATTTCAGCGAAATCGGACAGCTAGAACCCAAAATACCCGCTTTTTGCCCAATCGGGCCGCTTGCTGGTTCAAGGGAACCCAAACATAATAATAGTATCTATGATATTAATCGCTGGAGTGGAGCGATGTAGTGATATAGCGGACCCGCGCGATCTGCAAGTTGGCGACAACTGGCGACAGATAATATCTGAGATATTAATCGCTGGAGTGGAGTGACGTAAAGATGGCGGACCCGCGCGATCTGCAAGTTGGCGACAACTGGCGACAGATAGTACCTAAGATATTAATCGCTGGAGTGGAGTGACGTAGTGATGGCGGACCCGCGCGATCTGCAAGTTGGCGACAACTGGCAAGAGCTAGCACAGGACCGAGAGCGCTCCCCCCCCGATTGGTTACCATCTTGTCGCGATGGCGGGGCTCAGTAGCCGCGGATTTGCCACCCGCGGTGAAGCCAAGAGGAACCGGGCGGAAGGCGCTCCAGGAGGGTTTCCAGGTCACCCACGTCGGAGTTGCCTTATGGAGAGGATTACAACCTCTATAAAAAATTACAGGAGGGACCGCTCTCTCTGAGTGGCCTGGCTGTGGGTAAGGGGGGTGGAATCTCCCCACACTTACAGTCGTGGTGTGGGTCGCGGGCGGAAGGAGTATTCGGTGGTATGGTACGCCGGCTCTCCCTGTCCTCCGCGACCAAGCGCGGCCGTGGCGCTCGGCACGGCGTCGTTGGGGCCGCAGGGGAAGAGATTGTTCGGTGATATGGGGCGCCGTTCTCCCTGTCCTCTGCGGCCGACAACTGGTGGGCCTCTGTCACCTTTTTGGTCAACAAGGCCATACTGAGTGCTGGTTGAGCGGCGGAAACGGGATTCCGTCTCACTCGACAGACAGCCCTCCGAATTGCGACGTCGCTGGTGTCAAGACGTCTACCCGTTTCGGCCAGAATGGCTGGCCGCTCCGAACCCTCTCATTGGAGATCTCATTTTTATATATATATATATATATATATATATATATATATATATATATATATATATATATATATAAAAAATAAAATTATGCGGACTGGATTATGACACCGTGTGGTTTTAGTGGGTTCGAGTCCCACATACCTGTCCGGCTTCCCGTGGCCGGATAGACGAGACATGAGTCTTTCCACACGTTAAACCGATAGCGCTGGCGTTTTCTTGTGCTTGAGGCCAAGACTCACTTTGGGTCGCTGATGATAGTAAGTAAGATATTTACCTCGAGCCCACAATCTTGATAAATGCGTTTGCCGACTTGTAGAGCCAATTCTGTTGTCATTTCCAGTTTCTTACTGAAACATCAAAATGAAGAAAGGTACTTTAAACACTCCACGATATATACAGGGTGGGAAACATGGAGGTGTAACTTCTTTTTGCTGCCATTTTGTTTTGGTGGTAAATATGACATTTTTAGCATGAAAATTTTTTTGTGTAGATACGGCAAATTTGTTACGGAGCATTCTATGACGGAACAATGTGTTTTAATTAATAAAACGTTTTTAGACTCATTAAAAAGAACTTGTCAAGATCGTTTATTTTGTGAAAACGGTGATATTGATTCAAGATCGCCTGATTTAACAGCTCTTGACTTTTTCTGTGGGGCTATCTAAAGGGACGTGTCTATGTTAACAGGCCAATTAACCTTCAACAATTAAAACAAAATATTCGAGAGATAGTCACGGGAAATGTGTGAAAAGGCAGAAAATGTGTGAAAAACGCGATGAAAAGGGTTCACATCAGCGATGCTTCTAGAGATGCAATTGTCTATTAATCCTTATTTTCCATGTTTAACTGCCAGCCCTACCGAGGGTGAATCATGCGGTAGCCCAGTTGGCACAGCGTAGGTCGTACATAGACCTAGATCGCTGGTTCAAACGTCACCAGCATGGATTATTTTCACCTTATTTTATTTCTTAATTGAATGGATGAATTTTATTGCTTCAAACACTGGGTCATATGGCGATGGAAATAGCTCCTCTTTATTTACTCCGTAGCCCAAATCCCAGGTTAAGACTGGAAATGTGTTGCCGCTGATGATGATGCCGACGAGGTAGATAAGTACCATGTTTAGGGTTGCCAGGTCGTCTAACCTAAAAGCCGGACAGACCCGTAAGTTTGGCCGGACATTTGGGTACAAAACACGGATAGGCCCGCAAGGTCAGGCGAACATTTGGGTATTGTCGCCGCCCGTCTCCCTAACTACGTCGCTAAAAAAAGCCGGACAGGCCGGACTAACTAAATTGGCCGGACAAGTAACCATAAAGCCTAACTGTGTCCGGCTTTATCCGGATGCCTGGCAACCCTAGCCATGTTTATAAGTCGCCTCGGAATTGTTAGAACCTGCCGCCGACTCAAAACGAATGAAAACATCAGTGAAATAACGAACTTATTGTTTCTACATAAGATTTGAAATCCAAGAACAACTGGACTCGTGCTGTCTCGCTCTAAATACCTGAACGTAAATACCATACGCATCAGCCCAGCCCACAGAACAGCAAACACATTAGAAGTGTTATCACGCGTGATTTCTATGAAAACCAGCGTCGTCTCATTTCACACATACTACTAACGCAACACAATTGAATAGAAACTCCTCCTTTGGTCAAAGTTTCACAAGGACTTCTCACTTTACACGTTAGAATAGCACACGTCGGCATTTTTAGATTGTTTTTTACGTAAATCTTACTTTTGTTCCTTTGACGATCGCGGGACAAACCACTTAGATGATTCAAGTGAGCAGATCGTGCGCAGTGTCAGCGCGCGTGCCACGCCCCCTTGTCATTTCTAATGTCTTTATATTTCATTACATCAGCCAATAGCAGACGAATATTTTCGCGCTATGCAAAATTTTTATTTCTGCGCAGTTACAGTCAGCCAAGGAGATACCTGACCCCGCCATCTACCTATATCTTGAATTTTCTCTTAAACTAAAAGTAATAATAAAAATGTACATTCAGGAAGTCATTATTAAAATCCTTCTGACATGACATACATGACATAGTATCACGTCTTTGTCCCTTGCGGGGTAGACAGAGCCTAGGTCTATAAGACCTGAAGGCCACATTTAGCATGTTGGTGGGCAGTAGGTGGAAAACGGAATCAAAATAGTAATGGGTTGCTAGCCGCATCGCCTATTAACATGATTCCTCAGATTTTACCCGTTCCAGCTGTATCTCAATGTCCAGCTGTATGTCCCGTTCTACCTCAATGTGTGTCTATAAATAAAAAACTAAGCTCTGATCTTCCCATTCAATATGGAGTTCCTCAGGGTAGTATTTTGGGCCCTACCCTATTCCTCGTCTATATTAATGACCTCTTTTCACTGAATATCCCTAACTGTAAAATAATATCGTATGCAGATGATACAGCCCTCTTATTTTTTGCCAAAACCTGGGAAGAGACATACCGCCATGCTCAAATTGGAATGGACGCTGTTTCCAGGTGGCTCCAGCTTAACCTTCTTACACTTAATATTAACAAAACCCAACTTGTAAACTTCTCCATTTACAATTTAGTCTCCCATAGAAATATCCTAGCAAACTTATCTATTATAGCCCACTCTCATCAAAATTATAATTCCAATTGTTCTTGCAGTCCTTTAGTTCCTTCTACTTCTGTAAAATATCTAGGGATCACTATAGATCAAAATTTAAACTTCAGTCCACATATTAATGTTACGGCTGGAAGAATTCGCAAATTGATTTATATTTTCAAAAGACTACGACATGTGGCATCCCCAAATATTGTTAAAATGGCGTATCTTGCTTTGGGACAGTCTTTACTTACCTATTGTATAACCTCCTGGGGTGGAGCCTGCAAATCCGTTCTAATAAAACTTGAAAGAGCACAGAGAGCCCTGCTCAAAGTCTGTACCTTCAAGCCATTTTTATATCCCACATCTGAATTATACCAATTTTGCGAAGTTTTATCAGTCCGTCAACTATACATTATGCAAACTATTTTACAACAACATGCTAACACTCCTTACAATCCAAACTCTTTAAGACGCAACCACCTGGTGGCTACCTCCACTAGCTTCTCAACAGAATTTACACACAGATTCCTTTGCTTCACAGGTCCCTTCTTGTATAATAAACTCCACTCAAAAATATTCTTGATATCTCTCTCATCCTTCTCTTGTAAAAGATCCATTTTCAATTATTTGCTCTCTCTTAATTATGACGAAACTGAGAATCTACTGCTCACATTTAAATGAAGACCAATAAAATAGTACATTATACATTCGACTTACATACTAGAACCTATTTATACCCATTCGACAATCTCACACTTAAACTATTACACTTCTCTAGTTTCTATATTTTATGCAGCCATATATGATGTCACAATTATGGGAAATATTAATTCATCTACGCGTAGCTTGTAAGTGATAAAATATAAGCTTTTAGAATCATGTATTTCGATTTAAACAAGTAAACATTTATGTCTTTTGTTATTATAATGAAATATTTTATTATTATTAGTCACATCCAGATGTGAGAGCACTGGTGTACTGTTACACAGGCCTAGCCTTCAACAGACACCAGTCTCCAACAATTTCTTGTAAAAATATGCATGTGTTTTGTCGTCTTTTTGGAGAAAATAAATACTTTTTTACTTTACTTTACTTTTTACAGCATGGAAGAAATCCTTCTGAATATGTATTTTCATGTTAATATTATTTTTAGTTAAGGAGAAAATTCAAGATATATGTAGATGGCGGGGTCAGGTATTTTCTTGGCTGACTGTACATCGGTGTATCTTTTATAAGTGTTAGTACTGTACCTGGCATCAATGAGGTCTCCGCTGCTCATGCTATCAGACGCTGCTAACTGCGCCAGCTCGATGACGCCAGGTGGGATAGGGTTCTTAGCGCGGTTTGTCCCTTTAATCTGAGATAAGTAAAAATATACATGTACACATAGTATCACGTCTTTTTCCCTTGCGGGGTAGACAGTCCTGGGTCTATAAGAACTTATGGCCACATCTAGCATGTTAGAGGGCGTGTAGATGAAAAACGGATTCAAATTAGTGATGGGTTGCTAACCGCATCGTCTATTGAGATAGTACCGTAGATTTTAGCCCAATCCCTCGATCGGCTTTTACGATCTGCGCGGGAAGAGAAGCAGCTGGCACATTCTACGTTTTTAGGGTGCCGTACCTCGAAAGGAAAGAAAAGTCTGTCTGCCTGTCTGTCAAGACCCCTTTCTCAAGAACGTGTGCAGGTATCAAGCTAAAATTCATATCAAATATTCAGGTCTTCTGTCCTCTGGAGCTGTGACTAAATACAACTTCTAAGCCAGCGCAATCAAAAGATACAGCCGTTTATGACGCAAATTTTTGAAATTCGCAAGGGAATCAGAACCTACAGGGTACTTCTCGAGAACTCAGAATCTTGAAATTTGGTACGAAGCAACGTCTTATAGCACAGATAAAAGAAAAATTGCGAAAAGCATAAATTTTAAGTTACATCATCTAATAAAAATATTTTTAATCATTTTAAACTTATTAAAGATAATAGGACGGAACACTTCGTGCGCGAGTCCGACTCGCACTTGACCGGTTTTTTTTACTTATATAAGATATTTAAAATTTCATCTTACCGGTGATCGTTTTCTGGACCTGGACTTGGACTTAGATCGTGGTCTCTTGTGTTTTGATTTATTTCCGCTTTTGGTCCTGCGAGCCGTGGAGCATCCCTGGAAGATATCGCATTTCTTCAAATCTACGAATATCGTTCAGACATAACCTCACACTTACCAATTTTAGTAGAAGGCGACTTAGAAAATACAAGCTAAACAAAGCTTATAAACATATGTGAGACCTCTTCAACCCGTCTGGCCAGCGAGGAGAATGTAGGCCAAGTCCTCTGACTGCTCTGGCCAAGTATGGCTCTAGTAGTACAGAGAGCGTGCTCCTTTAGTGGAAACTAAAAAAGACCTGATGATGATGATGAAACAATTTAAGGTGTGAATATACTTGACAACCTGTGACATATTGGTCGGTCATCATTCCAGGCTGTTACGTCGGAGGTCCCGAGTTAAATCCCCGGTCAAGTCAAGATGGAAAATTATCTTTTTCTAATTGATCTGGGTGTTGGATATCTATATATGGATCTGTTACAAAATATAGTATCGTAGAGAGTAGTATCCCATTACAAAAGTCTAGAACTTAAGGGGGAATCGAACTGTCCTGAATTCAGTCACTGAAGAGGGACGCCGCAATACGTGCGATACGATTGGAGATATTTCCATTCGTGTCTAAAGCAAGAAACTAACAGATGCAGTGTGGCGGAGGCACGCTACAAGAGGCGCAGAGTCAAAACAACAGAATATTAACCTTAATAGTATGTAGCATAAAGTCGATTTTTGTAATAGTAGAAAATGCGCTGTACAGTTTGTTGCCGCTTTTTTTGCACTCCGCTTTGGAAGCGGCATTAAACTTAGCCATAAGTAAATTTTTGACGTCAACAATTGTTGAGAAGTGAAATATGACAATTAATAAGTGTTCAAAGGAACCTATCTATACATATAATAAAACAGTAAAATTATTTTGTCTGTACATTTCGAATTTTTGACTGAAATGGATAGAGGGACACTTAAAAAGAATAATAGAAAGCAAAAAATTTTTTTTGGAATTTCTTGTCTGTCTGTCTGTCTGTATGATCACGATTATCTCCGAAAATACTTAACCGATTTACTTCAAACTTTCACCAATTGCTTTGTTCTAACTCAGTTTAACATTTAAAGTTTGTTTCATTAAAATCGGTTCATTAAAAAAAAAGTTATCGTCATTTGAATTAACTCAAGGCATGAGTTTGCCTGCAAACATATAGCAAAAATAAAATAAAATAATATGTGACATAAGAAAATTAAAATCCAAAGTCAATTCATCATCATTATACGACATGTACATATAATAAAACAAGAAAATTATTTTGTCTGTACATTTCGAATTTTTGACTGAAATGGATAGAGGGACACTTAAAAAGAATAATAGAAAGCAAAAAAAATTTTTTGGAATTTCTTGTCTGTCTGTCTGTCTGTCTGTATGTATGATCACGATTATCTCCGAAAATACTGAACCGATTTACTTCAAACTTTCACCAATTGCTTTGTTTTAACTCAGTTTAACATTTAAAGTTTGTTTCATTAAAATCGGTTCATTAAAAAAAAAAGTTATCGTCATTTGAATGAACTCAAGGCATGAGTTTGCCTGCAAACATATAGCAAAAATAAAATAAAATAATATGTGACATAAGAAAATTAAAATCCAAAGTCAATTCATCATCATTATACGACAGCATTATACCTATCCATACTATACATAGTAATCCAAACTAAAAAAAAAGGAGAAGCTGACTGACTGACTGACATATCAACGCAGGGCCTAAACTATAAGGGTTAGGAACTTGAAACTTTGCACAGGGGTTCCTTTTATAACGTAGGGGAGCACTAAGAAAGGATTTTTGGAAATTCATCTCCTTAGGGGGAAAAACGGGTTGCAAAGTTAGTATGAAACTTTGTTGTTTTTGAAGTTATTCGAATGAAATTCAGCATGAAGGTTCTTTACTGAAAGGTACGAAACACGAGTAAAATATCTTACTCAAAAATCATCCCTAAAGGGGATATAACGGGGATGCAAAGTTAGTATGAAACTTTCCGTTTTTGAAGTTATTCAATTGAAATTCAATATTAAGGTGTTTCATTGAAAGTCATAAACTAATGTATTCCGGGTAATTCTACAGTTCCTGAGAAATCGACACTTACGCGGGCGGAGCCGCGGGCCAAAGGCAAACCTGACTTATATATCAACGCACAGCCGAAACTACTGTGCGCAGAAACTTGAAATTTGGCACAGGGATTCTTTTTATGGTGTAAATGAGCACTAAGAAAGGATTTTTAGAAAATCAAAGGGGTTGAAGTTTTATGGAATTTTCTCATTTCTGGACTTAGAAGTTTGAAAGTAGGTACGCAAGTTCTCAATTAAAATTAAAAAAGATCTGTTTAGGTGAACCAGACAACATTCTCCCTTGAAGGGGTAAATAGGGGGTAAACTTTGTATGGAATTTTTCCATTTCTAGACTTAGAGGTATGAAAATAAGTATATACGTTCTAGGTTACAATTAAAAAAGATCTGTGTAGGTGAAATGTACAAATTTCCCCCTTAAGGGATAAAGGGAGGGGGGGGATTGTATGGAAATTTTGCTCATTTTTGGACATAGAAGTATAAAAATAAGTATATATGTTTACATTACAATTAAAAAAATCTGTGTAGTTAAAATGGTCGAAATTTCCCCTTGAAGGGGTAGAATAGGTGGGGTAAAGTTTGTATGGATTTTTTTTATTTACTTAGAAATATGACAATAAGAAGTTCTCCATTACAATGATAAAATATCTGTGTAGGTAAAATGGGCAAAATCCCCTCCTTAAGGGCTAAAGATCTATGCAGGTGAAATGTATTAAATTCCCCCTTAAGGGGAAATAGCAAAGGGGCAAGGGTTTGTATGGAATTTTTATCATTTCTACTGTTCACAAGCGAACGACATTAACGCGGGCGGAGCCGCGGGCAACAGCTAGTATTGAATAAACGTTTGAATTTGAATTTAAATTTTTAGTGCGCCCGGCGCCATCATGCGGCGCGATGCAGAGACGCGCGTATAGCGACGTATAGCGGCGTCCCTCTCGTCAGATCAGAGAGAGACTGAATTCAAGATGTTTTAAGGCGATTAGAGTCCTCAATGACCTTGTGCTTTTGAGCTCCTCGCTCCGCGCCACAACCGCGCACCCCGCACGAAAACATCGATCAAAGACTACACGGCCGTAGATAGGTACAGATGAGCTCTTCATACATTACTGCCTATTTTTTGAACTTTTGATATACGTATTTATATTTATTTATTTTGAGTAGTTAGTTTGATTGTCTAAGAATTGATTGAGTAGAATAGTTTAATTAATAAGCGACCTATGTCATTATTTGACTTGCAAAAAAAAGCAGCTTTTTTTCAAAGGAGAGGCGCAAACTCAAACCTGTTCTCTTTGATTCTTTACTTATATAGAAGCCAAAAATATACTTAGCAGTTTTTATCATAACTGTGTCATTGCCATTCGACATTTCAATTCGACACATCATTCCCTCCATATTAGCGGGGCTTATTACCTACTACCTATTTATTGCTAGTTAGACTATTTTAATTATGTGTAAAAGATAGTAAGTTCAGAAGCAGACTTTTCACGAACGGGGTCAGCCGGGCTGGACTTTGTATGCGTCGTATGTTGACGTCTACTCACGTCTTCAAAAACGAGTTATTTATAAAATAGCACCCTTTTCAAAAATAGCTTATCATAAAATCTATAAAAAAACGCATTAAAATCCATTGTGTAGTTTTAAAGATCTAAGCATACATAGGGACAGACAGCGGAAAGCGACTTTGTTTTATAAGTATGTAGTAATATAAAATGAAGAGGGTCTTTTCATATGTTGAGTATTCCTCTCCTGACAAAATTTCACAACAAAATTAACAAGTAACACTGAAATTAAAGGATAGTAGGGTAGGATTTACTCAAAACATATAATTCCAAAATTTTTGAAATCTGTACATATGAGTAAGAGCTGTCTCTAATAATTTAATAATATTTCTGATTAAATTCATAGCTGCATATTTAAAAAATATTTTCTCAGATTGTGCAAAAACAAAAAAAAAAGTAGAATACACAACATTTAAAAAGAACCACCTCAAGTATACTAACAGCATACAGGTGCTATTTTAAAAAAATACATACAATATATAGCACATATTTTATTTTTCTGTGTAGTTTTGTTCTTCGTTTTTTTCACACTATTGTAACACTAATGAAGGTTTTTACGAGTAGGTTTCGTTTATGCGATTAAGTATGTTTTTATATGTTTAGTAAGAATAATTTTAATTTAAATAAATTAATTCGGATGTCTTCAATAAATCTACAATCGATAAAAAAATAAATAAAGTCAATGGGAAATTTATTCAGGTACGAACACAGTGCGGTGTTTGACCACCGCAGGCACGCACGACCGTAAAGAGCGCTGTCGTCCTTTGAAACCACCTAAACTAGTTTTCGGAGAATATGTATGGGTGACGTCATTGAATGTTTGCAGACGGACGCCGCAATCCTTGAAAATCATACCTTAACTCAGAATACAGAAATTCCTAAGTTTAAAATATTCAAATTTTTTTTTACCGTGGCTGCCGCCCAAATTTGAGTTTGACAGTGCATCGTGGAATTGAAAATGAAAGTATGGCAATCAGTTATGAGCTAAGTATTCCGGAATATTCTTCTTGTACATCGGAGTGATTACTAGGTTTCAGAGGATGCTTATCGTCTTAGCGGTAGACGTCTAGTTTACTAAGCGTTTTCGCAGTGTCCATTTTTGGCAAAAATGCTTGGTTGAACTAGACGTCTACCGCTAAGACGATAATTTATACTACAATAAATAATTTAAAATCTTATCTGGGGATGCTCAAACTAAACTTTTAAATTATATCTCTGTTCAAGCTCTCATCATCGCATATTTCTTCGATAAATTTTTTTGAGGCATTCTGATCCACCTAAGTACAATTTGAATCTCAATCGAACGTACACGTATATACATATATGCGCTAAATAAACACAGCGAAGTTAAATTACATATTACTTTTAAAAGGAGGATTTTACACTAATAGATAATATTTAGGTAGATAACGAAACGAGTGAGATATCGAACGAGCGCGAACTACACTACAATACAATTGTACCGTCTGACTGCAGTACTCTATAAACATACTTTATATCGTCTCAACACACACAAGCAAAGAGAAAATACGCTAGATCGCCCGTAAAAAATAGCAGCGAGTGACACAGCCTTCCCGTTTGAATGCCAGCGGACGACTGCCGCCTGCGCCCGCGCAGGTCACCCTTAACAACAAAACGTCGGAATTCATCTTTTTAAATAGAAAACCATGTTCGATTGCCAAAAGCAACGTATTATTCAAAGAACAAAGAATTCTTAATTTATTAGTGCAAAAATATTTTAAAATATCATAGCCATTTGGGAGCAGTAGGAAATTAAAGTAAAAAATCGATGCCCCGTAATTATTTTTTTAATACACAATAAAAAGAAGTAAAGAAAAAATGAACATGTTGAATAAAGTCCTTGAACTGTTGTCTCACATATATTTTTTTCAACTATTCCTGGCCAGCAATAAAAGAGGAGTAGGCTTTACAAAAGGCTCATTTGACGGAAATTGAGGGATCTAATCGCCTTAATCGCTTTACTATGGGGCTAGCTCCATTAGTGTGACAGTATGTATTTATTATTATTATTTATTTATTTATCATAGGATCTAGGCCACTCTACGGTATGATTTTAGAGTGTGAACACTTCTGTTCATCATCTCTCGAGTAATTTTCGTAAAGAAAATCAAAAGAAAACGACAGCGGAAGGGTAACGGAAACTCCTTCAACCGCAGGATCTACATTGACTTGAGTGGAGCCTCGGGCGACAGCTAGTTATTCGATAAAGCAACTTACCTGGAAGATTCGCTGTGAGCAGCTTGAACAAAATATAACGCCTTTAAAAACCTCAGCATTCTGGAGATTCGTCTCACTGCATACATCTACATAACAACAAACAATTAATACTTAGACAGGTCGTACCTATCCCAAAACCTTCATTTCCTTACCAGACGCAACAAATTCCTGGTTCCCTAGCTTACAAAATCCACCCGGTGGGCAGCAGTGTCGAAAGCACAAGAAGCCAAAGAAACTGCGCTCGCCAACCCGCCTGCCAAGCGTGGTGAGTATGGCAATATCCCATGCAATGAAGAATCCTTGGGATAGGCCTTGGTGTAACGGACTTCTTAAGGCTAAAATGATATAGATACGATGATGGGTACAAGATGACTGCCCGTTGCTTAGTCTAATCATGAAGAGTCACAACCTGTCTGGCTGTGTCGTTACTTCTCTAGAAACAGGCTTATTTCCTAAAATAATACCATTTAAAATAATAAGTCCGTCTTATAGATTCATCATCATCATCGTCAGGTCCTTTTTAGTCTCCACTACAGGAGCACGACCCTCTCTGTACTACTAGGGCCATACTTGGCCAGAGCAGCCAGAGGACTTGGCCTACGCTCTCCACGCTGGCCAGACGGGATCTTATAGATTATCGAAAAATATTTGATACGTATTTTTTCTTTTTTCAATCAAACAAAAGATGATAAAGATAAAGCGCATCAAAGTTCAGGAGTGGGGGCTCATGACGCAACAGACCGGTAAAAAGTGTACCGGCCAGTGACGTCACGCGGAACTTTAACGGGCTATATCTTTATCAATTTTTGTTTGATTGAGAAAAGTAAAAAAACATCAATATTTTTTTAAAAACCAGACGGACTAATTATTTTGAAAAGTATTTTTTTACAAAATATGTCCATTATAGTACTATAGCCTTATTTTGTACGTACGACGCGACAAAGAATAAAAGCACAATACTTTAAATTTTTCGAGGAGCCCTATGGCCCAGTCGTCGTGGGCATTAAAATAGCTCGTTAAGCAACCCTGATGGGCGTAGTCCCTGATGTGATGGGTGATAGCATGTGGCATAAACATATCCCAAGCTTCTCCGTGCTTCGGAATGCACGTTAAGCCGTTGGTCCCAGTCGTTAAGCTATGTCAGATGCCTCTAGCCATCTTGAAAAGTCTGACACGTGTTGGCCACTTACACACACGCGAAAAGCAAGAAACTAGTTTAAATATCAAGGTTGGGACCTTAAGTAGGTATAATTGAACATGTGTATTAGTGACTCCAGTCTCTGAGGCACCACAGCAGAGGAAGAAATGATCAGATGACAAGTAATTTAATTTAAAAGTAAAAAAAAAAACCGACTGACCATAGACCCAGCGCCATCTATTTTGCGAATTAGGAACAAGTTTATCAATTTGCGGACATAAATGCAGTAAATACTGCATTTATGTCCGTAAAATTGATGTTTTAGCTGATGTCCTGATGTCCTGATGCCTCATTCCTCAAAATTGGTCAAGCCATTGAAGCTACAGGAAGTAACAACTCTTTGCAAGTTTTTGCCAGTTTACGTTCGCTATTCTGATATTTTACTGACGTCACATAGCCTATGACACTCCAGGGAAGAACACAAATCAAATGATACCTTACACTTCAAAATCAATCAAGCCGTTTAGGCTACAGGGTTGGACAATGGAACAGACATACTTACATACATACATGTATACGCGCGCAAAAAACATTACCCTCTTTCTGGACGGGTCAGTCGGGTAAAAAAGAGATAGATATACTAACAGCACTTGTGGCATTCGGTGTGATAGCTGTATCCCTGGCGAACAGCGTACCCCTCAGCCTGGGATACTGATTCTTGGCAATGCTGGCACACCTCGCAACTGCGACGTTTATAAATACAATATATGAGAATCAGGTATATTATCTAACCATTGAATCAGAAAAAATATGGAAGCGTAACTCTCATACAAATAACGATTCAATATCAGTCCCCAAAAAAACTTCAACTCAAATCACAACGAAATACTTACGCACTCATATACGAAGCTAGTTTACGATTGGCCGCGTCAAGGTCACGGAGCGGTATTAACATATCTAATGAATGCTATGGTGTCAACATAGCGGAAGTAGGTAGGCTAGTAGCTCGTCTCGCTCGCTATGATACCTAAGTTACTCCAGAGTAACTTTTCCGTGTTTCCTTGCGTTTCCTGCACCATTTTACTACACAAATACAATTGTGTGACTGGTATTTCACGTGTCTTAAGAAATATTTATTCTTAATTCGTTGAGATTTTACCGACCGATCGTTCCGATGTTCACAATATGTCATTAAATGCATTTATCAAAGCGTCCTTCCGTCACGGAACGCGCGGCAGACTAGTTCGCAAAAAAATCTACTTTTATGCCCTGCCCGCTTTGAGCTACTTTGCGTGGTGTCAGTTTCTGAGCGCAATGCTGCTTCTATAGTTTTTCTAATTCAATGTATCTAACACATAATATGTTACGTGAAAAGCTACCTGTATTTATTTGACCAGAATTAGGTTTCTGTACGTTGATACCCCTGTACCTACCATACGACGAGTCACACAACGTCATACATGACTCCGATGATGATGGATGAAGATTCAAACCAATGGTAAGGAATCTATATTTTTTATGATTCATTGTTAGGGTTCCGTACCTCAAAAAGATATTGCCATATTCACCACACTTGGAAACGGGTTGGCGAGCGCAGTTTCATTGGCTTCTTGTGCTTTCGACGCTGCTGCCCATCGCAAGCATTTTTAAGGCCCCATACTACCTCACACTGCTTTGCATGATTGACTGTTATATCAATAATAATTAAATACTCAAGTTGAAATAAAAATGCAGCAAAGTTCAGGACTAACTCTGGTAACTATATGACTCAAAAACACGATTGCGTTAAATTTTCTCGATAGAAAAAAATTGCAGTTGCCTCCAAATCACGTCTAATTTACTCGGTATATAGCATTATTCACCAAATACATTAAAATTAACCTTGAAACTTTTCATTATTATTGCATTACAGATAAGGCAGCCATCATATGTTTTTCTTTTTCGAATAACCCTTGAATATTCCTAAAAAACGAAAATATCCAAAGTAGCCAACGCGTTTAGACCATCCGCGTTTGTAACGCCACGCCGCCTGGCATATGTCGGGCTCTTAAGCTTGGTAACGATAGGAATTTGTTGGATTTCGGAAGGGAATGATAGGTATTGGAACACTAGTCACTCGAATGATTGGGGGAAAAGCATGAAGCAGCTCGGGAGGCCGGGTGCGTACCCGATGCCATACCTGCACCCACCGGACAGGCCGTTGAGGATGACACCCCTGGCCATGAGTAATATTATAGGGTCACATTTCCTATGGCTGAAGAAGCTATGGTCTACAAAATAGGGTCTGAAGCTTCAGCCATCCCCGCCATTCTTCATTTAAGGTCATTATTTTTATAGTAATTAGTAGATCTTAAAATAAGACTCCATTTTTTTTATTTTTTCTCTGTGGCCGATGGTTTTGCAAGAAATCGATTCTGAAGTTAAGGGATACATGACAGAAAGGCACTGGTCTACGGAAACCAGTGGTAGGTTGCGAGGACCGAAGCGACGAGTGTCAAGGTCTATATGAACCAAGCATGCGCGAGGCAAGCGAGTGAAGCGAGCGTTCCGCTGAAGTACCAGAAACTAAATAACCGCGTTAATTCTGAGCTGATGGCTGTAGCCAAGCACCGTAGAGAAAAATGTATTGAACAAAAGCTTGTTGACTAGCTCCGTGGCGCAGCGGTCAACACGCCTGCCTGCGACACGTAGTGACCGGGTTCGATCCCCGGCCAGGTCAAGATGGAAAATGATCTTTTTCAGATTGGCCTGGGTCTTGGATGTTTATCTATATATGTATTTGTTATAAAATATAGTATCGTTGAGTTAGTATCCCATAACACAAGTCTTGAACTTACTTTGGGGCTAGCTCAATCTGTGTGATTTATACAATCAAAAAAAAAAGAAAAAGCTATACTTGTCATTTAGTTACTTGCGCAGAACTTGACGTTCTTTGTTAGAGGTGGACGAAGAAATCTAAAAACAGTCTTTTTAAGTTATAAGAAACAATAATACTGTTATGCTTGTAATTGTACTTACTTTCCTTATTTTTAAACGAGTTTGGCCACAAAAAAATGGATTTCCTCGTGGCCAAATCAGTTTCTCACAGGGAAATGGAATTCCTCGTAGCCAAATCATTTAGACACAATAGTAAGGCCACGAGGAAGTACCCCTATTTGATACCATAACGTTATAAGAAAAAAAAAACAGATCTTGTAAAGACCTAAAATTTCAAGTCAAAACATGTGCACCCTTTAATTATTACCATCAGCTTTCTACGACCCACTACCGGGGTAGAATCCTCCTTCTGTCTGAGCCATTCCTCTCCAGCCATCGCAATCCAGTTCTTTCCAGTTATTTCGTCAACCCACCTAGCTACAGGATGTCCAACATTTTTTTAGCTGTTTATGTCCCACTTCTGGGCAAAGGCCTCCCCATCATTTCTCCAGGTTCCTTTAACGACTACCAGTTATGGTGTCCGTTAAAGGAACCACGTCAGAGGCCGAGAGGTGGTTCTGAAGAACTAACACCAGGGTGTGCATGGCTGATAGGCCGTTTCAGTGTCACCTACACGAAATGATGATGATTTCTCCAGGTGTCCCTATTGCTAGCTTTTTTCTTCTAGTTTTTCTCATAATAATTCGTCCTAATACGTCCCCGTTTACTACTTCTGGAAAACCCTTTACCTCTCAGAATAACATTTCTACATTTTGAATCAATGGCTAATTATATATTTATCATTAGCTCTGTAAAATAATGAATACTCACGTCATTTTCGGATTGAGATATTTTTTTGTATTTTTTCACATTTTTTAAAAAAGTTTACGAAAATTTACATGAGTCTGACAAGTCCGTGAGGATGACAGTAAATATTTTAATGACAGAAGAGTCCATTAAGGTTTGATGATTTATTCAAACAAGCCAGTGATAATATTTCATTCATGTCTTGCAAATAAGCATAAGTCCCACTTGGGCTGCCCTGCGCAGAAGTCAAGTAACTCAATGTTTAGGTTTAATACAAAAAAAAAATAGAAAAAAAATATATTTAAGGGGGCTCCCACACAACAAACGTGATATTTTTGCTTGCTTTTGCTCGATTTTGATAACGGCAACAGGTAGACGCTCACAGATTATTGAGTTATATATTCACTTTTAAATTATGTTACAACGTTAAATTATATTAAATTATGTAACAACCCGTTGTTACATAATTTAATAATGATATTAATTGTCTTTGATAGAGATAAGATTTTCTGGTAGGTCTAGGATATTTATTAAAGTACCTCGGGAAAAGCGTGACGGGCTCGTTCGCCCTTAGCGCGCGCTATGTTACGCTACGCTACGCCCCCTACGCGAGAGGAAAAAAAAACTCCGGGTGCGCCGGCAGAAATGATAACAGGCATACATTTACGCCGCGCGGTAGAAAGAGAGGGGGATATTACTTCGTCTCCTACGCCGCGCCGGCGGTTTCAGGTCACGTGTCCGTCTTACGAATTTTTGATCAGGCCACGTGTCTTGACGCGAGTTTAACGTTTTTTACCCATCCCAAAGAGTGCACAACGCCGCTAAAGAAGTTTTCACTTCAAAAACTCTGTGGTTTTTAATATAATAACCTAAAGGGGAGTAATGCAATTCTCTTTTGTGGAAAGAGCTGAGCCGAGCCTGTGAATGAAGAAAAAACGAATGTTATTCTACTTATCTCCTAATTGGGTAAAATATTATAAGAAACATATAAAGGTTCTAAAAAATAAAACAATTAAATTAAGTGTAGGTATATTTTATTTCTAAAAACAAAGATAGGTACATTCGTGACCATCGATATTATCTACAGGAATACCTTCAATTAATACAGACTTTTATAAAATACAGGATTTTTTATATTTTTTTCTCAAATTGTTATTTGAATACCCTGTTAATGTTTTAATGTTGGCATCAAGATCTCTAATTGAATATAGAAACACAAGAAAAAAAAGACAAAAAATTAAGAAAAATCCATTTTTTTTTCTTTAATTACCTTTTTTCTTTATTTCAGATATTTATTCTAGGGGTTCTGATTCCGTCCGTCGTTTAAAATCATCCTTGAAATGTAAAGTTATGACTCACTGATTTTAAGATTTGTTTTAAGCAAATGAAAAATATTTTTTCGAACTTTATAATCATGTAGTATGTTACATTGGATTTGAAATAAGGACCATAAAAGTTTTTAGTTAATGTATTTTTTATTTTCTTTCCCGTTCGCATTTTTTTTATATCTCTCTCTTGGCAAGACTGCATTACGCCAAAAATTGGGCTAAGTACCCAATACTTGTCAGATTCAATGCCTAAGAAAATACTAAAAAATAAAAGCCTTATTTGAAAAAGCACAATATCACCAGCACCATGGTTTATATGTAAAAACATTATAGAATTTAGTTGGATATCAACACACAACATAAAAAAGCATAGCACTTATCAATTAAAAAAAAAATCCAGAAAACCAAAATCAAATCACGATAGAATTTATTTAAACATTTGCTCATTAAATTACTATCTTATAATATATATAACTTTCTCGTATTTTATCAAAATATACTATAATCTACACTTAACATTTAAAAAAATCGTATAAAATAGGTAAAAAAATTGCATTTTATGTTTTACTGGCCGCTAAAATGCTAGACTTATAATAACTATCGTAAAATATATTTCTATGTCTTAAACGTATACAAATGAGATTAACGAAATAAAAAAAGGAATTCTTTTTCACATACAATTTTTTTTAAACCACAAGAAAGCCTATATTTATTGACTTGCACACAATTTTTTTATTTACCGGTAAGAGATAAGACGATTTTTTTTCGTTTTATTACACAATTAAAACCTTAACTTAAATTATATAAAAATCTAGTTCTATCTTAACTGTAATAATTTTAAGATCAGATTGAGATCAAAACTCACAAAAAAGGAAGACAGAATACCCAATTTGAGATCAATTTTTATTTTTATTAACACAACTTTAGGACTATTTAATCAACTGGCATTTTTTTTATTTATTGATAAATAATTTACGGCATACAAATTTGTATTTAACAACCAACAGTTGCAATGTTCACAAATAAGGAATATATTCAGGGTGACCCAGCGCTGTGTGGAGTGAGGAGATATTTTTATCTATAGATAGAAGATATAGAAAATAAACAAACGACCATGATACCGGTTTTTGAGAAAATAAATCTGCATTCTAAGATATTTAAAACTGCTATATCCGAGGATTCGATCTAATTCGAAAAAAAATGTATTTCCAATATTGTTAAGAAATAATATTTCTAAGAAACTTTGTATCTAATATTTGCCAAGAATGCTATATTCAATTCTTTTTATGATGTGAAACGCTTATGACTGCAGACGATCAAGCGAGTCGCGAGATGATAGGGGATCACCGCTGCCCATGGACAACTGCAACACCAGGGGCGATAAATCTTGTTAGTTAAATTTCCCATGCATAATCATAAAATTACTATCGGTCGAACAGTTTTTTTTTATTTGAATTCGTCCAGGTTCATTTCCCTGGGCCAGTATAGCAGTTTTTGAAAACCGACGAATGACACTTTTTTTTTTTAAAATCAATGTCATGTTTCCTATAACCAGCTCTATCTCTTGTAGATAAAAAAAAAACCTCCACAGAGTCACCCACCTTCATTGAATTAGAAAAAAATATGGAAGCGTTACTCTTATACAACTAACGATTCAATATCAGTCCCATTTACGCAAACAAACTTAACAAATAAAGTATTTTTTTTTAATTTTTAAAGATTTCGCCGGTGTTCACAAAAAATATGTCGTTAAATGCTTAATCGACGCGTCGTTCCGTCACGGAGCTCGCGGCAGACTAGTTCGCAAAAAAATCTACTTTTTAAACCCCGCCCGCTTTGAGCTACTTTGCATGGTGTCAGTTTTTGAGCGCAATGCTGGTTTCATAGTTTTTCTAATTCAATGCCCACCATAATGAGAACACCGTTAACGTAAAAAAATATTTTTTCTCGATGTTCATAATAGAATAAGGTTTGTATCATAAATATCATATCTGCATTGAATGCAACGATACAAAAAACCATTTTACGTTACTTAAATATTATTTAGTACTAAAAAATAATTAATTTCAAAAATACTGGCCCCAAATAACCAATACATCTCAATTTCAGACCAATTAGTTTCCTGTGCTAAGTTACAAGCCTATTCAATTAAGAGAGAAAAATATCGTTTTCCATCTTGACCTGTCCGGGGATCGTCCTCGTGACTTATAGACACTCGCGGCACTGAGCCACAGAAATTGTTAAAGTAAGAAAAACTAGTAAAAGTAATTTCAAACTTTCGCACAGAAAACTAATGTCTGATTTAACTTATACTAATAAAAAAACTACTTTTAAACATCTGAAACAAAACAATAAATCTAATAAAAATTCGTAAAATGTTTAAAATAGGAAAATATTTTTTTTTATTCTAGTATTGCCACAAGCGCCCTGTATTATATTTTAACAATTTGTGGAACATTTTTGAGCTTTTTAAGTATACTTATGTTTTACTTATATTCTTACGAGTTCTTAAACTCGATAAAACTTGGATAAAATTAATTATTTTCATAGAAGCAATATTCACAAAGTGAAAATGATACTATATCATTAAGAGCTCCTGTCTCTATGAATATGCATACTTGGAGTTTTCTGATTTTTTTACCACCAGGGTAGAACTGAAGTATCTTGGCCGTTAAGATGTTAGCTTTGGATAATATTTGACAATGACTGCCAAATTATTGTCCATTAATAGCTGATTGTATCTGACGTTTCGATACATTTATCATTAACTTGTCATCATGTAGAAATCATCCATCATAACAAACGAAAGTCGTCTGAACAGTTCTTACAAATCAAAAAATATGTCTGCTTCTAAATCTATATCTATATATTTTCATACAAACTCTACTAACTCAACAACCTGGTTCAAAATCGCGTCTCTTGGTTTGAATCCTCATTCACATTTACAATATTTATTCTTAACACATCGTATCGATATAAGATAGAAAGATCACAAATGAAATTTTTAATTGCGGTTATAAAGTTTACTCTTAAACTGAAGAAGCAACAGATATCTCTCATCATTTAAGAGCCAAGAACGTTTTTTCTTCTATGACAAAATAATACAAGCAACGTTGTTACTTTTTAACTCTTTCAACTACATCATAACACTTAAACAAGAGTAAAAAATATCAAATCTTAACTATTAAAATCTAAAATAATAAATGTATCTATTTACTGGCCTTAAGTTTAATTATAATGCCACAAAACTAAGTTCTAAATTGTGCTTTAAAGTCAAAAGAAAATTAACAAAAGTACTTATTTTTCTTCTTGACTTTTCAAAAGCCTCTGACTGTGTCAATCAAGTATTTCCCAGTCACGTCAAAGTCACAGTTTCTAACTATTTACTTAGTGATGCAAGGAACAGGAAAAATATACGAGTTACAGATATCAAACTGTAAATAATCATAATTACTGTGTAACAGTAGCAATTTCAGGAAATTAGTTCCTCAAGGTTCAATTCTGGGACCTTTAGATAGAGAACTTTTTGTCTTTATAATATAATAAATAAAAGCCTTTAAATTATGTAAATCTTTTAAATTATAACTTATGGTCCTTACAGATATATTTCGAGACAGAGCGCCATTTTCAACTCAATTAGTCTTGAAAGTAAGATCTTTCATTTAAATTCGGATTTGGATTTTTTAAGGGGATTAGATAGCGTAGGTCACGTTAATTATTTTACAATCCCGGGTCGTATTAAAAGCATATAAGAAACAAAAGAAATTGTAAATATTCACAGTTATTGTTTAACCGTAGCAATTTTGGGACCGGAGTCCCCCAAGGAATGATTCTAGGTCAGTTATTCTTTTTAACAAACTTAAAATGACCTGATCGATGTCTGCTGACTAGGTGACCTGGTCTAATGTCTTCTCATATGTAGGCCGAGATGGTCGGACCTGGCGAAGCAGCGGCGACAGAGCGGGCACGTGAAGGGCCGGTGGCCGGTGTGCTTGCGGGTGTGACGGGTCAACTCGTCCGAGCGGGCGAAGCGCCACTCGCAGCCCGCCCAACTGCAGGAGTAGGGCTTTTCGCCTGAAAACAGCAATAATTTACCATATTTACTGTTCATTTTACATTTATTATGACAAATCTGTCAGAATATTCCACCAAACGATTTTATGCATATGAAGAAACTTCCAAACTTTTAAGAAGGGTTAGTTGTTTTGTAAAAAAATTGTGATTCGTCGTACGACTGCTATTATTTTGTACATACTTACTATCACATAGCGTGGCGACGAGTCGCCGCCACGGCTATAGTCGGTCTCTTTTCTCATCATCATCATTACAGTCGTAAACATCTACTGCTGGACAAAGGTCTCTCCCAAGAATACTTCGTTCCATGGGAGGATATTGCCATACTCATCACTCTGAGAAGGCGGGTCGGCGAGCGCAGTTTCTTAGGGTTATTGTGCTTCCAATGCTGCTCCCCATAGGCAGCATTTTTAAGCTGGGGAAGGATAGGATTTTTTTTTGCTGAGAAGGGATTAAGGTATTGGGGTACTGCTCACTCAGATGAATGGGGGAAAAGCAAGTAGCAGCTCGGGAGACCAGGCACGCGCACCTGATGCCATACCTGCAACCAGACAGGCAGTTGAGGATGACCTGACCATGTCGGTCTAACCCGCCGCTATAGATGTTCCACATGAATCATCATCATCATTTCGTGTAGGTGACACGGTCAATAGACCATGCACACCCTGGTGTCAGAGTTCTTCGGAACCGCCTCTCGGCCTCTGACGTGGTTCTTTTAACGACTACCCGATGGCAGCCGGGACCAACAGCTTAACGTGCCTTCCGAAGCACAGAATCATATTTATTATCAGACAATCAGGTGATTTAAGCCTGCAATGTCCTAACGAAACTGGAATCAACTAAATAAAGTATGCTTTCCGTGGGAATCGAACCCACGACCCCCGGGTCTACAGGCAAACGCCTTAGGCACTGGACCATGGAGGACCAAATGAAAAAGAAAGAAGGAACCATACCCGTATGCGTCCGCTTATGCGCCTTCAAGTGTGAACTCTTCGTGTACACCTTCAGACATCCAGCAACGTCGCACTTATGTAGTCTTCTTCGTTGACTGTCTTCTTCTTTGCATTTCCTCTGTGTCAACTGCCCTAGGGAGCCTGTTAGGGCATTTTGCAGTGCAGTGTTGAGGAGGAAGTTCTTCAGCTCGTCAGGCTTGGGGATGGGGTACGGGAGCGGCAGGTACTTCGGGTCGATCGGCGGTGGCGGTGGTTCGTTCGGTTTTAGTCTGAAATTTAGCAAAATTGTGAGATATTAATGGGAACCCAATGTGTAGGCCAAGTCCTCTGGCTGCTGTGGCCAAGTATGGCTCTAGTAGTACAGAGAGGGTCGTGCTCCTGTAGTGGAGACTAAAAAGGACCTGATGATGATGATGATGAATGGGAACCCGTTGTTTGAAAATCATGGTTTACTCATTTCTGCTAATATAGCAGAAGAGTTTTAAATTTGTATTACAATTTTAAAAATTATTAACTTTCAATTAATCGTTTATATTTGTATGTACAATATTTTTACAATTTTTTAAGTGAAATCTGCTTTAGCGGCGTTGTGCACTTTTTGGGATAAATAAATAAATATACACGGACAAATCACACAGATTGAGCTAGCCCCAAAGTAAGTTCGAGACTTGTGTTATGGGATACTAACTGAAATATTTTATAACAAATACATATATAGATAAACATCCAAGACCCAGGCCAATCTAAAAAGATCATATTCCATCTTGACCTGACCGGGGATCGAACCCGGGCACCCTCGTGTCGCAGGCTGGCGATTATGGGATGGATAAAAAATATAAAACTCGCGTCAGGACTCGTGACCTGATCGAAGATTCGTGAGACGGTCACGTGATCTAAGACCGCCAGCGCGGCGTAGGAAAGGAAATATTATCCCCCTCTCTTTCAACACGGAGTTTTCACTTCTGCCAGCACTCCCGGAGTGGAATGCAACCCGTTGTTTTTTCCTCTGATATGCATTTAATTGTAAATAATTAATTTGTATTGTTTATCTATACATATAATAAAACAGAAAAATTATTTTGTCCGTACATTTCGAATTTTTGACTGAAATGGATAGAGGGACACTTAAAAAGAATAATAGAAAGCAAAAAAATTTTTTTGGAATTTCTTGTCTGTCTTTCTGTCTGTCTGTCTGTCTGTCTGTCTGTATGTATGATCACGATTATCTCCGAAAATACTGAACTGATTTACTTCAAACTTTCACCAATTGCTTTGTTTTAACTCAGTTTAACATTTAAAGTTTGTTTCATCAAAATCGGTTCATTAAAAAAAAAGTTATCGTCATTTGAATGAACTCAAGGCATGAGTTTGCCTGCAAACATATAGCAAAAATAAAATAAAATAATAAGTGACATAAAAAATTAAAATCCAAAGTCAATTCATCATCATTATACGACAGCATTATACCTATCCATACTATCCATAGTAATCCATACTAAAAAAAAGGAGAAGCTGACTGACTGACTGACATATCAACGCAGGGCCTAAACTATAAGGGTAAGGATCTTGAAATTTTGCACAGGGGTTCCTTTTATAACGTAGGGGAGCACTAAGAACGGATTTTTGGAAATTCATCTCCTTAGGGGGAAAAACGGGTTGCAAAGTTAGTATGAAACTTTGTTGTTTTTGAAGTTATTCGAATGAAATTCAGCATGAAGGTTCTTTACTGAAAGGTATGAAACACGAGTAAAATATTTTACTCAAAAATCATCCCTTACGAAGGTAAAATAGGGGTGCAGAGTAAGCATGAAACTTCATTTTTGAAGTTAGTCGAATGAAATTCAGCATGAAGGTTCCTTACTAAAAGGCATAAAACACGAGTAAAATATTTTTCTCAAAAATCATCCCTTAAGGGGATATAACGGGGATGCAAAGTTAGTATGAAACCTTCCGTTTTTGAAGTTATTCAATTGAAATTCAATATTAAGGAGTTTCATTGAAAGTCATAAACTAATGTATTCCGGGTAATTCTACTGCTCCTGAGAAATCGACACTTACGCGGGCGGAGCCGCGGGCCAAAGGCAAACCTGACTTATATATCAACGCACAGCCGAAACTACTGTGCGCAGAAACTTGAAATTTGGCACAGGGATTCTTTTTATGATGTAAATGAGCACTAAGAAAGGATTTTTAGAAAATCAAAGGGGTTGTAGTTTTATGGAATTTTCTCATTTCTGGACTTAGAAGTTTGAAAGTAGGTACGCAAGATCTCAATTAAAATTAAAAAAGATCTGTTTAGGTGAACCAGACAACATTCTCCCTTGAAGGGGTAAATAGGGTACCCCCTATTTACCCCTTCAAGGGAGAATGTTTATCAAAAACTCGTGAAACTTTACCAAGTTTGTATGGAATTTTTCCATTTCTAGACTTAGAGGTATGAAAATAAGTATATACGTTCTAGGTTACAATTAAAAAAGATCTGTGTAGTTAAAACGGTCGAATTTTCCCTTAAAGGGGTAGAATAGGTGGGGTAAAGTTTGTATGGATTTTTTTTATTTACTTAGAAATATGACAATAAGAAGTTCTACATTACAATAAAAAAATATCTGTGTAGGTGAAATGGGCAAAATCCCCTCCTTAAGGGCTAAAGATCTATGCAGGTGAAATGTATTAAATTCCCCCTTAAGGGGAAAAAGCAAAGGGGCAGGGGTTTGTATGGAATTTTTATCATTTCTACTGTTCCCAAGGGAACGACATTAACGCGGGCGGAGCCGCGGGCAACAGCTAGTTTCATTATAATTCACAATGTACATTGTTTTTGTGAATAAACTAGCTTTTGCCCGCGGCTCCGCCCGCGTCAATGTCGACCCCTGAGTACTTTTTCCCGGGATTAAAGGTAGCCTATGTCCTTCTTCGTACTCCAGAGAACGTGTATGCAAAATTTCATGATGATCGGTTCAGTAGTTATGGCGTGAAAGCGTAGCAAACAAACAAAAAAGTAAAGTAATAAGGAATGGATCAGGATTATTGATGACTTACTTATGACAATGTTGCTTGGGTTTCCTCGCGCTTCTGAGGTCCGGGCCCACCTTGATCTTGGGCACTTGGTGACTTGCTCTGTAAAATATACACAGGTTTGTCAGATAAATAGTCTATGGATAAAAGTTATAGATAGTAAGCTAAAATTTTCGTCGAGTTCCGTACCCAAAGGGTAAAAACGGGACCCTATTAATTTCGCTCCGCTGTCCGTTTGTCTGTCTGTCTGTCCGTCTGTCACCAGGCTGTATCGCATGAAACGTGATATCTAGACAGTTGAAATTTTCACAGATGATGTATTTCTATTGACGCTATAACAACAAATACAAAAAAATTGAATTAAATAAATATTTATGGGGGCGCCCATACAACAAACGTGATATTTATGCTTGCTTTTGCTTGATATTGATAACGGCAACAGCTTGAAATATTCACAGAATATTTAATTATATATTCACTTTAAAAATAAATAAAAATAAAATTAATATTAAAGGGGGCCTCCCATACAAAAGATATGATTTTTTTGCCGTTTTTGTTTTTTTCCGTGTTGCCGTTCGTGCGCGAGTCCGACTGGCACTTGGCCGGTTTTTTGTCCCTTGGGAATAAAACATATTTTAGACCCTGTTTTCGGGCAATCGTCCTTTTTTTTAATATTAAATTTGATGGATAAGACTAGTCAAAAAAAATTCAAAAACATTTATTTAACATAGGTCATTTGGACACTTATTAATTGTCATAGTGTAAACTTACTCAAATAATAGCTGCGTCGATGTCGGTTGCATGTCTTTGACTGTCTTCGTTGGGGCGGGGATGGCGCTACCTGTAAATAGGAAAAATAACATTTTGAAACTATAAGTAAAAACATACAATACAACACCCAATCATCATCATCATATCAGCCGCAAGAAGTACACTGCTGGACATAGGCCTCCCCCAATGATTTCCAGAATGGCCGGTTGGAAGCGGCCTGCATCCAGCGTCTCCCAACACCCAACTCCCAATATATTCTTCAATTCGTAAGAATCGGGGAAGGATAGACATTCGAGTTGATGAGATACATTGACTAAATTATTAAACCAATTTTGATGAAATATCAATGGTGTGGTGGTCCTATGGAATTTTCATCAAATTTGGTTTAGCATACGCAAGTACATCCAAAAAAAAACAATGGTTTGCACTCTGGAAGTACCGGCAGAAGTGAAAACTCGCCTTTGCGGCGGCCTCAGGTCATCATCATCATTTCGAGTCGGTGACACGGTCAATCGACCATGCACACCCTGGTGTCAGAGTTCTTCGGAACCGCCTCTCAGCCTTTGACGTGGTTCCTTTAACGACTACCAGATGGCAGCTGGGACCAACGGCTTAACGTGCCTTCCGAAGCACGGAATCATCTTCATTATCAGACAATCAGGTGATTCAAGCCTGCTATGTCCTAACCAAACTGGAAGCAACTAAACAAAGTATGCTTCCCGTGGGAATCGAACCCACGACCCCCGGGTCTACCGGCAAACGCCTTAACCACTGGACAGTTAGGTCACGTGTCCGTCTTACGAATTTTCGATCAGGCCACGTGTCCTGGCCTGGCGCGCGTTTAACAATTTTTACCCATCTCAAAAGTACACAACGCCGCTGATGAAGTTTTCACTTCAAAAATCCAATCGGTTCATAAATGATGGAGTAATGAATGAGATAACAATCATACAAACATAATGTTAATACTAGTGAGATAACCTCCTCCTTTTTGAAAGTCGGTTAATATATAAAACAGAGCCAACTCTATGATTCTCGTATATCGAAAAATCCAACTAAAGATTACGCACCCACCACTGACAACAGAGGTGCCCAAACTTTTAGTGTTACATTCCAGTATAGTTATTAGATTCAGGTGTTACTTTGCAGAATTCAAAGCTGCTACATTTAGTTTGAGACAATTTACTTTGCGTGCTTCGGCCAGAGCGCCCACCCACTACTGATAGTCTCTTCATGCCCGCCACCAATAGTTGATGCATGCATCCCTATCGCATATAGATGCAGCAGTATCGACCAGGGTTGCATGCATCAACTATTGGTGGCGGGGATGAAGGTACTAACAGTAGTGGGTGGGCACTGGCCAGCAATAGTTTGCATGAACTAACTGGTGGCGGAAGCACGCAAAGTAAATTGTCTCAAAGTAAATGTACATTCTAATAATTAAAACTCCAATCTGAAAATAGTCCCCGTCCCATTTCATAGATTTCAAATTCTTTTCGACGTGATAACGACTTAAAAATCAATGAACAACGGCTGCATGCACGAAAAATTTTATGTTCCGGACTAGCAGCAGTAACAGTAGTATGTATCACGCTTATATCTCTCACCGTTATGACGTAAAATTATCGTACGTAAACCGACTTTACAAATAAATTTATTTTTCGATTTCGTAGAGGACTAGGGTCCTGTGAATTAATTGAATTAATTTAAAACCACATTGGGAAACGCTAATCTATACAAATAAAAACTATCGGCCGGCGTAGCAAAGGAATTCCTCCATACGTCCACCATTTTTCTCTGAACCCATTATGCAATTTACGCGCTAACTCGACGGACAAAAAGTGAAGTGATAATGTTTACACCTTCAGGTAAGGATGGTAAGTACACTTTAGCCTTTTATGGGGGAATAACTTGAAGGACTGTGTTTTTGTTCCTAATTGACGCTCTGAAGGACAGGAAATGTATTTCTTTGTTTTTAGTGTTATTTGTGACCAATAGTCAGCATTCATTATCATTCAACTGCCTGTGTGGTCCAGTGGTTAAGGCGTTTGCCTATAGTTCCAGGGGTCGTGGGTTCCCACGGGAAGCATACTTTGTTTAGTTGTTTCCAGTTTGGTTAGGACATTGCAGGCTTGAATCACCTGATTGTCGGATAATGAAGATGTTTCCGAGCTTCGGAAGGCACGTTAAACTGTTGGTCCCGGCTGCCATCTGGTAGTCGTTAAAGGAACCACGTCAGAGGCCGAGCGGCGGTTCCGAAGATCTCTGACACCAGGGTGTGTATGGTCGACTTGACCGTGACACCTACACGAAATGATGATGATTATCATTTCAACCGCAAGTAGTCCAGTGCTGGACAATGGCCTCTCCCAAGGATTCTTCGTTCCATGGGAGGATATGCCATGGAACAAAGAATCCTTGGCAGGCAGGTTGGCGACCGCAGGGTAAAAAACAGGATCCTATTCATATGGCTCCGCTGTTTGTCTATCTGTCTGTCCTTCTATCACCAGGCTGTATCCCATGAACCGTGATAGAAAGTTGAAATGTTTCACAGATGATGTATTTCTTCGCCGCTATAACAACGAACACTGGAAAACAGAATAAAATAAATATTTAAGGGGGCTTCCATACAACAAATATGATTTTTTGTTAAAATTGAAAATATGTGATGAACAAGAACTCGGCCACAGGTAGGATTCCTTAGGTTAACGCCCTAAGTGTGATATCATTACACCACCGTGACTTCGAATCACCGCGTCGAATTCTCACATCACATATTACCCCGTAGGGTATACGCATTTCAAGCATGCGTACTTCTTCAATACTAACTACTATTTAGAAGTGTAGTATTCTACTTCATTCATATCCGATGAATTAGTTGATTAAATTGAAGAAAGCTTTTTATGATATTTTTGCTCGTTTTTGCCCGATTTCCTAACGGCAATAGGTAGACGCTTGGAATACTCACAGAATATTTAGTTAAATATTCACTTTAAAAATTAAATAATTACCTAAATTAAAGTAAAGCAAATATTTAAGGAGGGCCATACCACAGACATGATTTTTTTGCCGTTTTTAGAGTTCCGTATCCAAAGGGTAAAACCGTGACCCTATTAATATCGTTCTGCTGTCCGTCTGTATGTCTGTCTGTTACCAGGCTGTATCTCATGAACCGTGATAGTTAGACTGTTGATTTGAACAGATTTTTACAGATGATGTATTTCTGTTTCCGCTATAACAACAAAAACAAAAAAGTAGAATAAAGTAAATATTTAAAGGGGCTCCCATACAACAAACGTGATTTTTTGCTTGTTTTGTCTCGATATTGATAACGGCAACAGGTAGACGCTTGAAATACTGACAGAATATTTAATTATATATTCATTTTAAAAACAAAACCTGACTAATATTATAAATACGAAAGTGAGTTTGTTTGTTACGCTTTCACGTTGTGAGTACTGAACCGATCATCATAAAATTTTTCATACACGTTATCTGGGGTACGGAGAAGGACATAAAGTACATTTTATCCCGGGAAAAAGTTCCTAAGTGGTCGACATTGACGCGGGCGGAGCCGCGGGCGAAAGCTAGAAATTAAATAAAAAAAATTAATATTGAATCCATTATCTTATCTCTATGATATTGAAGGGGGGCTCCCATATCAACAGACATGATTTTTTATGCCGTTTTTACAGATAACGGTACGGAACCCTTCGTGCGCGAATCCGACTCGCACTTGACCGGTTTTTATAGATACGGAAGACTTCGTGCGCGAGTCCAACTAGCACTTAGCCGGTTTTTTTCTTTTTTCGCAGACCACCATGAAAGATCAGGATGTAAATTCTACTGGCGACTAGCTAAGTACATATGCTACCAGACTTTCATTTTCGTACAAGGCAATGGTCCATCCATTACGCTAATGGTCAATTGGCGTCCAGCCCGCCACCGTTACGCCACATAAGCGTTTCTCACGAGCCGAATACATAGCTATGTGCAGTCCATCGGATTAGGTCGGCCTACATTCACAGGGCTGGCACCTAAAAGACCTTTTATTTGTCTTATAAAATAGACGAGCTGAATCTCCCTTTTAAGAGTAGAGTTGTCAGCGTTGTCAACTGCGAGTCCAGCAAGCCGAACCCGCCAAGGCATTTATAGTGCTTTTCTCAATAAATCTGAGGAAATAATGAAAGACGTAATACTGGAAATGAGTAAAATATAAAAAACTAATACATAAAGCAATTAATTAATATTCCCGCGTATTTTTATATTCACCTGAATACACCTGATAGAAAGTAATCACCGCTGCCCATGAACAATTGCAACACCAGGGTGTGACAAGAGCGTTGCCGGCCTTTCAAGCAGTTGGGGGAAGGAAATGAGGAGGGAAGGGGGAAGGATGGGCCTCCAGCTCTCTCTCTCACCGAACGAAGCATAGAAGCGTTAAAGCTTCGACTCAAACTTCGACTTTCACACTTTCGAGTGTGGCACTTCCCCGGAAGAGCCGGCTCATTCATTGCACAAATGTATTTTATGTGGTGCAAATGTATTTTATGTAATGTAATGTCAGTAGCGAGGCTCTACCACGACTGAAATAATAAAAAAAAAGAAATCGTTTATTTTCAGATTATTAAAGAGATAAGATTAAAAATTATTCATCAGAATCTGTCACCAGAAAGGTCACGAAATTACCTATAAATAATGTAATTCCGTGAACCTCCAGAAGACCGCCCCATCCATTCTATCCAGTATCACCTCCACTCCCCCTACTGAGACTGAGAAGTGAATCGAAGTGACGTGGTGGCAGCCCTGGCGTATCCTGAAGGACAGCGAGCGGCATTGTCGTGTCGCCGTAATGAGTGCGATTTGCGGTAGAGTACAGACACATGTCTCGTTGTACACTCACGATCATTGATGTTACACAATTGTATTCCATTTTAGACCTTATCACAATGATGTAAGAACCAATGTGTATACATATTATTGCTTGTGACTGTACTGAGTACTCGGAGTAGAATGCTGCTAACCAGCTTAGTATTTGGCATGAATACAATTACAACTTTTTCTGCTTTGAATGGCCTGAATGATGTGATTTTCACCAATAGATAGTTTTTAGTATTTGTTGTTATAGTGGCATCAAAAATACATCATCTGTGAAAATTTCAACTCTCTAGCTATCACGGTTCATGAGATACAGCCTAGTAAAAGACGGACGGACAGACAGACAGTGGAGCCATATTAACAGGGTCCCGTTTTTACCCTTTGGGTACGGAACCCTCAAAACGAAAAAAAAACACCTTCCATAGAAATTTGTCCCACTGACCGGCGACTTGTACGGGAAGCCTAATTTATCTTTCGATTTTCATATTTTTTTCTTTATTCAGCAATTATTTTCATTAGTGATTCTGCTTTCAGGATTTCAATGTAGATAGAGGTTCAAAATCACGCGGAACAGCTACCGAAGTTTAATTTGGAACATAGGTCTATACTTAGAATTTCGATGCTTCCACAGAAGTGCTTTCCAATCACTGAATAAGAAAAACTGCAGCATTGCGTCCAAAAACTGACACCACGCAAACGCAAAGTAGAACAAAGCGGGCGGGGCTTAAAAAGTATATTTTTTCGCGAACTAGTCTGCCTCGCGCTCCGAGACGGAAGGACGCGTCGATAAAAGCATTTAACGACATATTTTTTGTGTACGAATTAACATAATTTTTATCTTAATTCGTTAAGATTTTGCCAATGTTCACTTCTTGTGTAGTAAAGTGGTGCAGGAATCGCGGAAAAGTGACACTGGAGTAACGTATCATAGCGAGCGAGGCGAGCAGCTAGCCTACCTAACTCCGCTATGTTGACACTATATCGTTTATTAGATATGTTGATTCCGCCCCGTGACCATGACGCGGCCAATCGCAAACTAGCTTCGTCTATGAGTGCGTTAGTTTTTCGTTGTGATTTGAGTTAAGTTTGTTTGCGTAAATGGGACTGATATTGAATCGTTAATTGTAGGTATGAGAGTGAGAGTTCGCTTCCATATTTTTTTTCTAATTCAATGCTTCCTATGAATTAAAGACGAACTGTACCATTACGAAGCTAGCGTTTAGCAAACTGAGAGATACTTCCGACTAAACTACGCAATTGTTCTAATTTTATGGCCACTAAATCGGCGTTTTACAGATTCAGTATACTTTCCCCGCAATGTTAGATGCAATCTTAATTGTCCTTGCGTTCTGTTTATTATGGGACGGTCCGATGGGCCACGAAAATGGCGATCGGCCGTGGGAAAATCACAGATAAGGATGACCGTTTATTTCAAATTAGATATTTGAAATCTAGGTGGTTGCCCGATAAAAAAAAGCAATAACCTATTTTAACTACAATAGTTTCAAAAAAAGCTAATCATTTCATGAGTATATAATCTTTCATATAAAAAAACCGCCTACAATCAAACAAGTTAACTGATATCGATTAAAATCAAAATGGAAACTTAAAACAAAAAGTTTTTTAATCGGTTCTTTAATGATGGAGTTATGCAGTAACAAAATTAAAAAAAAAGTATAACAGTATTGATAGTTTGATTAAGATATTTCCGTTTGCGCCTTCTAGCGCTTCGCAGCCCCAAAATATGCATCAAGTGCGCAAAATATGCATCCAATGCATTTAGAGCATTTCTTGACTTCCCTATTCGCACGATTTATATGTATGTTGCTCGCTCCATTATTATACGTTTCCGCATCGACTACTCGTCTGTTTTATGGCCACATTTACATAGAGTGGCCGTCCAGTGATTGGTCTTGCTGATTGGACGATAGCTTTGGCGCAAATCATAAGCTGAAGCGTTTTCAATGACTAGGGACTCACCATCGTCTCTTCTATAAATAGAAGCAAACATGCTCCATGGTAGATTCAAGATTCAAAGATTCATTCAGACAATAGGCCCTTTCAGGCACTTTTTCACGTCAATTCACATTTTAAATAATACTTATTATATACTTATAATATTATATTCAAATGTATAATTATTGTTCAAAAGCTACAAACTACTAGCGTTTCGAAACCGACCACTGCAGAGAAGAAGACGCCGAAAGAAACTCTTTTCAACAGTATTGGTCGCCTACTTGCCTGAAGGGCTTTGTATGATATTTTATATTTTTACCTTTTCTTTTTTTTTTTCTGATGTCATGTTATATACAATTTTAATTTACATATTTTTGTGGAACACGATAAGTTAGCGATCGAGCGTGCAACAACAACAGATATGATAAAAGTATCAAAGATAGATAGAAGTCTCAAAGAGGCCGAGCAGACCTGTCCCCCCTGGCAGCACCCGTTCACGAGTTGACGCATGGATCAGCCATCGCTGAGCTCAACCATATTAGAGGGAAATCGACGACCCGACACACAACGCCGCCACCAGTTTGAACATTTTAGTGATCATGACTTACTCGATCTCAAGCACAAATTGTCGACACTCGTTGACCGCAAACATATACATGTTTTACAATTGAGAGTTAATTTTAGACAATTATACAAAATAAAATAGCAGCAACAAAAAAAGAAAACAATTATAAGTAAAATTTAAATAAAAGCGTTTAGAGAAGTCCTGCATATCACTCGAGGTATAAATCAACACTAGCTGTTGCCCGCGACTTCATCCGCAGCAATTTGAACCGTTTACGCATCGCACGCGTCGGATGTCCTCAACTATGAATAATTTTCCCCCGTTTTTAAACATTTTTTATTAATGCTTCGCTCCTATTGGTCGCAGCGGGATGTTTTATAGCCTAAAACCTTCCTCAATAAATGGACTATCTAACACAAAAATTATTTCAATTTGAACCAGTAGTTCCTGAGATTAGCGCATTCAAACAAACAAACTCTTCAGCTTTATAATATTAGTATAGATTAGCTCGATATAGTATCAAGAGAACGAGCGTTAGCAAAAAATACGCCTACGCATGTTATACAAACCTTAAAGAGTTAGAAAATGAAAAATATTTTTATTGGAACAATTACACATTTTACATATATAACAATAGTAACGTTGACAACTGCAGTAGTTTAAAAATCTGTATCGCAGATGTCAGCGCCCACCTCCAAAAAGAGAAAATCCTTACTTATACTTATCCTTACTAATATTATAAATGCGAAAGTGAGTTTGTTTGTTTGTTTGTTTGTTACGCTTTCACGCCGTAACTACTGAACCGATCATCATGAAATTTTGACAATAGTAACGTTGACAACTGCAGTAGTTTAAAAATCTGTATCGCAGATGTCAGCGCCCACCTCCAAAAAGTGAAAATCCTTACTTATACTTATCCTTACTAATATTATAAATGCGAAAGTGAGTTTGTTTGTTTGTTTATTTGTTTGTTTGTTTGTTACGCTTTCACGCCGTAACTACTGAACCGATCATCATGAAATTTTGCATACAAGTTCTCTGGAGTACGGAGTAGGACATAGGCTACCTTTTATTCCGGGAAAAAGTACTATTCCCGAGGGATCGACAATGACGCGGCGAAAGCTAGTAATAGAATAGTTTGGGAGTGTTCTAAAGAACTTTGAACACGCGCCGAGGAATCAGGCTTCATGCTCACCACCTCGAGGCCTGATGATCTTCAACAGCACGTTTCTCTAGTTTTTTTTCGTACGTGTGTAAGTTATGGAACGATCTACCTTCCACTGACTTTCCCCGTTTTCCCTCTTCAAAAGACGAGTAAATTCCTATTTAAAATGCCGGCAGCGCTCTGTTAACTGAAGTTGACTATGAAATTTACCATCAGGTGCCGTGTATGCTCGTCTACCACCCATTATAAAAAAAACTTAGTACGAACCTTTTATTTATTTCCACTGAGATGTTTACAGAGTCACATTACCGTAGTCGAAGCTAGATCCTACAACTTGCACCACACACAAAACAGATTCTCACACTTTGCCAACCGTATACTTTCGGTAGTCATTGTACTGTGTAAAATATTGCCGCTCTGACAGCGAGAGCGATCATGTTAACCGATACCAGACCACCGTTGGAAATATAGTATTGACACTCAGCTTAAGGGAGATATATAGGAACGGAACTCTGGACTAGGCACGGCCAACATTTTTTTTTTTTGCAGTGAACTCTTCTTAAGACGGTACGGTGTAATTCATAATTCATTTATTTATCGCTTCACACACATATACAATAAAACACAATGGATTACAATACATGCACACGTACCCTGCTTGGGTGTTACGATACTTTTACTTTTTACATCATGAAAGGTTACTTATTGGAGAATACATGTCAAGAATAAAATATTAAAAATAAATGTCAAAATTATACACATAAATTTACTCTAAATCGATGAAAAATAATAATTTAATAATAGTCAAAATACAATTATAACTTTCACGTAGATTCTAGTTAATTCTCTCCTCTAAATATTCGTTAACAGAATAATAACATTTTTTTGTTAAAAAGGCCTTCATTCTATTTTTGAAAGTTATTTCATTTTCTATACATTGTATGTCTTTTGGTATTTTGTTATCCCTGATGCACTGCATCTGCGAGTCAGCCCCAACATCATCCTAAGGATGTTGTTGTACTGAACACTAATAATATTTTTTTTTTATATTTACAAAATTATTACATTTGCATTTATGTATTTCTTAAAAATACAAATTTGTGTTGAAATTATCCTAAAAAATCATATCATACATTTATACTAATAAAATTAATTAATTTATAAAATTCTGTGCAACAGAAAACAATAAGTAACAGTCAATACAAAAGTCTATATTTTCATCATGATCATCATCAATCAGCCTATTGCAGTCCACGACCGATGACCAGAGGAGGGTCGCTGGTAGTGGCTGGATGAGAAAAGCGGGAGATCCTGCACTGTGGCGTGCCCTTGGGGAGGACTACGTCCAGCAGTGGACTGCAATAGGCTATATTTTGAATGTCATAAACGAAAAATAAATTTATAGACATTTATTTTTCAGTAACACAAACTATTGACTCCTGACGTCTAAGAAATTCATCTACGGAGTAGTAACACTTTCCACAAGATACTGTTTTAATCTGTTATCAAATTGCCTGGTATACAGTAACATCGATAAACTACTAGCGTTTCGAAACAACCACTGCTGAGAAGAATACGCCGAAAGAAAGTCCTTTGGGCTCTACTTGCCTGAAGGCTTATGTTTTCACATATTTATAACAAAAATATTATACATTTATATCATAACTAGCTTTCGCCCGCGGCTCCGCCCGCGTCAATGTCGATCCCTCGGGAAGCATTTTTTCCGGGATAAAAGGTAATCTATGTCCTTCTCCATACCCCAGATAACATGTATGCAAAATTTCATGATAATCGGTTCAGAAGTTACAATGTGAAAGCGTAACAAACAAACAAACTCACTTTCGCATTTATAATATTAGTTAGAATTAGGATTAGGATTAAGGATGAATTTGCCGCTCTTCAACCTCCCGCCCGATTCAGCAAATTAAGTCAGTCAGTCGTTTACACACCAGTCTCACCATGTACTTGTAATATTTGTCGTGATCTACCTCGGTAAATACGTGCAAAATCCCCGTTTTGGCGAGGATGTATTACTCTATATACCCTTATACGGCGAAGGGAATAGACCACAAAATAGACATATTTCCATAGAGCAGCAACCGGTGTCCTAATATTGCCATAAGCGGACAATAACGTATTAAATCACGATTTAATGTGGCTCTTTGAATTTAAGGGCTCGTACTACCTCACACTGCTTTGAATGTTTGTCTGTAATATCAATAATAATTAAATACTCGAATTGAAATAAAAATACAGCAAAGTTCAGGACTAACTCTGGTAACTATCTGACTCAAAAACACGATTGCGTTAAATTTTCTCGATAGAAAATAATTGCAAAGTAGCATACAAATCACGTCTGATTTACTCGGTATACAGCAGTATTCACCAAATACATTCAAATTAATCTTGAAACTTTTTAATAATAAAAGGCAGCCATAATGTGTTTTTTTTCGAATAACCCTTGAATATTCTTTAAAAACGAAAATATCCTAAGTAGCCAATGAGTTTAGACGAGAGACGATTTTTTTTTTTAAATCTATGGTTTAGACCATCCGCGTTTGTACCACCATGCCGCCTGGCCTATGGCGGGCTCTTAAGTGTGTAATACATACATACTATCCCGTTTTTAGGGTTCCGTACCCAAAGGGTACAAACGGGACCCTATTTATGTGGCTCCGTTGTCCGTCCCGTCTGCCTGTCTGTCCGTCCGTCCGTCTGTCACCAGGCTCCGTGTTAGTTAGGTAGTTGAGATTTTCACAGATGATGTATTTCTGTTGCCGCTATAACAACAAATACTATAAACAGAATATAATAAATATTTAAGGGGGGCTCCCATACAACAAACGTGTCTTTTTTGCTCGTTTTTGCTCTATATTGATAACGGCAACAGGTACACGCTTGAAACGTCCACTAAATATGTAGTTATTATTAAGTTATAAGAAATTGCCGTGTGGTTTCCGGCAGAGTAGAATAGGACCACTCCTAGTCTTCCCATGGATGTCGTAAGAGGCGTCTTAGCAAATACGAGCTAAACAAAGCTCATAAACAGCAATGAGACCTCTCCAACCCGTCTGGCCAGCGAGGAGTGTAGGCCCAATCCTCTGTCTGCTCTGGCCAAGTATGGCTCCGGTAGTACAGAGAAGGTCATGCTCCTGCAGTGGAGACTAAAAAGACTCTCTCCTCGCTGGCTAAACGGGTTGGAGAGGTCTCATTGATGTTTATGAGCTTTGTTTACGCTTCTTACGACCTCCATGGGAAGTCTTGGAGTGGTCCTATTCTACTCCGCCGGAAACCACACGGCTACTGTGAAGTTTAATAATAAATAATTAAATAAAATTAATATTAAATAATGTTTTAAATGTATCTGACCTAATCTTATAGCTAACTGACTTTTGTAAATATTGTAATATATCATAATGATTTTTGATAAATTAATATTTAACCATACAACAGACATGATTATTTAGCAGTTTTTATAGATAGTGGTACGGAACCCTTCGTGCGCGAGTCCGACTCGCACTTGGACGGTTTTATTTACCTTGCAAACATGGATCTAAGAATAATCAGGATAGGACCTTGAGAATGTGGCATAGAAGCAAATCACAATGTATGCAGACGTGTCGTGACACGAAACTCACGCACACATCGGCACTCAAATGGATGCAGGTTTTCCCCGGTCGAAATGTCAAACTCACGAAATGTCAAACTTGTACTTACCGCGAATTTGGTGTGCCTTTTAAAACTCGTTGAAAATAAGCATAAAAACATAAAATAATGCCGAGCTGTGTGGTAAAAGAGTGTAAAAATTATAGTAAACTACACAAAAAGTCCGACGGTATCACGTATCATAGGTAAGTACAAACTTCTTGTTGTTTTCGAGACTATGTAAGTATTACACTCAATCGCATATTTTCTTGGTTTAATTATACTATTTACACACACAACACCACAGTTACTCGTATGTACGAATTGGTTGGTAACCTAAACATACGTTTCAACTACAATTTTAAATTAAACTAATATGATTTTGTAATTTTCTTTGCGCCGCAAAAGTCAATGACCCGGTGACAGAGCAGCGCAAAGTCGGACTGTCGGTGTTGCCAGAATATGATTTCAAGATTCCTGTTCTTTATATATAATATAAAATTTTAGTTTGTTAATTTTTTTTAGGGTTCCCCATTCGTGAGGCTTATGTAAAAAAATAATGGATCGATATTATTAGAAGAAATAAAAAGGATACATCATGGGTACCATCAAATTATTCATTTGTTTGTTCCGAACATTTTAAAAATAGCAATTTTTATATGACAAAAAGAGCATATCGCCGGTTGATTAAGTTCGCGTGCCCAGAAAAGGAATGTTTCTTATTAATACTTTTACTCGACTTCAAAAGAAGGAGCAGTTCCAGTTGTATTTAATTTTGCATATTTTTACGTCATAACTCCATCATTTATGAACTAAATTTGGAAAATCGATGTATGTGTTGATGATAAATGTATGAAGTGAGATAACTTTGGAATCCAAGATGGCTGACATTACTTTTCATTTAAAGTCAACTTTAGTGGCGTTTTTGGATTTTTTTGGGATATCAACAAAAATGAAGTCATTTTCAGTTTTCAAGATGGCCATCACCATTATTTATGGAAATTCGACTTGGGTGACGTTTTCGGAGTATTTCGGGGTAAAACTGACGTCAATTTTGTGTTGGGATTCAAGATGACTGTCACAATTTTTTGAAAATATGACTTATGTGTCGCTTTTAAATTATTTTTGGGTGCATCACAAACAACACTTATGGGATGCAAAACAGGGGTAATATTTTCGAGGTATTTTGGCGTGCAGATCACAAAAGTGGCGTCAATTTCGGGATCATAGTATAAAACAAAGTCGCTGCCCGCTGTGTCCGTCTGTCCCTATGTATGCTTAGATTTTTAAAACTACGCAAAGGACTTTGATGCGGTTTTTTTATAGACAGAGATATTCAATTTATATTTTATACTAATATGTAAATGTGAAAGTATTTTATTCTCATTTGTCGACGTCAGAATAAAAGATTTTAACTTTGAACAATTTCTGAATTTGATATTGTTGATTTATTGATGACACTAATAATCTTTAGAACTACTGAATCTATAAATCTGCAAAATTATAAAAAAGTAATTTTAAAAATTAACCACCAATATAAGGCCTCGAGGGTTTGTTTTTATGTAAGTAAAATTATATGTATTGTTATTTATTAACTTAAAACACAGTATAATAAAAATGTTATCTATAATTTCGTTCTTTTATTCCTTTTATCGAGTTCCCCAAAACGTCTAAGGTCGCTCAAAGATGAGATTGATTCACAGTTGCTCTTCTGGATCATTATGTCTAAATTCATAATACTTCTCTGATACAGATGTTACGTTTTGTAAAAAGAATATAAATAATATTAGTGCTACTAGGCATCAGTACCACTCACAATTTATTTACTCTAATTATTGGGTAATTTTTGATGACAATGGTCACCCTATACTGCACACATGTAACCAAAGTTTGCTTCACTTTGACGTTCCTTACGCCCGGTCCATATTATTCTTAGGTCCATGCTTGCAAAGTAGATGGACCCCTAGGGTCTGTCTTTAAGACCTTAAATCCACGTTTAGTATGTTAATGAATTTTGATAATGACGCTTTACCTATGTACTTATGCCCAGAGACGCTCTTCGCCTATACAGACATATAGTGGGCTCCGTAGCGCAGCGGTCATCACGCCAGCCTGCGACACGAGAGTGCCCAGGTTCGATCCTCGGCCCGGTCAAGATGGAAAATGATCTGTTTCAGATTGGCCTGGGTCTTGGATGTGTATCTACATATGTATTTGTTATAAAATATAGTATCGTTGAGTTAGTATCCTATAACACAAGTCTCGAACTTACTTTGGGACTAGCTCAATTTGTGTGATTTGTCCGTATATATTTATTATTTATTATATACCGTAAACTATTCGCATAGTCTAAACAGTGTCCTGATCTCACCATAGAGAGACAATGATACTTTAAATCACAGTACAATGGCCCTCGTTGAAGTTTAGTAGCTATATTAGAGGTACTAAAATTATTTAGTACTAGCAGTGCCCGCGACTTGGCTTGCGTATATTTTATGTTATTGTAAATATTGAATTACAATTAACAATTTTCATACCGCTAAGTCCAGAAATGAGAAATTTCCATTTAGGGGTTGAATTTCTGAAAATCCTTTCTTTATTGCACACTTGCATTATAACGGAATTTTAATGAACAAATAATGATTTGTACTAGCAGTGCCCGCGACTTCGTTCGCGTACATTTTTTGTTATGTTTGTATGGGGGCCACGTCTTATCATGACAGGAGGAAAAAAAAGAAGTCCTGTGTCCTGTACGCCTAAATGTATATCTACCAAGTTTCATAAGAGTTATCTCCATAACTCTTAAACGAATTAACTGAATTTAACATATGTACATACATACAGAAAAAAAAGCTAAAAATCCTTAATTTAGTTTTAGTATCATGTATAGAGCTTATAAACACGATATCTCTGAAAACAAAGTAACTTATTCCATGGCCGACCCTTAAAAATTTAATACCTTCTTCTTCTAAATATATATGTCGCAGGCATATTGTATGATTCCGCGTTTTACAAACGGCGTCGTCTTTTTACAAACGCTCGCTCATTTGGTATATGCCGAAGGCAAATTGACAACTCGTTCAATTGTAAACATTTCAACATTGATGGTTATAGTAGGGTGACTATCATAAAACACAAATTGGACAAATCACTTTATTTCAGCAATCACGTACCTATTCATGTAAGAATAACTTAAAATACATGTTTAGGCATTCAAGTAATTTTAATATTTAAGTAACGAAAACACAAAACCTCTTAAAACACAAAAAGCTTATATGTATTATGTATATATTTTAGTATTGGTATATATGTATGTGTTTATTTATATAGACCTATGTATACTATTTATTAGATATTATATTAGGTAATAATTTAGTTTAATAGTGTTTGTTTTTACTTATGTTCTTACTTCAACATATACCTCTGCCCCACTTAACCCAGCTGATGTCTCCTTTCAGATACCTGGTTGACTGGAAGAGATCCCCTCAAGGGATAAGTCCGCCATTGTGCATATATTTTTAATTTAGTTTAACTTTAATACTTTTAAGATGTATGTTGTTTTTATGTACAATAAAGTATTTACAAACAAACAAACAAACCTCTGTCCACAGCTTTTTCCTGCTCCTACTTGAGAATCGTAAAATTTTCTTACCTTACTATGATACATTTCCTAAAAACAATCCTTTTTTTGTAAAAAGTCCCTTGAACACGCAGGATTTGCACTGTTTTCATTATTTTTGTTTCACAAAATCGACGCCATTTTGACTGTTTTGATTAGCAGCGCCGCGCGAGGTACGAAAAAGAACTAAATACTTCAATTTGAATTCAAATTGAATTGTCTATCAAATATTAAGGCATATTATATACTGACAAGGCAATTCACAATTTGCCTTCGGCATATTCCAAAAGAGCGAGCGTTTGTGAACAGACGACGCCGTTTGTAAAACGCGGAATCATACAATTTGCCTGCGACATATATAACTCAAAGGTGACTTAATTAAACTGACATAATGATCTATCAACGCACAGCCCAAACCACTGAACGGATCAGCTGAAATTTGGCATGCAGGTAGATGTTATGACGTAGGCATCCGCTAAGAAAGGATTTTGATCAATTCTACCCCCAAGGGGATAACAAAGAGGATGAAAGTTTGTATGAAACTTTGTCAAAAACTAAACTTAACGCGAGGAAGCCGCGAGCAAAAGCTAGTTAGTATAGGTATATTGATGGAAAAGCTAAAACAACAACTAAGCCTCATCCGCACTTAGCTAGTGTCGGTGCACCACTCGCCTTGAAGAAGACCTCCGGATAAGGTCGAAACTGGTCGGCCTATACCTAACTTTATACGTAAGTATTGTATTTTGCTTATTTAAAGCTATTTTAATTAAAGTTAGTGGTTCAGATAATTGTAAGACAATTAAAAGCCTATAAAACTACAGATAATTGAAACCAGGGTCGAGTTACTTTAATAGTTAGGAAGCATTATCGTGACGTCATTGCAGCTATAAAGTTTCAATTAATAATTAAAACTCCCCGATTTTATACCATAATGCAATCATATTTTAAATTCGACTGTTTATTTTTAAATTTTTTTAAATTCAGGTTTATAAAATGGTAGCTCCGCCATTTTTAAACCAATTTGAAAGAATGCTATTTTATGTATAAGTTTTATATAATACTAGCTTTCGCCCGCGGCTCCGCCCGCGTCGTCATCATCATTTCGTGTAGGTGTCACGGTCAATCGACCATGCACACCCTGGTGTCAGAGTTCTTCGGAACCGCCTCTCGTCAATGTCGATCCCTCGGGAATAGTACTTTTTCCCGGGATAAAATGTAGCCTATGTCCTTCTCCGTACTCCAGAGAACTTCTATTCAACATTTCATAATTATCAGTTCAGTAGTTACGGCGCGAAAGCTCAACAAACAAACAAAGAAACTCACTTTCGCATTTATATTATTAAGTAAGGATAAGAATAAGGATTCTACTAGCTTTGCCGGCGAACTTCGTTTCGCTGTTATTTTTTGTCGTAAATATTTCTTATATTTTATTAGTTTCCTTGTATTTGCGTTGATAGCAAAACCAACAAATCAAAGTTTAATATATGTTATTTTTAAATCTTAGCTCGACAGGGGTGACTGGAAACAAAAAAGGGAGGCCTTTGCCCAGCAGTGGAACACGCAAATAGGCCATTAAAAAAACCGGCTAAGTGCGAGTCGGACTCGCGCATGAAGGGTTCCGTACATTATATATATATTATATATATATTATTATATACAAGCATGAAATTATTAAAAATATTTTTATTATATGATGTACCTAAAAATGTATTCGCAAATTTTCCTATATTTAAGACGTTGCTTCGTACCAAATTTCAAGATTCTGAGTTCATGGAAAGTACTCTGTAGGTATTGATTCCCTTGCGAATGTCGAAAAAACACGAAAATTTGCGGCATAACCAGCTGTATCTTTTGATTGCGTTGACTTAAAAGTTTGATTTTTTCACAACTCCAACAGTAGACCTGAGTATTTGATATGAATTTCAGCTTGATATCTCTACGCGTTCTGGAGAAAAAGGGTCTTGACAGAACAACAGACAGACAGACGGACAATCGAGTGATCCTAAAAGGGTTCCGTTTTTTTCCCATTGAGGTACGGAACCCTAAAAACAAGGAAACAAATAAGACCTTCCATACAAAGTTACCGATCAAATGGCTGTATTTCTATGGGCTGCCAATTTTTTCAATTTACTTTTTTTCTTACATTTACATTTTTCGATAAGGGATTTTGATTCCGTGATTTCGATAAAGGCCAGAAGTTCATATCACGGTGTACTTTAATTTACCAAAAATAATCGCTGAAAATGTAGTTCCAAATCATCCGCTAGATGTCGCTAGCTGGTTTTTAGAACGCGCTATCGTTATTTTTTCGCATTTACTCTTAAAATGGATTAACGATTTTTAATTCGACACAGACAGATAAACTATGGAGTAACTATAGTGCTTTTCGGAATTTTTCCTCATTTTTGGAAGGTCATGTAAACAATATGTATGACCTAATATACATGTATAGGAGGGACATAAGTCCCTCCCTATATACAGGGTTATAGTTAACTAACGCATAACCTGCTAAAGACGACTTAGGAACATCATGACTAACAAAGTTTGTTATATGACTTTTACCTAAACGCAATACATAGTAAGATTTTACATACATTAGCTTGTATGTGGATTTCTATCAAACGTAAAGTCTATGTTTAATTCTACTATAGCTGTGAGCGTAGATACCTACTATTATTAGCTCATAGCGCTGATTGCCATAGAGTTAAGACAAGTAGAATTACATTTTTGCATTTTATTTTTTTTGTATGAAAAAAGCAAACATCGAATTACACAAAGTTATATAGCAAACGTAGTTAATCTTGATGTACCTAATTCGTCTTTAGGAGGTTATCTGTTAGATGCCACTTACCCTGTATTTATTTAGCGTGTATTTGTGTGATATCACACAAATAGAGCTAGCTCTACAGTAAGTTATAAATTTGTGTTGTGTCGTAGGATACTAACTCAACGATACTATATTTTATAAGATACTTAGAGATAAACATCCATTCCATGCTGGTCTGGGAGAAAAGAAAAACCGGCCAAGTGCGAGTCGGACTCGCTATCTATAAAATCATCTATAAAAACGGCAGAAAAATCATGTCTGTTGTATTATATATAATACTAGCTGCCCCGGCGAACTTCGTTTCGCCATAAGTTAAAAACTATCCTATCTCTCAAGTTGGATCGAACTGCACATGGTGTGCGAATTTTATTATAATCGGTTAAGTGGTTTAGGAGTCCATTGAGGACAAACATTGTGACACGAGATTTATATATATTAAGATTAATATTAACTTATAACTAAATATTCTGTCAATATTTCAAGCGTCTACCTGTTGCCGTTATCAATATCAAGCAAAAAAAAACACTTTTATGTGTGGGAGCCCCCTTAAATATATATTTTATTCTATTTTCTAGTATTTGTTGTTATAGCAGCAACAGAAATACATCATCTGTGAAAATTTTAACTGTCTAACTATCACGGTTCATGAGATACAGCCTGGTGACAGATGGACAGATGGACAGACAGACGGACAGCGGAGCGAAATTAATAGGGTCCCGTTTTTACCCTTTGGGTACGGAACCCTAAAAACGTAGAATGCACCAGTTGCTTCTCTTCCCGCGCAGACAATAGAAGCCGGTCAAGGGATTGGGCGAAAATCTAAAGAATAATAATAATAATAATAAGCCCGCAGGGCAGCTTGTGGCGAGCTGTTGGGGAGTAGCGACCCCACGGACCTGAGTGCTCCCAGGGGAGGCCCCTGTTCCTCGCCTCCGACTTGCCTTAGATGGCCGATCGGAGTGGACACCGAAGAGGTAACAGGAACCCCTACCTCTGACTTGCCTTAATCGGCCGGTCAGAGTGGAGTCGCGAGAGCTATATGCTCAAAGGGTGGATGTGAAACATAAGTGGCGAGTGGGCGTGCGTGATGGGACCCTCTAAGGATGCAAGTGATCGTACGTTTAAAGTCCAGTGACACCTCTCCGCCCTTTAGCCGCTCAACTAATGTTGCCCCTTTGCTGCACATTTTTGCGTCGTGCAGCCGTTTCTGGGGCCCATTGACTGAGTCGGCGAGTCACCACCTGCCTATTTTTCCGTGTGTATCAACATTGGTCAGGCAGGTGCCATAGTTATTCCCATAGCCCAGATACTAACCATTAGCCATTCATCCCAATAGCCCAAGAGTAGTGTTCCTTTATATCAATAGGTTTGCACCTTCTAGGGATTGTCTGTGAGCACATTTCTATAGTGTGTTTACTGTCATGACCTGGATAGTGCCACACCCCATTTTATAGCAAACGTCTCACAAGGCCTCTACATGTTGGACATGTGTCCCCATGCAAGCCTCAAAAGACCGGGCTTCGGCCCGTGGTTACTTAAGAGACAACATAATAATAATAATAATACACTTTATTGCACCATTAAAACAAATCACACAATAGAAAAGAAAAAAAGAAATCAAACACAAACAAATAATGGGCACAAAGGCGGACTTATCGCAATATGCAATTTCTTCCAGCCAACCTTTGGGTAGGAAAAGAATATTATAAAAAAAAAAATTTTAAGCGGTGCAGTATATCAATAATATATGTACTTTATGAAAATAAATACTTACAAATATGTACACATACCTATATATTTTAAATACATACATATATACGAGACGCAATCTTTTTTTAAATCTATGATATATACATAAACTAATTATAAATTCATAATAACCAAAAAGAAATATGAGAGCAATGACAACTAATTATGCAAGAGAGGGGATGGAAGTTACAGAAAACAAGAAAATACCTAATTTTGAACAAGAGAAAGATAATGAGACTTTACTTGATTTTTAAATAAAGAAAGAGATTGAGCCATGCGAATATCAATCGGCAAAGCATTCCACAAGCGAATAGCCTGAACAGTGAAGGAATGGGAATAGTAATTGGAGAAATGAGGAGGAGTGGCGAGACGAAGGGAGGAAGAACTGCGTAATTCGCGGTTATTAATCTCACTGAGAAAAGTGAATCTTTCCTTGAGGTAATGAGGAGTACTGGGAATAAACAGGATGGAATACAGTAAAGAAAGGATATGTAAATTACGTCGAAGTCTGATTGGGAGCCACTTGAGTTGAGTGCGAAAAGAGGAAACGTGATCATATTTCCGTAACCCAAATATGAAGCGTATGCAAAAGTTTTGAAGACGCTCAAGTTTGTTGAATTGCTCCTCAGTGAGATCAAGATAACAGGAGTCAGCGTAGTCAAGAATGGGATGAAGCAAGGATTGAGCAAGCGTGATTTTAGTTTGCTGTGGCAAAAAATTTCGAATACGCCTGATTGAACCGGCAGCAGCAAATATTTTTTTACTAACCTCAGCGATTTGCGGTACCCAAGACATATTACGGTCAAAAATAACTCCTAAATTTTTTACTTTTTCAGTATACGCAATAACACAGTTATCCAAAGTGATTGAGGGAAGAGAAATCCAATCAATTCTGGAAATGAGCCGTGAGCTACCTAAGATAATAGCTTGGGATTTAGAAGGATTAACAATCAAACCATGGTTCTTACTCCATTCCGCTATTCGAGACAAGTCATCGTTGATCGCGATAATGGCCTGTGAGATATTATTCAGTGGAGAGTGGCAGTAAATTTGTAGGTCATCTGCGTAAAGATGATAGGAAGTGCGGATTTGAGAAGTAATAGAATTAATAAATACAGCAAACAGTAAAGGAGAGAGTACGCCGCCTTGTGGAACTCCGCAGGACATCGAGCGCCACGTAGAGAGATGGTTCTCAATACGCACGCGCTGCTGACGACCATGCAGGTAAGAATGAAACCAGTCGATAGCTGATGGAGATATGTTCAGAGAGCGTAGTACACCTAAGAGAACGTCAAAATCGACGGTGTTGAACGCGTTGCTGAAATCTAAAAGAGACAAGACTGTTAGTTCCGTTCTGTCCATAGCAGAGCGGATATCATCAGAGATTTTAACCAGAGCTGTGCTCGTACTATGACCTGCCCGAAAACCTGATTGGAAGGGACTAAGAATATTGTTTTTGTTAAGAAATGAAGTCAGTTGAAGTTGTACCAACCTTTCAAGAATTTTGGATAGATAAGGAAGGATGGAGATGGGACGTAAGTCAGAAAAACTGGAAGGGTTAGGTTTTTTAGGCAACGGAATGATATTGGCACATTTCCAGGAAGACGGAAATTTACCTTGGGATAAGGAGTTATTAAGAATTAAGGTTAAAGGAGAAAGAAGGATATCAAGGATGGGCAGGATCATTTTGCGGCTAATATCATCTGTGCCAACAGCGCTAGAGGTCACAGAAAGTACACTCTTATGAACATCACATTCAGCAATCGGACTAAAAGAAAAAGAAGGGTAGTCAGGCGTGGGGAGTGAAGTAAGATGGTTTAAAGTTTGAACTTTGTTATTACCACCGAAAAATAGAGACGTAGAGAAATGCTTGTTAAGCTGGTCGACATTCATATTGTTAGGAGTGTTACAGTTTTTCCTTCCAACGCCCAAAGACCTTAGAAACTTCCAGACTTTAGCTGGATCTCCATTATCAACAGACTTATGAATATGGCGGCGCTGTGCATCCCGACACTTCCTATTGCAAAAATTTCGTACAGTTATATATTTGTCTCGAAAGCGCTCAGGGTCAGATTTAAATTTCGATTTTATGCTGTGTTTTTTGGCTATCGCAGCTTTGACTTCTTCGGTAAGCCACGGTGCAGGGAGATGTTTTACACGAACAGGACGTACAGGGGCATATTTATCGAAAAGACCAATAACTAAGTTGTTAAAAGCTGCCACTTGTTCGTCAACTGTACTAAGACCCGTAACCGCATCCCAATCGGCGTTGACAGCATCTTCTCTAAGCTTTTCAATATTCATGGAGTTAAAATCACGCTGCAACAGGATTTTGGATTTGGATTTAGGGGGGCGGAGTTTGAAGGAAAGGTAAAGGAGATCATGGTAGGAAAACATGTCTGCACTGCATTGCCCATGGCAGGTGACTAGTTCAGGAGAGGAAACAAGTATGAGATCCAGGAGAGAAGGGTTGCAGTTAGGGAAGAAATGAGTTGGTTGGTTGGAGTGGAGAATCGACATGTTGCAGGCTTCAACAAGAGATAGTAAAGATTTCGCTCGATGATCATCTTTAAGCAGGCACGTATTAAAATCACCCATGATGATGGTGTGACTGAAGGAAGGCGTCAACTCTTCTAAGAGACTTTCAAGGGAAGTAAAATAATTAATAGAGGATGAGGGACTGTAGAATATCCCTAGAAGAACTCGGGAGTGGGAAAGAATTATTTCAATAAAGAGATACTCGGCTTCATGAGAAGGATTTGTAATTTCAGACATACTGATAACTTTGTAAGGAATATGGGAACGGAGGTAGATGGCAACTCCACCACCTACAACCCCAGGACGGCCTGAGCGGTCATTACGAATGAGCTGGAAGCCAGGTAACGAGTAAGAAGTTGAGGGAAGACAGGGTTTAAACCAGGATTCGGCTACCAGTAAGGCATCAATATGCTTACTATCGAAAGTTGATAAAAGATCAGGATAATGAGCCGGAATACTCTGAGCATTTATATAAACTACGTTAAAGTTTTTGGGGGTAGGAGAAAAAATATTATTTATAGTCTCATTTAATGGGAGAGGTAAAGAATAAAAGCTATCATCAGAAACAGAACTATGAAGAGATTTAAAACTGTCATTGTTTGTGCTACTCATATTTGATGTACAAATATAATATATATATATATATATATATAAACTTAATAAATATATGTGGATATAAATAAATAATTGTTATTCAAATAAATTCCTATCATACAACTACCCGCCAGCAGATGCAGTTACATTACAACTTTGAATTGTGGAAGAAAATAATGAATTTAAATTAATATAATACAAAAATTAACGGGGAAATACAAGATGCCATACATAAGAATAAAAAAAAAACTGTCATTTTGAGTTTGACACATGTCAGTGACAAACGAATAACAGATAACAGTGACATCGAAGTCAGAACAATTAATAACAATACGAATTAAAAACAAGTTTTAAGTAGGTAGTTAAGCAAAGAAAGAAAACTTACGTAATAGAAAACAAGTATGAATATGTAAGCCTACTTTTTCCCTCGTTTTGGACGCGAAGTCTTCACGGTGTCTGCTCCGTCTCCGCCGGCAGTTGTGCCGGCCTGACTCACCGAGACTTGTTGCCGTGGAACCTCGCATGCTTGCGTGCCGCGGAGTATTTCTACCTCAGCACAACAGTAGACACGATGTTGCACCCCATCAGGCCCGATGACATACACGCATCCGTCGCGCGTCCAAGACTTTTTCAGCCCGAACAGTTGACGCGCGTGCAAGAACGCATCATGACGCACTTTCGTCAGAAACTCAGACATAGTCACCCCGGTCCCCTTGAGTTTCGTTTTGGCCAGCCAAAACTTGGACTTCACTGCCAAATTCACAAATTCAACAAGCAAGGGACGGGGCTTGTCACGAGAGGAACGGCCCAACCGATGACACCTATATATGTCGGCCTCAGTAAAATTTGCGATGCACAGCTTTGTTGAGGCAATCTCACTGACCACCGATGATGCAACCTCTTTTTCGTTTTCTGCAACTCCATGAAGAAGAATGATGGCTCTTCGTGTGTGCATCTCCAGCTGATCTTGCCGCCTATCCTGTTGTTGCTGCTGCTTGGCCAGAAGATTGATTTCCTGTTGGATGTTGTTCAAAGCGGTGTGCATCATACCCTTGAAGGCGTTGAACTCTGCAGCGAGTGTAGTGACAGTTTTTGGTGCCACCTTATCTAACTCCACTTGAAAATCCGCCATCTTGGTGTCAAAGTGTGCTAACATATGTGCCATTGAATTTTGTAAATTCTCCATTGTACAGGATCAAGGAAAGGAGAATATCTGCTTACAGGTAGAGCAAACTATACTTTACAATATATCATATATTTCGGTAATATATATGACTTATTCAAATTTAGAAATAAATTAAATAGAGGAGCTGAAATTTCGATTGCTTTTTATTATGCTGCTACCCGCCGAAAAAAAAGAATCATGACAATAAGCGATGCGGCTAGCAACTCATCACTATTTTGATTCCGTTTTCCACCTTAAAGCCCAGCAACACGCTAAACGTGGTCTTATGGCCCTAGGCTCTGTCTACCCCGTAAGGGATAGCGACTTAATAACATGTATGTATAAACATCCAAGACCCAGGTCAATCAGAAAAAAAAACATTTTCCTTTATGACCTGACCGAGGATCGAACCCGAGCACTCTCGTGTCGCAGGCTAGCGTGCTGACCACTGCGCCACGGAGGTCGCCAAAAGCTATGATAAACAACCGGCTTTTGGCTATAACAAAAAACTCTATAAGAGTAAAACTATTTCTGTGAGCTGTAGAGTAGACCTCACGACTCGCGAGTATTATCAGGTCGAACTCACAATAGTCCTAAGCGTCAGAGACACCAATGGCGCCTAAATCGGCTCAGGCGCAAAACGTCTCTTTCGCAAAATGTCCCCTTGTCGTGAAACGTCTCTTTTGCAGAATGTCTCTTTCGCAAAATGTCGCGCCAGAGACTTTAGATATGATGAAGTCAAAATTTGGGTACTTAAATTTACTTATGTATTCCAAATAAAAACAATATCAATAGGTATCAAACATTTTACACACATTCAAAATTTTGATCAAAAGAATCAATACTACTATTATCTTAGTTAATAGATTCAGGTGTTACTTTGCGGAAGACAAAGTTACATTTACTTTGAGACAATTTACTTTGCGTGCTTCCGCCACCAGTTAGTTCATGCAAACTATTGCTGGCCAGCGCCCACCCACTACTGTTAGTCCCTTCATACCCGCCACCAATAGTTGATGCATGCAACCCTGGTCTGCTGCATCCGTTGAGGCTGCAGCAATGTCGGCCGTCGTGCTCGCGACACGTGTTTCGCCTCTACACGAGGCATCTTCAGGCAGTGAAACCTAGATGTTGATCGTTCGTATGACAAGCAACGAATGACAAAATTACTTTTTTTTTTTTTTTTTTAAATGACTGTGTAGCTAGCTCCAAGTGAGCTTTCGCTACTTCACCGGGCGTTTGAGGCGAGGGCAGAGTGCCCTCAACCTTTATAGACAACATCACCAAAGGGCCCCCAGGAGGGACGGACCTCGGCTTTGGGCGTTGCCTGTGTGCGCAAGGCTTGGAGAGACAGCAAACTTTCGTATTGCCTGATGGGCCGCGTATGCGTGCATGCAAGCCTGAAGGGCCAATCTGAGAAACAATGGCATAAGCCTTTAGAGAGCAGCAACTCTCATCTTTTGCCTTATGGGCCGAAAGCTACGTTGCCAGAAGGGCCTATCCTGGGTGCAAGTCACCCGGGACCGCCGGGCGGTCACCAGTAATCGGAGCTAATCCTACTCTACGCACTCTATTCCGGTGGCGAGTGCGACGGGGTCGGATAGTGGGATTCCTCTGGCTATTCGGAGCCGAAGAGGGGTCGGGGCGGGCTTGTGCGATGTCAATAGGATCATCGGGATCGTCAAGTACGTTCCTAGGACGTCTACGACGTAAGGTCGTATCGTGTAAGTTGGGGGAGTAGTTAGCAGCTTGCACTACTAACGGGTTGGGGTGGCGTGCGGCTTTCTCAAAGTAACGCTTGGAGGCGTTTTTGAGATAGCCGCGAATGGATGGGAGATCTAGGTCACGGTGTAAGTCTGTCATGCGCAAGTACCGGTGGTGACTCGTATTCGTGGCACGGGTGACGAAGCGGTTCTGCAATCGTTGCAGCCGATCGATGTGGGAGGGCGCGATATGGGAGAAGACTACGCCGGCGTAGGTCATGATAGGGCGGACGCAAAGCTTATAGAGTGTCAACTTATTTCTAAGTGACATCTTAGCATTGCCTATCATGGGGTGGAGACGGCCTAATACGAAGGCGGCATGGTTGCGGACTTTGGTGATGTGGGGGCCGAAGGTCATCGCGCTATCGAGTACGACTCCAAGGTATTTAGCCTTGCCTGCCCACTGAATGGGCTTTCCGTACAACGATACTGATCCTAACGAGGGGAGTTCTGCTCCGGACATGGTGATTTTTCGACGTGACACAGCTTGGTTATCCTTTGAGAAAAACACAGCTGTGCTTTTCTCCGGATTAACTTCGACGCGCCACCTCTTGAACCACCCGCCGAGAGCGTCCACGGCGGACTGAAGACGATTTACGATGACCGTTTTAAGGTAAGGTGATGGGACGTGTAGAGGGCCGTATCGTCGGCGAATAGTGCCACTTCTACATCTGGGGTCTTTGGGATATCGCTTGTGTACAGCGAATAAAGGAGGGGCGAGAGAACAGCGCCTTGCGGGACGCCGGCTCTAATGGGACGGGGCCTCGAGAGGCATCCCTCTACTCTGTACCGAAAAGACCGATTCGACAAAAAGTCTCGTATGATGTGCACGAGACTATCCGGCAGGCCCAAGTTGGTCAACTTGGATATCAAGCCCGAATGCCAGACTTTGTCGAAGGCTTTCGCTACATCGAAGAAGAGTGCTCCCGTAGGACGTCCCCAATTTCTCAACTTGAGAATATGCTCCGTGAGGCGGTGCAGTTGGTAGTGACACGCGTGTTTGGCCCGGAATCCAAACTGTTCGTCGGGGATGAGACTTTTGGACTCTACGTAGTCCTTGAGTCTTTTGAGGATGATCCGTTCGTAGATCTTGCCTATACAGTTCAAAAGACTGATAGGCCGGTAGGAGGAGGGGTTCTTCAGGTCTTTGCCTGGTTTAGGGATCCCGATCACGATTGCTTCTTTCCAGGCGGCTGGAAAAGTGCAATTTGCAAGACAAGCATTGAAGATGCTTACGAGCAGGAGGAGGAGGGTCTGTGGGAGGCATTTGAGCACTCCGTTCGAGAGTCCGTCAGCGCCGGGCGCTTTTCGGGGTTTGAGATCGCGGATGATTGACTTCACTTCGTCAAGTGTCGTCGGGGCGAGGGGGGTATTCGGTGGGATCGTCTTAGAAGCCACGAAGCGTTCTACGTGCGATTCCACCTCGCGAAGGTGATCGGGGTCTACTGGCTCACGACTAGGGGAGCATTGGCTCTCCAGGCTGTCTGCTAGGCATTCAGCTTTTTCATCATCATCGAAGGCGATGGAGCCGTCTGGACGCGTGAGGGGGGGAGTGGCCGCAACCGTGTCGGTCTTGAGGCTTCTGGCTAGTCGCCAGTATGCCTGGTGGGAGGGCGTCATCTCGGCAAGGAGATCACCCCAGCGTTCGTTCCTAATTTCCGCGATGCGTTCCTTGACTCGCCGTTGCAAGAAACGAAGGTGGGCACGGGCCTCTTCGGTGGGATAATTGTCATGTAAGCGTGAAGCGCGATTCTTCTCTGTCAACAGCTGCCGCATATCCTCGGGGAGCTCCATTCTGTGGGTGGGATCCACAGAAGGGACTTCCCGAGAGCATTCCTTGTAGGAAGCTTGCAGGTGGCTGGTGAGAGAGGAGATTGCGCTGTCAGTGTCGTCAGTCGTGGTGATTATGTCAGGGATTGCATCCAAGTGCGGTGTTGGCTGGTTGATAACTTTTCCAAGTTTCTTCCAGTCAGTCACCGTCCTTGTATGCACTATACGTCCGTTGTCTGTCGGTCCTAGTTGTAACACTACAGGTCGGTGGTCGGAGGAGATGTCAGGGTGGACCTCTACTAAACACACCTGAAGGGTGATGTTCTTAAGGAGGGCAATGTCAAGAACGCTGGGGTTTTGTCCCTCTTGAGTGGGGTAACGCGTGGGAGCTAACGTGGCCACAACGTCGAAATCTAGTTCGTCATGGAGACTCTCTAGGATTAGTCCGTTGGGCGAGTTCGTGACAGAGTGCCAGCGAACTGACTTGCTGTTAAAATCTCCAGCCAAAATGGTAGAGTTTGACAGCGATTCGAGGTCGCTACGGAGCAACGTCTTTTTGCAGGGGAGGTAAGTCGAGGCGATGTTGATAGGCGCATGACCGGTCATGGCTATCCGGAGGAGGGAGCACTCGATATTTGTAAGAGCTGGGGGGTCTAGCTGGGTGCAGTGAAGTGACCTTTTGTAGTAGATTACTGTTCCGCCCTTTTGGGTGCGTAATCTGTCATTACGGATGATGTTGTAATTCGCAATCCGAGGATTGCGATGGTGGGGCTTCAAAAAGGTCTCTTGTGCAAGGAAAATGTCCACCTGATGTGTTGTAAGAAACTCCTGGATGAGGGGTTTTACATCGGTGAATTTGCCGTTGGCGTTGTAGTACGCGATAGTGAGGGAGCGGGGTTTAGTTCTCTTATTGAGACTACCCATATTAACGCGAGGGGAAGTAACGCGCGAGGAAGGGCGCGTTTTCTAATCTTTCCATTAGGAACCGGTGTTGGAATACGATGTCCAAGATCGCGTAAGTGTCGCCGTTGGTCGCGAGAATGGCGTGACCCATTTCGAGGATCTCGGTGCGGTCCTCACGTGTTTCTCGCGCTATGTCGAGAACCACTCCGAAGGCCAGAGCGTCCTGGTCCCGGCTAGCCGGAGGAGCGCTGTGGCGCAACAGAGGTGGGGGCCTGCTGGGGGGAGCGCGGTTCCACGTTGGAACCTTTGGGGCTTCTGAGTGAGACACCGGCTGTCTCTGCTTCAGAGGGGGGAAGGCAGCTTGGCTGCTCATAAGGGGTTGAGGGGCGGTGGGCGCCGGCGCCTGGGGGGCACGATTTGTGCGTGTTTGGGGGGCAGCGTTTTGCGAGGATTTTGAGCCCCAGGCGTTCCTGCTCGCTTTGGGGGCTTTTGAGCACCCCCGCCAGTTGGCGGGGTGGCCTTCCTGCCCGCAAAGTACGCAGGCCGCCTGAGTCTCGTTCTCCGCACTGCGGACTCTTTCGCAGTCCGCTGTGCCGTGATCCCCCAAGCACTTCACGCATCTGGGGTGGGCATGACAGTTACGGGCCGAGTGCCCGTAACATTGGCAGCGGTGGCATTGACCGACAATGCCACGCTTGTGGGGGGGGCTCTACTTTAAACGAGGTTAGCCCTGCGCACGACGAGATTTGGAAAATCCCCTTACCTTCCGGTGTGTTGTCTAAGACAACTAGCACCATTGGGTACGGGGTTTTCTTTTTCCCGTACATGCGGTGGACCTCGTTTACGGGGAGTGACTGAGAGACAAGGGTCTCTTTAACGTATTCGACCGAAGTCGAGACGGGGATGCCTTTAATGACCGCCCTGAGTTTGCGGTCCTCAGGAAGGCCGAATGAGTGCCAAGGGATTTGGCGCTCGTTTAGGAGACGGGTGAGGGAACGGTAGTCCTCCATGGACTTGACGTTAATGTCGATATTACCGTCGCGGTTTGTGGACGCGCGTGTATATTGCACCTTTTGTGCATTTAGCGAGCGGGAAAGCGGTTCCCACTGCTTGGGGTCGCGTAGGACCACCATCGGAGGTGGTCGGGGCTTCCTTCCGGTGGAAGATGGGGCGGGCTGGGAGGGAGTCTTCGCGATGGATGAGCCGTTCGCGGTTTTAAGTGCCTTAGGGGCAGGCTCTTTCTCGGAGCCCTTCGCCTTACGCTGGCGCTTTGCTCCGGTGACGACGGTGTAATCGTCGTCGTCGGAGCATCGCGACTGCTCTGGCTCGGGGTCCTGTCCAGAGGGGGGCGTCTGCTGGGAGGCTGTCTCCGTCTCCATATCTTCGGACTCGAGGACAGTCTCTAACGTCGCAGATGGGTATCGGGGTTCGAAGGGCTGAGCGGCGGTCTCAGCCGGGTCGTCGGTGTAATAGTAGTCGGTCTCATCTACGGGGAGGCCGTCGTATCTATTACCGGTCGCGGTCGCGGTCGGAGAGGGGGAACCCGGGGCAGAAAATACCACGGGGGATCGGGGACGCGTCACGTCTGAAGACCCATCGGTGATGAGATCCTCGCGAGCGATGCCGCGGGCGATACGAGCACGGTACTTGCGCTTGTATGCGTTATAATCCTTCCTAAGAGAAGGATTGTTGATTACGAACTCTTTGAGGAGTTCATAATCGGAGGGGATGGCAGCCATTACGAAGGCCGCATGGAGGGGATCGCGAAGGGAAACGTGGGCCCTAAATGACCTAACGTCTCTGAGGGGTGAACTCAGAGCCCTAACGCCCTATCCTCTGTTGGGTGGCGCAGAGGGAACCCTACCGCCCTACTTACAAACTACAAAGGAACCTGCCTAATAAACCGCTGCCGACCTTGTTAGTGCTAGCGGGACGAACCTAGGTCTTAATTACCTAACCGATACTTTGGCTTGACGAGGGGAGCCCCCAAGGCCAAGTGCTCCAGAGCCCGTCCTGAAGTTTGCCGTTACCCTGAAGGGGTAAAGGCTAGCGCCAGGGTCAGCACTACGTAACTACGAGTAACCCGTATTGGCGTAGAACACCGCAACACGATCACTCGAAGCACGGCCTCGGCTAAAAGCGAGGACTACTCCACCGACGCACAGTGTGCGCAGGTGGGCAAGGCGTAGAAGTTTCCCAAGAAACACTTACGGTCAGTACTTGCCCTGAAAAGGACAGACCGATCCGCGTAAACGCCACGAAGCGCGTTCGAGAAAAGAACACGCGCGTTCTAACGAACACGTGCGTTCCTAAAAAGAACACGTGTGGCGTCGAAGCGTCGACAGGAACCTCGCCGCCCACAGGGTCCAAGTGGTCGACGAGCTGCAGCTGGAACACAATCGGAATTAATGGGCTCGATCCCAGGGTACGCCTGGCCGAGCAATCGCACTGAGCGTTGGAGCCTGCGATTTCCGCACAGAGCCGACGGGGACAATTACCACGTGGCGATTAAATCACTTTGTGGGCAGAGTCTCCGACGACAGTGGGCCGAAACAACAAAACACAAACGGACAGTAGTTCCAATAAATACAGCCTCACAGAGAGAGCGTGCCGCGACAACACGTCTGCTCAGTTCGACTGCACAAACCGGAATGTGACAAAAATTACGCCGTATTGCCGCCTTTTATACTATCTGGGAGGGGGGAGGGGATTGATCGTAATTTTGGTTTTGTATTGAAAATATATTTAATAATGGGGAATTATTCAAATCTATTTGTTTATTTATCAAAGTAATATTTGATCTTTTATGTTTATTTATTTCTAATTGCTCCCATATACTCATTTTTATTCCCTTTTCCGCTGTATGTAATATTTTGTATGTGTGATTATTTAATAATGTGTGATTATTTTCCAATAGATGTTCTGCAAAATGTGATCGATCGGGGTGATTCTTTTTAAACGCGTTGATATGTTCGTTATAACGAATTTTAAAATTACGTCCTGTTTGACGATGATTGTCAACAAGTTTATATTGGACAAACAGGACGTAATTTTAAAATTCGTTATAACGAACATATCAACGCGTTTAAAAAGAATCACCCCGATCGATCACATTTTGCAGAACATCTATTGGAAAATAATCACACATTATTAAAGAATGTTTGCACTAGCCATTGCTCTCTTTATAATGTCGTTTAATGCGTGATGTCTAGGAAACCTCCCGACACATCTAACACAACTCAAACCATGGTGACCCTTGACATCTACTAGAGCTCCACAGGGACATTGATGTTGTTCGCAAATGTAATTATTAATTATTGTTCAAAAGCTACAAACTACTAGCGTTTCAGAACCGACCACTGCAGAGAAGAAGACGCCGAAAGAAACTCTTTTCAACAGTATTGGTCGCCTACTTGCCTGAAGGGCTTTGTACGATATTTTATATGTTTATCTTTTCTTTTTTTTCTCTATCTTTGAGACTTTTATCATATCTGTTGTTGTTGCACGCTCGATCGCTAACACAACGTGTTCCACAAAAATATGTAAATTGAAATTGTATATAACAATATACAATTTCACGCTCGATCGCTAACACAACGTGTTCCACAAAAATATGTAAATTGAAATTGTATATAACAATATACAATTTCACGCTCGATCGCTAACACAACGTGTTCCACAAAAATATGTAAATTGAAATTGTATATTGTTATATACAATTTCAATTTACATATTTTTGTGGAATTATTATATTGTATATATAATTAGTATATTGTTATATACAATTTCAATTTACATATTTTTGTGGAACACGTTGTGTTAGCGATCGAGCGTGCAACAACAACAGATATGATAAAAGTCTCAAAGATAGAGAGAAGTCTCAAAGAGACCGACGCATGGATCAGCCATCGCTGAGCTCAACCATATTAGAGGGAACTCGATGACACGACACACAACACCGCCACCAGTTTGAACATTTCTCTCATATTATTATGTGTTGCCATCACCAAACTTTAAATTGTACAAAAATATTATTTTTAACTGTACCAAAATATATATTTTTTATTTGGAATACATACTTAAGTTAAAAGTAACCAAATTTTGACATCATAATTACTCTATAATTTTAATAAATGATTTTGTTTTGAAAATGCGACCTTAGTCAGGTCATCCGACCATCTGGTCGGTGGGTGTCCGACGCTACGCTTGCCGGTACGTGGTCGGTATCGGTTCTGCGCGCTACGTGCCCCGCCCACTGCCACTTCAGAGAGCTAATCCGCTGAGCTATGTCGGTGACCTTTGTTCTTCTACGAATCTCGTTTCTGATTCGATCTCGCAGAGAAACTGTGGCCGTTTTCAATACCGAACAAAAAAATCACGTTAGTTGTATGGGAGCCCCCTTAAATACTTATTTTATTCTATTGTTTACTATTTGTTGTTATAGTGGCAACAAAAATACATCATCTGTGAAAATTTCAACTGTCTATCACGGTTCATGAGATACAGCTTGGTGACAGACGGACAGCGGAGCGATATTAATAGGGTCCCATTTTTACCCTTTGGGTACGGAACCCTAAAAAAGATAGTTGCAATCTGTAACACTGTTACACGACGGGAATTTTTTCCCATCAAGTAACAGTGTTACTCATCGCGGTGTGACGCAATGGGAACAAATCAGTGGATCGTGTCTCTCTATCGCTTGTTCCTCACTCTTTGCACATGGAACGTGACACTTTTCGTGCGTGCAGCCGGCGTTTATTGATTTATAAGATGTTATCACGTTAAATCTATTAAGCCATTTACCGCACAATGCGTCGCACCGCTACAAGACTACTACAATTTATGCTTCTTGTACGACTGTCTGACCCACTTGTTCTCTGTATCGCCTTAACAACCTTTACATCTCTTGTAAGAAGTTACTAGTTCGAATCCGCTAATAATTTAACTTTCTATAGCGTGATTTTGAACCCCCTAGCAATATTGAAATCTTGGAATCAGAATCCCTAATGGAATACAGAATTCCAAGAAAAAAAGGTAAAAACCGAAAAAAAAATTGGCTTTCCATAGAAATTCGTCCAGCTTATCAGCGACTTTGTATGGGAAACACATTTTTTTTTTCTTTTGATTTTCAGCTTTTTTTTTGCAGTTCTATATTTTATTAGGGATTTTGATTCTGAGATTTCAATAAAGCTAGGGGGTCAAAATCACGTTGTATACGTTATTTCATTTCGTGTAGGTAGGTGACACGGTCAATCGACCATGCACACCCTGGTATCAGTGTCCTTCGGAACCGCCTCTCGGCCTCTGACGTGGTTCCTTTAACGCCTACCAGATGGCAGCCGGAACAAACAGTTTAACGGGCCTTCCGAAGCACGGAATTTTTATTATCAGACAATAAGGTGTTTCAAGCCTGCAATGTCGTAACCGGAAACAACAAAGTGTGCTTCCCGTGGGAATCGAACCCACGACCGGGTCTACAGGCAAACGCCTTAACCACTGGAGCACGGTGGCAGTTACACTATGTAACGATCTTCTTCTTCTCTCCAACTAGTGAAGGTTGGCGGTCAGCTCCGCATATTTCTGCTTGTCTCCAGCGAGGCGAAAAAGTTCGGCTGCACTCGCGTTAACTGCCTGATGTTACGCAACTTACTTTACAATACTTCTTTCTCTTCCATATAATGATAGTGATATAGAAAATATATCGTTTTTAGAGGTAGTTTCAGTCCATGAACTAAAATACAACTCCAATAATAATAATAAATAGAAGTCATTTATTTCAGTAATATTGGTTACTATATGATGCTAGGACTTCCCAGTGAGTAATCTAGCAAGAAACTAAAGACGCACAGCGGCGGAGGCGCGCCACAAGAGAATATTACAAAATAACAGAATATTAACCTTAATAGTATGTAGCATAGAGTCGATTTTTGTAGTGCGCCCGGCGCCATCATGCGGCCCGCGACGTAAAGAGACGCGCGCCGCATGATGGCGCCGGGTTAATATTCTGTTGTTTTGACTCCGCGCCTCTTCTGGCGCGCCTCCGCCGCACTGCATCTGTTAGTTTCTTGCTTAATGATACTCGTAACGGGAATGACCCGCTGCTTCCTATAAAGTTTTACATAAAGACTAGATTTGTGAATAAAGTAGGCAATAGAAGAAAAACAAAACAAACAAGAACATTTGTAAGTACAGGTATTTATGTGTGTGTGTGTGAGTGCCAGCGTGCGTGTGTGTGTAAGGGTGTGTGTGTGTGTTTAGATAGACAACTACAAGTTGAGGCACATGTTGGCCGACTTGTAGTTTTACGGTCGGGTACCCGCTACGCTATAATTCACGCCGTGGCTTTTACTATCTCTTGTATGGAAATAGTCCGCAGCTTGTCGTGTCGACTATAAATTTGAAAGCACTGAAAGCTTCAGCACTTTCTTAGCTTAAGACTATATACCTTACTAGCTTTCGCCCGCGGCTCCGCCAGCGTTAATGTCGATCCCGCGGGAATAGTACTTTTTCCCGGGATAAAAGGTAGCCTATGTCCTTCTCCGTACTCCAGAGAACTGGGTCCCTGGGTTAAGAGATTCAGACAGATTCGAACTTCTGAGTACTTCATCTGAAGCCTAGCGGAGAGGGCACCGAGCTCTATTATATCTTTCTTATACAATTCTGTTGAAACGTTCCATTGTCCCGTTAGCAATGGGGTGTCATGGAGTATGATAAATTTTGTACACGATATACATTTTTATTTAAAATAATAAATTATATTATACTAGCTGCCCCGGCGAACTTCGTTTCGCCATAAGTTAAAAACTATCCTATCTCTCAAGTTGGATCGAACTGCACATGGTGTGCGAATTTTATTATAATCGGTTAAGTGGTTTAGGAGTCCATTGAGGACAAACATTGTGACACGAGATTTATATATATTAAGATAAAATAAATAATAATTAACTCAAGACACAAGCGACAACAGCGCTTCATGTAGTTTCATAATAGATTGTTCGTTGGCCTAAAATCTTTGTTACTTATCTGAATATTTAAACTTTGTTTAACTTTTTAATTTTTTGGATAAAATAATAGAGAGCAAGTTATAAATAAATAAATATATACGGACAAATCACACAGATTGAGCTAGCCCCAAAGTAAGTTCGAGACTTGAGTTATGGGATACTAACTTAACGATACTATATTTTATAACAAATATATATATAGATACACATCCAAGACCCAGGCCAATCTGAAAAAGATAATTTTCCATCTTGACCTGGCCGGGGATCGAACCCGGTCACTCCGTGTCGCAGGCTGGCGTGTTGACCGCTGCGCCACGGAGCTACGAGTAGTCTAGTTATTGATAGAGGCTAACAATAAGGGCACACACACTTCATGTCTCAAAAAGACAACATTCAAATATTATTTAATATATTCGAAGGTTTTGGCAAAACCATTGTAAGGCCTATGTTTTTCCAATATACATAAATATATACACGGTTAAAATTTTAATAGTTCTGGACCCTTAAAGGGGTGATTCAACCCTTCGATATGAACAACTTTTCCTATGGGACCATCGCTGGTAACTCAAAAATGGGGAGTACCATACAAAAAATTTCGGCCGCCTGGTCAATTTGTATGGGAACGGCAAAAAAAATTTGAGTTCCCAGCATTGGTCCCATAGGAAAGGTTGTTTATATCAACGGGCTGAATCATCCCTTTAAGGGTCCAGAACGATCAAAATTTCACCGTGTATAGTTATTTTGGGCTTAACATATACTTACTCGTGACACTATTGTACATCACACATATTTTCCATCTTTTCCATCTTGACCTGGAATGTATGTATTAGAGTGTAGGATTATTTTATGAAAATATATGTAGATATCTATTATTATTACATAACTTTAATTTAAACAATTTGATTAAATTTATTGTACATATTACCTCATGGTACCCGTTATCATTGTCTCATGTTCTTTCAGCTACTTGGTTGGCTGGAAGAAATCCCTTCAGGGATAAGTCCGCCACTGTACATATTTAACCTTATTTAGTATGTAGTTATCAAAATGTATTTTTTTTTTATGTGTACAATAAAGAGTTTACAAACAAACAAACAAACACACCTAGGGTTCATCAAATTCTTATGCTATCAAGAAGGCCGAACTGGAGCGTGTTGCCAAGTCCAACCGTTAATACCTAAGGACAAATCTTAATAAAAAAGTAAGAAAATTAAAAAAAAAACTTAAACAGTGTCAAAAACGCAGGCAAAGTGGGCTAGAGGGTCTCTCTTATAACCAGGGGCTTTAAAATTTAAAAGTTGTAATAAATCAAAAGATAAGGTATCGTGATACCACGCACGACCTAAGATTGTCACATCTACTAGTTAGTTAAGAGACCAAATAGTTTTATAATCGAACATAGATTTAAAAAAAAACCTTATATATAAGTACGATTACTTATATATAAGGTTTTTTTTTGTAATTAGTTCTATGTATTCATTTGGAACTGTTAATAAACCCTAAAATTATCTCCTTATTAAAATTTACAATTGTTATCGTGGATGCATGTATGTATTCAACTCGGTCTTCTAATTTCACTTTCTAAATAAAAAAAATATATATTATCTGTAGAATCTGCACTCTGCACTGTAGCTCACTGCAGTTTCCCGTAATTTATTTTTCAGAAAAAATATTTATATTCTGTGACTATAGAAATTACGAACTTGGATTAAAAAGTGGTTTTACTAATGGTCACTCGTTTGTTAAATTCATTAAAAGCTCTTCCTGTACTATTACAAACACTATATTTCTGTGATTACAAATCTACCGAAGTTTCCATTAACTATTTACATTTTTCGTTTTCCACAACACGCCACACTACCACAGCGCCACTCTTAGTTCCAAAACTGTAACTAGATGGCGCCCCTTCAAAACATTGAAATCCTACAACGCGCTATCGAGATTTTTTCGCCGAGAATGACCTCCCAGCCGACGAGTCGTCAAAGCATACTTACCTGGCGTAGGGGATACCGTGATCATGAAGGCGGTTCCCCCAGGGCGAGGCCCTCCCATTGCACTGCGGTTGGGTTGACCCCTGCGATTATCCCTAATGTGGATAACTCGGACGCGTAATTTTTGGTAGTGGGGACTGCGTACGCGCCGTCCCCCAGGAATCCTAAGCAGACTTAAAGGTTGAAGATATTACAATGTGCAACTGATCCATAGGATATTAAAAAAAATTGCGTCTCCTTCATACTTCTATGATCTGATCCATCATATCTAGACTAGAAGAGGACGGCACAAAATGTCCACGGACCGCCTAAGCCCCCTCTGCATTGCTTAATTTGCTTATTGCTTCAGGTGCGATGATAAGTTGAATTTGCAATAATAAATAAATCGTTTATTGGTCCACCCATAATCATAAGTTTAAACAGGTTTAAACATTTTCATTGAATCGTCTAACAATAAATATGTTGTAAATATTTAACAGCCCTTCAGACAGTTTCTTTTGGCGTATTCTTCTATACAGTGGTCGTTCAGAAACGGCAAAAGATTATCGAATTCGCAAATATTAAAAAGTAAATCGTTCGTAGACATTCAAAAAAAGATACATGATTGATATCCAAAATTTAGAATAATGTGATAACGTAAATTTTTACAAGATATTATTAAGTTTCACCTATCCCGATGTTTATCTGTAAACAAATCTTACAAGATAAATTTCATCCACTTCCCGGTTACCGATTAAGCTGATGGCACGCATGTGTAAATCGGATGACAATACAATATTATGGAATCGTTGCGCTGGTCTGATGATGGAGTCAGAAGGTCATAGGAACTCTTAAACTAAACAAGGTACACCATCGTGTTTGAGCTCATTTGATTTGTCTTAGAAAGCACTTTACAGCAGGATTCATCTATACTAATATTATAAAGCTGAAGTGTTCGTTTGTAAGAACGCGCTAATCTCAGGAACTACTGGTTCAAATTGGAAAATTATTTTTGTGTCGGGTAGTCCATTTATTGAGGAAGGGTTTAGGCTATAAATAAATAAATTATAATAAGAGAAATTGCCGCAGACGAAGTCGCGGGCAATAGCTAGTTTATAACAAAAGCTTGTCACAAAAATGAAATTTTTGCAAAGAAACTTGTGTATCCCTGACTTAATATCCAGTTTTATTAGATTTTGTAGGCCTAGTCGAATGAAAGTGAGTTATATTCTTTTTTAAACTTTCGCGCTTTAACCACATAATTATGTATATAAACGGGACTTAGTACGAACCTTTAGTCTCGTTGCGACCACGATGGATGTAACTCCATTGAAACGTCAACGGAAACAAATAATAAAAAGGTTTGTGCTAAGTCCCGTTTATATACATAATTATGAAAGTGAGTTAGATCGTTGTATCTTGTTTTGTTGGCTTACAAGTCCGCAGCCTATCCGCAACCCTTTCACCATCTAATTAACACAGTAATGTCCATTATGATTTAATAATAAGTAGTATCGCTTTGTTGCTATCTATTATTTACTTTAACAGCGCGATAAACTAAATTGTATACTTACCTAACAAGGAAGAAATAGGTATCTCTAGGTAATCTATGGTATCCTTATCCTTACTAATATTATAAATGCGAAAGTGAGTTTGTTTGTTTGTTACGCTTTCACGCCGTAACTACTGAACCGATCATCATGAAATTTTGCACACAAGTTCTCTGGAGTGCGGAGAAGGACATAGGCTACCTTTTATCCCGGGAAAAAGTACTGTTCCTGAGGGATCGACATTGACGCGGGCGGAGCCGCGGGCGAAAGCTAGTTATATATAAAACTCGTTGTTAACTAATAATTGGGCAAGCGCGAGCTCAATAATTCTTTCGTATGTTTGTCGCGCTGTCCGGTTGTTCTCTACACATGACATTTCTCAACCGATTGTCGTGATAATAAATTATTTTATTTTATTTTTCATTGTGGCGGAAATTGGTATTAAGACGTAAGTGATTGGGGTCGTTGGTGCCTAGGACCCTTGTGAGCTTTTTAGGGTTCCGTACAAAACGGGACCCTATTAATATCGCTCCGCTGTCCGTCAGTCTGACTGTCTGTCTGTCTGTCCGTCTGTCACCAGGCTGTATCTCATGAACCGTGATAGTCAGAATACAGTCGAAATTTTCACAGATGATGTATTTCCGTTGCCGCTATAACAACAAATACTAAAAAAATAACGTGGTAAGGTAACACAAGCTGATGCATTCCTTTGCCATTTACTTTAAAAAGATTGCAATTTTTATGTTTACTGTAAGCAAAGGCAATAAATTACGTTTTTATTAAATTATTTAATAATTATTTAAAGGGGCTCCCATACAACAATCGCGATTTTTTTTGCTTGTTATTGCTCGAAATTGATAACGGCAACAGATAGACGTTTGAAATATTCACAGAATATTTAGTATATTCACTTTTTAAAATAAATAATAAAATAAAATTAATATTAAAGGGGGACTTCCATACAACAGACATGATTTTTTTGCCGTTTTTATAGATAACGGCGACCCTTCGTGCGCGACTCCCGCTTACCATCAGGTGAGATGGGAGTTGGGAGACAAATGCCTACTTCAGCTGGTGCCGCGCGAACGAAAAACGACGCTACTGCGCAAGCGATAAGGCTGCGCAGAACCATTGGGCGATTACGAAAAAAGATGAAAAAAAGTCTTAATATTTTCATATTCAAATCTTTATAAAAAAAATAAGAAAGGGGGGCGACCTCCGAGACGTACATATAAATACTGTCACGTGAGAATTATTGTTATAGACGTAAAAATTACAAAGTTTTCGAAGAAAAATGCTTTTAGACATCATACCATATATAGATCATTTTTAAATTTCATATGTATCCGTTTCAAATTCCAACAAGGGGGCGATCTTGTTCAAGGATTGATCTAAGTTATACAAATACAACTGATGTATTTAATTAATTCAGCGCATAGTACTAGTGATTTAGAAACACGTAAATTTTTACAATTTCGTGCAGTATCGTCTTCAATATTTAGTAAAAAAAAAAACAAACTAGGACTTTTGTCACTGTCTGTACCGTTGAGGGAGATCCGGTAAAACAGTTAAATGATTGTCGGCCCGTTCACCTTCGGCGATACAAGCAAGTTAAAATATAAATAAATATATACGGACAAATCACACAGATTGAGCTAGCCCCTAAGTAAGTTCGAGACTTGTGTTATGGGATACTAACTCAACGATACTATATTTTATAACAAATACATATATAGATACACATCCAAGACCCAGGCCCATCTGAAAAAAATCATTTTCCTTTTTGACTTGGCCGGGGATCGAACCCGGGCACTCTCGTGTCGCAGGCTGGCGTGTTGACCGCTGCGCCACGGAATTAGCTATTGAATTATAAGTTGAATATTCAACTTACTGTTACCAACACACAAACCATACAACGTGTAAATCATCATCATTTCGTGTAGGCGACACGGTCAATCGACCATGCACACCCTGGTGTCAGAGTTCTTCGGAACCGCCTCTCGGCCTCTGACGTGGTTCCTTTAACGACCACCAGATGGCAGCCGGGACCACCGGCTTAACACGCCTTCCGAAGCATGGAATCATCTTTATTATCAGACAATCAGGTGATTCAAGCCTGCAATGTCCTAACCAAACTGGAAACAACTATACAAAGTATGCTTCCGGTGGGAATCTAACCCACGACCCCCGGGTCAACAGGCAAACGCCTTAACCACTGGACCACGGAGGCTGTTAAGGATAAAAATAAATTAAGTACATACTGATGTTCCGGCAGCGCCTGCGTGGGGTCGGTGGTCGTTTCAGGCTGAGGTCCACTGGCTCAAGCTGGATTGGGGGCCCGCAAGCCTGGAACAACAACAAACAAACATCATTTCTTGGTTTCTGACCAAAAAATTGTGGATAATTCTCATTAGTTCTATGATTTTTTTTATTAAAACTAACGTGAGATATAGACTATTTCTATTTTAGTATTTAGATACATTGTTTTATTCTGTTTATAATTGTTCTTGCACTACCCTCGCATTCTCTACACCACTTGCTTGGTTGACTGGTAGAAAAAGCCATAGGCTTTAAGTCCGCCATTACACTTGTAACTGTGTATGAAGTTAAATAAATAAAAATAAATAAATAAATAGACGTTATTAAAATATGTAACAACGGGTTACTCACGTACGAAGTCAGCTACTGGCCGACATGTTTCGACCTCATCCGGAGGTCTTCCTCAGAGCGAATGTGGATCGAGACGCGCATCCGATGTCCCGATCCGCACTGATACCAGCAATCGGAAGCGTGGGCGGCGCGGGCAGCGTTCGCCCTGGGGAAGACCTCCGGATAAGGTCGAAACATGTCGACCAGTAGCTGACTTCGTACGTGAGTAACCCGCTAACGTTAACCCCTGCTTAACGTCAACCCTCCTTGGAAATGCTTTCAATTTTTTTTTTTTTTTTTTTTTATTATTTTGATTAGGCTTACTCTTGACCTTAGACTAACCCTGGTGGTAAAGACAAGATCTACGATTACACAATTTTGTTTAGAAGAACATTTTCATAAAATACTTAGTTAGAGAGACCACCCACTCAGTTGCGTAAAAGCGAAGTCGTGCGCTGCGCCTGTGATAATGATAATGAAAGTGCACTTATTGCATAAATACGGTCGGTAGTTGCATTCAACTCTCATAGTGCTATTTCACATGCGAATATATCAACACGTACACAGTACATTACATGACATTACGTACAGCTCACAAACATCAATGAGACCTCTCCAACCCGTCTGGCCAGCGAGGATAGTGTTGGCCAAATCCTCTCAAGTCAAGTCAAGCACCTGCAGTGGAGACTAAAAAGACCTGATGATGATGATGACGTACACAGTACATTTTAATGTACTTTAGTCGCGGTAGAGCCACGCTACCGGCAAAATGAATTGCTAGTAGCATGAATGGCCCGGCTCGTCCGGGGAAGTACCACACTCTCACAGAAAATCGACGTCTGAGTAGAAGCTTTACGGCTTTACCGCTTCTATGCTTCGTTCAGTGAGTGAGAGAACCGGAGGCCCATCCTTCCCGCTCGAGCCCATTTCAAGAGTAGGCATTATCTAATTACCGCGGTGTGTCCTCGTCTTTCGAAGAAGCTTCGGTTGCGCAAAGCGGTCGTGCTCAAAACCACGCCTAAGCTTACACGCTCACCTCTCTAATATCCAATGTAGTCTTTGGTAATAAAATAGTAAGTAATAAAAAACCGGCCAAGTGCGAGTCAGACACGCGCACGAAGGGTTCCTTACCGTTATCTATAAATACGGCAAAAAAATCAGGTCTGTTGGAAGGGAGCCTCCCTTTAATATTAATTTATTTTTATATTTAATTATCCTCCTCCTCAGGAGTGACAGCCTCCGTGGTCCAGTGGTTAAGGCGTTTGCCTGTTGACCCGGGGGTCGTGGGTTCGATTCCCACCGGAAGCATACTTTGTTTAGTTGTTTCCAGTCTGGTTAGGACATTGCAGGCTTGAATCACCTGATTGTCTGATAATAAAGATGATTCCGTGTTTCGGAAGGCACGTTAAGCCGGTGGTCCCGGCTGCCATCTGGTAGTCGTTAAAGGAACCACGTCAGAGGCCGAGAGGCGGTTCCAAAGAACTCAGACACCAGGGTGTGCATGGTCGATTGACCGTGACACCTACTCGAAATGATGATGATGATGATTTAATTATCGGTCTGTCCATCCGTCTCCCATTCCCCTTATAAACATAAATGCTACCCTGTACCTTCTAAAATAAGAAAATGATAAAAATAAAAAATATTTTCATTCAGAACACGATTAAAAGCACTACTTATATCTAAGGCATATTACTCTGTAGACGAATTCCTCAATGACAAATTTAATACCTAAATATCTACCAATTTATGACCTAATTACCTCAGTCTCACGTGAAATGTACCTACATTATATTAATGTTTGACATATATTTTCTATTTCGAGTGACTTTAATTTTATGTATTAACATATTCACAAATGCAAACATTCGACTAAAATTTATTTTAATTTAATTTGTTGTTATAATCGCTACACCCTAACTGGGTACATGTCAATCTGCACAATAATTCTGTCAACTTTATACTGTACATGTAAGCGAATAAATGAATATGAATATGAATATATATGTTGCACATTATCATGCAAACTTCCACCGAAAATTGGTTTGAACGACATCTAGTAAGTAGCTTTTTTTTAAATACGTCTTACCTTTCATTAAATCAACTGAACTCTTTATTATAATACTTGCTGCTACAGAACCCTTCATAACGAGTCCGACTCGCTGTTGGTCGGTTTTTTGAAGTTGGTCAATGAAAATGGGTCGGGTAACTCTTACTCCGGTGGGTAACCTTATATGCTGTCGAAATAGCAGATCGGCTCCATCGCCTCCATCCATCCCATGGATGATTAGTTTAGACCCATGAAGAATTCCGTATTACGTGACCATGATTCTGTTCACATGGTCTCTACAAATAATTATGTTACTTTGCTACGGAACCCTTCTCCGTCTGCATGACAAAGATTTTTTTTTTTAATTGTCTATGTAGCTAGCTCCAAGTGAGCTTTCAATACTTTACCCATTTGAGGCAAAGGCAGAGTGCCCTCAACCTTTTAGACAACATCACCAAAGGGCCCCCAGGAGGGACGGACCTCGGCTTTGGGCGTTGCCTGTGTGCGCAAGGCTTGGAGACGGCAAACTCTCATATTGCCTGATGGGCCGCGTATGCGTGCATGCAAGCCTGAAGGGCCAATCTGAGAATCAAAGGCAAAAGCCTTTGGAGAGCAGCAACTCTCATCTTTTGCCTTATGGGCCGAAAGCTACGTTGCCAAAAGGGTCTATCCTGGGTGCAAATCACCCGGCACCGCCGGGCGGTCACCATCAATCGGAGCTAATCCTACTCTACGCACTTTGTTCCGGTGGCGAGTGCGAGGGGTTCGGATAGTGGGATTCCTCTGGCTAATGGGAGCCGAAGAGGGGTCGGGGCGGGTAGTAGATAGGCTCCATCCATCCATCCCATGAATGATTAAACCCATGAAGATTTTCATATTACGCGACCATGATTCTTTTCACATGGTCCCTAAAAATAAATATGTTAATGTTACTTTGCTACGGAACCCTTCTCCGTCCGTATGTCAAAGAGGAAAAGTTATCTGAGAACGAAAGGCAAACGTGAAGAAATAACGATAGCGAGTTCTAAAATCGGATAGTGCCATCTAGTGGCAATTTTTTTTAAACTAATTTGTACATAACATATCTGCCTGAAATAACGGTGTTGTTTTCCGTGCATTAGATATGACCGCCGATACTTAATGCATCGGCGGCGGCGCGCCGTCTACAAAGATTCGGCGGCGGCGGCGAAGTCGGCGGCGTGATCTTTTCAATGAACCTAAGCGGAAAGTAATTAAATACGGTTGTTTTCTCTTACACGGAGAAAAATAATTTTAACAATACTACCAGAACGTATCGTAAATATCATTCTAGTATAAAGAAACAGAATTATGTTATTTTCACCAGATTTACTTTTAACATCTAATAATCATATTGTAGGGTATGCCAGAATATTATAGTAATCGTATTTTTCGTAAACAATACTTAAACCTATTTACAAGTACATTTTATTATTGTAAAAAGAAAATTGTAATAATTATAAAGTCTACCTGTATAGTTTGTTTGTTTTTACTAGCTGTCTATTGAAAACTACAATATTTTTGTAATCTCTAAAATAATGCAAGTAAGGTTAACTAAGCTAGAATATGCTAGATTCTTATAGTACTATCAACCAGGTTATTTTTCACTGTGCCTATCAATGTATTTTGTATTAACCAGCAATATGGTTCTAACTATTAAATGAAGCGTATTATGTTAACCACTGTAATAAAAGTTGGAACTACTATTTAAATTAATAAAGGTTTTCATATAATGGTTTTGTGTAACATAAATACCGTGCATCAAACGAAACGTTGTTTACGTTTGTCAAAAAGATTGTGGCGAACTTTTCGAGCCATTTTTTATTTATCGTGTGTCGTGTGCGCAGGCGGGCCATTTTTGTGCACATATTCTTTCTAATTTGTGGTTTTTGTGCGGTTGGTGTAAAATTGACACTGCAACTTAGTAAAATTGAACTCGTTTCGTAATTATATATAACTTTATGTGGTTCTCATCTACGTCCAGCAAATCAACACAAAAAGGAAGCGTAACTCCACACTATAGTATTGTTGGATCTCCTGCAAGTACTTCAACCACAATGTGTGCATTAAGTGACTCACCTACCAGTACCGTAAGTTTTTAAATAGGCACTTTATAACAATAATATAAATTGTAAGCTTTTTTTAATAACACCCTTGTATAATACATTTTTTTTTATTTCTAGGGACTAAAAGAGTTATATTCTGAAAGTGGACTGTTATCAAGTAATAGTCGTAGAAAGATATTCAACATTATTGTAAAGGACATCCAGTTCAACACTGCTGCAGTACGCTCAAGATACTCGTATTACAACCATATTTAGCAAGGAGAATGTTTGAATAAATAGTACATAAATAACATAATAATCATTGAATTTATTTCAGGCATCCTACCCATAGGTACACCTTACAGAATAACATTGTAACCATTTAAATAAAAACAGCTTGTTTTTTGTGCACTACATACATCGGAGCCAGGCTTTAAAACCAGCAATGTGCCATGAATCCAGTTCACTCTCTGGAGACCCAAAGGGACGTTGGTCTTGTTTTTAATATATGTGTGTTGACGTGATAGATTTATTCGGCTCGTATGATGGCTTAGTTGCCAATTCACCTCCTATAAAAGCCGCCTGCGGGTGACCTTCCTCCTTCATTAATTTTAAGTCTTACTTAATTTTAGAAGTACCTTATCCTAGCCCAATGCTGGGCGATTGTACTTGTGACTTAAAATTGTTGAAGTTGGAGACTTACTCGCGGGCGGGTTTTTTATAGTGGGCGAATAGGCATCTAAGTCGTCATAAGAGCCCGAGTACTACAAATTTGTCACGTCTTCACTACTTAACGTAGGTAAAGTAAAAAATAAAGTATTGCTGTAATAAAAAAAATATAGTAAACTGCACAATATTTTTTCATTTTTTTAGTAAACTTAACCATTGCATATGATGATAGCTAAGTAAATGTAAGTAAACACAAACAATATACTCATTCTGTTATGTTTAAAATAAAACTAATGTAATTTATACAAATTAATGCAATGTGCACGATACCAAAATGTTATTCATATGTACCAGCATTATGTTTATCTGTGCTAGATATTTTGGTAAGCTATTACCAGATTTTTCTAGTAAAGTCAACAAAACAGTTAGCTGTCATATATATTACAATAAAATCTAGTAACATTAACTATATTCTAGTTAACTAAACGAGAATTTTCTCTCAGTGTACGTTTTATAATTTTTATTAAATCAAAGAAGTAATCAACAATATTTTTAAACATTTAATTAGAGATTAACATTTTTTTATTGATTTATGAAACTTTTTCGTTACAAACGTGGTTCTCCAGCGGCACCCCCTTTCACATTCAATGTGGGTGTATGTATGGAAATGGCATTAGAGAAACGTCGAACGAATTAGTTACAAATGAGGTCGAATTTTATAATAGCGTTCTAATCTATCTATCCTAAATAGTAATATTATCTATCCATAGTAAATAGTAATATTATCTATCCATAGTAAATAGTAATATTATCTATCCATAGTCATCATCATCATCATCATCAGGTCTTTTTAGTCTTCACTGCAGGAGCATGACCCTCTCTGGCTACCATTATTGGCCAGAGCAGCAGAGGATTTGGCCTACACTCTCCTCGCTGGCCAGACGGGTTGGAGAGGTCTTATTGATGTTTATGAGCTTTGTTTAGCTTGTATTTCCTAAGTCGCCTCTTACGACCTCCATGGAGAGACTTGGAGTGGTCCTATTCCACTCAGCCGGAAACTACACGGCTATCCATAGTTAATAGTAATATTATAAATGCGAAAGTAACTGTCTCTCACCTATTTACTATTACATATTGTATTTCTTCCTGGGGTGGAGTAATAAAAATAACTTCTAAACGGTTAATTACTGTGAATTCCTTTATTGCGCTATAAACTATAACTAATTAGCCAGATGTCCTGTGCAAAAATCATCATCATCCGCTTAGTCAATTCCAAGATACAGCAATTGAGCAAACGTTACTCCAGCAGGATTTCAAATATCTTCGCAACCATAGCAAATACAAATACAATTTAAGTTGTACCATTTATACCAAATTGATATCTAATTATTTATATAGATAACATTTATTTCAAAATTCCCGATAAACAAAAAAGATCTGGCTACGGTAACGTTACTCCAGCCGGAACTGTTTTTTTTATCAAATAATTAAAAAAATATACGCTTACCAAATTTAAAAATTAGCTTACTATTTACAGAAGCTCTATATCTAATTATCAATTGCACTTCAATGTCGATTTTCGACAAAATCTGGCTGGAGTAACGGACACGTTTTTTTTTTTTCTGCCAGACCAGCTTGGAAGACTTAGAAGATTTATGTTACCTAGTTATCACGTCACAAAGATTTTTTAAATTGGTTCAATAATGACGGGTTATGAGGTAACAAACATTTAAAAAAACCTCCGTTATTGAAGTCGATTATTATCATTATCATTTCGAGTAGGTGTCACGGTCAATCGACCATGCACACCCTGGTGTCAGAGTTCTTCGGAACCACCTCTCGGCCTCTGACGTGGTTCCTTTAACGACTACCAGATGGCAGCCTCCCCCACCGGCTTAACCTGCCTTCCTAAGCACGGAATCATCTTTAGTATCAGAAAATCAGGTGATTCAAGCCTGCAATGTCCTAACCAAACTGGAAACAACTAAACAAAGTATCCTTCCGGTGGGAATCGAAGCCACGACCCCCGGGTCAACAGGCAAACGCCGAAACCACTGGACCACGAAAGCTGTTATTAAAAACGGGTAACTTACTCCGTGGTTTATTATATGTATGTATTGTATGCTGTCCAAATAGCAATTGGAAATCCATCCATCCCAATGTCATGGATGGATTATGGATTAGTCCCATGAAGAAGAAATAATATGTGACCATGTAGATATGGTCTCCAAAAACTGATTATAAGATAATGGTACGGAACCCTTCTCCGTCCGTCTGTCAAAGTTGAAAAAGTTATGTGAGGTATAAGAGCAAGCACGAAAAAATAACGATAGCGCGTTCTAAAAACGGATAGTGCCATCTAGTGGCAGCTTTTGGAAGTAATAAAATGTACTGTAGTGCGCAACACCGATAAAGAAATTTTCACTTTAAAAAATCTTTTATAACTGATTTTATAATAAATTCTAAATCCTGTCATATTACTTTTTGATTTTGCTACCTATTTGCACTTTGTTCATTTAAATTGCATGTTATCTTTGTATCTATCATAGATTTAAAAAAAATGGCGGTACGTATGTGTATTTTTTTTTGGATTAATAACTAAAATACTAAGAGGTGGTGCTTGTTGGCTATAGGGACGGTGAAGGCCAATTAATAAACCTATTTAAGACCCTATCGCTTACAAAACAATTAACTTGAAATGGTCAGTAAGATTAAAAAAAAAACTGAATCAGCTAAATCAGACTTTACATACCTTTTTTGGCTAGCTCCATGGTGCAGCGGTCAACACGCCTGCCTGCGACACGAGAGTGCCCGGGTTCGATCCCCGGGCAGGTCAAGATGGAAATTAATCTTTTTCAGATTGGCATGGGTCTTGGATGTGTATCTATATATGTATTTGTTATAAAATATAGTATCGTTGAGTTAGTATCCCATAACACAAGTCTCGAACTTTGGGGCTAGCTCAATCTGTGTGATTTGTCCGTATATATTTATTTATTTACATACCGTAAAATTTACGGTTTTGGTTTTACACATCAATCATCATAGCTACTACTGATGTGTACTAGATAGGATTTAATGTGGCCACATTGATTTCGTGGCCTCCAAAAACACTATATGAACCGTAATAGGTAGACCTATTATCAGGTCCGTCTGTCAACATGCTACAAGCAGTATTTCGTATAAGGGCAAACGCGAAAAAAAGATGATAGCGCGTTCTAAAATCGGATAGTGCCATCTAGCGGCAGTTTTGAGAACTAATGTTTACTTAACTGCTCTCAAGTACAAGGTAATGCTTTTACACGATTTAACGTGGCAATGGACGTATGATTTTATTTGCTTCAGATGCAATTTCGGTTTTGCATTTAAAAAAATAGATATACATGAAAAAAAATTGCAAGTCAAGTCAAAATATTTTATTCATCGTAAGATATTTTAAATATCATTTGGTGAACGTTAAATTACACATTATTTATTTACAACATTAATATTGTTGACGTCAATAACTTACTTAAAGCTAAGTTTACACCGCTTCCAAGGCGGAGTGCAGAAGAAGCGGCAACAAACTGCACAGCGCATTTTCTCCAAATGACATCAACTTACAATCTACGACATACTTAGAACTAAATGTGTGGACTTGAGCAATGGAATAGCAATGGAAATACCTTTAAATATACCTGTACTTTAATTTAAAAATCTAAGTACCTATATTGCAAAGAAATAAGATCGGTTTTGTTAGGTCTTTTTATTTTTACAACGCTTCCCGATGGACAGCAGCATCGGAAGCACAAACCAAAGAAACTAATTGCCAACCCGCCTGCCAAGTGTGGTGAGTATGGCAATATCCTCCAATGGAACAAAGAATCCTTGGGAAAGGCCAGTTTTTTGTCCAGCAGTGGACTTCTTATAGCTGCAAATCATTGCATCATCAGATGATGATGAACATGTGTTGGTGATAATAATGCAAATATAGTCGAGTCGTGGTAGAGCCACGCTACCGGCAAAATGAATTGCTAGAAGCATGAATGGGCCGGCTCGTCCGGGGAAGTACCACACTCTCACAGAAAATCGACGTCTGAGAAGCTTTACCGCTTCTATGCTTCGTTCGGTGAGTGAGAGAGCCGGAGGCCCATTCTTCCCCCACTCCCCTCCCCATTTCCTTCCCCTAACTCCTTGAAAGGCTGGCAACGCACCTGTCACACCCTAGTGTTGCAGTTGTCCATGGGCAGCGGTGATCACCATCAGGTGACTCGCTTGCGCGTTGGCCGACCTTTATCATATAAACCGGCCAAGTGCGCACGAAGGGTTCCGTATATTATACAGCGTGTAACATAACTAACGAGTAACGACGTTCCCGTGAAGGGGTGACTCAGTCCGTCAAAATGAACAACTATTCCTATGGGACCAAGGTTGAGACCTCAAAAAAAAATTAACAGTTTTATTCACTACGACTAGCTCCGTGGCGCAGCAGTCAACACGCCAGCCTGCGACACGGAGTGACCGGGTTCGATCCCCGGCCAGGTCATGATGGAAAATGATGTTTTTCAGATTGGCCTGGGTCTTGGATGTGTATCTATATATGTATTTGTTATAAAATATAGTATCGTTGAGTTAGTATCCCATAACACAAGTGTCGAACTTACTTTGGGGCTAGCTCAATCTGTGTGATTTGTCCGTATATATTTATTTATTTATTATTTATTTATACAAGTGTTTGGCCGGCCCGGCAATTAGTATGAAAATGTCAAAAACAAAATTGAGTTCCCAGCATTAGTCTAACAGACAGACAGACGAGCAACCAAGTGATCCTAGGGTTCCGTTTTTTCGTTTTGAGGTAGCCCGCTGCCCATCCATGGACCCATGGGCTGGGCGGCGGTGATCACTTACCATCAGGTGACCCTCTTGATCGTTTGCCGTCATCATCATCATTATCAGGTCCTTTTTAGTCTCCACTACAGGAGCACGACCCTCTCTGTACTACTAGGGCCATACTTGGCCAGAGCAGCCAGAGGACTTGGCCTACACTCTCCACGCTGGCCAGACGGGTTGGAGAGGTCTCTTAGAAGTTGATAAGCTTTGTTTAGCTAGTATTTCCTAAATCGCCTTCTACGACATCCACGGGAAGACTTGGAATGATCCTATTCTACTCTGCCGGATACCACACGGCTAATATAAAAAGGTTTGCCGTCCGATACAATAAAAAAGTACTGGGCCATTGAACTCCTCGATTTCACTGTCCCAATGATTTAGGTTTATCTTATTCAGTATTCAATGAAATTAGCACGATAGCATGAATAATGACTACTGGTTTTGTGAGTCTTACTGTTATAATAACTATGAGTTATAATTGTTTTCCTTACACTCTTTGCTACAAGCTTTTATTGACAGAGCAATCTTTTTTTTATTTATTTAGGTAAATACACATACAGACAGTTTACTGCGTTTTATACTAGTAAACTAGTAACACATCCTAACTAATATTATAAATGCGAAAGTGAGTTTATTTGTTTGTCACGCTTTCACGTTGTAACTACCTCTGTGGTTAAGGCGTTTGCCTGTAAACCCGGGGGTCGTGGGTTCGATTCTCACGGGAAGCATACTTTGTTTAGTTGATTCCAGTTTGGTTAGGACATTGCAGGCTTGAATCACCTGATTGTCTGATAATTAAGATGATTTCGTGCTTCGGAAGGCACGTTAAGCCGTTGGTCCCGGCTGCCATCTGGTAGTCGTTAAAGGAACCACGTCAGAGGCCGAGAGGCGGTTCCGAAGACACCAGGGTGTGCATGGTCGATTGACCGTGACACCTACACGAAATGAATGAATGACGTTGTAACTACTGAACCGATCGTCATGAAATTTTGCATAAACGTTATCTGGGGTACGGAGAAGGACATAGGGTACATTTTTTCTCCCAGACCAGTATGGAAGATAGAATTTTTTAGTTGCACTCCAGGAGTGCCGGCAGAAGTAAAAACTCGCGGGAGAAAGAGAGGGGGATATTACTTTCTCTAAGCGCGGAGTAAGGCGCGTCATTTGTCCGTCTTACGAATTTTCGATCAGGCCACGTATTCTGAGGCGAGTTTATTTTTAACCCATCCTAAAAGTGCACAACGCCGCTATAGAAGTTTTTACTTCAATAATACATATAACTAAGTAAACATATGTTTGTCGTTGAACAGGTACTAGATAGAATACATTACTGGAGCTCATTCGCGTATAATTCATTGCTGGCCTCGTGTGTATAAGGAAACTGGCATTTTCGCGACGGCGGGCGTGGCTAGCCGCTTTCGTAAGCAGCGGTAGGTTATGGGCCCAGTGACAGCGGATTTTCTTATTTTACACATTACAGCGAAGTAATTTCGCTGATGTTAGCATCTTTGCATATCATTCTTAGATGCTAGCATATTATTAGTAATATAAATGCGAAAGTAACACTGTCTGTTTGTCTGTTACCATTTCACGCTTCAAATAGATCAATGGCGATGTTTGGTATGGAGATAGTTTGAGGTCCGGGGAAGGACATAGGGTACCTTTTATCTCGGAAAAATCACTGTTCCCGAGGATCTACATTAACACGGCTCATTCGTGCATTGCTGGCCTCGTGTGTATAAGGAAACAGGCATTTTCGCGACGGCGGGCGTGGCTAACCGCTTTCGTAAGCAACGGCAGGGTATGGGCCCAGTGACAGCGGATTTTTGTATTTAACACATTTATACGAATACAAGCTTTCACCCGCGGCTCCGTCCGCGTCAATGTCGATCCCAGGACCAATAATTTTCCCCGGGATACAATGTACACTAAGTCCTTCTCCGTACCCCATATGACGGTCAGTTCAGTAGATAGGGCGTAACAAACAGACTTACAAACTCATTTTCTTATTTATTATTTAGGATTATAAATGCTAACTCTGTCTGTCAGTTTGTCTATTACCATTTCACGCTTCAACAGTTAAACCAATTGCGATGAACCGATACCGATAAGTTTGATATGGAGGTAGTTTGAAGCCAGGGGAAGGAGATAAGGTACCTTTAATCCCGGAAAAATCAACTGTTCTCGAGGAATCAAGCCGTGATAACAAGCGATAGAGGCACGATCGGCCTAAGCGTTCGGCTTGTGACGCATCTATCTCTCTTCCACCGTTATCACGTAAAATTATCGTCCATAAACCGACTTGTACCTATGGGCCGGGACCCTATTAATGTCACTCCGCTGTCCGTCTGTCTGTCTGTCCGTCCGTCTATCACCTGTCTATCTCATGAACCATGATAGTTAGAAAGCTGAAATTTTCACAGATGATGTATTTCTGTTGCCGCTATAACAACAAATACTAAAAAAAGAATATTTAAGAGCGCTCCCATACAACAAATGTGACTTTTTTGCTTGTTTTTGCTCGATATTAATATCGGCAACAGGTAGACGCTTGAAATATTCGCAGAATATTTAGTTATATGTCCACTTTTAAAATAAATAATTAAATTAAAATAATTTATTTATATTTATACAACAGACATGATTTTTTCCCGTTTTTATAGATAACGGTACGGAACCCTTCGTGCGCAAGTCCGACTCGCACTTGGCCGGTTTTTTATAAAACTTGTTTTTCGCTATAACTGAGACCACAACCTCACATTATTCAGGATGGCAGCTAGTTGCGAAAACGGCGGCTGCCACGCCCGTCCATGTAATAATGTGAGAAAACTGTTTACTTATTCATACGTTTCGATGTAACAGACAAACACACAGCCTGAGGCATGAAGTAGAAGAAAAAACTCTTTTTCTACCTCGTAGATCCTATCCTAAAGTTTGTAAGGATGTGATGACGATGGGATGGTTAATCCTTACTAATATTATAAAGGCGAAAGTGAGATTATTTGTTACGCTTTCACGTTGTAACTACTGAACCGATCATCTTGAAATTCTGCATACACGTTATCTGGGGTACGGAGAAGGACATAGGGTACATTACATTTTATCCCGGGAAATTGACGCGGGCAAAAGCTAGTATCCTCCCCCTCCACTCCCCATTTCCTTCCCCCATCTCCTTGAGAGGCCGACAACGCACCTGTCACACCCTGGTGTTACAGTTGTTCATGGGCAGCTGTGATCACTTACCATCAGGTGACCCGCTTGCTCGTTTGCCGTCCTATACCATAAAAAAAAAGTATTTTATAAAAGATAACGGGTTGCACTCCGGGAGTGCCGGCAGATGTGAAAACTCCGCGCGGTAGAAAGAGAGAGGGATAATACTTCCTCTCCTACACCACGAATTTTCGATACTGACCCGTTGTTTTTTTTTCCATCTAAGGGTGCGGGGTGAGGAGTGTCACGAATGACAAATGATATTAAATTGATTTGATTAAACTAAAATCGACGCATGTAAAGCAATCCCATTTTCACAAGTGGCACAAAAAAAAATCTTGTGCCCCCCCCCCCGGCTGTCATCATCAGATGGTGGTCTTTAGGATACGTCAGATGCCTATAGGCAGCTTGAAAAATCTGACACCTGTGTTGGCTACACGAAAAACAATCAAGGGTATCATGATCATGCGGGACATTTTTGGCACTCATCATCATTTCGTGTAGGTGTCACGGCCAATCGACCATGCACACCTTGGTGTCAGTTCTTCAGAACCGCCTCTCGGCCTCTGACGTGGTTCCTTTAACGACTACCAGATAGCAGCCGGGACCAACGGCTAAACGTGCCTTCCAAAGCACGGAATCATCTTTATTAACAGACAATCAGGTGATTCAAGCCTGCTTAGTCCTAACCAAACTGGAAACAAAGTATGCTTCCCGTGGGAATCGAGGCAAACGCCTTATCCCCTAGACCACAGAGGCAGTAATACTATTTTTGGTACTTAATAATGTGTATGCTCACCACAACGAGCCTTGCCCACCATTTTGGATGCCTGATGTGCAATAGACGAGTCTTTAATCAAAGCAGAGGTTAAGTAATATTGCCTTATTGATGGCGCACCTTAGGGCATGGCGTGCGAAATTCCGGCATCACGAGATTCCGGAATTCTGGATCGCAGTTAGCTTCTGCCCGCGGCTTTGATAGTGAACAAAAAATAAATCCTAGATCAATAGGGTTACACTGAGGTTAGAAAACTGTATATTCACGAATGACGTCAAGAACATAATATTTAATTAATATTTAATTATTAAATACATCCGTAATTTCTCCGTCATTAAATATGTCCTATGAAAAAGATTGTTTTTTGAACATTTACATCGAAATGGTATTGAAATAAATATCATCCCGTCAAAAATAAGGAACGTTAATCGTGAAATGAAACGTTCGATATCAGAAATCAGTTTCGGAATTTAGAAACAAAGAGAGTAAAATATATTTTTACAATGTAATAAGCAGAAGTTCAACATCAGAAATCAATTCCGGAATCTCAAAACAGTATATTGTCGATAATCAGCTCCGGAATTCCTGTGAATCAATCAATTCCGATGTTGTCTGCACTAACGCTACTTCATAGTGCATAATGCGCCCATAATGAGTTGGGTTGGGCCACGCAATTTGCACAGATGGAAACACAATAAAGAGATAGATAAGTAAAACCAAAGACTTAGGAAAAATCCACCAATCGGCCTGCCAAGCGTGGTGAGTATAGCAATATCCTCTCATGAAAGCAAGATTCCTTAGTAGAGGCCCTTGTCCAGCAGTGGACTTTTTGCGGCTGCAATGATGATGATGATGAAGAAATATTCTGACTTTAAACTTTACACAGACCTGATGCGTTGCCGACTCTTAAGATCCCTGTAAACACGCCTTTTGAAGGGCCTTCTGGAGGGAGTCCTTTTACTTATCATATATCTATGGCACAGACAGAAAAACAATAGAGGCAGTATGTCTTTGCCCGGGGAAATAAAACAGGAAAAAAAAATCACGTTTGTTGTATATGCAAGCCCCCTTAAATATTTATATCTATAAACAGACAGACAGACATTAATAGGGTTCCGTTTTTACCCTTTGGGTACGGAACCCTAAAAAACTGGCCAAGCATGAGTCGCGTGAGCAATACAGCACACATTAATAGTTCCGTACTACCGTAAAATATTTGACAACAAAAATTTGTTTTGCTTATAAAATTTTTGTGACTTGCTTTTATTATAAACGAATCCACACTGTAAAGTGCTTTCTAAGACAAATCAAATGAGCCCAAACACGATTGTTGTACCTTGTTTAGTTTAAGAGTTCCTATGGCCACCTTCCGACTCCATCAACGGACCAGGGCAACGATTCCATAATATTGTATTGTCATCCGATTTACACATGCATGCGAAATATCTTTAACTTGCAAAGGAAGTGAATCTTTAACTTGCAAGATTTTACAAACACCTGTCCCGACAGGTGAAACTAAATAAAAGTTAGTAAAAACAAGTTTTTATAAACAAGTAAAAACAAGTTTTTAAAAACAAGTAAAAACAAGTAAAGACACGGTTGCTACATGCAGCGTGCTACGCCTGCACACGGCGTTGCATTTAGATCGTGCTGGTTAAGCAACTTTACTCTAACCTTTCTATTATGGGATGCGCACTTAAACCCCTACAACCCCTTTATTTACACAACAGTTAATGCAATATTAATTGCTTGCCTTGATGTGTCCGCGCCCTAGCAAAGAAGAACGCAGTTGCGACTCGCACAATGGCTTTAAGATCGTGCTGGTTAAGAAACTCTAACCTTTTTATTCTGGGATGCGCACTTAGACCACTAGACTGTATCCCCTTTATTTACACAACAGTTAATGCAGTATTATTTCTTGCCTTGATGTGTCCGCGTCCTCGCTAAGAAGAACACAGTTGCGACGCGCAAAATGGCATTAAGATCGTGCTGGTTAAGCAACTCTAACCTTTTTATTCTGGGATGCGCACTTAGACCACTAGACTGTATCCCCTTTATTTACACAACAGTTAATGCAGTATTATTTCTTGCCTTGATGTGTCCGCGTCCTCGCTAAGAAGAACACAGTTGCGACGCGCAAAATGGCATTAAGATCGTGCTGGTTAAGCAACTCTAACCTTTTTATTCTGGGATGCGCACTTAGACCACTAGACTGTATCCCCTTTATTTACACAACAGTTAATGCAGTATTATTTCTTGCCTTGATGTGTCCGCGTCCTCGCAAAGAAGAACACAGTTGCGACGCGCAAAATGGCATTAAGATCGTGCTGGTTAAGCAACTCTAACCTTTTTATTCTGGGATGCGCACTTAGACCACTAGACTGTATCCCCTTTATTTACACAACAGTTAATGCAGTATTATTTCTTGCCTTGATGTGTCCGCGCCCTAACAATCAATTGTGCGAGTTGCGACTCGCACTCGCACAACTACACTAAGATCGTGCTGGTTAAGCAACTCTAACCTTTCTATTATGAGATGCGCTCACACCACTACAACCCCTTTATTGAATCCACAGTTAATGCAGTATTAATTTCTTGCCTTGATGTGTCCGCGCCCTAGCAAAGAAGAACACAGTTGCGACTCGCACAATGGCATTAAGATCGTGCTGGTTAAGAAACTCTAACCTTTTTATTATGGGGTGCGCTAACACCACTAGCCTACAACCCCTTTATTTACACAACAGTTAATGCAATATTTATTGCTTGCCTTGATGTGTCCGCGCCCTAACAAAGAAGACACAGTTGCGACGCGCACAATGGCATTAAGATCGTGCTGGTTAAGCAACTCTTACCTTTCTATTCTGGGATGCGCTCATCATCATATCATTTCGTGTAGGTGTCACGGTCAATCGACCATGCACACCCTGGTGTCACAGTTCTTCGGATCCGCCTCTCGGCCTCTGACGTAACCACGTCCTTTAACGACTACCAGATGGCAGCCGGGACCACCGGCTTAACGTGCCTTCCGAAGCACGGAATCATCTTTATTATCATACAATCAGGTGATTCAATCCTGCAATGTCCTAACCAAACTGGAAACAACTAAACAAAGTATGCTTCCGGTGGGAATCGAACCCACGACCCCCGGGTCAACAGGCAAACGCCTTAACCACTGGACCACGGAGGCTGTTATGCGCTAACACCTACTAAGCTAAGCCTACAACCCCTTTATTGAAGCCACGCACAGCCACACAGTGAACGCAGTATATATTGCTTGCCTTGATGTGTCCGCGCCCTAACAAAAAAGACACAGTGGCGACTCGCACAACTACATTAACATCGTGCTGGTTAAGCAACTTAATAAATATATAAATTTTTATATTACAAAACTACCGCCTATTTGTAGGCGGTAGTTTTGTCTTATAATAAAAAGACAAATGTCAACTTAGTCTACCTGCGACCATGAAAACTGTAAAGTTTTCGAAGCTTTAGGTGTAAAAATAATGTAATATACGCGATAATACCGTACTAAAGTGATTTTATTTAAAAGCTAATGCAGTATTTACTGCTTGCCTTGATGTGTCCGTGCCCTAACAAAGAAGACACGGTTGCAACACGCAGCATGCCACGCCTGCACGCGGCGTTGCATTTAGATCGTGCTAGTTAAGCAACTCTAACCTTTCTATTACGGGATGCGCACTAAGACTAGTCTACAACTTCGCATTTATTAATATTTAGGTATATAAGCAACAGTCTGCATGCAGTATATTTCGCTTGCCTTGATGTGTCCACGATCTAAAACCCCCAATACACGATAGAGTTGGTGGTAGGGTTGTGGAGTACACAAGTCTTTATTTCAGTTCGGGTAGTTGACATAGTATATACTAACTAGCTGTCGCCCGCGACTTCGTCCGCGGAATTTCTTTTATTATGATTCATTCGTTTTTTATTCGTATAGATGAATAATATTCCCCCGTTTTCAAAACATTTTTTATTGATGCTTCGCTCCTATTGGTCGTAGCGTGATGTTTTATAGCCTAAAGTCTTCCTCAATAAATGGACTATCCAACACAAAAAGAATTTTTCAATTCGAACCAGTAGTTCCTGAGATTAGCGCGTTCAAACAAACAAACAAACTCTTCAGCTTTATAATATTAGTGTGGATACAGTCTAATTTAAACACGCGTAAGAACGCAACACCTATTAGTTTAGATACCTACAGCAAACCAATTTTATACTTATAGCTCTGAACATACGATTCATAATTCGTTGAAATCGGTGAACACGTGTGACCAAACGCGCGTTGTTTCTCCCGGATTTGTCCCGTGTAGTAATGTGCCGCTGGGAATTTTGGAAATTTACGGAAAGGGCATTTATATTGCAAAACAGGCTAGGTCATGAACACTTCCCTAAAATCTGAAAAAATATCAATAACCGATTAAGACCATCATTTATTTGTTTTGTCGTGATCTTGTTAGTGTACAAATACATTTAAAATCGCTAAATATCGTATAATGGCGATACTGTCATGGCGCCTATCCATTCAGTATGTTCGGAAATTATGATACAATAAATCTGATACATGCTCGATATTTTCATTATATTTTAGAAAATTAATTAAAGTAAAAGTTCCAAACACATTGTGACGTCCACTCGTAGGTAATGAAACAACCACAGTCAGTTTTCAATGACAAGTTGTGCACGTCCGCTCGGAATGGCGGTCGTCAGCCGACTGCCGCGCCCCCCACCCCGCGCGGTCATACGTAACTTTCATTGCCTTTATTACAATACGTCACACCTCTCTTTTTCCATAAAGAAATAAGATATTATCCTTAATTTTAAATTAATGCACATTCATCAATTCAACAATACATTACACTATTTTGCTCAGCTCATCACAAATCACAGATACTTAATTAAGAGAACATAATTTTCAAATTTTATATATTTGAACATTTATTCTAATTCTCATTATTTAACACAAATACAAATAAACCGACCAGATAATAAAATCAAAAATGTATTTTAATCATCACTGATATCTTTTAAATTGTTTTCATCTGAATCACTCTGTAGTCGAACCACTGCTGTCTGTCTGTGTCCCTTTACTTTCTTCAAGTGAATAATATTCCCCTTATACTTTTGTTCAGTCTTGTCGTTTCTTACTTCATATTCTTTACCGTTGTCGCTTACCACCGTATCTGGTACCGAATTGAACGGAACGGTAAGTTTATTTTCTTTTATAATATTTTCATATAATTTTTCTCCAATCGACAATTCTTTCTCCGATGATATCATTTTCTCATCTTCATACCTCTTCCCTTTCTTTCATTTCTTTATCATGGTCTCGTATTTCAAAAGGTGCTCCGAGTCGTATGAGGATAGCTGTCGAGCTCATGGTCTCCTAACTCTGGCAAAACAGCAAAACCTGGCTGACATGTTTGTTTTACGATGTACTCCCCCCGACTTGGTCGGCATGTATTTTACCGAATGCCCTCGCTTCGATCGTACCCGACGGACTGTTCTATTTCATGTTCCCTTCTGAAACCTAACTACACTAAGAGTATGGCAGCTGTTCGAATACACACTTGTGCACATAACTTGATAGTTTAGCGTCTTTGCAAGCGCCAAAGCCAAATTTAAGTTATAAATTACCCGACTTTTTAAATCTTAATAACTGTTTTGATTGTTGCCTTCAACAAGTTTATTTTATAGTGTAGTTTATTATACTATATCAAATTTAAGTGAGCTAGATGAATGCATCAGCTTATTCCAATTTCCAATACTCGGAAATTTCTTATTCTCGGAAATTTTTCATCACAGGCTAGCTATCTAATCAATATTTATTATGACATTGTAGTAGGATTTGACGTGTAAATTTGACTTTCAATTTTTTTCCATTTAATATCATTCTATAAATTGGCACAATTCTTACCTTCTTGTATTATATAATTTTAATGAGAAATCAGTAAAATTAATGGCAAATTGGAATATTATATTTTACTTTGTCTTTACTCAATAATTGAAGATCAAACGAACTTACCTGGAAGTGAAGTTCGATCACAATTATGCGAGCAGCATAATTCGACGCGATTTATGTTTACATGTTGTAGTTGCGTCCCCACGCATCAGCCTAGCACGATTTGTTTAAATTTATATATATTTTTTATTTTTTAAACTTAACTGTCACTAGACAACCGTTCATACATTCGTTCATCCCCACTTTACCCCTCTACGCGCGACCCGAGCAACCGTTTATTCATTAAGTTTATAGCATACTATTTTATATTTGTGTATGTAGAATTAAAATGTATTTGGGTGGGTTATGTTAATTGTGTCATGTGCGATTCTTACGAATCAGAAACAAAAAAGGGGGTGGGTGTATATAAATCGCGTCGAATTATGCTGCTCGCATAATTGTGATCGAACTTCACTTCCAGGTAAGTTCGTTTGATCTTCAATTATGCATCGCAGCATAATTCTTTGCGATTTATGTTTACATGTTGTAGGATGTTCAAAGATCACAAATATAAAATGAAGAGCACATGAAAATGTTACATAAATAACATTTTAGGATGTGCGTATTGATTGTAATACAATTAAAATACGGTCAGGTTTTTTAATATAAATTTATTTTGATAGTATTTATGTATTCTCCAATCATAGTAGTAACATATAAGTTTACAAAAAGAAAACAATAATTAGGCTCTTGACAGAATTGATTGTGCAAAGTTATCATTGACAATTTCTTTGTTATAAAATCTAGCAAAAGTAGCAGAAGATGGAGTCCATCCAGCAGCATTTCTAATTACATCAATGTTGACGCCTAGTTTATTGGCGGTGGATGTGGCAGCATGTCGCGTGCTATGCGCGCTAAATACTGACACATCTACCCCACTTTTTTGAAGAATTTCTTTCAGCCAATGACTAAGACGTTGTGATGTTAACCTTTTGTATGGCCTTCTGTAGCTAATGAATAAATGATTATTATTCTCATTTCGTAATGAAGTTGTTCTATCCAAATAATCTAACAAACACCTAGCCGGACAAATTTTTTGGTTTTCATTATAAAATGGTAATTTCAAAATCGGTTGTAAAGAATTAGGTCGGGAAGTCTTAATAATATCAGGAACTTTTATAGTAACCAGATTAGGATTACTTGTATCAATATTAGATAGTTTTAATAGTGAGAGCGTTTGTACTCGATGAGCAGTGACTAACGCCATTAACATCAACGTTTTCTTGGAGAGTGTTTCCAGATTTAGGCTAGAATGTGGCCATTGTTGAGAAACGTAATTTAGTACGATGCCAGGGTCCCAAGTAATGTCATACTTGGGTTAAGTAGGCCTTAATCTGAAAACTCCCTTCATGAACTTCTTTACTCTATGATCTTCTAATAAATTTGGAAATAATAGGGATAATGCAGATTTATAAGAATTAATTGTACCGTATTTCGCACCTTTTTCAAACATACTTGTAAGGAAATCTAATATTGCAGGTACAGATGATTTTGAAAACTCAAGGTTATTTTGTTTACAATAGTGAAGCCAATGTTTAAAACAAGAGTCATATTGCTTATATGTGTTGTCCGATAGTGAATTTACCATGATATTAACAGTTCTTTCTGAAAGAGACGTCTTCAGATACGTCTGCCTGACAACTTCGCGGCTACTAAGCGTAAGGTCTTGTGCAGATTGTGTGTTGACCTGAAAGGCGATGTTAACAAATTAACGTCAGGATCAAAATATATACATTGAGAGCAAATTAGTTTTTTAAATAACGGATACCAAGGCTGCGTCGGCCAATATGGCACAACAACAATGCCTTCTGCTTTATCAGCTATTATTTTTCTCAATACTTTTAAAATAAGGATAAACGGTGGAAATGCATAAAAGTGTAAATCTTCCCAGGACACAGTGAAAGCATCGACAGCCCAAGCATCAGGATCACATTTCCATGCTATGTATCTCTTACATTTAGCATTTGAGCGACTGGCAAACAAATCCACGTCAAATTCACCAAATAACTCATTTATTTCAGTAAATGCATAGTTTGCCAATTCCCACTCTGTGTCCTGGAATTTTTTACGAGACAAATAGTCAGCTTCTGTATTATCTTTCGTGTTAACATATGACGCGAAAATATGTAAGTTACGAGCCTCACACCACTGCCAAATCTTTTTGGTTATTTTATTTAAGTGGGGGTATTGCACACTGCCCATACGATTGATGCACGATATGGCGGTAGTGTTATCAATACGTAAAATAATATCTTTATTGGATAATTCATTTGTAAACGCCTTTAAACCCAAAAAGGCTGCATTTAGTTCTAATTCATTAATGTGCAAACTAGACTCTTCTTGTTTCCAATACCCATGTACTTTGTCCCTGATACAGCAGGCACCCCATCCGGTATTGGAAGCATCGGAAAAAATCTCAAGATCATAGACGTTAAATCTCAAAGGAGCGTATGCGTTATCTATATGATCTAACCACCAGTATAAATCTGACTTAATACTGTGGGGTACTGTTATGACTTGATCGTAACTAGAGTTATCCAATAAAAATAAATATTTATGGTATTCTAAATTTTTCGTATAAAGCCATGAATATCGTACAGCGGGACAAGCAGAAACTAATAAACCAATCAGTCTAGCAAATTCACGAAGTTTACATTTACGGGTACTTAAAAACCTTTTTATAACATCTTTAATTTTGACAGTCTTATCAGACGGTAGTTTTATAACCATGTGGTTCGAGTCGAAAACAAAGCCTAAAAATTTGCATTGTTGTTTTGGTTCTAACGAGCTTTTTTCTTTATTTACGATGAATCCCAGTGAAGTTAGTAAATCGATAGTTTGGTTAACATTGTATAAGCATTCATCGTAAGTTTGGCCAAAACGTAATATGTCATCTAAATATATGACGGATAAGAGGTTCTTTGTTCGCAAATATTCTACAACAGGTTTTAGTAATTTCGTGAACACATATGGTGCTGTGCATAAACCAAATGGAAGGCAAGTGAATTCGAGTAGGCAACTGTTATATTTAAAGCGTAAGTACTTTCGATGTTGTTCATTGACATTAATTAAAAAATATGCGTCTTTTAAATCTATTGATGCCATATAGCAATTCGGTGTGATTAATTTTGAAGCAGTGCGATAATCCTCCATCTTAAAATGATGGGGAGAAATAAATTTATTAAGCTGTTTTAGATTTAAGATGAATCTTTTATCGCCATTACTTTTTGGGACTAAGAATACACTGGACAAAAATTCTGAGTTCTCATGAGAGCATTTTTTAATTGCTCCAATAGAAAATAATTTTTTAATTGCTATTTCGAAGTGTAAAGACTCTTCGGGTGATTTGGGATAGACATTAGGCGCCTTTACTTGAAACGGCGTGCTATCGAAAGGAATACTGTAACCCTCAATCCAGGATAGAATAGTAGGGTCTTTTGTGACAAGTAACCATTCCTTCTGATAAAGATGTAAACGTCCAGCATAGCGTACCTCGTATAGCGACGGTTGGTACGGCGACGCGACGGCGAGCGTGGTGGCGGCGGCGAGCGGTCTGGCGGCGGTGCTGGCCCGCGGCGTGCGGGAGCCACTCGGCTGCTCCGCTGACGAGGCGCGGGCTGGCTCTTCCCTGCATCTTTGCCCGCCTTTTTGTGATGCAGGGGCTTGTAGTTTGACTGGTTTCCATGGAACGGTCTAGTGAAGGTAGGTTTTTGAACCTTTGGTGGAATTTTAAGGGCCTCACCCGATCTCTGTACATTCTTTGCAGTCTTAATCTTTTCGGACATATTCTCGCCGAATAGATATTTATCAGTACTAGCAGTTACGAGGGTATCCTTCAGACTTGAACTGATCGAGGACACGACGAATTTTTTCCTTATTCTCGTCTCGTTATAGTGCATATCACACATTATTCTGCAGGCATCACTAACTGGCTTTAGTAACTGATTTCTTAAAGCCTGATCACACTGCTTTGAAATAATGACTTCTATAACGGGAGCTAGCGCTGCTAAAGCATTACTTATCTGTTTTTGGCGATAGGCCAGAGATGCGTCGCGTTTAACAGAGGGGTCGGTTAATGCAGCTTTGGCTTCTGCATTTAAGATGGGAGGTACCAATAACTCACAATTAATAGGTATCAAGTAGTCTTTTGATAATTTTTCTTTGACTTCCTTTGTTAGACCCTTCTTTAAAATATCAATCCACCTGGCCGCTACATCTTTGTGAATAGCTTTACCCAATGTGGTTTCAGGTGCTGGCGCTTCACCCAATAACTCAAGAACGTCATGATCAAGTTCCACTTCAGTAACCTCGGCTGATGTAGAAGCCTCTGCTGTCTGCGGGTCTGGATCTACATCAATTGTTGCAAGGTCTGGTTCGGCGCCCTCAATGCGGGGCGTTGCCGCAGGTAGCGCGGGTGACTGCTCAGAAGGACCGCGTGGCGACGGGTCCAGCAACGGGTCTTCGAGACCGGGATCTTTGAGACCGGGATCTTCGAAGTCAGCAACTGCAAGAACGAATGTTCTATAGCGGCCAATATTTAAAATGAAATAGCCCAGTATTTTAGCTATTCGCATTTTTATTATGATTGTGTTGGTAAAAGCCCAGTTTTTAGCAGTTACGCAACAAAATGAAATCGATGGATACAACCCATGTTTAGTTGTTCGCATCTTGTTTTTGGAAAAATTTTTAACTGTACTTACTGTTTTCATCTTCTGACGAATAAATGATACACCGACGTTTTTGAAGCTTGCTTTCGAGCTTATCGCTATATTTCTTAAGCTTCCTCCTTATCCATTCCTCTGAGTCTCTCTGCTTCCTCTTCTTCCCCATGTTGAGATGAACACTTGCACTACGGAGAGTTTTTGTGACGTGCGTAGGCTTCGGCACGAAAACACGTAATGAATAAACGGTTGCTCGGGTCGCGCGTAGAGGGGTAAAGTGGGGATGAACGAATGTATGAACGGTTGTCTAGTGACAGTTAAGTTTAAAAAATAAAAAATATATATAAATTTAAACAAATCGTGCTAGGCTGATGCGTGGGGACGCAACTACAACATGTAAACATAAATCGCAAAGAATTATGCTGCGATGCATAATAAGACTTCGCAATCGCAACGCCCTGTCTGGGTCCTTGAATTTACTAACATGAATATAATATTTACCACCACTTATTGTTATCATGTACATGTAAGTGAGAAATCAAGAATAGAATTTGGCTAAGCATTTCGTTAAATTCTGACACCATCATCATTATCATCGTCATTTATCTCTCTTCCATCGGTAAATATATATTTTTATTACACCTAGGTGTAATTAACACCTTTGTACTCCTTGGTACTTTTCGTATATAAAACAAATACACGGTGTAACTAACACCTATGCACTCCTTGGTACTTTTTGTATGTAAAGCATATACACGGTGTAATTAAAACCTTTGTACTCCTTGGTACTTTTTGTATATAAAACATATACACGGTGTAATTAACACCTTTGTACTCCATGGTACTTTTTGTATATAAAACATATACACGGTGTAATTAACACCTTTGTACTCATTGGTACTTTTTGTATATAAAACATACACGGTGTAATTAACACCTTTGTACTCCTTGGTACTTTTTGTATATAAAACATATACACGGTGTAATTAACACCTTTGTACTCATTGGTACTTTTTGTATATAAAACATATTCATACATGCTCCTTGGCAATATTGTGGTACCCTTTAGTACATTATCTTGTTTATTTTGCGAGTGTTTAATCTGTCAAGAAGGTAATGAAAATAACGACACAGTCATTATGTAAGTTATTTAATTAATTACTAAGTTCAATAAATATTTTCAGAATTTTTGATGAACAAATCATACGTGGTCTATGTACCACGTATGATATAACCTCTTTTCCCTTGCGGGGTAGACAGTGCTATAAGACCCTATGGACACATTTAGCATGTTGGTGGACGTGTAGATGGAAAAAGAAATCAAAATAGTGATGGGGTGCTAGCCGCATCGCCTATTGACATGATTCCCAATTCCTCGATCGGCTTCCACGATCTGCGTGTGAAGAGTAACAGTTGGCACATTCCTCACGTTTTGTCTTTTCTCCAGGCCAGTATGGAAGAGATCGTAAGTGATAAACCGACTTTTCATATAACTATATTTTTATTTTGTGGGGCTTAAGATATCCCTAAACATGAGTCTTTTATAGTGTACCAAAGCACAATTCGAGATTCAGATCGAGAATATGGTAATATCTTGACATTCCTCTTTTATTTCGATTGGGTGAAATGTGTCTTTAATGTCAAGCTTGACAAATGTAGTGGCTAACTTAAATCGGGACAAAAGTTTATCCGTTGTGGGGAAAGCTTCCACGAATAATTGTTTTATTGGCACACCTCATATAAATGCAGTCTTTTAATACAGGTACTATAAGAGACTCTAAAGGTTTGTTAACTGGCTCAATTATATCAACTTTTGGTGATTCAGCGATTTATTGTTGACCTTTTCTTCTATAGGGATTGGAACTCTGTAATATGGTTGACTAATTGGAACTAGCGACTTATCAATGCATATGTTTAGTTGCACTCCTGTAAATTTAGGAAAAGTGTAGTTGAAACTTACGTTAACATTTTGCCCCATTTTAAAACTTCAAGGGCTATTATAGTAGTGTTATTTCCCAAAAGGTCATGATTTCTATCTTAATCACATAGAAAGTATCTGTTTTAGATTTTTGTCCTAAATTTATCACTATTTCAAATGAACCCAAAACAGTAAGTAGTATACTACTACCCTAGGCCATAAAGGTTTTGTCTGGTGCTTTGGTTTGGTGGTGCTATTTAATTTGTGATTTGTTTCACTTTGTTTAGTTGAGTCCAAGTTTTGACACATCTAATCATTATTATGTTGGCAGTACTAAGACTTCAGAATCGATAAGAAGGTTCATATGAATATCTCCGATGGTACAGTTTACTGAAGTATCATCATCAAAATAAAGTATGTAATTTATATGACCTCTGCCATCTGCTTTCGGAGATTTGACCGATTTGATTTACTATTGGTCCTAAATTTGGCCTTTTAGGCTAATATTTGTTTTGGGGAACTAAAGTGACTTTCCATTTGCTTGCGCGGATTCTACATTGAGACTTTATTTAATTGTTGCCTTTGCACTGATTAGTTTCAGTTATTATTTTGTATGGAGTAGCAGTGTCACCTTTTAAATATTTTTTTTTATGAAATATTCATCGAGCTCTATCAAGGCTGTATTGTAAATGTGTTTAACTTGCCATAAAATTAACCAATCCATGTGAATCGGGAATATTAAAATCAAATGCTAGATTTTTTTTTTTTTTGAATTCTAAAGGTTATCTACAAGGAGTTATATGCCCAAATGCTCGCACCCTTCCATCGCACTCCCCGCGACGTATGGTCACTATCACAAAAAATAAGACATAGCGGGACTTAATACAAGAAATATTTTTATTTATATCTAGGTTTGCGGTATTTGTGTATGTTTAAGACACTGTTTTACTCGTAAAATTGCGTACATACTTGTACTGTCCGCGTACGATTTAGACAGTATGAAAATATTTTTTATATTGTATCTATTGTGTATGTACGTTTATTGTACCGGCCAGAGAAGTAAATCACTAGTCGGTATGGCACTTCGTATTATTTTTTAGTGTATGTAGCAACATTTTCATTGTATCGGTCTGTACTTTTGCTGCAATAAGAATATAAAACTCATTTCCATAAATGTCTCGATATAGTGAGGTAGACAGCAAAATAATTATAATTTTAAATAAATAATTATTATTTTGAATGACCTCTCCAACCCGTCTGGCCAGCGTGGAGAGTGTAGGCCAAGTCCTCTGGCTGCTCTGGCCAAGTATGGCCGTAGTAGTACAGAGAGGGTCATGCTCCTGTAGTGGAGACTAAAAAGGACCTGATGATGATGATGATGATGATTTTGAATGACTAAAAACGCTAATCACCTATCCAATAGTGATTCACGTAACCTTAGTCACCTATTGCATGTGTGATATGTTCATATATGTGATACTATTGTTTGTTTTATTCGAAGCAAGACATAAGTAACGATACTGAACAAAAGTATGCTTACTTCATTTAGTCAATCGTTTCATTGTACATGCACTATTAACTTTATGAGGGTAATGAGAATCGGTAAAGACGGTGAAATTATCTGGTAAGTACTCATATATTAATAACTAAAATAAATGCGTAACACTTATTGTTAAGTCAGTAATTAAAGTGTTTATTTACCTTACAATTGCATATTGAAATTATGTATTTTTTTTTCCTTTAGCAACGAAAAGAAAGCCGATATATTTCATACACTTTGTAGGTTCTTTGCATTCACTTAGTTTGATGCGGCAACATGGGTCTGTACCACCCTTCCTTGTCATTATTTTTATTTTGTGTGGACATAGTTCACTTACTTGGAGACTCGTCGCCACGTGTGACGTCCACTCGTAGGTAATGAAACAACCACAGTCAGTTTTCAATGACAAGTTGTGCACGTCCGCTCGGGATGGCGGTCGTCGGCCGACTGCCGCGCCCCCCACCCCGCGCGGTCATACGTAACTTTCATTGCCTTTATTACAATACGTCACACACATGGTACACGCAATAATTATTGTAACACAAAAATATATAAGTTTATATCTATATAACACATAAATAGATGAATAATAAATAATTCTTCCGCGCAGACAAAAATGTATTTTTATTACATACGGTAATAAAAATACATTTTTGAACGTACCGGAAATCGGTCCTGTCAAATGAAGCAAGTCAACGTCACTCGCAGTACCTGTCAATGTCAGGCAGTTGACATAATAGGTGCCGGCTAGTTTAGCGGAACTCACCTTACCGTAATTACGATATTTTGATCCAAATGTACCATAGATAGGCTACGAATTTATCGGATTTACTTTTTTGGCATTGATACTGATCTAAAAATGAAAATTTTAAGTTTATTAATTTTAACATTGTTTTGAAGTTTTAGTTTGTTAGGGTATTTTCTTTTTATTATTGTACGTCTTATGTAGACAGGTCACAGTGACACACACATTATCTGTAACTATAATCTTTTTTTAACCTGTGTACCACAATAAAGATATTATTATTATTTGTATCTCTCTTATTTCACGGGTGTTACCCCGGTTTTTTTAGAGGCTTGCGTGGGGATATGGATCCAACACGTAGAGGCCCTTTGGAGAAGTTGATGTAATGTTGGTCTCCAGCCAAAACCCGTTCCTAGAAATACCAATGTGTGATATGCCCTTGAACAGGTCTTGGCCGGAGGAGGAGCTATTGCATTTTAAGAAGGAAATTAATGGGTTTATGGGATTGAGATTTGGGTGGACTTATGCTGGGTTATTGCAAAGGGACGTGCACCTGCCATAATCATGATAACTGACTACAATTGGCAGGTGGTGGCTTGCCGCCCACTAGATGGGCCCCTCAAACTAGCCGACGATTAATGCCGGCAAAAAGGGCAACACCGGTGCGGGCGACTCTGGGGTGTCGAGAGGTGTGCTGCGCTTTCTCCGAAGTTACTCGCGGCGTTATGCCCTTTAACACTTCTACCCCTGGAGCAACTGCTCTCACGACTCCTCTCCTTATTAATATTATTATTATTATAGGTGTTCCATGACCTAGCCGGCTCCCCATACATTTGTGCAACAACTCCTTTACTCATTGTAAATTTACGGGAATATTCCCAATGTTTCCGTAAACTTTCCCAAAGTTTCCATTCTATTTTATAATAAGTGTCCGGAAATTGTTAAAAATTCCATAAAGGATAGTGACACGCGGCAAAAAACAGCCACCCCTGGTTGTGTGAGCCTCAAGCAAGTTCATCTAAGTCCAAATATTCCCGGGAGCTTTACTGGGAATATTCCCAGAAATATGGGGACTTTGGAATTTTTAAAGTAGATTCAGCTTTTGCTTATTCATTATAACATTTAATAAGATCTAATTGAATGGTTGAAAAAAAATCTTTAACTTTGTTACAGCAATATTCCCCAAAATTCCTAACTTCGGGAAAATTTTCGGAAAATTTCACGGGAATATTCCCAAAATTTCCAATATTCCCGGGAATGGCACATTATTAAGTCCGGTGTTACCGCTTCGATGGTGTCGCCGCGCATAGGTATGTTTTCGATACCAACACGGGGAGTGACACAGGCCTGTACATGAAAAATGACTTCTTGTGTAGTAAACTGGTGCAGGAAACGCAAGGAAAGACGGAAAAGTGACATTGGAGTAACTTATCATTGCGAGCGAGGCGAGCTGCTGTTGCGAGCGATGTTTACCTACCTCCGCCATGTTGACACCATAGCGTTCATTAGAAATGTTGGCACCGCCCCGTGACCTTGACGCGGCCAATCGCAAACTATCTTAGTCTATGAGTGCGTAAGTTTTTCGTTGTAATTTGAGTTAAGTTTGTTTGCGTAAATGGGACTGTTAATGAATCGTTAGTTGTATGAGAGTTACGCTTCCATAGTTTTTCTAATTCAATGACGTAAGTACTGTAAGTACTTGGTTTAACGAAGAAGAGCCAGTTGCGACACGCGTCGTGCCACGCCCGCGTGCATCGTTGCAGTTACATTGCATTTAGATCGTGCTGGTTAAGCAACTGCAGGTTACCTACATAAATAATACTGTATCGTGAATACGAAGTTTCCCCTACGAATAAGTAATAAGTCATGTTCCCATCTCTTCTGCTATTTACTTACTTGTCTTTCGCCGCAAACTTGGGCCTCGCGCACATTTATTAGTCAGTGGTACAAAAGCTTCAAGTTCAAATTCACATTTTAAATAATACTTATTATATATTAAAATTATTAATTATTGTTCAAAAGCTACAAACTACTAGCGTTTCGGAACCGACCACTGCAGAGAGGAAGACGCCAAAAGAAACTCTTTTCAACAGTATTGGTCGCCTACTTGCCTGAAGGGCTTTGTATGATATTTTATATTTTTATCTTTTCTTTTTCATCTGATGTCATGTTATATACAATTTCAATTTACATACTTTTGTGGAACACGTTATGTTAGCGATCGAGCGTGCAACAACAACAGATATGATAAATGTCTCAAAGATAGATAGAAGTCTCAAAGAGGCCTAGCAGACCTGTCCCCTAGTTACTCAGTGTGAGACCGAATGTTCTCCCAAGCTGTAGAAGGGCCAGTGGTGTAATAAACTCGGTACTATCACCAAATCGAGCAATGCGTTGCAAAATACAGAGCGAACTGTTAATTTGACGTCCATTTGAATACGGTAGGGCTGTCGACTACATAAACCTACTTGTCGAAAATTGGTGTATGAAAGAATTCCCTTCATTATGAGTATTTTAATATATAACAAATTACCTAACGATATTAAAGCATTAGATGGTACTTTATAAGTTGACGAAATGGCTATTACACAAGTGTTATTATGCTGTTAAAAAATATTTATGTGACAAATTATAATATAACTTTTTGTACTAAATTTGAATGACTAATTTTAAAATTGTAACACCTTATTGTACTTCATGTATTCTGGTAAATAAATATTTCTGATTCTAAATAAAAAAAAAACTTTTTAAAAACAAGATTTTATGTACAGTCCCGGACAGAGATACCTGACCACTACTGACCAGGCCCTCTACCTACGTATTGAATTTTCTTTTAAACTATAAATAACACTACCATAAAAAATTATATTCAGAAAGACTTCATTAAAATCTATCTGCATGTTAGTATTATTTATAGTTGTCTAAGGGACAAGATGTCTCTTTTTTAATTCGAGTTATTCTCGTCGTACGTCTCGGAGGTCGCCCCCTTCCTTTTATTTTTATAAAGATACAAATATGAATTCATCTTTTTTCCTAATCGCCGAATGTTTATGCGCAGCCTAATAACGTCGAAAAACGGTGGGCAATACTCCAGCTGAGAATATCGCCTTGAACTGGGTTGTGAACCGGGTCCGTAAATAAAACCACAAGGTTCTGAAATAATTAGATCTATTGCTGGTTCGTGTCGAAGTCAAACGCAAGGAAACGATTATACTACAATTTACAAACAAAACCATAGCGCGTTCTAACTTGACACTTGCGCCATCTATTGAGAAATTTAAAAACTACATAGATCGTAACTTAAACTATTAAACACAATTTGAACTGATCGTGAACAAACGACTTGCGCAGTAGCGACATTTTTCGTTCGCGCGGCACCCGCTTAATATCAACAAATGTACGACAGACTAAATTAAATGTGTACAACATCTATTTACTCGATAGTTCGTAGCTGATAACAAAAGACTGCCAGCCCTAACTCCTCGCTAAAGTAAATAATATAATTGAACCATTGATTTGTCATTCAGCTGATGATGGCGGCTATCAAGCAAACCAGAACTGTGAAAGTTGTCCGCGCGGGGTTTAGTCCAGATTTCGCGATTTATACTCGAGTCAATTTTCTACGCTAGGAGTCGACTTTGGTGGCCCTTTGTGGTCTTTATAGCCTCATTCATTTATTTACTGTGTGATTTGTAACCTAGAAGATGGCTAAAGAATTTTAATACTGAATAATTGAGATCATTTTCCACGTGATAAACGTGGGAAAAGTTTAAAACTTTTTGAATCAAGGGGTTTAGTTAGAGTGACAGAGAACCAAAGTTACAGACATAGCCCAAAGAATTAGTAAGCTGAAGTGGCAATGGGCTGGTCATATATGCCGCAGAACCGATGACAGCTGAGGAAAACGAGTTCTTGAGTGGAGACCGCGTCTTGGAAAACGTAGTGTAGGACGCCCTTGAGCTAGATGGAGCGACGATATAAGGAAGTTTGCTGGCAGTGATTGGAAAAGAAAAGTTCAAGACCGAGCTCAGTGGCGTGCCATGGGAGAGACTTATGTCCAACAGTGGACGAATGTAGTTTGATGATGATGATTGTGATGACGGAAAGAGAAGCAGCTGGTACATTTTACAGTTTTTTTTTTCTTCCAGACGAGCCTGGAATAGACATTTTTGAAGTATATACTAAATACGTAATTAATAGATGTGAGTTCCTTTATATAAATAAACTGACCTCCATTGTGGTGGGCCGCACGCCGCCTTCCCGGCGGCCCGCGCCCTCTATCTCATCCTGTAACAAACAAAACATTTCAAATTTCAGTAGGCTTAAATATTTTACATTTTGATTGAACTAGCCCCAAAGTTCGAGACTTGTGTTATGGGATACTAACTCAACGATACTATATTTTATAACAAATACATATATAGATACACATCCAAGACCCAGGCCAATCTGAAAAAGATCATTTTCCATCTTGACCTGGCCGGGGATCGAACCCGATCACTCCGTGTCGCAGGCTGGCGTGTTGACCGCTGCGCCACGGAGCTAGTCAATTAGCTTCTTCTTCTATCGAGTCGTAAAATGGCTTTCCGTTTAATTAAATATGTTTCGACCAGTGCATTGCTGCCGTAATAGCCCGTTCGTTTGCATCATTCAGATCTTGTTGAGAGCAAGTTGGGCTTTCTGGACACACCAAGAGGTGACCCATATATTGGATAGCACCACAGTTGCACTCACTATTTTTGGAGAAACCCCACTTGACTCATTTTTCGTGGCATCTGCCAACACCAGCCCGCAGTCTGTTTAAAGACTTCCAGACTGACCAGGGCAGAGTAGGCTGAGGACACTTAAGAGGAAACAGAAGGGCCGTACTTCCATACAAACGTATTTCCCCTGATTGCTTAACACTTCAGCCTGCGACACGAGGGCTCGGGTTCAATCTCCGGCCAGGTCAAGATGTAAAAACGATCTTTTTCAGATTGACCTGGGTGTTGGATGTTTATCTATATAAGTATATATTATAGTATAGTTGAGTTAGTATCCTACGATACAAGTTCACCACTTAATGTGGGGCTAGCTCAATTTGTGCTATATATTTATTCCTTGCCGGATAGTACCAGTAGACTAATGATTTTTTACAAAAAAAGCTGGCCGAAGTGAAAACTGGCCTTTGCGGCGGTCTCAGGTCACGTGTCCGTCTTACGAATTTTCGATCAGGTTACATTTTTTTACCCATCCCAAAAAGTGCACAACGCCGCTAAATAAGTTTTCACTTCAAAAAAAAAACAGATATATTTTAATTTTTTTATGAAAAAATAAATTAATTCGGTAAAATTTTGGAGAAGAAATCAGGGACTACGAAGCGTTAATTTTGTGTACTTTTCATAGGTATTTTCGGTCCGAGCTGCAATAATTGTCTCTATCACACTCTACGGGACGAGGCTTGACGACAATAGAATTTACAAATACCTATTTTAAAATTATCTCGAATTTAGTGTTACCTCTTAAGATATAAGATGTCCGTTCTGATTGCTATTCCAAAGAGATATACAAACTGCATTGACCTTTTTGTGATAAAGATAAACTGGCTGTTAAAAAAAATAAACTGCATATCTATACTAATATTATAAAGCTGAAGAGTTTGTTTGTTTGAACGCGCTAATCTCAGGAATTACTGGTTCAAATTGGAATATTCTTTTTGTGTTGGATAGTCCATTTATTGAGGAAGGCTTTAGGCTATAAAACATCACACTGCGACTAATAGGAGCGAAGCATCAATAAAAAATGTTTTGAAATCGGGGAAAAATTAATCATTTATACTTTTAAATCCTAATAACAGAAATTGCCGCGGACGAAGTCGCGGGCAACACCTAGTTAATGATATAGCTTATACATCATAATAGCCCGTAGTCTAATTTAGGCGTACGAAGTCGCGGGCAAAAGCTATTTAAACACAAATCAACAGGACACGGTTGCACAAACGCGTTTCCCACGATGTCATTAACTTTCTATTCCTATCATTTAAATTATGTGTTTCAGTTTTGTAATCTCTGACAATCACGATACTGCGTTTTAAGGTCAGTTGTATGGACGGAACCTTATTACGCGTACTGAGAACGCCCATATTACTATATTATCTTACTAATATTATAAACGCAAAAGTTTGTGAGTATGTATTGATGTTTGTTACGCTTTCACACAAAAACGGCTAAATGGATTTTAACAAAATTCAACCATGCAATCTCCCACCGAAAATTGCTTTGAACGTGATCTGGTAAGTATTCGTTTTTTTTAATACTCACCTAAACGGTACTGCACGAAATTGTTAAAATTTACGTGTTTTCAAATCACTAGTACCATGCGCTGGGTTAATTAAATACATCAAAAATATTTCGATCCTTGGACAAGATCGCCTTCTTGTTGGAATTTGAAACAGATACATATGAAATTTAAGAATGATATATATCTGTTATGATTAGAGATTGCAATCCGGATACTTCGAAATCCGAAAAACACTGAAAAATCGGGATTTTCAAACTTTTTATAAATCCGGATTTCAGTATCAAAATCCGGTTTTTTCGTATTTTTGTTTTAAGTACAGCTTATCATCTTAATTGATAGTTTTTAATTAAGCACCATCTTTTTTATTGTTTTTATTGACGATTTTTAATCAGCACACAAATTCGCAAAAAATTGTATGCTTTGACTTACGGGATTTTTGATTGAAAACACTAGACTATGTGGACAGTTAAACGATGATTATCAAAACATTATAAAGAAAGTCCGGGCGTTGGTGAAGACATTTAAAAATTCACTGGCTATGAATGACATGCTTCAGAATTATGTGCTAGCAGAATTCGGCAAAGAGTTAGGTCTTGATTTGGACTGTAAAACGCGATGGTATAGTCTAGCTACAATGGTGGAACGTATCTCAAAGCTGAATTCAAGTGTACAAAAAGCATTCATCATATCAGCCGCAAGAAGTCCACTGCTGGACATAGGCCTCCCCCAAGGATTTCCAATACGACCGGTTGGAAGCGGCCTGCATCCAGCGTCTTCCTGCGACCTTAGTCAGGTCGTCCGACCATCTGGTCGGTGGGTGTCCGACGCTGCGCTTGCCGGTACGTGGTCGCCATTCGAGAATCTTTCTGCCCCATCGGCCATCGGTTCTGCGCGCTATGTGCCCCGCCCACTGCCACTTCAAAGAGCTAATCCGCTGAGCTATGTCGGTGACCTTTGTTCTTCTACGGATCTCCTCATTTCTGATTCGATCTCGCAGAGAAACACCGAGCATAGCCCTCTCCATAGCTCTTTGAGCGACCTTGAGCTTTCTTATGAGGCCCATAGTAAGGGACCACGTTTCGGACCCGTAAGTCATCACTGGTAACACACATTGATTATAGACTTTCGTCTTCAGGCACTGAGGTATTTTGGACGAGAAGACATGGCGGAGCTTTCCGAACGCTGCCCAGCCGAGTCGGATTCGTCGAAACACCTCGTCCTCGAAGCCGGAACTGCCAACCTGGATCAATTGACCCAAGTAGACATAATGGTCCACAGCTTCAAGGACGGAGTTCCCAACAAATACCGGTGAAGGCACAACATGGACATTCGACATTATTTTCGTCTTGTCCATGTTCATTGTAAGGCCCACCTGTTGGGAAACTCCATTGAGGTCATTGAGCATGGTACTTAAGTCCTCCAGCGTCTCCGCCATAACAACGATGTCATCGGCAAATCGAAGGTGAGTGATATACTCGCCATTGATGTTGATGCCAAGTCCTTCCCATTCCAGGAGCTTGAAAGCATCCTCCAGAGCAGCGGTGAACAGTTTCGGAGATATGACGTCTCCCTGTCTCACACCTCGCTGCAATGGTATAGCCTTCGTGCTCTGCTCCTGTACTCGAACTGACATGGTGGCGTTGCTGTATAAGCACTTTAACACTTCGATATACCGATGGTCGATGCGGCATCGCTGGAGGGACTGAAGCACGGCCCATGTTTCGACCGAATCAAAGGCTTTCTCATAGTCCACAAACGCTAAGCATAATGGCCGGTTATACTCTTTGGTCTTCTGTATAACCTGCCGCAGCGTATGGATGTGGTCTATGGTACTGTAGCCTTTTCGGAAACCGGCTTGTTCGGGTGGCTGGAAAGCATCGAGCCTGTTCGTGAGACGATTCGTGATCACCCTCGAAAACAGCTTATAGACGTGGCTCAGGAGTGTGATGGGTCTATAGTTCTTCAGTAGAGTATTATCACCCTTTTTGAAGAACAAAACCACCACACCCCTGTTCCACGCCTCCGGCGTAATGCCCTCGAACAGAACGGAATTAAAGAGCCTCTGAAGGACTTTCAGTACCGGCGTTCCGCCCGCTTTCAGAAGCTATGCTGTAATTCCGTCCTCGCCCGGCGTCTTGTTGTTCTTTAGCTGTTTGAGGGCAATCCTAATCTCGTACATGCTGATGTCCGGGATGTCTTTGGTATAGTGACGGGTTAGCTTGGCTCTCGGATCTTTGGCCAAGCTGACAATGGGTTTGGCTATTGAGGTGTAAAGCTGCCCATAAAACCTCTCGATCTCTCCCAGCACCTCGGCCTTTGTCGACGCCACGCTGCCGTCCTCCGTCTTCAGCTTCGTTAATCGACTTTGCCCAATAGACTCCACTCTTGCGAACACTTTGGAGCCCTTATTTTGCTCTATCGTCTCCTTAATACGCTCGGTATTGAAGGAGCGAATGTCGTGTCGCAAGGACTTTTGGATTCGTCTATTGAGCTGCCGATGCACGTTTACGTCTTCGGAGGTCTGCAGCGGCGTGGAGCGTCGCGCGGCCATCAACTCCTGGGTCTGGGGCGAGATCTTTTGGGGTTTGTATTTGGGACGGGACCTAAAAAACTTTGATCCCACCGCTTGGACAGTTTCCACAAACCCATTGTTTAGCTCGTCCACTGTAACGCAATCCTTTAGGCAATCAAAGCGATTTGAGAGTTCCAGTTGGAAATTGTCGACATTCTGGATATGGATCGGTGATGGTCGGAGCGTAGACTTCATCAAGCGAGTCCTCTCTCGTCTGAGATTGATATTCACGATGCCTCTCACGATTCGGTGATCGCTACCGGTTTTAATCCTATTGATCACAGAGACATCGTTGAATATCTCTCTCCTCGTCGACAAGATGAAGTCTATCTCGTTTTTGACAGGGGGTTGGTCTCTTCTGCTGGGGCCCATCCAAGTCCATTTTCTATGAGGCGGCTTCTGGAAGAAAGAGTTCATCGCATAGAGTCCCTCTTCTTCCAGGAAATCAGCCAGCCTATGGCCCCTGTCATTCCGTTCTCCATATCCAAATTGTCCCACTCTGAACTTTCCATCGCTCCGCTTACCAATTATTGCGTTGAAGTCCCCCATAACAATCGTAAAATAGGTTTCGGAAGCGTGTATGGCCCTACTAATGTCCTCATACACCACTTCCACCTCTTCATCTGAGTGTTTCCCGGTCGGCATATATACCTGTACTGACTTGTGGACGAGAAACCCGACACCATGCTGTGACTTTTTAAAGTCACCCTCCCGGTGATAGAGTAGGTTACCAGACTTCAGGGTTGTCGTGCCCTCTCCCTCTCTTCGGACTTCAGACAGACCCACTATGTCCCATCGTAACCTACTCATCTCCTCTTCCACTTCCTCGACCTTCTCGTCTAGCCTCATTGTGCGAATGTTGTGTGTTACCAGGGCCAGTCTCTGTTGGGGGTGGTAGCCGGATCTCTTCCGGAGATTCTTCGCACCCCCTGCCCCGCCGTTACCGTGACCGCTACCGGAGTCAGGAATAGCGGGGCCGCCGGGGACTGGGGGCCTTGGCATATTTTCTATTACCATGAGGGGTTTTTGCCATACTCACCACGCTTGGCAAACGGGTTGGTGAGCGCAGTTTATTTGGCTTAATGGGTTCCGGTGCTGCTGCCCATCGAAACCAGTTTAAGCTTGGGAAAGGAAGGAATTTATTAGGCTGAGGGAACGGGAAAAGGTATTTGGGATGCTACTTGCTCGGAAGGAGTGGGGATAAGAAAGTAGCAGCTCGGGGAGGCCGGGCGCGCGTACCCGATGTCATACGTATAATCACCGGACTGGCAATTAAGTATGACACCCCTGGCCTGTTAACAAAAAGCATTAATCGATATTAATCTAACAGGCCGCGGTATCGTCACCAAACCCCTTAGACTCTAGTTCGGAAACCGTGTGCAAATCTGACCTTAACCTACTCGTACTTAGCTTTAAGGAACAACTTGATCGCCAACATTCTATTGTCAAAACTAGAAGTGCCCTACTCTACAGCAGCAGCCGTCGAGCCTTCAGGCAGCAGGGCTGATTTACCTGCATTAATACATGAGGAAAGGCACTTTTTGAAAAAGGTTGTGGAGAAATTTAAAAATGGGTTAAAGACGTTGCTAGATAGCCATTCCGCCGATTAGTCTGGAATCAGAAAGAGCCATTTCCATGGTTGGAATATTCTGCAATAAATTAAGACCACGGTATAAATGACGAAACACTCAACGCTTTTACATATGTCTTGAAAATACCGCTTCATGAAAAAATTTAAATCTTAATTGATATTTACGGTTAGGTAGATTACTATTTATTTTAATTTTTCATTGTGTATAGTATAGCATAGTGTATCAATATTTAAAATACAAGGTTTTTTGTTTAAAAATATTAATACTATAAACTTAAAATTTTTAGGGTACATATTAAAATCCCAAAGAACATAACACCTTTATTTAAAATGTACGAGCCCAAAATACCCGAACTCAGAATACCTTAAAATTTAAAATACCTGAACCGATTACACCTTACTGTACAATGCCAGAATACGAAATACTAAAACATTATTATGTCAGATTTTTAAAATGCCAAACCTTCAAATATTAAATTTTCAATTAACCTTACATTAAAATTCCAAAATACGAAATGCATAAAATAAATAACCCAACCTAACCTAATACTCGTATTCTGGTAGCAGCTCGATACTGACGGCGATTTGTTTTCTGGTGGGGTCGCAGTTCTAACCCAACCTAACCTACTATTCTGGTAGCAACTCGTCACCACCACGTCAAAGGTCGAGGGGTGGTTCCGAAGAACTCTGACACCAGGGTGTGTATAGTTAATTGACCATGTCACCTACACGAAATGATGATGATGGTAGCAAATCGCTTCTGACGACAATCCGTTTTCTGGTGGGTCACAGTTCTAACCTAACCTAATATTCTGGTAGCAGCTCGTTTCTGACGGCGATTCGTTTACTGTTGGGATCGCAGTACTAACCCAACCTAACCTAATATTCTGGTAGCAACTCGTTTCTGACGACAATCCGTTTTCTGGTGGGTCACAGTTCTAACCTAACCTAACTAATATTCTGGTAGCAGCTCGTTTCTGATGACAATCCGTTTTCTGGTGGGTCACAGTTCTAACCTAACTAATATTCTGGTAGCAACTCGTTTCTGACGGCGATTCGTTATCTGTTGGGATCGCAGTATTAACTTAACCTAACCTAATATTCTGGTAGCAGCTCGTTTCTGTCGGCAATTCTGTTTCTGGTGGGGTCGCAGTTCTCACCTAACCTAACTTAATATTCGTGTAGCAGCTCGCTTTTTGTTCGAATTTATAAAATCAGTTAAATTAGGTTAAGTCTTTTTAAAGTCAGGTATTTATGGATAAGGTATTCCGTAATAAGATGTTTTAAGCTTGAGCTATTCAACCATAAGGTAATTTGAATATTTTATTTTTTAAATACTTAGTATTTTAAATATACGGTATTTAGAATTCGGGTATTTTGGGCTCGTACATTTTAAATAAAGATGTTATGTTTTTTGGGATTTTAATATGTACCCAATTTTTTTTGTACTTTACATGTTGCGAATATCGCATTATGAATTTGACTTACAAAACGTGATTTTTGTTTTGTTTGTTTTGTTTTTATAATGTGAATTTAATTAACAATGTAAAACGTGAATTTTACAATCTGACTATACAGGTCCTATTTGAAACTTTTATATTTTAAGTACATTGTAGTTCAGCGGTTATTTTAAGACCTCTGAGATAAGATTCGACTGATTTTTCATGTGATAACTAAATATTTTACTTTGTTTTGTGTTCTTTTCAACTTTATCGTTAATGTTAGTGAATTGTGAATTTTAAATAAGCTATACTAGAAATGATACAAAATAAAATTAAAGCTTCGAAAAATTCGGATTTTCCGGATTTTTCAGCAACGAAATTCTTAAAATCCTGATTTGAAAAATATCTGGATTTTGCAATCCCTAGTTATGATATCTTAAATCATTTTTCTTCGAAATCTTTGTAATTTTTACGTCTAAAACAATAATTCTCACATGACAATATTTATACTTACATTTCGGAGGTCCCCCCCTTTCTTATTTTTTTATAAAGATATAAATATGAAAATATTAAGACTTTCATTTTTTTTTCATAATCGCCTAATGGTTCTGCGCAGCCTAATGGCTTGCGCAGTAGCGACGGTTTTCGTCCGCGCGGCACCCGCTTAACTTCGAAATGCCTCCACGGATTAGGATGTATCGTTAGAATCCTTACACTTTCCCGAGTGACAAAGCCTGTAAATTTTTCCAAGGAGTTCGTGTTTTTATTTACGTAAAAAAAAGAGTGCCTTGGCATTTTTATCCTAACTAATATTATAAATGCAAAAGTGAGTTTGTATGTTACGCCTTCACGCCCTATCTACTAAACCGATCGTCATGAAATTTTGCATACCCATTGTCTGGGGTACCGAGAAGGACATAGGTATTTTATCCTGGGAAAAGTACTGTTCCCGAAGGATCGACACTGATGTGGGCGGAGCGGGTAAAAGCTAGTAGTCCTTATAATCTCGATACTAGTCTCAGGATCTCGATCCTAAGTAGTTATGTCTTTCATAAGACCAGTCAGCGTTCAACGTGGCCAGTAGGCCTCATGGCTGAAGGCTCAGTCTATTCCGCAAAGGATAAAGACGTCATTCAATTTATCCTTATATCTGAATAATTACTCTACCGTATTCGTACACTTAACAAGCGTTAGGCGTATTTAAAAATTTAGAGCTCCGGGCATTTTTTATTAGTCGCCCCCTCTGATATATAAAAGCTAAGCTGATGGTTTAGTCGCATGCCAAGTAACGCAAATCTTCTTATTTACGGGGTAGACAGATAGGGCCATAAGACCTAAAGGCCATGTATAGCGTGATAGTTAGGATGTAGGTGGAAATGGGAGTTGAAATCCCGGAGCCAACTCTTCAGATGGGGGGATACAATCGGTAGGAGGTGGAAATTTATCACGCCAAAGTTGCAGACAGGTTTATCTTGGGTCGCCTTCAAAACGTTTTGTAGTTTTTAAAAAACTATTACGGCTTTTAAGGCAACTAGCAGAAGGCTGAGTTCCATATAGAGGATGTCTCGGATCTAACTCTTGTTTCTTTTTACAACGCCGCAGGCGATTTGTCTCCGGATCTTCTATAAACGCTAGTAGTCTGTAGCTTTTGCACATTGAGTAATAATATAAATATGACTAAATTAGATCCTTTAAAATGTGATTTGACGTGAAAAAGTGCCTACAAAGGCCTATTTTCTGAATAAACGTTTTGATTTTGATTTTGAACGAAGGTGGTGCAATTCCTGCAACAGGATACATGCGGTCGAGTGGTGTAGTCGAGTGCGACGTCTACTTCTCTAGCATGGGCAGAACGATGCCACACTGGACATGCAAATTCGCCTGCAGAAAAGCAAGCGAAATCGACCATTTTCTTTCCCAGATTTTCGGTGATCAAAGTCAATCGATGGCTTTGTAACTTCTCAACTAAAGGTGCCTTCCTTAAAACTCCTAATATATTTATAATACATCATAGGCAACTTCGTCACCCCGCAAATCCATCTCAGCATCCGCATCTCCGCCACATGAAGTTTGTATTGAAGGAAGCCCTAAATAAAGACAATAAACAAGACTGAAAATTAAATTGCTTTTCACGTCACGACTTTTGCTCAAGTAAGTACATTTGCCAATCGTTATCATTCAATTAATTCTTATCTCTGATTAATTACTCCATCATTCTCGTATTACCGCATTACTTATAATGTTTTACAGCACCACGCGTAACAGGCGTATTTAGAAATTTGGGCGCCCAGGCCATATTTATCTAATTTTACATCACCGTGTGGAACTCCACAAATAATATTTTTGGGGCGAATTAATAAAGTGAATTTCTTTTTTTTTTTATTTTACACACGGGTAGAAAATTGAAGATGAAATGTGTGCAAGTTCCTTCGTGATGTTATTCTGTTATTCATCAAATACCATGAATGCAGTGGTGGTCGATTATACACCACCACTACACCACTACAAACAAACTAAGGCCATTATCAGACAGCGCCGCGCACCGCTCTGGCACCGCGATGGCGGAAAAGTAATTAATGGAGCGGTGTTCCGCGCGGTACGGCGTTTTACATGCCTGTTCTGTGGTGTGCGTTATTCCAGCCAGATTTTGTTGAAAATTTACGAAAATCGACATTGTAGTGCAGTAGATAATTAGATATAGAGCTTCTGTAAATGGTAAGCTAATTTTTAAATTTGGTAAGCGTATATTTTTTGAATTATTTGATAAAAACAGTTCCGGCTAGCGTAACGTTACCGTAGCCAGATCTTTTTTTGTTTTACGGGAATTTTGAAATAAAAGTTATGTAAATAATTAGATATCAATTTGGTATAAATGGTACAACTTAAATTGTATTTGTATTTGCTATGGTTGCGAAGATATTTGAAATCCTGCTGGGGTAACGGTTTGCTCAATTGCTGTATCTCGGAATTGACTAAGCGGATGATGATGATTTTTGCACAGGACATCTGGCTAATTAGTTATAGTTTATAGCGCAATAAAGGAATTCACAGTAATTAACCGTTTAGAAGGTCAAAGGCATCGCAATGCGCGCTCGGTGACGCACGCGCCCCGCTAATTGCACAGTTTTCGAATTTTTATTCACGATAAGCGCGGCTATGTCCGCTGCACGAACCGACGCTATGAGTTGCTCTAAGCAACTCATAGCCAACGAGCTGCTGGCCTTTATTGATTACGCTAAGGACAGCATGGACGAAGTCAGCATCCTGCAGATCTGCAAGAGCAACTTCACCCTGGAAGAGATTAATAGTGGCAAGACGCTACTATATGAGACGCTCGGTAAAGCCGCGCAGATGCCTTCCCGGCGAAGGGATGAGAAAGGTGAGAAGAGTCTCCAAGACATTATCAACCTACTCAAGGAGACCGACCCTGACGAAGTTCCCGCATTTTGTGCTCGGCGTTTACATAAATTGCCACCGGTGAGCTTCGATCACGTCGATGTGACCAGAGTATTAAAGGACATCACAGCCTTTAAGTCCAGCCTGGCTGAAATGCAGTTAAGAGTAGAGGCATCAGAAACTACCATCACTGAGCTACGTGCCGAATTATTATCTTTAAAGAGCAATGATTCGGTAAGTAGGTCACCTATGGCCTCGAACATTAACACGCGCCGAGGTGCGCAGAATGTGTCAATAGCAAGTTTCGAATCAGCGAAATTTGAAGCTTCGCCGGCCGTCGCAGTGACGCATGACACGCCGCGCCCCGCTCCCCGCTCCACTGCCCTTGTGGAGAAGACGAGCACGTCGACCCCGACTCGTGCCTATGCTGCCGTCGTCAACACCCCTGCTGTTGCCGTCGGCGACAATGCCACCACAGATAGGGCTGTTGTCGCTAATATTGCCCCGGCTGTCCCACCGCGTCAGCGACAACCGAAACGCAATAAGCGAAAAAACCCCGAGGGACAGATGTTTGTTCTTCCTAGCAAGGAACAGGTAGACAAGGAGGGCTTCACTAAAGTCGAACGAAAAAAGAGAAAGTTTCCTTGCCGGAATCAGTGTGGAACCGCACCAACAGGAGCCAACCATCTGCTGCGTCCAGCCATCCCGACGACGCAGATGTACGTGTCCCGACTCTTCCACTCTACCAAGGCAGAGGAAGTGGTGGAATACGTCCGCGTGAAGACCAACATCACGCCGAGGGTCGTCAAGTTGGAGTCGCGCCATGACGTGAACTTCACGTCGTTTGTGGTGCGGGTCCCGACGGAGAAGCTGGCGACTTTCATGGACGAAAAGTTCTGGCCGAAGGGTGTGGTGTATCGCCGTTTTCGCGGGACGATACCCGACACCCCGATGACGCGCAACACGTCGCTGGCTCAACGTGGAATGTAGTTTTTAAGTTTTATATTATATTTGTATGTATGTTAGTCTGTAAGGTATATGTATATTCTATGGGCCTGTAATATTTTATAAGTATTCTGTAGCCTGATGCAAATAAATAAAAAAAAAAAAAAAAATAAGAAGTTATTTTCATTAAATAGAAATATGCTTTAATAGGTCCTAGCACTTCCAATAAGCGCTCCAAAGACTAACTTTAAACGTTATTATATAGTAAAATACTGTCTATAAATGGTACCAAAGTTTCATTAGTATTCTATACGTAATTAAAAAGTTATGATGAATCTTCGATTTGTTTCGGCCATGGCGCGCGGCGGAGTTATTTTACGACCGATTAACCGAGTTTCCTGTACGAGTGGTCACATAATCTTTTGTAAATAATTAGATATACATGTCAATTTAATACCTAATAAATTTCAGACTTGTAGATTAATTAATTAACGAAATAATTGAAAAAATGATGTTCGCGTGGTAACCCGACCAAATCTAGAATGTTATGAAAAAGCGGCCGCGCCATACATTATACCAACCTTCTTAAACTTACTAGATAATTTCATACTCGTACGTGTTTTGTACAGACGAGCTACATAAGTGATATAATAAAACTTAGTTATAACTAATATTATATTAATATAAAACATTTTCGTATCTTTAGATAGAATACTGTTGACTAGCTCCGTGGCGCAGCGGTCAACATGCCAGCCTGCGACACGGAGTGACCGGGTTCGATCCCCGGCCAGGTCAAAATGGAAAATGATCTTTTTCAGATTGGCCTGGATCTTGGATGTGTATCTATATATGTATTTGTTATAAAATATAGTATCGTTGAGTTAGTATCCCATAACACAAGTCTCGAACTTATTTTGTGGCTAGCTCAATCTGAGTGATTTGTCCGAAAAAGGTAAGTAAGTTTATAAATTAGCTTCAAAAATAATCACAGGTTTTTTCTTATGGACCAATATGCAACGTCGCATGCTTATCTAAAATTAAAAAGAAAGAATTTATAAATACCTATATCTTTTTTATGTTATCGTTCCGAATCAGTTAAAGTAAAATACTTGTAGTCATATATAAAGTTTTATTGTATAAAATCACAGATCAATAATAATAAAATGTAATAACATCACAGTGTAGTATGTACTTACATATTTTATCTACAGTAAGTATCTACTTCCCATTGCTTTCTGTAATCTGATTAAAAAAATCACAAATGTCTTAGACTAGCTGTTGCCCGCGACTTCGTAGTATGATTAATTAGTATAGATGAATTTTCCCCGTTTTCAAAACATTTTTTATCGATGCTTCGCTCCTATTGGTCGCAGCGTGATGTTTTATAGCCTAAAACCTTCCTCAATAAATGGACTATCCAACACAAAAAGAATTTTCGAATTTGAACCAGTAGTTCCTGAGATTAGCGCGTTCAAACAAACAAACAAACTCTTCAGCTTTATAATATTAGTATAGATAAAGATAGCCGTATTCTTAAATTACGTTTTTAGTATAAAAATCAAAATACAATATTATAAATAAACGACATAACAATGCAGTTTACTTCTTAGGATACGTACTTTTTGAAACAGTACAAGCTAAAGCTTTGTTTTATAGTAAACACTAGCTTCCGCGGCTCCGCCCTCGTTAATGTCGATCCCACGGGAATAGTACTTTTTCCCGGGATAAAAGGTAGTCTATGTCCTTCTCTGTACTCCAGAGAACCTGTATACAAAATTTCATAGAGATCGGTTCAGTAATTACAGCGTGAAAGCTTAACAAACAAACAAACTCACTTTCGCATTTATAATATTAGTAAGGATAACGCAGACTAACTACGAGTAAATTATCAAGATGCTTCCACTACTAACTGCTAAGCTGTAACTGGTAGCTAGTAGCTATTTTAAAATAAATGTACCTACTTTTTAAAAATAGCTCGTCTGTACAAACCGCGTATGTATTATCCTGTAAGTTTTAGAAGGTTGGTATAATGTATTGCGCGGCCGCTTTTTTATAACATTCTAGATTTGGTCGGGTAACCACGCGAACATCATTTTTTTCAATTATTTCGTTAATTAATTAATTTACAGGTCTGAAATTTAGCAGGTATTAAATTGACATGTATATCTAATTATTTACAAAAGATTCAGTGACCACTCGTACGGGAAACTCGGTTAATCGGTCGTTAAATAACTCCGCCGCGCGCCATGGCCGAAACAAATCGAAGATTCATCATAACTTTTTAATTACGTATAGGATACTAATGAAACTTCGGTACCATTTATAGACAGTATTTCACTATATAATGACGTTTCAAGTTAGTCTTTGGAGCGCTTATTGGAAGTGATAGGACCTATTAAAGCATATTTCTATTTAATAAAAATAACTTCAAAACGGTTAATTACTATGAATTCCTTTATTATGCTATAAACTATAACTAATTAGCCAGATGTTCTGTGCAAAAATCATCATCATCCGCTTAGTCAATTCCGAGATACAGCAATTGAGCAAACCGTTACCCCAGCAGAATTTCAAATATCTTCGCAGCCATAGCAAATACAAATACAATTTAAGTTGTACCATTTATACCAAATTGATATCTAATTATTTACATAACTTTTATTTCAAAATTCCCGTAAAACAAAAAAAGATCTGGCTACGGTAACGTTACGCTAGCCGGAACTGTTTTTATCAAATAATTCAAAAAATATACGCTTACCAAATTTAAAAATTAGCTTACCATTTACAGAAGCTCTATATCTAATTATCTACTGCACTACAATGTCGATTTTCGACAATTTTCAACAAAATCTGGCTGGCGTAACGGACACTGTTCTGTGTGCCCTAAGTTCTGTTCTAGGATCGTGCGGGTACTTGTATCTATGATCAAACGATTTTGACCAGTTTGATCACAGATACTGGCAAACATGGACGCTGAAGCGGTGGCAGCAATCTGGCTTTTGTGGCGTTCATAAATTTTTACGAAGTAGAACTCTAAATGGGACATTCATGTAATTTTATAAAAGTTTGAGAAAACATGAAGTTTTTCTTCATTTGTTTAATACCACGATGATTACGCGGGGCCCCATGTGTGAGGCGCCATGCGTCCCCAAGAATTATTATTTTTAACAGAAATTACGGGTAAGTCTGTAATTGCCTTTGTAGGTACAGTCCTAATGACCATAAAATACATTGGCTACTGTTACATCTTAAGCAATGCAATTTTTTGTTTTAGTAATGGCCGCCCCTTAGACTCTACCGCCCTGGGCTATAGTACTCGGCCATAGTACAAACGCCCCTTGTTACTACAGTTTACGCGTGAAAGGGACGCTAGCGTGGGAACGTAGCATTTGCTTTCACTGTTTTGGATTTTGGCATCGGCGAGCTTGTCGCGGCGTGCGAAATTGGAGCGAAGTTAGGGCTGCCTACAACTATTTCTACTAAAATTTATTCTACTAAATAATTCTTCTATTCTACTAAAATACTCTGCCTCCGTGGTCCAGTGGTTAATTTGCCTATAGACCCGGGGGTCGTGGGTTCGATTCCCACGGGAAGCATACTTTGTTTAGTTGTTTCCAGTTTGGTTAGGACATGCAGGCTTGAAACACCTGATTGGCTGATAATGAAGATGTTTCCGTGCTTCGGAAGGCACGTTAAGCCGTTGGTCACGGCTGCCATCTAGTCCTAGACCAAGGCCCTGTCTACCCCGCAAAGGAAAAAGACGTGATACTATGTATGTATGACTTATTTCGCATATTATACTTAGCAGAATAAAATTTAGGGATGTAACATAACAAGTTTATAAGGTACAATCACCACTTAATCAAGATTACAAAAACGTGCAAGTGCAAAGTCACACTTCACAATAAGTGCACAAAGTAATCCGGTTCGCCCATCACGACCTTGTAAATGAGATTAAACATTGCAGTTTGAACTTTATTGCTTAGTGATAAGGAATAAATTAGTGTTGTCATCTAATAAAAAAAATAGATAGTCATTTAAGACCTTATTGCTTTGAGATTAGGTAAGAATTAGGACGATACCAGTGTCTCATCGCCTCGACTGACCTTAGTAGCGTATATATTCTTTGCCTAAGTTCTAATCACAGATGTGTATATTAGTCTAGATGCCGTTTACATTTGTTTCTTAATTTCGTATGAAAAAAAAGTATCCTGGCATTTTATTATTGACATGATAAAGTCTTATTAATCGATAAACGTCGGCTGCACGCACGAAAAAGAGTCACGTTCGGTGTGCCAGCGCGAGCGCGGAACAAGCGATAGAGCCTCGGCCTAAGCGTTCGGCTTGTGACGCATATATCTCTCTTACAACGTTGTGATTATTTTATACATACACTAGCTGTTGCCCGCGACTTCGTCCGCGGTAATTTCTTTTATTATGATTCATTCGTTTTTTATTCGTATAGATGAATAATTTTCCCCCGTTTTCAAAACATTTTTTATTGATGCTTCGCTTCCATTGGTCGCAGCGTGATGTATTATAGCCTTAAGGCTTCCCCAATAAATGGACTATCCAACACAATAATAATTTTCCAATTTGAACCAGTAGTTCCTGAGATTAGCGCGTTCAAACAAACAAACAAACAAACTCTTCAGCTTTATAATATTAGTATAGATTTAAATCTATACTTAATATTATAAAGCTGAAGAGTTTGTTTGTTTGTCGCAGCGTGATGTATATTATAGCCTTAAGGCTTCCTCAATAAATGGACTATCCAACACAATAATAATTTTCCAATTTGAACCAGTAGTTCCTGAGATTAGCGCGTTCAAACAAACAAACAAATTCTTCAGCTTTATAATATTAGTATAGATATACAACTACATAGATAAATAACTTCCGCTCTATTAGATGTTTCACGCAAAAAGGTATTGGGATACTACTCACTCAGATGAATAGGGGAAAATAAAGTAGCAGCTCGGGAGACCGGGCGCGCCCAATGCCATACCTGCAACCCCGGACAGGCTGTTGAGGATGACATCCCTGACCCTATGGCATCGCTGACAATCGCTTTAAGGAAAGTTGAAGATCATCATCATCATCATCATCAGGTCCTTTTTAGTCTCCACTACAGGAGCACGACCCTCTCTGTACTACTAGGGCCATACTTGGCCAGAGCAGCCAGAGGACTTGGCCTACACTCTCCACGCTGGCCAGACGGGTTGGAGAGGTCTCTTAGATGTTTATAAGCTTTGTTTAGCTTGTATTTCCTAAGTCGCCTTCTACGACATCCACGGGAAGACTTGGAGTGGTCCTATTCTACTCCGCCGGATACCACACGGCACTCCGCCGGATACCACACGGCACAGTTGAAGATGATCAAAATGAACTATTATTATCTACTAGCTGTTGCCCACGGCTCCGCCCGCGTTAGTGTCGATCCCTCGGGAACAGGAGAATTTCCCGGAATCAAACATACCCTATGTCCTTTCCTGGGCCTCAAACTACCTCCGTACAAAATTTCATCCAGATCAGTTCAATGGTTGAAGCGTAAAAAGACAACAGACGCTCCTTTCTTAGCGCTCACTCACATCATTATAAAAACCCCTGTACCAAATTTCACGTTTCTAGGCGCAGCAGTTTCGGTTGCGTTGATATATAAGTCAGATTTGCCCGCGGCTACGTCGCCGCCGTTAGTGTCCATCCCTCAGGAACTGTAGAATTTCCCGGAATAAAAGATACCCTATGTCCTTCCCCGGGTCTCAAACTACCCCCATACCAAATGTAATCCAAATTGGTTCAATGGTTGAAGCGTGAAAAGAAGACTATACATACATAGTATCACGTCTTTTTTCCTTACGGGGTAGACAGAGCCTAGGTCTATAAGACCTGAAGGCCACGTTTAGCATGTAATTTTCCTATGTCACTTATAATATATAAGTAAGTGCTATATATTTGCAGGCAAGGCAAACTAATGGCTTAAATTCATTCAAATGACGATAACTTTTTTTTTAACTAACCGATTTTTATGAAACAAACTTTAAATGTTAATCTGAGTTAAAATAAAGCAATTGGTGAAAGTTTGAAGTAAATCGGTTCAGTATTTTCGGAGATAATCGTGATCATACATACAGACAGACAGACAGACAGACAGACAAAAAATTCTAAAAAAAATTTTTGCTTTCTATTATTCTTTTTAAGTGTCCCTCTATCCATTTCAGTCAAAAATTCTAAATGTACAGACAAAATATTTTTACTGTTTTATTATATGTATAGATTATGTACTAAAAACGGGTCACTCACGTGCTATTTCGTCGGGATTGCCGACTATAGTTTCGGACTCGTCAGGAGCCCATTTTCAAGGCGAGTGCGAGACGCGCGGCGGAGGGTCCCAGCAATAAGGTTTTAAATGAATATCTTTTTTTTATTAGTTGACACAACTAATTCGTTCCTTATCACAAAGCATTAAAGTTCAAACTGCAATGTTTAATCTCATTTACAAGGTCGTGATGGGCGAACCGGGTTACTTTGTGCACTTATTATTTACGCATATTTAAACATAAAGTCATGAGCTGAAGGAGTAAAGAAGAGAGTAGAAGTGAAAGAAAGTCTCGCGCTTGACAAGCAAAAGCGCTATCTAAATTATACAAATCTATGGTCCTAATAATAAAGAGAATTTGTTGAATACGCGCTTGAGGAAAGGTCGAACCATCTCAGCTGGGTATCGGTTATTTAAGGGCCCGTACTACCTTACATTGCTTTGCATGATTGACTGTTATATCAATAATAATTAAATACTCAAGTTGAAATAAAAATGCAGCAAAGTTCAGGACTAACTCTGGTAACTATATGACTCAAAAACACGATTGCGTTAAATTTTCTCGATAGAAAAAAATTGCAAAGTTTCCTCCAAATCACGTCTAATTTACTCGGTATATAGCATTATTCACCAAATAAATCAAAATTTACCTTGAAACTTTTGATTATTATTGCATTACAGATAAGGCAGCCATCATATGTTTTTCTTTTTCGAATAACCCTTGAATATTCCTAAAAAACGAAAATATCCAAAGTAGCCAACGCGTTTAGACCATCCGCGTTTGTATCGCCACGCCGCCTGGCATATGGCGGGCTTTTAAGGGTAACCTGGATGGTGAAGAAACGAGATTTGAACATCTTAGGGTTCCGTGATTTTCCTTATTTTTTCTGGTTTTATAGAGTTGGTAGTAATTTTGGTTTTCGTATGTGTTAGTGCAGCCGTGTGGTATCCGGCAGAGTAGAATAGGACCACTCCAAGTCTTCCCGTGGACGTCGTAGAAGGCGACTTAGGAAATACAAGCTAAACAAAGCTTATCAACATCTGTAAGACCTCTCCAACCCGTCTGGCCAGCGTGGAGAGTTGTAGGCCAAGTCCTCTGGCTGCTCTGGCCAAGTATGGCTCTAGTAGTACAGAGAGGGTCGTGCTCCTGTAGTGGAGACTAGAAAAAGACCTGATGATAATAAAAAATGTGTTAGTGGCACTCGCCGAACGGCCATTCGGAGTATTGTTGTTTCAATTGGTTGAAATGGGGGCGCTATCGAGAGAGTGGGATGTAACGATGTTTTATAACAAAGTAACTGAACAATCCTTTGGATTATAAAATAAAAAATCTATCCCTTTAATGCAAAATTAATTTATTTGAACTAATGAATAACCAAACTACAGACGCAAGTCAAAATTGGGTTCTTCATGTTTCTAATGGTATTAATTTACCTGCAAAATGGATTAAAAATACGGATGTTTCATCATCATCATCATCATGAGGTGTTTTTAGTCTCCACTGCAGGAGCATGACCCTCTCTGTACTACCGGAGCCATACTTGGACAGAGCAGACAGAGGATTTGGCCTACACTCTCCTTGCTGGCCAGACGGATATTTAGTAGCTTATAATTTTCAAGCCATCTTTTTTTATTCAAAGATTTATTCAGAAAATAGGTCCCTTTTCAGGCACTTTTTCACGTCAATTCACATTTTAAATAATATTTTTATTTTTTATTTTATTTATTTGTAACAACAACAGCCATTCTTTTAACTAAAAATACAATTTAACAATGATATGATACATATCCGGCCAAAAAGTTGTCAACAGTAAATTAATACATAATACGCCTTTGCAGCAAACATATTTACATTTTACATATATCCTTCAGGAAGTAATTGAAAATTTTATTGAGATCTTTCCTCTTGATTTGTAAAATTATAACATACAATACATACGTGAAGTCCTATAGATACACATACATACATACAGTATAAATATATAACAATAACACATATATGCTTAAAAAAAACAGATTAGATATTAATCAAAATAATAATTAATATAAAATGGATTTAATTTTATTTAGGAAACTAATCTTGTTAGTAGGTGATGTTAATAGGTGAGTATGCCGTGTACGACGCAACGGAACCCTGAACTTAATAAGTTCCAGGAGTTCCGAGCAGTTCAGGCGTCCATTAAGGTTCCGTACTACCTCACACTGCTTTGCATGATTGACTGTTATATCAATAATAATTAAATACTCAAGTTGAAATAAAAATGCAGCAAAGTTCAGGACTAACTCTGGTAACTATATGACTCAAAAACACGATTGCGTTAAATTTTCTCGATAGAAAAAAATTGCAAAGTTGCCTCCAAATCACGTCTAATTTACTCGGTATATAGTATTATTCACCAAATACATTAAAATTAACCTTGAAACTTTTGATTATTATTGCATTACAGATAAGGCAGCCATCATATGTTTTTTTTTTCGAATAACCCTTGAATATTCCTAAAAAACGAAAATATCCAAAGTAGCCAACGCGTTTAGACCATCCGCGTTTGTATCGCCACGCCGCGTGGCATATGGCGGGCTCTTAAGCACATCGTACAACAAACCCATATCCATAACTAAACGGCGTTCCTCCAGCGTTAAAAGCTTAAACTCCCGACAGTTTTCTTGGTAAGTGCCTCTATCGCGATTAAATTTAAAGATCATGTGCTTAATAAATTTTCTTTGAATATTTTCTAATCTACTTTTATGCACTGCGTATAGACGCATTTGGTCACCTATATAGGTGACCAAATGGGACAGGCATATTCTAGTAGACTACGAACGTAAGCATCTTTACACTAATGATAGATGTTATTAAATTTTATTAAAATTATTAATTATTGTTCAAAAGCTACAAACTACTAGCGTTTCGGAACCGACCACTGCAGAGAAGAAGACGCCGAAAGAAACTCTTTTCAACAGTATTGGTCGCCTACTTGCCTGAAGGGCTCTGTATGATATTTTATATTTTTATCTTTTATTTTTTTCTGATGACATGTTATATACAATTTCAATTTACATATTTTTGTGGAACACGTTATGTTAGCGATCGAGCGTGCAACAACAACAGATATGATCTCAAAGATAGATAGAAGTCTCAAAGAGACCTGTCCCCCCCGGCTATATGGCTTGGCTGTCACACCCTGGTATTGCAGTTATCCATGGGCAGCGCTGATCGCTTACCATCAGGTGACTCGTTTGCCGTCCAATATCATAAAAAAACATAATTCTAATGTTTACTAGTGTAGTACATCGTGGCGCATAGCTTGCTTTATGTAAACGAGCAAAAAATATTGCAACACCTCGATGGCTCGTAGGAGCGGGCTTAGGTGAGAGCGGGGAGCGATAAGCGGAATCGTATTGATCATAATGCTTTTTGAATTCCCATCCATGCAAAATCCCACCACCTTTATCTATAATGTCAAACTTTTAATTTTATTAAAAAAGCTCGTAATAGGTAGCTACTATACATATTACTTATTCTCTGTATAAGGCATTAGTCCACTAGTTAGATAAGCAAAAAATATTAAACGCGTATTTTTCATGGTCAATTTAAATAAAAAAATGTAGCCCCGTTATAATTTCGTGTGGCGTGAAAGTTTGCGAAACTTTTTAGCAAACTGTGACGTCACGAGCCCCTCATTAACTTTCTCGCTTTTTATATTTATGATTTATTGTTTTATTGACAATATAAAAAATACGTGTCCAATACTTTTTTGATTACGTAACCAATTATTTTAATTATTTTTGATTATGTAACTAAAGAACTTTTGACCAAGAAAACTCGCCTATTTACACCACCTACGTCTATTTAGGTTATTTAATTACATGAAAAAAAAATTTAATCAGGTGGCATCTCAAATGTTTTCTTTCCGAAAGATTTTGCAATAATATTTACCCACCTACTTTTTTTTAAACTTTAGTCAGTAGTTTTGACTATATTATATGGATGGGCATTATTGTTCTGAATAATGAAAACCAGAGTTAAAAAAACAAATCAGCTATAGTAGAGCCACGCTACCGGAAAAAATCATTTTTGCTAGTAGCATGAATGGCCCAGGTCGTCCGGGGAAGTACCAAACTCTCACAGAAAATCGACGTTTGAGTAGAAGCTTTACCGCTTCTATGCTTCGTTCGGTAAGTGAAAGAGCCGGAGGCCCATTCTTCCCCCATTTCTTCCCCTCATGTCATTCCCCCAACTCTTTGAATGACCGGCATCGCTCCTGTTACATCCTGGTGTTGCAGTTGTCCATGGGCAACACTGATCGCTTACCATCAGGTGACGCGCTTGCTCGTTTGCCGACCTATATCATAAAAAAAACCTATTTCTGTCACGATTCTAGGAAGCAGTGGCACTCCTGGTGTTGCAGGTGTCCATAGGCTACGGTATGTGGGCTACGGTAACCGCTTCCATCAGGTGGGCCGTATGCCTGTTTGCCTCCTAGTGGTATAAAAAAAAAGCATTTATGAACGACGGTCAATCGAGTCTTATTTTGATATAAATGGTTAACTATAGAGACGCAGCTGTTATAATAATGTTTCTAGCTCCGCTCATCAACAATGGTAGGGCAGTAAAGCCGCAGCCTTACGCCCATTTTTTCAGTGCTTCATTCGTATTCTTCAGGAAATACCCATTTATACAATTTGCTTTACTGTCGATAGAAACGGATGCCTGCAGGTTTCACATGAGGATGGCAAGCATTAGGGTACTAAAATGATCTTTGAAAAGTTAGTATTTAAAAAAAAAAGAAAAAAAAGCAATGGTTTACACTCCGGGAGTGCCGGCAGAAGTGAAAACTCCGAGAGGGGGATATCTCATACTTCCTCTCCTAAGCCGCGCCGCGCGGTCTCAGGTCACGTGTCCGTCTTACGAATTTTTGATCAGGTCACGTGTCCTGACGCGAGTTTAACATTTTTACCCATCCCAAAAAGTGCACAACGCCGCTAAAGAAGTTTTTACTTCAAAAAATTGGTCGCCTGTATCGGTTAACGGACGATAATTTTACGTGATACGGTGGAGAGTTAGATGCGTCACAAGCCGAACGCTAAGATCGGTCGTGCCTCTTCGCTTGTTCCACGCTCTCGCTTGCACACGGAACTTCTTTTTCGTGCGTGCAGCCAGCGTTACTTGATTTATAAGACGTCATGACGTCAATAGATACATGCGGATTTAGAAAGACGTTGACCCGGGGGTCGTGGGTTCGATTCCCACAGGATACATACTTTGTTTAGTTGTTTCCAGTTTGGTTAGGACATTGCAGGCCTGAATCACCTAATTGTCTGATAATTAAGATAATTTCGTGTTTCGGAAGGCACGTTAAGCTGTTGGTCCCGGCTGCCATCTGGTAGTCGTTAAAGGAACCACGTCAGAGGCTGAGAGGCGGTTCCGAAGAACTCTGACACCAGGGTGTGCATGGTCGATTGACCGTGACACCTACACGAAATGATGATGAGTCAAAAACGAATATCTTGTTCTTTTCTTTTTGTGTCAAACTCAATATCACGTAACGTTTTACCGGATGGTTGGATAAGCCACAAAAAGCTGGCGTGTTAACTTGGTGCTGAGCTGGTTTACAAGAAACTCGAGGAAGGCAAGAGTGTGTGGGTCATTATTTATTTGGAGTTCCGTAGAAATCTTCCCTCCGTGTCAAGGTGTTGCTTTTTACATTCTCAGCTATGGTTTAGGAACCTGACGACCGATAGAACATAGATTTATTTGAAAAACTAAACTTATAATATGCTAGCGAAAAATAAAACAACGGGTTGTACCTTTACGGCGGCCTCAGGTCACGTGTCCGTCTTACGAATTTACGATCAGGTCACGTGTCCTGACGCGAGTTTATCATTTTTTACCCATTCCAAAAAGTGCACAATTCACTACTGCACAAGCCATTAGGCGATTAGGAAAAAAGATAAAACGTCTTATTATTTTCATATTTTTATTATAGAAATAAGAAAGGGGGCGCCCTCCGAAATGTAAATATAAATGTTGTCATGTGAGAATTATTGTTTTAGACGTAAAAATTACAAAGATTTCGAAGAAAAATGTTTTACGATATCATAACAGATATATACCATTTTTAAATTTCATATGTATCTGTTTCAAATTCCAACAAGGGGGCGATCTTGTCCAAGTATCGACCTAAATTATGCGAATACTTTTGATGTATTTAATTAATTCAGCGCAAAGTACTAGTGATTTGAAAACACGTCAATTATCACAATTTCGTGTAGTACCGTCTTAAAAGTAAAACAGAAAGAAAATGTAACACATTCAATCTGTTTTGAAAAATGGTCTTCGTTCGCAGAGTTTTTGTTATTGTAGCTCAAATGTGACGAATGAAATAATGATTTTTAGACTAAAAGATAGGTTATTAGAAATTCATCAAAATGTAAATATGAAAATACAATTAACCGGTCTGATTTTATATAAAATAGAAATAACGAATTTGGCGCTTACGTTTTTTTCTTTAAGCGACTCGAGACTATCTCCTATCTCATCATTCACGGGCTAAACCGCCAAGCGCTATCCCTTGCGCGCACTTGATCAGTCCTTTGCCGAGCGAAGGTACCAAACATTAGAGGCCTCGCCTTAAAGTGGAGAATGCATCTGGATTGGTCCAACCTTCACAATTCAATTCTGATTCAGAAGATGATGTACCCTTAATATTTAGACATGTTTACGCCGCAGAATTAGTATTTGAAAATACCGGTTCATAAGTGTTAATAACTGTTACAGCCAATAAGGTTTACATTGGCATAACTATGCGACAGCTCACGCACACTTGCTTGAAATATGCCTATATGGATACGAACTGTGTAAACACGTCCATAGAAAAATGCACGAAAATTGTAAAAACAGTTTTAACAGGTTGGTTACAGAAACTTATATTGTTACACTTTTATAAGTGTTAAGAGTTCCCGTACAACGGAACCCTAAAAGCAATTCTATAGCCTTAGTTATTCGCTGTTCCGCGCTACTCACCCACATCTTTTTACAAGTTTTCTTTGAAATGAATTTGTAAAACAAAATTCGATTTGTAAACCATATTTTTCCGTCAAACCACGCGATATTAATATACTTTGAGCCACACATCAAATGCGACAACCATACAAAATTGACTCTATATCTAATGTAATAAAGTTGCCATTTGCTGTTCTTTTTGCGAGCGTTTTTCACGTATTTTTAATTTTGAATGTATGATTGATTTCCAATCTGTCATGTATCACTGATACCACAGTATTTAAAAGACGTCACGAAATTTTTTTTTAATGTGTTTTATTTTGCATTCACAATGCTATTTCGATATACCTACTCTTATTAAAGTACTTGACCGTTATTTGAAACTGTACATATTGAGATAGGCCCTGTGTTTTCTGCTTTCTCTTTCTACCTATATAGTGCTGTCTCGCTCGCACGATCCCACCATCTCATCTCACCAGGCAGGGTGGCCCTTGTAGGGGCGCCCGCCATCTTAGAATCATTGGCTTCCTGTTTTCTGCGGTGCACGGTCGTGCTAAGGACTGCGTAATATTCTGGTAAAATGAATTACATTTTAATTTAACCGTTTTTCTTTCTCATGGATAATTACGGATAACATTTTATAAAATTATTACTTAATACTTAATTAACAAAGTCATGTAGTGACTAATATAGTAATAACGGAGATTCCGTTCGAATTTATTTTAAATTCTACCTTTTTAATTAAAGTGTTTGTCTTAACCGTGTTTTAACACGACTTTTTCCACAGATAAGTGAAGTGAAAGTGTTGTGTGTGATTTATAAATCAATATGGAGTCTGTTGACACTAATAAAAACAATTCCCCCCGAGCGGGCCCATCTAATGTTGAGAACAACAGTTGTAGAGGAAACGTCGCGAAGTACTTCTAGTAGCAAGTCTACAAGTAGTTATTGTTCGTCGTCTAGTTCTAGTTCCTCCGATATTAATAGATATAAACGAAAGAAAAGGAGGGGCAAATATCGCAGGCGCAAGTCACCTTTTATGAGGGAAACAGCCAAAATTGTGTAAACACTTGTCAAAATGACTGTTGTTGATGACAATTTAGTGGCGAACTGTATGATGTCAATAATAGTCCGCCCCAATCAGTTACACGTGAGTCAAATTTAATTTTTAAAATTGATACAGTTAAAGGAGCCTGCTGTGCCCAAAAATTCGGTTGAGTATTTAAACATCTTAAAGGACATGCAACATTTTGATAAAAGTGAGTGGTGCGAAGTCCGTTACGCGGATACGCAAAAAATATATAATCCTACACCGGGGTTTGTGGAACTAGAAGTAAATGACGAGCTAAGAGCTTATGATTCATAACGTCATTTCGCAAATTCTGAAAAAGCCTACGCTGCTTTAACTTGTTGTGTTCTCAAACAACGCGATGTCTTATAATCATATATTCGGGATCTTTTGGAATGGGCCCAAGAATCTGAAATTTCTTTTGACGATTTACGTGGAAAATAGAGGAATTGTTTTTAAAGGGTGATGTGTTCAAGTTTCATCAGAATTACTTCAACTCATTTGTGGCCACAGAGCTGAGGTTATACAAATGAGCAGAGATGGAATAATTAACTTTGTACGTGACCCACTTACCAAAGTAGCTTTGCGTAAAATTCCACCCTCATGTCAACATTTGTTTAATGCTAAGTCTTTGACTTCTGTCCTCAAAAAAGCTGGAGGAGTAAGGGAAACATTCCTACCCCCACAAAAATAACAAAACAGCACTAATGCTCCAGCTGAACAAGCTGGTACGAGCAAGCAAACTCGCCACCCCCCGCAGGGCAGGCAATTTTTATTGGACCCTCGCAGGGTACCACAGACTCACATGGATGTTGTGCGACGCACATTTCCCATGCTAATCAACCCCCACAGGATTGTTGTCACTCATGGCCTCCGCAGGGACATGGTAATTATAACGCTGACTCTTTAATGCTCCAGCTGCACAAGCTGGTACGAGCAAGCAAACTTGCCACCCCCCGCAGGGGCAGGCAACTTTTAATGGACCCTCGCGGGTACCACAAACTCACATGGATGGTGTGCATCGCCCATTTCCCATGCTAATCAACCGCAGGGTTGTTGTCACCCATGGCCTCCGCAGGGACATGGCAATTATAACGATGACTCTCACTCAGCGCCTTCTAACTCTAGAGGTTCCTTTCGACCCAGATGAGGTCGGTAGACCTATAGGTCCCAAGAGTATAAAAAGCACAAGTCATCGAGACCAACCTCAGACTTCAAGATGCGTGGGAAGAAACGAGGTAAGTATTGACAACCAATTCAGAGCGGGGCGACTACTTTTATTTCACAAAAGGTGGGAACGGCTCGGTGCTCCACCGTTCATTTTAAAAATAATAAGACTGTAACTCTGGAGCATAGGAGGTTATTCTCTTCACCAAAACCACCACTCTCGATGCCTCATCGGATCGAAAAAAGACTCCACACTTCTGTATCAGAAGCCATTACAACCGTGTTGTCATAAATGAAATAGCAACATGTCTTAGAAGTAGTCAAACCGTCTCCAAGCTTTATTTTCGAGTATGTTCCTTATACCGAAAGGCGACGGCACTCACCGTCCCATTTTCAACTTTACGTCTCTGAACGATTATGTAATAACTGAAAAGTTTCGTCTTATAAAAGTACAACGCATCCCAGATTTTTTGCAACCGAGAGACTGGCATGCAAAATCGATCTATCGCAAGCCTATCTTCATCTTGGAGTCCAACCTTCTCACATGAGGTTTATGCGGTTTCTTTATAAAGACCAGCTACTAGTAATGACGTGCCTGCCATTTGGCCTCAGCACGGCGACTAAAGTCTTTGCCTCCCTTACAAATTGGGTGGCGCAAAACCTAAGTGAACTCTGTTTACAAATTACAGTCTACTAGCTTTCGCCCGCGGCTCCGCCCACATCAATGTCGATCCCTCGAAAACAGTACTTTTTCCCGGGATACCATACGTTCATACCAATGGAATGTACCATATGTCGTACCCCAGATAACGTGTATGCAAACTTTCATGTTGATCAGTTTATTAGTTACAACGTGAAAGCGTAAAAAACAAACTCACTTTCGCGTTTATGATATTAGTTAGGACTAGCTGTTGCCCGCGGCTCCGCCCGCGTTAATGTCGTTCCCCTGGGAACAGTAGAAATGATAAAAATTCCATACAAACCCCTGCCCCTTTGCTTTTTCCCCTTAAGGGGGAATTTAATACATTTCACCTGCATAGATCTTTAGCCCTTAAGGAGGGGATTTTGCCCATTTCACCTACACAAATATTTTTATATTGTAATGGATAATTTCTTATTGTCATATTTCTAAGTAAATAAAAAAAATCCGTACAAACTTTACCCCACCTACTCCTTCAAGGGGAAATTTCGACCATTTTAACTACACAGATATTTTTAATTGTAATGTAAACATATATACTTATTTTTATACTTCTATGTCTAGAAATGAGAAAATTTCCATACAATCCCCCCCCCCTTTATCCCCTAAGGGGGAAATTTTGTACATTTCACCTACACAGATCTTTTTTAATTGTAACCTAGAACGTATTTACTTATTTTCATACCTCTAAGTCTAGAAATGGAAAAATTCCATACAAACTACCCCCTATTTACCCCTTCAAGGGAGAATGTTGTCTGGTTCACCTAAACAGATCTTTTTTCGTTTTAATTGAGAAGTTGCGTACCTACTTTCAAACTTCTAAGTCCAGAAATGAGAAAATTCCATAAAACTTCAACCCCTTTGATTTTCTAAAAATCCTTTCTTAGTGCTCATTTACATCATAAAAAGAATCCCTGTTTCAAGTTTCTGCGCACAGTAGTTTCGGCTGTGCGTTGATATATAAGTCAGGTTTGCTTTTGGCCCGCGGCTCCGCCCGCGTAAGTGTCGATTTCTCAGGAACAGTAGAATTACCCGGAATACATTAGTTTATGACTTTCAATGAAACACCTTAATATTGAATTTCAATTGAATAACTTCAAAAAACGGAAAGTTTCATACTAACTTTGCATCCCCGTTATATCCCCTTAAGGGATGATTATTGAGAAAAATATTTTACTCGTGTTTCATGCCTTTTAGTAAAGAACCTTCATGCTGAATTTCATTCGACTAACTTCAAAAATGGCAAAGATTCATGCTTACTTTGCACCCCTATTTTACCCCCTTAAGGGATGATTTTTGAGTAAAATATTTTACTCGTGTTTCATACCTTTCAGTAAAGAACCTTCATGCTGAATTTCATTCGAATAACTTCAAAAACAACAAAGTTTCGTACTAACTTTGCAACCCGTTTTTCCCCCTAAGGAGATGAATTTCCAAAAATCCTTTCTTAGTGCTCCCCTACGTTATAAAAGGAACCCCTGTGCAAAATTTCAAGTTCCTAACCCTTATAGTTTAGGCCCTGCGTTGATATGTCAGTCAGTCAGTCAGCTTCTCCTTTTTTTTTAGTATGGATTACTATGGATAGTATGGATAGGTATAATGCTGTCGTATAATGATGATGAATTGACTTTGGATTTTAATTTTGAGTCACTTATGAGTCACTTATTATTTTCTTTTATTTTTGCTATGTTTGCAGGCAAACTCATGCCTTGAGTTCATTCAAATGACGATAACTTTTTTTTTAATGAACCGATTTTGATGAAACAAACTTTAAATGTTAAACTGAGTTAAAACAAAGCAATTGGTGAAAGTTTGAAGTAAATCGGTTCAGTATTTTCGGAGATAATCGTGATCATACATACAGACAGACAGACAGACAGACAGACAGACAGACAGACAGACAAGAATTTCCAAAAATTTTTTTTTGCTTTCTATTATTCTTTTTAAGTGTCCCTCTATCCATTTCAGTCAAAAATTCGAAATGTACAGACAAAATAATTTTACTGTTTTATTATATGTATAGATTTGGACGATTTCCTGCTGGTCCAAGACCAATACCGACAGGTCCTAGTTCATCCTCCTAGAGAGACTGCAGTATCTGGGTTGGCAAGTGAATATGGAGAAGTCAATCACAACCCCTCAGCAGAATCTAGTATTCCTGGGTGTGAATTGGGACACTTGAACCAACAAGAAATCGTTACCCAAAGAGAAGTGAATTACTCTCTCTGCGAAAATAATGCAAATTTTCAATAAGGTTGCAGTCGAGCTGAAAAGCTTACAAAGTCTTGTGGGCTGTCTCACTTTATGGTGACGGATGCATCCGATTTAGGTTGTGGAACCCAATTGGACAACCAGTCTTTTTCGGGTCATTGGACCAACCAAGAACAGGGATTGCACTGCAACCAAGAAGAACTCCTTGCAGTTCTAAAGGTCTTGGAAACCCAAAATCAGAATTTGGGCCAGTCCACTCTGTTGTGGCAACGCAACAACAAGACAGCAGTTGCTTACGTGCGGAACGAAAGATGACCAAGTCGTCAATGCTGATGAACATAACTGCAAGAATTGATCAATTGCTAGGTCACTCTCAGATACAGATATCTGATCGTTATATTCCAGGCAAGTACAATGGGCATGCAGATCATCTGTCTCGCTACCGTCTACTCCTAGAACGGCATCTATTGCCTCTTCGAACAGAAATATTTTTTTTTCTCAAAACACCGTGTTCCTCTCATGGACCTGTTTGCTTCAAAGAACGCACAAGTTGTCTGCAATTATGTCTCCCTGGACCGAATGTTCAGTAAGCCTTTTATCACGATGCATTCTCCCGGACTTGGGACTACAACCTAGCGTGGGTATTCCCTCCCCCATACCTGATACCCAAGGTATTAGCCAATCAGGCTCGAGGTTTATTCTTGCTAATAGTCCCACAATGGGAACGAGCATTTTGGAAAGCAGACTGGAGTCCCGAGCGATAGCGGCTGGATTCACAATCCACAACCAACACCAGTATCTAATCGATACTTCAACCGGTCTGCCTCCACCCAAACTCCAGGACATGATCCTGGAAGTATGGAAATGTGGGGGAAAGCAGATAGCCTAACAACCTGGAATGACTCTCAGATTAGTTTGGCCCGAAGTTCCTGGAGAGCTTCTACTAGGAAAACTTATAAAGTGGTCTGGAGTAGGTGGCTATCTTGGTGCAATAAATTGCATTGAGTCCATTTCATTCGTTAAATGTTTAGCTGACTTACACCTAAAGGAAAAATCTTTCCTTTAGTACAATTTTGCTTCATAAATCAGTAGTTTCCACACTATATGGTACTGAAATTTCTGGTCAACTGAGTTCTTATGTACTGGTCAAGCATAGTTTGATATATATCGCTTTTAAAAAAAAAAAAAATATCGATAAGGTGTCATGGTCAATCGACCATGAACACCCTGGTGTCCAGAGTTCTTCGGAACCGGACTACTAGATGGTAGCCGGGACCACCGGCTTTACGTGCCTTACGAAGTACGGAATCATCTTTATTATCAGACAATCAGGTGATTCAAGCCTGCAATGTCCTAACAAAACTGAAAGCAACTAAACAAAGTATGCTTCCCGTGGGAATCGAAACCACGACCCCGGATATAAAGGACAACGCCTTAAAAAAAAAACAATATGGAATATTATCGTTTTTCTTGAAATATAGCTTAGACATAAACGATTTATTTTCCGCAAGTAGACACACAGCCATATTATGTTTTCGGCTTCACGTACTTTGATTGGTACGAAAATTGTAAAATATACCTATAGACGACATCTTATCAAGAGGTAATTGGCAATCTGGTGATACATTTAGAAAATTTTACAGGGAACAGGTCATACCAACTCCCGTTTATAGAAACTTCACTAGTTGTTTATTCCAATAAGTTGATTGTGTATTTTCAATACAAAAGTGATTCAAATTATTTCATCTTCTTTACTTTACGCATACTTTGTGATGTATATGAATCGCATTTATAAAAAAAAAATTGTATTAATATAAGAGCTTATTTACTCGCACTTCCCACTTGTATATCATCTCAATTATTAAATAATAATTGAGATTATTATATTTGGTAAATTCTTTTTACCATGGAAATGATTACAAATGATACAATCGTATCATTATTTAATCTTACTCGTCTCACATTGGCGTCCATCTCACCCAGGCGATAACAAACAAGTCTCAATATGTACAGTTTCAAATAACGGTCAAGTACTTTAATAGAAGCGTTTTACCTGAAATAAAACGCATATTAAATACTTACCTTATTTGAAACTGTAATTTAATTCCTGCCTGGTTACATATTTCGTCTCAATGATTCTAAGATGGCGGGCGCTCCTACAAGGGCCCCCCACCCTGCCTGGTGAGATGAGATGGTGGGATCGTGCGAGCGAGACAGCACTATATAGGTAGAAAGAGAAAGTAGAAAACACAGGGCCTATCTCAATATGTACAGTTTCAAATAAGGTAAGTATTTAATATGCGTTTTATTTCAGGTAAAACGCTTCTAATAAATTATGAAATAAAATATGGTGAAAAATTTTCACCAAATATTTCTTTCAAAATGTGGAGAATTTCGGCGCCGTGATTGAATTGTGCGGTAGCTCAGATAGCAGAGCATAGGTTGTACATAGACCTAGGTCGCCGGTTCAAGTCCCGCCAGCATGAAATTGTTTTACCATATTTTATTTCTTAATTTATTAAGAACTAGCTTTCACCCGCGGCTCCGCCCGCGTCAATGTCAATCCCTCGGGAATAGTACTTTTTCCCGGGATAAAAGGTAGCCTATGTCCTTCTCGGCACTCCAGACAATTTCATGATGATCGGTTCAGTAGTTACGGCGTGAAAGCGTAACAAACAAACAAATAAACAAACATACAAACAAACTCACTTTCGCATTTATAATATTAGTAAGGATGATAAAACATCTTATAAATCGATGAACGCTGGCTGCACACACGAACAAGTATCACGTTCCGCGCGTAAACGAGAGCGCGGAACAAGCGAAGAGGCACGATGGATTCAAGATTCAAAGATTTATTCAGAAAATAGGCCTTTTCAGGCACTTTTTCACGTCAATTCACATTTTAAATAATACTTATTATATTATATTCAAATTATTAATTATTGTTTAAAAGCTACAAACTACTAGCGTTTCGGAACCGACCACTGCAGAGAAGAAGACGCCGAAAGAAACTCTTCAACAGTATTGGTCGCCTACTTGCCTGATAGGCCTAAGCGTTCGGCTTGTGACGACTGCTTCCACAAGGAACGGACACTTTTACGTGCTTGCAGCCGGCGTTGAAATGAAATAAAATAGAATTTTATTCAAATTTGGATATCATGTATCTCTTTCTGAACGTCATATTATTATTTTTAATATTTGCAAAATCGATAAGCTACTAGCGTTTCGAAACGACCACTGCTGAGAAGAATACGCCGAAAGAAACTCAGTCCAGTATTGGTCCCTACGTGCCTGAAGGGCTACGCTTTCACATTTATAACAAATTGAATTATTTTACATTAGGTAATTACTGATGTACATTAATTAACAATAGCCGTGTGGTATCCGGCAGAGTAGAATAGGACCACTCCAAGTCTTCCCGTGGATGTCGTAGAAGGCGACTTAGGAAATACAAGCTAAACAAAGCTTATAAACATCTAAGACACCTCTCCAACCCGTCTGGCCAGCGTGGAGAGTGTAGGCCAAGTCCTCTGGCTGCTCTGGCCAAGTATGGCCCTAGTAGTACAGAGAGGGTCGTGCTCCTGTAGTGGAGACTAAAAAGGACCTGATGATGATGATGATGATGAATGTATTACTTCCATGGAGTTTTATCTGTTAGATTGTCATTAATACAATAGTAGGCAATGCGTTTATCGTTAAGCGTTTATCTAAATATTATATAATATTTGAGTTTTAACCTTTGAGTTTTTATAAATAGTTTATAAAAACTCAAAGGTGACTGACTGCCATAGTGATCTATCAACGCACAGCCCAAACCACAGGACGGATCGGGCTGAAAGGACAATGCCGATTCGACTATGGGAAGTGGCGTCTTTTTTTTTTCGCGCGGCCACTGACCAAACCTTGTTTTTATTATAGATAATAGCATAATAAACAAAACGTAATATGAAACATATACCTCTAAACTCAGTCCGAGCTGAGTTATTTGAGTTTGAAATCAGTAAAAATCATATATTTAAGAAGGCAATTTTCGTTTGTACAAAGATGGATCGTAGACAGTGCATTGCTTGTCTTCGAAGTATAAGTAGAAGTCATAATAGTACAAGAAGATTTGACTGCGCAGTGCTTCCAACAACATCCATTCCTGATAGATTTTTTGGGAAGAAGTTATAAATATTACAGTATTATATGCCTTCGGGCAACCTCTGATTGATCATAGATTGGTTGAAGCAATATTATTAGCAATAGAAGCGACCGCAGAAACTGAGAACTATCTAGGCGATTATATCATTAATAAAAATATAAACGCAAGAAGAGCAGTGTTCCTGACGAATACAGCAGAGGATCTTAATCACATAGTCCATGACTTTCCTGTTATTAGTATGGACGAGTTAATTATTTATCCCTTGGGAACTTATCAAATCAAACAAGCTCGTAGTTATTACGGAGAATAGAAGTATGTAGAGATATGGACTTAGAAAGTCTCGAAGAACATAATATTACAGTCACAAATCCATGGTTGCTAAGGGCGCGAATACAATCAAGGTATAGACAATCTCGAATTTATTATACGTATATTTTAATAGAAGGTGGTATGGGAGGCAGGCAAGCTATATGCGCCCATTACTGCAGCTGCATTATCGGCAAACGAACGCTTGGCTGCTGTTCCCACGTCATGTCAGTATTATAGTACTTAGCATGGGGGAGATACTTATTTCCCTGTTCACATCTTCTTTTGTGCTGTATGTCACCACACCTATATTATTGTTACAATAACCTTATTATGTAGGTAAATCTGATGTTTTACAAATAAATGTACCTACTCGATCAATGTATGTATATGTTTTTTACCTCATGTGTGTGTAGTTTTTGTGTCATGACTAAAATCAAACAAATATTATTATAGGTAAAACGAATCTATTGTTAACCTCTTTTATGCTATTCATACTATAACAACCAAAAAATATAAAAAAAATTGGTTGCGTGTTATACCATATACTGTAATAGTTATAAGAGTTGGGAATTATTAAATAAATACACTTAAAACTTAACTGGCAATTTATTTTTGAATGTATTGTGAAAAGAGAGAATGGGCAGTACATACCTGCACTGTAGTGCGCAGGGTTGGCAGAGAGGAGGCGGGGGAAGGGTAGGGATACTATATATCTGTATATAGTAGGCTTTTATCTGCTTTGTTCGCAAAATGAAAGATGACTTACCAATACAACTAAACTCAAACAAGGTGTGCAGATGGTGGGGGCCGGCCTCAAAGGAGTAAAGTAATAATAAAAATGTTCAAAGATAATTGTTTTATTGCATATTTTCATTTAAACTCGCGATTATGATAAAAATTGCCAAATAAAATACATGATTATTTATGAATTTTAAACCCAAATAACTCAGTTCGGACTGAGTTTAGAGGTATATATGTCATAATAAGTTTTGTTTAGTATGCTATTGTCTACAAGAAAAACAAGGTTTGGTCAGTGGCCGCGCGAAAAAAAAAGACGCCAATAACCGGCATTGCCCTTTGGCATGCAGGTAGATGTTATGACGAAGGCATCCGCTAAGAAAGGATTTAGATCAATTCTACCCCCAAGGGCATAAAATAGGGGATGAAAGTTTGTATGAAACTATACTTCTTAACGCGTGCGTTATCATGTCAAAAATCTGGATGTAAAAATACCACTGCCCTATAGCAATCCCCCTCAAGATGCGCTATAGGCGTGTCGCAACGCAACTAAGTTTAATAAATATGCAATTAGACGACCTTTACATAGACCTTATTTGGATCAAGCTTGTACTGGCTACGCCTTTAAGAATCACTTTTAAAATTTTACGTTTTTACTTACGCCTTTTAGAATCAGTATTTTGATACTGGTTGGCACAAACTGTCTGTATTAAGCCAGACTTATTAGCTGGATTAAATTAGGAGAAAATCGAAAGGCCATATTTCCATACAAGCGTAGTCCTCTTATTCCTCGCCGGATAGCACTAGAAAGCAATGATTTTTTTTACAAAAAAATCTATATCTTATATATCTTAGCATGTCCCTATGGTTTTTATTAAATTATTTACAGAGATATACACCTTCAAAAACTTGAAAAAATTTTCAATGTGTTCAAACATCAAGAAAACGATTTTGACGCGATTATTAGTGATGGTTAACTCGAGTACCTAACTCGAGTCAACTCGAGTTAGGCGTAACTCGAATCAACTCGAGTTGAATTCTCTCTAACTCGAGTTTTGTAATTGCCGGGAAAATATTTTTCTTTTTGTTTTAAAATAATTTGTCATTTTCCTTTATAGTAACTAGTACCTATTATGATATATTTAAGACAAAAATATAAGCATATAATTTAACTAAGGAAAAAATATTCTATGTGACACTAATTAGTAGTCTGATTTTATTTTAAAGATTGCTATATTATTTCATAGTTTAATTGATAGTAAATATAATTTTTAATTAAAATTCAAGCCAAAAATACTTAAATAAATGATTCGATTTTAAACAATAACTTTTTTTGCTTCTTTGGTTAGTAGGTAGAACTCTCCCAATACATTATAAATAAATAATATAAAAAAATAAAGAATTGAGACAAATAAAAACATAATTTGTCTGTTCCAATTTTTAAGTAGTTATGCCAAGATGAGGAGAAATAATTTGGAAAAAACTCAAAAAAACATTTTACTTGTCCATCCAGTTAACTCGAGTTACGTAACTCGAGTTCAACCCGAGTTACGTGGATTTTAACTCGGGTTAAATCGAGTTTTGTTTTTTCCGAGTTGGCACATCACTAGATTATATTAGAAAAAGAAAACAGAAACGCCAAGAAAGTGTGTTTTTGAGCACAGGCTGTTTTTTTTGCGTCTGTTTTTCTAAGTACTTATTAAAGTTAAAATATCTCTAAAATTAGCGTGTCGTTTTTTAAATTGCTTCTAAAGCTTTGATCTATTATATGTCATCATCATCATATCAGCTGCAAGAGTCCATTGCTGGATATAGGCCTCCCCAAGGATTTCCAGGACCGGTTGGAAACGGCCCGCATATTAGTGTACTAGCTGTTGGCCGCGACTTCGTCTGCGGCAATTTCTGTTCTTATGATAACGTAATTAGTTTATTTTTAGTATAGATGAATAATTTCCCCCGTTTTCAAAACATTTTTTATTGATGCTTCGCTCCTATTGGTCGCAGCGTGATGTTTTATAGCCTAAAACCTTCCTCAATTAATGGACTATCCAACACAAAAAGAATTTTCCAATTTGAACCTGTAGTTCCTGAGATTAGCGCGTTCAAACAAACAAACTCTTCAGCTTTATAATATTGGTATAGATTTGTATATGTAGTTGTTAGCCCTAAAATATCTACGCCTAATTTAAACGGGCGTTATATTACGTTAGTACTTATATTAATTCTGTGGTTATATCCCGGATGTTTCATACGGATAGCAAAGACCTCGCGACGTCAAATAAGGTCGACAAAAAGGTCGCCTCGTCTGTACTCTATTAGCTATTAGGTACTATTAATCTGACTTGCGACACGCCCGTATAGTATAGCGCATCTTAAGGGGAAGTTGTATTTAGAATCACTAATGGTCGAGGCACACTTTTATAAAACAACTAGCTTTCGCCCGCGTCAATGTCGATCCCTCGGGAACATTACTTTTTCCCGGGATAAAATGTACCCTATGTCCTTCTCCGTATCCCAGATAACGTGTATGCATAATTTAGTGATGATCAGTAGTTACAACGTGAAAGCGTAAAAAATAAACAAACTCACTTTCGCATTTATAATATTAAGTTAGGATTACAGGGACAGACGGATAGCGGGAAGCGACTTTGTTTTATACTATGTAGTGATTAAATAAGAGAGCTTTTTAGTCAAATCTCCGGGCATGCAAATGGTATATATTAACTAGCTAATGATCACCGAATGCCCTTGACCTACCGTTACGATGCGCTTACAAGTATGTTGCAATTAACATTTAGGAGTACACGACTTATCAAGCACTGAGATGAGCAGTGAGGCACAGCACAGATTAACATGTTACTTGTAAACTGAGGTCACAAAGAGGGATCGAAACCGCTTACTAGTTAAGAGGGCCCTTCACGGCCCGTTAAAAAAATTGTTGTTTCATCCATTTGACTAACAAGCAAGTGAGAGGGCGATAACATTGAACGAAAAACTTGTTCCAGGTAATAAGTGTTTTTCAGTAAGCCTTACGAGTTAGTAAAATAAATGTTTTTCATTTAAATTCTAAGAACAGCCTCCGTGGTCAAGTGGTTAAGGCCTGTTGACCCGGAGGTCATGGGTTCGATTCCCACCGGAAGCATACTTTGTTTAGTTGTTTCCAGTTTAGTTAGGACATTGCAGGCTTGAATCACCTGATTGTCTGATAATAAAGATGATGCCGTGCTTCGGAAGGCACGTTAAGCCGGTGGTCCCGGCTGCCATCTGGTAGTCGTTAAAGGAACCACGTCAGAGGCCGAGAGGCGGTTCCGAAGAACTCTGACACCAGGGTGTGCATGGTCGATTGCCCGTGACACCTACTCGAAATGATGATGATTTAAATTCTTCATTACATTTGCTAGGTTTATATAAAAACATTTTCTTTACTTTTACTATTTATTAGTACTTTATGAAAAGCCGAAGTTCAGGTAAAATTTGTGCAAACAACTAGATTATTGGAGGCTTTTTATATTTTTGGAGACTGAATTTTTTTCATCGTTTTTTTTTTTTAATTTGAATAAATACCTAGAAATAGCTTACAAGATATGTGTAAGTTTAAAAAAGATTAATAAAATAGTATGTTACAACGCCATAATCACGTGCGAGCGTTTGTATGAAAAGTAAGACGGGTTGGGCGCTCTTAAGACGGTACTGCACAAAATTGAGGAAATTGACATGTTTTTAAATCACTAGTACTATGCGCTGAATTAATTAAATACATCAAATATATTTGTATAATTTAGGTTGATCCTTGCACAAGATCGCCCCTTGTTGGAATTTGAAATATGTATCTGACATATGAAAATTTAAAATGATATATGTACGAGTATTTTATGATATCTAAAAACTTTCGCGTTCGCGCGGCACCCGCTTCACATTTAGGAGTACATTTATCAAGCACTAAGATGAACAGTGAGGCACATATACATATTACTTGTAAATTGAGGTCACAAAGAGGGATCGATACCGTTTACTCCAATAGGCTAGTTTCCAAAAAAAATTATAATTAGTCCGTCAGTTAGATATTCAAAAAATATTGGACACGTATTTTTTCTTTTGTCGATTAAACAAATAATGATAAAGATATAGCCCTTTCGTGTGACGTCATAGTTTGCTACAATTTTTAGCAAACTTTGACGTCACGAGCCCCCACTCCTAAACTTTGACGCGCTTTATCTTTATTATTTATTGTTTATTTGACAAATGAAAAAATACGTGTCCAATATTTTTTGATTATCTAACTGACGGAGTACCTAATTCATAGATTTAAAAAAAAAATTTTCGTCATACTTCTATGGACTAATTGTTATGTTATTATTACGACCCAGGAAACTAGCCTATTAAGGTTTTTGATACGGATCATTCTCACTAGAGGATTTGGCCTACACCACAGAATTAATATAAGTACCCTACACTCTGACTGCTCTGGCCAAATATGCCTCCGATAGTAGATAGTACAGAGAGGGTCATGCTCCTGCAGTGGAGACTTTCCCCGGTCCCGTTTTTACCCTTTGGGTACAGAACCTTAAGAAGTTTTCACTTCAAACGTTAAATAAAATAAATAAATAAATATATACGGACAAATCACACAGATTGAGCTAGCCCCAAAGTAAGTCCGAGTTTTGTGTTATGGGATACTAACTCAACGATACTATATTTTATAACAAATACATATATAGATACACATCCAAGACCCAGGCCAATCTGAAAAAGATCATTTTCCATCTTGACCTTGGCCGGGGATCGAACCCGGTCACTCCGTGCCGCAGGCTGGCGTGTTGACCGCTGCGCCACGGAGCTAGTCAAAACGTTGATATATCTTACTTACCATGGACACCATTAAGCGTCGTTTATCCTATCTTCAATGACAGCTGGTCGCGTGACCTGCAGAACAAAACATTACACGATCAGGCTACTGTCTGCTGGATCTACTTGGATCAGACCGTGATAAAATAAAAATGATAGAATAATTTCTCATTAATTTGCACTGTTACAAAAGATTTTGAGTAACTCCCATTCGGCCGTTGACCAATGGGGCCGATGAATCAATTTTTAGGGTCCCGTTTTCACCCACAGGGTGAAACCCTATTTATGTCGCTCCGCTCTCCGTCTGTCTGTCTGTCCGTCCGTCTGTCTGTCTATCTATCTGTCTGTCTGTTTGTCCGTCCGTCTCCAGGCTGTATTTCATGAACCATGATAGTAAAACAGCTGAAATTTTAACAGATGATGTATTTCTGTTGCCGCTATAACAACAAATACTAAAAAAATAGAATAAAATAAATATTTAAGGGGGCTCCCATACAACAAACGTGATTTTTTTGCTAGTTTTTGCTAGATATTGATAACGGTAACAGGTAGACGCTTGAAATATTCACTTAATATTTAATTATATCTTCACTTTAAAAATAAATAATTAAATAAAAATAAAACTAATACTAAAGGGGTTTCCCATACAGACAGACGGATAGCGGAACCAGATTAATAGGGTTCCGTTTTTATCCTTTGGGTACGGAACCCTACAAAAACAAAAAAGCTTGTAACTAATTAAAAAGATAAAAATACTCACACAATATAATAAATGTTGAAATCCACATCTTGCAGTTCATTATAGTTTTATTATTCAAAAAAATACTGGCCATTTATTGTAGTAAGTAATGTGACTTTTTAAAAAGAAATTATTTATTGTAAAAAAACTTAATTAGGCTATTTCTAAAAACGCAATATACTGGCCTACGTTTTTCAGACTTTAAAACTAAAACATATTAAATAGGAATATTATTAAAAGTTGTTAAGAAATTATTTATTTATTTATCAAAGTCACTTTTTAACTTCTTCATTTTCCCGAATAATCTGAAACAAAAAAAAATAACTTAACAACAAAAAATATACTGGGAGAAAATTAATTAATTAGCAAACGTTTAAGGAGTGACTCAGACCATTAATCTGAACAACTTTCATTATGGGACCAACTCAGAAATTGCAAAAATAATCAGCTGTTCCATAGATTTTGTCCTAGTAGATATTCCACTTTTGTATGAAAGAGCAGATAATTTTTTCACAATGTCGACGTTGGTCTCATAATGAAAGTTTTTCAGATTCGTGGTCTGAGTGACTCCTTAAACCTTTGCTAGTGAATTCAATTTCACCTGTATTATTATTATATTAGCCGTGTGGTTTCCGGCAGAGTAGAATAGGACCACTCCTAGTCTTCTCATGGAGGTTGTAAGAGGTGATTTAAGAAATACAAGCTAAACAAAGCTCATAAGCATCAATGAGACCTCTCCAACCCGTCTGGCCATCGAGGAGAGTGTAGGCTGAATCCTCCATCTGCTCTGGCCAAGTATGGCTCCGTAGTACAGATAGGGCCATGCTCCTGCAGTAGACACTAAATAGACCTGATGATGATGATTATTATATGTACCAACTTAATATTATAGTCTGCTGCAGCTCTGTGGCCTAGTGGTCATCATGCCACACTGCCACATTGGAGCTCCCGAGTTCAATCTTTGGTCAGGTTAAGATGGAAAATTATCTTTTTCAGATTGGCCAGGGTTTTTGATGTTTATCTATATATGTATTTGTTATATATAGTACTAGCGACCCGGACCCCGGTTTCGTACGGCTGCAATGTACAATAAACCTTCCTCTTGAATCACTCCATCTATTACAAAAAAAACTGCATCAAAATCCGTTGTGTAGTTTTAAAAATCTAAGCATACATAGGGGCGGACGGACAGTGGGAAGCGACTTTGTTTTATACTATGTAATGATTTATATCCCTTAATACAAGTCTTGAACTTACTGTAGGGCTAGCACAATCCATGTGATTTGACCCTATGTTTTTATTAACTAAATAAGAACAAATTTTCCGGTGTCATAAAAATAACTAACTCAAACCTAACTTCTTTTCTGGCGTCAGTCATTCTGGGTGGTCATAAAAAAAAACTAATTGAACCTAACTTCTTTTCTGCCCTCAGTTGTCAAATGCAGACTTTGAGGTTTTATTTGAAAATGGTAAGCCGCAGGAAAAAGTTTTATTTACAAAAAAAGCTTATATTGATGTTTTCTGTCCATAGAAATAATAAAAAGTACATGTTAGATAGACCTAAAAATTTCGACCAAATTTTTTTTAAGTTCCAGCTGCCTAGCACCCCCTTTGTTGTACTCAAACCAAATTATTTCTCAATATTTAACAGCCAAAATTTTATCGGTCTAGGATCATAACTTTATAGTGTTAAACGCAGTGAACGAAGACTGAAGTAAAAAAAAGTACTAACAAAATAAAGCTGTTATTGCAACCTGGAACTACTTTGATAACAGAGATCATCTTGTACCCGTTATCCCTTCCTTGTTAAGGAGTAGATACAAGATTCTACGGCATTTATAAAACATCTTTGTTTACATAAAAACAAACATATTACAGATGTTGCATTAATTAAGTCATTTTATTAATAATAAATGATACCTTTACGTCATTAAGTTTATAAGCTTCATAATCCAGGTCCTATAAAATGTTTAGTTGTCTTCAAACTTAGATTTAAAGTTACATACTATTTCTGAATTGTTAAACAGTTGTAAGCCAAGACTTATATATTTACATTTCTGCATCATAAAGTACTTATAATGGAACAAAAACATCAATCAATGACAAAACCAAGCGTTAAAGAGGTAATTATTAAAGGAATACCTAATTTTGACGTGAAAACGTTTAACTATAATTAAAGCAGCAAATTCACCTGTATTTGCAAGCGATGTCCGTGATCAAGCCGTAATCCACATTCGTAACACGTAAACTTCTTTAATTCAGTCAAACAAGACACTTCTAATCAGTAAAACAACAAAAAAAAGGTTAAACATTGATAAAAAGTTTTTCCGAAGTTCACGTCACAAACATTTTCTTTGAACTGTCAAAAAATATTACACGATCATTCAAAGAGAGCGGCCAACAAACGGGACCACGTGTAAAGAAACGACTTTTTAATTCCCTCGCGTAATATATGTACTGCGAAAAAGTTTGACCCGCCAAAAAAATGTAAACATTTGTTTTTATTTTTTTATTTTTCGCATTTGGCACAGGAAGTGCTCGTTTGTAGTAGCCATTTAGACTATTTCGCGGCGCAGACCGCTACCCGCCCGACGCAGTCTTCTAATACTGTTGAACACGAGATAGTAAAATCGACGGCCGCCGCTCGCCGCAGCCGGTTTTGCGTACTGAACCACGGATTATGTGTACTGTTGTGCATTGTACAATGCCATAATAATTACGGGACAATTACGGATACCAAACGTTCTCGCTACTGTTTGAGGCCGATTGACCGCTTTTTGCTGCTGTACTGTAGCACAATGACCTTAAAACCTAAGATGATTACGTGCCTAATCGGATTTAGTATAATCAAGTCATAAATATTCATATAGAATGGAGCTGATGAATTAGGTTTTCATCGTCCAAATTACTTTTAATTTTTTAATAATAGCTTACAGTACAGACAGTAAGTAAGAAGGTATGTACCTAATTATAATAAACCTACATTACTGACATAAAAAGGGACAAATGAGACAATGCCTACTTCAATAATTAGTAAAAAAAAGGGGTCTTCCACTTGTCATTCTTCGATTTGACCAAACGCCTGAGTAGGTAAGTATACATACGTGCACTCGATTGGCTGTCATTATTTGTAGTTATAAGCCGTGTGGTTTCCGGCAGAGTAGAATCGGACCACTCCAAGTCTTCCCGTGGATGTCGTAGAAGGCGACTTAGGAAACACAAGCTAAACAAAGCTTATAAACATCTATGAGACCTAGCCAACCCGTCTGGCCAGCGAGGAAAGTGTAGGCCAAGTCCTCTGGCTGCTCTGGCTTAGTATGGCTCTAGTAGTACAGACTACAGACAGAGAGGTTCGTGCTCCTGTAGTGGAGACTAAAAAGACCTGATGATGATGATGATGATGATGATTTGTAGTTATTGTACGCTAAAAGTCGTAGGCGTGCATGATAAATTACATATGAAATAAAGTGCGTGGCGTAGCTGCTCTATTGGGATATATCGACATTTGTCTGGGGCCCTTCAAAAGTACTGAAGTTTAAAATATTGATTGTTCTGCTATGGTCTAATCGGAGTTCTTGGCGGGAATTTCGGCGGACTGCACGGTTTTTGTTTTGGATTGATTTTCAAATTGCTTCTAGTGGACTTTATAATGTGAAATCGGTGTAATTTGGTGTTATAAATGCTCATGTTTATGAACAATGTGTGGAATAACTAAAATAAAGTGTCATGGTGCGGCTGTAGTGAGATTTACATAGCGGGCTGGTGGTCGCTTGCCTTACTGCTACTGCGTCTATGATCAAACCAGCGGATTCGTGGGAATTGTCGCCAGGGGCTCCATTGAAAGAACGAAATGAATTACACCACCATTTCGTTGATAACACGTAAAAATATGAAGGGCTAAAAGGCATAGAAAGCGAGGAACGACAAGTTTAAAAAAATAAAATGGTCGATAGAAGCGCAAAATAAGGGTGATAATAAAATAATGGGTAAGACCTTTGCAGCAGCATATGGATGTATATCTATATATGTATTTGTTACAAAATATAGTATCGTTGAGTTAGTATCTAATAACACAAGTCTCGAACTTACTTTGGGGCTAGCTCAATCTGTGTGATTTGTCCGTATATATTTATTTATTTTATATGTTAGTAGGTAAACAATACACGTTCGGGGGCCCTGTAGCCCGGGGGCCCGTATCATTGATACGGCTAATATGGCGGTAGCTACGCCCCTGAAATTAAGTAGATGTTCTTACATGTAAATTATTTGTGAGATATTTATGTAGGTAAGTAGGTTCCTACTACCAGGGGCACTATTTCTGAAAGAGTGACACTCGTCTTCGAGCGATTATTGTATGGAAAAATCGCTCGTTTACAAACGGAGTCATTTCAAAAATAGCACTCCAGTACAGCCCCGAAAAAAGTTTCGTTTTGTTTTCGTGAAATTTGACGTTTCTTTTGCGCGTTAACTACCTACACGGTAAAAGAAGATTTTAGAAGTAAAATTATTTTTTTGTAACCATTTTTACCCTACTGCAAAGAAGGGTTACCCCCCTAGCTACGCTACTGCCTCGTATATTCCGGGTGAGATGGATTCCGAATTCAGACATGGTATATTATACCTACTAAGTCGACAAATTCATTGTATAAAGTACTGTTTTTATTGTAGAGTTAATTAAATCTCACTGTTAGTGTTAATGTAACTCGTTATATTTTATTATTTATATAAAGATGTCCACACATCACTCACTCACATTTGGTCCAGCAGAATATCAGCGCTGCAACGGCTTGCGCTGCAGTATTATGCTGAGCTGGTCCCTTTTGGTAAATACTGCGACACGCAATATTTATAATCTTTTTGCAGAATGATTGTACCTACCTTTTAAATTAAAATTATATTGTTTTGCATGTGTATTGTTCTCGTTCTAATCATGTAATGTGTCGATGTTATTTTCCAATAAAGCTATTCTATTCGTCACAAAAACCCAAGTATTCTAAGATGTTTAAAATAGAGGGAGTCTTTAATTTTTGAATTAAAAGTAGGTACTTGTTCAATTGTTTTTTTTTTAAAGAGTGTAAGGCCTTATTTTTTACCTGACAAATAGCACAGAATAGTAATACTTTAATAAGTTCAAAAACTAATACCTGACTACTAAAAACACGCCCTAAAATGTAACAAGAATGTATTTTATGTACATAAGTCTTGGTCAAACTTGGTCATTGACTGAGGAACAGAAGTCCAAGCTCAAGATTTGCCAGTGAGCGATGGAGCGAAGCATCCTGGGTGTCACCAGACTGGATAGAGTGCCAAACATCGTACTTCGTTCTAAGACTGGCATCGTTGATGTGGGATACAAAGCCGCAAAGTTGAAGTGGGATTGGGCGGGTCACGTCTGCCGAATGCATCCGGACCGATGGGCTACTTTGGCTACAAAGTGGACTCCCGAGCAGGGTTACAGGAAGCATGGTAGGTCTAGGAAACGTTGGTGTGACGACAAAAAGAGGTTCGAAAGCAGATGGTCGGATGTGGCGCGGGATAGAGAGGTATGGAAGGCAATGGGGGAGACCTTTGCCCAGCAGTGGGACAAAATAGGTTAGTAAAAAAAAAATACATAGGTCTTCACAGTGTTTCTTAGAGGATTGCAGTGGGTCGTACGCCACTTTGTTCTAGGAATAACACTTATGATTGTAAGTATTGTTTTGTTAGGGTAAGTGGATTATAATATTTTCGGTTTAAGCTTTTTGGATTTTTTCAAGATGGCGCATTGTCACTAAGGACCTAAGTTTTTTTTTATGTTATAGGACGGCAAACGAGCAAGCGGGTTACCCAATGGTAAGCGATCACCGCTGCCCATGGACAGCTGCGTTATCGGCCTTTCAAGGAATTGGGGGAAGGAGTTGAGAAGTTGAGGGGGGAGGATGGGCCCCCGGCTCTCCCACTCACCGAACGAAGCATAGAAGCGGTAAAGCTTTTACTCAGACGTCGATTTTCTGCTGTGAGTATGGTATTTTCCCGGACGAGCCGACCCATTCATGCTACTAGCAATTCATTTTGCCGGTAGCGTGGCTCTACCACGAGCATAAGTGCCATTAATAAGGCGCTTAGGACCATTGCGAGTTCGCTGCGATACGAGTAAAACCCCGGGCACACTGGCGACTTCTAATCTTTAATTGTTAGTGCGGGGAAAGATCCGACGATCGGCAGACTGTTTAGTCGCTTGTGGGTGTCGCTAGAATACAGCTCACAGAGCCACTAGTTATAATTCAAATCCCCTTTTTTTCTGAAGCTTACTTGTACTTCATTATCACAGGTTTTTTCTATGGTTATATAAGTACCCAAGGCGGCATAAGACCAGCCGTTAAAACTTCAAATCGTATTCATCATGACTGCTCTCATAAAAAGCGGACCCCGGGCTCCGACTAGTGTTCCCAACCCTCCCAGATTGCCCGGTATACTTAGTCAGGTAATATCTAACGGTTAATCTTCCGACCTCGGGAACAATAAACTATCTGGTTTTTCAAAAAAATTATACGCTGCCAGTATAAACCTGCGTCTATATTCCCAGACAAGTACAGTCCCGGGACATTCAAAAGTAGAATAAATGGGTATCTCTTGGATAGGCATGTAACATCCTCGTCTTCATCGTCACTTACCATCAGGTGAGATGGGAGACAAATGCCTAATCCAATTTAAAAAAAAAAGATGCTGCTTGATATTAAAATAAATATAAATCCCCCCCCCCCCTTTAACATCCATAAAAGTCTCGTGGCTTGGTCCCGTAAAGAGTTGGCAACCCTAGCTCCGACGAACAGCAGCTGCGATGAAGGAGTGCTATTTTTGAAATTACGCCGAAGACGACTCTTTCAAAAATAGTACCCCAGGCTGCTTTCAACCGATCGTATTGAGGAGGCCATGTCCAGCAGTGAACTTCTTGCGGCTGAGATGATGATGATGATAATATTATGGAAGTAACCACCTCCTTTACGCAAAAATTCATGGATTGGTGATTCGTTTTTTTTATGATATAGGATGGCAAACGAGTCACCTAATGGTAAGTGACACGAAGCAAGTACAATATGCTTTTATTCAATTTATTCAAAAAAATTTTGCTCCGTGGTAAGTGATCACCGCTGCCCATGGAAAACTGCAACAACGGTCCTTGTACTTTCCAAATTTCGGGGAAAATATTCCCCAACCTGGCACCTCATAAGACTTAGCTGTCAACGTCATCATTATTTGACACTGACAATGACATGTGATTAAGCATGGGAATATTGCTTTATAAATCCTACTATCAGGATTTCTTTTTTAAAATTTTTAAAATAAGGAAAATTAACCAAAAATGATTGAAAAATTCTGATTCGATTGCATAAATAAATAACTTCCGCTTGACCGTAAGCTGTCAATTTTGCACATTGATAGGTTATTACTTGGAAACATAAGATACCGTTCATCCCGGAAAAAGTACTGTTTTCACGCGAGTAGAGCTAGTAGGTACGCAGACAAGGAAAACAACAGAGATAATTCAATTTTTTTTATTAAAATCATGTATTTCTTCTCTTCTTCTTATAGAACTCTATCATTTCTTCGAGGCTCTCTGAAAAAGAAAGAAAGATAATATATCTCTATCCATTTATTTTACACAAAAGGTGACACGTCAAAGATACCACCTTGGTACAGGTGGTATCTTTGACGTGTCATACAAACTAGAGTTACGCTGCAATTATACATAGATGGCGTTGCGTGATACATTTAACAGATATTTATTCTAGAACTAACAATAAGAAACATTTTTGATTAATACATTTATTCAAACTATATTTATAAAATTTAAATAAAAGCGGTAACTATTTTTACTCTTTAATATATTCCAAATACGTGAACTAGTTAGTAGTGAACATACTGCCATCTAGCGATGACTTTTGGAACTAAACTTGCCAGAGCCTTTGCCAGAACGCGTGCCACCGGATGAGATATATCCTGTACGATTGTATCTATGGTAGTACTGGTAGAGCGCATTTAGCGGACAGCACTTCTTATATCCAAAACTATTTTTGCTTTTCCATAAATAATTGCCTAACATAAAGCACCTTCAGCGCGCGAATGAAACAAACATGCATCATAAAATACTCTCAGCTCTTAAATTTTCCTTTTTAATACATGTAACTGGCTAGAAACTATAAAATTGTGACTCGACCTTTTTGGTCAAGAAATTTTTGGAACAATACTTGTATTCAGTTTTTTTTGTCCCTTGGGAATAAAAACGTTTTACAGATAGACCCTGTTTCCGGACTGTATCTACTGAACCATAATACGTAGAGTTAATTTTTCACAGAATGTGTAAACATACTGACTCGCGCACGAAGGCGTCCGTACCATTACCTATAAAAACGGCAAAAAAAATCATGTCTGTTGTATGGGAGCCCGCTTAAATATAATTTTATTCTGTTTTTAGTATTTTTTGTTATAGCGGCATCAGAAATCATTCTCTGTGAAAATTTTAACTGTCTATCGCGGTTCATAAGATAGAGCCTGGTGACAAACGGACGGACAGACAGACGAACAGCAAAGCCATATGAATAGGGTCCCGTTTTTACCCTTTGGCTACGGAACCCTAAAAACTTAAAGGGAAACATACAAGAAACATATTTTTTTGTAGTTAAATATGGTTGCACCATTGAATTAGAAGAACTATGGAAGCAGTATTGCGCTCAAAAACTGACACCACGCAAAGTATATCAAAGCGGGCGGGGCTTAAAAAGTATATCTGTTCGCGAACTAGTCTGCCACGCGCTCCGTGACGGAAGGACGCGTCGATAAAAGCATTTAACGACAAATTTTTTGTGAATATCGGCGAAATCTTAACGAATTAAGATAAAAATGACTTCTTGTGTAGTAAAGTGGTGCAGCAAAAGGAAAGACGGAAAAATGACACTGGAGTAATTTATCATAGCAAGCGAGGCGAGCTCTGTCGCGAGCGATATCTACCTACCTACCTACCTCCCTGTGAAATATAGATCAAGTGTCAAACTACTGCACTATTATTCTGTGGTCCATCTCTATGGCTAAATGTCATTCAATTGAAATACAATAAAGCACCGCTTACTTATTTTAAAATAATGTTTTATTGTGGAATCCCGACGTTACATGGTGTCAGAAGTAAAAATAACGTGATAAACTCGAGAAATACGGTATAAAATGTCTACGACAAACGATGCAGTGTCCGGAATCAAACCACTCACCTAACCTACAGATCGACTCTGACAAACCCACGTGTTGGAAAAAATGGTTGCAGCAATTTGAGTGGTATGCGACTGCTATTCAATTGGAAAAAAAGCCGCCCGAGGTCCAGGCAGCAACATTTATGGCTGTCATAGGCGCAGACGCGATTGAAATCTATAATAGTTTCAATCTTGACGTCACGCAACAAAGTAACCTGCAAATCATTAAAGAAAAATACAAAGAATATTTTGCACCAAAGACGAATATATCTTTCGAGAGATACATATTTTTCAAGATCGAACAGAACGAAGATGAATTGTTCAACGAGTTTCTGACAAGAATAAAAACTCAAGCCAGTAAATGTGAATTTGACAACCTACTCGACGAAATGCTGAAAGACAAGATAGTGTTCGGAATTCGATCTAATCAAGTAAGAGAGAAATTATTGACAGAAGATAAACTAGACTTGACAAAAGCGATAACAATCTGTAAAACGAGTGAACAAGCTTCCAAACAACTGGATGAGTTTGAAAGTAAAAACAAAACAGATAAAGTTTTAATGGTAAAAAATATAAATGCCAATAAAGAACAGAACAAGAAATTTTACTGTAGACGATGTGGCACAAACCACCAACGCAGAGAATGTCCAGCCTTTAACAAACCGTGTACTAAGTGCAACAAAAATGGTCACTTTGCTAAAATGTGTAGAACTAAAAAGAACTATGATACTAAACAAAAAAATAGAGTGAATGTATTAGAAGAAAGCTCAAATTCTGAAGATGAGGTATACATATCAGCTATAAACGTCGGAGAAAAGAAAAACTGGACAGAAAAAATACTTGTTGGCGACGTGAAGTTCACAGTTAAACTAGATACAGGAGCAGAATGCAATGTATTACCGAGACACCTGTTGGACAAAACAAAAGCAAGATTAAAAGCAACCCGAACAAGATATTTAATAAGCTATACTGATAATAAAATGGCAGTTCTAGGCGAAGTAGAGCTTCTATGTAAACTAAAGAACGAAAAAGCTAACATTGTATTTAAAGTGGTTCAAGAAAAAGTTACACCAATCTTAGGACTTGAAACCTGCGAAAAGTTAGGACTTATCGCAAGAGTCAAAACATTGAAGGAAAGTCAATGCACAGAAGACATATTCGAAGGATTAGGCTGTTATAAGGACTATGAGTATGACATCGACCTGATTGATAACCCAAAACTCCAGATTAAACCATCAAGGAAAATTCCACATGCCATAAGGGATGAAGTAAAGCAAGAACTTGACAGAATGGTGAAATTAGACGTTATAAAACCTGAAACAGAGCCTACTCCTGCTGTGAGCCCTATGGTTGTCGTGAGACAAAAAGGTAAGATAAGAATATGTATAGATCCATCTGACATAAACAAAAACATTTTGCGACGTCATTTTCCACTTACCACTATAGAAGAGATTTCAGCTGATATCAAAGGTTCTCAATTTTTTGCACTTTTAGATTGCACAAAAGGATTCTGGCAAATCAAGTTATCAAAGAGAACACAAAAAAAATTTACATTTGCCACCCCATGGGGAAGATATTCCTTTAAGAGACTCCCTTTTGGTGTATCATCAGCACCTGAAATATTTCAAGAAATCTTAACAAATTTACTCAGTAAATTTAAAAATGTGCGAGTATCTATCGATGATATATTTATACATGCAAAAAATAGAGAAGAATTACGAAAAACTGTAAACGAAGTGATAGAAGTTCTAAATAAATCAGGTTTTAAACTTAATAAAAATAAATGCATTCTAGAAGCACAAAGACTAAAATTTCTAGGACATATTGTTTCAGCCAACGGATTAGAAGCAGATCCAGACAAAGTAGAAGCCATACAAGTAATGAAAACTCCAACAAATAAAACAGAGCTACAGAGACTCTTAGGGATGATCACATACCTCAATAAATTTATTCCCAACATGTCAGAGCTAACAAGCCCACTACGAGACTTGTTAAATAAAAATATAAGTTTTACATGGGACAGTCATCATGATGAAGCGCTTAACAGAATAAAAAAAGTACTTCAGAGCCCACCAGTTTTGAGACTATATGACGTAAACAAACCTGTAACTTTATCAGTAGATACAAGTTCAAAAAATCTGGGTGCTGCACTTCTTCAAGAAGGCCAACCAATTGCCTATGGTGCGAGAGCGCTGTCCAAATCGGAACAAAATTATCCACAGATAGAAAAAGAAGCACTTGCCATACTGTTTGGATGTAAGAAGTTTCACGAATATGTTTATGGCAAAGAACTAACAGTGGAATCGGACCATAAACCACTTGAGACAATCTTCAAAAAGAACATACAATCTGCTCCAGCAAGGCTGCAACGCATAATGTTCAATCTTGCACCATACTCACCAAAAGTTATATTTAAAAAGGGTACTGAAATACCCTTGGCAGACTTTCTTAGCCGAGACTGTGACGCATCTAACCTAAAATATGAGCAAGAAGAAAACTTAAAAGTTGCTGTGATACTGCCTATGTCATTAGATGCTAGAGAAGAATTAATCAATGCTACAAAAGATGATCCACATTTACAGCTACTTCTTAAAACAATAATGCAAGGATTTCCAGCAAATGTCAATGACCTTCCTACAGAATTACAACATTATTTTAACTTCAAAGAAGAACTTAGTTATTTCAAAGGAATCATTTTTAAAGGTAATAAGATTATAGTGCCGAAATCACAAATCCCTAAAATTTTAAGGATTATCCATCAAGGACATCTTGGAGTACAAAGCTGCTTAAGAAGAGCCCGGCAACTACTTTATTGGAAAGGACAATATGACGACATCTTAAAACTAGTTAGAGGTTGCTCTGTCTGTGAACAAACACAAAGAGACAATATTAAAGATACAGTGCTTGTCAATAAGATTCCTACACTTCCATGGCAAATAGTAGCATCAGACTTATTTGAGATAAAAGGAAAAACTTACCTAGTAATCTGTGACAGTTATTCTGGATATCTAGATTTTCAACAGCTAAAAGCCCAGTCATCGTACGAAGTTATAGAGCAATTTAAGAAATGGTTTTCTGTACATGGTGTACCACAAGAGTTACAAACTGATAATGGAACACAATACATGTCTAGAGAATTTAAGAACTTTCAAAAAGAGTGGAGATTCAACCATGTCACATCCAGTCCGCACCACCATCAAGGTAATGGACTTGCTGAAAGAGCAGTCCAAACAGCAAAGAACATACTAAGAAAATGCAGCATCGATAAGTCAGATGTTCAACTAGCATTATTAAATTGGAGAAATACACCACGGAATGATCGATTGGGTTCACCAAATCAACGTCTTTTTAGCAGAATTACCAGATCTCCAATACCTACAACTGATAAAAATTTAAGACCGAAAATAATTCATGGAGTCGCAGCTGAACTACAACACTTAAGAGAGAAGCAAGTTAACTACAGTAACAAACATACAAAAAGACCAGACAATTTTGAAATAAATGATAAAGTGAGACACAAAGTTGCTCATCGACATTGGGAAGGGGCAAAAGTGATAGAAAAGCCAGAAGGTCTACAAAGATCTGTAATCATTCAAACAGACCAAGGGCAAATCTTCCGTAGAAACTTCAGTCATCTGCATAAGACACAAGCAGAGATAACAAGAAACAGAGTGATTGTACCTGAAACTAAATACACAGACGATCAAACACAACTACAGGTTCCATGTCCAGTAGAAGGCCTATCGCCTACACCAGCTGTTCCTCAGTCACTCCCAGCATCAACCCACCTGTCAACAAGCACTGCTTCTCAGGTGCAGAAGTCAAACTTTGCCCCACCCGCTACAGCACCACGATCATCGAGGTTTAGTAGAATAATTAAACCAATAGATAGACTTGATCTTTAATAATATTTAATATGATGAATACTATAGGTATCACTGAGCAATGTATCTAAATTATGATTATAAACATAAAAATTTGTGTAGTAAAACCATACAGATGTAACTAAGTTCATTGTAACTAGAACCTTAATAATAATTAGATTCTTACAATTAGACTAACTGGACTAAATAATATGATGACTATTTGAAGTGTATTCAGTCAATACTTAACTATATTATGTAATTATGATAAAGCAAATTATAAACTATGAGTAACTAGATCTTGATAATCTCAACATGGATAGTTTGTTTATAAAACAAATGTTATATATTGTCTGATTGTAACTTTTGTAAGTTTGAATTTGTAAACTATTGTTTCAAGTCTCTACAAAGAAGGGGAGATGTGAAATATAGATCAAGTGTCAAACTACTGCACTATTATTCTGTGGTCCATCTCTATGGCTAAATGTCATTCAATTGAAATACAATAAAGCACCGCTTACTTATTTTAAAATAATGTTTTATTGTGGAATCCCGACGTTACACTCCCCTATGTTGACACCATAGCGTTCATTAGAAATGTTGGCACCGCCTTGTGACCTTGACGCAGCCAATCGCAAACTATCTTCGTCTATGAGTGCGTAAATTTTTCGTTGTGATTTAAGTTTGTTTGCGTAAATGGGACTGATATTGAATCGTTAGTTGTATGAGAGTTACGCTTCCATAGTTTTTCTAATTCAATGGGTTGCACGGAACCCTGCCTGTGTTACGAGTATTCCGTCTCGCACTTGCCCTTTAATTCAAATAGATGAGATGAAAAGAAACACTTACGACATGTCTCCCTTTCGAACAGGGGCTTGTACATTCGCGGCATCACACCTTGTTGCAGGCAGTGAGTGTACTGCGCTATCTTGTCTTCGCTGAGCTTGGCATATTCTGACTCTAAATGCTGCAGGGCGTCTTTTATCATTGTAGTTCTGTAGATTTAAAAAAAAAACAGTTTGACCTCTCAACCACCAGCTTGGCGGGAATTTCGACGGACTGCACGGTTTTTGTTTTGGATTGTTTTGCAAATTGCTTCTAGTGGACTTTATAATGTGAAATTTGGGTGTCCGTTACGCCAGCCAGATTTTGTTGAAAATTGTCGAAAATCGACATTGTAGTGCAGTAGATAATTAGATATAGAGCTTCTGTAAATGGTAAGCTAATTTTTAAATTTGGTAAGCGTATATTTTTTGAATTATTTGATAAAAACAGTTCCGGCTAACGTAACGTTACCGTAGCCAGATCTTTTTTTGTTTTACGGGAATTTTGAAATAAAAGTTATGTAAATAATTAGATATCAATTTGGTATAAATGGTACAACTTAAATTGTATTTGTATTTGCTATGGTTGCGAAGATATTTGAAATTCTGCTGGGGTAACGGTTTGCTCAATTGCTGTATCTCGGAATTGACTAAGCGGATGATGATGATTTTTGCACAGAACATCTGGCTAATTAGTTATAGTTTATAGCATAATAAAGGAATTCATAGTAATTAACCGTTTTGAAGTTATTTTTATTAAATAGAAATATGCTTTAATAGGTCCTATCACTTCCAATAAGCGCTCCAAAGACTAACTTGAAACGTCATTATATAGTGAAATACTGTCTATAAATGGTACCGAAGTTTCATTAGTATCCTATACGTAATTAAAAAGTTATGATGAATCTTCGATTTGTTTCGGCCATGGCGCGCGGCGGAGTTATTTAACGACCGATTAACCGAGTTTCCCGTACGAGTGGTCACTGAATCTTTTGTAAATAATTAGATATACATGTCAATTTAATACCTGCTAAATTTCAGACCTGTAAATTAATTAATTAACGAAATAATTGAAAAAAATGATGTTCGCGTGGTTACCCGACCAAATCTAGAATGTTATAAAAAAGCGGCCGCGCAATACATTATACCAACCTTCTAAAACTTACAGGATAATACATACGCGGTTTGTACAGACGAGCTATTTTTAAAAAGTAGGTACATTTATTTTAAAATAGCTACTAGCTACCAGTTACAGCTTAGCAGTTAGTAGTGGAAGCATCTTGATAATTTACTCGTAGTTAGTCTGCGTTATCCTTACTAATATTATAAATGCGAAAGTGAGTTTGTTTGTTTGTTAAGCTTTCACGCCGTAATTACTAAACCGATCTCTATGAAATTTTGTATACAGGTTCTCTGGAGTACAGAGAAGGACATAGACTACCTTTTATCCCGGGAAAAAGTACTATTCCCGTGGGATCGACATTAACGAGGGCGGAGCCGCGGAAGCTAGTGTTTACTATAAAACAAAGCTTTAGCTTGTACTGTTTCAAAAAGTACGTATCCTAAGAAGTAAACTGCATTGTTATGTCGTTTATTTATAATATTGTATTTTGATTTTTATACTAAAAACGTAATTTAAGAATACGGCTATCTTTATCTATACTAATATTATAAAGCTGAAGAGCTTGTTTGTTTGTTTGAACGCGCTAATCTCAGGAACTACTGGTTCAAATTCGAAAATTCTTTTTGTGTTGGATAGTCCATTTATTGAGGAAGGTTTTAGGCTATAAAACATCACGCTGCGACCAATAGGAGCGAAGCATCAATAAAAAATGTTTTGAAAACGGGGAAAATTCATCTATACTAATTAATCATACTACGAAGTCGCGGGCAACAGCTAGTCTAAGACATTTGTGATTTTTTTAATCAGATTACAGAAAGCAATGGGAAGTAGATACTTACTGTAGATAAAATATGTAAGTACATACTACACTGTGATGTTATTACATTTTATTATTATTGATCTGTGATTTTATACAATAAAACTTTATATATGACTACAAGTATTTTACTTTAACTTATTCGGAACGATAACATAAAAAAGATATAGGTATTTATAAATTCTTTCTTTTTAATTTTAGATAAGCATGCGAAGTTGCATATTGGTCCATAAGAAAAAACCTGTGATTATTTTTGAAGCTAATTTATAAACTTACTTACCTTTTTCGGACAAATCACTCAGATTGAGCTAGCCCCAAAATAAGTTCGAGACTTGTGTTATGGGATACTAACTCAACGATACTATATTTTATAACAAATACATATATAGATACACATCCAAGATCCAGGCCAATCTGAAAAAGATCATTTTCCATTTTGACCTGGCCGGGGATCGAACCCGGTCACTCCGTGCAGGCTGGCATGTTGACCGCTACGCCACGGAGCTAGTCAACAGTATTCTATCTAAAGATACGAAAATGTTTTATATTAATATAATATTAGTTATAACTAAGTTTTATTATATCACTTATGTAGCTCGTCTGTACAAAACACGTACGAGTATGAAATTATCTAGTAAGTTTAAGAAGGTTGGTATAATGTATGGCGCGGCCGCTTTTTCATAACATTCTAGATTTGGTCGGGTTACCACGCGAACATCATTTTTTCAATTATTTCGTTAATTAATTAATCTACAAGTCTGAAATTTATTAGGTATTAAATTGACATGTATATCTAATTATTTACAAAAGATTATGTGACCACTCGTACAGGAAACTCGGTTAATCGCTCGTAAAATAACTCCGCCGCGCGCCATGGCCGAAACAAATCGAAGATTCATCATAACTTTTTAATTACGTATAGAATACTAATGAAACTTTGGTACCATTTATAGACAGTATTTCACTATATAATGACGTTTCAAGTTAGTCTTTGGAGCGCTTATTGGAAGTGCTAGGACCTATTGAAGCATATTTCTATTTAATGAAAATAACTTCTAAACGGTTAATTACTGTGAATTCCTTTATTGCGCTATAAACTATAACTAATTAGCCAGATGTCCTGTGCAAAAATCATCATCATCCGCTTAGTCAATTCCGAGATACAGCAATTGAGCAAACCGTTACCCCAGCAGGATTTCAAATATCTTCGCAACCATAGCAAATACAAATACAATTTAAGTTGTACCATTTATACCAAATTGATATCTAATTATTTACATAACTTTTATTTCAAAATTCCCGTAAAACAAAAAAAGATCTGGCTACGGTAACGTTACGCTAGCCGGAACTGTTTTTATCAAATAATTCAAAAAATATACGCTTACCAAATTTAAAAATTAGCTTACCATTTACAGAAGCTCTATATCTAATTATCTACTGCACTACAATGTCGATTTTCGTAAATTTTCAACAAAATCTGGCTGGAATAACGCACACGAAATTTGGTGTTATAAATGCCCATGTTTATGAACAATGTGTGGAATAACTAAAATAAAGTGTCATGGTGCGGCTGTAGTGAGATTTACATAGCGGGCTGGTGGTCGCTCGCCTTATTGCGACGTTTATGATCAAACCAGTGGATTCGTGGGAATTGTCGCCAGGGGCACCATTGAATCAACGAAATGAATTACACCACCATTTCGTTGATAACACGTAGAAAAATATGAAGGGCTAAAAGGCAAAGAAAGCCAAATGCCTTAAAACAAATTTGAAAAAAAAAGATCTCAACCACCAAGCCGTCCGATTGGGCCGCATCGCAATAGAAAACCCATTCAGTGTTATTATAAAACAAGGACTAAAGTTAGTACCAGGTTTAAGCCGGGGTCCAAGTCCAGTACTTAGGAAAATCGTATTATAAAACGAGGTTTATCGTTTAAGCCATAGATGATCCTAGGTCTAAAGATAAACCTACAATTTCCTAGTTTAACTCTAGTACTAACTTATTTTGTTACCAACAAATAGGTCACTTTTCACCAAAAAAAATGCTTTGATGCTAAAATCTATGTCAAATCCTATTACCCTATTCGCAATGAGCAAAAACCTGAAAAATGCGAAGAAATGAATAAAACCAACACATATAATTATGAAAAAATATTTTAATTATTTGCATTTTAACATATCAAAACATTTAATTACATTATTTTCAACGCTTTTGTCGTCATTTATATTTCACACCCGCCGCAAAACAATGACTTTTAGGAACCTTAATTTCATATTAGGAAAAAATAGTTTGTACAAATATCAACAAATTTTTACACCATATTCACTTTTACTTTATTTACGTAAATTTTATCTCACAGCAACTTTAAAACAATTACTTTCGACACACTGCACCGTTAATTTATTAAATTCAGTAAATAAAAATATATTTTTTACAATCATATTTGTAAACAAACTTTGAGGTTACTTTGGAACAAATTCAATTTGTAGCGCGCGCACACGCGTTCCGTTTCAGATTTGTAAAATTATTAAATCGTTTTGTATTAAGTATTATTTTTTTATCTGACCACTGATATATCGTTTATGACATAAATAAACATGTTTCTCCATTTCAATTTTATTATTTTTAGTTTTATACTAGTTTCAAACAATAAATTTTATTATTTATTTTAATATTAGTGAAGATCGGAACGTCGTAGCATACTGAACGAATGATTGAATGAATCCTGCTTCCGTTAGATCATCCCGAGATCGTCTCAGGTCTAAGTTAGTCTTGACTTAGTTCACTTTTTGTAATGAAACAAAGTTTAATTTGCTAAACCTAGTTTGATCCATGGCTAGTCCGGACTAAGGTGACCAGGTTTAAACCTGGGTTTTGCCGTTTTTTATAATAACACTGATTGTGTCTGCGTTTCTCGCGCTTTATGGGTATAGTACATTGTGTAGACAGGGTGGCAAAGAATAAATAAATAAATATATAGGGACATAGGAGAGAGTAGGCAAAATCCTCTGTCTGCTCTGACCAAGTATGGCTCCGGTAGTACAGAGAGCGTCATGCTCCTGCAGTGGAGACTAAAATTATGTCCTGATGATGAGTGGGACATATCACACAAATAGAGCTAGCCCAACAGTAAGTTGTAAATTTGTGTCGTGGGATACTAACTCAACGATTAAGCAACCCTGTGCGTCGTCTTCATTGTGATGGGTGACCGCAAGTGTTACAAGCAATTCTCGAGCTCTTCCGTGCATCGGGAGGCACGTCAAGCCGTTGGTCCCGGCTGTAATCATTGATGGTAGTCGCCTTAAGGCAGCTTGAAAAATCTGACACCTGTGTTTTGTTTTTTTTTTGTTTTTCGTCTGTGCAAGTGACGGACGAAAAATAAAAAATAAACAAAACAAACAAATAAACATCCAAGACCCAGGTTTTGGGAGGTAGTTTGAGACCCGGGGAAGGGCATAGGGTACTGTCCCCGAGGGATCGACACTTACGCGGGCGGAGCGCAAGCAAAAGCTAGTTATAAAATAATTTAGTGATAAACATAGTAGCCGTGTGGTTTCCGGTAGAGTAGAATAGGACCACTCCTTGTCTTCCCATGGAGGTCGTAAGAGGCGACTTAGGAAATACAAGCTAAAAAAAAGCTCATAAACATCAATGAGACCTCTCCAACCCGTCTGGCCAGCGAGGAGAGTGTAGGCCAATCCTCTGTCCGCTCTGGCCAAGTATAACTCCGGTAGTACAGAGAGGGTCATGCTCCTGCAGTGGAGACTAAAAAGACCTGATGATGATGATGATGATGATAAGTAAACAGCTCACTTCACACTATGTATAGTCCATTCATGCTGCAAGGTTGTGATGACGCTTTTCAGTTCCCACGGGTCGAAATGCCACTTCTGCTCTGTTTCAAGGTCGTAGGTGCAGTGGAATAGATTCAGCGGGACGTCTAGAGCCATGGTGTATTGAGGTTTCCTGTGAACGTAATGACTTTGTAAGAATACAGGAGTTCTTGGCGAGAATTTTTTTTTTTTTTTTTGGTCTTTATAATGTGAAAACAGTGTAATTTGGATAAATGCCCATGTTTATGAACAATATTTGGAATAGCTATAATAAACTGTCACAGTGCGGCTGTAGTGAGATTTACTTAGTTTGTTGGTGGACCACATCGCCTCGTTGCGTCTGTGATCAAGCCAGTGGATTCGTGAGAACTGTCGCCAGGGGCTCCGTAGAATCAATGAAATGAACTACACCATCGTTTCATTGATAACGAGACTTAGAAAAAACGCGGGAAAACTCATTTATACTTGATACTGGCTAAATACGTAACGCGTGAAAGCCATAAATAAAGAAAAAAAAGAATACAGGAATTACGTCAGGGGTGTCGTCCCCAACTGCCGGTGGTAGCAGTATGACTTCCAGTGTCTGCCAAGTTCTTGCAAAATTCCAGTCGTTTGGGTATTACGTGGTCTTGGATAGATACATACATATTATCAAGTCTTTATCCCTTACGGGGTAGACAAAGCCCAAGACCCTTAGGTCATGAGGCCACATTTAGCATGTAAGTGAGCATCAAGGTCGAAAACGGAATCAAAATAATAATGGCCTGCTAGCCGCATCGCCTATTGACATGATTCCTTAGATTTGCGCCCGTTGCCTCACCCGGCTTCTACGGTATGCGTGGGAAGCGAAAAGCTGATACATTTTCTTTTTCCCAGACCAGTACGAAAGGACTTTAGGTAGATATCGTGAAAATCCTAAACGGCTGGATTTGTTGACCAACAAGCGCAATAATGCGCAATCTGTCGAGGTAGTGGTACCTCGCTCGCCCCATGTGGCTAAACAGGTAAAATTCTTTCTGCAGTTATAGGCCTTCCCTCACCTAGGATGTGCTTCCACATCAATTAGTTTCTTCACCACATCCGGCGATTCTTGACACTGTCCAACCATTAGTAATATCGCCATGATGCACCTGATCTGATGCCAGAGGAATGCGTTACCTTCAATAATGAGGCAGTACATTGATGTGGCTGTGGGAAAGATAAAAAAATAAGAATAAAAATAAATAACATATCATCAGGTCTTTTTAGTCTCCACTGCAGGAGCGTGACCCTCTCTGTACTACCGGAGCCATAGTTGGCCAGAGCAGGCAGAGGATTAGGCCTACACTCTCCTCGCTGGCCAGACGGGTTGGAGAGGTCTCATTGATGTTTATGAGCTTTGCTTAGCTTGTATTTCCTAAGTCGCCTCTTACGACATCCACGGGAAGACGTATAGAGGTCCTATTCTACTCTGCCGGAAACCACACGGCCATTAGTTAGACCTATAAGTATTAAATTACCTTGCAATGGTATCTAAACTAAAAGGTGCGTTCTAACGCGAGCTAAATTACACTGTATCGCTTACAACATCGAGTTGATATCTCTTTGAATACCTTCGCAGAGTGCGACTTATGTACTTACTAGTACTTATTCTGTGCCCGTAACCATAAAAAAGACAATATCATCATCATCAGGTCTTTTAAGTCTGCAATGCAGGAACACGACCCTCTCTGTACTACTGGAGCCATACTTGGCCAGAGCAGACAGAGGACTTGGCCTACACTCTCCACGCTGGCCAGACGGGTTGGACGGGTTGGTAGAAAGACAATATAATATTAACGTATATCGTAATCGTTGCGCTGGTCTGATGCTGGAGTCGGAAGGTAGCCATAGGAACTTTTAAACTAAAGTACACCAATCGTGTTTGGGCTCATTTGATTTGTCTTGGAAAGCACTTTACAGTGTGGATTTTGACCACATGGTTTACAATACCAAAAAATCGGCCAAGCGTGAGTGACAGTCTCGCACAGAGGATTCCGTATTATCTAAGAAATATTAACCACTATATTCTAAAAGATCACGTTTGTTGTATGGGAGCCCCCTTAAATATTTATTTTATTAATTACTAGCTGTTGCCTGCGACTTCGTCCGCGACAATTTCTGTTATTATGATTAATTAGTTTTTCCCCCGTTTTTAGAGCATTTTTTATTGATGCTTCGCTACTATTGGTCCCAGCGTGATGTTTTATAGCCTAAAACCTTCCTCAATAAATGGACTATCCAACACAAAAAGAATTTTCCAAATTGAACCAGTAGTTTCTGATATTAGCGCGTTCAAACAAACAAACATACTCTTCAGCTTTATAATATTAGTATAGATTTATTTTTAAAGTGAGTATACAACTAAATATTCTGTAATTATTGCATGCGTCTTCTTGTTGCTGTTATTAATATCGAACAAAAAATGGCAAATAAATCATGTTTGTTGTATGGGAGACCCACTTGAAAATCACGGTTTTTGAGATACAGCCTGGAGACAAACAGACAAGACAGAAGGACAGTTCAGTATTACAAGGCAGTATTACGGGTCCCGTTTTTACTCTTTGGGTACAGAAACATTACTTACGATCATCACTTTCCTCTCCAACCGGCCTGATCTCCACCGACAGTATAGTTCTTCTGAACTCCGTCACCCCGTTCCCGACATCCATCTTGCACAGGTTCCTAAAGTCGTGGTTGCCGACTAAGTAGCTAGCCGCTTCTCGCATGGCGTCGAGGCGGAGGTTGGATCGGGGGAAGTAATATTTGTATTGGCGCTTCTTGCAGTCAAAACTGAAAGAAATAAAAATAAATAAATAAATAAATACGGACAAATCACACAGATTGAGCTAGCCCCAAAGTAAGTTCGAGACTTGTGTTATGGGATAGTAACTCAACGAGACTATATTTTATAACAAATACATATATAGATAAACATCCAAGACCGAGGCCAATCTGAAAAAGATCTTTTTCCATCTTGACCTGGCCGGGGATCGAACCCGGGCACTCTCGTGTCGCAGGCTGGCGTGTTGACCGCTGCGCCACGGAGCTAGCCAAATTAAAAAAGATTTTTAGGAAGAAACATGGTTCGATAGAATGACCCGATGTTGGGAAATACCCATCTTTAAAAAATGGGGTTTTAAACACCGCTTGCTTTAAACCAGATTTTGTATCCAAAAAATTGGTGCGGTAAAGATAAGCCTTCAAGTTGTCAATAGAATAGTTTCCTAAAAAATATTTTTTTTTTGCCGATTTTAGGGTTCCGTACCCAAAGAGTAAAAACGGGACCCTATTAATTTTTATGGTTTAGGACGGCAAACGAGCAAGCGGGTCACCTGATGGTATGTGATCACCGCTGCCCCACCCCTAGATTGAGCAAGCCCCAAGGTAAGTTCGAGACTTGTGTTATGGGATACTAACTCAACGATACTATATTTTATAACAAATACATATATAGATAAACATCCAAGACCCAGGCCAATCTGAAAAAGATCATTTTCCATCTTGACCTGGCCGGATCGAACCCGGGCACTCCGTGTCACAGGCTAGCATGTTAACCACTGCGCCACGGAGCTGTCAAACTGAATAAACGTAAGTGAAACCGTGTTTTTATAATGAACTAGCTTTGGCCCACGGCTCCGCCCGCGTCAATCTCGATCCCTCGGGAATAGTACTTTTTCCCGGGATAAAAGGTAGCCAATGTCCTTCTGCGCACTCCAGACAACCTGTATGCAAAATTTCATGATGATCGGTGCAGTAGTTACGGCGTGAAAGCGTAACAAACAAACAAACTCATTTTCGCATTTATAATATTGATGATTATAATATTGACAAGGATAAGGATTTATCTGGCGTAAGTTTTAATACTATTACTCTCTGATGAGGTGTAGGAATAACGCAAACCTACCGAGCACTGTACTCCGGCTTATCTGATGGAACAGGCATCCACGCAAATACCCTGATTTCCTTAGGCAACAGTCGGTTCAGGATTTTGCAGTACGGCATCTCAGATTGTATGGCTTCCTGTGAGTGTTCTTCTGGAGGATATTTACTTCGTAGTCTTATTGATATCACCTGGAAAAACAGTGGAACAGTGATTTTTAAAGCGTTTTTGTTTCAGCTTGGGCAACAAGTATGTCCCGCTGTCCAGTTGTTTTTCTCTACTGGTCGCATTTCTCCATCAATGGCCGTGAAATTTTGAGAGTGGGTTCAATAATAATTACATAGATTTGCTTTTAGGTTTTTTAGCAGTTGAGATAATGGGGCACTCCCCCCAGAGACCCCTATGGCGCTTAGGACTTTTGTGAGTTCGACATGACTCGTGAGTCGCGAGCTCTTGTGAGCCACTAGTTTTTAAAGGGTCCAACTGCCTCCAAGGCACAATTGTCAACACGCTATAGGCCTAGCACTTAACCAAGTCTGTTTCTGAGGTAGAGGAGTGACAAGGAACATGGGGGCGAGACTGTTCCAATAATCACATGTCAAATCATTTACAAACTTTTATGAAAAGCCCCACACAGATTATTTGGAAAAAATTATAGGCATTCAATCTTCAGTTACACGTAACTATTTAGTAATCTGTGGTTACACTATATCTCACGTAAGGTATTCCTTTATGTCAGATTTCTCTGCAGGCTTTTTTCTCCATCAAAAAACAAAGTTATCAGTAATTTGACATACCTGACCAAAAGCACTGACACCCTTATCTGTCCGTCCGCATCTGTGATATTGTGAAGTTTCCCGACTTGGTATAAGGCACGACTTAGTGAGAGCATGGAACAGATGATGCTCGATTGTTTGGTTGCTGTCCTCCTGGACTGCGAGGCCCTGATAGTCCCAACCGAAGTAGAGGATGCGCAGCAGAACTTTGCGGTAGTGACATCTATATGAATTTAGAAATATTTAATTCTTAATCAAGATAGCCACTTCGTGAAAGATTATATGATACTATGTTTAATATTTTTAGTATGATATAGGATGGCAAACAAGCAATTGAGTCATCTGATGGTAAGCAACCAACTCTGCCCATGGACAACTGCAACACCAGGGTGTGACAGGAGTGTTGCTGGCCTTTCAAGGAGTTGGGGGGAGGAAATGGGGTGGGAGGAAGGAATGGGCCTCTAACTCACCAAACAAAGCATAGAAGTGATAAAGCTTTTACTTAAACATTGATTTTCTGTGAGAATTAAAAAAAAAATTAATTATTTTTCCCCGAACGAGCCCGCCCAATCATGCTTTGAGCAAAAGTGAATTTTGCCAATAGTGTGGCTATACCACATATAAAATACAATAGTTGTTTTGACTTGAGAAGAATTCTTTATACAAACCTCTATTACTTTAAAATGTTTGCTGATTAAACATGCACCTAGCGCATTTAACAAAAACTCTGCCCCCGGATTGCTTTACATCTTGTCATATATTTTTATAGACAGCACTATTTTGTACTCTAGCAGTAGATTTGTTGAAGAAATAGTGGTTATTTATCAAAATAACATGACTCTTATAAATTGCATAGGCACTTTGCCTAACAGTTGAAAGTAATAAGTATTCTATTTTATAAAATTTACTTATATGTATTTTTTACTATAAACAATTATTTAATAAAACCGATGTAGTTTACATATTGTTATTACTAAGATACATCTCTAACAATTTCATAGAAACGGCTGGAATTTTTATAGCTAATTAAGAATAAAAAAAAAATTCAATTTTCTAAAACTAAGTAAATAAGGAAAAGAACTACTTACTCTGAAAAATTGAAGGGTCGTTTTTTCTCATTAATTTTCTCAGAGGCAGAGCTCTCTGACAATTTTCTACTAATTATATTCTTTAATTGTAAATTATGAGCTTCTAATTGTATTATTTTGTCCACTAGTTCCTGTAAAAAACCCAATATTTAACAAGTTTGTATAATTAGAGGTTAGGATAAGTTTTCATGTGAGTAAACAGAAATAATAATACATTTTTGTCCAATTGAAGAAGTTCCTCTCTGGTTACCCCTTTAAGTCTTTTGGGTTTAGGAGGTACTTTCTCCATGATATTAATATTTATTGTTAGAAATTAATTTCTCATATCAATGTTTGTTGACAAAATTACATCTGATCTGTTTGTCTGACATGTGGTAGAATATAAACACTGATTGACATTAACATCACAGTTTGACAGTTTTTGTTTTTTATGACAAGAATAGGTTTTCATAAGTTGTTAGCTTTGAAAATGTTTAGCATCGGGAAACGTTGCTTAGCCGAGGCTTAGCCCTTCTTCTGAGATTAGTATCTATATACTATCTCGCTCTATAATTTACAGGAGAATCCGTGAGAAAAATTTGTATGGTAGTTTACGCACTAGGTCCGATTTTACTCAAGTCATCTTGTCATCGGCTTTTACGATCTGCGTTTTTTTCCCAGACCAGCATGGAAGAAATATCGTTTAATACCATTGTATCATTTGTATGGACACTCGCGCACTGCGTACGAGCAGAGAGACCGTGGGGCGAACGGTTTTTGCGTTAATCGAATTATTATCCTTCGTAAAATTAAGAGGCGATGCGGCTAACAACCCGTTACTATTTTGATTCCTTTTTCTATCAATTCTGGCATTCAGTCGGCCTATTTGATAACTTAATGTACATTGTTTTGATAGATCAAAGTACATTACGTTTAATCCTTATCCTTAGTTCCTTATCCTTACTTAATCCTAACTAGTATTATAAATGCGAAAGTGAGTTTGTTTGTTTATTTGTTTGTTTGTTACGCTTTCACGCCGTAACTACTGAACCGATCATCATGAAATTTTGCATACAAGTTCTCTGGAGTACGGAGAAGGACATAGGCTACCTTTTATCCCGGGAAAAAGTACTATTCCCGAGGGATCGACATTGACGCGGGCGGAGCCGCGGGCGAATAGTATATCTTAAATAATAATAGTCAATCATACGAAAGCTGCAATGTATTTTGAAGTGACTATCAAAACGTTGTACACTAAGTAATCAAATAGGGCGGCAGGTCTTATAGACCTAGGCTATGTCTACCCCGCAAGGGAAATAGACGTGATACTTTGTATGTAATATAATTTAGCAAATAAATGATGTATGCCAAAAGTTGGATGATGACGGGTCCGGATCGGAGGTAGTGCGAAAGCACTCTTAGGCAGACAAATACAAGGTGAAATTGAACTCATTAGCAAACGAGTGACTCAGACCACGAATCTGAGCAACTTTCATTATGGGACCAACTTCGACATCGTGGAAAAAATATCTGCTATTTCATACAAAAGTGGAATATCTACTACTATGAACAGCGGATTGTTTTTGCAATTTCGGAGTTGGTCCCATAATGAAAGTTGTTCAGATTAGTGGTCTAAGCCACTTCTTAAACGTTTGCTAATGAATTCAATTTCACCCTGTATACATACACATACATATTATCACGTCTTTATCCCTTACGGGGTAGACAGAGCATAAAGTCATAAGACCGAAAGGCCACGTTGAGCGTGTTGGTGGGCGTAAAGATGGAAAACGGAATCAAAATAGTGATGGGTTTCTAGCCGCATCGCCTATTGTCCTGATTCTTTAGATTTTCGCCCATTCCCTTGACCAGCTTGTACGGTCTGCGCGGGAAGAGAAGCAACTGGCACATTCTCATCTTCATCAGGTCTTTTTAGTCTCAACTGCAGGAGCATGACCCTCTCTGTACTACCGGAGCCATACTTGGCCAAAGCAGACAGAGGATTTGGCCTACACTCTTCTCGCTGGCCAAACGAGTTGGAGATGTCTCATTAATAAATAAATAAATATATACGGACAAATCACACAAATTCAGCTAGCCCCAAAGTAAGTTCGAGACTTGTGTTATAGGATACTAACTCAACGATATTATATTTTACAACAAATACATATATAGACATCCAAGACCCAGGCCAATCTGAAAAAGATCATTTTCCATCTTGACCTGGCCGGGGATCGAACCCGGTCACTCCGTGTCGCAGGCTGGCGTGTTGACCGCTGCGCCACGGAGCTAGTCGTTGGTGTTTGTGAGTTTTGTTTAGCTTGTATTTCCTAAGTCGCCTCTTATGACCTCCACCTCCATGGGAAGACTAGGAGCGGTCCTATTGTACTCTGCCGGAAACCACACGGCTAAAAACGCGTCCGAGTTATCCACATAAGGGATAATCGCAGGGATCAACCCATCCGCATTGCAATGGACAGGCCTCGCCCTGGGGGAACCGCCTTCTTGATCACGGTATCCCCTATGCCAGGTAAGCTGGCACAAAGGTGTGGAATGAACTGCCTGCGTCTATATTCCCAAACAAGTACAGTCCCGGGACATTCAAAAGTAGAATAAATGGGTATCTCTTAGATAGGCATGTAACATCCTCGTCTTCATCGTCACTTACCATCAGGTGAGATGGGAGACAAATGCCTAATTCAATATTTAGTAAAAAAAAAAATTCTTAGTTTTTTTTTTTCTCCTAGACCAGCATGGACCAGCATGAAATAAAAGACACTGTAATTATAACTTAATTTATTCTTATTCCCTTATTCTTTCTCCATAATCTCCGGTAGATCCCTATCACTCTCTTGATCGAAATAGTTTTCGGGTATGACGTAGTCGTCTGGCGGTCGCATGGGCCCGTACATCTTCTTAGGCGCTTCCTCCTTCTCACTTGTACTGTCTGATGTTTTTGTCTCACTCTCACCTTTAACAAACAATAACACAAATTTAGATACCTCAAAGATTCAAGGTATATATGTAGGTACTCGAAAATTACAAAGGCAAAGAGCTTGTTTATATTGCCTGTAGACCCGGGGCCTTGGTTCGATTCCCACGGGAAGCATACTTTGTTTAGTTGCTTACAGTTTAGTTAGGACATTGCAGGCTTGAATCACCTGATTGTCTAATAATAATGATGATTCCGCGCTTCGGAAGACACGTTAAGCCGTTGGTCTCGGCTGCCATCTGGTAGCCGTTACAGGAACCACGTCAGAGGCCGAGAGGCGATTCCGAAGAACTCTGACACCAGGGTGTGCATGGTCGATTAACCGTGTCACCTACACGAAATGATGATGATAATGATTTAACTTGCAATGTTAAATCATAGCATATATCTCTAATATATCATGGCGGACTAGCTGTATGTAACATGTTTGTTCGGATGGAATCTTGCAACTCAATTTTGAACCACATATCTTCTACCGATTGAGCTGTTAGTTTAGATGACTAATAAAATGAATGAATGATAAAACTTTATTGCACCAACTCTTTAAAGTAATAACAATAAGATGATAATGGTTAGCTGTATGACGTCACTCTAAATCCAACATGGTGGAACACCCAAGATGGCGGACTAGCTATTTTTGATGCACTCCGACAATATGGATATCAATTTAAAAAGCTCGCCGAAAATAACTAGAAAAATTAAGTAATGTACACAAAAGATTGTTTTTAAAAAAAAAAATACTTTAAATTAATATTTCTTTAAAATAGTACGACACTATTCGTTTGCAGCCCGACTCACGCTTGACCAATTATGAGGCTTATTTTTAAACGAAATTACATATTTTTGCATCAAATAAATGAAAATTATTAATTTACCTTTGTCATTTTCCAATGCCGCCTCCCCTTTGTCTTCATTCTTCATCTCTGTTCTAGACTCCTTTACATCTTCCTCGTCCGAGTCCATCTCTTCTACAAACTCTTTCTCTTCTTGTTTCACTTCTTTTCTCAGTTTCGGGCGACGTTCGGCGTCTTCTTTTAATCTTATCCTGAATAAGATTGTTATGATATTAAATAATCACGTATTTGTATTGTTGTAAAAGACTTGGGATCTTACAGTCTTAGAGACTCGAGTCATTTTTCATGACTCGAGTCTCCCGAGCCATGTGTCCTTTGAGTTTTTTCAGTTACTTTTAGTCTTGAGAGATTATCATTTAAATAATAAGGGCACCTTTTGTTTTATTTAACCTTTTTAACGCCACAGTCTGGTATATGTGGCCGGTCAGTCTGATAGCGCCACAGATTGTGATGCATTCACAATCTGTAATTTGGGTAATTAATTGATTTGTCTAGGACTTGTCACATAATATCATATATATAAATAAATACATATATACGGACAAATCACACAGATTGAGCTAGCCCCAAACTAAGTTCGAGACTTGTGTTATGGGATACTAACTCAACGATACTTTATTTTATAACAAATACATATATAGATATACATCCAAGACCCAGGCCAATCTGAAAAAGATCATTTTCCATCTTGACCTGGCCGGGGATCGAACTCGGGCACTCTCGTGTCGCAGGCTGGCGTGTTGACCGCTGCGCCACAGAGCAAGCCTATATAAAATCATTTTTAGACTTATTTTTAAAGACTTCCGAGTATTCATTTTTCCAGGCGCGTATTATGAGTATAGTGCGTGAATCTGTTTAAACCATCTATATAGTATGTGGTTTCCTTAGTACCCTGATAGAACTGTTTCAGATTTTGATATACGATATTAACCCTTAACGCTAAATGAATAGAGAGCATAATGCTGTGCAAAAAATCTAGGGTAAAGTGAGACGGAAATACCTCGGCATTTTTTCCCTCTCGCACCCTTGCCATTGCATAAAAATGTAAATAATGGAAGAAAATGGTAGTAAAGCAAAACAGCAATATTTAATTAATAATGAAATAATTCCTGTTTTATTTTACATGGAATAATTAATTTATTAACTAAACTGTATGTTTACAGTTAATTTTGATTTTCTTCTTATTGAAAATAAAAGAGTAATCTTAATATAGTATTAAATTTAAATTTAGTCTAGCAACCCTAGTACGATCTCAACATTGCCGCCATATTATTAATAAAAATCCCGCAGCCTTCGAATTTTTTAAGCAGACTGATAGAGTAAAATAATATAACTTGTTGTTTCAAGAGATCTCGAAGCGACAGTGCAGTGCATTGTGCATTATCCTTTCTCAGGTAAATAACATAACCGTTTTCAGTTAGTAAATGTTGTGCCTTGGCTAGGGTGTCCATCTTATCTGCCGAGTTTGTTGAATCTGATTTATCAGTAATGTGTACTTATAGGTACTTCGTACATAAAATCCATATTTCCATACTAATATTATAAATGCGAGAGTAACTCTGTCTGTCTGTCCCCTTTTCACGTTTCAACCATTAAACCTATATGGAAGAATTTTGGTATGGAGGTAGTTGCAGGCCCGGGGAAGAAGTTCTACTGTTCCCGAGGGATCGGGACTAAACTCCCCTTGAAAGGGTAAAATAAGTGGGGTAAAGTTTGTATGGAATTTTTCTCATTTCTAGACTTAGAAGTATAAAAATAGATACATAAGTTCACGATTACTGTCTGTCTGTCTTTCGCATTTTCACGCTTCAACCATAGAACCGATTTGGATGAAATTTGATATGGAAGTAGTTTGGGCCCGAGGAAGAACACAGGTTACCTTTCATTCCAGGAAATTTGACTGTTCCCGAGGGATCGACATTAATGCTGGTGGAGCCGCGGGTAACAGCTAGTTATAGAATAACGTTTCAAAGGCGTACTACGAACATCTCTACTGTTGCTTTTCCCTTCTACAGTTGCTATTTGTCAATAAATGATCATAGCATAGGGTCTTATCAATGACACCGACATAGGTACCTACCACAGAAATATATCAGGATAGAATGGCTACGCGTGGACTTTGCAAAGGGAACGCGTTTGTCAGTTTTTGCATAAACTACGCCACCACCATTACGTCATTACTAGCGAAGTGTGTAGTAACTGCCTTCGTGGTCCAGTGGTTAAGACGTTTGCCTGTAGACCCGGAGGTCATGGGTTCGATTCCTACGGGAAGCATACTTTGTTTAGTTATTTCTAGTTTGGTTAGGACATTGCAGGATTGAATCACCGGATTCATCATCATCATCATCATCAGGTCCTTTTTAGTCTCCACTACAGGAGCACGACCCTCTCTGTACTACTAGGGCCATACTTGGCCAAAGCAGCCAGAGGACTTGGCCTTTACTATCCACGCTGGCCAGACGGGTTGAAGAGGCTCAATCACCGGATTGTCTGATAATAAAGACGATTCCGTGCTTCGGAAGGCACGTTAAGTCGTTGGTTCCGGCCGCCATCTGGTAGTCGTTAAAGGAACCACATCAGAAGCTGAGAGGCGGTTTCGAAGAACTCTGACACCAAGGTGGGCATGGTCGATTGACCGTGACACCTACTCGAAATTATGATCACAGAAATAAATCGCGTCATTTCGATAAACAGTCATTTGTATTTGTCGATTGGCTTGCCTTTCATTCATGTACATCAATACGCGACTTTTGATGTATTTTAACTTTTTGTATGCCAAAGTTTAAATTCTGAAATTGAAATGATAAATATTTTAATCAACACATGGGAGCAACCTAAAAATCTGAGATAATAATGTTAACTATTAAATATTATCGATAATATCAGTTCGAGTGCAACAACGCAATGCTAATGCAGCTTTCGTGTTGCTATCACACAGTTGAATTTACATTGCGCGTTCTCCTTGGAACGAGCTTTATAAAATGTTTTTAGAACACGTATTGGATGTGAATTAGTTGTGTTGTCGTTTTATATTGAAAATCGTGATAGGTTTTTTTTTGTTAATCACGATTTTAGTTAAAAATAGTATTGATCCATGAAAAATTACCTTGTTTCGACCTATTTACTTTCATACTTTTGTTTTTATAATTAAATACCGCTTAATAAAGCATATGTTCAAGTTGGGACGTGCGCGCTGACTGAATGAACGTTTAACGAATCTCGTACGATCGTACAAGAATTGGGAAACGCGTGTACCACCCACTTAGCCGTTCTATCCTGATATATTTCTGTGGTACCTACCTAAGTACTTCATGTCCGAGAAATCTATTCTATAGTTGGTCACCCTACTTTAGAGCGAGATAGAATTCCGAAGTTTGTCTTCGCTTTCTGCTCCAATTATTACTATGAGAGCTCAGTCCTTCTACTATAACGTCCTTGGTTTAAACTTACCTTTTCCCATAAACAACAGAGTTGCTGCCGACTTTGACGGCCATCTTGCTTTCTGGTTTCTCCCCCTTCTGGATGAGCGGGGGGAGATGTGCGGGGCGAGCTATTTCTGCCAGCCTTTGGACTTTAGTCAGCTCAGTTTGTAGTTTCCTTATGTTCATCTGTGAAAAGCAGTACATATTTAGCTGAATGGTCAGGGTGTCGTCCTCAACTGCCTGTCCGGTGTTGCAGGTATGTCATAGGGTACGCGTCCGGCTCCCCGAGCTGCTACTTGCTTTCCCCCATTCATCTGAGTGTGTAGTATCCCGATACCTTCATTCCCTTTCCAAATCCAACAAATTCCTATCTTTCCTCAGCTTCAGCCATCATTGGTCTTCCTCGGGCGTTGTCTCATCATCATCGTCCTTACAGCCTGAACAACTTCTATTACACAAAGGCTTCTCCCAAAGATACTTCGTTCCATGGGAGGATATTGCCATACTCACCACGCTTGGCAGGCGGGTTGGCGGCAGTTTCTTTGGCTTTTGCTTCCGGTGCTGCTGCCCATCGGAAGCATTTTTAAGCTGGGGAAGGATAGGAATCTGTTGGATTTGGAAAGGGGATGAAGGTATTGAGATACTACTCATTCGGGTGAATGGGGGAAAAGCCAGCAGTGAGTAGTATCCCAATACCTACATTCCCTTTTCAGATCAAACAAATTCCTTCCCAGGTTAAAAATGCTACCGATGGGCACCGGGTACGGGCTGCAGACAAAATTAATTTTTGCTAGTAGCATGAATGGGCCGGCTCGTCCAAGGAAGTACCACACTCTCACAGAAAATCGACGTTTCGTAAACTTTACCGCTTCTATGCTTCGTTCAGTGAGTGAGAGAGCCGGAGGCCCATCTTTCCATCCCCGCCAACTCTTTAAAAGGCCGGCAACGCTCCTGTCACACCCTGGTGTTGCAGTTGTCCATGGGCAGCGGTGATCACTTACCATCAGGTGACGCGCTTGCTCGTTTGCGTATAACATAAAAAAAGAGATAGAGAAAGAGAGACATTAGTAGGTACTTACTTAAGCGTTAGATATGTCAGCTTTTTGAGCTAAACTCTATTCCCCACTCAGCGAGCTCATGAAGGCTCATCCAGTGCATCCTCATCCCCCGACTGCTGTACTGGTTTTGAGTTCTCATGGAGACAAGATTTTGTTTCTGGTTTCTTTTTCATATCCAAATATAAAAGGAGATAGAGAGAGGAAAAGAGAGAGAGATAGAGACTTAGTTTAGCGTTACATACATCAGCTTTTTGAGCTATAGTCTGTCTTCTTCATCACTAGATTGCTGCACTGGGTTGGAGTTCTGACGGAGACAAGCTTTTGTTTCTGATTTCTTTTTCTTATTTAAATAAGAAAGAGAGAGAGAGATGAAGAAAGAAAGAGAGATTAATACTTACTTTAGCGTTAGATATGTCAGCTTTTTGAGCTATACTCTTGTCTCCCACTTAACGGGCTCATGAAGGCATCCAGTGCGTCCTCATCCCCCGACTGCTGCACTGGTTTGGAGTTCTCTCGGAGACAAGCTTTTGTTTCTGGTTTCTTTTACTTATCCTAATAAGAAAGAGAGAGAGAGAGGAAGAGAGACATTAATACTTACTTTAGCGTTAGATATGTCAGCTTTTTGAGCTATACTCTGTCTCCCACTTAACGAGCTCATGAAGGCATCCAGTGCGTCCTCATCCCCCGACTGCTGTACTGGTTTGGAGTTCTCTCGGAGACGGGCGAGGCACTTTTCTTCGGCTGCTATCTTAGTTTCGATGTCTGATATTTGCTTTAGCTGTAAACAAAGATATTAATATCGTTAATTAGGTAAGGCATGTCATCCTCATCTGCCAGTCAATGTCGATCCTTCGGGAACAGTACCCTCTGGGATAAAAGTTATCCTATACCCTTCTCCGCACTCCAGAGATCGTGTATACAAAGTTTCATGATGATCGGTTCAGTAGTTACAGCGTGAAAGCGTAAAAAATAAACTCACTTTCGCATTTATAATATTAGTATAGTAAGGAAGTAAGGATACATATATAAACTTCCTGTTGGATCCCAGGCCAATCTGAAACAGATCATTTTCCATCTCGACTTGACCGGGATCAAACCTGGACCTCTGGTGTGCCAATCTCCTTGAAAGGCCGGCAACACTCCTGTCACACCCTGGTGTTGTAGTTGTCCATGGGCAGCGGTGATCACTTACCATCCGGACAGACTCGTAAAACAACGGGTTGCACTCCGGGAGTGCCGGCAGAAGTGAAAACTCCGCGCGGTAGAAAGGGAGGGGGATATTACTTCCTCTCCTACGCCGCGCCGGTCTCAGGCCACGTGTCCGTCTTACGAATTTTCGATCAGGTCACGTGTCACCTGGCGCGAGTTTAACATTTTTTACCCATCCCAAAAAGTGCACAACGAAAGTAGTTTTCACTTCAAAAATAGTTGGTATCAAGAGTATGTAATACTCACCAGGTCATCATAAGTAAGGGGTTTGTCAGGCTGCTGGGAGTGCTTCTTCATCCGAATGCTACGTTTCTTCTCGACAGCACCAGTGCGGTCCAGGAAATTGTCGTCGTCACTGTCGTAGTAGTCATCTGCCGACCAATCACGCTCTTTGCGACGACGCGACTCTGAAAAACATTAATTTTTTGCCATAAGGAGGAAGCATTGTTACACGTCTTGTTGGAATGTGGTCAGTACAATGCCCTGCGGGACAGATTCTCGACTGGGGTACCTATGGAGAATGGAATGCTGAACTTAGCGTTGAGCAGTCCATTGTCAGATTCAGCACAATCAGTATACCTCATATGGAGGTTTATAATGAATCTTAGATATTTTTTATATAAGAGGTCCCCATGAGGCTGGCATAGTCACACCAAGTGTACCGAAGCCTCGAAATGAAATGAAATTTTATTTGCAATAAATGTAGTATTTTAAGTTGGATTAAGATAACATGTCCATACATTTAACCATTTTTGCCATGCAAATTAGAAATAAAATAAAATTAATGTAGAATAAAATAAAATTCGTTTCAAATAAAATTAGATATGATATTAAATTGTCATTATTCTAAATTGTCAACTTTACAATAAATAAACTTTAAAATAAAAAAATAATTAGATTGAAGAATTATATTTTTTGACATGATAACATCTTATAAATCGATGAACGCCGGCTGCACGCTCGAAAAAGTGTCACGTGTGCGCCCGGCCTCCCGAGCTGCTACTTGCTTTTCCCCCATTCACCCGAATGAGTAGTATCTCAATACCTTCATCCCCTTTCTAAATCCAACAGATTCCTATCCTTCCCCAGCTTAAAAATGCTTCCGAGGGGCAGCAGCATCGGAAGCACAAGAAGCCAAAGAAACTGCCGCCAACCCGCCTGCGAAGCGTGGTGAGGATGGCAATTTCTTCCCATGGAACGAAGTATCTTTGAAAGAGGCCTTTGTGCAGTAGTAGACTTATCATGGCTGTAATGATGATGATAATGAGACAACGCCCGAGTAAGACCAATGATGGCTGAAGCTGAGGAAAGATAGTTTTGGACCTTAGACCTTAGTCGCGACACGGCAGTGTTCGAGGGACTGTCGCGACGTCCTTGACACTCGTCCTGAAGATGGCCATCTGAATTGGATGAAACTTGTCGCCGATACCGACTAACGATACGTGAGTGAAACCGTTTGTTATATCCTTACTAATATTATAAATGCGAAAGTGAGTTTGTTTATTTGTTTGTTTGTTACGCTTTCACGCCGTAACTACTGAACCGAAAATTAAATGATGATCATTAAATTTTGCATACAAGTTCTCTGGAGTACGGAGAAGGACATAGGCTACCTTTTATCCCGGGAAAAAGTACTAATCCCGAGGGATCGACATTGACGCGGGCGGAGCCGCGGGCGAAAGCTATCCTTACTAATATTATACTTTATACTAATACTAGCTTTCGCTCGCGGTTCCGCCCGCGTCAATGTCGATCCCTCGGGATTAGTACTTTTTCCCGGGATAAAAGGTAGCCTATGTCCTTCTCCGTACTCCAGAGAACTTGTATGCAAAATTTAATGATCATCATTTAATTTTCGGTTCAGTAGTTACGGCGTGAAAGCGTAACAAACAAACAAACAAACTCACTTTCGCATTTATAATATTAGTAAGGATAAGGATTATAAATGCGAAAGTGAGTTTGTTTGTTTGTTTATTTGTTTGTTTGTTACGCTTTCACGCCGTAACCACTGAATGGATCATCATGAAATTTTGCATACAAGTTCTCTGGAGTACGGAGAAGGACATAAGCTACCTTTTATCCCGGGAAAAAGTACTAATCCCGAGGGATCGACATTGACGCGGGCGGAGCCGCGGGCGAAAGCTAGTTATATATAAAACATACTATGTTTAGTTGTTTCCAGTTAGGCTTGAATCACCTATTTGTCTGAAAATAAAGATGATTCCGTGCCTCGGAAGGCAAGTTAAGACTTTTTTCCCGAGTGCCATCTGGTAGCCGTTTAAGGAGACGTCAGAGGCCGAGAGGCGGTTCCGAAGAACTATGACACCAGGGTGTGCATGGTCGATTGACCGTGACTCCTACTCGAAATGATGATGATGAATAGACCCTGGGCCCAACACCACAGCTGCAGATGCAACCAGGAGCATAGAGAGAGACTCACCATGTTTAGACTGTCTCAGCAACCCGGCTCTGTCCAGGATCCTGCAAGCTTCCAATGCGCAGGCGATGACAGCTTCCTTCTTCTTTCCACGATGGATGACCTCTGCCATCACTGGTCTTCCTCGGGCATCATCTATAGGTAACTCAACCCTAAAAATATAAAGAGTTTAATTATCTTTTTAACCGACCTTAAAAAAGGAGGAGGTTCTCATTCACTTGTATGGTTTATAGGATTCCGTAACCAAAGGGTAAAACAGGACCCTATTTATATGGCTTCGCTGTTCGTCTGTCACCAAGCTGTACCTTATGAACCATTACAGTTAGACAGTTGAAATTTACACAGATGATGTATTTCTGATTTAGCGGCAACAATAAATACTAAAAACAGAAACAAAATATTTAGTGGGAGTTCCCATACAACAGACATGATTTTTTTGCAGTTTTTATAGATAATGGTAAGGAACCCTTAGTGCGCGAGTCCGACTCGCACTTGGCCTGTTTTAATATGCAAGATTTTGTTCAGCGGCCTTTGTCCAGCAGTGAACTTCAGCTAAACGATGGTCATCATTTCGTGTGGTGTCAGAGTTCTTCGGAACCGCCTCTCGGCCTCTGACGTGGTTCCTTTAACGACTACCAGATGGCAGCCGGGACCAACGGCTTAACGAGCCTTCCGAAGCAAGGAATCATATTTATTATCAGACAATCAGGTGATTCGAGCCTGCAATGTCTTAACCAAACTGGAAGCAACTAAACAAATTATGCTTCCCGTGGGAATCGAACACACGACCCTCGGGTCTACAGGCAAACGCCTTAATCACTGGAGTAGGAGGGAGCTAAACGATGATGATGAATGAATTATAGATCATGAGAAACACAATACCTGCATATAAACTGTCCTTGTCCCCTCTCCTCACAGTCATACACCAGTTCATGTCCTTCCCTCTCATAGTACCCTCTCAATGTCTTCTTCGGGTCTTCCAAGTACAACTCCTCGTTGGCTGTTGTTGCGTACGGATTGTCTGCTAAGTCTGGTTCTTCTTCTGCATCTTCTCCTGAAAAATTAATTATATATAATGTTATACATACAGCGTGATTTTGAACCCCCTAGCTATATTGAAATCTGGTAATCAGAATCCCTAGTGGAATACAGAATTGCAAGAAAAAAAGGTAAAACCCGAAGAAAAAAAATTGACTTTCCATAGAAATTCGTCCAGCTGATCGGCGACTTTGTATGGGAAACCCTAATTTTTTTTTCGATTTTCAGCTTTTTTTCTTGCAGTTCTATATTTCATTAGGGATTCTGATTCTGAGATTTCAATAAAGCTAGGAGGTTCAAAATCACGTTTTATACTGTATTGACATATGGAAGCAAAGCATGGGCTTTAACAAAAAACGTAACACACAATTCCATGTGCCAACATGCCAAGGAGAGGAGTATGACAGGGATCAAAAGAAAAGACAATGTAAAGAATAGCAGCATCAGAGGCAAGACTAATGTCCAGGACGTAACCTTGAAAGTAAGGAGACAAAAATGGAAATGGGTAGGCCACATGATCAGAGGGAAGGATAAATGGAATAAAATTATAAGATAAATAATAAATAAATATATACGGACAAATCACACAGACTGAGCTAGCCCCAAAGTAAGTTCGAGACTTGTGTTATGGGATACTAACTCAACGATACTATATTTTGTAACAAATACATATATAGATACACATCCAAGACCCAGGACAATCTGAAAAAGATCATTTTCCATCTTGACCTGGCCGGGGATCGAACCCGGTCACTCCGTGTCGCAGGCTGGCGTGATGACCGTTGCGCCACGGAGGTAGTCGTATATAATAATCACACAATAATCATATAATAATCACACAATGGTACCCAAGGGATGGAAAAGTAAAGAGAGGTAGACCACAAAGAAGGGTGGGATGACGACATCAGACAAGTAGCGGGAACAACATGGGGTAGAGTGGCCATGGAAAGGTCAGAATGGAGAAGACTGGAAGAGGTCCTTGCCACCTGGCATAGGGACACACAAAAGTTGAAGAAGAAGGCAATATATGAGAATTGAAGGAGTTGTGTCCAAAAGAAGGCTTATATATATACATATATCATCAAAGGCTTCCTTTCGGCTTAGCCATACTTGGGTAATTAATCAGTAAGATAAATTCAGCCCAGTTGTGGAATATTTTTCTTCTTGATCTATTTAGTGTGCTTTAAAAAACAAAGAGTAAGTCCGATTCCCTAAACTCGCTTTCCGACTTACCCATTCCCCAATCGATTCCTTGCTCTTCCCGTCTCTTCTCCTCCGCCAATCTATCCTTCTCCCTCTGCTGTATGGCCTCCTGTATCATTCTCTCTCGTTCTATTTTCATGATCTCTGCTCTTTGTTTGATTTCTGACACAGTCAGCTCTGATTCTCCTTCGCAGTCGAAATCTGGGCCCTGAAACAATTTGAAAATATATTTTACATATTTTTATATTTTTACTACTATTATAAGTACGTGGTTCTGGAACTTCCCAAAGAAGTTTGGAGTCAGGCAGGCGACTGGCTGAATCTAATAAATCATAGGTATTTTTTTTTTCTTTTCTTTTCTTATTTCATGTATTAGGTAGGTAAATAAAGCTTTACTAAATCATAAGTAGTTCAGGGGTGTCATCCTCAACTGTCTGTCCGGTGGTTACAGGGATGGCATTGGGTACGCGCGTAGTGTCTGTTCATATTAAGGCGATACCACTGTAAATAAGGTCGTTCTGAACCTTATTTATCTCGCAAAATACTTAAATTAGGAGTTTCAAATCTAAGTTATATGATTTTTGACTATTTCATCTCCAAAAGTGTAAGATGAAAACACGTTTTGATAAAATTTTCTCGATAGAAATATTTTTTGAAAAATGGTCTTCGTTCGCAGAGTTTTTGTTATTGTAGCTCAAAAGCGACGAATGAAATAATGATTTTTAGACTAAAAGATAGATTATTAGTAATTCATCAAAATGTAAATATGAAAATACAATTAACCGTTCTGATTTTATATAAAATAGAAATAACGAATTTGGCGTTTACGTTTTTTTCTTTGAGCGACTCGAGACTGTCTCCTATCTCATCATTCACGGGCTAAACCGCCAAGCGCTATCACTTGCGCGCACTTGATCAGTCTGCGTACGCCTTTGCCGAGCGATGGTACCAAACATTTGAGGCCTCGTCTTAACGCAGTTGGAACGCGCCGCTCCGAAAACGCGCGCCGCCGGCCAGCGCTGCCAAAGCGCGCGCTCAATAATCAATTTGCAATGTTTTATGACATCGCTGTTGCACTGTTTTCCATAGAAAATATACTAAGATAATCCTGGGCTGCTTCAACAACAAAATGGACTCCGGAGGATGGACGTAGAAAACCGGGCAGACCTCGAAAGCGTTGGTGTGATGACATCAAATATTTTGAACGAAAGTGGTTGGAAGTGGCACAGAATAGAGAGACATGGAAACTTATCGGGGAGGCCTTTGCCCAGCAGTGGGACAGTATAGGTTAACAAAAAAAAAACCTGTTATTATTTGTCTCAATGATGACGACTTAACACAACTGTACATTGCAACGAAACGTATGATACTAAAAATCGTTTTTCCACGCACGTCGGTCAAGCGCGCGCTTCTGAAACGCGCTGGTCAACGGTGCGTCTCAAAGACAAAGTCAAAGCAAAACGGTACCCTATTAATATCGCAACAGCCTTCGTGGTCCAGTGGTTAAGGCGTTTGCCTGTTGACCCGGGGGTCCAGGGTTCGATTCTCACCGTAAGCATACTTTGTTTAGTTGTTTCCAGTTTGGTGACATTGCAGGCGTGAATCACCTGATTGTCTGATAATAAAGATGATTCCGTGCTTCGGAAGGCACGTTAAGCCGGTGGTCCCGGCTGCCATCTGGTAGTCGTTAAAGGAACCACGTCAGAGGCCGAGAGGCGGTTCCGAAGAACTCTGACACCAGGGTGTGCATGGTCGATTGACCGTGACACCTACTCGAAATGATGATGATGATCTCTCCGCTGTCCGTCTGTCTGTCTGTCCGTCTGTCGCCAGGCTGTATCTCATGAACCGTGATAGTTACACAGTTGAAATTTTTACACATGATGTATTTCTGTTGCCGCTATAACAACAAATACAACAAAATAGTATAAAATAAATATTTAAAGGCGTTCCCATACAACAAACTTTGTTTTCGCTTGTTTTTGCTAACGGCATTGATAACCGCTCGATATTGATAACGGCAACAGGTAGACGCTTGAAATATTTACAGAATATTTAGTTTGCGATTGGCCGCGTCAAGGTCACGAGGCGGTGTCAACATAGCGGAGGCAGGTAGCCTACCTACTCCACTATGTTGACACCCCTCGCGACAGCAGCTCGCCTCGCTCGCTATGATAAGTTACTCCAGTGCAGGGGTTGGAATACCGGTAAAAATCCATTACCGGTACCTCTATGAAACGACAGTACCGGTAATTGGTTTGGTACCGGTACATTTGGTAACGGTAAAAATCAAGTACCGGTACCTCTATAATACAACGGTACCGGTAATTGGATTGGTACCGGTACCTCAATAAAACGACGGTACCGGTAATTAAAAGAAGTACCTGTACCAAATACCGGTAAACAGTACCGGTACTTAGTATCGGTACTCGTATTGGGAATTATCATTTCCTTAATGTGTGTCGTTGCCGTGTTGTGCATGTGCGGCGTGAGGCGGGGGCCCACAATAGGGCGGCACTTTTACAGTCGAGCGAGTCCCATGCGGTAGACGGCAACAATGCGTAGGTACCGGTAAAATTAACGCAATTTTAATACCGTTAAAATTTGACAGAATAGAGGTACCGGTACTTACCGGTACTTATAATGTGAATCTGGTACCGGTAACAAGTAGCGGTAAAATTACCGTTAACTGTTAACAATATTATTACCGTTAAATACTAGATTACCGGTACCTCATATTACCGTTAAAATTTTAACAGAATAGTAATACCGGTACTTACCGGTACTTATAATGGGAATTTGGTACCGGTAACAAGCCCTGCTCCAGTGTCACATTCCCGTTTTTCCTTGCGTTTCCTGCACCACTTTACTACACAAGAAGTTATTTTTTTCTTTATTTGTTATGTCGTTAAATGCTTTTATTGACGCGTCCTTCCGTCACGGAGCGCATAGCAGACTAGTTCGCGATAAGATATACTTTTTAAGCTCCGCCCGCTTTAATCTACTTTGCGTGGTGTCGGTTTGTTAACGCAATGCTGCTTCCATAGTTTTTCTAATTCAATGTTATATACAAATTTCTTTTGACCAGACCAGAACTTGTTTCTTACCAGCATGATATACGTCCGGGAGCTATTGCCAAACTTGATTTGATGTCCGACTCTCACTCTAGTATAGTGACTGGCTTTGAGACGTTCCTTGTTGAGGTATGTGCCATGGGTACTGCCCAAGTCATAGAGATACCAGCCAGATGGAGGCTCACCTTCTGTGGCAAACGCTTTATATTGAAGGACTGCATGATGTCTGAAACCAACAAAAAGACATAAATAATAAATAAATAAATATATACGGACAAATCACACAGATTGAGCTAGCCCCAAAGTAAGTTCGTGACTTGTGTTATGGGATACTAACTTAACGATACTATATTTTATAACAAATACATATATAGATACACATCCAAGACCCAGGCTAATCTGAATAAGATCATTTTCCATCTTGACCTGGCCGGGGATCGAACCCGGTCACTCCGTGTCGCAGACAGGCGTGTTGACCGCTGCGCCACGGAGCTAGTCAAGACATATATTTTCTGTTTCTGGCCAATATTGTATAGCGTCTTTTAAACCATCCTGAATTTAGTCTCTGCCAAGAGAGAGACACCGCAATACGTGAGACACGAATGGTAGTATATCCACTAGTTTCTCATGTATTGGGGAGTCTCTCTCATCGGAGACTGAATTCATCATCATTTCGAGTAGGTGCCACGGTCAATCGACCATGCACACCCTGGTGAGAGTTCTTCGGAACCACCTCTCGTCCTCAGACGTGGTTCCTTTACCGACTACCAGATGGCAGCCAGGACCAATGGTTTAACGTGCTTACGGAACAGGGTCAAGAAGTTGTGAATATGATTTTTTTGACGCGATGTCTTATAAATCAATGAACGCCGGCTGCACGCATGAAATAGTGTCACGTTCCGTGTACAAGCGAGAGCGTGGAACAAGCAATAGAGAGGCACGTTCAGACTAAGCGATGGGCTTGGCTGTGGAAAACTTTACAACAATAACAACAGATACCAGTGTTAGCCACTAACACATAAGATAAGAAGAAGATGAAGTGGTACCTGGATATGGTGGGGTGCGCCATAATAACATCACAGTTGGCAAGGCGACCAAACACGTAATATGCTTTGTTGGTGAGCTCTATTTTCTCCACTATCATACCGGATTTGAGCACTTCAAATGCATATTCTGAACCTGAAAGGAAGAATCAGGATCTAATCTCATTTCTTAAGCGTGTATTATACCATCCTGAATTTCAGATCCAATGAGAGGAACGCCGCTATACATTTTGCTTTACATTAGACATGATACGAGATATCTCCAATCGTATTGCACATATTGCGGCGTCTCTCTCGACAGTGAATTTAGGATGATTTATTAGGCGCTTAAAACTTAAAAGCTCTTATGCATGGCACCTAGTGATTAATCTCTCAGGTACCGCAAGGCCAGCCAGATCCGGCCGTATAACAACTCCATTGTGTCTGCGTTTCCATGATTCGATTGACGGGTTAAAGCTCACAACAAACAGTTTTTTTTTCTTTTTTTATGCTTTAACTGATTCGATGCAGCATTCATTTTCATCAAAAGTTCTGGCTGTGGAGTGATTGCACGTGTTAGAGTTGAAATGCATTTAATTGGTTAAACACATAATAATGTATTTGATCAAGACTGAGCACAAACTTGTGTATTATATGTTTCTGTAGTAGTTTCAATTGAATTACGTACATTGTGGTTGTAGGTCTTATTGCTACCACAATAGATGTAACTACAAGTACATACTTAAATGATAATGTACACAAAATAAAAGTGTAGAGATCTCAGGTACAATAACTGCATGAATTAAGATACTGTGGATTGGAATCAAAAGAACTAAGTTTGCTCTTCATTATGACACCATTTTTAAAGCACAAAGCTGCATAATCCTTACTAATATTATAAATGCGAAAGTGAGTTTGTTTGTTTGTTACGCTTTCACGCTGATACTACTGAACCGATCATCATGAAATTTGCATACAAGTTCTCTGAAGTAAGAGAAGAACATAGGCTACCTTTTATCCCGGGAAAAAGTACTATTCCCGAGGTATCGACATTGAAGCGGGCGGAGCTGCGGGCGAAAGCTAGTTTTTATAAATAAGGGGGCTCAGGAGCAAATTCTCCACCATAATTAACCTTATGCGCTTGTTTAAGTTACTTCATGCCAGTCGCCAGGCTAATACAAATTGTAATAACTTTAGTTGTTCATGGCATCTCAGACATGCGACCATTTTGCAACTAAAGTGGTCAATGGCGCTCAATAGGTTAAAACAACTTGCCCAAAGAGGATAGATAAAATTAGAGCTATAACAACTTCAAAAACTTTAAATCACTGCTCTCCCTCACTTTAATAACTGCTAACACTTTGACCTTAACACAAGATCCAAAGGCCATGTAGCATTTGGGTCTTATGGTCACAAGCACTGCCTACTCCATAAGGGATAAAGCTGTGATAATAGACATAGAACATCCTCCTATGACATGGGTTGATGATATAGTCAAAACCGTGGGTCGTGGATGAGATCAGCACAGGACCGAGACGGAGAGCGGAAACAAAGAGAGGCTTATGCTCAGCAGTGGGCAGAAGATGGCCTAAGATGATGATGATGAATAGACATCAGTTCATGTAATATATATTAACATGTGCTTCTACATACCGTCTGGACACAGCCCTGACCATTTAGGCTCTTTATAAGGAATAGGTGTTGATAATTCCTTCAGCAATACCGCTGGCGGTAAGTTGCTGTTCGAAGAAGAATCCCCTGGTTCTTCAATAGATTTTGGTTCCGCTTTCGGCTCTGGCGGCCTATCACTATCGCTCTTGGCTTTTTTAGGAAGTTTTCCAATACGCCCAATAAGCACTGGCTTCTTAAATTCAATTTTTAGATCATTTTGAGGACTTTCTTTCGCCGTTTGCTCGTCTTCCATTATAGGTTATGTTAGGACAACAGCTTTTGGGGAATCAAAGTAAATTACTTCAAATTCTCTGCTAATTGTTGTTCTTTGAACAGAACTTACTCGTTACATTACTAAGTAATTAAGTGTAATCTTTTGTTGCTTTCAGCTTTTTAGCTTGTTTACAAAAAAGATTTTTACGTTTTTTGACAACTAGGATTGTCAAGCAGGCAACATAACAAAACGAAAGATGAAACCACAAACTACTAAGAGATACTAATGAAACAAAACAACAGACACTACTCGTTGATTTTTTGAACCGTTAACTTGGATTTAGTAGCCCATAGACTAAATGGCCGGGAGAATTTTAAGTTTCTGAACGTATTTTCATACATTTCATTCACTCGTTGACCGAATGTCAGGCAAAAACGAACGGAATATTGCCTGCGTCAATCAATCAATTCAAATCAAAAGAATTTCATGTCGATTGCCAACTGATCGAGTGTTTTTAATTTACGGACAATTTAATAATATATAACGAAGACTGCTCAATTTGTTTTACGCGTGTGATTGTGCGTGACTTTCTATATCGTGAAATAAACAGTGTCAACTTTGTGTCCAGTGACCATATTGCGCCGACCGTGGTCGCTTCATTTCCATTTATTTACGTGTGACTGTGTTTTCTTATCAGAATAATACATGTGCTAAGTGATTTCATTGACTTGCTCAACGTCCGCGACGATTTTAACGCCCAGGTAAGCATTATTACTTTAAAAACATTTTTCCGTGATTTATGTCTCGAGTGAACAAGACAATTTAGTGATTACCATCTATTTTGGTGCACGGTGAAAGTAATAATTCGCTAAAATCGCCGTGTTATAATGGTGTATTGTTTAGATATTTGCCTCGAATCTTTTTTGTCTCGCGAATTGTGTTTGACCTCTCTGAATGAAGTTTCTTGGAATGATTTCCAAGAAATTCGCGACGGTTTGCGGTTGTTTTTGTTGACAATCTTATCTTTTTTGCTGCGCTTCCGTTAGACGCATTTATCTCCACTAGTACAGTATTTCTCCACCAGATATAGAACTTCCACGCTGGTCTGGGAGAAGAGAAAAAACGTAGAATGTACCAGCTGCTTCTCTTCCCGCGCAGATCGTAAAAGCCGATCGAGGGAATGGGTAAAATCTGAAGAATCAAGTTAATATGCGATGCGGCTAGCAACCCATCACTACATTGGTTCTGTTTTCCACCTAATGCCCATCAACATGCTAAACGTGGCCTTCAGGTCTTATAGACATAGGCTCTGACTACCCCGCAAGGGAAAAAGACGTGATACTATGTATGTATGTATGGCCATAGAATAGCACCTGATTTCGGGGGCTTCCGGGGAGAGGAAGTACTTGTTACGCTACCAGTACCCCCCTTTTCCACTCGAAACAAAGGGAGTAAAAAATCAATCAAGAAAAGCCCTTAAAAATCATAACTCCAATTTGTGAATACCTCAGTAACAATGCGTCTCTGGGGTAGGGAGGAATGTCAGGGGAAGCCTTCTACCCTATATACAAGTAAAAGTACAATCAAAAGTAAGCTTAAAATAAAATTCCAGTGCAATATGGGTATGTTTATCTATATATGTATTTGTTATAAAATATAGTATCATTGAGTTAGTATCCCATAACACAAGTCTCGAACTTACTTTGGGGCTAGCTCGATCTGTGTGATTTGTCCGTATATATTTATTTATTTACTTAATATGGCATGTAAAGCCCTTCCATGCTGGTCTGGGAGAAAAGAAAAAACAGAATGTGCCAGCTGCTTCTCTTCCCACGCAGATTGTAAAAACCGATCGAGCGATAAAATCTGCAGAATCATGTCAATAGGCGATGCGGCTAGCAACCCATCACTATATTGATTTAGTTTTCCACGTAAAGCGCCTATTATACCATCCTGAATTTAGGATCCGGAATTCAGCATCTGATAAGGACAAGAAATTCAGTCGTCAGAGCTCCTGATTACACCGTCCGGAACGTGTCCTGAACGGAGACTGCGCGTCCTGAGAGAGCCATCCGTTGGCCATCCTGAATGCGTGAGAGGGACGCCGCTATACGTGCGATGCGATTGGAGATATTATCGTACCGTTTCTAACGTATAGCGGCGTCCCTCTCATGCGGCGATACTAAATTCCGGATGGTTTCACTTTATGCTTCCGTTATGCTTCCGATAAGGACGTCGGAAGCCATTCTGTCCTGACAACGGATCGACCGACCTGAATGCGATTAAACTGTCCGTTGACTATCCGTTGACTGAATTCCGGATCCTAAATTCTAGATGGTCTAATTGGCGCTTAACACCCACTAACATGCTATATGTGGCTTTTAAGTATTTAAGACCTGGGCTCTGTCTACCCCACAAGCGAAAATGATGTGATAATATGTATGTATGCAATATAGAATGTATTAACATTACCTGTTCTGTGAAGGTCTTGTTGATTTATAAACTTTTCCTTATGTCTCAATTTGTCAACCTTTAAAAGTCAGAGCAATGAAACTTTGTTAAGGACTAATTGGTGGTCAAAATGTATAAAAATTTTCTGTAAGAAGTTTGAAAAAATATTTTTTCTCATTATTTTTAATGATACTGCTCATATACAATATAATATACCTACATCATGTCTTTTCTTACATTCCCTTGCGGGTAGACAGAGCGTAGGTCTCTAACACCTTATGGCCACATTTAGCATGTTGGAGGGCTTGTAGATGGAAAACTGAATCAACATTGTGATGGGTTGCTAGCCGCATCGCCTCTTTATTTTTATTTATTTTATTAATTACATATACAGACAATTTACAATGTTGCAACAGATTTTAAAAGATAAACATAAATGATTTAAAAGGATCAAGTAAATGTCCAAAATTTGTGTACATAGCATGATCTACATAAGAAAGCCAATAACAGTTATAATATTTAAACAAGACATGATTCCACAGATTTTAGTCCAATCCCTCAATCTGCTTTTATAATCTGCGCGGGAAGAGAAGCAGCTAGCACTTTCTATATTTTTTCTTTTCTCCCAAACCAGCATGGATTTATTATACAATTGTAATTTAAAATATCTTAACTAATGCTACAAAATATAAAAATCAATTAATATATATTTTCAAATAAAAAAGGCCAGGTAGAATGTTGTTCCGTGGTAGTGTGCCCAGAAGGCTGGCAGCATTGCCACATTGGATGGCAATGCTGATCTTTTGGCAAAGTTATAGACCAGCCTTCTGGTCATTGGTCACCTCAATCAATTTATGGGCAATTTTTTCTTACTATAAATATCTTTTTCTTTTCTAGCTTTTGCTCTTTAAACTATAGAAGGTATGGCAATTTCAAGGTTGATTACGTACCTGATTCTGAGCTTCAGAAGGCATGTTAAGCCGTTAGTCCCGGTTGTCATCATTGACGGCAGTCGTTAAGCTATGTCAAATGCCTTTCGGCAGCTTGGACAATCTGACACTAGTGTTGGGCACTTACACACATGAAAAACAAAACACTAAAGAGTTATACTTACTTCGCTGGCTCAGCGACCCGAAGTGGGTCTTGGCGTCCGACATTAAAGTACGCCATTCTTCCCTATTCTGTGCCAACTCTTTTTTAAAATAAATATTAAATAAATAAATATATACGGACAAATCACACAGATTGAGCTAGCCCCAAAGTAAGTTCGAGACTTGTGTTCAATCAATCTAATTTAATTAATAATATATAGGCATGTACTTAATAATTGAGAGTTTAAGTAATAATAATAGCAACTATTGTACGTCCATACGGGCAGGGCACAGTGATACTAAATTATTGACAAACTTTTATCTGTGTTTCACAATAAAGACTTTTTTTTACTAAATGTTGGATTAGGCATTTGTCTCCCATCTCACCTAATGGTAAGTGACGATGAAGACGAGGATGTTACATGCCTATCCAAAAGATTATTACATTTATTCTACTTTTGAATGTCCCGAGACTGTACTTGTCTGGGAATATAGACGCAGGCAGTTCATCCCACAACTTAGCTACTCGAACCAAAAAGGAACTGTCAAAGCGTTTAGTTCGACTCTTTGGTATTCCAACGATGTATGTTTGAGTTTGTATCATATTGCGCCGTAAATAAGGCTTTAGGAAAATGCATGTATGCATGCATGCGACGACAACCAGTCATGTACTGTCTAACTAGCGTGACACGACTCAATGAATTAATAAAATGTTAGCATGTGCACGGCATGTGTTTGTAATATTAAGTGGTAGATTAGTATCCGATGCTGTTTTGTTTTATTGTTAACTGACGACTATACGTACGAACCAGTAGTTCCTGAGATTAGCGCGTTTAAACAAACAAACAAACTCTTTAGCTTTATAATATTAGTATATATGAGAAAGTTTGTGAATATGTATAGATGTTTCAATCACGTCAAAACGGCTGAACACATTTTGACGAAATTTTGTACACAGGAGTAACACATACGCGGGATCGACATTAAGCGGGTGCCGCGCGAACGAAAAACGTCGCTACTGCGCAAGCCATTCGGCGATTAGGAAAAAAGATGAAGTCTTAATATTTTTATATTTATATCTTTATGCAAAAAATAAGAAAGGGGGCGACCTCCAAGACGTACATATAAATATTTTCATGTAAAAATTATTGTGTTAGACGTAAAAATTACAAAGATTTCAAAGAAAAATGCTTTTAGATATCATACCGTATATATACATTTTTTTAATTTCTTAAGTAGCTATTTCAAATTCCAACAAGGGGGCGATCTTGTTCAACGATTGATCTAAATTATACAAATACTTTTGATGTATTTAATTAATTCAGTGATTTAAAAACACGTCAATTTTCACAATTTCGTGCAGTACCGTCTTAACGTGAGCGGACCCGCGGGCGACAATGAAATGAAATGAAATAGAATTTTTATTCAAATTTGGATATCATGTATCTCTTTCTGAACGTCATATTATTATTTTTAATATTTGCAAATCGATAAGCTACTAGCGTTTCGAAACGACCACTGCTGAGAAGAATACGCCGAAAGAAACTCAGTCCAGTATTGGTCCCTACGTGCCTGAAGGGCTACGCTTTCACATTTATAACAAATTAAATTATTTTACATTAGGTAATTACTGATGTATATTAATTAACAATTTATTGGATGTATTACTTCCATGGAGTTTTATCTGTTAAATAGTCATTAATACAATAGTAGGCATTTTTAAGTAAATGATTTTTAACAGCAGTCTTAAACTTACCTAATGTCAGAGCCAATATTTCTTCAGGAATTCTATTATAGAAGCGTATACTAAGTCCCAAAAATGAATTCATTGTTTTCTGTAATCGCAAAGTTGGTGTCGCTAATTTATTTTTATTTCTCGTATTCCTGTTGTGGATATCACTATTTTTCGTGTAAAGATGAAGATTATTACGAACAAACAAAATATTTGCAAATATGTATTGCGCGGGGAATGTCAAAATATTTATATTTTTAAACAATTCTCTAAGAGATTCTCTAGCACCTAGTTTATATATAGATCTGATAGCGCGTTTTTGAAGGACGAATATGGTATTAACTTCTGCTGCGTTACCCCATAGCACAGAATTAATATAAGTACTAACGTACAGAACGGAAACTCCCTGCGTCCCCCGCAACAAGGCATCGCCGCACCTCTCCCCCGTAAATGGAGTGCGATGCGTTGCTTTGAAACAGGGTTAGGTTTTGTTACACGTCAAATGCGAATATTACGTTACCGACACGCGTTACAATGAAATACTGTGCTGTGAATCTCTGTCTATCTGTCTCTTGTTTTTATCCTTTTTTTTATCGATTTTTATCACATTTGCCGTAAAGTTTAGCGCCAAACGAGCAATTTACTATATTACAGGACATTATCTAGTGCTTTTAATTGTAAATAAATCAATAGATAACTAAGAAACCAGTGGTGAAGAGACGATAAAATACATAACCTCTTATTTGTGAAATGCTAGTTACTTGTTGATGTGTACGTACACTTAAAATATCGTAATCTTATACGTCATGGTGTTCTGATTGTGCCAGTTGCATTGTGTGCGAGATCTACAAATACATTTTTGTTTGTTAGCAAGTTTATTACTTATTATTGAGATGTATTGTTAGGTAAGTCAATAAATACATACCTACATAAATAAATTAAGATCATCATAAATCTTTCAGAATTGAGAGACATACTCGCAAATTTGTCGAACTTTAGGTGGCATCATGAATAGGTATATTTAATTTCATTCTTCGGTGTCAACCTTGGTTCTTTAACTCACACATTAGCGTGTGCACGGATGTAAAATTTTGTTTGTAGTAGTACTAGGTATTTATGTCGTTCCGTTTGTATGAAGTGCCATACCTGTGCCCATAGTAATATACCATACGACATGACACTATGAAAGTAGCTGAAGTATACCAAACGCGCAGTATCAACGTCAGTCAACTGTCTTATTCTTCTAAAAGCGTAAGCAGCAGAACTAAGTTTACCCGCTAAGGATGTGATATGGGCACCCCATTGAAGTCCCGAGTCAACTGTCATCCCAAGAAATACTGTTTTATCTACCAAATCTATCGTTTTTTTCGACCACTATGCGTGTTGCTACTTTTGTAACATTCGGTAGACAAAATTTAATACACTTCGTCTTTTTAGCGTTCAACAGCAAATTGTTTGCTGTAAACCACTCTAACACTTGAGCTAATGTACTATTGACCTCGTCAAAATTGTCTGTTGTCCTATCAACAGGGAAAATAAGAGAAGTATCATCGGCAAATAGTACAGCTTTACATGTGTTAACATAGTAGGGCAGATCATTAATATATATAAGAAACAACAAGGGACCTAGTATAGAGCCCTGGGGTACGCCCATCTTAACAGATGATCCCGAGGATTGAACCCTATCAACGCTAACTTTTTGAATTCGGCTACTTAAATAAGATTTGATTATTGCAATAGATTTACTTTTAATCCCATAGTGTTCCAATTTGGACAGCAGGGTATCGTGGTCTACACAATCAAATGCTTTGGAGAGATCACAAAAAACACCGATAGCATTTTGTTTTCTCTTCCAAGCATGATATATATGTTTTAAAAGCGCAACACCCGCATCCGTAGTTGATCGACCCTTTGTGAATCCGTATTGTTCACTATGAAATAGACCATTTCTATTAGAAAAAGATAGTAACTGATTAAAAATTAACTTTTCAAATATTTTACTTAACGCTGGCAGAATAGAAATGGGACGGTAATTTGTTGGATCATTTTTATCACCTGATTTGTACAACGGTATAACTTTACTTAATTTCATTAGATCAGGAAAAGTCCCTGTATCTACACATTTATTAAAAATAGACGCTAAATAAGGAGCAATTATTTCTATAATATTACTTATGACTGATACTGAGATGTCCCACAGGTCTCCAGTTTTTTTATTATTCAAAGTCTTGAACGTATCAATGATTTTTTGAGGGGTTACATGTTCAAATATTAGAAGACTGTTACATTCCGGTATACAACTAGTTAATAACTTTTTAGATTCCACAGATGATGAAAGTAAGGAGGCAGTGGTATTCACGGGAATGTTTGTAAATAAGTCTTCAAAATATTGAGTAATCTCCTCGCTAGTCCTGAGGACCTTATTATCTATTTTTAATTTAATTGGAATTGCGCGTTTTTTCGTCTTTCCTGTTTCTGTATTAATAATTTTCCACGTTGTTTTCACTTTGTCACTAGAATTTAAAATAGTCTGTCTGGTATATAAAGATTTTGCAGACAGGTAGTTTTTCTATAAATACTTAATTACCAGAACCATATCAGGTTTAGCATAACTTGTCTATCAAGTGAATGATGCAATCCACAGTTTTCTATCCACATTAGATCATACGTCTAAGAATAAAGGAGTCGCTTTTTACCAGGCCTTCGTGGGAGATTTCGAATCAAAGAACTTATGTAGGTAAAGCCACCCCCGGCGTGGTACCCACTGCGATGGGTGACCACATGTAAAAAAAAAACAGCCAAGTACAAGTCGGACTCGCGCACGAAGGGTTCCTTACCATCCTTACTAATATTATATGCGAAAGTGAGTTTGTTTGTTACGCTTTTACGCCGTAACTACCGAACCGATCATCATGAAATTTTGCATACAAGTTCCCTGGAGTACGGAGAAGGACATAGGCTACCTTTTATCCCGGAAAGTACTATTCCCGAGGGATCGACGTTGACGCAGGCGGAGCCGCGGGCGAAAGCTAGTTACCTATAAAAACAGCAAAAAAATCATGTTTGTTGTATGGGAGCCTCCTTAAATATTTATTTTATTCTGTTTTTAGTATTTGTTGTTATAGCGGCAACAGAAATATATCATGTATTAAAAGTTTCAACTGTCTAACTACCACGGTTCATGAGATACAGCCTGGTGAAAGACGAACAGACAGACGGACAGCGGAGCCATATTAATAGGGTCCCGTTTTTACCCTTTGGGTACGGAACCGTAAAAATGGCTGTCTGTATAGTCTGTTTACGGACGATTATTTTACGTGATAACAATGGAAGAGAGATAGATGCGTCACAAGACGAAATCTTATGCCGATTGTGCATCTCTACCGGTTGTTCCGCGCTCTCGATTTCACATGAAACGTGACACTTTTTCGTGCATGCAGCCGGCGTTCATCGATCTCGGAATATTTAACTCAACCCCCTCTCTCCCCCTAAACCTCATGTGCATTAAAAGGTGGATTTCAAAATATAATTTTAATAAATTCAGATGAAAGTAGAATACGAGGACTCATTTGTAGCTATTGAAATTGACATGACCATAAAGATAGGACAGGTATAGAAGCGAAAAGAAAGAGATTTACGTGATATTAGCCCAGACCCCCTCTTCCCAGCATTAGATTCAGCTCGACCCCCCCTCCCCCCCATAAGCTATAGCTTGGGCTATCGGGAACCCCGCACTCAAAGGCACGCTAAGATAAGAGAAGTACTAACCAGTAAAGTCATCGCCAGACATCTTGTCACATTACACAGTAACTGTATTTTGAAAACAAATATTGGCGCGCACGAGCCATTACGGCTAGTCATTTTACAGAAGGTCTTTGATTACAAATCGGACCGTTAATCAACAAAAGCTCTTATTACAACGGTGTTGCGGTCAGTTTTGCGTGAAACAATGGCTGGAGAAGCCACTCCATTGATAGTATGTAAATGTAAAGATGTACTGGAACTTTGACGTCGGAAGATATTTGTTTAGATGCGGCATATTTTGTTAAAAGTATGTACTAATAAGTATAAGAGATAGAGTATAAGCACAAGAGGGAGCTGCGTGTTACGGAGATAAATATGCTGCGCTGAATGTGTGGAGTTTCGCGGAAGAACCGCATAAGGAACTCCCGCATTCGCGGTAGTCTCCATATCCGTGACATAGCAGACACGGAAAGCTGCACGAGAGCCGCCTACGTTGGTACGGTCACGTTTTGAGAAAACCGATAAATTACATAGGGAACAAATGTCTTGCTATGCCGCCTCCACCGGGCCCCGGCAGAAGGGGGAAACCCAAGAAGTGCTGGCTTGATGTCGTTGACGTATGCATGCCGATGATCTCATAATCAAGGATGCCGAAGATCGTGCGAAGTAAGAAGAAGCCGGAAAGCGGACCCCGGGCTCCGAAGCGCCCCAGCTGAAGATGCGACCGGGAACACGCTCAGATGAGAGAGAGGAATAGAGTATAAGAGGAGAGAGAGATAAATAGAGTATGATAGAGAGAGAAGTAGTATTTTACCGCAACTCCGCGTAACTTATTGCCATGTGAAACGATGTTTAAGCTTTATCAACATTGTAACGATTCCATCGTCAAAGAATGCGTGAGGGAGTAACAAACTAATAACTTTCACATTAATATTAGTAGGATGTCATATAAATTTCTAAGGACTTACTCCCGATCTACTACTACTCATCATCATCATTTCGAGTAGGTGTCACGGTCAATCGACCATGCACACCCTGGTGTCAGAGTTCTTCGGAACCGCCTCTCGGCCTCTGACGTGGATCCTTTAACGACTACCAGATGGCAGCCGGGACCACCGGCTTAACGTGCCTTCCGAAGCACGGAAACATCTTCATTATCAGGTGTTTCAAGCCTGCAATGTCCTAACCAAACTGGAAGCAACTAAACAAAGTATGCTTCCCGTGGGAATCGAACCCACGACCCCCGGGTCTATAGGCAAGCGCCTTAACCACTGGACCACGGAGGCTGTTACTGCTACTTGCTTTTTCCCCATTCATCTGAGTGAGTAGTATCCCAATACCTTCATTCCCTTCCCGGATCCAACAAATTCCTGTCTTTCTCCAGCTTAATAATGCTTCCGATGGGTAGCAGCGTCTAAAGCACAAGAAACCAAATGGACTGCACTGCCAACCCGCCTGCCAAGCGTGGTGCTTACATAGTATTTTACGTCTACTTAGTTATTATACGTCTTTTTCTCTTGCGGAGTAGACAGAGCCTAGGTCTATAAGACCTTATAGCCACATTAAGCATGTTGGAGGGCGTATAGATGGAAAGCACAATCAAAATATTGATGGGTTGTTAGCCGCGTGGCCTATTGACATAATTTCGCAGATTTTAGCCCAAGCCCTCGTTTGGCTCTTACGATCTGCGCGGGAAGAGAAGCAGGTGGTACATTCAACTTTCTTTTTTTTTCTCCAGCATGGAAGAGAAGCCAAGCGTGGTGACTTGGCAATATCCTTCCATGGAACAAAGAATCCTTGGGAGAGGCCTTTGAAATTGTCCAGTGAAAGTCCAGTGAAATTGCCCTTTTCGGCGAGCTCCGTGGCGCAATGGTTAACACGCCAGCCTGCGACGAGGGGCCCGGGTTCGATCCCCGGTCAGGTCAAGATGGAAAATGATCTTTTTCAGTATGGCCTGTGTCTTGGATGTTTATCTATATATGTATTTGTTATAAAATATAGTATCGTTGTGTTAGTATCCCATAACACAAGTCTCGAACTTACTTTGGGGCTAGCTCAATCTGTGTGATTTGTCCGTATATATTTATTTATCCTTATCCTTACTAATATTATAAATGCGAAAGTGAGTTTGTTTGTTTGTTTATTTGTTTGTTTGTTTGTTACGCTTTCACGCCGTAACTACTGAACTGTTCATCACTAAATATTGCATACAAGTTCTCTGGAGTGCGGAGAAGGACATAGGCTACCTTTTATCCCGGGAAAAGTACTATTCCCGAAGGATCGACATTGACGCGGGCGGAGCATCAGGCGAAAGCTAGTTCATTATAATTCTTACGGCTAAAATCGTGCATCTTCCCAGGCCTACATAGCATTTTAAATAAAAGCTTATAAAAATACCGTATCCATCTTTTTCTTAGTCCGCGAAGTAAAGAGCGCTTAAATGCCTTACTATCTGCCGATGTGTTTGCAATTTTCTACCTCTTCCTTTCTCTGCAGACAATGGCGCTCGCAATCACTTGAGTAAACACGGTAATTGCTGCTACTCAAATGAACTGTTAAAGGTACTTAAAGGTGTTGCAAGTTGCATCCAAAGTTTTGATGCTTCATTCAAAGTTTCAAAGATTTATTCAGAAAATAGACCTTTTCAGGCACATTTCTACGTCAATTCACATTTTGAATTATATTTAATTGTATTAAAATTATTTATTATTGTTCAAAAGCTACAAACTACTAGCGTTTCGGAACCGAACACTGCAGAGAGGAAGACGTCGAAAGAATCTCTTTTGAACAGTATTGTACATTTCTGTGCAACTGCTCAATGAGGGTATTCGGAATCGATTTTCCCAGGTGGCGGCGAGAGGTTTGTTAGACAACGGCTGTGTGTGATGTTAATAAATAATAAAATAATCTATACATATAATAAAACAGTAAAATTATTTTGTCTGTACATTTCGAATTTTTGACTGAAATGGATAGAGGGACACTTAAAAAGAATAATAGAAAGCAAAAAAAATTTTTTGGAATTTCTTGTCTGTCTGTCTGTCTGTCTGTCTGTATGTATGATCACGATTATCTCCAAAAATACTGAACCGATTTACTTCAAACTTTCACCAATTGCTTTGTTTTAACTCAGTTTAACATTTAAAGTTTGTTTCATCAAAATCGGTTCATTAAAAAAAAAGTTATTGTCATTTGAATGAACTCAAGGCATGAGTTTGCCTGCAAACATAGCAAAAATAAAAGAAAATAATAAGTGACTTATGAAAATTAAAATCCAAAGTCAATTCATCATCATTATACGACAGCATTATACCTATCCATACTATCCATAGTAATCCATACTAAAAAAAAAGGAGAAGCTGACTGACTGACTGACATATCAACGCAGGGCCTAAACTATAAGGGGTAGGAACTTGAAATTTTGCACAGGGGTTCCTTTTATAACGCAGGGGAGCACTAAGAAAGGATTTTTGGAAATTCATCTCCTTAGGGGGAAAAACGGGTTGCAAAGTTAGTATGAAACTTTGTTGTTTTTGAAGTTATTCGAATGAAATTCAGCATGAAGGTTCTTTACTGAAAGGTATGAAACACGAGTAAAATATTTTACTCAAAAATCATCCCTTAAGGGGGTAAAATAGGGGTGCAAAGTAAGCATGAATCTTTGCCATTTTTGAAGTTAGTCGAATGAAATTCAGCATGAAGGTTCTTTACTAAAAGGCATGAAACACGAGTAAAATATTTTTTTCAAAAATCATCCCTTAAGGGGATATAACGGGGATGCAAAGTTAGTATGAAACTTTCCGTTTTTGAAGTTATTCAATTGAAATTCAATATTAAGGTGTTTCATTGAAAGTCATAAACTAATGTATTCCGGGTAATTCTACTGTTCCTGAGAAATCGACACTTACGCGGGCGGAGCCGCGGGCCAAAGGCAAACCTGACTTATATATCAACGCACAGCCGAAACTACTGTGCGCAGAAATTTGAAATTTGGCACAGGGATTCTTTTTATGATGTAAATGAGCACTAAGATAGGATTTTTAGAAAATCAAAGGGGTTGAAGTTTTATGGAATTTTCTCATTTCTGGACTTAGAAGTTTGAAAGTAGGTACGCAAGTACTCAATTAAAATTAGAAAAGATCTGTTTAGGTGAACCAGACAACATTCTCCCTTGAAGGGGTAAATAGGGGGTAAAGTTGGTATGGAATTTTTCCATTTCTAGACTTAGAGGTATGAAAATAAGTATATACGTTCTAGGTTACAATTAAAAAAGATCTGTGTAGGTGAAATGTACAAAATTTCCCCCTTAAGGGATAAAGGGGGGGGGGGGGGATTGTATGGAAATTTTCTCATTTCTGGACATAGAAGTATAAAAATAAGTATATATGTTTACATTACAATTAAAAAGATCTGTGTAGTTAAAATGGTCGAAATTTCCCCTTGAAGGGGTAGAATAGGTGGGGTAAAGTTTGTACGGATTTTTTTTATTTACTTAGAAATATGACAATAAGAAGTTCTCCATTACAATATAAAAATATCTGTGTAGGTGAAATGGGCAAAATCCCCTCCTTAAGGGCCAAAGATCTATGCAGGTGAAATGTATTAAATTCCCCCTTAAGGGGAAAAAGCAAAGGGGCAGGGGTTTGTATGGAATTTTTATCATTTCTACTGTTCCCAGGGGAACGACATTAACGCGGGCGGAGCCGCGGGCAACAGCTAGTAATAAATATATAAGGACAAATCACACAGATTGAGCTAGCCCCAAAGTAAGTTCGAGACTTGTGTAATAGGAATGGGATACTTACTCAACGATACTATAGTTTATAACAAATACATATATAGATACACATCCAAGACCCAGGCCAATCTGAAAAAGATCATTTTCCATCTTGACCTGGCCGGGGATCGAACCCGGGCACTCTCGTGTCGCAGGCTGGCTGGCGTGTTGACCGCTGCGCCACAGAGCTAGCCATATGTTTATTCATCATATTGTCATTGAAGCGGTAGTGACACGGTAGAGCTCGAGAATTGTTTGTACCACTTGCGGTCACCCATCACAGTGGGGACTGCGCCCAAGGTTGCTTAACTTGTATTATAAGCGCTATTAATGCGCACATCGGGCTCCTCAACCGCCAGTTGCCGTTATCGGGCAAAATAGGAATACCGCCTCCATCAAAGTTTTTACACAATAAGATACTCTCTGTATCTATACTTATATTATAAAGCTGAAGAGTTTGTTTGTTTGTTTGAACGCGCTAATCTCAGGAACTACTGGTTCAAATTGGATTTTTTTTTTTGTGTTGGATAGTCAATTTATTGAGGAAGGCTTTAGGCATAAAACATCACGCTGCGACCAATAGGAGCGAAGCATCAATAAAAAATGTTTTGAAAACGGGGAAAAATTTGTCATCTATACTAATTAATCATAATAACCGAAATTGCCGCGGACGAAGTCGCGGGCAACAGCTAGTACCATATAACATTCATTTGTTATGTATCTGTCTGTATCTCTTTCCTGCTCCGCAGACAATGGGATTCGCAAACACTTGTGTAATCCGGCAATTACTACATTGTTTGCGATCAACTGATCAACTACTATGGTAGCTACTTACAGAAAGGTAGCAGAGGTAAATGGAGCTTGAATTACTAGCGGTCAGTATTTTTTTTAAGGGTTCCGTACTTCAAAAGGAAAGAAACGGAACCCTTATAGGATCACTTTGTTGTCCGTCCGTCTGTCTGTCAGTCAAGACAAGACCTTTTTCTCAGGAACGCGTGGAGGTATCAAGCTGGAATTCATATGAAATGCTCAGGTATACAGTTACTGTCCCTTATAGCTGTGAAAACATCAAACTAAGCTAACGCCATCAAAAGATACAGCCGTTTATGCCGCAACTTTTCGACATTCGCAAGGGAATCAAAACCTACAGGGTACTTCCCGTGAACTCAAAATCTTGAAATTTGGTACGAAGCAACGTCTTAACACAGATAAAGGAAAATTGCGAAAATCATATTTTTAGTTACTTACCATCATATAATAAAAATGTTTTCAATAACTTATTATAGATAATGGTACGGAAATGGAACCCTTCATGCGCCAGACCGACTCGTCCTTAGCCGTTTTTTTCAAAGTACTTCGTAAAGGTGTGGGTAGATATAGATATGGGTGACGTAGCTTTGAAACGTGTTATTCCGAAAATCTTACGTAGTATTAAATAATGATACAGTGACATGGAAATTACTGCGCCTATAATATAGTCCTTTCATCATCATCATCAGGTCTTTTTAGTCTCCACTGCAGGAGCATAACTCTCTGTACTACCGGCGCCATACTTAGCCCTCTGGCCAGACAGAGGATTTGGCCTACACTCTCCTCGCTGGCCAGACGGGTTGGAGAGGTCTCATTGATGTTTATAAGCTTTGTTTAACTTGTATTTCCTAAGTCGCCTCTTATTACGACATGCACGTGAAGACTTGGAGTGGTCCTATTCTACTCTGCCGGAAACCACACGGCTTATACGGTGATAATATAGTCCTTTAATTAGTGATAATGGTTTCTCATCATCAACCAGGAATAGAATACCTACATATTCATCAGGACCTACATCATCATCATCATCATCAGGTCCTTTTTAGTCTCCACTACAGGAGCCCGACCCTCTCTGTACTACTAGAGCCATACTAGGACCTACATATTCATACTATATTATGTGCAAAATGACTCTATCGTAGAATACAAGTAGCATATGTATCCATTTCAAGGTAATCGGGAAATGATAATATAAATGGTATGATACGAGCGGTGCCAGCTGTAATTTACTAAGACCCTCTTGATGGATTCTTACCTCCTAATACTTAAAAGAATCCTAACTAATCTTCTTCTTCATTCCTTTTTCCCACCTATGTGCAGTCGGGTCTCCCTGTCAATTTGCGCCAGATCTCTCAATTCTGGGTTGTCTCAGCCGTGGTGTTCAGGGTTCGTAGGTCCTTTTGGATTGTAGACAACCATGTGGATTTTGGTCTGCCTCTCCCTCTTGGATTTTCGAAGAGATTTAGGGCGATGTTGACCACGTGGTTCATTCCTCTTCTCTGCGTGTGGCCATACCATCTCAATCTGTTTTCGAAGAGTTTGTCTTGGATTGGGGCTTTAAAGCTTCCGCGAATGTTTTCGTTTCTTATCCGGTCTAGTTTCGTGACACCGCCAGCCCAGCGTAGCATTTTCATTTCGTTGACATGCAGGGTTTGCTCGTGGCATTATATGATAGGCCAGCATTCAGATCCGTACAGCATAGCAGATCTTACTGCGGTTCTGTAGACTTTCCTCTTTATTTTTATCGGTATGCGAAAGAATCCTAACTAATGACATTCTTAAGTCCTGTGCTGACTTTGTCTGGCTAGATTTCGGTAAGCGCTCTTTGAGCTAGTTGAACCCTCACCATTCCTCCATCGGACTACGAGGCGCAGACAGAAATTTCACCCTTTTATCGTTGGAATACCAAAGAGTGGAACTAAACGCTTTGACAGTTCCTTTTTGGTTCGAGTAGCTAAGGTGTGGAATGAACTGCCTGCGTCTATATTTCCATACAAGTACAGTCCCGGGACATTCAAAAGAAGAATAAATGGGTATCTCTTGGATAGGCATGTAACATCCTTGTCTTCATCGTCACTTACCATCAGGTGAGATGGAAGACAAATGCCTAATCCAATTTTTATTTAACAAAAAAAAGGTAATTGTCCCAGACGAGATTTGAGAACGTTTTTATTAGTTAAGATACGTTTGAGTATTCGGGCATAAGTGTGTCTAAAAATAGTCCTGACTGCATATTCAACGTTGAAACACAACGGAAACGCTGAACCTGAACGATCAGTTCAACTTATCAGTATTTGGGTGAAGGTTAATAAATATGAACCCAGAGCCAGCACAGCAGAAGACATACAGGACAGAATTGTGACAGCTTGGCTCAAATGGCGAGCAATAATTTATTTCTTAATTTAATAAGAGTATAATGTCTGGCGTCCGAAGCACGGAATCATCTTTATTAACAGACAATCAGGTGAATCAAGCCTGCAATGTCCTAACCAAACTGGAAACAACTAAACAAAGTATGCTTCCCGTGGAAATCGAACCCGCGATTTCCACCGGACAATCAACTGAAACGCCTTAACCACTGGACCACGGAGACTGTTACGAGGATTGCTGATCCCAAATGAAATGAGATGAAAAGTCCTGGGAGAAGAAGAAGAGGTTATTTAATATGAACTAATTGACACTGACAACCCTTATCTAGGAGGCTGATAAGTTGGCAAATGCGGCGTTCTCAAATGGCATAGAGTGCGATATCAGACCGTGTTTCTCAGAAGCTATATCTGAATTCAAGGAGGCTTGTCAAAAGTGTTGGAAGGAGTATTTTGATGAACGGTCTAAAACAAAAGGCATATGGTACAAAACTTTACAAAGTGAGCCTCCTCGTATACCATGGTTTGTAAATAATAACTTAGGTAGAAATAAAATTAAAAGTATATTTCGAATCAGATCCGGTCACATTCCATCAGGAAAGTTTGCGTTTATTATGAAAAAAGTAAGTTCACCGAATTGTGATGTATGTGGACAGATGGATGATTTGATACACGTACTGACGGAATGTGAGCGAAATCGAACGCGAAGAGAAATTTTCATACAAAATTTTGATATAAATAGGCTAGATATAGGGTATGTGCAGAGTGTTCTGTGCAACCCTAACTCCGACGCCGCCTTGTACTTGTGCAGTTTAGTGGAGTACGGCCAGTAAACTGCACAAGTACTGAATAAGCTTAATAATAGAATAAGCAGTTGTCATAGAATACTGTTATTTTTTAGATTTATATTATATCAACTTTGTATCGATGGAGCTGCCATGTCAAAGAGACAAAAGCTCCTAAATAAATAAAGATAATAAAAAAAAAAAAAAAAAAAAAAAACCCTTATCTATAACAACAATACAAGGTCATTCACGCACTTTTACTACCGATTTTCCGACAAGATACTACCGTACATTACATAAAAAACACCTTACTTCATCACGCAAAAACATACCTTATCACCTCTCATATAAGGTCGGTAGTAGTATCAGATGCGTATACCGACAACACCATGAAGATTACATGAAAAAGCCTATCGAATTCTTTCACGCAAAAACCTACCTTGTAACCTCCCAGTAATACTGAGAAAAATAATACAAAATTGAGAAGGTGATAAGGTCGGTAATGGCATTTAACGTGTGGGTTCACACGTCATGTCAGTATGTTTGTAGGTGACACGCAGGGAGAGCTGACCGTTAGTCAGGTACAGTAATTGAGTAGGTGTAACTCAATCCACTTCTTGTCACCATGTGGTAGCTGGTTCAGTTAAATCTTGAGAAAGTTCTGTGGTTTGGTTAGGACATTGCAGGCTTGAATCACCTGATTATTAAGATGATTCCGTGCTTCGGAAGGCACGTTCAGCCGTTGGTCCCGGCTGCCATCTGGTAGTCGTTAAAGGAACCACGTCAGAGGCCGAGAGGCGGTTTCGAAGAACTCTGACACCAGGGTGTGCATGGTCGATTGACCGTGACACCTACTCGAAATGAATGTGGAACCCAAGAATTTTTTTTTCTTATTATCAAAGACCAGACAAACTACTTCTTGTCAACTGCTGATTGTAAGGAAAGTTCATAGTATAAGCTCGATTATATATTCAACTAGCTGTTGCCCGCGACTTCGTCCGCGGCAATTTCTGTTATTATGATTAATTAGTATAGATGAATATTTTTTTGATGCTTTGCTCCTATTGGTCGTAGCGTGATGTTTTATAGCCTTAAGCCTTCCTCAAGAAATGGACTATCCAACACAAAAATATTTTTTCAATTTAAACCAGTAGTTCCTGAGATTATCGCGTTCAAACAAACTAACTCTTCAGCTTTATAATAATAGTATAGATGTAGGTATAGATAATATACGAGTAGATAACCAAATAATTTGGGCCCAAAGCTAACTCTTCAGCTTTTTAATAATAGTATAGATGTAGGTATAGATAATATACGAGTAGATAACCAAATAATTTGGGCTCAATGAGATATGCAAACAAATATTCATATAATAGAGATATGATTCTAGTTAATTCCTTGATTCCCACTAAACATACCTCTATAAAATTGTATATTTCGGAGCTGCGAATAAACAAACCGACAGAAAACTATAAAACATCAAACCCAGAAATGGTAAAAGCAAATTATAATTGCGATGTAGGAAAGCAAAGGGCATATGTACATAATTAAACGAAGAAAAGTTAACTCAGTCAATAAAAAGCAGATGTTTACTTATCAGCCGACTTGATCTTTACGTTCAATCGTAGGTAAAAAACATATTCTATTGCACCTGTTTGTTGTAAAATATCCATTTTGTTTGTTTTACGGCAAATATGCTGGCATGTGTACACTTATTTAACAGTACTACCCAATACAGAGCTTTTTAGAAGCTTTTATTAACTTTCACCTGTCCCAATGTAATCAAATCTTGCGAGTCAAATTTGATCCACTTCCCGGTTACCGATTGTAAATCGGATGACAATACAATATTATGAAATCGTGCGCTGGTCTGATGATGGAGTCGGAAGGTGGCCATAGGAACTCTCTAAACAAGGTACACCAATCGTGTTTGGGCTCATTTGATTTGTCTTAGAAAGCACTTTACAGTGTGGATTCGTTTATCTTCTTCTTCTTATCGTGACGGTGACTTAAAACATCTAAAAATATATTAAATTTTGTCCCTCCAGTAGGTTGCGACAGCCACGCCACTCGCTGAGGCAGAGTTGAGGTCGTATTTTGTGCAGGTAGTGCTGATTCGTTTATAACAAAAGCTTATCACAAAAATGAAAATTTTGCAAATAAACTTGTTTAATCTCAATTTGCAAGCAGCTTCGCCTTTTGTCATGATAGTTCTCCTGATTTTCATTCATCGCCACCTTTTGCAATATACGCAGGACTTTAGTTTGTTTTTCTATCCTCCCAAACCAGGAAGAAGTTTATAATCCTCACTGAAAATACCCTTGCCTTGAGCACGCAGTTAATTACCTTATAAATTCCGAGCATGGTGGCGAAACCCAATAAACACCTTGAGTTCAAGGCTAGTTATATAAACGTTCAGCAAACAGAAGCCGTACGTTTCGAGGAAATTGAAGATTAAATTGGTAGTTAATGGAATAGGTACAGTCAGCAACAGAAATACCTTGCCAGGCCCTGTATCTATATCTTGAATTTTCTCTTAAACTATAAAAAATATAAACGTGAAAATTTATATTAAGAAAGGCTTCATTAAAATCTTTGTGTATATAATTTTTTATGTTATTATTATTTATAGTTTAAGAGAAAATTCAATATATAGATACAGGGCCTGGCAAGGTATCTCTGTCGCTGACTTTACTAGCAGCCCACCCCGGCTTCGCACGGCTTGATATATATTAGGATTTTTTTGACGTGATAATGTCATTAAATCGATGAACGAAGGCTGCACAGACGAAAAACTGTCACGTTCCGTATGCAAGCAAGAGCGCGGGGCAAGCGATAGAGAGGCACGATCGGCCTAAGCGTTTGGCTTGTGACGCATCTATCTCTCTTCCATCGTTATCATGTAAAATTATCGTCCCTAAGCAGACTTTACAGACAACCAATATTTTGGTATTTTTTTACACTTTGGGTTAGATTATACAAGTTTTTACGTTTGTTTTATACGGACCCTTAACTTTTATGAAAATACTAGCTTTCGCCCGCGGCTCCGCCCGCGTATATGTCGATCCCTCAGGAATAGTTCTTTTTCCCGGGATAAAAGGTAGCCTATGTCCTTCTCCGTACTTCAGAGAACTTGTATGTAAAATTTCATGATGATCGGTTCAGTAGTTACGGCGTGAAAGCGTAACAAACAAACAAACAAATAAACGAACTTACTTTCGCATTTATAATATTAGGTAAGGATTCTATATCCTGCGATCATCAGGCATAGGTGCGTATAGGATTCTATTGGTGAATTTTTCAAATCGTTCCAGTAGTTTCGGAGCCTATTCAATGCAAACAAACAATCAAAACCTCTTTATAATATTAGTGTAGATAGTGTACACTAGAGACCCTCCGTGGTCCAGTGGTTAAGGCGTTTGCCTGTTGACCTGGGGGTCGTGGGTTCGATTCCCACCGGAAGCATACTTTGTTTAGTTGTTTCCAGTTTGGTTAGGACATTGCAGGCGTGAATCACCTGATTGTCTGATAATAAAGATGTTTCCGTGCTTCGGAAGGCACGTTAAGCCGGTGGTCCCGGCTGCCATCTGGTAGTCGTTAAAGGAACTTCGTCAGAGGCCGAGAGGCGGTTCCGAAGAACTCTGACACCAGGGTGTGCATGGTCGATTGACCGTGACGCCTACTCGAAATGATGATGATGACTAGAGACCCTCCCCGGCTTTGCACGGGTAGTAGTGCATATTATGCCATTGCTCTTTTGTTTGTTTTTTTTTTTTATGATAAAGGACGGCAAACGAGCTAGCGAGTCACCGAAAAAACTCGAAAACAACACGCGTTTTCCCAAACATAAGACTAATCCATCTAGATTATTCAGCGAAATCGTTAGAGCCATATCCGAGATCATAGAAACAAATTTTACATATAAATAAATATACAAGAATTGCTCGTTTAAAGGTATAAGATTTAGCTTCCAAGACCCAGTACAGCATCAGACATGCTACCACAAAGTAGGTTACCGTATTATCAATACAGTATTCGTACGCTGAGGGGCGGTGCATTTAAATGAACCAACGATAGTGGCTTTGACAGATAACAGCTACGTGATAACGAAAATGATAAGATATGACGTCATTGTTTGCTTTGAAATGCGTTTGGATTAGCAAAATCCAGTAGCCGTGTGGTATCCGGCAGAGTAGAATAGGACCATAGTCTTCCCGTGGATGTCGTAGAAGGCGACTTAGGAAATACAAGCTAAACAAAGCTTATAAACATCTAAGAGACCTCTCCAACCCGTCTGGCCAGCGTGGAGAGTGTAGGCCAAGTCCTCTGGCTGCTCTGGCCAAGTATGGCCCTAGTAGTACAGATAGGGTCGTGCTCCTGTAGTGGAGACTAAAAAGGACCTGATGATGATGATGATGGCAAAATCCTCCTCTGGAATGAAAACTGCTGACAAAAAACCTTTCCTGTAGTCCAACACAAGTTTCTTTCGCCGGGGATGGATCTCCAGATTTGAGGCATATAGGGACCAAGTCTGGTCTATCTCTATGAAAAGTCTATCAAAACTGTGGCATATGGATATTAATTGTATGTGGGTAAACCTAAAATAAATCAGTCATACTCTGTACGCCTGTGTTTCCTTGCGCCGCTCCCGATAATATCCCGAATATATTACTGGCGACGAGTTTTACCGTTTAAAAATCAATTTACGGTATTCGGGACAGTGTGTGCAGTGCGAAATATCAAAATGCCTATCGGAAAAGTTGAGGAATTTGACCTATCGAGCAAGAAGTGGTCGGCGTACATTAGGCGCGTGCAACAATTTATGGCGTTAAACGAAATTAAAGAAGAATTAAAGGTTGCAACCTTGGTGACGTTAGTTGGAGGAGCCACATACGATCTCATGTGTGACTTATGCGCCCCGAGCAATCCGGAGAGTAAAAGTTTTAGTGATTTGGCGAAAATAGTGGGTGATCATCTCGAGCCGAAACGGTCAGAAATCGCCGAACGCCATCTTTTTCGTCAGAGAAGACAAAATGTGGGTGAATCGCTCAGCGAGTACTTACAAGCTCTCAAACACTTGGCGAGTACATGCAACTTTACTACTACGCTGGAAGAAAATTTGCGCGACCAGTTTGTGTCAGGACTGGCAAGCGATGAAATGAGGTCACGAATATTTGCTGAGCCCACAATAACATACAAGAAGGCAATCGAGCTGGCGTTAGCATTAGAAGCGGCCGAACGACATGCACAGACGAGCGGTAACTCGGCGGCGGGTGGCTTAGCGGCGGGCGCGCCGCGCGCTCTTGAGCCGGTGCATCGAGTTTCAACCGGGGAGCGTGCATATCGCGTTACCGCGAACGTGCGTGGAACTGGCAGTGGCGGACGCTCGTCTGGCGATCCCTCGACGTCTCGAGGTGGGCACCGCAGCAACGGCTGCTGGCGGTGCGGTCGAGATCATCGCGCGGAGATGTGTCGGTTCAAAAACTACTCGTGTGACGTGTGCGGCCTTAAGGGTCATATCAAAGTGATGTGTAACAAAAAGTTAGCTAAACATGAGGCTAATCAGGCGTTTTTAACATCGACGCGAAAACAAAATTACATAGTTAATAGTGAAGAAGACGAATCGGACAGTGAGGTGTATAATATCTGTGTTCGTGGAACAAATGACAAACCGTATATGTTGCCGGCGCGAGTGAACGGCCGGGAGGTAAACTTTGAATTGGACACTGGCAGTAAGTTATCCGCAATCAGTTTAAGTTTTTATTATAATAATTTCTCTGATTTGCCCATTTTGAGTTATGATATATCTCTGTCTTCATATGTAGGTACCCCCATCGAATCTGTAGGCTTTATTAATGTTGATGTTGTTGTCGGGGATCACACGGCTAAGGACCTTAAATTGTTTGTTATCAAAAACGGTGGACCGCCCCTCCTGGGTAGATCTTGGCTAAGAAAACTTAAAATTAGCAATATTAAAATAAATGAACTATTATTTCAAATGAACGACAGCAGTTTAGTGGGACAACTTCGCCGTCAGTTCCCGTCGGTGTTTGCCCCAGGATTAGGAACTTGTACCAAAAATATAACATTACATTTGACGGACAAAACACCAGTGTTTATTAAAGCTAGATCTTTGCCATTAGCTTTACGTGAGCCCGTTGAACGAGAGCTGGAGCGACTCGAGGGTGAGGGTACGATCAGAAAAGTGGATTATTCGGAATATGGTACTCCTATAGTACCGGTGATTAAGAAATCAGGTGAAATACGCATTTGTGGAGACTACAAGGTGACTATAAATCCTAAGTTAATGCGCGAGCCGTACCCTCTGCCTCGAATCGAGGAGCTGTTCGCAGCGCTCAGCGGGGGGGAACAGTTTTCAAAAATTGATTTGACAAACGCATATCAACAATTGTTTTTAAATGAGGACTCCCAGCCTTGTACAGCCATCTCAACACACATAGGTACATATATTTATAACCGTACACCATACGGATTAACTTGTATTCCCGAAAAGTTCCAAAAATTTATGGAAGAAACCCTCAAGGGCCTAAAGGGTGTTGCGGTATTCCTTGATGATATCGCCTGTACCGGTAGGAACCGCTCAGAGCATATTTCCAATTTGGTGGCGGTTTTTAATCGATTACGAGAGGTTGGCTTAAGAATAAAATTGGAGAAATGTTCATTTTTACAAGATAGCATTACTTATGTCGGATTTGTTATTGACAAGGATGGTTTACACCCTGACCAAAACAAAATCAGGGCAATTGTTGACGCGCCGCCGCCAAAAGATGTTACCCAACTCAAATCTTTTCTGGGTTTAGTCAATTATTATTCTAAGTTTATTCCAAAACTTAGCACGATTTTGTACCCATTACACCTATTGTTACGGAAAAATGTTGATTGGAGTTGGTCCACGGAATGTGACAAGTGTTTTTGTGATGTAAAAAAGGCTGTGTCTAGTAGCAAGGTACTTGTTCATTATAATCCAGAACTACCGTTAGTGTTGGCGGTGGATAGTAGTTCGTACGGCATTGGCAGCGTGTTATCTCATCGGTATCCTAATGGTGACGAACGCCCCATTTGTTTCGCGTCGCGTACTTTAAACTCGGCTGAGCGCGCCTACAGCCAATTGGATAAAGAGGCGCTCGCTATCATTAGCGGGGTTAATAAACATCATCAATACCTTTACGGTCGTCAGTTTATCATCAAAACGGACCACAAACCCCTGACGTTTATTTTTGGCCCAAAATACGGTTTGCCACAAACAGCAGCAAGTAGGCTGCAAAGGTACGCTACAAAGTTAGCCGCCTACGATTTTAAAATCGAATTCGTAAAGTCCAGGGATAACGGGAATGTTGACGCGTTATCACGCTTGCCGCTGCCGGACAAGCGAAAGGGCGAACCGCAAACGGACGTAATATCTTATGTTAATTATGTGGAAGAATATTTTCCTATAAGCGCGAAGGAGATAGCTATTAAAACACAAGACGATAGTATTTTAAAAATGATTTATGATTATCTTTTGAATGGCTGGCCAGCTGCAGTGACTGACGAGTTAGTTAAACCATATTTTCATCGCAAGGACTGTTTGGCCATCGATAGGGGTTGTATTTTATATAATCATCGTGTCGTGATTCCTAAGGTATTGAGACAAAGAGTGTTGCATGAACTGCATCAGGGCCATTTGGGGGTTGTTAAAATGAAGAATTTGTCACGGAGCTATGTGTACTGGCCTCAGCTCGACGCGGAGATCGAGAGTGTGTGTCGCTCGTGCTCGGCGTGCCTACAGCAACGTGATGCGCCGCCGCGCGCACAGCTGCATCCTTGGGTGTTTCCAATGCGCCCTTGGCAGAGATTAAATATTGATTTCGCCGAATTTCAGGGCAAGCATTATTTAGTTACTATTGACGCTCACAGCAAATGGATCGAAGTACAGAGAATGTCAAGCACTAGCGCAGAGGCGACTATACTCAAATTACGCGAACTTTTCGCTCGGTTTGGCTTGCCCTCCCAAATTATAAGTGACGGTGGCCCCCCTTTCAGCTCAACTGAATTCGCCAATTATATGAACAAAAATTTAATCAGCCATATTATTACTAGTCCTTATCGGGCGGCCGGAAATGGGGCCGCTGAAAATGCTGTGAAGCTAGTAAAACGTGCAATGAAAAAAGCTGTACACGAACGAAAAGATATTGACACGTCTATAGCTCAATTTTTATTTCAATATAGGAACTGTGAGCATTCCACCACGGGTGTGTCACCAGCGATGGCAATGTTCGGCCGTCGGCTCCGTGGTCGTCTAGACGTGTTAAAGCCGTCGACGGAGAGCGCGGTAGAAATAGCTATAGATCGCGCAGGGCGGGCGCGGCCCGGCGCTGCACGGCACGTCGAGCCGGGGGACTCAGTCCTAGCTCGCGACTATAGGGCTCGAGCGGAGAAATGGGCACCAGCTACCGTGGTTACCAGGGATGCTCCACTCACTTATAAGGTACGTTTGTCGGATGGCTGTGAGTGGAAGCGCCACATAGATCAGTTACTTCCTATAAAAAAACCGATCAGACACTCGTTAGCCCCTGTTACAGTCCTTGGCGAGTCGGAAACGGCAGAAACTGCAACTGCACAGCCCGGGTCAAACTCGGAACCGGTTACTGACATCATGGAGGGTACGCTCGACCCCCCACCGGAAAATCTACAAGGCGACGGTATCGTTAGTTCAAAGTGTCCGGACACTCAAAAAACAAACGAAGACATATCGCGTGCCCTTGATAAGTATAGAGAACCGCGGCCTAAACGCGCTTGTGTTTTAAAAGCTAAAAGTAACAAAAGTAATAAATAATTTTTTATTAATATTAATAGCATTTTTTTTTGTTGACTGTATTGTTAGAATCGGTCGGAATTAAGGTTTTATGTTAAACTTCTTTAGAAATTATTTTTTTATATTTTCTGTTTACTATACTTTGCTATCAAATTTAGTTTTCTTATGGTCGGAAGGGTGCGATGGGAAGCAAGATAAATACCTAATTTGCGTCACATCCATTTTTGTTTATTATAAAATTGATGCTGGCATTCAATTACTTTTCCTTGCTTCTCATGTCACGGTTTCAAATCATAAAGTTATTGGCGTATCGTTAGGCACTGTATATTTTATTTACTAAAATATATATGTGACACATAAAACGGAAGCCTTTATCTTATATAGTTAATAGGTAGCTTGTGCTGTTGGCATGGTTGTTATATTATATTATATTATATACAGTTTAAAGCTAGTTATATAAGGAACTTTAATTATTTGGAGTTGTTGAATTGTTACTTAGCTTAGGGGGGGAGGTGTGGCATATGGATATTAATTGTATGTGGGTAAACCTAAAATAAATCAGTCATACTCTGTACGCCTGTGTTTCCTTGCGCCGCTCCCGATAATATCCCGAATATATTACTAAAACTAACAACCATCAAATGCCAGAGCAAGAAGATTTTAAATGAAAATGATCCAAGTTGAAAATATACAATTTAATAAAATAAAAGCAGCATAAATTCGAATAAAAATTTTTATTTCCCTTCCATCTGGTTTGTTTTCTATATATATTCTTTGACTATAATACATTAACATATAGGTATATTTTTTGCTATTATTGGTAGCATAAACTATTAGGCCCTCAAACTTCGTTCAGAAGCAATTGACGTAAATTATTCATTCGGCGGGCAACCACCAGCCCGCTAAGTAAATCTCACTTCAACAAACACACCAAGTGAATTTATTATAGTGCAGTATCAAAAAAAAAGACGGTCCTTGTTCGCTGTACGAATTTCGGGAAATATATTCCCCAACCTGGCAACTCATAAGAGTTGGCTGTCAACGTCATAATTATTTGACAGATTGACAATGACATTGACATTGTCATGTGGTTAAGCATGGGAATATTGCTTTATAAATCCTACATTTGGGATTTTTTTCAAAAATTCATAAAAAATTGAATTTTGGATAAAAAAAATTGAAAAAATTCTGGTAGTATTTACATTTAAGGTACTTTCGATTGCGTAAATAAAAACCATCACTTCCGGTGTGCAGTATGTTGTCAATTTGTACTTCAAAAAAATTTTAAGTTCCTAGCATTGGTCCCATAGGAAAAGTTGTTCATATCGATGGGCTAAATCACCCCTTTAAGGGTCCAGAACGATCAAAATTTCACCGTGTATATTTCTTAACGACCAAATAACCAAATCTATCTACACCTCCGCAGTTTTCTATGAAATCAAACAACTTTCTTTTCCCACTTATGCAATTCGTTTCTGAACCAAGTCTAATACAAACTTAATAAGTAAACATAGGTTACTCATTATTTACTTAAACTTTGATATTCAAATATACAAAAGTCAAGCACATGTATGATTTCCGTCACAATAACTATTAAACTTATTAAGGATCTTATCTACAAAAAAAATGCGTTTGTTGTATCGCAGCCCCCTTAAATATTTATTTTTTAATATTTGTTGTTATAGCGGCAACAGAAATACATCATCTGTGAAAATTTTAATTGTCTATCACGGTTCATGAGATACAGCCTGGTGACAGACGGACAGCGGAAATGTAACGGAACCCTTTTGCGCGAGTCCGACTCGCACTTGGCCGGCTATGTATTAATGTTGCATCCATTGCATCGTTCTGAGAGCAATATCGACCTGCACTCTACCTTCATATTATGCATGCACAAACAAACAAACATTCCGTAGCACGACAAAGGCAGGATGCTAACTGATGAATTTTTAATGCCACCCACTCCTAGATAAACCAGGTGATAGAGATATAGACACGCTATATCGTTTCTATACAGTCACGGGCATTGTTAATTGTATATCATTATAAACCTTATCACATTGACATAAGAAACGATATGTATACATGCATACATATCAATGCTCGGGTTCTTTTAGCCTTAGGCTCGAAGGCTTACTAGAAGACGTTTAGTAATAAACAAAGAGATTAAATATATAAGGTCTAAAGCGCAAATATTTTAAGGCCTGGCGCCCACAAGCTAGAAGAATGCTTTAGAAGCAAAATAAAAAAAACGACACGCTAGTTTTTGAGATATCTGGAAACAGCATTCAGAAAAACAGACGAAAAAAGCAGCTACAACTTTACTATTATCTACTATGGATACTAAGTCACTGACGTCGATATTCAAAACAGCTGATGTATCGATTTCAATCTAATAAACAAAAAAAAACATATTTTGTATGAAAACACAAAAACGTGTCAATTTCTTTAAATTTGCTACTAAAGCATTTCTTTGACCTAAGAGACTCAGTTCTTAAAATATTTGCGCTTTATTTCATGGACCTTGTATAGAGAGGAAATAGAAAGCAAAATTATAATCTAATAGTAACTTCAATAAACTGAAACCCACGCCCCTAAACAAGCCCTTAAAAGTATTACATATATATAACAAGAAATGTATTTTATACCTAGGTCTTTATAGTGTTTTTTAGAGGATTGCCTCGGTCATATCTAGTATAAGGTAAATTTATATTCATGACAAGTTGAATAGACATGCTATTTATTCATATATCGCTGAGCCGTAGCTTTAGGTGTAATACAAGCTTAACAAATATATACGGCGGTAGCGAGACGGCGTCTAGCTCCCGTAAATAACAATGAAAGTTTATTTCCTACGTACGTTATTATAGAATTTTTATTGGTCAATAGGCCTCTAGTAGTACAGAGAGGGTCGTGCTCCTGTAGTGGAGACTAAAAAGGACCTGATGATGATGATGATAGGCCTTTACGGTGATAGGACTTTTGTTGGTAGACAGGTGAGACTTAGGTTAGTATTTATTCTGTGGTTAGGTCCCGGACACACCTCTTAGTGTCTAAAAGGATTATGCGGAAAATACGCGGCTGAAATTCGGTGTAATTACGCCTGCAAGACTATTTGATTTACTAACGACACACTTTGTCGAAATTACGCGGCGTTATAGCGTACAGCCGAACTTCGGGCGGGAATATTTTTTTCTTACTACATTAAGATTTCGCCAATGTTCACAAAAAATATGTCATCAAATGCTTTTATCGACGCGTCCTTTCGTCACAAACAGCGCGGCAGACTAGTTCGCGAAAAAATCTACTTTTTAATCCTCGCCCGCTTTGAGCTACTTTGCGTTGTGTCAGTTTTTGAGCGCAATGCTGCTTCCATAGTTTTCTTTGTAACTCTAACTAACTCAATGTGTTTTGCATTGCGGTTTTCATTTGATTGACTATTTTTAACTAAGACATATAAACCGTAAGGGAGTATGAAGTGACACCGCAGTTGTCAAAAGTTAGCAGACCTGCTGGTATGGCTAGCTTCAAGTATAACACAAGCCTAAGCCCTGCCTATACGAGCTAGTCGAGACGGCGTCGAACCCCTTAAATAATATAAAATCTATTTATTACGTACGAGGAGACGTTGTGATCGAACTTTGGGTTTTATTACTCCGTACTCCGTAGCCTTTATGATTATGGGTGTTTTGTTGATATTTTATGATGTGGGCTTCTCCTTATAATAAACTAGCTGTTGCCCGCGACTCGCCCGCGGCAATTTCTGTTATTATGATTAATTAGTACAGATGAATAATTTTTCCCCGTTTTCAAAACATTTTTTATTGATGCTTCGCTCCTATTGGACGCAGTGTAGTTTATAGCCTAAAGCTTTCCTCTATAAATGGACTATCCAACACAAAAAGAATTTTCTAATTTGAACCAGAAGTTCCTGAGATTAGCGCGTTCAAACAAACTCTTCAGCTTTATAATATTAACTAGCTGTTGCCCGCGACTTCGTCCGCGGCAATTTCTGTTATTATGATTAATTAGGTTTTTTCTTAGTAAAGATGAATAATTTTTTCCCGTTTTCAAAACATTTTTTATTGATGCTTCGCTCCTATTGGGCGCAGTGTAGTTTATAGCCTAAAGCCTTTCTCAATAAATGGACTATCCAACACAAAAAGTATTTTCTAATTTGAACCAGTAGTTCCTGAGATTAGCGCATTCAAACAAACAAACAAACTCTTCAGCTTTATAATAATAAGTATAGATTAGTATAGATTAAAAGTAAATGCATACATAGTATCATGTCTTTTTCCCTTTCTGGGTGGACAGAGCCTACGTTTATAAGACCTTATGGCCACATTTAGCATGTTGAAGGGCGTGCGATGGAAAACGGAATCAATATAGTGATGGGTTGCTAGCCGCATCGCCTATTGATATAACTTTGCAGATTTTAGCGCAATCGACCGACTTTTACAATCTGCGCGAGAAGAGAAGCAGCTGGCACATTCTACGTGTTAAGGTTCCGTACCTGAAAAGGAAAAAATGGAACCCTTATTGGATCACTAGGTTGTCCGCCTTTGTGTATGTCAAGATCCTTTTTCTCACGAACGCGTGGAGGTATCAAGCTGAAATTCATATCAAATAGTCTACTTTCCCTTGGAGCTGTAAATTCAAACTTCTGAGCCAACGCAATCTAAAGATACAGCCGTTTATACCGCAAATCACGTTCGCAAATTAATCAAGATAGTAGTATTTCAATTATGCATTTTCAAAAAAAATTTAAAAATATATAAGAAATAAAAATATGACGTTCAAAAAGAGATACATGTATCCAATTTTGAAAAAAAATCTTTGACTTTGAAAATCTACAGGGTTCTTCCCGTGAACTCAGAATCTTGAAATTTGTTACGAAGCAAAAAGTAACACAAATAAAGGAAAATTTGTAAAAAGCATAAATTTTTAGTTACATATCATATAAAGGACCTCTCCAACCCGTCTGGCCAGCGTGGAGAGTGTAGGCCAAGTCCTCTGGCTGCTCTGGCCAGGTATGGTTGTAGTAGTACAGAGAGGGTCATGCTCCTGTAGTGGAGACTAAAAAGGACCTGATGATGATATCATATAATAATTTTTTTTTAAATAATTTTTAACTTATTGCAGTTAATGGTAAGGAACCCTTCGTGCGCGAGTCCAACTCGCACTTGGCCGGTTTTTTTTTCTACTTTATACTATGTAAAGAAAGATAAAGAACTAAACGCTTGACAGTTCCTTTTTGGGTCGAGTAGCTAAGGTGTGGATTGAACTGCCTGCGTCTATATTCCCAGACAAGTACAGTCCCGGGACATTCAAAAGTAGAATAAATGGGTATCTCTTGGATAGGCATGTAACATCCTCGTCTTCATCGTCACTTACCATCAGGTGATATGGGAGACAAATGCCTAACCCAACGTTTAGTTAAAAAAAAAGTAGGATAAATAAATAAATGTATACGGACAAATCACACAAATTGAGCTAGCCCCAAAGTAAGTTCGAGACTTGTGTTATGGGATACTAACTCAACGATACTATATTTTATAACAAATACATATATAGATACACATCCAAGACCCAGGCTAATCTGAAAAAGATCATTTTCCATCTTGACCTGGCCGGGGATCGAACCCGGTCACTCCGTGTCGTAGGCTGGCGTGTTGACCGCTGCGCCACGGAGCTAGTCTAGGATAAACATTGAATTCAAAATAGTGTTAGTACAATAATAGCTCAGCTCGTCATCTCGACACAAAAAGAGTATTATGGTAATCTACACGCAATTTTAACTGGACTCTGTGCTCTGGGCACACAATGTCACTGACCCAGCCGTTCCATTGACTGGTAAGCGAACTTTTTGCCAGCGAATCGAGACAATTTTTTTTGACAGCGCTCTATTTTTAACCGCAATTATCTTCTCTATGTCCATTGCATAGATGTTAATTTCGCATCGGTTTTGAGGGGTTCCGTAGCCAAATGGCAAAAAACGGAACCATTATGGATTCGTCATGTCTGTCTGTCCGTCCGTATGTCACAGCCTTTTTTCCGAAACTATAAAAACTATACTGCTGAAACTTGGTAAGTAGATGTATTCGATTTTCACACAAAAATAGAAATAAAATTACAATAAATTTTAGGGGTTCCCCATACTTAGAACTGAAATTCAATTTTTTTTCATCCAACCCATACTTGTGGGGTATCTATGGCCTATGGATAGATCTTCAGAAATGATATTGAGGTTTCTAATATATATTTTTTTGTAAACTGAATAGTTTCCGCGGGAGACACTTCCAAAGTGGTAAAATGTCCCCCCCCTGTAACTTCTAAAATAAGAGAATGATAAAACTAAAAAAAATATATGATGTACATTACCATGCAAACTTCCAACGTAAATTAATAAATAATAAATAAATAAATATATACGGACAAATCACACAGATTGAGCTAGCCCCAAAGTAAGTTCGAGACTTGTGTTATGGGATACTAACTCAACGATACTATATTTATATACACATCCAAGACCCAGGCTAATCTGAAAAAGATCATTTTCCATCTTGACCTGGCCGGGGATCGAACCCGGTCACTCCGTGTTGCAGGCTGGCGTGTTGACCGCTGCGCCACGGAGCTAGACTTGCTTTGAACATGATCTAGTAAGTAGTTTTTTCAATACGTCATAAATCATAAACCGCAATTTACCTTCAATCAATCAAAGTTACGAGAGAACTTTTATATCATGTTACTTGCTGCTACGGAACCCTTCATGGGCGAGGCTGACTCGCACTTAGCCACTTTTTCCTTTTGTGGTACGGAACCCTAAAAACACGAGAAGTTAAACATACCAGGGCTACAGAAATAAGCAGGAAATATCTGAAAAAGTTTTCAGATATTTCCTGTTGTCTGCGTATGACTAAGTAGTCATACGCTTAGTGTAACCCAACAATGCCCTAATTTGACATCAAATAGGAACTACTTCACTTCATAAATACTGGCAAAATTCCCCAGTTAGGTACTCTCCAAAATACCATTTTTTTTAAATTGACTATTCAGCTAGCTCCAAGTGAGCTTTCGCTACTTCACCGGGCATTTGAGGCGAGGGCAGAGTGCCCTCAACCTTTATAGACAGCATCACCAAAGCGCCCCCAGGAGGGACGGACCTCGGCTTTGTGTGCGCAAGACTTGGAGAGACAGCAAACTCACATATTGCCTGATGGGCCGCGTATACGTACATGCAAGCCTAAAGGGCAAATGTGAGAAACAATGGCAAAAGCCTTTGGAGAGCAGCAACTCTCATCTTTTGCCTTATAGGCCGAAAGCTACGTTGCCAGAATTGCCTATCCTGGGTGCAAGTCACCCGGGACCGCCCGGCGGTCACCAGTAATCGGAGCTACCAAAATACCAGGATACTAGAAATGCCTCAAAACTTAGTCATACACTGATTAAACAAGTTAGGACAGTAAGCATCATCATCAGGTCCTTTTTAGTTTCCACTACAGGAGCACGACCCTCTCTGTACTACTAGAGCCATACTTGGCCAGAGCAGCCAGAGGACTTGGCTTGGAGAGGCCTCTTAGATGTTTATAAGCCTTGTTTAGCTTGTATTTCCTAAGTCGCCTTCTACGACATCCACGGGAAGACTTGGAGTGGTCCTATTCTACTCTGCCGGATACCACACGGCTATATGACAGTATATATAGGACAGTAAACTATCGATTAAACGACGAGCGACGAGTCGACGAGCCCTTCGTGATTCGTGACTGCGAATTGGCAAGGTGCCAGGCAGGACCTAATAAACTGTGAACACGATAAAGGCATTAAATACCTAATGAGCTTCTAAATAGAACTGAAAATTGATTGATTGCGTGTTGTTGGATATCTTTTCATGTATCATTTTATTCTGTGTGTTAGGGGCCTAGGCTGGTGAAAGAATTTTCAAATCTTCTTCTTCTTCTTGTCCTCAGCATATTTGCGTCCACTGCTGAACATATGCCTCTTGATGGGACTTCCACTCTGATTGTGATGCGGCGATCCTGGTCCAGGTCGACCCTGTCGTCTTTTTAATAATTTAAATCTATACTAATATTATAAAGCTGAAGAGTTTGTTTGTTTGAACGCGCTAATCTCAGGAGCTACTGGTTCAAATTGGAAAATTCTTTTTGTCTTGGATAGTCCATTTATTGAGGAAGGTTTTAGGCTATAAAACATCACGCTGCGACCAACAGGAGCGAAGCATCAATAAAAATGTTTTGAAAACGGGGGGAAATTATTCATCTATACTAAGAATAAAACCTAATTATTCATGATAACAGAAATTGCCACGGACGAAGTCGCGGGCAACAGCTAGTCAAATAATAAAAATATTAAGTATTTGTTTTGAAAATTCCTGTCGATAAATATTTTTAATCATTTATCGACACTCGCTACTCTCGCAAGGGAATCAAAACCTAAGGGTACTTCCCGTGAACTTTGAATCTTGAAATTTGGTACGAAGCAACGTCATAAAGCACAGATAAAGGAAAAATTGCGAAAAGCATTAATTTTGAGTTACGTCATGTAATAAAAATATTTTAAATCATTTAAAACTTATTATATATAATGTACGGAACACTTCGTGCTCGAGTCCGACTCGCACTTGGCTGTTTTTTTATCACAAACCAGCAGTGCCCGCAACTCCGTTCACGTACACTACTTAAGTATTAGGGCCACGTCCTATTATAACTGGAGAAGAGAAAAATTGAGTAGCCTGTCCTGTCTCCTGTACGTCTAAATGTTTGTCTACCAAGTTTCATGAAATTCAGTTAAGTTCGTTTAAGAGTTACGAAAGAACATACATATAAACGGAAAAAAAATCGCCAATTTTGTTTCAGTAGCATATATAGAGCTTATAAAAACGATATCTCTGATAACAAAGTAACTTACTCCATGACCAACCCTTACAGATTTATTAAATATTAGTATTGATGATCCAAGGGGCCATGATATAAATTACGCCACACCAATTTGATGATTATTAGTACACTTGTGTGACCCCCTTCCCCCCTACTGACGACATATTTAAATTTAAGGAAATGTCAAAACTACCATGACTAGCTCCGTGGCGCAGTGGTCAACACGCCAGCCTGCGACACGGAGTGACCGGGTTCGATCCCCGGCCAGGTCAAGATGGAAAATGATCTTTTTCAGATTGGCCTGGGTCTTGGATGTGTATCTACATATGTATTTGTTATAAAATATAGTATCGTTGAGTTAGTATCCCATAACACAAGTCTCGAACTTACTTTGGGGCTAGCTCAATCTGTGTGATTTGTCCGTATATATTTATTTATTTATTTATTTACAATACAAACAAAATACATACCTACTATTGTTTTCGAAATTAATTGAGCTTTAATCAAGAAAGTGCTATAACTAGCTATAGATTGAAGTGTAAGAGACTGACAATCTGTTCTCACCCCACATAATAGTGCAGTCAATGAAGATTTTCACCTCTGTTTTCGTTGAATCTCCATCGATTTTCATGAAAATTGGTGAGGAGGTGGGAGATACCTTAAGAAACAAAAGTGACATAGTGCCAACTTGCGCTATTGCCTTGGGGATGGATGCCACCCCTTCTCAGGGGTGAAAATTCTTTTAATAAAAATTACCCCAGGAATCAATTAAAAGATAAATTCTAAGCAAAATTTGTTATATAAAATTTTTGGAATAAATCAATACTTTCTGAGTTATTAAAGATCAAAGATTGTGATTTTTCGTCATAAAAATACATGTTTTAAAGCGGTTTTTCATAAATAACTCAAAAAAACTATGAGTTTTTACAAAAAATGTGTGATTAATAAAATTGAAGCTAATAAAAAAACAAACAAATCCCTAATTTGAAAAACCTTCTAATATTAATTCAAATTGAGCTATAGGTAATTTTATGTAAGTATATTTTTTTCGGCGAGTACTTCAATCTTAGTATTCAAACTTAAATAACGGGAAACCGGGAAATTTTATGCCATATATTTCCTAAACACTTTTTAAAGTATCTTAAAATACCTTTCTAATGAGCACTGTAAAAAGTAAATAGCATCAAAATTGAGCAAGTTATGATAATAATATGATGACACTTTCAACTTTTTTTGGAAAAAACGAAAATAAAACCTTCACCATAATTTTTTTCCGATTTAGAGTGCTTATTTTGGAAAAAAAAAGTATGATTTAATAAAACCTACATTTTTAAAATTTTCTTAAATTTCATTTTCTTTTGAAAATAACTTAAAAAATATTGGATATTCGTAAAAAATTACAAAGAACAAAATTTGAGTTGTTTTTAAAGCAAGACTTTCGTTTCTTTTTTATTTTTATAGGATGAAAAATAACCGAGATAGAGATGTTCAAAGCCTAACTTTTACTGCGAGAACCATGTAAACGCTACCCTTTAAGCCTTTATCTTTTAAAAAATAAGGGCTTTAAATTTTCTTATTTGAGATGATCTTATAGCTCTTAAAATTACCTTTCAAATGGTTTTTGGATGAACCTGATATCATAAAAGTTAACGGAGTTATGGTAAAAAAACCAATTATATTTATTTGGAAAAAAAAATTGGAGCATAGATTTGGCATGCATTTATTATAGGGAAACTTCATTTATGGGTATTTGTATATGTATTTTGAAGGTAGAGAAAGTGAAAGAAAAGTTTGAAATAAATTAATAAAAGCTAGCTGTTGCCCGCGACTTCGTCCGAGGCAATTTCTGTTATTGTGATCAATTAGTATAGATGAATAATTTTCCCCCGTTTTCAAAACATTTTTTATTGATGCTTCGCTCCTATTACTCGCAGCCTGATGTTTTATAGCTTAAAGCCTTCCTCAATAAATGGACTATCCAACACAAAAATAATTTTTCAATATGATCAGTAGTTCCTGAGATTAGCGCGTTCAAACAAACTCTTGAGCTATATAATATTATAGTATAGATTTATCTTATCTATTAAAAACGATTCTAATTAAAGCTGATAAAAAAAATATTCCTTTATTATTATGATAAGGGGTAGTTTTTAAGGGTGAAAAATTACGCAATAAATAAATAAATATTTTAATTCTCAGTAAATAAGATTTCACTTCAGTAATGTACTTACTATTTAATAGGTTAAAGTTTTTGAAACCAATTTTTACACTGATCCTGCAGTATGGGGGTAGTTTTTAAGGGATGAAATTTCACGATCAACCAAAAATTATATCATATAAACAAACTGTTTGTGTAATGTTAATATGCTATTTTAGAACTCAGAAATACAAAAAAATATTTTCGGTTTAAGGGGTGGTTGCTAAAAGGGTTGAAAAATTAATTAAAATCATGCATATAAATATTAAAACACATGTATTTTATCTAATTAAACACAATTACTTAAGTCGGAAAGGTTAAATCTTCATTTTTCCCATTTTTAACCATAGGGGTGAATTTCACCCCTAAAATGCAAAAAGCGCAAGACGAGCATATGTCACTTTTGAAGTAGAGGCTAAAACATACTCAATCCCAAATTTTTATCTAAATCTATGGAGGTTCAACGAAATTGGAGGTTGTGGCTGATTTTTGCCTTCATTGACTGTACTATAATAGTAGAAAAAAAGAAAATAGGTAATATAGATTTTGCGTAATATTTCACAAGGTTTTCGAGACAAAAAGATCACGTAAAAATTGATTTTTAGCAAGGAAAGCCACTGGTTACCGACTGCTGATGCCGTCACAAAGGTTATGGCCCCTCCTCTCTATTGTCACACGCTGTCACACTTCGTCAACCCCCTCCCCCCTTTAACGAGTAACGGTATTTATGGATGATAACTGTTTTTTTTCTGTTGGATATTACGACGGGTTATCCTATAGCGGATTGTTTTAAATGTAAAACGGTTCACTAATAACTTCATTAACTCCACAACAGAAACTAATTAGCACGGATCAAACCGTCTAAACTAAATTTTATCATTAAGCAACAGATTTTAAGCTCTATTCAGTGAATAGTAAAACTTATTTTCGCTTGCGGTCAAAATAGCGTAATCGAAATAATTCACTCGGCAACGGATTTTAAACTTTATTGCCCGAAAGATAAAACTTATTTTTGCAGGATGCTAAAAAGTAGTTGTTTATTATTGACAGGATCAACACTAAATTCGTTGCCAAATGATTTTAAACTTTATTCAATGATACATAAAACCTATTCATGCTTGCTCCCAGATAATAGTTAAATATTAATGAAAGAATTATAGGCTTCAAAGAGTTTGTAATGGAATTTGCAAATTATGGAATTCAAAAGGTCTTAAACATTTTAGGGTACCGTACCTCAAAAGGAAAAACGGAACCCTTTAGGATCACATTGTTGTGCGTCTGTCTGTCAAGACCCTTTTTTCTCAGGAACGCGTGGAGGTATCAAGCTGAAATTTATATCAAATAGTCAGGTCTACCGTCCATTGGAGCTGTGAAAAAATCAAACTTCTAAGCCAACGCAATCAAAAGGTACAGCCGTTTATGCTGCAAAGGATCTATGCTCGCCAGGGAATCAAAACCTACAGGGTACTTCCCGTGAACTCAGAATCTTGAAATTTGGTACGAAGCAACGTCTTGTAGCACGGATAAAGGAAGCAATGCTAAAAGCATACATTTTTAATTACATCATATAATAAAAATAATTTTAAATTTATTATATGTATATAAATGTACGGTACCCTTCGTGCGCGAGTCAGACTTACACTTGGCCGGTTTTTTGAAGTAAAAAATTCTTTAGTAGCGTTGAGTACTTTTTGGAATACCTAAAAAAATTTAAACTCGCGTCAGGACACGTGACCTAAGACCGCCGCCAACGGCACAGCGTAAGAGAGGAAGTAATATCACCTCTCTTTCTACCGCGCGGAGTTTTCACTTCTGCCGGTACTCCCGGAGTGCAACCCATTGTTTTTTTTTCTAACCGGTTTTTTTTTCATATAATACAAGTTAAAATCTAAATAAAACGGGACGATATACCGCTCGGCGATATTGGGGCTTGGCACAATAAAACTACAGCTAATCGAGCGTGGAATAGATCGATTCGTTCTACGTAATCGACTTCGGATCAATCGATTACAGTTTTAATGGGTTCGGGCTGGGTCGGTGCGATTTTTTTGTGATATTTTTACAGCTGGTACGTCAATGAGACGGGGCTAGACGGCGCGGCGCCTCTTAAAATATCGAGCACAAATAGCAAGATATAAATAGATTTTCGATAAAAATACCAAACAGCATCTTCTTGGCTAGCTCCGTGGCGCAGCGGTCAACACGCCAGCCTGCGACACGAGAGTGCCCGGGTTCGATCCCCGGCCAGGTCAACATGGAAAATGATCTTTTCAGATTGGCCTGGGTCTTGGATGTGTATTTGTTATAAAATACAGTATCGTTGAGTTAGTATCCCATAACACAAGTCTCGATCTTACTTTGGGGCTAGCTAAATCTGTGTGATTTGGCCGTATATATATTTATATTTTATTTTTTCTTTTCGTATCGATTGGCTTAAATAATTTAAATCAAAATCAAATTTTCTCTCTCCAGTATGTGGCGACTCTTAAAACCACACTCCGTCACTGAGTATAGGCCACGTTATCGCGTATTGTGCAGCTGGTTGGGCACATTGGGCACGAGAGAAGGTGCAGCATAGTCTGATTGACTTGACCGCACTGACACCGAGCTTCGGATTGATCAATATAACCACCGTGCTAAGTTATGTCTACAGCAACCCACCCCAGTTCGAAGGCGGTTGAGACACTTCCGCGTGGGCTATGGAGTTTGGTGACCCGGTGGGTCACCAAACTCCATAGCCCACGTACGGTATCTCCGTACGGTACGTAGCCGAACGGTAGCTCCTCCGATGGAGGAATAAAGTCTGACGGTGGCCGCTTATACCATATCTGAAGTCGAGAGGTTCCTGGATCATTTCGGAGTGGTTTGGTGGCCGTCAGAAAGCTATATAGCTGGATTTTATTTATTTATTTATTTAACTTCTTTACAAAATGTAAAAGGCGGCCTTAAAGCCAGAGGCTTTATCTACCAGTCAACCCACAGGTGGTGCCGAAAAAGGAGAATTTTGGAAGTTGGTGCAAGAAAGTATACTTTAAACAAAACTAAATTATAGTGTACCCTAATAATATTTATAAACATACATATCAAGACTACATACATATTAAAGTATAATATATAATACATAATAAGTGTGACTTTGGTATCCTCCATACCACCCCTAATATCATCGATCACTTTAAGGAGTGCTGTGACAGTGCTATGCCCAGGTCGAAAGCTGGATTGTAATGGATTTAATAACCCATTAACATTGAAAAATGGGGTGAGTTGTTTATGTGCACAAGCCTCAAGCACCTTGGACAAAAGCGGAAGAATAGAGATGGGCCGTAATGGATTATAGTTCGATTTCGGCAAATATGCTGGGAGGATCCCGCTATCGGCGTTAAATCGCGGATATAAGTTTGAAAGATCAAGAGTTGGCTAATCGAATCGATCGAGAAGGGGCAGACGAGACGGTCAGGCGCCATCTCAGAACATGGATTACATAGTTAATCTATTAGTACCAGGGCGACCGAGCTTCGCTCGGTTATTACTATTTATTGTAATATAGTGGTGTTCAGATAGATTATCACCTTTCTTATCATTGTTATCTCAAACTTGTCTTAAAACAATAAAAATTAAAAATATTATTTATAAACTTGAAACATATAAAAAAATCAAAAGTAAGTCACCGAGCAAGATTCAAACCCGTAACACTCGTTTCTTGCCGTCTGCGTCTTAACCCGCTGGACCAGAAGGACAGTGGCCGGCAGGACAAAATTAGCGACCATATTCTGCTTAGAAACAAAAACACATGAAAACTCGAAAACACGCGTTTTCCCAAACATACGACTAATCTAAATCGATTGTTTACCCCCGAAAACCCCCATATACCAAATTTCAGCGAAATCGTTAGAGCAGTTTTTGAGATCTTAGAAATAAATTTATATACATACATATAAATAAATATACAAGATTTGCTCTTTTAAAGGTATAAGATACTACAACAAAAGAGTTTTACCATTACGTGCCCTAGTCAGTTCACATAGGCCATCAACACGAATCTATATTAAAATGTCATCACTGCTGTTACGCCGCATTCGCGCCAGGACATCGCCTGATGACTCACCAGCTCGTCTTTGTTCGTCTTTGTCTCCTAATCGCTGCACTTGTGCATTCTGGGAAACTATACACACGTTACTTATTTTCGGCCTAAAATAAACTCCCATACGTAGTATTACGTCTATTTCCTTGCGGGGTAGACAGAGACAAGCCATTAAGACGAGGCCTCAAATGTTTGGTACCATCGCTCAGCAAAGGACTGATCAAGTGCGCGCAAGGGATAGCGCTTGGCGGTTTAGCCCGTGAATGATGAGATAGGAGATAGTCTCGAGTCGCTCAAAGAAAAAAACGTAAGCGCCAAATTCGTTATTTCTATTTTATATAAAATCAGACCGGTTAATTGTACTTTCATATTTACATTTTGATGAATTACTAATAACCTATCTTTTAGTCTAAAAATCATTCGTCGCATTTGAGCTACAATAACAAAAACTCTGCGAACGAAGACCATTTTTTGAAAAATATTTCTGTCGAGAAAAATTTATCAAAACGTGTTTTCATCTTCAATTTTTGGAGATGAAATTGTTAAAAAATCATATTACTTAGATTTGAAACTCCTAATTTAAGTATTTTGCGACATAAATAAGGTTCAGAACGACCTTATTTACAGTGGTATCGCCTTGAACTGAAAGTTGCGTTTAGCATGTTGGTGGGTGTTGGTGGAAAACGGAATCAAAATAGTGATGGGTTGCTAGCTGCATCGCCTACTAACATGTACAAATAGACAAATACAAAATATCTTTATTGTGGTACACATGTATGTAAAAGATATGATAATTACATGTGTACAGAGTGTCACTGCGACCTGTCTGTTTTAGACGTACAATCCTAACTTAATATTATAAATGCGAAAGTGAGTTTGTTTGTTTGTTACGCTTTCACGCCGTAACTACTGAGCCGATCATCATGAAATTTTGCATACAAGTTCTCTGGAGTGCGGAGAAGGACATAGGCTACCTTTTATCCCGGGAAAAAGTACTATTCCCGAGGGATCGACATTGACACGGGCGAAGCCGCGGGCGAAAGCTAGTGTATTATAAAGTAGCTTTCGCCCGCGGCTCCGCCCGCGTCAATGTCGATCCCTCGGGAATAGTACTTTTTGCAGGTATCTTAAGAGTCGGTAACGCATCAGAACCTCCTCTGGTGTTGCAGATGTCCATGGGCGACGGTGACCACTTTCCATCAGATGGCTCGTCTGCGCATTTGCCGTCAAATATACATAAAAAAAAAGATCAAAATATTCTTACCCTTAGCTTAAAAATGCTTTCGATGGGCACTCGGAAGCGTATAGGTAAGAAACCAAAGAAACTGCGCTCGCCAACCCCCCTGCCAAGCATGGAGAGTATGGCAATATCCTCCCATAGAAAGAAGAATCCTTGGGAGCGGCCTTGGCCAGTCGTGACCTTCTTACTGCTGAAATAATGTTTTTTTACGTGCGACTATGGTGCTATCCAATATATTGGTCACCTCTTGGTGTGTCCAGAAAGCCCAATTTGCTCTCGACAAGATCTGAATGAGGCAAACGAACGGGCAATTACGGTAATGCACTGGTCGAAATATATTTAATTAAACGGAAAGCCATTTTATGACTCGATAGTAAAAGAGGAAGATTAGTGTGTGGTAGAGCCACGCTACCGGCTAAATTATTTTTTGCTAGTAGCATGAATGGGCCGGCTCGTCCGGGGAAGTACCACACTCTCACAGAAAATCGACGTCTAAGTAGAAGCTTCTACCTTCTATGCTTCGTTCGGTAAGTGAGAGAGCCGGAGGCCCAACCTCCCCCCACCATTTCCTCCATCCCAGCCATCCCATGTCCTTCCCCCAACTCCTTGAGGCCGGCAACGCTCCTTTTACACCCTGGTGTTGCAGCTGTCCATGGGCAGCGCTGACTTGCTTGCTCGTTTGCCGTCCTATACCTAACATAAAAAAAGATGGTGTTTTATATTTAGCAAACGTCCTTGTTGACTCTCAAAGAATCGATGCTCGTTCGTGACATCCAATAGTAATTCAATAATGATTAGTTAAAAATCGACGCGTGAGAAACTGCGAGCAAAAAACTCGCGGCTCGTCTACCGTGACGTGGTTCCGTATAATTTTAATAGCCAATGACAGGCTACAGAGTTTATTAAACGGTCTGAGATGACAGGGTAATGAGACATGCGAGGGTAGGATTAGTTAATAAGTTTAATTAACACTTTTACTTTTTAAATTCGTACCGGCAAATCCAACGAGGTTGTCGTCTTCGTCGTTGTCTGAATCATGCTGTTTCAGTCATGAGTGTTTGGAAAGAGCGGAGCATGTCTACCTAAACTTGAAGGAGGTGGACTATAACAGCACAGCATGGTCGCTATTTATGCTTCGTGTACGAACGCGGGCGCTTTTCGGCGTTGTATTATTTCCACCTTCATAAATCCTAATCCTAACTAATATTATAAATGCGAAAGTGATTTTGTTTGTTACGCTTTCACGCCGTAACTACTGAACCGATCATCATGAAATTTTGCATACAAGTTCTCTGGAGGACCGAGAAGGACATAGGCTACTTTTTATCCCGGGAAAAAGAACTATTCATATTATTATATTTATTAGGCCGGCTCGTCCGGGGAAGGACCACACTCCAAATCGACGTTTGAGTAGAAACTTTACCGCTTCTATGCTTGGTTCGGAGAGTGAGAGATCCGGGAGCAAATCCTCCTTTCCCCCCCCCCATTTCTTCCCCCCCCCCCCTTACTCCTTGAAAGACATACACCTTACGCGTTTGCCGTCCTATATCATAAAAAAACAACGGGTTGCACTCTGGAAGTGCCAGAAGTGAAAGCTCCGCGCGGTAGAAAAAGAGCGGATTTTACTTCTTGTGACATTTTACGTGCGTGCGGTCGGTGTTCATCAATTTATAAGACGTAAAAACATATCGATACGATACAAAGAATGTTTGCCATTGTTTCTCAGATTGGCCCTTCAGGCTTTGCATGCACGTATACGCGGCCCATCAGGCCATATGAGAGTTTGCTGTTTCTCCAAGCCTTGCGAACACAGGCAACGCCCAAAGCCGAGGTCCGTCCCTCCTAGGGGCCCTTTGGTGATGTCGTCTATATAGGCTGAGGGCACTTTGCCCTCGCCTCAAACCGGTGAAGTAGCGAAAGCTCACTTGGAGAGAGACACTTTTTTTATGTTAGGTATAGGACGGCAAACGAGCAAGCGAGTCAGTGCTGCCCATGGACAGCTGCAACACCAGGGTGTAAAAGGAGGAGCGTTGCCGGCCTCAGGGAGTTGGGGAAGGACATGGGATGGCTGGGATGGAGGAAATGGTGGAGGGGGGGGGGGGGGGGGGTAGGTTGGGCCTCTGGCTCTCTCACTTACCGAACGAAGCATAGAAGGTAGAAGCTTCTACTTAGACGTCGATTTTCTGTGAGAGTGTGGTACTTCCCCGGACAAGCCGGCCCATTCATGCTACTAGCTAGCTACATAGTCATTTCAAAGAATGTATTTGAGGAACCCTGGTGTCGGAGACGCCTGCCCGCTGCTAAACAGAGCGTGCGCAATGACAGTTTCCGATCGACATTACTCGCGGTCGAGCATTGTTATTCGATATAGCTCTCAGATGGAAATAGATACATTGTTTTTGACGTCTTATAAATCGACTAGCCCGGGACCTCGTCCGCGTGTACTTTAGTTTTGCTGTACATTTTGTATGAAATGGTTTTCATACCCATTGAAGTCGCCAACTTCGCTATACGGATCATTTTAAATTGTGACTAGTCATATTTTTACATCTAGAAATAAGGAAGTCCCATAGAAACTCGCCCCCTAAATAAGTAGAAAGCTATTTCTCTTTTCTTTATCTATGGGCCCCTCCCTATATATTAATTTTCATACTGCGAAAAAAATCCATACACACTTCACCCCTTTATTTCACGCCCTTAGAGGTTGAACGTATAAAAATCCTTTCTTAGTGCTCACTTACATCATGAAAAGAACCCCTGTACTACCGAACTAGTTTCGGCTGTGCGTTGATATACAAATTCAGGTTTTTTTTTTTTATTAACCTTTACTGTCCTACTGCTGGGCAAAAGTCCCCCCATTTCCTTCCAAACATCCCGATGGGGTACTATAGTTACAAAATGGACTCCGGAAGATGGATACAGAAAAAGAGCTACGCCTCGAAAGCGTTGGTGTGATGATATCACGAGCCATGAAAAAAAATTGTCTGAAATTCAGGTTTACCTTTTAAATACTATAGATACGCAGGTTGCACGCACGAAAAGGTATCACTTTCCGTGTGCAAGATAGATAGGCACGATCGGCCTAAGCGTTCGGCTTGTGACGCATCTATATCCACCGTTATCACGTAAAATGGCAGCCTCTGTGGTCCAGTGGTTAAGGCGTTTGCCTGTTGACCCGGGGTCGTGGGTTCGATTCCCACCGGAAGCATACTTTGTTGTTTCCAGTTTGGTTAGGACATTGCAGGCTTGAATCACCTGATTGTCTGATAATAAAGATCATTCCGTGCTTTGGAAAACGTTAAGCCGGTGGTCCCGGCTGCCATCTGGTAGTCGTTAAAGGAACCACGTCAGAGGCCGAGAGGCGGTTCCGAAGAACTCTGACACAAGGGTGTGCATGGTCGATTGACCGTGATACCTACACGAAATGATGATGACGTAAAATGCGCTCGATCAGCTCACTTGAATCACCTAAGTAAGTAGTTTGATCCGCGATCGTCAAAGAAACAAAAGTGAGATTGCCGTGAAAAAAAAATCGTGTGCTATTCTAACGTGTGAGAAGTCCTAGTGAAACTTTGACCAAAGGAGGAGTTTCTACTCAAGTGTGCGTACGCGTGTTGCGTTAGTTGTATGCGTGAAATGAAGCGAGGCTGGTTTTCATAGAAATCACGCGTGATAACACTTCTAATGTGTTTGTTGTTCTGTGGTTGAGACCAAAGGTCTATATATATACATACATGCACAGTACCCCAAGGTCTGATGCATTATACACATCCATTCTTACAGAAAATCGACGTCTGAGTAGACTTTACCGCTTCTATGCTTCGTTCGGTGAGTGAGAGAGCCGGAGGCCCATCCTTCCCCCTCCCATCCCCATTTCCTTCCCCCAACTCCTTGAAAGGCCGACTATGTCTTGTCTATGGGCAGCGGTGATCACTTACCATCAGGTGACACGCTTGCTCGTTTGCCGTCCTATAACATAAAAATAATAAAATACGAATGTTATCTACGAAAAGACTATCTTTTTTTATCTTATTACTTTATTTACGCGTAAAACAGCTGTAAGCCACGGCCGAGATAAGCTTATCAAGAGAAATCACTTTCCATCAAATACCACATCGAGTGGTTAACGTTAAAACTATTATCAATACTATACTATTATAATAAAAAGCTTATCGAAAGAATGGGCGAAAATCTGAAGAGTCATGTTAGTAGGTGATGCGGTTAGCGACCCATCACTATTTTGATTCCGTCTATCCACCAACACGACCAATATGCTAAATGTAGCTTTGACAGAGCTTAGATCTATAAGAATTATGCGTTGCCTGTGTGCGCAACGCTTGGAGAGACAGCGAACTCTCTATTGCCTGATGGGCCGCTATTAACAATCTAAATTTTCAAATTCAAAAATGAATTAACCTAATTACTATTACAAAAATGTTATTATAAAGTTAAAGACTATTTTGACGACTCTCTTAAATAATGTGTTTAAATTATCCTTATCCTTACTAATATTATAAATGCGAAAGTGAGTTTGTTTGTTTGTTTATTTGTTTGTTTGTTTGTTACGCTTTCACGCCGTAACTACTGAACCGATCATCATGAAATTTTGCATACAAGTTCTCTGGAGTGCGGAGAAGGACACAGGCTACCTTTTATCCCGGGAAAAAGTACTATTCCCGAGGGATCGACAATGACGCGCGCGGAGCCGCGGGCGAAAGCTAGTAGTAAATAAATAACACTGATGATATTGCATATTATCAACTAGCTGCTGCCCGCGACTTCGTCCGCGGAGTATAGATGAATAATTTTTCCCCGATTTCAATACAGTTTTTATTGATGCTTCGCTCCTATTGGTCGCAGCGTGATGTTTTATAGCCTAAAACCTTCCTCAATAAATGGACTATCCGACACAAAAATATTTTTCAATTTGAACCAGTAGTTCCTGAGATTAGCGCGTTCAAACAAACAAACTCTTCAGCTTTATAATATTAGTATAGATTAATAATTTATGGTATAATAAATTAGGTATTATTAACTTTTATGTTAACTTATTCCAACGCCAATTAAGGGTATGGGCTTGTAGTATCTGTATACACCTGTTTTTGACCATTTTCGATGGAATAAATGATTTTTGATTTCTGATTAAGTGCATGCACAGCCTGAAAGGCTAATCTGAGAATCTATGGCAAAAGCCTTTGGAGAGCAGCAACTCTCATATTTTGCCATATGGGCGAACGACACGGTTAGTGAGACAAACCAGCCGGCCTATTTGCTAACTCATTGACCAACGTTTTGATAGTCACTTCAAAATACATTGCGGGTTTCCTATGATTGACTATTTTAATTAAAGATATACAGGGTAAGTGGTATCTAACGCATAACCTCCTAAAGGTGACTAAGGTACATCAAGACCAACTACGTTTGATCTATGACTTTTTGTAATCCAATGTATTTTCATACAAAAAAAAATAAAATGCAATTTTGCAATTCTACTCGTCTTAACTCTATGGCAATCAGCGCTACGAGGTAATAATAGAAGTTACCTACGCTCACCTGGCACGCGGCCGGTAGCATAAGACAAAGTTTAATAGAAATCCACATAAAAGCTAATGTATGTAAAATCTTACTATGTATTGCGTTAAGGTAAAAGTCATAGCCGTGTGGTATCCGGCAGAGTAGAATAGGACCACTCCAAGTCTTCCCGTGGATGTCGTAGAAGGCGACTTAGGAAATACAAGCTAAACAAAGCTTATAAACATCTAAGACACCTCTCCAACCCGTCTGGCCAGCGTGGAGAATGTAGGCCGGGTCCTCTGGCTGCTCTGGCCAAGTATGGCCCTAGTAGTACAGAGAGGGTCGTGCTCCTGTAGTGGAGACTAAAAAGGACCTGATGATGATGATGAAAAGTCATAGAACAAACGTTGTTAGTCATGATGTACCTAAGTCGTCTTTAGCAGGTTATGCGTTAGTTAACTATAACCCTGTATAAAACGTGACATGGTTAGTAAACGCACAATAGTACCTAAACAATTCATAATATCTAATCATGTTACGATCTGAAGACAATGGGAGTTCAAAGCATGCATCGATGAATCGATTGTTTTATCGATTTGGTCTCGATACGATGTTTATATGCGATGATGCTGATGATGAATTAAAAAACAACGGGTTGCACTCCGAGAGTACTGGTAGAAGTGAAAACTCCGCGCGGTAGAAAAAGAGGGGGCATTACTTCCTCTCCTACGCCGCGCTGGCAGTCTCAGGTCACGTGTCCGACTTGCGAATTTCCGATCAGATCACGTGTCCACGCGAGTTTAACATTTTTTACCCATTCCAAAAAGTGCACAACGCCGCTAAAGAAGTTTTCACTTCTAAAACAACGGGTTGCGCTCGCGGTCTCAGGTCACGTGTCCCTCTTACGAATTTTCGATCAGGTTATGTGTCGTGACGTGAGTTTAATTTTTTTTAACCATTCCAAAAAGTGCACAACGCCGCTAAAGAAGTTCCCACAAACAACCCGTTGTTTCTCTTCCCGCAAAAAATAGTGAAAGACTAAAAAGGGGTCATTCTAGGGTCATTCAAATATTTAGGCAGCGAATAGGTCTTTGTGGGTTCAAATTAGGGTAGTATTACGACCCAATGTTCTGTATGATTAATGATTGTTGTAAGTTTGTATGTACATTTTTTTTATCATCATCATTAACAGGCCTTTTTAGTCTCCACTGAATGTGTATCTATATATGTTATTGTTATAAAACATAGTATCGTTGAGTTAGTATCCCATAACACAAGTCTCGAACTTACTTTGGGGCTAGCTCAATCTGTGTGATTTGTCCGTACATATTTCATCATCATCATCATCATCATCATCATCAGGTCATTTCGTCTCCACTGCAGGAACATGACCCTCTCGACCTCTCCAACCCGTCTGGCCAGCGAGGAGAGTGTAGGCCAAATCCTCTGTCTGCTCTAGCCAAGGATAGCTCTGTACATATTTATATTTATTTATTTATATACTGCATGTGAATGTCTGTTTGTAATTGATAAACTCAAAAACTGCTGACGCTTGAAACGTGATAACGTCTTATAAATCGATGAATGCCGGCTGCACGCACGAAGAAGTGTCACGTTCAACTCTCAAGAGAAGTACGCTTGGAAGAGGTTTTATTTGTTAATCAATTCATCGGTCACCATTCAAGAAACGTGGTTTTTCTAGTGATATATTGTACGGTAGTACGGAACCCGAGTCGCACTTGGCCAAATTTTTTGAGTTCCGTACCCCAAAGGGTAAAATCGGGACCCTAATATGGCTCCGCTGTCAGACTGACTGTATCTCATTAACCAAGATAGTTATACATTTATGTATTTCTTTTGCCGCTATAACAACAAATACTAAAAATTAGAATAAAATAAATATTTAAGGGGGCTCCCATACAACAAACGTGATTTTGCTTGTTTTTGCTCGATATGGATAACGGCAACAAGTAGACCCTTGAAATATTCACAGGATATTTAGTTATATTATTAACTTTGAAAATAACTAATTAAATAAAAATAAAATTAATATTAAAGGGGGGCTCCCATACAACAGACATGTTTTTTTTGCCGTTTTTTTAGATAACGTTACGGAACCCTTCGTGCTCGAGTCCGACTCGAACTTGGCCGGTTTTTTTAATGGCCTGTCAAGCAGTCAGCGCTGTGTGGCTAACTCAAATCTATACTAATATTATAAAGCTGAAGAGTTTGTTTGTTTGTTTGAACGCGCTAATCTCAAGAAATACTGGTTTAAATTGCAAAATTCTTTTTGTATTGGATAGTCCATTTATTGAGGAAGGCTTTAGGCTATAAAACATCACACTGCGACCAAGAGGAGCGAAGCATCAATAAAAAATATTTTGAAAACGGGGAAAAATTATTCATCTATTCTAATTAATCATAATAACAGAAATTGCCGCGGACGAAGTCGCGGGCAACAGCTAGTATATTTATACTTTTGTCTAGGCAGAAAACACAAATCTATGTCAAGTCACAGAAATATGCGTGTACCACTTGCGCAGTTGCATAACTATAAATATTTGCATACAAATAGTTGACGTGTTGTAAGTGTGGGGTAACGCGGTAGCTAAATTAACAAGTGCTGTATGGTATGGATACTTGCATAGCTTTCATCGATTTAGAAAAGGCCTTCGACAATGTGGACTGGAAAAGTATGATGGGGATATTAAAAGACGCAGGATTGGATTACAGGGATAGGAGAATTATTTATCAATTGTATAAACATCAAGAAATGATAGTAGAAATAGGCGAAGAAACAGAAAATGCAAAGATCAACAAAGGGGTTAGACAGGGATGTCCACTCTCACCGCTGATATTTAATATATTCATAGAAGGTGCTATTAGAAAGATAACTGAAGAAAACAAGGGCGGTGTGAAAATAAATGGAGAAATTATTCACTTTATACGATTCGCGGATGATATTGCAGCTATAGCCGAAGATTCAATACAGTTAGAAAACCTACTACAAACAATGGACCAAATTTTTAATGCATACAACCTCAAAATTAATTGTAAAAAAACTAAAATTATGCTGGCATCAAAAGACAATCATCATCATCATCATTTCGAGTAGGTGTCAAGGTCAACCGACCATGCACACCCTGGTGTCAGAGTTCTTCGGAACCGCCTCTCGGCCTCTGACGTGGTTCCTTTTACGACTACCAGATGGCAGCCGGGACCACCGGCTTAACGTGCCTTCCGAAGCACAGAATCATCTTTATTATCAGACAATCAGGTGATTCAAGCCTGCAATGTCCTAACCAAACTGGAAACAACTAAACAAAGTATGCTTCCGGTGGGAATCGAACCCACGACGAAAAGACAATGATATAAAGAAAAAGAAAATAAAGAAAATCAATAACACTATTAAAATCAAACTAGAACAAGTCAATACCTTTAAATACCTAGGGAGTATTATCACAAGCGAGTCCAGGTGTACCCAAGATATAGTAGCAAGAATAGCAATGGCAAAAACCGCATTTAATAGCAAAAAACATCTACTAACATCACATATTTCAAAAAATACGCGAAAACGGTTTATCAAGGTGTACATCTGGAGCATTGCTCTTTACAGCTGCGAGACGTGGACCTTAACACAGAAGGAAAGGAAAAAGTTGGAAGCGTTTGAAATGTGGTGCTGGAGAAGAATGGAGAACATTAGCTGGATAGATAGGATAACTAACGAAGAAGTTTTAAATAGAGTAGGAGAAAAAAGGTCTATTTTAACTGCGATAGAAAATCGAAGAGGTAATATGATAGGACACTTGTTGCGACACGATCAGTTTATGAAAACTATTATAGAAGGTAAAATAGAGGGAAGGAGAGGGAGAGGAAAGCCCAGGCACAGCTATTTTAAACAGTTAAAGGAAAAAGTGGAAAGGGTTTCGTACCAGGATGTGAAAAGACTTGCAGAGAATAGACCAAGATGGAGGGAGCTCCACCGACAAGAGCGTTGCTCTTAAATTTTGATGATGATGTATGGTATCTATACTTCTATACTAATATTATAAAGCTGAAGAGTTTGTTTGTTTGTTTGAACGCGCTAATCTCAGGAACGACTAGATAAATAATTTTCCCCCGTTTTCAAAACATTTTTATAGATACTTCGCACCTATTGGTCGCAGCGTGATGTTTTATCGCCTAAAGCATTCCTCAATAAATGAACTATCCAACACAAAAAGAATTTTCCAATTTGAATCAGTAATTCCTCAGATCAGCGCGTTCAAACAAACAAACAAACTCTTCAGCTTTATAATATTATTATTATTATTAGTATAGATATATAAAACCTCCACGCGGCAGATTTCACTCCTGCCTGCGCTCCCGGAGTGCAACTCGTTGTTTTTTTTATATATTCGTGTATTTTAGTGACCACAAGCAGGTACCCGAATTTATTTCTGATTGAAAAAAAACTAAGCGGTACATTAACATACTTGCATTTCAAGTTAACAAGATTAATCAGATAAATAAGGCGATGACGTAAAACTGCAACAGTCTCTGATATTTAAATTGATTTTGAAATAATAGCATTACAATGCTCGGTATATTATTAAAATTGAAAATATGTGATGAAAAAGAACTCGGCCACAGGTAGGATTCGAACCCACGTCCCTTAGGTTAACGCCCTAAGTGTGATACCATTACACCACCGTGACTTCGAATCACCGCGTCGAATTCTCTCATCACATATTACCCCGTAGGGTATACGCATTTCAAGCATGCGTACTTCTTCAATACTACCCACTATTTAGTTAGCCTGTTGACCCGGGGGTCGTGGGTTCGATTCCCACCGGAAGCATACTTTGTTTAGTTGTTTCCAGTTTGGTTAGGACATTGCAGGCGTGAATCACCTGATTGTCTGATAATAAAGATGATTCCGTGCTTCGGAAGGCACGTTAAGCCGGTGGTCCCGGCTGCCATTTGGTAGTCGTTAAAGGAACCACGTCAGAGGCCGAGAGGCGGTTCCGAAGAACTCTGACACCAGGGTGTGCATGGTCGATTGACCGTGACACCTACTCGAAATGATGATGTAGTGTGGTATCCTACCTACTTCATTCATATCCGATGAATAGAAAGTTGATTAAATTGAAGAAAGCTTTTTACTTATTTAAATTGATTTTGAGTCTCTGATAGCTACATAAATCAATCAGTTCTCTTATCAGAAATTAAATGTAATTCTTTTAAAGCTTTGCTTTTTTCTGATCTGACAGTGTACTTTTAATATATTATCGGGTATTTTGAACGACACCCTTTCACTGCGAACGTCGGTTAAATCCGACAAAGATTTTCGTGCCCATTTCCGGCATAGCCGTGTGGTATCCGACAGAGTAGAATAGGACCACTCCAAGTCTTCCCGTGGATGTCGTAGAAGGCGAATTAGGAAATACAAGCTAAACAAAGCTTATAAACATCTAAGAGACCTCTCCAACCCGTGTGGCCAGCGTGGAGAGTGTAGGCCAAGTCCTCTGGCTACTCTGGCCAAGTATGGCTCTAGTAGTACAGAGAGGGTCGTGCTCCTGTAGTGGAGACTTAAAGGACCTGATGATGAATGGTCACAGAATAAGTACTAGTTCTTACGTACCTACAGAAGACGCACTTTGCAAAGGTGTACAAATAGTTTAGTTATATAGTATAGTTAGCGATACTGTGTAATTTAAGGCGCTGTATCCCTTAACCGTTTGTAGCGGACATCGCGCAATCTTAATATATATAAATCTCGTGTCACAATGTTTGTCCTCAATGGACTCCTAAACCACTTAACCGATTATAATAAAATTCGCACACCATGTGCAGTTCGATCCAACTTGAGAGATAGGATAGTTTTTAACTTATGGCGAAACGAAGTTCGCCGGGGCAGCTAGTATTTTATATATTTGTGTCATACCCATCGTCAAGCTCAGTTCAAATCCGTGTCTGCCATTTTCGTGTTAATTTTCACTTTTAATTTAATATTTCAATAATTATTACCCAATATTGTATTTTTTATAGGTATCCATCTTGCTCATTTAGTTATACTTTTTATAGACGTATAAAAGTTGGTAGTCGTCGCTAAAAATATCAAGAAATTCGCGACGAAAATTTTTCTGGATATAGCTTTTTTGATATTTTATTCAGTTAGGTTTTAAATATTTTGATGTAACCATTTATTTTGATCTTTGAACTGTACTTCATATTTTTTTCATGCTAGTATTCTTTGAAAAATAAGGCTAACTGCGCGACGAAAAAATACACGTTTTACGGTATCCTTGTGATGCACAGCGCCTTAACTCGCGTCAGAACGCATCTGCTTTTAGTTTAGATACCTACAGCTAATTTCATCCCGGAACAAACTGTTCCCGCGAGGTCGACATTTACATGAGCGGAGACACGGGCTACAACTAATACGCTATAGAATTAAATGCCTATATCTACCTGTGGGTAGCCGTGACAGGCCGCTTGTGTGGTATAAGCAGCGATCTGATATTCCAGTGCATATTTACCTAAAAATGATTTTTGGCTCACATATTATGGCAGCGGTTTGTTTAAATGTTTTTATCATAAATAAAATCACAGTATTTAGGTATAATTTGCCGTTTCATTCGCGCACTTACAAAGTATTTTTATTGCACACTATTACATTAACAAGGGTGTTTTAGTTCAGTTAAAAATCACTGATAGTAAAACCAGCGAAAACCAACCCCATTACTTTGGGGCAGGGCAATAAGTGTATAGACTGAGGTGTACTCACTCCATACAATTAAATGTGTTATCATAAAACAGGATTTTTTAATAAAATAGTGCTCTCTTGTCACTATTTTGCGTCTAATTTTAATACTAGTCGCAAAATAGTGGATAATCTCTTACATCGTTTTATCTCATAAATATAAAATTGTTTACATCCTTGGGATTAGAATAAGATAAAAATTGTGTACAAACCAATGTCACTGTCGCAATAACATATTAATTACCTGATTAAAATGAATATAAACTATACCTAGCGAATATTAATTAATTATTCAAATATAAAACATTCAAGTATTTTACATAACCAGATTTTTCAATGAATATACCAATACGCTCAACGTGGCCTTTCGGTCTTATGACCTTATGCTCTGTCTACCCCGTAAGGGATAAAGATGTGATATTATGTATGTGTGTTATTTTAATAACAGATGTTACAATAAGTTGTTGGTGTGCCACTTGGGACAAGGGATGTATGGATGCCAAAAATCCCTACCCTAACCTATCCAAATCTGTTTAGGCGGAGGTAAAAAGTTTTAATGGAATAATAAATTCTCATACGAACGTGAGTGAACCCTAAATTCATCCTTTTTAGGGTTCCATATGCAAAGGGTAAAAATTGCACATTATTATTAAACCTTCGCTGTCCGTACGTCCATCTGACACAGGGCTGTTTTGTCGTATCTCTTGAACCGCAATAGATAGAGACTTGATATTTCCACAGAATGTTTAAAGTTTTTGCCACTATAACAACAAATAATTAAGGATTTAAAAATAATGTTTTTTTTTTTCATTTTATTTTAGGCAGTCGAAAATTATATTGAATTAAAAAAAAATTGGCTGTCTGTAGAGTCGGTTTACGGAGATATTTTTTAGATGATGATGATAGTGGTGAAGGTGGTGGTGATGATATATTGATACATAATTAAGGAACCTAACATTTTTCTTGAATGCAGCCGATGTTCATCGATTTATGACGTCAAATAACAGAGACCTTGCTTTAAAAAATTTACAATGTTTGTTCAGGTCTCAGAACAATAACTAAAGCATAGAAACCGTGTTAAAATAACAACAAAATACAATATTCTACACTGTTTTTACTTATGGCATTGTTAAAGCATCAGAAAGAGATGCATATACAATGCCATTTGCGTAAATGTGCAGGTTGTCCTGGGGTACTGATGTGATCAGGGTTGTACTATATCGATGAAATATATTTATCGACTAAATGTTTCGTCCTAAGAAAGTCATAAATGTACTCTACTCTGATTGTATCGATTCGTTAAATGAGTACGATTCATAAAAAAAAAAAACAACTAGTTGCACTCCAGGAGTGCCGGCAGAAGTGAAAACTCGCCTTTGCGGCATACTCAGGTCCGTGTCCTTCTTACGAATTTTCGATTAATTCACGTGTCCTGACGCGAGTGTTCTATTTTACCCATCCCAAAAAGTGCACAAAGCCGCTAAAGAGGCTTTTACTTTAAAAGTTACGTCAAGATACACCTAAATAACTCCTAATCGCATGGCGCCGCTTGGCTTCATCTGATAAATAGGTAAAAAAAAAATTCCATACATTACCCACCGCGCGTCTACTGTCTACTGCTGGTCATTAGGCCTTACCCAGTATTGGTCGAACGGCAGAATACCTAATATGATGTCAATCATATTTTCGATTATTTCGAAATTCAAACAGTGCCTACTTACCTACCTAACCTATGAATGCGCAAAAAACCCAATGCATTCGATTTACAGTCCCCAATGTGAGGCAGTCCAACGTTGACATACTAGTTGAAGGTAAAATAGACTTTGTAAATGATACCACCTTCTTAGGAATCACAATAGACTCTAAATTGCAATGGGGCGCTCATGTATCAAAAGGTAATATAAGGTCAGATATATTTTTCACTTGATCAATGGGCCATTCAGCATATTCCAAAACCATCTAAAGCTTTTCCCAGCTAGCTTTGAGGAACAGTCAGTAAAGGAAACATAATCAGGTAGGTAAAGAGAAACACATAATTCGAAGTGATATTTTTTATTTTATAAAACTTTTACACTAGGGTAAAAAAGTGCCAGTGTGTTATTTGTGAAAAATTCACAGTGTTGGTAATAGAAAAACAAGAGGTGAAGAAAAACAAGAGATTACTTTACCCACTTTCATTACTGTCCAAAATAAAATGTTTTTCATAATTTTAAATATAAATAATAAAACCGTTTCCGTAAACTTTCTTATTACCATTGATTTATAATTCGGCAAATATAAATGTAGGTAAAGCATCGTGTTTCAATCGCTTCCATTTAATTTTATATTCGAAATTAATGTATCGGCACGGCAGTAAAATATTTTGAACAAATTCGAGTATGTATGACATTTTATGTCCAATATGTCGCTTGAAAGTTCCTCGGATCCACACCTTTTTATCCTTTTACTTCAGGGAGCTGCAATAAAATTTCAACAATAATTTTCTTCATATTAGTAAAAATCGATTCTTTTTAGGGTTCCGTACCCAAAGGATAAAAACAGGACCCTACTAATATGACTCCGATATCCATCTGTCTGTCCGTGATAGTGAGACAGTTGAAATATTACAAACAAAAATTTCGGGCGTTTTTATAGCTTACGCCCACGGCTCCGCTCGCGTTAATGTCTATCCCCGATAACAGTACCTTATTCTGAGATGTAATTTATGTCTATGTTCTTTTCCGTACTCCAGAGATCGTGCAATGGTGATGATGATGATGCAAAATTTCATGATGATCGGTTCAGAAGTTACGGCGTGGAAGCGTAACAAACAAACTCACTTTCACATTTATAATATTATATGTAAGGATGGTACGGAACCCTTCGTGCGCGAGTCCGACTCACACTTTGCTGGTTGTTTAATTACCATGATGGTTCAATTTGTTACATTACTATTGCATGGCTCAACACTAACAAAAATATCCCTGATAGCAAGACCGTCATAAAAAATATCGATATACTCGTAGATACGTGATTTTACCACATCACTAGCAAAAAAAACTAACCTAATTTGAAATAAGGAAAAAACGATAATTTTAAGCAAAATACCTATAAAAGTTGTCATTTATACAATACGTTATATAATTGACAATATTATTGTTGTATTTTGAGGTATTTTGGGTTTTAATTATGCACTTTTAACTGAAAAACTTACCGAAGAAAATTACGTTTTTCAGAATTTATTTCTGTTCGTCCTGAATGGGATTTACATCGCTCCATTGCACAAGACATTGTTTAGTATAATGGTCATTTGATAACGCACCAACCCAACACCGGTTAATACTTTTTTCCGTGAGTATTTTAGCACAATCCTATATTTAATTTGCAGACATCACAATTCCGCCGCAATGTTTTTGTCAATATATAACCCGATCAAATCGGCAAGATGCTAATATTACAGACGTTGAACTGTAATAAGTTATTTTGAATTTAGTCGGATTTAATTGGAGTCCAATGGAGTCCATTGACATTTCAAGTCGGGACAACCATGAAAATAATAGAAACTGACTGAAGTTTTTGTCTCATTCTGTCATAAGCGAAAGCTCATAAGAAAAATACAGTGTCAACTATCTGTTTTCAGTTTCTATTTTTATGCGGCTTCTATGTATATTATTCTTCTGAGGTTCAGGTAGAACCTGTCCCACTGTTTAGTCAATTATCCTAATGGTAGATCTCTCTCTTTCACAGGTACCCGGAGTGAGCGAGACGACGCGCTCCTGTCACTCAGAACCGCACAATACGTCGGCTGAGCGTCGCGTTCACCTGTATTGCACATTGTTAGTGTTTTTGTATGAAAACAATAACAAATAACAGTGTTCGATAGTGTAATAGTGAAACAAAGTGGTGTCTGTGATCAGTGATCGTTTTAATATATTTTTTCGCTTAATTCCGTTCATGTAATGCTCAAAATCGCAGTGCTCAAAACAACCAGTTCCTCAAAATGAATAGTGTACGTCCAAACGGTGAATTGAAAAGGTGTTATTTTATGTGAAATTTAGTGTTTACTTCAATAAATGCGTGGTGAATTGATTCGTTTTGCCGGATTGTGTACAGCGCCATCTCTTATTGGGTGGCGAGTTACTATAACGCAGTTTTTGTTTACAACGCCATCTATCGTGGAGTAGCATGATTGTGTTTAGTTTGATTTGCTAAAGGAATTGTGTACAGCGCCATCTGTTGTTGGATAGCATGAGTGATTAATACAATGGAAGCCGGTTTCATACCGGCCACTACGGTGGGCAGCGGCGGAGTAGTTCCGCCGCCCACCGTTGTGGCGCCACCGGCGAATGTGATTCGCGCGCCTGGCTTGAAACGTGGGAAGATGGAGGAGGCGATCACAGACAGGGTAAGTTGTTTAACTTTTTTGGTCTATTTTGGTTACCTGGTAAACGATATCGATTGTCAGGAACTCCGTTTAATAACGTATAGTTTTTTTGGCAGTGCTAATTTCGTAAATAACCGATAAAAGGCGTTATTCATATATTTTTGGTTCGGTTCGAATACCATAAATGCAGGAATTTAGAAACTCTGCGGTTTGAAGTTTTTAGAACTTGTTGGTGACATGGGTATAAGGGATTTACATGGTGATGACGTCAGCAACATTTCTCTAAATACCCAAAATGTACATATTTTGTGGATGCCAATATTTGTTACTTGAGGGGACGGGGGAACAGATTTGCTTACTTGCTGAGAAGAGGGGGAGGGGATTAAAAATATCTAATATCCTGCTTACATAATGCTTGAATGGATTAACTATTTGATTCCCCAAAAAAAACTCCTTTAGTCGCATGAAGTCCATTATATAAAATGTCCACTTTAAAATAATTACCATAGTATCAAAATATCCACAGTATTGAAATGTCCATAGTATCATTCTGTCCATTCTTCATAAAGTCTACTTTGAGAATATTTCCGACGAAGTTCTTTAGATAACGGTGTGACTAAACTAAGCGGTATTTTGGATCTCACCACTGTCTAGGCAGAAAATTATATTTCTATTCTATTTGATAAGATACAGTTACTGTTGATTGAAAATAAATTGATATTATAGTTCAACCACTAATAGTTATGATTATTAATGAACTATCTCAAAATAGCATTCGACTCATTACAATTTTAGCTCGAAAATACGGTTTACTAGCTTTTGTCCGCGGTTTCGATCCCTCGGGAACAAAACTTTCCCGGAATGAAAGGTATCCTATGTCCTTCCCTGGGCCTTTACCAAATTTCTTTCAAATTGGTTCAATGGTCAAAGCGTAAAAAGAAGACACAGAGTTACTTTCGCATTTATAATATTAGGGTAAGTAATATAACATATAAACACAAAATATATATCTTTTAAGATATATATCAACGAAATACATAATTTTGGTCAGTATAATTATCAAGTAATATATAAATCGAAAGAAATAAGTTTAAAAAACCTAAAATCTTTTATAATAACAATTATTTAACATATCAAACCTTTATTATATCGTTTTATTATTATAAAATTTAAAAAATCGATTAGTTGTTATGTATAATAAACGTTATATATACATATTATTACGGATAATAATCATTGGTTATACGAATTAATTGGTAGAAGATTCTCAATACATAACTAATAATAAAATTAAAAAAAAAAACAGAATTCAATTTTATTTTAGGAGTTTCTTCCATATTTCTAAAGTTCTTCATCATATCTTCACCAAATTAAAATGGGACCAACTTGGTAGTAAAGGTTTTCATATAAAAAAAGAAACATAAATTCGGTTCACAATTGGCGAAGATATCGTATACTTATTGTACTTAAAATAGTTATAATGTAAAGTGTTAAAATATTATTAAAACAAAAAGAAAGACTGCAATATATTTAACGAAAACCTGAATATACCGAATGTGAATTTCTTCGACCTACGGCCTCTAATATAAGTTTAAAAAAATAAGATAAAATAGGTATTATTAAAAATAAATGTAAAACATTATTATTATATAAAAAAAATATAGAAAGTTATCTTTCTACTTGAAAAAAATTGTGATACATACAAAATGCGCGCGCATTTTGTATGTATCACAATTTTTTTATTTCTTTAATACGTACTTTGTCTTAATATTTACATACAATAAAATATACTAAAAGTTATCGTTCTATTTTAAAAAAAATGTGATACATACAAAATGCGCGCGCATTTTGTATGTATCACATTTTTTTTAATATTTATTTTATACTTTGTCCTAAAATTTACATAAAATAAAATATTTTTTTTGTTAGTTATAGTTTTTTTTTTATCCGGTGAGGTTAATTAATTCTTGGTTTGCTTTACTAATAAAATCGATTACCTACATCTAAGTTTAAATGATGCACGTTTTGCTGGCTACTCCGCATTATTTTTAAGAAAATGAAGTTATGAGCTTATGAGCTTGCGCGAATTATTTTGTAAGTATTACTGAAATTATTCAAATTCGCAAAATAGACATGGGTCTAGGTATACTAATTAGCTGGTATATTTTCTCAGTTTTATATTTTTGATACATTTTGATTTCTATAGATTTTGATTGATATTTATTTTAAATAGTATACTTTTTGAATGGTATACATTTTGGCATGTATACTGCACAAGTTGTATAACAGATGATATGTAGTGTTCATAAACGTTATAAATAACGGGTTTATGCTTTTCAAATTGAAAATGTTATGTATATTATAGCTTTTAAGAATATAATCGGTAATGATTATGTCAAGTAATCATTATATCTTTTGAACTTTATTGAAATGAAAATATAGAATTTGTTATTATATCAAACAATACGCACCCATAATATTAAGTATGGTTTATTACAATAATCTAACAAAGCTGGAATTTACATAATGTTGGAAACACCTACAAAGCCATTAGTAATAAGATGTTAAAAGTCCTCATTGATACCGTTGCCAAAAAATATTCTTTATCAAAGTTTTTAATGTCTCCCGTAGTAGTCTCCACTACAGGAGCACGATCCTCTCTGTACTACTAGAGCCATTCCTTGGCCTACACTCTCCACGCTGGCCAGACGGGTTGGAGAGGTCTCACAGATGTTTAATAAGCTTTTATTTAGCTTGTATTTCCTAAGCGATGTATGTTCGGGATTAACTCTGAAACAACTGAATCGATTTAGATGAAAACTTCGTAATATCTGTAAATTGGTCCAACTTAAAAGATTGGATAGTTTTATTTTATTGCGAAACGAAGTTCGCCGGGCGGGATAGATTTTTATGATACAATGCAATATTTTTTGTTTATAATATAAAATTGAAATAAATCCTAGGCTAATGTTTTTAATGTTAATGATAACGGCACAAAAACTGGCATAGAAATTGCACAATTAGAACTACCTACCATGCAATCTCGCTTCTACAGAATCTTAATCGTCTCTAACTTATTAGTTCTATTACCAATAGGTATTTAGACTAAACGCCTTCTTAGAACGAAGACGGCACTTAGTTAAAATACCACACAGAGGTCGATGGACCCGTTATAATCCAAACGGCGTATCCTTGAGGTTTAACGCACATTTTATTGAAAAACTTTAGCATTAAAACACCTAATCGCGAGATCAATTCATTATTTTATTTTATGACATGACAATGTAAGCTCAAGTCCACACATTTAGTTCTATTCTAAGCAGGGCTTGTTACCGGTACCAAATTCCCATTATAAGTACCGGTAAGTACCGGTATTACTATTCTGTTAAAAATTTTACGTTTATATGGGGTACCGGTAATCTAGTATTTAACGGTAATAATATTGTTAACAGTTAACGGTAATTTTACCGCTACTTGTTACCGGTACCAAATTCATATTATAAGTACCGGTACTTCGATTCTGTCAAATTTTAACGGTATTAAAATTGCGTTAATTTTACCGGTACCTACGCATTGTTGCCGTCCGCCGCATGGGACTCGCTCCATTGTAAAAGTGCCGCCCCATTGTCGGCCCCCCGCCTCACGCCGCACATGCACAACACGGCAATGACACACATTAACAAAATGAAAATTCCCGATACGAGTACCTGTACTGTTTACCTGTATTTAGTACAGGTACTTCTGTTATTAAACTTATTGATACCAATTCAATTACCGGTACCGTCGTTTTATTGAGGTACCGGTACCAATCCAATTACCGGTACCGTAGTATTATAGAGTTACCGGTACTTGATTTTTACCGTTACCAAATGTACCGGTACCAATCCAATTACCGGTACTGTCGTTTCATAGAGGTACCGGTAATGAATTTTACCGGTATTCCAACCCCTGATTCTAAGTATGCCTTAGATTGTAAGTTGACGTCATTTGGAGAGAATGCGTTGTGCAGTATGTTGCCACTTTTTCTGCACTCCGCCTTGGAAGCGTCAAAAATAATAATAATAATGTGTAATCTAAGTAAACGTTTACCAAATGATATTTAAAATATTTTACGATGATAAAAATATTTGACTTTTGATTATAGAAACACTCACACACTCACGTTTATTAAAAAAAATGTAGATCCTTCGGGAACAGTGTATGCAAAATTTCATGATGATCGGTTCCGTAGTTACAACGTGAAAGCGTAACAAACAAACTCACTTTCGCATTTATAATATTAGTTAGGATTACTCTTCCACCGTTATCACGTAAAATTATCGTCCGTAAACCGACATACAGACAACCAATATTTTTTTCATATGCAGTTTAATACTTTGTGAACTTTGTGTGTTATTTCAAACGCAAAATTTACTGCCAACTTTTACACCAAGTTAAATAAAAAAAGTTTGCAGCTTTAAGGTTTTCCCTGAAGGAACATTAAAATTAATCCATTAGGTAGCGAACCCTAAACAGGCGCGGCGGAACCGCGCCTCGTGACTAACGAAGAGGGGAATGAAACCAGTGGAGTAGCTTGTTCTAGCGGGGCCCTATATCGACATTTGTTTGGGGCCCTTCCACCTCGCTAGAAGTTAAATTAAAAAGTGAAAATTAACACGGAAATGGTAGACACGGGTTTGAAATGAAACTGGTGACAGGCCAACCGGTACAGACACTTTAAATTTTATTTCACTACGAGTATGTAATATATCGCGCTATGTCCGCTACAAAGGGATACAGCGCCTTAAAATACGTTATCATGTCAAAAATCTTTAAATCCTAATTCACTGATGGTCTACTAGGCCTAGGTTTAAAGATTTTTATTCTCATCCTTACTAATATTATAAATGCGAAAGTGAGTTTGTTTGTTAGTTTGTTTGTTTGTTACGCTTTCACACCGTAACTACTGAACCGATCATCATTAAATTTTGCATACAAGTTCTCTGGAGTACGGAGAAGGACATAGGCTACCTTTTATCCCGGGAAAAGTACTATTCCCGAGGGATCGACATTGACGCGGGCGGAGCCGCGGGCGAAAGCTAGTAATGACATATTTTACATCACTTACATGAGAACATAAAATATAAGACATAAATATATTCGTTGTCACACGATTGTCACACTATTAAATAAAATAATACAGACAAGTTCAGTGTATTGAAATTATGTGTTCGGCTATTTGTTTTTTAATTTCCGAGGGTATCTTGTTAAAAAGGCGCGCAACCTTTGTACGTTATCGATCTAAATCCCGAAACCTACTACGGTCGTAATCCCAAAACACATTCTAGTCTAGAGGATGGGTACATCAAGTGAGGTAGGATTGACAAGTTATGAAAAGAAATGGTCAATAGAAGCGCAAAATATGGATTTTAACACTTTGAACACCGGAATCGCAGACCAAATAGATTTTCAATTGTTTGTCGGACAACGTTGTCCGAAAATATTAAAAGAGCTTTCAAAACATTAGACTATCTGTTTACTGGGTTGTATCAATCGATAAAGCCAAAGTATCAGCTAATACACACGAATGAAAAGAAATAAACACACGAAAATAAAAATATTAAAAGAGATTAAAAATCATTTTTCACATTTGAAATGTTTTAACGTCTGTGTTGCCAGCCTAAAGTACACTTTGGACTGTAGCGCCCTCCAGTGCGGCTTCGACGCGGCCTTTTTGCGCGGTATTTTAATAAAAAGCTTTAAAAGTATATAATCAATAATCATTCATCATTACTGGTATGTTAGTCGCAAAAAAATCTTCCATGCTGGTTTGGGAGAAAAGAAAAAACGTAGAATGTACCAGCTGCTTCTCTTCCCGCGCAGATCGTAAAAGCCGATAGAGGGAATGGGTAAAATCTGAGGAATTATGTTAATAGGCGATACGGCTAGCAACCCATCACTATTTTGATTCCGTTTTCCACCTAATGCCCACCTGCTAAACGTGGCCTTCAGGTCTTATAGACCTAGGCTCAGTCTACCCCGCAAAGGAAAAAGACGTGATACTATGTATGTATGTAGTCGCAAAAAGAAATAATAGATCAATTTGTGTGTTCTCGTAAGTACTTAATGTAGTGAGAATGAGGTGTGTTGTTATTAAACATAATTATATGTTGCGCGATGGGTGGCTCTTAAAGTCATACCTACTGGTTATTGCCATCCGTCTGTCTGTCTGTCTGTCCGTCTGACACCAGGCTGTATCTCATGAACCGTGATAGTTAGGCAGTTGAAATTTTCACAGATGATGTATTTCTGATGCCGCTATAACAACAAATACAAAAAAAATTAATAAAATAAATATTTAAGAGGGCTCCCATTTAACAAACGTGATTTTTATTGCCGTTTTTATAGATAACGGTACGGAACCCTTCATGCGCGAGTCCGACTCGCACTTGGTCAGATTTTTTGTACTATGGTTCAATTCAGTCACGTTCATCTTATCAAAATCCCCTTTTTTAAGCGTCGATTTCAAAAGTCCGGCTTTTAAATATGTGTTTCATTCAATATTTTTGTCAGAAATCCTTATTTTTTCTTAATTTTTGGCTTTGGGATTCAGAAGCACGGCTTTTTTGACGGGTTAGTTCGGCTATTTGATTTTTAGAGATGGAAATTGTCCACTCTATATGTATTTGTGACTATCAAAGGTACTATCAAAGGTTGTATTCTGTTACAAAGTCCAGGTAAACTGATCTCACTTCCAGTTTTAAAAACCTCGTCTAGTATTAGTCGAGTACATTTGTGAAATTGCTGCGACCAGCCATCACAGTGGTGGCTAAGACTTGGACGCGAGGTTTCAAAGGAGCAGTCACGTCACGTCCTAAAGGCAGATACGTTGATGGAAGGCGGCCATAGATAGTCTAGGCAAAATAATATGTAAACTTTTATTTTCATTTTACTCTTATAATAACCGTTTTCGCAGGATTTTCTGAGAGCTGAGCCTAATCGATATTCGCCGCTTTAAAATTGTAGTTATTATGAGTCATAATTATATCACATTCACATTGAAACCTTCTCGGTCCCAAATGCAGACATCCGCCAATTAATATCATTGCAAGTTATCACGCAACGTATCAATATGAACGCTAGATGTGCCTTGGCATTGCTTCAATTTCAATCATTCACACTTCAAACCTATGAGGATCAGAAATCAAACGTTTATTTATTATAGGTCATTTGAACACATTGTCATAATATTTTATTTTATAGTGTTATCTTTTTACTCAAATGGAGGGCAATCAGGTTTTTATTTTTGAAATAACACTACTTGTTTTCTTGTTTTTATAAGAGGTTAATTATCTTTAGTGGCTATCCGTAAAGAGGTAGCAGCAGGCACACACAAAAACTTAAATAAGTTTTTGAGCATAGTAATAGTAAGTGATAATAAATTAAGTGTATATTAAGTGTGTATAAAGTGTGTGTAAATTAAGTGTGTATAAAGTAATAACATTTCACACTCCCACCAACGTTACATTTTTGCGCCACCGACATTAATGTTTTCAAACTTATTTACAACTAGCATCCTCCGCCGAAGACACCTCCTAAAATATTTTCTGGAAGACTTCATTTAAATATAACACAAGTTGTCATCTTAGTAATTTGTATTTTTGGTGACAACGTCTTATAAATCTACGATCGCTGGCTGCACGCAAGAAAAAGTGTCTCATTTCGTGTGCAAGCGAGAGCGCGGAACAAGCGATAGAGAGGCACGATCGGCCTAAGCGTTCGGCTTGTGACGCACATATCTCTCTTCCACCATTATCACGTAGAATTATCGTCGGTAAACAGTCTTTACAACTATTTTTTAAAGACAGCTTGATATCAATTTCAACGCTTGGTAAAAAGAATAATACAGCTCATAGCCTGCCACATCTAGTAACCTAAACCTGTGGCCCCTACCACGTTCCAAAGCTAGTATACCAGTGACGTAGCGCGCACGGCGCACACCGCACGTCTCGCGTCTAAGTCGAATGACTACTTACAAATATATTTACTTACATATACTCGGTTATATCAGTGAGGTTGTGTAAAGTGTTTTGGTGAAATAACCTATATATAAAGTGTAGTGTAAAAGTTATGGTGTCGGAAGTATGAGTTGCTTTATAAACGTAAGTTTTGCCATATACGCTTGGTTTTCTTTGAAATGTTGATTTGTTAGTTTCAAGCGATTAAATTTTACTGATTTATTTATTATTTCCATTTGCATTAATTAATTTATTGCATTGCACGCCTATATGCCTTAAAGTGCAAAATTAGTTTGGCTTGTTTATATGTATTGCGTATTAAACTGCAATCTTTGAAATTATGATGCACTTTTGCGATGTAAATCACTGTAAGTTGAAAGTTAGATGTAAGTTCTCATGCACACAAATAGGGCTCAAATATTGTGTCGGTCTGGTAACCTTGTTCGTTGTAACCGACTTCGAAAAAGGAGGTTCTCAGTTCGCTTGTGTTTTAATGTTTGTTATTTCATAACTCCGTCATTTATGAAGCGATTTGAAAAACTCTCTTTGCATATGAAAGGGTGTACTTTCCAATCTCATTTAAATTTCGTCAAAATCGCTCCAACAGATTCGGTTTTATTTAATTTATATAAAGGGTCGGTGCGGTGGTTCTTTATTCTAAATGAAAACTAAATTCTTGAAGATTTTCCTTTTTAATAAAGAAATAATATTTACTAAGATCTTTTTAGGGTTCCGTAATCAGAGGGGGAAAACGGGACCCGGTTACTAAGCCTCCGATGTCCCTCCGTTTGTCCCAGGGCTGTATCTTTTGAACCGTGATAACACTTGAAATGTCAACCGAACGTGTATTATTGGTGATATAACAACAAAATAAAAGGGAAACATGAAACGTGTTTAAACGTTATTTCTCAATTATATCAAAGGTGCTGCTAATTTGTCTCTGAGACTTCAAACCAACCACAGATAATTAAGAACAATATTCCGTTTAAGAGTCCGACATATGCCAGGCGGCGTGGCGATACAAACGCGGATGGTCTAAACGCGTTGGCTACTTTGGATATTTTCGTTTTTTAGGAATATTCAAGGGTTATTCGAAAAAGAAAAACATATGATGGCTGCCTTACCTGTAATTGGTGCTTACATTAGAACTAGGAATACACTGTCATTAATAATGTCTTATGTAATCACTGTTGGTGTACCTAAATAAATAAATAAATAAATAAATAAATAATGCAATAATAATCAAAAGTTTCAAGGTTAATTTTAATGTATTTGGTGAATAATACTATATACCGAGTAAATTAGACGTGATTTGGAGGCAACTTTGCAATTTTTTTCTATCGAGAAAATTTAACGCAATCGTGTTTTTGAGTCATATAGTTACTAGAGTTAGTCCTGTACTTTGCTGCATTTTTATTTCAACTTGAGTATTTAATTATTATTGATATAACAGTCAATCATGCAAAGCAGTGTGAGGTAGTATGGACCCTTAAGAAAGAGTTTGGTTAACCACAAGAGAGGTCGCATTGAAGACGATTGACTGGTATGTATGAAAGAAAAAAGAGATAGAAGCGTCACAAGCCGAACGCTTAGGGCGATCGTGCCTCTCTATTGTTTTGCGCTCTCGCTTGCACATGGAACGTGACACTTTTTTCATCCCGCCCTAGGATCTGTCTAACCCGTTAGTAATAAAAGTATCATTAGTTATCTTTTCTAGACCGGATTAAAAAGCTGCTTTCTGTAAAGTAGTATACATTAGCTATGTCTTAACTATGTCAAGCCACATGTTAAACATAGTATATGAACGTTTATGATGACAGTAATACAGTAACTGATGTCGGTCTCTCATAACATTATTTCATACGTTTACTAGCTGTGCCTGCGACTCCGTTCGCGTACATTTGTAAAGGGGTCACACGTCTTATCATGACTAGAGAAAAAACTGGAGTACCAGGCTGTATCTCATGAACCGTGATAGTTAGACAGTTGAAATTTTCACAGATGATGTATTTCTGTTGCCGCTATAACAACAAATACAACAAAATAGATTAAAATAAATATTTAAGGGGGCTCCCATACAACAGACGTGATTTTATTTCTCTCTTCTTCTTCTTCCTTAAACATCTTATTTTTGGTATTCTTTTGCTCTAGACTAGAGTTTTCAAAGTTCAAAGTTCTTTATTTGCATAAATGTGGTTACAAACGTATCATCATCATCATCAGATCATTTTAGTCTCCACTGCAGGAGCATGACCCTCTCTGTATACCACAGCCATACTTGGCCAGAGCAAACAGAGGATTTGGCCTACACTCTCCTCGCTGGCCAGACGGCTTGGAGAGGTCTCATTGATGTTTATGAGTTTTGTTTAGCTTGTATTTCCTAAGTCGCCTCTTACGACATCCATGGGAAGACTTACAAATGTATGGTAGTCTTAAATTTTATATATGATTTTATTTCACACATCTAGCTGTTTCCAGCATGCAAAGTACAAATTTAAAATGAATTTAGTCATACATTATACTTATTCTATTACAATATTCTATTACAATAATGGCAATTCAGTTATTTGATTGTATTATTAATTATATTAATAATTTTCATTCTTCCATGGTCTCCTACACCATAGAAAGAGATGCAGTGTTTTTATTCTCAGCTCTGGTACCAGAGATATGATTAGTAGTTTTCTTGGCCTAGATGATAATAAGTAATGCAATAAGCTAAGTTCATTAACGTGAAAGTACGTATTAAGCTTACTAGGTTCGAATCCAGCTCGGGTTTCACACGGTAAGTAAAAGCCGGAGGTATAAAATATAGAATTAATAGAATCATCATCATTTCGTGTAGGTGACACGGTCAATCGACCATGCACATGATGTCAGAGTTCTTAGGAACCGCCTCTCGGCTTCTGACGTGGTTCCTTTAATGACTACTAGATGGCAGCCGGGAACAACGGCTTAACGTGCCCTACGAAGCACGGAATCAGCTTTATTATCGGACAATCAGGTGATTCAACCCTGCAGTGTCCTAACCGAACTGGAAACAATAAAGTATGCTTCCCGTGGGAATCGAACCCACGACCCCCGAGTCTACTAGCAAATGACTTAACCACTGTACCAAAGAGGCAATTAATAGAAGAATAACGAATGTGACATCATGGACACTGGGTAAGCGTGACAGGATAGCTGAGGGGAAACTCTTGAGATGATCGTAAAGGGGGTATTATGCCATCCTGAATATCAGATCCGATGAGAGGGAAAAATTAAAAAAAATGTATGTAAACTTGAACATATAAAATAACAAAAGTAAGTCACTGAGCGGGATTCGAACCCGTAACACTCGTTTCTTGCCGTCCGCGTCTTAACCCACTGGACCAGGCGGACAGTGGCCAGCAGGACGAAATTAGCGACATTATTCTGCGTGGAAAGAAAAACGCATGAAAACTCGGAACACACGCGTTTTACCCAATAAGACTAATCTAGATCGATTGTTTACCACTGACAACCCCCATATACCAAATTTCAGCGAAATCGTTAGAGCATTTACCATGTGATTTTTTTTGAGATAAATATATGGTTTGTGAGTTCAGGGTAGACATAATCTGTCTGTATGGACTGCACGGCACTGAGTATCTGTATGCACATTAATTTCAACTAGTTGTCGGCAAGAACAGAGAAATCAAGTGATTAGTGTACGAGCTATGTTAGCGATCCAGCTAAATAACTCTTATTTATAGACGTGTTTCAGTTTCTGAAAATTGTGGAAATTATAGTTTATATATGATTCAGTTTCTGAAAATTGTGGAAATTATAGTTTATATATGATTCAGTTTCTGAAAATTGTGGAAATTAAAGTTTATATATGATAATATCGTGCGTGATGAAAATAAGTATAGTTTTCTTTCGTTTATTATTGCTAGAAAACAAGAAAATGTGTAACAATTGCGAAAATATTAGAAACCATTAAAAAGGAAATTGTTACTGCTCTGTCGCTCAGCACTAGATTTATCTTAATCCTTATCCTTACTAATATTATAAATGCGAAAGTGAGTTTGTTTGTTTTTTTGTTTGTTACGCTTTCACGCCCTAACTACTGAACCGATTATCATGAAATTTTGGATACAAGTTCTCTGGAGTACGGAGATGGACATAGGTTACCTTTTATCCAGGGAAAAAGTACTGTTCCCGAGGGATCGACATTGACGCGGGCGAAAGCTAGTTATATTATAAACGGGAATCACTGATGTGGGCACCAAAGCCGCAGTACTAAAATGGAACTGGGCGGGGCATGTCAGCAGAATGCATCACGATATATGGGCTAAGATAGCAACAGAGTGGTCGCCTGTAGATAGTCATCGTCGCCGCGGTAGGCCGAGAAAGCGCTGGAAAGACGACCTAGATGCTTTTATTCAACATTCGACATTCAAACTGTTATCTATCTGTAATTGAGTACATACTCGGTGGAGATGGACATTATCGAGCACACTGCAAATTTAACGACAACTGGAAAGTATCATATGTTATGGTCAAAAAAGTATCGCGATCAAAATCCAAGCCTATTAAGTGTCATTTATTGATGTATATAATAGTGTAATTAAAAATAAAAAATCATCTATAAAAAAAATATCTTTTCAAATTCATACACCAACGAGTATAGTTATAATACTACCCAAAATATAATAGAAATTGAACGTACATTTTTCGTACATTCATCTAGGCCCATAACAAAGTTATAAAGTGAAATACTACTCATTTAAATAAATAGCCCCCGCTAGAAAGAATACTTCCTGGCGGCGAAATTTAGATTTTTAATTCCTGCGAAGTCTTTATAGTACTTTTTTTTTAATGTAGCGTACAGTGTCGTACATTTTCCGTACATCCTTTAGACATTAAGTTGAACTTCATATTAAGTCATGTCACCGCCAGAAAGTATGACACGCTGTGGAACGCTCTTCCCGAATCGATTAGAAGGGCTCCCAAGTCCCAGCAGATTCGCGTTTAAGGAGGCAGTCCACAAAATCTTGAATTTTTTACCTCAAAATATACAGTTTTAGAAATCATCCCTTTTACTGGTATTCTATTATAAGGTATATATATATTAAACATATATATTTTTATGTACATTTATATGTGTATGTATTTTTAAATGCATGCATTTATGATATGTATGTATTCACCATCATCATCATCATCAGGTCTTTTTAGTCTCCACTGCAGGAGTATGACCCTCTCTGTACTACCGGAGCCTTAATTGGCCAGAGCAGACAGAGGATTTGGCCTACATTCTCCTCGCTGGCCAGACGGGTTGGAGAGGTCTCATTGATGTTTATGAGCTTTGTTTAGCTGTATTTACATATTCTATTGTTTAATTCATTTCTCATGACTTAAAGACAGTTCCTTTAGGCGCGCTGGGCATTTTTTGAGATGGAAAAAAAAAACCATAGAACGCGCTGTTACCGTTACCGACACCTCTGTATATGGTCCACTGGGCTAACGAGCTCCAATGTCGAAATCATTACAAACGGTCCATGGTCTATACCAAACTCCGTCGTTAGTAGGTTGAAGTTAAGGAGACGAAGGTCGTGCGAGGCGTAACCGAATCACTTAACACATTCTTTGCGGAAACCGGTTTTCGATTATCGCTATTCTAATTTTATCGATAGGTTACAACCGGTTTTTTGTAACGGCTTTGTGTTACATAATAATTAGTGTTTTTATGCCCTATATATATACTTAAATTATATTTATTTGTAATACAGGTACCTAACCTAAACACAACAAAAAATCACTAAGCTATATTTTTTATTAAATAAAGAAATCGTTTTTTTTTATTCAACTTATATTGTCCCACTGGCACAGGTATTCCCCACTTCCTTCGAGTAATTCTAATCCTGAGCCATCTCTGACCATTCTTTATTAAACTTGCGCATATCATCACTCCATCGCGTTCGCGGTCTACCTCTATTCCGTCTCCCTCCTTCTGGATACCACTTCGTTGCAACATGGGCCCAGCAAATCAGGTGCATACGACAAACATGGCCCGCCCAATCCCATTTCAACCTTGCGGCTTTGCGCCCCACATCGACTATACATGCCTTTGAGCGAAGTGTAGTATTACGGATTATACATATAATAAATATAAATATATACGGACAAATCACACAGATTGAGCTAGCCCCAAAGTAAGTTCGAGACTTGTGTTATGGGATACTAACTCAACGATACTATATTTTATAACAAATACATATATAGATAAACATCCAAGACCCAGGCCAATCTGAAAAAGATCATTTTCCATCTTGACCTGGCCGGGAATCGAACCCGGTCACTCCGTGTCGCAGGCTGGCGTGTTGACCGCTGCGCCACGGAGCTAGTCGATTCTGTCCCTCCTTGTGACTCCTAGGACAAAGAAATCGTAAAAATATCTATACTAATATTATAAAGCTGAAGAGTTTGTTTGTTTGAACGCGCTAATCTCAGGCACTACTAGTTCAAATTGGAAAATTCTTTTTGCGTTGGATAGTCCATTTATTGAGGAAGGCTTTAGGCTATAAAACATCACGCTGCGACCAATAGGTGCGAAGCATCAATAAAAAATGTTTTGAAAACGGGGGATAATTATTCATTAATCATAATAATTACTAGCTAATAAATACATACGAGCTGTTGCCGCGGACGAAGTCGCGGGCAACAGCTAGTAAATATGTATATATGATGCCGGTCTGTCAATCGAACGCGTTCACGACCACTTCTCAGAAAAGAGGATTACCGTCTTTTTTTCAATTGCCCCTCAGACTTATCCAGAAAGCAATTACTATATTGATTTCCGCCAGCCATTGCCGTTTATACAATCTCCTTAAGTTAGTTCGTTGAACTTAGATCACACTGCATTAAGGATCTGTATCAAAATGTAAAAAACCATTGGAAATCTGAAGTTTTAACGGACATGTTAAAAGAAGAAATAAAGATCATGTGGTACAGATTACACTAGATCTGCCTGAGCAGAAAAAAGGTAGAGGCCGCCCGCCATTACAGGTTAATGGCGGCCTCTACCTTTCTTCTGCTGGTGGTCTAAATAACAAAGAGACCTCAAGTAAGCCCATTTGCCTGAAAAGATAATCCAGTATAGCTTACCCTGGTGCAGAAGAGTGAGGAGACCCGACCCCAAATAATGGGAGAAGGGCAAGAGAGAAGAGTAAATATATTGCTGCTATCTTTTTCCCGCAAAATTGGTCCGAATGGACCAAGTGTATTGAAATATACTTGTATTTGACCATCACCAGCTCGTCCGGGGAAGTACCACACTCTCACAGAAAATCAACGTCTGAGTAGAAGCTTTACCGCTCCTATGCTTCGTTCGGTGAGTGAGAGAGCCGGAGGCCCATCCTTCCCCCTCCCCTCCCCATTTCCTTCCCCCAACACCTTGAAAGGCCGACAACGCACCTGTCACACCCTGGTGTTGCCGTTGTCCATGGGCAGCGGTGATCACTTACCATCAGGTGACCCGCTTGCTCGTTTGCCATCCAATATCATAAAAAAAATACATGTACCGACACAGCTCTATGACATCTTTACAATTGATTCAAGTGAACGAGAGATTCACAAAAACTGACACTGTGTGAATGTGACTGTACGGAACCTTTACGGAGCAGTGAGTACTTGGCCGGGTTTTTTAACATTCCAGTGACAGATTAGAATTTCAATTGATTCTCGTGTGATACGGTATTGTTGACGGTGACTTGTGTTAGAAAAGAGACAGTAGGATGTCAAAATATGCGGCTGAGAAAATAATGATTCGTGAAAGTAGCTTTTGTCTGTGACTTCGTATATATGTCGTATATATAATAATTGTAACAGCCTGTATACTAAATATTTTTTGACGTGATATGATAACGTCTTAAATAGATGAACGTCGGCTGCACGCAAGAATAAGCGTCACGTTCGGCGTGCAAGCGCGAGCGCGGATCATACGATAGAGGCATGCGTTCGGCTTGTGACGCATCTATCGGAACCCTGCGGCTTGTTAGAAGGTCGGGCTCAGAGTCGAGGGCGAAAGTTAGTGATTCAGAACCAAGAAAACTTCCTTGCTGGTCTGGGAGAAAAGAAAAAACGTAGAATCCGCCAGCTGCTTTTCTTCTCGCGCAGATCGTAAAAGCCGATCGAGGGAATGCGCTAAAATCTGCGGCATCATGTCAATAGGCAAGGCAATGCGGCTAGCAACCCATCACTATTTGATTCCGTTTTCCATCTACACGCCCTACAACATGCTAAATGTGGCCATAAGGTCTTATAGACCTAGGCTCTGTCTACCCCGCAAGGGAAAAAGACGTGATTCTATGTATGTATGTAAGAAAACTTTGTAGTTTCCTTTCTAAGCAGCTAAGTTTATTTACGACGAGTGAAAACCCTTAAGTACCAGCCAAGAATGCGGTCCTGCCTTATTTGATCATGCCTAGAACTACTAAGGAGCTCCAATATGGCCATAGGCAGTTGAAGAATGGCAGTGAATGTCAGGAAAGGCTTGTTCTCATTATGGCACGTTGGTTAGGTTCACTTCTTTTATCTTTTGTCGCCGTGTGGTTTCCTGCAGAGTAGAATAGGACCACTCCAAGCCTTCCCATGGATGTCGTAAGACGACGACTTTGGAAATACAAGCTAAACAAAGCTCATAAACATCAATGAGACTTCTCCAACCCGTCTGGCCAGCGAGGAGAGTGTAGGCCAAATCCTCTGTCTGCTCTGGCCAAGTACGGCTCCGGTAGTACAGAGAGGGTCATGCTCCTGCAGTGGAGACTAAAAAGACCTGATGATGATGATCTTTTGAAACGAGTTAGCGACTAAGTCGTCAGATATCGAACGGAGAATCGATTTTTAACGACCTTTCCCATTGAGATGGAAAAAAAATTGGTTGTCTGTAAAGTCGGTTTATGGACGATAATTTTACGTGATAACGGAACGGTGGAAGAGATATAGCCGAACGCTTTCGTGTCTCTACCGCTTGTTCCGCGCTCTTGGACACTGAACGTGACACTTTTTTGTGCGTGCAGCCGGCGTTCATCGATTTTTATGACGTTATTACGGAAAAATAGGAAACCATAGAGAGATAATAATAAACTTACGCAAGATAAATTCATATGGAAATACGGTTTTACTCATGTTTATTAAGTCTAAATCGCCGACTAGTTTCGGTCTGTTACGAAGACTATTATCAGGGCGAGTGGTAGGGGTTTTCTAAGGGTTTCACCTCCCTCAAAGCATTAACGTTAGTGAAATGAATAAGTACCTTTTCATTATTTAGATTATTTCTATAAACCCACTTTCTGCTAAATATCCATATATTAGGAAAACTATGGAAGCAGCATTGCGCTCAAAAACTGACACCACACAAAGTAGCTCAAAGCGGGCGGGGCTTAAAAAGTAGATATTTTCGCGAACTAGTCTGCCGCGCGGCCCGTGACTGAAGGACGCGTCGATAAAAGCATTTAACGACATATTTTTTGTGAACATCGGCGAAATCTTAACGAATTAAGAATAAAATTACTTCTTGCGTAATAATGTGGTGCATGAAACGCAAGGAACGATGGAAGGTGACACTGGAGCTAGCGACATTTGATTTTATTGTCCTAACACAATTATTAAGTAAGTTCCGTAGTGATAGTAATAATTGCGATATTTGGTTTTGCCTAACCCGTAATTGATAAAATGTTTTTACCCTTTAGCTCTCCTCTGAAAGTAACATACATTTTCATGTTTTTAGGGTTCCGTAGTTATTATGTATATGCCTACTGAAATCATCAACATCTGCCTTACCTTACATATCTCGTTATCTGGGGTCGGCGCAATATGTCTTCTTCTTCCACATTTCTCTATATCCCTCCTCTCTCTCACTCTTTTATATTCCTTTTGACCATTGAATTAGAAAAGTTCTGATACAATCCATCCATCTCTGTTTTGGCCTGCCTTTTCCTATACTAACTGAAAATATCTCTAGTTAAAACTTTGTCCTATTTTTATTTGGTCAACTTCAAGGATAACAAAAAGGTAAAATATAACTTGTCTAGTTTTCAATTTAACTAGTAAACTAAACACTACATTATTTATGTTGCCATCTTAATCTTAAAACCACAGATAACGAGACCAAAACAAAGAATATTCAATCTTAACTTTAAATGTGTAAAGTTCAAAATGCCTCGCTAATTAAGAACTAAGTCGTAAAACGTAAGCAGGCAATCTTCAACCTTAACTATGAAGCTATAAGAGACAAAATGCTTTACAAATGAACAAGTTAGTTTTACTATACCATGACATCATATGTCCTCAGAAAATACGCAGTTTATTGTATGTGTCTCCAATCGTAAAATCATTTGCATCCAAGGTGACAAATGTTATTAAACATTAAGTCACGCGTAACTGTTCATAATACATATTATATAACTTCATATGCCCTATTATACTTTTCATCGACCTATTCTCTTATTATATATATATAAACTTCTATGCTGGTCTGGGAGAAAAGAAAAAAACAATATGTACCAGCTGCTTCTCTTCCCGCGCAGATCGTAAAAGCCGATCGAGGGATTGGGCTAAAATGTGCGGAATCATGTCATTAGGCGATGCGGCTAGTAACCCATCACTATTTTGTGTAACTATATCTAAACGCCCAATATGGTAAATGTGGCCATAAGGTCTTCTAGACCTAGGCTCTGTCTACCCCGTAAGGGAAAAAGACGTGATACTATACTATTCTCTTTATAAGTATTTTAAATATTTTACTAGCTGTTCCGGCGAACTTCGTTTCGCTATAAGCTAAAACTATCAAGTTGGACTAAATTACAGATAGTCACGAAGTTTCACCAAAATCGGTTCAGTAGCTTCAGAATTTATCCCGAACATACATCGTGACACGAGATTTTTGTATATATAGTTAACAGCTGGACAAGGGCCTCTCCCAAGGATTCTTCGTTCCATGGTAGGATATTGCCATACTCACCACGCTTGGCAGGCGGGTTGGAGAGCGCAGTTTCTTTGGCTTCTTGCGCTTACGACGCTGCTGCCCATTGCAAGCATTTTGAAGCTGGTGAAGGATAGGAATTTGTTGGATTTGAGAAGTTAATGATAGGTATTGGGATAGTATTCACCCGGATGAATGGGGGACAAGCAAGTAGCATCGGGACGCCGGGTACCCGATGCCATAACTGCAACCACTGGATATGCAGCTGAGGATGATGCCCCTGACCTGGCAAGATTAGCCTTACTATTTGGGGGTTACATATACCTAGTAAAGTTGTAGTCACGGAGGAGATATAGAGTGGAGACGGCGTAAGCTACTGTGCACTGTGATTCCAACTAGGTCCTGACGTCATCACGTTAACATCGAGAGTAGGCGTGGCCTATTAGTCTGCTGTTGTAGCTGTCAATGTTCGTACGTGGTTCGTTCTGTGCACACAGTGAGATTTTCGGACTTTTCTTGTTTTTTACGAAGAAAATCATGAAGTGTTGTATTATATCATTTAAACTACTCCGATAAACGTTCAGATGCTATGGAAGGAATCACATTTCATTTGTAAGTATTTTAATTCGTAATTTACTTAAATTATTCTAGAAGAATCTTTTGGCGACGTTCCGTGCTACTCATCGTTAGATGGCACCACTTTGCGTAATGGGACGTAAGAACTATAAAAATATATTAAAGCTAATTGTCGTAATAACTAATAACCATAAGTACTGAAATTTGTTCTAAATTTATACCTAAAGATTTACTTTGACAAAAAGATTATGTTTATGTAGTTTCATAATTCTCTTTTAGTAGCAGTAGGTGTTAGGGACATCTAGTGACGGATAGATAAACTAAAAAGAAAGATCAACATCGAACTCATTAAGTAGTTGGGCTATTCGCCGCTAGATGGATATAAAGGAGGGAGTGAGACACAGAGCAAGTAGAGTGAGACAGATAATACTCCCCTCACCCCCTGTAAGTGCCACGCATTGTTTCATAGAAAATATTCCTTAGGGCAACTCCTCTCTATATCTGCTCCGTGGTTGTAGTCAAGAATTAGTTAGTACGGAAACCTTCGTGCGTGAGCTCGACTCTCACTTGGCCGCTTATTTTAGACCGTAGGTCGTACATAGAAAATATTAAGTCATCGATCCTACCTACGTCCTCTTTCTTCTTGTTCCGTGGTGTCAACCCTAGCGTTTACAAGTTGCGATTCAAGGTCACCGAAGCTCGAATCACACGTACAGGGGGGTGTCGCAGCTGTGCCAAGGGACTGACCTGGTATGACATTAGCCTTACTATTTGGGGGTTATATTTATATATCCCTAGTAAAGCTGTAGTTAAGAATTAGGTTCGAGCTTTAATCTGCAACAAAGCGGACACTTCAAGCTACATATGTTTCTGTCATTAACTGCAGTCCATCACGCGTGGGACCGACAAAGCAGACACGACGGAAATCGGCGCCTTGGCCTGATTTATTGCCAGTACGATTAACTTGACACGTCATCTTATTGGTATACGAACCATTTTTTAGCAGTCCACTATCACTGCCATACAAGCTTTTCTCTTTTCGTCGACGCGCGGTCTAAAAAAATATTATATTGAGCGGTGGTCGAGGTACTGCCATTAAGAAAGGACCAGTCACACCATCATCCATGTAACTATTAATCAACAGCTATAAAACTACTATGTAAGAGAACTAGAGAAGTGACGCAGGTCACTTCTAGGTCAGGTCTCTATCATCTATAATAAGTTTAAAATTATTATAAATATTTTTATTTTTTGATGTAACTAAATTTATGCCTTTCGCAATTTTTCCTCTATCTGTGCTATAAGACGTTGCCTGAGGTTTTGATGCGTTGAGATTGCGTTGGCTGGCTCAAGGGACAGTAGACTTGAGTATTTGATATGAATTTCAACTTGATACCTATACGCGAGGAGAGTGTAGGCCAAAAGGAGAGGGTCATGCTCCTGCAATGGAGACTAAAAAGACCTGATGATGATAATGATGACCTCTACGCGTTCCTGAGAAAAACAGTCTTGACAGACATACGGACAACCAAGTGATCCTATAAAGGTTCCGTTTTTTCCTTATGAGAGACGGAACACTAAAAACAACGGGTTGCACTCCGAGAGTGCCGATGGAAGTGAAAACTCCTCGCAGTAGAAAGAGAGGAGGATATTATTTCCTCTCCTTCGCCGCGCCGGCGGTCTCAGGTCACATGGCCGTCTTACAAATTTTCGATCAGGTCACGTGTCGTGGCGCGAGTTTAACATGTTTTTACCCATCTCAAAAAGTGCACAACGCCGCTAAAGAAATTTTCAGAAAAAAATTGCAGACTGTGTAATTCCCGCTTCACATATCTCTTTCTTGTAAGAGACTATACTAAAGGCAGAGTCGTAGAACTTGTCAATGATCAATTATATTGAAACGTAAAATGTTTGTCCTCCTTGAACACTGCAATACAGATAGGCATCCCGCTATGCAGCACCAGGCAATCAGGAAACATGAATCACTTTGTTCATTGTATGTTAACACAGCGCGTCCTTAGAATCAGCAAACTTATCAACCGTTCATGCTTTTAATTGCAAATGCTTTGCTGGAAGCTACGTGAGATATGCGGCTTGATTGTCCCAGAGTACCAAGGACTAGAAGGTTCTAGGTGCCTTTGTGATATACTCAACTTGATGAAAGTTTTCTTCAAAAGTTCAAAAAATCCAAAATAAATTATTTGCTTATATAGACTTAAGTAATACATTTCTTATAAAGTTAAGTACAATCCTATTTAGCCGTTTTTTAACAGCATGTAAATACATAATCATATTTTTCTCTTCCATGCTGGTCTGGGAGAAAAGAAAAAACCCGGCCAAGGGCGAGTCAGACTCGCGCACGAAGGAAAGATTAAGATTATTAAAAATATTTTTATTATATGATGTAACTAAAAATTAATTCTTTTCGATTTTTCTGTGCCATTAGACGTTGGTTCGTACCAAATTTCAAGATTGTGAGTTCATGGGAAGTACCCTGTAGGTTTTGATTTCCTTGCGAATGCCGAAAATTAAAGGCTGTATCTTTTGATTGAATTGGCTTAGAAGTTTGATTTTTTCACAGCTCCAAGGGACAGTAGATCTGAGTATTTGATATGAATTTCAGCTGTAAAGATACCTTTTCGCGTACCTGAGAAAAAGGATCTTGACAGACTGACGGACAACAAAGTGATCCTATAAGGGTTCCATTTCTTCCTTTTGAGGTACGGAACTTAATGTCTAAAAAGGAAATGTATCGTATAAAGATTGTTTAAAGAGCGCGAAAGTGTTGGCGGGTATGACATCACGCACGCAAATTAAGATAAGTGGGCCCGTTAGATCATATCTCTAGTGTTTGAACTGAGAAATCAGGTTGCGACGCAGACAAAGATAGCGATAGTGCAAAGAAATAGAATACATTTCGCTAAAGAAACTTGTTATTGAAAGAAATTATCATTCATAAGTAGTTATGCAGCAATTATCTCATGTTTTGGAAAGATTTGTTAACCTTGTTAGCCCGCGCCGTTCTGTCTGATAGCGCCATGGATTGTGAATGCATTGGTCACTAAATTGATTTGAATGAATGAATGAATTAACTTTGTTGCGTTAAATGTTGTACAAGTGATGGATTAAAAAGAAATTCTCACACATTAGTCATTTCTGTCATGCAACAGACCATATAAATGTCAATTAAATATTATAATTCTAATTATGTTATACAATTCTAATCTGTCATTATATTAAGTGTCAGTATACAATTTATTATCATCATTAAAATTAGTAATTGATAATGTCGCTTTATTAGGTAATCTTTGACACTATAAAAGCACTTGTTTACTAACCAATTGAACAATTTTCTTTTAAATAATTTAGAATTTGATATTGTCACATTATCAGACTGTGGTGTTGAAAGGGTAACTCTCTGGGTTTTTTGACTTTGTCATTATAAGTAACCTATGCTAATATCATAACCGAAAGAGAGGGAACTAGAAACATTTCTTTAAAAAATCAAGTTTAGAGCCAGACGAGAGAGTGAGGGCCAATCAATCAATCATTCAATCATTTATTTGCATGAATACAATCATTACATTCCTCTCCAACCCGTCTGGCCAGCGAGGAGAGTGTAGGCCAAATCCTCTGTCTGCTCTGGCCAAGTATGGCTCCTGTAGTACAGAGAGGGTCATGTTCCTGCAGTGGAGACTGGATTCATTCCGTCGTTCGGAAAATCCTTGGGGATGCCTATGTCCACCAGTGAACTTCTTGCGGCTGATATGATGATGATGATGATGAATAAATTACAGGTCCAGTAGTCAGCCTGATTACAGGCGTGCAAATAATTTAGTAAATATTACAATTAAATATAATGTAAAAGTAAATATACCAAAATTTGTATCTCTTAATTTATTTATCATTGACAACAATGGTTCACGTTATGTGGCCATTTATGTATATGTAAATGTGTTTATATGCGAGTCGAATCGGATGTGCGGACAAATCTTTTTAGGTTTTTGTACATCTTTTAAATAATTTGAGATTATGTATTTGTTTCATGAATAAATAAATAAAAACAGCAAACGGGTTCAAGTACGAGTATCTTCGTTTAATATTCCTCAATTCGCCAGTTCCCAATTGCCACTTCCTCGCCTGTTATACTTCTAGCGCTATGAAATTAAAACCACAGTTCTGCACTCAAGGCCACCACGGTATGGATCCTTCCTCGTCGAGCAAAAACCCTTGTTTTAGGGTTACGCATAAATGTTATAGTGGAGTTCTTGGCGGGAATTTCGACGGAGAGCACGGCTTGTGTTTTGGATTGTTTTGTAAATTGTTTCTAGTGGACTTTATAATGTGAAATCGGTGTAATTTGGTGTTATAAATGCCCATGTTTATGAACAATGTATGGAATAACCGAAATAAACTGTCACGGTGCGGCTGTAGTGAGATTTACTTAGCGGGCTGGTGGACCGCCTCGCCTCGTTGCGTCTGTGATCAAGCCAGTGGATTCGTGGGAATTGTCGCCAGGGGCTCCGTAGAGTCAATGAAATGAACTACACCATCGTTTCATTGATAACAAGACTTAGAAAAAAGCGCGGGAAAACTCATTTATACTTGATACTGGCTAAATACGTAACGCGTGAAAGCCATAAATACATAAAAAAAAAAAAAAAATGTTATAGTTTTGACTTATAGGAATGTTATCATCAATATGAACGAGCGATTTTTTTCTGATGAGGTCTGTCAGAAGTTTAAACATATCATAGCTGTTTCTTCAACTCCATAGTTATTAAATTTTGAAAGGCACGTTTAGGCGTTGGTTCCGGCTCTTTTCATCCGAACTTCGATCAAATATAATGCTAGATACACAATTCGCGCTCGATAAGTGGCACCGGCAAAACAGTGCACTAATCGAGTTTCGGAGCTGTTTTGTATAATTCTAGGACCTTTATGCTGTCTGACGGCACGCTGAATTAAAACTAGTACCAGAACCATCATTCTGCAATGTGTTTGAACTTGCCTGTATGAGATTATGCTTTTATGAATCGTTCGCTCGCGGTACGAGACTGACAAAAAATGACGATACGTATATAAATATAACATTATCATATCTATGCTATTACGTATATAATTAACATCACAATGAAGCAGGGGTTGGAATACCGGTAAAAATCCATTACCGGTACCTCTATGAAACGACAGTACCGGTAATTGGTTTGGTACCGGTACATTTGGTAACGGTAAAAATCAAGTACCGGTACCTCTATAATACAACGGTACCGGTAATTGGATTGGTACCGGTACCTCAATAAAACGACGGTACCGGTAATTTAAAGAAGTACCTGTACCAAATACCGGTAAACAGTACCGGTACTTAGTACCGGTACTCGTATTGGGAATTATCATTTCGTTAATGTGTGTCGTTGCCGTGTTGTGCATGTGCGGCGTGAGGCGGGGGCCCACAATAGGGCGGCACTTTTACAGTCGAGCGAGTCCCATGCGGTAGACGGCAACAATGCGTAGGTACCGGTAAAATTAACGCAATTTTAATACCGTTAAAATTTGACAGAATAGAGGTACCGGTACTTACCGGTACTTATAATGTGAATTTGGTACCGGTAACAAGTAGCGGTAAAATTACCGTTAACTGTTAACAATATTATTACCGTTAAATACTAGATTACCGGTACCTCATATTACCGTTAAAATTTTAACAGAATAGTAATACCGGTACTTACCGGTACCTATAATGGGAATTTGGTACCGGTAACAAGCCCTGCAATGAAGTTCAGTGTTTTACCTTGGTATTCTTATTATTACATCTGTAATATTATCTAGTCTATACTATCTATACTTCTATACTAATATTATAAAGCTGAAGAGTTTGTTTGTTTGTTTGAACGCGCTATTCTCAGGAACTACTGGTTCAAATTGGAAAATTATTTTTGTGTTGGATAGTTCATTTATTGTGGCTTTAGACTATTAAACATCACGCTGCGATCAATACGAGCGAAACATCAACAAAAAATGTTTTAAAAACGGGGGGGAAATTATTCTTCTATACTAATAAAAAACTAATTACGAGTAATCATAATAACAGAAATTGCCGCGGACAAAGTCGCGGGCAACAGCTAGTTAATGTTATATTTCTTTTATAATATACCTTATTTTAAAGCAGTAACCCACAGTGGAGACTAGAAATTAATGAATACCTAACATACTTAAATGTATTCTATGGTATTCCTTTTTGGAAAGTCGTGTACTGTCTACGATTAAGTAATCTATTACTTACTACTTATTCGTAGTGTACAGTATATGATATCGCTTGTACTGAACGATTTACTTTATGAGAAAAACATGTTACATCAAATACATACATCACCGGTCTGGGGTGTCGCCCTCAACTGCCTGTCCGGTGTTGCAGGTATGTCATAGGGTACGCGTCCGGCTCCCCGAGCTGCTACTTGCTTTCCCTCATTCATCCGAGTGTGTAGTATCCCGATACCTTCATTCCCTTTCCAAATCCAACAAACTCCTATTTTTCCCAGCTTTAAAATGCACCCGATGGGCAACAGCAGCGTCGGAAGCACAAGAAGCCAAAGAAACTGCGTTCGCCTGCGTGCTCTATGCGTGGTGAGTTTGGCAACACCTTCTCATGGAACGACGTATCTCTGGGAGAGGCCTTTGTCCAGTAGTGGACTTTAAACGGCTGTAATGATGATGATAATGATGATACATCATATTAACTTTTGATGTCCGACTTATAAAAATAACACTTCGTCTCTTCCCTACCAAGCCTAGATACAACAAAATAGTAAAATTACCAATATTTCAAAAGCAAACCCAAGAACTCTTGGTGTAAGAGTAGATTTTTAGTTTAGAGCTAAACTAAATGAATTTCTAAACATCATCATCATTTCGAGGAGGTGCCACGGTTAATCGACCATTCGCACCCTGGTGTCAGAGTTCTTCGGAACCGCCTCTCGGCCTCTGACGTGGTTCCTTTAACGACTACCAAATGGCAGCCGGGACCACTGGCTTAACGTGCCTTCTGAAACATTAATATCAGACAATCAGGTGATTCAAGCCTGCAATGTTCTAACCAAACTGAAAGCAATTAAACAAAGTATGATTCCCGTGGGAATCGAACCCACGACCTCCGGGTCTACAGGCCTGGTCAGGCCGGGTCAAACGCCTTAACCACTGGACCACGGAGGCAGTTCTAATTATATGCGGTATATTGCCGCATCAGTATTTCGTCCTCCTTACAACACCATGTTTACTATTATTTCAACATTAGTATCTGTTGACGAGCAAACATGATTAGACACGACCTTCTGTCTTGACACTTTTGTCCCATACCTGTTTTGGCCGTTCCACTTAATTTTGGTTGTTTGTATATTTTGTTTACGCTGTCGTAAACGGAAAAGGTTCGAGTATATTACGAAATGTTTTTCTTACTAATATTATAAACGCGAAGTTTGTATTATCTATGGATGAATATATGGATGTATGTTACTCAAACACGACACAAGGTGTGAATGTATTTTGTAAATTTTTTAAACGTGGATTAATACATAGGCTACCTTTTCTCTCGAAAAAAAGTACTGTTCCCGCATCATCGGCATTTATTTGAGCGGAGCTGCGAGCGACAGCTAGTGAAATTATATTTTTTGGAAATACATTAGAAATATGAAAACGTCGAAGGTCGCATATGATTCAATTCTTTTGAAATCAATAATCATAAGATCAAATATTGTTATTGAAAATATTAATACTTTAAATTTTATTTCATCAATAGATTAATAGTTTAAAGTGAATCCTAACGACTCATTTGTCTAAGCAATAGTCTAGCTGGATAATAACCTTATCAAGTTGAGATATGTTTGTTTCCATAAAACAACAGAAATCTCGTAACGACTAAAGATATGATACTGAAATGTGACGCAAAATAAAATAAGTATTATATTAAATGGAAATAAGGCGTTAATCTTACGACGTCATAAGAAGTTGTGTTTCATATAACATTATATAGATGGTAGCTAAAAGTTATGAAATCAACTTGCAAAAAGTCCGTACGAAATGCTCATATAAAATCTTGTTATTCTCGGCTGAGAGAATATTACATGTAACATTTGCATAGATATAAGACTGTTTGCTAGATAATTCAAGCCTTTACCATGATAAACGCTTTGCTAATATGTAAATAGGAATATAAACTACGCACAGCCAGTTCACTTTATTAATAATCGCACACAAATGTGGTCCAAGAATGCAGCCTTGGGATACGCTAAATACATTTACATGAATTTAACGCCGTGGGTCTCAAATAAGTTATACAAGAGTATATTTTAACAGTTATATCATGCAAGTGCTAATAGAAATTGTGTAATGCATAATAAAATCGTGTTCGTACATTTTGAATTTCGCGTTTAATTATCTGCAACGCTATCAAATGCATTTTAATGAACTGCTGTGTGCTTTTGGAATTTTAGTAGTAGGTAATTTTAATAAAGTTATGAGATTAATGATGAGATTTTCAGTAATATTACTTAGTATAAACATACTAATTAAGTTTTTACTCGTTGTAGACGGGGTAGACGGAAACTAAGGCAAAACTAAAAACACGTTTTTATATTGAAAAACAAAAATGTATGAGTAGGTGTACTCGTATTGTTGTTTCTTAAAAATTGTACATTAAAAAAATTTTGTTAAATAATTTTATACCCAATTTTTTTTTATGAGAGGGTAAAAAAATCGTGTTGTGTTTCGTTAGGAGATGCGGCTAGCAACCCATTTTTCCATAAATACGCCCAGCAACACGCCTAACATGGTCTTCGGTTTTTATGACCAGAGCCTAAGGTCCCCCCGAAAGGAATAAAGACGAAATATGGGTGTATTTTACATTATTGTAATTGATATTTGCACATTTGCATGCTAAATAAATAAATAAATATATACGGACAAATCACACAGATTGAGCTAGCCCCAAAGTAAGTTCGTGACTTGTGTTATGGGATACTAACTCAACGATACTATATTTTATAACAAATACATATATAGATAAACATCCAAGACCCAGGCCAATCTGAAAAAGATCATTTTCCATCTTGACCTGGCCGGGGATTGAACCCGGTCACTCCGTGTCGCAGGCAGGCGTGTTGACCGCTGCGCCACGGAGCTAGTCATGCTGGTTGGTTACATTTAAATAAATATAAATAAATAAATATATACGGACAAATCACACAGATTGAGCTAACCCCAAAGTAAGTTCCGAGACTTGTGTTATAGGATACTAACTCAACGATACTATATTTTATATTAAATACATATTAATAACATCCAAGACCCAGGCCAATCAGAAAAAGATCATTTTCCATCTTGACCTGGCCGGGGATCGAACCCGAGCACTCCGTGTCGCAGGCTGGCGTGTTAACCACTGCGTCACGGATCTGTCAGATTACGATAACCGTTAACATTACAAAATAAACAAACGATCAGATATACAGCCCAATTAACACGTTCAATAGACATGAGGTTTACAAAAGGATAACAAAGAATTACGTAAGATACGAGATGGTACGAAATCGAAAGTGAGAGTATCTGGGTTAATTCCTTTGCGATCCAATTGTCCAATTGTGTGTAGCAGACGTTTTGCAGATCTTATTTCTGGTTCTATATTCCATACAAAAAAGTGGATGTCTGTATAGTCGGTATAAGGAGTAGGGTCACGATTGGGCCAGAAAAGCACGGGGGGAGATAAATATATGTTCATTAGGCACAAATATGCAGATAGACAAACAGTTTTTAAAAATATCAGAGAAAATATAGTAAGACGCTTGTTCGCTTTCTCTGTGCGGATCGAACTAACGGTTGTGGGCATAACTGCCGACTACCCTTTAAATTTACAATAAAAATTCAAAAAATTACAAATATTTAGTGCTAAATTACGTTTCTTTATAATACGTTTCATTTCACTAATACGAGTACCATACAAATACATAAGTAATTTTGAATTTATAGCAATAGAAAAATAAACAACAGGAAATTACATGAGCGCGTCGGTAACTGACGAACTACTGCCTATTCCTATAGGTTCTCCTGCAGGACACAGGTTGTCGGTTTGCGGAATATAATTTTACTTGATAACGTGGAAGAGAGATAGGTGCATCACAAGTCGAACGCTTAGGCCGATCGTGCCTGTCTATCGCTTATTCCGCGGTCGCGCTTGCACGCGGATCTAACACTTTTTTGTGCGTGCAGGCGGCGTTCATCAATTTATACGTATACTAGCTGTTGCCCGCGACTTCGTCCGCGGCAATTTCTGTTATTATGATTAATTAGTATAGATGAATAATTATTCCTCGTTTTCAAAACATTTTTTATTGATGCTTTGCTCCTATTGGTCGCAGCGTGATGTTTTATATCCTAAAGCCTTCCTCAATAAATGGACTATCCAACACAAAAAGAATTTACCAATTTGAACCAGTAGTTCCTGAAATTAGCGCGTTCAAACAAACTCTTCAGCTTTATAATATTAAGTACTAGCTGTTGCCCGCTACTTCGTCCGCGGCAATTTCTTTTATTATGATTTATTAGTATAGATAATTATTTTTCCCCGAATTCAAAACATTTTTTATTGATGCTTCGCTCCTATTGATCGCAGCGTGATGTTTTATAGCTTAAAGCCTTCCTCAGTAAATGGACTATCCAACACAAAAAGAATTTACCAATTTGAACCAGTAGTTCCTGAAATTAGCGCGTTCAAACAAACTCTTCAGCTTTATAATATTAAGTATATAGATGTGTAAATACAATAACTGCTGTCTTTCGGGGTAGATAGGCACAAGGATTGTAAGAGCCTCTTTAAGTAACATGGCTGGCTTGGTAACGAACATTAAGAAGGAACAGCTTGCTAGCCTATCCCTATCTTCTATTTAGGTGAGTATAGAAAAGGCGTAGAGGCTGCCAGCGGCCTCTGCTCCTGTGCAGGTTGTTTGAGATCGTTCAAAGCAAACTGCAGTCTAGGCCTTAGGATCCTCCTATCCAATCAAAAGCTGAAAGGGATAAAGTTATTGTTTTTATCTCATTTTAGAATAGGACCATTCCAAGTCTTTCCATGTAGGTCGTAAGAGGCGACTTAGGAAATACAAGCTGAATAAAGCTCATAAACATCAATGAGACTTCTCCATGTCTGGCCAGCGAAGAGAGTGTAGGCCAAATCCTCTGTCTGCTCTGGCCGAGTATGGCTCCGGTAGTACATAGAGGGTCATGCCTTCAGTGGAGACTAAAAAGACCTGATGATGATGTAGATATTACTAGTCGCTTTATTTATCTTTGGTTTCAGTATCGATCGAATAATATGTATCCTTATTAAGAAAGTCGACACACCTACATTTTATGCAGTACAGATAATGAAAAACTCGTAATTTTCGCCTCAAAATCCATACATTTGTTAGATAATCGTTAAGAATAATTGTGCTATGCCAGTGTACCGGAAAACGTGGTGTAGGACGATTTATAATGGATAGACGACCTTGCATGCAAGTAATGAATGATTGCAGTTGCCATTTGTGGTGTAGCCAGTAGTCAAGTTAGACCATCGTTCAGCGCGATTTTCTGATGCTAAGATCTGATTGGAGACTATTATAAATAGGCACTTCATTGGTGAACAAATATGCAATTTTTTACATCCGGTTAGAAAGCGTATACAAATGTGACTTAGGTACATCAAGATTAACTACGTTTGTTCTATGACTTTTTGTAATTCGACGTTTGCTTTTTTTCATACAAAAATAATAAATGCAAATTTGCAATTCTCTCGTCTTAACTCTATGGCAATCAGTGCTACGAGGTAATAATAGTAGGTACCTACGCTCATAGCTATAGTAGAATTAAACATAGACTTAACGTTTGATAGAAATCCACATAATAGCTAATGTATGTAAAATCTTACTATGTATTGCGTTTAGGTAAAAGTCATAGCTGTGTGGTATCCGGCAGAGTAGAATAGGACCACTCCAAGTCTTCCCGTGGATGTCGTAGAAGGCGACTTAGGAAATACAAGCTAAACAAAGCTTATAAACATCTAAGACACCTCTCCAACCCGCCTAGCCAGCGTGGAGAGTGTAGGCCGAGTCCTCTGGCTGCTCTGGCCAAGTATGGCCCTAGTAGTACAGAGAGGGTCGTGCTCCTGTAGTGGAGACTAAAAAGGACCTGATGATGATGATGAAAAGTCATAGAACAAACGTTGTTAGTCATGATGTACCTAAGTCGTCTTTAGCAGGTTTTGCGTTAGTTTACTATAACCCTGTATATATAGACACGCGAATAGAAGTTTTGGAAGATTAAAAGTTAAAAAATTGTTAAAAAAACGTATTTCTTGAGAAAGTTTCGTTAGAAATGAGAAAGGAAGGGTGTCAATGACTATGTTGTTTTCAACACATGCTTCACTAACAATAAAAAACAGGAGCTGTAATTATAATCGTTGACACACAAACTGTTGCCATGTACAGAAAAACAAATTAGCCGCCATTGTAACAATTAAATCTGAATATGCACATATGCTAATGGTCATTACGTGTGTGTACGTAAGTGTGTGCGTGAGAAAAATATAATTAACCGCTGCGTAATGTTGGGATGTGGTTCGAGAAGTTGTTCAATGCACTGCTGTTTGTTATTTAACTAGCTTTCGCCCGCGGCTCCGCCCGCGTCAATGTCGATCCCTCGGGAATAGTACTTTTTCCCGGGATAATAGGTAGCCTATGTCCTTCTCCGCACTCCAGAGAACTTGTATGCAAAATTTCATGATGATCGGTTCAGTAGTTACGGCGTGAAAGCGTAACAAACAAACAAATAAACAAACAAAAAAACTCACTTTCACATTTATTATATTAGTAAGGATAAGGATAACATAGCTGACAGTGATGATTGAGCGGGCTTAACGTCGGATTACGAATAGATGGTCTTTGTTCAATGATTTACTTCATTTTTGGCGTGATAACGTCTTATAAATAATGCCGGCTGCACGCATGAAAAAGTGTCACGTTCCGTGTGAGGCACGATCGGCCTAAGCGTTCGGCTTGCGACGCATCTATCTCTCTTCCACCGTTATCACGTAAAATTATCGTCCGTAAACCGACTTTACAGAGAACTATTTTTTTAGCGTGACAAAGGACTGAAAATACATAAGATTTGGTTGTATGGGCTAAATCCTGTTGCCTTCCCTTTAGAACGGAAAAAATCGGCCAAGTGCGAGTCGGACTCGCGCATTAAGGGTTCCGTACATTATATTTTTATTATATGATGTAACGCAAAATTAAAGCTTTTTGCAATTTTTCCTTTGTGTGTTATAAGACGTTGCTTCGTACCAAATTTCAAGATTCTAAGTTCATGAGAAGTACCCTGTAGGTTTTGATTCCCTTGCGAATGTCGAAAAAATAGAAACACGCCAAAAAAAAACCTCTCTAAACACACCAGACTAAATTTATCATTCATCATCATAATGTCTTTTTAGTCTCCACTGCAGGAGCATGACCCTCTCTGTACTACCGGAGCCATACTTGGCGAGAGCAGACAGAAGATTTGGCTTACACTCTCCTCGCTGGCCAGACGGGTTGGAGAGGTCTCATTGATGTTTATCAGCTTTGTTTAGCTTGTATTTCCTAAGTCGCCTTTTACGACCTCCATGGGAAGACTTGGAGTGGTCCTATTCTACTCTGCCGGAAACCACAAGGCAAATTTATCATAAATCCATAAAAAGAATAAGATGTTATAGCGAGAAGGAAATAGTTTTAAAATAATTCTTGTCTGTTCTATGATTTCGTCAATCAATCATCTATTACTTTCTACTTAATTGGTATTCATTGACATTCTATTTCTAATGTTATTTGATTTAAATCAATCGTTTTACGAGTATAATAAACATTTAGTCGGTACCCCTAAGCTTCATACGTTTAATTCCCTTTGATAATCGGTTCAGTAGTTACGGCGTGAAAGCGTAACAAACAAACAACAAACAAACAAACTCACTTTCGCATTTATAATATTAGTAAGGATCATAACTACATCTCTTCGGCGACGAAATGTTAATGGCGGATCCTAGGCTTCAACGAGAAGTTTCGATTCCCACGGGAAGCATACTTTGTTTAGTTGTTTCCAGTTTGGTTAGGACATTGCAGACTTGAATCACCTGATTTTCTGATAATAAAGATGATTCCTTGCTTCGGAAGGCACGTTAAGCCGTTGGTCCCGGCTGCCATCTGGTAGTCGTTAAAGGAACCACGTCAGAGGCCGAGAGGCGGTTCCGAAAAACTCTTACACCAGGGTGTGCATGGTCGATTGACCGTGTCACCTACACGAAATGATGATGACGAAAAGTGATGAAGTCCGTTGTAAATAACCTCGTCCTCCAACAAAGGTATAAGTTTAAAAGGTCGTCAAAAAAATCTTTGATTCTCCAAAAACATTTCCATTGTTATGGCAGACGTGGGCGTGGCTTCCGATGAATATGCAAGCGAATACCTCGAGAAATTTCTGCATGCAAGGCCTCCATGTGGGCAGCAATGACACAGCGTGAGTTGGGACGAGGTGAGAACCTCAGACCAACTGGCACACAACAGGGTATGATGACCATAACACCCTGTATGTAAAGTTACAGGTAGGGTGAACACTATTATCCACCAAATATATAATCAGACCGGCAAAATTAACAACTTTTCTTATGGGACCAATGCTGGGAACTGATGAAAAAAAACGGGTTGTTGGCAAAAGTGAAAACTTGAACAATAACGTTACAATAGATACTTTTTAGCCGCGCGGTAGAAAGAGAGGGGGATCTTATCTTCGATGGGGCCGATTCAGAATCGGTAGCACGTCTAACCATTGGGTTATTTTGTACTTACCCCATGCCTTACCCACACGGTGTATTCCGAAGAAGGACTGCATGAGCTTCAGAACATCGCCCAATGCGTAGTGCCTGTAGTCCTCTAGTTCAGGATAAGCTGATCCTAAGAAGTCCATACGCTTACCAGCCAACGAGTCACAGATACACAAAATGTGTCCCACTGTCACCTTTGATTACTCACAAGCCCTACATAGTGGGCGTTCGACAATTTTAGTACAGCCTCCGTGGTCCAGTGGTTAAGGCGTTTGCCTGTTGACCCGGGTATCGTGGGTTCGATTCCCACCGGAAGCATACTTTGTTTAGTTGTTTCCAGTTTGGTTAGGACATTGCAGGCTTGAATCACCTGATTGTCTGATAATAAAGATGATTCTGTGCTTCGGAAGGCACGTTAAGCCGGTGGTCCCGGCTGCCACCTGGTAGTCGTTAAAGGAACCACGTTAGAGACCGAGAGGCGGTTCCGAAGAACTCTGACACCAGGGTGTGCATGGTCGATTGACCGTGACACCTACTCGAAATGACGACAATTTTAGTGACTTATTTTCAAAATGTCCAGTCAGGGCTCCCACTAGAATTCTTGTCTGTTTCCTGCTGTATTTACCGATCACTTTTTGCCACCTGGCGCTGTCCAAGCCAAGTGTTTCCTTCGAGTGTATATGTCCACTCATATTTCTCCATTCAGCTTGGTGTCTACTGTTGACATAATGCATTTATTACAGTAATTACCACGCTATAAGACAGGCCTAAGAAGGGTTCGGGTCCTACAAATGGCATACTCGATCCTTACCTTGCACGCTCATCGGCCCTCTCATTGCCCTCAATCCCAACGTGACCCGGTACCCAAACCAGCCTCAGTCTATTGTAGGGGGATAATACTTCCTCTCCTACGTAGCGGCGGCGGTCTCACGTCACGTGTCTGTCTTACGAATTTTGGATCAGGCCACATGTCCTGATTACTCCTGATTGATGTCCAATCCCAAAAAGTGCACAACGCCGCTATAGAAGCTTTCACTTCAAAAACAGAGCGTTTAGATTTCCCCCTCCGCAAAGCAATGAAAAATGTTTTGAGGTATATTCGAGGTTATTTGAAAAAAGAATAGATATTTGATTAGTCCTCATTCAATATTCAAAGAAATAGCATTTATTCATAAATAAAGATTAATGTACATTTAGATGAAACAGCAAAAAGACCTTTAGAAAGGTAAGGTTCAATTTGGCGTTCGTCCAAGACATAAAAGCTGTTTGCCAAAAGTAATGATATAAATTTCGTCTGCCCCATTATGTGCAGGCTGTGCAGTTGTAATTATTTTTTGCATGTTAAACACGGGTCCTATAACTCTTTAATGCGGGCTATCGCGTGTGAATTTATTTTGACTAGCTCCGTGGCGCAGCGGTAAACACGCCAGCCTGCGACACGGAGTGACCGGGTTCGATCCCCGGCCAGGTCAAGATGGAAAATGATCTTTTTCAGATTGGCCTGGGTCTTGGATGTGTATCTATATATGTATTTGTTATAAAATATAGTATCGTTGAGTTAGTATCCCATAACACAAGTCTCGAACTTACTTTGGGACTAGCTCAATCTGTGTGACTTGTCCGTATATATTTATTTATTTTTATTTATTTATTAGGGTTCCGTACCTCAAAAGGAAAAAACGGAACCCTTATAGGATCTCTTGGTTGTCCGTCTGATTGTCTGTCTGTCAAGAGCCCTTTTTCTGAGGAACGCGTAGAGGTATCAAGCTGAAATTCATATCAAATACTCAGGTCTACTGTATCTTGGAGCTGGGAAAAAATTAAACTTCTAAGCCAACGCAATCAAAAGATACAGCTGGCTATGCCGCAAATTTTCGTGTTTTTTCGACATTTGATTTGTTGATCAAAACGCACAGGGTACTTTCCATGAACTCAGAATCTTGAAATTTGGTATGAAGCAACGTCTTATAGCACAGATATAGGAAAAATTGTCAACTGAGAAGCTAGTACAAATAGTCTCTACTGTAAGTAAATAATTAAATAAATATAAATATATACGGACAAATCACACAGATTGAGCTAGCCCCAAAGTAAGTTCGAGACTTGTGTTATGGGATACTAACTCAACGATACTATATTTTATAACAAATACATATATAGATACACATCCAAGACCCAGGCCGATCTGAAAAAGATAATTTTCCATCTTGACCTAGCCGGGGATCGAACCCGGTCACTCCGTGTCGCAGGCAGGCGTGTTGACCGCTGCGCCACGGAGCTAGTCGAAAAGTAATGCCTTTTTAGGCTATGAATACTATGATATAACCTCTGACCTATGATTACCTAATCCAATTCGTGCACGCGATATAACGTGACGTGACAATACCAGCTGTTATTAATATCAGATTGTCTGTGTCGAGTCGAGTGAGATCAGTGAAAGGCAATATTTATGGAGACGTATGTAGCCGTGTGGTTTCCGGCGGAGTAGAATAGGACCACTCCAAGTCTTCCCATGGACGTCGTAAGAGGCGACTTAGGAAATACAAGCTAAACAAAGCTCATAAACATCAATGAGACCTCTCCAACCCGTCTGGCCAGCGAGGAGAGTGTACGCCAAACCCTCTGTCTGCTCTGGCCAAGTATGGCTCTGGTAGTACAGAGAGGGTCATGCTCCTGCAGTGGAGACGTATAGTTGAAATTAATTTAGGGCTAAAATGTGCGGAATCATGTCAATAGCCCATGCTGATAGCAACCAATCACTATTTGATTCCGATTTCCATCTACACGCCCTCCAATATGCTAAATGTGGCCATAAGGTCTATAAGAATAGATCTAGGCTCTGTCTACTCCGCAAGGGATAAAGACGTGATACTATGTATGTGTGTATAGATGAAAACAGAAACAGATACAGTCCAAGTTACTTGCTTCTATGTTGGTCTGGTCGGAGAGAAAAGATTTTTTTCTCTTTTCTCGCAGACCAGCATGGAAGATAATTTCAAATAATATTCGGTTCATAAATAAGGGAGTGGTGCATGAGGCACAAAGATAACTAAAACCGGCCAAATGTCTATATCATCATCATCATCATCAGGTCTTTTTAGTCTCCACTGCAGGAGCATGACCCTCTCTGTACTACCGGAGCCATACTTGGCCAGAGCAGACGGAGGATTTGGCCTACACTCTCCTCGCTGGCCAGACGGGTTGGAGAGGTCTCATTGATGTTTACGAGCTTTGTTTAGCTTGTATTTCCTAGGTCGTCTCTTACGACATCCATGGGAAGACTTGGAGTGGTCCTATTCTACTCTGCCGGAAACCACAATATGTCTACACGGCACAGGTCTATATGATGATGACAATTTTGCTAACCACAGTCACAATCACAACCAGCCATAACCATGTTTACGGAAATCTTAACCTATTTTACACTTCCCCGTTCACTATATGACAAATACAGTTAAACAGGTCTATTTACGGGGCGACCGCTAGATGGCGCTAACGGAAGACGCCATATTGGCGACCGGAAGCGCTGAAATGCGCGGGAAATAAATACTCCATATTTGTTCAGTGTTGACAGCTGGCGCCTTATTTGGCCAGTGTTGGTCATTTGAATATCAATCTTAGTGACTTAATTATTAGTTAATAAACCTGATGTAAAAGTTCAATATTGAGCCTTAAATTTTTCTTAGACATTTATTAAGTTATCGGTGAGTTAAATTGAGAGTTATAAATTCTGTTGGATCCGGGAACACTTTTAATGATTTCAATTTGTATTTCATATGATTTGGCTTGATGTTAGCTCACTAAAATTAGCAATGGGTGATAATAATGGAAGAGTGGAAAAGTAGTTGCATCAAAACGCTTTTTTAAATGGCGACAACATACGTTGTCCAACACCAGATATACCAGGATCTATTGCTAAAGGGATTATACCATCCTGAATCGCATCCTAAATCGGATCCGATGAGAGGGACGCCGCTATACGTGCGATACGAACGGAGATATCTCGTATCGTTTCTAACGTATAGCGGCGTCCCTCCCATCGGATCCTAAATTCAGGATGGTTTAATAGGCGTTAAGCGCCTATTATACCATCCTGAATTTAGCATCCGATAAGGACAAGAAATTCAGTCGTCGGAGCTCCTGATTACACCGTCCGGAACGTGACCTGAACGGAGACTGCGCGTCCTTAGAGAGCCATCCGTTGGCCATCCCGAATGCGTGAGAGGGACGCCGCTATACGTGCGATACGATTGGAGATATTCTCGTATTGTTTCTAACGTATAGCGGCGTCCCTCTCATGCGGCGATCCTAAATTCCGAATGGTTTCACCTATGCTTCCGATAAGGACGTCGGAAGCCATTCTGTCCTGAAAACGGATCGACCGTCCTGAATGCGATTAAACTGTCCGTTGACTATCCGTTGACTGAATTCCAGATCCTAAATTCTGGATGGTCTAATTGGCGCATTTAAGTCGAACATAGTGACTTGAAGACGCTGGCCGATCCTCGGAGAATTCTGTAATAAATCAATAAACCGCGCTAGCACACGTCTCGCGATGACGAAGGTATAGTGAAAAGATGCAAAAACTACGTATCAAAAGTGAAAAAAAATGGAGTTATACTTTCAATAACTATAAACCGTTTTTGTCGTTGTTTGTAAGTATGCATGATGTTTTGACTCGGGGACATTATTTAGGCTTCATTTTGTATGAGACTGCGTATCTACCATTATATTTGATCGAAGTTACATAACCACTTTCTTAGCGTCATGTCGTTTCCTGCTAATCGTTGGATATTGTTTCCGTCGAGCGCGGAAGCCTTGTCGTCTCCAATACTCGTATGACCGGTTTTATGCTAGGTTTATGAACTAGTATATAAAACTCTCTTTAGTATTGACTTTCTTCAGATCCTATTCCGGTTGGAAAACAACTATGTAGACATTATTATTTCAATCGCGTAAGTCAACCACTGAATACAGTACAGACCTCTGTTGCTTAGTGGTACCGCGAGTGCCTTTGGAATCACAGGGTATTGCGTTCGATCCCCGGTCAGGTCAGGATACAAAATAAATAAATTAAAAGCAAAAAAACTTTTAAAAAAAGTTATATTTAAACGCTATAGATAGTGAAATTTTGATCGTTTTGGACCCTTAAAGGGGTGACTCAGACCATCAATATGAACAACTTTTTCTATGGGACCAATGCTGGGAACTCAAAAAAAAAAAATATCGTCATTTCCATACAAAATATATCCGCCGCCCGGCCAGTTTGAATGGGAATGTCGAATCTTTTTTGAGTTCCCCGTATAGTTCCCATATGAAAAGTTGTTCATTTTGATGCTCTGAGTCACCCCTTTAAGGGTCCAAAACGATAATATAAATTTCAGCATGTACAAGAAAATATTTTTTTCCTTAAAAATCTTAACTATGTGTGCATAATGCATTGTCATCCAAACTAAATGTGTATACAAAATTTCAGCTAATTCGGTTGAAGATATCTACTTAAAAATTGAGTTATAGGATTCCACCGTAACAAACATACTTACATACATTGCAAGCTGAATAAAAGATTTTAACCACGCCTTTAACATAATTCTTCTTGCCGAGTAGAATAGAACCACTCCAAGTCTTCCCATGGATGCCGTAAGAGGCGACTTAGGAAATACAAGCTAAACAAAGCTCATAAACATCAATGAGACCTCTCCAACCCGTCTGGCCAGCGAGGAGAGTGTAGGCCAAATCCTCTTATTTGCTCTGGCCAAGTATGGCTCCGGTAGTACATGAGGGTCATGCTCCTGCAGTGAAGACTAAAAAGACCTGATGATGATGATGACATAATTCTCTAATTGCCAGAATTTTACATTATATGAACTCAATTCGTACACAAGGAAGAGGGAGGGGAGAGGATTTATTAATAATTAATTGATAAATATTTAGGCGTAATAAGCAGCAATTCAGTTGTACTCGAGTGATTTAAGCCAGATGGAAGATCTGTTTAAAAACTGACCTAGGTCTTGGATTAGCTATAGTATTATATGTATTTATTTTAGAATATATCGTTGCGTTGAGTTAGTATCGCACGACACGACACAAATTCACAACTTTCTTTGGTGCTAGCTCAATCTGTGTGATTTGTATATATTCACTAGCTGTTGCCCGCAAACTTCTTCCGCGGCAATTTCTGTTATTATGATTAATTAGTTTTTTTTATAAGTATTAGATGAATAATTTTTCCCCGTTTTCAAAACATTTTTTATTGATGCTTCGCTCCTGTTAGTCGCAGCGTGTTTTTTTATAGCCTAAAGCCTTCCTCAATAAATGGGCTATCCAACACAAAAATAATTTTCCAATTTAAACCAGTAGTTCCTGAGATTAGCGCGTTTAAACAAACAAACAAACTCTTCAGCTTTATTATATTATTATAATATATGAAAATTCCTTAGGTTTATACCCTACCTCAGATGGATTAACCAATCTCCGCGGAAGTAGAAGCAGCATTGTTTAGTTTTAAGCTCAGCTCCCAGACTATGAATAAATAAACCAGAGTATATTTAATAAGGCAGATTTGCGCAATGAAAAAGTGACTTTGGAACGGACAAACCACACAGATTGAGCTAGCCCCAAGTAAGTCCGAGACTTGTGTTATGGGATACTAACTCAACGATACTATACTTTATCAATCTGAAAAAGATCATTTTCCATCTTGACCTGGCCGGGGATCGAACCCGGGGCCCTCGTGTCGCAGGCTGGCGTGTTTACCACTGCGCCACGGAGCTCGCCGAATTCAACAAGAGGATTTCGTAATCTATTTAAGTTGCGAAATTCTCGCCATAACGGATCCGCCATTTTGCCATATCCGCCATCTTGTCCAAATGTCACTAGTTCACCCGTAGGGCAGTCGTGATAGAATGTGTATCGGCTATCACTGGAGCCTTTAATATATTTTATGCCCTCATATTATTTGATGAACATAACATAGTTAAGTGTTGGTATTTGTCATTATGAGATTATGAGTCTTTTCTACTTCTTTAGCGGTGTTGTGAACTTTTGGAATGGGTAAAAAATGTTAAACTCGAGCCGGGACACGTGAGCTGATCGAAAATTCTTTAGACGGACACGTGACCTGAGACCCCCGCAAAGGCGTGTTTTCACTTCTGCCGGCACTCCGGGAGTGCGACTCGTCTGTAGATGGAAGTAAAGATGGTGGACGACGTGAAAATCATCAAATCATCAAAATCTATTTGCTAAAAATAGGATGAAACATAATAGCGTAATACATTATTATGAGCGGGTGTTCGTTCACTAAATAGAAGCAAGCCTGTTTTTAAAAGGCATGCAAAAGTTGGGCTGGCTATAAGTGATTCCTGGGTTATTATACACCCCGCATATGCGAAATATTTCTTCAAAATGTGGCCAGCTGTCATCATCATCAGTTTCAGCCCACATCAGCCCACTGCTGGGGAAAGGCGTCCCTTTTTTACGCCATTCTCTACGGTCCTGTGCTAGTCTCATCCACTGTTTTCCTCTCAGCCGAACAATGTCATGTGACCAGCTGGCTGGTGGTTTACCGACTGGTCTTCTCCCCGCTGTCATACAAAGCTATTTATGCAGGTCATATTTTTTTTAATGAATATTTTAAGTGCGTTTGTCCTCTATCTTGCCTGGTGGGAAGCAACGATGAGGTCTAGGGTGGTACACGCAAACTCAAATATTGCCTATTCACTCTTGCCTTGAAAATCCCTAAATTGTACGACTCAGGAAACAGTGACGCGGGGAGGGAATTCCATTTCTTCGCGGTTAGCATAATGATAATATTATAGAATCCAGATGAAAACTAGTAAACGAATTGAGTCTTTCTTTCGTGTGCGTTAGGGACTTGAAGTATTTTAAAGAAGAAAGACTTAAATCTGTACTGTAATTTAGCAACGGCAACGAGATCCGTTAACTGACTAAAGGCAAAAAGAAAATAGCGATATGTAGAACGTAAGAAACACTTCTAATAAAAACATTAACTAAACCATTCTGCATATCGTGCAGTGATTATGAAACATCAATTATATCAATACTCGTGCGTCTGAATCGTGATTGTTATTCGTGACTGCGTTATGTGATGTGACATATCGATGTGGCTCTGTATGAAATAGGAGTTCCCCAAGGGTCTGTATTGGGACCTTTAAGTATAGTATTTTTGTTTCCAGTTTGGTTAAGACATTGCAGGCTTGAATCGCCTGATTGTCTAATAATAAAGATGATTCCGTGCTTCGGAAGGCAAGTTTAGCCGGTGGTTCCGGCTGCCATCTGGTAGTCGTAAGGGAACCACGTCAGAGGCCGAGGGGCGGTTTCGAAGAACTTTGACACCAGGGTGTGCATGGTCGATAGACAGTGTCACCTACACAAAATGAATGAATGAGTATAGTGTTTGAAATAGACATATTGTATATCAATATGTGTGTCATTGAATCGTGATTAATAGTGTTATTTATATGTGATTTTGGTGAGGTGAATAGACAAGATAATTAATGGGTACTTGACAAAAGACCTACGTCACAAACAAAGATTTATTCAGAAATAGGTCTATTCAGGGAATTACAATTCTATATTTATACTAGGTACTGCTTAACAGTTTCAACTTGAAACAGGATTTATAAACAGTATATTTGACGTGATAACGGCTCATAAATCGATGAACGCCGGCTGCACGCACGTAAGTGTCACGTTCCGCGTGCAAGCGAGAGCAACAAACGATATAGACGCACCATCGGCCTAAGCGTTCGGCTTGTGACGCATCTATCTCTTCCACCGAGATCACATAACGTTATTATCCGTAAACCGAATTTACAGACAATATTTTTTTTCTAGAACATATTGTACGGATCTATACCACTTCGCGCCACTGCGACTCTCGGCCATTTTTTTCTAGAATATAATTTATTGTACGGATCTATACCACTTCGAGCCACTGCGACTCTGGGCCATTTTTTTCTAGAATATAATTTATTGTACGGATCCGTACCACTTCGAGCGACTGCGACTCCCGGCCCTTTTTTTTTTTCTAGAATATAATTTACTAGCTTCCGCCCGCGGCTCCGCCCGCGTTAATATCGATCCCTCGGGAATAGTACTTTTTCCCGGGATAAAAGGTAGCCTATGTCCTTCTCTGTACTCCAGAGAACTCGTATGCAAAATTTCATGATGATCGGTTTAGTAGTTACGGCGTGAAAGCGTAACAAACAAACAAACAAACAAACAAATAAACAAACAAACAAATAAAAAAACAAACAAATAAACAAACAAACAAATAAAGAAACAAACTCACTTTCGCATTTATAATATTAGTAAGGATAAGGATTGTACGGATCCATACCACTTCGAGCCACTGCGACTCTGGGCCATTTTTTTCTAGAATATAATTTATTGTACGGATCCATACCACTTCGAGCGACTGCGACTCTCGGCCATTTTTTTTCTAGAATATAATTTACTAGCTTTCGCCCGCGGCTTCGCCCGCGTCAATGTCGATCCTTCGGGATTGGTACTTTTTCCCGAGATCAAAGGTAGCCTATGTCCTTCTCCGTACTCCAGAGAACTTGTATGCAAAATTTCATGATGATCGGTTCAGTAGTTACGGCGTGAAAGCGTAACAAACAAACAAACTCACTTTCGCATTTATAATATTAGTAAGGATAAGGATAAGGATTGTACGGATCCATACCACTTCGAGCCACTGCGACTCTCGGGCATTTTTTTTCTAGAATATAATTTATTGTACGGATCCATACCACTTCGAGCCACTGCGACTCTCGGCCATTGTTTTTGTTATCATCGATATGAAAGCACACGTAACAACAGTTTTGCAATATTGCCGTTTGAAATGGCGTAACCTATGCGTTTATCCAAAGTGCGCGTTTACTGACTTTGAGTGAAAGGTCGTTTATGTATTACTGTAATGCCATGCGTTCTAATTTTAATGTTACTATTATACTATTATGATTATGTAAGAGGAAGCCTTCGGGCTTCGAGTCGCACCAATAATGTTACTTGACAGCTGCGTGGCGCAGTGGTTAACACGCCAGCCTGCGACACGGAGTGCCCGGGTTCGATCCCCGGCCAGGTCAAGATGGAAAATGACCTTTTTTAGATTGGCCTGGGTCTTGGATGTGTATCTATATATGTATTTGTTATAAAATATAGTATCGTTGAGTTAGTATCCCATAACACATGTCTCGAACTTACTTTGGGGCTAGCTCAATCTGTGTGATTTGTCCGTATATATTTATTTATTTATATTTAATGTTACTATTATACTATTATGATTATGTAAGGGGAAGCCTTCGGGCTTTGAGTCTCACCAGTAATGTTACTATTATGATTATGTAACAGGAAGCCTTCGAGTCGCACCAATAGTGGACAAAATAAAGAGCCATCGTATACTCATGTCGAAAGGTTTCTTCCATGCTAGTCTGGGCGAAAAGAAAAACATAGAATGCGCCAGCTGCTTCTCTTCCCGCGGAGACCGTAGAAGCCGGGATTAGGCGAAAATCTAAAGAATCATCACAATAGGCGATGCGGCTAGCAACCCATCACTATTTTGATTCCGTTTTCCACCTTTACGCCCACCAACACGCTAAATGTGGCCTTTCGGTCTTATGACTTTAGGCCTTGTCTACCCCGTAAGGGATAAAGACGTGAAACTATGTATGTCGAGAAGGATGCCGATTATCCGGCTAAAAAGGCGTATTCGGGGTGTTCGGCGTATTCTTCTCACCAGTGGTCGTTCCGAAACGCTAGTAGTATTTCAATTTTGCATATATTAAAAAAGAGATACATGTATTCAATTTTGAATAAAAATCTTTGACTTTGACTTTGACTTTGAAAAAGATGTTCCACTGCAATGTAACATGATATAAAGGAACCGGTATACTTTTGTATGAAAGAGCAGATCAATTTTTTCACAATGTCGGAGTTGGTCCCACAATGAAAGTTGTTCACATTCGTGATCTGAGTCACTCCATAAAAGTTTGCTAATGAATTCAATTTCATCCGGCATTTGCCGCTATAACATAGATACCTAAACAAATTTGGATGTTATCGGTAAAATCGTTACATCATCAAGATTGACAGATTATTTTATAAGAAGGCGTGCTTTTAAAGTTTTAAGCTTGTTTTTTTTTAAAGTAAAACCTTCTTTAGCGCCGTTGTGGACTATTTGGGATGGGTAAAAAATGTTAAACTCGCGTCAGGACACGTGATCGTATCGACAATTCGTATTTGTATTCGTATTTTTGACTGTGACACAACTGTGCTACTAATTTAGCCATGTTTAATTAGGGTTTTAATCATCATCATCATCAGGTCCTTTTTAGTCTCCACTACAGGAGCACGACCCTCTCTGTACTACTAGAGCCATACTTGGCCAGAGCAGCTAGAGGACTTGTCCTACACTCTCCACGTTGGCCAGACAGGTTGGAGAGGTCTCTTAGATGTTTATAAGCTTTGTTTAGCTTGTATTTCCTTAGTCGCCTTCTACGACATCCACGGGAAGACTTGGAGTGGTCCTATTCTACTCTGCCGGATACCACACGGCTAACACGTGACCTGATCATTTGCTAATAAATTCAATTTCACCCGGTACCATTTCAACCACATAACAAAGTCACTGTGTCAAATAGGTTTAACTTTCCAGACTACCGTTTGAACAACTTCGCGGCAAGCTTTCAGAAGCTCGACACTGTAAAGCCACTCGCTATTGTCCCGAGGCTTCAGTCGAGCTTTCAGTGGAAAGCTTTTAGCGAACACTTGATATGTGACGTCACCTTTAGAACTTTAAAGGGCAACTGTGACATATAATTTTTGTGTTAAACAAACTAAATTGTATGTAGTATATGATATGACAGTAAATAACTTATACTTACGTGTTATGTAATAGGAAATAATAAACTTTTGCACACAGATAGGTTATTATTACGTGGTTTAATACATAGGCTGCCTTTTATCCCGTTTCTCAGATTGGCCCTTCAGGCTTGCATGCACGTATACGCGGCCCATCAGGCAATATGAGAGTTTGCTGTCTCTCCAAGCCTTGCGCACACAGGCAACGCCCAAAGCCGAGGTCCGTCCCTCCTGGGGCCCTTTGGTGATGTTGTCTATAAAGGTTGAGGGCACTCTGCCCTCGCCTCAAACGGCCGGTGAAGTAGCGAAAGCTCACTTGGAGCTAGCTACATAGTCAATAATCAAAAGAAAAAAACTTTTATCCCGGAAAAAAGTACTGTTTCGCTGGATTTCTAGTATTATCAATACTAATAATCTGTGGGGGTTGGTCATAGAGTAAGTAACTTTGTTTTCACAGATATCGTGTTTATAAGCTCTATACATGATACTGAAACTAAATTGACAATTTTTTGATGTATTTATGCTCCGCCATAGCTCTTAAATATAAATAAAAGGAAATATAAGCTAAACAAAGCTTGACCTCTCCAACCCGTCTGGCCAGCGTGGGGAGTGTAGGCCAAGTCCTCTGACTGCTCTGGCCAAGTATGGCTCTAGTAGTACAGAGAGGGTCGTGCTCCTGTAGTGGAGACTAAAAAGACCTGATGATGATGATGATGATAGCTCTTAAACGAATTAACTGAATTTTATGAAACTTGGTAGATAAACATTTAGACGTACAAGACACAAGATAGGCTACTTACATACATTTTTTCTCTCTCACGTGATAGACGTGGCCCCATACAAATGTACGCGAATGGAGTCGCGGGCACAGCAAGTCTTTTATAAAAATACTACCTTTCGCCCGCGGCAATGTCGATCCCTCGGGATTGGTACTTTTTCCCGGGATCAAAGGTATCCTTCTCCGTACTCCAGAGAACTTGTATGCAAAATTTCATGATGATCGGTTCAGTAGTTACGGCGTGAAAGCGTAACAAACAAATAAACAAACAAACAAACTCACTTTCGCATTTATAATATTAGTAAGGATAGTATCGCTGAGTTCGTATCCCACGACACAAGATATGTCCGTATACCCAGAAGGACCCTGCTCATGATTGGATGGACAGCCTACCTACGCAAAATATAACTCCTCCGAAGTTTCTCATTAGTTAAATGTGCTCCTTGCGATCCAATCACTCACAATAAGTCACGGCAAGGCCGTTGCAACAGGGCCGTCCCTACACCTGCCTACTTTCGCCGGAGAAACTCCATCTTAATTGGTTCGCTTTCTCGCGCCATCTCGCCGGTCGCCGCGACTAGCACTATGAAATATTGCTAGTTTCATTATAGTACTAGCTGTGCCCGCGACTCCGGTTGCGTACATTTGTATGGGGCCACGTCTTATCATAACTGGAGAAAAAAAATCAATAGCCTATCCTGTGTCCTTTACGTCTAAATGTTTAGCTACCAAGTTTCATAAAATTCAGTTAATTCGTTTAAGAGTTATGGCGGGACATAAATATATACAGAAAAAAATCAAAAAATCGACAATTTAGTTGCAGTATCATGTATAGAGCTTATAAATACGATATCTCTGAAAACAAAGTAACTTACTCCATGACCAACTGTTACAGATTATTAGTATTGATATCCTCTCTTGACCTGACCGGGGATCGAACCCAGGAACCTGCGACTCAAAGGAACTTGCGCTTCCACTGAGCCACAGAAGTCCTCAATACATAGACTTAAAACAATATAAACCTAGAAACATCTTTAGAACTTTCTAGTTTCAAGTCTACATTCTAGAAATTGTTATACCCTCTCGTAAATTCTATACATCCCACTTTTACCCATAATGTTTAAAGATTTACAGACTAATTGACTGCATTGTTTAAATTACAGTAAGCCGTAAGCATCTCTACAAACAGCAATACAACATTTCAAAGATAACCGCTAAAAAGTTATTAGCATGACAGTAACGTCAATTAGAGTGATGGCACACGTTGCGTTGCGTCGAGCGAGTATCCGTGTGTTGTGAGTAGTGACTAGTCGAGGAATGGAATTCTAGATACGTTAAACGAAATTTAAAATCGTGGAACAAGAAGAGGTCTATTTTGATGGTAGTGGTTTACGTTGATGCCTTTAGGCAGTTTAAAAATCGACACCATCCCCCGTAACATGGCACGCGCGACAGCGTTTATCGACGATCGCCATCTTGTTTCCCGTAATATCAAAGAGCGAGATGTGGATAGTTTATCGCGCGATAAAAACGGCGTCGCGGGTGCCATGCTACGGGCGCAGGGTCGGTTACTTGCGCACACCAAAAAAACAAACGAATATTCCTCGTTTTAAACTTGTCTCACTGATTTGAATTGAATATGACGTATCCGGAGTTCCATACTCTTCTGTACAAAATACTTATGTATGTACATAAGTAACGTATATGTATAATAGAATAAAATGTTTTAAAAAGCAACGAACATAAGCAGGCATAAGTGTTGTTATAGCCCTTTTTGAAAAGAGCGTGGTATCGAGGCTTTTACGTGGTTGCAACCACAGAACAACAAACATTAGAAGTGTTATCACGTGTAATTTCTATGGAAACCAGCGTCGCCTCATTTCACACATACTACTAACGCGAGTAGAAAATCCTCCTTTGGTCAAAGGTTCACTAGGACTTCTCACTTTACACTTTAGAATAGCACACGTCGGCATTTTTAGATTGTTTTTTACGTAAATCTCACTTTTGCTTCTTTGACGATCGCGGAACAAACTGCTTAGGTGAGCTGATCGAGCGTATTGTCGGCGCGCGTGCCACGCCCCCTTGCCATTTCTAATGTATTTGTTGTTCTGTGGTTGCAACGACGCAGCGTCTGTTTGGCTCTGAGTACGTTCAATTCAAATCATAGCGTTCTGACGGCTCGACGCCGACGCAATGCTTGTGTGGTATCGCTCTTATGGCGATAATTTATGTGACCTTGTCCGTAACATAAGAATTAAAGGAAGCAACTTTTTAAACCGTTCGAAAGTGCCAGTGCCATTTCGAATAAGGAACAGCGAATCTTAAGTGCCAGTGTAATTTTAAACAAGGAACACCCATTTGGATTGCAGTGATTTGAAAACAGTACAGTGGAAAGTGAAGAGCAACGTTATAACTTAGTTTATAACGTGATAGCGGATAACGATAACGGTTATTGTTGTTTATGTTTTAAAATGAGAATATGGCGTTTATCGGGCCGAGGAACAGCGCTCCAGTCATCAAGGACAGTTTGCACCTTCCGGCATATGAGGTAAGTTTCTTATACTACCGTGCCCATATCTTCGAAGTTCAAACTTTCAGATAAATTAATTGGCATTTAATGTGTTATTTTAAACAAGTTTCTTCATTAAAGCAGTAAATCGGTAGGATCGATTCCTTTTTTGATTAGGTTGTTACTCTTTATCATAAAGCCAGTTTTTTTCTTAGCTATCTAGCGAACTTGAGGTTGAGCATTAAAAAGATAATGAAGATTTCCTAATATTTCGATAAAATTAGGTAAATAGAGGTTTATTGCTAACACTACAAATAAAACCAAGATGTTGCCGTCCAAAATGTTAGGGATAGTGCAAAATTAAGGTTGCTCAGGATTCTAAGATCCTTTATTCCTTTAGAACATGTTGTTACCACACAGCAATAGTGTTACAAACTCTGATCGCTTAAAATATAAATCTAGAAATTGCAGATAGTGCAGTGGGTTAATTATTAGATGAATTTGCAAATCACTCCGCATATAAGAGCCTGGCTTTTAAATAAGAAGGAGAAAGATAAATTATACTGAGGAAGAAAAACGAGATATTATTTCTAAAACTTTTGCGAGTTACATTTATATTAAACAAAGCGTTTACGACGGACTACCATGTCGCGACCGACGTCCTAACACACGCCCAGAGAGAGATACACGATAGCCTACTTTAAAGACTGAAACCCGTCGACGCTTCCGAACTCCCGACTAAAATTACTAAAATCTGTTTTTGTACTAGTTTCGTATGTAGGGCGTTGATTTCCTTGCGTGGCATCTCGTGATAGAATTTAACAAGATTATCGAATTTGTCAGAGCGTGGCGTTGCTGAAATATTGTCTTCGCCGGCTTCGCGTGTTTTACTCGACCTACTTTTGGTAGAATGCGGAGGTATGAGATTGTTGTCGTATTTTGTGAGCGATTACTTTTGATCGTTTATTATTTTTTAGCTTTTCGAGTCCCATCCCTTTACCATCCCGAATCGTATCCTAAATCGGATCCGATGAGAGGGACGCCGCTATACGCGCGATCCGATTGGAGATATCTCGTATCATGTCTAACGTATAGCGGTGTCGTTCCCATCTGATCCTAAACTCAGGATGGCTTAATAGACGCCTTAATCTAGCCAATTTCACTGCTCATAAGATTACTTGTCAGTTAGTGAATATTGATAATATATGTTCAATTTTTCACTTTTGCCGGCACTCCCGGAATGCAACCATTTGCTTTTTTTTTGGGTGTCACTGTCGACCCTGATTGTTAACTCCATTGACGTGTGTTCGGATATAAAGTTTCGTTTGTAGAGAGGCATAAATCCGCTTGTATGAGGCGCCTTATATATGGTGTAACTTTCTTAGACCGCAAATCTATCTTGAATATACTTTTTTAAACTTTCGCGCTTTAAACACATCATTATGTATATAAACGGGACTTAGCACGAACCTTTTTATTATTTGTTTCCGTTGACGTTTCAATGGAGTTAGACCCATCGTGGTCGCAACGAGACTGGAGTGCTGCGGTGTCATCTTGTGGTGGTGAACGCAGTTTCACTAATAATTTTGATATTTCACTATCCACATAAAGGAAATAAATAATAAAAAGTTTCGTGCTAAGTCCCTTTTATATACATAATGATGTGTCTTGAATATCTCTTAGTAATACGATAAACACTTCACATTATTATGATAGCGTCACAGTATGAAAGTAATAGTCCTCAAACATTACACAGTGTATTCAAACGCCTACACTACAGCAATTTGAGACGTCATGTTTTATGGTCACAGAGTGCTCAATGATCTCACTCCGCTCAAAAATAGATCTTGATTGGTCATGTCGTGTTAGAATTACTTAAGTGTGACATATTTATATTTAGTATCTTTGAGCTAAGCTCTAGCCGTGTGGTATCCGGCAGAGTAGAATAGGACCACTCCAAGTCTTCCCGTGGATGTCGTAGAAGGCGACTTAGGAAATACAAGCTAAACAAAGCTTATAAACATCTAAAAGACCTCTCCAACCCGTCTGGCCAGCGTGGAGAGTGTAGGCCAAGTCCTCTAGCTGCTCTGGCCAAGTATGGCCCTAGTAGTACAGACAGAGTCGTGCTCCTGTAGTGGAGATTAAAAAGGACCTGATGATGATGATCTTTGAGCAGGTCTGTCTCACTCACCGTGTCGGTAAAGATAACATATCTACGCGCGGCGAGGCGACACCTTCGAAGGGAATAATCGAACAAATCCGGTAGGCCTATTAAATCATCTTGAATCCGGATCCGGTAGATCCGATGAGATGGACACCGCTATACATTATGTTGGAATGTGGCAAAAATAAATCGCGTTTTTATCTCTGTGTAACTCAATAATTTTTTTCTCTCTATGTCATCAGTGTGTCATAAATATATTGTAAAATTGAAAATATGTGATGAAAAAGAACACGAACTTCTTCAATTTAATCAACTTTCTATTCATCGGATATGAATGAAGTAGAATACCACACTACTAAATAGTGGGTAGTATTGAAGAAGTACGCATGCTTGAAATGCTTATACCCTACGGGGTAATATGTGATGAGAGAATTTGACGCGGTGATTCGAAGTCACGGTGGTGTAATGGTATCACACTTAGGGCGTTAACCTAAGGGACGTGGGTTCAAATCCTACCTGTGGCCGAGTTCTTTTTCATCACATATTTTCAATTTTAATAATATACCGAGCATTGTAATGCTATTTCAAAATCAATTTAAATAAATATATTGTATTTAATTATTGCAACCCCAAGCCACTTGAAGTCTTCCGATATCGTTCCCACAGCCATTGTGGATTTGTCGTTGTACGGCTTTCTTTGCATAAACACACCTTCCTACTAAAAGGAAAATAAATTAGTGTATGAACAATCTTGTGTTTCTCTGGTATGCCCTACATAACCCAACACATTAGACACGATACGAGATCTCTCCTATCGTATCGCACGTATTGCGGCGTCCCTCTCATCGGATCCGATTCAGGATGGTATAATACCCCTTGTAGGAACAACGCGCGTTTGGTCATATGTGTCATGTGTGTGAGTGTTAATATGTACACTAGCTTTCGCTCGCGTCAACGTCGTTCCCTCGGGAACAGTATTTTTTTCCGGGATGAAAGGAAGTCTATGTCCTTCTGCGTACTCCAAAGAGCTTGTATGCAAATTTTCATGATGTTCGATTTAGTAGTTACGGCGTGAAAGCGTAACAAACAAACAAACAAACTCACTTTCGCTGCTCATATAGAAAATTGACGTTTGAATAGAAGTGGCTTATCTTTATGAGCCGGAGGCCCATCCTTCCACCATGTCCTTTCCCTACTCCTTGAAAGGCCAGCAACGCTATCCGTTACACCTTGGTGTTGCAGTTGTCCATGGGCAGCGCTGATCGCTTACCATCAGGTGACTCGCTTGCTCGTTTGCCGTCCTATACCATAAAAAAAGTAAAAAACAAAGGGTTGCCTTCCGGGAGTGCCGGTAGAAGTAAAAACTCGCCTTTGCGGTGGTCTCAGGTCCGTCTTACGAATTTTCGATCAGGTCACGTGTCCTGACGCGAGTTTAACATTTTTTACCCATTCCAAAAAGTGCACAAGGCCGGTAAAGAAGTTTTCACTTTTGTTAAAATGGTAAATACATGCATTAAAGCAATAATCAGAATCACATTAAAATAATATTATCCACCTACACGATCTATAAACGAAACAATATTGAATTATGGGCGTTGATGCAATATTCCTATTATTACGGCCAAATTATGGCATCATAGCACATAAATCTCTATCAACATTAACGCGAGACAAATGACCCACTAAAATTTATATCAATTGATTTTAGGCGATAAAAATGTATTATCCAGACAGTTTCATTAAATAAAAATAAAACCAGTAAAGCGCGAGTCGCACACACTAAAGGTTCCGTACAATAAACTACAAAAAACATTTTTTTACGGTATAGGACGGCAAACAAGATATTACAAACAAATCATACAGATTGAGCTACCCCCTAAGTAAGTTCGAGATTAGTGTTATGGAATACCAACTCAACGATCATCATCATCATCATCATCAGGTCTTTCTTAGTCTCCACTACAGGAGCACGACCCTCTCTGTACTACTAGAGCCATACTTGGCCAGAGCAGTCGGAGGACTTGGCCTACGCTCTCCACGCTGGCCAGACAGGTTGGAGAGGTCTCACAGATATTTATAAGCTTTGTTTAGCTTGTATTTCCTAAGTCGCCTTCTACGACATCTACGGGAAGACTTGGAGTGGTCCTATTCTACTCTGCCGGATACTACACGGCAACTCAACGATACTAATGTTTTATAACAAATACATTAGGTATAGATAAACATCGAAGACTGCGGGCGAAAGCAGTGTCGGGTTGCATGCATCAACTATTGGAGGCGGGCATGAAGGGACTAACAGTAGTGGGTGGGCGCTGGCCAGCAATAGTTTGCATGAACTAACTGGTGGCGGAAGCACGCAAAGTAAATTTTCTCAAAGTAAATGTAGCTTGTGACTTCCGCAAAGTAACACCTGAATCTATTAATCATCGAAGACCCAGGCCAAACTGAAAAAGATCATTTTCCATCTTGACCTGGCCGGGATCGAACCCGGGCACTCTCGTGTCGCAGGCTGGCGTGCTAACGGTTGAAACAGACAAAACGATTTTGCCGTTCACATAATATGTTCAAATGATTTGAACCATCACTCATACTCCGAGGTCAGAATCAGAATAACATATTATGTAATTCTATTATAGGTAAAATGAATTATGACAGCGTTGATGGATGTGTGTATAGCAGCTATAGCATGAACTTACGTTGGCAAACTCCGCGGCGCAGTGGTTAACGGCGAGGGTTCCCGGTTTCGATCCCAGGCCAGGTCATAAATAAATAAATATTAGGGACAAATTACTTAGATTGAGCTTGCCGACCCCACACTAAATTTTCTTTATAAGGATCATTAGAAGTCGCAAAATACATATAATCTAGTATGGCTCCGGTAGTACAGAGAGGGTCATGCTCCTGCAGTTGAGATTAAAAAGACCTGATGATGAATGATGATATAATCTACAGGATTTCCCCATGTCTGTTCCAATTTTAGTTATGTTTTTAAGCAACTTCGATCTAATATAATGGTAGATATGAGACTGTGTAGTCTCATACAAAATGATGCCTTAATAATGTTCCCAAGTCAAAACATCATGCATACTTACAAACAACGACAAAAACGGTACACACTGAAAGTATGACTCTCCATCTTTCTTTTTCATTTTTGACGCGTAGTTTTTGCATCTTTTCACTGGACCTTCGTCATCGCGAGACGTGTGAGTGCTAGCGCGGTTTATTGAAACTGTGGACAAAACAGCTCCGAAACTCGATTAGTGCGCTGTTTTGTTGGTGCCACTTTTGAAGCGCGAATCGTGTACCCATTATATTTGATTGAAGTTACGCAACCATTAATAACAACACAAATATAATTTGCACGCGTCATCATTGTCAATCATTATGTTCTGTTAAGTTGTTATATAACAACTTGAGCCTTCAAAGGCAATGGGTTAAGTATAGCTGTAGTAATACGGACACTTAAAGTGATCGCAATCAATTGATTTGGCATATTATCTTATCTTCAATGGGGCCTGTAGTGTATATAGGTATATTTATTAGGTACTAGAAGATCAGACGCCTTTATCATGTATTTTTATTACCATTCACTGGAGCGGAGGGTTGATAACCTGAGATACAGGATATTTCCTATTTCAGCTACGACCCAACATAATCCTCTGTTTCAAATCAAATTGTTATTGATTTACGAAAAACCGGATACATACATAATGAAGGTATTGTGTATATTAGTTTTAAGTTTTATTGTAATGTTAAGTGATTAATTGATTATGGTGAGAAATAAACGTTTATTATTATTATTATATCCAAACGTAATTTAATTTGTCACGCCAATGTCATTTAAGAGGAAACACTGCGCTCGGGAGTAAAATAGGTATTTGTAAAATCTATTGCTGTCGCTCCGTGCCCAAACAACCCCCGCAGAGTGCGATAGAGACAACTGCAGCTCTTACCGAAAATACCTATAAAAATACACAAACTTAACGCTTTGTAGTCCTCTGATTTCTTCTCCAAAACTTAACCGATTTAATTTATTCTTTCATTAAAAATTTATTTCAGATTTTTGAAGGTTCGTATCATACCATATATAGGGTTCTTTCTGAAAAAAAAATTAAACATAGGGACATGCTACTACATAAATAGTTTTTTTAATGTAAAAAATCATTTCTCTACTGGTACACTCGAACAAGTTATTCGGTTTGCAGGGCACACACGCATCATTACATTTCAATGTGCGCGTTCTGAATGGCCGCGGCCCTAATAATACGCAGGTTCATTTGTGTGGGAATCCTTTTATCTAAACACACACCAGCACATCACGTCTTTTCAACCAAGTCATTTAAGATAAACAAGTTTAATTTGTTACAAAACAACTTTTCGTAGTAAAATGTTATTCGTAATTTCAACACAAGGCACTATAGCTATGGTAGTCCAGTGGCTAAGATAACCGACTACTAATATACTATGGTATTGACCCCGAGTTCGAGTCTCACTAGGATGACTTATTTTTGTTTGATTATTTTTTTGTTGTTGTCTCATAGAAATCGTCAGATTTATTTGCATTGCTACCCACAGATTAAGAGATTATTCAACTCGGTTTATATTTGTTGAGGGTCTTGAGTATTTTTTATAAGTGCACTTGTTCAATAGCATCGAATAAGAACGCAGCTCTGCTTTGAGCAATTACATAATATAATTTTGAGTATCTTATTTTGTAAAAATCATGGAGAATACACACATAAGCATAATCAAAAGGACGGAGATAGTCATTTTATATGAGCAAAATGTTTCAATAAGTGAAATCGCTCGGCGCTTAATGATATCGGTAAGTATTTTTTATTACCTACATATTGATACATGAAAATTATGACTATGAATGAGCCTTCTTGTTAACTTCCAATTTGGTTATAGGTAATAGTTAATACTGCGCAGTTTTTATACCTAAAATTAAGTAAATAATAATTATTATTTTGTTTCACATCTTCCGCAGAGACGAACTGTGCAATTGTGGGTGCATAGATATGCGGACTCAGGGCACATTGACCACGTTCGGCCTGGTCCAAAAGGTGGCAGCTATACTGATGCATCACGCCGTCATCGTCACATAGTAGCTGCACATTTGGAAGATCCATTCAAGACTACGCGTTCGACGGCAACCGTAGAGGGAGTGTCTCTTCAGACAGTCCGAAATCATTTGCGTGCTGGTGGTTTAAGGTGTAGAAGACCGGCTAAGAAAATTTTACTTAGTGATGTGCATAAGTGTGAAAAACTAAAATTCGCAGAACAATATAAAAAATTCGATTGGTGCAACAATGTTGTGATATTTACACGGATGTAAAGTCTTTTAAATCGGATAAGGATGGACGTAAAATTTTGTGGCGAAAAACAGGGGAACGCTATAACGTTCTTCCATGTCGATCTAGCGGCCGACAGATATGTGTTGGAACATGGTTGCAGGTATGCGGGATAGGTTAGAATTAATTATAAAAAGTCAAGGATCACTGATAGGTTATTAAATATTTTCTTTGCTTTCTATACCCCAATCTTAGATATTTAGTTTCATTCCAAAATGTTTATAAAAAAAAAGGTCGATACATAAAAGAGAGATGTTTATTGTTATTGACGTTTTTCCGTAACGTCAATTAACATGTTTATTCTCTCACATGTGGCTGACCTGCTTATAAAAAGATCGCTTGACAATTCATGTCCATTCTTGTCCGATTCTGTAGTTAGGTAAATAAATATATAAATAGACATGGCAGTAGGAAAAACGACTACATATATATTTCAGTTTAAATTATTTTGTAGAAGTATTTCTTCGTCAGCAGTATGCTATACCTATACTGACTTATGTATAAAAGACAGTTACTCAAGTTACTTATTTAATATTATGTTTAAATTATTTTGTAGAAGTATTTATTCCTCAGCAGTATACTTTTACAGAGTTATGTATAAAAGACAGTTACTCAAATTACCCATTTATTATTATGTATGAAGTAATCTACTTAGTAATTAACAATGAGTTGCTTTACTATAAAATGATCCCGTTCTGTTATTTATATACTTACTTACTTATATTTAAATTGAATAATAAATAAAACTGTGCAATAAAAGACTATTTTTTTTTCACGTAACCTCATTTCCTTTTATGCTAATTAGTTTCAAACATGAATAAACACTGAAAAATATCGAAACAACGAATAAAAAGAACATACGAATAAAATGTATATTTTATTCGCAAATTTAGAACCAGCAACTTTCACATGACTTAAGTTGGTTCCCTAGAACACTCTGCCAATCAAGTTGCTGACTAACTCGGCGAAATTATTGATTATCCTTTGACACTAAACGTATCGTGTCGCTAGATGTCGCTAGATGGTTATGCATGTGTTGAATGAAACGAAATCATTGATTGTAAGATTTACCCACACAAGTGTTGCAAGATTTTTATTGGACGGCATATTCGCCAGTGTGATGTTGACTTGCACACGAACAAAAGGGGTGCATACCGAATACATTTGCTGACTGTACTATCCAGCAAAGAATCAGTGGCTTAGCTTGTATGGAAATACGGCCCTACGATTTCGTCTTAATAATTTCCTCCTAATCTCGTCTAGCATAGCTAAACATTTAGAAGTACAGGACACAGAATAGGCTACTTAATTTTTTTTCTCCAGTCATAACATAAAATGTACACGAACGGAGTCGCGGGCACTGCAATACTCTGGCGCCATGTGACCAAGAAATATATGACATTCGAACTCATAAAACACTTTCATATATCTTATCCGCGACTTTTACTTTCAAAGACTAGTTTTGTTTTGGCGTAGCACCACATTTATCACGTCATTCTGGGAGTCGTGATGTCTATAAAATACGTGATATGGTGATGGGATTATTTACGTGGGCCGAAACGATTGGAAGAGTAGGCGATCAAAGAATTTATAATTGAATTCTTTTTGTGTTTATTTATAAATTTATAACTTAATTTCTTTATTGATGATACTTATGAACTTGCTTGTGGATAATTCTTCTGTTGCTTTTATTCTGCTGCCAGTGCTTACCACTTACTTAAATAATAACACTTGTGCGAAATTTCTTAAATTGTCATTTTTTTTTGGGCTTGGTGTGTGTTTGTCAGAGCAGAGGACCTAATGTTGTTACGAATTTATGATCAGGCCACGTGGCCTGAGCGGAGCGGTCAGAGGCTAGTTTAACATATTTTACCCATCCCAATAAGTGCACAACGTCGCTAAAGAAATTGTCATCTCAAAAATCATTGAAATAGAGAAAATATCGATTTTATTTAACAATATTTAGTTTTTATATCTCTTCCAATACTTATGTCATATCATAACATAGTTAAGTAACATATAATCGGATTAATAAATTGGACAATTACATAGGAATGCTGTGGGTGTCTCGTTAGGACAGGTGACCGCGTCCCACGGACACACCATAACAGACAGACAAACATTATGGCATGGCATAGTTTGGCGGCGTTTTGCTTTTGACACATCTGATGGAGTTTTTCTACCGACACGTCCAGTAAACTATCATCGACTTTTGAAGTGAACACTTCTTGGGTATAAAACGATGGATAAAAAATGTTAAACTTGCGTCAGGACACGTGGCCTGATCGAAAATTCGTAAGACGGACACGTGACATTCCAATATATTCATGTATGTAAAGTTGTACTTAAACAGAAAGAGAATATACAAAACAGAAAAAATATATATATATACAACGGCGGACCTATCCCATGAAGGGATCTCTTCCAGTCAACCGGCAACTGTCGTATATATATTTGTGGCACATTGTGATCACCCCGGCAACGCATCTCCTTGACTACGTCAATTTAAATAATATGTTAATGAATAAAATTTTTAAATGTCTGTCTCGTCGGTCTATCAAGATCTTTTTCTCAAGAACGCGTGGAGGTATCAAGCTAACATTTATATCAAATACTCAGGTCTGACCGTTGGAGCTGTGAAAAAATCAAACTTCTAAGCAATCAAAAGATACAGCCGTTTATACCGCAAATTTTCGTGTTTTTTCGACATTCGCAAGGGAATCAAAACCTACAGGGTACTTTCCCGTGAACACAGAATCTTGAAATTTGGTATGAAGCAACATCGTATAGCACAGATAAAGGAAAAATTGCGAAAACTATACATTTTTAGTTACATTATATAATCAAAATATTTTTAATAATTTTTAACCTAGTATAGAATAATGGTACAGAACCCTTCGTGCGCGAGTCCGACTCGCACTTGACTGGTTTTTTGGTTACTAAGGGTTAAAAAATGAAAAAGAATAATAGTTTTCTGCGCGTTCTAGCCTCTATTTTAAGGTATATTCACACTTACATTTTCCAATTACGAGTCATACATATCGCGATCGCGATCTATTGCAGTTACCATTTCAATCCTAACTAGATGGTCGGTCTGGACAGTGCACAAACTCGCAATCTACCATCGAAACCTGCCGGATTAGGCCGAGGTATTCGCGTTGGCGGACCCAAGTTGGTATGGTTGATATTGCGTATTGTCTGGACTGGTCATTGAATTAGAAAAAAATATGGAAGCGCAACTCTCATACAACTAACAATTCAATATCAGTCCCATTTACGCAAACAAACTTAACTTAGAGACGAAGCTAGTTTGCGATTGGCCGGGCCAAGGTCACGGGGCGGTGTCAACATATTTAATGAACGCTATGGTGTCAACATAGCAGAAATAGGTAGGCTAGCAGCTCGCCTCGCTCGCTATTATAAGTTACTCCAGTGTCACTTTTCTGTCTTTCCTTGCGTTTCCTGCACTGTTTTGTGTGCCAATGTATATTTTTAACCCCCGACGCAAACAGAGGGGTGTTATAAGTTTGACGTCGATGTCTGTGTGTGTGTGTGTCTGTCTGTGGCGTCGTAGCTCTCAAACGGATGGACCAATTTCAATGCGGTTATTTTTTAATTTGAAAGCCAGTTTCTTTGCGGTGGTTCTTAGCTATGTTTCTTAGCTATGTTTGATTAATATCGGTTCAGCCGTGTAAAAGTATCAGCTCTTTTCATTTTGTAATGTAAAAATTATGTAATGGCGTATGATGGCGCCAGTATAATCGTTAAATGACAATTAATTAATATTGCAACCAGACCTGATGCTGCAACCAGAATGGTCTCCACAGAACCTAACTCCTCGAAAACTTACAGCTGCTGACATATCGTGTTTGGATTCAATATATTAATTGAATGAGTAATTTTCTTGCAGATTATGATCTTGTAATACTAACAAGTCACGTAACTTTTTACTATTTAAGGGTTGTTCCGTAAATTATAAGTATTTGAGCGTAGGGGCTTTTTTTTTAATTGTTAGCAGTTCGTGTCCCAGTTCTGTCTGGGTAAAGGCCTCGTCCTCGTTTTTTATAATGAGAAGAATATGTGCCAATAAATTAAATAATCTTTCTAATCTGATTAAAGTCCGTTTTTTGGACTTTAATCAGACTACTTAATCGATATTGATGAAATTTATCATCATCATCATCATCATCAGGTCCTTTTTAGCCTCCACTACAGGAGCACGACCCTCTCTGTACTACTAGGGCTATACTTGGCCAAAGCAGCCAGAGGACTTGGCCTACACTCTCCACGCTGGCCAGACGGGTTGATGAAATTTAAATGGCACCAACTTCTAAATTATTTCAAATAATTTATTTTCAAATCGTTTCATAAATGTCGGAGCTCTGAGGTAACAAACATTTTAAAAAAGCAACCGATTGATAGCATCCTCCTTTTTTGAAGTCGGTTAAAAGAAAGAAATAGGTACGTCAAGTTCAATGGTTTTTAACGTACCAATATAAAATCAAGTTCGGCTAGTCTGTTTTAAACGTATGAATATACTAGCTTTCGCCCGCGGCTCCGCCCGCGTCAATGTCGATCCCTCGGGAATAGTACATTTTCCCGGGATAAAAGGTAGCCTATGTCCTTCTCCGTACTCCAGAGAACTTGCATGCAAAATTTCATGATGACCGGTGCAGTAGTGATGGCGTGAAAGCGTAACAAACAAACAAACAAACTCACTTTCGCATTTATAATATTGGTAAGGAAAGGATAAGAAAAAAAAAATATTGCATGTATTAGATTACCAATCAGTAATAATACTTTGGGCATTCATAGAATAGCCCGAATACTCGTAGCTGCGGGCAGTCAGATTAGCATCAGCCGGGCCCACGCGTGGTGAACCAACCAAGCAGGTATCGTGAAACAACTGCCCGGAATTTCGACAACGCGCTAGGTCAGGGATGGTGAGTGAATGGGATTGATTGAGCTGTAGTGTTAACAATACACTAGCTGTGCCCGTGACTCCGTTCGCGTACGCGTATGGGGGCTCTCTTCTTATCATAACTGGAGAAAAAATTGAAGTAGTCTATCATGTCATGTCCTGCTTGCTTTCCAATTGAACCGTATGCAAGCGAGAGCGCGGAACAAGCGGTAAAGGCACGTTCGGCCTAAGCGTTCAGCTTGTGACGCATCTATCACTCTTCCACCGTTATTACGTAAAATTATCGTCTGTAAACCGACTTTACAGACTACTATTTTTTTATATTTCATAGAAAAGTCATTTTTATATTTCTTGATCGATTAAACAATTTAATCGTATAAGCGCAACAGACTACGAAAATATCGTATTTATAATATTAGTTAGAATAATTGCATTTTATTTTTAATAATATATCAAAAGAAATACACAATTAAATGCTACGTAATGTGGTCTTAAATGAAGACATTCACTAGACAGTCTCGCGGGAAAAGTAATTAACCGCTAGATTAAAATCTGTTCAAGTCGGAGATGTATTTGTTGAAATTAGATTTTGCCTCATAATTTCTTTTTGTAGCTGTAGCTGATGAGTTGGAGAGTAAATAAATATAAAAGTAAAACAAACTGGAACAGAATTGCGCTTCATATATTAAATTATTCCATAGACAGCGTGAGCTTAGAAAAAAATAGAAGAGAAGAAGAAAGAGTTGATAATAGTTTTTTTTCTAAACTAATATTAATTATTAAGAATAAGAAAGAAAATACATTGCACCATTATCGTAAGAGAAAAAAAACAATAAGTTAACAAATAAAAAGCAAATAATAGGTACAAAGGCGAACGTATCGTTATATAAAGTGGTTGAGATAAAAATCTAAATATAAAAAAAGGCCAAACGTTATTCTTATAAATTCGTAATGTCCTGCATACCTATTATAAATAGTTTTTGTGTTTTGTTATTTGTGTTTTTTTTTTCTATTATATAAATGGTTAATTAAGGACGGTATCTTTGGGTCATATGTAATTTGAATTCTGGACATATGTGCACAATAGAAAGGAACTAAGTTATAATTTATATCACAATATTCCTTGTACCAGTTCAACAACCCCTCTATTGACTAATTAATTCAACTTACATAGCGCAGTGTAATTTCCTGCCTAAATTATGACAACTAAATGGTCCTAGACCACTCCATATCTTGCTATGTCAAGAAAAAATTGTAAAGCACGAAGTATTAAAGTAATGAAATATAATATTGTTTCCGTCAGTTCAAGAACCTCTTTATTGATTTAACAACTAATTCAACTTACATAATTAACATTACATCTAAACTTTCGAATAACAACGTTGTTCTCATATCGATAACTAAATCGAACACAACATCGATTTAATTCGGTAAGACCGAAAGTGGAATATTAATTTTTATGGCTTCAAGTTCGATTGAGTGCGAGTGCGACGAATCGAGTCGAACTGTTGTAGCTTTTGGTAAAAGGTACTACATAGATAGCAACGTGGGACTGGTCAAGAATTCTTCATTATGTATATTTAGATGAGCGTGGTTTTGGCAAATCGAAGCTGTGATGACAAACGTGAAAATTGATACGTTCTAACTTCAGTTGAAGAAAAATCTTCAGTGTCATACGCGGTTCACCTTTTGTGTTGCAGGCACCTAATAAAGCTTTATAGGTGCCTACATGAATTGAGGATACACCACCTTACCCATTTAATAATAAGGAAGAAAATAAAACGTATATATTATTTGTCTTTACTTCTGCTGGTCTGAGAGAAAAGAAAAACGTAGGATGTGCCAGCTGCTTCTCTTCCCGCGCAGACCGTAGAAAACGGTCAAGGGAAGGGGCAAAACGTAAAGAATCATGACAATAGGCGATGCGGCTAGCAACCCATCACTATTTTGATTCCGTTTTCCATCTTTACGCCCACCAGCGCGCTAAACGTGGCCTTCAGGTCTTATGACTTTAGGCCCTGTCTACCCCGTAAGGGATAAAGACGTGATATTATGTATGTATGTAAAAAATGTGAAACTTGCGTCAGAACACGTGGCGTGATCGTAAATTCGTAAGACGGACATGTGACCTGAGACCGCCGGCGCAGCGTAGGAGAGGAAGTAATATCCCCCTCTCTTTCTATCGCGTGGAGTTTTCACTTCTGCCGGCACTCCCAGAGTGCTACCCGTTATTTTATTATAAGTAAATAGTATAAACAAATCACACAGATTGAGCTAGCCCTACTGTAAGTTGTATTGTATTGTAAACCATTGTCATGGAATACTAAACTAACGATACTATATTTCATAATAGATACATATTTAGATAAACAGCCAAGACACAGCAAATTTAAAAAAAAATCGTTGCAATTACATGTTGCCCTGACCGGGTATCGAACCCAGGACTCTGCTATTCAAAGGCACTTGCGATGCCACTGACCAGGTCGTCAAGTTAAAGCTAGAATGTTCTTCGCTTTTATAAGAAAGCTTTTGGATCTATCGTTAATTTCCTTAAAAACCACTGTAAATCAACACCCGTAGCATGGCGCCCGCGATGCTATTTATATACCGCGATAAACTATGCCCATGTCGCTCTTTAATATTACGAAAAGCGAAATAGCGATAGTCGATAAACGTTGTCACGCGTACTACGGGGGCAGCAACACTCTTAATATCAAATTTCTTATTCCGTGGGCCTCAAACGAGCTATTCAAATGAAAGTAACAAAATCCGACCACGGCATCCCAAAGTAATCGGACCCCATCGTGAAGGTTACACTGAACCGGTTCATTACGATGCCACGCATCCTTGCCCGCCACGCAAGGACGCCAGGTCAGGTGGCGACCTTGGCCGCGCGAGGAATTTTCCTGTGCAAGATTTAGATTTCCGAATTTTTAGTTTGTTACATATACATACAGATACAAATCACGTGTTACGCGGGGAGGTTGAACCAACGGCCAAGAAAGGTCACTGGTTCAAAACCTACCCGCGTGGAATTGTTTTCACCTATCTTATTTCTTAATTTAATACGAGTATATAAAAATAGCATTGTATATGCAAAAAAAACCCTTATGAAATATATTATTATCGTCTTTGTCCCATATGAAGTAGACAGAGCCGTAGGCCATAAGACTCAAAGGCTAGGTTTCGGGTGGTAGGTTTTTTTATGACGGTGGAAAACAAGCAAGCGGGTCACCTGATGGTAAGCGGTCACCGCTGTCCTCACCTGGTGTTTAAAGGTGAAAAACGGAATGGTTAATTGTTGGTTAATATTTTTAAAATTTTCACGCGGAATGTGACACTTTCGTGCGTGCAGCCGGCGTTCGTCGATTTATAAGGCGTTATCACTTCAAGAAACATATGAGTAACTTTAACTTTTACTCCTATTCACCTTAAGGCGATACCACTGTAAATAAGTTCGTTCTGAAACTTATTTATCTCGCAAAATACTTAAATTAGGAGTTTCAAATCTAAGTAATATGATTTTTGACTATTTCATCTCCAAAAGTGTAAGATGAAAACACGTTTTGATAAAATTTTCTCGATAGAAATATTTTTTGAAAAATGGTCTTCGTTCGCAGAGTTTTTGTTACTGTAGCTCAAAAGCGACGAATGAAATAATGATTTTTAGACTAAAAGATAGGTTATTAGTAATTCATCAAAATGTAAATATGAAAATACAATTAACCGGTCTGATTTTATATAAAATAGAAATAACGAATTTGGCGCTTACGTTTTTTTCTTTGAGCGACTCTAGACTATCTCCTATCTCATCATTCACGAGCTAAACCGCCAAGCGCTATCCCTTGCGCGCACTTGATCAGTCTGCGTACGCCTTTGCCGAGCGATGGTACCAAATATTTGAGGCCTCGTCTTAACCAGCACACCCGTAGCTGTGTCTATTCAGTGGGATTGCGTCTGGGAATTTGTGAATTTAATCACTGGTACATTCACCTGGGTCTAGGATTAAAGGTCGTAAAGATGAAATGGGTCCGCGACCTCGCAAAAGTAAAGGACATACGCTTTTCAAAACAGAAATCTTTCAGAAACACAAAAAAAAAGATGGTTTTGTACTTCTCAATACTAATTTTCTTCACAAAATTTATATCTGCACTAGCAGTGCTCGCGAGTCCGTTCGCGTACATTTTATGTTATGTTTGTATGGGAGCTACGTCTTATCATAACCTCAGAAAAAAAATGTAGCCTATTCTGTGTCCCGTACTTCTAAATGTTTATCTACCAAGTTTCATAAAATTCAGTCAATTCGCCTTAGAGTTAGGGAGGAACATACGTACAGAAAAATAATCAATTTAGTTTCAGTATAATGTATAGAGCTTTTAAACACGATCAGTCTTACTGAACAAGGACTAACTTTAGTACCATTATCCGTCCAAAACAAATTGACAACGACAGTTGACCAAACGTCAAAGTGATAAGTGTCGACTTATTTTGGTCGGATAATGGTTTAAACCAGGTACTAAAGTTAGTCCTCGTTTTATAATAAGACGGTATTTGTCTGAAAACAAAGTAACTTACTCCATGACCAACCCTTACAGATTTATTATTAGCATAGATTAGCTTAGACGCTCTGTCATTCAAATGATACGCGTTTTAAAGAATTTAGTTATCTACTAGCTTTGACTCGCGGTTCCACCCGCATCAGTGTCAATCCCTCGTGAACAGTACTTTTCCCGGGATATAAATAAATAAATATAAATATATACGGACAAATCACACAGATTGAGCTAGCCCCAAAGTAAGTTCGAGACTTGTGTTATGGGATACTAACTCAACGATACTATATTTTATAACAAATACATATATAGATACTAGCTGCCCCGGCGAACTTCGTTTCGCCATAAGTTAAAAACTATCCTATCTCTCAAGTTGGATCGAACTGCACATGGTGTGCGAATTTTATTATAATCGGTTAAGTGGTTTAAGAGTCCATTGAGGACAAACATTGTGACACGAGATTTATATATATTAAGAATATTAAGATACATCCAAGACCCAGACCAATCTGAAAAAGATCATTTTACCCGGGCACTCTCGCGTCGCAGGCTGGCGTGTTGACCGCTGCACCACGGAGCTAGCCTAAAAGGGATAAAATGTACACTATGTCCTTCTCCGTACACCAGACAAGGGGTATGCAAAATTTCATGACAATCGGCTCAGTAGACAGGGCGTGAAGGCGTGACAAACAAACAAAATAACTTTCGCATTTATAATATAAGTTTGGAATAAGATTTCTTAAAGAATAGAGACTCAAAAACGTAACCTAGTTGACGTAACCGAAGTATAATGCATTCCACTTAACCTCGAACAGGGAACCGGTTATGTCAAGGTCGAATGCGCATCCTTTGCAAGGACGCCCACTCCTTACATCAAACTGACGCCATCTTTTATTACATTCTTTGTTTTATATCAATTTCGCCTTATTTAGGAGCTATGACATACTTCTCGCATAAGAGCATCTCATGGTAAGTATTCTGACTTCTTGTTAGTATGTCTGAGGGCTTTAGTTATTTAAGTAAATTTAATAAAAAAAATATTTGTTCATTATAGCCGTGTGGTATCCGGCAGAGTAGAATAGAAGCACTCCAAGTCTTCCCGTGGACGTCGTAGAAGGCAACTTAGGAAATACAAGCTAAACACAGCTTATAAACATCTGTGAGACCTCTCTAACCCGTCTGGCTAGCGTGGAGAGTGTAGGCCAAGCCCTCTGACTGTTCTGGCCAAGTATGGCTCTAGTAGTACAGAGAGGGCCGTGCTCCTGTAGTGGAGACTAAAAAAGACCTGAGATGATGATGATGTTCATCATCATCATTCCAGCCGTATTTAGTCAACTGCTGGACAAAAGCCTCTCCCAAGGATTCTTCGTTCCATGTGAGGATATTGCCTTACTCACCACGCTTGGCAGGCGGGTTGGAGAGCGCAGTTTCTCTGGCTTCTTGTGCTTCCAACGCTGCTGCCCATTGAAAGCATTTTTAAGCTGGGGAAGGATAGGAATTTTTTGAATTCGGGAACAGGGATACTACTCACTCGGATAAATGGGGGAAAAGCAAGTAGCAGCTCGGGAGGTTGGGCGCGTACCCGATGCCATACCTGCAACCACCGGACAGGCAGTTGAGGATGACACCCCTAACCATAAATATATGTTATTATTTCATTAAAATTTAAGAGCTGGGCTCTTGTCGGTGGACTTTATCACATTCCTCTTTTTTTCGCCAGTTCCTTCCCTTCTTTATAAGAAGTAACCTTTATTTTTTCTTTCATTTGTTTCATAAAGTGTGCCTCGGTCTTCCCGGCCCTTTTTCCTTCTATGATGTTCCTGATCAAATCGTCATGTCGTATTAGGTGTCCTACCATCTTCCCTCTTCTGTTCTGAATAATTTTAATATGTCTCAATTCTCCTACCCTTTTTAAAACCTCCTCGTTAGTCACTCTTTCTACCCAGCTTATTCTTTCTATTCTACGCCAACACCATATCTCGTATGCTTTAAGTTTTTTCCTTTCGTTTTTTGTTAGCGTCAACGTTTCACATGCATACAGTGCAATGCTCCAAATATAAACTTTATGAAGTCTTTTTCTTGTAGATTCCGATATTTTGGCTGTGAGAAGTTTTAAATATATGTTGACCTCTCAACCACCAAGCGGTCCAATCGGGCAGCATAACAAGAAAATCCATTGTGGCCGCGTTTCTCGCGCTTAATGTCTTTTAATTTCAATCTATACTAATATTATAAAGCTGAAGAGTTTGTTTGTTTGTTTGTTTGTTTGTTTGAACGCGCTAATCTCAGGAACTACTGGTTCAAATTGGAAAATTATTTTTGTGTTGGATAGTTCATTTATTGAGGAAGGCTTTAGGCTATTAAACATCACGCTGCGACCAATAGGAGCGAAGCATCAATAAAAAATGTATTGAAAACGGGGGAAAATTATTCATCTATACTAAGAAAAAACCTAATTAATCATAATAACAGAAATTGCCGCGGACGAAGTCGCGGGCAACAGCTAGTTACATAATATTTTGCGAGTATTTAAACAAAAACGTCCGAATTGCCATGCATTAATTCTACTAATTGCTATTAAACACGATTATCAAGGTTTATAATGTTTGTCTGTTTGTCTATTACAACCTTGTGTTTATCTATGTTAGCATAGAGATCGGTTGGAATTAGTCTTATTAAATAAGGAAATTAGGTGTTGAACAAAATGCATGCGGGCAGGGCTGCGCTCGAGAGAATTGAAAAATAGGTATTTGTAAAATCTATTGCTGTCGCGCTGTGTGCCCAAACAATCCCCGCAGAGTGCGATAGAGAAAACTGCAGCTCGGACCGAAAATACCTATGAAAATTACACAAAATTAACGATTAGTAGTCCCCATGATTTCTTCAAAACCTAACCGATTTAATTTATTTTTTCATTAAAAATTCCAAATATGCTATGGCTGCGTTTCTATGATTACTTTTTCTAAATCGCTTCGAATTTGTTTTCTTGATTTTTAACCCAACGGAAAGTCTTACCAATTTTTCAGGTTTTTGAGGGTTTATATCTTCTCTTTAAATAATTTAGTTACGAAAATAAATTGAACACAGGGACATGCTAATAAGTCGATAGATTTTTTCTTGTAAAAAAAATTGCTCTTCTGGTACTATCCGGCGAGGAATCAGGTCTACGCGATACGAAATACGGCCGTACGATTTTCTCCAAAACTGGCGACCTTAGATCATGGATAGAGAAACACGGTAGCTCAGTTGAGCTACCGTGTTTCAATCCTGCTTGTCACCAACACAACTGCCCTTTATTAGACTAAGATAGTATAGCATTGTGAATGCTTAAAAACGCTTATAATCTATTGGTGTTCATCCATCATCATTCCAGCCACAAGAAGTCCACTGCTGGACAAAGGACTTTTCCAAGGATTCTTCGTTCCTAGGGAGGATATTGCCATACTCACTTGGCAGTTTCTTTGGCTTCTTGTGCTTCCGACGCTGTTGGACCGACTGTAAAAAATAAAATAAATATATACGGACAAATCACACAGATTGAGCTAGCCCCAAAGTTAGTTCGAGACTTGTGATATGGGATACTAACTCAACGATACTATATTTTATAACAAATACATATATAGATAAACATCTAAGACGCAGGCCAATCTGAAAAACATCATTTTCCATCTTGACCTGGCCGGGGATCGAACCCGGTCACTCCGTGACGCAGGCTGGCGTGTTGACCGCTGCGCCACGGAGCTAATCAACGACTGTAGGAGTCATTGTTGTGTTAAATTTTAAATGTGCCATGTGGTTTCCGGCCCTGAAAACCTGGCTTGTGCATTATTGGAGCTTACACGTGTTAAGCAACCCTAGGCGTGGTCCCCGCTGAAAGTGTGACCACACATCATTTTCTTGTGCTCCTCTGTGCTTCGGAAGGCACGTTATGGCGTTGGTCCCGGCTGTCATCATTAGATGGAGGTGGGAAAGCTAGGCAGCTTGATGAATCTGACACCAGTGTTGGCCACTTACACACCCGAAGCGCAAAGCAAGTAATAGTTAACAATGGGTATCTCTTGGATAGGCATGTAACATCCTCGTCTTCATCGTCACTTACCATCGGGTGAGATGGGAGACAAATGCCTAATCCAATATTTAGTAAAAAAAAAAGAGGGCGAGAGAATAGTTTCTCTCGCCCTCAAGGTTTACAATCTGCCTGTTTGTCTATGACAACCTTGTGTTTATCTATGTTGGCATAGAGATTAACGTTTTTGAGCGCCGCGTACGCAGCGTGATTTTAACGAATTGGGAAATAGGCCTTGTTTGCCTTAAAAGTAAATATGCCCAACATGACTTTGTTTAGAAACTAATTAAAAAATTAAGAAAAAGCATACTCATAATACTTGTCAGACGCAGTCTTTAGACAATATGACAAAGGTGGTGGCTAGATATAGGTATTTAATCTATAGCCTAAGTTCATCAGGGTAATGTAAAATCGACCAGTAGAACTCTGCGATCGGACCACGGGCAATGAACGGAATTTTAATGGTGAAATAATTTTTCAGTTCGGTCCAGTAGTTTCGGAGCCTATTCATACAAACAAACAATCAAATCTTTCGTCCTCATAATATTAGTGTAGTTAATCTACTACTTAGTGAAAAGTTCGTCTTTTTTATTGAATTTTGTATCATAGAGATGGTAAATCCACCTTCCTTGCGAACTATTAAAAAGAAGAGTAGGTATATAAATATTAATGGTCATCTTTATATACTAGAAGATCGTGCCCTCAGAATTACATTTAAAAAAAAATATATTTTCTTATTAAAAAAAATACTTATCTACTTTCTGTATTGTCCACAGATTAAATTGGAAACTGTGCTCGGGCTGACAGTTGGCAGCAATGCGGCGCTCGACTGTGATCCTAACACCGAACTTGTGGCCTATCCCGCTGGGTAAGTTGGCATGACTGCCTCTTTTACATAATCGGTCAATCAGGCATCATTGGAGCTTGTATCCGTTTATGAAGTGGTTTTAATGCTTAAAATTGTACCAACATTACAGATATTGCCGCGAATTTATGTCACCGTTTGTATAAAGATATGCTTCTCTAGGGCAACCTTAAGGACCTGATAATCGGGGCACTAAATCAAGTTTTCTTTAAACTTTTCAACACTTTTCATGACGAACAACAAACGCTTTAATCAAAATAAAAGACAAGAAATGATTAATTTTTCTTTCGGACCCGACGATGTCATGTTTACTTCAGGACAGTTGCCAATTCATTCGTGATTCCAAGGGCACTTGAAACCATTAGCTATACTGCTAGAACAAAATGGTACCCATAATACGATGTTAGGTGCCTTAAGACGTCAATTTGTTGTCTATACCTAGTCTAGTCGTATTATAGCTGACCTCAAAACTAGCGACAATTTACGCTCGGGGCAAATCCGTTTACATTTCACGGCTAGACGCGTCCAATTTTCCGGTCAAGACTTGGCTTACGGCTACAGGTTAATTTATATCTCATATTTCTTCTAGCTCCAAGTGAGCTTTCTCTACTTCTCTGGATGTTTGAGGCGAGGGCAGAGTGCCCTCAAACATTTTTGGCAATATCACCTAAGCCTCCAGGAGAGCCGGACCTCGGGTGTCGCCTGTGTGCGCAAGGCTTGGAGAGGTAGCAAACTCTTATTGCCTAATGGCCCGCGATTGCGCATATCTGAGAACTAGGCACCTGGCCGGCTTATTTGTTTGTTTGTTACGCTTTCACGCCGTAACTACTGAACCGATCATCATGAAATTTTGCATACAAGTTCTTTGGAGTACGGAGAAGGACATAGGCTACCTTTTATCCCGGGAAAAAGTACTATTCCCGAGGGATCGACATTGACGTGGGCGGAGCCGCGGGCAAAAGCTAGTCTATTATAAAACCCGTTAACTCTACACCTAGCTGGATTGGAATGCGACTAGCGCCAAGTGAGCTTTTGCTAGTTCACTGGGTGTTTAAGGCGAGGGCAGTGTCATCAACTAGTTTTGGCAATGGACGAACCTCGGCTTTGGGCGTTAACGATGTGGGCAGGCTTGGAGACACACATTGCCTGAGGCCGTGATTGCATGCATTCCTGAGGTGATCTGAGAACGAGGCACCTGAAAGTGCCATGTTGTGGATATATTTGACTACAGAACCCGTTAACTCTACGACTGGAATGCGACTCCATCGACCAGAAGGGTTTAACAGTCACCACTGCCAGATATGCTCAATTGGCGATGTTGGCACTCTATTGAAATCTCGCGCTCCTTGGCAATTGTTGGCCCTTTATAATAATCCATTCTATTATTGACCGCAGAGTCAACTGGGTTGTAGGTTGTAGTGTTGCACATAGTTAACTCCACGAAGTTGTTTAAAATCCACTATGGTCTTCCTCCATCACGTTTTTCTTCACCAAAAGCGCATAGAAATAATAGCCTGTTTATTTCATATGTTCAGAAGTTTTGATGATTCTTTCAATATTGTAATACACATTTCAGATAGGTTTTTGTAAGCACAATTTATAAATAATAATATAATAAATATATATGGATAAATTGAGCTACTAAGGTAACTTCGAGACTTGTGTTGTAGGATACTAACTCAACGATACTATATTTTATGATATTTACTGATGCAGGCCAGTCTGAAAAGGTCATATTCCATCTCGACCTGATCGAAGATCGATCGAACCCGAGACCTACGGTGTGGCACAATAACCTTTAGGCCACAGAGCTCATCAAAACATCTTGTTATTACATCACACCAGTACAGAGCCGGGATTTCTCTCCATCAATCACAATTTCTCAAAGTGATCAACAGAAACTCCACATTTCCAACACCCTCAGGTAATGGCTTCCGTAAATTTGTCAGCCGTTTAAATAACATCCTGTAGCTGGCGGGCTCGTCAAAGGTTACTAGGTCGTCGATATAAAGCTGAGTGTAGGCTCAAGTAGGCTCAAACGTTTACTTTGGTAATCATTTTAAAATTCATTTTTAACATTTCGCGAAAAAGTCATGTAGACGCGGGACATTTTGCGAATGGGACGTTACCGGCCGAATCGGTTTATTGTACACCGGTTTATTGCAAAACAAAGATTGTTACAATAAGATAAACATAATGCTAGTTGCATTGTCTGCCAGTTAACCTTTATGTCATTTTGAGAGTGATATGAGGACTCCCACATAGCTTTTTTATGTCATAGGACGGCAAACGAGCAAGCAAGTCGCCTGATGGTAAGCGATCTGTGCTGAAGCGTTGCCGGCCTTTTAAGGAGATGGGGGAAAGGATGGGCCTCCGGCTCTCTCACTCACCGAACGAGGCATAGAAGCGATAAAAAAATAAAAAAAAGCTTTTCTTTTTTTCGAAAACTTTGTAATTTTTACGTCTAAAACAATAATTCTCACATGACAATATTTATATGTACGTCTCGGAGGTCGCCCTCTTTCTTATTTTTTTTTATAAAGATATAAATATTAAAATATTAAGACTCATCTTTTTTCCTAACCGCCGAATGGTTCTGCGCAGCCTAATGGCTTACGCAGTAGCGACGTTTTTCGTTCGCGCGGCACCCGCTTAATATGATTGATCTTAACGAGGGATTTCTGAAATGGTCACCACTAGATGGTGATAGGGAGAAGTCAGCAGGTCGTCGATGTAAGGCTGACTTAGACTACTGCGACGGAAAATGTCTTAGTGTTGCATCATTAAAATTGATGAAACTATTGAGATAAAAGAGGTATAAGATGTAGATCACGTATGAGGAACGAATAGTTGCTTGCGAAATTTGTTAAAAAAATATGTAGGAGTGTTATATCGCGCGATAAATATCCACTGCTCTCTTTTTGATATTACGGAAAACAAAATTTCGATAGTCGATACACGTTGTCGCGTATGCCATGGTACAGGGTGCTGATAGTCCTTTAATCCTCTTGCTTGCTTTTTGTGTGTGTAAGTGGCCAACACTGTTGTCAGATTAAGATTTTAAGCTGCCTAAAGGCATCTGTCATGGCTTAACGACCGCCATCTAGTGATGACAGCCGGAACGAACAACTTACGCCTTCTTAAGTACGGAGGCGCTTAAATAACAGGAGAGGTAGGGACTACGCCCGAGGTTGCTTTACATGCGTAAGCGCTTATAATACGCACACCAACTCGGCTATCGAGCTCCTAGTACTTTAAGCATGGGTATTTGTATCCGTTTGAAACCCATCACTATTTTGATTCGGTTTTTCACCTTTACGCCCACCAACACGCTAAACGTGGCCTTTCGGTCTGATGGCTTTAGGCTCTGTCTACACCGTAAGGGATAAAGATGTGACAATATGTATGTATGTATGTATTTGTATCCGTGCAGCAGTTTCATAATTTACACAAGTGTGCATTAGCCTTACGACAGGTAGTAACTAATACATTAAGGTATTTCCGCTCTGAGGCTGAAGTTATTTCGGTATTAAGCCCACGCTAAGAATTTAGCTAGGAATAACTTGATCGACAGGTTCTAGTCCAAAGGACTAGACCTTAATTTGAAGGGGTTTTGTCACTCAGTGATATGTCACCGTAGAATAGGACCACTCCAAGTCTTCCCGTGGATGTCGTAAGAGGCGACTTAAGAAATACAAGCTTAACAAAGCTCATAAACATCAATGAGACCTCTAACTCGCCAGCGAGGAGAGTGTAGGCCAAATCCTCTGTCTGCTCTGGCCAAGTATACCTCCGGTGGTACAGAGGGGGTCATGCTCCTGCAGTGGAGACTAAAGAAAACCTGATGATGATGATATGTCACCCCCGTAAGGTATACACTAGATAAATATTGTTGTTTTTTATCTTTTAGTTGTTATCTCGCGAAGTCGTCCGAGTAAATTGTAGCTTTGGTATGAAGGTAGTTTGAGGCCCGGAGAAGGACATAGGGTACCTTGGATGCCGGGAAATTTACTGTTCCCGAGGAATCGATACTAACGCGGGTGGAGCCGCGGGCAAAAGCTAGTTGTATATATCAATGCACGTGACTATACATATAAATTCATGCAAAACTTTTTGATTCGAGTGCACCGAGGGAATGAAATTGCATCTTCAATTTCATATTTCTCCGCCAAACGCTTTCAATTTTTCAATCTTATTTTCTGAAAATATATCGTGGGCAGCCGAGTTTGGTTGCGTAACTGATTGCAGATTGCAGTATTACATAATATGACAGGGTTTTTGATTGATTCATCATAATTTCAACCGCAATAAAATAAATACATATTTGTATGATATAGGACGGAAAGCGATCAAGCGAGTCAACTGATGGTAAGTGATCATCGCTGCCCATGGACAACTGCAACACCACGGTGTGACAGGTGCATTGCCGGCCTTTTAAGGAGTTGGGGGAGGAAAATGGGGAGGGGAGGGGATGGGCCTCCGGCTCTCTCAATCACCGAACGAAGCATAGAAGCGGTAAAGATTCTACTCAGACGTCGATTTTCTGTGAGAGTGTGATATTTCCCCGGACGAGTCGGCCCATTCATGCTACTAGCAATTCATTTTGCCGGTAGCGTGGCTCTACCACGATTAATAAATATAGGGATTATAGGGACATATTACTAAATCGCCCAAATGCTAGCCTAACAGTAAGGTGTAAACTTGTGTCGTAGGATACTAACTCAATGATATTATATTTTATAATAGATACTTATATAGATAAACATCCAAGACCCAGGTCAATCTAAAAAAGGTCGTTTTTCAACATGACCTGACCGGAGATCGAACCCGGGAACCTTCGTGTTGCAGGCTCTCGTGTTAACCACTGTCACGGAGTCCACAGTGTGTGTGTCCGCTGGACAAAGACCTCTCCCAAGGAGATCGTGAGACTTTCATATGATTATTAAGGTCATCATCATCATTTCGTGTAGGTGTCACGGTCAATCGGCCATGCACACCCAGAGTTCTTTAGAACCGCCTCTTGGCCTCTGACGTGGTTTCTTTAACGACTACCGACTATCCTAAACGGAATCATCTTTATTATCAGACAAATAGGTGATACAAGCTTGCAGTGTCCTAACAAAACTGGAAACAACTAAACAAAGTATGCTTCCCGTGGGAATCGAACCCACGACCCCCGACAAACGCCTTAACCACTGGACGACGGAGGCTGTTATTACGGTGTCGCTTGCGTATGTATGTTTGTCAGTGACCCGTTATAGTCTGTGGTCATTGACGTTTGACGCGCTATCGAAGGGGCGAATGTAAAGTTAATGGCGCATTGTGAATGCGGCCGTGTGACGTACGATTACGTTCGAAATGCATGCAAATTGCCCACTGTGTATTATAAGGAGCCGAGTCACTTACACCGGACTCGTGTGTATTCTCAGAATGAGAATACGTGTGGTGAACAAGTTTTTTGCAAAAATAATATTTTTGCGATAAGCTTTTATTATAAACGAATCTACACTGTAAAGTGCTTTCCAAGACAAATCAAATGAGCCCAAACACGATTGGTGTACCTTGTTTAGTTTAAGAGTGCCCACCTTCCGACTCCATCATCAGACCAGCGCAACGATTCCATAATATTGTATTGTCCTCCGATTTACACACGCATGCAAAATTTCAGCTCAATCGGTCACCGGGAAGTGGATCAAATTTAACTCGCAAGATTTGATTACAGACAAACATCGGGACAGGTGAAACTAAATAAAAGCTTGTAAAAAGGGGACTAAACCTTCAATATTTACTTAATAACTCGATGCAGCAATGCATAATTACCCCTCATCATCATCATCATCTCAGCCGCAAGAAGTCCACTGCTGGACATAGGCCTCCCCCAAGGATTTCCAATAAGACCGGTTGGAAGCGTCATGCAATTACCCCTACCTGAAGGTAATTGACAAAATTTGTCATACATAATATCACACGTCTTTTTCCCTTGCGGGGTAAGAAGAGCTTAGGTCTATAAGACCTAAAAGTCATGATGAATAAAAGCATTTTTTCTTTTATGCCAGATCGCCATAAAAGATTCCCAGAAAAATGCTTCACGTAGACAGAGCCTAGGTCCATAAGACCTTATGGCCACATTTATCATGTTGGAGGGCATGTAGATGGAAAATGCTTTACATAATATTAAAAATTACATCAAAATCACCCCAATAGTTTTCAAAATTATAGCTTTCGCCGCCGCTCCGCCCGCCTCAATGTCGATCCCTCGGGAATAGTACTTTTTCCCGGGATAAAAGGTAGCTTATGTCCTTCTCCGCACTCCAGAGAACTTGTATGCAAAATTTCATGATGATCGGTTCAGTAATTACGGTGTGAAAGCGTAACAAACAAATAAACAAACAAACAAACTTTTTTTTCGCATTTATAATATTAGTAAGGATAAGGATAAGGATACATACGTGGTTTATTTTTTTTTGGCCTATACAGACAGATATACGCGTCGGGGATATTCAATATATACTGTTTTGATAAGTTCAGAAGTTATAAAACTTGTCAGTTCCTAGTTCGTGTTTAGGGACACTACCGACCAAGGGCGAATGAGCTAATGTTACGAAATCGAATGGCTAGCCACGCCTAGACACAGCTCACACAGTAAATCTAGACCGTAGCCCTCGAACACCGCGCCCTTTAATTTATATGTATTTACGTATGCAAATAAATAAATAAATATATACGGACAAATCACACAAATTGAGCTAGCCCCAAAGTAAGTTCGAGACTTGTGTTATGGGATACTATATAGATAAACATCCAAGACCCAGGCCAATTTAATAAAAATAATTCGAAAATTCCTAAGACGGACACGTGACCTCAGACCGCCACAAAGGCGAGTTTTCACTTCTGCCGACACTCCCGGAGTGTAACCCGTAGTTTTTTAATTAGAATTTACATTATTATAATGTATTGCAGAATTTGCCAGCTACGTGGCGCAGTGGTTAACACGTCAGCCTGCGTCACGGAGCCCGGCCAGGTCAAGATGGAAAATGATCTTTTTCAGATTGGCCTGGGTCTTGGATGTGTATCTTTATATGTATTTGTTATAAAATATAGTATCGTTGAGTTAGTATCCCATATCACAAGTTACGAACTTACTTTGGGGCTAGCTCAATCTGTGTGATTTGTCCGTATATATTTATTTATTATCTAATCTGTAGGTATAATATAACGTTGCATAATAATGACCTCTGGTAACAGTAAAGTCCGAATAAACGGTGGGGCGTCGACCGCAACTGTGCGCTTCCGCTTCCGCTGCGACACTCGCAGCTGAGTCATCTGTGTTAGGCCTTGAATTGTTTTTATCATTCCAGCAGTTTGAAGTCCACTGCTGGACAAAGGCCTCTCCCGAGGATTTTTGGATTTAAATAAAATCACTTTAATACGGTATTATCGAGTATATTACATTATTTTTACACCTAACGTTTCGAAAATTTTACAGTTTTCATAGTCGCAGGTAGACTAAGTTGACATTAGTCTTTATGTTATAAGAACTATACAAAACTACCGCCTACAATATGTATTGATAACGTTCCGGATGTACGCAGTATTGGCTTACGGTGTCTGAAGGTCTTGCAGTCTTGTGATGAGCTTGAGATTTTATTAAATTAATGACAGGATCCCAAGCTGGTGGTAACTGCCAACCATCCTCTCTATTGAAATTAGGATGTTTTTTAATTTCAATAGCCTCACGAAGCATTCTTGGAATGTATCTGTTTTCTTTTGCAAGGACTTGAGGATTATAGAAAACGCATGTAGTGGTTGGGTTTGTCTAAGGTATGTTCACAGACTGCAGACTTGGTTGAGCGTCAATTCTTCATGTCAGCAATATGTTATTTAATTCGGGTACTGATGCTTCTCTTTGTTTGCCAAATGTGTGATAAACCGCACTTACAGTCAATTTTATATACTCCTGCATCTTGTAATGGGATATTGGATTTTACAGGTCTTAAAAGTTGGTTTATTTTCTTGTGTGGCTATTAATAGGTCAATAGGTCTTGATTGAAGCTCGCTTGAGAATATTACCAATTTTTTCTTTATGTATGGTAAGATAGCAGGAAAACGATTGGACGGTATTTAAATGGGTACCAATCGCGAAAACATCAGAAACAATTATGAAAGACTAGCTTTCGCCCGCGGCTCCGCCCGCGTCAATGTAGTAAGGATGAGGATTATATTTTCCATAACTTTGATGTCTTATTTACCCGACGTGTAAATCCTTACTAATATTATAAATGCGAAAGTGAGTTTGTTTGTTTGTTTGTTACGCTTTCACGCCGTAACTACTGATCCGATCATCATGAAATTTTGCATACAAGTTCTCTGGAGTGCGGAGAAGGACATAGGCTACCTTTTATCCCGGGAAAAAGTACTGTTCCCGAGGGATCGATATTGACGCGGGCGAAGCCGCGGGCAAAAGCTAGTATGTAATAAACTCTCTGTAAAGTTTAAATCTATACTCGTAAAAGCTTAACTACATATCGATCTAAGGGTGCGGTCACACCTTGGCGCGGGGCGCGGCTATTTAGAATTACATAAAGTTTGCGACCCTCGCCCCTCGGTCATTTCGATATTTATTTCCACTTTTGAGTTTGATGTGTTATTTCTATACCCAATTAATTTGTAATGCGACTGATGAGTGGACGACTATGTCTGAGAATAAACTAGTCATGTGTGTGTTTAATTAGGTGACTTGAAAAACTTTGAGTTCATAATAATACGTACATGTAGTATATTTTATTTATTCTAAGCGAAATTTAATAAAAAATAACCTGTCTCCAGGTTGCTTGCTAAAGATTCAACTAAAAATTGGTTGTTTGTAAAGTCGGTTTGCGCACGATAATTTTACGTGATAACGGTGGAAGAGAGATAGATGCGTCACAAGCCGATCGTACTCTATATCGCTTGTTCCGCGCTCTGGCTTGCACACCGAACCTGACACTCTCGTGTCGTCGTTCATCGATTTATAACAAGTTATTGCGTTTACGAGGCCTCAAATGTTTGGGACCATCGCTCGGCAAAGGACTGATCAAATGCGCGCAAGGGATAGAGCTTGGCGGATAGCCCGTGAATGATGAGATAGGAGATAGCCTCGAGTCGCTCAAAGAAAAAAACGTAAGCGCCAAATTCGTTATTTCTATTTTATATAAAATCAGACCGGTTAATTGTATTTTTACACCTAATCTTTTAGTCTAAAAATCATTATATCATTCGTCGCATTTTTTTTTTTTTATGTTTATCCGACGGCAAACGAGCAGACGAGCCACCTGATGGAAAGTGGTCACCGTCGCTCATGGACATCTGCAACACCAGAGGAGCTGCTGATGCGTTGCCGACTCTTAAGATACCTGTAAACACGCCCTTTGAAGGACCTCAAGTCATAGAACACAGGGAAAACCTCGGGAGGGAGTCCATTCATTGCATTTGAGCTACAATAACAAAAACTCTGCGAACGAAGACCATTTTTCAAAAAATATTTCTATCGAGAAAATTTTATCAAAACGTGTTTTCATCTTTAATTTTTGGAGATGAAATAGTCAAAAATCATATTACTTATATTTGAAACTCCTAATTTAAGTATTTTGCGAGATACATAAGGTTCAGAACGACCTTATTTACAGTGGTATCGCCTTAAAAACGGTGGGAATATACCGCGTACAAACTCACCCTAGAAATAAATAAACTGTATAATCAAGGCGAATAAAAAAATGTCATGTTAGTGACAACGATTGGTGATAGATGTGGCGGATGCGGTGCGTAAGTAAATTGTAGACTTACGGCGAATAAAAAATGTCAACTAAGTGACATAAATATTCCCGACGCGCGCCTAACATGCGTCTATTGATTAGTTAGTACAAAAGACGTGTGCTTTCCGCGCATACAAGCTAGTAGACCGTGAGACTTGTAAGTTGTGGGACAACGATTGGTGATAGACGTAGCGATTGCTGTGCGTTAGTAAATTAAAAATGTCAACTAAGTGACATAAATATTCCCGACGCGCGCCTAACATGCGTCTATTGATTAGTTAGTACAATAGACGGGTACTTTCCTCGCATACCAGCTAGTAGACCGTGAGACTTGTAAGTTGTGGGACAACGATTGGTGATAGACGTAGCGAATGCTGTGCGTTAGTAAATTGTAGACTTAAGTAGAATAAAAATGTCAAGTAAGTGACATAAATATTCCCGACGCGCGCCTAACATGCGTCTATTGATTAGTTAGTACAAAAGACGTGTGCTTTCCGCGCATACATGCTAGTAGGCCGTGAGACTTGTACTTGTTGTCACACAACGATTACGAACGCGTTGCGTTTTAAAATGACACGCGCACGAATTCGTCAGCACATTTGCCCTGAAGAATTTAGATTACGTAATCGTTTGTGGTTTTTGTTTGTGAATTATAGTTGTATGGGACGGATTAGTATTTATTTTTAAATTGATATTTTACTTTGTTTAGTTTTGCGAATTTGCAGCGCCTAGACAAACTTTAAGGGGTATACGTGACGTATATCGTACGCCGATACACGTATATCGTACGCCGATATACGTGAGACATGATTGGAGATATATACAATCGAATCGCACGTATTGCTGCGTGCTTAAAAAAAAATTTCAACTGTTTTTTACCCTTTGGGTACGGAACCCTAAAAACTACAGACTACTAGCGTTTCGGAACCGACCACTGCAGAGAAGAAACGCCGTAAGAAAATCTTTCAATACGCTCTGGCTATCACTTAATCCGCGCCCTAACAGAGACATGCAGCCCACGCGACACTTTCTGAATTTTTATCATGGATTTTTATTTACATACGCTACTGTGGGAGTCGTTTGGGGGTCTATTCTGTAGGTCATGGCCCTAAATCAATGAGCATCGACTTGCTACGTTTGGAGAAAACGATTAGTTTTAGGTTTATTTTTAGGGTTCCGTACCCAAAGGGTAAAAACGGGACCCTATTAATATCGCTCCGCTATCTGTCTGTCTCCGTCCGTTTGTCACCAGGCTGTATCTCATGAACTGTGATAGTTATAGTTAGACAGTTGAAATTTTCACAGATGACGTATTTCTATTGCCGCTATAACAAAAAATACTAAAAAATAGAATAAACAAATATTTAAGGGGGCTCCCATACAACAAACGTGATTTTTTGCTTGTTTTTGCTCGATATTGATAACGTCCTTTTTGGTTTAGGTAAAGGCGATCACATATGAATTTATATTATAATGTAAGAAATACTGATTGCTAGGTGTTAACTGTAAACTAGTGTAAACAGGTAAATCTACCTACTCTATTGCATTAGGTAATACTGTAAAAATAGAGTTAGTGTATAAATAAATAAAATAAGTTTGTTATATACCTTGAAGCACCATCATCAAAATTTAGAGCAGCGCTCTTGTCGGTGGAGTTCCCTCCATCTTACTCTATTCTCTGCCAGTCTTTTTACATCCGATTTGGCGTGATTGAGTAACAAACATCTATACATTCATACAAACTCACAAACTTTCGCATTTATAATATTAGTAAGAAAATACTAAGAGAATTGAAAAATATGTATTTGTAAAATATATTGCCGTCGCGCCGTGCCCAAACAACCTCCGCAGAGTGCGATAAAGACAACTGCAGCTCGGACCAAAAATATCTGTAAATAGTACACAAAATTAACGCTTCGTAGCCCCCTGATTTCTTCTCCAAAACTTAAGCGATTTAATTTCTTTTCACAGTCAAAATTTATTATAAGCTATGGTTGTGTTTCTATATTTTCTTTTTCTAATATAATCGCGGCAAATTTGTTTTTTTGATGTTTGAACACAACGCCACCAAAGAGTCGAACTCAACGCTTTGACAGTTCCTTTTTGGTTCGAGTAGCTAAGGTGTGGAATGAACTGCCTGCGTCTATATTCCCAAACAAGTACAGTCCCGGGACATTCAAAAGTAGAATAAATGGGTATCTCTTGGATAGGCATGTAACATCCTCGTCTTCATCGTCACTTACCATCAGGTGAGATGGGAGACAAATGCCTAATTCAAATGTTGTAAAAAAAAAAAAAAAAACGGAAATTCCAAATTTTTAGGCTTTTGAAGGTTCATATCTGTTTAAAGAATTCAATTATGAATAAAATGAAAACATAGGACATGATAATATATACATAGTTTTATTTTTGGTAAAAAAACATTGCTCTACTGGTACTATGCGGCGAGGAATAAGGGGACTACGTTTGTATGAAAATACGGCTCTCCTATTTCCTCTTAAATCTTTAACTTCTTAATTAGCCTTATCGTTCTCAATTCCAGATGCACGGTGGTCCTGTACAATGTCCGCAAGAATCGTCAGTCGCACGTCCTCAACGCGTCCCGGAAAAGCGTTACGTGCGTCGCATTCTCTCCCGATGGTCGGTTTCTGGCGACGGGCGAGTGTGGGCACGCGCCGGCTGTTCGAGTTTGGGATCTACAGGTGAGGGAACAGAGATTATTTTTCTCTGCAGTTACCTCTGATTTGTAGATGGAGAGAGATCGTGAACCTGCTATGATAGATTGGGACTTAAAGTAAGTTAATAGAGTTCACAGTCGCATGTCCTCAACGCGTCCCGGAAAAGTGTTACGTGCGTCGCATTCTCTCCTGACGGTCGGTTTCTGGCGACGGGCGAGTATGGGCTCGCGCCCGCAGTCCGAGTTTGGGATCTACAGGTGAGGGAACAGAGATTATTTTTCTCTGCAGTTACCACTGATTTGTAGAGAGAGAGAGAGATCGTGAACCGGCTGATAGTTTGGGACTTAAAAATGAGGTAATAGACTTTAGAGTCGCACATCCTCAATGCGTCCAGGAAAAGTTTTACGTGCGTCGCATTCTCTCCCGATGGTCGGTTTCTGGCGACGGGAGAGTGGGGGCACGCGCCCGCGGTCCGAGTTTGGGATCTACAGGTAAGAAAATAGAGTTCAGATTTGCTTAATCTAAACTGGATCTGGAATTATATGTAGCAGTCTCCCCGGATGGACGGTTTCTGGCGACGGGAGAATGTGACCATGCACCGGCAGTCCGAAATTGGGATTTACAGGTAAGGGAACACAGACTATTTTTCTTTGTAGTCACCTCTGGTGTCTAGAGAGTGAGATCGTGAACCTGCTGTGATAGTTTGATACTTAAAATAAGGTAATAGAGTTTAGGGTCGCACATCCGCAATGCGTCCCGGAAAAGAGTTGCATACGCGATATTCTCTCCCGATGGTCGGTTTCTGGCGACGGGAGAGTGTAGGCACGCGCCGGCAGTCTGAGTTTGGGATCTGCAGGCACGAGTAATTCATTATAAGAAAGTAGCTGTCGTCCGCGGCTTCGCTCACGTTAATTTTCCAGTATGAAAGGTAGCCTATGTGTTAATTACCTGGTTTAACACAAAACCTCAATCTGTGCGCAAAATTTCGTCAACATCCCTTCAGCCGTTTTGGCGTGATTTAGTAATAAACATCCATACATACTCACAAACTTTTGCGTTTATAATATTTGTAAGTGTAATATGTTGGTAACGCTTTATATTATTTGCTAGCTGATGCCCGCGACTTCGTTCGCGTGGACTTTATGACTCCGCAGAAAATGCTCATCAGGCTAAGCAACTTTTGTTAAGGCGTCATTTTTGTATTTCTTATGGTTTAGCTGGACCGTAATAGTTCAGCATCCTAATGCTGAATCCTTTTCCAGTTTTCAAAATAAATTATACCCTAGTTGTTATAAATAAATTATACTCCAGTATTTCCGGAGATTAGCGTGTATAAACAGACAAACAAACAGACAGACATTTTTTTATTCTTACTCTATTAGTATGTCTCCATCGCCCTATTTAATTTTTTTGTAAATATATTCAATAATCAATATATTTATTATATGTATTGATTGGTAAGGATTGTATCCCACAGGGCCATGGAGCTCTAACCAAAAACAGGAATTTCTATTTTGTGTCTTTCGAAGCACGGAGGAGCTCGAGTAAATTGTATGCCACTTGTGGTCATCCATCTCAGTGGGGACCACACCCGGGGTTGCTTGACATGCGTAAGTGGTAATAATGCGCACGGTAAATTGAACATCGAGCTCCTCAATACTTGTGGTAATGTGTTTTTACTTGCTTTCTTTATGTGCTGATTGTGTAATTTTTTATGCGACTACAAAAGAGCGGAGCGTTTACAAAGAGACAAAAGTGCCCTAATCCTAACTAATATTATAAATGCGAAAGTGAGTTTGTTTGTTTGTTACGCTTTCACGCCGTAACTTCTGAATCGATCATCATGAAATTTTGCATACAAGTTCTCTGGAGTACGGAGAAGGACATAGGCTACCTTTTATCCTGGGAAAAAGTACTATTCCCGAGGGATCGACATTAACGCGGGCGGAGCCGCGGGCGAAAGCTAGTATTAGTATAAGAACTTGATTCAAAAGTTATTTTTCTTAAAGTAGCCTTTTCATTCAGAAAGATTCGGATACCTCTTAATTAAATTGTTAAAAGAATAAATAAATTGCTAACAATTCAATACCAAAACATCATATTTATATACCACTAGCGCCATCTAGTGGCGAGTAGCAGAACTGTGCGGTTCATTTCTTTTTGTATGGTCTGTACGGAATAATTGGAAGTAAAACGAACTTTGGGGCTAGCTCAATCAGTGTGATATGTCAAAGAAAAATTCAGACACAGGATTACTAGCTTCGCCCGCAGCTTCGCTCGCGTCAACGTCGTTCCCGCGGGAACAGTAAGTACTCCAGAGAACTATGTATGTAAAATTTGATGATGATCGGTTCAGTAGTTACGGCGTGAAGGCGTAACAAACATACTCACTTTCGCATTTATAATATTGGTAAGGATGGCCACGGATTCTTATCATTACTTTTTAATAGGTATATTGGTAAAACTTTTATTCCTACCTACTGCTGCACATTGACAAATAAATATTAATTAGTTACTATAAATATTCATCGTCACTTACCATCAGGTGAGATGGGAGACAAATGCCTAAACAAATATTTAGTAAAAAAAAAAAAAAATTCAAAGTTTATCATTAATTAAATTATTTTGGTATAATTTTCAGGACCCAACGGCGTCGGGGGCGGTTCAAATTGCAGAATTTCCCGGTCACACGCATGGAGTAAGCTGTGTGGTACGTGTGATATATAAATATATGTATATTTTAATAATAATCTTAATAAATTAAGAAATAATATATGGTGGAACAATTTCATGCGGGCGGGACTTGAACCGGCGATCTAGGTCTATGTACGACCTATGTTCTGCCATCTGAGCTACCGCACGATTCAATCTCGGCGCCGAAATTCTCCACCACATCCCATTTCCCCTTATGCGTATTTAGACTTGCGTTTTTCGATGTATGTACATAACCAATTTGCTATGTTTCAGGCGTTTTCAACGTCCTCCAAATATCTAGTCAGCGTCGGGTCGCAGCACGACATGATCGTCAACGTGTGGGATTGGCGGAACAACCTCAAACTTGCTAGCAATAAGGTAAACACTAAAAACTGTTATACTGTGGTACTGTGTATAAATACGCGCCCCAACCTCTTCCCTGGGTGATTATATACATACATACATGGCGAGCTCCGTGGCGCAGTGGTCAACACGCCAGCCTGCGACATTTGAGTGCCCGGGTTCGATCCCCGGCCAGGTCCAGATGGAAAAAGATCTTTTTCAGATTGGCCTGGGTCTTGGGTCTTGGATGTGTATCTATATAAGTATTTGTTATAAAATATAGTATCGTTGAGTTAGTATCCCATAACACAAGTCTCGAACTTACTTTGGGGCTAGCTCAATCTGTGTGATTTGTCCGTATATATTTATTTATTTATTATTTAATATAAATACGCGCCCGAACCTCTCCCCTGGGTGTTTGCTATATACATACATAGTGTCACGAATTTTTACCTTACGGGGTAGACAGAGTCTAGGTCCATAAGACCTAAAGGCGATGTATAGCATGTTGGTATCTGCGCAGGAAGAGAAGCAGCTGGTACATTCTAAGTTTTTTATTTTTTCCCAGACCAGCATGGCGGAGTAGAAAGAGAGAGAAAGAGAGAGAGAGAAGGGTGTTTAATAGGTTTAAAAAACAGATTTTTTAATGATATCAGGGCGAAGCGTCGCCGGCTTTTCAAGAAATTGAAGGGAGGACTTGGGGGGGGGGATGGAAGGATGGGCCTCCGGGTCCTTGAGTTCTGTGATAGTGCGCGTGCCTGTGAGTACTTGAATTCACTCACACATTCACGTGTGCTCGGATGTAGAATTTAGCGTACGTCCATATTCATTGAGGTATTTAGCATACATATTCACATACTTAAGAACTCGATAAAAATATACTCCTTTTTTGACGGTCGTTTTACAGCTTCCGTGGTCCAGTGGTTAAGGCATTTGCCTGTTGACCCGGGGGTCGTGGGTTCGATTCCCACCGGAAGCATACTTTGTTTAGTTGTTTCCAGTTTGGTTAGGACAATGCAGGCTTGAATCACCTGATTGTCTGATAATAAAGATGATTCCGTGCTTCGGAAGGCACGTTAAGCCGGTGGTCCCGGCTGCCATCTGGTAGTCGTTAAAGGAACCACGTCAGAGGCCGAGAGGCGGTTCCGAAGAACTTTGACACCAGGGTGTGCATGGTCGATTGACCGTGACACCTACTCGAAATGATGATCACGGTCGTTTAAAAATAACATAGTATAACCGATTATAATATCTTTCCAGGTGTCATCTAGGGTCAAAGCGGTGTGTTTCTCGGAGAGCGGGAACTACTTCGTCACGGTCGGGTTTAGGCACGTCAAATTCTGGTATCTGGAATATTCGAGGAATGCCAAGGTGAGTTGTTATATGGGTAGAACTCAAGGAGATTATAACCATTATTATAATATGTAACAACGGGTTACTCACGTACGAAGTACAAGTACTACTGGCCGACATGTTTCGACCTCATCCGGAGGTCTTCCTCAGGGCGTATGTGGCTCGAGATGCGCGTCCGATGTTCCGATTCGCACTGACTGATCTGCACATTTGGCGCGCGTCTCGATCCATATTCGCCCTGAGGAAGACTTCCGGATGAGGTCGAAACATGTCGGCCAGTAGCTGACCTCGTACGTGAGTAACCCGTTGTTACATATTTTAATAATGCCTATATCTCACGTTAATTTTAATAAAAAAATACATTAATAGGTCTCATATTATGTTCCTGTAGGTCCTCTGTCTCTTTCCGGACTGTGTGTATGAAAGGGACAGGAACACTATCTTTCACTTTCATACAAATAGTACGGAAAGACACAGAGGACACACGAGTCAGTTTTCTTATTGTTATATGTAGATATGTAGATGAGATCTCCATAGAATATAATCTTCTTGGGTAGAACTTTAACCTTTATATGGCCGAATACTCAATTTTTTTTATGATATAGAGCGGCAAACGAGCAAGCGAGTTACCTGATGGTGAAGGTTGCTGCTTAAATAGTTTATCTCTTTTTAATAGTTAATCAATACTCAAGTAATCCAAATCTGTAATATATCATGCAAAGGCATACCCCTGGAACGCAGGCCTACTTCATAGGTGGCTAGGGTGCATACAAATATTACGTAAGCAGCGAAGGGGGGGGTGGGGGGTTTGGGCTAGGCTTATTTTTGCTGACAAAGGGGGTGGAAGGGTCTGTACGGTGATGACGTCAGCAACATTTTGCAAAATAAACAAACTCATATAGTAAAAAATATATCGCAATGTTTATGTAAGCTTGGGGGGAGGGGGGAAGAGCTTTTCTCACTTTTGCTGACAAGGGGGAGGAGGGGCTATAGTGCTTACGTAATACTTGAACGGTCCCCTAGCTTAAACGAATAATATGCAGTTAACAATATCGCACCCATCGAAAGACCATAGAATGGTTCCATTTCAGATCTCGAAATCGCATTTTTCATTTATTTTCGACAAAATTGTGAGAGATCCATTGGTCTGCCTTACCCCCATGTGAAAGAGTTGTTATAATATGTACATTTTACTTTATTAAATTATGTAAAAACGGGTTACTCACGTACGAAGTCAGCTACTGGCCGACATGTTTCGACCTCATCCGGAGGTCTTCCTCAGGGCGAATGTGGATCGAGACGCGCGTCCGATGTCCCGATCCGCGTTGTTACATAATTGAATAATGTATATTTTACGTTCAACTTGATTTCTCTTGCTTCTAAATGATTATCTTCTCTTTTACAGTTCAAAGAACCAGTACCTCTTATGGGTCGATCAGCGATACTAGGTGAACAGAAAGACAACGAGTTCTGCGATGTTGTCTGTGGTAAAGGCGATGCGGCGGATAGCACATACGCGATCACGAGAGGGGGGTTGCTATGTGAGTTCAATAGTAGGAGGCTATTGGACAAGTGGGTGGAGCTCAGGGTGAGTGAAAATGACTCCTATTTGTAGAGAAATAAGGTTCAAATATGGACAACAAGGGAAGGTAGGCTGTATGGAATGAGTCAAGAGTACTAGGCTGAAAGAAATGTAAAAGAGTTCTGCGATGTCTGTGGTAAAGGCGATGCGGTGGATAGCACATACCGCGATCACAAGAGAGAGGTTACTGTGTGAGTTCAATAGTAGGAGGCTATTGGACAAGTGGGTGGAGCTCAGGGTGAGTGAAATTACTCTTTATTTCTAGACATGTAAGGTATAGACTACAAGGTGGAATGAGTCGCGTGTACTAGGCTGGAAGAAATCTGAAAGAGTTCTTCGATGTAGTAAGGGCGATGCGGCGGATAGCACATACGCGATCACGAGAGGGGGGTTGCTGTGTGAGTTCAATAGTAGGAGGTTATTGGACAAGTGGGTGGAGCTCAGGGTGAGTGAAAATGACTCCTATATCTAGAGAAATAAGGTTCAACGAGAGACATTATGCTGTATGATATGAGTTAGTGTACTAGGCTGGAAGAAATCTGAAAGAGTTCTGCGATGTTGTCTGTGGTAAAGGTGATGCGGCGGATAGTACATACGCGATCTCGCGATCTGTAGAACAAGTGAAAATGACTTTTATTTTTTATCCTTATCCTTATCCTTACTAATATTATAAATGCGAAAGTGAGTTTGTTTGTTTGTTACGCTTTCACGCTTTAACTACTGAACCGATCATCATGAAATTTTGCATACAAGTTCTCTGGAGTACGGAGAAGGACATAGGCTACCTTTTATTCCGGGAAAAAGTACTATTCCCGAGGGATCGACATTGACGCGGGCGGAGCCGCGGGCGAAAGCTAGTAGACAAATAAAGTTTAAATGTGGGCTACAAGGGAAGTTAGATTGCATGGAAATAGTGGAGAGTACTAGGATGGGAGAAATCAGTAAGAGTTCTGCCATCTTGTCTGTGGTAAAGGCGATGCGAAACATCTCACATCACCTATGTTTTACAATAAAGGGATTTTGTATTTGTATTTGATGCGGGTGAGAGTCTATGTATCTAAAATATCGAGTCGCCTGTCCCCAGACGACGTCAGCGAACTGCATGGCGATCGGGTCGCAGTACATCTTCGTGGGCTGTGCGGAGGGCATCGTGCGGTGTTTCGCGCCCGCCTCGCTTCAGTACGTCACCACGCTGCCCAGGACTCACTACCTGGGGGTCGATGTGTCGCAGGGGACCAATATCAGGTGAGAAGGGGTACAATGCCCTTTACCAGGCGTCGTAGGTATAAATTTGTCATTGATTTTGACTGCCTCCGTGGTCCAGTGGTTAAGGCGTTTGCCTGTAGACCTGAAGTCGTGGGTTCGATTCCCACGGGAAGCATACTTTGTTTAGTTGTTTCCAGTTTGGTTAGGATATTGCAGGCTTGAATCACCTGATTGTCTGATAATAAAGATGATTCCGTGCTTCAGAAGGCATGTTAAGCCGGTGGTCCCGGCTGTCATCTGGTAGTCGTTAAAGGAACCACGTCAGAGGCCGAGAGGCGGTTCCGAAGAACTTTGACACTAGGGTGTACATGGTCGATTGACCGTGACACCTACTCGAAATGATGAATGACTAAAGTGATTAAATTGAACGATAGTATCAAAAGCCTAACAAAAGCAGGACGGGCCGGTCGCAGTCAAATTTGGCCGGACAAGACGTCAAAAAGCCTAACACTGTCCGGCTTTATCCGGACGGATGGCTAAATCCTGTGGATTCTATATTCCTTAAGATGGTACTGCACGAAATTGTGAAAATTGACGATTTTTAAATCACTAGTACTATGCGCTGAATTAATTAAATACATCAAAAGTATTTGTAAAATTGAACAAGATCGCCCCCCTGTTGGAATTTGAAAAGATACATATGAAATTTATAAATGATATATATATGGTATGATGTCTAAAAGCATTTTTCTTCGAAAACTTTGTAATTTTTACGTCTAATACAATAATTCTCACATGACAATATTTATATGTACGTCTTGAAGGTAAAAAAATAAAAAAGGGGGCGCCCTTTCTTATTTTTTTTATAAAAAAATATAAATATGAAAATATTAAAACTTTACATCTTGTTTCCTAATCGCCAAATGGTTCTGCGCACCCTTATGGTTTGCGCAGTAGCGACGTTTTTCGTTCGCACGGCACCCGCTTAAATTGTTTTAGATCCAATTTCTTACAAAACTCATTATTTCCAGTCACATGTTCACGCAGCCGCCGAACGCCCGGTATCCGGACGCGGTGGCGCTGACGTACGATGAGAGGAACCACAAGTTGACGTGCGTGTACAATGACCACAGCTTGTACGTGTGGGATGTAAGGGATATCAAACGGGTAAGTGACATTGAGGCCGTGTGGTATCCGGCAGAGTAGAATAGGACCACTCCAAGTCTTCCCGTGGATGTCGTAGAAGGCGACTTAGGAAATACAAGCTAAACAAAGCTTTTAAACATCTGTGAGACCTCTCCTACCCGTCTGGCCAGCGCGGAGAGTGTAGGCCAAGTCCTCTAGCTGCTCTGGCCAAGTATGGCTCTAGTAGTACAGAGAGGGTCGTGCTCCTGTAGTGGAGACTAAAAAGGACCTGATGATGATGATGATGATGAAGTGACATTGGTCAGTGGTGTCATCCCCAATTGCCTGTCCGGTGGTTGCCAGTATAGTTTTTAGTTGTGATAACCATAAATAACCTCCGTGGTCTAGTGGTTAAGGCGTTTGCCTGTTGACCCGGGTCGTGGGTTCGATTCCCACGGAAAGCATACTTTGTTTAGTTGTTTCCAGTTTGGTTAGGACATTGCAGGCTTGAATCACCTGATTGTCTGATAATAAAGATGATTCCGTGCTTCGGAAGGCACGTTAAACCGTTGGTCCCGGCTGCCATCTGCTACCCTTACCTGACGGGTTGCTAGCCACACCGCCTATTAATATGACTCCTCAGATTAAAGACTTAAATATCTGGGCTTTGTCTACCCCGCAAGGGAGAAAGACGTGATTGCATGTATGTATTTTATTTAAAGACAACGGCTCTGTCTACCTTGCTAGAGAAAAAGACGTGATACTATGCACGATTGTGACTGCGAAAGCTTAAAATCGTATTTTTATAATTCCAGGTGGGCAAGTCCCATTCGGCACTGTACCACTCGGCGTGCATCTGGGGCATGGACGTGGCTCCAGGACTCGGGCCCCTGCCCCCCGGCACCTTTCTCACGTGCTCCAGCGATGACACGGTTCGCGCTTGGCAGATACAGCCGCAGCCGCAGAACATATACAGCAATGTGAGTATATCTTCTTCTTTTCATGTTTATATATGTCCAGACAATGTTTATGGTAAGCAACGTCTGGATTGTTCCTAGTGGGATGGGTGGTCTAGTAGCCTAAAAGTAGGTTTTCATTACGATAAGTTGTTTAATTCTGTAGTAAAGGTGATTTAATGAGTAGTAAGTACACGCAGGAGAATAAGGCGACTATAAGCTTTTATTTAGTTTCACCTGTCCCGATGTTTGTCTGTAATCAAATCTTGCTAGTTAAATTTGATCCACTTCCCGGTTACCGATTGAGCTGACATTTTGAATGCAAGTGTAAATTGGATGACAACACAATATTATGGAATCGTTGCGCTGGTCTGATGATGGAGTCGGAAGGTGGCCATAGGAACTCTCTAAACAAGGTGTTTGGGCTCATTTGATTTGTCTTGGAAAGCATTTTACAGTGTAAATAAATATATACGGACAAATCACACAGATTGAGCTAGCCCCAAAGTAAGTTCGAGAATTGTGTTATGGGATACTAACTCAACGATATATATTTTATAACAAGTACATATATAGATACACATCCAAGACCCAGGCCAATCTGAAAAAGATCATTTTCTCGAACCCGGGCACTCTCGTGTCGTAGGCTGGCGTGTTGACCGCTGCGCCACGGAGCTAGCAGTGTGGATTTTTTTATAATAAAAAGCTTGTCACAAAAATGTAATTTTTGCATTTAACTATATTTTAAGGCCATAAACCATTCTACCTCTGTATTTTAAATCTCGTTATTTGTCTATCAACTATACATCTAGTTCTTTTTTATTTAACTCGAAGTGCCATTTAGGCCAAACGCACACGTCGGACAGTGGCGGTCAATATGTCTGAGGCGCACTCTTATTAGTATTAGAATAAAGTTGCACTTTGTTAGCGCAATATTTCATGTTTTTGGATATACGCGTATAAAGTGAACCTTATTCTCATACAAATAAGAGCGGGCCGCGGACTTTTTGTCCGCCACTGTCCATCGTAGCCGTGTGATTTCCGGCAGAGTAGAATAGGACCACTCCAAGTCTTTCTATGGATGTCGTAAGAGGCGACTTAGGAAATACAAGCTAAACAAAGCTCATAAACATCAATGAGACCTCTCCAACCCGTCTGGCCAGCGAGGAGAGTGTAGGCCAAATCCTCTGTCTGCTCTGGCCAAGTATGGCTCCGGTAGTACAGAGAGGGTCATGCTACTGCAGTGGAGACTAAAAAGACCTGATGATGATGATGACTGTCCAAGGTCTGCGTTGTTCCTTAATCAACTAAAGATGTTATTTGTTTGTCAACAGGAACTAACCAAAGTGATATACATAGATCCTGAGCTGAAGTTTCTGAAGGACGTCGACCTAACGGCCACCAATGACAAGGACAAGTCGAAGTCGTATGACGATAAGACTGGTGTCAGGTTAGTTGTTTTCAAAGCGTTTATTTAGTTTAATTAAAAGGAAATATGTGCCGTATTTCCATACAAGCGTAGTCCCCTGATTCCTCGCCAAATAGTACCAGTACAGCAATGATTTTTTTCCAGAAAATCTATGGATATATTAGCGTAACCCTGTTTAAATTTTTTCATAATTGCTGTATTTAAAGAAATATGAACCTTAAAAAGCCTGAAAATAGGTAAGAATTTCCGTTGTGTTTAAACATCTCAAAAATCAAAAAGAAAACATAGAAACACAGCTATAGCTTATCCTAACTAATATTATAAATGCGAAAGTGAGTTTGTCTGTTTGTTTATTTATTTGTTTGTTTGTTTGTTTGTTTGTTTGTTACGCTTTAACTACTGAACCGATCATCATGAAATTTTGCATACACGTTATCTGGGGTACGGAGAAGGACATGGGGTACATTTTATCCCGGGAAAAAGTTCCCGAGGGATCGACATTGACACGGGTGGAGCCGCGGGCGAAAGCTAGTTTTTAATATTTTATTGAAAAAATAAATTAAATCGGTTTAAGAAATCAAGGGACTACGACTACTAATTTTGTGTACTTTTCATAGGTATTTTCGGTCCGAGCTGCAGTTGTCTCTATCTCACTCTGCGGGGGTTGTTTGGGCACGGCCCGACAGCAATAGATTTTACAAATACCTATATTTCAATTCTCTCGAGCTTAGTGTTTCCTCTTAAGGCCCAACGTAGACCACAGACTATCCATGACGCACTTTTTATTATATTTCAATTCTCTCGAGCTTAGTGTTTCCTCTTAAGGCCCAACGTAGACCACAGACTATCCATGACGCACTATTTATTCTGTGAAAATAGAACCTATGCAATCATATGCAGTAACACACACGATAAACCATAGAGACCTTTTGTGTGTTGTCTGCTTTGGGTCTAAGATGCCAGAAATTGACTAATGGTCACTACTTCAGAATCTTGCGGCCCCTAGAGACGTAAATACATTAAACAAGAGGCCCCCAGGCCAATCATGTCGTCCCCTTTCAACACTAAAGATGGTGGAGGGGAATAAGGAGGACGCAATCGTACCCTATCCCTATCTGTTCCATGACAAATCCTGCGGGACCTTCAAAGGAGGTGTTTTTCGTTAGATTGTAATTAGGAATTACAAAACCACGAACATATACACTTATTAGCACATTAACCCTTACGGAATAGACAGGGCAAAGGTCACAAGGCCCAAAGGCCATGTTTGAGCCAGGAAGGCTTGATAGGTATTATATTTACCATACTTTTAAAAAAAGGAGGCGGTTATCAATTCAGTTTATTTTTTTAAAGTGTTTGTTATTTATGAACTGATTTAAAAAAAGTTATTTGAAAGGCTATGCTTTCATGTTGGTCCCATTTAAATTACATCACAATCGGTTCAGTAGTTCGATTGAAGTCGGATTTTTTTATATGAAAGATTATGTTTTTCGCAGATGCGTTCGAGTATCACCGGACGGTCGGCACATAGCGTCCGGAGACCGAGCCGGGAACGTATGGGTACACTCCGCGTCCGGTTCAGCACTGCACACATTAGAGGCTCACGATGCTGAAGTGCTTTGTCTGGAGTACAGCGCCAAGCCTAGGCTACTGGCATCTGCTTCAAGGGACAGGCTTATACACGTCTTCTTAGTTGATAAGGTAAGCAACTTTTGCATGGTCTGCTCATAAATTGGTGGGCAGTTCAGCACAGTATGCTGAAAGTCATGTCAAGCAACTTATGTAGCTCTGTGCAAGATGGGTGACCATTTCGAACTGTTACTTTAAAGAAATCTGTTCCTGTTGTACCAGGCGCTCATAAATATACAGAGGTGATTTGCAGCCACAGGGGATTTACTTCTATGAAAGCTTTATAGCTTCGTAGCGTATGTGTAGGTAAGCAACCTTAATGTAGTCCAGTCACAGATGAGTGACCTGTTCAATAGTCTGCTGAGTCATGTCAAGCATCTTATGTAGATTTATGCAAGATGGGTGACCATTGAGGAGAGTTATTACGAAGGAATCTGTTCCTGTTGTACCAGGCGCTCATAACTATGCAGAAGTAATTTGCAGCCACGAAGGATTTGCATCTCAGAACAATAACTAAAGCATAGAAACCGTGTTAAAATAACAACAAAATACAATATTCTACACTGTTTTTACTTATGGCATTGTTAAAGCATCAGAAAGAGATGCATATACAATGCCATTTGCGTAAATGTGCAGGTTGTCCTGGGGTACTGATGTGATCAGGGTTGTACTATATCGATGAAATATATTTATCGACTAAATGTTTCGTCCTAAGAAAGTCATAAATGTACTCTACTCTGATTGTATCGATTCGTTAAATGAGTACGATTCATAAAAAAAAAACAACTAGTTGCACTCCAGGAGTGCCGGCAGAAGTGAAAACTCGCCTTTGCGGCATACTCAGGTCCGTGTCCTTCTTACGAATTTTCGATCAATTCACGTGTCCTGACGCGAGTTTTCTATTTTACCCATCCCAAAAAGTGCACAAAGCCGCTAAAGAGGCTTTTACTTTAAAAGTTACGTCAAGATACACCTAAATAACTCCTAATCGCATGGCGTCGCTTGGCTTCATCTGATAAATAGGTAAAAAAAAAATCCATACATTACCCACCGCGCGTCTACTGTCTACTGGTGGTCATTAGGCCTTACCCAGTATTGGTCGAACGGCAGAATACCTAATATGATGTCAATCATATTTTCGATTATTTCGAAATTCAAACAGTGCCTACTTACCTACCTTACCTATGAATGCGCAAAAAACCCAATGCATTCGATTTACAGTCCCCAATGTGAGGCAGTCCAACGTTGACATACTAGTTGAAGGTAAAATAGACTTTGTAAATGATACCACCTTCTTAGGAATCACAATAAACTCTAAATTGCAATGGGGCGCTCATGTATCAAAAGGTAATATAAGGTCAGATATATTTTTCACTTGATCAATGGGCCATTCAGCATATTCCAAAACCATCTAAAGCTTTTCCCAGCTAGCTTTGAGGAACAGTCAGTAAAGGAAACATAATCAGGTAGGTAAAGAGAAACACATAATTCGAAGTGATATTTTTTATTTTATAAAACTTTTACACTAGGGTAAAAAAGTGCCAGTGTGTTATTTGTGAAAAATTCACAGTGTTGGTAATAGAAAAACAAGAGGTGAAGAAAAACAAGAGATTACTTTACCCACTTTCATTACTGTCCAAAATAAAATGTTTTTCATAATTTTAAATATAAATAATAAAACCGTTTCCGTAAACTTTCTTATTACCATTGATTTATAATTCGGCAAATATAAATGTAGGTAAAGCATCGTGTTTCAATCGCTTCCATTTAATTTTATATTCGAAATTAAGGTATCGGCACGGCAGTAAAATATTTTGAACAAATTCGAGTATGTATGACATTTTATGTCCAATATGTCGCTTGAAAGTTCCTCGGATCCACACCTTTTTATCCTTTTACTTCAGGGAGCTGCAATAAAATTTCAACAATAATTTTCTTCATATTAGTAAAAAGCGATTCTTTTTAGGGTTCCGTACCCAAAGGATAAAAACAGGACCCTACTAATATGACTCCGATATCCATCTGTCTGTCACCAGGCTGTATCTCATGAACCGTGATAGTGAGACAGTTGAAATATTACAAACAAAAATTTCGGGCGTTTTTATAGCTTACGCCCACGGCTCCGCTCGCGTTAATGTCTATCCCCGATAACAGTACCTTATTCTGAGATGTAATTTATGTCTATGTTCTTTTCCGTACTCCAGAGATCGTGCAATGGTGATGATGATGATGCAAAATTTCATGATGATCGGTTCAGAAGTTACGGCGTGGAAGCATAACAAACAAACTCACTTTCACATTTATAATATTATATGTAAGGATGGTACGGAACCCTTCGTGCGCGAGTCCGACTCACACTTTGCTGGTTGTTTAATTACCATGATGGTTCAATTTGTTACATTACTATTGCATGGCTCAACACTAACAAAAATATCCCTGATAGCAAGACCGTCATAAAAAATATCGATATACTCGTAGATACGTGATTTTACCACATCACTAGCAAAAAAACTAACCTAATTTGAAATAAGGAAAAAACGATAATTTTAAGCAAAATACCTATAAAAGTTGTCATTTATACAATACGTTATATAATTGACAATATTATTGTTGTATTTTGAGGTATTTTGGGTTTTAATTATGCACTTTTAACTGAAAAACTTACCGAAGAAAATTATGTTTTACAGAATTTATTTCTGTTCGTCCTGAATGGGATTTACATCGCTCCATTGCACAAGACATTGTTTAGTATAATGGTCATTTGATAACGCACCAACCCAACACCGGTTAATACTTTTTTCCGTGAGAATTTTAGCACAATCCTATATTTAATTTGCAGACATCACAATTCCGCCGCAATGTTTTTGTCGATATATAACCCGATCAAATCGGCAAGATGCTAATATTACAGACGTTGAACTGTAATAAGTTATTTTGAATTTAGTCGGATTTAATTGGAGTCCAATGGAGTCCATTGACATTTCAAGTCGGGACAACCATGAAAATAATAGAAACTGACTGAAGTTTTTGTCTCATTCTGTCATAAGCGAAAGCTCATAAGAAAAATACAGTGTCAACTATCTGTTTTCAGTTTCTATTTTTATGCGGCTTCTATGTATATTATTCTTCTGAGATTTGCATCGAAGAAAAGGTTCTATGAATGTGACCGTAGTAGAACAGTTGAAATATGGAAAGCAATACCAAGTATGATCTTTGTAAAGATGGGTGACCACTTAGTAGACGTCTTGAAAGGTGATCTATTAACTTTTAGTGGAAATATAAGCCTTGTGTATACTAGAAATTAAGATGTTCTTAAAAGAGGGTTGATGTACTGGGCTATGATGAGAATAGAAGAAGTTTATTCTTTTCGCGTTCGGCTCAGCACTGCATACATGAGAGGCCCACGATGCTGTAGTGTTTTTCTGGAGTACAGCGCCAAGCATAGACTGCTGGATTCTGCTTCCAGGGACAGGCTCATACACGTCTTCTTAGTTGATAAGGTAAGCAACTTTTGCGTGGTCTGCTCATAGATTGGTGGGCAGTTCAGCACAGTATGCCGGAAGTCATGTCAAGCAACTTATGTAGTTCTGTGCAAGATGGGTGATCATTTCGGAGTGTTATTTCTAAGAAATCTGTTTCTGTTGTACCAGGCGCTCATAAATATACAGAGGTAATTTGCAGCCACAAAGGATTTGCTTCTATGAAAACTTTATAGCTACGTCGCGTATGTGAAGGTAAGCAACCTTTATGTAATCCAGACATAGATGGTGGGCCTGTTAATAGTCTGCTGAGTCATGTCAAGCATCTTATGTAGATTTATGCAAGATGGGTGACCATTGAGGAGAGTTATTACGAAGGAATCTGTTCCTGTTGTACCAGGCGCTCATAACTATGCAGAAGTTATTTGCTGCCACAAAGGATTTGCATCAAAGAAAAGGTTCTATGAGTGTGACCGTAGTAGAACAGTTGAAATATGGAAAGCAATACTAAGTATGATCTTTGTAAAGATGGGTAACCACTTAGTAGATGTCTTGATAGTTAAAAGGTAAGCAACTTTTGCGTAATCTGCTCATAGATTGGTGGGCAGTTCAGCACAGTACACTGAAAGTCATGTCAAGCAACTTATGTAGTTCTGTGCAAGATGGGTGACCGTTTCCGAGTGTTACTTCAAAGGTATCTGTTCCTGTTGTACCAGGCGCTCATAAATATGCAGAAGTAATTTGCAGCCAAAAAGGATTTAATTCTATGAAAACCTCATACCTAAAATACGTTGTGTATGAAGGTAAGCAACCTTTATGTAGTCTAGTCACATATGGGTGGCCAGTTCAATAGTCTGCTGAAAGTCATGTCAAGCAACTTTTAGTAGTTTTGTAAGATGGGTGACCATTCCGGAGAATGAACCTGTTATGTACTAGGCGCTCATAAATATAAAGAAGTAATTTGTAGCTACAAAGGATTTGTTTGTATGAAAACTTCGTATCTAGTTCTGTGAGTGTGACTATGGTACACTTACATTATGTAAAGCAATGCCAAGTATGATCTTTGTAAAGATGGGTGACCACCTAATAGAGGTTTTGAAAGGTTATATATCATCTATCATCTATAAATCTTACAAACAAACAAACTCTTAGTTAGGGATGGAAATAAAGCTGAATATATAATGCGCTCCGGCTCAGCATTCACACGCATTAGAGGGTAAGCAACTTTTGCGTAGTTTGCTCATAGATTCGAAGATATCGGTTCCTGTGGTACCAGGTGCTCATAAATATACAGAAGTAATTTGCAGCCACAAAGGATTTGCTTCCCATGGAGGTCGTAAAGGCGACTTAGGAAATACAAGCTAAGCAAAGCTCATAAACATCAATGAGACCTCTTCATCCCGTCTGGCCAGCGAGGAGAGTGTTGGCCAAATCCTCTGTCTGCTCTGGCCAAGTACGGCTCCGGTAGTACAGAGAGGGTCATGCTCCTGCAGCGGAGACTAAAAAGACCTGATGATGATGATGTTGGAGAGCAAAGTCAGATACAATATATAATATTCTATCTAAAGTATCTAATTCTTTTTCACGTAAATCTCATTTTTGTTCCTATGACGATCGCGGGATCAGGTGATTTAAGTGAGCTGATCGTGCGCAGTGTAGGTGCGCATGTCACGCCCCCTTGCCATTTCTAATGTTTTTGTTGTTCTGTGATTGACCATGGTTTTTGTTCTTCTCCAGGGTTACCAAATACTCCAGACGTTGGATGAGCATTCGTCGTCGATCACCGCCGTGCGGTTTTTGAACTCCGGGTCCCAGCTGCAGATGGTTTCGTGTGGCGCTGACAAAACAATACTCTTCAGACAGATACGGACGGTAAGAACATATAATAAATAAATAAATAAATATAAATATATACGGAAAAATCACACAGATGGAGCTAGCCCCAAGGTAAGTTCGAGACTTGTGTTATGGGATACTAACTCAACGATACTATATTTTATAACAAATACATATAAAGATAAACATCCAAGACCCAGGCCAATCTGAAAAAGATCATTTACCATCTTGACCTGGCCGGGGATCGAACCCGGGCACTCCGTGTCGCAGGCTGGCGTGTTGACCGCTGCGCCACGGAGCTGACAAACACATATAAACATGTATACATGTGGGAGAAGATTTATTTTTTTTGTTTTTTTTTTATTAATTTGTTGTTCGTTTAATCTGTAGTATGATAGTGGCAACACAAAATAGAAGAAGTGGGGGTCGAGAGAAAGATGTCGGATTGTGAAGGTTGTTATTGTTGAAAGAAGTGAAATTAAAGAAGATTAACGATGTAATCCCCTGCCTTTTACTTTGACGAATCCCACATACATATAGTATTATTTTGAATCGATTGCCCATAAGTATAATTAAATACGTGTTCTATATAGTGTGCACCTTCGAAGCGGTAACACCGGCCACATCCAGTAGGGACCACACGCGTTTTATTATTCTATGTTCACCGACTTCAACGAACTATGAATTGTATGTTCAGAGCTATAAGGATAAAATTGGCTTGCAATGGATGTCTGTAGGTATCTGAACGAAAAGGTGCTGCGTTCTGACGCGAGCTAAATTACACCGTATCGCTAACCACATTGAGTTGATATTTCTTTGAATACTTTTGCGTAGTGTGACTTCTGTGTGTAAGTATTAGTACTTATTCTGAATTACTACACGCTTGACAGACAGACAGACAAACGGACAATATGTTATTATTAAAAGAATGTTTTGTATCAATTTTGCAACCTATTTATAACGTGATCAGGGTCATTTGATTTGTCATTAATGACCCTGCAGCGTTGCGGCCGCGACATTATTTCTATCGCGCCATATACAATCGCCATCTTTTTCTTGGTAGTTAATTAAAAAGATGGCGGAAATCTATAATCAATCGATCACGTCTTCGACTACAGATTAACAAGATATAAAGATAAAATTGTGATTTCTTATGAAGGTATCTTATTCCACAGACGTCAGATGGCAGTTACCAGTTCGCCAGAGGTCAGAACGTGTCAGGTCGGACGACGTTGTACGACATGGAAGTGGACGCGGGCGGCAGACATATCCTAACGGCTTGTCAGGTATGTATTCATAAATCGATGAATGCCGGCTGGACGCACGAAAAAGTGTCACGTTCCGTGTGCAAGCGAGAGCGCGGAACAAGCGATAGAGAGGCATGATCGGTCTAAACTTCTCTTCTCGTCTTTTGTCACAGTTAAGGTACTAAACTCTAAAAAATTATAGATTTTTTGTAAGGTTTTACTTTCTTAACCTGGCCCATATAGTTGTATAAAGGTCTAACCTTATCTATTACCACGTCTCTCTCTCTCTCTCTCCCTCTCACTCACTCTAACTCTCTCACCATTTTTAATGATATAGAACGGCAAACGAGCAAGCGTATCACCTGATGGTAAGTGAACACCAAGGTGTGACAGGAGCGTTACCGGCCTTTCAAGGAGTTGGGGGAAGGAATTATTTATTTATTTTAATGCGGGAATGATGGTCCTCCGGCTCTCTCACTCCCCGAATGAAGCATAGAAGCAGTAAAGCTTCTATTCAGACGTGGATTTTCTGTGAGAGTGTGGTACTTCCCCGGACGAGCCGGCCCATTCATGCTACTAGCAACAATGAATTTTGCCGGTACCGTGGCTTTATTACGACTTAACTCTCACTCTCTCCAAGACGTTATATTGTTTTCATATTCGCAGGATCGCAACGTGAGGGTATACAGCGCAGCGCAAGGTCGACACACGAAGACGTTCAGAGGAACCACCGCTGAAGATGGCACGCTTATAAAGGTAAATTAAACTTTGTACTTTCAAAATAATATAAATATATACGGACAAATTACACAGATTGAGCTAGCCCCAAGGTAAGTTCGAGACTTGTGTTATGGGATACTAACTCAACGATACTATATTTTATAACAAATACATATATAGATACACATCCAAGGCCCAGGCCAATATGAAAAAGATCATTTTCCATCTTGACCTGGCCGGGGATCGAACCCGGGCACTCCGTGTCGCAGGCTGGCGTGTTAACCACTGCGCCACGGAGCTGTCATTATAGACCGAAATTTTTAAGAAAGGCAGAAGTAGCTTTTTTTTTGTAGTGATAACTTCTTTAGCGGCTTTGTGCACTTTTTGGGACGAGTAAAAAATGTTAAACTCGCGTCAGGACACGTGACCGATCGACAATTTGTAAGACGGAAACGTGATCCGAGACCGCCTTAGGCGCGTAGGAGAGGAAGTAATATTGATAATAATACTGTTACTTAAAAACTACGTTACCCTGTGCGGAGGTCAGCCCGACACGCTGTTCCTCCGGCAAGGGGACAAACAAATTTACATACGTATATATCGTACTTAATTTATGGCACCATGCCTTACAAACAATAGATCAACCCAAAAGGGGCATTTAACAAACTACAATCAATTAACAATTCACCCGGACTCGACGGCGAACAACAAACAAAACCGTAATTGCGTCTAACGCCGGCTTAACGTGACACGTCCTCGCGTGAAAGCAATTTCTAGCACACTCGCCTGTCCGTGAGCGAGATCTTGAGCACACTGGCTCAGCAGGCGCAGGCGCCCGTCGCCTCGCGCTCCGCCGCGATACAATTTTATTCAAACCTGCGCTCGCGCGGCGAATACGTTTTTTACTGAACAAATACTCTCTTTCTACGGCGCGGAGTGCAACCCGTTTTTTTTACGGCATTTGGCCTTCTACGCCTTTTAGCCCTTGATATTTTTTAACGCGTCATCAAAGAAATTATGGTGCAATTCATTTCGTTGATTCGACGAAGCTCCTGGCGACAATTCTCACGAATCCACTGATTTGGTCATACACGACAATCTCGCTACAGCCGGAACATGACACTTTATTTTAGTTATATACTTCAGTTATTATATATTTTAGTTATTACACCGATTTACCATTAAAAACCGTGCTGTCCGTCGAAACTCTCGCCACGTCCCACGAACTCCTCAGAAGTAGTCAGGACTGAAAAGGGCGTGGAAAAGGGACTGCGGTCCAGCAGATTTTCAATCCAGTGATTTTTTTTGCTGGATTTAAGCAATTCCTGCTGAATCTAGTGCGAATCCTTAAATCGAATCGTGAAAGATTTCTTTCTTTTTTAAATTCTGTAGTTACGAAGCCTATTCAATGCAAACAAACAAAAGTGTCACAGTTTATGAGTAAGCGAGAGCGCGGAACAAGCGATAGAGATGCCTCCATTTTGCTGTGCGCGTATTTGCGCTACACCTCAGGTAGTAACTGAAAATCAGTGCTTTGCTCCTCGAGTAATCCATGCGCTGAGTTACTACCCATTTCTATCACTGCGTCACATACTTGCAGACCAATCTGCCTGAATATGTCATTATTTTATTCTTTTTATTTGATATGTGTATAAATTGTAAGCGTGTGACTTAGTTTGGTGCAAATAAAACAATTTCTATTCTATTCTATTCTAGAAGCACGATCGGCCTAAGCGTTCGGCTTGTGACGCATTTATCTCTCTTCTGCCGTTATCACGTAAAATTGACTTTACTGACATATTTTTGTTCCAGGTGGCGTTAGACAGCAGTGGTATCTACCTAGCCACGTCGAGCACCGACAAGATACTCAGCGTGTACGATTACTATTCGGGCGAGTGTATGGCCACCATGTATGGACACTCCGAAATCGTTACTGGCCTCAGGTATACTAATAGTATATTTAAGAAGAACTAAATATTATTATTATTATTATTATTTCTTGTAGGTGACACGGTCAATCGACCATGCATATGTCAGAGTTCTTCGGAATCGCCTCTCGGCCTCTGACGTGGTTCCTTTAACGACTACCAGATGGCAGCCGGGACCAACAGCTTAACGTGCCTTCCGAAGCTTTGATTCCATAGGAAAAGTTGTTCTTATCAACGGGTTCAATCACCCCTTTAACAATCAACAGTGTTTTCTTTACATATTGTAAAAGGTGATATGGGTTCTACAAAGTTCATATACTTTCGGTTCCGACTATCAGAAAATTCTAAAATATTCGAGTCTGTGTGAACAGGACTGCCCGTTTCTAGCTGTGCTAGCTAGCTGCCTTGCTTGTTTCTCACATTTGTGTGAGAGGTGAGAAACGTGAGAAACAAGCAGGCGGCTAGTGAAAAAATCATTTATTTAAAAGATTTCCACGAATCATTCATCATCATTACAGCCGTGAGAAATCACTTTTGGACTAAGGCGTCACCCAAGGATTCTTCGTTCCATGGGAGGATATTGCCATACTCACCACGCTTGGCAGGCTGGTTGGCGAGCGCTGTTTCTTTGGCTTCTTGAGTCATCTCAGATATGTTTCTCAGGTTTACCCCCGACTGTCAGCACTTAGTGTCCGCATCTGGTGATGGCTGTATCTTCGTGTGGCGAGTACCACATGATATGGTGGTGACGATGAGGGCGAGGTTGGCGCAGCAAGCGATACGACAGGGGAAGTGAGTAATAAGATTCTTAATTTTTAACCGATTTAAAAAAAAGGAGTGTTTTCAATTCGGTTGTATTTTTTTTAAATGTTTGTTACCTCAGTTCACCGTCATTTATGAACCGACTAATTATTTTGTTTCAAAGAGTAGGCTTTCAAGTTGGTCTCATTTAAATTTTATCACAAGCGGTTTAGTAGTCTGATTGAAAACAAAAATAGTAGGCAAAAATATTACATACATATTATCACGTCTTTTTGTCTTGCGCGGCAGACAGAGCAAAAGTCTAAAACCTATAAGCCTCGTTTAGCATTAGGTGAAAAAGGAATCAAAATAGTGAAGAATTGCTAATCGCATCGCCTATTAACATGATTTCTCAGATTTGTGCCCATTTCCTCGTGCAATTTTTATGATTTGCGCAGGGAGAGAAGCAGCTGGTACATTTAGATATCCATATTTTTTTTTTTTTTTTTTTTACTAAATATTGAATTAGGCATTTGTCTCCCATCTCACCTGATGGTAAGTGACGATGAAGACGAGGATGTTACATGCCTATTCAAGAGATACCCATTTATTCTACTTTTGAATGTCCCGGGACTGTACTTGTTTGGGAATATAGACGCAGGCAGTTCATTCCACACCTTAGCTACTCGAACCAAAAAGGAACTGTCAAAGCGTTTAGTTCGACTCTTTGGTATTCCAACGATAAAAGGGTGAAATTTCTGTCTGCGCCTCGTAGTCCGATGGAGGAATGGTGAGGGTTCAACTAGCTCAAAGAGCGCTTTCGCACACTCTCCAAAATGGATCCTATAAAATACCGATAGGCATGCGACTTTACGGCAATGCTCCAGGGATTGCAATTTCCTATTTGAGACCACGTCGTTGTTTATGAGCCTGCGGGCTCTTCGGTCAACAGAGTCCAATGCTTCAAGCTGGTATTTAGCTGAGCCATCCCAAAGGTGAATGCAGTACTCCATGCAAGAGCGAACCTGGCCTGTATAGAGATTGAGCAGCCGTTCAGAGCTGAAGTACCGCCGAACCCTTGAGATGATGCCCAACTTCTTGGAAGCAGTTAGTGCCATCGACTCAATATTGTAGGAGTGCAACCAAAATAGCTAGTCCGCCATCTTGGGTGTTCCGCCATGTTGGATTTAGAATGACGTCACACATCTAACCATCCAAACTAAACGAGTATACAAAATTTCAGCTCAATCGGTGGAATATATTGACTAGCTCCGTGGCGCAGCGGTCAACACGCCAGCCTGCGACACAGAGTGACTGGGTTCGATCCCCGGCCAGGTCAAGATGAAAAATGATCTTTTTCAGATGGTCCTGGGTCTTGGATGTGTATCTATATATGTATTTGTTATAAAATATAGTATCGTTGAGTTAGTATCCCATAACACAAGTCTCGAACTTACTTTGGGGCTAGCTCAATCTGTGTGATTTGTCCGTATATATTTATTTATTTATTTATTCACACGACAAACAGTTATATACTTTCAAGTTAAATAAAAGCTTGTAAAAATCCTTATCATCATCATCATCATCAGGTCCTTTTTAGTCTCCACTACAGGAGCACGACCCTCTCTATACTACTAGGGCCATACTTGGCCAGAGCAACCAGAGGACTGAAATCCTTATATCACTGAGTAAGTATTGTTTTTGCAGGAAAGTCACCGGCCCCACCAACGGCATGTCAATGGAGAGCGAGAGTGAATCTCAACTCGGCTCTCCGCCGCGGGAGATACCAGACTCCACGCAATTCGCGACGCCTGTTGTACCGGACTACACGTAAGCCTCACTCTCTCTTTTTCTGGCTCTATTGTTCTCTTTTTGAAGTGAAAACTTCTTTAGCGGCGTTGTTCACTTTTTGGGATGGGTAAGAAATGCGTCAGGACACGTGACCTGATCGAAAATTCGTAAAATGGACACGTGACCTGAGACTGCCGGCGCGGCGTAGGAGAGGAAGTAATATTCCCCTCTCTTTCTACCGCGCGTAGTTTTCACTTCTGCCGGCACTCCCGGAGTGCAATCCGTTGTTTTTAGGGTTCCGTACCCAAAGGGTAAAAACGGGACCCTATTAATAAATAAATAAAATCTATCTAAACATGTAAAAATGGGTATCCTAGTATGCAGCTGAGCCAAATACTTATCTTTTGACTTGAATCCTTATCCTTACTTCCTTATCCTTATCCTTACTAATATTATAAATGCGAAAGTGAGTTTGTTTGTTTGTTTATTTATTTGTTTGTTTGTTACGTTTTCACGCCGTAACTACTGACACAATCATCATGTAATTTTGCATACAAGTTCTCTGGAGTGCGAAGAAGGACATAGGCTACCTTTTATCCCGGGAAAAAGTACTATTCCCTAGGGATCGACATTGAAGCGGGCGGAGCCGCGGGCGAAAACTATTTACCTATAAAACGCGAATAATTCAAATAAATTGAATTGAATTGAATACAAAACCCTTTCTAGCCTTGCATCCATTCTTACATTCCATGTATACTTTATTTACAGATTAAGGATAGGCAGATTACCGACTTGGGCAAAGAAGAGTTTAGGAGACTCTCTTCCTGCCCCCACACCCCCCACCCCTCAGCCCCCGGCGAGAGGGAAATGGGCGACGAGGATACAGCCTGCAGGTAAAAGCAGAGTTTACTCGTATATTTTTTATGCTATAGAACGGCGAACGATCTACCGATATCTGTACAAGTACAGATTAGGTCTTTTTATTTATCCCAAATTAGATTTTTTTTTAGTTGACTATGTAGATAGCTCCTAGTGAGCTTTTGCTACTTTACCGGGCGTTAGGGGCGAGGACAGAATACCCGAATATAGTCAACATCACCAAAGGGCCCCCAGGAGGGACGGACCTCGGCTTTGGGCGTTGCCTGTGTGCGCAAGGCTTGGAGACACAGCTCATATTGCCTGATGGGCCGCGATTACATGCTTGCATAGCCTAAAGGGCCAATCTGAGAATCTTTGACAAAAGCCTTTGGAGAGCAGCAACTCTCATCTTTTGCCTTATGGGCCGTAAGCTATGTCGCCAGAAGGACCTATCCTGGGCGCAAGTCACCCGGGGCCGCCGGGTGGTTAGGAGTAAGAGGATAAAATAATAGTAGGCGCTAGTTTGCTAATTTAAGCCCTTTCTTCTATTTTATTCTATATAACGATATCGCTACGTGGTAATGTAAGTAATAATATAAACAAATATATAGGGACATATCACACAAATTGAGCTAGTCCCACAGTAAGTTGTGAACTTGTGTCGTAGGATACTAACTCAACGATACTAAATTTTATAATAGTAACTATAGTTGTATATAGATAAACATCCAAGACCCAGGTCAGTCTGAATAAGATCGTCTTCCATCATGACCTGACCGGAGATCGAACTCGGGCACTCTCGTGTCGCAGGCTGGCGTGTTAACCACTGCGCCACGGAGCTCACCGCTCTATTAGACCATTTTGTGACCAGTGTATACGTTCATTACAGAAAAACGGGACTCGGACGGGTCCAAAGACAGTTCGCTGGACAGCGGAACAGACACGCGGTACATAGAGAAGCGGAGAGACACCGTCACCAAGCAGGTATGTGCGGTGACAGTTACGGTTCATGTGGTGGGTTGGAAAGTCGGGGAGCAGAGGGGGAGGGGGAGAAGAGGGGGGAGATTCTAAACGTCCTAGCCATACCCGTTTGAAGTGAAATATGTAACATATAGTATAAATAAATATTTTTTGAAGTGTAAACTTTTTAGCGGCGTTTTGTACCTTTTTGGGATGGGGAAAAAAATGTTAAACTCTCGTCAGGACACGTGACCTGATCGAAAACTCGTAAGACGGACACGTGACCTGTGACCGCGGCGTAGGAGAGAAGTAATATCCTCTCTTTCTACCGCGTGGAGTTTTCACTTCTACCGGCACTCACAGGGTGCAACCCGTTGATTTTCTGTGACTGTTGTTGACTTCATGTGACATGATAATGTAAATATTGTGTTCTGTTGAACTAATCTGTGTTCCTTTTGTGAAATAGTTGCGGAGTTTTGTGTTGACAAATAAATTAACAAATTTTACGTCCCCGACTTTCCAATACACGCTCGACAGTTTCTAACGTTTCGTCTAATCACTCACATGGTTTTGGTAATTTATATGGTGAAGGTGTAATATATTAATATATACAGTATGTAAAAAAAAACCCTGTCCAATCCTTGAAGGGTGATTCAGGCCGTCGATATAAACAATTTTTCTTATGGGATAAAAAAAAATTACTATTTTTTCAAACAAAAATGTTCGGTCGTCAGTTTGTATGCCATGCTGGTATGGGAGAAAATAAAAAATCCTAGAATGTGCCGGCTGCTTCTCTTCCCGCGGAGACCGTAGAAGCCGGTCAAGGGCATGGGAGAAAATCTAAAGAATCATGACAATATGTGATACGGCTAGCAACACTATTTTGATACCGTTTTCCACTTTTACGCCCACCAACACGCTAAACGTGGCCTTTCGGTCTTATTTAGTATCTGTCTACCCCGTAAGGGATAAAGACGTGATAATATGTATGTCAATGTGTATGGGAACGTCAAAAAATTGAGTTCCCAGTATTGGTTCCATAGGACAAGTTGTTCATATCAACAGGCTGAATCACGCCTTCAAGGATCGGATTGAGTTTTCTTTACATATTGTATTGTTTGTATATAATGTTAAACATTAACACCGATTAAAAATACTTGGGCTTACATCTAAAGCCTTGGTTTTGGGTTTTAAGCAACTAAAGTAAACTTTATCTTTTTTTTTTACTATTTTTATTTTATTATTACATATATTTTGTTGGTCAGATTTGTTTTTGGTTTCTAATTTTTCTTTTATCCTTGCAATGCAGATGGTTTGAGATATTTTTTAACCATAACATTATATTTTTTCGATTTTTTTTATAAAGCACTTGACAGTTGGATTGTGAAAAACGGTCATTGATCTCAGACTATTGTACCTATGTCGCTCATATACATATAGGAGTACTATTTTTGATAGCGTTTGTCGATAAACTGTTAAAACATTCATGTAGTGACTCGCCATTTTGATCATACACTTCACAACAATGTGGACTTTTCAAGACAAAGAAACATGAGTGATGATCCTTATATTACAAATGCGAAGGTTAGTTTGTTTGATAACGCTTTCCCGTCTTAACTACAGAACCGATCATCATGACCATTTGCATATTATGTTGATTTGGGTACAAAGAAAGCCATAGACTACCTTTTATCCCAGAAAATGTGCTATTTCCAAAGAAATCGTCATTTTCAACTGAATGGCGATTAGTAAATATCCTGCTATCTTTTTCAATTCTCTAATTATTAAGAAGTTAATAGCAAAAATATCTCAACCATCTGCCAACCCTAAATTGATATATAACACGCCAGCGGCCGAAATCACTCAACCTGAGCCAACTGCCTCGTGTGGCAGCCCTGTTCAAAGACTTCGACGCTTTGGCCAACTCTATACTCTCGCCGAGAGCTGTGCCCAGAGCGCAGGTTTTGTTTTATTTCATTCTTTTATTTTCGCTTGCCGTATGCGCTTGTGTTTGTTAAATCATTCGTGTTACATATTGTTCACACATATTTATATTTATTTACAAGTGGCATTTTATCACACAAGATATTGTAGGTTAGTTCAAAATCCTTTATTGATTACATTATAATGCTACATATTATAAAACAAAGTCCTCTGCGTCCGTTCGCGGCTGTCTGTCTATCTGGCTGCTCACGATTAACTCAAATGACTGCACGGATTTTCATCCGGTGTTTACCAATATATTTCTATGTATAATGTATATATTGAGCCATCTGCTTCGTGTGGCAGCCCTGTTCAAAGACTTCGACGCTTTGGTCAACTCTATACTCTCGCCGAGAGCTGTGCCCAGAGCGCAGGTTTTGTTTTATTTCATTCTTTTATTTTCGCTTGCCGTATGTGCTTGTGTTTTTTAAATCATTCGTGTTACATTTATTTACTAGTGTCATTTTATTACACAAAATATACAAGATATTGTAGGTTAGTTCAAAATCCTTTATTGACTACCTACCTGGCAACTATTATGATGCTATACAGCGTGTTAATGTACCCTCAACGTTTAAGGGGTGGCTCAGATCATCAAAATGAACAACCTTTCCTATGGAAACAATGCTGGGAACTCAAAAAAAATCGACATTCCCATACAAAATGGCCGGGCGGCGAAACTCTTTTGTATGGAAATGACGATTTTTTTTTGAGTTCCCTGCATTGCTCCCATATAAAAAGTTGTTCATATTGATGGTCTGAGTCACCCCTTTAAGGGTCCAAAACGATAAAAAATTCACGGTGTATACAAGATATTGTAGGTTAGGTCAAAATCCTTTATTGACTACCTACCTGGCAACGTGTCGTTTTTGTATGAACTGTGTAAAGGCATCAATTAAATAAAAAATATATATTAGTTCAAACTTCATCACTATTCATCAGTATGTAGAGGCGACTTGTAAATTGCATATCTTTTTTAAATTATGATGATTAGAAACGTTTTTTTTATGTAAAAGTAGGCAAACTGACGTAACTTATCATTATTGTTGTAAATTAGCATGGTATCCACGGAAGACCAGCGTTGTGGCCAACACCACGGCATTTATGCTGAGTGGGGACCATTTTGGTACAAAATTGATTTGTCATGTGTATATTGTTTGTATTGTTTTACCTATATGTGCGAAATAAACATTTTTTCTTTCTTTCTTTCTTTAACTTACGCGTGAGTTATTAAAAAAATGTGTTAGACAATCTTGTCAAAAATTAAAATTTTTATAAATCTATATGTGTGTAATATAAGAAAGATTATAAAAAAATATGATGTGTAAAAATTGTACATATTTTTTGTATACCTAAACTAAATTTAAAATATTGCATGCTCTATTGGTGAGCGGCCGGCGTCATCATTATGTAATAAATCATTGTACATATAATTTTTTTCATATCATCGCTTTGCTTGTATGTAGCATGTGGTAAATGTGCATATTATTATTTATTATTGTTATACATTAAAATATCATAATAAGTAAGAAATGGAGGGAGGCCTTTGCCCAGCATAAGGACAGTTAATGGCATGAAATGAATGAGTAAGTAAGGATATTTCAATAATTTGAACCGTACTTTTGCGATGTTTCATCGTCATCATCAGGTCTTTTTAGTCTCCACTGCAGGAGCATGACCCTCTCTGTACTACCGGAGCCATACTTGGCCAGAGCAGACAGAGGATTTAGCCTACACTCTCCTCGCTGGTCAGTCTTGCGATGTTTATTCAATGCATATTGATTATTTTAACCGACTTAAAAAAATTAAGGTTATCAATCGGTTGTTTTTTATGTTTGTTACTTCAGAATCATCATCATTTCGTGTAGGTGACACGGTCAATCGACCATGCACACCCTGGTGTCAGAGTTCTTCGGAACCGCCTCTCGGCCTCTGACGTGGTTCCTTTAACGACTACCAGATGGCAGCCGGGACCACCGGCTATACGTGCCTTCCGAAGCACGGAATCATCTTTATTATCAGACAATCAGGTGATTCAAGCCTGCAATGTCCTAACCAAACTGGAAACAACTATACAAAGTATGCTTCCGGTGGGAATCGAACCCACGACCTCCGGGTCAACAGGCAAACGCCTTAACCACTGGACCACAGAAGTAGTTCCCAGCATTGGTCCCATAAGAAAACTTGTTCATTAACGCTGTTTTATGAGATATAAAGTCTAAAAGATTAACTAAAAAAAATATACTTAACTTCACGGTGCGCGCGCGCGCGCACCGTGCGGATTGATATTGAATACGCTCGTGTTATAATTATCATAAAAAATACTTTTAAGCATTATTTGTGATTTATATTTATATCTACATAAACCTACATAAACGATTTATCGAATAGTGCTAAATGACAATAAAAAAACCTAGTGTGTACGTTGTCGGAAACAAAAACATTTTAAAATCAGTGACTGTGAGGTGTTTGTGAATAATTGTGACTTGTGACTCATCAGCTGATTTAAAGCGCACTGGTTAATCTATGACGCATCAGTACTCAGACTGGCATGTTACCGCTAAATTCATCCACTCTCAGTATCAACCGAGTAGCGCATCGTGAACACTGAGTGGCTGTCGTTCGCAAGGCTCGTGGTTCGCGCCTGGTGGTGGCCACAAAATAAAAACAATTATTTTTTATTTTTATTTGACAATTTTATTTGTATTTATGATATTTTGACATCAATAAATTATTTAATTATCATCAGAACATACAAAACAAAGAAATAAAATGGAAAGTTGTGCAAAATGTAATAATGTTATCATGGATAAAAGAAGTTTGAGTTGTATTACATGCCAAAACAAATATGATTTAGATTGTGCCAATGTTACATCACCAAGATATTACATTATGTCTCCAGGACGCAGAAAAGAATGGAGATGCAACTCGTGTTGGGAAAAAAAACACAACGAAATAATAAATTATGACGAACAAAACCCGGAAACAGCAAATAATTTTATAACAAAAAGGAAATCTAAACCAATTGTTCCTACTAACATTTCCTTCGATAATTTATCTGAAGAGGAACAACTATATGGTTCTCCTCTTAGTTTAGACAGTCAAGCTACACAAATATCTAGGACAGAAAATTTAGAAGAATTTACAGAAAATAACTTAAGCCTAGAAGACAAACTACATAGCGCAAATGAAAAGATTCAAGCAGTGCTGATAGAAAATAAAAAGTTGAAAGATGAAGTTGCTGAATTAAAAGTACAAATAAACCAGATGAGTAAAAAAGATATTCCTGATTCAGCAAAAAATATCAGTTCCTCGCCAAAACTATCACCAATATCAAAAACTAATAAAAAATCGAATATATTGATAAAGTCGAGTAGTATTGACGTACATACAATAAATAATAGTTGTAAATCGACACAGAAAGAATTACACAATGAAGAAAGGACTATTCAAACGACAGAAATTAAACAAAAAGTTAATAATAGGAAAATTTGCTTAATAAGCAGCAATAACAAAAATAATATTCTACGTATTGCCGAGAATAAAGTTGAAAACACAGAAATATGTCATTATATATATCCTAGAAATAATATAGCACAACTTTTAGATAAATTAGAACCTAAGTTAAAAATGTTTAATTTAAATGATTATTGTATATTATTTATTGGAGATGATGATTTCTACCACACGAATAATTATTTTGACATTGTTAAATCTATAAGAAACAAATTATTGACATTACAACACACAAATGTAATTATATGCTTACCCACCTTCAAATGTTATTTGTATGCAAACATATTCAACAAAAGAATCGAAACTTTTAATAACTTGCTATATTCTGATAATTTGGTTCATAAATATGCTTATATTTTAGATTGTAACAAGAACTTAGATTACTCTTATAAGATGTTTAATACTAAAACAGGATTCGTTAATAATGTTGGATACAAAACTATATTTTCAGACATAAATAACCTAATAATTGAACTTTCGGAATATATCCAATCAAGGATTTTCAATCAATCAGATGATCCCCAATTGATCAGTCCGTCAAAACAACAACCAACTTTTTTTCGTGCCTAATAAGCGACCCAATTGCATAAAACTCTTTCACCAAAATATTGAAGGTTTTAACTCAAAACATGATGTGTTAGAAGTAACAATGGCAGATTTATTCAAACTGGGAGAAAAACCAGAGATTTTATGCTTATCCGAAACATTCATTAAAAAAGGTAGTGAATGCTGTCTGCATATTTCTGGTTACAAATTAGCAGCTACTTATTGTAGAAAGATAATAAAAAAGCACGGTAGAGGTGGTGTCTGCATATTCTTAAATAAAGGACTTAAGTTTGAGGAATTATCGGATCTAAAAAATTACACTCAGGACAAGGTATTTGAATGCTGTGGTATACGACTGCTTGACTTAGACATAATTGTTATTTGTATATATAGAACTCCTGATTCAAATGGCCAGTTGTTTTTATCAATTTTAAATGACTTATTGCACAAATTCACAAAAAAATCAAAGTCACGCATAATACTAGCAGGGGATATAAATATTAATACTCTTAAACGTTCGCTTGAACAAAGAATTCTATTTGACATTTTAAATAATTATAAACTGAATATTCATATAAAAGAACCGACAAGACAAAACAGTTGCATTGACCACATTATTAGCAATATTGAGGAAGCTACCGCCAAATTACTTGACTTGCAACTATCAGATCACAACACAGCACAAATGATAGAATTTCCTATTGAAAAAAATGTTAACGAACCAATTAAGTTTTATAAGTTTATAAGAAATGACTGCAAAAAAAATTTAAATAAATTCAAAAATATTTTGAAATCGATGTCTTTTGTAGAAACATTAGCGGAATCAAATGTTAATAAAGCTATGCAATCATTTCATTCTTTGTTCGTCTGTTTCTATGATTTATGTTTTCCAATTAAGAAAATACAATTATCTAATAAATATAGGAAACCCAAATGGATTTCGAAAGGTATTTTAAAAAGTTGTCAAACAAAAAGGAAATTGCGATATCAGTACTACACACAAAGAAAATGTACACAAAAAAAGACTGAGTACAGATATTATTCTAAACTCTTACGCAGATGTTTACAGACATCACAAAGAATACACAATGACAAATTAATAATAAATGCAAAAAACAAAGGCAAGGCGGCATGGGACATCATAAAAAATAAAAGTAATAGATTTGACTGTGACGATTTGATTAATGAAATAATATTTAATAATAAAAAAATTAGTGATCCAAATAAAATAGTTGAAGAATTTAACAAGTATCTAATAAATTTGACAAATAAAAAGAATAATAATTGTGCCAATACAAACAAAAAATGTATACTAAATTCTATATTCATTGAACCATTTACTCAAAATGAAATAAAGACCATTATAAGAGCATTAAAAAATACGAACTCTACAGGTTATGATAATATAAGTACTAAAGTCATTAAATATTGCATGGATGAAATAACTGCACCACTCACTTACCTTGTAAATCTTTCGTTTGAAACTGGGACATTTCCCGAGTTACTTAAATCGTCGATTGTTAAGCCATTGCTTAAAAAAGGCCCAAAGTCCGATATTTCCAATTATCGTCCTATTACATTACCACCAGTATTTTCAAAAATTTTTGAAAATGCTATGAAAATACGTTTATTGAAATTTTGCTCCAAATTTTACATTTTAAAAAATGAACAATTCGGGTTTCAGAGTAAAAAATCTACGTCATTAGCAATATTTCATCTTGTACGGGACGTAGTTGATAATATAAATGGCAAAATTCCCACTACAGTTGTATATTTTGACATGAAGTGTGCATTTGATTTTGTGTCTCACGACATATTACTTAATAAATTACATAATTTAGGTATTAGAGGTTTAGCGTATGATTGGATAGAAACTTACTTAAGTAATAGAAAACAAGCAGTAGAAATTAAAAGCATAGATGATAAAAATAATTTGGTATCGTATAAATCAACATTTAAAGTCAACGCATTTGGTGTGCCACAAGGAAGTGTTCTAGGGCCACTACTGTTTTTACTATACATAAATGACCTTCCTGATGCTATAAAACATAAGTGTATAATGTTCGCAGATGACATTTCAGTGATTGTACCTTATAAAAATAATGTTACGGAATATGAATCTGAAATAAATATGACTATTTCTACTATCATTAATTGGCTCAAGAATAACAATCTGACAGTAAACTTAAATAAGACAAAATATATGCAATTCGGAACTTATAGACAAAATAAATATAATTTGAATATAGTTTATAATGGTATAAATATAGACGAAGCAATATCAACAAAATTTCTTGGTATAATAATTGACGAAAATTGCGGCTGGAAAGAACATATTAATAGTGTATGTGATAAATTAAACCGCTATGTGTACGTTTTGAGAAGATTACGTAACACATCAGCAAAAACAACTGTCATAGCAGCTTACCACGGCTATGTGGCATCCATACTTAACTATGGACTTTTTGTTTGGGGGAAATCTGTTGATGCTAATAAGGTTTTTATAGCACAAAAAAAATGTATTCGTGCCATATGTGGCAAGGCACCCCGTGAATCGTGTAAGCCTCTATATAAAAACTTAGGTATATTACCTTTGCCATGTATGTATATACTTGAAGTTGCCTGTTTTGTGAATTTTAACATTAACTTGTTTGAAAAGCCAGTAGGCACAAGAAGCAGGAGAGACCCATACAGACTTGTATACAACAAAAACCCTAAATTAACTCTGTATTCAAGACAATGTAATTATATGTGCGTTCAAATCTTTAATGCCATACCACGTGAAATCAAATCTTTACCAAAACGATTATTTAAACGTAGATTAAGTAGCTGGCTTAAAGAAAAAAATTTTTACTCCATAAATGAATTTCTTAGTAGATAAGTAGATATATTGACAACATGAACTTGACGAATGTGAATAACTGAATTTGAATTTAATCCTTAATAAATTTTGAAAACTTTCATGAACATAAATATCATAATTATTGTGAAATATGACATACTTAAATATTAATTCTGTGTATTTGCATGCCACAAATTGGTAAAATATGTGCGCTTTTTTTTTTTTTTTTTATTTTATAACATCTTTATGTACCATATTTTTTGCAAATAAATTATTCTTATTCTTATTCTTATTCTTATTCAACGTACACTTATGCTTTATGTGAATGTGTTCCACGCCATATTTTTTTTTTATTTTTTCTTATTTTTGTTTTTGTTTTCCTAAACCTAGGTTACCATAGTAACAAACGCTCGAACCGACGGTCGCACGAGGCATCACACGGATGATTCGTCACTTGGGAGCTTTAAATACGAGGTCTGGATTTCTGTTTAATTTATATTTTATTTATTTTATACGAGTAGTTTCATATACCGATACAAGAGTTTGTTTTTTATCGATTTGGAAATTATTTGAAGTAAGATCTCATGTGGTTCACCTTTGTGGTGTAGTGGTCACCATGTTAGGCAGTCAAAACGTGGGTTAGGTCCCCGTTCAGGTCAAGATGAAAAATTATCTTTTTCACCTTGACCTGACTTTAAAAAAATGCTTTCAGAGAAGAAGTGCTATTAACACGAACATCCGCTGGGCTATCAACCTCTCTCAAAAGTCAAAAACCAAGATTTTTAATTGGCTACATGTATCTTTTTTGACGACATATTTTTAATTTCTTATGACTATTTTTTAATATTTGCAAAATCGAAATACTACTAGCGTTTCGGAACGACCACTGGTGAGAATAATACAAAAGAAACTCAATCCAGAGTTGGTCCCTATGTGCCTGAAGGGCTCTGATTATATTGTTTACATCAGACACAATATTTCTTCAACTGGCACGGTGTAAGAAGTGAATGTTAATAGCAATGAAAACCTTTCATTTCCAGGACCAAGAGTCTACAGAACACGACGGTGACATCGAAGACATTTCTGATGGAGAAAGGACTTCTTCATCAGAAAGTCGGAACAGGCCCACTTACTACCCCGGGAACAATGACGACGATACGCCAGGGTAAGACGACTTTCCAATGTCAATAAGAACAGCCTCCGTGGTCCAGTGGTTAAGGCGTTTGTATGTTGACCGTGTGACCTATTGACCCTGGTGGCCGTGGGTTCGATTCCCACGGGAAGCATACTTTGTTTAGTTGTTTCCAGTTTGGTTAGGACATTGCATACTTGAATCACCTGATTGTCTGATAATAAAGATGATTCCGTGCTTCGGAAGGCACGTTAAGCCGGTGGTCCCGGCTGCCATCTGGTAGTCGTTAAAGGAACCACGTCAGAGGCCGAGAGGCGGTTCCGTAGAACTCTGACACCAGGGTGTGCATGGTCGATTGACCGTGACACCTACTCGAAATGATGATGATGTCAAGAAGAGCTATTTTTAAAATTGTTTGTTTGTTTCTCGTGTGCGTAAGTGGCCAATTACACTGGTGATTTTTCAAGCTGCCTAAAAGCATCTGCATAGCTTAACGACTGCCATTAATGATGACCGCCAACGGTTCAACGTGTTCAACGTGCACGGAGGAGTTCGAGATATTTTTATGCCATTTGGTCACCCATCACAGTGGGACTGCGCCCAGGGTTGCTAACATACGCAAGCGCGTTTTTTGTTCACGACCATCGGGCTCCATTTCTAAAATTGATAATATGTGATGAATAAGAACTCGCCACAGGTAAGATTTGAACACACGTCCCTTAGGTTTACGCCCTAAGTGTGCTACCTACACCACCATGACTTCAAATCATCGCGTCGAATTCTCTCATATACGCATTCCAGTGCTAAGAGTTGAGTAGCTTAGGTGTGGAACTATATTCCCAGACAAGTACAGTCCCGGGACATTCAAAAGTAGAATAAATGGGTATCTCTTGGATAGGCATGTAACATCCTCGTCTTCATCGTCACTTACCATCAGGTGAGATGGGAGAATTTGTCTCCCTAATCCAAAATTTAGTAAAAAAAAAACCAAGCATGCGTACTTCTTCAATACTACCCACTATTAAGTAGTATGGTATTCTACTTCAGTCATATCCGATGAATAGAAAGTTGATTAAATTGAAGAAAGCTTTTACTTAATTAAATTGTTTTTATATAGCATTACAATGCTCGGTACGGTCATGTGGACGTTTTGCGAAAACTGGCAAAATTATATAGGGAAAAAATGTTTGGCTATGCCGCCTCCGCCGGGCCCCGGCAGAAGGTGGAAACCCAAGAAGTGCTGGCTGGATGTCGTTGGGGAGGATATGCGAGCTAATGGTCTCACAATCAAAGATGCCGAAGACAGTGCGACGTGGAGAAGAAAGAGCCGGAAAGCGGACCCCGGGCTCCAAAGCACTCCAGTCCAGCTGAGGATGCAACCGGGAACTCGCTCGGATGAGAGAGAGAGAGAGAGAGCATTAAAATTCAAAGGTTATATAAAACAGTTACTTTGTAAAAAGGCCTATTATAGTACTAAAGATTTTCTTAATGACAATAATATTTGGCTTGAGCTTGGCGCGGACACCTCGTAGTATTGTATATATGACTAAATATATTTGGTACATTCCGTACAAAGTTTTTTAAAGTTGCTAATTTATTTATAACATTTCAATATTTAGACATTTTTTTTATTTCAATATTTTATTTTCTAAAACACCATTTAAAAATTTATATTTACAATGACTTTAATAAGGACAATGTATACTCAGTCCACATACCTAGTTTTTAAGATAAACTAAAATTGTAAGTTGACGTCGATTGGAGAAAATGCGCTGTGCGGTTTGTTGCCGCTTCTTCTACACTCCGCCTTGGAAGCGGCATTAAACTTAGCCATAAGTAAATTACTGACGTCAACAATTCTCAGTTGAAAGTATATGACAATTAATAAGTGTCTTAATGACCTATATTATATAAACGTATTGAATTTGAATTACAATGCTCGGTATATTATAAAAATTGCAAATATGTCACATATTACCCCGTAGGGTATACGTATCTTTTTATATGTTACGTATCTTTACGTATCTTTTATTTTACAGAGAGTTTATGGTCAACGCAATGGATGCCGAAGAGTTGCGTCAGTCAGTTCGCCGCTCGAAGAGATGGAAGGCTGATTCTCCAAGATTAGAACTGCCACCGAGTGGAACCTCGCTAAGCGGGTCTGGCCACGATTCTGATGATGACGAGGTATCTGTCACTGTATTAGAACCATTTAATTCTCTCTGCTTGATGACTTTCTTTGGTTTTTAGGGTTCCGTACACAAAGGGTAAAAACGGGACCCTATTAATATCGCTCCGCTGTCCGTCTTTCGGTCTGTCCGTCTGTCTGTGTTACTGTCTATTTGTCCGTCTGTCACCAGTCTGTATCTCATGAACCGTAATAGTTAGACAGTTGAAATTTTCACAGGTGATGTATTGCCGTTCATTCTGCTTATAAGGCTTGCTTTCTGCTTATACGAGGCTTGACAGACTCCGTGGTCCAGTGGTTAAGGCGTTTGCCTGTTGACCCGGGGGTCGTGGTTCGATTCCCACCGGAAGCATACTTTGTTTAGCTGTTTCCAGTTTGGTTAGGACATTGCAGGCTTGAATCACCTGATTGTTTGATAATGAAGATGATTCCGTGCTTCGGAAGGCACGTTAAGCCGTTGGTCCCGGCTGCCATCTGGTAGTTGTTAAAGGAACGACGTCGGTGGCCGAGAGGCGGTTCCGAAGAACTCTGACACCAGGGTGTGCATAGTCGAGTGACCGTGACACCTACTCGAAATGATGATGGAACTCGACATACGGAACTTTGTTTTAAATGAAACCTGTTTCTGTTTTTTTAGGTGTCAACCCCGTCCGGTGATAACGCGGACCGAAATCCTTTATCCGGCTCGTGTGAGTCTTTGGACACAGCTGGGAGACGGGAGAAGTACCTCAAATCAGCGTTCGACAGCTTAAGCGGGGCTGAGATGGATACAGCACTCAGTGGAGGTAAAATATAATTCGTTTTCATCTCCTCTATTCATAAAACAAAGAACGGTTCACCGAGAACAGGGTCTAAAATACTTTTTTATTCCCAAGGGAATAAAAAGATTTTAACTGCGAACACTTTTTTTTTTGTTTTTTGTTTGTGAGTGAGTTTGTTTCTTTGTTTATTTGTTTGTTAGTTTGTTTGTTACGCTTTCACGTTGTAACTACTGAACCGATCATCATGAAATTTTGCATATACGTTATCTGGGGTACGGAGAAGGACATAGGGTACATTTTATCCCGGAAAAAAAGGACTGTTCCCGAGGGATCGACATTGACACGGGCGGAGCCGGTGGCGAAAGCTAGTCAAGTATAAATTAGTTTTCCCGCGCTTTTTCTAAGTCTTGTTATTAATGAAACGATGGTGTAGTTTATTTCATTGATTCTACGGAGCCCCTGGCGGCAATTCCCACGAATCCACTGGCTTGATCACAGACGACGCAACGAGGCGAAGCGGTCCACCAGCCCGCTAAGTAAACCTCACTGTAGCCGCACTGTGACAGTTTATTTTAGTTGTTCCACACATTGTTCATAAACATGGGCATTTATAACGCCAAATTACACCGATTTCACATTATAAAGTCCACTAGAAACAATTTACAAAACAATCCAAACCGTGCTCTCCGCCGAAATTACCGCCAAGAACACGACACAAATATTGTTCCGGACATATCCATGACCACAAAGGTTGAATCATATTTTTAAACAGTTACACTAGCCGGTTACATTATTTAAAAAAAAAAATACCCAGAGTTGGTAGTATTTTATTATGCACGCTTGTTCTATTTCGACTAGCTCCGTGGCGCAGCGGTCAACACGCCAGCCTGCGACATGGAGTGACCGGGTTCGATCCCCGGCCAGGTCAAGATGCAAAATGATCTTTTTCAGATTGGCCTGGGTCTTGGATGTGTATCTATATATGTATTTGTTATAAAATATAGTATAGTTCAGTTAGTATCCCATAACACAAGTCTCGAACTTACTTTGGGGCTAGCTTAATCTGTGTGATTTGTCCGTATATATTTATTTATTTGCAAGCTGATAGTTCTATCAGGCATATTTTTTATGGAGACACAGTACCTGCTTGTTTTATCGTGATTTTACCTACATATTTTTAGAATTGGTACAGCTTGACAAAAAATTAATATCGCGCTCTACATACTTAAGAAATGCCCATTTAAAAGATAGTTATAAAGTTAATTTAATTATGACTAGCTCCGTGGCGCTGCGGTCAACACGCCAGCCTGCGACACGGAGTGACCGAGTTCGATCCCCGGCCAGGTCAAGATGGAAAATGATCTTTTTCAGATTGGCCTGGGTCTTGGATGTGTATCTATATATGTATTTGTTATAAAATATAGTATCGTTGAGTTAGTATCCCATAACACAAGTCTCGAACTTACTTTGGGGCTAGCTCAATCTGTGTGATTTGTCCGTATATAATTATAATAATTTAATTAATTTTACCCATTAATGTACATTATTTTATTTATGTTTAAATAATTCAATATTAGAGGGAGATAAAAAGCAGAACGTGTGATCTCGGATTCAAAGATTCAAAGATTCAAAGATTTAAAGATTCAAAGATTCAAAATCGGGACTAACATAATACTTATACTTCGGGCCGCTGCTCAAAACTTTTTAATAAATCTATGTAACTTGTACTATGTAACTTTTCATACAGCCACGGCTACCACATTATAAAAAAATGCACTCATCGAGCATATAAGTATATGAATATGAAAATAATTTTATTAAAATGTTGGTATAATATCAAACAAAAATATGCCAATAATAAAAAGAATAAACGCGGGAAAGTAGATTTTTACGGTATTACATTTTTAGGGGTTAAATATGACTGGGCTGTATGGGCTATGTTTCCTCAGCACTAAATGACAATTGCAATTAAAAAAGAAAATAAAGCGGGAATGTACTATTATTTATTTTCGGCGGACTGCAAGGTTGTTTGTTTTAGATTGTTTTGCAGATTGCTTCTAGTGGACTATATAATGTAAAATCGGTGTAATTTGGTGTTATAAATGGCTATGTTTATGAACAATGTGTGATGGTGCAGTAGTACAGTCAATGAAGGCAAAAATCAGCCACAACCTCCGATTTCGTTAAACCTCCATAGATTTGGATAAAAATTTGGGATTGAGTATGTTTTACCCTCTACTTCAAAAGTGACATATGCTCGTCTTGCGCTTTTTGCATTTTAGGGGTAAAATTCACCCCTATTTTTGGTTAAAAATGGGAAAAATGCAGATTTAACCATTCTGACTTAAGTAATTGTGTTTAATTGGATAAAATACATGTTTTTTAATATTTATATGCATGATTTTAATTATTTTTTCAACCCTTTTAGCAACCACCCCTTAAACCGAAAATATTTCTTTGTATTTCTGAGTTCTAAAATCGTATATTAACATTACACAAACAGTTTGTTTATATGATATAATTTTTGGTTGATCGTGAAATTTCATCCCTTAAAAACTACCCCCCATACTGCAGAATCAGTGTAAAAATTGGTTTCAAAAACTTTAACCTATTAAATAGTACATTACTGAATTGAAATCTTATTTACTGAGAATTAAAATATTTATTTATTTATTGCATAATTTTTCACCCTTAAAAACTACCCCTTATCATAATAATAAAGGATTTTTTTTTATCAGCTTTAATTAGAATCGTTTTTAATAGATAAGATAAATCTATACTATAATATTATAAAGCTCAAGAGTTTGTTTGAACGCGCTAATCTCAGGAACTACTGCTTCGAATTAGAAAATTCTTTTTGTGTTTGATAGTCCATTTATTGAGGAAGGTTTTAAGCTATAAAACATCACGCTGTAAGTAATAGGAGCGAAGCATCAATAAAAAATGTTTTGAAAACGGGGGAAAATTATTCATCTATACTAATTCATCACAATAACAGAAATTGTCTCGGACGAAGTCGCGGGCAACAGCTAGCTTTTATTAATTTATTTCAAACTTTTCTTTCACTTTCTCTATCTTTAAAATACATATACAAACACTCATAAATGTAGTTTCTCTATAATAAATGCATACCAAATTTCTGCACCAATTCTTTTTTCCAATTAAATATAATTTGTTTTTTTACCATAACTCCGTTAATTTTTAAGATATCAGGTTCATCCAAAAACCATTTGGAAGGTAATTTTAAGAGCTATAAGATCATCTTAAATAAAAAAAATGATATCCCTTATTTTTTATAAATAAAGGGTTTAAGGGTAGCGGTTACATGGTTCTCGCAGTAAAAGTTGGGCTTTGAACATCTCTATTTCGGTTATTTTTATCCTATAAAAATAAAATAGAAACCAAAGTCTTTCTTTAAAAACAACTCAAATTTCGTTCTTTATCATTTTTTACGACTATCCAATAGTTTTGAAGTTATTTTCAAAAGAAAATTAAATTTACGAAAAATTGAAAAATTTAGATTTTATTAAATCATAATTTTTTTCGAAAATAAGCACTCTAAATCGGGAAAATTTTTTGACGTCATCACTTATGCTAAAAAAAAAGAAAGTCCTTTAGGGATATTCATAAATTTGAATTTTTGTTGAAATGGTGAAGGTTTTATTTTCGTTTTTTCCTAAAAAAATTGAAAGTGTCATCTTATTTTTATCATAACTTGCTCAATTTTGATGCTATTAACTTTTTACAGTGCTTATTAGAAAGGTATTTTAAGATACTTGAAAAAATGTTCAGGAAGTATATGGCATAAAATTTCCCTGTTTCCCGTTATTTAAGTTTGAATACTAAGATTGAAGTACTCGCCGAAAAAAATATACATATAATTACCTATAGCTCAATTTGAATTAATATTAGAAGGCTTTTCAAAAAAGGGATTTGTTTGTTTTTTTATTAGCTTCAATTTTATTAATTACACATTTTTTGTAAAAACTCATAGTTTTTGAGTTATTTATGAAAAACCGCTTTAAAACATGTATTTTTATGACGAAAAATCACAATCTTTGATCTTTAATAATTCAGAAAGTATTGGTTTATTCCAAAAACTTTATAAAACAAATTTTGCTTGGAATTTATCTCTTTATCGATTCCAGGGGTAATTTTTAATAAAAGATTTTTCACCCCTGAGAAGGGGTGGCATCCATCCCCAGGGCAATAGCGCAAGTTGGCACTATGTCACTTTTGTTTCTTAAGGTATCCCCCACCTCCTCACTAATTTTCATGAAAATCGATGGAGATTCAACGAAAACGGAGGTGAAAACCTTCATTGACTGCACTACAGCTGTGGTGCGGATTTAGAGATTTACATAGCGGGCTGATGGTCGCTCGCGTTACTGCGTCGTCTATGATCAAACCAGAGGATTCGTTAAAAATTACGCCAGGAGCTCCGTTGAATCAACGAAATGAATTATACCATAATTTTTTTGATAAAACGTTGAAAAATATGAAGGTCTAAAAGGCGTAGGACAACAAATGCCGTAAAACAAATATGAAAATAAAAATGTACATACTATTATCGTTTTTTTTATATTATACTAATTTATTCCCAGTAGTACGTCTTTCATTATTTCCTCGCATTTATTGAGAAAAGCACAATACATGCCTTTGCCGGGAAACGGCTTGCCGGACTCGTATTTATTGCCAAGGCCTCGCTAACGCTCGGCCTTGAAAACTCTACTCGTCCGGCAATCCCTTACTTCCCGGCCTCTGCAGTAATGTACTATTACCTATCCCAAAAAATGCACAACGTCGCTAAAGAAGATTTTATTTCAAAAATATTTTTTTTGTTCATTATTTGACTCTTTTAAGTAAGGTCCCGAAGATGTTTTTTTAGTACACCCGTGGAAACAAAGTTTACATTTCATTCATATTTAATCACATATATTGTTTATTTGTAACTTCCTCCGTGGTTAAGGCGTTTTTTTTTTTTTTTTTGAGACATGGTGGAAGAGGAAAAAATCCATCATGGACACCTGGGAAGGGAGGCCCAGGTAGTGCCGGACTCTTACCGGCTAAAAACCTCTTCCGCCACTGCGTCTCAACTTTGCACTTTATGTTGTTTTGTTGTTAGTGACAAAGTTACATGATATTTTGGCTCTATTTAATTATTTATTTGTGAGTGCTATGTTTGTTTCCTGCTAACGGATACAGGAATGTAGTATATATATGTCGAGTATTGAGAGTACAAATCGCAAACTTTTGTTTGGGGTTTGTACACTCAAATATTTATATAGATATATATATATGTATTTTATTATATGTGATTTTATGAGTTTACGGTTTATTTGTTTATTTTCTTTAGACTATTTATTATGTTATTTACATGAGCAATATAGGTCTTAATGGAGCTTTCTTTGTTTATAATTACCAATAGAGAGTATGGTTCTAGGTTCAAAGTTTGGCATGTTACTTCATGATTGTATCTGGTTTTGTTAAAAATTGGGCACTCTTGTAAAAGATGGTCGAGGCTCTGTGTCTTAATATTATCACAAGGGCATGTGTCTATATTTATAATCTTAAAACGTTTTAAATACTGTCGATGGTAGCCATGGTTTGTCAAAGTCTGTGTTATTTCAAAAGTTGGTGGGATATGAGAGATGAATTTTTGTACTGATTCTAAATTTGGGAACAATGGTTTGATGTAGTGGCCGGTAGATTCGGCCTCATATAGCTCTTTTCAGTCCTTTAATATTTTTAATTTTCTCTCTTTTGGCGAATGAGATTGGGAAGTAGTTGGCACATGTAGCTATTCTTTGAGCGGCGGCTTGTTTCGCGACTGCGTCCGCTTTTTCATTGCCGTCTATGCCGACGTGTGCCTTGACCCATATGAATCTTACGGTCGTATAATTGGGTTCTTTTTTGAGCTCAAGTAGGAGACGGTGTATTGAGTGGACTGTCGGGTCTGGGTTATTCCTGTCTTGTATAGCTCTCAATGCCGATTCACTGTCAGAAGCAATGGTTACTCCAATTGGTGAAGATTTGGATGGTTGGTCTGTAACCCAGGCGAGAGCAGCTTCTATTGCCGTCAATTCGGCTATGAACACGGTGGCTGTTCTATTTAGCTTTATTTTCTTAGTTATAGTTCTTCCGTCAGATAGATAAATGGCTACTCCCGCTCCTGTGTCGTCGTTTTCGAGTTTGCTCCCGTCCGTGTAGATTTTGTAGTGGGCACCGTGAGTCAGTTGGTCAATTTCCTCTTGCGTTGTTGCGGTTTCGAAGGTGATTGTTTGACGGAGAGCCGGATGTAGCTTTCGCTTGTTTTCGATATTTTCCCTCAAAGTTATATCATTGGGTAAGTTAGGTAGGGTTTTGTTAACCTTGACCATATGTATTTTTCTTGCTTCTTTAATTTTTAGGTGCAAGGGAATGAAGTCTGCCAGCGCTATGACGGTGATTCCAGGCGCTGTCCTGAAGGCACGAGTTACTTTCAGGGCGAACTGTCTCTGCAGCGACCACAATTTATTTCTTATATATTTGTATTTTACTGCGGTGCCCCAGATGCCCGCAGCATACATGAACATGGGCTGGATGACATTTCTATAAATTGTTGCTACATTTTGTGAGTGTATACCCCAAGTGGGTTTAATCAGGTAAGCTAGTTTTTTGTACAATTTATAGGCTTTTTCAATTACGTTTTTGCAATGCTCTGTGAACCTTAATTGATTGTCTATCACGACTCCAAGCAGTTTGATATGGGGGGAAAAGTTAATGGGTGTGTCTTGGATCATAATCTTGATGTTTTTAGATTTCCTCGTGAAAGCAATGGCTTGTGTTTTACTAGGCCCAAAGTTCAATTTTGCTTTCTGCCCCCATTTGTGAATGATTGCCAGCGCGTCATTGGTGGTCTTCTCTACAGCTTCAGGGCTTTTTCCTTCTACCAGAAGCAGAACATCGTCCGCGAAGGCTTGTAGATGTGCGTCCTCTGGGAGAGTTGTGGTGAGTAGTTCGTCCAGGATCAGGTTCCAGAACAGAGGTCCGCAAACCGATCCCTGAATGCAACCTTTGGTTAGCACCTTCTCTGCTTTGGCGTTGCCGTAGTACAGTGTTGCGGTTCTATTCCGGAGATAGTTGACAATTAGTTGGTAAAGATTTTTGGGACACTGGACCGTCTGTAGCCTGTGAAGGAGAAGAGGCCACCATGCGTTGTCGAAAGCTCCCTTGATATCGAGGGAGACGCCGACGACTTGTCTTTTTCGAGTTTTTGCACCTACTATTAATTCCATAGCCTTTTGCAGGGCGTCTGTGGTGGACGTCTGTTCCTTGAATCCAAACTGCATGTGGCAGCTTCTGTTGGTGGTCTCAAGGTGATGCGTGAGGCGTTTGGATATCAATTTCTCCATCAGTTTGCCTAGTACACATATAAGGCCTATGGGTCGGTGTGATGAAATGTCACTACTATCCTTATTAGGTTTTGGGATAATGTGTATGTACGCCTTCTTCCAGGTAGACGGGAAGTATCCTATTTCGAGGCATCTATTTAATAGGGCGGTGAATCGTTCTGGGATTGCTTGAAACATAACAAGGCATATATCCGAGGACAATTTGTCCATGCCAGGAGCTTTTTTGGGGTTCATGGACTTTAAATGGACTTTTATTTCTTCAATGGTGAAGTTTATATCGTTTGGTGTGTTGAGGTCTATTTGAATTTTCCTTCTTATGTCGCTTTGTTCTTCGGTTTCTCCGTCAAAAGTGTCGTTAGGGAAGAATCTGTATATAATTGCTTCTGCGGTGTTAGAGAAGCTGTCCGTGGGTCCTGAGTCTATTTTGAGGGTTTGAGGTGGGCGTCTTTGCGATGTTGTTTTTATGATTCTATTAGTCACGGCCCAGACATCCTCCTTGCCCTGACTTTGGCAAAACTCTCTGAAGTTTTCAGTGGAGGCCTTAGATATAGCATTTGCATATTAAGTTTTCAGATCCGTGTATGTTTTAATTGCTTCTTCCATTGGGCGTTTCGCCTTCTTCAAGTCGTGCAAACGATGGTGTGCCTTTATGGTGGCTTTCTTCATTTTTTCCAGTTCTTCATTCCACCATGGGTTTGGTTTGACGTCGGGTTTTTTGGTTCCGAGAGTTTTGTCGCAGGTTTTTTGGATTATTAGCGTGAGATCTTCGACTATGCTGTCGATGTCGTTTGGTTCAGCTGTTTCTAGGTTGTGTGTGTTGATCTTGCTGTTTTCAAGGTCCTGTTCCAGGGCAACTTTAAGTGCTTCAATGTTGTTTTTGTTGACAACGTATTTTCGGGTGGAATTTGTTTGTTTACGCTGGGCTTTTCCAGGCGTTACCATATTGTAGTCGATACCATTGTGGTCAGAAGTTGGGCAGATATCCATATTTACTTTCCAGTTTTCATTGCCGAAAGTCATATGTTCAGACACTAGGGTCAGGTCGACGATTGAAGTACATGGCCTCCCATTTCGAATGACTTCAAATGTTGGGGTGTTACCTCGGTTGGCGATCGTTAAATTGTGTGCCATGGTCAGGTCGTAAATTTCGTTACCCCGTTCATCATTAGATGTTTCTCCCCAAGCGTGATGTTTTCCATTGAAGTCACCCGCTACGATCCTGAGGGAGCCATGAGTCGCCAGGAGGAATTGGTCAAGGCCAGACATGGTATTGTGCGGGTCTTTATTGTCAGGCTCAATGTAAACTGAGGCTATGTAGAGATTCCTGCGGCGTATTTTAATTTGTATTACAGCTAGGTTGCTGTTTGAGTATTGAGCCATGCCAAGGGCTAAAATGGTGTTTTTTACAAGGACAGCTGCCTTAACATGACTATTTTGGTGGAATTGGAAGATATCTATACCGGGACTTGATTTTATAGAATTATGTTTGCCAATGTATGGCTCGGAAACAATCGCTATATCGTAATCTTGTGTTGCCAGTTTTTGGATAAACTCATGTTGGGCTCTGTAACATCTATTTAGGTTTGCCTGTAGGATTTTCATAGTGTCTGTTTTTCTTACTGTCCAAAGTCAGTGGACGCCTCTACCCGCCTCCTGGCGGCCTGTAGGCGGGGGCACAGCGGGCTGGTCGCTCGGTGGTTGATATCTCCAGTCTCGTTATGGGCGCAGTGATAACACTTTGTCTTTTCGGGATCCGCCTTGTGCGGGCAATCCGCGGCGTTATGTCCCTCGGAGGCGCAGTGGGCACAATTGGGTGTCTCTAGTGTACATCTACAGCGCGTGTGGCCGTATTTTAAACAGTTGTAACACTGAACGAATCTAGAGAACTTTTCAATGTGGACTCGTTGTAAGTCAACTGCGAGTCTGCCCAGGCTAATAAGATTAGGGTAGAGTGCCGGCTGCACCTCAATAACCGCGTTGTATAGTTCCTTGTTTCTGTTGTTGGTTAGGAAACAGAGTCTCAACGAGTCAGTGGGTATTGAGTTCTGCCTCGCAACCACTTCTATTAGGTCTTCTTGGTCGACTTTGTTGGATATACCTTTCAATATGACGAGGGGAGGGCGTTTTTTGGCCTCGGCCGCCTCCAGGCCTTCAATGCAGTTGGTGTGTTGGATTATCTCCGCGCACTGCTCGGTGTTGTCGAACTCCACTATCACCTTTCCACCGCCGATGGGCTTGACGCTATTGGGGGCGTAAGTTTTTTCCCTGAAGTTGATATTGTCTCTCCAATTGGTGAGCGTCGCCTTGGAGGATTCAGAAGAGTTCTTGGCTTTGATAACTATTGCCGGCTTCGATGTCGGGGTTGGAATTCGCGGTAATTGTGACGTGGCTGCGGCTGCGGCGTAGGAAGGGACTTTAATCTCGGCGACAAGAGCTTTTTTGAAAGTTGCTAGTTCCTCCCTGATTATATTCCTCGCCACCGTTTCTCTTGTAGTGTCACAGTCTTTGTGAGGTCTAGTCTTTGTGGGGGTGGCAGGTGCGCTTGACGTGGTGGTGTTATTGACCTCTCGGATCTTTTTTGCGGCTTCCAATATGAGCCTTTTGTTTAATGCTGTGACGTTTTTCCCCTGGCTGACAGCTTGTATGATAATGTTCGAGAGTGTGTCTATTCGCTCGGTGGAGTCAGCTGGGAGCTCAGGCAAAACAGACAGGTTCGCGCTAGTCGCGGCCATAATCAGTTCTCGTAAAATAGCAAGTGTATTTAAATGAAATTAATAGAAAAGGTTAATCTGATTGTATAGTTAAGGCGTTTGCCTGTAGACTCGGGGGTCATGGGTTCGATTCCCACGGGAAGCATACTTTGTTTAGTTACAGTTTGGTTAGGACATAGCAGGTTTGAATCACGTAATTGTCTGATAATAAAGATGGTTCCGTTCTTCGGAAGGTACATTAAGCTTTTGGTCCCGGCTGTCATCTGGTAGTCGTTAAAGGAACCACGTTATAGGCCGAGAGGCGGTTCCGAAGAACTCTGACACCAGGGTATGCATGGTCGATAGACCGTGTCAGCTACACGACATGGATGATGATGAATGATATCTTTATTGCTTAAAATGTGGTACAATATAGATTACATTTTTGTATATTTGGCAGGCAACACGTCTCTGTCGGCACAGCACCTGTCCCGCGCGCCGCTGCCCCCCGCCCGCGCCCCGCAGCCGCCCCCCGCGCCCGCGCCCCGCAGCACCCGACACGTGGACCCCGAGGCCGCCAGGCGGCGGGAGGAGCTCACTAGACGGATACTGGAGACCAGGCGGCAACTCGAAAACGTAAGCACCTACCTTCACAGCCGAGTCATCGGACGCTGACGAATCCGTGTCACTCGCCACAGTGCTTACGAGGTCTATCACTATCATTGAATTAGAAAAACTATGGAAGCAGCATTGCGCTCAAAAACTGACACCACGCAAATTAGATCAAAGCGGGCGGGGCTTAAAAGGTAGATTTTTTCACGAACTAGTCTGTCGCGCGTTCCGTGACGGAAGGAAGCGTCGATAAAAGCATTTAACGACATTTTTTTTTAACATCGGCGAAATCTTAACGAATTAAGAAATAAATACTTCTTGTGAAGTGGTGTAGGAAACGCAAGGAAAGTCGGAAAAGTGACACTGGAGTAACTTATCATTGGCGAGTAAAATAATTGCATTTAGGAAGGGTAGCTTACGGCGAGCTGCTAGCCTACCTACCTCCGTTATGTTGACACCATAGCGTTTATGAAAGTATGACACTCCATCTTTATTGTTCATTTTTGACGTGTACTTTTTACTTCACTGCACAATTCGTCAACGCTAGCGCGTTTTATTAAAACTGTGGCCAAAACAGCTGCGAATTTTGATTAGTGATCGGTTTTGCCGGCTCCACTGTTCGAGCGCGAATCGTGTATAGATCTACCTCATATTTGATCAAAGCTTAGCACTTATTGACTACTAGCTTTCGCCCGCGGCTCCACCCGCGTTAATGTTAATCCCTTGGGAATAGTAATTTTTCCCGGGATAAAAGGTAGCCTATGTCCTTCTCTGTACTCCAGAGAACTTGTATACAAAATTTCATGATGATCGGTTCAGTAGTTACGGCGTGAAAGCGTAACAAACAAACAAACTCAGTTTCGCATTTATAATATTAAAGTAAATAAGTAATAAGTAATAAGAAATATAAGTAATAAGTAAAAAGTAAGGATTAATAATAAAAAAAGAAAAAGAAGTGTGAATATTATTTAATTGCTTTATTAGTTTTTTTAATTACACTTACTTGTATCTAGTATTACGTCTTTCATTATTTCCTCACATTTATAAAGAAAAGCACTATACATGCCTCGGTGGGGATCGGCTTGCCGGACTCGTAGTTATTGTCAAGTGAAAATTCTACTCATCCGGCAGTCCCTAACTTCCCGGCCTCTGCAGTAATGTACTAATCTTATTTTGTACGAAGATTTTATCAGTTCGTATAAAATATCTGTAACTTTGTTCACAGGTTGCATTCCGCTCGAACCTCAAGTCCAGTCAGTCGACGAACGACCTGTCATACGTACCCGAGAAGGATGGCTCAAGACGGAACAGGCCCATCTCGATGGCGGTGCCGACCAATAATAGGAGCTATGGTGAGTGTAGTTAGGCTTAGTTTGGTTTGAACGGATGTTGAAAATCATGAGTGTGTTTCTATATTTGTCAAGTAACGTGAAATGACAGAATAACTAGTTATTTATGAATAAAAATGTTTGAAACTTTTTAATTACTGGATATTCTAACTCTTTCGTGGTCACTTATTACGTCAGTGATGAAAACGGTTGATTGCCTCTTGAGTGTCTACGAAAATGTTAAAAGTCTGATTTAATCATATATTGTAAAAAATATAAAATCCATTGTTGTGCTTTCGATAGTTGCAAAATTGATAGATTTTTATCACCGCAGAAATTAAATTAGTTGATTTAGCATTTTGATCAATTTTTATGAGATATGTTTATTTTCCAAATTAAACTTTGCTCAATATCAGCAACAATAATAGTCCACAGATATAGTAGTACATAGATCACGTAAATGCATCTACTTCGCGTGTCCGAACCACGACCAAGCGTCGAGGTTGGCCGTTGGCCGTGGCTACTGACGGTCCGCGCGCGAATGTCGTTGTGGCCGGAAGGCAGCGAAAACTACAAATGCCTCGTTGCGTGATATCAATCATATTTTTCTGATGAAACTTACAAAATAATGTACCATTTTACCATAAAGCTTACAGCATGTTATAAAACTAAATAATCGATAAAAAGTGAACTCGATTCGTATTGAGCTCAAAAAAAAACGTATAAATATATGAAAATCGAGCTACAATAACATCAAATATTTCCTGGATTACCCAATTTTACTATTTTTTCTGTGGGCAATTGTTATTAAGAAACCTTTCAAATAAGGCAACTTTGATTTGTATAATATTTGTATGGAACGGTTCCATTCTCCTTTAAAAACCTGTCGAAGTTATAAAATAAAACAGTTTAAAATGTCGTGATTGTCAACATCCAGTTTACTAAGTATCATTGCTAATGATTTTGAGTGAAACACTATCATTAACATCTGTCATAACAATTTGAAATCATCATAATCTGACGAGAAATACCTGTAATTTTATTGAGAAAAAATAAATTGTTTACTCGTTCGTAAAGTATATCAATGTACTATTGAGCCTCTAAGCTATGTCAGATGCCTATAGGCAGCTTGAAAAATCTGTCACATGTGCTGGCCACTTATACGCGCGAAAAGCAAGCACTGAGCCACTGTAAACTGAGATTGGAAAAATCTGTTGGTCATTATTCCCAACCCTCTTAAATATACCTCGCGTTTGAAATTAAAGTTTGCAAGGAACAGTTTAAAAAAAATAATGCTTGTGCTTGAAAGAGTTTGGTTAACCTCATAAAAGGGCTCGCTTGGAAGAGGTTTTAATCGTATTCATACATCAGAGCCCCAATACAAGAAACATGGATTTTGAAGTTAAATATTGTACGGTAGTACCTTTAGCGTGCGTAAAGCGACTCACACTTGGCCAGTCCTTATTTCGATATTTCTTAATAGATTTTTCGTATTGATTTGTACATTGATATTTTACTATTCGGGTTTACATATATCTTTTTTGTCTAAGACATAGATTTTTTAAGAATATTTCTCGTCAGAACCTAACATGTATTGCTATATACTAACATTTGAAATTTCCCGCCACGCTGACCAGGAATCCCCCACCCCTGCCCAGAGGAAACCCTGGACAGTTTAAATTCAAACTATTTCGACAGCCTCAACTATCCTAATGCAAACGCTGATTATCGAAACAAAAACCCTTACGCTATTCCCGCCAATCTCAACAAACTAATACCCGACTATTTAGAAAATATAGCCCCGTATATACCACCCCATGCGAATATAACGACTACTCAAAATGACAAGAGAACAATGAATTTTACTCCGTACGGAACAAAGCCGATGGTTTTTAAAGAACAGGTACCACAGAAACAGCCTTTAGCGTTTACAATAGATATGGGAAAGAAGGTGCAATCAAAAGTCTTTAATAGATTATTCCCGGGACAAGAGGATAAAGAACCGCCTAAAATACCACCAAGGAATTTCACTTTGAACCTTAATAAACCTGATGATAAGCCACAAACGAAACCGAAGCCGAGTGCTAGAAGTATTTTCAAGAATTACAAATCTTGTCCCGTATCACCCGTCTCCGAAGAATGCAAATGGGCTGATAAGGCCCAGAAAAGTCAGAATGAAGCTAAGAACGATCAAAAAGCTCAAACAAATTCTCTAGATCCTAAAAAGAGGAATTCTATTGGCTTCTTTGTAGGTTTTGATAGTAGAAATATAAAAGACAACGGCAAAAGTATTGTTGATACAATAAAGAGCGATACTGAGAAAATGATAGCAGAGATAACTAAGAAATACGGAGATTTGGATGAGTTTGAGCCTAACGCTCAAAGCGATTTAGATTTACATCCAACTAAAGAGGTCGAAGAAAAGGATGATGGAAACTTCTCTTCCGATTCATTAGAAGATTGCAGTCTTAGTCAGGATGCAAGCTGTAAAAACAAATTGTACTCTAAAAAGATTTGCAAGAAACACAATAAGAACAAAGCCCCTAGACGAGCTGTATCCAATTATGAAATAGGTAATGTTTCTGAGAAACCAGTAGTTCCTGCCAAGCCATCGTATATTAGTCAGAAAAGTTCAACACTTCCTCGAAATATGCCATCAAATCTTGAAGATATTATGGACGAAGATTCTATGAATTATAACTACTCTAATATGTATAGGTGCCAAAGTGTGCTGACTAAAAGATGCGTTACGCGTTCAAATGAATCTATGCTTAGTGATCATTCTAATTGTTCGAGCGTTTCTAATGAGATATTCCTAAAATATGGCAACGAAGTCGCCTTCCAACAAGCCAAGTTTGATAGTCGATACAATCTTGTAGATTCTCAGAACTGTTCGTTTGAAAATATCAATGAACCAGATGAGAAATATCTTGAAAATCATAGACATAGTAGTGCAAGTTTCTTTTTGAATCAAAAGAAATATATGAAATCTAGTTGCAGTCAAGAATCTGTTTTATCAGATGAAATGTACCTTGAAAATGATAATCAGTTATCTAGAACTAACTGTAATTCACTTGAAAGTGTGTTGTCGGATGATTCTGAATGTACGAAAAGCGCTCCTTTAGAAATGTTATTCGAAGGGACTAAACCTAAACGACAACAAAGAAACTCGGGTGTTGGTATACCTAGAAACAGTAAGAGCTGTTACGAATTTGATAATGCATCGAAAAGTTACGGTTCTAGTCCTAACAATGCGCCATATTTTGGTGGCTATATGTATAATAACTATTTTGAAGGAACAAGCCCCAATTACAAAGATTCTACACCTGTAAACGTAAGTCCGAAACCACCAGTAAATAAAGTACACGGATTTGAAGTACCGACAAGTGATATGTCAGGACACAAGACTGTTACAAGATCTAGAAGTCTGTACGATTCTTCAACTAAGCAGCCACCGCCAGCTAAAAATATTGCGTACTATTTCGACGGAAATAGTGTACAGCAATATACAAAAGAAAACAAACAGACAGACGAAATACCAAGGTTAAATTCGGTAGATTACAGAGCCAATACAAGCAAGTCTTTACAACCTAAATTTGTCGACAAACACAAATATGCAAGTGAAATGGAAGGATGTGATCGAAATGCTATGGTTAAGTCGAAGAGTTGTAGCTTCGAAGTAGTTTTAGAACCAGCTTCAAAGCCAAATCCTCTGAAAAACCTGATGGAGAAACGAAACTCGCATGTGCAGAAAAATTTGGACAAATTTGAAGAGCAAATTCGTAAAAATATTCAAAATAAAGTCAGTAAAAATCAAATGAATAAAGACAAAGCGAATGGTAACAAATTTAATAATGCAACTAAGAGTCTTGAACGAGGATCTGCAAAGAATAATAATGTTAAAATTACGATGGAGTTTGTACCGCACAAACCCCCGAAGCCTATAAAGAGGACATCTTCTGTAAAGATAAACAACAGACTGAAAGCTGGCCTAGATAAAGCCAGTCTTAGTACTTCTATATCTTCCCAATACAAAGCCAAATTAGACGGTTTACAAAATAAGAATTATCTAAGTAATAAGAAGCAAGAAGATAAAAATTCTAATAGGGTTGATTCTTCCGATAATTCTGAGAAGACTTTTGACGTTTTTGTCAAAGAAAAAGATGTAAATGAGAACAAATCTGAAATTCAGATGGATAGTTTGGAAGTGTATGCGATGCAAAGGATGGAACGAATGAAACAAGTCAGTATGGACTCATTGGATGTCATAGAGGACAGCAATGATTTTGCCAAAGATTCTTTAGATTATTACGCTGAACAAGAGAATACGTTTTACGGAAAGTGTATCAAAGATCAAATAAATAAAAGATTATCAAGCGATAACGACTCCCAACCATGCCATAGTCGTCATAGTAATGCAAAAGAAAATATAGCATTAAGAGAAATGAGTGACGAATTGAAAAAATATAAATACATTGAAAGAAAACTGGAGATTATCAATAAGTTGGTAGAAATGGAAGAAAGGAAGATATTACAAGAAAAGATTCTCAAAGAGTGGCGCATGAGACCGCTTAAAGCTAATATAGATGACGGTAAAGGCGTAGTGAAAGTACTATCGCGTAAATTTGAAAAACTAGCCACCAAACAATCAACTACAGTCCCGAATTTTGCGTCATTAACTTTAGAAGAAGCTGATACTGATACAGAACAAAAGTCTGAAAATAAGGAAATTAAAAGAAATCTAAGTCTTCCTGATATTCTTGACTCAGATACCATCGGAAGTCTTGTTCAAGAAGACATCGAGACACCCAACGAAGCAGGCAATGAAGAAATAACAGAGGATACTGAAGTCAAACTTAATAATACTATAAAAACAGATCTAAACAATCCACCTAAAAATCTAAAACAAAGAGTGTACAACGAAATGGTTTTTCCAAAAACTGACGTCCACTTAGACAGTGAAAATTACGAATCTTCAACGACAAGCTCAAGTTGCACCAACTCACCTAAACGACTGTCTTTTTACGGATTCAATCGTGCAAAGACGCCTTTTAGGAAGATAATAAGAATCCCAACGCCAAGATTGTGTATGGAGAACAAGAATTTTCCGACAACGTCTAGAATTAGGCCAGTAATTTGCTCCGGGGGTATCGTAAGAGGTTCTGGTTTAGCGAAGAGGCTGCCGATGCAAACCCCCGTCTTGCCTTCGAAGTTTTCGCCTCAAGGTTGGAAAAGCATGATTGGCGACATTGTATTTCTTATTTGCGCTTTAGATCATATACTTGCTTTAGTGGTTTACACGATTACCGTTATATTCATTTACCATAATATAAATATAGCGTTAATATACGCACACCAAGAGGGCGCCAATTTGGCCACAACAATGTGTTTTATTGTTTGTTGATGATTTTGTTGACATGCGAAAACTTCAGCTTTGTGGCTCGTTGTCCGCTCTAACGAGAGCTGTTATGATTTCTTCTGTTACTGTTTAATATTCATGATAGATTATCGAAGCTGCCATAAAGTATTTGCTCGGCTTATCGAGAAAAGCTATGTGCCTGGGTCAAATGACTAAGAGCGATTCTGATTATAATAATATACTCCTACAACTGGTCATTTTTGGAATCCCTAGAAGAGGCCTATGTCCAGCAGTGGACTGTTTGGAGCTAAAATGATGATTATGATGCTTGTGTGTAATTAAAAATGTTGGTTGAAGTGACGAGTCTTTTTCGTATCATAAAAACATCATAATAGCCTCGTATAGCACAAATCAGTGAAGAAAAAAAACATAGAAGCCACTTTCTATACTCTTTACTAATATTATAAACGCGAAAGATTGTGAGTATGTATAGATGTTTGTTACTCATTCACGCCAAACCGGCTGAACGGATTTTGACGAAATTCATCGGAAAAATTTATCAAAAGTACCGTTACCGTGGAATCGACATTAACGTGAGCAGTATTCTTTAATTTTTGCCAACACGCAAAATTACAGCTTTTATTATATATCGTAGCAAGCAACTAGCAGCATTCAGTGCGCAAGGTAATATAAACCAAGACTCGTCAACATAAAGGTGTTAATTTCTTGCGTCACACAGCCTTTGAGAAGTCTGCGGCGGCACACCATTCGTGGGGACAATTCGGTAGTTCGAATGGGCTTCTATGTTTTTTCTTTCATTTTCACAAATACAAAATATAAGTCCATAGACCACTAAAGCACGTAAAATCGTACAATCTTAGTGCCCGTAGTCCAAAACGAAATTCAATCAAAATTTTTGTGATCTTTGTGAAGAGGCCCAATTTTATTTTTTTATTTTTATACAACACCGGCAACATCTTCACAACATTCACGAATACAGCTTTTTATTTATTTATATGCATGATAGTTAGTTTTTATATTGTTATCGTGTTACTTAATTAAGGCATGGTAATTGTTAATTTATTTGTTTTCATAATTGTGTTTTTAGCTTTTGTGTTTAAGCAGTCTGAACTGAAGTACTTTTAATATTTTTTAAACTATAGTAGTTGACAGATGTCAAAGGAGGACATTGACCCACGTGCCTTGCATTGCGTCGTGAAAATAATCACCCTTGATATCTTGAATAATGGTTTCTGAGGTTTTCGCGATTGTTACACATTTAAATAAAAGCACTTCAATACCGTATTAAAGTGATCTTGAATAAATTTAGTATTCTGTTCGTTTGCCGTCAAATATACATAAAAAAAAACTATGCTGTCGACTAAGAACCGAGTTGCCTGAATTCAAATAAATGAAAACAAACAAGAATGTCACTGTGTGACAAAGAAACGTAGACAAGGGTCAAAGTCCTATTTTGACATGCTATTTGGCAACCTGTTCCTAAAATAGCTTTTTGTGGAGTGTAACAACGGGTTGCACTCCGGGAGCGCCGGCAGAAGTGAAAACTGGCCTTTGCGGCGGTCTCAGGTCACGTGTCCGTCTTACGAATTTTCGATCACGTCACGTGTCCTGACGCGAGTTTAACATTTTTTTGCCCATCCCAAAAAATGCACAACGTCGCTAAAGAAGTGTTCATTTCAATAAAAGTCAAATATAAATTGTTAAACAGCGCCATCTGACGGCTTATTGTAAAACTAAGGTTGAGCGCCACCTAGCGGAAAGGTTTCGAATTATCTATTATCTTGCCAACATATGTAATAGTTCTCAGGATTTCCGTGGCGCTTTACCGAGGTATAAAACGGGTGACAGCAGTGTCGCTCGGCCTCTCTGTTTAGCTCCGATTACTGGTGACCGCCCGGTGGTCCCGGGTGACTTGCACCCAGGATAGGCCCTTCTCGCAACGTAGCCTTCGGCCCATAAGGCAAAAGATGACAGCTGCTGCTCTCCAAAGGCTTTAGCCATTGTTTCTCAGATTGGCCCTTCAGGCTTGCATGCACGTATACGCGGCCCATCAGGCAATATGAGAGTTTGCTGTCTCTCCAAGCCTTGCGCACACAGACAACGCCCAAAGCCGAGGTCCGTCCCTCCTGGGGGCCCTTTGGTGATGTTGTCTAAAAGGTTGAGGGCACTCTGCCCTCGCCTCAAACGCCCGGTGAAGTAGCGAAAGCTCACTTGGAGCTAGCTACATAGTCCTTCCAAAAAAAAACGTCGCTTGACCTCTCTGAAGACATTACGAGTAAATAAACGAAATAAACAGTTTGTAGAAGATCCTCTCTATTATTGGGCACCCGATAGAACAGTTCAGACTGCTAACTTGTACCTGCATGTTACCTAACTATCGTCCCTTAGCCACCCGCAACCACCTCTCAGCCGAGCCCCCGGAGGAATCGTCAGGGATGCGGCGCGCCATTTCCCTCTCAGACCTAGCCGTCAAACCTTCACCGGCTCCGCGAACGCCGCAAGGTAGGTGATGTTCCCTAGTTGAATATACTGAATAGATACACAATCGAGCCGAATAGTCGTTGGTTTTTAACCGACTTCATAAAAGTAGGAGGTTATCAATTCGATTGTATTTGTTACTTCAGTACTCCGTCATTTGCGAAAAAATATTTGAAACGGTAGGTTTTCATCTTGGCCTCATTAAAATTTAATCACAATCGATTTTGAAGTTATTTTTTAATATGAAAGATTATTTCCTTGTTTTTTAACAGTTTTTTCCAGACAAGTAACGTCCCGGGACATTCAAAAGTAGAATAAATGGGTATCTCTTGGATAGGCATGTAACGTCCTAGTCTTCATCGTCACTTACCATCAGGTAAGATAGGAGACAAATGCCTAATCCAACATATAGTAAAAAAAAAACAACTCCGCCATTTATGAAAGGTTATACTTTCAATGGTCCCATTTAAATTTCATTGAAATTCGTTCAGTATTAATAAATAAATATATACGGACAAATCACACAGATTGAGCTAGCCCCAAAGTAAGTTCGAGACTTGTGTTATGGGATACTAACTCCGATACTATATTTTATAACAAATACATATATAGATATCGACACAGGCCAATCTGAAAAAGACACAGACCACACAGACAAAAGACACACACCCTAGACACAGGCCAATCTGAAAAAGATAATTTTCCATCTTGACCTGGCCGGGGATCGAACCCGGTCACTCCGTGTCGCAGGCAGGCGTGTTGACCGCTGCGCCACTGAGCTAGTCACTACGGGACTTACCACGATTTGTGATTGTGTCCGCGAAAGTTTTTCGTGAATACTGATTTTATTATCTCATAATATGGTGGATACACAGTTGTGAATAAAACTGTGGCGCCATCTATGCGATAAGCCTGACAAAAATCGTACGCAATAGGCGTTGGGACCACATCACTATACCTAAGTATACTGTACTTGACTAGCTCCGTGGCGCAGCGGTCAACACGCCAGCCTGCGACACGGAGTGACCGGGTTCGATCCCCGGCCAGGTCAAGATGGAAAATGATCTTTTTCAGATTGGCCTGGGTCTTGGATGTGTATCTATATATGTATTTGTTATAAAATATAGTATCGTTGAGTTAGTATCCCAAAACACAAGTCTCGAACTTACCTTGGGGCTAGCTCAATCTGTGTGATTTGTCCGTATATATTTATTTATATTTATTTATTTAAGTTGTTATATAGCTATCTAAATTGGTTTTAAAATCGGAAATAAGTGATAAAAAATTAAGCCACAGGTAGGATTTGAACCCACAAACCTTCGACATCTGGCCTGTCGATGCTCTCGACTACTGAGCTGCCGTGCTTCAAATAACCGCAGCGAATTTGTTCATCACATATTATAGGTACACCCATTCGAAGCATGCGTAATCTCCATTACTACCCACTATTTAGAAGTGTGGTATTTGGTATTTTCATCACATATTTTCGATTTTAATATTAAACCTAGCATTGTATTGCTATATAATATAATTCATCTAAATAAGTCTCAAGAATCAGCCGTTCTGGGGTTTTTAGTGCAGAACTTTATTCAAATTGTTGATTGTGTATCTAGTAGCATATTTATACTTGGGAACCTCTAGCTATACGAGGTCACGGGTGCACTGGTTGTCGGGTTTAAAGGTGGTAGTTTAATAATGTGCTTCATACGGGTTGCTCACGTATAAAGTTAACTGCTGGTAGAGTGCGGTGCGGAATGACTTTCCTCTCTCACATCTGAGCGTAAGCGTGGTTACATTTCAGCTCTGACGTTTAACAGACCATTGTAGTGCTGACCCTCCATCCGAAGAATGGGGTCGGAACGTAACTGCCAGTAGCTTACTTTATACTGACAGATTTTTGGTCAATATGTCAATCAAATATATTTTTGTACAAAATGCCACATTTTAAATAACATTATTGGTTGAAATTTCAATAATATTTGGGAACAAAATACACTATGATCCAATAATACGCAAATAGATTATAATATTCTTGAACTTAAATAATAAATAATAAATTTACTATAAGCAGTTCACCAACTACTTGAATATCAACTATACACATTGAAGTTATTTTGTAATTAAATTCAAAGGAAGTAAATGTGGAAATATGGAGGTACATGAAAGCTCATTTGAGCATAATTAGGAAGAACGAACTAAGAGTATATAGACTAAATTAACATCAGTATAAAATACTCTTTGTTGCCTAATTACCTCTGTTACTTCTTTGATTCCTATTGCACTATGACTATGATCAGTATTTATGGACACGATAAATTCGAGATACTAACATCGAGGTATAAGGTAATTATTAAAATGCATGACTTATGTGTTCATTTATATTGCATGATCTAACATCTTTACGTCTTTACTTCGCTTACTACTAATGCTTTTATTTTTTTAACATCTTATTCACATATTTGTTAATAAAGTGAATGTGAATAATAAAGTTTAGCTTAATTTTAGTCCATAGAATTTTATTGTTTTTGAAATTCCACATTTACTGCTATGCAGCGACTTACATGATTTGTGTATGGATTTCCTTTTTAATAATCCCTCTACTAATAATGGTTATAATTAATAATTTAGTTACCAGATAAAAATGTTTGCATTAAAAAAATATGAATACCTAAGTAAGAAACGGAAGTAGAATTGATGAATTTATGATATTTTAATCGTATGTCATTTTTATTACATTAAATATTGCCTCATTTGACAAAATAGGTATTGTAAATTTTTTCAATAGTTTTTCAGTTTGTACTTAATTTTAAATAAAATGGTTTTATATTTTAGCACCATCAAAACCAACCCCACCTCCAAATAATACCAACAAGTCACCGAGTGGTTTTGCGCGGCCGGCGGCTAGACATGCCAAATCAAATATGACGAGGAGTTCCAGCGTTGGTGTATTAAATAATCAGGTAAGTACTTGTAATATAGTTTACGGGTTGCTCACGTAAATATACGATAACTTCCTACACTTGCCCTAAAGAAAACATTTGGGTGGGATTGAAACTGCCGGATTAAATATCAGGCTTTATACGTGAGTAACCCGTATACCATAATTAATTGTGTTTGTAGCGCGTTCATTTTATAAAACTAATTGAAATATACTCAACCTATAGCAGTAGCAGCTTAATTAGTAAAAAAATCTACATAAGTTAAATTTGAATACAAACTGAAAGGGGCGGGATTTAAATCAGCGATCTGTCTCATATGGATTGTTCTTAGACCACTGGATTGTTTTGTTTTTTGTGTGTAGAAGTAGTTACTTTTAGGCTACGTCTAACAACTTCTGTATGTTCCTTCTTTTACAGAGCGACTCAGAATCAGACCCACAGCCATCGCGACAGCAGCCCCGCACTCAAGGCCTCATGCGGCCCACCATCAGCTCCATGAACAAGGCGGCTGCCAACACCGCCAGGCGGCGTGGACTGGCCAACGCTTACAGTGCAGGTTGGTAGATACATTTCTTTTTTCCTCCACTCCTCATCCCACTTATGTGGCGTCGGCCTAGACAGTTAGTAGATACAATTATTATAATGAAATCTTGTGTCACTCTCATAGTCACAACTCACAATCAAGACATAAAAAGTCGGCTAAAAAGCTTGTCTGAATAGTGTATAGGGACTGAGCTCCACAGTAAGTTGTGAACTTCTGTTGTGGGTCACTAACTCAACGATACTATATTTTATAAAAGATGCTTATACAATATGTAAATACACTGTCCGATCCTTGAAGGGGTGATTCAGCCCGTCGATATGAACAACTTTTCCTATGGGATCAAAGTTGGGTACTAAAAAAATCATCATCATCATCAGGTCCCTTTTTAGTCTCCACTACAGGAGCACGACCCTCTCTGTACTACTAGGGCCATACTTGACCAGAGCAGCCAGAGGACTTGGCCTACACTCTCCATGCTGGCCAGACGGGTTGGAGAGGTCTCTTAGATGTTTATAAGCTTTGTTTAGCTTGTATTTCCTAAGTCGCCTTCTACGACATCCACGGGAAGATTTGGAGTGGTCCTATTCTACTCTGCCGGATACCACACGGCTAGAATAAAAAAATAGTACTAAAAAAATGGACATTCCCAAACAAAAATGTTCGGCCGCTGGGTCAATTTGTATGAGAACGTCAAAAAAAAATGAGTTCCCATCATTGGTCCCATAGGAAAAGTTGTTCATATCAACGGGCTGAATCACCACTTGTAGGATAGGACAGGGTTTTTTTTTAAATATTGTATAGATAACATCCTAGGCCTAGGCCAGTCCGAAAACGATCTTTTTCGATCATGACTTGGCCGGAGATGCGATACAAATGCACCGGTCCCTAGAACTCATTGTGTCTTAAGTCGAATATAGAATAAGATACGCGTCATACGAGTTAACCCTACAAATTATTTAAATGAGGCCGATTTCAATGGTATTCTCATTATATTAGAGACAAGTCAAATTATTTAAGATACATTACGCTTTCTATACATGTTTTAATTGGTCACTTTAAAAGCAGTATGAAAATTATACTCAAGTTGTAATGTAGGTAAATTCTCTGTTACTAAATCACTGTTATCAGCTTAGTACTAGACTAGATAGTATTGTCAAAATTATTCTAACCAACACAACTCTTAATTCACAAATTTATTGCCATGTATATAATAGCTTGTTCACTCGCAGCCATATCATTAAAGTTATGTAGGACTAGCTTTTGCCCGCGGCTTCGCTCGCGTTAAGAAGTATAGAAGTTTCATACAAACTTTCATCCCCTATTTTATCCCCTTGGGTGTAGAATTGATCAAAGTCCTTTCAAAGCGGATGCCCACGTCATAACATCCACCTGCATGCCAAATTACAGCCCGATCCATCCAGTGGTTTGGGCTGTGCGTTGATAGATCACTATGTCAGTCAGTCAGTCACCTTTGAGTTATATCTATTTAGATTGTAGGTCAACAAATGCCATTTTCACGATTTAAGAATCAAACAGACAGTTGTTCAAATTATTTATATCCGTTCATAGTGTCGATCAAGTATAAAAAAAACCTAATACAATCCACAATAAAAACGCCCGAACTAAATAACTAGACATTTGGGTGCATATTTTCCGTTTGAATTTTGAATTCCATAAGCTGACGACGTTCAGATTTCGAAATTCGACTTTATGGCATGCGAGTAAGGTTGGTTTTATATTGATGTATGTAATATACTTATAATTAACTGTGGTCAGCATGAAGTGTCGTTTTTGTATGGAACTGTGTAGTTTATATACTTGATCGATAGGCATGTAACATCCTCATCTTTATCTTCACTTACCGTCAAGTGAGATGGGACACAAATGCCTTATTCAATACTAATAAAAAAACGGATGTTTGAATGTCAAATTCCACTAAGTTACTATTGTATCAAAATAATATTAATTACGGTTACAGTATATTCTAAACTTCACCAATTATATATTTGTATAACATTGAAGATTTTAAGCAAAACACTAAATCCACTTTTTCAAAAATGGTAGATGTTATACCGTAGCCCTTAGTTAGTATAACCTCACAGTACCAGCACTTAGTTACTCTAACCTAACAGTGTCACTGTCCACGGGAGCGGCTGAGGAGTCCAGCTCTGAGGCGGAGGGACAGGGGGAGAAGACCGCCCGGCCGAGAGCTGGCTCCGTCGACCAGAGGAGGATTGGTACGTATAAGATCCGTATAACATGTTTTTCTGTATATATATTGGCTAATTATGCTCCAAAATAACAGTATAGTTTTTCGAAAAATTAGAAAACGACAACATATTATAATTAGAAAATGATTTTGTGAAAAGATTTTGGTTTGGTTTGGTAACGAAAGTATTTTGAAATGTTTATGCCCTTAAATTAACTTTAATGACGTCACATATTAGGAGATTTAGCTTGCAGCTTGCATCAAGTAATACAATATTTACAAATGTATTTTTTCTTAACATATATACTATATAGAAAGACTATACTATAATAAAGAATATAAATATAAATAAAGACGTGTAACTGTTATTATTATAGGATATTAAGCAGTATTGCCTTGAAGAAATACTGTTTAAATCTCACATACATAATGTCTTGTCAGTTCGTCATAGTAGGCTGTGTACATATGTACAATCAGAAACAGAGATACCTGACCAGGACCTCTATCTATAAAACACTATCTTCAATTTACATCATCATTACATCTTGAATTTTCTCTTAAACTATAAATAATAATAACATGAAAATGTATATTCAGAAAGATTTTAATGAAGTCTTTATATAAAATTTGATGTTAATATTATTTATAAATTAAGAGAAAATTCAAGATATATGTACAGGGCCTGGTCAGGTATCCTGTCCCTGACTGTACCTATACATATGGACTGACTAGAAAAAAAGTAGTCTTTTGCTCTATGTTCTTAATTTTTGTGAATGTTACTCGTCAGGTCATAAAGTAAAATATGTCCGTCATTGTATCTGAATCGAGCTGGATGCCCCACCATACGGGTTATTCACGTATAACGTGTCAGTCTGGCCTTAACCGCCATCGCACTAAGGTAGATCGATGCGGGCACAATCTGGCTAAATTCAGCTTTATTTAATGCGGTCACGACGACCAGCCTGTCTATTTGCTAACTCAGTGTACAACATTTTAATAGTGACTCATCATCATTTCGAGTAGGTGTCACGGTCAGTCGACCATGCACACCCTGGTGTCAGAGTTCTTCGGAACCGCCTCTCGGCCTCTGACGTGGTTCCTTTAACGACTACCACGTGGCAGCCGGGACCACTTAACGTGCCTTTCGAAGCACGGAATCATCTTTATTATCAGACAATCAGGTTATTCAAGCCTGCAATGTCCTAACCAAACTGGAAAACAACTAAACAAAGTATGTTTCCGGTGGGAATCGAACCCACGACGCCTGGGTCAACAGGCAAACGCCTTAACCACTGAACCACGGAGGCTGTTAAAAATAGTGACTTAAAATACATTGCGTTTTATATATCTTAAAAAACAATACTCAATCATACGAAAGACACGATGTATTTTGCAGTCACTATCAAAACGTTGTACAGTGAGTTAGCAAATAGACTGGCAGACCATGTTGCACCTCCTTCCTTGACTTTCGTGCCCCACCAGCTGCACCAAGAATGATCTATACTCTCTATCCGAGAGTGTCAAGAGTTGCCACATATTGAAGAGACAAAATACATGCTGAAATTTTTATCGTTTTGAACCCTTAAAGGGGTGACTCAGACCATCAATATGAACAACTTTTTCTATGGGACCAAAGCTGGGAATTTTCGTCATTTCCATACAAAAGAGCTCCGCGGCCCGGCCAGTTTGTATGGGAATGTCGATTTTTTTTTGAGTTCCCAGCATTGTTCCAATAGGAAAAGTTGTTCATTTTGATGGTCTGAGTCACCCCATTACGGGTCCAAAACGATAAAAATTGCACCATGTATAATCCCTTGAGCCATTGACCTGAAAAGAAGAAACTACAAAAACTGTGTAAAAGAAAGCATAAATAACAATTTTGAATCGAAAAAGAGAAATCCAGGTGTTGATTGAAAATGTTGATGCAGGTCGCAGCGGTAGCGAGCGAGACTTATCAGCGAAGGCACGAGAAGTAACCGCTAGACTTACAGGCGCTGCCAACACAAGGCATAGAACGAAGCCCGAGCAAGCCCCGGAAGACAACAGTAAGTATCATCAACATCATCAGGTCGTTTTTAGTCTCCACTACAGGAGCACGGCCCTCTCTGTACTACTAGAGCCATACTTGGCCAGAGCAGCCAGAGGAGTAAGTATACAAGTTGCCATTTGACGTGTCAATTGTGGTCATTTACTACATATAGCCGTGTGGTTTCCGGCAGAGTAGAAATACTAGCTCCGTGGCGCAGCGGTCAACACGCCAGCCTGCGACACGGAGTGACCGGGTTCGATCCCCGGCCAGGTCAAGATGGAAAATGATCTTTTTCAGATTGGCCTGGGTCTTGAATGTGTATCTATATATGTATTTGTTATAAAATATAGTATCGTTGAGTTAGTATCCCATAACACAAGTCTCGAACTTACTTTGGGGCTAGCTCAATCTGTGTGATTTGTTAAAAAAAAAAAAAAAGAATAAGACCACTCCTAGTCTTCCCGTGGATGTCGTAAGAGGCAGGAAATACAAGCTAAACAAAGCTCATAAACATCAATGAGACCTCTCCAACCCGTCTGGCCAGCGAGGAGAGTTTAGGCCAAGTCCTCTGGCTGCTCTGTCCAAGTATTGCTCCGGTAGTACAGAGAGGGTCGTGCTCCTGCAGTGTAGCAGCTCGGATGCCATACCTGCAACCAGTGGACAGGCAGTTGAGGACGACACCCGACTGACAATAAAACCACACTTATATTGATCATCATCATCATTTCAAGTAGGTGTCACGGTCAATCGACCATGCACACTCTGGTGTCAGAGTTCTTCGGAACCGCCTCTCGGCCTCTGACGTGGTTCCTTTAACGACTACCAGATGGCAGCTGGGACCACCGGCTTAACGTGCCTTCCGAAGCATGGAATCATCTTTATTATCAGACAATCAGGTGATTCAAGCCTGCAATGTCCTAACCAAACTGGAAGCAACTAAACAAAGTATGCTTCCGGTGGGAATCGAACCCACGACCCCCGGGTCAACAGGCAAACGCCTTAACCACTGGACCACGGAGGCTGTTATACTTATATTGATAAAAATATTATTTTAATCCACAGTGACGTCATCGCAGCTGTGTTCGGCGTTGACTGAACAACTAACAAAGACGGCCTGTAAAGTTGTTCAGTTGTACGCGAGTTTGCAGCGAGAACCAGGCGCGGCGGCAGATATAAGTGGTAATTATTTTTTTTCTTTTTTTTTATGATATTGGACGGCAAACGAGCAAGCGGGTCACTTGATGGTAAGTGATCACTGCTGCCCATGGACAACTGCAACACCAGGGTGTGACAGGTGCGTTGTCGGCTTTGCAAGGAGTGGGGGGAAGGCAATGGGGAGGGGAGGGGGAAGGATGGGCATCCGGGTCTGTCACTCACCGAACGAAGCATAGAAGCGGTAAAGCTTCTACTCAGACGTCGATTTCTGTGAGAGTGTGGTACCTACCCAGACTAGCCGGGCCATTCATGCTACTAGCAATTCATTTTGCCGGTAGCGTGGCTCTACCACGACTAAAACTTATCTCTTTCTTATAGATACCTGACTTTGGAGCGTATAATCACTTCGTGTTTGTTTTTAGCAACTTTTTGAACTGCCGTCCAAAAAGTGGGGTATATAGCGTGATTTTGAACTCCCTAGCTATATTCAAATCTGGGAATCAGAATCCCTAATGGAACACAGAATTGCAAGAAAAAAAGGTAAAAAACTAAAAAATAAATTTAACCTTTCATAGAAATTCGTCCAGCTGATCGGCGACTTTGTATGGGAAACCTAATTTTCTTTTTCGTTTTTTACCTTTTTTTCTTGCAATTCTGTGTTCCATTAGGGATTCTGATACCCAGATTTCAATATAGCTAGGGAGTTCAAAATCACGTTGTATAAGTGCCCTTTGTTATTCTGTGCTACGGGACCAATCCGAGAAAAAAATGATTTACGAAATGACCGAGGGTTTTTGGAATCGACTTTTTCCCCAGGGGGCGGCACTGTGACGATAGGTATTCTTGACAGCAGCTGTGAAAATACACCAATCATAAAAAAAGCCGGCCAATAGCGATTCGGACTCGCGCATATAGGGTTTCCGTACCGTTATTTATGAAAACGGCAAAAAAATCATGATTGTTGTACTTTTTTCCTCATAAAAAGTATATTTCCTCTTCAGGTCTCGAAGCAGCGATAGTAGAAACCCAGAAAGTCCTGCGCTCGGCCGTAGCGCGAAATGGCAACGAAGCACTCAGCTCGTTGTCTTCGGAAGGAGACTTCAGAGACGTCGACACGGCGCGACAGAAACTGGAACACTTGTCTAAAGGTTGGTGACGGTGAAGACTGTAGTTATTAGGTAATTTTTTTGACTTCTTTTGTTTATTTTTGTGTTTAATATTACGTGTGTGTTTGTCTAAAGTTTGGTGACGGTGAAGAGGTAATACTTTTAGACATTTTTTTTGTTTTTTTTTTTGTGTTTAATATTACGTGTGTATTTGTCTAATGTTTGATGACGGTGAAGAGGTAATACTTTTAAGACTTTTTTTGTTTATTTTTGTGTCTTTTAATACGTGTGTATTTGTCCAAAGTTTGGTGATAGTGAAGACTTCTCTACTTTTCGACTTTTTTATTTTTGTATTTAAAAAAAAAAAAAAAAAAAACGTGTGTATGTCTTCAGGTAATATTGTTCGTTTTTTGTTTATTATTTATTTATTTGTTAGTCCCTAAAATTAACGCAAATATTTAAAGAGCTGGTAGCCATTAGTCAAAGAAATGCTTTAGTAGCAAAATTTAAGAAATCGACATGTCTATTTTTGTTTTAACTTTTTGATAGATAAAAAAAAAAACAATTTATCAACATCGATAAATCAGCTGTTTTAATTGACGTCAGTGACTTAGTATCCATAGTAGATAACAGTAAAAAGTTGTTCGCCAACGAAGCGTTTTTTTTTTGTACACAGGGGGGTTTTTTCGTGGCTTACTCCAAATGTAAAGGTTTTTCCAAAGACGTGGAGATATCTTGAAAACTAGCGCGTCATTTTTTTATTTAGCTTCTGCTTCTGAAGCATTTTTTATAGCTTATGGGCGCCAGCCTTTAAAATATATGCGCGTAATTTAAATATTATTATGTGTCTAATTTTGTTGTGGCTTCATATAGGATTGTCGTGGTTTGTGGTTTTTTTTGCATGAAATACGTATAGTCCTGTTGTTTTAGTATTAGTACTTAGAATAAGGTGAATATGGCTATACAAGAGTGGAAGAGAAAGAGGATTGGAACTAACCGCGACATTCCTCAGGGGTTTGAAAGAAGGTTAAGGAAGAAATAACTGGCCTTTGTTTATAAAAAGATATAAAGAAAGAGATGGAAAGATTTGTGAGATAGTCATCATCATCCAGTAGTTATTGCGGCTGTAATGATGATCAAAAAGTCTACTAGGTCTCTCCCAAAGATATGAGTACTTCGTCCCACCCGCCACGCGGCTCAGCCCGCATCAATGTCGATCTCTCGGGAACAGTACTTTTTACCGGTATAATATGTACCCTATGTCCTTACTCCAGATAACGTGTATGCAAAATGTTATGACGATCGGTTCAGTAGTTACAACGTGAAAGCGTAACAAACAAACAAACACTTTCGCATTTATAATATTAGTAAGGATAAGGATGTTAGGATTAGGATTAACGGATCGCCTCTGCTTCGCACGAGTAGATTTAGGTATTTAATCTATAGCCTATGTTTATCATATGGCGAAATATTTTTTTAAATAGGTCCTGTTGTTTTGGAGCGTATTCAGTGCAAACAAACAATAAAATCTTTCCTCTTTATAATAGAGTATAAGAGTTTGTTGAGTAAGAATCCCACGAAATAGATTCAAAACTTATTGCAGGGCTACCTTAATCTGTGTGATTAGTTATTTATATTCAAGCAATTTTACATCAAACTCTTTCTTTTGTCCACAGAAGCGAACAATCCCGCTAGTCCAGCGCTGACGTTCTTCGACCAGTATTCAGACATATTATTGCATATGATGCAGAATAAGATGACACACAGCCTCCCGCCTACACCAGACCAACACAGCTAGTAGGACTGACAGGTGTGAGCAGTGTCGTTCTTCGATCACTTATTTTAACATCAAAGAACCTTTCAAATTGAGCAGTGTCGGTTTTCGATCACCTGTTTTAACATCGTTACGTACTAGTTAAGAAGTGTTGTTTTACGATGATAATATAATAAAGAACTGTGAATAATTAAATATCGAAAAATAACGTGTTATACGATATAACCTATCGAAATGTACATAAAAATGTTGGATTTTACACTTTGGATGCTCCATTCTGTTGTAGATTGTGGATCAAAAGATCTAGTAAAACCAGGTTTAGTGAAATTATGTGTGACAATTGTAAGCTGAAAGTTGTATAACATCGATATAAAGCAATGAGACATGTATTTTATAGTAATCTTGAAATTCAAATCTTAAGACTAATAGCAAGAAATCGTAAATTTAAAACAAATGTGTAATTCTTCTAACTGTATTTTCAATGGGTCAGTCATTCGCGTAATTTAACAAAGTTAATTAACACTTTTTATTAATAATTGAAATGTGATTGAAGTCTAGTCGCCAATTGGAAGAGATTTCGTACAGTGACCTATCAATAATCGTCCTGATACCTAAAGTTATGTCATTGCGATACAAAAAGTAATAGCAAAATTTTGAGCGGCGATAATCGGTGTTACAGCCCTAGCGCTTAACTGAGTATGTTCCTGCGGTATTGGCGCGGGACGGGAGGGGTGACATGTGACGTGACATGGCGTGTGTGACGAATTGAAGTTATTGTTAAAAAAAAATATTTACACGAGATAAATTCTTTATAAAAACACGGTTTTAGTTGGAATCGCCAACTAGTTTCGGTCTATTAAGTTTAGCTTCTCGCAAAGCACTCGTAGTGCTTTGAAACTAGTTGGCGATTCCAACTGAATAAACGTAGTGAAACCGTGTTTTTATAATAAAAAGGAATATACCATCAATATTTCGATAGATAGGTATCATGGAGGTCATTGTACGAAATTCCCTGTGTTTCGGGACTAGACTATAGTTTACAACAGACGGATATGAAACACAAAAGGCAAACATATTCGTTTTGTTGTTCATGCAGATTTGTAGTGAACTCTGATTTTATTCAGCGCGATAAAATTTCAAGAGAAAAGGCGATTCCGTCAGAGAATGTACGTATGTACTTTTGGAAGGCAGTGGCATACGAAAATAAACTTTATTGGGTTAACTTTTAGTTGTATTTAGCGTGTCGATAGACAGCTATTTGTTAAAACAGCTATCTCTGTCGCACGTGAACAGTTATGTTGCCATACTGGTTAATAGTTGGAACTGTGTAACTCTCTCTTTGCATACATAAGTACATATTATCACGTCTTTATCTCTTACGGGGTAAACAGAGCGTCGTAAGACCGAAAGGCCATGTTTAGCGTGTTCGTGGCCGTAAAGGTGTAAAACGGAATCAAAATAGTGATGGGTTGCTAGCCGTGTCGCCTTTTGCCATGATTCTGTAATCTCTCTCTTTGCCTTGTCTTACCCTATGTCACTTAGGATCGGCTCTCCTCGTGATTCTTCGCCACACACTTCGGTTTTGGGTCTTCAAAGTGTCAATATTAATTTTCTTTAGGTCACAGTATATAACAGACATGCAGGTCTGAAGGAGTCGTTCAATCCAATAGTTGAACTTTGTAACAGTGGAAAAAATATGAACGAGCGAGAGACATGATGGTAGAGGTCAATAAACGCTGTTGACGCGCTAAATGGCACCTAGTATAATAAAGTTAAAAGGAATAAAACATGTCTGCTGTCTTTTGAAGGATTAAATATTTAATATTGTAGAGGTATTACTGGGCATGGGATTGGTAGATTGTCGACGACCTAGCTTTGTGTTATATACATAATACTAACATAAAACAAGGTAGAGCAAAAAATAAAATACTTCAGGTCATTAAACAGATTATCATGGGAATTGACATTTAAAATGTCTATAACATAAATAAAAAAAACCTTGCCATAAAACGCCCAACATAATTTAAAACCCATATTTTTAATACCGAACCCAGAATATCGTGACTGACATCACTGTCTTATTTTTTTATCCATTTTTTTTTTAACTTTTTAATTTTTTTCTTTGACTTTCGCCTATTTTAATACTTTTAATAAAAATAACGAATACAATCAGAGTTATAAATATTTTATCAAAATGTAAATTAGTTTGGACTGCCATAAAATTATTGCATTTAAATTTCATTCCAATATATTTTAATTTTATGTATCTCTATATTAGAAAAATTGTTTTTTGTTGACTGAAAAATTGATTATGAGATATTATAACATGACATAGAATTTTCGTTTGTATTTTTTATTATCTATTATGAATATTTTTACATCTATTTGACAAATAAAAAACTCTTCATATTCTAATTCTTTTGAAATTGTTTTTAACCGACTTCAAAAAAGGAGTAGTTTCTAAATGCGGTTGTATGTTTTTTATAATGTTTTTTATCATCATAACTTCGTCATTTATGAACCGATTTTTATAAATCTTTTTAAATGGATCCATTGGATTTATCTAATTTCATCAAAATCGGTTCAATAGTTCGATTGAAGTCGGTATTTTATATATATTAATTAGTATTATGTAGTTTATTCTATGTTGTGTTATAAATTGTTTGTTGGGTCAAAATGACAGAATTTTGTTTTATGTCTCACTATTGTAATACATAGTGTTTCCGTTTTAATAAATAAATCTTGTTATAAATGTATGTAGTACGTAATATTTACGAAATTAAGCAATTTGAAAATACGGGTAAGTATGTAAACGTGTTTTTTAAATTAATATGTTGTTTTTAGCAAATTGCAAATGATTCACGAAGATATTGGAAGACAAAAATTCCGCATTTTTAACCTACTTAAAAAAAAGGAAGGAGGTTATTCGGTTTTTTTTTATTTTTTTATATGTTTGTTACCTCAAAACTCCGTCATTTATGAATCGAAATATTATTATTTATATTCACGGCCCAACAAAAAATGTATCTACTAAAATGAGAATTACGTTGCCCAAATGAGGGCATGTGTTAAAGTCCAATTACACATTGCTGAAATCACTGACGAGAGGGAAAATCAAATCATAGAAAATGAGTGAGAGAGTGGAGGCCCATCCTTCACCCATTTTCTCCCCCATGTCCTTCCCCCATCTCATTGAAAGGCCGGCAACGCTTCTGTTACACTCGGGTGTCGCAGTTGTCCATGGGCAGTGCTGATCGCTTACCATCAGTTGACTCACTTGCTCGTTTGCCATCCTATACCATAAAAAAAGGGACGCCGCAGTACGTTAGACACGAATGGAGAATGGAGACACTTTTTGACGTGCCCTAAATGCTCCACTCACTGCACATAAAAGAATCTAGAGGTGGCAAATGACAGAGCAGTGGCTGTGGCCACATATTGGGCAAAATTACTATAGGTAGTAAAAAGACATTACGACTCGAAAAGAAGAAACAGTTTGATAGGGCTTTAACACGAGATAGTATCTCTAATACCAGGTCTCAAGAACTACCCTGGGTATTGTTGATCATAATCAAGTCAAGCAACAACTGTCAAAATATTGTCAGATCACACTTAACGTTCCATTTTGGACGAAAAACGTCAACTCGTAGCTCGCAATGAGGCTCGTTTCAATCGTCAACTCGTGGCGATATTGTTGCCCGCGTATAGACTTAGCAGGTCCGTTAAGCTACTAAAGAAAGCGATTGCGTCCTAATAAACTATCGTCACATGATACTTATGAATATTGTCGTAGCTATGTACATGTAAATTTGGATGGGATTATTCTGTTTGGTACTTATTTTCATGGATAAAAAATTTAAAAAAAATCAACGGGTTGCACTTCGGGAGTGCCGGCAGAAGTGAAACTTCCGCGCGGTAGAATGAGACAAGGATATTACTTTCTCTCCTACGCCGCGCCGGCGGTCTCAGGTCACGTGTTCGTCTTACGAATTTTCGATCAGGCCATGTGTCCTGACGCGAGTTTAACATTTTTTACCCATTCCAAAAAGTGCACAGCGCCGCTAAAGAAGTTTTCACTTCAAAAAATCTTTGTAATCTGATGCTACGTTAATTCTTTTTGCAATATTCTGTCTTTTTGTTTGATTTGAGTGTTTTTGATCCCTATCTTGCCTGATGGGAAGAGTTTTTAGGTAATTGAAAATTAAACTTTTTTGTTATCTTATGCTACGCTAATTCTGATTGGTCTATTCTGTCTTTTTTGTTGGTGATTAGAGTGTTTTTGACCCTTAACTTGCCTGATGGGAAGGGTATTTCGTTGATTGAAAATTAAACATTTTTGTTATCATAAACTACGCTAGTTCTTTTTTTTTTTACTTAGTGTTGAAGTAGCCATTTGTCTCCCATCTCACCTGATGGTAAGTGAAGATGAAGACGAGGATATTACCTATCAAAGAGAAGATACCCATTTATTCTACTATTTATTATTTTTGCGCTATTTGGACTTTTTTGGTGGTGATATGGGTACTTTCGACACCTATCTTGCTTGATTGGAAGCAACGGGGTCTAGGGTCACACGCAAACTCAAATAATGGCTATTTACTGGTACTTTATCCTTGAATATTTCTCAATTCCTTTAGTTTAAACAATTACTTCAATGATGGTTTTCTAAAATGTCTTACCAGCAGGTGACAGTGAATCGTCGCGCTTGATGAGCCGTTGTCATTGGATAATAATTGACAGCAGCAACAATTAAGCCGACCGCACACAGCCAGAATCCCGACTCTATCAAAAGAGACGCCGCAGTACGCTGAACATGACTGCAGATATCTCCATCAGAGACGGAATTCCGGCCGCGTATGGTCGGCCTTAATGTCAAATTATTGATCTATACCAACTTATTACACTAGACGTCTCAGTGCTGTAGTCTTATAACACCCTCATCCCTATAGTTATTGAAATAACGGCTTTAATTTCATTAGAAAAAATCAACTTTAATATTTAAACATCCATCGTAATCTATTGAAAATAATTCCCAAACAGAAATACTAAGATAAATAATGTTGTAAATCGTCCGGAAGCCAATGTTATTATAGTTTTAAGTGTTTTTCTTATTGTGCGTCCACACCGCTGTTGTCAAATGTTTAGATGTGGTAAAACATTTTAAAACTAAAGTTTTATGTCGCTATTGGTATGGGTGCCATTATGTGACAATATTGCACACACAGACATGTAGTAATAAGTAAATGGACAACACTCGAAGACTTTTTGTCGTAAGTCCGCAAAATAATGTTGGCTCTACGCATCGAACCCAGAGACTGTCTTTAAGAAGTGTTAATCACTGCACCAGGAGGCGTCAGATATAACTACCGTTTGGAAATGTTACATAACTTTTTATAACAGCAATGTGGACGCCGTTTTGTCACAAACAGTAGATGTGTGTATGAGATGGTATGTGTACATAACATTGTATGGTCGTGCATGATGTTTAGCGTAAGGATACAACGTCCACGAGATTTTTAACTAATCGTAATCGTCAATTTTGAAACTTTCATGTTTACACGATGGCGCACGATTGATGGTTATTCAATGTTTAACACACCTGGTTGTGTTTGTGTTTTTTATGTAATAAACTGTGATTCTTGTGAGCCTGGGGTCCGCAATCTGAATTTATATTAATTTATTCTTCGATTCACGCTGTTTTAAAGAATAGACGTTTCAGTATATTTGAAATGTCGGAAAAAATACTTCAATTGTTTATGTGGCAATTTTTTAAGTTATAAACTTGTGCGTCATACATAAATAAAGTAAATATCTAACATCCAACTGATGGAGATCTGTGCATCCTGATCTGGTCGGGAATCTGACGAAAACCACTGTGGCTGCAAGGTCATCGTGCATTGAATAAACATGTATCGTGCACTGAATAAACATGTATCGTGCGTCATCGTGCAAATAACTTATTTACCTCTCCAGCCAAGAGTGTATGGCAATGTATCTATAGGAATACCTAACTGTAAAAATAGCTCGTGTAGATATTTTTATTAAATGTTCAAAAATTGTTTTGCCATTTGCCAAGACTAATTATTAATTTACGATATTATTCAAGTCTTTGTTTATCTTTTTATTTTAATTTGTTTATATTAGGTTACCTGAACATTCATAATAAATTAATTTATACTTGAGTTTTTTTGTTTTTTTTTTTCTAATCTGTTATTTGATCAAGCTTCCTAGTCGTAGATATAACACTGATACATAATAAAAAACACTGTCTACAACGTAACGAGACGGGATGCGTCTGGACATAAATTTCGTTTGTATACTTATTGATAACTCAATCCATTGATTACATGCTCATTATGTATAAGCATTCGATTTTCGTATTTTGATCATAAAATTATCCAGAACTGGCTTCCGCCACCAGCCCCGTTCGCATGTCTTTCCCTGGGGAACAGTAACGCGTACGCAAAATTCCAAGATCAGTTAACTAGTTATGAAAGCGTAACAAACAAACAGACAAATAGACAAACATACTTACTCACTTTGCATTAATTTATTGGTTAGGACTTGATATAAAAATGTTCCCGGAAGATGTATCATAATCATCATTAGGACTTTTTAGTCTCCACTGCAGGAGCATGACCCTCTCTGTACTAACGGAGCCATACTTGGCCAGAGCAGACAGAGGATTAGGCCTACACTCTCCTTGCTGGCCAGACGGGTAGGAGAGGTCTCATTGATGGTGAGAAGACCTTTATTTAGCTTGTATTTTCCAAGTCTCCTCTTACGACATCCATGGGAAGACTTGGAGTGGTCCTACTCTACTCTGCCGGAAACCACACGGCAAGATGTATATCGAATTTTAACTTACAACATGGCTTTATGAGGGAATTGGTAATTTATTTTTGTAATAAAAGTCTATCTGCAATATTTACAATGTAACCTAATGAAAAAATATCCCGTATTTTTATTCAGGATAAAAATAAGGTCGCGTTTAGTCTATTTTTAACGTTCCGACTACGGCCCCGTCATGGTATGTATGACATATGCCTAAAGGCAGCTTGATAATCAGTCTTGGCTGCTAACAATAAAAGGAAAAGAGTGACATATTTTGATCTAAATTTCTAAGGTACAGCTTTGTGTAAGGGCCGCGCTACACTGAATTGGCATGGGATGTCATCGGAAGCGACGCGTCATTTCAAAACAAGCTATAATAACCTTTATGTCTAGTGGTATAAGATGACTCGCGAGCACGCGACGGCTCGAGCTAGCTCGAGGTGACGCGCGGAGCCGCGCGGTGGCTTAGTCGCTTCCGATGCCATCCGATGAAAATCATTGGAAATGGTTTGGCCATTAAAAAATATATTCTTATGAAAAACCGGCCAAGAGAACTCTGAACTAAAAATATTGTTATTATAATGATATTGTATTTATGTATATTTTTTTCATAATCATCTTTTTAAATTACTAGATGAGTATCAACTTTAGTGTAATTACATTTTGTTTATTTTTGACTGCGGGAAGCATTCCTACTAATGAACCTTCTGGTTCTGACTATAACACACTTACGAATGGTATATTGCTGTTACAAAAAGATTAGGAGATTGGGAACATTTTCTAATAAATTGCAATAAAATACATCAAGATAGAACGGCCAAGTGGGCGGTACACGCGTGTCTCAATCTTGCACGGTCGTGCAAGATTCTAAAGCGTTCATTCAGTCAAACAGCATGGACGTGCCGACTTGAACACATGGCTCATTCTGCGGTTTTTAACTGTAAAAATCGGGTAGTGCTGTGTCGGCCCACACGGCCGTTGGCTTTAACGTGAAACGTCTATATCAGCGATCGCTTTTAGTGGTAAAGATTGAAATAAAACCAGATGCCGCGATTCAAACTCAAGGTCTTAGCAGCGACCTGACTATATACGCTAAATAATGTCACTAAAATCATGTTTCTACGATGAATAGTTTTGTAGTTATTAATGTCAGACGATATACCTTACTCTGACCTTCCTCTGACATTAATAACTACAAAACTATTATATCGTTACGGTCCGGTTTTCTGACATGGTAATAATTACCTACCTAGTAATTTTTCTAAGCCTATTACCGATTTTAAAGACGTTTCATGTCAAAAATTTCAAATGTGTTTATTTTTTTTAAATCTATGGATTATAAAATATACTTGGTTTATAAAAGGAAACCACTTACTATATAGATGGTTTATAACAGCAATGTAATTCTATTACGATAACTGAAGATTGATGAGGATTTATTGCTGTTCGCGGTTAAAAATAATAAAATTAAACGCTTTCTAGTTTATACACATGCAAGCTATGTCATCCATGTTATATTTGCCTATAAAAATGTCCCAGCTGCCGCTCGGAAGCCTAAAAATGATGAGGCGGAGTTGCCTTAATAGGCTGTCCACTCTGCACTCGCGTCAAACGCTCGGGGAAATAGTATAATAACAAAAGCTCACTTAGATCTAGCTACATAGTAAATTAAAAAAAACATTGACACCATACTCATGGGTCTATATTGGATGACTCCATTAATCTACAACTGTCCGGTAGTCGTTAAAGTAACCACGTCAGAGGCCGAGAGGCGGTTCTGAAGAACTCTGACACCAGGGTGCGCATGTTCGATTGACCGTGACACCTTAACGAAATGATGATGATTAATCTACTTTAGTACGAAAGCTATTGAGGCACTTCCTCAACAAGGAGTTTTAGCCTGGAGGTAATTCCTTAGATGGAGGAATAAAATCTGTGGGGGTTGTAATTGATTGCGTCGTTCTACACTGGAGGGTTGTGAGTGATCTTTTAGATTTTTGGAACGTTAAGCTACTGCAGCTTTTCAGATTATTATCTTTTTTGTTAGATTTTACAAATAATGACATATATTATTAGATGTCAGTAGGACCGTAAAACCCATAGATGTAGGAGAGTTAACAGCAAACTTGCTTCTCCTTTACCGAAGAAAGCGAGGTAACTACATAAAATTGTGCAATTTGGGATATACGGCAGATGGAACTAAGTTTAGCTGCATTTATGTGGGTGACATACTCTATGTAGACCAATACCTTAAAAAAAACAAAGATTGAAGTTTGACAGCTCCGTGGCGCAGTGGTTAACACGCCAGCTTGCGGTCGTACTACGGTTCTAATTAGTTTGCGTGCGTATAAAACAATTTAAGGAGTGCGAAGATGTCGGCGCCCGTGGGACTGTACGTAAGGTCAACCGAAGGCATTTCTATTCCGATATTATTAGAAGTTGTGTGGTTTTGCGTGTATGCGGCGGCTGGGACATAAGGCGCTTAGCTCTAAGACGCCGCCAATTCGATGTCAGCTAATTAAGTGTACAGTAACCCTAAGACCATTTTTATGATGAAATGAAGAAATCAGGTTTGAGTTTTATTTAACTAAATCTTCTACATACGCCTGGTGTTGCAGGCGTCCATAGCCTACGGTAACCGCTTTCCATCAGGTGGGCCGTATGCCTGTTTGCCTAGTAAAATCCTTATCCTTACTAATATTATAAATGCGAAAGTGAGTTTTTTTGTTTGTTTATTTGTTTGTTTGTTTGTTTGTTACGCTTTCACGCCGTAACTACTGAACCGATCATCATGAAATTTTGCATACAAGTTCTCTGGAGTGCGGAGAAGGACATAGGCTACCTTTTATCCCGGGAAAAAGTACTATTCCCGAGGGATCGACATTGACGCGGGCGGAGCCGCGGGCGAAAGCTAGTAAAATATAAAAATACAAATAAACTATAACAAGTAAAGGTATTCGTGTGCTGGTGTCTTGACACAAAATTTTTACAACTTGTTGATATTAAGTTCTAATATTATTTCTTCTCTTCTTGTTCAAATGACAGGGAAATAATTATTTAATATGTACAGAGAAGTAGGTTAAGTTGAAGACTAGGTTAAGTCGGGGGTGAAATTAAAACTTAAAAATTTAGGTCTTGGCGCAAATGGTATTTCGTGCCCAAAGGGTAAAAACGAGACCCTATTGATATGGCTCCGCTGTTCGTCTGTCTGTCACCCGGCTGGATCTCATGAATCGTAATAGTAAGACAGTTTAAAAATTCGCAGGTGTATTTCTGTTGCTGCTATAACAACAAATTAATACTAAAAACTACTTACTTACTTCGCTGGCTCAGCGACCCGAAGTGGATCTTGGCCTCCGACATTAAAGTGCGCCATTCTTTGGATAGGAGATGATCGAGCCGCAAAGAAAGCCTATCATGGTCAACTTTCCGGGCGCCGTCCAGTGGGGCGTCCAAGATATCGTTGGAAGGATGAAGTCGCCAAAGACTTGAAAGAGTTGGAAGTATCCGACTGGTCAGAGGTGGCACAGAATAGGGGAGAATACTAAAAACTAGAATAAAATAAATATTTAAGGGGGCTCTCATACAACAAACGTTATTTTTTGCTCGTTTTTGCTCGATATTGATAACGGCAACAGGTAGACACTTGAAAGCAGAATGTTTGATTGCATATTTACTTCAAAAATAAATACCTAACTAAACAAAATTAAAATTAATATTTAAGGGGGCCTCCCATACAATAGACTTGATTTTTTTATTACGTTTTTATAGATAATGGTACGGAACCCTTAGTGTGCGAGTCCGACTCGGACTTGGACGGTTTTTTCTTCTGTGAATACTTTAAGATGTCAACATATACGACATGTTAGAAAAATGAGTACATACCTAAGCGAAAAACAATATTCTTTTCCGTCTGAGAGATAACTAAATATTGTTGGAAATAAAATATAAATTCTCGAAATTGACGCATAGACAATTCAATCGAACTGTTTAGTATTTAGATTGAAGTCTTTTATATTTTATATAATATATAAAAAGTTATATAATACTACATATATAAAATATATAAAAAGATTATTTAAAAATATTATCTGGGTTCCGTATCGATTTCGTTGTCGTCGTAATCGTAGTTGTAAGAGACTTCTTTGACAACACCCAGATTGATCAGGAACTGCAGGAGCGGCCGTTTCTTCACCATCCGCTGTCGGTAGGACGCCGATCTCACTTCTGAAATAACAAAAGAGTCAACATTTTTTTTAATAAGTGTTTTAATTTGCATTCACAATGCTATTTTGATATCATCATCATCATCAGGTCCTTTTTAGTCTCCACTACAGGAGCACGACCCTCTCTGTACTACTAGGGCCATACTTGGCCAGAGCAAATATATACTGCAATTTTGAGATACTCTTAAAAAATTAAGAAACAAAATATGGTGTAAAAGTTTCACCTAAGCCTTAATACGTATAAGGGAGAATTTAGGCGCCGAGATTGAATCGTGCGGTAGCTCAGATGGCAGAGCGTAGGTCGTACATAGACCTAGGTAGCGGGTTCAAGTCCCGTCCGCATGAAATTTTTTCACCATATTTTATTTCTTAATTTATTAAGGCGAGAGTCAACTTCAGATATCAAATAAAGCCATTTTGACTCGAGAAGAAGAAGATATCAAATTTTCTCTGTTGCCTAGTATCATCATGGGAGGCTGCCACACCGAAGGACCTGGGTTCGAACCAGTTCGAACCAATCGAACAGCCAAGACCGACTTGTTCTTCTGAATTTGTAGCCCAATTCAAGGGCGTCGCCAAGGGGGGGCAGGGAGGGGCAGCTGCCCCCCCCCTAGAGATTCTAAAAAAGTTGCCAAATATAATGCAACCAAAGTCCTAAGTCTAGTACTAAGATACTGTTGTTATTACAATCGCTGTAGATGTAAGGCTCGTAGTACAAGTGAAAAGCTTCATGGGCTGTCGACTTTACCTACTATTCATACCTACTTTTCTCATTCATAGAGAATGAGAAAAGTATGAATTGTAGTAGGTAAAGTTAACTTGCCCCCCCCTGCGCCATCGGCTGGCGACGCCCTTGGCCCAATTTGACTCATCATTTTCCTACCTGCTTCCAGTGAAGGAATACATCGTGAGTTGGAGAGGCACACTAGTAGGTACTTCATCAGTGCGTGAATTGGAGACGACAATGCTGTGTTACAAAACTACGAAATAATATTTAAGAGACACCCAGCATAGGTCCTTCTGGCAACGGCTTTCGGCCCATAAGGTTAAAGATGAGAGTTGCTGCTCTCCAACGGCTTTTGCCATTGATTCTCAGATTGGCCCTTCAGGCTTGCATGCACGAAACGCGGGCCATCAGGCAATATGAGAGTTTGCTGTCTCTCTAAGCCTTGCGCACACAGGCAACGCCCAAAGCCGAGGTCCGTCCCTGGGGGCCCTTTGGTGATGTTGTCTATTAAGGTTGAGGGCACTCTGCCCTCGCCTCAAAAACCCCGGTAAAGTAGCGAAAGCTCACTTATGTTTTGTACTTGTTTTTGAAATTAAAAGTAATTTCGGTTGTATATAATTATTTTCTTAAGTACCCACGTTCCGGGTTGCTAAGAATATCATATTTTTAAGTTAAAAGTTTTTCTATAGATTTTTTTAACTTAATTATTAGTAGGCCACTAGATGGAAATGGGTTATTATAATGTAATTACTACTGTTTGGTTGTAGCGGCCTCGTGATGAGTTGCGGTCCCAACTCGTACATGATTTGGAAGTCCGCGTGGTTCCCGAAGCGAAAGCCGAACCCGACGCGGTGGTCCTTGCCTTAAAACAAAAAAAATTAAAACAGTTAAAGCTACAAAGAATCTAGTGGCCCATCACAATTTTTTTTTAATAAATATATACGGACAAATCACACAGATTGAGCTAGCCCCAAAGTAAGTTCGAGACTTGTGTTATGGGATACTAAATCAACGATACTATATTTTATAACAAATACATATATATCTACACATCCAAGACCCAGGCCAATCTGAAAAAGATCATTTTCCATCTTGACCTGGCCGGGGATCGAATCCGGGCGGGTGGTGTGTGGTAGCCCGTGTCGCATTCCACCTAATGCCCACCAACATGCTAAACATGGCCTTCAGATCTAGACCTAGGCTCTGTCTACTCCGCAAGGGAAAAGACATGATACTATATATATTATGTTAAAACTACAAACTAACATTCAGAAGACCTCTGAAGCGCAGTGATACCGGATGTGCCTTTGAATCGCAGGGTTTAGGGTTCGAATACGTACGTTTTGATAGTCACTTCAAAATACATTGCGGGTTTCTTATGATTGACTATTTTTATTAAAGATATATAAAACGTAATGTACTTTGAAATGACTATCAAAACGTTGTACACTGAGTTAGCAAATCAAATAGGCCGGCAGATTTTACAGATTGACCTGGGTTTTGGATGTATATCTTTAAAAGGTTTTATTATAAAATTCAGTATCGTTGAGTTAGTATCCCACGACACACGTTCAATACTTAGTGTGGTAGCTTAGTACATTCTAGGGAAGTAAGCTTAACTTACTCAAAATCGAGATTGAAAGATTTATTCAGAAAATAGGCCTTTTCAGGCACTTTTTCACGTCAATTCACATTTTAAATAATACTTATCATATTATATTCAAATTATTAATTACTAGCTTTCGCCCGCGGCTCCGCCTGCGTCAATGTCGAACCCTCGGGAAAAGTACTTTTGCGCGGGATAAAAGATAGCCTATGTCCTCCTCCACACTCCAGAGAACTTGTATGCAAAATTTCATGATGATCGGTTCAGTAGTTACGGCGTGAAAGCGTAACAAACAAACAAATAAATAAACAAACAAACTCACTTTCGCATTTATAATATTAGTAAGGATAAGGAAGCAAGGATTGTTCAAAAGCTACAAACTACTAGCGTTTCGTAACCGACCACTGCAGAGAAGAAGACGCCGAAATAAACGTTTCAACAGTATTGGTCGCCTCCTTGCCTGAAGGGCTTTGTATGATTTTTATATTTTTATCTATTCATTGTATAAATGGATGGATATGTATCTATTGTATTATGTATACTTGATCTCTTTCAGCAGAACATTCCTTCCTAGGACGTTGATATAAGTATCTAAATATTTTACCTATCATGAGCCGAGGAGAAAACCCGTAGATACCCGCGAACCCAGCTGGTACATCTTCAGGAACCACCAGAATGATGCAGTCACCTCGGAAAACTGAAAATAAATCATAAATATAATTCATCATCATCATCAGGTCTTTTTAGTCTCCACTGCAGGAGCATGACCATCTCTGTACTACCGGAGCCATACTTGGCCTCTAACAACGGAACTCTAACAACATTTTTGGATGTTTTTAAAGTTGGTTTACGGACGATAATTTTACGTGATAACGGTGGAAGAGAGATAGATGCGTCACAAGCCGAACGCTTAGGCCGATCGTGCGATATCGCTTGTTCCGCGCTCTGGCTTGCTCACAGAACGTGACACTTTTGCGTGCGTGCAGCCTGTGTTCATCGATTAATAAGGCGTTATCTCATCAGAACGCGCTGGCTGAGGCATTTATCAGTTATGGTGGAATAAACTCACAAACGTACTTACTTATATAAACTCTAGTAAAAGCAACACTTTCACTCCTTTTTTTAAAGTCGTGTAAAAAGTAAGATTCCACATATGCAAAGCATCTCGCAATTCACAACCAATAGATTAAAAAAAAATATGCATACTTATGTAAGGTCCACGTAATTTTGAAGTGAAAACTTCTTGCGTTGTGCACTTTTTGGGATGGGTAAAAAGTGTTAAACTCGCGTCAGGACTCGTGACCTGATCGAAGATTCGTAAGACGGAGACGTGACCTGAGACCGCCGGTGCGGCGTAGAAGAGGAAGTTAGAGTATTTTATAGGTAGTTAATTTACAAGCAATTTACTACCTATAAAATAATATAAAAAATAAAATTTGTTTATTATAAGACAACATAGATGCAATCTTCTCAGTAAAACTTATCCTATCTCTATATCCTGCAAGTGTCAATGACACTTTCTTGGCGTTAAAATTTTTACTATTACCTACAATGGATACTAATTCACTGACGTCAAAAATCCAAACAGCATATTATCAATTTTCAAAAAATATCGATTTCTTTACATTTGCTAATAAATATTTTGATTGACCTATGTGTGCTAGCCCTTAAAACATTTGAACTTAATTTAAAATACCTTATATGTGACTTAGTTAATAACTAATAACATTACTTACATTCCAAAATAATTCCCAACACAAACAAGCAAAGCACATTTTTCTCCATTTCCAAAATGGTGGACTCAAAAATTAAATTTTCAGCTAAATACTAAACGCAGTATTGTCTCCGACGGAAAACTATTGAATGCTTGGGAACAGTATCCGTTTGATTAATAAAAAATACATTGTAAGTTAATTAATTTCTCACGATAATTAGTATTGAGATATGTGAGTTCAAAAGTGTTATGATAAAACGAACTCCAAATATTTCATGCATGCTGAAAATTTGGAGTTCGGATATTGTCAAGTTATTCATTTTTAACTACTTTTTATCATTTCGATGTACCTAACTCAAGTCGTTGAGGCATCCCTATTGCAATCTTCTTGTTGTTGTTTTACATTGAATTTGAATTGAGTTCTATAATATTTTATTTTGTCTAGTAGCATAGTTTAATGAAAATCATAACGTCATTCATTATAAACTTATCGTATAGTTAACATATATCGTTGATGAACTTGTTGACGGCTATAGTTTTTAACCAAATGTCAATGTTAAAAATGGCTGCCATAGGACAGGCATTTTGCCTAGTGTGGAGCCATATGTGAACAAAAAGTGTATTTAATTTAAGATTGTATAAATAAAAATTTTGAATTTTCTGAATTTTTGGAAAACGTAGAATGTACCAGCTGCTTCTCTTTCCGCGCAGACCGTAGAAGCCGGCCGAGGTTATTTAATATTTTTAGAGTTCCGTATCTCGAAAGAAAAAAAACGGAGCCCTTATTGGATCACTCTGTTGTCCGTCTGTCTGTCTGTCAAGAGTGTCAAGACCGTTTTTTCTCAGGAACGCGTGGAGGTATCAAGGTAACATTTATTTTAAATACTCAGGTTTACTGGCCCTTGGAGCTGTAAAATAACTTCTGAGCCAACGCAATCAAAAGATACAGCCGATTATGCCGCAAATTTTCGACATTTGCAAGGGAATCGAAACCTACAGGGCACTTCCCATGAACTCAGAATCTTGAAATTTAGAACGAAGCAACGTCTCGTAGCAAAGATAAAGGAAAAATTGCTAAAAGCATAATGAATTTTTAGTTACATCATATAATAAAAATATTTTTAATAATTTCAAACTTATTATAGACTAGCTTTCGCCCGCGGCTCTCGGGAACAGTCCTTTTTCCCGGGATAAAAGGTAGCCTATGTCCTTTTCCGCACTCCAGAGAACTTGTATGCAAAATTTCATGATGATCGGTTCAGTAGTTACGGCGTGAAAGCGTAACAAACAAACTCACTTTCGCATTTATAATATTAGTTAGGATAGTGATAATGCGAGTCCGACTCGCACTTGGTCGGTTTTTTTTTTGAACTTTATAGTTAGGTACTTTACTTATTCAGCGTTTACCTTGTGATTAGCTTTCTTAAGTTTATTTTTTACATGTTATTATGCTGTGTATGTTACCTATGTCTTGTGTTACTAGCGTTACTAACTTCAGTTTTAAGCCCAATTATTACTAACATCTATTATGGATCAAGTTATCTGAAATAATATTATTCTATGTCAGTGTTGGTTTTCCAAAAAGCCTAAAATAAAATAAAATAAAAAGCTTGGGTTCAGTAGCTTTTACGAGACACAGTGTCGAATCGAAACAAAACCAAATTAAACAACGGCTCGTTGATGTCTTTTCTTCAAGCGTTTACAAAATATTTCCTTCCATACTTCTAAAGTTTTTGAATACGACTGTACTGTTTTTCCTAAAGTGCAACGTCTTGCCTAATTTTTACGGCTATATCTGTGCCTATGTATGGGAACAAACGACGACAAAATAACATAATTTCACAAAATATGACGAAATATTATAATTAAAAAATATTTGTTTTAATTTATTTAGGACTAAAAAAATATTAAATCACTGGGACGGGTAATTACAATTGGCCAAAAAAATTGTAGAGCTTCACCGTGCTTCGGAAGGCACGTTAAGCCGTTGGTTCCGGTTGTTGTCAGCTTGTTTGTTTAAATTGACGACGGTCTAAAGGGCCATTCTAATATTATGTAAGCAGCGGAAGGAAATAAGGGGTTTAGGCTTATTTTTGATGACTTGATGCGTTTTTAACGTGATAATGACGTCAGTAATATAATTTGCAAAATAATCATTTTTTGAATAATATACCGTGGGCTTGGGGAGAAGAGATTGTCTAACTGATGGGCTCTACTCGAATGAGCCCTTAATCCTTACTAATATTATAAATGCGAACGTGAGTTTGTTTGTTTGTTTGTTACGCTTTCACGCCGTAACTACTGAACCGATCATAATGAAATTTTGCATACTAGTTCTCTGGAGTGCGGAGAAGGACATAGGCTACCTTTTATCCCGGGAAAAAGTGCTATTCCCGAGGGATCGACATTGACGCAAGCGGAGCCGCGGGCGAAAGCTAGTATTAAATAACCTGAGGGAAATTTATAAGGTACCTTTGTTTTTGTTTTTCGTGTTTGTAAGTGGCCAGCACTGGTGTCAGATTTTTCGAGCTGCCTAAAGGCATCTGACATAGCTTAACGATTGCCATCAATGACAACAACAACGGCTTAAAGTGCCTTCCAAAGCACGGAGGAGCTCGAGAATTTTTGTGCTACTTGAAGTCACCCATCCCAGTAGGGACTACGCCCGGGGTTACTTAACTTGCGCAAGCGCTCATAATGATCAAGGCCATTGTGCCATCGGGATAAGAATAAGGTACGTAGTTGTTTAGTTTTTTATGATTGGTATTGAATTTCCTTTGTTAAAATGAACTGAAATATGTCCTTACATCCAAGGCCATTTACTTCATCTAGACATATCTTTATACTATTATAGACCTTAAATCTTACATCCTGCTTACTTTCTACACAAGGAAGCATGTTGTCTCACTCTCGCACTATCGTTTTCACGAAATAAGAAAGTGGTGGCATACTTTCTATATCAAAACGATGTAACTGCTATCTGTTGACAATCAAACGTAAACTCTATGTACGAATAAATAGATGTCGAAATTGATTATTTTATTTGTTAGTTTATATTATAAGAAAGTATCTCGCGTCTCTCGGTGAATGGAAACTCACACATACGTAATACATACGTGGGGAATATAATCACACGAAAACTAATTTTATATCGAAGACACTATAGTTGATTTTAGCTCACCGTAAATTTTGTACTTACTTCAAAAAGAATTTAAATTACGAACGCATGGACCTCCAGATCTTAAATTCCAGAATGTAATAACCGCTGACTCATCGCAAAAGAATTTACACTTAATTCGTTTAGTCATAAAAGTGTAAATTACTTGATTACATTTCCCCACTTATGATGTAATTTAAATTTATTTATTGCGACATTGGTTTGTAAGTTTCTGCGCTCAGTTTGGCGGTAAAACTGCTCGATGCCAGTTCTATTTTTGAAATTTTACTTTTTAAAAGTTTAAGACGAAGGATTGTGCCAGTGACTTTTTTATTTGATTATTTGAAAAGTGAATGTGATATATTAGCCATATATTTTTAAAAATGGATTTAAGATTATGTGTAGCGCTCTTCCTGTTTTCATTGGGTAAGATTTGATCAATTAACGTTTTTGATCGATCTAGTTAGATAATTTTTTGTGTAATATTGTTGTAGTGTTAACTAATAATTAGCATAAATTAATTCACTTCACTATCATACTGGTAAAAAAAAAACAACTGGTTGCACTCAGGGAGTGCCGGCAGAAGTAAAAACTTGAACATTTATTTTTATTTTTTATTTTTTTTTACGGACAAATAACACAGATTGAGCTAGCCCCAAAGTAAGTTCGAGACTTGTGTTATGGGATACTAACTCAACGATACTATATTTTATAACAAATACATATATAGATAAACATCCAAGACCCAGGCCAATCTGAAAAAGATCATTTTCCATCTTGACCTGGCCGGGGATCGAACCCGGTCACTCCGTGTCGCAGGCTGGCGTGTTGACCGCTGCGCCACGGAGCTAGTCAAATAATTAATATTGTGCATATTTGAATATTTTGGAATGTCACGTGTCCGTCTTACGAATTTTCGATCAGGACACGTGTCCTGACGCGAGTTTAACAGTTTTTCCTTATCTCATAAAGTGTGCAATGCCGCTTAAGAAGTTTTCACTTCAAAAACTAAATATTAAAACTGATCGTAAGAGTCGATTAAAGGACATTTACTTCGAGACAATTTACTTTGCGTGCTTCCGCCACCAGTTAGTTCATGCAAACTATTGCTGGCCAGCGCCCACCCACTACTGTTAGTCCCTTCATACCCGCCACCAATAGTTGATGCATGCAACCCTGGTCGATACTGCTGCATCCGTTGAGGCTGCAGCAATGTCGGCCGTCGTGCTCGCGACACGTGTTTCGCCTCTACACGAGGCATCTTCAGGCAGTGAACCCTAGATGTTGATCCTTCGAATGACAAGCAACGAATGACAAAAATTACGCCGTATTGCCGCCTTTTATACTATCTGGGAGGGGGGAGGGGATTGATCGTTATTTTGGTTTTGTATTGAAAATATATTTAATAATGGGGAATTATTCAAATCTATTTGTTTATTTATCAAAGTAATATTTGACCTTTTATGTTTATTTATTTCTAATTGCTCCCATATACTCATTTTTAATCCCTTCTCCGCTGTATGTAATATTTTGTATGTGTGATTATTTAATAATGTGTGATTATTTTCCAATAGATGTTCTGCAAAATGTGATCGATCGGGGTGATTATTTTTAAACGCGTTGATATGTTCGTTATAACGAATTTTAAAATTACGTCCTGTTTGTCCAATATAAACTTGTTGACAATCATCACAAGTTAATTTATATATACCGGATTTTTTATCTGATTGAATTTTGTCTTTAGTATTACAAAGTGATTTTAATTCAATAAAAAAAATTGAAATAATTAAAATCACTTTGTAATACTAAAGACAAAATTCAATCAGATAAAAAATCCGGTATATATAAATTAACTTGTGATGATTGTCAACAAGTTTATATTGGACAAACAGGACGTAATTTTAAAATTCGTTATAACGAACATATCAACGCGTTTAAAAATAATCACCCCGATCGATCACATTTTGCAGAACATCTATTGGAAAATAATCACACATTATTAAATAATCACACATACAAAATATTACATACAGCGGAGAAGGGATTAAAAATGAGTATATGGGAGCAATTAGAAATAAATAAACATAAAAGGTCAAATATTACTTTGATAAATAAACAAATAGATTTGAATAATTCCCCATTATTTTTTTTTTTTTCATGTAAGTAAGTTACTTTTAATAGAATCAATAACATTAATTATTTAAACGAAAACTAACTAAAAATAAAATAGCCTAACCTACATAATTAAAAATAACCATTATAAATAAAAAATGTCCCGCAGTTCGTTGTCACGCGGAAGAGTACCTAGAAGGCTGACAGCATTGCCACGTTGGATGGCAATGCTTATTCTTTGTCCTAGAAAATTGCCAGCCCTCTGGTCACCCGACACCTCAACCAGCTTTTGGCTTAATGACTTAAATAGATTATGAGCCGACGGGCCCCATGGACCAAGTGTCTCCACCCCAAACGGCTCAAAAATGAAACCGTTGCCGATGCAGGCATATTTGCGCCGTTTGAGAGACTCGGCATTGGCTGCAGCCATGCCTGCCTTAGACCCAGTGCTGGGGAGGTGGGAAGGCGCGAATGTGTCGACACACGTGGCATCCCAAACAAGTGGCCTTCCCATCCTCCACGGCACAAGGGTCATTCCGTCCGGCCTCTTGCCATCCTCACGCACCAGGCCATTTGGTTCTAAAACAGCTGGCACGTGAATGGTGACAAGAGCCCTTTGGATTATGTTATTAATGGTGGCATGGCGCGCCATGCGACCTGCACTTTTGAGACACGAAAGTCCATGACGCCCAAACTGGTCTACGGTATCGCCGCAAAGACAACGATGCGGGACATTCGCTTTAGCTCCTAAACGCAGACATGTCGCCAGACGGAATGTATTATCGTCCAGAAAGGTACCCAAAGTGAAAGAAGGTAAGGCCTGTAACCAAAGTCCTGACTCCCACTCCGCAACGGCAAGGAGACGCGCTCGTTCTGCAGAGTTGCCACAAGAAGATTCAAGTAGGTTACTCTGTACAAGTCTGCAGAGCGGCTCGTCCCAACGCCTCTGAGAAGAAGGGTTATCTGGAAATTCCGAATTTAAACAAAGCTCTGACCAAGCGTCTCTGGCTTCTGTCATATAAGCAGTTTCATAAGATGGGTTTTGTAAAATTTTCTTAAAAAGGTCTTGTATGCTATGGACAGGAGACAAAAATGCTGGCAAAGCAACACTAGAAATTTTTCGTATTCCAAGTCCTCCTAGCCTTATAGGTAAGGAGGCTTGTTCCCAAATAAAGTGATCAAACTCAATGTTTAAAAGAGACGCCAAAGTGTTTTTAATGACGTTATCTAATTTTGTAAGAAGATCCGGGTATTTCCACAGATGACTGCACCGTAAATTATATGTGAAATTTGGAACAAAAAGACAATGTTTTAGAATAGAAAAAGCGAAATGGCTATGGATATTGGAAAGTCGGTCGGAAGCTAACTGAAAACTTTGTACTTTTTCCTCAACAAAACTGGGAAAAGAATCATCAAAAATCGGGGAGCCTAGGAGACGAAGCGAAGACTTGTCAATAATTTTGATGTTGGGGGCCAATGCGTTAAATTGGGTAACAGTTTTAATTTTGGTTAGAAGAGGCATTTCATGGTCGATAAATAGTTCACATTTGGAATAATTTAAACTAAGACCAATAGAAGTCAAGCCACGTTTAAGGTCTTCTAGGTCCTTCAAAACGGTGTCAGGATGGACGTCTCCCAAACTCCCATCATCAAGGTACCATGTGTTAAAACTGGAATTGATTTTTTCAATGACTGGGTGGATTGCAAGACTGAAAATAACCGGACCCAAGGGGTCACCCTGCTGGCACCCTACTGCCGAATAAAGGAGATTGTTTTGGTACATCAATTTAGAATTTTGACTATAACACTGCCAGAGGAAGTTGTAAACCGAAGGAATTTTGATCTTTGCTTGTGCCAGCATAGCGCCCCTATCAACCGAATTGAACGCGTTTTTTATATCCACCTTCAGCAACACCCCACCCTTTTGAATATTTAAATAGGTGCGCAAAGAATGGACAGCGGCCTCACAGCCACCCTTGGAACCGAAGCCTAACTGAATCGGTTGAAAGTAGTCCCCAAGGGTGGATTCCCCATTATTAAATATATTTTCAATACAAAACCAAAATAACGATCAATCCCCTCCCCCCTCCCAGATAGTATAAAAGGCGGCAATACGGCGTAATTTTTGTCATTCGTTGCTTGTCATTCGAAGGATCAACATCTAGGGTTCACTGCCTGAAGATGCCTCGTGTAGAGGCGAAACACGTGTCGCGAGCACGACGGCCGACATTGCTGCAGCCTCAACGGATGCAGCAGTATCGACCAGGGTTGCATGCATCAACTATTGGTGGCGGGTATGAAGGGACTAACAGTAGTGGGTGGGCGCTGGCCAGCAATAGTTTGCATGAACTAACTGGTGGCGGAAGCACGCAAAGTAAATTGTCTCAAAGTAAATGTAGCTTTGACTTCCGCAAAGTAACACCTGAGTCTATTAACTCGATTAAAGGAAATATATGTCTAAATCTTCCATGCTAGTTTGGGAAAAAAGAAGTTATTAAAAAAATTGTCCGCGACATGTCTATAATTATACGCGTATACGCGTATATCTCTATAATAACAGAAATTGATATAGACAAAATCGCGGGCAACAGATAGTATATATAATATAGTAATATATAAATTCCTGTTAAAGTGAGTATTCTAAGGTTTGTCTGCTATGTCACTAAATATTTTTAAAGTTATGTAGCTAATAAACTTAGAACGGACGATAGATTGTGCCAAGATAAATATAATAAATACAAGGACTCAATCATCATCATCATTTCGAGTAGGTGTCACGGTCAATCGACCATGCACACCCTGGTGTCAGAGTTCTTCGGAACTGCCTCTCGGCCTCTAACGTGGTTCCCTTAACGACTACCAGATGGCAGCGGGGATCAACGGCTTAACGTGCCTTCCGAAGCACGGAATCATCTTTATTATCAGACAATCAGGTGATTCAAGCCTGCAATGTCCTAACCAAACTGGAAGCAACTAAACAAGGTATGCTTCCCGTGGGAATCGAACCCACGACCCCCGGGTCTACAGGAAAACGCTTTAACCACTGAACCACGAAGACAGTTGACAAGGACTCAATGATAACTTATGACGGCAAACTGCAATGTCAAATAATCCGTTCACTTCTTAACTCACGCAAATTGTATGAGAAATACACAACTACTTCATATTGTGTGCAAGTGGCCAACACATGTCAGATTTTTCAAGCTGCCTAAAGGCATCTGACATAGCTTAACGATATCAACCGGGACTAACAGCGCTCGAGATATTTTTATGCCACTTGCGGTCACCCATCCAAGTGGAGATTGCGCCCGGGGTTGCTTAACATGCGTATGCGTTAATAATGCATACTTCGCGTCGCGCTCCTCGTTATATAAATAAATATAAATATATACGGACAAATCACACAGATTAAGCTAGCCTCAAAGTAAGTTCGAGACTTGTGTTATGGGATACTAACTCAACGATACTATATTTTATAACAAATACATATATAGATATACATCCAAGACCCAGGCCAATCTGAAAAAGATCATTTTCCATCTTGACTTGGCCGGGGATCGAACCCGGTCACTGGTCGCAGGCTGGCGTGTTGACCGCTGCGCCACGGAGCTAGTCACACAACATATATTGTTGATTACAATCATGCTACAAAACAAATTAATTAATTATATCTAAAATAAAAACCTACCTATAAATAAAAACCTATATATATTTTACGTCGATATTAAGACTATATTTTACAATAGATAAACATCAAAGATAGGCCAATCTAAAAAAATATCTGCTCTGACCTGGCCGGGGATCAAACCCGAGACCTCTGCGATTCAAAGGGCCTTGCGACACCACTGAGCCATAGCGGTTGTCGGACATGTGGTTGTTCAATAGTATGCACAAGTTCTAAAAGCCATTCAAGGTTAGGTTGGCTAAGTAAATATTAGGAAATTGTTGGTTTGTATGGTAATTTGTACATTTTTAAAGGCCCTATAGCAATTGTTTAATTTTTACCTATTATTCTCTTTATTTATTTTGTTTCTTAGAATTAAGTATTTATAAAACTTATGTAAAAGTAAAATGTAACAAAATATCATACAAAAAAATTCAACTTTTATAAAAACCTAATCCTGGAGGGCTGCCAGCAGCGGGGCAGGGCTCAAGCTACCGGAAGTTAAGGCAGAGAGAGGAACCTCCTGACGATGCGCGCCGTGTCTAGGAGTACTGCCTTCTGTATCTGACCCTTGACCCAGCCATCTAGCGAGAGCCTCTTGATTATTATTATTAGTATTATAAGTTAATTAGTATTATTTTAGTATAATTATAATGAATATTGGTCAGGGTTAGTTTTATTCAAAGCACCTAATAACATGGCTCGTCATTTCGCCCATTACCGCGATCGGCTTTTACGATCTGTGCAGGGGAAAAAAGTAGCTGGTACGTTCTATGTATTTTCTTTTATCCCAGACCAGCCCGGAAGGTTTATTCATTTAACTAGAAATAAATTATCTAAGGGAATTTGTAACTTACCTTACCTATTCATTTTATAATGCCCCGTAAGGCTTGGTCTTCCGTATTTGTCAGTTAGACCCATTATATATATAAATGAATGACAAAGGCCAATAACATGTTAAACGTAGCTTTCGGGTCTTATAGACCTAAGCTCTGTCTACCCCGCAAGGCAAAATATGTATGTATATGTATAATATATAAATGAAATTCCTACTTCTCTTGGTCACCGTATCACGTATGGCTGGACTGGACTGATGTGGCTGATTCTTTTCCGTCGCGTTTGTTTTTATCAGGAAAAGGTTCTTATGAAAGAAAATATTAAGAAAATAGCGCGCAGAATAAAAAACAATAACTACCTTATTAGCTTTTTAAATGTAACCTTAGCTACGTAAGTACTATAGGTACTTATTCTGTGCCCTAGCATCGTATAGGCTAGTTTCCTGGGTCGTAATAATAACAAAATAATAAGTCCGTCAGTTAGATATTCAAAAAATATTGGACACGTATTTTTTCTTTTGTCTATTAAACAAAAAATGATAAAGATATAGCCCTTTGAAGTTCCGTGTGACGTCATAGTTTGCTACAATTTTTAGCAAACTTTGACGTCACGAGCCCCCACTCCTGAACTTTGTCGCGCTTTATTATTTATTGTTTATTTGATAAAAGAAAAAATACGTGTCCAATATTTTTTGATTATCTAACTGACGGACTAATTGTTAAGTTATTATTACGACCCAGGAAACTAGCCTATGGCCCGTTGTTTGACAGTGGTCATCTAAGTATTACAAGCTTTTATTTAGTTTCACCCTCACCTGTCCCGATGTTTGTCTGTAATTAAATCTTGCAAGATAAATTTGATCCACTTCCCGGTTATCGAGCTGAAATTGTGTGTGTGAATCGTTGCGCTGGTCTGATGATCGAGTCGGAAGGTAGCCATAGGAACTCTTAAACTAAACAAGGTTGCATTATATCATTGAAACTAACGTGAGATACAGACATTATGTACTAAAAACGGGTCACTCACGAATTCCGACGAAATACGTTGGTATTGCCGACTATAGTTTAGGACTCGCGGCGGAGGGTTCGAAACTGGGGGGTTCGGGACCCTCCGCCGCGCGTCTCGCACTCGCCTTGAAAATGGGCTCCTGACGAGTCCAAAACTATAGTCGGCAATCCCGACGAAATAGCACGTGAGTGACCCGTTTTTAGTACATAAGGTACACCATGTTTGACCTCATTAGCTTTGTCTTAGAAAACACTTTACAGTGTGGATTCGTTTATATTGACTAGCTCCGTGGCGCAGCGGTCAACACGCCAGCCTGCGACACGGAGTGACCGGGTTCGATCCCCGGCCAGGTCATGATGGAAAATGATCTTTTTCAGATTGGCCTGGGTCTTGGATGTGTATCTATATATGTATTTGTTATAAAATATAGTATCGTTGAGTTAGTATCCCATAACACAAGTCTCGAACTTACTTTGGGGCTAGCTCAATCTGTGTGATTTGTCCGTATATATTTATTTATTTATATTATAAGCTTGTCACTAAAGTTTTATGTTTGCAAAAAACTTATAGTCAAGACAGAGCTAGTACCAGAGAGACGAAATTTTTTTTTTTTAAATCTATGGCTAGTACAATACAAATGACTTTATAACTTATCCTCCACCATTGTTCTCACTTCATTAAAGTGAAACGACCACGTAATAATATACCTTTTGTATAATATAAATATATCTTAGCGTATAACATGTCGTTAGTTATATGGACGTTCCATTCAACGCAGCTTTCGCTGTTTCTTGCAAACTTAAACTTAAATGTCAACCTGACTGAGTACTTGCATGTACTTAGCTGTACAGGGTTTATTCATCTATACTAATATTATAAAGCTGAAGAGTTTGTTTGTTTGTTTGAACGCGCTAATCGCAGGAACTACTGGTTCAAATTGGAACATTCTTTTTGTGTTGGATAGTCCATTTATTGAGGAAGGTTTTAGGCTATAAAACATCACGCTGCGACCAATAGGAGCGAAGCATCAATAAAAATGTTTTAAAAACGGGGGAAAATTATTCCATTTTTACTAAATTAAATAACTAATCAATTATAACAGACATTGCTGCGGACGAAGTCGCGGGCAACAGCTAGTTATTTATATATGTTTTTACCTATCCCAAAAGTGCACAATGCCCAATTACATAACGAAGTTTTCACTTAAAAATAAAACATACAACCGAATTGATAGCCTCCTTCTTTTTTTGACGTCGGTAAAAAACGATTAAAATTAATTAGTGATTAGTTATTAAATAATTTTGTATTATAAAATATGTATATTATTTTGTCAGATAGAAAGTCTCCTATGATATAATAACATCTTTCAATCTATATTCGTTTCAGATAACACTTGAAGAGTCTAGTATTTAGTTATTTTAAACAGTCAGTTTTCTTTATAATAATTTATTCAATATCTACAAATCACTTACATCCGTGGTCCAGTGGTTAAGGTGTTTGCCTGTAGACCCGGGGGTCGTGGGTTCGATTCCCACGGGAAGCATACTTTGTTTTTTTGTTTCCTGTTTGGTTAGGACATTGCAGGCTTGAATCACCTGATTGTCTGATAATAAAGATGATTCCGTGCTTCGAAAGGCACGTTAAGTCGTTGGTCCCGGCTGCCATCTGGTGGTAGTCGTTAAAGGAACCACGTCAGAGGACGAGAGGCGGTCTCGAACAGCTCTGACGCCAGGGTGTGTATGGTCGATTGACCGTGTCACCTACACGAAATGATGATGATGATGACATAAATGACTAGCTCCGTGGCGCAGCGGTCAACACGCCTGCCTGCGACACGGAGTGACCGGGTTCGATCCCCGGCCAGGTCAAGATGGAAAATGATCTTTTTCAGATTGGCCTGGGTCTTGGATGTGTATCTATATGTATATGTATTTGTTATAAAATATAGTATCGTTGAGTTAGTATCCCATAACACAAGTCACGAACTTACTTTGGGGCTAGCTCAATCTGTGTGATTTGTCCGTATATATTTATATTTATAATTCATCCAATAATTACCGAACCGCAAAAACCTCGCAGAGTTTATCTCTGTTCGCTGAGCCGTTGTTTCATCCCGCCGTGAGAAGTCCACTGTTAGACAAAGGCCTCTTCCACGGATTCTTCGTTCCATGGGAGGATATTGCCATACTCACCACGCTTGGCAGGCGGGTTGGCGAGCGCAGTTTTGGCTTCTTGAGCTTCCGACACTGCTGCCCATATAAAGCAATTTTATAAAATATAGGAATTTGTTCGATCTGCGAAGGGAATGAAAGTATTGGGATACTACACACTCAGATGAATGAGGGGAAAGCAAGTAGCAGGTCGGGAGGCTGGGCGCGTACCCTATGACATACCTGCAACCACCGGACAGACAGTTGAGGATGAAGCCTCTGACCTGCGTCGTTATATTTAAATCTATACTAATATTATAAAGCTGAAGAGTTTGTTTGTTTGTTTGTTTGTTTGAACGCGCTAATCTCAGGAACTACTGGTTCGAATTATAAAATTAAAAGTTGTATTTTTGTTGCCGCTGTAAGAACAAATACTAAAAACAGAATAAAGTAAATATTTAAGGGGGCTCCCATACAACAAACACGATTTTTTTGCTCGTTTCTGCACGAAATTGATGACGGCAACAGGTAGACGCTTGAAATATTCACAGAATATTTAGTTATATATTCGAAAATAATCTTTAAAAATAAATCTATACTAATATTATAAAGCTGAAGAGATTGTTTGTTTGAACGCGAAAATATCAGGATCTACTGGTTCGAATTATAAAATTATTTTTGTGTTGGATAGTCCATTTATTGAGGAAGGTTTTAGGCTATAAAACATCACGTTACGACCAATAGGAGCGAAGCATCAATAAAAAATGTTTTGAAAACGTGGGAAAATTATTCATCTACACGAATAAAAAAACCAATGAATCATAATAAAAGAAATTGCCGCGGACGAAGTCGCGGGCAACAGCTAGTTTGGAAAGAAAATAGGTTATGTATTATTTTATCAAAAGATACAAATAATTTAGTATCGTATTCGAAGGCTCCGAGATAATTGCTCAACATGTGGCACACGTATCCGCCTGTTGGCCGCGTGATGTAATTGAGGTCGTTGGTTCACGGCGTTTTCGTAAACTGTGTGACATACCGACAACATACAGTATTTTTTGCATATATGTTTATTTAGGATATATGGTATATACTATAGACAAGGCCGGGCAGTAATGTTTCAGGGATGGTAATTTTTATAAATAAATATATACGGACAAATCACACAGATTGAGCTAGCCCCAAGGTAAGTTCGAGACTTGTGTTATGGGATACTAACTCAACGATACTATATTTTATAACAAATACATAATATAGATAAACATCCAAGACCCAGGCCAATCTGAAAAAGATCATTTCCCATCTTGACCTGGCCGGGGATCGAACCCGGGCACTCCGTGTCGCAGGTTGGCGTGTTAACCACTGCACCACGGAGCTGTCATTAAATGAATTAATGTAATATAAGATTTAAAAAAAATTGGTATTTTTTTTAAGTCGTTTAAATGGAACGTCAGAGAGTAGTTCTAATTTTACTTACAAGATTTGCCCCTCTTTGGTGGCATAGGTGGAAAACATCAGGGTGCTATCCACACCCGCCAGTCCGGTGGTCGCAGGTATAGCATCGGGTACGTGCGCCCGGCCTCCTGATCTGCTTGCTTTTTCCCCATTCATCCGAGTGAGGGTCGTGGGTTCGATTCCCACCGGAAGCATACTTTGTTTAGTTGTTTCCAGTTTGGTTAGGACATTGCAGGTTTGAATCACCTGATAATAACGATGATTCCGTGCTTCGGAAGGCACGCTGGTAGTCGTTAAGGGAACCACGTCAGAGGCCGAGAGGCGGTTTCGAAGAACTCTGACACCAGGGTGTGCATGGTCGATTGACCGTGAGACCTACTCGAAATGATGATGATCCGAGTGAGCAGTATCACTTTACCTTGATTTGCTTCCCAAATCACACAAATACCTGTCCTTCCCCAGCTTAAAATGCTTCTGATGGGCAGCAGCGTCGGAAGCACAAGAAGCCAAAGAAATTGCGCTCGCCAACCCGCCTGCTAAGCGTGGTCAGTATGGCTATGGAACGAAGCATCCTCGAGAGAGGCCTTTGTCCAGCAGTGGACTTCTTAAGACTGATGATGACTTATAATAATTAAATATATCACGCTATCAACACGCCAGCCTGCGACACAAGGGCTCCCGGGTTCGATCCCCGGCCAGGTCATGATGAAAACCTATATCTTTTTCCGATTGACCTGGGTCTTGGATGTTTATCTATATAAGTATATATTATAAAATATAGTATCTTTAAGTTAGTATCCTACGACACAAGTTCACAACTTACTGTGGGGCTAGCTCAATTTGTGTGATATGTCCCTATATACAATGTGATTTTGAACCCCCTAGCTATATTGAAGTCTGGGAATCAGAATCCCTTATGGAATACAGAATTTTAAGAAAAAAAGGTAAAAGGCGAAAAAATTAATTTAACCTTTCATAGAAATTCGTCCACCTGATCGGCGACTTTGTATGGGAAACCTAATTTTCTTTATCGTTTTTCACCTTTTTTTTCTTGCAATTCTGTGTTCCATTAGGGATTCTGATTCCCAGATTTCAATATAGCTAGGGAGTTAGTTCAAAATCACGTTGTATTTATTATTATTATTTATATTGTTCTATTTTTCACTTCCAGGTACCTGTTCGGTGATCATACCTGAAGAGTTGCCGTCCCTCCTCTCAGTTGTCTACTCCAATATACCACCTATCAAAAAAGGTAATAATAACAAAGCTTTACCTAGATTTTACGTAGACTTCTTTACCAGAAGGTATTTACTTATTATTATATTGTTAGAAAGAAAATATAAATAAACTAGCTTTCGCCCGCGGCTCCGCCCGCGTCAATGTCGATCCCTCAGGAATAGTACCTTTTCCCGGGATAAAAGGTAGCCTATGTCCTTTTCCGCACTCCAGAGAACTTGTATGCAAAATTTCATAATGATCGGTTCAGTAGTTACAATGTTTGTTGTTGTGGATTGTTTTTAAAAAATCTTTTACTTTTAATCCTAACTAATCCTAACTAATATTATAAATGCGAAAGTGAGTTTGTTTGTTTGTTTGTTTGTTACGCTTTCACGCCGTAACTACTGAACCGATCATCATGAACTTTTGCATACACGTTATCTGTGGTACGGAGAAGGACATAGGATACATTTTATCCCGGGAAAAAGTACTGTTCCCAAGGGATCGACATTGACGCGGGCGGAGCCGCGGGGTAAGCTAGTCTTCTATATACATCACATTATGTATCGAGTTCATCGTCACTTACCATCAGGTGAGACGAGACAAATGCCTAATTCAACATTTTGTAAAAAAAAAGAGTTATTTTGAGCGAGCCGTTTAATTTGATATCCATATTGCCGAAGTGCATCAAAAATAGCTTGTTTTTCAACAAAAAATTGCGGAATTGTAGTACAATATATCCTTATTTAGGGCCTTATCACACAAGCGAGTTGCGAGCGAGTGCTCGCTGCGCACTCGCTTCAAAGACTCAGCGGGTGCGTAGCGAGCTCGGCACGAAGACGCCGCGGGTGCGCAGCAGTTTTGTACAATTAATCCTTTATTATGACCAACGTTCTTCCGCTTCGATAGCGCTGCTCGCCGCGAGCTCGCTGCGCACACGTTGCCAACTCGCGGCGAACTCGCTGCGCACTCGCCCCGCTTTCAACTCGCTCGCAACTCGCTAGTGTGATAAGGCCCTTAATTGTATCGAAGGAGCGGAGTTTCCTGACACAAGCTACCTTTGCTTAAAAGGGGACTCCAATTCGCCATCTGTTCTGTACATAACTTATGTTAAAGAAATCAAGATTTTTTGATTTTTGGTTTGATTTTTGAATAAATAGTCCTTGGGTCCGCCATGTTGCATTTAGAATGACGTCACACAGTTTACAATGCATTGTCAAAATTGAGTTTCAGGATTCCATCCGAACAAACATAGTTACATACATACTTCTTCTTCTTTCTCAGCCCGTGTTCACTCACTGTTGGGTATAGGCAAACTTACATTGCAAGTTAAATAAAGGCTTGTAAAAATAGTTTACATACAGATTTTTTAAATTTCAGGCACAGACTCTCGTATCGGCTTTGGCTATGCTTTTGGAAACCACGCGGACTTCCAAGTAATGCTGGAGCTTGGCCCACAGACGAACACACAGAATTTGAGTAAGTATTTCTCAAGCCTGAGTCAGCAACCAGATTGCATCATGACCAGACCTAATGTAAAAAAAACTGGTTGCACTCCAGGAGTGCCGGCAGAAGTGAAAACTCCGCGCGGTAGAAAGAGAGGGGATATTACTTCCTCTCCTACGCCGCGCCGGCGGTCCTAGGTCACGTGTCCGTCTTACGAATTTTTGATCAGGTCACGTGTCTTAACGCGTAAAACAGCGTACTAATCAATTCAATACACCGCGCTAGCACTCACACCTCTCGAGATGTTGAAGGTACAGTGAAAAGATGCGAAAACTACGCATCATGGCGAATACGGCGAACCTCGTGGCGCAGTGGTTAACACGCCAGCCTGCGACACGAGGGCCCCGGGTTCGATCCCCGGTCAGGTCAAGATGGAAAATGATCTTTTTCAGATTGGCCTGGGTCTTGGATGTTTATCTATATATGTATTTGTTATAAAATATAGTAAAAGTATATTATATAGGTAAAAGATGTTACTGTTCTTAATAAATTTAATACGGGAAGTGATCACCGTCTGGTAAGGGCAAAGGTTTATATAAATCAGAAATTAGAAAGGTATGCGTGCTTTAAAAATACCAAAATGCAACAAATAGACCCACAAAAACTTAAAATAGAGGGTGAACACTACAGAAACCTTCTTAATAAACATCTTGAAGCAAAACCGATAGAATCCCTTGAGATAAGTGAAATTAATGATCATTTAAAGGAATCAATGCTTAATGCATCATTAGCTGTAGCAAAGAAAGGACCGATACAACACCGTAAACTGACTGAGAATACCAAGAAACTACTGGAGTTAAGACGAAATATGTTAAGGGAGGAAAACGAGGGAAAGTATAGAGAGCTATGTAAGAGAGTAAGATCCAAAGTTGAAGAAGACATCGCAAAACACAAAGAAAGAACAGTAACAACTATTATAGAAAAGTACAGAGGTCCAAAAGTGTTCAGAAAAGAACTTAAACCAGGAAGTAATGTCATTGCAAAACTGAAGAAAAGTGAAGGGGCTTTAACCACTGACAGATTGCAAATGAAAAAAGCAGTCGAAGAATATTACTCCGCATTATATACACAAAATTTGACAGAATCAAGCAATACCAACCGCTCAAAAATAATGAATGTAGGATCGGAAGATATTCCAGAAATAACCAAAGTCGAAATTTTATCAGCTCTGTCAATGGTTAAGAACGGAAAAGCAGCCGGTGAAGATGGTATCCTACCTGAAATGCTAAAAGAAAGTGATAGTATACTTATAGATGCATTGGCAACCTTGTTCAACAAATGTTTCCATTCAGGTGAAGTACCAAAGGAATGGGATAACGCAGTTGTAATAATACTATTTAAAGAAAGGATGTAAGATGGATTTGAATAACTACAGGCCAATCAGTCTGTTGTCGCAAACATATAAGCTTTTTTCCAAAATAATAACATCTAGAATAACGGCAAAACTTGACTTCTATCAGCCTATTGAACAAGCTGGATTCAGGAAAGGGTATGGCACAATAGAACACATCCTGTCACTGCGAGTCTTGATTGAGAAAGCAACGGAATACAATATGCCGGTATGGTTGGCGTTTATTGATTATAAAAAGGCATTTGACAGCGTAGAAACCTGGGCTGTGCATAACTCACTTAGAAATGCCAGAGTAGACCAAAGATATAACCAACTTATAGCCCGAATATATCAAAACGCTAAAATGAAAGTGTCACTACCATATCTCACAGACCCGATAGATATCAAAAGGGGGGTTAGGCAGGGGGATACACTGTCACTTTACACTGGTTCTCGAGGAGGTATTCAAAACCCTGAAGTGGCAAGAGAAGGGCATAAATATATCAGGTGCTCGTTTGACAAACCTACGGTATGCAGATGACGTCATACTATTCTCCAACGATCCAACAGAACTACAACAAATGGTTGAAGAACTTAAAGACGCATCTCTAAAAGTTGGACTAGAGATGAACTTAGACAAGACAAAGGTCATGACTTCAGAACACAAAGATAAAACTATCATCAGCGTTGGAGGTATAGAAATAGAAAGAGTCCTAAAATATGTATACCTAGGGCAAGAGTTCAAAATGGGATAGGCGAACCAGTGTAACGAAGTTAACAGGAGGATAAGACTGGGGTGGGCAGCCTACTCCACACTGGACGACGTCTTTAAAATGAAACTGACACCTCAACAAAAAGCGCAATTTATGCGACCAATGTGTTCTGCCTGTGTTAACTTACGGTGCGGAGACCTGGGTCACAACCAAGGAAGTAGTTCACAAACTGGGAGTTGCTCAGAGAGCAATGGAAAGAAAAATTGTAGGAGTCAGTCTAAGAGATAAAAAGAACAACCAGTGGCTTAGACAACAAAGCAAAGTTAGCGATATTGGCCGAAAAATAGCAAGACTTAAGTGGGAGTGGGCTGGTCATATAGCCAGAAAAACGGACTCGTGGTGTAGACGGTTGCTTGAGTGGAGACCATGGGACAAAAAGCGTCCAGTAGGAAGACCCCAAATGAGATGGAAAGATGACATCAAAAAGATAGCAGGCAGCAACTGGATTTTAACTGCCCAAAATAGAGAAAAATGGCAAAAACTGAAGGAGGCCTACACCAAATATTTGGTTGATCAAGGCTGAAAAGAAAGAAGAAGATAAAATATAGTATCGTTGAGTTAGTATCCTATAACACAAGTCTCGAACTTACTTTGGGGCTAGCTCAATCTGTGTGATTTGTCCGTATTTATTTATTTATATTATATTATTATATTAACTAGCTTTCGCCCGCGGCTCCGCCCGCGTCAATGTCGATTCCTCGGGAATAGTACTTTTTCCCGGGATAAAAGGTAGATAGGCTACCTTTTATCCCGGGAAAAAGTCCTTCTCCGCACTCCAGAGAACTTGTATGCAAAATTTCATGATGATCGGTTCAGTAGTTACGGCGTGAAAGCGTAACAAACAAACAAACAAACTCACTTTCGCATTTATAATATTAGTAAGGAAGTAAGGATAAGGATTAACATAAAATTTGTGTTTTTCAGCTGGTGCGGGCTTCGGAGCGAGCAACGCGAAACGACAGGCCCCTCCACTGCCGCATTTGAAAGGCAATAAAAAAGGGGAAAAGGTGAAATATGCATAAATTAAGAGTTGTAGCAAGCGCCGAGGATTAAACTTATTTATTTTATAACAAAATAACAAAATGATAGCCGTGTGGTTTCCGGCAGGGTAGAATACAACCACTCCTAGTCTTCCCATGGAGGTCGTAAGAGGCGACTTAGGAAATACAAGCTAAACAAAGCTCATAAACATCGATGAGACCCCTCCAACCCGTCTGGCCAGCGAGGAGAGTGTAGGCCAAATCCTCTATCTGCTCTGGCCAAGTACGGCTCCGGTAGTACAGACAGGGTCATGCTCCTGCAGTGGAGACTAAAAAGACATGATGATGATGATAACAAAATACAACGGCACATTGATCCACACAGTATTTAGTAAATTATAAACAAAAAATTAACAATAAATCTATACTAATATTATAAAGTTGAAGAGTTTCTTTGTATGTTTGTTTGTTTGCACGCGCCAATCTCAGGAACTACTGGTTCAAATTGGAAAATTCTTTTGTTTTGAATAGTCCATTTATTGAGAAAGGCTTTAGGCTATAAAACATCACGCTGCGACCAATACGAGCTAAGCATCAATAAAAAATGTTTTGAAAACGGGAGAAAATGATTCATCTATACTAATTAATTATAAAACAGAAATTGCCGCGGACAAAGTTGCGGGCATCAGCTAAAATTGAACACATGTTGATTTATATGGTTGCCAGCATTGGTCCCGTGGGAAAAGTTGTTCATTTTGACGGGCTGATATGATGGTTTGAAGGATAACAGTGTTTACCCTAACATCACCATCATCATCATCATCATCAGGTCTTTTACGCTTTCACGCCGTAACTACTGAACCGATTATAATGCAATTTCGCATACAAGTTCTCTGATAGACGGAGATAGACATAGGCTACCTTTTATCCCGGGAAAAAGTACACATGGAATAAAAATGTTTACAATCTAATTTAATTTGCATATTAAATAAATAAATATATACGGACAAATCACACAGATTGAGCTAGCCCCAAAGTAAGTTCGGACTTGTGTTATGGGATACTAACTCAACGATACTATATTTTATAACAAGTTCATATATAAATAAACATCCAAGACCCAGGCCAATCTGGAAAAGATCATTTTCCATCTTGACCTGGCCGGGGATCGAACCCCGGCACTCTCGTGTCGCAGGCTGGCGTGTTAACCGCTGCGCCACGGAGCTAGCCATTATGAAATGTATATTATAAAATGACTAAATTTATAAATATAAGAATTATTTATAAGTTTAATAAAGTTGTGAATTATATTATTATCAATTAGAAATTATATAACGACAAACACATATAAACTGTTATGGAAGAGTGAAATCTCCTAATAAATTGATTGGCATAAAAGTAGATTATTCTAACACTAATTTATGTTACTTGTCATCATCTTAATCAGGTCCTTTTTAGTCTCCACTACAGGAGCACGACCCTCTCTGTACTACTAGAGCCATACTTGGCCAGAGCAGCCAGAGGACTTGGCCTACACTCTCCACGCTAACCAGACGGGTTGGAGAGGTCTCTTAGATGTTTATAAGCTTTGTTTAGCTTGTATTTCCTAAGTCGCCTTCTACGACATCCACGGGAATGTTACTTGTATTTGACGAAATAAACATTTGTTAATAATAGACATTTGAATTTGTGCAGTAAACATGAATCTCGTTAAAATCAATAAAAATTGCTTTTAAGTGTCTTTTTCAATTGAGAGAAATACGATATATCTTAATAGATCAAAGAAATGATTTAGTAGCAAATTTTAAGACATCAACACGCATAATTTTTGTCTTTGTTTTAAAAAATATATTATGAATATAGATAAAATAGCTGTTTTGATTGTAGACGTCAGTGAATCCATAGAAGGTAAGGGTAAAAAGTTGTTGGCAGGGTGTTTTTTGGGGTCTGTTTTTCTTAATTATAAAGTCAAAATATGACAAAAATTGTTGTCATTTTTTTATTTTGCTTCTAAAGCATTTTTCTAGCTTAAGGGGCCAGCAAAATAAACTGACACTTTTTTCTAATTATCATTTCGTATAGGTGACACCCCGGTGTCAGAATCTTTGGAACCGCGACCAGCGCCCAATCAGGGTTGCAACCCTGGTTGCATGCATCAACTATTGGTGGCGGGCATGAAGAGACAGTAGTGGGTGGGTGCTGGCCAGCAATAGTTTGCATGAACTAGCCGTGTGGTATCCGGCAGATAGTCGTGTGGTATCCGGCAGAGTAGAATAGGACCACTCCAAGTCTTCCCGTGGATGTCGTAGAAGGCGACTTAGGAAAAACAAGCTAAACAAAGCTTATAAACATCTATGAGACCTCTCCAACCCGTCTGGCCAGCGTGGAGAGTGTAGGCCAAGTCCTCTGGCTGTTGTGGCCAAATATGGCCCTAGTAGTACAGAGAGGGTCATGCTCCTGTAGTGGAGACTAAAAAGGACCTGATGGTGATGAACTGGTGGCGGAAGCACGCAAAGTAAATTGTCTCTAAGTAAACGTAGCTTTGACTTCCGCAAAGTAACACCTGAGTCTATTAACTATAAAGGACAATTATTTATTTCCAGCACCTCCAAACAGACGGTGGCAAATACCTTCAAAACTGGGCGCAGAAGATGAAGCACCCTCCCAAAACCACTAAAACTAGACCAGGAGAAGTGCCCAACCTGGAGGATTCTGTTGTTGAACTGGTGAAGAACTCGAAAGGAGAGTTTGAGATCCACCAGCCGAAGCCTGGACACCTGCCGCAGAGTGTCCTTGATGATTTGAAGATGTTAGTATCATCATCATCTTCATCATTAATGAGTATTATTTTCTTTACAGTAGAATATTTTACTCCATCTCTTTCTCTCTATCTCCCCTGGGCAGTCTGGAAGTCTCTGAAGAGACTCCGGGCTGGTGTTGGGATATATCGTGAAAACCAAGTTAGGTGGGGTTTCTCCAGCAATAGTCTATGTGACTGTGGTGCCACTCAGACTATGGCCCACTTTTTGTCGTATCCCAACTGCCCCACTTCTTGTACAAATGAAAATCTTAACAAAGCCAACGACAAGGTGGTCAGCGTAGCCAAAAATTGGTCAAAATATATTTGAAAATAGCCATCTCCGACTTCATAAGAGGAAACTCTTCTGCTCGTTGTCCTTGGCACTTCTTTTCTTCTCCTCTTCAATCTTTTCTTCTATATATCGATATCTCTGTGGTATCACAGGATCAGGTTCGATTCTCTATCAGGTCAAGATGGTAAAAGATCTATGTCATATTGACTATCGATCTATAATAAACTATCGTTGAGTATCTTTTATATAATATACTCAACGAAAGTTTACTGTGTAAAAGTTGTGGGATACAAATACCACGACACAAGTGTACAACTTGTCCCACTGAGCTAGCCCCCATATAGTGAATTTGTGTGGTGGGATACTTACTTGACGATACTATATTTCATAATAGGATACTTATATAGATAAACATCCAAGACCCTGATCAATCTGAATAAGATTGCTTTCCATCTTGACTTGGCCGAGGATCGAACCTGGGACCCTACAATTCAAAGGCACTAGTCGTAGCACTGAGCAAAAGAGGACGTCAAATTTACAATTTATTAAAAATAAACTGTAATTTTTTTCTAATTATCATTTCGTGTAGGTGTCACGGTCAATCAACCATGCACACCCTGGTGTCAGAGTTCTTGGGAACCGCCTTTCGGCCTCTGACGTGGTTCCTTTAACGACTTCCAGATGGCAGCCGGAACCAACGGCTTAACGGGCTTTCCGAAGTACGGAATCATCTTAATTATCAGACAATCAGGTGATTCAAGCCTGCGATATCCTAACCAAACTTGAAGCAACTGAACCAAGTATGCTTCTCGTGGGAATCGAACCCACGACCCCCGGATCTACAGGCAAACGCCTTAACCACTGGACCACGGAGATGGTATTATATTAGTATTTTTTTCTAATTATTTATACGAATACTTCCAGGTTGTATGGACAAAAGAGGCAGGAAGCGATACAGCTGGGAGAGAAGAAGAGGACAGCGGAAGAAGTGAAGAAGATCACAGAGGATCTGTCAAATGTCGACTTGGACTAGAACAGAAGGGTTTTAGAGAGGATTTGTAAATAAATAGTTCAGAAACAGATGTTTTTATTACCTACCAGTAGGTGTAATTATGTATATAAACGAGACTTAGCACGAACCTTTTTAATTATTTGTTTCCGTTGAATTATGTGTTTAAAGCGCGAAAGTTTAAAAAATAATCTTCCAGTAGGTGCTTTGCAGACGAATTAGGGCTAGATCCGAAATCATCATGATTATTTTGAGGGTTCCGTACGCAAAGGGTGAAAACGGGGTGTTTTGTTTACAGTTGTCCACCACATCACATATATTCAGGGTGTTTCCTTACCGTTAGTTGACCACCTTGGGCTTTTAGGCATGACAGTCACGTCAAAACTAAGCTTCGGCCAACAGATTGAGTCAATGGCACTAACTGCTTCCAAGAAGTTGGGTATCATCTCAAAGGTTCGGCGGTACTTCAGCTCTGAACGGCTGCTCAATCTCTATACAGCCCAGGTTCGCTCTTGCATGGAGTACTGCAGTCACCTTTGGGATGGCTCAGCGAAATACCAGCTTGAAGCATTGGACTCTGTTGACCGAAGAGCCCGCAGGCTCATAAACAACGACGTGGTCTCAAATAGGAAATTGCAATCCCTGGAGCATCGCCGTAAAGTCGCATGCCTATCGGTATTTTATAGGATCCATTTTGGAGAGTGTGCGAAAGCGCTCTTTGAGCTAGTTGAACCCTCACCATTCCTCCATCGGACTACGAGGCGCAGACAGAAATTTCACCCTTTTATCGTTGGAATACCAAAGAGTCGAACTAAACGCTTTGACAGTTCCTTTTTGGTTCGAGTAGCTAAGGTGTGGAATGAACTGCCTGCGTCTATATTCCCAAACAAGTACAGTCCCGGGACATTCAAAAGTAGAATAAATGGGTATCTCTTGGATAGGCATGTAACATCCTCGTCTTCATCGTCACTTACCATCAGGTGAGATGGGAGACAAATGCCTAATTCAATATTTAGTAAAAAAAAAAAAAGGGACCATATTAATATGGCTCTGCTGTCCGTCTGTCTGTCTCTCTGTCCGTCTGTTACCTCATCAGGCTGTATCTACTGGACCGTGATAGTTAGACAGTTGAAATTTTGACAGATGATGTTGTTGGCGCTCCATCTATCGGCGTTATGGCGCACTACCTTAAAGGAACGAATGAACATCAAGGACATTCGATACCTTCACTCAAGAGCGAACGATTACATTGCTTTATATTCAATTCGATACATAGGCGAAAAAACATGTAATTTAATCGAAATTAAACCTAATTTATTTTCTACGTATACTATATTTTTATTCGAAGAATCCTACACATAAAATTAGTCCTTCTACGCCACATCTGAATTGGCTACGCGAAAATACGTATATACGATACTGCGAGGCGAGGGAAGACCACACTCCAGAAGCAGCTTGTGCAGCATCAGATCGGCAAGCAGCGTGTTTGGTCGGTAATCCTTCCGTTATCCTCCTCCTAGCGTCTGGATTTGTGCTAATACGGTGTTATTTCTCGAGTTCCAGTTGGTGAGTCATACGACACGTCAGTAATTGTCTTCACCGACGGTTGCGATTGAAACTGTAAGTACTTTGCTTTCTTCTTTCATAAATCGCCGAAATGAGTGAATCAGGGAAAGGTTTGAAGCTTAATCTACCAAAATCAGCCGGTTTAGAAGGTAGTAAATCGCCTTCAGATACTGGTGAATTTGATTTTAAGAAAATGTCCCTTTCCGATCTTAGAAGACACAGAGGTGTTCTTAAAACGAAACTTACGTCCTTTGACAAGTATTTATCTAAGTTAGATGAAGGTTCATTTAGTAAAACTCAAAGGATTGAACTGCCTTTGAGAGTAACTAACTTAGAGGGTGTATATGTTGAGTTCGACAAAATACAAAATAAAATCGAACATTTTTCAGAGGAAAGTGAGATTTCTGATCAAATAGATTATCGTGAAGCGTTTGAAGAGCAGTATTATTCAGTCATATCTGTAGCGAAGTCTTTATTAGAAGTTGGGGACAGTTCTGGGTGTATCGCAGAGTCAAAACCAAGGGCTTCATTACACGCTAAATTACCAGACTTGAAACTGGCATCTTTTGATGGTTCCAGCGATCGTTGGCTAGAATTTAAAAATTCCTACTTTTCACTTATTCATAATCGCGCAGATTTAGACAATATACAAAAGTTTCACTACTTGAGGTCTTCACTTAGTGGCAGTGCATTACAAGTTATTGGTGCGTTAGAATTCACTGGTGCCAACTACGTGCACGCATGGGAGCTTTTAGAAATGCGGTTCCACAATGAACGCCTTTTAATACACAACCACATAAAGTCGTTATTTAATGTTCCTAGCATTACAAACGAATCGCCAAAGCAAATTAGAACTTTAATTGATACGATTTTACGTAATTTACGAGCTCTTAAAACCTTGGATGAGCCCACCGAGTCCTGGGATACGTTATTAATTTATATTATCACTTCTAAACTCGATTTAGCAACAGAACGCGAGTGGAAGTCATACAAGGGTTCTCTTGCATCTGGCTTACTTGGTGATTCAAAGAGTAAATTAAAATTGGACACGTTGTTGACGTTTTTGCGTAACCGAGCCGACACATTAGAAATGATCAACAGTAATCACACTAAAAGCGTCTCTGTTAAACATGTAGTAAATCCTACTTGTTCGAAAAATGAACCGAAACATCGCTCGAAATCGCAACAGGTTCAAAGTTTTGTGGCCACTCGAAACAAAACCTCTAATAGCGTTCGTGTTTGTCCAGTGTGTAACGGTGATCACAGTCTTTACACCTGTTGCGAATTCTTAAATATGTCTATAAAGGACAGGCAGCACATAGTAGATTCGAAACATTTATGTGTTAACTGTTTACGATCAGGACACCCACCAAGCGATTGTCTATTCGGCCCATGTAAGATGTGCAAGTGCAAACATAATACGTTGTTGCATCCTAACAAGGTCAAAGGCAATAGCGATGCAACTAATCTATATAGCAATGGTGTCAATTACGAATCAGCTGTTCGCCCGGCCGCCATGACCGGCGCTGGCGCGGGTAGTTCGCGCGCAAATATCACGACGCTTCATACGTCCGTCACAAACAAGGACATTGATATTTCAAGCGTAGATAGTTCAACGAGATCTTGCGGTACCGTTTTACTTGCTACAGCATTGGTAGACGTTTTAGATAGCAACAACGTATTTCACACAATACGGGTACTCCTGGATAGTGGGTCCATGTATTGTATAGCAACGGAAAATTTAGCAAAACGTTTGAATTTACCTCTTATACAGTCCACTGTTCGGCTTATGGGTGTGGGACAGACGGTCTCAAATCCAAATAGTCTATGTACTATTTATTTTCATTCGAAGATATGCGATTACAGTACGACAGTGCAGTGTCTAGTTTTGCCGAATATCACTGGACATTTGCCCTCGAGACACTTCGATGTACTTGATATTCCGAGTAATATTCAACTCGCCGATCCTACCTTCGATGTCCCATCAGAAATCGAGTTATTGATAGGAGCAGATCGTTTCTGGGATTTATTATACGAACAAAAATTAAGGTTATCAAATGGCCCATATTTACATAATACGAAACTGGGTTGGATAATTTCGGGGCCTATTTACAAAGATGGCTTGCGTTTAAATAATCAGGTTTCTTGTCATTTTACTCAGGGTTTAGATACGGAATTAAGAAAATTTTGGGAAATAGAAAATGTAGATAGTGTAACCAAACCTCTTACGAAAGACGAGTTATATTGCGAACAGCTATTCATAAATACTACTCAACGAGACGAAAACGGTAGATTTTCTGTTCGCATTCCATTAAAAGAGTCTCCTGAAACCTTAGGTGACTCATTCAGCACAGCTTTAAATAGATTTAATTCTTTAGAGCGAAAATTAATTCGGAATTTTGAGTACAAAAAAATGTACTCCGATTTCATGCACGAATATGAGAGGTTAGGTTACATGTCACCTGTAAACGATTACGCTTCTCCGCACTATTTCCTTCCTCATCATGGAGTATTGCGTGAAAATAGTTTAACTACTAAACTCAGAGTAGTTTTCGATGCAAGTTGTAAGACATCTTCAAATAAGGCTTTAAATGAAATTCAACACGTAGGAATGCCTCTTCAGAACGATATATTTTCAATTTTATTACGTTTTAGGCAACATTTACACGTCGCTTGTTCGGACGATGAGAAAATGTTTTGTCAAGTACTTATACAAACTGATCAACGGGACTTGCAACTTGTTTTGTGGCGAAATAATCCTGATGAGGCTTTACAGGTATACCGGCTAAATACAGTTTCGTTCGGGACAGCCTCGGCTCCTTATTTAGCCATGCGTTGTATACGTCAACTTGCAGAAGAATGCAATGATGACGTCATCGCTCGCGTCATACGGGAGGATCTATTCGTTGACGATTTAATTACAGGCCACGATGATCCCAACTTTCTTTTGCAAATTTGTGAAAAAACCTCACAAGTCCTAAAGTCTGGTTGCTTCAATTTAAGAAAGTGGACCTTTAATTATGACGTCTCACAAATAAAATCTAAGGATTTAGCTATTGGCGATTATACACAAAATAAAACTCTCGGATTAGGATGGCATAATGATACAGACGAATTATATTACACTACCCGAATAGACTCTCACAAAACAGCATTAACTAAACGCAAAATGTTGTCCACCATTTCACAAATATATGACCCGCTGGGCCTCTTGGCTCCATCTGTAATTATTGCAAAAATAACTTTGCAAAAATTATGGTTGTCAAAGCTAGATTGGGATGACCCGGTATCTGAATCTGTGTCAGGCAAGTGGTTGGAATTTTTAGAGTCACTTCACGATTTGAATGAACTGAGAATACCAAGGTTCGTGAGAAGCGTGCACGCTGGCCGTACTGAGCTTCATATTTTCTCTGACGCATCACAGGACGCATACGGAGCCTGCGCGTATTTACGAACTTGTGATGAAAACGGAGTAGTGGTGAAATTATTATGCGCCAAGAGCAAAGTTTGCCCGTTGAAAGCCCTTAGTATAGCTCGTCTCGAACTTATGGGCTCATTAATAGCAGCTAGATTGTATAAAAAAATCATTGATTCCATGTCTTTGACATTTGACCACGTATCCTTCTGGACGGACTCCACTATAGTTATATGTTGGTTGCGGATGTCCCCATACTTATTAAAAACATTCGTTCAGAATCGAGTCACGGAAATAAATCAGTTAACCGGAGATGCACAGTGGTTACATGTTAAGGGTACAGAAAATCCAGCTGACTTATTGTCCAGGGGCCTTAATTTTAATGCGTTGCGTTACTCTGAGCTATGGTGGAACGGGCCATCGTGTTTACATAACACTAAGTCGGATTGGTCAGAACACAAGCAAAAACTAAACGAACCTACGAATTTACCTGAATTTTTTTTTTTTTTTTTTTTCCTTAAATTATCGTATTTAAAGCATAAATACGCTAATAATATTACGATCTAGCCTTAACTTAGACTAATGAGTAATTTTACATTGACCTAGTTTTATAATGTATTGTTTAAGAATGTGTCCATCGGCACTTTTCTTACTGTCTCTATTAAGAGGAAGGCACTCTGTTCATGTGTCTTTGTACGCACTATCACTGCACTATAGTTGTGTCATTATCACTTACACTACACTAATTCAAAGGGTTTAGTTCTTTTGAGCCGCCTCACTATGTCCGTGTTGTCGAGGAGCTGGATCGCCTCGACATTCACATGATGAAGCAACCTGTATTCATGTGCTTCGGCATACTGCTTAGTAACCATATCGACGAGCTGTATGTTAAGGTCCCGGTGCAGGTCGTCATTTCTTACGTACCAAGGTGCATTTACAATAGCCCTTAGTACTTTATTTTGGAACCGTTGTATCATTTCGACGTTACTCTTTTTGGTACAGCCCCACAGCTGTATACCATAAGTCCATACTGGCATTAGGACTTGTTTATATAATAGTAACTTGTTGTGCACTGACAGGGCGGAGTTTCTTCCGAGCAGCCAGTACATCTTTTGGAACCTTATTTCAAGTTCCTCTCTTTTCTTTTTGACGTGAGCTTTCCATCGGAGCTTGGCGTCGAGTGTCATACCCAGGTATTTCGCTGTGTTTTCATATGGTATCGGCATTTCATTTATATAAACGGGACAGTATTGATCCTGCTTATTTGTAAAGTTCACGTGAATTGATTTTGATTCATTAAGCGTGATTCGCCATCTCTTTGTCCAATTATGAACTTTATTAACAGCTATTTGAACCTTTTCTGCAGCTTCCGCATGAGTATTTCCAACAGCCATTATAGCGGTATCGTCGGCGAAGGTTGCAATAGTGTTGCTATCTAAATGAGGAATGTCACAGGTGTAAAGTAGGTACAGGACCGGACCCAATACACTTCCCTGAGGCACACCAGCTTTTATTTCCTTTATTTCAGAATACGCATCGTCTTGCCGTACTCTAAAGACTCTGTCTGATATATATGAAGTTATTATATCAACGTAGCACTTGGGTAGCATTTTTCCTAGTTTTATGGTAAGACCTTCGTGCCATACCTTATCAAAAGCTTGCGCTACATCTAAAAAGATGGTAGAACAGACTTTTCTCTCCTCGAGTGATTTTTCGATTATATTCGTAATCCTATGTACCTGGTCTATTGTAGAGTGGTTTTCTCTAAATCCAAACTGGTGTTCTGGGATAAGACCTTTAGCTTCTATAATGGGTTTCAACCGTTTCAATAACAATTTTTCGAATAATTTGGACATGACAGGCAATAATGAGATTGGTCTGTAGGACGTAGCCTCGTTAAGTGGTTTCCCTGGTTTTGGTATCATGATTACTTCAGCTATTTTCCATAAATTTGGCACATATTTAAGTCTTAATGCTGCGTTGATGATATTTGTTAGCTTAACCAAAGCTTTTCGGGGAAGGTTGTGCAATATTTCTCCGGATATAAGATCGAAGCCGGGTGATTTTCTAGGATTAATATGTTTTTTAATTTCTAGTAGAACCTCTCGCGGCGTTACCAGCCTAATGTTTATTTGTTCTTCATCAATACGGTTATTGAGTATATGAGTATTTTCACTTAATACATCCGTTACCATTTCATTGTGTAGTTGATTTTCATTTGGTTGGAAAATTACCTCAAGATGTTCAGCGAATATTGTAGCTTTTTGTTCGTTGCTAACCGCCCACCGGCGTGGCCCAATTTTCAAAGGTGGAATTTGGGTCATTGGCCGTTTCATGCGTTTGGTTGCCTTCCATAGAGAGTAATCTGTGCTGCGATCAGTAGATAGCTTTTGGAGAGAGCTTTTTGTAGTTTCGTCAATATGCCTCTGAATGACCCTCTTAAGTTGTTTGGTGAGGTTATTCAGCTTATTTTTGTCCTCTGGAGACCTAGATTGGTGCCATTGTTTTCTTTGTCTTCTCTTTTCAATTATGAGATTTTTTATTTCAGTTGGGTATATGTTTTTTGTATTTCTTTTTTTGATAACGGGTGAGTTATTCCAAGCAGTCTTTTGGATCAACGTGATAAATTTCTCTAAATCCATGTCCAACTGCTCTGGTGTTTTTAATGGTACTCTGAGGTCAATATTACTATCTAATTCTATTTTAAAACTCTCCCAGTCAGTGTATTTATTAACTAAAGTTGGGTTTGTTTCGTTGTTTTGAACTTTTTCATTTATTTCTAAATATATTGCTGAATGATCAGAGCTCATGTCGTAGCTTTGGTCTGTTTTCATGTAGTTGGATGATAAGTTTTTGTAGACAAAAAAATCAATGAGGTCAGGTATTTTGAGTGGGTCAGATGGCCAGTAAGTTGGAGATCTTGTTGATGCAACATCACATTTTAATTCTGAAATTGCATACTTCAGTTCTTTTCCTTTTTTATTTGTTAGTCGGGAGCCCCAATAAGTATTTTTGGCATTGAAATCCCCCCCTAAGATGAATCTTTCGCCAAGTGATAGTAAAATATTTAAATATGCTTGCTTTCGTAATTTGTGTTTAGGTGGGAAATATATTGCCGCTACAGTAAGCGGATACTTGTTTGTAATCAATCGAACTGCTGTGCATTGCACCTGGGGAATTTCGTGTTTTAGCTGTTCATGATGTTGCATATTTTCTTTAATGATTACAGCACTGCCACCTCTCCCTTTGTTTGCCGGGTGAAGCGCGTGGTAGATTTTGTAACCTTTAAATTCAATGTGACTTTGTTTAGTGAAGTGGGTTTCTGATATTAAACATATGTCTATATTTTCTATGTCTAGGACTACCTGCAGTTCGTTTTTATGTTTATGTAGTCCATTACAGTTCCAGGCCATGATTTTTGGTTTATTTATCATTTTTTATTCTTAGGAATAGCTAGGTTGGTGCCATTTTCAATTTTTTTAAGACGCTCGTCAAAAGATGTCATTAGTTTGAGAATAACATCCAACTTATTCTCATTTAAATTGGATTGCTCTTGTCGACTGGAACTTGATGATTTTTTTGCAGCAGTCTGGGCGTAAGTGACATTTGTGTTTACTGTAGACGCAGACTTATTGTTGGATTTTTGCGTGTCGGTTGAAGCTGGGGGCTGCTCTTGGTGAACATGTTTCTTAGCAGTTCTATTATTTTTTAACTTCTGCATTTCTTTGGCTATCATACAGCCTCTATAATTTGCCGGATGTGCTTCTCCGCAATGCACGCACTTCGGTTTTTCGGTTGCAGGTTTTATGCAATCCTTGGTTAAGTGCCTCCCTGTGCATTTCACGCACCTTGGCTCTTTGGCACAATACATTTGTGTATGTCCGTAAGATTGACATCTTTTACACTGCGGAATAAGTTTAGGAGATTTCAGTGATTGTATTTCTACTACACACCCCAAAATCGATTTTATATCGTAGACTCTCTTGATGTCCTCTTTGTTATTGAAGGTAAGCATAAACATATTTAAAGGCTCTTTGCTTTTCCAACTTAATTTGTTCACAGCATCTTCAATTTGCAGACCTTTTGATTTAAGATCTGCAATAATTCTCTCCGGTTTACAAGATGACGGCAATTTTTTAGCCATAACCCTAATTGGTCTATCTTGTTTGTTCTCATAGGAATGCCAAGAGCAGTTGTTCGCTGTAAGAACCTTCGTTATTGCTCTGTAAGCTTCTTCATTGCAAGCATTTACTTTGACACTGTCTCCATTCAATATTTTTACTGTGAAAGTGTTAGTCGGCTGATCACGTGACAAAAAGTCATAAAAATTTTGGTAGTTATTCACACCATCCACTATGATAGGAGGTGGAGGTGGAACTTTGATTATTTTTTCTGGTTTTTGCATTTCTTTTTCTTGTGGCGAGAGTGTTGGTGACGTGTTCATCTTTCTTTTCTTTCTTGATTTCGTTCTTATCCACTCTGTTTCTTTAGCCAGCTCTTCCTCATCCGTACCATATTCAGTATGCGATACGGATGTCTCTATATTAGTTGTTGGGGCTGTGGTTTTGGTGTCAACAGCACATTGTAATTGCTGTTGAAGTATAGAAATTTGATTCTTCAGGTCTTCTATAAGACTCTGCTGTTTTAGCCGTTCTTCCTTTTCCTGTTTGTACAGGTTGTAAAGGTAATGTTCAGTATCAGTTTTGAGCTGAACCGTTTTAGATGGCGTACTCATTATTAAGGCAGTTGAGAACGTCGCCTTAACAATTATTCGTCGTACGTAAACATACCGAGCGCAATGACTTACCGATCTAGGTCATCACGGCCCAGCTGCTCGTGACGGCGGTGTCGTTGTGATGCGTTTGCACTTTTGCACTGTCTCACTATGTGACACAACTGTTTTCATCAAAGATTGAACGATCACTGATTTACCTGAATTAAAGTCGAAAAATGTAAGTTTAAATTATATAGAATACAATGATGTTATTGACTTCAGTAGATTTTCTAACTATAATAAATTAATTCGTGCGGGTGCATACGTATTAAGATTCGTAAACAACCTCAAGTGTAAAAGGGAAGGGTATATTCGTATAACGGGTTCGTTGTCGACGGATGAGCTCGCCGCAGCTACTTATGTCATTTCAAGGTCGGCTCAGTTGCAATCGTTTGCGGAAGTGCACAGATGTTTATCTAATAATTTACCCGTCAAATCATTGAAAGATAAGAAAAGACTTAATCAGATCGCGAGCCTAAATGTATTCTTAGATAAACACGATGTGATAAGAGTTGGAGGACGTTTGTGCAATTCCAATTACGATTACAATAAAAAGCATCCTATACTTTTGTGTTCAAAACACCGTTTTACATTACTTTTGTTTGAATACGAGCATAAACGTTTATTACACGCTGGACCGCAGCTTTTACTAGCTTCCGTGCGTGAACAGTGGTGGACACTAAGTGGTAGAAATTTGTGTCGAAAGGTAGTGCATCAGTGTGTTACTTGTGCGCGATTTAGGTGTAAAATGTTAACGCCAATCATGGGTAACTTGCCCTCATCGAGGCTGGAAGCTAGCTTTCCATATTCCCGATCCGCTGTTGATTATTTGGGCCCTGTATACATATTGAACCGAAAAGGCAGAGGAGCACAGCTCGTAAAAGGGTATGTTTGTTTATTTATATGTTTGGTGACTCGTGCGATACATTTAGAGCTTGTCAGTACACTGTCAACTAATGATTATATACTGGCCTTTAAGCGTTTCATTTCACGTAGGGGTAAACCGATCGAAATCTATTCTGATAACGGTACAAATTTTGTAGGTTCTCAGAAAGAACTTTCTTTGTTTTTTAATGAAAATTCAGAAATTATCTGTGATTACGCTTCAAACAATGGAATTCGTTTCCATTTCATCCCACCGAGGTCAGCCCATTTCGCGGGATTTTGGGAGCAGGGGGTAAAGTCTTGCAAGTTTCATATCAAACGAGTCGTTGGGCTTGCCAATTTTAATTACGAGGAGTTTAGCACCGTCCTAACACAAATCGAGGCAGTCCTAAACTCCCGTCCCTTATCTCCCTTGTCATCAGACCCTAACGATATGTCCCCACTAACCCCTGCTCACTTCCTCATCGGCCGGCCGCTAACTTCGCCTGCTGCTAAAGATCTCACTTCAACTACAACTAGTCAGTTGAGCCGCTTTCATCGTGTGGAACAAGTACGACAGCACTTTTGGCAAAGATGGTCGAAGGAGTACATTTCGGAGATGCAGCAGAGGACGAAGTGGAAACATCACAGTGCCGACCTGCAGCTGGGCAGCCTCGTCATCATAAAAGAAGATAACTTGCCTCCTCTCAAATGGAGGTTGGGGAGAGTCATAGAAGTCATGCCAGGAAAAGACGGCGTCGCACGTGTGGCGAATATTCGCACAGCCACCGGCGTAATACGACGGGCTTTCTCAAAAATTTGCCCACTCCCATTGCAACCAGACGATAAGAAGGAAGAATAAGGACACGAGAACTATTTTGGAAGATGGTGCTTCCAAGGCCGGCGGTATGTTGGCGCTCCATCTATCGGCGTTATGGCGCACCACCTCAAAGGAACGAATGAACATCAAGGACATTCGATACCTTCACTCAAGAGCGAACGATTACATTGCTTTATATTCAATTCGATACATAGGCGAAAAAACATGTAATTTAATCGAAATTAAACCTAATTTATTTTCTACGTATACTATATTTTTATTCGAAGAATCCTACACAGATGTATTTCTGTTAAAAACAGAATAAAATAAATATTTAAGGGGGCTTCCATACAACAGATATTATGTTTTGCTGTTTTTATAGATAGTGGTGCGGAATCCTTCGGGCGCGAGTCCGACTCGCACTTGGCCGGTTTTTATGTTATTTTCATTCAAGTACACATACCGGAAGCAGGTAGTGGGCGAGAAAAATTACCGTGCAAATTCATAGGTGCAGGTCTACTGTAGTGGGATTGGAACCCGGGACCTTTCGTTTATGAAAAACTAGCTTTCGCCCGCGGCTCCGCCCGCGTCAATTTCGGTCCCTCGGGAATAGTACTTTTTCCCAGGATAAAAAGTAGCCTATGTCCTTCTCCGCACTCCAGAGAACTTGTATGCACATTTCATGATGATCGGTTCAGTAGTTACGGCGTGAAAGCGTAACAAACAAACAAAAAACAAACAAACAAACACACTTTCGCATTTATAATATTAGTAAGGATTACTGAGGGTAAAATACGGAATCGATAAATTGACGGAACGTAGTAAGGCCTAAAAAGATTTACCCTCTTATTCATAAAAATTAGCAAACGTTTATTAAACCTATTTTAGTTAAAATATGTTTTGTCCTTATCCCTCTCTGCAACGAACAACAGAGAAAGAATGAGATAAAACATATTTTAACTAAAATAGGTTTAATAAGCATTTGCAATTTTTTATGAATAAGAGAATTATATAAAACGCCTTCAGTCGTAGAGTCACGCAAAAATGAATTGCTAGTAGCATGCATGGGCCGGCTCGGCAGAAAATCGACGTCTGAGTAGAAGCTTTACCGCCTCTATGCTTCGTTCGGTGAGTGAGAGAGCCGGAGGCCCATCCGTCCCCCTCCTCTCCCAATTTCCTTCCCTCAGCACCTTGAAAGGCCGACAACGCACCTGTCACACCCTGGTGTTGCAGTTGTCCATTGGCAGCGATGATCGCTTAACATCAGGACTCACTTGCTCGTTCGCCATCCTATATCATAAAAAAACGAAAGGGGCATCTCTTGGTTTTCAGGCGTCTATAGGCGTAATTTTTTTCATTTCGAGTAGGTCACACGGTCAATCGACCATGTACACCCTGGTGTCAGAGTTCTTCGAACCGCCTCTCGGCCTCTGACGTGGTTCCTTTAACGACTACCAGATGGCAGCCGGGACCACCGGCTTAACGTGCCTTCCGAAGCACGGAATCATCTTTATTATCAGACAATCAGGTGATTTAAGCCTGCAATGTCCTAACCAAACTGGAAACAACTAAACAAAGTATGCTTCCCGTGGGAATCAAACCCACGACCCCCGGGTCTACAGGCAAACGCCTTAACCACTGGACCACGGAGGTAGTTTAGGCGTCATTACTCCGCTTGTATGAAGCGCTGTGCTAGTAATTACGTTAATATATAAAAACGCCTTAAACCAAATTATAGCAAATACGTCAAATACTTTCTTGCTTCTTTTAAAGTTAAATTTTAAACAGGCAACTACGGTGTACAATGTAAAATGGTCACTTCAGCCACCATTGCGGCTTTTTTATGATTGACTTATTTTATTAAAGATATATAACTCGTAATTTATTTAAATTTTTTTTTTGTTGTACAACATTACAGTTTACACTAATGCGTTACACAACTTAAAATATAGACAACAGATTCATCCTTTCTCTTCACAAAACCACAGATATTCATTCTTCAATCGCGCAAACCTATCAGCAAACAAATCACATTTACAGCCACGCTCTGATGCCAGGAACGCGTTGAGCTCTGCCAGGCCGCGCAAAAGAGGCGACTGTTTGTGAGATTCGGTTCATGCATTGGGAACCACAAGCAACTTATGTCGCCGATTGCGCAAATAGTTGTTCGGTACAAAAAGCTTACACAGGCGTGATACTAACTCCAGACAGTCAGAGTCTCCGCGAAGGCAACGACTGACAAATTGCATAAGCTGCCAATTACGTCGCGTACTTAAATAATTGTACCCTAGAGTACCCAACAGAAATTTAGTTGGGTATAAATATGGATAATACCCATACCTTTTTTTATAAAGATATCTCAAAAAAGCTTTTTGAACTTTTTCAACTTCAAGAATATATTTTGCCTGATGGGGATTCCAAACTTTTGAACTAGTTTCAAGTTTACTTCTGACAAATGTGGAGTACAATATCTTCACGGCATGTAGATTATCGAAATCCCTACAATTTCGAATAACAAAACCTAATTGCTATTTATTATAATGGATGGTGAAGTGACCATCAAGACGTTGTTGTACACCGGACTTGACAAAAGGTCTGAAATGTTCATCAGTCCATCAGCCGCTCCAGCACCAACAATATTCTGAACATGATTGTGAACCGCCTGGACTGCGCTAATTTGATCTACTCTACTTAAATATATACGGACAAATCACACAGATTGAGCTAGCCCCAAAGTAAGTTCAAGACTTGTGTTATGGGATACTAACTCAACGATATTATATTTTTTATCAAATACATATATAGATTAACATCCAAAACCCAGGCCAATCTGAAAAAGATAATTTACCATCTTGACCTGACCGGGGATCGAACCCGAGCACTCTCGTGTCGCAGGCTGGCGTGTTGACCACTGCGCCACGGAGCTCGCTTATAGGTTGGCTGAAAGTCCAGCCCGAGGTGTCTGAATTTGATATAAAATATAGTTTAGTTGAGTTAGTATCCCATAAACTTACTTAAGGGCTAGCTCAATCTGTATGATTTGTCCATATATTTATATTTTGTCCGGCGTCTATGATCTGTGTTTTAGAGGGCAGTATTGTATTTCCTCCCCCCCTCCCCCATTTAATCACTATTCATTGAGATACATATATTGACAATACCTTTTATTTTTGAGTAATGTAATAAGTACATCCTTACCTACTTCTACCTCAAACAATGCGTTTAAATCAAAGAGGACTTTTCCGATAACCGATGGCTGGTATCCATCATAGCAGTTAATATAGACAAATAGACAGACAGACAAACGGATTTTATATATGCCCTGTTAAATCCATACAAAACAACGATTCGGCGCTTAAACGTCGCCCGCCACTTACGGACGATTTATTAAGAGATCAGAGTGGGGGGTAAGATATAAGCTTAGAGCGACAAGCTTATGATTTTAAAAAATAAACAATTTTTTTTTTTGCAAAAATTACATTTTTGTGACAAGTTTTTATTACAAACGAATCCACACTGTAAAGTGTTTTCCAAGATAAATCAAATGAGCGAAAACACGGTCGGTGTACCTTCTTTAGTTTAAGTTTTTATGGTTTTTTTCTGACTTCATCATCAGACCAGAGCAACGATTCCATATTATTGTATTGTTATCAGATTTACACATACATGCAAGATTTCAGCTGAATCGGTTACCGGGAAATGGATTCAATTAAACTCGCAAGATTTGATTATCTGTGAGAGTGTGGTAGGAGGAGGAGGCCCACTCATGCTACTAGAAAAATGAAGTTTGCCGGTAGTGTGGCTCTACTAAAAATAATATATTTTTCGTGAATCATCATCATCATCATCAGGTCTTTTTAGTCTCCACTGCAGAAGCATGACCCTCTCTGTACTACCGGAACCATACTTGGCCAGAGCAGACCGAGGATTTGGCCTACACTCTCCTGACTGGCCAGACGGGTTGGAGAGGTCTCATTGATGTTTGTGAGCTTTGTTTTGCTTGTATTTCCTAAGTCGCCTCTTACGACCTCCATAGGAAGACGAGGAGTGGTCCTATTCTACTCTGCCGGAAACCACACGGCTTCGTGAATAGATCATATTTTCTCATAATATGGTACATAGTTGAGAATAAATCTTTGGCGCCATCTGGGATAAGGGTTTGAAACAAATCAACGCTATAGGAGTAGAGACCACATGACTATATTACAGACAAACTGAAAATCGCTTTCGCTTATGGCTTACATCCCCGCTCTCTCTGCATACAATAGTTTTATTTTAGACAGAGAATCGAACTCACACTAAGCCGCTTATGCCTAATAGACATATCGCGTTGTGACGGCCTTTGAAGGCTTATACAGGATGCTCCGAGCTATGTACAGAGTGTTTTAATCTGTAGTTAAAAATAGGACGAGATTTACTTTTGTTTTTTTTATCCCCGATCAAAATGTGTTACAAGTTTCGCGTTTATGTTTGTCTGTGTGTATCATAGACCCAAACTGGAGCTCGTATTAGAATGTAATTTTTTGGGTACCGTACCCAAAGGGTATAAACCCTATTATTATGGCTCCGCTGTCTGTCTGACCCCAGGCTGTTCTCATGAACTGTGATAGTTAGACAGTTGAAATGTTCACAGATGATGTATTTTTGTTGCCGCTGTAAGAAAAAATACTAAAAACAGAATAAAGTAAATATTTAATTTTAATGCAACAAACACGATTTTTTTTGCTCGTTTTTGCACGAAATTGATGACGGCAACAGGTAGACGCTTGAAGTATTCACAGAATATTTAGTTATATATTCAAAAATAACCTTTAAAAATAAATCTATACTAATATTATAAAGCTGAAGAGATTTTTTGTTTGAACGCGGAAATATCAGGAACTACTGTTTCGAATTGGAAAATTATTTTTGTGTTGGATAGTCCATTTATTGAGGAAGGCTTTAGACAATAAAACATAACACTGCGACTAATAGGAGCGAAGCATCAATAAAAAAATGTTTTGAAAACGGGGGAAAATTATTCATCTATACTAATAAAAAACCTAATTACTTAATCATAATAACAGAAATAGCCGCGGACGAAGTCGCGGGCAACAGCTAGTAATCAATAAAAATTGAAAATTAATATAAAAGGGGAGCTCCCATATATCAGATATAACTTTTTGCCGTTTTTAAAGACAATGATGAGTGCGCGATCTACGACTGTAAGTATCTACGAATAAGTAATAAGGTATGTATAAAAAGACACACGATTGATCCTATAGGCATTCCGCTTATCCCTTGGTCGTGTGGAACCCTAAAACAACGTGACAGAAAACCTCCTTTATTATATACTAGCTGTTGCCCGCGACTTCGTCCGCGGCAATTTCTGTTATTATGAATAACTAGCTGTTGCCCGCGTCTTCGTCGGCGGCAATTTCTGTTATTATGATTACTCGCAATTAGTTTTTTATTAGTAAAGATGAATAATTTACCCCGTTTTCAAAACATTTTTTATTGATGCTTCGCTCCTATTGGTCACATCGTGATGTTTTATAGCCTAAAGCCTTCCTCAATAAATGGACTATCGAACACAAAAATATTTTCCAATTTGAACCAGTAGTTCCTGAGATTAGCGCGTATAAACAAACAAACAAACAAACAAACTCTTCAGCTTTATAATATTAGTATATATATTAAATGGGTTAACTCCTGACCATAATACTAGGCAAAGATATAGTCTAAGATCGAGCGAGCTCACCCAGAAGAAGCCTCACTCTAACTTTAAAGAGATTCAGGTTATATGCGCTCGGAAATACAAACGCAGGCAACGCATTCCAATCCCTAGCTGTGCGCATAATACAATATGAGGAAAAGCACTTGATACGAATTTTAAATTTCTTCTCCTTCTTCTAGAAAAAAAAAAAACAATTCAATATAATATGCCTACTCGTGTTTTATTTTTATGCGCTTTGCACGCAAGCCCGCCGCGGGCAGATAGATATAATAACTTATTTAAAGTTTATTTTTTTAACTATTTATTATTATTTTATTTAAGCGCACATTTATTTTTAGATTAAAATATGTAATTGAATCAGTATTGTAGTTACTTTCAGCGTGGCCTGAAAATCATGTCCCGTTTTTTATAATAGTTAATTAAATAGTAGAAAATTACAACATGATTCTGTAAGAACACATATTTTAAGTATATTGTGTTGTCGTCTTTTAAACTTTTTTAAAAGATGACAGCACTGTAAGAAGATGAATGAATCCGTCAGCAAATTTTGAAAACTAAGCTAAAAACCATTGCTTTTATTGTGTTTAATTACTGTGTACAGAAAACATAGTGTTTTATACATGTAAATACTATAATTTCTGGTAATTAATAACTAGCCAAAACCTAATTTTTTAGAGCCTTTTTTATTATCCCGCGTTGTGTTTTGCGAAGGTGGGAAAAGTTAACCTTAATTCATTCAATTAATTTATTTCTTTACCTTTAGGCATACGCTCACTTGATATCTTCTAATAAAAAAGAGCTACGCTCTTGTCTGTTTCTTTGGCAGGAAATAATGCAGTGGTTTGCCATTGCCCTCATCATTACATACACTTGTCAACTGCGAGTGTGCAGGTTACCACATGAGTTTTTCCTTTACAGCAGGTAGTGTCGAAGAAAATGACCGTACTTGAGTCAGATTGGATTCAATTACTCAACTCAGGAAGTGCCGGTAGGGTTTGGATCCTATATAATTCAATGACGGAATAAACATTATCCTATATGTATATTCCTAATTAATTCCCATAAGTGAATCCTTAATTAACATAGAGGATACTTCTCGTCTAAAGCTTGTCGTATTAACAAGATGTAAGTTAACTGTAAACCAAACATTATTAAGGCTCATTTAAAGTAACAGAAATTCAGCTATTATAAACTTTCACTTTTATAATATGATAAGATTTGCTTTCTAAAAATATGGGACTGGCTATAAATCCAAATAGAACATCGGATGTCTTACAAAAAAAAGAAATGATTTATGGGCCTGGATGTAAACGTGACTATTTTTTGCTTAGGCAGTCTAGAAGGATAAATATATCTTTATCACGCGAAAGTAATCAAGCAGTTCATATTCCTATAATCAAATAATTCGAGGCGTACCAATAGAATTTCACAAAAAAATATGTGGCAGGGTGTGAAAGTATAGCGGATATATCTTTTTACCACGCACGAACAAACTGGTACTGGGTAGTAACCCTGGCTATTCATTAGTCAAGAAAGTCCTCAGTATCACGAGTTTTTCTTACGGGGTAGACAGAGCCTAAGGGCTCGACCGAACCGGCGCTCTAGTCGAGTTCCCACATAAATAGGAAGTAGGGAGAACAGAGACTCGACACACAACACACACAGAGAAAACTTTATTTGCCTTATATTGACAATTTGTTGTAATATATTGAATTCTACATAATATATCAGAGCCTGTAGGAACCAAGTAAACAGTCCGAGGGATGTTGGTAGACTGAAGAATGAGTGATGAGAGAGAGAGAGAAAGTAATCTAAAAATGGAATCGAATGAAATTTGAATTAAAATGAGGAATGAAAAATGGACAGGATGAGAAAGAAATGAGGTTGGACGAGATGCAGCATGCAGGTGGCATGCTGCAACGTTACAACCTTATGACCACATTTAGCATGTTGGAGGGCGTACCTACCTAGTAATCATATTATATAGCATTACAATGCTCGGTATAATATTAAAATCGAAAATATGTGATGAAAAAATGTAAAAGGTAGGATTTGAACCCACAGACACGTTACCTGAGACAATACCTCTCTTTCTCAAAAGGAGAAAACGGAACCCTTATAGGATCACTTGGTTGTTGGTCTGTCTGTCTGTCAAGATCCTTTTTCTCAGGAACACGTATCAAGTTGAAATTCATATCAAATACTCAGGTCTAATGTCCCTTGGAGCTGCGATCAAACTTCAAAGTCAACGTAATCAAAAGATACAGCTGGTTATACCACTAATTTTCGTGTATTTTCGACTTTCGCAAGGGAATTATAACCTACAGGGTACTTCCCATGAACTCTTGACATGACCATCTTATAGCTAAAATAAATTTTAAGTTGCATCATATAATAATAATGTCAAAGTTAATACAATGTACGGAACCCTTCGTGGGCGAGTCCGACTCGCACTTGGCCGATTATTCTGGACTAGGTTTCGCCCGCGGCTCCGCCCGCGTCAATGTCGATCCCTCGGGAATAGTTCTTTTTCCCGGGATAAAAGGTGGCCTTTGTCCTTCTCCGTACTCCAGAGAACTTGTATGCAAAATTATATGATGATTGGTTCAGTAGTTACGGCGTGAAAGCGTAACAAACAAACAAACAAACTCACTTTCGCATTTATAATATTTGTATAAGGTTAAAATGTGCCCTATTCCTTTTCAGTTCTAATTGTGTATGCCAAAATTCATGATCATCATCATCACTCCGTGTAGGTGTCACGGTCAATCGACCATGCACAGGTGTCAGAGTTGTTCGAAAACGCCTCTCGGCCTGCAAGCCTGCAATGTCCTAACCAAACTGGAAACAACTAAACAAAGTATGCTTCCCGTGGGAATCGAACCCACGACCCCTGGTCTACAGGTAAATGCCTTAACCACTGGACCACGAAGGCAGTTGTGATTCAGAAGATAAAGTGTGAAATAACAACACACACAAACAAAATAACCAACAAGTCAACTCTTCGTATTTTAATAATAATGTTCCAAATTTCATTTTCAATACCAAATCGTTGCGTCTGCGAATCGATCATCAGTCAAGACAAGTTTATAAGTATACCCTGCGCATGCGCATCGGACTTATCAGTTGCTCAATTCAACCCGAACACCGCATTCCCCGTCAATATCGTTACAAAATTCCCAGTACTTAATCATAATTACCCATAATTATGTCAAACCACTGTACAACAAGCATTCGACAACTTTCTTTAATAAAAAAAAAATAACCATTTCCCCATAACCGAAATTTCGGAACGTATCATTATAGAGGCGTAGCCCCAAAAACTCCACCTATCCAAAGATATTTCATACAAAAAACCTTTGCAGGGTGGAGCCTTCGTACAAGAGGAATTGTACAACAAATTTTTCATATAACCTCAAACTTTGACAGCTGTCATAAGAAGGAAATAAGGTGCGTTTTCGTGCGCGCGTTTTTCGCGAGTGGTGTTATTAAATTTGTTGGTCGGAAATGCATTCGACGGACAATTGTTGAAGTAATTAAACTCATTTTGAGTGTATGCGGTATTTAGTGTGTTTTTTGTCGGATAACTGTGTGCAGTTAGTTTCTTTAGCTTGTCAAAGATATTTGGTTGGCGAGTGTGGAACTGTGGCGGCGGCTTTATCTTGTTTATTCATACTTTATTTAAAATAAATATAATATCTTTTTGAATTCAATATATCAATAAATATAGTAATGACTATGACTCCATTCGCATTCAATCAAAGATTTTGGTGGAACGCTGGCTGCACGTATGAAAATGTGTCGCGTTTGGTGTGAGTGGTGAGAGCGCGGAACGAGCGATAGACAGGGCACGATCGGCCTAAGCTTTCGGCTTGTGACGCATCTATCTTCCAACGTTTTCACGTAAAATTATCTTTTTTATATTATTACAGACAACCAATTCTTTTTTTCAAAACTGGTAACTTACACTCTTTTTGAACGTCATATTTTTCTTTCTTATCACTGGTGAGAAGATAACGCCACAGAAAACTCCATCTAGACATGGTCCCTTGCCTGAAGGGCTCTGATTACATTTTTACAATTATTTATTAAGATTTATTTAATATTATTAAGATATTACGATTAAGATACGTATTTCGTAATATCCTTATCTTAATGATCTGACCTATAAGACGTTAGTTTCCTTTCGCTTAAGACAGGAAATAATTAATACATGAATTATATTTAAGTACTTAGTTAAATATTAACTATAAGGACACAAAATAAATTAAAACATTTAATTTATTAAAGATCAAAGGTAAATAGATTACTTGATTAAATACATATTTTCCCATTACATATATACAACCACATCAAGAGGAAAATTTTCAAAGCTGTAATCAGACATGTCATGTTGTATGGATCGAAATGTTGGGTCACAAAAGGGATGGAAGAAAGAAAACTGCATATAACAGAGATGCGAATGTTGAGATGGATGTGTGGAGTGACAAGAATGGATAAAATACGGAATGAGTATATAAGGGGAAGCATGAAAGTCGCGCCAGTAATAGAAAAGCTCCATAGTCATAGACTGAGTTGGTATGGGCATGTGATGAGGAGAGAAGAAGGTCATATCGCAAGGAAGGCTTTGGAACTGAAGGTGAATGGAACTCGAAACAGAGGACGACCTAAGAAAAGATGGATGGATTGTGTCAAGGAGATGTATGAACAAGAAAGGAGCGACAAAGGATATGGTGACAGATCATAATGGAGGGAACTGACATACTGAGCCGACCCCACATAAAAAGCGGGATAAGGTAAAGGAAGAAGAAGACATACAGCCACATCTTTCCCATTGCGGGGTAGACAGAGCCTGTTGAAGCATGTTGGTGGGCTTAGGTGGTAATCAGAAACGAAATAGTTGTTTTAGTTGTGGTAGAGTCACGCTACCGGCAAAATTCATTTTTGCTTGTAGCACGTATTGGCCGGCTCGTCCGGGGAAGTACCACACTCTCACAGAAAAACGACGTTTTAGTAGAAGCTTTACCGCTTCTATGTTTCGTTCAGTGAGTGAGAGAGCCGGAGGCTCATCGTTCCCCCATTTCCTCCCCACATCCTTCCCTCAACTCCTTGAAAGGCCGGCAACGCTCCTGTCACACCCCGGTGTTGCAGTTGTCCATGAGCAGCGGTGATCACTTACCATTAGGTGAATCGCTTGCTCGTTTGCCGTCCTATACCGTAAAAAAATGTGATTGCGGCTAGCAACCCAACCGCATCGCCTACTAACATGATCGGCTTTTACGGTCTGCACGGAAGACAATTTTTTTGTCTTTTCTCCCAGACTAGCATTTCATAAATTGAAAATGCTCTCTCCACTTTTCGTAGCTCTAGCAAAACGCTTACAGTGTGTTTAACGGTCTGCTGAATTTTTCTCCAAAACTTTTTCGGGTTCGACAAGAACTCCGCTTTTTCGTGTGCGTTGGGTCTTTAGGACATTGTTACTGCTATCAAATAGGGTTGTACATACTATATAATTTCTTTATTGCTACACAATACCCAGACAATACTAAAAAGATTTGAATTTTAGTAATAAATATCCGCAGATATATTTATTGTTAAGATATATGTTGCGATGGGGAAACCCTTTATAGACAACATCACCAAACCCAGGAGGGACGGACCTCGGCTTTGGGCGTTGCCTGTGTGCGCAGGGCTTGGATAGACAGCAAACTCTCATATTGCCTGATGGGCCGCGTGACCTGGGTGTCGGATGTTTATCTATATATGCATTTGTTATAAAATATAGTACCGTTGGGTTAGTAGTCTGGAACTTACTTTACGGCTTATTTCTCATACTAGAACCAGTTCTTGGCAACACCAGTGCATGATATGTCCTTGAAAAGATCTTGGCTGAAGGAGGCACCATTGCATTTTATAATCTTTCTTTCTTTCTCCATCGTTTCCCTGGAGGACGGAGCGAACTTCATTCCTGAACTCCGGGAGCTGAGGAATGGCTTCAAAATTTAAAATTAAATATATAGGATTCGTGCAGTAATTTGCCACATGAAATGATGATGATGATGATCTTTCACATAATAAAAAACCGACTTCAATAAAACTGAACCGATTATGCTGAAACTTAAATGAAACCAACTTAAAAACATAACCTTTAAAAAGAAATTAAAGTCGGTTCCTAAATGACGGAGTTCTGAGGTAACTAACATTATATAAATATATATATATATATACAACCGATTTTTTTTTTACTAAATTTTGGATTAGTCATTTGTCTTCCATCTCACCTGATGGTAAGTGACGATGAAGACGAGGATGTTACATGCCTATTTATTTATTTATTAGCGAAGTAAACAGATTACATTCATGTTTATACATAATATATAAAGATTATAATTATAAATTATAATCCAAGAGATAGATAATAAATAAATAAATAAATATATACGGACAAATCACACAGATTGAGCTAGCCCCAAGGTAAGTTCGAGACTTGTGTTATGGGATACTAACTCAACGATACTATATTTTATAACAAATACATATATAGATAAACATCCAAGACCCACGCCAATCTGAAAAAGATCATTTCCATCTTGACCTGGCCGGGGATCGAACCCGGGCACTCCGTGTCGCAGGCTGGCGTGTTAACCACTGCGCCTGGGAGCTGTCAAGAGATACCCATTTATTCTACTTTTGAACCGGGGCTGATGAATTCCCTGACAAGTCTGTACTTGTACAGACTTGTCAGGGAATTCGTTCCACACCTTAGCTACTCGAACCAAAAAGGAACTGTCGAAGCGTTTAGTTCGACTCTTTGGTATTCCAACGATAAAAGGGTGAAATTTAAAATTGATAAATTCCTCCTTTTTTCTGAAGTCTGAAGAAATTAGAGAGTTATTGAAATATGGCTGAACTTGTGCTGGATTATTGCAAAGGTTCGGACACCTGTCATTTAATTATTATTAATTATTCCATTTGCGACAACCCTGAACAGCAATTTCAAAATGAAATTTATTTGGACCTGTGATCGAGCAAGGGCTAATTTTGATTATGATTTGACATTTACAAATTACTGAGATTAATGAACTTGCCTGGAGTGTTGCGACCTTTGCACTGTCTGCACCGTAACGGATGGAGACGCGATATGAACGTAAATGAGAAAACTGTATTTTCTAATTATTTGTATATAGATGTGGGTTCGATTCCCACGGGAAGCTTAATTTGTTAAGTTGTTTCCAGTTTGGTTAGGACATTGCAGGCTTGCATCACCTCATTTTCTGATAATTAAGATGATTCCGTGCTTCGGAAGGCACGTTAAACCGTTGGTCCCGGCTGCCATCTGGCAGTCGTTAAATGAACCACATTAGAGGCCGAAAGGCGGTTCCGAAAAACTCTTGATGATGACAAAACATAAAAATAGAGGAAACAAAAGACATGAGAAAGAGATAAAAAATAATGGGTACGAAGGCGGACTTATCGCAATATGCAATTTGTTCAAGCCATCCTCATACTTTTGGGTAGGTAGGAATAATTTAATTTCTAAACCGATTCAGATTAAATTTGGTATGGAGATTGTTTGTAGTCCGGGGAAGGATATATGCTGCATATTTACTACATGCATTAACGTGAATGAGCGCGAACATACCGTTTTTCTCCAGACGTTTCAACCAGGTTGCACCGGCCGTGGTCACTGATGACCACGGCCACACTGCTGCAGCAGTCATCCAGGGACCACGGCCGGTGCAACCTGGTCGAAACGTCTGGAGAAAAACGGTATGTTCGCGCTCATCCCGAGTAAGGATAAGATCATCGGGTCTATTTAGCCACTGCAGGAGCATGACCCTCTCTGTACTACCGGAGCCATACTTGGCTAGAGCAGACAGAGGATTTGGCATACACTCTTCTAGCTGGCCAGACGGGTTGGAGAGGTCTCATTGATGTTTATGAGCTTTGTTTAGCTTGGATTTCCTAAGTCGCCTCTTACGACCTCCACGGGAAGACTAGGAGTGGTCCTATTCTACTCTGCCTGAAACCACACGGCTATAAGGATATAATACCTTTAAATCTCAGAAAATCCTGATTCTAAAGATCTAGATTCATGCGAGTGGAGTCGCTGGAAAGTTGGGGGTATCATCATCATTCATGACAGCCGTAAGAAGTCGTATGAAAGATCATCATCATCATGTCGAGTAGGTGTCAAGGTCAATCGAGCATGCACACTCTGGTGTCAGAGTTCTTCGGAACCGCCTCTCGGCCTCTGACGTGGTTTTTTTAACGACTACCAGATGGCAGCCGGGACCAACGACTTAACTTGCCTTCTTAAGCACGGAATCATCTTTATTATCAGACAATTAGGTGATTCAAACCTGCTATGTCCTAACCAAACTGGAAGCAACTAAACAAAGTATGCTTTCCGTAGTAATCGAACCTACGACCAGGTCTACAGGCAAACGCCTTAACCACTGGACCACGGAGGGAGATAAATATAGGGAGTATGTAAGATAAAGAATATGAATATATTTTTTTAACTAGCTGTTGCCCGCGGCTCCGCCCGCGTTGATGTCGTTCCCTTGGGAACAGTAGAAATGAAAAAAATACCATACTCACTTTACTCCCCTATTTTATCCGTTCAGGCGAAAATTTCGTCAGTTTTACCTACATCTTTTTAATTGTAATCCAGAACGTCCAGAAATGAGAAAATGTCCATACAAACTTAACCCCCCCCCCCCCGATGGGGGATGTTGCCTCTTAAGAAGGGGATATTATAAATTTCACCTACACAGATCTTTTAAATTGTAACATACCTATTTTTATATAAGTCTAAGTCTAGAAATCGAAAAATTCCATACAAACTTTACCCCCTATTTACCCCTTCAAGGGGAATGTTGTCTGGTTCACCTAAACAGATGTTTTTTTAATTTTAATTGAGAACTTGTGTACTTACTTTCAAACTTCTAAGTCCAGAAATGAGAAAATTCCATAAATAATAAATAATAATAATAATAACTCATTTATTTCAGGCAATAGTATTGTACTTACAATTATGTACAATACCAGAGGCCCATATTATAAATACCTTACAGACTAACATACATAAATTTCATAAAATAAATACCTTATAACTAACATACATATTATATATCCTATCCTATATCACACGTAGTGCCGGCGACGTGTGACTCGCGGTGACGTCAGGCAGCCGACCTCGGAACCTCCGAAACATGACTCCCTGCGGCCAAAAGTCCTCCTTCATGAAGGTTGGCAGATGATGCGTCGGCACTCTCACCACATAAGAATTGAAATTCGCTTTGTGGCGAGACTGCAGACGTTCAACCCTCAAGGTGAAGGTGGACTTCTTTCGGACGTAGTCCACGACCTCCTCTACCCTCGTGGACCAGTGCAACCGGGACACGTACAGCTGCGTCGATGGTACGGCAGGACGCAGCGAAGAATCCGGTCCGGTCAGCGCGGTTCCGCAGTGGTTGCGGCTCGCAGGCTTCCTCTTCTTCCTTTCCACCATAATGAAGCCCTCTTCGTCGCGCTGGCTCCTCTCGGGACCCGGTGGTGGCAACGACTTGGTGGGAGCTGGCTTACGCCGTCTCCCTGTTTTCCCCTGTGCTGAAGGCCGCTTCGTGGTCTCGGCGGGGGTGGCGGCGGGTGCGGGCGCAGCGGCGGCCGCGGCATAGGCACGTGGCGGCGGCGCACTCGGGCTCGACGTCACCGGGGCGGGTGCAGGGGAGCGGGCGGCGGGCTGTGTAGCGCGCACAACAACAGGCGGCGACGGCAAACTGCTGATGGAGACATTTTGCGCGCCGCCTCGTCGCGTGTTTACGTTAGCGGTCTCAGGTGACCTACTTACCGAATCACCACTTTTCAAAGTTAATAATTCGGTACGTAACTCACCGATGGTGGATTCAGAGACCCCTAACCTAAACTGTACTTCGGCCAGGCTAGCTTTCAGGGCGGTGATGTCCTTCAGCAACCTGGTGACGTCGACGTGGTCAAATGTGACGGGAGGCAGCTTGTCCAGCCGCTTCGCCACGAATGTGGGCACGTCGTCCGGGTCAGTCACCTTCAGCAGGTTGATGACATCCTGCAGACTCCTCTCACCCCTTTCATCCCTTCTGCGGGACGGCATTCGATCAGCCATGCCGAGACTCCTGTACAGCAGCTCCTTGCCACTGCAAATCTCCTCTTCCTTGAAGTTAGACTTGCAGATCTGCAAGATGCTGATCTCGTCCATGGTGTCGATGGCGTGTTGGATGAACGCCAACAGTTCGTTCGCTATGAGTGTTTCGGAACTCATAGCGATATCAGGCAGCGGCTAAGCCGCGCAATTCGCGAATTAATATTCGTGACAGTGCAATGCGGCGGTACGCGACTGTTGCCGAGCGCGTATCGCTGAGCACTCTCTAATAAAACTTAACCCCCTTTGATTTTCTAAAAATCCTTTCTTAGTGCTCATTTACATCATAAAAAGAATCTCTGTGCCAAATTTCAAGTTTCTAGGCACATTAGTTTCGGCTGTGCGTTGATATATAAGTCAGGTTTGCCTTTGGCCCGCGGCTCCACCCGCGTAAGTGTTGATTTCTCAGAAACAGTAGAATTACCCGGAATACATTAGGTCATGACTTTCAATGAAACACCTTAATATTGAATTTCAATTGAATAACTTCAAAAACGGTAAGTTTCATACTAATTTTGCATCCCCGTTATACCCCCTTAAGGGATGATTTTTTAAGTAAAATATTTTACTCGTGTTTCATACCTTTCAGTAAAGAACCTTCATGCTGAATTTCATTCGACTAACTTCAAAAACGACTAAGTTTCATACTAACTTTGCAACCCGTTTTACTTTTTTTAGGAGATGAATTTCCGAAAAACTTTCTTAGTGCTCCCCTACGTTATCAAAGGAACCCCTGTGCAAAATTTCAAGTTCCTAACCCTTATAGTTTAGGCCCTGCGTTGACATGTCAGTCAGTCAGTCAGTCAGCTTCTCCTTTTTTTTAGTATGGATTACTATGGATAGTATGGATAGGTATAATGCTGTCGTATAATGATGATGAATTGACTTTGGATTTTAATTTTCTTATGTCACTTATTATTTTATTTTATTTCTGCTATATGTTTGCAGGCAAACTCGTGCCTTGAGTTCATTCAAATGACGATAACTTTTTTTTTAATAAACCGATTTTGATGAAACAAACTTTAAATGTTTTGCTGAGTTAAAACAAAGCAATTGGTGAAAGTTTAATTTTCGGAGATAATCGTGATCATACAAACAGACAGACAGACAGACAGACAGACAGACAGACAGACAGACAGACAAGAAATTGAAAAAAAATTTTTTGCTTTCTATTATTCTTTTTAAGTGTCCCTCTATCCATTTCAGTCAAAAATTCTAAATGTACAGACAAAATATTTTTACTGTTTTATTATATGTATATAGAATATTTATTTATTTATTTATTTAATAGTGCACAATACAGTTTACAACAACTAATGCTACAATTATGATTATTATGATAGATACATGATCTGGTTGTAAAGCCAAATAATTTGTACACTTAGCATGCTTGTGATGATATGACAAGAAAACATCGTGTACAGAAAAAAAAAACAGTTACTAAGAAAAAATAACTCAAAAACCAAAAAAGCAAAACGGTAATTAAATTTAAAAAATAGAAAGAAATAGAGAAAGAGTAAAGAATTTAACAAGTTATGTATATGTTGAAAGCAATTGCCGGATTCTAAATTTAAAGCTATTCAATGATAAACAATAGATGTCAGGTACTAGATCGTTGTCGTGCGTTTGATGTAGCTGGTTATATTCACGACATATTCTCAGAATGGGGTTATGGTAGGACACATTATTATTGCACGGAGATATGAAAAATGGTATTATATTTCGCACCGACCTATTTGGGACCCTAAACCTAATACTCGAAATTAAAATTGTATTGAGTTGGCCATGTATTATTTTGTATAAATAAATGAAATTTTGCAAAGAACGTCTCCTCTCCAAGCTCTCAAATTTAAAGAATTTAAGTCTTTCTTCGTAGTTGCACAACTGTCTCTTTAAGCCTTGACGACTTGCTAATGCACGAAGAAAACGTCGTTGAACAGATTCTAGGAGATCTATTGAGACTGCATATTGAGGGGTCCAGATGACTGAAGCATACTCGATATTACTTAATACGAAAGATCGATATAGATGGATCAAACTATCAGACCTCTTAAAGTCTCTCGAAATCCGGAGAATAAACCCTAGCAATCGTTTACATTTTTTGGATAGCATAGCATAGTGTCCGTTAAAGCTAAGACTACTATCGAAAATGACTCCCAGATCCTTTACTTCAGACGTTCGAGCAAGAGCTTCACCAGCTACAGTGTAATCAAAATTAATAGGATGTTTTTTACGAGTGAAGGTAATGACCGAACATTTACTAGCACTAAGGCTCATTTTATTTTTAGTACACCAACTGACCAACTCATTAATATCACTTTGTACTGCGACGCAATCCTCGACTGATTTGATGCATGAGAATATTTTTAGGTCATCAGCGAATAAAAGCGAACAAGTACGTAATTTAGGGATGAGATCATTAATGTAAATGACGAAAAATAGTGGTCCCAGGTGCGAGCCTTGAGGCACACCCGATGGCACCAGTACAGGCTCGGAGCAATAACCTTTCAGAGCGACTAGTTGACTGCGTGATTCTATATATGAACATACCCATCTAAAGAGATTACCATGAATTCCTAGCGCTTGTATTTTACTTGAAAGAATAAGATGGTTGACCCTGTCAAACGCTTTCTGGAAGTCGCTATAGACAGAATCCACCTGACCATGCTCATTGAAAACTCTGCAAATGTAATCGGTGTATTCTATTAGGTTACTCACTGTTGATTTTCCCTTTACGAAACCATGTTGAGCTTGATTAATGTGTGGTTTAACTTGTGAGTAAATATGATCATACACCAAGGTTTCAAATATTCTAGGAAAAGCCGACAAAAGACTAATAGGTCTATAGTTAGAGCAGTCAGTAGGATCACCAGACTTAAATATTGGAACTACGTGTGCCCTCTTCCAGATGCTTGGAAATACCCCAGAAGCTAGTGATTTATTAAAAATTATAAGTAAAGGAGTTAACAAGGCCTTTGCACAGTTTTTGATAAAGAAAGGCGGGATGCCATCTGGACCAGCGCCTTTATTCACATCCAGCTCCATAAGCCTCTTAAAAACGTCTTTCTGCGATATATAAGCTTGAGATAATGTATAAGAGCAATCATTAGAATCTGCATTATCGATATTTAAATTTTGTGAGCCATCATTTGCTGCAAAAACTGACGCGAAATATTCGGAAAAGAGTTCTGAAATTGCTGCACCGCCTGAAGCTATTTTGTCTCTATAGGTCATTGTGTCAGGTACTGAATTGCTAGACTTTTTACTATTAACGTAGGAAAAAAATAATTTAGTACTATTTGGAAGTGAATCTTCTACGCTACTGATAAAGTTACTATGGCATTTTTTTATTAGCTTTTTAGATCTAGTACGAAGTAATTGGAACTCATCATAGTCCCTGGGGTTTTTATACTTCTTGAATCTTGCGTGAACTCTTTTTTTTTTCTGCTATGCAAGCTTTTAGGGGTTCGGAATACCACACAGGGTAAACAGACTGGCAAACTCGCTTCATGGGAGTGTATTCATGGATTGTTTTATTGAGTATATTATAAAAGCAGTCCACATCTAAGTTTACGTCGTCATTAATAAGAATTCCCTGCCAATCGATCATAAATAGACTTTGAGAACATTTGCTGTAGTCGCATTTACGAAAATTTGGAATGGCTTTGGATTTGGGCTTAATTTTTTCAAATGTAAAAGTTGACGCCATATCTATGTCAATTGCAGGATGATGACGATCAGGAGTAGACAAAGGACTGCATTCTGAAAGACTCAAAGAGTTTACGCCTGACATTACCAGATCCAACATTCTATTATTTGAATTAGGTATATTATTAAATTGAAACAAATCACATAAATGAAGAAAATCAATAAGCAAGGATGATTTCGAATCATACGGAGCACTAGGTTTTAAACGAGAAGTTGAAGGAAATGCAGGGTGTGGCGTCCAACTAAGAAGTGGAATATTAAAGTCCCCTAACAACACTGTTACAGCTTCATCATCAAAGTTGTGTAAGATATTATCGGAACATTTATCCAGAATAATTTGATAGTCTGAAACAGTACTGTCAGGAGGCAAATATACAAGACCAATGTAGAAACGCTTGCCATGTTCGTTTTTAATATCAATCCAAATATTTTCAAGGCTTGTTTCCAAATCGAGACGCCTGACTGCATGAATATTTCTTTTTATTGCAATCAACACCCCTCCGCCACAACATTTTGATGAACGATTTAAGTCTCGATCTTTACGAAATACCGTGTACCTGCCATCAATGAATTCGCTGTTAGAGATAGAACTATCTAAATTAGTTTCACACATACATAAAATGTCGTATTCGTCATTTAAAATGTTTACATAAAGTTCCTTTAATTTACTCTTTATTCTGTTCACATTTTGATAAAAAATACGCATATTTAAATAAAAGTAAAATAAATTTAAAGAATGTTAACACTAAATTACTTTAAAAGAGAAAAAAAATACAAAGAGAAAATATACTACAAAGTTAGCAAATATTATTTAATGAATTTTTATCTTTTATGTGGATTGCAGCGGATGTATCGTCTTTTCTCACATACACTCGGCCATATTTTACCCAGACAAATTTATACGACTTTTCTTTAGCAGCTTTACGAGCGGCAGCATGCAAGTCCTTACACTCCGGTGACAGATGCTCGGAAACAAACACTGGATGCCTATCTCCCGGGACGCCCAGGTGGAGCGAGTTAAGTTGGTCCTGCTGATTGGTTCGGTTAAATCTTCTTACAGCTGATATAATCACATCCCGGTGTCGTTCCGACGGCAATGTCACAAGTATAGTGCGGGGGCGGCTTGTTGAGGGGTTGATCTTAGCAATACGTCGGCATGATCGTATATCTCCGTCCACGATGGGGCATTTAATTATTTCACACATTTTCCTAAATAAAGTGACAACATTCTCGTTGGGACGCTCCGGCACAGCCTGTATTTCAAGGTTAAGGCTCCTTGAGGACCTTTCGGCTAAAGTGATACGTTGTTCCAGTTTCGCAACCTGCATTCGCAACTCCGTCTTGTCTGCCTCCAGTTGGGATATCATTTTCCCCATCTCCTTAATATTTTTATCTGCATCAGATTGTCTTGTGGCTAAAAAATCAGTCGTGCCCGAAAATTCGGTCCTGAGTTGTTCAGTTACTTTAGACATTTCAGTTTTTATGTTATTTTTAATTTCCATGGTGAGCGTTTCCCTTAAGCTGTTTAATTTAGTGTCAAATAGGTAGCTAAATTGCTTCATGTTTATAGTAGCTTCCTCGTTCAATAAAATTCCGCGGTCGAGAGGTAAATCGCCGGACAGGGCTGAGGTGTTCGCGAGTGAATCATCGCATGACATGTTAGCGAGCTGGTCATGAGCAATATTGGTGTCGAGCGATGTCAATGTGGCCGGGTTGATCGTTTTCCGAGTGTACGGCGACCCCACAGGTGTGTCGTCACGTCTATTACGGCGGGTTACATTATTACAAGTATCGCAACGCCAGCTACGCCGCAGTTCCGAAGCATTGGTATTAAAATCCCTTGCAGAAAAATTGAGGCACATATAGTGATATTCAATATTGCAAAGTACGCATTTTAATTTCTCCTTAGCGTCGATAACTGTTTTGCACGCATTACATATCATTGTAACAAATTTCGTAAGTTCACTCAGTAAATAATACAAGCTCCGGTTATCAGTTTAATTCCCACGTAGCAAGCAGGTAGTTACTACGAATGCAACCGTAGACAGAGACGCAGCGCAGTGTTTCGCGCGCGTCTGAGTGAGACCGCCGATAGGTGTCTGCAATGAAGGTCGTTTGCCGAGCTACGCCGTAGGAGCGTCTATGACCGATAATTATGAGATTTTAAACTCACGATTTCTTCAAGATTATCACTGCAATCCAAATTTGGTTTTCGAACTTAAAACATGTGTTGCACTATCTTCACACAGATATAACTTTTAGATGTAAAGACAAACTATAACAATAGATTTTAAATATAAAAACGGAGCGTGTTTTAAACGTTGTTTCCTTGTCAAAGCGACGGTTTAGGTAGAATAGATTATTTGTTACTTTGTTACACTTCCAAATGTAAAAGTTACTTTCTTCCATGCTGGTCTGGGAGAGAAGAAATAACATAGAATGTGCCAGCTGCTTTTCTTCTCACGCAGAACGTAAAAGCCGATCGAGGGGCAAAAATCTGCGGAATCATGGCATTAGGCGATGCGGCGACCCATCACTATTTTGATTCCGTTTTCCATCACACGCCCACCAACATGTTAAATGTGGCCATAAGGTCTTATAGACCTAGGGTCTGTCTACCCCGCAAGGGAAAAAGACGTGATACTATGTATGTATGTTACACTTCCAAAAGATATAAATAAATATATGCGGACACGTCACACAGATTGAGCTAGCCCCAAGGTAAGTTCGAGACTTGTGTTATGGGATACTAACTCAACGATACTATATTTTATAACAAATACATATAGAAAAACATCTAAGACCCAGGCCAATCTGATAAAGATCATTTTCCATCTTGAACTGACCGGGGATCGAACCCGGGCACCCTCGTGTCGCAGGCTGGCGTGTTAACCACTGCGCCACGGAGCTTGCCCAATATAAAATCTATACTATATATATATAAAGGTAAAGAGTTTGTTTGTTTGTTTGAACACGCTAATCTAAGCAACTACTGATTCAAATTGGAAAATTATTTTTGTGTTGGATAGTCCATTTATTGAGGAAGGCTTTAGGCTATAAAACATCATACTGCGATCAAAAGGAGCGAAGCAGGAAAATTATTAATCTATACTAATTAATCATAATAACAGAAATTGCCGCGGACGAAGTCGCAGGGAACAGCTAGTGATATGATAATAATGAAAAGTCGGTGGACAGCCGCCCCTGACAGACAGACGAATACAAATGACCGGGTGCACTTTAATTATATGAGTTAAGGGGAAGTTTTCTGTTTTTTGCGAGCTCCGTGGCGCAGTGGTCAACACGTCAGCCTGCGACACGAGTGTGGAGGTTCGATCCCCGGCCAGGTCATGATGGAAAACGATATTTTTCAAATTAACCTGGGTTTTGGATGTTTATCTAGATAAGTATTTATTAAAAAATATAGTATCGTTGAGTTAGTATTCTACGACACAAGTTCACAACTTACTGTGGGGCTAGCTCAATTTGTGTTTAGCCGAATTTCGTTTAGGCTGGTTCGGGCGTGAAGGGGTAGCAGACAAACGGACGGAAGGACAGAGTTACTTTCGTATTGATAGTGATGGTATGGAAGTATGGATTCTACTTTTCTTTTGCCTGTAATTTGCACAGAAACACACGCTCATTCAATAGATACACACATGTAAATTTGTATAACTCTTTTAGTGCTATATCCTATATTTACTTCAAATATTCTTATTCCCAAATAACAGATTAGTCTAGTTTGGGAAATAAGGGAACCACATTATCTATCCTAATTAAAGTACCCATGTATAATGTACACTTTGTATAGTATGGTTGGGGGGCTTGGGGTGCGGGAGGACCACCAAGATACAGGTTCAACCTAGTTTGGATTGGTTTCCTTCCGCTCTTTGAGTACTCTCGATCCAACTTATAATGTGTTGATAAATATTCTATATCCTAAGTTTTAGCTCATAATTATAAGTAACATGTATATGGTGTACTTATCAATAAATATTTTTGTATTTGTATTTGTATTTGTATTTGTGTGATATGTCCCTATATATGTATTTATTTTAGCGATGTGAGATATGCTTTAACTGGTTAAGAAGTTTTAAATGTAACGTTTTTTTATATTTGAACAATATTAAGTCGTACATAGACCTCAGGTCGCAGGTTCAAATCCTGCCCGCTTGAAAATTTTTCTTAATTTAAAGATTCATAGATTTATTCAGAAAATAGGCCTTTGCAGGCATTTCTGCTTTTTTACGTCAATTCACATTTTAAATAATACTTCTAAAATTATATTAAAATTATTAATTATTGTTCAAAAGCTACTAGCGTTTCGGAACCGACCAAGAAGTTAATAAGAGTATATCAAGATAGCATTTCTATTGTATTGGGGAATATACCTGTAAAATAGAATAAGTTAATTGAAATAAATAAAATAAAGCATTGTGAATGCAAAATATCATCATCATCATCATCATCAGGTCCTTTATAGTCTCCACTACAGGAGCACGACCCTCTCTGTACTACTAGGGCCATACTTGGCCAGAGCAGCCAGAGGACTTGGCCTACACTCTCCACGCTGGCCAGACGGGTTGGAGAGGTGTCTTAGATGTTTATAAGCTTTGTTTAGCTTGTATTTCCTAAGTCGCCTTCTACGACATCCACGGGAAGACTTGGAGTGGTCCTATTCTACTCTGCCGGATACCACACGGCTAAATGCAAAATATAAATACTTAAAAATAATATCCTACGTAGTTTTAATCATCTAACCAGACAACACGAGTTTAACTCATAAACTTTTATGAAAAGAGTAGATATAGATTTACTAGCTTTCACCCGCGTCTCCGCCCGCGTCAATGTCGGCACCTCGGGAACAATACTTTTTCCCGGGATAAAATGTACATTATGTCCTAATTCTCCGTACCCCAGACAACGGGTACGGGGTTGAATTTATTAACGAATCATAGTCGCTCCAATCTTTCATTTTAGTTCAATCAGTCGAAAATCCAAGAAGATTTATACAAACTTTCATCCCCTTTTTATCCTCTTAGGGGTGGAATTTATCAAAATCCTTTCTTAGGGGATGCCTACGTCGTAGTAGCTTTATGTACGCAAAGTCTCAGCCTGATGGGTAAAAAATTGACAAAGTTTCATACAAACTTTCATCTCCTATTGTATCCCCTGTGTTTGGGATGTGCGTTGATTGATCCCTATGTCAGTCAGTCAGTCACCTTTGAGTTGTATATATTTAAATTTGTACTAGAATGTAAAGATGGAGACCAAATCAAAAGTTATAAGTATACTAACATTATGAGTCATGGTCACTTGAATAAATAATTTTTCATTCATTCATTCATTGCTATAAGATGCTCAAAATCCGTTTTGCTTTCCCTTAATAAAGCGGCATTGTATCATGACGTGCGCTGCGACAAATTGCAAGCCAGACTCATGAATTTGTGTTCCTGAACTTTATACCATATCCCCGAAGAGCTCTAGACTGGAATCCGCAGGGCAAGAGAAAGCGAGGACGCCCAAAACAAACGTGGCGCCGCACTGTCATAGCTGAGGCAATGAAGCTGGGATCATCATCATCATCATCATATCAGCCGCAAGAAGTCCACTGCTGGACATAGACCTCTCCCAATGATTTCCAAAATGACCGGTTGGAAGCGGCCTGCATCCAGCGTGCTGGGAAGCTGGGATACTGTTAATAAATTAAGAAAATAAAATATGGTGAAAAAATTTCATGCGTGCGGGACTTGAACCGGCGACCTAGGTCTATGTACGACCTATGCTCTGCCATCTGAGCTACCGCACAATTCAATCTCAGCGCGGTAATCTCCACCATATCCCATTCCCCTTATACGTATTAAGGCTTACGTCACCTAACACAACTACCCGACTTTTACGAGTGAGGTATTTGATTCAACACATTTTACAATGAATTTGAAATCAACTAATATGTATGAAGCTATGCAATATTTTTATTAGTGTTTTATTTTGCATTTTATAAGTGTTTTCTTAATTTATTAAGAGTATATCAAAACCACTTTTTAAAATAAAGCTGGGATACACCTGGAGTGAAACTAAGAACGCTGCGTTGGATAGAACCAGATGGCGCCAACTTGTATCTGCCCTTTGCCCCGACGGGGGACATAGGAAGGCAAGAAGAACTTTATACAGAGTAGATCTACGGCTGGTTGGTAAGTGGGGCTGGTAACGGCAAAGTTCCGATTTCAAACCCCGCTCATAGAATGTTATAAAACCATAGCTATTTTTGCAGGCATGAAAAAAATTTACTTAGAGACAATTTTCTTTGCGTGCTTCCGCCACCAGTTAGTTCATGCAAACTATTGCATGAACTAACTGGTGGCGGAAGCACGCAAAGAAAATTGTCTCAAAGTAAATGTAGCTTTGACTTCCGCAAAGTAACACCTGAATCTATTAACTATGTAAAAAATTGGTCTTGCTAGTCTGTGGGCAAAAGTCTTGCTAGCCCGAGATATTTTTGTGCCTTCCGAAGCACGGAGGAGCTCCGTGCTTCGGAAGGCACGTTAAGCCGTTCCCGGCTGTCATGTATGGCAGTCGTCAGATACCTTGAGGCAGCTTAAAATCTGACACCAGTGTTAGCCACTACTAACCTTGGCTACTAACACATACCAAAAACGAACAAATGTAATCTATACTAATATTATAAAACTGAAGAGTTTGTTTGTTGGAACGCACTATTCTCAGGAACTACTGAATCAAATTGGAAAATTATTTTAGTGTTAGATAGTCAATTTATTGAGGAAGGCGAAAAACGGGTGAAAATTATTCATCTATACTAATAAAAAAATACTAATAAAAATACTAAATAATCATAATAACAGAAATTGCCGCAGACGAAGTCGCGGGAAGTATTTTGTAAGTACTAGCTGTTGTCGTCGTCAACAGCTAGTACAAAATAAAACTTTCCCAAAAATATCCTCGAGAAATTCCCTGCATTCCCATATTACTCTGCTCTACGCATCAATCGTGCATTCCCGAACAGGACATGCCTCTTTATGTAAAACAACCCGACAGCCCGACAGTCATCAATAATGTCGGCCAACGAGCGTCCTTGACACCATCCGACACGTCTCCTACGACACGATTAACCTATTGTGCGCCATTGACCACTTTAGTTACAAAACGGTCGCGTGACTGAGACGCCATTGACAACTAAAGTTATTACAATTTATACTAGCCTGGCGTCGGACGTGTAATGTAATGTAAATAAGCGCTGGCGTGCAAAGGGTTAAAAGGTTTAGGATTATTGACAAGAAAAGATTATTTAGATTCCGCTTTTTTACCTACACGCTAATCGTGGCTTTTGGGTCGTATAGATCTAGAACCTGTCTAGCCTGTTAGAAATATATTAACTGTTTATTCATTGTTATGTATGAAAAACTCACATGTTTGTTAATAATGGGGTAGACAAAGGAATGGCTCTTTCTATAAAAAAAAAACCCATCAGGCCTACAGTCGTCCATTGTACGTAATTGACACCATCTAAGACGAGTCCGGCACGTTTCATAAACAATCTGTGAAAAAAGGTCTTTACACTTGTTAGATTGAACAAGTCTAATTGTAATTATTCCACTTTCTCTGAATATTTAAAAGGTTTTAAATGAAGCTAGGTGACAAATTATATATCCCTTTTTACGATTACCTGCGTTATCCTATTTTCCGCTGTTGCGTGAAATTTATCGTTATGCTGTGTTAGATGATAGTTATTATTATAATGTAAGAATAGGCCAGTTTTGTCAATGACAAAGTCAGACGACTACCGTACAATCAGAAATGTATTTATTTTTATTAAAGAAAAGAGACAATTCTTTTTACTACTAATAAATTATAGCTTTGGAAAGAGCTATGTTTACTACATTTTCGTTAGAGATCGCGTGTGTAATACGGAAATAAGAAGACGAACGAAAGTTTCCGATATAGCCAAAGAGTAGCCACAGTAAAGTGGAGATGGGCAGGTCATATAAGCCGTAGAGAGGATGGAAGATGGAGCCAGCCATCATGTCGTACGTAAAAAACATTTTAAATACTTTAATGGGTAACATGTCAAATGATTACTGTTAATTTCGTAACATAACCCAAAAATCATACATATATAATATCACGTCTTTTTCCCTTGCGGGGTAGACAGAGCCTAGTTCTATAAGACCTTATGGCCATTTAGCACGTTGGAGGGCGTGTAGATGGAAAACCGTGTGAACAGCGTGTTTTTAGCCGCATCGCCTATTGACATGATAACGCAGAATTTGGCCCATTCCCTTGGTCGGCTTTTACAATCTGCGCAGGCGAGAAGCAGCTGGCACATTCTACGTTTTTCTTTTCTCCCAAACCAGATGGAAGAGTTTATAAAATAAGTCAAATTAATAAACTAAACATCGTGGGGTGTAAAGAACCCGTCCTTAATGTCAAAAATAGTTAATACGGGTGACTTATGAGTCGGTCGGCAGTATGCGAGGCAAATAAAAGGTCACCCCTGAGGTTTTAACTCTTTTTGTATTATACAGATGTCTCAGGACACACATATTGACGTTTTTGTAACTTATTGTAGTATTTGGACTTAAAATCCATTTGATTTTACGCCGTGAGGTTGACAGTAACCTCCAGAATCGTAAACATATGCTTGACTACTAGTGAAAATGAAATACCAATATTTTTTTTTAAAGTAACATATAATATCATTTATTCATCATACTATCACAATTAAATACATTTACAATATCATTAAGAATAGATACATTATGCTTACAAACTAAAAATTTCGTCTAGCGTGTGAAATCTAGACATAGTGCCCAGCAGGCTAGTAGCGTTTCCTCTCTGGATTATAAGGCTGATTATTTGAGCCAGGAAGCTGCCAGCTCTACGGTCACCAGTTGTCTAGATGAGACGCGCCGATAAGTCACCTATAAAACTTTTGGCTTCGGGACCCCAAGGACCTAAAGTCTCGAAGCCCAATGGCGAGAACATGTAGCTTTCCCAACTCAGGTAATTATACCAATAATTACCTGAGTTGGGAATGTAATCTCTGAGTAAGTAGTAAACACAACGCCATGCTACTAGCCATATATCATCATCATCAAGTCCTTTTTAGTCTCCACTACAGGAGCATGAGCCGTGTGGTATCCGGCAGAGTAGAATAGGACCACTCCAAGTCTTCCCGTGGATGTCGTAGAATGCGACTTAGGAAATACAAATTAAACAAAGCTTTTAAACATCAATGAGACCTCTCCAACCCGTCTGGTCAGCGAGGAGAGTGTAGGCCAAATCCTCTGTCTGCTCTGGCCAAGTATGGCTCCTGTAGTGCAGGTATATTATATGGCTAGTATTATGGTTCTAGTAGTACAGAGAGGGTAGTGCTTCTGTCATCATCATCATCATCATCAGGTCCTTTGTAGTCTCCAGTACAGGAGCACGTCCCTCTCTGTACTACTAGAGCCATATATACTTGGCCAGAACAGCCAGAGGACTTGGCTAGAATAGCCAGAGGACTTGGCCTACACTCTCCTTACTGGCCAGACGGGTTGGAGAGGTCTCATTGATGTTAATGAGCTTTGTTTAGCTTGTATTTTCTAAGTCGCCCCATACGACATCCATGGGAAGACTTGGAGTGGTCCTATTCTACTCTGCCGGAAACCACACGGCTAAGTCATACCTTAACAGGCTTAGATCATCGAAACTAGCGCCGTTTGTAAATTTATAAATTATTAAACACAAATGTCTCAAAAATTAGTCATTCTTTAAATCCAAACATCAAAATCAATTGTGTGTTCGTCTGTAACCTGATACCACTGGCCATACCCACGCCGAACATCTAAATACTACATGCTCAGAACGAATGGGGAACATTTGTCTCACCGCATGCGACGCCGCTTTATTTATTTAAAAAAGAAATACATTTTTAAATTTTTAAAATAAAAAAGATTGGTGTGATTGAGACGGTATATGTTATTTGGGTTCCGTAGAGTCGTTAACTTAGACAACACTTAACAGATTTGCGTTTACATAATGTTGGTGCTTTTTGATTGTTTTTTCGTGTGTTTTAGTGGCCACTGCAATGCTGGTCTGAGACACATAGAAGTGCCTTCCAGACCAGTAGATACCCGATTTTGTTTGTTATTTGTTACTTAGTAACACTTCCAAATGTAAAAGTTACTTTGTTCTACCATGCTGGTCTGGGAGAAAAGAAAAAACGTAGAATGTACCAGTTGCTTCTATTCCCGCGCATATCGTAAAAGCCGATCGAGGAAATGGGTCAAATCTGAGGAATCAAGTTAATAGGCGATGCGGTTAGCAACCTATCACTCTTTTGGTTTCGTTTTCCACCTAATGCCCACCAAAATGCTAAACGTGGCGTTCAGGTCTTATAGACATAGGCTCTGTTTACCCCGCAAGGGTATAAGACGTGATACTATGTATGTATGTTTAGTGGCCAACACTGGTCAGCAAATACCAACTTAAAACATTCAATGTTTTAGCTAGCTAGATTCAAAAATCAAATCAAAATCAAAACGTTTTCAGAAAATAGGCCTTTGCTGGCTGTATCACGTCTAATTACATTTTAAATGATCTTCATAGTCATATTTATATTATTAATTAATGTGCAAAAGCTACAGACTACTAGCGTTTCGGAACCGACCACTGCAGAGAAGAAACGCCACAAGAGACTCTTTTCAACAGTATTGGTCGCATACTTGCCTGAAGGGCTTTTTAATTTTATCATCTATCTTTCTTTATTATTTCTTTTTTTTTTCATTTCTAATAATGATCACTATTTTACATTATTTTTGGAACATATTATGTTAGCGATCGAGTGTGCAATGATAATATTATACATTACACACAATAGTCTTAAAGAGGCCGAGCAGACCTACGTGACGTAACTGTCCCAAAAAAGGTCCATCCACATTCAACTTGAAGAACCCTAAAAAGTACGCGCTCAACCGTTTTGTTTCTCCTTCGGTTGCCCGCACATTGAAGATAACCGAACGATACGTCTGCGCTCTTCCAACACTACCGGCGTAAACGAGATAGCGATACTTGATTGTTTTTTTTCTCTCAATAGCCAGTTATGAGGGCTGTCTTTGGTAGATCATAAAGAATTTAAAAATGATATTACTCGGGACGCGGCTGCATATTTAAAATGTTTATTTTGATGCCTTTTTTTAACCGAATATTCCCTTTGATTTGACATCCGGGTTTTGATATAATCTATTATTGAATAAAAAAATTGATCGTATCGTTCCATGTTTAAAATGAAGAATGGCAGGATACAAACCTAAAGAATGTTTTTTTGGAATAAAAATAAAGATTGTCTGTGGTATTCCATTATTAATTCGTCCCACGGTCGTTTAGTGTGACATTATTTTTTATTGCTATCAATATTTATAATTTTATTATGTTATTGGCCATCTTTATTTGAAAGATAGACGGATCATTTAATAATGTAGCTGGTAGCTGGTCTGTCTCTCAGTCAAACGTTGGATCATTACAATATAATTATCATTTTATGCATAGTCGTTTGAATCGATAATATACGTTATAAAGAAAATTGGCTGTCCGTAAAGTCGGTTTAAGGACGACAATTTTACGTGATAATGAAAGAGAGATAGATGCGTCACAATCCGAACGCTTAGCCCGATCGTGCCTCTCTATCGCTTGTTCCGTGCTCTCGCTTGCACACGGAACGTGATACTTTATTGTGCGTGGAGCCGGCGTTAATCGATTTATAAGACGTTTTCGAATTATAACAAACACTGAATTTTATAAAGTATTGTAATTTGACCGAGTATTATCTTGTCAATTTTTAAAAATGACATTTATTTAATTGTAGTATTTATATATCTTATACTATTTATTTTTATTTTTGATGACATGGTATGTATTAAATCCAATAAGAAGTTTAATAAATATAGCTGCTGCGTTTTTTAAATTAAATTAATTATTTAATAACTATCCTATATATTTATTTATATGGAATAGAAATTAAGAAATTAAATTAGGCGCAAGTACAGTAGTCTTGGAAACAACTACATATTTGAGCCGTTTGGGGTCGAAACTTTGGGACCGTGGGGGCCATCAGCCCATAAGCTGTTCGGCACCATTGCCCATAAATTGATCGAGGTGACCCGTGACCAGAAGGCTGGTCTATACCTTGGCCAAAAGATCAGCATTGCCATCCAACGTGGCAATGCTGCCAGCCTTCTGGGCACGCTACCGCGAGGCAATGATTTACCCGGCCTTTTTTATTTGTAAATATATATTAATTATTACTTGTAACTTAGTTTAAATATTTTACATTTAAATTGTATATATATTGATAAAAAATAAAATATATATATTTTTACCTAGTAATATAAAATGTCATAATTATAATTTGACAATAGAAATTATAAATAACAAATAATACCTAATTAATATTACACCGTTTATAACTAAGTATATACAATATAATCAAGACAAAAAAAAAAAACCAAAAAAATTATCTTCGAAATCTTGCCCGTGTGGCATGGTGCAAATTTTTAAGCTGCCTAAAGGCATCTGACATGGCTTAACGACTTTCATCAAAGAAGACAACACGGAGGAGCTCGAGATATTTTTATGCCACTTACGGTCACCCATCCCAGTGGGGACTGCGCCTTGGGTTGCTTAACATGCGCAAGCACTATGTGTACAAAGAGAAAGTGGTTCGTTGACATTATATTGAAAACATATTGAAACTGACTGGCCTTGGTAAATGATGGTCCCAAGATGGTGCCTTAAGGCGATGCGTGGTGAATTTTATATTTTTGACTCAGTATTTTATGTTATCCTACCGCAGAAAATAGTAGGTAGTACGATTCCAAGAAGCAAGAAGCGTAGTCTAGTGGTCCAGGAGTTATATATATTGTCTAGCTCCGTGGCGCAGCGGTCAACACGCCAGCCTGGGACACGGAGTGACCGGGTTCGATCCCCGGCCAGGTCAAGACGAAAAATTATCCTTTTCAGATTGGCCTGGGTCTTGGATGTGTATCTATATATGTATTTATTATAAAATATAGTATCGTTGAGTTAGTATCCCATAACACAAGTCTCGAACTTACTTTGGGGCTAGCTCAATCTGTGTGATTTGTCCGTTTATATTTATATTTATTTATTTATATATATATATATACTTACATCTAATTTTAAAGTACCTAATCAGATTCATGTGTAATTATGATTCATCTTTTTCAGATTGACCAAGCCAATACCCAGATCTTGGACGTTTATTTATACATATATTATCTTCTAGCTGCTCTCTCTCTGGAGTGGGCCAACTGCGAGTCGCACTCGCGCACGAAAGGTTCCGTACCGTTACCTTTAAGTTTAAAATTGCGTAATGTTAGTTTCATTAAGTATACTTAGCTTTTTATAAAGAATGTTGTGTATACTGTTATTTGTGTTTACGTTGAGGTACTCAATAGAAAAAATAAAAAACTATATTAAAAATATTTTTATCACATGTACAGTCAGCAACAGAAATACCTTGCCATGCCCTGTGTCTATATCTTGAATTTTCTCTTAAACTATAAATAATAATAACATAAAAAATTATATACACAAAGATTTTAATGAAGCCTTTCTTAATATAAATTTTCACGTTTATATTTTTTATAGTTTAAGAGAAAATTCAAGATATAGATACAGGGCCTGGCAAGGTATTTCTGTTGCTGACTGTACCTATAAAGTAACAAAAAAAATTATGCTTTTTGCAATTTTTCCTTTAGCTTTGTTATAAAACGTTGCTTCATACCAAATTTCGAGATTCTGAGTTCACGGGAAGTACTCTGTAGGATTTGATTCTTTTTTTTTATTTATTTATATTTGACGGCAAACGAGCAGACGAGCCACCTGATGGAAAGTGGTCACCGTCGCCCATGGACATCTGCAACACCAGAGGAGGTGCTGATGCGTTGCCGACTCTTAAGATACCTATAAACACGCCTTTTGAAGGACCTCAAGTCATAGCACACAGGGAAAACCTCGGGAGTGAGGAAAAAAAGCACGTGACGCTCTGACATTTTTGGAGACCCAAGTGGCAAGGATGTGGGGATGGACTTTACTCCTGTGGCGAGCGGTGCGGTGGTAGAAAGGTGATTATTTTGTGAATGTCGAAAATTTGCGGCATAAACCCAAGATGAGAGCCCATCACTTAAATATGATACAATTAAGCAAATATAATCGCAATCTTGACGATCGACTGTGGGTCAGAGGTACCAAGTGCCTTTGAGGGTCTTGGGTTCGATCCCCGGTCATCATCATTTCGAGTAGGTGTCACGGTCAATCGACCATGCACACCCTAGTGTCAGAGTTCTTCGGAGCCGCCTCTCGGCCTCTGACGTGGTTCCTTTAACGACTACCAGATGGCAGCCGGGACCACCGGCTTAACGTGCCTTCCGAAGCACGGAATCATCTTTATTATCAGACAATCAGGTGATTCAAGCCTGCAATGTCCTAACCAAACTGGAAACAACTAAACAAAGTATGCTTCCGGTGGGAATCGAACCCACGACCCCGGGTCAACAGGCAAACGCCTTAACCACTGGACCACGGAGGCTGTTGATTTAGTATCACATAACAACGTCTCAAACCATTTTGGGGCTAGCTCAGTCTGTGTGATTTGTCCGTATATATTAATTTATATTTGATGAAATTATATTTTTAGCACAATGTAAGTGCTCGTCGTCATATTGAAACTGACTGGCCTTGAAAAGTGACGACCCAATGATTGTGCCTTTAGGATATGCGCGGTGTATTTTTAATTTTTATATCCAACCAACAAGTGGGGTGCTATAAGTTTCACACGCCTGTCTGTGTGTATCTTTTTAAACTTTCGCGTTTGTTATATGTTGTACTTTTACGGTATACGTTGATAACAACATATACAACGTGATTTTGAACCCCCTAGCTTAATTGAAATCTCTGAATCAGAATCCCTAATGAAATATAGAACTGCAAGAAAAGAAGCTGAAAATCAAAAAAAAAATTAGGGTTTCCCATACAAAGTCGCCGATCAGCTGGACGAATTTCTATGGAAAGCCAATTTTTTTTTCGCTACACGCTTACACGCTATATAGGGCCCACTCTTATTAAATTAAGAAATAAAATACGGTGAAAATTTTTCATGCGGCGGGTTTTGAACCAGCCACCTTATTTCTATGTATGACTGAGCTACCGCATGTTCTAACATCGGCGCCGAAATTCTCCACCATATTCCTTTTCCCCATATACGTATTAAGGCTTACGTCACCTAACACAACTACCCGACTTTTACAAGTGAGGTAAATCCTTACTAATATTATAAATGCGAAAGTGAGTTTGTTTGTTTGTTTGTTTGTTACGCTTTCACGCCGTAACAACTGAACCGATTATCATAAAATTTTGCATACAAGTTCTCTGGAGTACGGAGAAGGATAGGCTACCTTTTATCCTGGGAAAAAGTACTATTCCCGAGGGATCGACATTGACGCGGGCGGAGCCACGGGCGAAAGCTAGTGCAATATAAACAAGCTAGGAAGATTTAGAAATTAAGTAGTTAAATTAGAAGGGAATGAAGGCATTGGGATACTACTCACTCGGATAAATGGGGGAAAAGAAAGTAGCAGCTCGGAAGGCCGGACGGGAATAACCGATGCCATACCTGCTACCACCGGACAGGCAGTTGATGAGAAACGTACATTATCCGTGCCGACTAGCTCCGTGGCGCAGCGGTCAACACGCCAGCCTGCGACACGGAGTGACCGGGTTCGATCCCCGGCCAGGTCAAGATGCAAAAATGATCTTTTTCAGATTGGCCTGGGTCTTGGATGTGATCTATTTTATTTTTTATTTTTTTTTATTAGCCATTTAGGTCCCACTGCTGGGCAAAAGCCTCCCCTTCTGTTTTCCACCTTGTTCTATTCATTGCCATGATTTGCCATCCCTCATTGAAAGCAAACAGCTCGTCTCTCCATCTCGTTCTTGGCTTCCCTCTTAAACGTCTTCCATCAGTAGGTTCCCATGACGTTATCAGACGTGCCCATCTTTCAGGGCTCATACGGCATACGTGACCCGCCCAATCCCATTTTAGCTTAGCGGACTTCTTTCCCACGTCGATTACTTTAGTGATGGAGCGCAGCGTGGTATTTCTGATACGATCTGTCCTTTTAATGAAAAAAAAAAAAATCTATATATGTATTTGTTATAAAATATAGTATCGTTGAGTTAGTATCCCATAACACAAGTCTCGAACTTACTTTGGGGCTAGCTCAATCTGTGTGATTTGTCCGTATATATTTATTTATTTATTATACTTGAATTCATTCTGCGGTGGCGACCCTCCTTCTTCTATCGAGTCGTAAAATGGCTTTTGCGTTTAATTAAATATGTTTCAACCATAGCATTGCCACCGCAATTGCCCGCTCGTTTGCCTCATTCAGATCTTGTTGAGAGAAAGAAATTGGGCTTTCTGGGCACACTAAGAGGTGGCTCATAGATTGGATAGCACCACAGTGGCACTCACTATTTTTGGAGAAACCCCACTTGACTCTGTTTTCGTGGCATCTACCAACACCAGCCCGCAGTCTGTTTAAGGTGATACCACTGTAAATAAGGTCGTTCTGAACCTTATTTATCTCGCAAAATACTTAAATTAGGAGTTTCAAATCTAAGTAATATGATTTTTGACTATTTCATCTCCAAAAATTGAAGATGGAAACACGTTTTGATAAAATTTTCTCGATAGAAATATTTTTTGAAAAATGGTCTTCGTTCGCAGAGTTTTTGTTATTGTAGCTCAAATGCGACGAATGAAATAATGATTTTTAGACTAAAAGATAGGTTATTAGTAATTCATCAAAATGTAAATATGAAAATACAATTAACCGGTCTGATTTTATATAAAATAGAAATAACGAATTTGGCGCTTACGTTTTTTTCTTTGAGCGACTCGAGACTATCTCCTATCTCATCATTTACGGGCTAAACCGCCAAGCGCTATACCTTGCGCGCACTTGATCAGTCCTTTGCCGAGCGAAGGTACCAAACATTTGAGGCCTCGCCTTAAAGACTTCCAGACTGGCCAGGGCAGAGTGCCACCCGGTGGTAGTTTCTCAGCAGGCGGTATCTGGTTTGGTGATGGCGGGTATTTGTTAAACCATTGTTCCACTCTGGCCTTGGGAGCTTGTTTAGGGCTAATATTTGGTTGCTGTAAGAAACTATTACGGCTCTTGAGTCGTGAGGGTGGAGGGATTTGTCCATGAAGTGGATGACGTTTATCGTGCTCCTGTTTGTGTCTCTCTACTGCACTGATGATGTTGCGTCGTACATCGGGTGGTGCTATGCCGGATAAGGCGTATAGATGAGACAGCGGTGTTGGCTTTAGTGCACCAGTGACAATCCGACAGGAGGCATTCATGATAGTGGACTAGACACGTTAAAATGTACACGGATGTAATTTTTAGGGTTCCGTACCCAAAGGATAAAAACGGGAGCCTATTAATTTCGCTCCGCTGTATGTCTGTCTGTCCGTCTGTCACCAGGCTGTATCTCATGAAGCGTGATAGTTAGACGGTTGAAATTTTCACAGATGATGTATTTCTATTGCCGCAATAACAAAAAATACTAAAAATAGAAAGAAATAAATATGTAAGGGGGCGCCCATACAACACACGTGATTTTTTTGCTTGTTTTTGCTCCTTATTGATAACGACACTTCGATGTCCCCATTCTCAATACTCAGAGACTGTGACATACCAAGATACTTGTAAGTTTCTGACTCCGAAAGAGACCTGAGAGACATTATCTCAGAAAGTTGCAAATTTGTTGAATTTACAACTTTCCCCCGTTGAACATGCATAACCGCACACTTATCTACACCGAACTCCATCCTGATGGAATTACTGAAATCTTGTGTGATTTTTAGTAACTTCACCAGGTCAGGGCGTTTCGGTGCAAACAATTTCAAGTCATCCATGTATAACAGATGGGAAATTATCTCCCCGTCTCTTTGAAGGCGGCAGCCCAGCCCCGAATCGCTCAGCAGGGTGCTGAGAGGATTCAAAGCTAGGCAAAACCACAAGGGACTCAAACTGTCACCCTGGAAAATGCCTCGCTCTATCCTTATAAAGTCCATCGGATCCAAGGGACCATCTCCACCACCTGGTTGACGAAGGACTGTGGTCCACTGTCTCATACACATGCCGAGAAAAGATCTTAAAGTTGTATTAACTTTGTACAACTCTAAGATCCTCTCCAACCATGAATGAGGCACCGAATCATAGGCCTTTTTATAATCAATCCATGCAGTAGAGAGAGCTGCCTTGTTCCGTTGGACTTGCTTGCAAATGGTCATGTCCATGAGGAGAAGCTCTTTAGTACCACGGGACCCAATCCTACATCCATTTTGAGAGGAAGCCATGATCTTGTTTGCATCGATGTGCGTATTGATCTTCGCTCTCAAAATGGATTATGTATTATGTAGTATTTGGTCAGTGCCAGTCGTGCACACCGAGGGTGGTTGGATGAGTGTAATTGAGCGCGAGTGTGTGGCTATCGAATCCATGGGGGCTGTAACTATAAGCCCCGATGACATAAGCTGTGCGATCCGTATTATTATTATTCACTTTATTTAACTTTAATCTTAGGTCTAAGTTTTATAATATTTGTATAAAAGTAAAATATAAAAATATGATACAAAACATAAAAACATTATAAAACCTAAACCTAGCTCGCCGCCAGCAGCGGGGCAAGGCTCAAGCTACCGGCGGTTAAGGCTGCAGAGAAAGAAACCTCCTGACTATGCGTGACGTGTCCAGGAGTGCTGCCTTCTGTATCTGGCCCTTGATCCAGCCATCCAGCGAGAGACTCTTAAGGTGTTGGTCGAGACTCTTCGCTATAAGGCCGTTTGCAGATACAACTATCGGGACAATGATCGTCGAATCCACATCCCACATAGCGGTCACCTCGTGAGCCAAGTCAAGTTACTTGCTGAGCTTGTCCTTCTCGGCTTTCACGAGGTTCTCGTCATGCGGGATGGTGATATCGATGAGCATTGCCTGGCGCGTCGATCGATCTGTCAACACGATATCAGGCTTATTGGGAACAATAGTCCTGTCCGTAATAACAGATCGATCCCAGTAGAGCGTGGCATTACCATTTTCAAGAACTGGCGCCGGCGTGTACTTATAGTACGGTACCTCGGATTCCACAAGACCATATCGAAGAGCGAGTTGCTGATGGATAATTCTGGCTACAAGGTTATGTCTGTGCAAGTACTCACCGTTGGCCAGATGAGAACAACCGGAAGTAATATGTCTCAGTGACTCACCGGGAGGGCGGCATGCCCGACAGATGTCGACCGTACCGTCCTTCAGGATATATCTCCGGTAATTGTTCGTCATCATGACTTCGTCTGCAATTGCACAAACAAAACCCTCGGTTTCCCCGAAGAGGTCGCCGAACCGTAGCCAGTTTACCGACGCGAGCAGATCTACATCAGGCCCTGTTAAGGCCCGGTAGAACCGCCCGTGGAGCTCCTTACTCTTCCATATGTTCTTGCGGTCTTCGGTGCTCAGCACGGATGGTCTACGCCAGTTCTCGTTTGCCAAGGAGAGCGGCGTGAGACTCCTATCTACAACTACAATGTCGCGGTGCAACCCACACTCATTGTTAAGGAAGTAATCCCTAAGACTGCACACCTCACGGTTATGAAGAGTCTTGGCGTTTAAAAAGCCACGACCTCCACACTTACGTGGAATGTACAGTCTCATAACGGATGAGCGTGGGTGAAGCATGCGATGCATTGTGAGCTGTTGACGGACTCTCCTATCCAGAGCGTCTAACTCAGTTTGTGTCCATCTTAGTATGCCAAAGGAGTATGTGAGGAGGGGCATCACCCAAGCGTTGAATGCGCGCACCTTATTGCCCCCTGACAAAAGGCTTTTAAGCACTTTTGTCAGACGCCAAAAAAAAACGCTCCTTTACCGCCTGTTTGATGTCCCCATCCTCAATACTCAGAGACTGTGACATACCAAGATACTTGTAAGTTTCTGACTCCGAAAGAGACCTGAGAGACATTATCTCAGAAAGTTGCAAATTTGTTGAATTTACAACTTTCCCCCGTTGAACATGCATAACCGCACACTTATCTACACCGAACTCCTTGCTGATGGAATTACTGAAATCTTCTGTGATTTTTAGTAACTTCATCAGGTCAGGACGTTTCGGTGGAAACAATTTCAAGTCATCCATGTATAACAGGTGGGAAATTATCTCCCCGTCTCGTTGAAGGCGGCAGCCCAGCCCCGAATCACTCAGCAGGGTGCTGAGAGGATTCAGAGCTAGGCAAAACCACAAGGGACTCAAACTGTCACCCTGGAAAATGCCTCTCTCTATCCTTATAAAGTCCATTGGATCCAAGGGACCATCTCCACCACCTGGTTGACGAAGGACTGTGGTCCACTGCCTCAAACACATGCTGAGAAAAGATCTTAAAGTTGCATTAACTTTGTACAACTCTAAGATCCTCTCCAACCATGAATGAGGCACCGAATCATAGGCCTTTTTATAGTCAATCCATGCAGTAGAGAGGGCTGCCTTGTTCCGTTGGACTTGCTTGCAAATGGTCATGTCCATGAGGAGAAGCTCTTTAGTACCACGGGACCCAATCCTACATCCATTTTGAGAGGGAGCCATGATCTTGTTCGCAACGATGTGCGTATTGATCTTCGCTCTCAAAATGGATGTAAGTAGCTTGTACAATGTTGGTAAGCATGTTATGGGTCTGAAGTTTTTAGGATCCGTGGTACTACCGGACTTGTAGAGCAGGAAGGTGTGTCCTGTAGTTAAGAAAGCTGGAAGAGAACCAAGATCGAGGGCTTGTTGAAATTGTGTCGCTAAGCGCCCGTGTGAGCTTCGAATCCACTTTATCCAAAAGTTGTGCAATCCATCCGGCCCAGGACTTTTCCAGTTCTGTGCCGTACGGATCGCACAGCTTATGTCATCGGGGCTTATAGTTACAGCCCCCATGGATTCGATGGCCACACACTCGCGCTCAATTACACTCATCCAACCACCCTCGTTGTGCACGACTGGCACTGACCAAATACTACGCCAGAAATTGATCATAGCAGTAGAATCTGGTAGTTGCCCGTCGATCACACGCTGGTCAGCTCCCTCCCACTTTCTATACACCTTCCTTTGGTCGCTTTGAAAGAGACGATTTTGCCGGAATCGATCCACACGCACTCTGTAGCGACGAATACGCCCCGCCCACGCATAGACTTTCTGCTTCAGGAAGTCAATACGTTCCGTGACTGAGGCCATGTAATCGCGGGGCCTTATACCAGTACCCGCGAAGGCCTGATTCACAAAACGCATGACTCGGGGGCGATTGTTGCCCCCTCTGAAGCAGATGAGCTTTGCAACGAGAGTCCTAAACGTGTCAATACGCCGTTCAATTCGTACTTGCCACGCGGGGGCATCACCAGCGGGTCGCGGTGCACGATCAGAGTCCGGAAACTTGACACGAGCAACACGACACGCCGCTATGGCCCCACAGTACATAATTGAATGCGTATCGACCAGACCTTCGCTAGCCTCAAAGTACGGGGCTAGCAAATCATTTAGGGCTCCCATTAATGCTAAATTACGTCTATTCGTAGGCAGACGAGGTAATCGCGGCCTAGACTCGGGTGTAGATCTATACTGTCCAATCGCTTCCTCCAAAGCCCTCCTCAATTGCTCATGAGCCTGGGTACTTACGTCTATGGTCACACCGCTCCCATCATCAACACTAAGGACATAAGCCTCTTGCGTCCGAATAACTGGACCCACCAATGTGTTAGGCGGGTCTCGTGTCATGGTGGCAGCCGTGCGAGCAGGTAGCGCCTCCAATCGTAGCCGATCAAGTACAGCATCATCCAAACGTTTGCAACGTTGAATGACCCGCACTTGATCCGACAGTCGCTGTGCAGAAACGGTGATGGCCGGTTCAAGGACCTGAAACAAAGTCAGCATCCGATCACGATACGCCGTCATGTTGGTTTCCCCCTCTGTAGCCTCATAATAGGCGCGCATGCAGTTCTCATTATTTTGTTGAGTCCATCGCATGCGACGCACTACACCACCGGTAGCGGGAGCCGGGCGCGGGGCAGGTTGCCTCGCAGGCCCCGAACGTGCCGGCAGCGGGGGTCGTCCACGTCGCGCAGGTGGCGGCGGCGGCGCGGCCGACGGCCCGCGCTCGTCGTCGCTCGACTCGCTGGTGCCGGGTGCGGTGGCGAACTCGTCACCCGACGATGATGGCGAGGAGCTGGACGACGACGCGGGCGGAGGTGGAGGTCGTGCGTCTTTAAGTCGCCCCGCTTGTGATCGTGTGATCATCTCTCGTCGTATTACATTTCAGATATCCAAATTAATTTTGTATTGACGTGACATAATGTCAACGTCATGTAGGTATATAATTTCACTTATTGTATTTTCCGTATAAACATTCTTGTATTTTAAGTTTTATTTTTTATTTTATTATTATTATTATTAATTTATTTTATATTTCTCTAACTCGTCTGGCCAGCGAGGAGAGTGTAGGCCAAATCCTCTGTCTGCTCTGGCCAAGTATGGCTTCGGTAGTACAGAGAGGGTCATGCTCCTGCAGTAGGGACTAAAAAGACCTGAAAATGAAGATTATGTATGAATATTACTCAACTTGTATGAAGCGCCATACAAACATGTGCGGTGGCGAGGCGAGCGTCGGCTCTTCCCCAGGTAAGGATAATTTCACATGACCATTGTCACGCGAAGGAATGTCTCCCCGCTCATAACTCACGAATCCCTTATTCAGAATCGAAAAACACACACTAATAAAATGAATAAATCCCAAATATTATGATAGGTCTGGTAACCTTGAGAAATATATTTAAAAACGTCATGTAAAGGTATTTTTTCATCTTATTTGAATAATTTTTAAGCATTTTGTATTTGTGCGAAATCCGTGTCGGGAGGCGGGGGGTCGTTTATGACCTGGAGCCTAAGGGCCCGACACACTGAGATCAAAATGCACTTTGGCGTATTGGTCACAAAGATAGGACCAGGGGTGTCATCCTCAACTCAACCGATCAAAAGACCAGTGAATAAAAAAGGCTTATTACTGCATTGATGATTATATAATTGATAATAATGCGTGGAAATTAATATACATTTATTTTATGTATACAATTTAATTAATAGTATGAAAAATTGTGTCTAATGTAAATAATGTAATCAGAGTCCTTTAGGCACGTAGGGACCAAGTCTGGATTGAGTTTCTTTCGGCGTATTCTTCTCACCAGTGGTTGTTCCGAAACGCTAGTAGTATTTCGATTTTGCATATCTATACTAATATTATAAAGTTGAAGAGTTTGTTTGTTTGTTTGTTTGAACGCGCTTATATCAGGAACTACTGGATCAAATTGAAAAAATCTTTTTGTAATGGATAGTCCATTTATTGAGGAAGGCTTTAGGCTATATAACATCACGCTGCGACCAATAGAAGCGAAGCATCAATAAAAAATGTTTGAAATCGGGGAAAAATATTCATCTATACGAATTAATCATACAGAAATTGCCGCGGACGAAGTCGCGGGCAACAGCTAGTCTATACTAATATTATAAAGCTGAAGAGTTTGTTTGTTTGTTTGAACGCGCTAATCTCAGAAACTACTGGTTCAAATTAGAAAATTCTTTTAGTGTTGGATAGTCCATTTATTAAGGAAGGCTTTAGGCTATAAAACATCACGCTGCGACCAATAGGAGCGAAGCGAAGCATTAATAAAAAATGTTTTGAAAACGGGGCATAATTATTCACTAAACATAATAATAGGAATTACCGCCGACGAAGTCGCAACAGCTAGAGTTAAACAAAATATGACGTTTATGAAGCGATACATGTATCCAATTTTGAATAAAAATCTTCGACTTTTGACTTCTGGTGATTGCCCGGCAGGAGGGACGGACCTCGGCTTTGGGCGTTGCCTGCGTGCGACAGGCTTGGAGAGACAGCAAACTCTCATACTGTAAAGAAAAACTTTTATTTTTGAATACAGTAGTAAATTAACGAAAATCCCTTTTTTTTACTAATTATTGAAGTAGGCATTTGTCTCCTATCTCACCTGATGATAAGTGAGGATGGAGACGAGGATGTTACATGTTACCCTCCCATTGTACCACCAACTTAAATGCATTAAAAAATGCAAGGCGAATATTACGATGCTTGCGCTCAACATTTTTATGAATTTAATGATGTCATTCAGATATCTTGCTATACGGCTGACTTATGGCGCTTCTCCTCAATGTACTTCCATTAAATATTGCTTTTGTCAATGGGGGGGTTTGGGGTCATACGACGCCATATTTACTTTTGAAATGGTCACTACTGTGTTCTTTTTATTAAGTGCCGCGCGAACGAAAAACTTCGCGACTGCGTAAGCCATTAGCTGACAAAAGCATAAGATGATTATGTTAAAAAAAAATAAACGTCTTAATATTTTCATATTTATATTTTTACAAAACAAAAAAAAATAAGAAAGGTGGCGACCTCTGAGATGTAAATATAAATATTTCCATGTGAGAATTATTGTTTTAGACGTCTAATTTTCGAAGTAAAATGTATTAAGATATCGTAACATATGAAATTTCAAAATGCGATATAAATATTTATATGTATCTATTTCAAATTCCAACAAGGGGGCGATCTTGTTAAAGGATCGACCTAAATTTTTACAAATACTTTTGATGTAAGTATTTAATTTATTCAGGGCATAGTGCAAGTGATTTGAAAACACGTCAATTTCCACAATTTCGTGCAGTACCGTCAGTTATAGTCTCCCATCTCACCTGATGGTAAGTGACGATGAAGACGAGGATGTTACATGCCTATCCAAGAGATACCCATTTATTCTACTTTTGAATGTCCCGGGACTGTACTTGTCTGGGAATATGTTTGAAAACACTATTGTTTATTGGCTAGCTCCGTGGCGCAGCGGTCAACACGCCAGCCTGCGACACGAGAGTGCCATGGTTCGATCCCCGGCCAGGCCAAGATAGAAAATGATCTTTTTCAGATTGGCCTGGGTCTTGGATGTGTATCTATATATGTATTTGTTATAAAATATAGTATCATCATCATCATCATCATCAGGTCCTTTTTAGTCTCCACTACAGGAGCTCGACCCTCTCTGTACTACTAGGGCCATACTTGGCCAGAGCAGCCAGAGGACTTGGCCTACACTCTCCACGCTGGCCAGATGGGATGGAGAGGTGTCTTAGATGTTTATAAGCTTTGTTTAGCTTGTATTTCCTAAGTCGCCTTCTACGAAATCCACGGGAAGACTTGGAGTGGTCCTATTCTACTCTGCCGGATACCACACGGCTAAAAATATAGTATCGTTGAGTTAGTATCCCATAACACAAGTCTCGAACTTACTTTGGGGCTAGCTGAATCTGTGTGATTTGTCCGTATATATTTATATTTATTGTTTATATACCGGTGGAAAAGCAATATATGAGATTCATCAGAAATAAATACACAATATATAAATCAATGGTTAGGGGTGTCATCCTCAACAGACAGTCCGGTGGTTGCTGGTATGTCATCGGGTACGCACGTCCGGCCTCCCGACCTGCTACTTTCTTTTCCCCCATTCTTCCGAGTGAGTATCCCAATACCTTAAAAATTCCAAAAAATTCCTTAATCCCATTCCCCAGCTTTCATTCATTCATTTCGAGTAGGTGTCACGGTCAATCGACCATGCACACCCTGGTGTCAGAGTTATTCGGAACCGCCTCTCGGCCTCTGACGTGGTTCCTTTAACGACTACCAGATGGCAGCCGGGACCACCGGCTTAACGTGCCTTCCGAAGCACGAAACCATCTTTATTATCAGACAATCAGGTGATTCAAGCCTGCAATGTCCTAACCAAACTGGAAACAACTAAACAAAGTATGCTTCCGGTGGGAATCGAACCCACGACCCCCGGGTCAACAGGCAAACGCCTTAACCACTGGACCACGGAGGCTGTTAACCACTGGACCACGGAGGCTGTTCCCCAGCTTAAAACGCTTGAGATGGCAGAAGCACAAGAACACAAAAAAACTGAACTCGCCAACCCGCCTGCTAAGCGTGGTGAGTATGGTAATATCCTGGGAGGATGGAACGAGGAATCCTTGGCCCTTGTCCAGCAGTGGACTTTTCGTGGCTGTAAAGATGATGTTGATATGTACACAAATCATATATTGAGCTAGCCCCAAAGTAAGTTCTAGACTTGTGTTATGGAATACTTACTAAGCGATACTATCCTAACTAATATTATAAATGCGAAAGTGAGTTTGTTTGTTTGTTCCGCTTTCACGCCGTAGCTACTGAACCGAACATCATGAAATTTTGCACACAAGTTCTCTGGAGTACGGAGAAGGACATAGGCTACCTTTTATCCCGGGAAAAGTACTATTCCCGAGAAATCGACATTGACGCGGGCGAAGCCGCGGGCGAAGCCGCGGGCGAAAGCTAGTATTTTATAAAAATATGAAGGTTTTGGAGATAGCTACATATTTGAGCCTTTTGAGGTAGAAGCCATGGGTCCGTGGGGCCCATCGTATCCTAGACTTTCTCTCGAAGAGACTGATCGAGGTGTCCCATGACTAAAGAGCTGGCAATTACCTGGCTCAGAGGATAAACATTGTCATCCAACGTGGCAATGCTGCCAGCCTTTTGGGCACGTTGCCGCGGGTCGTCGGTTTGAAGGGACTATATTATTTGTAACCGTTTAGTTTCCAGCAGAGTAGAATAGGACCACTCCAAGTCTACCCATGGAGGTCGTAAGAGGCGACTTAGGAAATACAAGCTAAACAAAGCTCATAAACATCAATGACACCTCTCCAACTTGTCTGGCCAGCGAGGAGAGTGTAGGCCAAATCCTCTGTCTGCTCTGGCAAAGTATGGCTCCAGTAGTACAGAGAGGGTTATGCACCTGCAGTGCCGACTCCTAAGATATATGTGAACACGCTTTTTGAAGGACCCCAAGTCATAGCACACAGGGAAAACCTCGGGAGGGAGTCCATTCCACAATCCTTGAAGAAGAACGGAGAACTTCGAAATATTTTTATGCTTCTAGGTCACCCATCCCAACCGGGATCGTGGCCAAGGTTACTTAACATGCGTAAGCGCTGATAATGCTTACGCCCACTGGGCTATCGAGCTCTTCAAACAAACAAGTTCGGGTTTATTATCAACATCACAAATTTTTCACACGAAAATATGACATTGTTTTAGTAAGAGCATAAGTTTTGATAAAAAATATACATTGTATTTTATCAAAGTAAAGGCCGTACGCACAAAATGAGTGCACATTAAATTTGAGGTTTATAAATCAAAGATCAGTAAAATATTTCAGTCTTTTTCTTTGTTTAGTAAATTTATGCGTTCTTAAGGAATTTTGTGAGGATATGAGCATGTTTGTTCTCCTTCACGCAAAAAGTACTGGTTGGATTATTACATCATCTTACATACTTTATATATGTATATCAGAAGAGCTTACGTGGATGAAGTCGCAAGATTAAGCATCTACATTACTGTTTTTGTTTTGTTATAATATTAAAAATTGTTGGTGAATAGATATATATGGTTGAATGGAAGACATGCAGAAACGAGAGCTGATATTAAAAAAAATGTTACATGCGTTTAAAAATATTTATATACATATTATCATATATAATATTTTATAATAAAGTTTAAAAAACATTTTATACGAGTCTAGAATAACTCTTTTTTGACATCATAGCCGATCTAGACTGATTTCTTTTTCTCACATTACCATATACAATTTTAAACAATATTCTAAGCTTAAAAAACACATATTCTTTACCTGTAAGTTACAAAGCACGCATTCCTGTCATTCGTATGACCTATACAACAATATTTATGCATCCAAGGAAGCGATTTCAATTATATCATGTGAATCGAACATTATTTTAGCGCAAGACATCTTTATGAAAGGATTTTTGGAACTTTCGCCCACGTACATGCATTTCGTGTTTTAATAGCGATTATGCACGTAAAGCAAAAAAAAAAAAAATCGGGTAAATTGACAGGGAAATAAAACGTCGTATCAACGCAGGTTGGCAGAAGTGGCGAGAGGTGACCAGTACTACTTGTGACCCTAAGATGCCGCTAAAAGGTAAAATTTATAAATCTGTTAAAAGACCTGTAACTCTGTACGGCTCGGAATGTTGGGCAACTAAAGTACAGGACGAAAAGAGTCTCCACTCTGCCGAAATGCGGATGTTACGGTGGATGTGTGGCGTGACACGATTAGATAGAGTAAGAAATGAATATATAAGAGGTAGTACTAAAGTGGCGCCTATCACAAATAAGGTGAGAAGCAATAGACTGGCATGGTTTGGTCATGTGATGAGGAGAGACGAAGAACACCTGACCAAAAAAGCATTAAATATGAGGGTTGATGGGTATAAAGGAAGGGGCAGGCCAAAACAGAGGTGGATGGATTGTGTCAAAAGGGATATAAAAGAGGTGGGTGCGGATGTAGGAATGGTGGGAAATAGAGAAATGTGGAAAAATAAGACATATTGCGCCGACCCCAGATAATGGGATATGGTAAGGCAGATGATGGTCACATTAAGATTGGTGCTCTCTCTGATATTTAAAACATCGCATCCTATTTAGTTCAGAGGCCGAGAGGCGGTACCGAAGAACTCTGACACCGTATGCATGGTCGATTGATCGTGACACCTACTCGAAATGATGATGATGGTGGTCGGACGACCTAACTAATGTCGCAGGAACTCGCTGGATGCAGGCCGCTTCCAACTGGTCGTATTGGAAATCCTTGGGGGAAACCTATGTCCAGCAGGGGACTTCTTTTATTTATTTAAATTTATTATTATTGAGCCAGAGGCTTTAAGTCCGCTTACCAGTCAACCCACAGTCAATCCACAGGATGGAGCAGAGAAAAGAATTTTTTGACTGAGATGATGATGATGATCCTATCTAGTTTAATTAAAGTTTTTGTAGATGATAAACTTAGCAAAGATAATATAAAACTAACGTATATACAGTATAGTATAACAGCTTCCGTGGTCCAGTGGTTAAGGTGTTTGCCTGTTGACCCGGGGGTCGTGGGTTCGATTCCCACCGAAAGCATACATTTTTTTTTTTATATAAATATAGGGACAAATCGCACAGATTGAGCTAGCCCCAAGGTAAGTTCGAGACTTGTGTTATGGGATACTAACTTAACGATACTATATTTTATAATAATTACATATATAGATAAACATCCAAGACCCAGGCCAATCTGAAAAAGATCATTTTTTCTTGACCTGGCCGGGGATCGGACCAGGGCACTCCGTGTCGCAGGCTGGCGTGCTGACCGCTGCGCCACGGAGCTGTCGATACTTTGTTTAGTTGTTTCCAGTTTGGTTAGGACATTGCAGGCTTGAATTACCTGATTGTCTGATAATAAAGATGATTCCGTGCTTCGGAACGCACGTTAAGCCGGTGGTCCCGGCTGCCATCTGGTAGTCGTTAAAGGAACCACGTCTGAGGCCGAGAGGCGGTTCCGAAGAACTCTGACACCAGCGTGTGCATGGTCGATTGACCGTGACACCTACTCGAAATGATGATGATGAACGTATATATTGCCAACTTTATACAAAAAAAATGGCCAAAAAAGGTCTTAGACCATCGAAACTAGCCATCATTTTGTTCTTTTTCTAGCTGTGACCGCGAAAGTAGGGGTTGAACGTAGTAATATTTAAAATTTGTTCCAATTTTCATGAAATTTAATATCCGAGCTCCCAAATTCACTAGCTTTTTAAATTTTATCAGATTTTCTCTCTGTATTCATCATCAATATGGTGTTAACGAGTATGTTGTATATACAGTTCCATGGTGCAGTTGTTAACACGCCAGCCTGCCCGGGTTCGATCCCCGGTCTGGTCAAGATGAAAAATGATCTTTTTCAGATTGGCCTGGGTCTTGGATGTTTATCTATATATGTATTTGTTATAAAATATAGTATCGTTGAGTTGTATCCCATAACACAAGTCTCGAACTTACCTTGGGACTAGCTCAATCTATGTAATTTGTCTGTATATATTTATTTATATGTAGAATTTAAGTGTATATTAATATCAAGATAGTATATGTATGTGTTAGTATATTTTGTTAAGTATATATTATTTAAAAAAGATCCATTTTTTGCACCGAAAATCCCTATGGTTGACTGCCAGAGTAATGCTTATAGCATTAAGTCCACCAATTGTTAGACGTGTTTTGCTTTTTAATAAATAAAGTCCTAATAAATGAATATATGCTGGTCATTTATGCCGCAGAACTGATAACCGCTGGGGAAAACGAGTTCTTGAGTGGAGACCGCGTCTTGGTAAACGTAGGATGCCCTTGGGCTAGATGGAGCGACGATATACGTAAAGTTGCTGGCAGAAGTTGAAGAAGAAAAGCTTTAAACCGAGCTTACTGGTGCCATAGGAGAGACCTATGTCCAGCAGTGGACGAGTGTTGGTTAATAATGATATATTTGTCCGTATATATTTATTTATTTAATGATGATGATTTTAATGATGATAAATAAATAAATCGGATTATCATCATCATTTCGAGTAGGTGTCACGGTCAATCGACCATACACACCCTGGTGTCAGAGTTCTGAATAAATCGGAGAGACCGAAAGAGTAGTGACGGGAACGCATGAAAACGATATCAAATAACTTAAATTTTCATCATCATCATCTTGCGACACGAGAGTGACCGGGTTCGATCCCCGGCCAGGTCAAGATGGAAAATGATCTTTTTCAGATTGACCCGGGTCTTGGATGTTTATCTATATATGTATTTGTTATAAAAATATAGTATCGTTGAGTTAGTATCCCATAACACAAGTCTCAAACTGACTTTGGGGCTAGCTCAATCTGTGTGATTTGTCCGTATATATTTATTTAATAATAATAATAATAATCATTTATTTCAGGCAACGATTTTTACAAAATATGGCCCATATAATACCTTACAGACTAACATACATATAATATAATAACTTAACTAGCACTACTTTGTATGTAATGTCTGTGACGCACTACACGTTGATGGGGTGTCAGGTAGCCTCCCGCGATAACGTCGAAAGACGACACCCTTCGGCCAGAAATCTTCTTTGGTGAAGGTTTCCAGCTGAGCAGTTGGAACACGCACCACAAACGAGTTGAACTTCACGTTGTGACGCGATTCCAACTTAAGGACCCTTAAGTTCAGCTTCGTCTTCACTCTCATGTACTCCACCAGGTCTTCGCTCTTTGTAGAGTAATGAAGGCGGGACACGTAGAGCAAAGTGGTCGGTACAGCCGCACGCAGCAGCATGTTGGGACCGCTGAGTGCAGTACCGCACTTATTTCTGCAGGGGGCCTTCGTCCGCTTTCGCACCACTTTGGTGAAGCCCTCGTTGTCGACAGGTCCCTTCTCAGGAACTGGTTCGGGAGCAGCCACCTTAACTGGTGTCAACTCCGCCTGATGTTGAGATGACCGCTGAGTCCTGGGAGGTTGGCCTGCAGCAGTCGTGTAAGCACGAGGCGATGGCGTGCTTACATTCGTCACCGCGAGGGATGCGCGAGGTGCGGGGCGGGGTGACGCATATCGTTCGACGGCGATGACCGGCGGTGCATCCAATTTCGCTGACGCGAAACTTGACTGCGATGCATCGAGTGCACCGTGGCACGGGTTAATGTTTGAGGCATCGGTCGACCTACTTACGGAATTGTTGTTTTTTAATTCAACAATTTCCGCACACAAATCATTGATGGTAGTTTGCGACGCCTCAAACTTTAGCTGTAGATTAGCCAGGTTGGATTTCAACGTATTGATGTCCTTCAGCAACCTGGTGACATCGACGTGGTCGAAGGTGACCGGTGGAAGGCGATGTAGGTCCTTACAGACGAACGTCACAGGCCAGTCCTCTGGATCAGTTACCTTGAACAGTCTTATCATGTCCTGAAGACTTTTCTCTCCCTTTTCATCCCTCCGGCGAGACGGCATACGGTCACTCATTTCAAGTGATTCATACATCAGCACCTTTGCACTGCGTATCTCTTCTTCTTTCCAGTTACTGGTGCAGATCTGAATCACACTGACCTCGTCCATGCAATCCAGCTGCTTCTCCAGGAAAGCCAGTAGTTCATTTACCACAAATTTTTTGGTATCCATGGTGATGACGTGCAGCGGCAAAGCCGCGCGAAACGCGAATTGTTATATAATGTGTAAATATTTATTATTATTATTTATCATCAGGTCATTTTAGTCTCCACTGCAGGAGCATGACCTTTTCTGTACTACCGGATATACCATACTTGGCCAGAGCAGACAGAGGATTTGGCCTACACTCTCCTCGCTCCCCAGACGGATTGAAGAGGTCTCATTGATGTTTATGAGCTTTGTTTAGCTTGTATTTTAGCCGTTGGAGTAGACGGGTTCTCGAATGAAGACCACGTCTCGGCAAACGTAGTTTTTGACGCCCCCCTGCCAGATGGACCGATGACCTGAGGAGGGTCGCTGGTAGTGGCTGGATGAGTAAAGCGGGAGATCGGGCACTATGGCGTGCCCTTGGGGAGGCCTACGTCCAGCAGTGGACTGCAATAGGCTGATTGATTGATTAGCTTGTATTTCCTTAGTCGCCTCTTACGACCTCCCTGGGAAGACTAGGAGTGGTCCTATTCTACTCTGCCGGAAACCACACGGCATTTAAAGTTTACAAGTTCTCAATTTCCATAACGATCTGAGTCTCACACATTTTTGACCCTTTCCAGAGAATACTTAACCTAAACTTCTCCTTTAATAGTGACCCAAAAACATAAACAAGAGGATATGACACAAGTTTACTGTCGCATCGTCCTGTATATTGTAATTTGCATCACCCTGTATGAGGCAAGGCGTCAAGAATGCGTCATAAGGGCGTCATTGGATGCTGGAATGAGACCGGGTCTTACTACCGGATCGCTGTAGAAAACCAAAACAAAATAAAAACAAAACGATGTCTAAAGGACGGACGTCGACGATCATTGATACAAAATTTGACGTGTCTCAATGGGTCTTAATCATATCGCGCAGATTTCTTAACTGAGAGTAAGTGATGTTGGACAAAAATTACGGTAAACAAGAGCTTTGCCAAAAGGGAGCTGGGGGAGGGCTGCTGAACTCAAAGGCTGGCGCCGCCCTTGACTGTCAATGAGAAAGGTTAAAATACACATTCTTATGAGCTCGATAGCCCAGTGGGTTTAAGCATTGTTAGATTTTACGCTTGTTAAGCAACCTCGGGCTTTGACCGCATTCGGAATGGGTGATCCGGCTGTCTTTATTGATGGCAGTTGATAAGTTATGTTATGTATAGTCAGTTAAGCTGCCTTAAATCATCTGATATAACTTATAATCTATACTAATATTTTAAAGCTGCAGAGTTTGTTTGTTTGAACGCGCTATTTTCAGGAAGTACTGGTTCAAAATGGAAAATTCTTTTTGTGTTGGATAATTGATTTATTGCGAAAGGCTTTAGGCTATAAAAATCATGCTGCGACCAATAGGAGCGAAGCATCAATAACAAATGTTTTGAAAACGGGGTAAAAATTATTCATCTATTCTAATAAAAATCATAATAACAGAAATTGCCGCGGATGAAGTCGCGGGCAACAGCTAGTAAAATTATAAACCTAAGAGTTCTTAAAACCTACTTCGAAATGAAATCGATCGAAAGAACTTCGTAATAAAATATAATCTGAAATCCAAAGTAGGACCCCGTCTTTTACGAGCCCCCATCAATATAAAATCAGTATAATAACAATATTGTCTCGAAACATACAAATTGGACGGTTCGCATAACCTCCAACACATTGATAGTTAATTTATTTTATTGCTAAACCTAAAATGATGTAAATTGAGTTGTTTTAGTTTTGTTTTGGAATGGAAGCATATGGCATAATGTAGCAGGTATGGCATCGGGTACGGTGGTTAAGGCGTTTGCCTGTAAACCCGGGGTAGTGGGTTCGATTCCCACGGGAAGCGTACTTTTCTAGAAACATGACGAGTTGACAAAAAACTTAGGTTTGACCAATTGACCAATATGAACAGCTTGACGAATTAACCATTTTAGGAGCGATTAAAAAACGCTTGACCAGTCGATAAAATTTTCTTGATTCAAAAATTCAAAGATTTATTCAGAAAATAGGCCTTTTCAGGCACTTTTTCACGTCAATTCACATTTAATATTCAAATTATTACTTATTGTTCAAAAGCTACAAACTACTAGCGTTTCGGAACCGACCACTGCAGAGAAGAAGACGCTGAAAAAAACTCTTTTCAACAGTATTGGTCGCCTACTTGCCTGAAGGGCTTTGTATGATATTTAATATTTTTATCTTCTCTTTTTTTTTCTGATGTTAATTTGTATACAATTTCAATTTACATATTTTTGTGGAACACGTTATGTTAGCGACTTGCTTGACCAATTATCTCCTACATCCTTGTTTAGTTGTTTCCAGTTTGGTTAGGACATTGCAGGCTTGAATCACCTCATCATCATCATCAGGTCCTTTTAGTCTCCACTACAGGAGCGCGACCCTCTCTGTACTACTAGGGCCATACTTGGCCAGAGCAGCCAGAGGACTTGGCCTATACCCTCCACGCTGGCCAGACGGGTTGGAGAGGTGTCTTAGATGTTTATAAGCTTTGTTTAGCTTGTATTTCCTAAGTCGCCTTCTACGACATCCACGGGAAGACTTGGAGTGGTCCTATTCTACTCTGCCGGATACCACACGGCTACATTGAATCACCTGATTGTCTGAAGATGATTCCGTGCTTCGGAAGGCACGTTAAGCCGTTAGTCTCAGCTCCCATCTGGTAGTCGTTAAAGGATCCATGTCAGAGGCCGAGAGGCGGTTCCGAAGAACTCTGACACCAGGGTGTGACCGTCGATTGACCGTGTCACACGAAATGATGATGATAGGGTACGCGTCCCGAGCTGCTACTTGCTTTTCTCCCATTCAACCGAGTGAATATCCCAATACCTTCATTCCGTACCCAAATATTCTTATAATTTCCCAGCAAAATGGTTTCCGATGGGCACCAGCGTCGAAAGCACAAGAAGTCAAAGAAACTGCGCTCACCAACCCACCTTCCAAGCGTGGTGAGTATGACAATACCATGGAACGAAAAATCCTTGGGAGAGGTTTTTCCAGTCCAGCAGTGGACTTCAACGCTGGAATGCTGATTGTATTAACTATTCTTAGTGGTAATATTTTATTTCAATATCATAGATAATAAGCGCCTTTGACTGAGCGTCTATGATTTGACTAGCTCTGTGGCGCAGTGGTCAACACGCCAGCCTGCGACACGGAGTGACCGGGTTCGATCCCCGGCCAGGTCAAGATGGAAAATGATCTTTTTCAGATTGGCCTGGGTCTTGGATGTGTATCTATATATGTATTTGTTATAAAATATAGTATCGTTGAGTTAGTATCTCATAACACAAGTCTCGAACTTACTTTGGGGCTATCTCAATCTGTGTGATTTGTCCGTATATATTTATTTATTTATTAGTAATGTGTCTGTAATGTGTCTGTAATGTGTCTGTATGATCTATGAATAGAAAATGCCAAACGAGGCTCGTTGATGTCTTTTCTATATACTGTTATCACCTTAATTCTTTATCTCCTTAGAATTCTCTCCAGTCCCCAATTAGTAATTATTTCTCTATACTCATCATTAGTATATATCTATCTATCTATCTATATCAGGTATTTTTAGTCTCCACTACAGGAGCAATACCCTCTCTGTACTACTAGAGCCATACTTGGCCAGAGCAGCCAGAGTTAGTATATATAATACTATATATTTATATAGTATTTATATATATGTAAGTTTATGTATATATTGCATATAATATGGTCTTTTATTATTTACTTTTCTGTTGTATTTTTTTTTATTATACACGGCCAATCGACCATGCACACCCTGGTGTCAGAGTTCTTTGGAACCGCCTCTCGGCCTCTGACGTGGTTCCTTAAAAATCCCTTACAAGTATCTATTAATTAACTATTAAACAATTATATTTAATCATCATTAAATATGATTAATAAATTAACGTCTCTCCGTAGACCGAGGGTGTCTACGGAGAGACGTTAACACACAAAGAACAACTACCTCTGTGGTCCAGTGGTTAAGGCGTTTGCCTTTAGACCCGGGGGTCGTGGGTTCGATTCCCACGGGAAGCATACTTTGTTTAGTTGTTTCCATTTTGTTAGGACATTGCAGGCTTGAATTACCTGATTGTCTGATAATAAAGATGATTCCGTGCTTCGGAAGGCACGTTAAGCCGTTGGTCCCGGCTGCCATCTGGTAGTGGTTAAAGGAACCACGTCAGAGGCCGAGAGGCGGTTCCGAAGAACTCTGACACCAGGGTGTCCATGGTCGATTGACCGTGACACCTACTCGAAATGAATGAATGACACAGAGAGCCAACGAAAGAAGTTGTCTCTCTGTGTGTATTTTACCTTCTATACTATGGGGAGTGTTCTGAAGAACTTTTTGTATTGGTGTCACCGTCACTTTTCTACCACCGCACCTCTCGCCACAGGAGTAGAGTCCATCCCCACATCCTTGATACTTGGGTCTCCAAAAATGTCAGAGCGTCACGTGGTTTTTTCCTCGTACAACAGGATTGAGGAATCGATTCCCTGTGTGATATGACTTGGGGTCCTTTAAAAGACGTGTTTACTCCTCTGGTGTTGCAGATGTCCATGGGCGACGGTGACCACTTTCCATCAGGTGGCTCGTCTGCTCGTTTGCCGTCAAATATACATAAAAAAAAATAAAAAAAACAATGTTTTTTGGCTCCAAACTTGTACCATACAACAAAAGTGCATAAAATTCTCAAACAAGTCTTATGATCCGGTGCCATTACTTCGAATACGGGTCCCTTATGTACCATAACCAGGGTCTTGCGGTTTACCGGGTAGGCAAGTTGTGGGGTTCCGTGTTCGAACCCAGAATACATTGTTAAAATTAATTTATTGTGTGGTTAACCGCGCCGCGACAAGGAGGTCAAACGTATTCATAGATGCGTAATGTTTAGATGTCCTAATCTTATAAAAATAAATAAATATATACGGACAAATCACACAAATTGAGCTAGCCCCACAGTTCGGTGTGAACTTGTGTCATAGGATACTAACTCAACGATACTATATTTTATAATAGATACATAAATAGATAAACATCCAAGACCCAGGTCAGTCTGAAAAAGACTGTTTTCCATCATGATCTGACCGGGGATCGAACTCGGGAACCCTCGTGTCGCAGGCTGGCGTGTTAACCGCTGCGCCACGGAGATCGCGTTGCCTTCTTCATTTTACTCACTAGTGTGCAAGGTTGCCTGATGGTGTTTTCCTTCACCGGAGGCAGGTAGTGGGCAATAAACATGACACTCCTTGTGTCAGATTGGGCTACAATCTCAGAGCTACAAGTCGGGCCTCGAACACGGGATCTTTCGCCTATATAAATATAAATAAATAAATAAATATGTACCGACAAATCACACAGATTGAGCTAGCCCCAAAGTAAGTTCGAGACTTGTGTTATGGGATACTAACTCAACGATACTATATTTTATAACAAATACATATATAGATACACATCCAAGACCCAGGCCAATCTGAAAAAGTACATACATAGTATCAAGTCTTTTTCCCTTACGGGGTAATCAGAGCCTAGGTGTAGACTTATGGCCACATTTATCATGTTGGAGGGCGTGTGGATGGAAAACGGAATCAAAATAGTGATGGGTTGCTAGCCGCATCGCCTAATGACATGATTTCGCAGATTTTAGCTCAACCCCTCGATCGGCTTTTACGATCTGCACGAGAAGAGAAGCAGCTGGCACACATTCTATGTTTTTTCTTTTCTCCCAGACCAGCATGAAAGAGCCTATATCTACAATAAAAAAATCTTTAATATAAAAAACTGACTTCAAACAAACGACTGAACTGATTTTGATGAAATTTAAATAAAACCAATTTGAAAGCATAAACTTTCAAACGGTACAAAGATTTTTAAAATCGGCTTATATATGACGGAATTATGCAATAATAAACATTTAAAAAAATAAAACTAATTGATAAACTCCTCTTCTTTTTTAAGTCGGTTAAAAAAAATACATCCAAAACACATGACCATCCTTCAGCAGTTGGGTAAAAATAAACCAACATAAGTTCATAAGGAAATCGTGTTCGAACAAGCTTGTCTCGTAAACATAATTAAAAATAAGTCAAGTGCGTATCGTATTTCACACGGAGGGTTCCGTCCATGCATGCGGACTTCCTTTTATTACACGACTGTCCAGAAAAGGAGGGAAAGGTTTTTAAGGTTCATGTATTTATTTATTTACACCTCATCCTTTTAAAAACCAAATAACGGTTGCCTATACTAGGTCTTAAATACTTTTTTATTACCTTTTTATTACTAAACTTGACAACTCCGTGGCGCAGTGGTTAACACGCCAGCCTGCGACACGGGGGTTCGATCCCCGGCCAGGTCAAGATGGAAAATGATCTTTTTCAGATTGACCTGGGTCTTGGATGTTTATCTATATATGTATTTGTTATAAAATATAGTATCGTTGAGTTAGTATCCCATAACATAAGTCTCGAACTTACCTTGGGACTAGCTTAATCTGTGTGATTTGTCCGTATATATTGATTATTATTATTTATAAAATTATTACCTTTTTATTACTAAAAAGAAACAACGGGTTGCACTTCGGGAGTGTCGGCAGAAGTGACAACTTGAATATTAACGTTGTGCATTTTTGTATATTTTGGAATGTCACGAATTTTCGATCAGGTCACGTGTGCTGACGCGAGTTTAAAATTTTTTTACTTATTACAAAAAGTGCACAACGCCAAGGATTTTTCACTTCAAAATTTTTTAATTCATTATTCAACATTTCTTGAATGAATGAAAACACAATTATTTTGTTTTTCTCATAGAGGGAGATGAAAAGCAGAATGTGTCCTGTTGAGACTAACATAATACTTATTCGGGCAACATACTCAATCCTTCGCTTCAGGAGTCTATGAATGATATTCTACGCTAGACTCCTTCGTTCCGCTCTGGATCGCCTCTCAATCAACTATTTCTTTTCTCCCAAACCAACAATAATGTACATCCAAGTTCAAGTTCTTTTATTTGTAAAAACGTGTGATATACATAGTTTTGATGTAGTTATTAAATTAAAAGACCTTATAGGCCAGTGCCGAAGCCCTTAAAAATAATCAAGAGTGAAATAAATTTATAGTAGTACTAGCTTTCACCCGCGGCTCTGCCGAGGACTAATCTAGACGAGTCTTTTTAAATATGTATATTTTTTAAATATGGTCTTAAATGACGGAGTTATGACAAGAGGTAAACATTAAAAAAATATTTCACTAGCTTTCGCCCGCGGCTCCGCCCGCGTCAATGTCAATTCCTCGGGAACAGTACATTTTCCCAGGATAAATGTACCCTATGTCCTTCTCCGTACCCCAGATAACGTGTATGCAAAATTTCATGATGATAGGTTCAGTAGTTACAACGTGAAAGCGTAAGAAACAAACAAACTCACTTTCGCATTTATAATATTAGTTAGGATTAGGATGAAACCCATTGTAAATAGTAGTAAAAATAAAAAAACAAAATCTTGGTTATTAGAAATTTTCAAAAATATTTTAGGGGCTCATAGCGCGTAGAACCGATGGCCGATGGGGCAGAAAGGTTCTTGAATGGCGACCACGTATCGGCAAGCGCAGCGTCGGACATCCACCGACCAGATGGTCGGACGACCTGACTAAAGTCGCAGGAAGACGCTGGATGCAGGCCGCTTCCAACCAGTCTTATTGGAAATCCCTGGGGAGGCCTATGTCCATCAGTGGACTTGTTGCGGCTGATATGATGATGATGATGACATACATTTTGAGGTTATGTAAAATAAGTGTGTCTAGTTTGGGATGCCACTTGTGTAGATACTTTAGCTCCATCCCACATACCAGCTACTTCCAGCCAAGGCGGAGCAGCTGCCTGTGCTGCTGAAGCTAGCAAAAAGCGAAAATACGCGGGATTGACCGACAGCTTCATATTCTTGCCTTTTGCTGTAGAAACTTTGGGTCCCTGGGGCACTGAAGCCAAAAAATTCTATAAGGAATTGACAACACGTCTCATCGAGGCAACTGGTGATCCAAGAGCTGGCAGTTTTTTTGCACAACGTATCGGACTCGCTGTGCAACGGGGAAATGCTGCCAGCATTTTGGGTACTTTGCCTCGATGTGGTGCGTTGGAAGAAGTTTTTTATTTGTAAGTTATTTATAATTTTTTATTTTTATGTTGTTATTAATTATGTTTAATATTAAGTTAAAAATATAATCCCATTAATATATTAGTCAAAATTATTTTAGTGTAAATATTAATAAAGTTGATTTTTTTATTACCTACATCATTGCCATATAACGTTTTTTACAGGACTTTTAGTTTTGCGGGAAACCGAGACAAACCCTTCGATCAAATAAAGAGAATAAAGCCCGCACGCCCGCGTAGAATTTTTTCACAATATTTTATTTCTTCAATTAATAATACTAACTAGCTATTTCCCACGCCTTTGCCCGCGTGAGTTTTGTTTTTTAACACACTATTTATCCTGGCCCGGACCCTGGATCCAAAACTATCACAGGTTAGGATGCAACCAGAAGGACAATCATTTTTTTTACCCTTACAAGCTCACCCCTTCCACTTCCCGACCTCAGATCGCCCGTAATTTATTTTTCTTTTAATTTTTGTTATATCCTCTTCCGTTTGCATTGGGTTTCATCCTACTATAATTTATTTTGGTTTAAAAAATATCGGCTTTGGTCTACTCACATGTTTGGTTCTTAAGGCATGCAAATATTTGGTATCATATTAAAAATCCAGTTAATGTTACATGAAAATTTACATAAAATGTCGAACATCTTAGTTTAGATTTTTAGTTTTTTTTAGTATGAATATAGTTAGGTTTATTTATAAGTAGTTTTTAAATTAGTTTATATTAAGAAATTAGATAATTAGAATGTTAAATGGAATATATATTTATAAATAAAAAATGTCGAATAATGTCAATATCGTCAATATTTACGGTTAACCCCACGGAACCCTAAAATGATCCTTTAGTTGTTTTGTTTCTAACTTAGCTAAATGCCAAATGAATGCCTCGGTTTTGACAAAAGGCCGCTCTGCTCTCGAGACACAAATACCACGACCTAAAAGATTCGTTTGAAAACTGAGAATGCAAAATGACAAAAAATTGCAGAGATGTCTTATAACTTTTGACAAAAAATTGCAGAGATGTCTTATAACTTTTGAAGTAAAAACATATTTAGCGGCGTTGTCCACTTTTTAGGATGGGTAAAAAATGTTATACTCGCGTCAGGACACGTGATCTGATCGAAAATTCGTAAGACGTGACCTAAGACCGCCGGTGCGGCGTAGGAGAGGAAGTAATATCTCCCTATCTTTCTACCGGAGTTTTTACTTCTGCCAAAAAAACATGTTTTGCATATATGTAGCACTAGCTTTCGCTCGCGGCTCCGCCCGCGTCAATGTCGATCCCTCGGGAATAGTACTTTTTTCCGGGATGAAAGGTAGCCTATGTCCTTCTCCGTACTCTAGAGAACTTGTATGCAAAATGTCATTATGATCGGTTCAGTAGTTACGGTGTGAAAGCGTAACTAACTAACAAACAAACAAACAAACAAACTCACTTTTGCATTTATAATATTAGTAAGGATAAGGATAACGTTGAGTTAGTATCCTACGACACAAGTTCACAACTTACCGTGGGGCTAGCTCAATTTGTGTGGTACTCGTATGTCGCTATATCTTATACCTTTAAACGAGCAATTCTTGTATATTTATTTACATGTATATCAATTTATTTCTATGATCTCGGAAATGGCTCTAACAATTCGTTGAAATTTGGTATATGGGGGTATTTGGAGGTAAACAATCGATCTAGATTAGCCTTATGTTTGGGAAAACGCGTCTAGTTTTCAAGCGTTTTTGTTTCCACGCAGAACATGGTCGCATGTTTTTACTTTTTAAGTTTATGTAAATTATCACCTAAACATCACCATATTATAATAAACTAGCTGTTGCCCGCGACTTCATCCGCGGCAATTTTTGTCATTATGATGAATTAGAAGAATAATTTTCCCCCGTTTTCAAAACATTTTTTATTGATGCTCCGCTCCTATTGGTCGCAGCGTGATGTTTTATAGCCTAAAGCCTTCCTCAATAAATGGACTAACCAACACAAAGAGAATTTTCCAATTTGAACCAGTAATTCCTGAGATTAGCGCGTTCAAACAAACAAACAAACTCTTCAGCTTTATAATATTAGTATAGATAGTAATAAAATAGTCGCCCAGGTACTATTTATTTATATCGCAAAGAAACTAAATTACCGTTGTCAAATAAAGTTCTATTGTCTGTCGCATCTTTGTAATATAACTGTTGTTTTGGCCCAAAGGTTTTGTTTTTCTATGGTTTGTCATATTTACCGTTCTGTACCGTACCGTATTTTATTAGTGTACTAAAAGGAAGTTGCGTTTTTGTCACAAATTTTTTGTTGACTCGCTCACAATAGGAGTGTTTGCTTATCTGCATAAATTGACATTTAATTTATTTATTTCTTAACAAATATATATATACAATAAATTCAAAATAACTAATGCTACAATTAAAAATAAATAAAAAATTATTATTGTTAGAAATAAAATAGCACCCAAAACAATAGTTCTGACATTAAAATAATCATATTTATATCTCGCAGGTACACTATCTTATTTTATTTTTTAAAAGAATATAAATACGAAAATATATGGTTTTTTTTTTTTTAACATAATCGCCAAAGGGTTTGCGCAGCTTAATAAACAGCTGTGTCACATACGCCGAACAAACAATGAAAAGTTACCTAGTTATTTTATTAAAAAATATCCCCTCAACTCTATCGTCATCACAAGGTCTATCAACCATGCACACCCTGGTGTCAGAGTTCTTCGGAACCGCCTCTCGGCTCTGACGTGGTTCCTTTAACGACTACCAGATACAGCCGGGACCAACAGCTTAACGTGCCTTCCGAAGCACGGAATCATCTTTATTATCAGACAATCAGGTGATTCAAGCCTGCAATGTTCTAACGAAACTGGAAGCAACTAAACAAAGTATGCTTCCCGTGGGAATCGAACCCACGACCCCCGGGTCCACAGGCAAACGCCTTAACCACTGGACCACGGTGGGAGAACTCTATTGTAACAAGATCCCTTTCTAACTGAAACTGGAAGGAGATAATGACCAAGGATTATCATAACTACAATGAGTTTAGTTGTGGTAGAGCCACGCTATCGGCAAAATTCATTTTTGCTAGTAGCATGAATGGGCCGGCTCGTCCGGGGAAGTACCACACTCTCACAGAAAATCGACATTTGAGTAGGAGCTTTACCGCTTCTATGCTTCGTTCGGTGAGTGAGAGAGCCGGAGGCCCATCCTTCCCCCATTTCCTCCCCCCATTTACTTTCCCCAACTCCTTGAAAGGCCGGCAACGCTCCTGTTACACCCTAGTGTTGCGGTCGTCCATGGGCAGCGCTAGTCGCTTACTCTGTGACTCGCTTGCTCGTTTGCCGCCCTATAACATAAAAAATAAGAAAAAACAATAAAATATATAGACATATTGTTATTTTGAACAATAAAACAATTCGTTTTTATTACTGTTATTGATCAATAGCATTTAGTTTTGAAACGGTTCGACCATATATATGGTCCTTTTTGGGCAACTGAGTCACCACTATCCGACCCCGTCGCACTCGCCACCGGAATAGAGTGCGTAGAGTAGGATTAGCTCCGATTACTGGTGACCGCCCGGCGGTCCCGGGTGACTTGCACCCAGGATAGGTCTTTTAGCAACGTAGCTTTCGGCCCATAAGGCAAAAGATGAGAGTTGCTGCTCTCCAAAGGTTTTTGCCATTGTTTCTCAGATTGGCCCTTCAGGCTTGCATGCACGTATACGCGGCCCATCAGGCAATATGAGAGTTTGCTGTCTCTCCAAGCCTTGCGCACACAAGCAACGCCCAAAGCCGAGGTCCGTCCCTCCTGGGGGCCCTTTGGTGATGTTGTCTATAAAGGTTAAGGGCATTCTGCCCTCGCTTCGAACGCCCAGTGAAGTAGCGAAAGCTCACTTGGAGCTAGCTAAATAGTCAGTTCAAAAAAAGAAGAAGCAACTGAGTCATAGACCGTTACTAGTTTGTATTACTTGCGTGCTCGCCGACACAGACTGCTTGCAATTCCCCCCTCAAACACTCATGCTTTGCTCATGCAAAGTCCCCCCTTTTGCGAGGTCTTTCTGAACTCAACGAATTTCTGGCATCAATAAAAGGGATAATGTGATGTTTTTGCTGACAGGTTTGTACGTTTGATGAATAAATTCTTAATATTTTGTGAAAATGATGGATAAATCCGTATGCGGGGTAGACAGAGCCTATAGGTCTAATAGGCCCTGACTACCCCGCAAGGGAAAAAGACGTGACACATATATACACTGATAAACACCCCCACTACAAATCTCGCTACGCCCTTTTCTTCAAAACACTGTTTATGAATAATACTTTATGAAAACTATAAGTTTTTATTGTTCTGCCCATTCGTAACAAATATTCAAAGCTTATTATTAGCTTTCTTAGCTTTGGCAATTACAATAAATTTAGCAAATAAATAGCTATTGTTAGAATAATTTACTTCTTGTTATTAAATCTTATGACGGCAGCTTGGCAGAGCTGTAAACACGTCAGCCTATACGGGCACAGACATACATATAATTCTCCAAGAATAGATATCTCATCCGGCGGCCGCGTTCTGGAAAAGGCTCTGGCAAGCTTAGTAACATAAGTCATCGCTAGAGACAGTATGTTCGCTGCTAGTTCATCATCATTTCGAGTAGATGTTGCGGTCAATTGACTATGCATAGAGTTCAGAGTTCTTTGGAACCGCCTCTCGGCCTCTGACGTGGTTCCTTTAACGACTACCAGATGGCAGCCGGGACCAACGGCTTAACATGCCTTCCGAAGCATTGCATCATCTTCATTATCAGACAATCAGGTGATTCAAGCCTGCCTGGCTAGCACATTCCTAGCCAAACTGGAAGCAACTAAACAAAGTACGATTCCCGTGGAAATCGAACCCACGACCCCCTGGTCTAGAGGCAAACGCCTTAAGCACTGGACCACGGAGGCAATTAACTAGACTGCTAGTTAACTAGACTATTGATAATGTCATCATAATCTAATGATGATGATGATGATATTATCCATAGTCATCAGGTCTTTTTAGTCTCCACTGCAGGAGCATGACCCTCTCTGTACTACCGGAGCCATACTTGGCCAGAGCAGACAAAGGATTTGGCCTACACTCTCCTCGCTGGCCAGACGGATTGGAGAGGTCTCATTGATGTTTATGAGCTTTGTTTAGCTTGTCTTTCCTAAGTCGCCTCTTACGACATCGTGTACTTGCTGGAGTGGACCAATTCTACTCTGAAATCACACGGCATGTTTTGAACAGTGTAAAAATATATATTACGCATTTATTTATATGACAAAAAGTAAGTTGAATAAATGTAATAATCGTGTTTATTAGTCTTCTGGGCACATTACCGCAGGGCAATGACCTGCGTGACATTTCAGCCGGGACCAACGGCTTAACGTGCCTTCCGAAGCACATTTAGCATGATGGTAGGCCTATAGGTGGCCTTTAGGTCTTGTTTGTTTGTTTGTTTGTAAACTCTTTATTGGACACATAAAAAAAAAAGATACATTTTGATAACTACATACTAAATAAGGATAAATATGTACAATGGCGGACTTATCCCTGAAGGGATTTCTTCCAGTCAACCAAGTAGCTGAAAGAACATGAGACAGTGATAACGGGTACCATGAGGTAATATGTACAATAAATTTAATCAAATTGTTTAAATAGACCGAGCCTCTGTCTACCCCGCAAGGAAAAAGACGTGACGGTATGTATCTACTTGTTCGTTAATCTTCGTCACAAAATAACAAACAACTTATGTCATTTCTCGTAAACTGGGAACACCCACAAACACCTTAAAGTGATTCTCAGATGACGTCATCGAACAAAAAAAAAAAAACAAATTAAGCTGACCCACCCCGTAGTTATCTTGAGAAGGTTATTAGGAGGTAAAAAATGGTTAAGAGTGAGTTGGGTTAATAGACTTTTGACGACTTATTTTGAAACTAGATCTATCGTTATGTAATGGTCGATTATAGTAAATTCGTTAATTTAAGAAGTCCACTGTTGCACAAAGGCCTCTCCCAATTAAGGATTCTCCGCCCAACGGATTAGCATAGCTATCCAACGGGGTGCGCAGCCGGCTTTCTTGCCACCATGCCACACGGGTAAGATTTCAAAGATAATTTTTTCTAGTGCTCTTTTTATTTTCACTTCATGTTTATATTGTATTATACTTAGTTAGTTATATTGAATGGAACTCGAAACAGAGGACGACCTAAGAAAAGATGGATGGATTGTGTCAAGGAGAGTATGAACAAGAAAGGAGCGACAAAGGATATGGTAGGTGACAGATCAAAATGGAGAGAACTGACATACTGTGCCGACCCCACATAAAAAGCGGGATAAGGTAAAGGAAGAAGAAGAAGATACTTAGTTAGTTATATTCACTGTGATTTCTAAATATATTATTTTTTCTTTACCTGAATAAAAGTTATATAGTTCTTCGTTCCATGGGAGGATATTGCCATATTCACCCCGCTTGGCAGGCGGTTGGCGAGCTCAGTTTCTATGGCTTCTTGTGCTTCCGACAAATATGGTCATATACGACCTATCTATCTATAATTTAAGAACTGTGTTCTTGTCGGTGGAGTACTCTCCATGTCTCTCGGTTCTCAGCCATTCTCTTCACCTTTCCATATGAAACAACTCCAGCCTTTTCCTTTATTTCATCCAAATATATCCTTGCCTTAATTTTTCCCTCTTTAATATACGACGCCGTTTGTAAAATACGGAATCATACAATTTACCTGCGACATATATCTACACTTAAAATGCATTGTCATCCAGACATGTTTCAATAAGTAGTTAAATTATTCCTTGCAATATTTAAACAAACAAAGTACCTACCTAACAAACCGAAAAAAAAATTGAATTAAGGGACACTCATCATCGGCATCATTTCGTGTAGGTGTCACGGTTAATCGACCATGCACACCCTGGTGACAGAGTTCTTCGGAACCGCCTCTCGGCCTCTGACGTGGTTCCTTTAACGACTACCAGATGGCAGCCGGGACCAACGGCTTAACGTGCCTTCCGAAGCACGGAATCATCTTTATTTTTAGACAATCAGGTGATTTTAGCCTGCAATGTCCCCGGTTCTACAGGCAAACGCCTTAACCACTGGACCACAGAGGCAGTTTAGATAAGGGACACTATAAACTCTCAAAGAATATTGCATTCTTTTATGGTAAATTGTTTTGTTTTATTTTATTTGTCCAAAGAAAAACAAACAAAACAATTTACCTCCTTGTTATTTAAAAAATAATGTTTTATGAAAACAATATTTTTTCAACATTCTCACAAAGGAACCCTAATTGTAGAATCACACCCCGACTTCTTGTTAACTACCTATTATGACTCACAGACATACAAAAACTCAGTGGACACGCAGGTACATAGCGGTGTTTAACAACTTTTTTTGGTTGCATAAAACCTTTTTTGTTTCCTTTCCATAGAAAACATTTACAGCTTTCTTTCTTTTACCAATGTGGGTCTAAAATGCTACCACCAGCCGGCCTATTTGCTAAGTGTACAGCGTTTTGATAGCCACTTCAAAATACATTACGTTTTATGTATCTTAAATCAAAATAGTTAATCATACACAAGCCGCAATGTATTTTGAAGTGACTATCAAAACGTTGTACACTAAGTTAGCAAATAGGCAGATGGCAGCACTGTGTCGTAGGGTCCGATGAGCCGTTGTCATTGGATAATATTTGACAAGCGGTTGTCAGTTAAGTCGGTTTACGGACGATAATTTTGAGTGATAACGGTGGAAGAAAGATAGATGCGTCACAAGCCGAACGCTTAGACCGATAGAGAGGCACCTCTATCGCTTGTTCTTCCGCGCTACGAGTACAGCTTGCACACGACACTTTTTCGTGCATGCAGCCGGCGGGTAATAGATTTATAACATGTTATTACGTCATAAAATTTATGATTCAAGATTCAAAGATTTATTCAGAAAATAGGCCTTTTCAGGCACTTTTTCACATTTTAAATAATACTTATTATATTATATTCAAATTATTAATTATTGTTCAAAAGCTACAAACTACTAGCGTTTCGGAACCACTGCAGAGAAGAAGACGCCGAAAGAAACTCTTTTCAACAGTATTGGTCGCCTACTTGCCTGAAGGGCTTTGTATGATATTTAATATTTTTATCTTTTATGAAAACAATTTCCCTTTAGAAAAATTGAAACAATTTTGAAATCAAATAATTATAAACATTTACAATAATATTAATGAAAGAGCACCGTGCGAACAGTAAAAACAATAAATCAACGAGATACGAACTCAAAGACGAACCGAACAATGGTTCTCGGGAGTTAAGGGGAGGCTCTCTCAAGAAAATGGATAACCTTGACTCGACGGTTGCTCTCTTTTCATCCTAACTTTTTTTTCCCGTCTGACCCACCCAAAAGGAGGGTAATGTTTTTCGCGCGTATGTATGTTTGGATATATGTAAGTATGTCTGTTCCATTGTCCACTCCTGTAGCTTAAACGGCTTGACTGATTTTAAAGTGTAAGGTGTCATATGATTTGTATTCTTCCCTGGCGTGTCCTAGGCTATGTAACGTCAGTAAAATATCAATATATAGCGAACGTAAACTGGCAAGAACTTGCAAAGAGTTTTTTCCTGTAGTCCCAATGGCTTGACCAATTTTGAAGATTGAGGCCTCATTAGATTTATATTCTTCCCAAGAGTCTTATGAGCAATGTGACGTCAGCTAAAACATCAAATTTATTAATAGCAAATTGATAAATTTAGTTCCTAATTCGCAAAATAGATGGCGCTGAGTCAACGGACAGTTTGATGTTTAGAGTTTTTAAATTAAATTACTTGTTTTGAGTTGACTATGTAGGTAGCTCCAAGTGAGCTTTTGGTACTTCACCGGGCGTTCGAGGCGAAGGCAGAGTGCCCTCAGCCTTTATAGACAACATCACCAAAGGGCCCCCAGGAGGGCGGATCTCGGCTTAGGGCGTTGCCTGTCTGCACAAGGCTTAGAGAGACAGCAAACTCTCATATTGCCTGATGGGCCGCGATTACATGCATGCATAGCCTGAAGGGCCTATCTGAGAATCTTCGGCATTAGCCTTTAGAAAGCAGCAACTCTCATCTATTTCCTTATGACTATCCTAACAAATATTAAAAATGCGAAAGTGAGTTTGTTTCTTTGTTACGCCTTCACGCCCGATCTACTCAACCGATCGTCATGAAATTTTGCGTACCCGTTGTCTGAGGTACGGAGAAGGGCATAGTGTACATTTTATATCGGAGAAAAGTACTGTACCCGAGGGATCGACATAAAATAAATAAATAAATATATACGGAGAAATCACACAGATTGAGCTAGCCCCAAAGTAAGTTCGAGACTTGTGTTATGGGATACTAAACTCAACGATACTATATTTATAAATGCGAAAGTGAGTTTGTTTGTTTGTTACGCTTTCACATCGTAACTACTGAACCGATCATCATGAAATTTTGCATACAAGTTCTCTGGAGTACGGAGAAGGACATAGACTACCTTTTATCCCGGGATACTATTCCCGAGGGATCGACATTAACGCGGGCGGAGCCGCGGGCAAAAGCTAGTATATAGATAAAATCCAAGACCCAGGCCATTCTGAAAAAGATCATTTTCCACCTTGACCTGGCCGGGGATTGAACCCGGGCACCCTCGTGTCGCAGGCTGGCGTGTTAACCACTGCGCCACGGAGCTGTCACTATGTATGTATGAAAAAGTGTCGTTCATAGTAAGAAAGTAGCAACTTTATTTAAATATCAATCTTAAGTACACAATTTGTCAATGTTAACGTCTTCCCCTTAAGAAGCCATGTTAAGACATTCCTAAACAAGGAATGCCTGCGCCCGCGCACTAATGATCTGTTTGTATTTCGACCGTAACCTCTGCGTAGATAATGCAGGTAAAGCAACTGTCACATACTATGATGGGTCAATATGAAATATTTTTTTTAAATTTAACGTGCCCGTTATTATTAAATAAGTGACTATTGTTATTCTTCCATGCTGGTCTGGAAGAAAAGAAGAAACGTTGAATGTACCAGCTAGTTCTTCGTGTTAAATGGGATACCTTTTTTAATCAGTCTTAATTATAAAAAAAAATCAACAACTCTTATTTCATAGTATTTATTTATTTAAAAACTTCATTACAAACAAGTAATTGGCGGATCTAAAGCCGTAGGCTTTATCTACCAGTCAACCAACAGGTGATGTCGAGAACAAAATGTAGAAGTAAGTGCAAAACAAAAGCTGAAGAATCCATATATATAGTTAAATAAAATCAAAGTATGTTGCAAGAATGTTTGAACGAAATGAATGAATTTGAATGACATTTCGAGTTACACAGGATACTGGCTGCTTTACAGAGCCACTTTCTATTATCAAATTTAAGGCTAGATGTCTATTTTATCTACAGAGGTGATAGGAATCTCAAAATAAAACCAAAATCCATAACTGACCTGAAAACCTAGTTCTAGCGATGATAAATAGGTTGCACCTAAGTTTAACCACTGATGTGCGGCTGCACCTCGTTCTAGCCACTATGATGTAGGCTGTATCTAGTTCTAACCGGAAAAGGTAGGATACACCTAAATCTAACCGCATGTGCTCGGCTTCACCTAGTTGTACCCGGCTAGAACTAGGTGTATCAGCACTTCGCCTATTAGCCGTAACATATATATTCTTTGCCCATAGTATGGGATCACATTTATTGAAGGCTTTTGTCTTTAGGCGCTGAGGTATTTGGCCCAGCTGGGTCGGATTCGACAAAAGACCTCGTCTTTGGAGCCGAAACTAAGTAGTTTCGGACCAGGCAGGCGCCTGGATCTGTTGTCCCAGTTATTTCATACACACTTTTAGTCATTGCATGGTAACCAATTATGAGACTTAGTTTCCTAAAATAAATAATTAATTACTTTATGTTATTACATACACGCTGTTGTAAGGTCTCGCTAGCCCGCTGACAATGATCTTTGAGTTGCGCCCTGTAAACATGCTTCAGGTAACTGTCACAGTATCTGGCTTCCAGAGCACCTATGAGCTCATCGCAGGTGACCTCCTTCTGCAAATTTTTGGTAAAAGGGGTGGCCAGAGACCTTGTGACAGGGCCAGATACTTTCAAAAGTTTCACTTCCCTATCCAACTGTTGAAGCGTCCCTTTAACTTCTGCAACTTCCTTCTCATATTGGTCTACAACTTAAGCATGGAATTCTCCACTTCGTGATGTACTAGTAATGAAAATACATGAATACAACGAATAGAGTAACTGATTCTTTTTATTTTTGAAGTATAAACTTCTTTAGCGGCATTGTGCACTTTTGGGATGGTTAAAAATGTTAAACTCGCGTCAGGACACGTGACCTGATCAAAAATTCGTAAGACGGACACGTACCTGAGACAGCCTGCGCGGCGTAGGAGGGGAATTTATATTCCTGTCTCTTTCTACCGCGCGGAGTGCAACTCGTTGTTTTTTTTTATAGAAAACATTTTCTTTCTACTCTTATAAATACCTATAAAGGCAGGTTCATTGAACTTATTTTTTTGCATGATCCACTCTCTGACGCAACAATAATAAAAATCAAGACGACTTTATTTATGTTTTGATTTCTCTGACTTTATCAATATAATAATTCTTTGTAAGTCGACTCCTTTATAGTCATCACTCGAAGTTATGGTTAACATTTAAAATTCTTAACTTGCTCATAATAAATTAAGAAATAAATAAAATATGATGAAAAAATTTCACGCGGGCGGGACTTGAACCGGCGACTTACGTCTATGTACGACAGTGACGTGCACAGAAATTTATCATAGGGTAGACATAATTATAAAACTTACCTTACAAATATACCACCTATATACCTTACCTTACTATACGGCTAGTTATCTACAATTCGTTTAATATTATGATAGTCTTTCGATCTTCGACCGCAAAAGTATTCAAAACAAGCGAAAGATAAGAGATATGATTACAACCTGCGAGCCACGTACACGTATCATACGGTTTAAGATTAAACTTTAGAATAACTAACCATAACCAACCGGTTACCTATTTGATTTGTTTAAAAGCGTGTTCACAAAACAGTTTAATATTTCGATTTCGGCATGCAAACACTAAGCGACACAACTTTCACATGAAAATATTTTTGTCACAAATGAAATTTAGCTGATAAAGAATTTAATTTTTAAATAAAACTTTCCTCTTGGATTGTTTTTAAACACGTTAATCAATGATATGATATTGTTTATGACATTGACATAAGTATGAAAAATATCTATAATGACATTGACAGGTGACGATGCATTAACATCGCGCGCGGCAGCCAATAGAAAACTCGCAGACAGTGTCTCAAATTCACACACACAGCGCCAATTTGCTTTGCATGTGTGAGCCGATGAAAGATGTTTACTTGTACTACTACAAAAGCGATTTCCTATCGGTGTATAATAATTTTCTATGTGTGCGTGAAAAGTCAGACCTTTGAAATTTTGTCTTACGGACCGCGGCCGCAGCGCGGTACTTGAACAAAATCGACTATAAAGTATTTGCTAGCAGAATTTTGCAGGCGCACCGAATATAATTACTTTTTGTAAGAAAAAAAAATTGTATTTATTTGGCGACTGCAGGGTAGACAGTGTCTAACAGTCTATATGGACTGCACGTCACTGATGTACGACCTATGCTCTGCCATCTGAGCTACCGCACAATCCAATCTCGGCGCCGAAATTCTCCACCATATCCCACTTCCCCTTATACCAGCCTTATACGTATTAAGACTTACGTCACCTACACACCTACCCGACTTTTACAAGTGAGGTATTTCATTTAACTCACATTACAATGAATTTGAAAATCAACTCATATGTAGGAGGCCATGCAATATTTTTATAAGTGTTTTATTTTGCATTCACAATACTGTTTTGATATACTCTTAATAAATTAAAAACAATTCAATCTCGAATTGTGCGGTAGTTCAGATGGCAGAGCATAGGTGGTACATAGACCTAGGTCGCCGGTTGAAGTCCCGCCCGCAAAAATTTTTTTACCATATTTTATTTCTTACCTACCGACAAAAGTAATTAATGCTAGTAGCATGAATGGGCCAGCTCGTCAGGGAAAGTACCACACTCTCACAGAAAACCGACATTTGAGTAGAAGTTTCACCGCTTCTATGCTTCGTTTGGTGAGTGAGAGAGCCGGAGGCCCGTCCTTCCCCCATTTTCTTCCCCTATGTCCTTCCCCCACCTCCTTCAAAGGCTGGCAACGCTCCTGTTACACCCTGGTGTTGCAGTTGTCCATGGACAGCGCTGATCGCTTACCGTCAGGTGACACGCGTGCTCTTTTGCCGTCCTATATCATTCAAAAATAAATAAACTCATTCCTTTTTTTTAATTACTTTGTAGGTTGTAGAATCGATATGGTTTTCTTTTTGACTGAAACATTTCCGCTTTTCAAAATCGAGATCGAACGAGTAGTCCTGCCGGCCAATAACAGAGCGGGCCGGGTACTCAGAAGCAGAGGCACTTCTAAGTGGGAAGACGCATAGATAAGTGCTCATAGATAAAGGCTCACAAATAAATATATTATAGATAATATATATCATAGATCTAAATAAATAAATATATACGGACAAATCACACAGATTGAGCTAGCCCCAAAGTAAGTTCGAGACTTGTGTTATGGGATACTAACTCAACGATACTATATTTTTATAACAAATACATATATAGATACACATCCAAGACCCAGGCCAATCTGAAAAAGATCATTTTCCATCTTGACCTGGCCGGGGATCGAACCCGGTCACTCCGTGTCGCAGGCAGGCGTGTTGACCGCTGCGCCACGGAGCTAGTCATGATGAAAGTCGGCTAAATTAAAATAAATACGTTGACTATTGTATCTGTGTGATTAGTTCACGATATTTATAAATTCCATGAAACATTGTCGAGCTCTGTGGCGCAGAAGTTAACACGCCAGCCTGCGACACGAGGGTGGCCCGGGTTCGACTCCGGCCAGGTTACGATGGAAAACGATCTTTCATCTCAGATTGATATCTATATAAGTATATATTATAAACGACATGACCATATCCCCCGAAGAGCTCTGGACTGGAATCCGCAGGGCAAGCGAAAGCGAGGACGCCCAAAACAAACGTGGCGCCACAGTGTCATAGCTGAGGTAAAGAAGCTGGGATACACCTGGAGTGAAACTAAGAACGCTGCGCTGATAAAACCAGATGACGCCAACTTGTATCTGCTCTTTGCCCCGACGGGGGGACATAGAGGAAGCCAAGAAGAAGATCTATTATAAAATATAGTATCGTTGAGTTAGTATCCTACGACACAAGTTCACAACTTACTGGGGGCTAGCTCAATTTGTTGGATATGTCTCTGTATATTTTTTCATTATATGAAATAATAAATAAATATAAATAGATATATACGGACAAATCACACAGCATTGGTCCCATAGAAAAAGTTGTTCATTTTGATGGTCTGAGTCACCCCTTTAAGGGTCCAAAACGATCAAAATTTCACTATGAATAGCTAAACATTCAAGACCTAGGCCAATCTGAAAAAGATCATTTTCCATCTTGACCTGGCCGGGGATCGAACCCGGGTACCCTCGTATCGCAGGCTGGCGTATTAACCACTGCGCCATGGAGCTGTCAATAACAAAGTTATACATAAGAAGGAGCCGGAGCGATCGGACTGTAGTCGTAAAGTAATAGTAACTCGTAAGTATGGGCACTTGAAGTGTTATTGACTGCGCGGACGAAATAATAAACTTAAATAGTGTACAGTTGACGCCAAAAGTGTTATCTAGTTTAATATTGTAACAATCTTCGTTTAAGAAGGTACTGCACGAAATTGTGGAATGACGCGTTTTGGAATCACTAGTACAGTCAGCCAACGAAATACCTGACCCCGCCATCTACCTATATCTTTAATTTTCTCTTAAACTAAAAGTAATATTAACATGAAAATGTATATTCAGAAAGTCATGATTGAGATCTTTCTGAATATACATTTTCATGTTAATATTACTTTTAGTTTAAGAGAAAATTAAAGATATAGGTAGATGGCGGGGTCAGGTATTTCGTTGGCTGACTGTACTATGCGCTGAATTCATTAAATACATCAAAAGTATTTGTATAATTTAAAACGATCCTTGCACAAGATAGCCGTGTGGTATCTGGCAGAGTAGAATAGGACCACTCCATGTCTTCTCGTGGATGTCGTAGAAGGCGACTTAGGAAATACAAGCTAAACAAAGCTTATAAACATCTAAGAGACCTCTCCAACCCGTCTGGCCAGCGTGGAGAGTGTGGGCTATGTCCTCTGGCTGCTCTGGCCAAGTATGGCCCTAGTAGTACAGAGAGGGTCGTGCTCCTGCAGTGGAGACTAAAAAGGACCTGATGATGATGATGATTGCACAAGATCACCCCCTTGTTGAAATTTGAAACAGATACATATGAAATTTAAAAATTATCGGATTGATCCCATTTACAAATAAGATTTAAGTTTTTTCCTTTTAAGTTAATGCATGAAATTGGTAAAGACAATCCTAGCTTATGTCAAGATCATGGCTAACAGGGATTAATTTTAATTTTAATATACTGTGTATACGTAATACTGTGTATTTGGTATTTAGCTAGCGATAATTTAAATTTGACGTTGTCAATATCTATTTCGTTATAAAAAAGATAATACTGGTTACTATAACAAAAGTGTCAATGACTTTTTATCAGGACATATTCATCATTAAAAGTTGATGATAACAGAGTTGCCATAATATGATTTAACATGACCCTTCGACCTTATTTACATAAAAGATAAATAAAATAATAAAATAAATATATACGGATAAATCACACAGATTGAGCTAGCCCCAAAGTAAGTTCGAGACTTGTGTCAGTTTGTTTGTTTGTTGTGTGTGAGAAAGATAAAATTATCAGGTCATTGTTTCTGAAATATAAGTTCCTAGCTTTTGCCCGCGGCTCAGCCCGCGTTAATGTCGATCCCACGGAAACAGTACAATTTCCCGCAATGAAAATCCTATGTCCTTCCCCGGGCCTTAAACTACCTCCATACCAAATTTCATCCAAATTGGTTCAATGGTTGAAGCGTGAAAAGAATACAGATAGAGTTACTTTCGCATTTATAATGTTAGTATGTATGTCCTTATGTCCAGCAGTGGGTTGTGATTGTAGGTTGATGATGATGATGATGATACATCCACCGACCAATGCGCATAGGGCGCATGTGAGCGATGAATAGCTAGATGGCTCAATTAACGTGCTCATTCTTAGCGATTACACATGTTAAGCAACGTTGGGCGTGGTCCCCACCGGGGTGGGTGACCACAAGTGGCACAGAATAGCTAGACGCCCTCCGTGCTTCAACACGTTAACGCCGTTGATCCCGGCTGTCTTCATTTGATGGCAGTCGTTAAGCTATGTCACCAGTGTTGGCGACTTACAGTACTTACACACGAAAAGCAAAGCAGAGTATGAAAATGAAAATGAATAATTTTTATTCAAAGTAGGATACATGTATCGCTTTTTGAACGTCATATGTTTCTGTTGTTTATTTTTCTTTCTTTTATGTTTGTAAAATCGAAAAACTACTAGCGTTTCGGAATGACCACTGCTGAGAAGAATACGCCGAAAGAAACTCAGTCCAGTCTTGGTCTCTATGTGCCTGAAGGGCTCGGACATAACAATATATTTTACAATAATTAAATTAAAGTACTTACATTAAAATATACATTTTAATTATTTCCAAGCATTTTTATCGAATAAATAATCTTTTATACAATAATAAGTCCTTTTAAGTAAATGATTTTTTACAGCCGTTTTAAACTGAATTAATGGCAGACCTAATATTTCTATTATCAATATCGTTCCAGCCGTCCACAGCTGGACAAAGGCTTCTCCCAAGGATTGTTCGTTCCATGGGAGGATATTGCCATACTCACCACGCTTGGCTAGCGGATTTGTGAGCTTAGTTTCCTTTGCTTTTTCTGCTTCCGACGCTGCTGCCCATCGGAAGTATTTTGTAACTGTGAGAGATAGGAATTTGTTGGATTTGGGAAGGGAATGAAAGGTATTGGGATACTACTCACTGGGATGAATGGGGGAAAAGCAAGTAGTAGCTCGGGAGACCGGGCGCGTACCCGATGCCATAGCTGCAACCACCGGACAGGTACCAATTTGGATGAAATTTGGTATGGAGGTAGCCATACCAAATTTCATCCAAATTGGTTCAATGGTTGAAGCGTGAAAAGAATACAGATAGAGTTACTTTCGCATTTATAATGTTAGTATGTATGTCCTTATGTCCAGCAGTGGGTTGTGATTGTAGGTTGATGATGATGATGATGATACATCCACCGACCAATGCGCATAGGGCGCATGTGAGCGATGAATAGCTAGATGGCTCAATTAACGTGCTCATTCTTAGCGATTACACATGTTAAGCAACGTTGGGCGTGGTCCCCACCGGGGTGGGTGACCACAAGTGGCACAGAATAGCTAGACGCCCTCCGTGCTTCAACACGTTAACGCCGTTGATCCCGGCTGTCTTCATTTGATGGCAGTCGTTAAGCTATGTCACCAGTGTTGGCGACTTACAGTACTTACACACGAAAAGCAAAGCAGAGTATGAAAATGAAAATGAATAATTTTTATTCAAAGTAGGATACATGTATCGCTTTTTGAACGTCATATGTTTCTGTTGTTTATTTTTCTTTCTTTTATGTTTGTAAAATCGAAAAACTACTAGCGTTTCGGAATGACCACTGCTGAGAAGAATACGCCGAAAGAAACTCAGTCCAGTCTTGGTCTCTATGTGCCTGAAGGGCTCGGACATAACAATATATTTTACAATAATTAAATTAAAGTACTTACATTAAAATATACATTTTAATTATTTCCAAGCATTTTTATCGAATAAATAATCTTTTATACAATAATAAGTCCTTTTAAGTAAATGATTTTTTACAGCCGTTTTAAACTGAATTAATGGCAGACCTAATATTTCTATTATCAATATCGTTCCAGCCGTCCACAGCTGGACAAAGGCTTCTCCCAAGGATTGTTCGTTCCATGGGAGGATATTGCCATACTCACCACGCTTGGCTAGCGGATTTGTGAGCTTAGTTTCCTTTGCTTTTTCTGCTTCCGACGCTGCTGCCCATCGGAAGTATTTTGTAACTGTGAGAGATAGGAATTTGTTGGATTTGGGAAGGGAATGAAAGGTATTGGGATACTACTCACTGGGATGAATGGGGGAAAAGCAAGTAGTAGCTCGGGAGACCGGGCGCGTACCCGATGCCATAGCTGCAACCACCGGACAGGTAGTTAAGGATGACACCCCTGAACAAGGGAGGTCTGACTGTACTGAGCAAGGGACAAAATAGATAAGTAAAATAAACTTTAACAACAACTTTTTGGCTAGCTCCGTGGCGCAGCGGTCAACACGCCAGCCTGCGACACGAGGGTGCCCGGGTTCGATACCCCGGCCAGGTCAACATGGAAAATGATCTTTTTCAGATTGGCCTGGGTCTTGGATGTGTATATATACATGCATTTGTTATTAAATATAGTATCGTTGAGTTAGTATCCCATAACACAAGTCTCGAACTTACTTTGGGGCTAGATCATTTCTACTGAAAAACAAAACAAAACAAAAACGGTACCTATAGAAGTATGACGCCATATTGTTAAATCTATGAACAACGGGTATTGCATGTTCAATATAAATAATATCGCAAGTTCAGTAGTTCCGAGATAACAAACATATATTCAAGGCGACAGCATTGATGGATGTATCAAATTTGCGTGCGCGCCGAGCGATGTCAAATTAAAATTTTTGGACCATGATGGATTTTGCACCTGGTTGTTGTAAAGGTGGGCGCACATTCACTGGTTATTGTTAATTTTTTTGCCTTTTCTGTCAATGGCTTAATCTATTATTGTAATAGTGAATTGATGTCTTTTTGTGTGGAATGTATTCTTGCAAAAGTTTTGGGGTTAAGTAAAACGGTTTTCTTGTGGTTGTAGTATTATTGGAATTCGTTGTTTTGCTTTACTTACTTATCTATATTAATATTATAAAGCTAAAGAGTTTGTTTGTTTGTTTGAACGCGCTAATCTCAGGAAATACTGGTTCAAATTAAAAAATGCTTTTTGTGTTGGATGGTCCATTTATTGAAGAAGGCTTTAGGCTATAAAACATCACGCTGCGACCAATAGGAGCGAAGCATCAATAAAAAATGTTTAGAAAACGGGGGAAAATTATTCATCTATACTAATAAAAAACGAATTAATCAAAATAACAGAAATTGCCGCGGACGAAGTCGTGGGCAACAGCTAGTATACTTATATTATTAGCCGTGTGGTTTCCGACAGAGTAGAATAGGACCACTCATAGTCTTCCCATTGAGGTCGTAAGAGGCGACTTAGGAAATACAAACGAAACAAATCTCTTACACATCAATGAGACGTCTCCAACCCGTCTGGCCAGCGAGGAGAGTGTAGGTCAAATTTTCTGTCTGCTCTGGCCAAGTATGGTATATCCGGTAGTACAGAGAGGGTCATGCTCCTGCAGTGGAGACTAAAAAGACCTGATGATGATGAGACTTATATTAAAGTGAATGAATATATAGGAAATAATAATGGTCAGGGGTGTCCTCCTTAACTGCCTGTCCGGTGGTAGCAGGTATGGCATAGGGTACGCGCGCCCGGCCTCCCGAGCTGCTTCTTGCTTTCCCCCATTCATCAGAGTAAGTAGTATCCCAATACCTTCATTCCCTTTCCAAATCCAGTTACCCTTTATATATGTTTATGCCAATTACAGACAAACCAATTTTTTCTTTTAATTTACACGAAGTAGGATGACTCTGCAAATTTGGAACCCGCAAGTCTACACTCACCTTTAGTCATTAATCATTATACAGAATTCTCAATACATTGATATAATTAGATTTAGTATATAAATAAAAATAAAGTGTTTGTCTCGGGTTATTACCCCCGCGTATTAATGAGTAGCGAAGCAACCCGTCCCGGCTTCGCACGGGTTCAAATAAAAAAATATTTATAGGGACATATCACACAAATTGAGCTAGCCCCACAGTAAATTGTGAACGTGTGTAGTAGGATACCAACTCAACGATACTATACTTTATAATAGATACTTATATAGATTAACATTCAAGATCCAGGTCTGGAAAAAGTCATTTTCCATCATGACCTGACCGGGGATCGAAACCGGGCACTCTCGTGTCGCAGGCTAACGTGTTAACCACTGCGCCATGGAGCTTGCCAAAGTCAAAATATAGCGTACCCTTTAATATTTTTCATATTTGCTAGTAGCATGAATGGGCCGGCTCGTCCGGGGAAGTACCACACTCTCACAGAAATTGATTTTCTGTTTAAGCTTTTGCTTCGCTCGGTGAGTGAGAGAGCCGGAGGCCCATATTTCCACCCACCTTTCATGATTATCTTCCCATATAGTGGTGGCCACTTACACATGATAAGCAAAGCATCAAATTATTCCCGCCGTAAGAAGTCCACAGCTGGTGGGCTGGTTTCATGTATGAATAAATAAATATATACGGACAAATCACACAGATTAAGCTAGCCCCAAAGTATGTTCGAGACTTGTGTTATGGGATACTAACTCCACGATACTATATTTAATAACAAATACATATATAGATAAACATCGAAGACCCAGGCCAATCTGAAAAAGATCATTTTCCACCTTGACCTGACCGGGGATCGAACCCGGGGCCCTCGTGTCGCAGGCTTGCGTGTTAACCACTGCGCCACGGAGCTCGCCATATATGTTCGTCACACTCGCCATGTATGAATATGTTACTTTATTCCACATACTTCATACATCATTCGAACTTCATCATCATCATTATTCCATTACAAGTCCACAGCTGGACAAAGGCCTGTCCTAAGCATTGTTCGTTCCATGGGAGGATATTACCATACTCACCACGCTTGGCAGGCGGGTTGGCGAGCGCAGTTTCTTTGGCTTCTTGTGCTCTTGACCCTGTTGCCCAGCGGAAGCAATTTAAGCTGGTACGATAGGAATTTTATTGGAATTGGGAAGGGAATTGAAGACCTACTAGGATGAATGGGGGGAAAGCAAGAAGCAGCTCGGGAGGCCGGGCGTGTACCCGATGCCATAGCTGCAACCACCGGACAAGCGGAGTTCTTGGCGGGAATATCGACGGACTGGTTTTTGTTTTGGATTGTTTTGCAAATTGCTTCTAGTGGACTTTATAATGTGAAATCGGTGTAATTTGGTGTTATAAATGTCCATGTTTATGAACAATGTGTGGAATAACTAAAATGAAGTGTCGTGGTGCGGCTTAAGTAAGATTTACATAGCGGGCTGGTGGCCGCTCGCCTTACTGCTACTGCGTCTATGATCAAACCAGTGGATTCGTGGGAATTGTCGCCAGGGGCTCCATTAAATCACCGAAATGAATTACACCACCATTTCGTTGATAACACGTAGAAAATATGAAGGGCTAAAAGGCACAGAAAGCCAAATGCCGTAAAACAAATATGAAAAAAAAAAAAAAACCGAACAAGCGGTGGAGGATGTCACCCCTGAAACCAGCAACTTTAAAACACATTAATTCAAAAATGTCACGAAGGAGCCAATCTCATCAAGTCCCAAATTGCAACATAAATTAAAAGTTAATTTGAAAATTAATGAATTGTTCATCATTATTAATCTGGCGTTCATTCAAAATGTATACATAGCATATTGGCGAGCTCCGTGGCGCAGTGGTTAACACGCCAGCCTGCGACACGGGGTGCCCGGGTTTGATTCCCGGTCAGGTCAAGCTGGAAAATGACCTTTTTAAGATCGGCCTAGGTCTTGGATGTTTATCTATATATGTATTTGTTATAAAATATAGTATCGTTGAGTTAGTATCCCATACACAAGTCTCGAACTTACTTTGGGGCTAGCTCAATCTTATATATTTTTTTATTTATTATAATTAACATCATAACACCATAACAGTTTTACACCAAAGCGATGCTATATGAATGTAACTTAAACTAGGCTAACTAAATATGTAGGTACTAATATTATGATTTAACACTCATACATTCTATACATTTTTTTAATTTTTTGTACACAATCTGTGTTTTGTCTGTATATATTTCTATATTTATAAAACGTCGTTTGTCCTGATGGACGATCAACGCACAGACAAAACAAAAACGCGTTGCACTCTGGGAGTGCCGGCAGAAATGAAAACTCGCGTTTGCGGCGGTCTCAGGTCACGTGTCCGTCTTACGAATTTTCGATCAGGTCACGTGTACTGACGCGAGTATAACATTTTTTTGCCATCCCAAAAAGTGTACTAAAGAAAAGCCGGAACTCTTCGTGCCGGAGTCCGACTCGCACTTGGCCGGTTTTTTTTATATTATATTTATTTCATAACTGTATAAACAACGCATAAATAACTCATGAAAATAACATAAATAAATAGTAAAATCCCTTTTCTGTCCGACAGTATCTGTGGGATAGCACTTGACAAGCGTAAGGAAAATATTTCTTAAAATAAACAAGTGACGCCGGGCGCTGGAACTAGTTATGCTTTGCCACCCTGACAGACTTTCTTTTTGTGTGTCTTGCTCGCTTCTGAACGTAATCCCAGTTTCATCCTCAGTAAATAAATAATCATCATCATCTTCATTTCGTGAAGGTGTCACGGTCAATCGACCATGCACACCCTGGTGTCAGAGTTCTTCGGAACCGCCTCTCGGCCTCTGATGTGGTTCCTGTAACGACAACCAAATGGCAGCCGGGACCAACGACTTAACGTGCCTTCCGAAGCACGGAATCATCTTAATTATCAGACAATCACGTGATTCAAGCCTGCAATATCCTAACCAAACGGGAAACAACTAAATAAAGTATGCTTCCCGTGGGATTCGAACCCACGACCCCCGGGTCTACAGGCAAACGCCTTAACCACAGGACCACGGAGGCAGTTACTAAATAAATATATAGGGACATATCACACAAATTGAGCTAGCCCCACAGTAAGTTGTGAACTTGTGTCTTAGGATACTAACTCAACGATACTATCTATATTTTATCATAAATACTTATATAGATAAACATCTAAGACCCAGGTTATCCTGAAAAAGATCATTTTCCATCATGACCTGACTGGGGATCGAACCCGGGAACCTTCGTCGCAGGCTGGCGTGCTAACCACTGCGCCACGGAGCTCGCCTATTGATTATTATTGTTTTCTTCAAGTTTTATTCTAAAGCTTAGTTTAGCTTTAGTTAGTTCTGTTTATTCTTTTATACAGCCAATGCTCGTATAAAGTAATATATGATAAAGGATGCTCGTTAAATTACCGCCATTTAATATTTAAGGCAATGCAATAAGTATAAATAAACCAGTCAAGCGCGAGTCGGATTTACACATAAAAGACCTCATAGACACGTTCGCTTGTTAGTTTTTTGTGAGTGTAAGTGGCCAATACGTTCTTCTTTTTCTCGAGTCAAAATGGCTATTCTTAACACTAATCTCGACCAGAATTTGGCTTTCTTTAAGCTTGAATTTTTATTTATATTTTTTTATATATCATTTTTTATATATAAATAAAATAAATATATACGGACAAATCACACACATTGAGCTAGCCTCAAAGTTAGTTCGAGACTTGTGTTATGCGATACTAACTCAACGATACTATATTTTATAACAAATGCATATATAGATAATCATCCAAGACCCAGGTCAATCTGAAAAAGATCATTTTCCATCTTGACCTGATCGGGGTTCGAACCCGGGGCCCTCGTGTCGCAGGCTGGCGTGTTAACCACTGCGCCACGGAGCTCGCCATGTATTTACAGAATATGTATTTCTATTATTAGGACCAATATAAAAAAATTAATAAAAGGAGTGTATAATGACCATACAAGAAACAAGTTCTTTTATAGGACCACTCCTAGTCTTCCCGTGGATGTCGTAAGAGGCGACTTAGGAAATGCAAGCTAAACAAAGCTCATAAACATCAATGAGACCTCTCCAATCCGTCTGGCCAGCGAGGAGAGTGTAGGCCAAATCCTCTGTCTGCTCTGGCCAAGTATGGCTCCGGTAGTACAGAGAAGGTCATGCTCCTGCAGTGGAGACTATAAAGACCTGATGATGAAGATGACTACAGTTAATAATAACATATATGTATATACATAAAGACAAATCACACAGATTGAGCCAGCCCCACAGTGATTGTGTACATAAACGGGACATAGCACGAACTTTTTAATGTTTGTTACCGTTGACGTTTCAATGGAGTTACATCCATCGTGGTCGCAACGAGACTGACAACAATAAAATGGTTCGTGCTAAGTCCTATTTATATAATTATGAGTTTAAAACGCGACAGTTTAAAAAAGTATAATCTCACAGTAAGTTATAAACCTGTTTCGTGGAATACTAACTCAACGATACTATCCTAACTAATATTATAAATACGAAAGTGAGTTTGTTTGTTTGTTTATTACGCTTTCACGCCGTAACTACTGAACCGATCATCATGAAATTTGAATGCATACAAGTTCTCTGGAGTACCGAGAAGGACATAGGCTACTTTTTATCCTGGGAAAAAGTACTATTCCTTGATGATCGGTTCAGTAGTTACGGCGTGGAAGTGGAACAAACAAACAAATAAATAAACAAACAAGCAAACTCACTTTTGCATTTATAATATTAGTTAGGATTAGGATTAGGATAGTTAGGATAAACAACAAAGACCTAGGTCAATCTGTAAAAGTACGTTTCCCATCTTGACCTGGCCGGGGATCGAACCCGGGAACCCTTATGAGACAGGATGGCGTGTTAGCCAAAATCTGACGTGCTCGTGTAAATCCTAAGACTCGGATGGAGAGACGAATGTAGAATACCTTGGAAAAAGGTTCGCTTTTCCTCTATACGGAACCCTAAATATAATGCTCAGGCAATTAGTGTAGGTACCAAGAAAAAAAATAACTTCCTTTCATAATTGCAGAGTTCATTATAAAAGAGCGGAATATAAAAATAAGAAACTTAATCAATTAATAATAAATAGAAATAATATTGTGCTTAAATAAGTAATTAAGAAATTAAAAATATGTTTTAGCTATATGAAGATTCTTTCAAGGGATGATACCGCCATTTTCAAGTAATTACAAGCTTTTAGTTTCACCTGTCCCGATGTTTGTCTGTAATCAAATCTTGCGAGTTAAATTCGATCCACTTCCCGGTTACCGATTCAGCTGACATTTTGCATGCATGTGTAAATCAGATGACAATACAATATGATGGAATCGTTGCGCTGTTCTGATGATGGAGTCGAAAGGTGGCCATAGGAACTCAAACTAAACAAGGTACACCAATCGTGTTTGGGCTCATTTGATTTATCTTGGAAAGCACTTTACAGTGTAGATTCGTTTATAATAAAAGCTTGTCACAAAAATTTAATTTTTGCAAAACTTGTTTTATATGAAAGACTAGCTGTTGCCCGCGACTCCGCCCGCATTAGTGTCGATCCCTCGGGCACAGTAGAATTTCCTGGAATTAAAGGTACTCTATATCCTTCCCTGGCCCTCAAACTACCTCCATGCCACATTTCATTCAAATTGGTTCAATGGTTGAATCGTGAAAAGAAAACAAACAGTCAGAAAGAGTTAGTTTTGCATCCTTATCCTTACTAATATTATAAATGCGAAAGTGAGTTTGTTTGTTTGTTTATTTGTTTGTTTGTTTGTTTGTTACGCTTTCACGCCGTAACTACTGAACCGATCATCATGAAATTTTTCATACAAGTTCTCTGAAGTGCGGAAAAGGACATAGGATACCTTTTATCCCGGGAAAAAATACTATTCCCGAGGGATCGACATGGACGCGGGCGGAGCCGCGGGCGAAAGCTAGTTTATAATATTTGGATTGTAGGATGGTATTTTTATAGATAAGATTTTACTGTGAGCGATAGTATTCAAAATTTTTCAACCGAGTAAGTACGAGAAGTCTTTTTTATTAAATGTTTATATTTTGCATTCACAATGCTATTTTGATATACTTTTATTATATTAAGAAACTAGCTGTTGCACGCGACTTCGTCCGCGCCTATTTCTGTTATTATGATTAATTAGTTTTTTTATTAGTATAGATGAATAATTTTACCCCGTTTTCAAAACATTTTTTATTGTAGCTTCGCTTAAAGCCTTCCTTAATAAATGGACTATCCAACACAAAGGGAATTTTCCAATTTGAACCAGTAGATCCTGAGATTAGCGCGTTCAAACAAACAAACAAACTCTTCAGCTTCATAATATAAAATATAGTGGAAAAAATTCAAGCGGGCGGGATTTGAACCTGCGACCCTAATTCTATGTACGACGAGAAGTTCTTAATGGGCAGGCCAGCTCTTGACATAATTATTCATTATCGTACATACATAAATATCACGTCATTTTCCCTTGTGGGGTAGACGTAGTCAAGGTTTATAAGATCTAAAAACCACGTTTTATCTAAAAGCCTTTAAGTGGGCATTCGATGGTAAACGAAATCAAAATAGTGAATGAATGAATATATTCTTTATTGCACCATTATACGAAATTAGAAACGGAATATATTAGTGCTGGGTTGCTAGCCGCATAACTTAGGTAATTGCTCAGATTTCTGCCTATTCCCTCGATGGGCTTTTACCATCTGCGTGGGAAGAAAAGCAGCTGGTGCAATCTACGTTTTATTTCTTTCTCCCAGATCAGCATTAAAGATTTTGCATTGTCATTCAATATTTTTCTAATTCTCACCGGCATCACATACAGAGGAGCCCCATGGCCGTGAGCATTAATAGCGCTTGCGTAAGTTAAGCAACCCTGGGCACAGTCCCCACTGTGATGGGTGACCGCAATTGGTACAAACAATTTTCGAGCTCCTCAGTGTTTCGAAAGGCACGTTAAGCCTTTGGTCCCGGCTGTCATCATTGATGGCAGCCGTTAAGCTATGTTAGATGCCTTTATGCAGCTTGAAAAATCTGACACTAGTATTGGCCACTTACACGTAAAACAACAATCAGCTCATGATGCAGATACCAGGAAGTCTATGAAATCCCTAAAACAATATGATAATATACGTATGAGGTAGAAGATGATAAAAACATACATACATACATATTATCACATCTTATCCCTTACGGGGTAGACAGAGCCTAAAGTCATAAGACCGAAAGGCCACGTTTAGCATGTTGGTGGGCCTAAAGGTGGAAAATGGAATCAAAATAGTGATAGGTTGCTAGCCGCATCGCCTATTGTCATGATTCTTTAGATTTTCGCCCATTCCCTTGACCCGCTTCTATGGTCTGCGCGGGAAGAGAAGCAGCTGGTACATTGTACGTTTTTTCTATTCTACCAGACCAGCATGAAAGAGAGAGATAGAAAATATAGGTAGGTAGATACCTAAAAAAGTAAATAAAACGTGTATGAAGAATTAATTTATAACGATAACGATAATCATTGCAAATAATAGTTCCATAACGCGTTCCATCCATACCATACAAACAGCCATTTCACGCCTATAATAACAAATTTCAATTCAATATTTTAAATTTAAATACTAAAAATTTTATAGCTTTCCCGATAGATCGTCAATGAATCAGGCATGGGCGACGCGCATAACTCACGCTGTAATGATCTATAGATCTGTATAGATCCTTCGGAAAAAAATACACGATACCATAATGCAATGCATGCCATTATATCTATCTCCTTCTAACGCTCCCTTTTCAGCGTGCGGGAGCGAGACACAAACAGCTCTTATTCAAGCCGTTTGTTCATCGAAAAGGCAGTCTTGCTGCGGCCGCCGTGGAGAGCGGACGCTTTCGGATTTTTTTCTCGATATTTTTACGAGTTGTGTTACAGTTTTTATAACAAAAAAGACGAATAATACTGTGTTATTATATAATAAAACATTTTGTGCTGTGAATGTGAGATATTTACGTGGAAAACAAGACTTATTATAAATTATGTTTGGAATTTTACCTCAGGTTGGTACTTATTGTTTTTTTATGATATGTCATTTTTTAATGTCCCTCTTATATTTTATTGTCGTGGATAGGCGACAGAATGGCTTTATTCGTGTATTAAATATATTTTTTTATAAATGGCCAGTAGGTGAGACTTGTTTATTCGAGTTTACTTTAAGTTAATGGTCTTAGTAACCGAGTCGTTTTGTTGGATGTTTATGATTTTAAGATATTTGCACTACACACTTATTAACTTAAGTTTATATCTCAATTATTTCTTCGTAATTAAATATCTGGGTAATCGTGATTATTCACAATTATTGTTATATATCTTAAAATAGCTTTATATATTATAATTACATACTTATTACAAAAAGTGTGACATAGGAATAGATTTACAGTTTTCCTAAAAGAAAATAAGTAGCGAAAACGACCACTTTTGGCAAAAATGTAATGAAAAGCTTCACGTTCTCACTTTCTTATAAGCTTCCATATTAAAAAAAACAACTTAAATCAAACTACTGAACCGTTTGTGATGAAATTTAAATGGGACAAACTTAAAAGCAAACCGTTTCAAACAAAAAAAAAAAATTGGCATCAGTTCATTAATGACGGAGTTCTAAGTTAAAAAAATTACAACCGAGTTGATAATATCCTCCTTTTTTGAAGTCGGTAAAAAATAGTTTCAAGGATACCCTCGGGCGCCATATTTTGTAGATATAAGTATAAAACTAACTTAACTAGTACATATTTTTTTAAACATAGCTATATCCGTCGCAACAAGAAAAATGCGGATGAAGTTGCAGGCGAAAGCTTACGTTCTTAAGAGACCTTTCCGGGAACACAGATTTTATCTGGATTGACAAAAGGCGACCCAAAAGTGTCATTTCCAAAATATTATCTGTTCTGATTAATGGAATACAGTTGACAGTCAGTGGAATACAAATAAAAAAATAATATAAATAGATGAGTTAGAATTGCAACATGTAAATATTGAGGTCGTTTATGTCTGGTTTCCTAAAATATCATCTGTTCTCATTAATGGAATACAGTTGATAGTTAGTGGAATACAAATATAAAAAATAAAATAAAAAGACAGGTTAAATTGAGCTCCCTAGGTGTTATTACCAAAATATTATCTGTTCTGATTAATGAAATACAGTTAACAGTAGAATAGATTAAATAAAAAAATAAAATGAAAATATTAGTTTCTATTGCAACAATACAAGTAAAAAAATTTGCTCCTATAAGTGTGATTTCCAAAATATTATCAGTTCTCATTAACGGAATACAGTTGATAGTTAGTGGAATAGAAATGGTAAAAAATTAGTTAGTACTGCAACAAAACAAATACATATAGAGCTCCTATAGTTAAGTGTAATTTCCAAAATATTATCTGCTCTCATTAACGGAATACAGTTGATAATTAGTGGAATACAAATTTAAAAAATAAATTAATATTGCAATCAAACACGTAAAAAATTTAGTGCCGAACGGAAAAATCTAAAAAATAAATATGAAAATCAGATTCCCTACATAGCTTTCTTATCTTTCATAACGTGTGATATGTTAAGATTTAAGATTAAAAAAGTTTTTAGGTAAAATTGTTTTTTAAGTGTGGCAATGCTGCCAGTGTTTTGGGGAACAACAAGAGGAGGCTATAATTTTTTTTGACATTGATATTATTTTTTAAATATTGTAATGACATCATATTGGTATATGACATTTAGAAATACATTTTATAGTTATTTAGTTCTAAAAATGAAAATTTTCACAAATGTTATAGGTTGTTTTGTTAGTACTTTGTTTTATTTCAAAAATCAGTTTAAGTACTTTTCAAAACGTAAGTTAAAATCCCTTATCGAAGACTGATTATAGTATGTACCTACCTAATATAAATAAATTATTATAAAATAAAAAACTGAAGCATTTAATTCTCATTCTGTTGTAAAGTAATTAATTATAGAAGTATAATACATAAAAAAGTTGTGTCAAGTAAAATCAACAACTCACTCATAAAAACACAGATATAGAATGTGTAATCTTAAAATGTGTATTTATAACTATAAGTACTTTTAAATAAGTACTTATATTTAAAAGCCCTTATCGAAGGCTGATTATATGCTATCTCATAAAGAAATTATGTAATAAAAAACTGAAGCATTTAATTCTCATTATGTTTTAAAGTAATTAATTATAGAAATATATATAAAAAACGTTGTGTCAAAGACAAAATCAACAACTCACTCATAAAACACAGATATAAAATGTGTAATTTTAAATAATCACAAATGCACGAATGTTGAACAAGATGTGAAGATAATCATCTGGGCTGTAGCCGTTCTAATTACAGACATAATTATGTAATGTGGCAAGCCTCTTAATTAGTATACGGTGTAATTTTATTATCAATTTCTGAGCTTACATTGGCTTTAATGTAATTCGCTTTTTAACCGACTTAAAAAAGGGGGAGGTTGACAAATCGGTTGTATTTTTTTAAATGTTTGATACTTTAAAACTTCGTCATCTATGAACCGATTTTAAAACTTCTTTCTTTTTTTGTTTTAAAGGTCTTTTTTTGTAGTTTTTTAAAGTCTGTTTTTTTCATGTCAAATATTATGAACCGTCTCGTTTAACTGCAAGTAATGTTTTTTTCCAAATTATTGAAGTGTTTCTTATGAAGTGTAAGGAATGTGTAGGACGGTATTAGTGAAATAATCTTCCACTAAAAAACTATTCAAACAAACTACTGGACCGATTTTGATGAAATTTTAATAGGACTAATCTAGACGAGTCTTTTTAAATATGTTCTTAAATGACGGAGTTATGACAAGAGGTAAACATTAAAAAATAAATTCTATATAATATTTGTGGTCTCCTATCCCAGCGGGGACCACTGCCGGCATTGTTGATATGCGTAAGCGCAACTAAAAATGCTTACGCCACACCCACTGGTAGTATTATTTAAAATGTGAATTGACATAATAGGTGCCTGGTATACTTATTTTCATATTTAGCTACAAATTTATACAGATTATATACATTCTATACCATTAATATCATACTAGCTTTCGCCCGTAGCTCCGCCCGCGTCAATGTCGATCCCTCGGGAATAGTATAAAAGGGATAAAAAGTAGCCTATGTCCTTCTCGGTACTATGGAGAACTTGTATGCAAAATTTCATGATGATCGGTTCAGTAGTTACGGCGTGAAAGCTTAACAAACAAACTCACTTTCGCATTTATAATATTAGTTAGGATTCATTAAACTCTATGTGGGTTCTTCCCTCAAGTACAACATTTGAAATGGCCTATTTTCTGAATACATTTTTGAATCTTTACCCCACGCGTGCAAACCTGTTGGCATCAGCTACCTACTATGCTATAACAAAGCAAAATCCAGTATCTAATATCAAACGATAATCATTATTTCAAGACAATAAATACCAAAGGCGGCGCCAACAGGGGCGGTGACACAATCGACTGGTTTACAGACAGACCAAGACAGACAGACATTTTGTAACATTAGACACCATTTGTCTATTTAGTTAACTTTAAGACTTTGTATTTGCGTTATACAAATATACATTACTAGCTGTTGCCCGCAACTTCGTCCGCGGCAATTTCTGTTATTATGATTAATTCGTTTATTTCTCAGTACAATTTTCCCCCGTTTTCAAAACATTTTTATTGATGCTTCGCTCCTATTCGTCACAGTGTGATGTTTTATAAATAAAATTGAAAAAATAATTTACAATTTGAACCAGTTGTTCCTGAGATTAGCGCGTTCAAAAAAAAACAAACAAACTCTTCAGCTTTATAATATTAGTATAGATTGGTAGGATAGAGAAACTGCCTCCGTGGTCCAGTGGTTAAGGCGTTTGCCTGTCGACCCGGGGGTCGTGGGTTCGATTCCTACGGGAAGCATACTTTATTTAGTTGTTTCAAGTTTGGTTAGGACATTGCAGGCTTGAATCACACGATTGTCTGTTAATAAATATGATTCCGTGCTTCGGAAGGCATATTAAGCCGTTGGTACCGGGTGCCATCTGGTAGTCGTTAAAGGAACCACGTCGGAAGCCGAGAGGCGGTTCCGAAGAACTCTGACATTAGGGTATGCATGGTCGATTGACCGTGTCACCTACACGAAATGAATGATGATTGAAAGAATGAATGAAAGAAGAACAAAGAAAATATGTAAAGTCATAGTGTGTATGGTAATGTCAACTTCGCCGAAGTTACTGCGATCGGATTGCAGACGTTCTTAATAAAGGAGATGTTAGAAACATCCGAAACCGTAGAGCATGTCATCATGAGGTCTTTTTAGTCTCCACTGCAGGAGCATGCCAAAGCAGACAGAGGCTTCGGCCTACACTCTTTGCGCTGGCCAGACGGGTTAGAGATTCTCAATTCTTCAATCTCATTGATGTTTATGAGCTTTGTTTAGCTTGTATTTCCTAAGTCGCCTCTTACGATCTCCATGGGAAGACTTTGAGTGGTCCTATTCTACTCTGCCGGGTACCACACGGCTAAATAATATTCGGTGTCTATGGCTTATAGTTATAAATTATAATACTAAGCTTATGCACTTATGTATGTATGTGTATAGCTTTCTAAATTGCAATGCCATAAAATGTGCTATTGTACAATGGGATTGGTTTATTCATTATGCATTCCTGTATAGGGGTCGTGGGTGGGGCTGATTTCTATCGTTGTGACCCCATAACTGTTAACTTATTAGCTTTTGTCCGCGACTCCTTGCGTGTGTGTTTCTTGTGAGTCGAATCATCAGTCAGTGACGAGTACAGACATAAAGTAGGGCAGACATTATGGATGTTTATCTATATATGTCTTTGTTACAAAATATAGAATCCTTGTGTTAGTATCCCATAACACAAGTCTCGAACTTACTTTGGGGCTAGCTCAATCTGTGTGATTTGTCCGTATATATTTATTTATTATTGAAAAACCGGCCAAGTGCTAGTCGGACTCGCGTTATCTATAAAAACGGCAAAAAAGTCACGTCTGTTTTAAGGGAGCTCCCCTTTAATATTAATGTTATTTTTATTTATTTTTAAAGTGAACATCTAAACTAAATATTCTGTGAATATTAACCTGTTGCCGTTATCAATATCGATCGAGCAAAAACAGGCAAAAAAATCACGTTTGTTGTATTGGAGCCCCCTTAAATACTTATGTTATTTTATTGTTTACTATTTTTTGTTATAGCGGCAACAGAAATACATCATCTGTAAAATTTTTAATTGTCTAACTACCACGGTTCATGAACCGTGATAGATAGACAGACAGTCAGACGGACAGGGGAGCAATATTAATAGGGTCCCATTTTTACTCTTTGTGTACGGAAACCTAAAAACTTACCTTTTACAAATAATGGCTCGTAGGCAAGTAAGTACATGTCTTTCGGACTTCGACTTGACGGTTTACGTCTGTCCATATATTCTTGTTATTGGCAAAATAACAAGCGAAAGCGTTCTTCCACGCTGGTCTGGGAGAAAAGAAAAAAGGAAGACTGTACCAGCTGCTTCTCTTCTCGCGCACGAGGGAACGGGCAAAATTCCGTGGAATCATGTTAATAGGCGACGCGGCAAGCAACCCATCCCTATTTTGATTCAATTTCCATCTACGCGCCCTCTAAAAAAACCGGCCAAGTGCGAGTCGGACTCGCGCACGAAAGGTTCCGTACCATCCTTATCCTTACTTCCTTATCCTTATCCTTACTAATATTATAAATGCGAAAGTGAGTTTGTTTGTTTATTTATTTATTTGTTTGTTTGTTTGTTTTTTGTTTGTTTGTTACGCTTTCACGCCGTAACTACTGAACCGATCATCATAAAATTTTGCATACAAGTTCTCTGGAGTGCGGAGAAGGACATAGGCTACCTTTTATCCCGGGAAAAAGGACTATTCCCGAGGGATCGACATTGACGCGGGCGGAGCCGCGGGCGAAAGCTAGTTATCTATAATAAATAACTAAACCTAATTTCAAGATTCTGAGTTATCGGGAAGTACCCTGTAGGTTTTGATTTCCTTGCGATGTCGAAAATTTGCGGCATAAACGGCTGTATCTTATGATTGCGTTCGCTAAGAAGTTTGTACCCTAAAAATACCCATTTATAGCAACTAAAACCGGGGGCGTAGTGTAGCAATTCTGAAGTTAGTCATAGACTCAGATCTGTAGATAATTTATCATATTATTTCGCAATGGTTGTAAGTAGGGTGACTGCGTTTATGGTTGGGCGAAGGATATTATTTATTGTTACTGTTTATGATAATAGATGATGCAAGTTGTTTTTGGTGAAGTTGAAATATTGTGAGAAACTGTGAGTTCTGGTGTGTTTATTCACTAGTGTGTTTTACAGAGTTATTTTGAACCGCTATGCTATATTATCGTGGAAATAGAATCCATAATGGAATTAATGAAAAAAAAAAACAGTTTGCACTCCCGGAGTGTCGGCGAATATTACTTCCTCCCCTTCGCCGCGCCGGCGGGCTCAGGTCTTCAGCCTTGGTTTAAAAGACCTGAAGGCCACGTTTAGCATGTTGGTTGGCATTAGGTGGAAAACGGAATCAGAATAGTGATGGGTTGCTAGCCACAACGCCTATTACCATAATTCCTTACATTTTACCCATTTCCTCGATCGGCTCTTACGATCTGCGCGGGAAGAGCTGGTACATTCTACGTTTTTTCTTTTCTCCCAGACAAGCATGGAAGATCCCTTATTTGAAGTAAAAAATAAGCTTAAGCAACCGCCACACCACCTGTCGTTCCACAATCGGGCCAAAACATCAACTTTTTAAAATACTTCTGGCGTTAAAAAAATGTAAATATAATTCACTATCGATGCTCGGTGTATGCACCTCTATAAATTTACTCCCTGCGGGGATCGCGGCGGCCATGCTAAGGCTTGGTTGTGTGTTTGGGCGGAGAGCGGAGGCGGAAGCGTTTTTGTTTGTTAATTCTCAGCCACTGTTTTTTAAATTCTGCGGTAGTTGAAGTAGTGCAGTGTATAGAGGAGGTTGCGAGTTTTTTTAAAATCTATTTTCGTAGTATAAATGATTTTTAATTAAAGTAATCTTTTTCCACCTTAAAAAGTTTAAAATTAAAAGTTTATATAGAAATCGAATAGATATTTAATTAAATAGCAAATAATAAAAAGAGTTAACCATCATGTATGGTGACCTAATAACAGCCCGACTAGACGACCTAGTGCTGTTTAAAATTTCAATAACAATATATTTTTTCTTTTGTATTTACTATAAACAGTTGTTCTTCAATTGTAAAATAATAGGCGGTCTTTTGCACAGTGATGTTATTTAATACTTTGAACACCACACAACCTTGTCCAAGGTGTCTCAGGTGTTAAGGATTATTTCATATAACAGTGTTGCTGTAAAACTCCCAAAGATTAAATAAAAACAGATAAAAAAACGTACTTACAAGATAGCTATGAGTGATTCTGAAATGCGCAGAGATTTTAAAAATAAATAGTTTTTAATAAAAAATCCTACGCAGCTTTGACTAAGCCGTACGATTCCCCAATCACAAAATCATGCCTGATAGGATCGTCTCTTTGTGAAGGTCGAGTGTACGAATAAAGGCCAACTCTTACAATAAATGTTAACATATACTTGTATAATATACATAAGACACTGTAACGTCTGCATAGTCTACAAACAAGTAAACCGAGGGAGAGGCCTAGTTACCTGTAGCACAGGTCCATCCGGACCTATTTCAGGGACTAGTCTCTCACAAAGTCTGCTATGTTATGTAATGTTATAAATATACTGTTACATATAAGTATATAAAGGCATCTTGTGAAGAGAAAATAAACGTTCTTTATTATTATTATTTGACAGCTCCGTGGCGCAGTGGTTAACACGCCAGCCTGCAAGTGCCCGGGTTCAATCCCCGGCCAGGTCAAGATGGAAAATGATCTTTTTCAGATTGGCCTGGGTCTTGGAAGTTTATTTATATATGTATTTGTTATAAAATATAGTATCGTTGAGTTAGTATCCCCTAACACAAGTCTCGAACTTACCTTGGGGCTAGCTCAATCTGTGTGATTTGTCCGTATATATTTATTTATTTATTATTACGAATAAAACCTCACTCCGCTATAAACATGACCACAGCTTTACTTAGCCTTACAAAACGGGACCATCCTCCATATATAACCACGACTAGGTTTAAAAATGTGGAGTTCCTGTTAACCTGCTTGCTACTATTATGGAATTTTAGATATGCGGGTAGTTTAGTTATTTGTTCCTAGTTTTGTTAAAACATTCCTTGTCCTCTTTAAATTTATGTTATTTAAATGATTATGCACTCTAACTAACGGGTTCGATTCCCACGGGAAGCATACTTTATTTAGTTGTTTCCAGTTTAGTTAGGACATTGCAGGCTTGAATCACCTGATTGTCAGATAATAAATGATTCCGTGCTTCCGAAGGCACGTTAAGACGTTGGTCCCGGCTGCCATCTGGTAGTCGTTAAAGGAACCACGTCAGAGGCCGAGAGGCGGTTCCGAAGAACTCTGACACCAGGGTGTGCATGGTCGATTGACCTTGACACCTACTCGAAATGATGATGATGATGACTAACGTCACTACAATTATAATAGTATTTCTTTCGTATTTTTTTTATTAAGGATATATTTAATTATTCCTAAAGATAATTTCGGTGAAAAAAACAAAGGGTTGCACTCCGGGAGTATCGGCAGAAGTGAAAACTCCGCGTAGTAGAAAGAGACCCCGATATTACTTCCTCTCCTACGCCGCGTCGGCAGGCTCAGATCACGTGTCCGTCTTACGAATTTTCGATCAGGCCACGTGTCCTGACGCAAGTTTAATATTTTTTACCCATCCCAAAAAGTGCACAACGCCGCTAAGAAGTTTTTACTCCAAAAAATATTCCCTATGTGTGGTAGTGGTTGAGGCGTGATCAAGAAAATCTCTGGACGTATATTTCGAAGATATTTTTAACTAGTGGCCCGCCCTAGGTTCGCACGGGTAGATAGAGGTAATTAAATAGCCTATGTTAATATCAAATTCAAATTCAAAACGTTTCATATAGGTCATTTGGACACTTATTATCATACATTTTCAACTGAGACTTTTTGACGTCAGTAAATTACTTATGGCTAAGTTTAATGCCGCTTCGTGGAGTGCGGAAGAAGCGGCAACAAACTGCACAGCGCATTTTCTCCAATTGACGTCAACTAACAATTTTAGTTTATCTTAAAAACTAGGTATGTGGACTGAGTATACATTGTCCTTATTAAAGTCATTATAAATTGAATTTTAAAAATGTTTTAGAAAATAAAATAGATTCAAAGATTTATTCAGAAAATAGGCCTTTTCAGTCACTTTTTTACGTCAATTCACATTTTAAATAATGCTTATTATATTATATTCAAATTATTAATTATTGTTCAAAAGCTACAAACTACTAGCGTTTCGGAACCGACCACTGCAGAGAAGAAGACGCCGAAAGAAACTCTTTTTAACAGTATTGGTCGCCTACTTGCCTGAAGGGCTTTGTATGATATTTTATATTTTTATCTTTTCTTTTTTTTTCTGATGTCATGTTATATACAATTTCAATTTACATATTTTTTTGGAACACGTTATGTTAGCGATCGAGCGTGCAACAACAACAGATATTATAAAAGTCTCAAAGATAGATAGAAGTCTCAAAGAGGCCGAGCAGACCTTTCCCCTCCGGCAGCACCCGTTCACGAGTTGACGCATGGATCAGCCATCGCTGAGCTCAACCATATTAGAGGGAACTCGACGACTCGACTAATATTAAAATAATATTATTAGTTAATCAGAAATAATGTTGGATTCTAATGGTGTAAGATTTTTTCAAATGGGTCCAGTTTCAGAGCCTATTAAATGCAAACAAACAAACAATATTTTTCTCTTTATAATATTAAGAGTAGAAGAGTAGATATACCTCCAGTAGCATCATGGTTACCCTACTTTAAGTTATTACATTATTAATCACTACAATTGTTGTATTTGTAATTGCAATTGTGTCTGGTTATTAGGCAAATAGTAATAGTTTTTATTACTATTTTATTTAGAACTAGCTGTTGCCGGTTAATTAGTATAGGTGAATAATTTTCCCCGTTTTCAAAACATTTTTTATTGATGTTTCGCTCCTATTGGTCGCGGCGTGATGTTTTATAGACTAAAGCCTTCCTCAGTAAATGGACTATCTACCACAAAAATAATTTTCCAATTTAAACCAGTAGTTCCTGAGATTAGCGCGTTCAAACAAACAAACATACTCTTCAGCTTTATAATATTATATAGTATAGATAAATATATTTAAAGAAGCCGCTGCCATAATATGTGAGCCAAAAATCAACTTTAGGTAAGTATGCAATAGAATATCCGAACTCTGCTTATAACTTAAGAACGGCTGAACCGATTTTTATAATCTTTGTTTTGTTGGTATCATCCCGCATAGCAGAATAACTATTAAAGTTTAAGAGATAATTACATTAGACAAAAAGTAATTATACTTGCTTATAAATGCGAAAGTGAGTTTGTTTGTTTGTTACACTTTCACGCCGTAACTACTGCACTGATCACATGAAATTTTGCATATAAGTTTTCTGGAGTACGGAAAAGGAAATGGGCTTCCTTTTATTCCGGGAAAAAGTAATATTCCCGAGTGATCGACATTGACGCGGGCGGAGCCGCGGGCGAAAGCTAGTAATAAATAAAGTCGAAATCCTCGTATCGTTTGGTAGATACGAGGTAATAAAATAAAACACAAAGATACGCGCAAAACATAATCCCTTTTTAGGAGTCGGGTAAAAAGCTGCGCCTGAGCTTAAATAAAAGCTCTCAAGCTTTATGCGTTTATTAAAAGCTAATGAATAACTGTAACTAATGTTTTGTTTGTCATAAGTATGTGTGTTTATTACCCGACCGGGAAAAGGAGGTTAATGTTTTCACTTAACGCTTAACTTAACGGTAAAACGGATGTAACAGAATAGGTATTGTATTTATTTCAAGAGCTTTAGCTATAACAGCTATAACTCCACTTTGAATCCAATATTCTCAAACTTAACTAGCTTTTGCATGCGACTTTGTCGTAATTGATAGCCTATTTGCCTTTTCGTTGTAGGAGGGTCGCATTTATGTTTCCCACTGTACATTATATAAGCTAGCCGTGTGGTATCCGGCAGAGTAGAATAGGACCACTCCAACTCTTCCCGTGGATGTCGTAGAAGGCGACTTAGGAAATACAAGCTAAACAAAGCTCATAAACTTCTAAGAGACCTCTCCAACCCGTCTGGCCAGCGTGGAGAGTGTAGGCCAAGTCCTCTGGCTACTCTGGCCAAGTATGGCTCTAGTAGTACAGAGAGGGTCGTGCTCCTGTAGTGGAGACTAAAATTGACCTGATGATGGATTATATAAGCTAGATAGTAAGATATTATATCGTGTGATTTTGAACCTCTGTTCTATATTGATAAATAAATAAATAAATTGAAATACTGGAATCACTGGAACCGATGGCCGATGGGGCAGAAAGGAATGGCGACCACGTACCGGCAAGCGCAGCGTTGGACACCCACCAACCAGGTGGTCGTACGACCTAACCAAGGTCGCAGGAAGACGCTGGATGCAGGCCGCTTCCAACCGGTCATATTGGACATCCTTGGGGGAGGCCTATGTCCAGCAGTGGACTTCTTGCGGCTGAGATGACTGGAATCAGTGTCCCTAATGGAGTACAGAATTGCAAGAAAAGAAGTAAAAAACGAAAAAAAAAATTCCCTCCATAGAAATTCGTCCAGCTAATGGGCGACTCTGTATGAAAAGCCTTGTGGTTTCTGGTAGAGCAGAATAGAATCATTCCAAGTCTTCCCATGGAGGTCGTAAGAGGCGACTTAGAAAATACAAGCTAAATAAAGCTCATAAACATCAATGAGACCTCTCCAACCCGTCTGGCTAGCGAGGAGTGTAGGCCAAATCCTCCGTCAGCTCTGGCCAAGTATGGCTCCGGTAGTACAGAGAGGGTCATGCTCCTGCAGTGGAGACTAAAAAGACCTGATATGATGATGTATGGAAAGCCTATTTGTTTTCCATTTTCAGCTTTTTTCTTAGTCTTTATATCATTAGGGATTTTGATTCCAGGATTGTAATAGTTCAGAGGTTCAAAATCACACGGTATAAGCTTTAATAGTTTAAAATTTTAACAGAATCCTTCAAGTAGTCCAATTCTAGACAAAAAATTATAATTTTTATTTTTGTTTGTATTCTACAATAAATATTTTTCATTTAATTTTTCATAGTTTTATCGTGACGGAGAAATATTTCTTCCATGTTGGTCTGGGAGAAAACAAAAAAGTAGAAAAACGTAGAATGTACCAGTTGCTTCTATACCCGTGCAGATCGTAAAAGCCGATCGATGGAATGGACGTTAATCTGTGTAATCATATTATAGTAGGCGATGCGGCTATTAAGCCATCACTATTTTGATTTCGTCTTCCTCCTAAACGCCCACTAATAGATACGTTTAATGTGGCCGTTGGGTGTTATGGCTTTTATCCGCTATGTATGTATGATATATACATATATACATACATACATACTGGCCGAATTCATAACTTTTCGCCGTAGTAGGTGACTTGCTGACGATCCGGACACAATATTCGGACACTGTCCGAATTGACACTTTTTAATTTCAAAATATTTTTTCTACTGATAATTTGGACATCAATATAGAAAAATTGTTTCGTACAGTCAGAAAGAAAATTCCGACGATTCTTTAAAAGATAAAAGCTGTAATAAACAGTTTTAAACTGGATATTTATTTGGTCATCATGAGTTTTTAACACATGATAACATTTGGTCATCAATATTTGGTGTATTTTTTTTCTTCTTTTTATGGTGTTTTTTTTTTTCTTTATTAGTCAATGCGGATAGTGTGTCTGAATATATTGTGTCCGAGTCTGGCTTTACCATAGTTCTTCACTTCACAAGAGTTACCTCACACATAATGGACATCCACACCATCACTTCTTTTCTCCAGATGTTAATGTTTTAATGTTATTCGCATGACATAGAAAGTAACAAAATGTAAATGGTCTTACTGTAGGCCGGAAACTACACGGCACATTTCTAGTAAGAGATAACGTTTTCACTGTAAGACAGAGTCTTTAATAGTCTAGTGTCCTGGGTCAAAATTACAGTATTAAAATAAGTCCGCCGTAGATAATCAAAAAATAATGTCACTTCTTTTTTTTATGTCAATTTAAAAAAAATATGAAGTTGAAGTTCATGGGTTCGTGACGTCACAGTATGCAAAAAGTGTAGCTGTGCCGTCACATGGAACTTTAATGGGCTATACGAGTATCTTTATAATATTTTGTAAGATTAACAAAAGAAAAATGCTTGTACAATATTTTTTCATTATCTAACAAACGGAATAATAATTTTATTTTAGGGAATTAGCCTATACATTAATCACTTTAATATTTTAAGCCCCCAACCATTCTTTCCGATTCCTCGTCTCAACCAGAGCGAGTCAAGGGTCACAGATTAAAAAAGACATGACACAACCATTTGTACTGATATTCTTTTTAGGGTTCCGTATCCATGCCAATGGTATTTAAGCTAAAGACTGTAGTATCTTAGGCAACAGTCACATATTTTATAAATTGTAAGATATTTAAAACATGATTCCATCATCATCATTTCGGCCGTAAGAAGTCCACTGCTGGACAAAAGCCTCTCCCAATGATTCTTCGTTTCATGGGAGAATATTGCTTGAGAATATTCTCACCACGCTTGGCAGGCGGGTTGGCGAGCGCAGATTGTTTGGCTTTTTGTAGTTTCGACGCTGCTGACCACCCTTCTGTAGTCATGTTATTATATCATTAAAGAAATAAATATATACGGACAAATCACACAGATTGAGCTAGCCCCAAAGTAAGTTCGAGACTTGTGTTATGGGATACTAACTCAACGATACTATATTTTATAACAGATACAATCTGAAAAAGATCATTTTCTATCTTAACCTGGCCGGGGATCGAACCCGGTCACTCCGTGTCGCAGGCTGGCGTGTTGACCGCTGCGCCACGGAGCTAGTCAAGTATATCATTGAAACTAACGTGAGATACAGACATTATGTACTAAAAACGCGTCACGCACGTGCTATTTCGTCTCGCACTCGTCTTGGAAATTGGCTCCTGACGAGTCCGAAACTATAGTCGACAATCCCTACGAAATAGCACGTGAGTGACCCGTTTTTAGTACATCATGTTATTTTTGTTATATTTCGGGTTTCGCCCTAAGTTGGGGACGCGTTGCATTTAAAAAAAGGTAAAAATTAAATATTTTATTAAAAGCCTTCTCATTTTGCGGGCGGGAGAGCTCCGTGGCGAAGTGGGTAACACGCCAGCCTGCGACACGAGAGTGCCCGGGTTTGATCCCCGATCAGGTCATGAAAATGATCTTTTTCGGATTGGCCTGGGTCTTGGATGTTTAACTATATATGTATTTGTTATAAAATATAGTATCGTTGATTTAGTATCCCATAACACAAGTCTCGAACTTACTTTGGGGCTAGCTCAGTCTGTGTGATTTGTCCGTATATATTTATTTATTTATATATTTTCCAATGGCTTGATTATGAAATCAGAAGCTGGTTTCCGTGGTTTAAAAAACTCTGTGGCTTGATTTATGATCTTCTTCTTCCTCACCTTGTCCCACTTTAAATGGGATCGGGACAGCAATTAAGTTATTTTAATAAGTATTTTCCATTTCGCTCTATGTTGAGCAATTTCTTTCGTTACTGGCATCTTTTTACCCATATCCTCCTTCACACACTCAATCCATCTTTTCCTTGGCCTACCTCTGGTCTGATCCCAATTACTTTCATATCCAACACCTTCCTAGTTATATGGCTCTCTTCTCTTCGCAAAACATGTGGCTTGACTTATAATGTCCCATTAAAATAATGTATATTGTGTGTTATATGGAACTTTATTATCACAAACCCGACTCGCGCTTGGCCGGCTCTTGCTCTATGGTAGTATCAAACATGGCGACAGCTTATTGAGGTCTTTTGTCACCGACTTTGTCGCATGACCTCAAATTATAGGGTACGGGTCAAAACGTCACGACACTTCACTATTTAAACCTTTTCAAAGAGGTGACATTCTCACGACTGAAAAAAAAAAGAACGTGGTGTCGCGATGTCGTGGCTTTTGAAAAACTACGGGTCACTAAGAAATAGTTAAGAGCTCAAGAGATTTTTGAATTTACTCAATCGCGCCAGATTAAGAGGTGAGGCACACGGGTCTAGGTCATAATATCGTCAGTCACTATATTTAACTTTTTGTTAACCATCATCATCTGGTCTTTTTAGTCTCCACTGCAGGAGCATGACCCTCTCTGTACTACCGGAGCAATACGTGGCCAGAGCAGACAGAGGATTTTGCCTACACTCTCCTCGCTAGCCAGACGGGTTGGAGAGGTCTCATTGATGTTTATGAGCTTTGTTTAGCGTGTATATTTCCTAAGTCGCCTCTTACGACCTCCATGGGAAGACTAGGAGTGGTCCTATTCTACTCTGTCGGAAACCACACGGCTAATATAATAATTACTTATATAATAATTACTATCTAAAATACATAATATACTTTTTTAATACTATGATATAAGTTTTTTTAAAGAACTGATTCTAGTTTTAAACTTTTAAACACTGATTTGTAATAAAGGTCCGGCAGACCCCGTGTTACGTGTGACCCACTCGACCTCGGTAACGAACCTGTTCCTGATCCGATGACGGCCACAGATAAAAAACTATAGATTCGTGATTTCGCAACAAAGAGAGATGCTTGCTTTTAGATAATGATGGCAGGGTTGCTACGTACGAAATAATCTGTTTTATATATCTTTTTATAATAAAATATAAAAATATATATTTTCAAAACGTACCTCTTGATTTACTTCCTTCATCATGCGAGCTGCTAAGGAATGGAAAACCTTCCCCAAGTCGCTGTTTGGTGCCTCCGTGGTCCAGTGGTTAAGGCGTTCGCCTGTAGCCCCGGGGGCGAGGGTTCGATTCCCACGGGAAGCAAACTTAATAAATATATACGGACAAATCACACAGATTGAGCTAGCCCCAACGTAAGTTCGAGACTTGTGTTATGGGATACTAACTCAACGGCAGTCCATCTGGCGGTCGTTAACGTGCCTTCCGAAGCACGGAATCATCTTAATTATCAGACAATCAGGTGATTATCAAATGACTAACTAATCATAGATATGACAACCCTAGAACATTGTTTATCTACGATCTGGTGTCTATGGCCAAAATTATAGTTATGACTTTCAATAATTTGGTCTGATTAGGATTTCCCAGAAAAGAGATTGGCCACAACTGTACTAAATGTCGGTGGCCATATTGGGTACTGATAAATACTAGACTGGGAATGTTTAATTTGAAAGATATTGTTTGTAGATTAAAATTAGTTAAATGGAACAAATACGAGTCTATATGTTCTTAAATAAATAAATAAAAAAGAGAACCCATAGTAACATATTGAACGATAATCGTTCGAAAATTAAAATTTTATGAAAATAACAAATATTACTCAATACATATTAAAATTAATAAACTGTCAATAAAATATAATAATCCTTACTAATATTATAAATGCGAAAGTGAGATTGTTTGTTTGTTTGTTACGCTTTCACGCCGTAACTACTGAACCGATCATCATGAAATTTTGCATACAAGTTCTCTGGAGTACAGAGAAGGACATAGTAGGCTACCTTTTATCCCGGGAAAAAGTACTGTTCCCGAGGGATCGACATTGACGCGGGCGGAGCCGCGGGCGAAAGCTAGTAATAAATATTACTCAATACATATTAAAATTAATAAAATGTTAATTATATATAATAATAATTAATAATTCGCAAACCAACGTCAAATAATGTATGTCAAATCATAATCAATCACCTGCCCAAACAATGTCTCCTATGGAATGCCCAGGGCAAGAGACCAGGTTGCCCTCGTAAAACTTAGAGGCGTTCAGTCGAAGAGGAAGTCGCTACAACAGGACTCGACTGGAGCGAGCTAAGAGTCACAGCCCAGGACCGTGAGAAGTGGAGAATTCTTCTGCGAGCCCTATGTCTCTGACAAGGGACCACAGGACCACATCATCATCGTCATCAAATAATATTCTTTTAAATGAAAAACCAAGGTGCCTATCACAACAGTACTGTAAAAGGCCGGCAACGCTCTTGTCACACCCCAGATGTTACAGTTGTCTATGGGCAGCGGTGATACATATCCTTTCAATAAAAAAAAAATATTATTATAAGACATTTTATAAATAACGGAGTTATGAGGCAACAAGTATAAAAAAGTACAACCTTTTTGATAACCTCCTTTTTTTTAAGGTTAAAGTAGTTTTAGCAATGTGAGAGCTTACAGTAGTAGCACTTATTTCTGTCAATATAAGTCCAAGATTGTCATACAACGTCCGCCAGTTTATGTTTCAAGTAAAATTGTCTTTACCACATTCACTATTATCAACTCCAACATAGTGTCACGCTATAAAAAAACAAGTTTTAATCAGCGATATAGAAATATCTAGACACGCCAGTTCTGAAAACGTATATCGACGTATATAGCCGTGGTAGATCCACGCACAATGGCAAAATTAATTGCTAGTAGCATGAATGGGTCGGCTCGTTCGGGGAAGTACCACATTTTCCCAAAAAATCGATGAGTAGAAGGTTTACTGCTTCTTTGCTTCGTTCGATGAGGTGAGAGAGCCGGAGGTCCATCCTTTCCCCAGCCAGCCAGAGCCAATTATGGAATACTTAGTTACAAAAATAAATAGTTATAAAAATAATAAAAAATATCCAATTCGGTTCATCCGTTTAAATGTTACAGTGGTACAGATAGATAGACGCACTCACACACATAGAGGTCAAACTTAACACAGCCCTCTTTTGCGATGGGGTGTTTAAAGATAAACTGAATACTTTGAGGATTGTCTCTTAGCTTACATTGAAGACATTGTGAAAAGTGACATTATTACATAGCGGAAATTTACAATTTGCCCATAAATCATCATAAATTCCTTTTTTGAAGTCGGTTAAAAAAGGAATTAATAATGATTAATGTGAGGAGGTTATCAATTCGGTTGTATGACTTTTTTTTATTAGTTGATTAGATTTTTTTTTATTTGGCTCATTTAAATTTCATCGAAATCGGATCAGTAGAATGTTCGAAGTCAGTTTTTAATATAAAAGATTATTCTATTGCAAATCAATAATTTGAGGGTTAACTTGCTTGCACAGACTTGTTTTATTTTATTTATTTATTAAGGAAGATTTACAGGCGAATATAACAAAAAATACATAAAACTATTGCTGATAACAAATTCTCGCTAATAGAAATGCTTTAAATATGTACAAGTATGTGACGTGGTATCTTGTGAACATTATATCTCTGTTTGTAGTGTCATAAATATACCGATAAAACCGGCTAGCCGCGCGATAAATTATATATTATTAACCAATTTGTATTTTTGTTTGACCAATAAAATTTATTAGGCAAGTAGCCGGTGGAAAAGTATTATGCACTAATTGATAATTAATTTATATCGCAAATTATATGGTCACGGTTGTTTTATAAATTAGATGAGTTCAAAAAGAGATTTGATTCCGTTTTTCACCTGCCCACCAACACGCTAAACGTGGCCTTTTGGTTATGACTTTAGGCTCTGTCTACCCCGTAAGGGATAAAGACGTGATAGTATGTATGTTCAAAAAGATCTATATGTATAGGTGTACTTTCCTTTTGTGATAATTAAAAACAACGGGTTGCACTCCGGGAGGCAAAAGTGAAAATTCTGCGCGGTAGAAAGAGACGATACAACTTCCTCTCCTACGCCGCGCTGGCGGTCTCAGGTCACGTATATGTTTTACGAATTTTCGATCAGAACACGTGTCCTGACGCGAGTTTAACATTTTTTACCCATCCCAAAAAGTGCACAACGCCGTTAAAGAAGTTTTTACTTGAAAAAAATTTTTATGTTTAAATCAAGAAGAATAATACCACACGCGAATAAAAAAAAAAAGTGTTCCATGCTGGTCTGGGAGAAAAGAAAGTAGAAATGTGCCAACTGCTTCTCTTCCCGCGCAGGTCGTAAAAGCCGATCGAGCGATTGGGAAGATCTGTGGAATTATGTCAATAGGCGACGCGGCTAGCAACCCATCACTATTTTGATTCCGTTTTCTAACTACACGCTCTTCGACATGTTAAATGTGGCCATAAAGTCTTATAGACCTAGGCTCTGTCTACACCGCAAGGGAAATAGACGTGATACTATGTATGTATATGATAAAAAAGCAAAAAATTATACACACTAGTTTTTAGTTAGGTGATTTGAAGTTATGGGTGTGTAGTTGGTATCATAATTGGGCCGTAAACCTAAGGGACGAGAGTTCGAATCTTAAATGTGGCAGTATTTTTTTTTTTAGAAATTATTATTTTTTTTCCAGTTTGAAGTCTAGAGAACCCCCAACATTTATTGTTTTTATTTTTTATTCTTGTGTAAAAATCTTAATGCAGTTCACAGAATACATCTACTTACCAAGTTTCAACAGTATAGTTCCTATAGTTTCGGAAAAAAGTGGCTGTGACATACGGACGGATAGACAGACATGACGAATCCATATTTTTTTGACAGATCATGACATATCTATAATTTGCCATTTGGCTACGGAACCCTAAAAAACCGACTTCAAACTACGGAACCAATATTTAAAAATACAATCTTAATAAATTTAAAAATACAATCTTTCAAATAAAAAAATAAAATAAAGATCAGTTCTAAGCTCTAAGTGACAGAATTCTGAAGTAACAAACATAAAGTAAAAATAAAAAGAACATACAATCAAATTGATAACCTCATCTATTTTTTAAGTCAGTTAAACTAAAGACAGTTTCAAAATACACATTAATAATCTGATTATTTTTAACAAAGAACGAAATTGAAATAAAAATCAAAGATGAAAAATTACAAGCCAAAGCCTAATGGATTCTTATAAGCCAAACGTCAAAAGAATCTAATTTTCACACGAAATACTTTATTTATTGTCGATTCGCGATTTTTTTTTATCTAAAAGCATGTTTTTTGTATATTTTATACCTATTGCGAGGAAATGGCACAGATAGTGGCTTTATACGAAATCAAATTTATGGCTCCGACGCGACCGGTCGGCAGTAAAATAAAAATGTAGCAGAATCAACTCTTTATCACTATAGCCGTGTACGAACATTCCTCGCGAGAGTGTGTCGCGCGAACGAAAAACTTGAGTTCTGCGCAAGCCATTAGGCTTCGCAAAACCATTAGGTGTTTATGAAAAAATTGATAATCTTTATCCTTATCCTTACTTCCTTATCCTTACTAATATTATAAATGCGAAAGTGAGTTTGTTTGTTTGTTTATTTATTTGTTTGTTTGTTTGTTACGCTTTCACGCCGTAACTACTAAACCGATCATCATGAAATTTTGCATACAAGTTCTCTGGAGTGCGGAGAAGGACATAGGCTACCTTTTATCCCGGGAAAAAGTACTATTCCCGAGGGATCGACATTGACGCGGGCAGAGCCGCGGGCGAAAGCTAGTTTTTAATATTGATATAAAAAATTTAAAAATGGACCTGCGACATGTAAATATAAATATTTTATATTTACATGGTGTAATTTTGATCGTTTTGGACCCTTAAAGGGGTCTCAGACTATGACTATGACTCAGACTATCAATATGAACAACTTTTTCTATGTGACCAATGCTGGAAACTCAATAAAACATTTCGTCATTTCTATACAAAAGTATCCCGCCGCCTGGCCAGTTTGTATGGGAATGTCGATTTTTTTGAGTTCCCAGCATTGTTCCCATAAGAAAAATTGTAAATTTTGATGGTCTGAGTCACCCCTTTAAGGGTCCAAAACGGTAAACCCTGTATAAGAGTTATTACTGTATTAGAGTAATAACTCTCACGTGAAAATATTTACGTCTAAAATAATAGTTATAGACGTAAAATTTACCAACATTTGAAGAAAATGTTTTTAGATCATCATCATCAGGTCCTTTTCAGTCTCCACTACAGGAGCACGACCCTCTCTGTACTACTAGGGCCATACTTGGCCAGAGCAGCCAGAGGACTTGGCCTACACTCTCCACGCTGGCTAGACGGGTTGGAGAGGTGTCTTAGATGTTTATAAGCTTTGTTTAGCTTGTACTTCCTAAGTCGCCTTCTACGACATCCCCGGGAAGACTTGGAGTGGTCCTATTCTACTCTGCCGGATACCACACGGCTGTTTTTAGATATCATGACATATATGTACTATTTTTAAATTTTATAGTATCTGTTTCACCACGCTTGGCAGGCGGGTTGGCGAGCGCAGTTTCTTTGGCTTCTTGTGCTTCAGACGCTGCCGATCGATTGAAAGTGCAGTGCACAAGTTGCTCTTCTGAACTCTCGCAAATTTTTAGTTTGGGCACATTATTAAAACTTCTAACACTTTATACTAGATTTAACATTCTTTATTTGATACTTATGAGTGTTTTTAGCATTTATTAATTCGTATATGGCAAATGACGGTAATAATATGTAGACAAGATAGAGCAACGTATTTTACGCGAATTTTGATGATTCCGTGCTTCAGAAGGCACGTTAAGCAGTTGGTCCTGGCTGCCATCTGGTAGTCGTTAAAGGAACCACGTCAGAGGCCGAAAGGTGGTCCGAACAACTCTGACACCAGGGTGTGCATGGTCGATTGAGGATGACGCGATTTTTTGTGTGTGTTACAGATTGAAAGTTTTTTTTTTGCAGCAGCAACACTTAAAAGTAAACAAATTAGGATAATATCTGTTTCTTCCATGGGAGGGATTTACCCTAAAAAATGTTTCTTTTAAGATTTTATTTTACTGTTTTTTCGGCATGACTAATATACATATACATACCAAATTACAGCTCTACAGTCTCCCTGCGAGATATCTTTGTCAAGCAATGAACTTTTTACGACTAAAATCATAATGATTATATATTGCAATTTATAGCAAGATAAAAATATATTTATAGGAAGATATGAGTCACAATATTTGCAACAAAATTACAATTTAGAAAATCGCCAATGTCGTCAGATATATGGCGAAATACGGCCCTAGGACTTTATTATCTGTAATCTTTATGGCGGCTAGTGTGCAATAAATAACCACTTTACTGTACTGATATTGATAACGCTCGTATTTCTAGATAGATGCGAGTCACAATTGTCATTTATTCCCTTCCTGTTTGATAGGGCGTTGGGGTATAATGATGTTTTGTTTAGAGCTCTTAGGGTTCCGTACCCCAAAAGTAATAACGGAACCCGTCTATAACAGAACCACTTTGCTGTCAAATGGTTGAGTTAATTTTCCATAACACAAGTCTCGAACTCACTTTGACTAGCTCGAGACGACACGAGTAGTGCCCGGGTTTGATCTCGGGCCAAGTCAAGATAGAAAATGATCTTTTTCAGATTGGCCTGGGTCTTGGATGTTTATCTATATATGTATTTGTTATAAAATATAGTATAGTTGATTTAGTATCCCATAACACAAGTCTCGAACTTACTTTGGGGCTAGCTCAGTCTGTGTGATTTGTCATATTTGATTAATTCTCAAATTCTTTATTTAACAATACAGCTTTTACAATTTACAGTTTTAAAAGATTGAGCTATATGACATACATATTTAAAACAGAGTTACTGTTGGCTCCACGCTAGGCGACAATGCCTGTCCTGTGGTAGCCGAGAACAATTTATAGTATTAAATAATATAATACGGCATTAATTCGGTACATATAGCTAAGGTGAAAACCATTACAAATCGTTAAACATTATTAGAATATTTGATCAAGTAATACATGATTATATATGTGTAAAATAAGCTGAAATTACCATTTTAAGATATAAGGAAAATCTTTAGTGAATTGATAACTCGGTAGAAGCATCGATCTAACCAGGGACTTGATTTATTTATTTACAGAATTTTATTTCTTTTATAATTCACAATCTAACGAAATCATATCTAAATATGTTCTGTAATTCTCTCCACACTTTCTTAAATTTCCTCGCTGTTAAAAATATATTTATTTATATATTTATTATAATAATATATTTATTTTATATGTATGTATTTTTATTTATTCGGATATATCTTTAATTATTACGTCCTCCTAATTTCATTTGTATGTGTTCTGCGCCAACGCCAATCATATGTACTCTGTCCATCTACCCTAAGGTTGACTGGAAGAGATCGCTAAAGCGATAAGTCCGCCTTTGTACCATCTTTATTACTTTTGTCCTGTATACCAGTGACGTGCACAGACATTTATCATAGGGTAGACATAATTATAAAACTTACCTTACAAACATACCACCTATATACCTTACCTTACTATACGGCTAGTTATCTACAATTCGTTTAATATTATGATAGTCTTTCGATCTTCGACCGCAAAAGTATTCAAAACAAGCGAAAGATAAGAGATATGATTACAACCTGCGAGCCACGTACACGTATCATACGGTTTAAGATTAAACTTTAGAATAACTAACCATAACTAACCGGTTACCTATTTGATTTGTTTAAAAGCGTGTTCACAAAACAGTTTAATATTTCGATTTCGGCATGCAAACACTAAGCGACACAACTTTCACATGAAAATATTTTTGTCACAAATGAAATTTAGCTGATAAAGCATTTAGTTTTTAAATAAAACTTTCCTCTTGGATTTTTTTTAAACACGTTAATCAATGATATGATATTGTTTATGACATTGACATAAGTATGAAAAATATCTATAATGACATTGACAGGTGACGATGCATTAACATCGCGCGCGGCAGCCAATAGAAACCTCGCAGACAGTGTCTCAAATTCACACACACAGCGCCAATTTGCTTTGCATGTGTGAGCCGATGAAAGATGTTTACTTGTACTACTACCAAAGCGATTTCCTATCGGTGTATAATAATTTTCTATGTGTGCGTGAAAAGTCAGACCTTTGAAATTTTGTCTTACGGACCGCGGCCGCAGCGCGGTACTTGAACAAAATCGACTATAAAGTATTTGCTAGCAGAATTTTGCAGGCGCACCGAATATAATTACTTTTTGTAAGAAAAACAAATTGTATTTATTTGGCGACTGCAGGGTAGACAGTGTCTAACAGTCTATATGGACTGCACGTCACTGCTGTATACATAACTAATTTGTCTGTTATTTGGTGCAATAAAGACTATTCTATTCTATTCTATGTTCAGCCCTTACAAAGAAATAGTGACCTTGAAAACTCCATACCACTTTTTATCGGTAAAATACCTTGGCATTCAAACATCCAACAAATGTCTATGAACCAAATTAAAAATCATAGAACGACATAAATTTTAATTGTTACACTGAAAAAAATAAGTGCCCTTCCACACAAGCGGGCTAATTACTTCGCAGAACACATGCCCGGACACAAAGACATTCTTCGCCGGTAATCGGCCGGCGTTTTTGTTTTACGGAATTCGCCGTCCGATTTTTTGAGGCGTGCAAACATTGCTCGTGTAAAGGGGGCTTATTCTTTGTTTTAAAGTGTATGCTTCAACGGAACGGGGTTCGAATGCGGGACCTCCGGAGTGGCACAGTCAGCGAAGTGGACTCGTACGGTTGCCTGTAAAAGTCCATATACGGATTTAGGCTAGGCTAGCTCCGTGGCGCAGCGGTCAACACGCCAGCCTGCGACACGAGAGTGCCCGGGTTCGATCCCCAGCCAGGTCAAGATGGAAAATAATCTTTTTCAGATTGGCCTGGGTCTTGGATGTGTATCTATATATGTATTTGTTATAAAATATAGTATCGTTGAGTTAGTATCCCATAACACAAGTCTAGAACTTACTTTGGGGCTAGCTCAATCTGTGTGATTTGTCCGTATATATTTATTTATTATTACAGGCGACCATACGTGGCCACTTCTAGAAGTTGCGTACAAAGCACCGCACCGCTCGCCACAGGAGTATAGTATATAAAGTAAAGTATAGTAAAGTGTAAGCGTCAAGGATGAGGGGATAAGTATCCCCTCATCCTTGAAGCTTGGGTCTCTAAAAACGTCAGAGCGTCTCGTGGTTTTTTCCTCGTACAGAGGATTGTGGAACGGACGCCCGAGGTTTTCCCTGTGTGCTATATCTTGGGGTCCTTCAAAAGGCGTTTTTACAGGTATCTTAACTCGTTCACTGACACTGAACCAGACACAATCATCATCATCATCAGGTCCTTTTTAGTCTCCACTACAGGAGCACGACCCTCTCTGTACTACTAGGGCCATACTTGGCCAGAGCAGCCAGAGGACTTGGCCTACACTCTCCACGCTGGCCAGACGGGTTGGAGAGGTCTCTTAGATGTTTATAAGCTTTTTTTAAGTTGTATTTCCTAAGCCGCCTTCTACGACATCCACAGGAAGACTTGGAGTGGTCCTATTCTACTCTGCCGGATACCACACGGCTAACCAGACACAAAATAAATAACAACAGAATTACGTCTACAGGCGGGCAGTGTCAGCGAAAGTGTTCAGAGTCGGCAACGCATCAGCACCTCCTCTGGTGTTGCAGATGTCCATGGGCGACGGTGACCACTTCCCATCAGGTGGCTCGTCTGCTCGTTTGCCGTCAAATATACATAAAAAAAGTGTTTACTATGGGCCTCATAAGAAAGCTCAGAGTCGCTCAAAGAGCTATGGAGAGAGCTATGTTCGATGTTTCTCTGCGAGATCGAATCAGAAACGAGGAGATTCGTAAGAGAACAAAGGTCACTGACATAGCTCAGTGGATTAGCTCTTTGAAGTGGCAATGAAACACTGATGTTCAGTTATGGCCGTCAAAATAGGTACGTGCGTAAAAAGAAAACAAATATATCATATGGGATTCTCATATATTTTCCGTTTATGTATCTAAAAATCCGGCCAAGTGCGAGTCGGACTCGCGCACGAAGGATTATTATAAGATTAAAATTATTTCTATTTTATGACGACTTTATCTGTGCTATAAGACGTTGCTTCGTACCAAATTTCATGATTCTGAGTTTTTGATTCCGTTGCAAATGTTGAACATAATTTAAACTTATCTTAAATATTTTGAACGGCATAAACGGCTGTATCTTTTGATTGCGTTAGCTTTCAAGTTTGATTTTTTTCACAACTCTAAGGGGCGGTATACTTGAGTATTTGATATGAATTTCGGCTTGATACCTCCACGCGTTCCTGAGAAAAAAGGTTTTGACAGACAGACAACAAAGTAATCCTATAAGGGTTCTGTTTTTTTCCTTTTGAGGTACGGGACCCTAAAACATACAGTTAAGTAATAGACAGACTGTTACAACGATATCATAGTGATAAGGTTCACTTGGTACTCTTTGAAAATGTCGTGTTGTACCCAACATTGATACGGTAATAATTGTATTAACAAAAGACATCAACGAGCCTACATGTTTATTTAGGCTCGTCGATGTCTTTTCTTGAAACTTTATGAAACCCTTGTCTTCGGCTAAATTGAACGCGCGCGAACAGTATATAGAAAGTAAAAGCAAAAAATACTTTTAAAAAAGCTTTTATTTAAACGCTCTAAAAAGAAAATATTTTTTTCCTTCAAATTTTAACTATCAACTTATTACCTCATTATATACAATTTATATGATCTTTTAGTCTCCACTGCAGGAGCATGGCCCTCTCTGTACTACCGGAGCCATACTAGGCCAGAGCAGACAGAGGATTTGGCCTACACTCTCCTCGCTGGCCAGACGGGTTGGAGAGGTCTCATTGATGTTTATTAGCTTGTATTTCCGAAGTCGCCTCTTACGAACTCCATGGGAAGACTAGGAGTGGTCCTATTCTACTCTTTCGGAAACCACACGGCCATAAGGTCTTATAGACTTAGGCTCTGTCTACCCCGCAAGTGAAATAGACGTAATACTATGTATGTACTATGTATGTATGTATGGTCGACTGATAAACGCGTTATGGCATTAAGTCCGACATTTGTTTAAATAAAAATACTGTTCATTAAAAAGTAAATTTACTTAAACTTAACTTTAAAAAGTTAACAATAAATCATTCAACGAACTACCCATATTACTTAACCGTAACTAATACAAATTATACAGTTTAAACACGGGCGGAGCCGGGTGGGAGCGCATATATTAGTATTTAAACAATACTAATTATGAACAAACATATATTATAATAGAGTCGTCTACAACCGGTTCCCCGGCTTCGAACTGATACCATCAAGGTATTCCAAAAATGCTTGCGTGGACCGATGGGAAAAAAGGCTTCGTTTTAAAACTACCTGGACATGTAGTTTTTATTCTCAAACAAGATACATTTAAAAAATTACAACTATTTAGCGGTTTGCCTTCAGTGTATGGATAAATAAATAAATAATACCCGTCTGGCCAGCGAGAAGCGTGTAGGCCAAATCCTCTGTCTGCTCTGGCCAAGTATGGCTCCGGTAGTACAGAAAGGGTCATGCTCCTGCAGTGGAGACTAAAAAGACCTGATGATGATGATAAATAAATATATATGGACCAATCATACAGATTGAGCTAGCCACCAAAGTATGGTCGAGACAATTGAGAAATTACAATTTTTAGTATATACGTTATTATTTTTGGAACATATTATGTTAGCGATCGAGTGTGCAATGATAATATTTTACATTATACACAGTAGTCTTAAAGAGGCCGAGCAGACCTGTCCCCCTATGCAGCACCCGTTCAAGAGTTGACGCATGGATCAGCCATCGTTGAACGCAACCATATTAGAGGAAATTTAAAATTCATTTTAGCCTAACGACTGCCATCAATGATGATAGCCGTGGTATCTATACTAATATTATAAAGCTGAAGAGTTTGTTTATTTGAACGCCCTAATGTCAGTAACTACTGGTTCAAATTGGAAAATTCTTTTTGTGTTGAATAGTCCATTTATTGAGGAAGGCTTTAGGCTATAAAACATCACGCTGCGACTAATAGGAACGAAGCATCAATAAAAAATGTTTTGAAAACGGGGGAAAATTATAAAAAATATTCTTAGGTGAGGACATCCGACGCGTGCGATGCGTAAACGGTTCAAGTTACCAAAAAAATGTGTATTAAAGAATTATTCCTCTTTAAACGAACTAAAAGAATGTCCGCTGCAGTATATGTCTTTAATAACAGAAATTGCCGCGGACGAAGTCGCGGGCAAAGGCTAGTTTAGGATCATTTTATTTAGTGTTGAGTGTTTACTGTTTGTGCTGTCGTTACCCCAAAACCGACTGTATCATTCATACGCTACACTTGTTTTTTTGTTCAGCCGCTAATGTGAGCCTGCTTGACGTGGGTTATCGGAGATCGACGCCAATATTCCCTTTTTAGGGATCCATATGCTTTTACGGAGCCCCTTTTAAATATAATTATTTATAGGTATACATTTACCTTATCAAAATTTTACATTCAGTAATACTATGAGACTATGGCCTACGAACAAGTAAGCCTCACTGCTTGTCTCTGTTTGGATGGGAGAATCATCTTGTAGGAATATATTATCCTTACTAATATTATAAATGCGAAAGTGAGTTTGTTTGTTTGTTTGTTTGTTACGCTTTCACGTCATAACTACTGAACCGATCATCATGAAATTTTTCATACAAGTTCTCTGGAATACGGAGAAGGACATAAGCTACCTTATATCCCGGGAAAAAGTACTATTCCCGAGGGATCGACATTGACGCGGGCGGAGCCGCGGGCGAAAGCTAGTTAATATTATAAATGCGAAAGTAACTCTGTCTGTCTTCTTTTCACGCTTCAACCATTGAACCAATTAGGATAAAACTTGGTATGGAGGTAGTTTGAGGCCCGGGGAAGGACATGGTACCTTTAATTCCGGGAAATTCTACTGTTCCCGAGGGATCGACACTAACGCGGGCGGAGCCTCAGGCAAAAGCTAGTATTTAAATACTTTTCTCATATATCTACAATGCCACGCTTGTATGGATAGTCGAAAATTAACGAACGCATCCAGTAGCTTCTTTTTCCGGTTGAGGGATTAAGCAAAATAGCCTAATCGACACTATTTTGATTATTTTATTCCACTGCCTCCGTGGTCTAGTGGTTAAGGCGTTTGTCTGTAGACCCGGAGGTCGTGGGTTCGATTCCCACGGGAAGCATACTTTGTTTAGTTGCTTCCAGTTTGGTTAGGACATTGCAGGCTTGAATCAACTGATTGTCTGGTAATAAAGATGATTCCGTGATTCGGAAGGCACGAGGTACTAGATGGTAGCCGGGACCAACGGCTGCCATCTAGTACCTCGTGCCTAGTAGTCGTGCGTAGTAGTCGGGTGGCATGGTCGATTGACCGTGTCACCTACACGAAATGATGATGGCAGTTCAATATTTGCTAAATACAACTAGCACTAATAATAAAATAATACATTTAATATTACAAACACCAAAGTGGGTTCGCCTGTCTGACCTTTACGTTTAAACTTAGCAAGGAATCAATGCATTTTGCATATACTACAGGTTTTGGAGACTGACACATCCCGGCAGTATTGTCAACTGAGGGGTGTTGACTGGCAGTTTTTGGGGTGTTTTATTTTATTTATTTTTTTGGAGTAATGTAATGTAAGGATATTAAGTTGACTTCGTATCAACACTAACTGAATTATATTTGAAGAATTTAATAACTCCAAAAATAATTCATTGGTATTGACAATTTATAAATAAAGAATAATAAACACATTAGAATTTGCAACATTACTAACATTCAAAGACTATTAATTATTATTATTTCATAAGTGACGATGGTCAGAACAAACGTGGCGCCGCACTGTCATAGCAGAAGCAAGAACCAGGGATACACCTGGAGTGAAACTAAGAACGCTGCGTTGGATAGAACCAGATGGCGCCAGATAGCAAATATTGAACTATCATCATCCTTTCGTGTAGGTGTCACGGTCAATCGACCATGCACACCCTGGTGTCAGAGTTCTTCGGAACCGCCTCTCGGCCTCTGACGTGGTTCCTTTAACGACTACCAGATGGCAGCTGGAACCAACGGCTAAACGTGCCTTCCGAAGCACGGAATCATCTTTATTGTCAGACAATCAGGTGATTCAAGCCTGCAATGTTCTAACCAAACTGTAAACAACTAAACAAAGTATGCTTTCCGAGGCAATCGAACTTACGACCCTCGGGTCTACAGGCAAACGCCTTAACCACTGGACCACGGAGGCAGTCAAAAGGAACAATGGAAGGGTTTCTTTTAAATGACTTTAGGGATAAAATATTTTTGACAGTTGGTAACACTGCACCCCGGAACTTACATGTTTCCGTAATATTTTTATTTGCAATTCCCATGCAATCCTAGATAATACATTCAAATAACTTTATTTGTTAACGTTTCCTTATTATGTTAATGTTGCATACATACATTTACCGAAAAGGGGAATTCAGAAAGCAGAAATGTTTGTATGGGACCCATACATTTACCAATTTCGCTTGTATTTCAGTGAAGAACGGCTTTCAAGCTTCGACAAAGGCTCTTTGCGTCTAAGGAATACATAATGATTAAAATACTGTACAGTTAACAATATGACTTTACAGTTATCGTACTTATATGGATGTATGTCTGTATGTTTACTTTAAAGTTTTATAACTGACTAACAGGAGTTAAATGGTAAACAACGCTTCAGGAAATATTACAATGGGGAACTATATAAGTCAAGCCACAGATTTTATGGCCACGGGATCCAACCTCAGTTCATAACTAAGCCACGGGAAAAAGAGAAGGCTTCTTATTTTTTTAAAATTTTTTGTTCATAGTTATTTTTCTCAAACCAGTCGCATCATCCATTAATTTCGTCAATTTATTCCTTTCACCCAAAGGTAGCCTGGAAGAGATTGCCCTGGCGATAAGGCCGCCTATTGTGCAATTTTATTTACGTTTATTTATTTTTTTCCTTAAAATTCTAATGTATCTTGTGGTGCAATAAAGTATTTTTACTTACTTACTTCTAATAACTAATTGGCCTTTTTTAGGGAAGGGTAAAAACGGGACCCTATTAATATCGCTCTGCTGTCCGTCTGTCACCAGGCTGTATCTCATGAACCGTGATAGTTAGACAGTGATTTTCACAGATGATGTATTTCTATTGCTGTTGTAACAACAAATACAATAAACATGTTGTTTTTTGCTTGTTTTTGCTCAATATTGATAATGGCAACAGGTAGACGCTTAAAATATTTAGTTTTATATTCACTTTAAAAATATATGATTAAATAATAATAAAATTAGTATTAAAGGGGGGCTCCCATACAACAGACATGATTTTTTTGCCGTTTTTATAGATAATGGTACGGAACTCTTCGTGCGCGAGTCCGACTCGCACTTGGCTAGTTTTTAGGGTAACTTAAGATGAAACCTCCAATATATCCATAACACAAGTCTTGAACTTACTTTGGGGCTCACTCAATCTTTGTGTTTTGTACGTATATATTTATTTATTTAAACAGCAAGAACTCTCTCTTAAAGACGTGTTCGCTCTTGTCAGAATTGTTTTGCGCACATTTTAGCGTCTGAGGGACGGCCCTGGAATCATAAAATCACTTTCTAAGAAATCCCCTAACGACAATTACCTCTCAGATTGATACTTAGATATTAACTTCATAAGAAGTGACATTTATGGCCACTACCATGTATTCGCATTAAACTCTGGCGTAACCAATTCCCACCTCCAACAAATTTCGTTCCTCCATGTGAGGAGCTACCACCAGGATCACAGCTTCCGTGGACCACATGTAAGTGCCTTAATCGCCTCCGCACTGGGGTAGGTCGATGCCGATATGATGATGATGTGGTCCTGTGGTCCCTTGTCAGGGACATAGGGCTCGCAGAAGAATTCTTCACTTCTCACGGTCATGGGCTGTGACTCTTAACTCGCTCCAGTTGAGTCCAGTTGTAGCGACCTCCTTCTCGACTGAACGGCAAGTTTTACGAGGGCAACCTGGTCTTCTCTTGCCCTGGGCATTCCATAGGAGACCTTGTTTGGGCAGGTGGTTATCAGGCCTTCGATGCCGACATAACCTGGCTAAATGGGGCTTTATCCAACAGGCGGAAGTGCAGTGCCAGTGTGGTCACGATGACCAGACCATGTTGCACCTCCTTTCGTGCCCTCTGTGCCCCACCAGCTGCACCAAAGAGGATCTGTCCACTGCATCCGAGAGTGGTGTCAGAGTCGCCACATACTGGAGAGACAAAATCGAATCCCTTGAGCCATCGACACGAAAAGAAGAAGACTACAATGTATAACATATATTAACTAAACTAGTTATTTAAAAAAAAACCGGCCCAGTGCGAGTCGGACTCGCGCACGAAGGGTTCCATACCGTTGTCTATAAAAACGGCATAAAAATCATGTCTGTTGTATGGAAGCCCCCCTTTAATATTAATTTTATTTGATTTTTTATTTTATAGTGAATATTTCAAGCGTCTACCTGTTGCCGTTATCAAAATCGAGCAAAAACAAACAAAAAAATCACATTTGTTGTATGGGAACCCACTTAAATATTTATTTTATTCAATTTTTTGGTATTTGTTGTTATATTTGCAACAGAAATAAATCATCTGTGAAAATTTCAACTGTCTAACTATCACAGACAGACAGACAGACAGACGGACAGACAGACGGACAGACAGACGGACAGACAGACAGACAGACGGACAGCGGAGCGATATTAATAGGGTCCCATTTTTACCCTTTGGGTACGGAACCCTAAAAATTACATTTTTGTAAAAACATACGTAAATACCACGCCTGTTTCCCATGGGGGTAGGCAGAGATTAACGGACCTCCACTTGCTACGATCACTTACTCTCTTCATGTATGCTCGTCGGTTTCGGGTACTCCTAACTTGCCCTTTGACAAGAACGTCCGTAATCTGGTCACGGTATGTGCGTCGAGGCCGGCCCCGACCAACTCTTCCAGTAACATCTGAAGTATAAAACTTCTTTGAAAGTCTTCTTTTATCCATCCTTTCTACATATCCAAACCACCTTAACATTCCTTTGTCAATTTTTGTCACAACATCCTCTTTAACTCTGTGACAAACTTTTATTATAAACGAATCCACACTGTAAAGTGTTTACGAAGACAAATCAAATGAGCCCAAACACGATTGGTGTACCTTGTTTAGTTTAAGAGTTCCTATGGTCACCTGATTCCATCATGAGACCAGCGCAACGACCCCTTAATATTGTATTGTCATCCGATTTACACATGCATGCCACCAGCTCAATCGGTAACCGGGAAGTGGATCAAATTTAACTTGCAAGATTTGATTACAGACGGACATCGGGACAGGTGAAACCAAATAAAAGCTTGTAAGATATAAGTAATGTAAGAGGGAGCCTGAAAGTCGCACCGGTAGTTGACAAATTAAAAAGCCAACGTCTAACATGGTATGGACATGTAGAAAGGAGAGATGCCGAACATCTAGCAAAAAGAATGTCCCATTTAGAAGTAGAGGGACGTGGGGGACGAGGGAGGCCAAGAAAGACGTGGATTGAATGTGTCAGAGGGGATATGAGGGAATGGGGGGTAAATATTGATATGGTTGGGGATAGAAAATTATGGAGAGAGTCGACATACAAAGCTGACCCCAAATAGGGAAAAGGCGAGGAAGAAGAAGAAGTAATGTATATTAATCCTAACTTAATTGGTTAACTAAATAGATGACTGGAAGATAAAGCCAGCCAAGTCAGGGGTGTCATCCTCAACTACCTGTTCGGTAGTTGCAGGTATGGCATAGGGTACGCGCGCCCGGGGTTCCGAGCTGCTACTTGCTTTTCCCCCATTCATCCGAGTAAGTAGTATCTCAATATCATGTCAGATCCATCAAATTTGACTAGCTCCGTGGCGCAGCGGTCAACACGGCAGCCTGCGACACGGAGTGACCGGGTTCGATCCCCGGCCAGGTCTAGATGGAAAATGATATGTATTTGTTATAAAATATAGTATCGTTGAGTTAGTATCCCATAACACAAGTCTCGAACTTACTTTGGGGCTAGCTCAATCTGTGTGATTTGTCCGTATATATTTATTTATTTATTTAAATCCGTATCCTTCCTAAGCTTAAAAATGCTTCCGATAGGCAGCAGCATCGGAAGCACAAGAAGTCATAGGAACAGCGCTCGCCAACACGCTTGCCAAGCGTAACGAGTGGACTTCGTATAGCTGAAGTTATTTTTAGCCTATTTTTAAGCTTGGTAAGGATAGGGATTTATTTTTTGGGATTGAAAGAATTGGGATACCATTCACTCGGAATAATGGGGGAAAAGCAAACAGCATCTTGGGAGGCCGGGTACCCGACCTGCAACTGACCCTTGTGACCTGAAAGTTTAGAAATAAATGCACACAATAAATACTGTAGGCATAATCATTATTATCAGCCGCAAGAAGTCCACTGCTGGGCATAGGCCTACCAAAGGATATCCTATTTCCAATATAATCTGTTAGAAGCGGCATAATATATGGTGTCAATTTTTTGCCAATTTTGACCCCATTGAGTCATTTACTTTCAGAAATGAAAATTTGAAAGATTTTATGTATGGGTAGATTGCAAAAACGACCTCACTCGTCTGGCCGTTAGGGATTTGAACCCGGAACCTGGACATACCGCTCAATGTACTTTTAAGCATCAAACTAAGAGTGATTTAAACTATCATTAGGCGAAGTTAATAGCTAGCAAGCTGCCTGTAACTTGACCTAGACGCAGGTCTCAAGAGTCTAAGTACAAAATAACGTGAGTCGAGAATTGAGACTTCACTTTTCTAGCAAAACAATTTGAATAATATTCACGTATACATTTTGTCAACCTCATAAGAAAAATATGTTAACTCATTGAATAATTTTGACTAGCTCCGTGGCGCAGCGGTCAACACGCCTGCCTGCGACACGGAGTGACCGGGTTCGATCCCCGGCCAGGTCAAGATGGAAAATGATCTTTTTCAAATTGGCCTGGGTCTGAGATGTGTATCTATATATGTATTTGTTATAAAATATAGTATCGTTGAGTTAGTATTCCATAACACAAGTCCCGAACTTACTTTGGGGCTAGCTCAATCTGTGTGATTTGTCCGTATATATTTAATATTTAAATTTAAAATAAGAAAAACTATGGAAGCAGCGTTGCGCTCAATAACTGACACCACGCAAAGTAGATCAAAGCGGGTGGGGCTTAAAAAGTATAACTTTTCGTGAACTAGTCTGCCACGTGCTCCATGAAGGAAGGACGCGTCGATAAAAGCATTTAACGATATATTGTTTGTGAACATCGGCGATATCTTAACGAATTAAGAAAAAAAAACTTAGTTGAATAGAGAATTGTAAGAAAAAGAGGTAAAAAAACGAAAAATTAAATTGGACCTCCCACCCAAACAAAATTGCCGATCAGCTGGGCGAATTTCTATGGGAAGTATAATTTGCCAGCTGATAGGCAATTTTGTAAGGGAGGTTCAATTGTTTTTTTCATTTTTTACCATTTTTTTTAACATTCTTGTACTCAATTAGGGATTCTGAATCCATATATTTATTCGTATAAGTTTTCACATCTGTACTAATATAAAATGTAAAAGGAATTCTGTCTTCTCTCAGAAAAAGGGACGTTTCTTGAGGGATCTACAAATTATGCGAGTATAGCCGCGGGTAAAAGCTAGTTTTTGATAAATAAATAAGCTCGAACTTTTTATTTGTTTTCGTAGACGTTTGAAACGTCAAGGGAAACGGCAATAAAACGGCACCGGGATTTAGCGCGCATTATAAATAAAAAAAAAATATTCCATCAGGTAGGCCGTATACACTTCTGTACATTATTTAAATTGTAGCCTAAAGCTATCAAGTTTCACTATTGTTACTTAGACGGTACATTGTAGGGTCATTGTTATGCGGTCGTTATTTTTAACCCCTTGTTAAATAGGGGGTAGTTCACCCTTGGTTGTCTACTTTGATAGACTCACTTTTAACCTACTTCAAAAAAGGAGGCGGTTATCAATTCGCGTTTATATACCGTTTTTTTTTTTAAATGTTTGCTACCTCAGAACTTCGTTCTTTATGAATCGATTCTAAAAATCTTTTTTTTGTTTGAAAGGTTTTTTTTTACTAATTATTGAAGTAGGCATTTGTCTCCCATCTCACCTGATGGTAAGTGACGATGAAGACGAGGATGTTACATGCCTATTCAAGAGATACCCATTTATTCTACTTTGAGTGTCCCGGGACTGTATTTGTCTAGGAATATAGAGGCAGGCAACTCATACCACACCATAGCTCGAGTAGCTAAGGTGTGGAATGAGTTCCCTGCCTCTATATTCCTATATCAAAATGAACAACTTTACCTAAAGGAACAATGCTGGGAACTAAAAAAAAAATTCGACATTCACATACAAACTGGCTCTTTTGTATGAATATGACGAAATTTTTTTTGAGTTCCCATCATTGGTCCCATAGAAAAAGTTGTTCACATTGACGGTCTGTGTCACCCCTTTAAGGGTCCAAAACGATAAAAATTTAATGTATAACTAATTCTTCTATTCTTAATATAAAGTTCTCAAACTCACGTTAAACATCTGGGTCTCCAAAAATGTCAGAGCGTCACTTGGTTTTTTTCCTCGTACAGCAAGATTGTAGAATGGACTCCCTTCCGAGGTTTTCCCTGTGTGCTATGACTTGAGGTCCTTCAAAAGGCGTGTTTACAGGTATCTTAAGAGTCGGCAACGCATCAGCAGCTCCTCTGGTGTTGCAGATGTCCATGGGCGACGGTGACCACTTTCCATCAGGTGGCTTGTCTGCTCGTTTGCCGTCGGATATATATATAAAAAAAAAAAATCTGCGTGCCAACTGTTGGCACAACACGCTTGTCCAATTAATTTTGACAAACCCATTGTCCTAAAATATTTTTCTATCGTGTTTGCCTGCAAATAAATGTATTTCATTTAATTTCATAGGGAATGAAGGTATTGAGATACTATTCACTCAGATGAATGGGGAAAAGCAATTAGCAGCTCGGGAGGGCGGGCTTAATTTTATTCAAATTTTAGTCACACCAATCCTTCACTCCCCAATCATCACTTCACAATCCCCAAGTTCACCCACTCCATGGTTGCTTAACATGCGTGAGCGTTAAAACACACTGGGCTATCAAGCTCTGAAGGATACAACATACAAGTCAATAATCATCATTTCGAGTAGGTGTCAAGGTCAATCGACTATGCACACCCTGGTGTCAGAGTTCTTCGGAACCGCCTCTCGGCCTCTGACGTGGTTCCTTTAACGACTACCAGATGGCAGCCTGGACCAACGGCTTAACGTGCCTTCCAAAGCACGGAATCATCTTTATTATCAGACAATCAGGTGATTCAAGCCTGCAATGTCCTAACCAAACTGGAAACAACTATACAAAGTATGCTTCCCGTGGGAATCGAACCACGACCCCCGGGTCAACAGGCAAACACCTTAACCACTGGTCCACGGAGGTAGTTAAGGATAAAACATACAAGTCAATAATAACCACATCAAAACTGTGTGACACGGAGAAATACAAGGTCCGACAAGATGCGACAAATCGGGTGGAACGCATTTAACAAGTAAAAAAAGAAACCAGACCATCCGCACACACGATATTCATCCTTACCGCAATGTGAATAAGAATTGTTATCGATTGTAACGTAGTCAGTTATTAAAATAAATATTGAATATATTCCCACGTACAGTTATTGAATATTGAACTGTATATCAATATAATTTAGGTTGCATTTCCATTGTGTTGTAAAAATGTTTCTTTTTGATATTTTCCTATGAACGTAAATATGTCAAGTGTGATCGATTGAGAGTTTCTTTTTTTTAAATATAAATTCTTGCAAGGATTTTTATTGATTTTTTTGTCTGCTTGTATGTTTTGTTGTAATGTATTGGGGTTTACTGAAGTAGCAGGTATTATATTATATTATATATAGCGTTGAGAGGGTGAACTGGCCTCACAGATCGTCCTCATTCTTGTTTCTGCTTTGAGATGACATTTCCTTATCATTGACAACCTCCGTGGCTGCGTGGTTATCTTATCTTCGATGGGGCCGATTCGGAATCGGTAGCACGTCTAACCTTTGGGTTATTTTGTACTTACCCCATGCCTTAACCCACACATCATCATAATCATCAGGTTCTTTTTAGTCTCCACTACAGGAGCACGACCCTCTCTGTACTACTAGGGCCATACTTAACCAGAGCAGGCAGAGGACTTGGCCTACACTCTCCACGCTGGCCAGACGGGTTGGAGAGGTTTCTTAGATGTTTATAAGCTTTGTTTAGCTTGTATTTCCTAAGTCGTACTTCTAAGACATCCACGGGAAGACTTGGAGTGGTCCTATTCTACTCTGCCGGATACCACACGGCCAACGTTAACCCACACGGTGTATTTCAAAGAAGGACTGCATGAGCTTCAGAAGTTCTGAAGCTCATGGGCGATGTTCTAAATCAGAACATCGCCCAGTGCATAGTGCCTGTAGTCCTCTAGCTCGGGATAAGTTGATCCTAAGAGGTCCAAACGCTTACCAGCTAACGAGTCACAGATACACAAAATGTGTCTCATTGTCTTCTCCGATTCCTCACATGTCCTACATAATGGGCTTTCGACAATTTTTAGTTTATAGAGATGACTGTTATTTTCAAAATGTCCAGTCAGGGCTTCGTGGTTAATCCGCTTCTTATTGACAAGATGAAATGGACTGTTTTTTTCAGTGAAAACTTCTTTATAGGCGTTTTGCACTTTTTGGGATGGGTAAAAAATGTGAAACTCGTGTCAGAACGTGTTCTGACCTGTATGCTTAATTTCAGAACAATCCATTCAGCAGTTTTGGCTTGAAAGAGTGACAAACATCCATACTCACTTAGTTCCGCGTTTATAGTATTAGTAAGGATTATTTATCTCGTCTTTATATCTAACGGGGTAGACAGAGTCTACGAGTAGGGTCATAAGACCAAAAAGCCACGTTTGGGGGGAAAATCATTGGACTACGGAATCATATAGAAAATTTTGTATCATACGGAAAATAAAGGACCTTTTCCAACTTATCGCTTCAATAATCGTGGCTCTGTCCATTACGTTTATAACAAAGATGATATACCTGCTCTTCCTTTTAATATCTGTACTATATGATGCACATCGATCCTAACGCTGGTAATAAAAAGGAGAGTCATAAAACTACAGTGGGCTACAAATCAAACTTAACACTTTAAGTTTTAAGTACTGCAAGTAGGAAGTGCATTTCAGGAAATATGCTAGTTATCATCATTCGTTAATCGACCATGCACACCTTGGTGTCAGAGTTCTTCGGAACCGCCTCTCGGCCTGTGATATGGTTCCTTTAACGACTACCAGGTGGCAGCCGGGACCAAGGGCTTAACGTGCCTTCTTAAGCACAGAATCATCTTTATTATCAGACAATCAGGTGATTCAAGCCTGCAAAGTCCTAACCAAACTGGAAACAACTAAACAAAGTATGCTTCTCGTGGGAATGGATCCCACGACCCCTGGGTCAACAGGCAAAAGATTTTTACCACTGGACCACGAAGGCAGTTAAAAGTTGCTAGCTAAAAGTGGTTATAACAAATAATAATTGTCTTTGCTTTATCCAAACACAGCAGGACCAATTAGGAATTTTGGAGCTGTTTACTATCACCCGTCGAATGGCAAACCCGAAAGGTTGGATTCTACCCAACCTTTCGCTTTTCCCTCGAAGGATAAGCTGTTGTGATAGTAGCAAACAACTTTAACACACATACACATTATCATGTTTTTATATGTTACTGGGTAGACACAGCTTAACGCCAGAAGACTTAAAAAGTTGGTGGGCTTATAGGTGGAATACGGAATCAAACTAGTGATGGGTCGCTAGCCGCATCAGCTACTGACAAACAACTTTAAAATCTTCTTTTTTATGACATTGAACGGCAAACGCGAAAACGGGTCTCCTAATTGGTAAGTGATCACCCGTTGTCTATGGACAAATTTGAGTGACTTGACTTCATAAAACCGTTCGAATTAAAACTTTTAATTCTATTGGCTATAAAACATCACGCTGCAACCAATAGGAGCGATGCATCAATAAAAAATGTTTTTAAATCGGGGAAAAATTATTCATCTATACTAATTAATCATAATAACAGAAATTGCCGCGGACGAAGTCACAGGCAACAGCTAGTTTAGTTTAGTAAGACGAATTATGTTCTGATAGATTTGTAGCCCACTGTAGAAGTATCGGGTGACTGATTGGGAGTCATAATTTCATCAGACCAAGCCGTATGGTGCGGTTTAGTGCTTCTAAAGGTGGGGTCCGGCCATGGAGCAAATATGTAGAATAGATGGTTTAGGCAATTAAGTTAGATTACATGGCGCAGTGGCAGCTCCGTGGCGCAGTGGTTAACATGCCAGCCTGCGACACGGAGTGCCCGGGTTCGATCCCCGGCGATTAAGAAAAAAGATAAAAAGTCTTAATATTTTCATATTCATATCTTTATAAATTATAAAAAAAATGAGAAAGGAGGCGACCTCCGAGACGTACTTATAAATATTGTCATGTGAGAATTATTGTTTTAGACGTACAAATTACAAAGTTTTCGAAGAAAAATGCTTTTAGACATCATAGCATTTATATATCATTTTTAAATTTCATATGTATCTATTTCAAATTCCAACAAGGGGGCGATCTTGTTCAAGGATTGATCTAAATTATACAAATACTTTTGATGTATTTCATAATTTAAAAAAGGATTTGTATAATTTAGATCAATCCTTGAACAAGATCGCCCCCTTGCCCCCAATTCAGCGCATAGTACTAGTGATTTAAAAACACGTCAATTTTCACAAGTTCGTGCAGTACCATCTTAAGTGTATAAAACCTTTTTAAAACTATATTAAGAAGAATGAAACTAGATATGTCAGTTGTCATAATAAGAAAATTGCAATAAAGCAATGGATTAAGTTAAAAACTAATTTTATTTATATTATGTATTGGAAATAAGAGAAAGATATGAATAAAAAACTACAGTCCACGTTTTAACAGCTACCCGCCCCGACCCCTCTTCGGCTCCGAATAGCCAGAGGAATCCCACTATCCGACCCCGTCGCACTCGACACCGGAACAGAGTGCGTAGAGTAGGATTAGCTCCGATTACTGGTGACCGCCCGGCGGTCCCGGGTGACTTGCACCCAGGATAGGCCCTTCTGGCAACGTAGCTTTCGGCCCATAAGGCAAAAGATGAGAGTTGCTGCTCTCCAAAGGCTTTTGCCATTGATTCTCAGATTGGCCCCTCAGGCTTGCATGCACGTATACGCGGCCCATCAAGCAATATGAGAGTTTGCTGTCTCTCCAAGCCTTGCGCACACAGGCAACGCCCAAAGCCTAGGTCCGTCCCTCCTGGGGGCCCTTTGGTGATGTTGTCTATAAAGGTCAAGGGCACTCTGCCCTCGCCTCAAACGCCCGGTGAAGTAGCGAAAGCTCACTTGGAGCTAGCTATATAGTCCTTCAAAAAAAAAATAATTAACAGCTAGCTTTGTGTACATTTTGATAGTCAAAGATTAAAAGATTTATTCAGAAAATAGGCTTTTTAGGCACTTTTTCACGTCAATTCATATTTTAAATAATACTTTTTAAATTATATTCAAATTATTAATTTTTGCACAAAAGCTACAAATTACTAGCGTTTCGGAACCGACCACTGCAGAGAAGACGCCGAAAGAAACTCTTTTCAACAGTATCGGTGACTTCAAAATACATTCGGCTTTTGTATGATTGACTATTTTTATTTAAGATATATATAAGTAATGGATGGAAATGAACATCAAACGTTATACTCCTCTCTCATCCATTCCTTTCTCATACACTCGGCGTTCCCTTAAAGGGGTGAGTCAGACCATCAATATGAACAACTTTTACGAAGGGACCAATGATGGGAACTCAAAAAAATTCGGCAGTTCCATACAAAAGAGTTTGGCCGCCCGGCCAGTTTGTATGGGAATATAATTTCTTTTTCAGTTCCCAGCATTGTTCCTATAGGAAAAGTTGTTCAAATTGATGGACTGAGTCACCCCGTTATGGGAACGTCGAAGATCAATTTACACGCTTTATATAAATGAATGAATGAATAAATAAATGAACGAATGAATGAATGATTGACAGCTGTCATCTGGTCAGTAACTTAAATTCTATAACTCTTGCGGTAAAAAATAGTAAATGTAATTATTTACGGCTGATTTGCATCGAATACTTAATATCATAGTTTAATAAACATCAGACTACGTTATCTTCAAAAAACACGCTATCAAAATCGAAGGAGTACAAAAAGTGTCGAACCACCAACCTGAGCCAAGTATCTCCTATATATTTAATCCAGGACATCACACAAAACCGACATCAACTGTGAGTAATCATCAATTGTTCTTCAAATCACAACACTACAAAAAACACATTCATACGGATTATTCACAATTTTAAACCAAAATTCAATTAATTATCCGTTGAAGATTTAAAGGATATTTGTTATCAATTGTAAACAAATAATTAACCAATAAGACACACTGAGTAAACTACAGACAAGAAGCAATACCACAGAAAACAAATCACAGTAATCTGTCAAAGTTATTAAATATCAGTGGCTCCATCTAGCAGAGGTGCAGCTTATTAGAAACTACTTCGCAAATATTACGTCCCAGATACAAACCTAAAACAAATCGAAACATGAAAGCTACAACGAGCGGCCGCAAGATGGCAGCACTAGTATGTTGTCATATATGCCAGAAACCATTTTCTGATCCAAAGTATGCGATTAGCTGTTCTTTATGCAAAAATAAATACGATTGTGATTGTATAGGCCTCTCAGAAAAACTATTCCGTTTAATGGACAAAGAATCAAAGTTAAAATGGAAATGCAAACTATGTATAGGTGGCAACAAAACCAAGGCGTCGACTTTGGCACATAAGACGATAATTACGCGTAGACAGAAAAAAATTTATGAAAATCCCATTAATTCATCAGAACTCACAATTACACCTAAACAATCAGATCACAACGCGCAAAGCATGACAAATACACCCTATATTGAAAACTCGCCAATCACCTCAGAAGTACCCTGTGACTCACACATACTTACTGACCAAGAAGAATCCGACGAATCATTCCTAACGCCTAACAAAATGTCTAAAAGTGTTGACTATTCAGAAAACGAAATACTTAATATACAAGAAATGAATGAAAAAAATTTATATCTCTCATCGAGTCTTTCTACAACACAACTTGAACTCGAAAGCAGTATACTAGAAAATAACGATCTTCGACGGCAGTTAAAGAAATTAACACAAGAAAAAGAAACACTAAGAGTACTATGTCAATCATCATTTACAGGGAGTAAACCAGCCAGGGCCATAAAAAATGAAAATAAACGGCACTCTATTCACTTTTCAAACCCGGCAACCTCCAGATCACCATGTAATGATACACGTACATCAAGTTCATCGTTAAATAATATCGTCGTTTTAAACCTTCAAAACAATATAGCCATACTAGAAAAACAACTCAATCAGGCACACAAAGAGATCGCAACTTTACGTAATGAAATAACTGCAGCCACAGAAAAACTAAATAACTTGAAATCTTCGTTACCAATACATACACCTACATCCCCAATAATATATGATAAGAACTCAAACTCCTCTACACAACATATCCGAATTTACGGGTCCCAACAATGCTTGGGCCTAGCCACGGCCGTATGTCATTCAAGACAAGATACGAAATATGAAAAATATAAGGTAACTGCAGAGATTAAGACTGCTGCACCAACCGTAGAGATACTAAGAAATCGCCTCAAGAACCAAAATATAAATAAAAATGATAAACTAGTAGTATGTATCGGAGAAAATGACAACAACCCAAAGACATTACTCTCACAACTGCGTCTTTTCCTCGAAAAGTACGAAAGTCATTCTGTAATCATTTTAAGTGTTTTATTTAACAAATATCTAAATGTCGCCAAGCTGAATAAATCTCTAAAGGTAATTTGTGACGAATATAAAAATGCTTATTTTTTAAAAATTCATAACTCTGACTTAACTGTAATGTGCAATTCTATAAATTACAAGATTGACTGTATAGACTATAACAACACATACTTAAACATCAAGGAACTTAAAAAGCGTTTTCAAATTTCATCGAAACCGAATTATTCGAAAGGAACAATCCCGTACTATTTTTCGCTTCAAAACGCCTCTAACACCTGCACAGATAAAAATTATGGGGCTAAAAAAGGTACCATACCATTTTATTTTTCTCGCACAACACATATAAATAAAACAAATACGCTTTTTCGTCCATAATACACCAGAATCCAGTGGAAACAGCTTAAATTTTAGAATCTTTCATCAAAATATTCAAAGTGCTCTAGCGAAACAAGAAATACTTGAATTAACAATGTTAGAATTACAGGAAAAGAAACAAGAACCGGACATAATTTGTCTAACTGAGACTTTTATAAAATCTAAAAATGAGAACTACTTAAAAATAAATAATTACACTAGTGGGGCTTACTTCTGTAGAGAAAAGAAGTCTAGGGGTGGATCCTGTATATTAGTCAAAAATGGATTATATTATCAAGAATTAATGTTTCTTAAAAACTATTCCACCGAAAAAGTTTTTGAAATTTGTGGTGTAGAGATCCCTGCTCATAGGCTATTAATAATATGTATCTACAGAACACCAGACACCGACGCAAATATTTTTCTGAATAAACTCGATTATTTATTACATGTATTAGATAGTAAATATAAAAATAAAATGGATTTAGTGATAGCAGGAGATATAAATATAAATATATTAATAAATGGAAACATTACAAATGACTTTCAAGATATATGTTCAAACCATAACATGACAATTCATATTAACTCTCCGACTAGAAAAACAGCATGTCTTGACCAAATAATTAGTAATATTCGAAACGCGAGAGGCTCAACTCTACCACTTTGTTTATCCGACCATGACACGGCACAGATGCTTAGCTTTCCTATTGACAAAAAACACTCAAAACCTGCATCATACTTCACGTTTAAGAGAGATTACAGTACAAGTCATTTAGAAAAGTTCAAAGAGTGCCTAAAAAATATTACGTGGTCTGACGTGTATAACGCAAGCGATATAAATACAGCCTTCAAAACTTTCCACGAAAACGTTTGTTTGCTTTATAAATTATGTTTTCCACTTGTAAAAATAAAGATAAATAACACAAAACAAAAACAACAAAACTGGATAAGTAAAGGGCTAAAAATTTGTTGTAAAAAAAAACGGGAATTACGCTACCATTACTACAGACACAAATCGCAGACAAATAGAAATAAATATATAACATATTCAAACATACTAAAAAAGTGCATATATAAAGCAAAACGAATTGCAAACACAAAATACATAAATAATAGCATTAACAAATGCAAAGCATCATGGAACCTTATCAAAGAACAAGTTGTAAATACATATACAAATAATACAATAAATAATATAGTCATTGACAATAAATTAATAACTAATCCCTTGGACATAGCATCAGCGTTTAACGATCACTTTATTGATTCTGCATACGCTACGGCTACAAACCCAAGTAGTAATACAAACATTCCAAATAGGCCGAACACTATGTTTCTGAAACCTCTTTCGGAAAACGAAGTAAGAAATCAAATAATGTCTCTCAAAAATACAAAATCTGAAGGATATGACGAAATAAGTACAAGAGTCATAAAAGCGTGTGCCGATGAACTTATCCCAGTACTTACCTACTTAATAAATTTGTCATTTTCAGCAGGAACGTTTCCTACATTGTTAAAAACGTCAATAGTAAAACCACTCTACAAAAAAGGAGATAAAATAGATGTTAAAAACTTTCGTCCTATCACACTTATTCCCATCTTGTCTAAAATATTCGAAAAATGTATGTATAAAAATTTAATAGGTTTCTGTGATAAATTTAACATAATAAAGCAAGAGCAATTTGGTTTCCAAAAGAATAAGTCTACCGCCCTTGCCATTTATTCCCTAATGGAAGTGGTGTTGAAAAGTCTGAATAGTGCGAATCTTACTACGGGTCTGTTCTTCGATCTATCGCAGGCATTTGACCTTGTTCCACATGACAAACTATTAATCAAATTGGAATCATTAGGAATTAGAGGTCCTGCCCATCAATGGCTGAAGTCATACCTCAGCAACAGAGAGCAATATGTAATAATAACAAAGCTGAACTCAAGTAATGAATTGGCAACATATAAATCAAACCCGAGACATATCAAAGCTGGTGTTCCCCAGGGCAGCATTTTAGCCCCAATTTTATTCCTTCTATACATAAATGACATAACTGATGCTACAAACCATAAATGTTTATTATACGCAGATGACATTTCTATTATTATCACAACTAACAAAAAAACTAATACAATTAATGACCATGAAAATGACATAAATAATACAATTAATAAAATAATGAATTGGCTTGACATAAATAATTTAAAAATTAATTTAGACAAATCAAAATATATACAATTTAATAAATCTACTCATCCAGTCTACAATTTTAAATTAAATATTTCAAAAATAGAAGAAGTAGCATTTACAAAATTTCTAGGCGTTACTATTGACCGCGACTTAAATTGGAAATTACAAATTAAAAATATTTCTATAAAAATCAATAAATTTGTATTTGCATTAAAAAGACTTAAATCAATTACAAATATAACAACGGCATTAACAGCATATCGTGCATATATTGAATCTATCCTTAGATACGGTCTTGTTATGTGGGGAAACAGTACAGACCTAAACAGAGCATTTGTTGCCCAGAAAAAGTGCATAAGGGGAATATATGGACTCCCACCGTATGCATCTTGTCGAAAATTATTTAAAGAACTCAATCTGTTACCTTTGCCATCCCTGTATATACTTGAAGTCTGTATGTTTGTCAGGAAACATCTTTATAAATATGAAAGAGTATGTGACATAAACCCTCGATTTCAGAGAGACCCGCATAAACTTGCCAATAGGGAAATGATTAAGACTTCGAAATACGAGAAAGGATGTTTAAATATGTGTGTTAGAATTTATAATAAACTACCCAATAGGTTCAAAACTCTTCATATTAATAAATTTAAAACGGAATTGCATGAATGGTTGAGTCAGAATAATATTTATGACATAAAAGACTTTCTAAACAATAGAAGAGATTAAATTAAATTTAAATGTAAAAATATAATTTGTACTACTTATATGCATTAACAGTGTTAATTTATGTAACAATTTTGCACACCATATTACGGTAGAATACGGCTAAGACACATGTAATACCTTAACAACTATAATACCTGTATTCCATGCAAATAAACGAATTATTATTATTATTATTATTATTATTAATAAATTAATGAATGAATGGATGGATGCGTTTATTTGCATTCATGTTATATATATAATTTATTATAATATGTTTTATTCAAGTAATTAAAACTCACAAATTTGTTAGTAAAATACTTAAATGGTATGTTGTGAATGTATAGCAGTTCCTTTCTTTATAACTCCGTGGGATCACTGGAGCATTGTCATGGGAATGAGAAAATTATTACGAAACTAGCGGTAGCTCATGTTTTGAGCGAGTTGACCAAGTTATACTACGCTTAGTCTGAAATGTGAACCCTGGAAATTGGCACAGCTGATCGGTGAATATACATGGTGACCATCAGAATGAACAACTTTTTTGGGAACAATGCTGGGAATTTAAAAAAAAATTGGGCATTCCCATACAAACTGGCCGGGTGGCGGAACTCTTTTGTATGGAAATGACGAAATTTTTTTTTGAGTACCCAAAAAATAGAATTATTAAAATTTCATAAATGATGGAGTTCTGAGGTAACTGACATTAAAAAATACAACCGAATTTATAACTTCATCCTTTTTAAAGTCGGTTAATAAACCATTCGACAAAATAAGCAGAGACCAAACAATGAACAATTTACTTGCCATCGATTTTCTCATAGTTTGTTATGACAATAATATTTTAGTGTCATATATTTTACATACTTTATTAATATTGCCTAATATTATTAAATTATGACGTCATAAGTCATAACACTACACAATACGTCGTTTATCAATATTAAAAAACAAATCTATAGTGAATCCTTACTAATATTATAAATGCGAAAGTGAGTTCGTTTGTTTGTTTGTTACGCTTTCACGCCATAACTACTGAACCGATCATCATGAAATTTTGCATACAAGTTCTCTGGAGTGCGGAGAAGGACATAGGTTCCCTTTAATCCCTGGAAAAAGTACTATTCCCGAGTTGTCGACATTGACGCGGGCGGAGCCGCGGGCGAAAGCTAGTATACAATATGTAAAGAAAAGCTTGTCCGATCCTTGAAGGGATTCAGCCCGATGATATGAACATCTATTACCTATGCGATCAAAGCTGGGATCTCAAAAAAAACTAACAATTTCAAACAAAAATGTTCGTTCGGCCGCACGGCCATATTGTATGGGAACGTCAAAAAAATTTTGGGTTCTCAGCATTGGTCCTATAAGAAAAGTTGTACATATCGATGGACTGAATCAGCCCTTGTAACTATGAAGTCAGGTGGAATTTTGTAACTCAATTTTGTCAAAGATTTAAAGGTTTATTCAGAAAATAGGCCTTTTCAGGCGTCACGTCAATTCACATTTTAAATAATACTTATTATATTATGTTCAAATTATTAATTATTGATCAAAAGCTACAAACTACTAGCGTTTAGGAACCGACCACTGCAGAGAAGAAGACGCCGAAAGAAACTCTTTTCAACAGTATTGGTCGCCTACTTGCCTGAAGGGCTTTGTATGATATTTAATATTTTTATCTTTTCTTTTTTTCTGATGTCATATTATATACAAATTTAATTTACATATTTTTGTGGAACACGTTATGTTAGCGATCGAGCGTGCAACAACAGATATGATAAACGTTGACCCCCTGTTTGTAGCCGATAACTTCCACTATTGAGCTGAAATCGTGTTTACTCGTTTAGTTGGATGACAATGCATAGTTAGCTGTGTGACGTCATTCTAAATCTAACATGGCGGAACACCCAAGATGGCGGACTAGCTATTTTGGATGCACTCCGACAATATGGATATCAAATTTAAGGGCTCACTGAAATTAACTCCAAACATAAAGTGACGTACATAAAAGCTAGTTTTTAGGGTTCCGTACCCAAAAGGTAAAAACGGGACCCTATTAATATCGCTCCGCTGTCTGTCCGTCTGTCACTAGGCTGTATCTCATGAACCGAGATAGTTAGACAGTTGAATTTTTTTACAGTTGTTCTGTTGTTGCTATAACAAAAAATAGAATAAAACAAATATTTAAGGGGGCTCCCATACAACTAACGTGACGTTTTTGCTCGATATTGATAACGGCAACAGGTAGACGCTTGAAATATTCACAGAATATTTACATATATATTCACTTTGGAAATAAATAATTAAATAAAAATAAAATTAATATTAAAAGTGGCCCCCATACAACAGACATGATTTTTTGCCGTTCTTATAGATAACGGCACGAAACCCTTCGTGCGCCAGTCCGACTCGCACTTGGCCGGTTTTTAAAAGTTTTAAACTTTTAATTTTCTAAATCTGAGCATCATGTGACTTCCCCATTCCATACTTGACTTAAGGGCCAAACCGTTTCACCTATGATCTATATTCAAAGTATTGCGACAGTACTTTATTATAAGACAATGAAATGTTATCAATAATCTGATGCTCTGGCTCTGAGGTCGATCTCATGTCAAACGTTTGTTGGAAAGCGCAGGGCATAGGGGAAACTATATTAGTACTAGCTTTCGTCCGCGGCTTCGCCCGCGGCAATGTCGATCCCTCAAACAGTACTTTTTCCCGGGATAAAATGTACCCTATGTCCTTCTCCGTACCCCAGATAACGTGTATGCAAAACATGATGATCCTATCAGTAGTTACAACGTGAAAGCGTAACAAATAAACAAACTCACTTTCGTATTTATAATATTAGTACTGGAAGCTCTTACCTGAGTATTATCATCTAGGCAAGCCAGCCTGCGACAGGAACTACTCTGGTTCGATGCTCGGTCAGGTCATGATGATAAACAATGTTTTCAGATTGACCTGGGTTTTGGATGGTTATCTATATAAGTATCTATTATAAAATATAGTATCGTTGAATCCTACAACACAAGTTCACAACTTACTGTGGGGCTAGCTCAAATTGTGTGATATGTATCTATTTTTATATATACTTAAATATTTATTTATTTATCACGCGCTTACGCATGGTAAATTTATCGTCTGTTACATATGACATTATATTAAAATTAGGTCAAATGGAAAATTATCTAAAATAAAATTTATATAAAAAAATATCATGCGATTATAATTTGATTATGTAATTAGTCGTTTTAAAAATAAGCGCGAAAAGGTTACAGACAAACAGACATACAGATCGATAGACAGAGTTACTTTCGCATTTTTTATATTATGATGGATACGAATGGATTGTTCCATGGATCCCTAAAAATCAAATTTGGAATATCACCATGACCGCGCGCAGTCCAATTCAAATGATTAATGATAACTCTATGGCCGGCCATAGAGTAGGCTTATATTTTTTTATTTTACTCTTCCATACGTGAAAGTTATTTCGATTATAGACTTTATAATAACGCTATAGAGTTTATTTTTGACTACACTGCCGACTTTGGTGTATGTTTATATTTTTTACTTCACTCAGATCAAGTGGTTATTTAAATTATAAACCTTAATACAAAGATATAGAGTTCATTTTCATCGTTTGCCACGTCCGATGTGAGGTCTAAGTACTTATAATAATGGTCATCCAATGATCAATTGAATTTTAAAGTTTTTAATTACAGGTATTGTATTTATTATATATTTAATTAAGTTATATAATTTGTAATTCTAGGTCCACGCTGCACTGATACAAAAAAATATAGAATGTGTTCCAAACTTTTCATCCATAGGAAATCTACGTACCTTTGTTTCTTGATCATCATTTCGTGTAGGTGACACGGTCAATCGACCATGCACACCCTGGTGTCAGAGTTCTTCGAAACCGCCTCTCGCCCTCTAACGTGGTTCCTTTAACGACTAACAGATGGCAGCCGAAACCAACAGCTTAACGGGCCTTCCGAAGCACAGAATCATCTTTATTATCAGACAATCCGGTGATTCAAGCCTGCAACGTCCTAACCAAACTGGAAACAACTAAACAAGTATGCTCCCCGTGGGAATCGAACCCACGACCGCCGGGTCTACAGGCAAACGCCTTAACCACTGGGCCTTAACACGGAGGCAGTTATTTATTATACATAAATCAATCTTAGACGCATTAAACTCCTTTTTAATGATGGGTAAATAAAGCAAAGATTTTCATAAACAATGAAAAACTCAAATGAAAATGAATCAAATGAAAATCGAAATTCGATACCAGCTTCCGATGTTATCTGCGCGTAGGTGGACAATGGTTCCATGGTTCCATACAGTGCCTATAAAACCGTAGCTTTTATGAACAGGCACAGCTAACTGTGGGGGGCGAGCTATGGCAGCCATTCACGGCCATACTAGTCGGAAGTTTGATTTAGTCGACTGTGGGATGTTTATTCATTATCGATTTACAACTACCTCCGTGGTCCAGCGGTTAAGGCGTTTGCCTGTAGACCCGGGGGTCGTGGGTTCGATTCTCTCGGGAAGCATACTTTGTTTAGTTGTTTCCAGTTTGGTTAGGACACTACAGGCTTCAATCACCTGATTGTCTGATAATAAAGATGATATCGTGCTTCGGAAGGCACGTTACGCCGTTGGTCCCGGCTGCCATCTGGTAGTCGTTAAAGGAACCACGTCAGAGGCCAAGAGGCGGTCCCGAAGAACTCTGACACCAGGGTGTGCATGGTCGATTGACCGTGACACCTACTCGAAATCAATGAATCGATTTACATTCTTGCGTTTTGTTGCAATGATATTAGGATTTGTTCCAATATTGATGCATGACTGGAATCATCCTCCACTGTTGGACAGGTTAAGGATTCTTCGTTCCATGCGAGGATATTGCCATACTCGCCACGCTTGGCAGGTGGGTTGGCGAGCGCAGTTTCTTTGGCTTCTTTTGCTTCCTACGCTGCTGCACATCTGAAGCATTTTAAAGCTCGGAAATGATAGGAATTTGTTGGATTTTGGAATGATGACGGTATTGGGATACTACTTACTCGGATGAATGGGGAAAGTATGTAGCAGCTCGGAAGGCCGGACGCGTACCCTATGCCATACCTGCAACCACCGGACAGGCAGCTGAGGGTGACACACCTGACCATCGAAACTTTAGAAATTTGGTTCTTATTCTTGCAAAGTATTGCTGTCATTTATCTATTCGTTGCGTTGTTAGTGTACAGTTTTACCTCTAGCCACTCCCTCCGTGCTTCATCATCATCATCATCATTTCGAGTAGGTGCCATGGTCAATCGACCATGCACACCCTAGTGTCGGAGTTCTTCGGAACCACCTCTCGGCCTCCGACGTGGTTCCTTTAACGACTACCAGATGGCAGCCGGGACCACTGGTTTAACGTGCCTTCCGAAGCACGGAGCCTCCGTGGTTTGGTAGGCCTCTTAAGCCGTTTGCTCTCATTGTCAATGGCAGTCGTTAAGCTATGTAAATACCCTTTAGGCAGCTTAAAAAGTCTAGGTCACGTGTCCGACTTACAAATTTTCCATCAGGTCACGTGTCCTGACGCAAGTTTAACATTTTTTACCCATCCCAAAAATTGCGCAACTCCGTTATAAAAAAGCTTTTTTGGTGTGTGCGATTTTTTATCGCTTCGTGAATAGCCATCTTTATCTCTATCCACATAGGATATCGCGGGATAGGTGGCCCCGCCGCGTTGGTAACTCTGGAGACTTTATCGCCCTTTAAAACCGCATCAAATACGTTGTAAGCTGTTTCTTGTATTAGACTATTTGTATCCAAGGAGTTAGCGTCAGGCAGGCAGCTGGCTGTAAAACTTTCACCAAATCTTATTGCAGCGTGAATCCTTACTAATAATATAAACGCGAAAGTTTGTGAGTATATGTATAGGATGTATGCATATTTGTTTATCAATTACGCCAAACCGGCTAAACGCATTTATACGAAATAATGAACACAGATATGTTATTACCTGTATAGAATAGATCATGTGTCCTGACGCAAGTTTAAAATTACCCTTCCCAATAATATATTTTTTCTGTATTATGGACTATCATCTTCATCATCGTCAGCTTTCCACGACCCACTGCTGGGTATAAGCCTCCTTTTGTCTGCGCCTATGAAATATGATTGTCTGGAAATAAATATTTTTTATTTTTATTTATTTTATTTAATAATTGCACAAAGCCGCTAAAGAAGTTTTCACTTCAAAATTATAGCCAACTAGCTTTCGCCCGCGGCTCCGCCCGCGTCAATGTCGATCCCTCGGCAACAGTACTTTTTCCCGGGATAAAAGGTAGCCTATGTCCTTTTCCGCACTCCAGAGAACTTGTATGCAAAATCTCATGATGATCGGTTCAGTAGTTACGGCGTGAAAGCGTAACAAACAAACAAACAAACAAACTCACTTTCGCATTTATAATATTAGTAATAAGGATCATCTTCATCATCGTCAGCTTTCCACGACCCACTGCTGGTTATAAGCCTCCTTTTGTCTGCGCCTATGGACTATGATTGTCGGGAAATAAATATATATATATTATATTAGCCGTGTGGTATCCGGCAGAGTAGAATAGGACCACTCCAAGTCTTCCCGTGGATGTCGTGGAAGGCGACTTAGGAAATACAAGCTAAACAAAGCTTATAAACATCTAAGACACCTCTCCAACCCGTCTGGCCAGCGTGGAGAGTGTAGGCCAAGTCCTCTGGCTGCTCTGGCCAAGTATGGCGCTAGTAGTACAGAGAGGGTCGTGCTCCTGTAGTGGAGACTAAAAGGACCTGATGATGATGATGATGAAATATATATATACTTTTTTTAATAATTGCACAAAGCCGCTAAAGAAGTTTTGACTTCAAAATTTTAGCCAATGCTATTTAGGGAGGGTGTTAGAATTCTAACGATATCCCATACGTACGTCTAAATCCGTTGAGGCTTTTAGAAAATATGGTGGCTGCGTTAGCAGTAGTCAATCCTTCGCGGACAGTACTTTTTTTCGGATGAAAGTAGTAGTCCATACAATGTGTCTGGGGTGTCATCCTCAAGCCAGTCTGATAGTTGCAAGTACGCGTGCGCGGCTTTCCAAACTGCTACTTGCTTTTCCCCCATTTATACACGGCGAAATTTTTATCGTTCTGGACCCTTAAAGGGGTGATTCAGACCGTCAATATGAACAACTTTTCCCATGGGATCAATGCTGGTAACCCAAAAAACAAATGGGCCGTTCCATACAAACAATTTCGGCCACGCAGTCAATTTGAATTTTTATTTATTTATTTATTTAAACTTTATTGTACAATTCAAGTATAGAAGCACAATTGGCGGACTTAATGCCCTAGGGTATTCTCTTCCAGTCAACCATAAGACCAATCAGAGAGAAAAGTATGGCTGGTGTACGATTAAGTGCAATGTTAAAGAAAATGTATATAGAATAACGGTACTATCATAATTATATATCATCTGTGAAGTTATAAAACAATGCAATCTATTATGGAATAAACATAATATCAATAAATACTTACTAACTACAAAAAAATACATACTCAAAAAAATTATAACATACATATATAGATGACAAAAAAATAATAACATATATAACATACATACATTGAATGGGAACGTCAACATTTTTGAGATCCCAGCATTGGTCTCTTAAGAAAAGTTGTTTATATCGACAGGCTGAATCATTAAGGGTCGAGAACGATCAAAATTTCGCCATGTGTAAGTGAGTACCCTAATTTCCTTTCCAAATCCAACTTATTCTTACACTTACCAGCTTAACAGAGCTTCCGATGGACAGCAGCATCGGGAGTACAAAAAGCCACAGAAACTGCGCTCGCCAACCTGCCTGCCTGATGATGAGCATGGCAATATCCTCCCATGTAACGAAGAATACCTGAGAGAGGCCCTTGCCCAGCTGTGGACGTTGATGAAATGATGATACAATGTATATACTAAAAGTCATGATGATAGGTAGAGTAGTTAAGCGGGTGCCGCGCAAACAAAAAACGTACGTACTGCGCAAGCCATTAAATAAATATAAATAAATAAATAAATATATACGGATAAATCACACAGATTGAGCTAGCCCCAAAGTAAGTTCGGGACTTGTGTTATGGGATACTAACTCAACGATACTATATTTTATAACAAATACATATATAGGTAAACAACCAAGACCCAGGCCAATCTGAAAAAGGTCATTTTCCATCTTGACCTGGCCGGGGATCGAACCCGGTCACTCCGTGTCGCAGGCTGGCGTGTTGACCGCTGCGCCACGGAGCTAGTCAAAATTAGGCTGCGCAGAAACATTAGGCGATTAGGAAAAAACATGAAAAGTTTTAATATTTTCACATTTATATTTTTATAAAAAAAAATTATAAGAAAGGCGGCGATATCCGAGATGTAAATATACATATTGTCATGTGAGAATTATTGTTTTAGACATAAAAATTTCAAAATTTTCGAAGACAAATGTTTTAAGATTTCATAACATACATATATCATTTTTAAATTTTTAAATGTATCTGTTTCAAATTCCAACAAGGGGGCGATCTTGTTCAAGGATTGATCTAAATTATACTTAATTATACTAATTACTTTTGATGTATTTAATTAATTCAGCGCATAGTACTAGTGATTTGAAAACACGTCAATTTTCACAATTGCGTGCAGTACCATCTTAAGGGGTGAAAGCTTAAGAAAGCAACAGTCACTTTCGCATTTATAACATAAGTAACTCTTAAGATCTTAAGAGTTAAAAAACGATGTCAAGACACTACTTGCTTTCTCGCTTCGCGTTACGTTTTGCAAGTCACCCCGCTTAATAACGTTAACGTTTTGACAGCTATCAGTTGAATTTGATAATAACTGTTAATATTTTGATGTGTTTATTAGGTTTAATAAGCTGTCGGGAAAGGTCGTCCACACTGGCACTTTAGTCACCTGTTTTTTGAAGTTTTGAAGTATAAACCTCTTTAGCGGCGTCGTTTACTTCTTGGGTTGGGTAAAAAATGTTAAACTCGCATCAGGACACGTGGCCTGATCGAAAATTCGTAAGACGGACACGTGACTTGAGTTAGACCGCCGGCGCAGTCTAGGAGAGTCCATATCTCTTTCTACTGCGCGGAGTTGTCACTTCTGCCGGCACTCCCGGATTGCAACCCGTTGTTTCTTATTGACCAGTAACAGCTGATCCGACAGATGTGGTTCTTACTAAGCTATGGATAGACGCTAACTGGCAATACAGTGTCAGCTGCCTTTAGGCAGCTTGAAAAATCTGTCACCAGTGATGGCAACTTACTCACACGAAAAACAAACAAACAATACGATGCTAAGGTTACATTTAACAAGATTTTTTTGCAATAATTACTTTTTTGTTACAAGCTTTTATTATAAATGAATCCACACTGTAAAGTGTTTTCGAAGGCAAATCAAATGCGCAACCACGATTGGTGTACCTTATTTAGTTTAAGAGTTCCTATGGCCACCTTCCGACTCCATCATAAGACCAGCGCAACGATTCCATAATATTGTATTGTCATCCGATTTACACATGCAAGCAAAGTTTCAGCTCAATCGGTAACCGGGAAGTGGATCAAATTTAACTCGCAAGATTTGACTACAGACAAACATCGGGACAGGTGAAACTAAATAAAAGCTTGTAAAACTGTTCCGTGTAACTTTCTTAATATTTTCTTTCATAAGTACCTTCTCCTGAGAAAAATGAACACGACAAAAAAAGGATTAGCAAAATCGGTCCAGCTGTTCACATGTGATACCGTGACCAAAGGAAATGGGAATTAATTTTTTATATTACAGATATAGATACTATAATATATACGGTCGAATTGAGACACCTCTTCCTTTTTTTGAAGTCGGTTAAAAATGTGAACAACTTATCTATAATATCAACTAACAACATAAAACGAAACAACTCCATTATAGCATTCTTTTTTAAAGCATTCGATTTTGTTACGCATCATAAAATTACCCTCCTAAAACGTTGCTTACCACACGTAATCGATACAGCCACCGTTACCAAAACGGTGCTGAGGACCATGTCAAACAATATTTTTACATGAGCCTTAAAAAAAGACTTAAAAGGCCCAACAAATCCGACAGGTAAAAAATCAAAACTGGTTTGGAGTTGACTTAGGATTGTTATAGAGATGATAATACCATTGTTTTGATGTTAAACCTATTGTGTAAAAGTGAATAAAATAATATTGGACAATGCATGTTGATTTTATTGTAGTTTTGTAAAGGAATGTTTACCCGTGTGGTTTCCGGCAGAGTAGAATAGGACCACTCCAAGTCTTCCCATGGATGTCGTTAGAGCCGACTTAGGAAATACAAGCTAAACAAAGCTCATAAACATCATTGAGACCTCTCCAACACCAAAGTGTAGGCCAAATCCTCTGTCTGCTTTGGCCAAGTATGGCTTCGGTAGTACAGAGAGGGTCATGCTCCTGCAGCGGAGAGTTAAAAGACCTGATGATGATGATGATGAAACGAATGTTTGACGTCTGCACAAAGAGGTAACAAATATTCGTTTTTCCCGTGACTTCGTACGCGTGTGTGATATTAAACTATGAATACAAAACCCTACCTTATTGAAGTAAAAACTTTCTTAGCGTTGTGCACTTTTTTAATTGGGTAAAAAATGTTAAACTCGCGTCAGAACACTTGACTTAATCGAAAATTCGTAAAACGGACACGTGACCTGAGACCGACGGTACGACGCAGGAGTAATACGGATAAATATAATAAATTCGGAGTTTGATATTTTTAATTCGAAATTGTCTTGTTTTATAAGGATATTAAAAGATATCCTTTATCACAGACCAGCAGACTAAAACACTTATATTAGGACCTTGTTTGGTCTGTTGGTTTGTAAACTTCAATGCACATATTTGGCAAACATTGTATATAAATAGTATTCCCCACCAGGGATGCCAATAGCCGTGTGGTATCCGGCAGAGTAGAATAGGACCACTCCAAGTCTTCCCGTGGATGTCGTAGAAGGCGACTTAGGGCATACAAGCTAAACAAAGCTTATAAACATCTAAGACACCTCTCCAACCCGTCTGGCCAGCGTGGAGAGTGTAGGCCAAGTCCTCTGGCTGCTCTGGCCAAGTATGGCTCCGGTAGTACAGAGAGGGTCGTGCTCCTGTAGTGGAGACTAAAAAGGACCTGATGATGATGATGAGTATTAAGATTTTTTTTATTTTCTTTCTCTTTTCCTACTCTTTGTTGTTTAGTTTTATTTTATTATCTAACGTCAATTTATTATTATAATTTCCTTTTTTCTCGTCTCTTTTTGTTGATTAATAATGATAGTTGTTTATATTCTTTTCACTTTTGACCCTCTGTTGTTTAATTCATATGTACACACGTTTTGTGGACTGCAACTTAGTATTAAAAAGTAAATTTTGTATTATTCTTAGTTATAGTTGTGTTCTGTTTGTGTGATAATAAATAAATTAAATTAAATACCCCCCTCTCTTTCTACCGCGCGGAGTTTTCACTTCTGCCGGCACTTCCGGAGTGCAACCAGTTTTTTTTTTATTTAAAATCGGTTCACCCATTCTTACGAATTATCAGGTCACGTGTCCTGACGCGAGTTTAATTTTTACTCATCTCAAAAAGTGCACAAGGCCGATTAAGAAGTTTTGACTTAAAAAAAAATGTGTGCGGTATTATCATCTCTATGATCCCGCACGCGTCAATGGGCGTACAAAACACACCAGCAATTAGTTTACTAGCGACCCGCCCCGGCTGCACTTGTTTATTATACATGTGAATATCGCACGAAATAACACTGTAACTGGCTTTGTTTATCAATATTAATACTAATAAATCTGTAAGGGTTAGGTTATGGTATAAAATAAAGTCGCTTCTTGCTGTCTGTCTGTCCCTATGTATGCTTAGATCTTTAGTACTACACGGTAACACCAAAATATATGTGATCATTCCTTTTTTATTACCCTATTGCTTTGATTGGCTTTGATGATTGGTGAGGGAAGCAGAGCAGCTGGTATAGTCTTGAGGATTAATATATTCACATCGGTTATTAAGTCAATGTAATAAGGTTTAAAATTGAATACACATCGTGTTTGTATTTAATTTAAAGCGTTTTTGTGTTTATATCATTGCTCGTAACTCTACATTATATACTTTTTTTTTTCATCTCCCAATTAACTAGTCTAATATTATAAAGGGGAAATACTTGTGTGTTTGTTTGTAATGAATCTCAAGAACTACTGGCATGTTTTAAATAATTCTTTCATCAATAAAAAGCTACAGAATCAGCGAGTAACAAAAGCTAAATTGTATTAAAAAAAATGTCTGTCTGTAAAGTCGGTTTACAGACGATAATTTTAAGTGATAACGGTGTAAGAGAGATACAGTCATCATCATCATCATCATCATCATCATCATCATCAGGTCTTTTTAGTCTCCACTACAGGAGCACGACCCTCTCTGTACTACTAGAACCATACTTGGCCAGAGCAGCCAAAGGACTTGGCCTACACTCTCCACGCTGGCCAGACGGGTTGGAGAGATACAGTCACAACAATAATTAAATACCTACCCGTCCAGCCGGCCTATTTGCTAACTCAGTGACCAACGTTTTGATAGTCACTTCAAAATACATTGCGGGTTTCCTATGATTGACTATTTTTATTAAAGACTAGCTGTTGCCCGCGACTTCGTCCGCGGAAATTTCTGTTTCAATAATTGAACTGTTGAAATAATTTTCCCCCGTTTTCAAAACATTTTTTATTGATGCTTCGCTCCTATTAGTCACACCGTGATGTTTTATAGCCTAAAGCCTTCCTCAATAAATGGACTATCCAACACAAAAAGATTTTTTTAATTTGAACCAGTAGTTCCTGAGATTAGCGCGTTCAAACAAACAAACAAACAAACTCTTCAGCTTTATAATATTAGTATAGATATATAAAACGTAATGTACTTTGAAATGACTATCAAAATGTTGTACACTGAGTTAGCAAATAGGCCGGCAGAGCCGGGGCGGGCCACTTGTATACAAATAAACCAAAAGCAGGCAAAAATAAAACCAACAATTTACACCATTGCAGCAATTTACAACCACAAACATACTAAAGAGGCAAAAAAACAACCACCACTTATTTCTGACCCTTTTTTGTACGTGTTTGAAAACAATTACTGCCTCCTAATTGAATTATTAGTTGCTAACCGAATAATAGGCGGTTATAACAGCTCTTTAGAAGTTTTGTTTTTTTTTGGAAGGAGTTGTTTTTTTTGTAGTATTTAGGTTTTTTAGCAGTTAGTTTTCTTACTTATCTTATGGATTCTGGTCGTGTTGGTAAAAGATTAAGACAATAATATGTGATTAAACAAATTATTATTTTCGTTTTTAAGGCTACACATTTTTGTACTATTTCAAGTCAAAAAATTGAAAACTTCTTTAGCGGCGTTGTGCACTTTTTGGGATGGGTAAAAATGGGAAACTCGCATCAGGACACGTGTTCTGATCGAAAATTCATAAGACACGTGCCCTGAGACCGCCGCAAAGGCCAGTTTTCACTTCTGCCGGCATTCCCGGAGTGCAACCCGTTGTTTTTTATTATTTTGACTGCCTGACTGTTTCAATCTAATGTGAAATAAGTTTTTTCAATATATTAACGGTAGCATCTAGAAATTAACCTGCTTATATTCCATATTTTACACTTAAATAAAAGAAAAGAAAACAATAATATACTCGCCTACAAGATATCCGTGTATTTAATTGTAGATACCAAATTTATTTTTCCTTTTAATCTCTTAGGCTGCCAGTTCACCGGAGCGAGGTGAGGAGGCGGAGCGGTAAGCGAGAAAATCCACCAATAAAAAGATTCCAAATTTTCACTCTGATTTTCTATTGGTGGATTTTACCTCGCTCACCGCTCCGCCACCTCGCTCCGCTCCGGTAGACAGGCAGCCTTGTGGGGTTATTTTCCAATAACTTAGTTAATTAGACGTGTTATGGAACAAATCTATATTTATACTTAATATTATAAAGCTGGATAGTTTGTTTGTTTGTTTGAACGCGCTAATCTGAAGAACTAATGGTTCAAATTGGAAAATTATATTTGTGTTGGATAGTCCATTTATTGAGGAAGGTTTTAGGCTATAAAACATCATGGTGCCACTAATAGGAGCGAAGCATCAATAAAAAATTTTTGAAAACGGGGGAAAATTATTCATCTATACTAAGAAAATCTAATTAATCATAATAACAGAAATTGCCGCATATATTATAACGCAATAGCGTGAGTTCCAATGCCCGGGGCCTAAAAAAAGTTTTCAGATTTTTTACCGCCCCTAGTTTGGAATTCTAACTTAGGCGTGGAACGACGAATTTTTATACTGAGCCCGCTGCCTCTATGATGTAGCAGGCCTGTCTCACTCCCCGCGTCGGCATCGAAAACATACTTACGCACGGCGACACCTTCGAACCGGTAAAACCGGGAAAATCGTAACCTAATCGAACGACGCGCGTTTTGGCACATGTGTTAACCGAATTATGTATCGTATGTTCACAGCTATAAGAATAAAATTGGCTTGCAATGGATTCTGTAGGTATCAAAACAAAAAGGTGTTGCGTTCTAACACGAGCTAAATTACACCGTATCGCTAACTTTATTAAGTTTATAATTCTTTGAATACCTTTGCAAAGTGCGACTTTTATACGTAAGAACTTATGCTGTGGATGCAGCGCTTGTCGCCCGGGGCCATGGCCCCTCTGCCACCCCGACGATACGCCACTGTTATTACAGTACAGTTTTGTTTCTCTTAATGCCTCTTTTAGTGCTAGGCTAATAGAATACGTCTTTCAGAACAGGTCATCATCATTTGTCTAAGTAATAACTTGGACGTTAGAAATGTCTGGTTTATTGTTGTATTTGACCCTATAGGATCAGTTTATAAAGCTGAGAATACTGTTAAAGAACGTTTATAGTTGTACTAGCTGTTGCCCGCGACTTTGTCCGCGGCAATTTCTGTTATTATGATTAATTAGGTTTTTTCTTAGTATAGATGAATAATTTTCCCCCGTTTTCAAAACATTTTTTATTGATGTTTCGCTCATATTGATTGCAGTGTGATGTTTTATAGCTTATAACCTTCCTCAATAAATGAACTATCCAACACAAAAAGAATTTTCTGATTCTCTGAACCAGTAGTTCCTCCTATGCCACAAAGACCGTGAACTAAAAAAAAGTAAGAAAATAAAAAATTAAGTAAGATTATGAATAAATTAAAACTTATACCTTTTCTTCCCACAGCGGTAAAACTTCCATTAAGATCACATAAAAAAATAAGTTTAAACCTACCCTATGTCCTGTCTATGTCCTCGTTTTCTCATAGTATATTTTTTCCTGACGAAATTATTAACAAATTGTTTCTCTTGTTTCAGATGCCAAAATGCTGATTGATTAGAAGAAAAAGCTGTCACCATGGACAACAACTTAGAAAAGGAAACTCGGAATATTCACATGGAAAAACAAACAGAAAACAGAATTCCTAGTGTCGATGATATAAAAGAAGAAACGACTAACAAAATGAATACAAAAATTGATTTTACCAATTACCTGGTAGTCAAAAAACCTAAATATGTTCTATATGACAATCTAAAATATAGAGAAGACATATCTAGAAGAAGCTTAATCAAGAAAGAATATAGTTTCTACAACTACTGTATTATAAGTGTCATTATTAGTTTTATCTTCGGACTGTTAATAGGAGTTGTCATAGTCAGCTCATCCCAAGCACATTTTAAGAATTTAAATACTAGAAAATTAGTCAAAATCAGTAATAACTTAGCCACGTCTAGAACTCTGAATAGCCTTAAATATGATAATGAGAAGACTGATTTAAATAATTTAGAGAAAGAAGATGATGGTAAATTTGAAACTGTCTCTTTTACTGGAGTCGAGAACCATAAATACAAAAAAGATGTGTACCCTAAAGGACTGACTGAAGACATGAAAGATATTCTAAAAGATAATAAAGCTATAACTCACAAACATACAATCAATGTTGTAAATAATAAAACGAAGTATGTTCCTAATGAATTTACTGTGCTTTATGACAATATTTATTGGGGGCCTGAAGTCGAAGATATGATGCCTCAAGGATATGGAGAAAACACTGCAGAGATTTGGGAGAAATACGTTAATCAAAGCGAGGTTGTGAATATGGAGCCGGGGTGTGGACGGATGCAAAATCGACTAGTAACATTCAAGGACGGAATTCAAGCTTGCGTCCGCTACAGACAAAACACAGACCAAATTCAAGGAGAAATTTTCAGCTTCTACGTTGGAAGACTGTTGAATTTGACGAATTTAGCGCCATCTGTGGTCAAAGTTGTTGATTTGAAGGACAAACTATGGCAGAGTGTTGCTGCTGATATAGCTACAGCGCAATGGAATACGAATCGCGCTGTTGTGCTTACTCAATACATTCCTAGTCTCGAATCAGCTACTATTCCTAAAATATTTAAACCTTCTAACAGACATTTGAACAAAAATGATGTACTGCAGATGTCGATGAAAGAAAACAATACAGTTGAGACTTCAAAGGAACTTTTATTAGAAAAATTAAAAGCTAAAAATGTTAAACCTAAAACAAAAGTTGCAGATTTCGATCATATTTACATGGTTTTAAATAAGAAAGTCATCAAATCGTTCGTAGAATTAGCCCAATGGTCTGATTTGATTATATTTGATTATTTAACAGCTAATTTGGACAGGATCGTTAATAATTTATTTAATTATCAATGGAATGTAAATATCATGGATGGACCTGCCCATAATCTTGCCAGGAAAATGGATAGTGGACTTCTAGTGTTCCTGGACAACGAATCAGGATTGTTACACGGCTATAGATTGCTGAAGAAATATAACGTGTACCACAGTCTTATGTTGGATAACTTATGTGTGTTTAGAAAACGGACAGTTGACTCATTGAAAAGTTTGTTTGATAGCCAGTCTGTGGGCAGTAAGCTCAGTGATATGTTCCATAGTAAAAATAATGCTGTTATAAGAGATATACTGCCAAGTTTGCCAGAGAAAAATGCTAAAATATTGCATGAGAGGATAGGGAAAGTTCTGAGTCAAGTTGAGAAGTGCGAACAGAACTTTTCGAGAAGATAGTAGTTGGAATGTGATTTTTTTAAACTCTGCTCACATAAATTAATGCTTATGGCTGCAACTACAAACACAAGTATCTGGCATATCCTATAAATAAGGTCAATTTTAACTAAGCGCAAATATTTTAAGAGCTAGCACACATTGGTCAAAGAAATGCTTTGGTAGCAAATTTTAAGAAATCGATACGCTAGTTTTGTATCAACTTTTTTTTTTATGATATAGGACGGCAAACGAGCAAGCGAGTCACTTGATGGTAAGCAATCAGCGCTGCCCATGGACAACTGCAACACCAAGGTGTAACAGGAGCGTTGCCGGCCTTTCAAGGAGTTGCGGGGAGGAAATGGGGGAAGGATGGGCCTCCGGCTCTCTCACTCACCGAACGAAGCATAAAAGCGGTGAAGCTTCTACTCAAAAGTCAATTTTCTGTGAGAGTGTGGTACTTCCCCGGACAAGCCGGCCCATTCATGCTACTAGCAAAAATTACTTTTGCCGGTAGAGTGGCTCTACCACAACTACAGCTACATTCTACATTCAAACTAAGCTAAATTCATACGTAATAATTATTTTCTTTATTAAAAATAGATAAACGTTTTGATTGTCGAAGTCAGTGACTTAGTATCTATAGTAGGTAAAAGGAAAAAGCTGTACATCAAGAAAGTGTTTTTATGGATACAGGGTGTTTTTGCGTCTGTTTTTCGAAATGTTTAAGCCAAGATATCTCAAAAACTAGCGTGTTGATTTCTTTCAAATTTATTTTTTAAACTCTTTCTAGCTTATGGGTCCCAGACTTTAAAATATTTAATTTATATGAACCATATATATTAGGGTCAAGACATGATCTATCTGTGTGTCATATTCATCCAAATTCGTTTTGTGGTTGACACGTGATTAAGTTAGACACATACAAACTTGCATGTTGAAATTGAAATGTCCAACATTCCCTTGAATGGGTGACTCAGCCCGCCGAAATGAACTACTTTTCCCATCAGACCAATGTTGGGAAATTTAAAACAAAGTCGACATTTCCGTGCAAAAGACGAAAAAAATCGAGTTCCCTGCGTTGGTCTTATGGGAAACGTTGTTTATTTCGATGGGCCGAGTCGCCCCTTTAAAATAATGTTGGTGGTAAAACACGCTGTATAATGTGAACAGAGTTTGAGTGAAATCTATGCATAGAGGTGATATTAAGCATTTTTCGATACCAAATAAAAAATAATTTATTGTAAAAATAACTATAAAAATTGTGCCAGTTATTGTACGGTGATATTTAAAGTTTGTAGACTTTATTATGTAAATAAACGCTTAGAAATTGTCATAAGTTGTAGAGTAGAAACATATTTCTATACATAAAACATATTTCTTGGATAGGTATGTAACATCCTCGTCTTCATCGTCACTTACCATCAGGTAAGATGGGAGACAAATGCCTAATTCCATACTTAAAAAATACATACATATGATAACGTCTTTATCCCTTACGGAGCAGACAGAGCCCAAGGTCATAAGACTGAAACACACGCCCAAGACACGTTTCTATCATCATCAGGTTCTTTTTAGTCTCCACTACAGGAGCACGACCCTCTCTGTACTACTAAGGCCATACTTGGCCAGAGCAGCCAGGGGACTTGGCCTACACTCTCCACGCTGGCCAGACGGGTTGGAGAGGTCTCTTATATGTTTATAAGCTTTGTTTAGCTTGTATTTCCGAAGTCGCCTTCTACGACATCCACGGGAAGACTTGGAGTGGTCCTATTCTACTCTGCCGGATACCACACATTTCTATGATTGTATTTAACCCTTTCACCGCGAACGTCAGATTAATTCAACAAACATCTTCGTGCCTATTTTTCGAGCGTCGTATATTTCCTACCTGAATTTTTGAAGTGAATACTTCTTCAACGGCGTTGTGCACTTTTTGGGATGCGTAAAAAATGTTAAACGCGCGTCAGGACACGTGACCTGATCGAAAATTCCTAAGACGGACACGTGACATGAGACCGCCGGCGGAGCGTAGGAGAGGGAGTAATATCCCCCTCTCTATCTACCACGCGGCGAAAATATAAATTGTCGTGTTTGTATACGATAGCGCATTATAAATATTGTATTTAACCACATAAATGATAGTATTATACTGATAAATAAAGCAGTTCTTGCTAAATTATTCCCTAACCATTCCAAAATATTCATAAATGCATAACGTTAATGTTCAAGTCTTCACTTCTGCCGGTACTCCCGGAGTGCGTGCAACACGTGGTTTTTGTTCAAATGTATTTTCCTCTACTATACTTAAAACTAGCCGGCAGAGTAGAATAGGACCACTCTAAGTCTTCCCATGGAGGTCGTAAGAGGCGACTTAGGAAATACAAGCTAAACAAAGTCCATAAACATCAATGAGACCTCTCCAACTCGTCTGGCCAGCGAGGAGAGTGTAGGCCAAATCCTCTGTCTGCTCTAGCCAAGTATGGCTCCGGTAGTACAGAGAGGGTCATGCTCCTGCAGTGGATACTAAAAAGACCTGATGATGATGACGATACTTAAAACTTTACATATGAATAATTTATATGCTAAATTGAAATATTCTTTTATAACATTGTATTATTAAACCCAAGTAATATGACTTAAATTATTCTAAACTTTCTACTCTACACTTGAAAGACAGGCTTTAAAATGTAAATATATGTAAAAAAATGTAATTATAATAAATAAATGAATTTCCAAGAGACTGCCTTTTGTTATTTGTATTTCAAAAGGGATGGGACTGTATGCATAATTGTTTTCACTTAAGGGGAAGTCGTCTGGTTTGAAATAATAACACAAAGCAGAAAGACAATCAAAAACACCAATTTGGCGTAAGTGGCTAACAGTGTCAGATATTTCAAGCTGTCTAAAGACATCTGACATAGCTAAACCACTGCCATCTATGAGGACAGCCGGGACCAACGGCTTAACGTGCCTTCTGAAGCACGGAGGAGCTCGAGATATTACTAATTGATTATTAAACACTGGTGTGACACACATTATAGACTCACAGTTTCGTCGGGTTTGCTGGCTAGTTTTAGTCTGTTATGAAGACTATTGGGGCGACTATTGTGGGCGACATGACAAAGTAATTATAAATATAATTCGCGTAAGTTAAAATTAAACCATGGTGGTATAATTTTTGATGTACTCATCATTTCGAGTAGGTGTCACGGTTAATCGACTATGCACACCCTGGTGTCAGAGCTCTTCGGAACCGCCTCTCGGCCTCTGACGTGGTTCCTTTAAGGACTACCAAATGGCAGCCGGGACCACCGGCTTAACGTGCCTTCCGAAGCACGGAATCATCTTTATTATCAGACAATCAGGTGATTCAAGCCTGCAATGTCCTAACCAAACTGGAAACAACTAAACAAAGTATGCTTCCCGCGGGTATCAAACCCACGACCCCCGGGTCAACAGGCAAACGCCTTAACCACTGGACCACGGAGGCTGTACTCATGGCGTTTCATACAAACTAGAGTTGCGCTTCAACAATACATAGAGTGCGTTACGTGCTACATCTTCATAGTGAAATTTTGATCGTTCTGGACCCTTACTCCGTGGTCCAGTGGTTAAGGCGTTTGCCTGTTGACCCGGGGGTCGTGGGTTCGATTCCCACCGGAAGCATATAGATAAACATCCAAGACCCAGGCCAATCTGAAAAAGATCATTTTCCATCTTGACCTGGCCAGGGATCGAACCCGGTCACTCCGTGTGGCAGGCTGGCGAAACATCCTGGTACGAAACCCTTTCCACTTTTTCCTTTATCTGTTTAAAATAGCTGTTAGGCTTTCCTCTCCCTCTCCTTCCCTCTATTTTGCCTTCTTAAATAGTTTGTATAAACTGATCGTGTCGCAAACAAATAAGCTGTAACAAACATCAAAAAAAATCTTGATAACCTTCTCCTTTTTTTGAACATACATACATTGTATCGTCTTTTTCCCTTGCGGGGTAGACAAAGCCCTGGTCTGAAAGACCTAAAGGCCACGTTTAACTTATTGGTGGGCATTAGATGGAAAATACATAATATCATACATAGCATCACGTCTTTTTCCCTTGCGGGGTATACCCTTTGGCTAAAATCTACGAAACCATGTCAATAGGCGATGCGGCTAGCAACCCATCACTATTTGATTCCATTTTCCATCTACACGCCCACCAATATGCTAAATGTGGCCATAAGGTCTTATACACCTAGGCTCTGTCTACCCCCAAGATGAAAAATAGAATCAAAATAGTGATCGGTTGCTAGCCGCATCGCCTATTAACATGATTCCTCAGATTTTACCCATTCCCTCGATAATCTTTTACGATCTGCGCGTGAAGAGAAGCAGCTGGTACATTCTACGTTTTTTAGGGTTCCGTACCCAAAGGGTAAAAACGAGGCCCTATATACGTCTGTCTGTCTGTCTGTCTGTCCGTATGTCACCAGGCTGTATCTCATGAACCGTGATAGTTAGGCAGTTGAAATTTTCACAGATGATGTATTTCTGTTGCCGCTGTTGGGGACAGGTCTGCTCGGCCTCTTTGAGACTTTTATCATATCTGTTGTTGTTGCACGCTCGATCGCTAACATAACGTGTTCCACAAAAATATGTAAATTAAAATTGTATATAACATGACATCAGAAAAAAAAAGAAAAGAAAAATATTAAATATCATACATAGCCCTTCAGGCAAGTAGGCGATCAATACTGTTGAAGAGTTTCTTTCGGCGTCTTCTTCTCTGCAGTGGTCGGTTCCGAAACGCTAGTAGTTTGTAGCTTTTAAACAATAATTAATAATTTGAATATAATATAATAAGTGTTATTTAAAATGTGAATTGACGTGAAAAAGTGCCTGAAAAGGCCTATTTTCTGAATAAATCTTTGAATCTTTGAAGCTATAACAACAAATACTAAAAAATAGAATAAAGTAAAAATTTAAGGGGGCTTCCATACAACAAAGGTGATTTTGTTTGTTTTTCTTTTTGCTGGATATTGATAACGGCAACAGGTAGACGCTTGAAATATTCACAGAATATTTAGTTACATATTTACTTACAAATTAATAATTAAATAAAAATAAAGTTAATATTAAAGGGGGCTCCCATACAACAGACATGATTTTTTTGCCGTTTTTATAGATTACGGTACGGAACCCTTTCAGATTACATTTTTATTATTTAAATAAATGCGTAATTAATACTATCTATTTTAATGATTGAACACATTCAAATTAGTCTAGTTAACTAGCATGGGATCAAGATCTTTTTTTGGCCACCATCATCATCATCATGTCGTGTAGGTGACACGGTTACTCGACCATGCACACCCTAGTGTCAGAGTTCTTCGAAACCGCCTCTCGGCCTCTGACGTGGTTCCTTAACGACAACCAGATGGCAGCCGGGACCAACGACTTAACGTGTCTTCCGAAGCACTGAATCATCATTATCAGATAATCAGGTGATTCAACTCTGCAATGTCCTAACCAAACTGGAAACAACTAAACATAGTATACTTTCCGTGGGAATCGAAGCCACGACCCCCGGGTCTACAGGCAAACGCCTGAACCTCGGAGGCAGTTTCATAAAGCCGTGTAGGTCTTTGAAATGCAAATATGGCGTCTGGTCAGTAGCAGTTCTGACCGGTCAATGCTCAACTAGACCATACAGTAGTGGTTCTTACTATTACCATGACAATATGCGGTAGCACAGGCATTTGTTAAGGGGAAGACATGGTATTTGGGAGACGATTTTTTTTTTTAAATCTATGGTATTTGGTATTTATACACTAGATACAAATATCTTTATTGTCAAACATCCTTACTTCCTTATCCTGACTAATATTATAAATGGCTGAGTTCAACGATGGCTGATCCATGCGTCAACTCGTGAACGGGCACTGCTAGGGGGGACAGGTCTGCTCGGCCTCTTTGAGACTACTATGTATAATGTAAAATATTATCATTGCACACTCGATCGCTAACATAATATGTTCCAAAAATAATAATGTATATAATAAAAATTGTAATCAATTTTTATTTATCCCTTAACGACTACCAGATGGCAGACGGAACGCGTATTGCCAAACTGTACACTGACCCAGACCGGGGTTGCTCTGAGCAAACTGTATACCTATGTAGAGAGTGTCTGAATCAAAATACATTTTGCTTTAAAATACTTGACCAAAATACATACGAGTCCAGACGTCCATACTTTCCAGCGTCTGATGCAGCCGGGACCAACTCACTATTATCACATTTATTACCACTTTTTCAGTTTCTTGTAACGCCATCATTTTTTCTGCACGTAAAACAGCTGACTGCCCCAAGAAACTAAACGCTCTTTCTTTTCTTATGCCGCGCTATTGTTGATCGAAGTGCAGATCGACACATAACGCGTCGAACCGATGGCCGATGGGGCAGAAGGGTTCTCAGATGGCGACCACGTATCGGCAAGCGCAGCGTCGGACATCCATCAACGGTCGGATGACCTGACTTAGGTTGCAGGAAGACGCTGGATGCAGGCCGCTTCCAACCGATCGTATTGGAAATCCTTGGGGGAGGCCTATGTCCAGCAGTGGACTTCTTGCGGCTGATATGATGATGATGAATATGGCGGCAGATATAGGTATGGCAAGGCTTATCGCGATCGGCCCAATAGGCTAGTTTCCTAAAAAACATATAATAAGTCCGTCAGTTAGATATTCAAAAAATATTGGACACGTATTTTTTCTTTTGTCGATTGAACAAAAAATGATAAAGATATAGCCCTTTGAAGTTCCGTGTGACGTCATAGTTTGCTACAATTTTTAGCAAACTTTGACGTCACCCCACTTCTGAATTTTGACGCGCTTTATCTTTATTATTTACTAGCTTTCGCCCGCGGCTCCGCCCGCGTCAATGTCGATCCCTCGGGAATAGTACTTTTTCCCGGGATAAAAGGTAGCCTATGTCCTTCTCCGTACTCCAGAGAACTTGTATGCAAAATTTCATGATGATCGGTTCAGTAGTTAGGGCGTGAAAGCGTAACAAACAAACAAACAAACAAATAAACAAACAAACAAACTCACTTTCGCATTTATAATATTAGTAAGGAAGTAAGGACTAGCTTTCGCCCGCGGCCCCGCCCGCGTCAATGTCGATCCCTCAGGAATAGTTCTTTTTCCCGGGATAAAAGGTAGCCTATGTCCTTCTCCGAACTCCAGAGAACTTGTATGCAAAATTTCATCATGATCGGTCCAGTAGTAACGGCGTGAAAGCGTAACAAACAAACAAACAAACAAACAAACTCACTTTCGCATTTATAATATTAGTAAGGATTCTTTATGTTGTTGCCATTTCAATATTCATCATCATTTCGAGCAGGTGTCACGGTCAATCGACCATGCACACCCTGGTGTCAGAGTTCTTTGGAACCGCCTCTCCGCCTCTGACGTGGTTCCTTTAACGACTACCAGATGGCAGCCGGGACCACCGGCTAAACGTGCCTTCCGAAGCACGGAATCATCTTTATTATCAGACAATCAGGTGATTCAAGCCTGCAATGTCCTAACCAAACTGGAAACAACAAAAAAAAGTATGCTTCCGGTGGGAATCGAACCCACGACCGGGTCAACAGGCAAACGCCTTAACCACTGGACCACGGAGGCTGTTACTATGCGCTGAATTCATTAAATAAATCAAATGTATTTGTATAATTTAGTTCAATCCCTGAACAAGATCGCCCCCTTATTGAAATTTTAAAAAATACATATGAAATTTAAAAATGATATATACATGTTATGCTATCTAAAGACATTCTACTTTGTAATTTTTACGTCTAAAACAATAATTCTCACATGACAACATTTATATTTACATCTCGGAGGTCGCCCCCTTTCTTATTTATTTTATAAAAATATCAGTATGAAAATATTAAAACTTTTGTTTTTTTTTCCTAATCGCCTAATGGTTCTGCGCAGCCTAAGCTTGCGCAGTAGTGACGTTTTTCGATCGCGCGGCACCCGCTTGTGAAAACTTTTTCATGTTATTATGTATTATTGATGTTATTAATTAAGTTTCCTTTTTTATAACTTACTTTTGTAATTTTCTTTGACAATCCAGAAGTGAGAGGACTGAAGATCTGTGCGACAGGCCTAAATTTTTAGGTTATTGGAGAAAATAAATATATTTTATCTTATCTTATTCTCATTTTCAGAAATTTGCATGCTATTTTTAATGGCTGATAAGGAGTGAAATAAACCTTTTTAATATCATCGTACCTATTCTTGTGCAAAAATTCTTATTCTTAAACACTTCTTCTTCTTCTTTAAGTGCCGCTTCATCGCTGAAGGTTGGCCGTCAACTCTTTAAATCGCGTCTTGTCCATGGCGAGTCTGAACAGTTGTTCTACTGATTTAATTCCAGTCCACTGGCGGATGTTTCTGAGCCATGACATTATGCGTCTTCCCACTCTGCGCTTTCCGGCAATTTTTCCCATAATGATGGTCTGGAGAAGATGATATTGTGGATTTCTCAAGATGCGACCAAGATATGCGACTTTTCTTGTTTTAATGGTCCTAACAAGTTCCACGTTCTTGCCTCTGCGCTTTAAAACATCAACATTGGTAATGAGTTCCGTCCAACTTATGCGTAGCATTCTGCGATAACACCACATCTCAAACGCTTCTAATTTCTATCGGAGGTCTTCTTTTAGGGTCCACGCTTTACCACCATACAAAATAAGAGGCCAGACATAACATTAAAGCATCCTTGTTCGCAGTTCGATAGAAAGTTCTCGTCTGCATATTACCTTCTTAATCCCCTTAAAAGGCTGATTGGGTTATTTCTTAACCACACACAGTACAGGTCAAACCGAGCGTACTTTTGAACCTGGACCCTTTCGCTTATAACTCGCATCTTAAGGCCACTATGCCACCGCCCGGAAATAATCATACGCATAAAAGCCACTTACTTTCCTATTGTTGAAGTCCCGGTAAAGAATTCGATTTATCTGAATTTCACAGTAGTTTATTTATTGCTAAATATATAAATCTTTATGATGAAGAATACTTCATCATAAAGATTTATGCTCCGCCCCCGGCCGTACCTAGCTCCAGGGCTACAGTTAATAAACTGAGCCCTGGATCTGGGGACAGCGGGGCGTTTGCCCTGGGTTACATTTTCAGGGGGCGTCGAAATGTACATTTATCATATAGTACCTGGGCGACCGAGCTTTGCTGGGAAATTTCTGTTATTATGATTAATTAGTTTTTTCTTAGTATATAGATGAATAATTTACCCCCGTTTTTTACTGATGCTTCGCTCCTATTGGTCGCAGCGTGATGTTTTATAGCCTTCCTCTATAAATTGACTATCCAACACAAAAATAATTTTCCAATTTGAACCAGTAGATTCTAAGATTAGCGCGTTCAAACAAACAAACAAACTCTTCAGATTTATAATATTAGTATAGATTGTGGTGTTTGGGTGATAATCTACATAAACTTAAAAAGTAAAATGTAAACGTAAAATTATTATTATTTACAATCGATTTCTGTGTAGGTCACCGAGCGGGATTCGAGCACGTAACACTCATTTCCTGCCGTCCGCGTCTTAACCCGCTGGACCAGACGGACAATAGCCGGCAGGACGAAGTTAGCGACTATATTCTGCTTGGAAAGAAAAACGCATAAAAACTAGAAAATACGCGTTTTCCCAAACATAAGACTGATCAAGATCGATTGTTTACCATTGTTTACATCCGAAAACCCCCGTATACCAAATTTCAACGAATTCGTTAGAGCCGTTTCCGAGGTCATAGAAATAAATTTATATAAATATACATGAATTGTTCGTTTAAAGGTTTCTTCCATATAAAAAAAGACCTACTGAACCGATTTTGATGAAATTTAAATTGAACCAATTCGAGAGCTTACAATTAAAAAAATCAATGTTTAAACCGGTTCATAAATGACGGAGTAGGTAAAAAAACGTAAAAAGAAACATACAACCGAATTGATAACCTCCTGTTTTTTGGAAGTCGGTTAAAAAATAGTATTATTTTCAAAGATATATATACATCTTCGAAAATAATACTGTTGTTGGTTCTTACAGCTATTTTTGTTACCGCAATTTGCAACTAGCTACGAACCTAAAATGTATTAAAAGTTAACCCATCTGGCCAGCGAGGAGAGGAGAGTGTAGGCCAAATCCTCTGTCTGCTCTGGTCAAGTATGGCTCCGGTAGTAGAGAAAGTTATGCTCCTGCAGTGGAGATTAAAAAGACCTGATGATGATGATGATTAAATGGATGGCCGCAAAATCGGCCAGGGGCGCAAATTGCACATTTTGCAACGCCTCAACGGAGTTGTACATACAGGACTTTTCACTATTATCACGAAATATTGACTGTTGCCGTAAAAGTATTGATTATTAATCATAATTATTGCCGGTTCGATTTCCGGGCAAGCCTAGCTTTTCTTTAGAAATTGTGCATTGCGTGAACAAGTTTTTGAACTTAAGAAATGAAATTTTTTTTGATTAAAGCTAACGTGAGATATAGAAATTATTAAAATATGTCATCATCATTTCGAGTAGGTGTCACGGTCAATCAACCATGCACACCCTGGTGTCAGAGTTCTTCGGAACCGCCTCTCGGCCTCTGACGTGGTTCCTTTAACGACTACCAGATGGCCGCCGGGACCACCGGCTTAACGTGCCTTCCGAAGCACGGAATCATCTTTATTATCAGACAATCAGGTGAATCAAGCCTGCAATGTCCTAACCAAACTGGAAACAACTAAACAAAGTATGCTTCCGGTGGGAATCGAACCCACGACCCCCGGGTCAACAGGCAAACGCCTTAACCACTGGACCACGGAGGCTGACGCTAACGTGAGATATAGACATTATTAAAATATGTAACAACGGGTTACTCACGTACGAAGTCAGCTACTGGCCGACATGTTTCGACCTCATCCGGAGGTCTTTCTCAGGGCTGTAGCTGATGAGTTAGCCAGTAGCTGACTTCGTACGTGAGTAACCCGTTGTTACAATTATTTTAATAAATGAAAAATTATATATTTGCATTAAATGTAAAATAAAAAAGCCTATTTTGGCAAGCAAGGTATACAATACGTCAAGAAAAATCCTCTCCGACCCTTGAAGGGGTGATTCAGCCCGCCGCCGATATGAACTACTTTTCCTATGGTACCAATGCTGAGATCTTAAAAAAAATCCATACAAAAGGGTCAATATGTATGGTAACCACAAAAAAAATTGTGTTCCCAAGGTTGGTTCCATAGGAAAAGTTGTTCATATCTACGGACTGAATAACCTCTTCAAGGGTCGTACAGGGTTTTTTTAACATATTGTATTTAAATTAAATTAAAAACACGTTACTGAATATAAAATAATCAAAGGAGCATGTCATTCATCGTCATTTCGTGTAGGTGACACGGTCAATCGACCATGCACACCTTGGTGTCTTCGAAACCACCTCTCGGCCTCTGACGTGGTTCCTTTAACGACTACCAGATGGCAGCTGGGACCAACGGCGTTACATGCAAATAATCTTTATTATCAAACAATCTAGTGATTCAAGCCTGCAATGTCCTAACCGAACTGGAAGCAACTAAACAAAGTATGCTTCCCGTGGGAATCGAACCAACGACACCCGGGTCTAAAGGCAAACGCCTTAACCCCTGGACCACGGAGGCAGCATGTCTTTAAAAATTGGGTTAACCCGCTTACATACAGGTTGATTCTGAAAACCTTGGCATTTTATGTAAGGATCAGTCTCTTATCCTTATCCTTATCCTTATCCTTATCCTTATCCTTATCCTTATCCTTATCCTTATCCTTATCCTTATCCTTATCCTTATCCTTATCCTTATCCTTATCCTTATCCTTATCCTTATCCTTATCCTTATCCTTATCCTTATCCTTATCCTTATCCTTATCCTTATCCTTATCCTTATCCTTATCCTTATCCTTATCCTTATCCTTATCCTTATCCTTATCCTTATCCTTATCCTTATCCTTATCCTTATCCTTATCCTTATCCTTATCCTTATCCTTATCCTTATCCTTATCCTTATCCTTATCCTTATCCTTATCCTTATCCTTATCCTTATCCTTATCCTTATCCTTATCCTTATCCTTATCCTTATCCTTATCCTTATCCTTATCCTTATCCTTATCCTTATCCTTATCCTTATCCTTATCCTTATCCTTATCCTTATCCTTATCCTTATCCTTATCCTTATCCTTATCCTTATCCTTATCCTTATCCTTATCCTTATCCTTATCCTTATCCTTATCCTTATCCTTATCCTTATCCTTATCCTTATCCTTATCCTTATCCTTATCCTTATCCTTATCCTTATCCTTATCCTTATCCTTATCCTTATCCTTATCCTTATCCTTATCCTTATCCTTATCCTTATCCTTATCCTTATCCTTATCCTTATCCTTATCCTTATCCTTATCCTTATCCTTATCCTTATCCTTATCCTTATCCTTATCCTTATCCTTATCCTTATCCTTATCCTTATCCTTATCCTTATCCTTATCCTTATCCTTATCCTTATCCTTATCCTTATCCTTATCCTTATCCTTATCCTTATCCTTATCCTTATCCTTATCCTTATCCTTATCCTTATCCTTATCCTTATCCTTATCCTTATCCTTATCCTTATCCTTATCCTTACTAATATTATAAATGCGAAAGTGAGTTTGTTTGTTTGTTTATTTGTTTGTTTGTTACGCTTTCACGCCCTAACTACTGAACCGATCATCATGAAATTTTGTATACAAGTTCTCTAGAGTACGGAGAAGGACATAGGCTACCTTTTATCCCGGGAAAAAGTACTATTCCCGAGGGATCGACATTGACGCGGGCGGAGCCGCGGGCGAAAGCTAGTAGAATATATCTGCAAAAAAGGTAAAAAACATACGTGTCATAGAAATTTGGCGAGCTGATCGGTGAATTTGTATGAGAGGTCCAATTTCCGATATCACCCCGTACATATAAATAAAAAAAAAAGGGACATATCACACAAATTATGCTAGCCCCACAGTAAGTTGTGAACTTGTGTCATAGGATACTATATTCGCGGCTCCGCCCGCATCAATGTTGAACCCTCAGTGACAGTACTTTTTCCCGGGATACAATGTACCCTACGTCCTTCTACGTACCCCAGATAACGTGTATGCAAAATTTCATGATGATCGGTTTAGTAGTTACATCGTGAAAGCGTAACAAGCAAACAAACAAACTAATATTATAAATGCGAAGGTGAGTACCTTCGCATTTATAATATTAGTTAGAATTAGGATACTCATATAGATAAACATCCAAAACCCAGGACAATCTGAAAAATATCGTTTTCCATCTTGACCTAGCCGAGGATCGAACCCGGGAACCCTCGTGTCGCAGATTGGCGTGTTAACTACTGCGCCACGGAGCTCGCCTAGAGTTAATAATATATAATAAACACGATAAAACTGTATTATGCGATTGAATTTTAATAAGTGCTACTTACATTTGCCTTATCTTGTAAGTACATACATACATAGTATCACGTATTTTTCCCTTGCGAGATAGACAGAGCCTAGGTCTATAAGACCTTATGGCCACATTTTTTTGTCCTAAATTTTGGATTAGGCATTTGTCTCCCATCTCACCTGATGGTAAGTGACGATGAAGACTAGGATTTTACATGCCTATCCAAGATCAGCATGTTGGAGGGCGTGTAGATGGAAAACGGAATTAAATAGTGATGGGTTGCTAACCGCATCGCTTATTGACATGATTCCGCAGATTTTAGACCAATCCTTCGATCGGCTTTTACGATCTGCGCGGGAAGAGCCGCAGCTGGCACATTCTATGTTTTTTCTTTTCTCCCAGACCAGCATGGAAGCAATCTTGTAAGTAGCCTAAAAAATACCAAACACCGTCGTTGACCACTAACACGAAAACAGAATACAAATAACTCCATCCCTCATAATTCTATAACACACTTGTTATCGTCGGAAAAATGCAGTACTTTACAATCGTTCTGGAGTTACGATGTGACAGACGAACATACAGATAATGTTGTGATATAACTGGGACCCTTTTACGCCGCTCGCTAAGTGTGGTCGCTGACCGATTATCTGTGTGGTGAGGACGATGGAGGGTCCTGATGAGTTCCGTAGATTATTCGAGTAGAATCAAGTTTTTTTTCATTACATATTTTTACCCGACTGGCCTACCCAGAAAGAGGGTAATGTTTTTTGCGCGTATGTTTGCATTTATATAAGTACTAGCTTTTGCCCGCGGCTCCGCCCGCGTCAATGTCGATCCCTCGGGAATAGTACTTTTTCCCGGGATAAAAGGTAGCCTATGTCCTTCTCCGTACTCCAAAGAACTTGTATGCAAAATTTCATGATAATCGGTTCAGTAGTTACGGCGTGAAAGCGTAACAAACAAACAAACAAACTCACTTTCGCATTTATAATATTAGTAAGGATAAGGATGTCTGTTCCATTGTCGTCTCCTGTAGCCTAAATGGCTTGACCGATTTCGAAGGGTGAGGTATTATTATAAACGTATTCCTCAACGGAGTGTCAAAGTCCATGTGATGTTAGCAAAACATCTAATGGCGGACGTAAATTGAAAGAAAGAAAAATTGTTTATTAGCGTTAAATATCATGCTAAAATATAACATTTTTGTATTCTAAACATAACGCTAAACCGATGTCCACTCAGCATGAGTCTAGGCATCTTGCAATACCGCGACGCTGGTCTTCCGGAGACACCGGCCAATCGAGAAGTACTACTGCGCGCTGCATCGACACGCCGAACAGTGCATATATTAATTTAACAATTATGAATTCAATATATAGATAAAAATGATGATTAAATTATCAAAAAGGCTGTTGGGTTTTTATTTATTGAAATAAACCCCTTGTAGCCGGTCGACTCGGGCGAATTATAGTTGAGTTCCGCATAACACTGTGGCATTTTAAAGCTCTTAGCTTGTATTGTTACAGGTGGTAGGACATACACAGCACGATAATAGCTGTACCTTGATCTGAAGAGTGGCACTTCATGAACAGGAGATTTCTGAGATGTAATCCCATCTGCTAATACTCGTATTCTACTTGCTTCGGCCGGAGTTTTTTTTTATTTTTATTATAAAACAAATTACAATCACATTGACAACAATAATTGAACAAGTCTATAATCTGGATGGTACCTGGTTCAAAGGCTGTTCTTAGCAACCCAAAGAGGAAACGCAGCAAGCATAATAGGCACCTTTGAACCGGGTAAGATTAGGGGTGGTTTTGACTGATTTAAATGCATCTGTAATATTGATAAAACTCTTGTGAATTCTGTATTATTTAAGAAATAATACAGAATTCACAAGAGTTTCATAAATTATATCTATCAAAATTAAATAAGTTAAAAGTAAAATCTTTTTAAAAACAAGTTTGATGTACATCACTTTGTTTCGGGTTATTTTCAGCCATAGATTTAAAAAAAAATTGCGTTTCAGCGAACCGTTTGATTTGATATCCATATTGTCGAAATGTATCAAAAATAGCTAGTCCGCCAACTTGAGTGTGCCGCCATGTCGGATTTAGATTGACTTGTCATCGAAATTAAATGAGTACCTATACAAAATTGAATTTAAAAATATTTGGGTCATTCCCTCACTTATTACTCTGCATAACCCTAAATTGGTTGTCACTGGCCAGCTAGGACACTAATGGCACTTAAAGAAAAAAAAAGCGGCACATATGAGTCATGGCGCTATCGCAATGTTAAACTCTGAGATATGGACTAACTGGTGGGCACAGAGTTGGTATGCAGAGGCGACACATTGTATATTGTTACGTGGTTAGGGTTCGTCATTTGGAGACACATCAAACTCTTTAGAGGGAATTTATTCACAACGCAATCTCAACACTGATTTCCGAACGAACACTTTGGACCGCCGCTTTCTACCAGACTTCTTTTACCCAGCGAAATACGGATTTCGCCGGGTAAATGTAGCCTATACAGCGTGTAAATGTACCCTCGACGTTCTCTTAAAGGGGCGACTCAGACCATCAATATGAAAAACTTTTCCTACGGGACCAATGCTTGGAACTCAAAAAAAATTCGACATTCCCATACAAACTGGTCGGGCGGCAGAACTCTTTTGTCTGGATATGCCGAAATTGTTTTTAGAACCCAGCATTGGTCCCATGGGAAAAGTTGTTCATATTGATGGTCTGAGTCACCCCTTTAAAGAAAACATCGAGGGTCAATTTACACGCTGTATATTAAAGATTAGCTGATGCCCGCGACTTCGTCCGCGGCAATTTCTGTTATTATGATTAATTAGTACCTATAGATGAATATTTTTTCCCCGTTTTCAAAACATTTTTTATTGATGCTTCACTTCTATTGGTCGCAGCGTAATGTTTTATAGCCTAAAAGCCTTCCTCAATAAATGGACTATCCAACACAAAAAAAAATCCAATTTGAACTAGTACTTCCTGAGATTAGCGCGTTCAAACAAACAAACTCTTCAGCTTTATAATATTAGTATAGATATATGAACATGACACTCTACATTTAATTACTCTTTGTGAAAGCTCGCTGAGACAGGGAGGTCGCTTGTGTGACGCTGATTATTGAGAGTGAGACAGTATCACTGATATGATGTTTACTGGTATGTACTTACTGCCTGTAACCCATAGCAAGCAACGTTGGATTAAGCCCAACTTGATTGCTTAGATTAATGGTAGAGTGCAATGAAAAAAAATCAACAGTTTTAGAAAATACTAGCGGTCTGCCCCGGCGTCACATGGGATCATCAGGTCTTTTTAGTCTCCACTGCTGGAGTATGACCCTCTTTGTACTACCGGAGCCATACTTGGCCAGAGCAGACAGAGGATTTGGCCTACACTCTCCTCGCTGGCCAGACGGGTTTGAGAGGTCTCATCGATGTTTATAAGCTTTGTTTAGCTTGTATTTCCTAAATCGCCTATTACGACATTCATGGAAAGAGCGGAGCGGCCCTATACTACTCTGCCGGAAACCACACGGCTACGGGATATAGATATTAAATTATATAGCCTATGTTCATCAGGGATAATGTAGGATTATAAAGGTGAAAGATTTTTCAAATAGGTTTAGTAGATTCGGAGTCTATTGAAAGCAAACAAATAAACAAATATTTCTTCTTTATAATAGTACACATAGACGTAGATATTAAACACGTAATACGTGCCTATAAAATTTAAGAGTTGCTTTCGATTTTCCTAGGGTTTCATCATCAGAACTTGACTTGGTGACAATGTAAAGACCTCAGGAGTATTCCTTTCAAATGATAAAAGAATTTTGAAAATCTATCAGCAATTGACGGAGAAATCGGTGAGCATTCAAAAAAAAACCATAGATTAGAAAAAAATATCTGAAAGGATTACTTCTGAGGTGGTCACTTTGTCACCAAATCAGGGTCTGATGATGAAACCCTAGGAAAATCAAGGGCAACCCACAAGTTTTACAGGCACGTATTACGTGTTTAAAAAACATACATACCTACTTGAATGTTTATCTATATATGTATTTCCTATAAAATATAGTATCGCTGAGTTAGTATCCCTAGTTATAACACAAGTCTCGAACTAACTTTGGCGCTAGCTCAATCTGTGTGATCTGTCCATATACAGCGTGTAACATAAGTCATAACCAACGTTCCCGTGAAGGGGTGACTCAGACCATCAAAATGAACAACTTTTCCTATGGGACCAATGCTGGGAACTCAAAATTTTTTTTAACATTTTCATACTAATTGCCGGGCCGGCTGAACACTTTTGTATGTTGATATATAAATCATCATCATCATCATCATCATCATCATCATCATCATCATCATCAGGTCCTTTTTTAGTCTCCACTACAGGAGCACGACCCTCTCTGTACTACTAGGGCCACACTTGGCCAGAGCAGCCAGAGGACTTGGCCTACACTCTCCACGCTGGCCAGACTGGTTGGAGAGGTCTCTTAGATGTGTATAAGCTTTGTTTAGCTTGTATTTCCTAAGTCGCCTTCAACGACATCCACGGGAAGACTTGGAGTGGTCCTATTCTACTCTGCCGGATACCACACGGCTTTATATCATACCGATATATAAATAAATAAATATAAATATATACGGACAAATCACACAGATTGAGCTAGCCCCAAAGTAAGTTCGAGACTTGTGTTATGGGATACTAACTCAACGCTACTATATTTTATAACAAATACATATATAGATAAACATCCAAGTCCCAGGCCAATCTGAAAAAGATCATTTTTCTTCTTAGCCTGACCGGGGTCGAACCCGGGCACCCCGTGTCGTAGGGTGGCGTGTTAACCACTGCGCCACGGAGCTAGTCAATATATGTTGATAGAGAAACTCCAGTCACAACGCTCTCCTGGCATCTCCCCATACCAGCTCGGAGTCTGTGTGATTCATTCATTCAATAGTGATGACCAACTGCATCACCTATTCACATGATTTATCTAAGGCTCAAGCCCAATCATACTTTACTGGATTTAGTCACTGATGAGATAGAAGCCAGTACGTTAGACACGATACAATATACCTCCATTCTTGTCTAACGTACTGCGGCATCCCTCTCTTCAGTTCCTTAATTCAGTAATGTATGATTGAACTTTGAGAAATCTTGAAAATAAGTGATAATTAAATAAATATATACGGACAAATCACACAGATTGAGCTAGCCCCAAAGTAATGAATTAAGCCATCACTTTTTGATTTCATAGGCTTAAATCTGAAAGCTCAAAGCACACCTTGCTTTGAGCTTTTAGATTTAATACTATTTCCTCGACCGACTTTTACAGCTAAGGAACACAGGAAGAATAGATAAAGAAACAGTCAGTATTCACTTTAAAAGTAACGGTGAACTTTTGATGTAACTTTGTGAATTTGGCGTCTCACATAAAAACAGCCAAGTGCGAGTCGGACTGGCATTAAGGGTTCGGTACGATGATTGTAATTTCATTTCATTAATCATCATCATTACAGCAGCAAGTCCACTGCACAAGTCCTGATGTTTTTGGATTTCGAATATATATCGTCTTCATCGCCACTTACCATCAGGTGAGATGGGAGACAAATGCATAATGCAATATTTAGTAAAAAAAAATAATTTCGTAGCTTTTAGTTTGTTATTTCACTGTTATTTTTATTCGGTTTGATTCGTCGGAAGGTTGTGCTATTCTGCGCCGCCGAACAAAATCGATGCAACTTATAAAAGTAGTTACTGTATATGTGTGCCAAATTTCACCATAATCGGGCAAGTATATTCGGAGCAAAGTGGCTGTGACAGACAAACAGACAGACACGCGAATGATTTTATAAGGAAAGTAATTAGTTGGGCCGCTAAATAATTATTTGGGCAGCAGATTTTACAATTGGGGCAGCAGAGAAAACATTAGGATGAGCTTTGGATTTCCACCTGGAACGACTGAGGGCAGAAAAGAAGTTTTGCTGACCATAAGTTGCTGACTAACTAGCTACTTTAGCTGACCGATTACATTTTTTTCTAACAAAAATACCTAATAATATTTTTTTTCCTACCGAATATTCTGTTAACCGTTTAAATAACACCCATTTTATAATCAATCAATCAATCATTTATTTGCATGAATACACGAAATATATAAAGAGCTTAATATTATTAAAATGGTAAAGTATTCAACCCTTTTTTGCTGTAGAAACTTTGGTACCTGGGGCACTGAAGTCAAAAAATTCTATAAAGAATTTGACAACGCGTCTCATCGAGGTAACTGGTGATCCAAGAGCATGCAGTTTTTTTGCACAACGTATTGAAATCGGTGTGCAACGGGGAAATGCTGCCAGCATTTTGGGTACTTTGCCTCGATGCGGTGCGTTGGAAGAAGTTTTTTATTTGTAAGATATTTATATTTTTTTATTTTTATGTTGTTATTAATTATGTTTAATATTAAGTTGAATTGTGTAAAAAAAATAAAAGGAACCCTTTTTGGGCGTGCAAATTTGTTTGTCTTACTTAGTATATTTCCATTATAAGGGTTTCGTTTTTCACTCGGTTGTACGGAACCCTAAAAATGATAAGGTTTAAATTAATCCTGTTATTTTATTACTGTAAGACAAATGTCGTCTATTCGGATAGTCAAAACTGTTACTTTCGAATATTATTCATCCCATAAAGACGGCGCGTATTGACAAATGATAACATCGATGTACGAAGATAGTAGATAACAAAATAAATATACCTTACAACCAGCTTTGTATTCGTCTTAATCTTCACATAGAATTTTGAATGAACTAGTGTATCGGTGCATATCGGCCATTTTCGCGGCAAGGTGTTCTTCATATAATTTCCGTCTCCATTTTTGTTTTATAATAATAAGCATCCTTCTCTATTTAAATTATTTTCCTGCTACTATCGCTTGGCTTTGGCCCGCGGTAGTAGCCTATAATTACCCTCAAAGAAAAATATTAAATATCATACAAAGCCCTTCAGGCAAGTAGGCGACCAATACTGTTGAAGAGTTTCTTTCGGCGTCTTCTTCTCTGCAGTGGTCGGTTCCGAAACGCTAGTAGTTTGTAGCTTTTAAACAAGAATTAATAATTTGAATATAATAAGTATTATTTAATTTTAAAGGTGAATTGACGTGAAAAAGTGCCTGAAAAGGCCTATTTTCTGAATAAATCTTTGAATCTTTGAATCTTTGAATCTCATATGAGGAGAAAAATGTAGAAAGAGAAATAATAATAATATCTTTATTGTGGTACACAGGTTAAAAAAAGATTATAGTTACAGATAATGTGTGTGTCACTGTGACCTGTCTACATAAGACGTACAATAATAAAAAGGAAATACCCTAACAAACTAAAACTTCAAAACAATGTTAAAATTAATAAAATGAAAAAATACTCTACTATCCTAATAATATATTCGTCCTTTAAGTAATCATTAATATTATAGTAGCATATTTTTTTTGATTTTTGACTAAATTGTATATATTCTATATTGTATATTTTTTACCAAATATTATTATACCTTTACCAAATATTATCCAAGAAAAATTGTTAGGTTACCTATTTGAATATAGGAACACTGTGCGCACTGTTCTACGGGACACTTTCCTGCAAAATTGATGTTCGGACGGAATTTAAGGTCACGACTGGATTTATTGTTGCCCGAAAATAAGAAACGGAGACATAATAAAGACGAAACAGCTAAAAAAAGACATTTCAACATCGGTGACAGGGTTAGAGTCCGGTGGTACAGTGCCAGAAAAGAATCTTGGAGACTAGGGTTGATAGACGGTATTGTTGGAAACAGAATGTTTAAAGTTTTAATCGATGGAGATGGTACTAAGTGTATTCGTCACATAGACCAATTATTACATTATAAGGGCTATAAGTGTGACAGTAGTAAACAGTCTCTACAGGCTGTACCGCCCACTCCAAGCCATGTTTCAATTGCGTCCTCATCACCTGAACAATCACCTGCACAGGTTGTAGATAATAATAATAAAGACTCAGGTAATAATGTGAACGGGGTTACGGGTGATACTTCGTCTGTACGCGCGGCAGAGATTGTTACAGATGCCCGCCCAGATGAAAGTAGTTTAGGTGGTAGCGTAGAGAGGGTGGATCCACGCCAGGAATCACCAGCTGCAGTCACGGGTGTGACTCCAGAGGTTTCCGAGGTCGCGCCCGCACCGGCGCCGCCACAACAACCGTCCGTGTATGTGTATACACGCTCTCAACGGCCCAGGAAAAAAGTTGATTATGCTAAGTTATTTAAGTAAGTTATAAGATACTTAGTTACAAATATATTTACATTATACTTGTTATTGTCTACAGGATTAAAAAATAGGTGTGGAGGAGTGACAGATATGTACGGTACTTAGACAGTAATAAACTAGCTGTGGTTGAACTCGGTCGTTTTCTTTACTAGCCTGTTAAATACTTATCATATATGCATAAAAACTTGAAAATCACGTTAAATCACACGATATCATGTATTTGGCCCTACAATTCATTTATTAGTTTTGTTGAATTATTGAGGCATATATTATTGGGCGTGACGGAAATTATTTTCAAGGTAACGGAAATTAGAAAATTAACCGTTTTTATTAGAAAATACTTTTAATTTCCAATAAAAATAGTTAAAATCAGTCATATTATTAGTTCATTATACTGGCTGTAGAATGTTCGATTTTGGGTGCCGGTCACCGATAGGAGCTTAGAAGAACGACTTCGAAAACATAATTTAGACGATTGTTAAAAAAATATAGTGTAATATGACCTGTATAAGGGGAGTAATTAGATTTATCCCAAAAAAATTATAAACCCCTTCAGGGTTAATATTTTTTTATAAGAGAATAGCCAGATATTTCCATGGACGCACAAAAATTAGGTTCAGTGAGAAGATTAATTCCTATCCAATACCACGAACGAATAATATAAATAAATAAGAATTAAATAATATAAATAAGAATTTTTAATTATTTTCTATTCCCAACGGATACTACTGTTTAAACCAATACCAAAACAAGTTCAAAGGTACAGTCAGGTAAAAATGCTTTGTATGGAATAACCGATATAGAAACTTTTTGGTTAAGTGTCTTGATCAGATAGGGATGATAATTTGGAGCGCAATTAAAAGCTGTGATCTAGTTCGAAGATGAATAGCGAGTTTATTTAAAATTTACATAAGTCAGGGAAGAAGGTAGTGGGAACAATTCAACCAATTGTACGAGACCTACGTATTTGACGTATTTATACTAGCTCCGTGGCGCAGCAGTCAACACGGCGGTTAACACGCTAGCCTGCGACACGAGAGTGACCGGGTTCGATCCCCGGCCAGGTCAAGATGGAAAATGATCTTTTTCAGATTGACCTGGGTCTTGGATATGTATTTGTTATAAAATATAGTATTGTTGAGTTAGTATCCCATAACGCAAGTCTCAAACTTACTTTGTGGCTAGCTCAATCTGTGTGATTTATCCGTATATATTTATTATTTATTATTATTACGTATAATTTGGGCGCAGTTTATTGGCCGCCCACGCAGTGTAACGTCACGTGATGATGATTGGCGGATGATGTATGTATCTTCCGTCAGGGGGCTCCACTGCAGCAGCGTTGCCATTGCGTCAACACCTGGCAGTATTAATGCCAGAATCAGAATTTCTGTAATATATAGATAGAAGGAAAAGGGTAAATATTGAAAAAAATTGCCGTGTGATAACCGGCAGAGTAGAATAGGACCACTCCAAGTCTTTCCGTGGATGTCGTAGAAGGCGACTTAGGAAATACAAGCTAAACAAAGCTTATAAACATCAAGAAGACCTCTCCAACCCGTCTGGCCAGCGTGGAGAGTGTAGGCCAACTCCTCTGTCTGCTCTGGACAAGTATGGCTCTAGTAGTACAGAGAGGGTCGTGCTCCAGTGGAAACTAAAAAGACCTGATGGTGGTGGTGGTGATTGAAAAAAACAAATTGTGCCTCCCATACAAATTCATCAAGCCGGTCAGGCAAACGCCTTAACCACTGGACCACGGAGGCAGTTAATAAAAAAAAATCAGATATGCCGCATCCACGAAAAGTTTCTCTAGTTTCGTTAATACAGGTAAGTGTCTTCTGTAACTGCGAAATTATTCAAATACGGACGGCCGTATATTATAGAAATCAATGAACTTGCCAATGTGTTTGTATATCTATGGATGGGTTAATGCAGAAGTGAAATATGGCAAGTGACTTGAAGAGCTACTCCTATTTTTGTTTCCAACACAATTGATTGATGAGAACAGAAATACAGTGGCCAAATAACAGGTATACACTTGAGTTTTTTAATTTTATTTTAGGAAGTATAAAAAAATATTAATTATTCCTTGTTAAATATAGTATTTAGTACGGAAAACAATGTAAGACAAACGCACACCTCCAGCAGCATCGCAGATGTAAACCCTTTTCATTGCGTTTTTATCACATTTTCATACATTTCCTGCGTTATCTCAGTGACTGTGTCTCGAATATTTTGTTTTAATTGCTGAAGGTTTATTGGCCTGTTATCATAGACACGTCCCTTTAGATAGCCCCACAGAAAAAAGTCAGGAGCGGTTAAATCAGGCGATCTTGGGGGTCAATCAATGTCACCGTCTCTCGAAATTTATCGACCGGTAAAAGGTGATTTTTAAATGATTCTAAAAACGTTTTACTAAATGATTTTTTCCCGGCCGCGGTATTTTTTTTGCACCATTTTCTATTCCTTAATTAAATAATAGCTATGTTTGAATTGAAAATTTTCCATATATCAAGACATGCATATTAGAAGTTTTCATTTCAGAAATACAGCATAAAGCCGTCCAAATCCATTAATTCTTTTTTTGCGTAATCAGACATAAATAAGACCAGCACGGTGGGCCGGCGACAGTCACATATGTACTATAAATATTATATACTTAGTTTAGTATTTTATTTATTTATAAAAAAAAAAAACTAAATAAAATAAAAAATTGACGGCAAACGAGCAGACGAGCCACCTGATGGAAAGTGGTCACCGTCGCCCATGGACATCTGCAACACCAGAGGAGCTGCTGATGCGTTGCCGACTCTTAAGATACCTGTAAACACGCCTTTTGAAGGACCTCAAGTCATAGCACACAGGGAAAACCTCGGGAGTGAGACCATTCCACAATCTTGCTGTACGAGGAAAAAAACCAATTGTCAAGGATGTGGGGATGGACTTTACTCCTGTGGCGACGGTGCGGTGGTAGAACGGTGACAGTGGCACCAATTCAAAAAGTTCTTCTCGCGTAAATTCCTTATTAATTATGATATGTATCTATTTATTACTAGCAAAAGTGAAATTCACTGGTAGCGTTTTCCGTAGTGAATTGCCGTAGCCCAAAAATTTCACGACGCTCATCATCATTTCGAGTAGGTGTCACGGTCAATCGACCATGCACACCCTGGTGTCAGAGTTCTTCGGAACCGCCTCTCGACCTCTGACGTAGTTCCTTTAACGACTACCAGGTGGCAGCCGGGACCACCGGCTTAACGTGCCTTCCGAAGCACGGAATCATCTTTATTATCAGACAATCAGGTGATTCAAGCCTGCAATGTCCTAACCAAACTGGAAACAACTAAACAAAGTATGCTTCCGTTGGGAATCGAACCCACGACTTCCGGGTCAACAGGCAAACGCCTTAACCACTGGACCACGGAGGCTGTCTAACCACTGGACCACGGAGGCTGTCAAGCTGTCACGACGCTAAAGATGTTTCACTTACAAAATCATGTGTTTCATCAACTCGGTAGATGATTATATTGAAAATTGAAAACTATCCGTACATATTCTTTTAATATAACTGTACATCTTACTAACACTGCTATTACGGGAATATAACATTCCACAGTAATTGTTATATTTTATTATATGATCGCTTCCATATTGGATATTGATAGATACCTATCGTAAAAACATTTGATATATTGCAATTTGCTATAAAATGTTAACTACTTAATGTCTAATAACAGTCGACGGCCTCCGTGCAGTTCTGGGATCGGTTCCCAGCGCAGGTAAATACTTTCTAACCGACTTCAATAACAGGAGGAGGATTTAGTTGTATTTTTAGGGTTCCGTAGCCAAATGGCGTAAGACGGAACCCTTATGGATTCGTCATGTCTATCTGTTCGTCCGTATTTCACAGCCACTTTTTCCCGGAACTATAAGAACTATACTGTTGAAACTTTGGGAAGTAAATATATTCTGTGAACAGCATTAAGATTTTCACACAAAAATAAAAAAAAAAAAATTTTGGTTTTCCCCGTACTTAGAGCTGAAACTCAAAAAAATGTTTTTTCTTCAAATCCATACTTTTTCGGTTCGGATAGGTCTTCAAAAATGATATGAAATTTTCTAAACTCTCTCTCTCAAACTGAATAGTTTTCCCGAGAGACACTTTCAAAGTGGTAAAATGTGTGTCCCCTGTAACTTCTAAAATAAGAGAATGATAAAACTAAAAAATATATATGACTAGCTTTCGCCCGCGGCTCCACCCGCGTCAATGTCGATCCCTCGGGAATAGTACTTTTTCCCGGGATAAAAGGTAGCCTATGTCCTTCTCCGCACTCCAGAGAACTTGTATGCAAAATTTCATGATGATCGGTTCAGTAGTTACGGCGTGAAAGCGTAACAAACAAACAAACAACCAAACAAATAAACAAACAAACAAACTCACTTTCGCATTTATAATATTATATATATATATATATATATATATAGTAAGGATAAGGATAAGGATAAGGATTAGTAAGGATAAGGATAAGGAAGTAAGGATGTACATTACCATGCAAACTTCCACCGAAAATTAGTTTGAACGAGATCTAGTAAGTAGCTTTTTTAATACGTCATAAATCGTAAACCGCAATTTACCTTTAATTCAATCAACTCAAATATAACAAGAACTTTTATATTATGTTACTTGCTGCTACGGAACCCTTCAAGGGCGAGTCCGAATCGCACTTGGCCGCTTTTAAATGTTTGTTACCACAACATGTCATTATTTATGCTCATAAAATCCTTTCTTACTGCTCACTTACGTCATGAAAGGAACCCCTGTACCAAATTTCATGTTTATAAGTATAGCAGTTTCGGCTGTGCGTTGATAAACCCTAGATCCCTTCGATCAAATATAATGGTAGATAAATAAATAATAAATAAATAAATATATACGGACAAATCACACAGATTGAGCTAGCCCCAAAGTAAGTTCGAGACTTGTGTTATGGGATACTAACTCAACGATACTATATTTTATAACAAATACATATATAGATAAACATCTAAGACCCAGGCCAATCTGAAAAAGATCATTTTCTTTGGCTTTTTTTGCTTCAGACGCTGCTGGCGTCTGAAGCAAAAAAAGCCAAAGAAACTGCGCTCGCCAACCCGCCTGCCAAGCGTGGTGAGTATGGCAATATCCTCCCATGGAACGAAGCATCCTTAGGAGAGTTCTTTATTCAGCAGTAGAGATCTTAAGGCTGAAATCGTGATGATGACGATGTAAAGTTGTTTTAAAAACATATATCTAACTTCATTAAATTCATTCATTTCGAGTAGGTGTCACGGTCAATCGACCATGCACACCCTGGTGTCAGAGTTCTTCGGAACCGCCTCTCGGCCTCTGGCGTGGTTCCTTTAACGACTACCAGATGGCAGCCGGGACCACCGGCTTAACGTGCCTTCCTAAGCAAAAGTATGCTTCCGGTGGGAATCGAACCCACGACCCCCGGGTCAACAGGCAAACGCCTTAACCACTGGACCACGGAGGCTGTTAACTCTAACTTAATATAACATAACAGAATTCAAAATATGCCATAAATATAAAACCGTGAAAAACAACACCTAGATAAGTCATAAATATTAATATATTTACATTATAAACATATAAATATGTCATAATTTATTAGATACAGAAACGATTACGGGTATCTAAGAGCCACGTCACTGACTTAATAAAACGATATTTCATAATGGTATTTTTAACCGACTTCGTAAAGCAGGTTCTGTTTTCGACCCAGGTACTTATGTAGATCTACATTCGTCCATATTATCACGTCAGTATCAATGACAGGGTAGACAAAACTAGGCAGAATTTCTAATGGAAGCATTTAGCTGTATAGTTTTTCTAATTCAATGTGTCATCATCATCGTCATCAGGTCCTTTTAGTCTCCACTGCAGGAGCATGACCCTCTCTGTACTACCGGATATACCACACTTGGCCTAAACAGACAGTTGTTTAGTTGTTTCCAGTCTGGTTAGGACATTGCAGGTTTGAGTCACCTGATTGTCCGATAATAAAGATGATTCCGTGATTCGGAAGGCAGGTAAAGCCGTTGGTCTCAGCTGCCATCTGGTAAACGTTAAAGGAACCACGTCAGTGTCCGAGAGGCGGTTCCGAAGAACTCTGACACCAGGGTGTGCATGGTCGATTGACCGTGACACCTACTTGAAATGAATGATCATCATCATATCAGCCGTAAGAAGTCCACCGCTTGATATAAACCCCAAGTGATTTCGCCTTTCGCTTGTTCGCCCAATTAGCAAACAATTTGCAACTTTTGACGACCCTTGTGGATCAAGGGTACCACAAATGACTAGCTCCGTGGCGCAGCGGTCAACACGCCAGCCTGCGACACGGAGTGACCGTGACCGGGTTCGATCCCCGGCCAGGTCAAGATGGAAAATGATCTTTTTCAGATTGGCATGGGTCTTGGATGCGTATCTATATATGTATTTGTTATAAAATATAGTATCGTTGAGTTAGTATCCCATAACACAAGTCTCGAACTTACTTTGGGGCTAGCTCAATATGTGTGATTTGTCCGTAGAAAAAAAAAAAATGCCGATGAATGGTATCTGGCTTCGATCAAATATCATGGTAGATACACGATTTGCGCTCGAAAAGTGGCACCGGCAAAACACCGCACTAATAGAGTTTCGGAACTGTTTTGTCCACAGTTTCAATTAACCACGCTAGCACTCACACGTCTCGCGATGACAAAGGTCATTGAAAAGATGCAAAAACTACTCGTCAAAAGTGAAAAAGAAAGATGGAGTATCATACTTTCAGTATCCGTTTTTGTCGTTGTTTGTAGGTATGCGTGATGTTTTGGCTCGGGGACATTATTTAGACTTCATTTTGTATGAGACTGTGTATATACAACGTCAACACGCCTGCCTGCGACACGGAGTGACCGGGTTCGATCCCCGGCCAGGTCAAGATGGAAAATGATCTTTTTCAGAGAGGGTCATACTCCTGCAGTGGAGACTCGAAAGACCTGATGATGATGAGAAGTATCCAATATCTTCATTCCCTACGCAAATCTAGTATAAATATAAATATATATATATATACGGATTCATATGAACAGGGAAAAAACCAAGCTTATGACAAACAGCACCAAACGTAGGGTAACGGTAGATGGACAAGATATACAATACATCGAGGAGTACATTTACTTAGGACAAATAGTCTCCTTCAAGGAACGGCAAGAAAAAGAAATCGCACGTCGGATCGACAATGCGTGGAAGAGTTTTTGGTCAATGAAGGAACTATTTAAAGGGAAATTACCAACTTGCCTTAAAAAGAGACTCCTTGACATGTGTATCTTGCCCATCCTAACCTACGGTGCCCAGACTTGGTCCCTGACACAAAAGGAAAAGTTCAACCTGCAGGTTTGCCAAAGAGCGATGGAGCGCAGTATGTTAGGAATGAAAAGGACAGACCGAGTAAGAAACACAACACTGCGCACCATGACACAAGTGGTCGATGTTGGAACGAAGTCTGCTAGGCTGAAGTGGGACTGGGCGGGCCATGTTTGCCGAATGGTGCCGGAAAGATGGGCTTATAGAACAACCTCATGGGTACCTACTGATGGGAAACGGTCAAGAGGCAAACCAAAAACAAGATGGACAGACGACTTCACTGTATTCGATGAAACTTGGAGAGAGATGGCAAGAGATAGAGCAAAGTGGAAAAATAAAGGGGACAGATTGAGCTAGCCCCAAAGTTCGAGACTTGTGTTATGGGATACTAACTCAACGATCAAGAAAACATCCAAGACCCAGGCCAACCTGAAAGAGATCTTTTTCCATCTTGACCAGACCGGGGATCGAACCCGGGCACCCTCGTGTCGCAGACTCGCGTGTTAACCACTGCGCCACGTAACTGTCAAATTTGTGTGATTTGTCCCTAAATTTTTATAAAAACTAGATTTATAGGCAGCTTGAAAATTCTGACACAAGTAGGTACCTCCCAAAATACACAACAGTCATCCTTGCGCAGTGAACGCTTCAATAATCTGATGCATATCAAACCTAACCAGTCTTGATGCTTGACTTTTATTTTTATTTGTTCTTCATATTTATTTTTATTTTATATCTGAGTTTTGAAGGTGTGGGAATTGTTTTTAAGATATTTTTCTGCACAAGATTGATGTTGGATTTTTTGTGACATAGGGAACAAATTACATATGATAATTTTTGAATTGAAAACTTCTTTAGCGGCGTTGTGCACTTTTTGGGATGGATAAAATTTGCTAAACTCGCGTCGGACACGTGACTTGAGACCTCAAAGGCGAGTTTTCACTTCTGCAATCCCGGAGTGCAACACGTTATTTTTTTTTTCGTATGCCGGACACATTAATATTTGTCATAAAAAGATAGTCTTAAAAAAAGGCCGATGGCTTTGTTTGTAAAGCCTAAAGTATAGTGTATATAAGTACAGTCCTGGGACATTCAAAAGTAGAATAAATGGGTTTCATTTGAATAGGCATGTAACATCCTCGTCTTCGTCAATTACCATCAGGTGAGATGGGAGACAAATGCCTAAACCAACATTTAGTAAAAATAATAAAAAAATTGATGTTTATTTACATGATATTTCAGTGACATATAGCACATGAAATGGAAACGAAAAGAGGTTTTCTTAAATAAAATTTTCCTGATTGTGGAATACTTTATGGCGTTCCACTCATCCGATAACAGCTGTTATCCTAAAGTTAGTAAAGTTATAATAAAGGCCAAGTGAATGATAAATGATAAAATACATACAATACATAGTATCACGTCTTTTTACCTTGCCGAGTAGACAGAGCCCAAATCTTTAAGACCTAAAAATATATTCTAAAGTATCAAAACGTCTCGTTCTATAAAGCAATACAAACAATTATTTACTATGATTAATTAATATCACTTAGAATAGTAACAGGAATCACTTAGAGTAAGCTCAGCGGGTAGCGTGCTTAGACGCATTGGGGGTCCTTGGTTCGATTCTCATATTCTTGTGTCTTATATTTTACTAGCTTTTCCCAATGGCTCCGCCCGCGTTATTGTCGATCGTTCGGGAACAGTACTTTTTCCCGGGATAAAATTTACCCTATGTCCTTTTCCGTACCCCAGATAACGTGTTTGCAAAATTTCATGATGATCGGTTCAGTAGTTACAACGTGAAAGCGTAACGAACGAATAAACAAACAAACTCACTTTCGCATTTATAATATTAGTTAGGAAGGATTAGGTAAGAATGCTGTAGCCTGATGCAAATAAATAAATTAGGATTAGGATAAAAAATAAAAAGGATTTTAGTATTTGTATTTTCTACTCTGTCAAGAGAGTACCGGGAAAAGATCAATCCTTACTAATATTATAAATGCGAAAGTGAGTTTGTTTGTTTGTTTATTTGTTTGTTCTTTTAACGCTTTCACGCCTTAACTACTGAACCGATCATCATGAAATTTTGCATACAAGTTCTCTGGAGTACGGAGAAGGACATAGGCTACCTTTTATCCCGAGAAAAAGTACTAATCCCGAGGTATCCACATTGACGCGGGTGGAGCCGCGGGCGAAAGCTAGTATTACATAAAATGTTAATTATTCATTTAAATTTATTTTATCACCTTCAAAGTATGCTCCTTTAGAAGCAATTCACTTACACCAACGAATAATTAATATATTTAAAAAAAATTCTTTAATGCTTTTTCCGGAATTGATTAATTAAATAAATAAAATAAATATATACGGACAAATCACACAGATTGAGCTAGCCCCAAAGTAAGTTCGAGACTTGTGTTATGGGATACTTACTCACCGATACCATATTTTATAACAAATACATATATAGATAAACATCCAAGACCCAGGCCAATCTGAAAAAGATCATTTTCCATCTTGACCTGACCGGGGATCTTTGATATAAAAAACTGACTTCAATCAAACTACTGAACCGATTGGGATTATATTTTAATGGGACTAACTTGAAAGCATGCCCTTTTAATAATAGAAAGAAGTTTTAAATTCGGTTCAGAAATGACGGAGTTCAAGGTAACAAACAATAAAACTGAAAATACAATTGATAACCTCCTTTTATTTTTATTTGACAACTCCGTGGCGCAGTGGTCAACACGCCAGCCTGCGACACGGAGTGCCCGGGTTCGATCCCCGGCCAGGTCAAGATGGAAAATGATCTTTTTCAGATTGGCCTGGGTCTTGGATGTGTATCTATATATGTATTTATTATAAAATATAGTATCGTTGAGTTAGTATCCCATAACACAAGTCTCGAACTTACCTTGGGGCTAGCTCAATCTGTGTGATTTGTCCGTATATATTTATTTATTTAAGTCGGAAAAATTAGCATAAATTATGAATACAAAGGAATAAAAAGTGCAAAAGTCACTGTTACGCCTATAGAATTATGTAAAACAGTCAGCCTCAAACTCAGTGAAAGCGCTTTTCCATCCAAATGCTAGTGAAAGTCCGCTAAAAAGTATAAAATTTATAGCTTTTAATCTTAGATCAAATATAATGGTAGATACACGGATCGCGCTCGAAAATTAGAAATGAAATGAAATTTACTTTTAATACAAATACGTTTATATTAATATTTTAAAATAATACTTATTTTATTATAACGGGTGGCGCAAAAGTAAAGACCCTATTTGGTTCAGCTATAACATTTTTTCTAAATTAGAAAACTAGATTTAGGTTTTTTTAAATGTATATTTGTGCCATTAAATTTCGTACCATTAGGATTTAAAGATGATGTCTTTTAAATGGTGACCTCCAGAGTTGATACACATTTGAGCCCTATTTATGACATTTTGCATAACTTGCCGTAACACTTCCTGCGATATGTTCGTTATTTCTTGACGAATGTTTTCTTTTAGAGCTGCGAGAGTCTGTGGCTTGTTCACATACACCCGAGATTTCAAAAAACCCCAAAGAAAGAAGTCTGGACTGGTCAGATCGGGTGATCTTGCAGGCCAAGGCAAATCGCCAAAACGAGAGATAACTCGGCCTGGAAAAGCGTCCCTCACTAAGTCCATAGTGTATTCCACGTTCTTGGGGAGTAAAACGGTCCATGTTTATTTTCAGTGTATTTTACATTTGTTCACTACACAATTTTCAAAAACAGAATGACAGAAAATGTCATATAAAAAAAATAAAAGTATTTTCTTTAGTGCCAGTACTTTTGCGCCACCCAGTATATGATATAATTTATTTTGATATAATTTTATGATATTATTTAATTCAATCACTATACTTATTTATGATATAATTTATTTCAATTACTAAAACATACAAATATCTGTTCCTTAATTAAAAATACTTATACTTATTTAAACTACTTAAAAAGACGAAACTAAAATAATTTAAAAAAAAAGCAGTTTTTAAATTTGGATATCTATTTGTCTCTTTCTGAACGTCATATTATTATTTTTAATATTTGCAAAATCGATAAGCTACTAGCGTATCGGAACGACCACTGCTGAGAAGAATACGCCGAATGAAACTCAGTCTACACTAATCGAGTTTCGGAGCTGTTGTGTGTCAATAAACCGCGCTTGCACTCACACGTCTCGCGAAGACGAAGGAAAAGATTACAGGGAAAAGATTAAAAAACTGCGCATCAAAAGTGAAAAAAAAAACGATGCGAGTTACAGATGAGATATGGATTAAAAAAGGCCAAAATCAGTTTAAAGTAATTTATTTCAGCAGAGCACACACGCACAGTAACAATAGATAATCGCCATTGACAGAGTGTGAAAGAGACAGAGGTACACTAATCGACTATCTTGCTTATTACATTGTTTTATAACAGTTACACTTTCAGTATGTACCGTTTTTGTCGTTGTTTGTGTGTATGATGTTTTGAATCGGGGACAGTATTAACGCTTAATTTTGTATGAGAATGTGTATCTACCATTATATTTGATCGAAGGCTTCAATATACAAATGTGGGCTCTAAGTCCATTTGAGTTAACTTGGGTATTTTATTGTTTTATAAGACTATTAAATATTTATGTTGTGACAGTGGAGATGTTAAACTATGGATTATATTTTTCTTTCTTTTTTAAATGTGGTAATCGGCCTTTTTAAACCGACTACAAAAAGGAGGTTTTCAACTCGGTTGTGTCTTTTTAATGTTTGTTACCTCAAAACTCTATCATTTATTTAAGGATTTATAAAATATTTTTTGCCTAGCCGTGTGGTTTCCGGCAGAGTAGAATAGGACCACTCCAAGTCTTCCCATAGATATCGTAAGAGGCGACTTAGGAAATACAAGTTAAACAAATATAAATAATAAATATATACGGACAAATCACACAGATTGAGCTAACACACAGATTAAGCTTGGATACTACTCAACGATACTATATTTTATAACAAATACATATATAGATACACATCCCAGACCCAGGCCAATCTGAAAAAGATCATTTTCGATCTTGACCTGGCCGGGGATCGAATCCGGTCACTCCGTGTCGCAGGCTGGCGTGTTGACAACTGCGCCAGGGAGCTAGTCAAAAAAAGCTCATAAACATCAATGAGACCTCTCCCACCCGTCTGGCCAGCAAGGAGAGTGTAGGCCAAATCCTCTGTCTGCTCTGGCCAAGTACGGCTCCGGTAGTACAGTGAGGGTCATGCTCCTGCAGTGGAGACTAAAAAGACCTGATGATGATGATGAAAATACTTTATGACGTGATAACGTCATATAAATCAATGAACTCTCGGCTGCACGCACGGAAAAGAGTCACGTTCCGTATGCAAGCGAGAGCGCAGAACAAGCGATAGAGAGGCACGATCGGCCTAAGCGTTCGGCTTGTGACGCATCTATCTCTCTTCCACCGTTATCAGTATCACCTATAATTATCGTCTGTAAACAATAAACTGCCTCTGTGGTCCAGTGGTCAAGGCGTTTGCCTGTAGACCTGGGGTCGTGGGTTCGATTCTCACGGGAAGCATACTTTGTTGCTTCCAGTTTGGTTAGGACATTGCAGGCTTGAATCACCTGATTGTCTGAAATGATTCCGTGCTTCGGAAGGTACGTCAAGCCGGTGGTCCCGGCTGCCATCTGGTAGTCGTTAAAGGAACCACGTCAGAGGCCGAGAGGCGGTTCCGAAGAACTCTGACACCAGGGTGTGCATGGTCGATTGACCGTGTCACCTACACGACATGATGATGATGAACAACCAATTATTTTTTATTTGATAATATCTCCATACAGTATTTAAAAGTGTACGGAACCTATATTTATCACAATTGTTCGCACATACCTCTCTGTTAATGTATATCTATTTAGTTTATAACAGGGACAAATATTAAACATAATGTTACTATTTCGAATTGTTAGATTAGTATACCTATACGATAAATTATATTCAGTACTTGGTATCTGCGACTTTGTTCTCGTATCAATAATACATACATATTATCACCTCTTTATCCCTTACGGGATAGACAGAGCCTAATTGTAATATCCCGGGACATTCAAAAGTAGAAGAAATGGGTATCTGTTGAATAGGCATGTAACATCCTCGTCATCGTCACTTACCATCAGGTGAGATGGGAGACAAATGCCTACTTCAATAATTAGTAAAAAAAATCATAAGACCGAAAAGCCACATTTTGCGTGGGTGTAAAGGTGGAAAACGGAATCAAAATAGTAATGGGTTGCTAGCCGCATCGCTTAAAGTTATGATTCTTTACATTTTCGCCCATTCCCTTACTATAATATACTACAATAATTAATAATACTAATATTTATTTCAGACGACATTATGAAGGTCCAGAAAAATTAGATGATCATCATCATTTCGTGTAGGTGAAACGGTCAATCGACCATGCACACCCTGGTGTCAGAGTTCTTCGGAACCACCTCTCGGCTTCTGACGTGGTTCCTTTAAGGACTACCAGATGGCAGCCGGGACCACCGGCTAGATCGATGTCACATCGAAACTTAATTTCATTAATCATCATCATTACAGCCGTCAGAAGTCCACTGCTGGACAAAGGCCTCTTCCAATGATTCTTCGTTCATCATCATCATCAGGTCCTTTTTATTCTCCACTACAGGAGCATGACCCTCTCTGTACTACTAGAGCCATACTTGGCTAGAGCAGCCAGAGGACTTGGCCTACACTTTCCACGCTGGCCAGACGGGTTGGCCAGATTCTTCGTTCCATGGGAGGATATTGCCATACTCACTGCGCTTGACAGGCGGGTTGGCGAGCGCAGTTTCTTTGGTTTCTTGCGTTTCCGTCGCTGCTGCCCATCGGAACATTGAATTTGGTAAAGGAAAGGAATTTTTTGGATTTGGAAAGGGAATGAAGTTATTGAGATACCACTTACTCTTATGAATGGGGGAAAAGCAAGTAGAAGCTAGGGAGGCCGAGGACGTATCCGATGTCATTCGTGCAGTCACCAGATAACCAGTTGAGGATAACACCCTGACCCATCATCATCATCATCAGGTATTTTTAGTCTCCACTGCAGGAGCATGACCCTGTCTGTACTACCGGAGCCATACTTGGCCAGAGCAGACAGAGGATTTAGCCTACACTCTCCTCGCTGGCCAGACGGTTTGGAGAGGTCTCGTTGTTATGGGTTTATGGGCTTTGTTTAGCTTGCATTTCCTGAGTCGCCTCTTACCACCTCTATGGAAAGACTTGGAGTAGTCCTATTCTACTCTGCCGGAAACCACACGGCTACCCCTGACCCATATTATCTATACATATAATAAAACAGTAAAAATATTTGTCTGTACATTTAGAATTTTTGACTGAAATGGATAGAGGGACACTTAAAAAGATTAATAGCAAAAAAAAATTATTCGAATTGTCTGTCTGTCTGTATGTATGATCACGATTATCTCCGAAAATACTTAACCGATTTACTTCAAACTTTAACCAATTGCTTTGTTTTAACCCAGCAAAACATTTAAAGTTTGTTTCATCAAAATCGGTTCATAGAAAAAAAAGTTATCGTCATTTGAATAAACACAAGGCATGAGTTTGCCTGCAAATATACATATAGCATCCTTATCCTTACTAATATTATAAATGCGAAAGTGAGTTTGTTTGTTTGTTTATTTGTTTGTTTGTTTGTTTGTTACGCTTTCACGCCGTAACTACTGAACCGATCATCATGAAATTTTGCATACAAGTTCTCTGGAGTACAGAGAAGGACATAGGCTACCTTTTATCCCGGGAAAAAGTACTGTTCCCGAGGGATCGACATTAACGCGGGCGGAGCCGCGGGCGAAAGCTAGTTATATATATGATTAATATATTTAGTGTGTGTGTGGCCCCAACATGTTGCTGCATGCTGCCGTACCGACGACTGCCTCCATTATTCTACAAAGAGTAAAGATCTAGTGGAGTGCATGAGAGTAATTCGCACTTATAAGTAACAGGGTAGCAGACACGCATGTAATAAGTACCCATTTATATATGCCTCTATATGCATAAGCAAAAACATGTGAACATTTTCTTCGAATTACACATTCAATTGAATGTTAATCGTGTTTTTCTTGTTTTAGGTTTCTGACGGCGTTTTTTTTTTACATAAATGAAGACATTGGATCGCATGCTATAGGTTATTACTTGCAGGGCTATTATCACTTGGTCTAAGAACAAGTAGCCTAATAAATAATTTTTGAGGTATAAAAGTTGTTTCATCTTATTTAAAAAATAAAAACATAAATAAAGTCTTATGCATAGGAGTGTATGCTCTACAATAATGTATTTATTTATTTATTTATTTATTCATAAGGTTCACCAACAGGTAACATGTACACCACTATCAGATAACATTCCACTTCTATGCTAACATGCAACCCAATCATAGGTGGACACAACATTCATAAACAACTAAAATAAGTCTAACCTAAGATTACTAAATATAACAATTAACTTACATAGTAACAATTTAACAAATTCAAAGTAAGAAAAGTGTTAGCTTAACAACGTTAAAGATGCAATGAATGAATGATAACTAATAATTGATTTACTTATTTTTTAATTTTATGATTTATAGGGTTTAAAGTGCTTAGTGGCAATACCAATCACAGTTACAGTCAGACATAGACTATACTAGAATCAGAATAATTTATTTGCAAATAATATGTCCTAATAGTTATTACTCGTATATACTTAGTGTTCGCACCTATCTACCATTCGCGTACGATGAGGGATCTTCCGGAGACACCCGAAAGCTGCCGAAGCCCGCGCGGCCCCCGGACCTTACTTGCCCCCTAACCGCCGGCGTGTGCGCATAATTACCTATGTACTAAGCTGCAATCCTCGTACTGTACCTTACGTGTATCTCTAGACTAGCTCCGTGGCGCAGCGGTCAACACGCCAGCCTGCGACACGAGAATGCCCGGGTTCAATCCCCGGCCAGGTCAAGATGGAAAATGATCTTTTCCAGATTGGCCTGGGTCTTGGATGTTTATCTATATATGTATTTGTTATAAAATATAGTATCGTTGAGTTAGTATCCCATAACACAAGTCTCGAACTTACTTTGGGGCTTGCTCAATCTGTGTGATTTGTCCGTATATATTTATTTATTTATTATCTCTCAAAATTTCTATTGTATAACCAGCAAGTCATTATATACAGTCCATGTTATTTACCACTATACGAAGCCAACACTTAGTCTATACGTAGACTAGTTATGATAACCGTTTAACAAAACAGTTTCCAGTCTGGTTAGGACATTGCAGGCTTGAATCACCTGATTTTCTGATAATAAAGATGATTCCGTGCTTCGGAAGGCACGATAAGCCGTTGGTCCCGGCTGCCATCTGGTAGTCGTTAAAGGAACCACGTCAGAGGTCGAGAGACGGTTCCGAAGAACACCAGGTTGTGCATGGTCGATTGACCGTGACACCTACTCGAAATGATGAACATTGTTCTGAATTTGTATAAGATCAATATAATTTTGCATATTGGAAGCTAAGTTTAACCCCATTTATGGAAAATGAATGATCCACATTATGAAATTTGACCAGATGATATTCGACCGCGTGATATGTAACCGCAAAAACTAACAATCACCATTTTATAGCCTATTCTTTCATTGTACTCATCCAATATGTGTACCTAGTTTTTATTTTAATACTGAATATTGGATAAGGCGTTTGTCTCCCATCTCACCTGATGGCAAGTGACGATGAAGACGCGTTTTTATCTCACTATTAACAGAAATCCTAATCCTAATTAATATTATAAATGGGAAAGTGAGTTTGTTTGTTTGTTACGCTTTCACGTTGTAACTACTGAACCGATCATCATGAAATTTTGCATACACGTTATCTGGGATATGGAGAAGGACATAGGGTACATTTTATCCTGGGAAAAAGGACTGTTCCCGAGGGATCGACATTGACGCGGGCGGAGCCGCGGGCGAAAGCTAGTAGAAAATAAATTGAGTTTTTCGGAGATTTCTATACTCTGAGGTTCTTTATAAGGTTTTAAACTTATTCATAGATACATACATTACATACATAGTATCGTATTTTTATAAGTGTTTTATTTTGCACTAGTTACCTAACCTAATCATTAGGATTAGGATTCACACATATTCCACCTCCTACATATTAGTTGATTTTCCAATTCATTGTAAAATTAGTTGAATCAAATACCTCACTTGTAAAAGTCGGGTAGTTGTGTAGGTGATGGGATATGGTGGAGAATTTCTTAATTTATTAAGAGTATAGTATCACGTCTTCTTCCCTTGCGGGGTAGACAGAGCCTAGGTCTATAAGACCCGAAGGCCACGTTTAGCATGTTGGTGTAGGTGGAAAAAGGAATCAAATTAGTGATGGGTTTCTAGCCGCATCGCTTACTAACATGATTCCACGGAATTTACCCGTTCCCTCGTTCGGCTTTTACGATGCCGGGAAGAGAAGCAGCTGGTACATTCTACGTTTTTTCTTTTCTCCCAGACCAACATGGGCGATTCAAAAGGGTGCGTCCGGGAAATAAGTTTCTCTCAAGTAATGTGTATGTCACTACCTAATAAACTCATTTACCTTTTAAAGCGTAACAAGTTCATCAGCAAGTCAACAATGCAGGTACAGTCAGCAACATAAATATATATATTTTGCTGTTGATTACCTACTATTACTTTTTTATTCTTCCATGCTGGTCTGGGAGGAAAGAATCGTATAAGCCTTTCGAAAGATTGGCCGAACATCTGAGCATGCTATTAGGGATCGACCAAGTCTTATTTTTTGATGAAAGGTAGCCTATGTCCTTCTCCATTTCCTAAGACAACGTGTATGCAAATTGGTATGTGTGATTTTTCTGTGATAAGGTTTGGTAGTTTGGTCACAAGCCAAGACACAAGCTAATCTGAAAGATCATTTTCCATCTTTACTTGACCGGGGATCGAACCTGGACCTCCAGTATAGCAGCCTGGCTAGTTGACCACTAGGCTTCAGGACTTATCCAAATAACAACGTCTACAGTACAGTAATTAGTTCGTATCATATAATAAACATAATATATCTTAGTCTTCCCATGGAGCTCGTAAGAGGCGACCTAGAAAATACAAGCTAAACAAAGCTCATAAACATCAATGAGACCTCTCCAACCCGTCTGGCCAGCGAGGAGAGTGTAGGCCAAATCCTTTGTCTGCTCTGGCCAAGTATGGGTCCAGTAGTACAGAGACAGAATACCTACGGAAGTATTCCCGACTCGATACGACACCGGAACCTTCAAAAACCGAGTCTATGTTTTTTTAAAAGGCCGGCAACGCTCTTATCACACCCTAGGTGTTGCAGTAGTCTATGGGCAGCGGTGATCGCTTACCATCAGGTGACCCGCTTGCTCGTTTGCCGCACTACGTCATAAAAAAAAGAGAGGGTCATGCTCCTGCAGTGGAGACTAAAAAGACTTGATGATGATGATATAAAAAAAAAATAGTGGCATTCCGGGAGTAACAACAGAAGTGAAAACTTAAACTGTTACGGTAACGGTAACAGAAATTCGCGCCGAGGTCTCATTTTTTGAAGTAAAATTTTCTTTATTCCGTGGCGCAGTGGTTAACACGCCAGCCTGCGACACGGAGTGCCCGGGTTTCCCGGTCAGGTCAAAATGGAAAATGATCTCTTTCAGATTGGCTTTTTATCTATTTAAGGCGCTGTATCCCCTAACCGTTTGTAGCGGACATCGCGCGATATTTTATATATTTGTGTCATACCTGTCGTCAGTCTCAGTTCAAATCCGTGTCTGCCATTTTCGTGTTAATTTTCACTTTTAATTTAATAATTCAATAATTATAGCCAAATATTGAATTTTTTGTAGGTATCCATCTTGTTCATTTAGTTTTACTTTTTATAGACGTATAAAAGTTGGTAGTTGTCGCTGAAAATATCAAGTAGTTCGCGACGAAAATTCTTCTGGACATAGCTTTTTTGCTATTTTATTTTATTTTGATCTTTGAACTGTACTTTTTTTCATGCTAGTATTCTTTTGAAAAATAAGGCTAACTGCGCGACGAAAAAATACACGTTTTACGGTATTCTTCTGATGCACGTATTTGTTGTAAAATATAGTATCGTTGAGTTAGTATCCCGTAACACAAGTCTCGAACTTATTTTGGGGCTAGCTCAATCTGTGTGATTTGTGATATTGTTCCGCGCTCTCGCTTGGACACGGAACGTGACACTTTTTCGTGCGTGCAGCCGGCGTTCAACGATTTATAAGATACTAGCTTTCGCCCGCGGCTCCGCCCGCGTCAATGTCGATCCCTCGGGAATAGTACTTTTTCCCGGAATAAAAGGTAGCCTATGTCCTTCTCCGTACTCCAGAGAACTTGTATGCAAAATTTCATCATGATTGGTTCAGTAGTTACGGCGTGAAAGCGTAACAAACAAACAAATAAACAAACAAACAAACTCACTTTCGCATTTATAATATTAGTTAGGATTTATATATTATATATATTTATATTATTATTTATATGATATTTGCCTAATCATTGTTCGCTGCTGACTGTACCATGTTCCGTTCGTTAACTAAATTCCGTGCTAATTACTTCAGAGAAGTTGAGCTTCTTAGACACGGACGCAAAAACATACAGATTAAAAGTCAAGTGAAGGACAGTTACTTGGTAGACAAACCTTGGTAGACAAACCGTTATATAATCTAACGAAAACCGGCCAAGAGCGAGTCGGACTCAGGCACGAAGGGTTCCATGCCGTTATCTATAAAAACGGCAAAAAAGTCATATATGACTTTTTTGCCACCCTTTAATATCGATTTTATTTTTATTTATTTATTTTAAAAGTCAATATATGAATAAATCTAATATATAAAATTCTCGTGTCACAGTTTTCGTTGCCATACTCCTCCGAAACGGCTTGACCGATTTTGATGAAATTTTTTGTGCTTATCCGGTATCTATGAGAATCGGCCAACATCTAATTATTTATATGGCAAAACAACGTTTGCCGGGTCAGCTAGTATTCTATAAATATTTCAAGCATCTACCTGTTGCCGTTATAAATATCGAACAAAAACAAGCAAAAAAAATCACGTTTGTTGTACGGGAGCCCCCTTAAATATTAATTTTATTCTACTTTTTAGTTATTGTTGTTATAGCGGCAACAGAAATACATCATCTGTGATACTTCCAACTGTCTAATTATCACGGTCATTATTAATTTAAGTTTTAATTTAGATTTTTAGTTTAGAATTATTTATAATAATAGGTATGTCGATTAATTAGTTTATTGATTTTTAAGTAGTATTAGCATTTATTATTGTGTATGTAATAGTTTGTTGAATAAATTATCTGTATATTGATGTCAGATATCAGCAACAAACAAAGCAATCACGGTCATCATCATCATCATTTCGAGTAGGTGTCATGGTCAATCGACCATGCACACCCTGGTGTCAGAGTTCTTCGGAACCGCCTCTCGGCCTCTGACGTGGTTCCTTTAACGACTACCAGGTGGCAGCCGGGACCAACGGCTTAACGTGCCTTCCGAAGCACGGAATCATCTTCATTGTCAGAATCAGGTGATTCAAGCCTGCAATTTCCTAACCAAACAGGAAACAACTAAACAAAGTATGCTTCCCGTGGGAATCGAACCACAACCCCCGGGTCTACAGGCAAAGGCAGTTAACCACGGAGGTAGCTATCACGGTTAGACAGACGGACATACAGACAGACAGACGGACAGCAGAGCGATATTAATAATGTCTCGTTTTTACCCTTTGGGTACGGAACTCTGCAAACTCTCAAACCGCAATTATTATAGCTGTCAATAAAAAAATAAGGGATTTATTATTATTTTATATTCTGTAATATAACTTTGAGAAAACTATTTTCATTTGTATTTTGATTGGATCTATTATGGTTTATGAGAGAGAGTTTATGGATAGATATACGGATATAGCAAAGGTATTGAAAGCTCCGTGGCGCAGTGGTTAACACGCCAGCCTGCGACACGAGAGTGACCGGGTTCGATCCCCGGCCAGGTCAAGATGGAAAATGATCTTTTTCAAATTGGCCTGTGTCTTGGATGTTTATCTATATATGTATTTGTTATAAAATATAGTATCGTTGAGTTAGTATACCTATCCCATAACTCAAGTCTCGAACTTACTTTGGGGCTAGCTCAATCTGTGTGATTTGTCCATATATATATATTTATTTATATTTGTCCATATATTTTGTTTATATAGCAAAGGTATTGGTTTACAAGAAAATAAACGCCATTATCTTTCGTTGCATGAGCAGGACAAACCTATATACGTGAAAGAGATGTCACTTTTCACTTCATAACGTCTTATAAATCGATGACGAAGACGAATCGTTATAAATCGATTATATCACATCGAAATTGTTTGTTAGGCTTTCACGCCGTAACTACTGAAACGATCATCATGATATTTTGCATGCAAGTTCTCTGGAGTACGGAGAAGGATATAGGCTACCTTTTATCCCGGGAAAAAGTACTATTCCAAAAAGTAAGTAGCAGTTTGGGAGACAGGACGTGCGTACCCGATGCTATACTTGGAACTACAGGAAAGCCAGTTGATGACAACTCTAAAAAAGAATGCTATGGTTTCCTAAATCGTTTGTCGACGGTCGTCGTGATGGTGGACTAAGGTGGGAAAGAACGCTCTGCCAATAGGATAGTATCCTAAAAAAAAAAAATTGGTCCGTCAGTTAAATATTCAAAAAATATTGGACACGTATTTTTCTTTTGTCGATTAAACAAAAAATGATAAAGATATAGCCCTTTGAAATTCCGTGTGACGTCATAGTTTGCTACAATTTTTAGCAAACTTTGACGTCACGAGCCCCCACTCCTGAACTTTGATGCGCTTTATCTTTATTATTTATTGTTTATTTGACAAAAGAAAAAATACGTGTCCAATATTTTTTGATTATCTATTTGACGGACTAATTATTATGTTATTATTACGACCCAGGAAACTAGACTATTGAGCTACCGTGTTTCAAACATCGGCGTCAAAAAACTCCATCATATCCCATTCCCCTTATATGTATTAAGTTAGGTGATGCAAGCCTTAACGCGCTTAAGGGGAATGTGATATGATAGACATTTTCAAAATCTGTTCATAAATGACAGAGTTACGAGGTAACAAATTTAAAAAAAATGATTGTCTGTAAAGTTGGTTTACGAACGATAATATTATGTGATAACGGTGAAAGCAAGATAGATGCGTCACAAGCCGAACGCTTAGGCCGATCGTGCCTATCTATCGCTTGTTCCGAGCTCACGCTTGCACCCGGTGACAATTTTTCGTGCGTGCAGCCAGCGTTCATTGATTTATATTATCACGTCAAAACAAAAAAAGAAAAAGAACAACCGTTTTGATAACCTCCTCATTTTTTTGAAGTCGGTTAAGGAAAACACTCAGCTGAGGAGGGGAGGATTCCTATGTTCGTGTTGATGTGGCTACATTTATGTGGCAAGTGTAAGTGTCAAGATTAAAACATTATCTACATCAGCGGTTCTCAAAGTATTTTCGCGGCGACACAGGTGTAAACAGTAAACACTCCCAGTAAGTGAGAGTTCGGGCACTGGTGACTTTGAGCCGGGGCGTGTAAACGCTAGGGTTGATACCACTCACTACTCACTTCGTGCCTGCTGATCCGAGCCGTGCGAGAGACGCAAACTCAACACACACAGCCCTCGACCAAGGCAGTCGGCGACAGGTGATAGGCGCCTTTACACGCTCCGGGCCCCTCTCGATGCCCCCGCACACATCTAGGCTCCTACACATTATATACTCTTTTACAGTATATATTCCTTGGCAAAGGACAGAGGCGGCTTTACCTATAGCGCAGGGTGCGCGGCGCACACGGGCGCCGAGTCTAAGGGGGCGTCGAGCGCACTCTAATGCGACACCTCCAAAGATGCGTCGCTCGCGGCACCGGCGCTCTCAAAGACCCTAGGGTCTCTCAAAGACCCTAGGGTCTTTGAGAGACCCTAGGGTCGGTAGGTAGCGCCGGTTTGTGCCCGTGTTACGGCCGATGCCGGACGCGCAGTAGCAAAGCAAAGCGCGCCACCACAAGCTGCGTCTCTACCTACTCTATACAATAACTTTTGTTTCAATGTGAAATCAGCTTTAGAACAGATATATTATATTGGCGTAGTGTCGCGTCGCTACCAAAGACGCGTGCCGGCACCTGATTTGATTCGTTTTAAAACACGCCGAATTGTGGAAAATATAACTGTAAGTATTCCATTTTGACTCTGCTCCTACTAGAGGGCGCCAGGGTACTGGATGCACACGGGCGCCACAAGAGCTAGAGCCGCCTCTGGCGGCGGAGGAGCAAAATATTAAATGGAGTCACAAGCTAATCTAATAAACCATCTAGTGACGGGAGTAAAAGTTTGTAACTAGTGTACTGCAGCGTCCTCGCTGCCGCCCAAAGTAGCAGTTAGTGGAATTAACTGCCAACATGGGTTATGGGACATCTGGGCCGTGCAAAAACTGGGCCGCGGCCCAAATGTCACCATTTAAAATTTTGTATGGGTAGATTTGCCCTAACCACTTGCAAGCGGGCCAGCCCCCGTAGCATGGCATGCGCGATAACGTTTATCGTCTATCGCCATCTTGTTTTCCGTAATATCAAAGAGCGAGATGTGGATAGTTTATCGCGCGATATAAACGGCGTCGCGGACTCCATGTTATGGGCGCATATTTTTAAGGTATACGTTTTTAATGTATGTTAATATCAACAGATGCTATTGTCAGGTACAAATTTTAACGGACCTACCTTTTGACAGGAGTGGCAGAATATCAGCGTTTTACTCATATTATGTATGAGTAATATACACGCTGAGCCACAGCTGAGCTGAGTCCTTTTTGATTACTGCAACGCACACATGTTTAATTTATGTGAGATTATGCCTAATATTAACTGTGTTTTATATTTTTTTATATTAAGTTTGTATATTTTCTTACTTTTTGTTTTCTTTTTTTGTAATATATGTGTGGTTGCTGTGTCAAATAAACGTATGCCTATGTCTATGTCTAGGTACTTTGTACGTGCTTTTAGCAGGCCTCAAGTTAGGGCCAGTATTTTTGTATAAGATTGGCAGTCTATATCTTAATATATATAAATCTCGTGTCACAATGTTTGTCCTCAATGGACTCCTAAACCACTTAACCGATTATAATAAAATTCGCACACCATGTGCAGTTCGATCCAACTTGAGAGATAGGATAGTTTAAATCTCAAATTATAGTCGCAATTTTAATTCATAATAACAGAAATTGCCGCGGACGAAGTCGCGGGCAACAGCTAGTAGTATTATAATATTGTCTTTGGCGGAACATTGGGGCATCGCGGGCACACTTTGAGAATAGTTATCTGATCGACATAATTAATTACAAATGTGAAATGGAAACTGCAAATCTATTTTACTACGATATCGTGGGATATAATGTTTGTATGTAGATATGTGTGTTCCGCGATAACTGTCAAACCTGGAGCTTCATTTTTGAACTGGTAGAATAGGTCTCCCAATCGTTGTGCCGTCAGCACAGCACTCGGCTCGAATTCACACGTGAATAAAATCAACGATGAATTTTTGACCGTTCTTAAGCATAGAGTTGCCAGTAAAAAAAAATTTAAATTAGGGTTGCCAGAATAATTTAATGATAAGCAAAAGTTCTATCTAATATTACACAAAATTACAAAGATGATAGTGACAAAAAACTAGGAGGTAAACAAAAATAAGAAAAAATCTTTTTTATGTTGTTTGTGTGAATATATTTCATTATTAACTAGCAGTGCCCGCGATTTCGTTCGCGTACATTTTATGTTATGTTTGTATGGGAGCCACATCTTATCGTGACAGGAGAAAAAAAATAAGTAGCCTATCCTGTGTCCTGTACGCCTAAATGTATATCTTCCAAGTTTCGTAAAATTCAGTTAATTCGTTTAAGAGTTATATAACATACATATATACAGAAAAAAAATCTAAAATTTCAGTATCATGCATAAAGCTTATAAACACGATATCTCTGAAAACAAAGTAATTTACTCCATGACCAACCCTTACAGATTTATTATTAGAATTGATTTCGTGGCCTTTTTTGACGACCTATTATAATACAAAATCAAATCAAAAACATCATACAACAAACAAACATCAATAATTACGTTATTGGCGGGCTCCGTGCCGCAGTAGTTAGCCTGCGACACGAGGGCCCCGGGTTCGATCCCCAGTCAGGTCAAGATGGAAAATGATCTTTTTCAGATTGGCCTTGGTCTTGGATGTTTATCTATATAAGTATTTGTTATAAAATATAGTGTCGTTGAGTTAGTATCCCATATCACAAGTCTCGAACTTACTTTGGGGCTAGCTAAATCAGTATGATTTGTCCGTATATATTTATTTAAGTGTCATAATATTATTCTATAGTTAAATTTTTTGTTACAAGAACCCGAGTGATCGAGCCAAGTATAGTTATCACATCTACAGAAACGCATACGAGTCATTCAAGCGTAGAAATCCTAAATTAATCGGAATTCGTAGAAATATTTCGACAAGGCGTAAAAAATGTATGAATGAAAACCATAGTATCTGTTAAACTTCCAATATAGTCCTTATTACAAGTGTATTAGGTCAATTTTCAACCAAATCCGAAGAAATATCCATCAAACTAAATCCATACCAATTTGGACCTAAATTTGAAGTAGCAAGGTTGAAAACGGAAAGACGACGTGTTTTTCAAAAAATAGCAATGATATGACCGCATGCAGTGTCAATGTATGTTTACAAAAAACACAAAAAACACAAAAAAACTACACAGACATCCTTGTTAAGTTTATGTAGGAATGACCAGCATTTTAAAAATAGGTTAGTGTGAAAAAAGATTCATTAAGAGCATTTTTTTTTATAAAAAAATACTGGCCACATGCTGATTAGTTAGTTATGCTACTGTTGAATTTATGCGTGCCTAAATAGTCACTTAAATATTTAAAATGAGTTCTTGGCGGGAATTTCGACAGACTGCACGGTTTTTTAGGGTTCCGTAGTCCACAAGGAACCCTTATAGTTTTGTCATGTCCGTCCGTCTGTCTGTCTGCCGCTACTACACCGATTGTCATGAAGATTAGTGGAGAGACAGAAATTGAAGTTCCAAAAGTTGGTTTTTAAAGTTATGAAATTTTTTTTCTTTACAGTCAACCTCCAATACAACGAAAAGTGAATTAAAAAAATTAAATTGAACTAACCTCAACGTGTGGGATATCGTTGAAAAGGTCTTTCAAAATGCAACATAAACTGCTTTGAAACTATGGAGATCAAACCCCCCAGTCTTGAGATATTCTAATACAAAGTAAAAAATCGAGGTGTCCCCCCACCGTAACTTTTGAAACATTACTAAAATAATTCTGAAAAAATGTGGTATATACCTCAAAGTATGTACTTTTAATTAAAACTATAGCGGTCTCGGTATCATAGATAGTTATTTTTATACAACTCGACCAACTTATGTAAGTAGATATTAAACAACACACAACGCACACTATGTGTTCAAAAAAATCATGATGAAGAAATTGCCTTTCAAAATAGAAATTCACGCAGACAAAGTCGGGGGCAACAGCTATTAGTAAATAAAATCCAAAAATATTGTAACAATAGCCGGTACTTTATGAAAGAACTAAACTTTTTCATTAGATACAACAATTACTAGCTGCAATTTTGCATTTCATTGTTCAAATTCAAAAGTAACCGAACAGAATTTGACAATAACTTTCACACGTCGAAACCAACCATTAATAGAATTCACGCTAGAATCCAGCGGAAATACTCATATTCGACACATCTACTTGGCTGTATACCACCACGCTTTTGCCTTTAAAAAGTTATTTCTCCAATTCGACAGACGTAAACACCAATCAGAAAAGACCTCTGCCCCTTCCTTCTATTTTTGAATTGACGAATCGAACGACGTAATCCTATAGAATGACACGGCTCTTTTCAAACTGGACGATTTCGAACGAGCTCCTTTTGAATGTTTTTTTTTTTTATATGAATGTTTGACAAAGAGGTTTGAATTCGGTTAGTTAGGGCCAGTCATATTTTTTTTTGGATGAGCATTTGTGAATGTAAGCCTTCATTCTTTGATGGAGGAATGGGGTTAAAAAATACAATGATGTCTCAAAATTTGAGTTATTCTGTGGCGTATGGTTTGTTGTTGCCGCGTTCAAAATTAATAAAAGTGTTCCCACCTTATTACCGATAAAGATAGAGCACTGAGGAATTCGACGCATCACATCTGAGCCTATAAAATTGATGTCATTGATATCATTGAAAGCGTAAATTAATTAATAATATTATGTTATATGTAGAAACATGGTTTTACTTACATTTATATAGTCGGAATTGCCAACTAGTTGGTAGTTCTTTGAGGGGAGCGAAACCACTGTGTCGCCACCCCTAACACTCACTCTGATGATGGTCTTCGAAACAGACTGAAACTAGACGGCGATTCGGACAATACATACATACCCCGTAACGGGGTAGACAGAGCCTGGGTCTATAAGACTTTATAGCCACATTTAGCATGTTGGAGGGCGTGTAGATGGAAAACGGAATCAATAATAGTGATGGGTTGCTAGGCGCATCGCCTATTGACATGATTCCGCAGATTTAAGCTCAATCCCTCGATCGGCTTTTACGATCCGCGCGGGAAGAGAAGCAGCTGGCCTTCGGACAATAAACTTTATTAGGTTTATTCGGACAATAAACGTGAGAATCCTAACTAATATTATAAATGCGATAGTGAGTTTGTTTGTTTGTTACGCTTTCACGCCGTAACTACTGAACCGATCATCATGAAATTTTGCATAGAAGTTCTCTGGAGTATGGAGAAGGACATAGGCTACCTTTTATCCCGGGAAAAAGTACTATTACCGAGGGATCGACATTAACGCGGGCGGAGCCGCGGGCGAAAGCTAGTAACTTTATAATGAAAAACATTATGTTGCATGTGCTATTGATGTTTTTCATGTGTGAAGGTGGCCAACACTGGTGTCAGGTTGTTGAAGCTGCCTAATGGCATCTGACGTTGCTAAACGACTGCCATCTATGATGACAGCCAGAACCAAGGGCTTAACGTGCCTTCCGAAGCACGTTAAAAGATATTTTATGTCACTTGCGGTTACCCATCCCAGCAGGGACCGCGCCCGGTGTTGCTTATCGTACGTAAGCGCTCATAATGCTCACTCTCACGAGACTATCGGTCTCCTCTCAATGGTGCTATTTCATAACGGAAATCATTCTAGGTTGGAACCACGCAGCACATAGTGAAATTTTGACCCTTAAAAAGGGGTGATTCAGCCCATCGATATTGACATCTTTTCCTATGGGACCAATGTTGGGAACTCCGTCTGTCAGTCTGTCGGTCTGTCTGCCTGTCCGTCTGTCTGCGACCAGGCTGTATCTCATGAACCGTGATAGCTAGAAAGTTGAAATTTTCACAGATTATGTATTTCTGTTGCCGCTATAACAACAATGGGCTTCCATACAACAGACATGATTTTTATGACCTTTTTTGTAGATGTACGGAACCCTTGGTGAGCGGGTCAGACTTTTTTGGCTTTTTTATGATATAGGACAGCAAACGAGCAAGCGGGTCACCTGAAGTGATCACCGCTGCCCGATGGACAACTGCAACACCAAAATGTGACAGGGTAACGCACCGGGCCGGTAAAGCACCGGCCTTTCAAGCAGTTAGGGGAGGACATGCCTCCCACCCAGGAATGTGGCTGGAAGGATAGGCCTTCGGCTCTCTCACTTACCGAACAAAGCATAGAAGCGGTAAAGCTTCTACTCAAATGTCAATTTTCTGTGAGAGTGATACTTTCCCGGACGAGTCGTCGAGAGACAAGAATGAATTTTGCTGGTGATAAACAAACAGACTTACTTACACATTTATATTAATAGAGGTTTGGAAGGATAGAGATAGTAATCCATTATATCGGGGATGTCATTCTCAACTGCCTGTGATGGTTGCAGGTGTCGCCTCGCGATGTGCTACTTGCTTTTCCCTATTTTGTGAGTAGTATCGTGGTAGTATCCCAAAACTTCCATTACCTTTACAGATCCTACAAATTCCTACCTTTACTTAGCTTAAAAATGCTTCCGATGGGCAGCATCGTCAGAAGCACAAGAAGCCAAAGAAATTGCGCTCGCCAAGCCGCTTGCCAAGCATGGTGTCATCATCATCATCATCATCAGGTCCTTTTTAGTCTCCACTACAGGAGCACGACCCTCTCTGTAGTACTAGGGCCATACTTGGCCAGAGCAACCAGAGTACTTGGCCTACACTCTCCACGCTGGCCAGACGGGTTGGAGAGGTCTCTTAGATGTTTGTAAGCTTTGTTTAGCTTGTATTTCCTAAGTCGCCTTCTACGACATCCACGGGAAGACTTGAAGTGGTCCTATTCTACTCTGCCGAATACCACACGGCTAATAAGCATGGTGTGTATGGCAATATCCTCTCTTGGAACGAAGAGTCCTTGGGAGAGGCCTTTGTCCAGCTGAACGCGAGAATATAAGCTTACGTAAACTAACCCAAATTTTGCACACAAGAAGCCGGGGTCCTATTTCATAATCACAAATATTCTTAGAAATAATTCGAAACCCCAGCACCTTTGATAATAAAAGATCTTACGCTCCAAATAATAAAAAAAAAACAACAAGTGATTAAAATCACGGCTTCGAATTTTGCACGATTCCATTTTATTTGAAATCCTATTTAAAACCGAAAACATCTTACAAAAGTTTCTATGCGTATTAGGTTTCCCGCCAAATTTACAAAGCAGCTGGCTGGCACGGATTAAGTTGTCAAAAAAATCTATTCTCTGTGGATTAGGCGCTGACAAAAGCGTGCGAAAAAAATGTTTGAAATTGGAATTTCGATTTCTAAATTTAAAAGAGTGTAGAATGTTCGATCGAACTTAATTTCTTAAACGTTGTTGTCAAAATGTTGAAAATATTTTTTTTTGAAAATGTGGGATTTTTAATTCCTTATTTGTTACATACTACTTTAATCTGTAAAAAGGTGTCATGTGACTAATATTTTGGAGGTCGGAAAGTAGGATTAACGAAACTATCACAAAAACGAAGGGTAGATGAATGATAAAGGGAGTTTTATTACTCGAAAGAAACTAACGTCAGATAAGGATAGATGTATAAAAATGGGTCAATTACGAACTATGTCGTCGGGATTGCCGACTATAGTTTCAGACTCGACAGGAGCCCAATTGCAAGGTGAGTGCGGTACGCTAAAATTAATCAGAACAATCACCCCGAATCGTGCCTAACTCCTAACAGGCCTGTCTCACTCCTCGTGTCGGTATGGAAAACAACATACTTATATGAAGCGGTAACACCGGGCAAATCTAGAAACGACGCGCGTTTGGTCACATGTGTTCACCGACTTCATCGAATTATCAATCGTTTGTTCAGAGATATAAGAATGAAATTGGCTTGCAATGGATTCTGTAGGTATCTAAAGCGCGTAACTATTAAAGGAGAAAACTATCTAGTGTAAATGTAACAAAATGAAATCAGCATTACACAAAGACGGCATCTTCCTATCTGCCAAAGTATTAGTGTAATACTGTCGGGGCGCTTCCCATCTATCCATCATCATCCATTATTTTAACTCCTCTGAGGAGAAATAAAAGCAGCTAGTAGTTTTTTTAATGTATATTTGACTGCAAAGGAGCAGACGAGCCACCTGATGGAAAGTGGTTACCGTCGCCCATGGACATCTGCAACACCAGAGGAGGTGCTGATGCGTTGCCGACTCTTAAGATACATGTAAACACGCCTTTTGAAGGACCTCAATTCATAGCACACAGGGAAAATATCGGGAGGGAGCTCATTCCACAATCTTGCTGCTTAGTTGACTCTTAAGATACCTGTAAAACGCCTTTTGAAGGACCCCAAGTTTTAAGCACACAGGGAAAATCTCGGGAGAGCGCCCATTCCAAAATCCTGCTGTCCAAGAAAAAAAAACCACGTGACATTCTGACAATTTTGGAGACCCAAGTGTTAAGGATGTGGAGATGGACTTTACTCCTGTGGCGGGCGGTGTGGTGGTAAAAGACGATGGTGACAACAATCCAAAAAGTTCTTCAGAACACTACCCATAGTTTAGTTAGAGGGTAAAATACACACAGAGAGCCAACGTTTCTCCGGAGACTGAGCGTGTATAAATCGTCTGTGAGTGTGGGATCGTCCATAATATGAATTGCCCGGCGTTGGATGAAATCAAGAGGAAGGAGTTGGTATTGAGGTGCACCAGACCAGATATGAGAATTTCCATGTGGGGCCGGACTTAAGCCTTATATAACCAAAGTCTACCCGGAGTTAAGTACTGCCTCGCTCTATTGAGCACCCCAAGTTTTTAGAAGCCATTTTGGCATTACCTTCCAGATGATCCTGGAACTCCTTCTATAGATACTAAGATCCTATCTTTAACTAAAAAGTAAAGTATAACTTTGTAACTACTTAGTATTGCCTACTCGACTAGAATATCCCCGACCCCTCTTCGGCTCTCCTACCACCCGAACCCCTCGGACTCGACACCGGAACAGAGTGCGTAGAGTAGGATTAGCTCCAATTACTGGTGACCGCCCGGCGGTCCCGGGTGACTTGCACCCAGGATTGGCCCTTCTGGCAACGTAGCTTTCGGCCCATAAGGCAAAAGATGAGAGTTGCTGCTCTCCAAAGGCTTTTGCCATTGATTTTCAGATTGGCACTTCAGGCTTGCATGTACGTATACGCGGCCCATCAGGCATATGATAGTTTGCTGTCTCTCCAAGCCTTGCGCACACAGGCAACGCTCAAAGCCGAGGTCTGTCCCTCCTGGGGGCCCTTTGGTGATGTTGTCTAAAAGGTTGAGGGCACTCTGCCCTCCCCGGTGAAGTAGCGAAAGCTCACTTGGAGCTTGCTACATAGTACTTTCAAAAAAAAAATCGACTAGAATACGCATTACAATGTACCTCTCTTGACAGATCGTGTGTTGTCTCTTCTGATTATCACCCAGATTTCTGACTAGTGCACACTCGCTGTTTGGTTACGAATGTCACACTTGTAGTGTAAATAGACCTTTATTTGCGGTTGTGGCTTTTTGGAGGATACAGGGTGTTACTTTTATACTAGCTCCCTAATATCACGTGGTCTAATTCCAACTCATATAGCGTATTATTTGTTAATAACACAACAATGCATTTACTAATTACTAAGTGTTTTTGTATAAACTGCTTGTTTTTAGGGATCCGTACAATCATTTGATAAAACGGAACCGTTATAGGATCACTCGGTTGTTTTAAAAGCTAGTACATAAAAATATGGAATAGATTTTTCAAAAATCCTTTTTCCTTAGTAATTTTTACCGTTCCCGTGGATTTATTTCCGAACAGTCGTTCGGCGCAGATTTCGCTTCACCAGGCTGCTCTTAAATTAGTAAAAAACGTTCTACAGCTATATTACCGAATCGATACGACATCGGAACCTTCAAAAAACGAGTCTATGTTTTCTTGAAAGGCCGGCCGCTCTTGTAACACCCCTGGTGTTGCAGTTGTCTATGGGCAGCGGTGGTCGCTTACCATCAGGTGACCCGCTTGCTCGTTTAACGTCAGATGTCATAAAAAAAAGATTTACACTATAGTTAAAAACTTACGTCATCATCATCAGGTCTTTCTAGTCTCCACTACAGGAGCACGACCCTCTCTGTACTACTAGAGCCATACTTGGCCAGAGTAGCCAGAGGACTTGGCCTACACTCTCCACGTTGGCCAGACGTGTTGGAGAGGTCTCATTGATGTTTATGAGCTTTGTTTAGCTTGTATCACCTAAGTCGCCTTCTACGACATCCACGGGAAGACTTGGCGTGGTCCTATTCTACTCTGCCGGATACCACACGGCGTTAAAAACTTACGTAATTTTAATTAATTATATTGTTTAATGGAACACTCTTTATAAGAAATGACACGTATGTGTCGGTGGTCCGTTTTTTGTTTTATTTCGAATATAAATAACACCCTGTTGTTATTTAGGGATCCTTAGTGTAGTTACTGCTATGGTTTTTTTTAAGTAAAAAGTTTCTTAGCGGCGTTGTGCCCTTTTCGGGATGGGTAAAAAAATATTAAGCATGCGTTAGGACGCGTGACCTGATCCAAAATTTGTAAGACGGATACGTGACCTGAAAACTTGTTTAGTGGCGTTGTGCCCTTTTTGGGATGGGTAAAAAAATGTTAAGCCCGCGTCAGGACGCGAGACCTGATTGGTTTGTAAGACACGTGACCTGAGGCCACCGGCGCGGCGTAGGAGAGAAAGTAATATTCCCCTCTCTTTCTACCGCGTGGAGTTTAGAAAATCTACCTGAATATACATTTTCATGTCAATATTAGTTTTGGTTTAAGAGAAAATTCAAGATATAGTAGAGGGCAGGGTCAGGTATTTTGCTGGCTGACTATACATACCTAGTTACTATGACCCTTGAAAATAATACACTTCTTCTTTTTAGTAGATGTGTAAAATGCAAACCATATATTTTGTTAAATTAAATGCTACAATTTGTGTGACGGAATCTTTAAAAAAAATCCAACTCACTTTTGACCGCCCCCATCTCACCTGCTTATAAATTCTTATTATACAACCCCGGCATGTGATCTCATACGCTAATATTTACTCTGTGGTGAATATGAATAAGACTAATTAAAAAACCGGCCAAGTGCGAGTCGGACTCGCGAACGAAGGGTTCCGTACCATTATCTAAAATAAGTTTTAAATTATTAAAAATATTTCTTTTATTATTTGATGTAACTAAAAAAGTACGCTTTTCGCAACCTTTATATAAATATATATAAAAATATATATATGACGCTATAAGACATTGCTTCATACCAAATTTCAAGATTCTGAGTTCACGGCGCAATTTGCGGCATAAACGGCTGTATCTTTTGATTGCGTTGGCTTAGAAGTTTGATTTTTTCACAGTTCCAAGGAACAGTAGACCTGAGTATTTGATATGATTTTTTTGATAGGTAGACGTCGGTCTACCTATCTAAATGGACAACAAAGTGATCCTATAAGCGTTCCGTTTTTCCTCCTGAGGCACGGAGCCCTAAAAATTACCAAGTGTGAGTTTATGCTTGCTCATCGAGAGTTCCAGATACAAAGTTATTTATTTAATGTATGAAACTAACTAGAGATATACAGTCGTCTGCAAAAGTCTCCGCTGCTACTTGCTTTCCTCCCATTCGTCTGAGTGACTAGTATCCCAATACCTTTATTCCCTTCCCAAATACACTTCCTATCCTTACCCAGCTTCAGAATTCTTCCGATGGGCAGCAGCATCGGAAGAATTTTGAAAGAAACCAAGGAAACTGCGCTCGCCAAACCCGCCTGCCAAGCGTGGTGAGTATGGCAATATAATAAATAAATATATACGGACATATCACACAGATTGAGCTAGCCCCAAGGTAAGTTCGAGACTTGTGTTATGGGATACTAACTCAACGATACTATATTTTATAATAAATACATATATAGATAAACATCCAAGACCCAGGCCAATCTGAAAAAGATCATTTTGCATCTTGACGTGGCCGGGGATCGAACCCGGTCACTCCGTGTCGCAGGCTGGCATGTTGACCGCTGCGCCACGGAGCTAGTCGATAATAACGGACATGATTATTTCTGCACCGGCTCGTATACTATAAAAAATATTCCCGTAGTGTAACTTTTACAAGTTCAGGAAATTACTCTCTCACCCGCCAACTCATAACGGACACGCTATAAATATGATAACTTGTAAATTTTTATGATTATAAGAATATATAAAGAATATATATATAGCCGTGTGGTATCCGGTAGAGTAGAATAGGACCACTCCAAGTCTTCCCGTGGATGTCGTAGAAGGCGACTTAGGAAATACAACCTAAACAAAGCTTAAAAACATCTAAGAGACCTCTCCAACCCGTCTGGCTAGCGTGGAGAGTGTAGGCCAAGTCCTCTGGCTGCTCTGGCCAAGTATGGCCCTAGTAGTACAGAGAGGGTCGTGCTCTTGTAGTGGAGACTAAAAAGGACCTGATGATGATAATGATGATAAGAAACGTTTCAATTTACCGACTAAGTAAACGGTTGTATGTCTAGTGCGTGTAGATATGGTTATTTAACAAGAAAACCGATTAAAGGTAGATTATCTATACTTCTATATCTATACATGATGAAATTTATATCGTTTAAAGGTGTGACAATCAATATGAACAACTTTTTCTATGGGACCAATGCTGGGAACTCAAAAAAAAATTCGTTATTTCCATACAAAAGAGTTCCGCCCCGTCCGGCCAGTTTGTATGGGAATGTCAATTTTTTTTTGAGTTCTAAGCATTGTTTCCATAGGAAAGGTTGTTCATATTGATAGTCTGAGTCACCCCTTTAAGGGTCCAAAACGATAAAAATGTCACCATGTACTAATATTATAAAGAGGAAAGATTTGTTTGTTTGTTTGCATCGAATAGGCTCTGAAAGTATTGGACTGATTTGCAAAATTCTTTCTCCATTAGAATTCTACATTATCCCTGATGAACATAGGCTATTTAAATACCTATATCTTCCCGTGCGAAGCCGGGACGGGCTGCTAGTCATTAATGATTTCGGGTCGACTCTGTATTTCAACACTGCAAAATTTTCTGGCACTTACTAGTGATGTAAAGGACTCGAGTCCTCGAGTTCTAAGTCAGATTTACAGGGCTTTATGAGCTCAATAGATTCTCTTGCAGTTGTCCGTGGGCAGCGCTGATTCAGATCACCGCTGCCCACTGCAAGTCACCTGATGGTATGCGATCAGCCTGAGCTGATCAGGTCACTCTTGCTCGTTTGCCGTGCTATACCAAAAAAAGGAAATAAGCTGTACTGTAATGTACTTTTGACATAATTAAATACACATTATTGAATTTATATTAACTTTGACATGTATTTCATTTCATTTAATTTCATTTAATTTCATTTAATTTCATTTAATTTCATTTAATTTCATTTAATTTCATTTAATTTCATTTGATTTCATTTAATTTCATTTAATTTCATTTAATTTCATTTAATTTCATTTAATTTCATTTAATTTCATTTAATTTCACTTAATTTTATTTAATTTCATTTCAATGCATTTCATTTTATTTCATTTCTTTTAGATATTGATTACATGCGTATGATAAGGTGATGTTGTTTTGATTGGTTCAATTTATGTGGCGACTCATGTATATGTAAATGTGTTATATGCGAGTCAAATCGGATGTGCGGACAAATCTTTTAAGCTATTTGTATATCTTTTAAGTAATTTAAGATTATGTATTTGAAAGAAAGAAAGAAAGAAAAATTATTTATTTTATATATCACAAACACGGTGAAACAATGTTACCAATTCTCAGCAATTAACCTATTTGTGCCTATATCAAAATGGCCTCCTCTCAGCATAATGCTGTGGCCTTCTGACCACAACGCTGGTCTTCCGAGGACACCAATTAAACAAAATAAAATTTTAAATTAGGATATAAACGTCACATACAAGCAATCTAGGGTGGCGCCATATTAATTATAAATTCTGATTCTGTTTGTGAGAAAATACACATAAATAAATAAATAAAATAATAAATAAATACGGACAAATCACACATATTGAGCTAGCCCCAAAGTAAGTTCGAGACTTGTGTTATGGGATAATAACTCAACGATACTATATTTTACAACAAATACATATATAGATACACATCCAAGACCCAGGCCAATCTGAAAAAGATCATTTTTCATCTTGACCTGGCCGGTGATCGAACCCGGTCACTCCGTGTCGCAGGCTGGCATGTTGACCGCTGCGCCACGGAGCTAGTCCCATGTATATGTTATAGGACGGCAAACGAGCAAGTGGGTCACCTGATGGTCAGTGACCACCGCTGCCCATGGACAACTGCAACACCAGGGTGTGGCAGGTGCGTTGTCGGCCTTTCAAGGAGTTAGGGGAAGGAAATAGGGAGGGGAGGGGGAAGGATGGGCCTCTGGCTCTCTCACTGAGATCTCTCCGATCGAAGCATAGAAGCGGTAAAGCATCTACTCAGACGTCGATTTTCTGTAACAGTGTGGTACTTCCCCGGACGAGCCGGCCTATTCATGCTACCAGCAATTCATTTTGCCGGTAACGTGGCTCTACCACGACTATCCTTATCCTTACTAATATTATAAATGCGAAGTGAGTTTGTTTGTTTGTTTGTTTGTTTGTTACGCTTTCACGCCGTAACTACTGAACGGATCACCATTAAATTTAGCATACAAGTTCTCTGGAGTACGGAGAAGGACATAGGCTACCTTTTATCCCGGAAAAAAGTACTATTCCTGAGGGATCGATATGGACGTGGGCGGAGCCGCGGGCGAAAGCTAGTAATAAATAAATAAATAATAACAGTCTAACTATAATAAAATAATATATATTTTTACCAAGTTTTTGTTATGTTTGAACCGACTGCTGCTAAGTGGAGCCACAGAAAAATAGCTATATTATTGTACCTGGCGTCTGTCAGGTTGTGACAATGACGTCATTATGTGCTTGTGTGCATAGGGCGGTGATGGACTAGGGAGTTGTGGGGACATTTATTAAAATGTTATCTATACTCATATTATAAAGCTGAAGAGTGTTTGTTTGCTTGTTTGTTCGAACGCGCTAAAAAAAATATTTTTGTGTTGGATAGTTCATTTATTGAGGAAGGCTTTAGGCTATGAAACATCATGCTAAGACCAATAGCAGCGAAGCATCAATAAAAAATGTTTTGAAAACGGGGAAAATTATTCATCTATACGAATAAAAAAACGAATGAATCATAATAAAAGAAATTGCCGCGGACGAAGTCGCGGGCAACAGCTAGTAATATTATAAAGCTGAAGAGTTTGTTTGTTTGTTTGAACGCGCTAATCTCAGGAACTACTGGTTCAAATTAGAAAATTATTTTTGTGTTAGATAGTCCATTTATTGAGGAAGGCTTTAGGCTATAAAATATCACGCTGCGACTAATAGGAGCGAAGCATCAATAAAATTGTTTTGAAACACGGGGAGAAATTATTCATCTATACTAATTAATCATAAAAACAGAAATTGCCACGGACGAAGTCGCGGGCAACAGCTAGTTATATATAACTGCCTCTGTGGTCCAGTGGTTAAGGCCTATAGAACCGGGGGTCGTGGGTTCGATTCCCACGGAAAGCATACTTTGTTTGAATGTTTTCAGTTTGGTTAAGACATTGCAGACTTAAATCACCTGATTGTCTTATAATAAAGATGATTCCGTGCTTCGGAAGGCAGGTTAAGTCGTTGGTCCCAGCTGCCATCTGGTAGTCGTTAAAGGAACCACGTCACAGGCCGAGAGGCGGTCCCGAAGAACTCTGACACCAGGGTGTGCATGGTCGATTGACCTTGTCACCTACACAAAATGATGATGATGATGAAGACAGAACAAATACTTTCGAGTTAGCTAGTAGAAAAAAAAAGGAAAAAAAAATGCCTAAGCGTCCTCTTCGCTCCCCCGCACAAGCCGCTCCCGATAACAATACACACAAATGAGCTCAAACGTCAAGTAAAAAAACACGTTCCGGCTGACATTTGCTTTAATTATACATAAACATTTCAATTCTACGAGTAGCTTCATGTCTGTCTACTAGTTTTTCTTAGGAATACTGAGTACAGTCAGCTAACGATATACCTGACCCCGCCATCTACCTTTAAATTTTCTCTGTAACTAAAAATAATATTAACATGAAAATATATATTCAGAAAGATTTTAATTAAGACTTTCTGAATATACATTTTCATGTAAATATTACTGTTATATTGTCACTAGCTGTTGCCCGCGACTTCGTCCGCGGCAATTTCTGTTATTATGATATTAGTATATATGAATAATTTTCCCCCGTTTTCAAAACATTTTTTATTGATGCTTCGCTCCTATTGGTCGCAGCGTGCTGTTTTATAGCCTTAAACCTTCTTCAATAAATGGGCTATCCAACACAAAAATAATTTTCCAATTTGATCCAGTAGTTCCTGAGGTTAGCACGTTCAAACAAACAAACAAACAAACTCTTCAGCTTTATAATATTAGTATAGATTTAAAATTAACTAAATGTAACGTCAATAATCAATACTAAATAAGAAATTGTGTAGGTGTCACGTACGGTCAATCGACCATGCACACCCTGGTGTCAGAGTTCTTTAGAACCGCCTCTCGGCCTCGGCATTAGGCTGCGCAGAACCATTCAGCGATTGAGAAAAAAGATGAAAAGTTGTAATATTTTCATATTTATATCTTTATAAAAAAATTAGAAAGGGGTGACCTCCGAGACGTACATATAAATATTGTCATGTGAGAATTATTGTTTTAGACGTAAAAATTATAAAGTTTTCGACGAAAAATGCTTTTAGATATCATACCACAAGTATATCATTTTTAAATTTCATATGTATCAGTTTCAAATTCCAACAAGGGGGTGATCTTGTTCAAAGAGTGATCTAAATTGTACAAATACTTTTGATGTATTTAATTAATTCAGCGCATAGTACTAGTGATTTAAAAACACGTCAATTTTGACAATCGTGCAATAGGCTAGTTTCCTAAAAAAATATGATTAGTCCGTCAGTTAGATAATCAAAAAAATATTGGATACGTATTTTTTCTTTTATCGATTGTATAAAAAATTATAAAGATACAGCCCTTTGAAATTCCGTGTGACGTCATAGTTTGCTACACTTTTTAGCAAACTTTGACGTCACAGGCTCATGAATTTTGACGCGCTTTATCTTTTCCATTTATTGTTTAATTGACAAAAGAAAAATACGTGTCCAATATTTTATGATTATCTAACGGACGGACTAATTGTAATGTCATTATTTTGACCCAGGCAACTAGCCTATTGTGTCTGGTATTGCCGCACACAAGAGTTTAACACACACGAAGAGAAAATACCATATATCTCTTTAAAATAAAATTGCTCTCTCTTTAAAATACATTTTTGACATAGCTTAAAGACTGCCATCAATGATGATTGATGACAGCCGGCACCAATGGCTTAGTGTCTTTCGAAGCACGGAAGAGCTCGAGAATTGTTTATACCACTTGCGATCACCCATCACAGTGGCGACTGCGTTCAGGGTTACCTAACTTACCTAAGCGTTATTAATGCTCACGAGCACTGTGCCATCGGGCTTTTCAAAAGGATATCAGGAAGTGTCAACACGAAAATTTATTAGAATGTCTAGCGGAAGCGTCTTTGTGACTAATAAATGAAAGATGGGATTTGTAGATTACTCAAGAACTATAAAAAGCTATACAATTTGACATAGTTCGCAAAAAAGCCGTCTTAAACGCATACGTGACGAAAAAGCTGGTCGGGTCGCAGTGCTGTGCCATAAATCTTAACATTAGTCACAGATAAGGCTGGTGAACCAGTGGAAGATATAATATTACGTTATACGTGGGGCGCACTATAAGTTTCCGGAATGAATATGAAAAAATACTATTAAAGGTACAAAATTAATTTATTGTTTTTCAAAATAATCTCCCTTGGCGTCTATGCACTTTTTCATTCGATGAAACCAGTTTTGATAACTTTTGTGCCACTCCTCTGTGGTGACCTCTGAAACGTGTTTTTCATACTCCTCGACAGCCTCTTCTGGTGATGAAAATCGTTGACCGCGTAATTGGTTCTTAATTTTTGGGAACAGAAAAAAGTCACAAGGTGCCAGGTCGGGACTGTATGCAGGATGACTCATGAGTTCTACATTTTTCGCCTTCAAAAAGTCGTTTGTCTGTCTGGCCGTGTGAGAACTAGCATTGTCGTGGGGCAGGATGATACGGCGTTTACGGTTATTTTTACGGAGTTCGTCAATAACTTCCGGCAAACAAATGGTCGTGTACCAGTCACTATTCACTGTACGACGATTCTCTAAAGCAACAGTAGCCACGTGTCCAGTTTTATTAAAAAAAGAAGCAATCATCCGCTTAGATGCACTTTTCACGCGCGCCACTTTGGTTGGTTTCGGCTCATCTTGAAAGACCCATACGCTCGATTGCTGCTTTGTTTTGGGATCGTAGCAATAAATCCATGTTTCGTCACCTGTTACTATGTCCCACACCAAATTTGACGCACCTTCGTTGAATCTGGTAAGCATGGCACTGCACCAAGTGACTCGGTCCGTTTTTTGAGCCTCGGTCAAGTTGTGTGGGATCCACCGCGAGCACAGCTTTCTCACACCCAAATGTTTGTGTAGGATTAATTGTATTTGACTCATGCCTATTTCTAAGGATGCGCGAATTTCATGGTAGGTCACATGCCTGTCTGTTTCAATCATACGGCGCACAGCATCGATGTTTTTGTTGGTCACAGCGGTGGACGGCCGACCATCGCGAGATTCGTCACTGAGATTGATACGACCACGCTTGAATTCTGCAAACCAGCTATAAACAGTTGTCTTGCATGGTGCTTCATTGCCTAAAGCTGTTTCAAGCCGAGCGATGCTCTGTTGAGCTGTTAAATTACACTTAAAATCGTAGAAAATCATACTACAAAAATTTTAAGAGTTAAATCCATGTTGATGCTGACACACAATTTTTTAAATGGCGCCACAAGGTAAAAACAAAAGACAGTCAAATGAAACAAACTGCATTCTACAGCCAAAGAGTTCTATTTTCAAATGTTGCAATAAATTTTTAAATATTGTTTATGTAAGTGGCCAGTTCCGGAAACTTACAGTGCGCCCTATGTACTAGAGACCCGCCCCGGCTTCGCACGGCTATATATAGCCTTTGTTCATCAGGAATTATGTAGGATTTTAATGGCAAAAGATTTTTTCAAATCGGTCCAGTAGATTCATCATCATCATCAGGTCTTTTTAGTCTCCACTGCAGGAGCATGACCCTCTCTGTACTACCGAAATCATACTTAGCCAGAGCAGATAGAGGATTTGGCCTACACTCTCCTCGCTGGCCAGACGGATTGGAGAGGTCTCATTGATGTTTATGAGCTTTGGCTTGCAGTGCATTCTGTAGGTATCCAAACGAAAAGGAGCTGCATTCTGACGCGAGCAAAATTACACCGTATCGATATCTACTTTGAGTTGATATTTCTTTGAATACCTTTGCAGAGTGCCACTTCTGTACGTAAGTACTTATCCCATGCACAGGGTTAGATTCACGGTGCGGGCAAGTACCTGTTCATTTGAGCAGGTATTGGGGACCATTGAGTGCTGACGTCATGCGGGATGGCCGTAAAATTTGTAGACGGCCGCATTGCCAAATAATATTAAGATGCTGTTAAAAATAACTAAACTTTAACGTTGTGTTGGTTTTTAATAAATATGTCAAAAACAAAAAAAAAATATAGGTATCAATATAAATCGAATAAAAGTTTTTAATAATGTTGTATCCTTATTTTCGTGCAATAAAGAATATTTAATTCATTAATTAATTCCATAGAAGTATGACATTTTTTTTTTAATCTATGATTAATTCACTAACCCATCTCGATGACACTCTTTTAAAACTGAATCAGTTATAGCTGCTGTAAGCGTAGCTAACGTTATATTATCGCTCGCTTTACTCTACCCGCCTTACACAGCACTAAATGGAATCCCTTATCCTTTGTACGCAGGAAATAGCAATATTTTTTGTAACTTACTATTGTCACTTTAGGATTCCGATGTAAAATACTCATTGGGGTTTGAACTCGTTTTAACACGATCACATCCACGGTGAATTTTGAAAACTTTTCTTACTGAACCAATGTTGAGAATTCCACTTTTTTAATTGAAAACTTCTTTAACGGCGTTGTGCACTTTTAGGGATGGGTAAAAAATGTTAAACTCGCGTCAGGACACGAAACCTGATCGAAAATTCGTAAGACAGACACGTGACTGAGACCGCCGCAAAGGCGAGAGTTTTCACTTCTGCCGGCACTCCCGAAGTGCAACCTGTTGTTTTTTTTTTACCACACAATGACAAGTACTACACAGCCTAGCCCTTAAATTTCATATCATCATCATCATCATCAGGTCTTTTTAGTCTCCACTGCAGGAGCATGACCCTCTCTGTACTACTGGACCCATACTAGGTCAGAGCAGACAGAGGATTTGGCCTACACTCTCCTCGCTGGCCAGACGGGTTGGAGAGGTCTCATTGATTTTTATGAGCTTTGTTTAGCTTGTATTTCGTAAGTCGCCTCTAACGACCTCCATGGGAAGTCTTGGAGTGGTCCTATTCTACTCTGCCGGAAACCACACGGCTTCAATAATCCTCGCGTATAATTAAATAATTTCGCTAAATCGATGTATAGCCAAAATATGTGTGGGAGAAGGTAAAACATTTCTATGTTCTTTCGTGGAAGTTATAATATTATTGAATTACTAGCTGTGCTCGCGATTCCGTTCGAGTATATTAGTAAGTGGAAATAAAAACTAAGTAGCCTATCCTTTTTCCTGTAATCCTTTTATAAAATTCAGTTAATTCGTTTAAGAGTTATGGAGAAACCTATACACACACATACAGAAAAAAATCAAAACATCGTCAATTTAGTTTCAGTGTCATGTATAGAACTTATAAACACGATATCTCCGAATTACTCCATGACCAACCCTTATATATTTATTATTAGTATCGATATTTATGATGATAATGTAAGTTTTAAATACTTATGACCTACGAGCTTTCGCCTGCGGCTCCGCCCGCGTCAATCCCTAATTTTTCCCGGGATAAAAGGTAGCCTAAAAGGTCCTTCTCCGTACTCCAGAGAACTTGTATGCAAAATTTCATGATGATCGGTTTAGTAGTTACGGCGTGAAAGCGTAACAAACAAACAAACAAATAAACAAACAAATTCACTTTCGCATTTATAATATTAGTAAGGTTTAATATTGAGCCAACTCACGCTTGACTGTTTTAGGCAAAGCAAAAACTGCATTATTGTCACATATCCATTACTACCCAATGTTATGCGTTACTGATTCTCAAAACTAGTGCCGATACGTACAAAATGGAAGTAGAAAAAAATGTGTAAAGGATTCTTTCCTGTTTGTTATTTTTGGCGCGCTCCGTGGCGCAGTGGTTAAGACGCCAGCCTGCGACACGAGGGCCCTGCGTTCGATCCCCAGACAGGTCAAGATGGAAAATGATATTTTTCAGATTGACCTGGGTTTTGGATGTAAATCTATATAATTATTTGTTATAAAATATAGTATCGTTGAGTTAGTATCCTATAACACAAGTCTCGAACTTACTTTGGGGCTAGCTTTATCTGTGCGATTTGTCCGTACCTATATATTTATTTATTTTTCGCCAGGATTTGTTCATTTACAACTTTACAATTTAAATTGCACAATAAATATATTTCATAATATATTAATATTGAATTTTTAAATATTCCTTTAAGTTATGTCAAATAAATACATAGATACATAATATCACGTCTTTTTCCCTTGAGGGGTAGACAGAGCCTAAGTTTATAAGACCATTTAGCATGTTGGTGGGCGTGTAGATGGAAAACGGAATAAAATAGTGATAGCAGATTTTAGCGCATTCCCTCGATCTGCTTTTACGATCTGCGCGGGAAGAGAAGCAGCTGGTACATTCTATGTTTTTTCTTTTCTCCCAACCCAGCATGGATGAGATGTCAGATAAATATCGTTTGTAATGTAATGTATTTTCCTTACGTATTGTATTAGTAAGCCGTGTGGTATCCGGCAGAGTAGAATAGGACCACTCCAAGTCTTCCCGTGGATGTCGTAGAAGGCGACTTAGGAAATACAAGCTAAACAAAGCTTTTAAACATCTGTGAGACCTCTCCAACCCGTCTGGCCAGCGAGGAGAGTGTAGGCCAAGTCTCTGGCTGCTCTGGCCAAGTATGGCCCTAGTAGTACAGAGTGGGTCATGTTTCTGTAGTGGAGACTAAAAAGGACCTGATGATGATTGTATATTACGTATTGTATTTTCCTTTCGCGTACAGTGTTTGTAGTTACAACGTCACCATTTACAGGGAAGTCACTTTTGATTGATGTAACATGGACTTGTTCTTGCGTATATCGTAAAAGCTGATCAAGGGAATGGTTAAAATCCGAGGGATCATTAATATGCGATGCGGCTAGCAACCCATCACTATTTTACACCACTAATGCTGAACGTGGGTCCAGTCTTATAGACCTAGGCTTTGCCTACCCCGCAGGGGAAAAAGACGTGATACTATGTATGTAACTGGAGCACTGGAGAATTGTGACACAGGCCCAGCCTCCAACAGTCCCAGTCTCGTTCTCGGTGTTGGAAATTATCCTAACTAATATTATAAATGCGAAAGTGAGTTTGTTTGTTACGCTTTCACGTTGTAACTACTGAACCGATCATCCTGAAATTTTGCATACACGTTAACTGGGATATGGAGAAGGACATAAGATACATTTTATACCGGGAAAAAGTACTGTTCCCGTGGGATCGACAGTGCCGTGTTAGCTATAATTGCGTATAGAATCCTTGTACAGTCAGCGACAGAAATAACTTGCCAGGCCCTGTATCTATATCTTGAATTTTCTCTTAAAATATAAAAAATAATAACATAAAAAATTATATACACAAAGATTTTAATGAAGCCATTCAAAATATAAATTTTCACGTTTATATTTTTTATAATTTAAGAGAAAATTCAAGATATAGATACAGGGCCTGGCAAGGTATTTCTGTTGCTGACTGTACAATCTTTTGAGGAAATAAATTTCTTTTTATCTTTAACACGGTCCTTTCTATTGGTTACAAGGCGAGCTTTTTAACCGCTAGACCACCACCGCTTCAAAAGCTAACGAGCGCAAAATTCACAAAATAAAATCACTCAATACTGTTGAATATTACCTGAGTGCAGTTGTATGGAAGCCATGAAAACCAGCGCTGGGTTCGGCGAAATGTTCGTCACAGTCCGCCTTAGTGTTGGGTGGATGTCGATAATAGTGTTAACGCATGGACATGTGGTCCCAATGCCTATTGCGCACCATTTTTGTTAGGCTTATCACATATATGTCGCCATAATCATATTTTAGTCTTATTTGGTTTTATTAACTTAAGTAGGCTAACGCCATCTAGTGACGGGTGGAGTAATCTGTAACTATTGCGCTGCAGCGCCCTCTCCGCTGCCCATAGTGGCAGTTAGTGGAACTAACTACCACAGTCTGCCGTCAACCGGCCTGCTGCTTTTTATTTAATAATTTATTAATTAATTTAAATTTAATTTATTAATTTATTAAACTGACTTTTATTTAATAGCTTTATTCTCCTCTAAAAATCTATTTGTCCCCTGAATTACTAAGTTATCCACCATTAATACGCATCTAAAAATACTATCTTAGTCTCATCTCCATCCCAAAAAGTGCACAATGCCCCTAAAAATGTCAAAAATTGGCTTGTAAGCAACAGGAGCCGGCGCCACTGCAGGGGATAACAAATGGTACTTATAAAAAATGACTTATAATTTATCTATATTTTATAACCTACATCAGATTTATTGGACATGATTTTTAAGCTGAGGAGGGATAGGAATTTATTTGACTTGGAAAGGGAATGAAAGGTATTGGGATACTCATTTGGATGAATGGGGGAAAACAGCTCGGTAGGCCGGGCGACCTAATGACCTAAAATGGTTATCGCAATGATATTTCATGTACAAGAAATAACAATTAGGAGACGGGCTTTATTTTTAATTATATCGATAAATTAGTCACATCGATATAATCCCATCCCTACACTGTCCATATAATCCCTATGACTAACCGCGTGGCTTTAGGGCTCATTGTAATGGAAATAAAAACATTAGCAGAAATGCTATTAGAATGAGGATTACGGAGGTGAAACTATTGACATACATACAGACTAATCACGTCTTAATATTTACGAGGTAGACACTGCCTAGGGCTGTAAGATAAAAAGTTTTCTTCTTTGTTAAGCGTTAAGGTCAACTATGAAGTTTGCTGAATGCGGCGAATTCTCATTTCATACAAAATTTTCGAAAGTTGACCGTCATCATCATCATCAGGTCTTTTTAGTCTCCACTGCAGGAGCATGACCCTCTCTGTACTACCGGAGCCATGCTTGGCCAGAGCAGACGGAGGATTTGGCCTACACTCTCCTCGCTGGCCAGATGGTTGGAGAGTTCTTATTGATGTTTATAAGCTTTGTTTAGGTTGTATTTCCGAAGTCGCCTTCTACGACATCCACGGGAAGACTTGGAGTGGTCCTATTCTACTCTGCGGATTCCACACGGTTATGGCAGCCACGGCACTGTGGCATTAACCATTTTACTATTGCAGTAAGTTCATACATCTGAAAATCAGTGCTGGATTAGGGTATCCCTAGTCCAGCGTAACGCTGAGCCGTCACCTTATGTAACACTGATGGCACCGAACTTTTATGTTTTGTACTTTTCAATAATTTTATTTTATATTGTTTTGTGTGTGTGTCTAAGTGTTATAATAAAAGTTATTCTATTCTATTCTATACATACACGTCTTTTTTCCTTGCGGCGTAGACAGAACCCAGTTCTTTAAGACCTAAAAGCCACGTTTAGCGTGTTGGTGGGCGTTAGGTGGAAAACGGAATCAAAATAGTGATGGGTTGCTTGGTAGCCGCCAACGAAACATGTTTTTGAACTGAAAACTTCTTTAGCGGGGTTATGCACTTTTTGGGATGGCTAAAAAATGTTAAACTCGCGTCAGGACACGTGATCTGATCGAAAATTCGTGACATTACAAAATATTCAAAAATGCACAACGTTAATGTTCAAGTTGTCACTTCTGCCAACACTACCGGAGTGCAACCCGTTGTTTTTTTTAGTGATATAGGACGATAGATGAGCAAGCGAGCATATCAAGAGACAGAGATTGCCACCCTTTCAAAGAGTTAGGGGGGGGGGGGGGGGGCATGGGGGGAGGAAATTGGGAGAAGTTCTTCTATGTCTTTATCGCTATACCGCTTCTATGCTCCTCCGGCTCTCTCACTCACCGGACGGAGCATAACAGCGGTCAAGGTTCTACTCAAAAGTCGATTAACTGTGAGAGTGTGGTACGAAGCATAGAAGCGGGACGAGCCGACCCATTTATGCTACTAACAAAAATTTATTTTGCCGGTAGCGTGGCTCTAAGAAAAGCTCAAGATTGAGCTCAGTGGCGTGCCATGGGATAGACCTATATCCAGCAGTCATCATCATTTCGTGTAGGTGACAAGGTCAATCGACCATGCACACCCTGGTATCAGAGTTCTTCGGAACCGCCTCTCGGCCTCTGACGTGGTTCCTTTAACGACGACCAGATGGCTGCCGGGACCAACGGCTTAACATGCACGGAATCATCTATATTTATTATCAAACAATTTATATATTATTTTATTTTTATTTATTTATTTTTAGGCGAGCTCCGTGTCGCAGTGGTCAACACGCCAGCCGACGACGAATGTGAATAAAAAAAATGATCTTTTTTAGATTGGCCTGGGCCTTGGACGTGTAAGTTTCCTTACTCCTTATTATAAATGCGAAAGTGAGTTTGTTTGTTTGTTACGCTTTCACGCCGTAACTACTGAACCAATCATGATTAAATTTTGCATACATGTTCTTTGGAGTACGGAGAAAAGACATAGGCTACCTATTATCCCGGGAAAAATTACTATTCCCGAGGGATCGAAATTGACGCGGGCGGAGCCGCGGGCGAAAGCTAGTCTATTATAAAATATAGTATCGTTGAGTTAGTATCTTACGACACAAGTTAACAACTTACTGTGGGGCTAGCTCAATTTGTGTGATAATCTCCCTATTTATTTATTTATATTTATTTATTTAAGTCTTAGATCAGCGAAACGAAAGCTATTCATCATTTTTTCTCCTCAATCCGATCAAATCAAATAAATTTTATGCTGTAATTTAATAGTAAATTACTTGTAGCATGAACAAAAACAATTCAACAAAATATATTATGCTTCCCGTGGGTATCGAACCCACGACGACGAGTCTACATAGGCAAACGCTTTAATCATTGGACCACGGAGGCAGTTAGTGGTTGAATGTCCACCAGTGGTTGAAGCTTGTTGATGATGATGTGGCTCTACCACGACCAAAAATGATTCCGTTTAGGTTCAATATCGACAAGACTAGCTCTTTTAAGACCAGGTTCTTGAGATTTGCATCGCCACAACAGCACCGATTGAACCATTTTAAGTCGCATTTAATTCGTTTCGCCGAAGCCGGGGTGCAAAAACAGGCATTCTGGTTTGGTCTCCGATGGCCGGTGGGGCGCAAAAACCCTGTAATTAAAAATTCGGGGACAAGATGGCCGACGCGGGGTCGTTCACTTGCGAGTTGAGAGGACGGATTTTTGATTAATACTGTAGACATAATTGGTTCTTGTTTTCATCTTCAAATACCGCTGCCGTTTAGTTTTTTATTTATTTATACAGCGTGTAAATGTACCCTCGACGTTCCCTCAAAGGGGTGACTCAGACCATCAAAATGAACAACTTTTCCTATGGGACCATACCTGGGAATAAAAAAAAACTCGGCATTTCAATACAAAAGAGTTCCGCAGCCCGGACAGTTTGTATGGGAATATCGTTTTTTTAGCTTTTCCCAGCATTGGTACATCCATAGCCATCCAAAGAGGAAATGCTTCTAGCATAATGGGTACTTTTGAGCCAGGTACAATTCGGTGTGGCATTTTTGACTAATTTTCTTTTTTTTTTATATATTTATTACTTTTTGTTTTATAATTTTTTGTGAGAATAAATACAAGATACTTAAAATCTCTTGAGTTATTTGTCCCTCTAACTCCGCAGTACACAAACTCACTCTAATTATTATGTACAAGATATGCCATCTCGTTTTTGCTGAAAATTTGCGGAGCGCAATGTTGACCACGGCCACAACAAGTACTGTGGCATTTACCATTTTACTATTGCAGTAAGTACATACATACACGTCTTTTTCCCTTGTGGTGTAGACAGACCCCATGTATTTAAGACATAAAGCCCCGTTTAGCTTTAATAGTATTAAAACTTCCACGCTGGTCTAGGAGAAAAGAAAAAACGTAGAATGTACCAGCTGCTTCTCTTTCCGCGCATATCGTAAAAGCCGATCGAGGGAATGGGTAAAATCTGAGGAATCAAGTTAATAGGCGATGCGGCTAGCAACCCATCGCTATTTTGGTTCCGTTTTCCACCCAATACCCACCAACATGCTTAACGTGGCCTTCAGGTCTTATAGACCTAAGCTCTGTCTACCCCGCAACTGTACTGCTGTTGTACTAAACAAGCTATTATTCGCCCAAAATAAACTGATAAAGACAATTGACAAAACGTCAAAATAATAGTGTTCACTTATTTTTGTCTGGTATAATGGTTTAAACCAGGAAATAGTTAGTCTTTGTTTTATAATCTATACTAATCTATACTAATATTATAAAGCTGAAGAGTTTGTTTGTTTGTTTGAACGCGCTAATCTCAGAAACTACTGGTTCAAATTGGAAAATTATTTTTGTGTTGGATAGTCCATTTATTGAGGAAGGCTTTAGGCTATAAAACATCACGCTGCGACCAATAGGAGCGAAGCATCAATAAAAAATGTTTTGAAAACGGGGGAAAATTATTCATCTATACAAATAAAAAAAACTAATTAATCATAATAACAGAAATTGCTGCGGACGAAGTCGCGGGCAACAGCTAGTCCTTACTAATATTATAAATGCGAAAATGAGTTTGTTTGTTACGATTTCACGCCGTAACTACCAAACCGATCATCATGAAATTTTGCATACAAGTTCTCTGGAGTACGGAGAAGGGCATAGGCTACCTTTTATCCCGGGAAAAAGTATTATATTCGGTATACTATTCCCGAGGGATCGACACTAACGCGGGCGGAGCCGCGGGCGAAAGCTAGTAATTAATAAGACAGGATGTGTATCTATATATGTAGATATCTGATAAAAAATATAGCATCGATGAGTTAGTATCCCATAACAAGTCTCGAACTTACTTTGGGGCTAGCTCAAACTGTGTGATTTGTCGGTATATATTTATTTATATGTTTAAATACGTTGTCATTATCATTATATTGAACTAAATAACTGCCTTGCCCTGTCTGTTTTACCTAGGAATCAAACCCAAAGCCTTTAGGTTAGTAAAGCAACGTGACCTAACCACTGCACCACGCAGGCTGACAATGATCAATCATGCTCCCAAATTCACTCAATTCGACACAGGCACCCTCATATCTACGCATCCTATACAAAACTGCAAGTAATGCAAGTAATAAATCACCAAGCAGATGTCATTTAGCCGAATTATCTATGGAGCATCTGTATTTGGAAACAGGGGAAAGAAATGTTAAATAAATGTTGGTGAGAATTGGAAGAATTTTGGTGTCTGTGACGGGAAGGAGTTTAGATTTTTAATCATATCATCATAAGATACTATTGTAATTATGGTTTATTGAGTCATCTTAAAATTAATTCTTATCTTAAATTTTATCCATAGGACTGAGAATACATTGTCATGTCATAAATCGACGGTGAAGTGCCAATACCTTCTAACTGACATAGAGAAAACTTTTCACAAAACGAAAAAAACGCTTATTTTTTTTTTTTAATTCAAAAATGTACATAACTCTTTGTAACGACAGTTTAATAACCTTGAAAGCTCACCATTTGTTTATATATCAACAGATTTCTCTATGGTTTAGTAGGTACTTGGTTAGATAGCAGGTATTGGCTTTACAAACTCGACAATATCACTAAATACGACATGTGATAGGAGGTATTGATTTTAAATAAAACAACAATCGCGGTGTACTTTTTTATTTGAAAAAGAGAATAAGATACATCAATTAAGCATAATCGATGAAATTACTAGATTTATTTCAATATTCATAATGAAATGCAAAATTTAACACGTTCGTGTAAGTATTAAAGTACAAAATTGTGATGTTTTGTACTACCATGATGATAAATATTTTGAAACATTTCAAAATATAAAAACATAAAAACAAACACAAAAATCAATCATTACTTTCAAAATAAAGTTCCAAAGAATACGCATTCATAAAATAAAAAAATTATAAACTCAGCCAATAATTTCAGTATAATTAAAGATGTGGAATATTATCGTAAAATAAGTGGCAGTCCCTTGGTAGCACCTCTTTAAGCTGCTGGAGGTGATTAAATTTAGTGGAAGATATAGGGATTGGTGCAGCATGCAGTGGAGAATAATTAACGGCACCTACACTTTTTGGTCTGACTGGTAACTCAGCCCACTCATCTTCAAAACTTAATTTATAAGCTATCGTTCCATTCGGCGAATATTTTAATGCCCGCAGGTCTACCACGACAGGATCGTTCGCCTTACGACCTGGTCTTATGGTGCTGTATCTAAAAGTCGATTTGTCACTATAGTCTTTAACAAAACTGTGGTCTACGTGAATCGCTTCATAGGGCGTAGGCTTCTTTCGGGCCTCTTTAGTTACTGCAATATAATCACTAGGGACATGTATTTCTCTATTCTTTAATTTTCGTTCAATTGCAGCATGCACTGAGTCACACTCCATCTGAGTGTGACCAGGTATTAAATACTTTTGCGTTATTATTGTATTATGTTCAACGCTTAAATTAAGCAATGCGTTAGCCAGAATATTGTTCCGGTTTTGGTACGTGCATCCATCGGAATAAATAACTATAGGTAGACCTTTAGGTAAACAAAATCTTTTTAGATAGTCTATTAAAAAAGATGCAAACGTACTAGCAGTTAGGTCCGCGCCCGTTTCATCATACCAATAGCAGGACGCTTGATGTGTAACAAGGTCGTATACTGTATAATTATGACAAGTAAGTTTTGTTTTAAAATAAAGGGCACTAGCCGTAAGATATGGGCACACTTTAACCGATTCTAAATCCATAGAAAGCAAAATGAATTCTCCATTTGATGCTTTCTTTTTGTCGTCTACCTTCTCTTGTCTGGCTCTGTTTTTAGATTTGATATGTTGGTCATATTCAGCGGTACTAATATTCCCAACTGCATGGCCGCTACATGTATCACACATGTCCTTTTTTAAGGTGTATAAAGACAAGCTTTTCTCTTTAAAAAGTCTCTCAAATGTAAAACGACATACTACTGGCTCATCATTTTCACAACAATATTCTTTGTAACGACTATATAATTCGCTAAGAGAACGGTAAGTGGGCTCTAAATAAAGCTTAGAAGAATCCTTTCTTGCGTAATGAGATGGTAGTTTTGGTATATCATCTAGAAACTTTGTTGCTGTTAAAATTTTTCGCTGAGTTCCTGATCGTGGCGTTTTAACTCTGGTCAGATTTTGAATTTCCTGACTAGGAACTATATTGCAACGTGCTTTCTTTACCCACGATTGAACAGTATAGGACCCGAGGCACAAAGTATTCAAAAATGTTGTTCTACAAACCTGTAATCGTTCACCATCAGCAGTTGGCAAATAATAGAAAAAAGTACCTTCACGACGCGATTGTTCATTACTTGTTTTGCGGGTTGTTGATTTGCGAGTAACAAGTCCGTTAACATATACCTTCCGCTGATCCCAGTTCATTTTTTCCCAGAAGCTTTTGTGTATTTCCAAACGTGTTTCATCATTTAATTTATCACAGTTACGTTCTTTACTCTTTTTGCAAAACTCAGAATTGCACCTTTCTCCTAATTTTCTTGCTGGTCTAATTTTGTCGTGTTCCATCTTTCTATTTTTGAGCTTTGTATATCCTAAATATTCCTTTCCTGACATGCGTAGCTTCTTATTTTTATTTTTCTTCCACTGGCTTGGATCAGACTTGTACTTCCGCTTTCTGCCTTCATTAATGTTGCCATGAAATATACCTGATGATGTTGATGGTTCTTCTTGAGGTTCTTCTCGAATGTCTAGGCTAGAATCACTTCTTTCATCAGCGTCAGAGGGGCAGAACGTAGTGTCACTGTCAGCGCCGGAAAAATCAGCATCACAAGAAGTACCAGATTCGTCGTTTATGTGACTTGATGGGTTGTGCTTATAGGTGATACTAGGTTTGCAATACACTATTGTGATTGAAGGTGGGACTGAGGAACAGCGTCGTTGAGATACTGATTTTTTTATTTTCGGCACTGACAAAGAAATTAATCTACGAATAGTTCGTCTGCGTTCTGGTATCTGAGGACTACACAATTTCTCTTCTGATTCATTTATACTTAGTGGGTAGTTAAGCGTACCTAAAAAAATATAATAATTATATTATAGTAATGTCTTTAAAAGTCGACTATGTAAAGGATACCAAACCAAGGTGCTTTAAAAATGTCATAAATAGGTAGGTATTATCTTGTATTTTTACTTCTTACTAATGTTATATGAATGCTAGATATAAAACGCGAGCGGTATCGCAGACAAAAGCTAGGTAGGTGAATAGATAATGTCATTACAAAATGTCAAAACTTGCGTTACAAATCAATTTCAGATAACACTTACGTGAGGTAGTTGAGGTACTAGGTTGGTTTAAGTTTTGACTCTCTTTGGCATTTTCTTCTTCCATTAATATCTTAAGCATGAGTTCAGCTCTTAATCCCTGATAACGCTTTGCCATTCGCGACATCGTGCACCTGAAACAGAACGAAAAATTATGGTATGAAATCCTCCTAACTACTTTAAATAACAAAGTATTTTTTTCATTTTATGAACCATAAACTTCTATCTACATGAAAACACAATTATATTCTTTCAATTTACTAAATCACAGTGTCAGTTACTAAATATAAAAGTATCTTACCTTTTTTTATGATATTTTAATCATCAACAAGTAAATAATGTGTATTAAACACTAAAAACTCAATTTTCATCAAAAATTTGCAACACTTTTGAAATCATCAGTTCACGTTAGAACACGAATTGTTTTGCAACTAACTTCACTGCGTAAAAGTGCGAACACCCCGCTTCTCTCTCCTCGCCGTTCACCCCGAAAAATCCCCGCGCAAAAGCCCAGGCGCTTATCTCCACTTATCTCAGTCGGACAGGAGCAGCGTAAAGGTGTAGTCGCGCTGCGTGTAGATAGGAGAAATTGCCATAAATCATTTACGTACATTTACTTAGGAGCTTTTTCCATATTCAAACAATATCACTTTCTTTTAAAAATGAAGATCGGTGAATGCATGAGTATACGCAAAAATAGACCTTAAAGCTAAAGAAATAAAAAACATTAATTTGCCAAAAATGTTAGATATGAGGTATTGGCACTACGCCGTCGAAATCAAATTGAATATAATGTCAAACACTCAGCTCCGGAAGAGTGAACATGACATGAACGGAGGGAAACCTATTCATACCGAGCTTCGGTTAAAAAGACACATTTTTATATGTGATAAATCTTGTAAATATATCATTAAACAGATATCATTTAATTGAATTATTTACGGCATTTGTGGTTATCGGCAGAGTAGAATAGAACCACTCCTAGTCTTCCCATGGAGGTCGTAAGAGGCGACAAATCAATGGGACCTCTCCAACCCGTCTGGCCAGCGAGGAGAGTGTAGGCCAAATCCTCTGTCTGCTCTGGCCCAGTATGGTATATCGGGTAGTACAGAGGGTCATGCTCCTGTAGTCGAGACTAAAAAGAGCTGATGATGATGATGATGACGGCATTTGTCGTAAAGATAGAATATATCCTGGCGGATAGTGTTTGTATGCAGATGAATTTTTTTGCCTATTTCTATTTATCAGGGGCAGATGTTAAAATGGGAGAAATACACACAACGAGAGAAACATTGTTAATCATGTGGTTACCCGGAGCAGACAATGGCACATCTGCTGGTCTGCCCTCTGTGCCCTACCACCTACACTAGGGCAAGCCTAAATGGAGCTACAGATCATGCCCAAGTAGTGACCAAACTACATCAAGGTTATTTAAATGTGTATCATTGACACGATAAGAAGAAGAATAGATATATTATTTTAGAAGTATAGTGTTGTGTGTCATACCACAGATTATCTATTCATCATCAACATTTCGAGTAGTTGACACGGTCACAATCGACCATGACCGCCTATAGGCCTCTGACGTGTTCCTTTAACGACTACCAGTTGGCAGCCGGGACCAACGACTTAACGTGCCTTCCGAAGCACGGAATCATCTTTATTATCAGACAATCAGGTGATTCAAGACTGCAATAATAAATAATAAATATATACGGACAAATCACACAGATTGAATCTCATAACACAAATCTCGAACCCCAAGGTAAGTTCGAGATTTGTGTTATGAGATACTAACTCATCATCATCATCATCAGGTCCTTTTTAGTCTCCACTACAGGAGCACGACCCTCTCTGTACTACTAGGGCCATACTTGGCCAGAGCAGCCAGAGGACTTGGCCTACACTCTCCACGCTGGCCAGACGGGTTGGAGAGGTCTCTTAGATGTTTATAAGCTTTGTTTAGCTTTGTTTGAGATACTAACTCAACGATACTATATTTTATAACAAATACATATATAGATAAACATCCAAGACCCAGGCCAATCTGAAAAAGTTCATTTTCCATCTTGACCTGGCCGGGTATCGAACCCGGGCACTCCGTGTCGCAGGCTGGCGTGTTAACCACTGCGCCACGGAGCTGGCAATGTCCTAACCAAACTCAACTAAACAAAGTATGCTTCCCATGGGAATCGAACCCACGACCCCCGATCTACAGGCAAACGCGTTAACCACTGGACCACGGAGACAGTCTATTACCTATTAATGATGTTACTTACCAGTCGGAATATTTAATGACCAATTAAGCTTGCATTGTTTGATTAGCAATGACACTTGACACGAGCGATGTTCATTCCCATAGTATCATTTTGAAAGCCGCAGAGACTTTCAGGAGCTATTTAAAAATATAGATGGACCAATCATCTTCTAAAAAGCACAGTAAAAATTTAGTTCATTGCAAAATAAGTATCAAGGCGATGTTAAGGCGCTGTGCAACAGAAGAATACCGCAAAACGTCTTTTTTTCCGCGCATGCGTAGCATGAAAAAAATATGAAGTTCAGACATGAATGATTACATCTCAGAACAATAAGGATTACATCCATAGAGACAATGATTACATCAAAATATTTTCAAAAAATATTTAAAACCTGGCAAAAAATACTCTCAAGACAGCTATATCTAGAAAGTTTCGTCGCGAATTACTTGATATTTTCAGCGACAACTACCAACGTTTTTACGTCTATAAAAAGTATGTCTAAATGAGCAAGATGGATATCTAAAAACATAGATTTTAAAAAAAATTGCGTCCCTAAAAATTATTGAATTAAAAGTGAAAATTAACACGGAAATGGCAGATACGGGTATGAAATGAGACATGGTGACAGGCCACCCGGTATCGCCATTTTCAACCTTATTTCATTACGACTATATAATAGGTGTATCGCGCGATGTCCGCTACGACGGTACTGCACAAAATTGTGAAAATTTAAGTGTTTTAAATCACTAGTACTAGTACTATGCGCTGAATTATTTAAATACATCAAAAGTATTTGTATAATTTAGATCAATCCTTGAACAAGATCGCCCCCTTGTTGGAATTTGAAACAAATACATATGAAATTTAAAAATGATATATATATGGTATGATATCTAAAAGGATTTTTCTTCTAAAACTTTGTAATTTTTACGTCTAAAACAATAATTCTCACATGACAATATTTATATGTACATCTCGGAGGTCGCCCCCTTTCTTAATTTTTTTATAAAGATTTATATATGAAAATATTTAGGTTTTTCATCTTTTTTCCTAATCGCCTAATGGTTCTGCGCAGCCTAATGGCTTGCGCAGTAGCGACGTTTTTCGTCCGCGCGGCACCCGCAAACATCTTTCCTAAAAAGTTTTTGAGAACGGTTATTTCGATATTGGTGCCCATTTAGTAAACTGTTATAAATAAACGAATCAAATCAATCAAGATTTATTCCAATTCAATACCACGAACGAATACCACTGGTACATATTACTTTGGATTTTTAATTATTTATCTTCTCGGAACAAATACCACTCTCCGAATTATTTAATTTTATGTCCGAGCGAATACCGAAACTTGAATTTGGTACAGTCATCAAATTTGTTTCCTAGTCGTCGAAATATAATGCTAAATACGTTAAACCGGTGGTTCCGGCTGCCATCTGGTAGTCGTTAAAAGAACCACGTCAGAGGCCGAGAGGCGGTTCCGAAGAACTCTGACACCAGGGTGTGCGTGGTTGATTGACCGTGACACCTACTCGAAATGATGATGATGATGAATGCTAAATATTTCCGAATTCTCAATTTCCAAGGTATTGGTACCTAAGTCGTTTACAACAAACAAAATCTGTTTGCTGAGGTAACTAAAAAGTCCACAAACTATTAATAATTTTTAAATGAAATATATATTTTTTTTATTTGAATTAAAAACCTCATGGTTCCCTCATCACCTAAAGTCGGTTAAAAAATGAGAGCAAAGAAACCATCAAATGTTAGGTTACCTACTTAAGTTCAACGTAAAAATAAATACAAAACGCAAAAAAGTAAGTACTTACCTGATTCGGATTATATTAATGACTAGCTGTTGCCCGCGACTTCGTCCGCGGCAATTTCTGTTATGATTAATTAGTATAGATTAATAATTTTCCCCGTTTTCAAAACATTTTTTATTGATGCTTCGCTCCTATTGGTCGCAGCGTGATGTTTTATAGCCTAAGGCCTTCCTCAATAAATGCACTATTCAACACAAAAAGAATTTTCCAATTTGAACCAAGTAGCTCCTGATTAGCGCGCTCAAACAAACAAACAATCAAACAAACAAACTCTTCAGCTTTATAATATTAATATAGATGTATTGATTATAGTGTCAAACGCCTTCTATTTTGACAACGCACACTGCAGTTAAACATTTTGCTTTCGTATTTATGAAGGCACATTTTTGTCAGGCCTGAAAAAATTTCAAAGTTGTTGAAAACTTTGAATAGACATAAAAAAGACCTATTTCTTACTCTATAAATAAAACAAATATTAATTTTATAATTTATATTATAAAAATCTACAAACGAATGTGGTTTCACCTTACAAGACAAACTTTTTTTCTATTTTTTATTAATTTTCTTTATAAAAATACTATATATTTACACTAAGGATCTGTCTACGCAAGTTTTATTTACATTTTGAACAGAAAAAAATACCTGACATCAATTAAAAAAGTTAAGTACCTAGTTAAATACGATTTTACATTTTGTAATACAGGAAATTGTAAAATCAATTTTATGTATTTACTTCAAATATTACAATATTAAATTAGACAGTGTGTACAATATTAATCTACTTTAGTATTATAATTTCTAGAAATAAATGCGAATTGATCTACAATTATTCGTCAAAAGTTATACAAATAAACATAACCTTCATTTACCAAAAAAAAATATTTTTGAGAAAAAAAAAACAAAATAGGTACAACAAGATGTCATTTATCAGATGACCACCAACTGCCACCAACCCGCATAGACGACCAATAGTGTATTAAAAAAAATATTTTTTATATTTTTTTAAATTTATCGCTCATGTTGGTTTAGTCTACGCAGGCTGGTGACATCCATTCCGAAAATGGTAAAGAAGGCTGGCTCCTCAAAGTGCACCTGAAAAGAAATAACAGTTCATTATTTTTCACATAGAGACTGATTCAACAATTGCATACTCAGAACAACAAACTTATGGAACTGCCATAATTGTTTAATTTGACACGGAAATAATAATGAAATACCTGTCTCTTTCTCACAACAGTGGTTTTACGTTTGAAAAAAGTATCTACACTCTTTTTATTAGCACCCTCTCATTGGCTTCGATGTACTTTGGCTGTCATGGACGCCATTTCAGTGTACGGTTTTGTTTACATGTAAGGAAATGTCATTATGGGTTTAGATCAAAAACCACATACTATATAGATGGTTTAGATGTTTTTCCCGTGTTTTTCGACTTTATTATTGTGAAAAACTATGATATCATTGATAATCATCTATAAGAGGTACCATGAAGTGTTCTGTAGTAGGTTGTGGCCAATACCAAAGCAAAAACAGGCCGAATCTAACGTTTCACCGGTAAGTGGCTAATACTTCTTTAAATTGTTATTTATCATATAGTTTATTTGATATAAAGTTTATAAAAACCTATTACTTTGAATCATCTTAGTTAGTTGTTCTGAGATTGCATACCACCTCTACAGCACGTAATTTACCATTGACGTTCCCTTGAAGGATTGACTTAGCCCGCCAAAGGAGAAAACTTCTCCTATGGGATAAATGCTGGGGCAACTCTAAAAAAACCGGACAAGTGCAGTCGGACTCGCGCATGGTTCCGTAATATCATCTTTAATAAATGGTAAGCAAGTCCGTTCAATATTAATTTTATTTTAATTTAATGATTTATTTTTAAAGTGAATATATAACTCAATATTCTGTGAACGGTTCTACCTGTAGCCGTTATCAATATCGAGCAAAAAAATCACGTTTGTTGTATGGTAGCCCCTTAAATTTTATTTTATTCTGTTTTTTAGTATTTGTTGTTATAGCGGCAACAGAAATATATTATCTGTGAAAATTTCGACTATCTATCACGGTTCATGAGATACAGCCTGGTGACATACGGACGGACAGACAGACAGACGGACAGCGGAGCCATATTAATAGGGTCCCGTTTTTCCCTTTGGGTAAGAAAACCTAAACCTAATCCATATTTCGATCAAAAAAAAAATTGTATCACAATGTTGAAAAAATCCACTACTTGAACTTTATCTTCACAGCTAGGAATTTGTCGTAGGCCGCCTTCTGCCAACCCTGTCTGGGTAGCGGTCTGCGCGGGAAGAGAAGCAGCTGGTACATTTTATTACATACATCACATTTTTAGCCGTGTGGTTTCCGGTAGAGTAGATCCAAGTCTTTCCATGGATGTCGTAAGAGGCGATTTAGGAAATACAAGCTAAACAAAGCTCATAAACATAAATCAGACCACTCCAACGCGTCTGGCCAGCGAGGATAGTAGGCCAAATCCTCTGTCTGCTCCCAAGTATGGCCAAGTATGGCTCCAGTAGTACAGAGAGGGTCATGCTCCTGCAGTGGGGACTAAAAAGATGATGATGATACATTTTATGTTTTTCTTTCTTCCAGACCAGCACAGAAGAATATCATACGCCATGAAGAATATAAAAAGAGAAGAAAAGAAAAAAGAATTTACCTCTTTCTCCTCCTCTTCTTTATTCAACTCTGATTTTGATTTCGATTTGTCAGCTATTACCTTTATCTAAAAAAGGAAAATAAATTACACACGTAATGAATACAGGCCAATTGACTGAGGCTGAATCTCTGGGTTATATTAAAATCCCGCCATACGAATCCCTACTGGAATACGATCTAATAGTTATTAGATTCAGGTGTTACTTTGCGGAAGTCAAAGCTACATTTACTTTGAGACAATTTACTTTGCATGCTTCCGCCACCAGTTCATGCAAACTATTGCTGGCCAGCGCCCACGCACTACTGTTAGTCTCTTCATGCCCCCCACCAATTGTTGATGCATGCATCAACTATTGGTATAGGCAATAGTTTGCATGAACTAACTGGTGGCGGATAACGTAATATGCTTTGACAGTTCATTTTTGGTTCGAGTAGCTAAGGTGTGGAATGAACTGACTGCGTCTCTATTCCCAGAGCAGTACAGTCCCGGGACATTCAAAAGTAGCATAAATGGGTATCTCTTGGATAGCATCTCATCATATGTAACATCCTCATCTTCATCATAACTTACCATCAGGTGAGATGGGAGACAAATGCCTACTTCAATACTTAGTAAAAAAATATACAGAATTGTAAGACAATAATTTCCAAAAAAAAATATACTTCAACCATACCAACAAATTTTGATGACAATTTGAAAGGCTTTCAACTAAATAAAAGTAGGTTTACATATGATAATTTTCAGTGATAACTGTGGAAGAGGGATAGATGCGTCACTAGCCAAACGCTTATGCCGATCGTGCCTCTCTATCGCTTGTTCCGCGCTATTGCTTGCACAGGGAACGTGACAGTTCTCGTGCATGCAGCCAACGTTAATTGATTTATAAAACGTTATCACATCAAAAACTAATGTAAATTACCTCGTCTCCCTTCTCTGGAGCATCGTTTACCACTGGTGGTACATTCGGACCCAACTTATCAGCCAACGTTTGTACCTGTAGATAAACAATATCATCATCATCATCATTTCGTGTATGTGACACGGTCAATTGACCATGCACACCGTGGTATCAGAGTTCTTCGGAACCGCCTCTCGGCCTCTGACGTGGTTCCTTTAACGACTACCAGATGGCAGCCAGGACCATCAGCTTAACGTGTCTTCCGAAGCACGGAATCATCGTTATTATCAGACAATCAGGTGATTCAAGCCTGCAATGTCCTAACCAAACTGGAAGCAACTAAACAAAGTATGCTTCCCGTGGGAATCGAACCACGACCCCCGGGTCTACAGGCAAACGCCTTAAACACTGGACCACGGAGGCTATTAAGAAAGCTGATATGAGCTCGAAACCATAAATCATGGCCATATATCTATGGTTATCCTTACTAATATTATAAATGCGAAAGTTAGTTTGTTTGTTACGCTTTCACGCCGTAACTACTGAACCGATCATCATGAAATTTTGCAAACAAGTTCTCTTGAGTACGGAGAACGACATAGGCTACCTTTTATCCCGGGAAAACGTACTATTAGCGAGGGATCGACATTGACGTGGTCGGAGCCGTTAGAAAGGATTCAAGTTCTAGAGCAGCAGAACGGGACTAGGAGGCTGTCCTGGACCCTCTCCTTCGCAAAACACTTACGTTAGGATACTGCGAGAAGCAAGCTCTGGCTTTGCCAGTACAGGGCGGGGCGACGGCGCGGCCGTAGCGATCACGATCCGCGGGGTCGAACATGTAGTAACCTGGTGAGGAACCGGAATAGAATTAACTATTTCTAAATAAATACATATAGTATCACGTCTTTTTCCCTTGCGGGGCAGACAGAGCCCAACTCTATAAGACCTTATGGCCACATTTAGCATGTTGGAGGGCGTGTAGATGGAAAACGGAATCAAACAGTGATGGGTTGCTAGCCGCATCGCCTATTGACACGATTCCGAAGATTTAAGCCCAATCCCTCAATCGACTTTTACGAACTGCGCGGGAAGAGAAGCAGCTGGCACATTCTACGTTTTTTCTTTTCTCCCTGACCAGCATGGAAGAGTCATTTCTAAATAAATTTATATTCATATATATATAATCGTATGGCGTCGGTAGTCAACTGGTATTTTTATTTCCTTAAAACAATATCGCTTTCTGCAAAGCAAGAAATTGAAATATACGCGTCAAAACAGCAGCCGACATTATTGTCAATCTTGACGTCACAAGAGCAAATATGAAATAGCTTCAAATGTGGGTAACATTTATTGATGTTCCTTGGTGATTGAAACTTGTCACACATCTACACTAAAATAAATATTAAGAAGAAAAAAAAATAATACAAAAACCTATATTCGTTTTTAAATAACATAGCTGCACCAGGCTGCATAGTATGTTAAAAACATATAGAGAAAAAAAAAAACAAAAGTTCAAAGAAGTCAATTCTGTAAAAAAAATATAGAAAAGCTTTTTGGTTATAATTCTACAAAAACCCAACATACCTCTTGGAGTCCTAAACAATGCCACAGCAAAGTCTCCTTTGCCAGCGACAAACACACCGGAACGCTCTTCCCTGAAGAATTCTGTCAACTGAAACCCACAACATAAAATGTTAGAAAAGACCTATCTATTTCAGAGCGTAATTACAGGTATCGGCACGGAACTAGACCCAATCTGCGCATGTACACACTAGTACGTACGTATGTACACGGCACGCGGGTGCACACTACGATCCTTTTTATTTTTTCCAGTTTCCCCCCGCAAACTGCACCTCCAACGACACCTATTTTCGTTTCTGCACAGTCTAGTTCCGTACCGATTACTGTACCAACAAAGACTTTTCATACACATTTAAAGGTGAGGTATTTTGATAAGCCCGCGACTTCCTCCACGTAGAAGTCGAAATGGTTGAAATAGGAGTAGATTCGGCCAAGGAATCACATTGTGGCATACAATTTTTGCCCCCCTTTTTCAACCCCCTTAGAGGTAGAATTTCACAAAATCCTTTCTTATCTGATACCTAAGTTATGCAACCTGATCTCACCTGATTCACCAGATCGGAGTCGACCTTGCCCTTCTGCCGAGGTCGGTACACAACCACACGGCACACGCAGTTGCCAGGCGTGTAGAATTTACGTAGAATCTAAAACGAATTAAAAAAACGATAAATATTTTCATTCTTCAGATAGGAATTCTTATTCTTCTTCTTGTTAAGTCATAACAGTTTCTGAAAAAGGATAATTAAAAACAAAAATGGCCCTAATACTTGGCCACTATGATGCTGGCCTATTAACGGCATCATAGGAGTCCTCACCTCTGAGACCTTCAAGAAAAAAATATTGTAGAATCAAGGGTTTCGTTTCCCGTCAAACAGCACTTGTCTCAGTATTTGCCACCTCAACTCGTCTAGCTTGCTCGCAAGCTTGTTCACGATATCAAGCTTCAGCTTTGATCTTTGTCATATTTGCCTTGAGATTTTTGGCACATATATGTATTGACGTGAATAGGCTAGTTTCCTGGGTCGTAATAATAACATAACAATTAGTCCGTCAGTTAGATAATCAAAAAATATTGGACACATATTTTTTCTTTTGTCAAATAAACAATAAATAATAAAGATAAAGCGCGTCAAAGTTCAGGAGTGGGGGCTCGTGACGTCAAAGTTTGCTAAAAATTGTCGCAAACTATGACGTCACACGGAATTTCAAAGGGCTATATCTTTATCATTTTTTGTTTAATCGACAAAAGAAAAAATACGTGTCCAATATCTTTTGAATATCTAACTGACGGACTAATTTTTTTTTTTTAGGAATCTAGCCTATTCATGAACCCTGAGGCGGAACTAACCTGTTGTATAGTCAATATCTTCGAGGGCGGTCTGAAGTGCAAGTAACTGTCTTGGTAGAGCTGGTCTCCGCTCTCCAAGATGTCATCCAAGTTAGAAGAACACCAGCGACACACGTCTTCTACACGAGACATCGCTACGGCCATCACTGAGCACGCCAAACCCTGAAAAAAATATGTATTGAATAATATGGTGTCAACCAGCCGTTGAGGATGACACCCCTGACCACGCAGGGGTGTCACCCTCAACTGCCAATCCTGTGGTTGCAGGTATGGCATCGGGTAAGCGCGCACGGCCTCCCGGGCTGCTACTTCCTTTTCCCCCATTCATCCGAATTAGTAGTATCCCAATACCTACATTCCCTTTCCAAATCCAATAAATTCCTATCCTTCCCCAACTTTTTCTGATAGGCAGCAGCGTCAAGCATAAGAAGCTAAAGAAATTACGATCGCCAGCTCGCCTGCTAAGCATGGTGAGTATGGCAATATCCTCCCATAGAACGAACAATTCTTGGGAGAGCCTAGGGAGAGCCTATGACCAACATTGGACTTCATCAGCACTGAAACAAACAACGCTGTAATGTGATTCACTGGCCAATGAGCCATTATCTTCCTATTGTAAGCGATGATGCAATACAGCCCTGCCATCTGCATCCCTGATTACAGTACTGCACTTTTATAAGTTACACCGATTTAGTAATACGCGTGTTGCCGGATGAGATCTATTCATGTAGAATTAATCTATGGAGTTAATTTTCCTTACTAAGACATGAATTAGAAAGTAAATTTTAACTAAGCAATGAATAACATAATCCATAGTTTAGTCGTAGTGGAGCCACGCTACCGGCAAAATTCGTTTTTGCTAGTAGCATGAATGGGCCGGCTCATTCGGTGAATACCTCACTCTCACAGAAAACTGACGTTTTTGTAAAATATTTAACGTTTCTATGCTTTGTTCGGTGAGTGAGAGAGTCGGAGGATCATCCTCATTTCCCCTTTCCAACTCCTTAAAATGTCGGCAACGCTCCTGTCACACCCGGGGGTTGCAGTTGTCCATGGGCAGCGGTGATCACTTACCATCAGGTGACTCGCTTGCTCGTTTGCCGTCCTACGAGTATATCATTAAAAAAGTCCATTCGTTCACTATCTAAAATACTTAACACTTTCGCTGACACTGCCCGCCTGTAGACGTAATTCTATTGTTATTTCTTTTGTGTCTGGTTCAGTGTCAGTGAACGAGTTAAGTTAAGAGTGATATTCATACCTGATATCCTCTTGATGCATATGGGAACTTCTTGCAGGCCATGGAGTGATGAGCCGAAAGGAACTGGGTTCCATCCTGTAGCACCAACCAGCCGCTCGTGTTTCTCAAACCTATTGGCAATATTTGAAAGAATAATTTAGATATTTTCACGTTTATCACAGTTTATAGATTATTTATAGTTATTATCTTTCTTTGATTGAGGATCTTCGGCAGCGCCCAGGCGTTGGGTTTGGTAGGCTGTTATTGGCAAACAACGAGTCAGCTGTCACACAAAATAGTTAGGGGTGTCATCCACAACTGCCTGTCCTGTGTTGCAGATATAGCATCGGGTATGCACGCCTGGCCTCCCGAGCTGCTACTTTCTCATTCCCAAATCGTCCGAGTAAGTAGCATTCTAAGTACTTATATCCTATTCCCCCAGTCCAACAAACGCCTACCCTTTCCCTCGGCTTAGAAGAACACGGTTTCGATGGGCAGCAACGTTGAAAACCAATCAAACTGAGTAAATCAATGAGTCTGCCAAGCCTGCTGGAAAGCTGGAAATCCCTGGGGAGAGCCTTTGTCCACAACTTTTAGCGGCTGAGATGATGATATGAGAAAAAGACCAAAATCCTTTTACCTTTAAGTTTCATTTCCTTATCACGCTTCTCGGCAGCTCGTTGTGCGTCAAGACACGTAGCACTTCCAGGTGGATGTTTCCTATCTGATTCGTCAGCGCGACGCTTGTACCCCTCGACGCCAACCTGAGAATATAATGGCAAGTTCGCTCGAGAAAATCATCAACATAAACACCGGTTTGCAGTGACACGACTAAACAATTGCTGACAAGAACAAGTCTTTCGTCTTGTTCCTTTTGTTTGATCAGGCAATTGGCAGTTTAAATCAATAATTTCTTATCAATGCATTGATGACTGGTGCAAAGAAGAAGTTTGATTAACCAGAAAATAAACTATTCTTCGAGGAGATACTTTAGATTATCAGTATTTCAGAAAAAAATCGTGACGCAACCTGCACACTATTAGATGGTCCACTGGTGAGTGTACTAGTAGTAAATCAATCCATTATTCCCTGCCAAAAATAGTCATCGCGTCGACGGAAGCCCAGCTCCAAAATATCAAAGATCTCATTGTTAAGTTAGTATAGAACATTTTGAGATCCTTACTCGTAGCTGGAACAAGCTAGATTTCCGAAGGGGCCCTGACTAAAGGTGAGAGCCCATCTCTTAAATATCAAAGATCTTATTTGTTAAGTACTGCTTTAGAACTTTTTTGAGGTACTTACCTTACTCGTCGCTGGTACAAGCTTGACTCCCGAAGGAGCCCTGACTAAAGGTGGAAGCACTCCACCAAGTGGTTTGATAGGCTGTACTACGACCGAGATGGCGTACAATTGAAAATAATGCTTGGGGCGTTGTATTACTGGAATGTTTTGTAGATATCTGAAATAATAATGGTATTGTCATATCATCACCATCATCACAGCCACATGAAGTCCACTGCTGAACACAGTCCTCTCCCAAAGGTTCTTCGTTCCATGTCAATGTCCTCCACATTGCCATACTCACCACGCTTGGCTGGCGGAGTGGTGAGCACAGTTTCTTTTGCTTCTTGTGCTTCCGACGCTGCTGTCCATTGCAAGCATTTTTTAAGATCAGGAATTTATTGGACTTGGGAAAGGAATTATAGGTATTGGGATACTACTAACTCGGATGAATGGGAGAAAAGCACGTAGCAGTTCGGGACCTGCAACCACCGGACAGGCAGTTGAGGATGACACACCTGTCCTGTCCATTCCTCTATCTACCAATTACTAATATTTTTAACAACAGAACAAAATACGTAATGTATAATTTACTAACGCAAACGCCATCAGCTTGGGAGATGTGAAAGTCAAAACGCATGCAGCTCCGTCATCCTAAAATTAAAGTTATATAAATAGTTGTGATTGTGATTACAATGAAGAAACCAACATTTTAATTTTAAGAGTTTAAAACTAAAGTAAGGAAGGATACTACTAGGTATAGTACCAATTAGATGGATTCGTACATATATTTCTATTAAGTATTCTCTTTAATTTTGTTATTTGTTGTTACAGCGGCAAATATTTAAGATGGTACTGCACGAAATTGTGAAAAATTACGTGTTTTCGAATCATTATGCGCTGAATTAATTCAATACATATGAAATTTGAAAATGATATAATATATATGTTATGAAATCTTAACACATTTTTCTTCGAAAACTTGTAATTTTTACGTCTAAAACAATAATTCCCACATGACAATATTTATATTCACATCTCGGAGGTCACCCTCTTTAATATATAAATCCTCAATATAAATATGAAAATAATTTAATAAGATTTTTCATCTTTTTTCCTAATTACCTAATGGTTCTGCGCAGCCTAATGGCTTGCGCAGTAGCGATGTTTTTCGTTCGCAAAAGTCTCTACCTAGTGGGTTCAATAGATATCCCCAGTAACAAACAGACGAACGGACGGATATCAAGGATTTCATATTTATAACCCTAAAGAAGATAAAGAAAAGCACTGATGATCTCATGATATATTAAAATGTGTCTACTCCTTGGAATATCCAATAAAAAATAGTGAAGCTGAGCAACTTTATGACGACTGAGGGTATATTATAAAGATACATCCATACATAGTACCCATCTTTTTCCATTGCGGCGTAGACAGAGCATAGGTCTATGACCTAAAAGCCATGTTAAGCATGTTGTTGGGTGATTAGCTGTGAAACTGAATCAGAAAAGTAATTGATGCTTACCAAATCTCCTACTTACACGATTCCTTTTCGTTTATTATAAGGATAGAATTTGTATTTACCTGGGCATCGATCCTAAGTCCTGTTGGTCCACAAGCGTGAGGCTCCATCATGTAATAGGGCGGAGCACCCTGTACTCGCCACACTGCCACCGCATGTGGCAAAGACCACAAGATCCCATGAGTATACGATTCAAAGAATCGCTCTAGAGCTGATCTGTAAAAAGAATGCCGATTCGTATCAAGTCTATGTATCTTCTCATTATCATTTTGTTTTCTGCAAGAATCCCATATTTTAATTTTATAAATTCTTCAGTTCCTTTTTAAACATCATTCTGAAAACAGTGGCTGAAAATTGGACCTCTCCATTATGGAAGTGCCTGATAAGTAGAGTAATTTATTAATTAATTATAGACAGAAAATTGAATTATAAATTGAATTAATATTATTAATAATTGTATCGAGCGACGACTGTTAAATGTGACTTAAAATATGGGCCAAGTAGCCTGAAATAAACAAATTTTATTTTTTATTTATTTATTTATTTATTTTAAGACGGTACTGCACGAAATTGTGGAAATTGACGTGTTTTCAAATCACTAGTACTATGCGATGAATTAATTAAATACATCAAAAGTATTTGTATAATTTAGGACGATCCTTGCACAAGATTACCCCATCATTGTTGGAATTTGAAACAGAATATAAATCGTTAAAAGCGACATATACCTATATGTTATGATATCTAAAAACATTTTTCTTCGAAAACTTTGTCGTCTAAAAGTTGGAGAAACCCCACCTGACTCAATTTTCGTGGCATCTACCAACAACAGTCGCATTTTTTTACTAAATATTGAAGTAGGCATTTGTCTCCCATCTCACCTGATGGTAAGCGACGATGAAGACGAGGATGAGACCAAACTTTACCTGACAGTCATCTCAGTGGGTTCCTTTTGCTCCAATTTGCCGCTGTATATCTGTTGCAGATCGTAACGCACGTAGTTGACACCAAGAACGTATCGCTTCAGCACCTGAAAAAATACATATAATATTTGTTACGATGTTTTGAGAAAAAAAATCACCTGATACTCCAACCTAACATGCCGTTAAAAAAAAGTGATCGTGAGTCTTAAAGCAACTAAAATAAGTATGACAGTAATAAGTAAAATAAGTATGGGCTCCTCCCGAGGTTTTCCCTGTGTGCTATGACTTGGGGTCTTTCAAAAGGGTTGTTTACAGGTATCTTAACACTTTCGCTGACACTGCTCGCCTGTAGACGTAATTCTATTGTTATTTCGTTTGTGTCTGGTTTAGTGTCAGCGAAAGTGTTAAGAGTCATCATCAGTACCTCCTCTGGTGTTGTAGATGTCCATGGGCGACGGTGACCACTTTCATCAGGTGGCTCGTCAGTTCTTGCCTTTGACAGTAAACGAGCTGACGAGCCACTACTGGGCCCAGTAAAATATATAATGAATTGGGTAAACATCAACACGCTTAAAAGATCAATATGGTATGCACACACTCTTAGCTTCGATACTTCTTTGACAGGAATGCCGGTATCTTTCGGAAAATCTCGTCGCGTATAAAGTGAGCAGTGATAACTAACCTGAAGTGGAAGCAAAATATCTTCACCAGGTCGGAACTCATAACCCAACGAGCCCAAGGACCTGGAGAACAGCTGACATGCCGTAGCCATAACTTCATCCACAGTTTTGCTAGTCCAGAGATGTGGGCGACGGACGTAGGACATACACGCTGCGACGATAGCACCACATGAAGACTGGAGAAGGGCGTCTCTGGTAAACCTGTGGATGGAAGAATTAAAGGTAAAGGAGGCAAAAAAATCTAAATCTGCATGATTAAAATATATGCATAGATGGAAAACCCCCTTGCGGCCGAATATTCAAAGGTTGCTTAAAAGTTAATCTCTTCTTAACAGTTTTATCGTGAATTTGAGTGCGGTTGACCTCTTATCTTGCCTGATGGGAAGCAACGATGAGGTCTAGGTGGTACACGCAAACTCAAATAATGCCTATTCATTCTTGCCTTGAAAATCCCTAAATTGTACGAGACGGGAAACAGAGACGCGGGAAAGGAATTTCATTCCTTCGCGGTTGGCATAATGAAGGAGGAGGCGAATCTGGAGGTGCGATGAGCAGGAATATCGACCACATATGGATGGAATCCCTGCCCACACCATGTCGTCCGAAGATGGTTAACTAACTAACAATTAACACTTTGCGTTCAACTTTATTCTGCCTCCGTGGTCCAGTGACGTTTGCCTGTAGACCCGGGGGTAGTGGGTTCGATTGCCATGGAAAGTATAATTTGTTTAGTTGTTTCCAGTTTAGTTAGGACATTGCAGGCTTGAATCACCTGATTGTCTGATAATAAAGATGATTCCGTGATTTGTAAGGCACGTTAAGCCGTTGGTCTCGGCTGCCATCTGGTAGTTGTTAAAGGAACCACGTCAGAGGCCGAGAAGCGGTTCCGCAGAACTCTGACACTAAGGTGTGCATGGTCGATTGACAGGGTCACCTACACGAAATGATGAACTTGATTTTATCAGTTTAGAACAAAGCATCGTATACTTACTTCACAAGATCTGGAGGTCTACTTCCCCTCAGTATAGTCCTGCCACGAGCGGTCTCCACGTATGCCGTCAACACCTTCCACTCGTACCCTTCGTCTGGCACTGCACCTTGGGCCGTTACCCCTTGCGGTGTCTTCGATATCTCCCAGAAGACTTTTACCCCTGTGATGGAGAAACTAAAACAAGACAAATACATTTCATTAATTGTTAATTCCTACTATCTGAGCATGTTTCCTAATTCTTAATTAAGGCATGTTAAGCATACCCGGGTGTGATCCCCACTTAGATGGGTTGCCACATAAATATATACGGACAAATCACACAGATTGAGCTAGCCCCAAAGTAAGTTCGAGACTTGTGTTATGGGATACTAACTCGACGATACTATATTTTATAACAAATACATATATAGATAAACATCCACAAGTGGCTTAAAATATCTCAAGCTCCTCAGTGCTTCAGAAGGCACGTTAAGGCGTTGGTCCCGACTGTCATCATTGATGGCAGTTAAGCCATGTCAAATGCCTTTGTGCAGCTTGAAAAATCTGACACCAGTGTTGGCCACTTGCACACTTGCACACAAGAAAAAAGACCTTCCTGTAAGATTAAATCAAAAAGTTGCAGTTGTTTCGTAAATCAATTGTAGCTCTTTTGATCTACATACGTACATTTTTTCATGCCCACATGGTTCAATACTTCGTGAATAGGATGTGATGTGTACTATTTAGACCGTCCAATAGGCTAGTTTCCTAAAAAAAATATAATTAGTCCGTCAGTTGGTATTTCAAAAAAATATTGGATACGTATTTTTTCTTTTGTCGATTGAATAAAAAATTATAAAGATATAGCCCTTTGAGATTTCGTGTGACGTCATAGTTTGCTACACTTTTTAGCAAACTGACGTCACAAGCCCCCACTTATGAACTTTGGCGCGCTTTATCTTTTCCATTTATTGTTTAATTGACAAAAGAAAAAATACGTGTCAAATATTTTTTGATTAGGTATCTAACCGACGGACTAATTGTAATGATATTATTTTGACCCAGGAAACTAGCCTATTGATGGAGAGTGGACTGTATGGATGTAAAGAAACATACGTGTTGGGTCCAGATCTTCCAGTAGCTTCTATATTCTTCTTGATAGTGTCTGCGATAAGATCTACAGTAGAAAACAAGACCAGCCCAGCCGCCCCGCCTGGTGACGACAGACCCGTAGGCCCCACGGCGTGAGGCTCCCACAGGCAGAACGCCTTGTCATCGGACCCGCGCCAAATGCCTACGCAGTAGTTCTTGCAGCAAAGTACTCCGTGCTTGTTCTAAGGAGATGGAGAGAGATAGTTATCACAAAAACGTGGTGTCATGGCCGCTTGAAGAGCTCATTTAAGGTGATGGTATTTTACTCTGAAATCGTAATATCCATACAGGGACTGCTCCATGATCTTGTACAGTCAGATACTAAGGTAACTGGCCAGGATCTCTACCTATATCTTGAATTTTCTTTAAACTATAAATAATACAACTTATAGGTATATAAATTGTATAACAATACACGAGTCCTTAAGCAAGAAATTAAAAGATTCAGTAGACGACGCAAAGAGACGCGCGCCGCATGATGGCGCCGGGCGCACTACAAAAATCGACTTTATGCTACATACTATTAAGGTTAATATTCTGTTGTTTTGACTCTGCGTCGCTTGTGGCGCGCCTCCGCCGCACTGCATCTGTTAGTTTCTTGCTTTAGTATGCCGTTAACATACGTAGTATCACGGCTTTATCCCATGCGGGGTAGACTGAGCCCAGGTCTTTAAGACTTTATAGCCACATTTAGATATTGAAATCATAATGCGATTGCAAGCCGAATCGCCTAATGACATAATTCCTCACATTTTCGCCCATTCCAATCGGCTTTTAGGATCTGCGCGGGAAGGGAAGCAGTTGGCACATTCTACGTTTTTAGGGTTCCATACCCAAAGGGTAAAAACGGGACCCTATTAATATAGCTCCAATATCCGTTGGTCACCAGGCTGTATCTCATGAACCGTGATAGACAGTTCAAAAATTTCACAGATGACCACCAGTGGGGTGGTCATCTGTGAAAATTTTGAACTGTACACACATGGAAAAGCAGCAGTTACATTATAATATAACACATATAAAGGCCATTTACGAGTTAAAGAATGAATGTTCGACGTTAATATGAAGTTGTTTCCAGTTTGGTTAGGACATTGCAGGCTTGAATCACCTGATTGTCTGATAATAAAGATGATTCCGTGCTTCGGAAGGCACGTTAAGCCGGTGGTCCCGGCTGCCATAAGGTAGTCGTTAAAGGAACCACGTCAGAGGCCGAGAGGCGGTTCCAAAGAACTCTGACACAAGGGTGTGCATGGTCGATAGGCCGTGACACCTACTCGAAATGATGATGATTATGAACATAAACTTACAGATTCAAAGAATGTATTGATTGCCCTCTTTATATCGAGGACACCACCGGTGCTTCCAGCCTTTATATCACCAGTAACAGCATCTGTTTCTAAAGTCAACTTTACCTGAAAAAAAAAAAATGTATTATTTTTATAAAGAATTCGAGTGCTTGACGGGAATTTCGGCGGACTGCACGGCTTTTGTTTTAGATTGTTTTACAAATTGTTTCGAATGGGCTTTATAATGTAAAATCGGTGTAATTTGGTGTTACAAATACCCATGTTTATGAACAAAGTGTGGAATAACTAAAATAAAGTGTGGTGCGGCTGTAGTGAGATTTACTTAGCGGGGTGGTGTTTGCTCGCCTCGTTGCGTTATTTATGATCTAGCCAGTGGATTCGTAGGAATTATCGCCAGGGGGTCCGTCGAAATCAGCGAAATGAATTACACCATCATTTCGTTGATACACGAGCAAGAATAACTCGAAAAATAACTAGACACTGGCTAAAATAAGCTTCTGAATGACGTTTGGTGGCCAAATAGAATTAAAGAAAAAAAAGAACAGGATTTCAAGCATCTGAGTCAGGAATAACATCTGACAGAGCCGAGTAGAAAAGGATGAAAGAGAACTTTGCCCAGCAGTGAGACGATATAGGTTAAAAACAAAGAATTTTAGTGCGTTTGACCTCTATAGTTATATCTCTTATCTTGCCAGATAGAAAGCAACGATGAGGTCTAGGGTCGTACACGAAAATTCAAATAATGCCTATTGTCTTGCCACGAAAATCCGTCCACACATGGAGTATTGCTGTCACCTCTGGGCAGGTTCACCTAATTATCACCTGGATCCATTTGACTCAGTCCAAAGACGAGCTGTCAGAATTGTCGACGATCCCAATATTACAAACGATATCGATCCACTGAGTCTAAGGAGAGGTTTTACTTCTCTGTGTGTTTTATCGTTTGTATAATGGGCTGTGCTCCGAAGAATTGTTTAGAGTTGATGCCTTCGGCCACTTTCCATCATCGCACCTCACGCCATCGGCAGGGACTTCATTCCCACACCTTGTATCCTAAATCGTTGCGTACAGTACGCTTTGAAAGGAACTTTCTTCCACGTACGCTTAAGTTGTGGAACGAACTCCCAGCCATGGTTTTCCCGAGTGACTACAACATGGGGTTTTTTAAAAAGGGCGTGAAAAGATTTCTTCAGGGTCGGCTACACACGAGTGGCACCCCTGGTGTTGCAGGCGTCCATAGGCTACGGTAACCGATTTCCATCCAGGTGGGCTGTATGCCTGTTTGCCTACTTAGTAGCATAAAAAAAAATTAAAGGAGTCAGGAAGCAGCGATGCGGGGAGGGAATTCCATTCCTGATTGGCCGTAGTGGTATAAAAACACTTCCGAATCATTCTAACTTTACCAGAAACGTTAGTAGTTACATTTGACGGCAAACGAGCAGACGAGCCACCTGATGGAAAGTGGTCACCGTCGCCCATGGCCTATGGGCATCTGCAAAACCAAAGGAGGTGCTAATGCGTTGCCAACTCTTAAGATACCTGTAAACACGCCTTTTGAAGGACCTCAAGTCATAACACACAGGGAAAACCTCGGGAGTCCATTCCACAATTTTGCTGTACGAGGAAAAAAACCACGTGACGCCTTGACATTTTTAGTGACCCAAGTGTCAAGGATGTGGGGATGGACTTTACTCCTGTGGCGAGCGGTGCGGTGGTAGAAAGGTGACGGTGGCACCAAATCGAAAAGTTCTTCAGAACTCTCCCCATAGCATAGACGGTAAAATACACACAGAGAGCCAACGTCTCTCCGTAGACTGAGGGTGACTTAATCGTCTGTGAGTGTGGGATCGTCGATGCCTCAGCTGTCATCATTAGATGGATGAAACTTACATTGAATGTGGTGACATGGAACTCTGGCACTAACTCCTTGGGCTTCAATCTTGGTGGGATTTCAGCATTTGATAAAGACATGGTGTAGAGTCGGTCACCATACTTGAGGATGGCATCGACGAGAGACGTCTTCCAGTAAATGTGCGGTTCGATATTATCCACCACTATTCCCATCACTGCATTGGCTGCATCCTGGAAAAACAAACAGTTTTTATGAACGAGACAAGAAGCTTGATAATACCACCCTATCTTGTCTTTGTGGTCAAGTGGTGAGCATGCCAGGCTGTGACACTGGAGGTCTCGGGTCCGATCTTTGATCCCCGTTCTGCTCAAGATGGAAAATTATCTTTTTCAGATTGACCTAAGACTGTGATGTTTAATTATATTTGTTATAAAAAATGCTTAAGCCGGTGGTCCCGGCTTCTATCTGGTAGTCGGTAAAGGAACCACGTCAGAGGCCGAGAGGCGGTTCCGAAGAACTCTGACACCAGGGTGTGCATGGTCGATTGACAGTGACACCTACTCGAAATGATGATGATAAAAAATGGTATCGTTGAGTTAGTATCCCATAACAGAAGTCTCTAACTTTGAGACTAGCTCAATCTGTGTGATTTGCCTATATGTGTATCATCATCAGGTCCTTTTTTAGTCTCCACTACAGGAGCACGACCCTCTCTGTACTACTAGGGCCATACTTGGCTAGAGCAGCCAGAGGACTTGGCCTATATCTTAATATATATAAATCTCGTGTCACAATGTTTGTCCTCAATGGACTCCTAAACCACTTAACCGATTATAATAAAATTCGCACACCATGTGCAGTTTGATCCAACTTGAGAGATAGGATAGTTTTTAACTTATGGCGAAACGAAGTTCGCCGGGGCAGCTAGTGTTGATCATTTGCGGTAGTACTGGTCCTCATACTTCTCTGTGTCTTTACAAGAGCAGTCTTTGGTTTATTCCAATCCTAGGCGTGTGATTTTCCGGCAGAGTAGAAGAGGATTACTCCTAGTCTTCCCATGGATGTCGTTAGAGGCGACTTAGGAAATTCAAGCTAAACAAAGCTTATAAACATCAATGAGACCTCTCCAACCTGTCTGGCGAGGAGAGTGTAGGCCAAATCCTCTGTCTGCTCTGGTCAAGTATGGCTCCGGTAGTACAGAGCACAGAGAGGGTCGTGCTCCTGTAGTGGAGACTAAAAAGGACGACATCCACGGGAAGACTTGGAGTGGTCCTATTCTACTCTGTCGGATACCAACGGTTTACGATACCACACAGCTAATAGGTTCTACCAACACTGTATTGTCAGTCCACTATCTTGATAGCAGTTGTATTAGGGTTATTTCAATCCTAGAGTTTAAGGAAGAATAGAGTAAAGACTCTGTCTGATAGGTGTGTACACACATACCTGATTGTCCCTATTGGGCTGGTCCATAAAGTAGTTCTCCCCTTGGGCAAGTCGACCTCTCAACGAAGCGACGGTTCTGCTGACTTTCGTGAAACCCTGGCCAATAGCGGCATCAGAAAGAGGTTCGATGAGGGCTTCCGATTCTGCAATCAATACATATAATAAAACAATTCAAAAAATGTGTCTGTACATTGAAGATATTTACAAAAAAAATTGAAAGGGCGATGGAGACATACTAATACAATAAGAAATTTAAAAAAAATGTATGTCTGTTTGTCTGTTTATACACGCTAATCTCCGGAAATACTGGACGGATTTGAATGACACTTTTTCATTGTATGTATAGCTATCAAGCCTGATCAACATATAGGGTATTTTATTTTGAAAACTGTAACACCTGATGCAGAACGATAACGGTCCTGCTAAAATATAAGAAATATAAAAATGACGCCTTAATAAAAGTTGTTTAGTCTGATGAGCATTTTCTGCGGAGTCCGAACAAAGTCGCGGGAATCAGCTAGTAAGAAATATTACATTTTAAACAAGCGTGTCACCTAATAGTAAACGACCACCACTGCCCATAGACTACTGCAACACCAGGGGTGTTACAAGAGCGTTGCCGGCCTTTTAAGAAAACAATCATTTTTAAAGGTTCCAATCATGATCATTTCGAGTAGGTGTCACGGTCAATCGACCATGCACACCCTGGTGTCGGAGTTCTTCGGAACCGCCTCTCAGCCTCTGACGTGGTTCCTTTAACGACTACCAGCTGGCAGCCGGGACCACCGGCTTAACGTGCCTTCCGAAGCGAGGAATCATCTTTATCAGACAATCAGGTGATTTAAGGCTGTAATGTCCTTTTTTTTTTTTACGGGGTGAAAATGCCATCGCATACCACTCTGCTGCGGGTACAGCAGACTGGTTATGTGGTGTAGCCACTAAAAACACCCCGGTGTTCGTCAAATTCGCTATAATTCCGGCACTGCAGGTACGACAGGGGAACGCTAGGCCCCGTCACTCGTCTGCAGCACCGAAAGCGCCGGCCTGTGGAGGCCACGACCTAGTATTAGAGAGGACATTCCCTTCTCTTTTACATCCACTTGTGTTGAGTTCACAGAACACATGTGCTCTACACGATCGTCGACTAGTGGGCAGTGGACCAGTACCCGCATCCACCGCCCTCGACTTGTTATGGCGGGAGGTGTCGTATATAGGCCAGCCTCCTGCGCCTAGGTCGCCGTCGGCGGATCTGAAGTGTCGTGGTAGCCTCACGTACCCTCTCCGCCTCTTCTTTCTGCAGCATCACTGCATCACAGAAGGCCTCTACAGCACTCCAGCCTCTCTTACTGCCAATCATGGTTATTATCATAACTGGCAGCGACAAAACACCTCCCACAACAACGCTTAGGGCTCGACGCGCGTCTTCCCAGGCTGGACATATTTCCAACGTGTGCTGGGCCGTGTCCTCCTCACAGTCATCGCAATGGTGACACATCGAATTCGGCTCTCTTCCAGCCACGTTACACAGATATCTTCCGAAACACCCATGCCCAGAGAGGATCTGGGTCATTCGGAAGGTAAGTTCACCATGTCGGCGTGCTATCCACTCCTTAAGGACGGGGCGGACTGCCTCGATCAGTTGCCGGCCCGCATTGGGGCGTTCCAGCCTTTCTTTCCACCAATAAGCCTGTAATGTCCTAACCAAACTGGAAACAACTAAACAAAGTATGCTTCCGGTGGGAATTGAACCACGACCCCCGGGTCAACAGGCAAACGCCTTAACCACTGGACCACGGAGGCTGTAAGGGTCCAATGTCGTATTGATTCGAGAATACCGCCTCAGGAAGTTCATTCCACAGTTCTGTCGTGGTACAATACAATAGAACCACAAAGGTCATCAGAAACAAAGATTACGCTCCTTAAAGATTTAAAACAAATAGCCGGTGAAGTAATATGAGAAATTTTTAAGTATGCATCAAAAGAAATAAAAAAGAACCACTAAAACTTACCGTCTTCCTCCTCGCCTTCTTTGGGCTCGGTGGGCTTCTTGTCCTTACACGTCGACGTCAACTCATTAGTGATCGTCACCGGGTACAGCTTGTACGGCGCCAGACATTGTTTTCTGTCCAAACGACCTTGGATTGCTGAAAATTTAAAGATTATTGAATATTAAGAAAGACCAATATGATGTGACTACGCGCCTACACTGCCCCCTCGCCTCCCGCGGACTCCACCCCGGAATCCCATATATATCAGGTAGAGGCCGCCCGGTAAAGTAGCAAAAGCTCATTAATAAATAAATAAATATAAATATATACGGACAAATCACACAGATTGAGCTAGCCCCAAAGTAAGTTCGAGACTTGTGTTATGGGATACTAACTCAACGATACTATATTTTATAACAAATACATATATAGATACACATCCAAGACCCAGGCCAATCTGAAAAAGATCATTTTCCATCTTGACCTGGCCGGGGATCGAACCCGGTCACTCCGTGTCGCACGCTGGCGTGTTGACCGCTGCGCCACGGAGCTAGTCAATGGAGCTAAATACATAGTCAACTAAAAAAAGTAACTTAGCATCCTATTTCAGCTAGGCAGCGAAGTACCTCAGTTAACGCCCATCATCGGACCACGAGACCTAACCCTTGAATTCTGAGATTCTGTGACACTTCTAATATTGTAAAAAAATTACCACTAAATTATATTCCGGCTTTCCGTTTGTTTCTTCACACATTACACATAATCAAAGTAAATTCGTTTTCATAGCTTTCATAGCTTAGAAACAGGTTTTGGCATAGTTTGAAGTGTCCAGGGCTTTCAGTCTTGATTAAACTTTACTAAATACAAAATACAGGGACCTGAATGAGGCTCAGCGTAGCCAAATACTGGTCAAAGGAAGTATGATCAATTGGAGCCATTTTGACTCGAAAAGAAGAAGACTAAATAGGTACATAATAAAGATTTTTGTATTTTGTAAGAAAAATGTGTCCATAGCACGTAGGTATACCGAAAATGTTTCTAGAAGCATTTTCAGCATCGCAACTGAAGACACTTTGAAATTTTGGAGCTTTGGAGTCCATTTGAGAAAAGCAAACTTCATGCTGTTTCTTGTTCCACGCTGGTCAAAGTCTTTTTAAATAAAGAAATAAAATATGATGAAAATTTTTAAGCAAGCGGGATTTGAACCTGCAACCTAAAGTCGACTTAAGGTCGCAGGTTCAAATCCCGCCCGCTTGTTTTTTTTTATACTAGTACTTATTGTGATCATACTCACTGAGTTTGTCAATGAACTCCGTGGGGCTGGCAAACACCATCAATACCGGGCAGGATTCTGGAGGCACGAACTCTGGTTCTGGCTCGGGTTGAGCTTCTCCCTCTGATAACATAAAATAAACAATTTGAGAAGCCCGATGGCCCAGTTATCATCATTATCAGGACTTTAGTCTCCACTTACAGGAGCATGACCCTCTCGGTACTAGCGGAGCCATACTTGGCCAGAGTTGACAGAATTTGGCCTACACCCTCCTTGCTGACTAGACGTGTTGGAGAGGTCTCATTGATGTTTATGAGTTTTCTTTAGCTTGTATTTCCTAAGTCGCCTCTTACGACCTCCATGAGAAGACTAGGAGTGGTGATGGCCCAGAGGTAGTGAGCATTAATTACGCTTACGCATGTGAAGCAACCCTGGGCGCAGTCCCTACAGGGGTGGGTGACCGCCAGTGGCATAACAATATCTCGAGCTACTCCGTGCTTCGGAAGGTTTGTTAAGCCGTTGGTACCGGCTGTCATCATTGATGGCAGTCGTCGAGGTATGTCAAATGCTGACACCAGCGTTGGCCGCTAACACGCACGAAAAAAAAAAACAATATAAAATACATGTACATAAGTACATGGAAATTTTGACCTACTATGTTTTCAAATTTTCAATTTTTTTTTTATGCTGGTCTGGGTGATAAGAAAACACTTAGAATGGACCAACTGCTTTACTTCCCGCGCTGATCGTAAAAGCCGATCGAGAGAGTGGGCAAAAACCTGAGGAATCATGTTAATAGGCGAGGCTAGCAACCCATCACTATTTTGATTCCATTTTACACCTAAAGCCCACCAACATGCTGAACGTAGCTTTAGGTCTTATAGACCTGGGCCCTGGCTTTAGAATGACGTCACACAGCTAACTATGTATTATCATCCAAACTAAACGAGTATACAAAATTTCAGCTCAATCAGTGGAAGATCTGCTTCAAAATTGAGTTACAAGATTCCACCCTATTGCAAGTTAGATAAAAGCATGTGATGAAGAGAAATATTACCGCCACCAGCTTCTTCATCGCCTTCTTCTTCATCACCGCCGCCTTCTCCACGCATCTCGTCTTTGATTCGCTGGAGTCTCAGCTCGTCACCTGAAGACATTACAGAATACAAATTTCTTCGCCGTAGTCCGATTTAAGAAAAACAAAACTCTCTTTTAGCCACTTTGAAACAATATAAGAGATCTACCGTGCTCACCAGTTGGCGCCACTATGAGTAAATAAATAATAAATATAAATAAATAAATATATACGGACAAATCACACAGATTGAGCTAGCCCCAAGGTAAGTTCGAGACTTGTGTTATGGGATACTAACTCAACGATACTATATTTTATAACAAATACATATATAGATAAACATCCAAGACCCAGGCCAATGTGAAAAAGATCATTTTCCATCTTGACCTAGCCGGGGATCGAACCCGGGCACTCCGTGTCGCAGGCTGACGTGTTAACCACTGCGCCACGGAGCTGTCTAATGAGTAAGGTTCCGAATAAGCTTTATAAGCTTTTTACACGCTTAGAAACAAAGTTTACTTATCAATCGAAGGAAATAATTTTGGAAGGAAAATGGTTTTTAGATATTGTTACGATACCAAAAAACCCTTTTTCCTGTATATGTATCGTTTTTGAATTTCATAATGTATCTGTTTTATATTCTAACACGGCGATGATCGACCTAAACTACACTACGAGTGATTTGAAACTACGTCCAATTACACAATTTCTTGCAGTCTTAAGGTGAGTCTTTTGAATCATATTCGCATGTTCGGTACCACTCTTGTTATGTCATACATATAGGTATATGTATAACATCAGTTTTATTTTGCCATATGGCCAGTTCTATGGCAAAATAACTGATGTTTTAAAGAAAAACCGACTGCCTTGCAAGATAATTTCAAGTGTCTTCTCTCGGGAAACGACAAGATTCAAACAACACCTTTAATTTCCAAATCTGTTTGGGTAAGAAATTTTGGTTGATGATGAAATGTGGATGAATTCTGATAACATAACCTCTTGAGGAAGACCTCCGGACGAGGTCGAAACAGGTAGGCTAGTAGCTAACTTCGTGCGTGCGTAACCCATTGTTACATATTTTAATAATATCAATATAATGTGCAAGGTCAAACTCAACTGCCTGTCCGGTGGTTTCAGGTATGGCTTCTGGTACGCGCCCGGCCTCCCGAGCTGCTACTTGCTTTTCCCCATTCATCCGAGTGAGTACCCAATACCTTCATTGCCTTCCCAAATCCAACAAATTCCTATCCTTCCACAGCTTAAAATGCTTCAAATGGGCAGCAGCGTCGGATGCACAAGAAGCCAAAGGAACTGCGCTCGCCAATCCACCTGACAAGCATGGTGAGAATGGCAATATCCTCCCATGGAATGAAAAATCCTTGGGAGAGAGCCTTAGTCCAGCAGTGGACTTCTAACGGTTGGAATGATGATGATAAATATTATGTCTAACCTTTCGTTATCCTCTGCGGCGTAAGCATACCCTTGGCAAGAGTAGGTGCTGGATCAAAAGCTACCACCTTTCCTCCCGCCGACACCCAAACTCCGAGCTGGTGGTAATCACCAACCAGCAGTGAGACGTGAGCGGGCTTGGAATGGTCATTCCACTGCCTATTCAGTGCGTCCTTGATTTCTGCGTAAAAAAGAAATAACTCATAGATATTAAAATTCTACAGGAATAGAACTCATTCAGCGGTAAGCGCTCCGGCAAAGGCTCTAGCAAGCTTAGTTCCAAAAGCCGTCATTAGATGGCAGTAGATCCACTGCTGGTTAACTAGACTAATTAGAATGTGTTAAAGAGTAAAACTAGACATTAAGTCTGCACTCAATTTACTAACAAAAGACGGAAAGATATCGTTTGCTCAAATGAATTATGTCAGACAAAACACGCCTTCTCCTCACGATTTTTTCTGTTCCTTGGTCCACTCCTCTACAAAAGACTTAATAAAAAACTAGGCTTTTATACGTTTACTTATACCGCAACTAAAAAATTACTACAACAAGCCCTATTAAATATGTCCTATGAAGAAACAGAGGATTTGCTAATAGTTTTAAAATAGTATTATAGTTATAATATATTATCTCAATATTGTATTATCTCATTATGTATAATTTAATTCTAAGTGTAATTGTTTATGGAGTTTCTAGTACTAATTAGTCTTACGCCTGAAATACAGGATGATTTTCATCCTAGCTCAGGCACCCTTAGTTCATATGTCCCTTAATGTATTTATAATGTATTGTAAAATGTGTTCCTATTATTTGAATAAAGAATTTATTATTATTATTATTAAAAACTAAAAATGTAAACTTTATAAATGTTATTATTATTAGTTGTAATATGAATATCTGTCAAATGTTGCACGTAACGCCATCTGTGTTTAGTTGCAGCGCAACACTAGTTAATATGCATCGTCGTGAACGAAACCAAGCTTATTTAGGAAGATCATTTTTAAAAAAAATACTTGAAATAGTGGATCATAAAGAAATTTAAAAAAAACTCTGAGACGTTGAAGACGTTTACAAAAAATTTTGTGAAAATGTGTGTGTGATATAAAAATATAGTTAGCAGAGCGTAGTTTCGATCTACGGACCTCTGGGTTATGGGCCCAGCACGCTTCCACTGCGCCAGTCTGCTTGTGACAATATGGATCAAATTTTGCAAGTACTAAAAGTGCTCAATACAGCAGTTACCTATATAACATTATAAAACAATGTGTAACAACGAGAACATTCTATAAAATTATAGATTATCAACAATGTAATCGTAAGATCGTAAGAAATAGTTTCATTACGTTCTATAACTGTTATGTTGGAGTACCTTAACAAATTTCAATGTGTGTGTTGCTAAAACACTCACCCATAATCAAGGACAAGTAAATAAATAAGCTTAGTTGAATGTATGTTAATATAAAATTAAGTGTCAACAATATAAAATAGAGTGACAAAAGAAAGTTTGCAGAGCGTAGTTTTGATCTACGGACCTCTGGATTATGGACCCAGCACGCTTCCACTGCGCCACTCTGGTCATGACATAGTGTCTTAAATTCTGCTAGTAATTACTCAGGTATTCATACGCACACACACACAAGTTTCTTTGTGTGCATTTCAAAACAACCACAAGCACACAGGGATACGCAAAATACGACCTCATACATTTGCTTAGCATACTTTAAAATAAACCTAAGTGCGTGAGTGAGAGAATCATAAAAAATTAGTAATTAAACATATTAATTAAAACTTACGCGAGATGACAAAATTACACTTTAAAACAACGGTTTAATTACGTGTTATAAGTCGGTACCACCGACATGATTCAGCCTATACAGAATGCCATCTTCAGGGCGACTTTCGATCACTGAGGATCGCGTACCAACTAATACAATAATACATGAGTAAACCGTTGTTTAAAGTTCAATTAAAACAAACTTATAAAAAATAGTAACATTGCAATTTTATGTGACGTTGCTGTTAGAATGTGTGAATATAAAATTTAGTGACAAAAATATATAATGAAGTGACAAAATATAGTTAGCAGAGTGTAGTTTCGATCTACGGACCTCTGGGTTATGGGCCCAGCACGCTTCCACTGCGCCACTCTGCTTGTGACATTATGAAACAAATTTTGCAAGTCTTGTGAGCTTCAATACAGCAGCTATATAACATTATAATACACAAATTGTTTTATAATGTTACATAGCTGCTAACAACGATAATTTCTATAACATTATACTTAGATTATCAACAATTATGTTATTGTAAGAAATTGTTTCATCACGTTAAATAACTGCTGTGTGGGAGTACTTTTATAAATTCATATATAAAAAAAACTACAAAGTACTGAACCAATTACGATGAAATTTAAACGGGACCAACTTGAAAGCATGCCCTTTCAAACAAAAAATATTTTTTATAATCGGTTCATAAATGACGGAGTTCTGAGGTAACAAACGTTAAATAAAAACAGACGGACAACAGAGTGATCATATAAGGGTTCCGTTTGTTCCTTTTGAGGTACGGAACCCTAAAAATATACAACTGAAATGATAACCTCCTCCTTTTTTTGAAGTTGGTTAAAAAATATAAAACGGAGTAACAAAATGGAGGAGTTCGTTACTTAGCAGAGCGTAGTTTCGATCTACGGACCTCTGGGTTATGGGCCCAGCACGCTTCCACTGCGCCACTCTGCTTACGACAAGAGAGCTAAAATTTGGCAAATATTTAAGCAGTCAGTTGAGAACTATTTCCCAAATTTTGCTAGTAATTCGCAAAACACCCCAATTAACAATTTACCGTCGTAAAATAGTTTAGTAAACGTTATCTTATTACTACAGCTAGGTCACACTAACGTTTAAATAACGTTTGCTAAACGCGAAAAGGGCCCCACTTATACGACCTATGTTGTTGTTTAAACGTCATACAAAAGTCATAAGATGTCTTCGTGGTAGTTATTCAAAAGTCGTGTGAACGTTAGGAAATTACCACTTACATCGCACAGTAGTTTTATCATAACTTTACAACGGCTCTTTTCGTCATATTGTGGTCATACAGGTGATTTGAATGACTAAAATGGTTTATTTGAGTCAAGTAACAACATCTGTACGACTCATTTATATATTTCTTATCACTTGACTTCGTAACATGTTCTTGGTTTTGTTCTGAGATTTTAGTACAAAAGAAATTATTACAAGGAAACAAAATGTAAGTGTTATCATGTTATTTATATAATTTTCGTATCTTTGCTAAATATAAATGTTTCTAACCGTTTAATTCGACTGGGAATTTGAGTTTTATGGTAATATGCATATGTAAATACTAATCATATTTACATGCCCCTTCGTAATTTTGAGTTTGAAACATTATATTTTTATTATTAAAAATATGTTTATTTCTAAAAATGTAAGACATCTTGCTTTTGTCGCGATCTTACTTCTTTATGACGTTGTACAGACTGTAAGTCGTTTTAAGGTCATTTCAAGACCATGGAATACGCCATACGCCATTGCTATTAGGGTCCCTAAAAAATTAAAAATCATTTTAATTTGTCAATATTCACCAATTTTTAAATTTATTTCAGGTAAAGGCTGATCGTAGTAAAAAAGCAGTGCAGATTACAAAACATATTATAATATTCAAGTAACTTTTATCTGAAATAATGATTCAATATTTAGATGTAGATAAATTTCTAACTAAAGCAATTTTAGACTTCTTAATAGATTGCTGTGGCCATGGAAAAGCACTCATTTTATACTATCGGATAAGTGCTATGGTTGCCACAATATCATTGACTTTGATACTAAGCCTTTAAAATTTAAAATACTTAAAAATATCAATTAATACTGGAATATTACACCATAAACAAAAGTTATTAGTACTTTTTGTTAAGTATTGTGATTATAAAGACTCAATTAATAATTAGTGACTGAATAGGTAGTACGTCGTACTATGTTTTGATTATTTTATTATCATAGCTTTATTACTGTATTGATATGAATAACGTTTTCCTGATTTTGCATGTGTATAAAAAAAGTTATTAAAAGAAGTTTTTATACTCAAATTGTTTTATTTTAAATAAATCCCTTACAGAGTATGGATGAGAGGTACAAAATATACATGCTCATTATGGGGAATGCCAACAATTTTACATTTGATATTCTCTACATAATACGTGTATTCCGATTTAATGGTGTTATTAACATCACACATATAAATACCAAGAAATGAAGATTTCATTGGAACTTCAAATGCATCAATGCAATTTTTCAAGCAATTTCCATCGATCTGTATCTTTCCACCATCGTTATTTATAGACAAAATTTCAATGACTTTATATTTGGTACTTAAAAACCACTTATTATGAGTTTCAGTCGACAAAATAAAGTTTTTTAAATGAAAAATAGATACAATACCATTCATATTTCTTTTAGTACTATAAAAAGGATATTCTGTATTTTTATTGTCCGTTTGAGTTTAGTTTTGTAATTCTAAATGTCTTTGCTCTATAAGTCTTTTTGCAATTTGGCTTAAAGGTTTGTTTCCCTGTCTTACCATTTTTTTTTATACAGTAAAGTTATTTTTCAAACGGGTAAGCGTTAAAGTTTTGCAAAATTCGAAATCTTTTTACTTCGTTTATAAGGTGACAAAGGTTATGTACATTACTCGTCAAATATTCTTTTCCATAAATTTTCGCATGTTGTAATGAAGTACTTTAGCATTTCATCTGCTAGTCTAAGGTATCTGAAATGTTTCTCATTTCTCACAGCGGACCCACTACTAGGAACACTTTTAAACACGTCAACTGTAAATAAAATAATTTTCATTTACATAAATAATTTCAACATTTATGTATAAAAATGAATGAATATGCTATTTACTAATAAAAAATAAATAATTTAATTTGGGATAACATTATACAAGAAAAAAAAATAATGAAATACTTAAATATTGATACTGAACCCTTTTGCTCTTCACGTATTGTACGCTTTTCTTCTTCAACATTTGTGACCAATGCTACGGTTGATAAGTTTGTACTTCTGAATAATAGGAAATTGCGATTTACTTTCCTTTTAAAAGCTCCACTACGTTAAAGTTTTCTCCAAGAATTTTTTGCTTGCATTTTTAGAAATAAATTATATCAAACTTTCCATTAATATGGCGGCCAAGACGTTTAGAAGTAAAAACTTGACTTAAATGCGACAACAAGGTTGGTTAAAGTCAAGGCATTACTTTTAATCGACATCTTGTAATATCAAGGTTATCTATAAGTTGTAAATGAACACCCAAGTCATTCAAGTGTCTCAAATTGACTGCTGCAAAACAAGATGGGGATCGTTTTACAAACGTCATTGTTAAAACGTGTATACAACTGCTTCATTATATAATTGTCATCTAAAGGTTTTTCACTCACCCAATTTGGTCAGTTGATATCGTTTAAATGACTGTAACGTTATTATGACTATTGCGTTGTCGTACAAACGTTTTAGCAAAAACTGTAATATAATGTCGTTTAATTTAGTCTTGCCGACGTTACTATGACCAGTTTATTATGACATATTCGTCACACGACGAAAAAGTTAAATTATAAACGCCTATAGGACCTAGTAGTCATCTCATTACTCTTATTAGACTGCAATATAACTTAAAGTCGTACAAGCCTTTCCTTATATGACGTTTTTGTTTGTTCACATCGTATTAACCTACACACAGTCTTATAAAACGCGGACTAACTTTAGTCCAGCCCCCGTAGCATGGCTCACTGTCTCCGTTGATAAAAAGACAAAATATCGCGGTTTGCGTCTTTTAACCCCGCGAGCATGGCACACGCGTTAAATAATGTCAAATTTCATTCATAAATACGTTACAAGTCGCGGGGTGCGCGTCTTGCGAGCATGGGTTTGACAGCTCGCGATAGACAAGTGCAGGCAAAATCAAGGTTGGTACCTTGAAATCACAAATTTATCGGGGTTTAGCAAAGCCTAGATAAAATATGTTTCATACGCATTTCGAACATTGAAGTAATAAAACAATCAAAATATTTTATTTTGCGTAGTTACAAGCTGTCAGACACCTATAATGAGTAGGTATAATATTTTAATGTACAGTACAAAAACGATAGATTTTTACGAAAATAAAAGCCCGATACTAGTACGCCATCTTGCGTAAGAAACGAAAACTCAAAGAACCATTTTACCGACAGATTAATGACAGATGTGTACTGTCAGTGTAAAGTGGTTGTTTGCGTTTGGTTGGTACACGATTTACATTCCGATATTTCCTTATTGAATAAAAATAAACCCAAATATATTTCGTTTTTAAGTAAATATCACTAGGTATTTTATAAATTATGTCTAATACGTTCGTTTTCTTTAATCATACGAGGTTTTAATTTTTTATTTGTAGTTTCGTGTTTGAAATATAAATAATGTTTCTAGACTGCATGCGTGCTACGAATCGTAAGAGATAAATACTACGTTTTCATTGGTGGGCTTCGATAAATTTTAAATAGGCTGCTTTTTTATCTATCTTTGGCAAGAGCTGTAGATAGTAGCCATGCTACGGGGGCTGGTTGAAACTATTATCCGTCCAAAACAAATTGACAATGACAGTTGACCAAACGTCATAGTGATAATTGTCGACTTATTTTGGTCGGATAATGGTTTAAACCAAGTGCTATAGTTAGTCCTCGTTTTATACTAAGACCGAATATCGAATAGTACTTTTTTAGGTAACAAATTTGTTCTTTTTTTTTTAATGAAGGAACCAGAATCAACTAGGTTGTTATACAAATGATTTCGGTTGTTATACAAATGATTTCGCAAATTGACAGTCCATAATTATAACTTACGTTTCATTACATCCTTTTCCTCTTCTTCGCCTTCGCCACCTTCTTCTTTTTCACCACCTTCTTCGCCTTCCTAACGGGAAAATTAATATATTTTGTTTTTAGTACATTACTGTAGAGGCCGGGAAGTTAAGGGATTGTCCGTCTGTCACCAGGCTGTATCTCATGAACCATGATAATCAGACAGTTGAAATTTTCACTGTCGATGTATGTCTGTTGCTGCTATAACAACAAATACTAAAAAATAGAATAAAATACATATTTAAGGGGGTCCCATAAAATAAACGTATTTTTTTTCGCTCGTTATTGCTCGATATTGATAACGGCTAGGTACAGGTAGACGCTTGAAATATTCACAGAATATTAAGTTACATATTCACTTTAAAAATAAATAATTAAATTAAAATAAAATAAATATTTAAGGTGGGCTCCCATACAACAGACGTGATTTTTTGCCTTTTTTATAGATAACTAGCTTTTGCCCGCGGCTCCGCCCGCCAAAAGTACTTTTTCCCGTAATAAAATATACCCTATGTCATTCTCCATACCCCAGATAAAGTGTATGCAAAATTTCATGATGATCGGTTCAGTAGTTACAACGTGAAAGCGTAACAAACAAACTCACTTCCGCGTTTATAATATTAGTTAGGATTAGGATACGGAACCCTTCACGCGCGGGTCCAACTCGCACTTGGCCAGATAGATTTTTTGTATACTCACTCCAGCAGGCTCATCGGGTAGTCTCAATGGCAGTTTGATAGGCTCTCCCAATTCTATCGTGAAGGTGTTGGCTCCCATCTCGAACTTCTCTGTGAGGTCCTCAACTTGAAGGTCCTTGCGACCAGTCTTCTTTATGTGGTTCAAGTAGTACTCGGTACCAGCATCTGAAAAAACATGAGATCATCATCACCATTTCGTGTAGGTGTCACGGTCAATCGACCATGCACACCCTGGTGTCAGAGTTCTTCGGAACCGCCGCTCGGCCTCTGACGTGGTTCCTTTAACGACTACCAGATGGCAGCCGGGACCACCGGCTTAACGTGCCTTTAACTTTATTTAGTTGTTTCCAGTTTAGTTAGGACATTCCTAACCAAACTGGAAACAACTAAACAAAGTATGCTTCCGGTGGAAATCGAACCCACGACCCCCGGGTCAACAGGCAAACGCCTTAATCACTGGACCACGGAGGCTATTCCTACCTATGACTATGAGACTATGACTATGACCTATGACTATGACTACTATGAGATAACCTATGTACAAAGTGTTTTACTTTATCTTAAACCAAAATAGTAATTGTAAGCATTTTTAACCCCGACGCAAAAAGAGGGGTGTTTATAAGTTTGTCGTCGATGCCTGTGTGTCACACACAGATGTCAGTGGCCTCGTAGCCCTCTTTCAATGCGATTTTTTCATTTGAAAGCAGGTTTCCTTGCGGTGGTTCTTAGCAATAAATATAAATAAATAAATATAAATATATACGGACAAATCACACAGATTGAGCTAGCCCCAAAGTAAGTTCGAGACTTGTGTTATGGGATACTAACTCAACGATACTATATTTTATAACAAATACATATATAGATACACATCCAAGACCCAGGCCAATCTGAAAAAGATCATTTTCCATCTTGACCTGGCCGGGGATCGAACCCGGTCACTCCGTGTGGCAGGCAGGCGTGTTGACCGCTGCGCCACGGAGCTAGTCAAATGTTTATTTGGTATACTTATTAACTCTTATACTGCATGACGGATATCCGAGAAAGTCGTGGAGGGAATGTGTGACCAATGACATGCAAGAACGGGAAGCTAGTAGCGTTTGCCTGTAGCCCTCGGGTCTACAGGCAAACGCCTTAACCACTGGAGAACGGAGGCGGTAGGTGATGACATGTTGCAATGCAAAACGGACATAATCGCTGCACAACATGGCATTTAAGAATAAAAACGGCCAAGCGCGAGTCGGACTCGCACACGAAGGGTTCCGTACCGTTATCTCACTCACGATTGTTTCAACGAAATTGTGATATGACCATTGAATATCGCGGTAGATTCCCAAATAAACTTTTATTGCCTTCTATATCAACGACTCTTTACGATCAAAGCAGTTATCCGATGGCTATTCGCACGGAATTTAAAAAACAAGGCTATTCGAATCTATAATAAGTTACCTAGTGACATAAAGGATCTGCCCTTACCGAGATTTAAATATAGACTACGAGATTTACTTATAGAGAGATGTTATTACTCTGTAAAATAATATTTGACGGACAAATTTGCGACTTAATTTATTTTTTTCTATTATAATTATTGACAAAAGTTTTAAGTATACTTGAGGTGTATTAGTGTTTATTTTGCATTCAGATTGATATTTTCTTAACTTAATCAAAGTAGAGGGATGTTGTTTTAAGTACCTTGTCTGACCATGAAAAGTTCTCACTGAAATATTAATTGTATACGATTGTTAATAGCTACATATGTGAAGTCACTATAGGATACCTTTTTGTGAAAAATTTGCATGCCTTGATAGGTTAAGAGTGAGATTAAAATGTTTTTATATCATCTAAAATTGTAACCACTTTTACTGCAAATAAATTAATTATTATTATTATCTATAAAAACGGTAAAAAGAACATGTCTGTTGTATGGAAGGCCCCCATAAATATTTATTTTGTCCTATTTTTTAGTATTTGTTGTTATAGCGGCAACAGAAATAATAATAATAATAATCGTTTATTTCAGGCAACGAGTAAAACATTACATAGGCCCATAAATATATATACCTTACAGACTAACATACAAATACATCATGTGTGAAAATTTCAACTGTGTAACTATCACGGTTCGTGAGATACAGCCTGGTGACAGACAGACAGACGGACAGCGGAGTGATATTAATAGGGTCCCATTTTTACGCTTCGGATACGGAACCCTAAAAATAAAGGTTACTTCTTGTAAAGCTGTGAAAGAACTGGCGGAAAAAAGAGAGGAATGGAAAAAGCTCCACTGACAAGAGCCCAGATCTTTTTAGGGTTCCATACCCGAAGGGCTGGCTTCGCTGTCCGTCTGTCTGTCTGTCTGTTTGACTTCTTCGGATTCCTTAAACCGTGATAGTTAGAAAGTTGAAATTTTCATAGATGATGTATCTCTGTTGCCGCTATAACAACAAATACTAAAAACAAAATAAAATAAATATTTAAAGGGGCTAATACAACAGACATGATTTTTTGCCGTTTTTATAGATAATGATAACGTACAGAACCCTTCGTGCGCGAGTCCGACTCGCACTTGGCCGGTTTTTTATTGGCCGGTTTTTTAATGAATGAACTCACCAATGCAGTTGAACATGTGATCTTGATGCATATGAGGTGGAGGCACGGAATCGGTAGCGGCACAGAAAGCCGCTGCCGCAGGCAAAGCCAGGGTTCTTCCCGCCATGTCGTCTTCCTGTGTTATCGTAAGAAAAGGGTTTGGTAAGAATGTGACGAGATTGTGGTAGAGAAATTCCCAAAATACAGATATTCTAGTTTGGGAATTACTGTCACAAACATCTTAAATCTCTTTTGTATTACTTTTACCTCTGACACCACCGTAAGTTCTATGACGCCACCCGCCAATACATGTTAATTCCTAGCTCGATGATGGGTTCCAGATTGTGGGGCAAATGGTTTTGTCAGGCCGTATTTTATTGTACAATTACTTAGTTGTAAGAAACATGTCAATAAAATTATTTTTAGTTTGGATTAACGAAAGAAAAAAGCCATTTAAAATCTCCACCCAAAAATCTTTGGTTACGAGAGTTTTCTGTTCAAATTCACTTTGGGAATGAATGCTCGTCAAGTGTGTATGTTTGCTACTTGATTATATAGGCCATGAAATGATAAATATTGCTCATAATGTATATAGGTTATTATTTTTTTTTTTTTATCTATATAAAACGCATGAAGAGGCGGTCGATTGTTTTTTTTATAACAGGACGGTAAATGAGCAAGCGGGTCACCTGATAGTAAGTGATCACCGCTGCCCATGGACAATGGTAGCACCAGAGCGTTGCCGGCGTTTCAAGCAAACTATAATTTTTGGACGGTTCCAATGTCATATCGAACGGGAATACCGCCACAGGAAGTGCATTCCATAGTTCGGTCGTACGTGGCAGGAAGTATCTATAAAAACGCACGGTGGTTGACTGCCTCTTATCCAGGTGGTAGGAATGAAATTATTTTGGATGAAATCCACCTAACCTTTACGATATTTAACCTTTCCCAACGTCTTTGGTTTAAAACTACATAAAATTCATAATTCATGTATTTTTGTCAGACGTGGGTAAAATACATTTATAACAAGGTGTTAGTGTTACATGAAAATGTGCTTGCTCTAGGAATGTTATATCAGCCCTTCTTACGCCCACTGCTGAGCATGCCTCTCTTAGCTTACGCCACCCATCTCTGTCCTGTGCCTCCCTCATCGTATGACCCGCGGTCTTAACTATGTAGTCAACCCATCTCATCGCTGGACGACCCACTTCTCTTTCTCCTATTCTAAGCCACTCCTCTGCCAATATGCCACTCCTGCTTCACCTATCATCACTCCGTCGGGCCAGGTTCCAAACCCAGTTCCATTTAAGGCTCGTAATCATACGGCGCCCTAGCTCCTAAGGCCAAAGTGGAACAGTGGCTTAACGAATACATGCCATCAGCAAACCAGATACCGTCTGCTGAGAAACTACCACCGAGTGGCAATCTACCCTAGCTAAGTAGCTAATCAGGAAGTATTTGAATAGACTGCGGGCTGGTGTTGGTAGATGTTAGGAAAATAATCAACTTCTAACTCTAGGAATAAAATACAAAAATCACATACTCCTATGCCAGCTTTTTCTGCAGCTTTGCCAATAGCAGTATTCTCGCCTCGAGGACCCATCATGATGGCGGCTGAACCCTTGGCGATCCACTCGAACGCTTTGCTCTGGAAATAAATTTAATAAATTACAATAATAAAGGTTATCCCAACGGGAGACTTTCAGGTCTAACAATCAAGGACACAGAAGAACGGAAGAAATGAACAAGCAGTTTCTGGGCTCTGAAAAGCACAATTGAAGACTTGATCGCGAAAATGCTCAAATTCTTCTTCTTAAATTTCAATGAAATTAATGAAAAACTTACATCTAACGTTGTTTGAGGTGCACCAAGATCAGGATTCAGCTTCGCATGGGACACAACTACTGGTGAGATATTAAAGCTGTCATCTTGTCCAGGAGCCAAATTCCCCATGATGACGTTAGCCAGCTCTTCAACGTTATTGCTCAGACGAACTAACGCTGCTGCAGCACGCGGTTCGTCTGATGGTGCACCTGTAGAAAAAGTGAAACCTCTATTATCAAAAAGTTGTGCAAAAATCACATTTTTGTGACAAGCTATCCACACTATAAAGTGCTTTTCAAGACAAATCAAACGAGCCCAAACACGATTGGTAATTTAGTTTGAGAGTTCCTATGGCCTATTATAAAATAATAATATATGTATATACAGAAAGATTTTAATGAAGTTTTTCATAATATACATTTTCATGTTAATATTATTTATAGTTTAAGAGAAAATTCAAGATAGGTACAGGGCCTGGTCAGGTAACTCTGTCCCTAACTGTACTATAGATTGTTATCCTACAGGCCCCAAGGAGCTTGTGACTGGTAGTATAACTGGATCTTGTGCTATGAAAGCCAATAGTGCCAACATCCACCTCAGCTCTTCAGTCAGATGATGGCAGCTGAAATGCTGTTGAAATATCGGACAATCAAAAATAATCGCGGTAGGTCCCGTTATGACAATAATCCTTGATCAGCCATAGCAGAGAAGCTGCAAGAGAGCTGCCTTTAGTGATGTCTTACGAAATGTGAGATCGCGAATGCTTAAAATCGTATGTAATATCAGGATCTTCTAAAATCCTGCTGAAATAACGATGATGGGTTACGTACCTTGCTCATCGCATCCATGTGGATCAAAGAAGTACAAAAAGTCATCGTGGTACCAAATAGCAGTGGACCCTCCTCGAGCGGTGAACACGGCATGTCTGTAGGACTTGAAGAGACTCTTGAGGGAGTCTTTGAGGGACATAATACCACTGCCTTTTTCGGGGTTCAGCTGACCTGAGAAAGAAAGCATTTCGTGATTAAGCTATAGAAATCTAGCTATGTCCAGTGGCATTACTAACCATCTGGGCCCGAGGTAAACTCATTCAATGGGGATGAGAGTGTGAGTTTAGCGAATGCTTGGTGGCTTAGCTTTACCCAGTTTATCCCCCCAGGCCAGAGCCCCATAGGATCGGAGGCCCGTGGCATTTTGCCAGCATGCCAACCTGTAGTTATGCCACTGGCTATGTCTGTGTTTTCGATTATATCTTGAAATTACTAAGTTATTATAGACACTAGCCTGTTGTTGAAAGAACATTCTTTCTAATAGAATGAATCTTCTAGCTAACTTCCTTGAACAAATTAAACTGGTTAATGGATAATTTCACGGAGTATAAACCACCAGGGCACTCATTCTGGGGAGTGTTCTGAAGACCTTTTTGAATTGGTGTCGCCTTTCTACCACCGCACCGCTCGCCACAGGAGTAAAGTCCATTCCCACATCCTTGACACTTGGGTCTTCAAAAATGTCAGAGCCTCATTTGTTTTTTTTCCTCGTACAGCAGGATTGTGGAATGGACTCCCGAGGATTTTCCTGTATGCTATGAGTTGGGGTCCTCCAAAAGGCGTGTTTACAGGTTTCTTAAGAGTCGGCAACGCATCAGCACCTCCTCTGGTGTTGTAGATGTCCATGAGCGACGGTGACCACTTTACATCAGGTGGTTCGTCTGCTCATTTGCCATCACCTACATGCTTAGAACAGACATTGTGAAAAACCAACATTCGCTACAAATAATGTCACTAACACCAGTCAGATTTTCAAAGTGGTTTCTAAAATATCTTGGAACCATTTCGCGATAGCAAACGTAATGGCTTACGATACCGTATAAAGAGGGGTTTCTTAAAGGTTTAACATCCCAAAGGGATTGATCGGTGCCACTTCTCACCAATCCTACAGTACACCACATCTTGAGTTTAGTCAATGAACATACCGGAATACTGGCTGTCCATAACCTCAGTTTCGATACAGTCGTAGTCCGACACCTTGAACTTATTCATGACATCAGCAGCTGCTAACGTCCCTGTGGGGGCACCTTCTTCTTCTTCTTCAGCAGCTTCTTCGTCCTTGGGGCCGGTTTCTAGGCTGATGCCCATTTTTTCCAAATGCTCCATCGTGTTTTGATAGAGGATGTCACCACGGATTAAGGTCTGTAAGGAAAATATGAATACAAAGATAAGGAGTACAAAAATATATTGGTGAATATATTTTTGTACGCGCGATATACCCTAACTGACTTTATGCACAACCATATAGATTTGTATTTCGAGAGTCAACTATCATGTTACGCAATCTCAACCACGGCGTTGAAGCGTAAGGGTCAATTCAATTATAAATAAATAAATAAATATATACGGACAAATCACACAGATTGAGCTAGCCCCAAAGTAAGTTCGAGACTTGTGTTATTGGATACTAACTCAACGATACTATATTTTATAACAAATACATATATAGATACACATCCAAGACCCAGGCCAATCTGAAAAAGATCATTTTCCATCTTAACCTGGCTGGGGATCGAACCCGGTCACTCCGTGTCGCAGGCGGCGTGTTGACCGCTGCGCCACGGAGCTAGTCAAAATATTTATTTTTTGACTAGCTCCGTGGTTCCGTCCGTTAGACTAGCATTATTAACCACTTAAAAAGTGATGGAGAATGTTCAAAGACGTTCACGACGAGAACAAGTTCAAAGACGCTATAAACGCCTAATGAGCGCGCGTGTTCACAAAGGAATGCAATGGCGAGAGCTAGCACAGGACTGAGTGCGTCTTCTTCGTTCTGTGTGCTGGAGACCAAGCCTCAGTTTGGAGCACTGAACCACGATAGTAAGTTAGTGTATAAGTTTACCTCGTCAACATCATCGGCAGTCCAGTTGCTAGGCTCTACGATGTGCGCCATGGCGATGGCAGCTATGGAAGCGGGCGTAGCTTGCTTGCCACGATGTTCCTCAGGGAAGCGCTCATCAGCCTCATGGAAGCGGCCGCGAACCACCCAGCGGTTTGGTGCAACGGCTGACAAGATAAGAAGACCATGATGCAGAGGATATAAGTCTGATTAGTCTGAATCTTTCTGACCTAACGCTAACTGATATATGTAACAAAACTATTTTGTGTCCGCGGCAGTCAGTGTGATAGCGCCACAGATTGTGAATGCATTGGTCACTAAATTGATTTGTCACATATCAGACTGTGGCGTCAAAAGGGTTAAGGGTTATATGGCCTGATGTATACCTTGTAGGATTTCTAATTAGGTACACTGAAGAATAGGATAGTTTCCTGGATTACTACTACTATTGATCTCTATATTAAAGGGAATATCTGTATATTAAAGGGGATATATATGTAAATAAATATTAATAACTATTGAATAATTCAATAATAATTATTTGTCTGTTTTTTTTTCTGTTTTGTTCTGTTCTGTTTTGTTCTATTCTGTTCTGTACTATTCTGTGCCCGCCCAGCCAGCGGTTAAGCTGCAAGAGTGTAGGATGGAGGTCCACCACGGAGTGTGCGCAACTTAGCTCAGGAACACGAAATCACGATGATGTAGCGGTTACTTTTAGCGCAGCTACCACCCTCCACGTTAGATCACGAATTTACTCCGCGCGGTAGAAAAAGAGGAAGATATTACTTCCTCCCCTACGCCGAGCTGGCGGCCTCAAGTCACGTGTCCGTCTTACAAATTTTTGATCAGTTCAAGTGTTCCGACGCGAGTAACATTTTTTACCCATCCCAAAAAGTGCACAATGCTAAAGAAGTTTTCACTTCAAAAATAGAAGAATGAAGAAGATCAGAATACTTACGTTTCATCTTATTGATCGGTTCAGGCAAGTCATTGTTCTCGAAGATGCTGACGTCGGATATACTGAACGGCTTTTGCCTTAAGTCGGCAACGTTCTCCATCAGAAAATCACACATGAAAGATATGCGCGTGAAGTAGAGTAGACAGGCTTTGCCGCCTTCTTGGAGACCCACCTTGAGGATAGAAACAAGTATTTTAGCAAAAAAATACATTTTTATGAATAGCCGTGTGGTATCCGGCAGAGTAGAATAGGACCACTCCAAGTCTTCCCGTGGATGTCGTAGAAGGCGACTTAGGAAATGCAAGCTAAACAAAGCTTATAAACATCTGTAAGACCTCCTCAACCAGTCTGGCCAGCGTGGAGAGTGTAGGCCAAGTCCTCTGGCTACTCTGGCTCTAGTAGTACAGAAGGGTCGTGCTCCTGTAGTGGAGACTAAAAAGGACCTGATGATGATGACATTTTATGACAAGTTTTTATTATAAACAAATCTACAGTGTAAAGTGTTTTCCAAGACAAATCAAATGAGCCCAAACACGAGGTGTACCTTGTATAATTTAAGAGGTTCCTATGGCCACTTAGACTCCATTATCAGCGACGCGGGCCAAGGTCGCGCGTAATTACCAGAATCTTTAATTTTCAACAAAGACAAGAAAACAAAAAATCGTGTCGCCACCCCTAACACTCGCCCTGATGATGGTCTTCGTATCAGACCGAAACTAGTTGGCGATTCCAACAAAATAAACGTGAGTGAAACCGTGTTTTTATAATTAATTTATCTCGTGTAAGTTTTAATACTAATATTAAAACAAAAAATATCTTCGTAAATAATCCTCGGAAATTAAATTTACATTTTAGACAAGGTTCATTTAAATTAAGCGCACATATTTTAAGGGCTGGGTCCCATAGGTCAAAGAAATGCTTTAGTAGTAAATCTTAATATATATAAATCTCGTGTCACAATGTTTGTCCTCAATGGACTCCTAACCTAAACCACTTAACCGATTATAATAAAATTCGCACACCATGTGCAGTTCGATCCAACTTGAGAGATAGGATAGTTTAAATCTCAAATTATAGTCGCAATTTTAATTCATAATAACAGAAATTGCCGCGGACGAAGTCGCGGGCAACAGCTAGTAAATTATAAGAAATCGACACGTTAGATTTTTATTTCATACAAAATAATTATTATTTTTATTAAATCAGCTGTTTTGATCGTCGAGTTCAGTGACCTAGTATCCATAGTAGATAATGGTAAAAACTTGTTGGCCAAGAAAGTGTTTATTTGTACACAGGGTGTTTTTTCATTTTAAATGTTCAGGTCCAGATATCTCAAAAACTAGCGCGCCGATTTTTTTTATTTTGCTTCTAAAGCATTTTTTTAGCTTATGTGAGTCAGCCTTTATATTTGCGCTTTATTTAAATTGACCTTATATAATTTATTTGTAATAAAAATAAGGATTTCCGATTTTTCATTAACAAGTTGTATATTAATTGTGTAGTAACAGTTAAAATACTCACTCGTCGTCCAGTCCTGTCTGCGGGCCACGGATGGTACAAATAGTATCGATCGCCTTCATGCCAGATTGCCATTTCATATTCTCCAGGGATCTACACATGTCAATTACACAGTATATAATACAGGGTCTCATCCTGATGATTAAGGAGGATAATAGGAGACGGAGAAGAATATTTTCAATGCAACAATAACAATGAATTTTATAATTCTATATCCAAACTTATATTATACTAGCGGCCCGTCCCGGCTTCGCACGGGAAGTTATAGGTATTTAAATAGCCTATGTTCATGAGGGATAATGTAGGAGTCTAATGGTGAAAGAATTATTCAAATCGGTCCAGTACTTTCGAAGCCTATTCAATTCAAACAAACAAACAATCAATCAAATCTCTCCTCTTTATAGTATTAGTGTAGAAATATGAAAGTGAGTTTGTTTGTTTGTTACGTTTTCACGTCCTATCTACAACCGATCGTTATGAAATTTTGCATATCCGTTGTCTGGAGTACGGAGAATAAATCCTTACTACATACATATACATATTATCACGTCTTTATCCCTTACGGGGTAGACAGAGCCTAAAGTCATAAGACCAAAAGGCCACGTCTAGCGTGTTGGTGGGCGTAAATGTGGAAAGCGGAATCCAAATAGTGATGGGTTGCTAGCCGCATCGCCTATTGTTATGATTCTTAGATTTTCGCCCATTCCCTTGACCGGCTTCTACGGTCTGCGCGGGAAGAGAAGCAGCTGGCACATTCTACGTTTTTTTCTTTTCTCCCAGCCCAGCGTGGAAGATTAATTAAATCCTTACTAATACTATAAATGCGAAAGTGAGTTTGTTTGTTTGTTTGTTTGTTACGCTTTCACGCCGAAAATTTCTATTAAAACGTTAATTGGTCTCTACTACCCTCCATTTCGTTCATTTCTTTCTTCACCGTCATTCGTCTAACTTTTCATTCATCTACCCATTGAAATAGAAAAACTATGGAAACAGCATTGCGCTTAAAAATTGACACCACGCAAAGTAGATCAAAGCGGGCGGGGTTTAAAAAGTATATAGAAATCTTAACGAATTAAGAAAAAAATGACTTCTTGTGTAGTAAAGTGGTGCTGGAAACGAAAGGAAAGACGGAAAAGTGACACTGGAGTAACTTATTATAGCGAGCGAGGCAAACTGTAGCCTACCTACCTCCGCTATGTTGACACCATAGCGTTCGTCAATCGCAAACTTGCTTTGTCTATAAGTGCGTAAGTTTTTCGTTGTGATTTGAGTTAAGTTTGTTTGCGTAAATGGGACTGATATTAATTCGTTGGTTGATGAGAGTTACGCATCGATAGTTTTTCTAATTCAATGCATCTACCCAATATATGTATGAAAATGAACTAACCTGCAGAATACCGCTGTCGGACTCCTTGAAAAAAGCTTCAATACCTCTGCAGAGGTCGAACACTTTCTGGTTATTGGATATCAACTTGCCCCATACAGCTATGCCGCGTTGCTGGAAAATGTACAACAATTGACATTATTATACAGCCATACAATAGCTAGCCCTTGCGGGGTAGACATAGATTTAAATTCTTTTTAATTTTAAATATATACGAACAAATCACACAGATTGAGCTAGCCCCGAAGTAAGTTCGAGACTCGTGTTATGGGATACTAACTCAACGATACTATATTTTATAACAAATACATATATAGATAAACATCCAAGACCCAGGCCAATCTGAAAAATATGATTTTCCATCTTGACCTGACCGGGGATCGAATCCGGGGCCCTCTTGTCGCCGGCTGGCGTGTTAACCACTGCGCCACGGAGCTCGCCAGAGATGTGCGTGGGAAGAGAAGCAGCTGGCACATTCATTCTACGTTTTTTCTTTTCTCCGAGACCAGCATTAGAAGACCTCGATGAGTATATCCGATATCCACAGTGAATAGACCATGGAGCATATACACAGAGATGCCATTATGAATGTAGTCGGTTATGAATGTAGTAACAAAATGTAGTCCAGTAGTTCCAGTTACCCGACACCAATGGCGCTGTCATCAGTCCGACTCTCGCACGTCGACACGTGCTTCATAATTTTCTAATTTATTTTCAAAAAACATGTATTTATGATGTATCCACTGGATACTAAAGGGTGCTTTTAACTTAATCAAAATTGTAAAAAAATAGAATGCGTTCTTTTTATTCAATTTTATTCTGACAATAAGTCTACTACTACAATTTTTTTACTATTTTAATTTATTAAAAAACGCCCTCTAGTATCCAATGGATACACTAATAATACAAAGCACCACGTTGGTAAATCATTAATTACGCAAACCATATTCATGTCATTTGACGAAAATTCTTTCCTTTCTAACCTCCACCCACCCCGCCCCACAAAGGCACACTGTCACTAAGAAAATTGGTCATATGACATCTCCCCTCTATACATTCATTATGGAATAGACCTGATGTTATTCTGGAAACATCGAATCCAACACATGCTTACCTTTGGACGATACTCCCTGTCTCGTATCCTGAAGCTCTCCTTAATTTCACCTAGGACGAGACGTCGAATAGGGCCTCCACGTTCTACTAGAGACTCCTGCGAAAACAAATGTCCCATTAACACTATACAAGTAATCATGCAATATATGTCAGACTTGTTTACTTCCAACTCTTTTTTATGATGGATAACCACAGTTTATATGGTCAGTGGTGTCATCCTCAACTATCTGTCCGGTGGTTGCAGGTATAGCATCAGGTACGCGCGCCTAGTCTCCCAAACTGCTACTTGCTTTTCTCCTATTCATCCGAGGGAGTAGTCTCCCAATACCTTAATTCCCTTCCCAAATCCAACAAACTCTTATCACCCAGCTTAAAAATACTTCCCATGGGCAGCAGCGTCGGAAATACAAGAAGCCAAAGAAACTGCGCTCGCCAATTCGCCTGTCCAGCTTGGTGAGTATGGCAACATCCTCCCATGGAACGAAGAATCCTTGGGAGAGTCATTTATCCAGTAGTGGTCTTCTTACGGCTGTAATGATGAACCACAGTATATACCCTTAAGGAGATAAACTGTGTATCCAAGTGTTATCAATAAGGGGTGTTCTAAAATACGTAGCAACAGCACTCAATCTTCGGGTCTGGCAAGCTGTTATTGGACAACGATGTGCCTGTTGTTGCTCCTTGTCAAATATTATCCAGTGACAGCCGCTCATTCAGTGCTTCGAAAGGCACGCTAAGCCGTTGGTCCCGGCTACCATCTGGTAGTCGTTAAAGGAACCACGTCAGAGGCCGAGAGGCGGTTCCGAAGAACTCTGACACCATGTTGTGCATGGTCGATTGACCGTGTCACCTACACGAAATGATGATGAGCCGCTCCTAGTTACTGAACTTTCGGTAGAAGAAAGTAGAAAGAATACCCTCTGTGATAAGGGTCCCTAAGTCTAAGTGATCAACCCTGGTATCCAATTCCCACATCTGGGATTCCCAAGAAGAGATGATTAGATAAACTTTCCTTCTAAAGAAATAGTTCCACTTACTCTGTATAGATTATATCCAAGGTCAAGGGTCTCGTCAACAGTGTCTTCGTTCCAGGCTCTTGCTCGTAGTCTTCTAAGCATGGCTATGGCAGCCACACAGCAAGGTATAGCCGTATAGGTTTTGAAAGTTTGGTATCTGATGAAGATTGAAGAAAATATTACAAGCCACTTAAGACAGTTCAAGATCGCTTCATATATAGTTACACCTTCACATATTACACAGTCTTCATCAGCAGCATTTCATCATTTTAGTCAGGTGAAGTCCACCGCTGGACAAAGGCTTCTTCCAAAGATTCTCTCTATAGCTTTGCCATACTCACCACGCTTGGCAGACGGATAGGTGAGTGTAGATTATTGGGTTTATTTAGGTAACAACGCCGCTGCCCACTGAAACCGGTTTTAAGCGTAGAATGGTAGGGTTTTGTTGGCTAGGGAAAAGGAATACGTACTTGCTCGAAATACAAGCTAAACAAAGCTCATAAACATCAATGAGAACTCTCTGGCCAGCGAGGAGAGTGTAGGCTAAATCCTCCATCTGCCCTAACCAAGTATGGCTCCGGTAGTACAGAGAGGGTCATGCTCCTGCAGTGGAGACTAAAAAGACCTGATGATGATGATGGATAACTTGCTCGAAACGACTAAAGTAGCAGCTAGGGACGATCAGGCGCGCGTACGCGGAGTAGCATTTACTTTATAACTAATTACTCTTAAGTGTACACTAACTAACATTAAGTCCCTTTCCTGTCCGCAACGAGGCTGATAATGAAAACACATCCAACCTATCATTGATGGTCTGATGTCTATGCTTACATTACAGAAAATGGCTGGGACGTAGCTCTACCTCTAACGGGTAATGCTGGGAATCCATAAATCCAGTAGAAGACTTTTAATCTACGTACCTATCCCAGTTTCTTCTTTCCTTGTAGCCATGACCACACCAAAGTGAAAACCATTTATTGCCATAGACAGGTAAGTACAGACCATGTTGCACCTTCTTTGGTGCCCTTTTGATCCAAGAGTAGTGTAGTACTTTAATCCCATGAGCAGCAAAATATAATCCTTGAGCCATCGACATGAAAAGAATATCTTCAGTTGGTATTTTTCCGGTCACAGCCTCACCATGAAGCTACGGAATCCGAGATCCTTATTCTGGTTTCTTCATCCCTACTTCGCACGTTCTCATTAATTCAGTCAACTTAACGTTCTCCTAGTTGTCCTTAGCCTTTCACAGCATTCGGACTGTATGATATTCCTGCCGCCAACTCTTCTTGGGGTGATACTAACCTATAGCTGGCCATATGCCTGGTGCCTCTTAAGATAAACTTGTCAGCGCTCATCTGCTGGAATTGTGAATGGAAGTTCTTGTCCGCAATTTCCACAGGACTGTGGACGAGGGCCTCTTCCTTTGGGGATGGGAGCATGTCGTCTCTGAAAATACAGATATGTTTTATTACAGAGGTGAAGGGGAAAGATTACAAAGGCAAATCCATAAATTACGTGAAGTGTGTAGTAGGGAGGGGATTGAGCCAAATTTCACTCGATCTCATTCTAGTGAGAGCTAGGGGTCTCAGCAAATATCACTTTCTTTCCTTAAAACTTTAACTGCAGACTTTCTATCAGCCGATAGTTTAGTCTGGCTTTCAATCAGTATGAAAATGCATCCGATGTACTTCATGGTCACGCTAATCCCATTGCAATACATGAACCCTTGTAGGCTTATTTCATCTAAATTGAAAAAAAAAAATATTTTAAAACCCCTTTGCATAAAAAATAATGCCTTTCCAACAAAATTAAGCATAGAAAAATCTCACGTGACATAAAGGGGGGAGAGAGGGAGTCAAGTTACCTCTTCATTAAAACATCGTAGACAGTGCATAGGCTGTTAGGGTTTCAATATCATTCTAAGAAATCAGAAATCATTAGCAGTGTAGAACCACAAATACGAGTACGTCGCTTCCCCAGAAGGATCCATATAATCTACCACCTTCTGCTTTCATCAAGTAATGTAATAAGAAAATCTGCCTTAAGTATCTCAGTATATTTGCGAAGAAAGTTAGTGTGGTTGTTTCGATACAGTGACGCTAACAGGAGCTCTTTATTTCATAAGTTTACCTAAGAGCTGGAGTGTATATTTCATGTACCATACCTTCCGTAATTGTGGCCGTCAGCTTTGGGACAATACAAGAAGAAGTCTTCTCCCCGCATCGCCATGATCTGGTCCATGGTGGGGCTGGGGGGAGCGCGCTCCGGTGCCATCGGCAGCGCTGGGGGTGGCTGGAAGGCATACATTACTATACTATGTAATCAAACCATTATCATACATTAAGATAAAGGTAGAAAGGTCAGCAAAATATCCTCGTCAGTTATTAGAAGATATTGTTGCCTAATGGGGCAGTGTGGATTTCAAGTTACAAGCACACACTGTTTTGAATAAGCAATACACATCATGTTTTGCCTATGCAAAACACTATGGGTATCTCTTGGATAGGCATGTAACATCCTCGTCTTCATCGTCACTTACAATCAGGTGAGATGGGAAACAAATGCCTAATCCAATATGAGGGATGTCATGCTCATCTGCCTGTCCGGTGGTAGTAGGTATGACCTCAGGAACGCGCGCCCATCCTCCAGAGCTTTTCGTCCATTCGACCCGAGTGAGTAGTATCCCAGTACCTTCATGCCCTTCCCAATAAATAAATAATAAATATATAGGGACATATCACACAAATTGAGCTAGTCCCACAGTAAGTTGTGAAGTTTTGTCGTAGGATACTAACTCAACGATACTATATTTTATAATAGATACTTATATAGATGAACATCCAAGACCCAGGTCAATCTGAAAAAGATAATTTTTCATCTTGACCTGACCGGAGATCGAACCCGGACGTGTTGACAACCACGAAACTCGCCAACACCTTCATTCCATTCTTAAATCCTACAAATTTCTATCCATCCCGGCTTAAAAATGCTTCCGATGGGCAACAACAACTCGCTAACCCGCCAGCCAAGCGTATTCGTTCCATGGGAGGATATTACCATACTCACCAGAGTATGGTTATATAGACATAGACCTTCGTTTATTTGACACAGCAACACACATATATTATAAAAATAAAAAGTAAAAAAATAATACACACTTATGAACTCTATTTAAAACACAAGAAGTTAATATGAGCATTACGTAAAATTACATATGAATTGAACATATGTACGTTGGTTATATCCTCCCACGGAACGAAGAATACTTGGGAGACCTTTGTCCAGCCGTAGTGATGAAGGTGCTTTCTGTACACCTTAGACTATTTAGTGAAGAAAACACAATTACATACCTCCTTAGGAGTCTTCTGGTAGAAATCCCTGACCTTCCGCCTTGAGGTAGCTCTAGAGGTTGCCAGACTCACTGCACTGAGGGAACAAAGTGGATATTGGCCCTGGAATCAAAAATAGCAATAATTATGGATAACTAAATTGTTATGAATTTTTTCTTACCTAATTCTTATATCTCTATCTTCCTCTTTTTCTGATACCATCCCTTGGAACCCAGTCGCTTGATAAAGATGACGACCGAAAACGAGATGGTCTGATGACTTTGACAAGTAATAAATAGAAGAGGGGAGGCCTTTGCTCAACAGTGGGACACAAATATGATAATAAGACCCAAATGGATAAAAACCATTTACGATATTTGGGTTCCTTGATTATGATTGGGATAACATCTAGCGAAGTTTCAAGTCTCTACCTATTATGGTTCCAAAAATGCTGACCTGTAACAGATAATCTACAAAAATATATTTTTAATAAATTTAAAGGGACAAATAACACAGATTGAGCTAGTCCCTCTGTTAGTTTTGAAATTGTTTCGTGAGATACTAACTCAACGATAATTGGTAATAAATAAAATAAAAATATTGATAAATATCGAAGACCCAAGCCAATCTGAACATATCCTTTTCCATATCGACCTGACTGGGGATCGAACACAGGACCCTATGATTCAAAGGCAATTGCGGTATCACTGAGACAAAGAGGTCGTTATAATCAGTGGAGACTAGGTTAGGTTCCCCTGTTGGTTCCATTGAACACTTGAATGAGCAGACTTACCTCAAACATCTTCTTATCAATAAGAGCGTTGACGTTCATGCTCTCCCATAAACTTCTACAGTGGATCTTGAGTGCTTTCAGATCTAGCTCGTAGTCAGGTAGCCTGATTAGAGGCTCCTTTTGTACTACCTAGAAGCAAGTCAGTCTGATTATTCCTTTCATGGATGATATAGTCAAAGGTAACAAAGCACATAAATTTAGCAAGAAGGCATACGTCTCCATTATAAACGTGAATCTGAAATAAAAGTAGCCATCTTCGTCTAATTTTAAATTGTCTGTATGAAAACTCATGGCTCATATACGAAAGGCTTTTTTTTCTAAGTATTGAAGTAGGCATTTGTCTCCCATCTCACCTGATGGTAAGTGACAATGAAGACGAGGATGTTACATACCTAAAATTATTTTTAGTTAAAACCATCTATCCGAAATATATCAATTAAGTTGATAGTGCATAAAACCGCTGAAGGCTTTTGCTGAACCTTAACGTCCACCCTTTTGTTCCCCTTATTCTAATAAATATTACATAACCTCATGGGTACCTCAGTATTAAGTTGAATAAACTACGTCAAACTTACATCAATATTAGTTAAAGTAATAGGTGGCTTCGGCGTGCCTTTCTTGGCCGAGTCCAGATCACCGTAGTTGGCCAGGAAGTCTATAACGAAAGACGTGACGCCAGCGTAGCGAACAAAGGCACCGGCTCCTTTCCTAAGAAAGAACAGAATCTATAAGATAAATTAATTATTGGATCTTTACCTATGAAATTGACGTTTTTTCCCGCTTGCAATTTTGTTCCTAATGACTATGATTTTTAGTTAAACACATTTATGTTATTTAAACTTGAATGTGACTTTAATAGACATTCTGCATGCATTAAATGCATTAAATTTTGTTTTTCTGAATTCAAACATTGAAAAATGACCATGAAAAGAACTCGTTTCAGATGTTGTCCGTTTTGATATCAAGTTATTATGAAAACTTAGTAGCTCGAAGAGTTTTTCGTGTTCCCACTCCTGTGGTTAACACTACTTTTGCACAAAGATTAGGAACTTTTATTAAAATACATATTTATAACCAAGTAGCGAAATTGTGTGACATTAAGTGTAAAACTGCATCTCAGGCTCGTATAATTATTTGTAAATGGTTAGCAACATTGACTTATGAAGAAACTGAGAAAATAGTGGAGACTTGTGTTTAAATTTGTAATGTAGCTTTTCCGTGGGGTCGAACCACTTGGAGCAGCTACATAGACATTAACCACCCCGGTCGCCTGAGGGGTGACGCGGGGTGGAGTTTCTAGGTTTTAGCAGCTTAGCCGGCCCGCGGAATCGAACCGTCTCGGGTAGCTATGGCCGCTGTCCTAGCCCTCGATAGCCTGATTGGCCATGCGAGGGTGAGTGCTAAGGGTTACTACCGGGAGTATAGGGGCTTAGGGGGTCGTTCGTTGAAACCACTGATACAAACATAAAATACAATTTATTTAACGGTTCTTCAAAGGTTCACTTAAGCTAGGCTTAAACTAGGTAACGCACTCTTAACCTACGGTTTACAGTATGTTCCGAGTAGTTTCACCGGTGAGAGAGAGGAGAGTGATCGGATTACGGAATCTACGGTCTACCACGCAAGCACAGCGATCAAGCAGGCACATGTCGGATTTGTTACCTAATTCGGGACCTAACTCTAGGTTAGCAACCAGCATCCTAAACCTACGAGTGGCCACAGACGGTGCCTATCGATGGTGCGTGAAGCGCACTGTTAGTTTGTACTGGCCGCACGGGGGCGACGGTACGAGCGGACGAGGTATGCAACCTCACGGGGGCGGGACGCCTTAAGGGCGCCTGCCAAAACGGTAAACGCAATAGTTGCGTGCGGACCTCACTAGAAAGTGAGGGTGGAGAACATCCCGAGGGGCTGTTCTCCGACCGGGGGTATACTGGACGTAACGGAGACGACAGTACGGACGGGAGTCTCGCGGATCCTCCCGGGGTGCACAACGCCAGAGGGGCGCTGGCCAAAACCGGATTGCTCCAGCAGGAGCACGGGCCCCGCACGGATGCGGGGGTCGGGGAACGCGCCACGAGAACGTTCCCCTACGGTAGCGAATCGCCCTAGGTAACGACCGCGTAACGGTTTGCGTCATTGAGACACACGGACCCCGGCGAGCCGGGGGTTGGGGGACGCACGGAGGGTGCGTCCTCCAAACGGGTGGCGGGGCACCTGGGTAACGCCCGCCAAAACCTCTGCCTCGGGGCGGAGGGGCGAGGGACCTGCTGAAGGCACGTCCTCCGAGGGGGTGCGCGGCACCCCGCAACGCGGGAGGGGGGCGCTGATGCCACCCCAGCACAAAGACGGGGCGAGGAGTGGAGGGGGGAGGGGAGCGGCTATCGACGCGGACGAGCCCGCACCGACCACCGTGAGGGGAGGGGGAGGGGAGCGGCTATCGACGCGGACGAGCCCGCACCGACCACCGTGAGGGGGAAGGGAAGGGGAGCGGCTATCGACGCGGACGAGCCCGCACCGACCACCGTGAGGGGGAAGGGAGGAGAACCGGCTATCGACGCGGATGAGCCCGCACCGACCGCCGGCCGAGGAATGCCCGCTGCTAGGCGAACGTCGTTGCTTATATAGGGCCGTAACCGGTTAGATCCAGTCCCGGCCTACGTGACCAAGCGAGCGTCCGCCGGGTTCATCGCTGTGTGCGTGAGCTTACATTATTTGCCTACGAACTCCGTATCTCTGTAGTGCGGTGTTTGTGACGGCTGGCTCGGAGAAAGCTACGTCACAAATGATTTATGTAATATTTGGAATCTTTATGTTACCTTCTATTATTGTTACCAAAATAAGCTCTGACTGAGAATTCCAGTGTTAATGTCTTTATATGTAATTTTTTCTGGCTTCCTCGATACAGGCTTGCCTAGTGAGGAAACCATAGGATAAGTTTCTTGTAAAAAAAAATAATTCTGCAATATATGTTCGAATATAAATAGTATTAAGCCGTCCTGTACTATGTAACTATGTTGCAGTTAATAAAAATATTTTATTTATTTATTTTTATTTATTTGATCAAAAAATTTTCTATGCTTTATTTGATTCCGTTTTCTCATTTCTATACGCCCTCCAACTTGCTAAATGTGGCCGTAAGGTCTTATAGACCTAGGCTCTATCCACCCCGCAAGGTAAAAAGATGTGATACTATTACTATGCATTTTCGATTCCTTTTCTAACTTTTTGTAAATTTTATAATGCGTAAATCATGCTTACTATTATATTATATCTATACTAATATTATAAAGCTGAAGAGTTTGTTTGTTTGAACGCGCTAATCTCAGCAACTACTGGTTCAAATTGGAAAATTCTTTTTGCGTTGGATAGTCCATTTATTGAGGAAGGCTTTAGGCTATAAAACATCACGCTGCGACCAATAGGAGCGAAGCATCAATAAAAAATGTTTTGAAAACGGGGAAAAATTATTCATCTATACTAATTAATCATAATAACAGAAATTGCCGCGGACGAAGTCGCGGGCAATAGCTAGTTATCTATAAAAACATGCAAAATTTCACTTTAGTTGAATTTATCAAACCCGAAATGATACTAAAAATTAAGCATGAAAAATTCTATTTCCTCGAAATCCTTATCCTTACTAATATTATAAATGCGAAAGTGAGTTTGTTTATTTGTTTGTTTGTTACGCTTTCACGCTGTAACTACTGAACCGATCATCATGAAATTTTGCATACAAGTTCTTTGGAGTGCGAAGAAGGACACCTTTTATCCCGGGAAAAAGTACTATTCCCGAGGGATCGACATTGACGCGGGCGGAGTCGCGGGCGAAAGCTAGTTCTCTATTAAAACGAGGATTTCATAGATAAACCCTCAATAAGTTTCTATGCAAGACATTGCATTCATTATACTTAAGTGTATGTTTTCTCCTCATATATGGTGGCATTTTGATCGTTTTCGAGGTGATTCAGCCCTTCAATATGATCAACTTTTCCAACGGGATCAATGCTTGGAAATCACATTTTTTTGACATTAAATAAAATAAATAAATAAATATATAGGGACAAATCACACAGATTGAGCTAGCCCCAAGGTAAGTTCGAGACTTGTGTTATGGGATACTAACTCAACGATACTATATTTTATAATAAATACATATATAGATAAACATCCAAGACCCAGGCCAATCTGAAAAAGATCATTTTCCATCTTGACCTGGCCGGGGATCGAACCCGGGCACTCCGCTCCGTGTCGCAGGCTGGCGTGTTGACCGCTGCGCCACGGAGCTGTCATTCCTAAACAAATTGACCAGACGGCGGAACATTTTTATATGGAAATGTCCATTTTTTGATTTCTTAGCATTGATCCCATAGGAAAAGTTGTTCATATGAGTTCAAAACAATTTGAAGGGTGGCATGAGAACTTATGTATTGTGGCTATATTAAATATTTCGTTTTGGCAATGGCTTCTTAATCAAAGTTGTTATAAATTGTAGAGGATTTTTTAATGGTTCTTATAAAAACTGTCTTGCCCACCCAACTTTATAGGATCAATAAGGTAACTTAACGAATCAATATTAAAATAAAAGTGTTCTTATAGTATTTAAGTTAAATCAGTAACATTTTAAACGTGATATTAACCGCCTTTAAAAAAAGGAGGAAGTAATCAATAAGGTTGCAAGTCTTTTTTATTATTTTTACCACATAACTTCGTCATTTATAAACCGAATTTACTAATTCTCTTTTATTTGAAAGGATATGCTTTTAAATAGGTCCCATTTAAATATAATCAAAATCGGTTCAGTAGTTTGATTGAAATAGTTTTTTGTATGAAAGATTATGTATAATCTCAACATCAGCCGAATACACACTGGACGGTATACCAATAGTGCGGTATATGAACTAAACTTACAGCTTATTCCGTTGCCCCAGTTCGTTCAACATATGAGGATCGAAGATATAGCAGACGGTCTTGCAGGCGCTGCCGGCTTCGGGGGGGTGTCCCCAGATAAGGAAGTGCTTCTCACCCCCGATTGACAGAATCATCATGTAAGTCGAGCCTATTCTTTTCTCCATGAGCCTGGAAAAAATAACATGATCAGCATTATTTACATTATCATCATCGTCATCATCATTTTTAACTCACATTAGCTCACTGCTGGGTATAGGCTTATCTTTAGTACCTATATAAAATTCTCGCGTCACAGTGTTTGTAACAACTCGACTCGGTTTGGCCAAACCTTTATAAATTTTGTGTCTATATTCAGTAGCTCAGGGGTCAGGGGTATCATCCTTAATTGCCTATCCGATGGTTGCAGGTAAGGCATCAGGTACGTGCGCCCGCCTCCCGAGTTTTCGATTTATAGATAGAGCTTTATACCTATTGTCGACTTAATTGTAGGTTACATTGATTGCTATTTCTCATTACATGTTTGCAAAACACCGGCCAAGTACGAGTCGAAGTTGCGCACGAAAGGTTCACCATTATCTATAATAAGTTTAAAATTATAAAAAATATATTTTTATTATATGATGTTACTAAAAATGTATGCTTTTCGCAATTTTTCCTTTATCTGTGCTATAAGGCTGTGCTTTGTACCAAATTTAAAGATTCTGAGATTACGGGAAGTTCCCGTAATTTTTGATTCCCTTGCGAATGTCGAAAATTTGCAGCAAAAACGGCTGTATCTTTTGATTGCATTGGCTTAAAAGTTTGATTGTTGCACAAATCCAAAGAACAGTAGACCTGAGTATTTGATATGAATTTCAGTTTGATACCTCCACGCATTCCTGAGAAAAAGGTCTTGACAGATTCGACAGACAGACGAATTTGTTGGGTTTGGGAAGGGAATGAAGGTATGGGACACTATTCACTCGGATGAATGGGGGAAAGGCAAGTCTGCTACTTGAGGTGTAATTAACATCAATCATAGAGATATGGGATCAAAGGACTAAATGAGAGCATCGCTGCTGTCGGGCTGTGTCGGGCCATGCCAGTTTATGAGCAGAGATTTAGCAAAGTAGCGAGAAGACAGAGGGATAATTGGCAGTCTTAATTGCTGTGCACAGGAAAATCGAGGTGTATTTAATTAATATCAGTTATAAAGATGTGGGCTCAAAGGACTAATTGTGAACATCGCTTGTGTCGGGCCCTGTCGATCCACATGAAATGTTGATACATAGCAAATAGAGGATAAAATGGGATGAATGGGGGAAAGGCAAGTCTGCTACTTGAGGTGTAATTAACATCAATCATAGAGATGTGGGATCAAAGGACTAAATCAGAGCATCGCTGCTGTCGGGCTGTGTCGGGCCATGCCAGTTTATGAGCAGAGATTTAGCAAAGTAGCGAGAAGACAGAGGGATAATTGGCAGTCTTAATTGCTGTGCACAGGAAAATCGAGGTGTATTTAATTAATATCAGTTATAAAGATGTGGGCTCAAAGGACTAATTGTGAACATCGCTTGTGTCGGGCCCTGTCGATCCACATGAAATGATGATACATAGCAAATAGAGGATAAAATGGGATGAATGGGGGAAAGGCAAGTCTGCTACTTGAGGTGTAATTAACATCAATCATAGAGATGTGGGATCAAAGGACTAAATGAGAGCATCGCTGCTGTCGGGCCCTGTCGATCCACATGAAATGATGATACATAGCAAATAGAGGATAAAATGGGATGAATGGGGGAAAGGCAAGTCTGCTACTTGAGGTGTAATTAACATCAATCATAGAGATGTGGGATCAAAGGACTAAATGAGAGCATCGCTGCTGTCGGGCCCTGTCGATCCACATGAAATGATGATACATAGCAAATAGAGGATAAAATGGGATGAATGGGGGAAAGGCAAGTCTGCTACTTGAGGTGTAATTAACATCAATCATAGAGATGTGGGATCAAAGGACTAAATGAGAGCATCGCTGCTGTCGGGCCCTGTCGATCCACATGAAATGATGATACATAGCAAATAGAGGATAAAATGGGATGAATGGGGGAAAGGCAAGTCTGCTACTTGAGGTGTAATTAACATCAATCATAGAGATGTGGGATCAAAGGACTAAATAAGAGCATCGCTGCTGTCGGGCCCTGTCGATCCACATGAAATGATGATACATAGCAAATAGAGGATAAAATGGGATGAATGGGGGAAAGGCAAGTCTGCTACTTGCCTTTCCCCCATTCATCCGAGTGAGTAGTGTCCCATACCTTCATTCCCTTCCCAAACCCAACAAATTCGTATTTTGTCCTAGCTTAAAAATACTTTCGATGGGCAGCAGCATCGGACACAAGAAGGAGAAGGAACTTCCCTCACCAACCCGCCTGTCAAGCGTGGTGAGTATGGCAATATCCTCCCATGGAACGAATCTTACAGCTGAGATGATGATTCAGTAGGTCTGAGAATAGGATGTAAACTATTTTTATACCCCTCAGTGATTAACAAAGAAACTTACTCCATGACCAACTCTTAAGGCGATACCACTGTAAATAAGGTCGTTCTGAACCTTATTTATCTCGCAAAATACTTAAATTAGGAGTTTCAAATCTAAGTAATATGATTTTTGACTATTTCATCTCCAAAAATTGAAGATGAAAACACGTTTTGAGAAAATTTTCTCGATAGAAATATTTTTTGAAAGATGGTCTTCGTTCGCAGAGTTTTTGTTATTGTAGCTCAAATGCGACGAATGAAATAATGATTTTTAGACTAAAAGATAGGTTATTAGTAATTCATCAAAATGTAAATATGAAAATACAATTAACCGGTCTGACTTTATATAAAATAGAAATAACGAATTTGGCGCTTACGTTTTTTTCTTTGAGCGACTCGAGACTATCTCCTATCTCATCATTCACAGGCTAAACCACCAAGCGCTATCCCTTGCGCGCACTTGATCAGTCCTTTGCCGAGCGAAGGTACCAAACATTTGAGTCCTCGTCTTAAAGATTAATTCTAAGTAAGATTACTAAATAAATAATATAGAAATATATACGGACAAATCACACATATTGAGCTATAGGGCGGTCCAGCCATATAACACAAATTGAGCTAGCCCCACAGTAAATTGTGAATTTGTGTTTTCGGATACTAACTCGACGATACTATATTTATAAGAGATACTATATAGATAAACATTCAAGACCCAAGTTAATCTGAAAAAGATCGTTTTCCATCATGACCTGACCGGGGATCGAATTCGAGCACCCCCGTGTCGCAGGCTGGCGTATGCTGCGCCACGAAGCTCGGCATTTTTTATTAGATAGGTATAGGACAAATATAAGGTTAGAAAACTTACGCCATAAGATCAGGCTGGGATTGTATATTATCAGGATGCTTGGCCAGCAAGCCTTGCTCCAGCTCAGTCATCTTCACGGTGTACTTGTTGTCGTGAAAGTATAATGAATTAAGAAGCTGGTTCAAGTTCAGTTGGGGTTTCCCTGAAACAGATGGAACTTAAGCTACAGCCCCGACAAAATCTTATGAGGTGATGACAGTCACTTCTTTCCCTCTCGTTTGCAAATCAGACCTCACTGCCATAGGTCCTCTGCGTAAATAGCACCACTACACATTATCCAAGCTACTGGCAAACATTTCATGCTACTTTGCTAATAGCATAGTAGAGGAATTACCACACTCTCACAGAAAATCGATGTTTGAGTAGAAGCTTTACTGCTCCTATGCTTCGTTCGGAGAGTGAGAGAGCCGGTTGATTAGCGCTTCGCGGCTAACACGCTACAGTTGACATATTGTTAATGACTAAAACGCTGTACAGTCATTCAGGAGACAGTCAGCCATTCAATAAGAGCCTTATGGGTACGTATCTCTAAGTTTAACATTAGGTACAGTCGCACTGGGAGTCTTTCCCAAACAGTCTTTTTAAATAATAAAACATAATTATTTGCTCCCCACTAATCTTGAACGCTCGAACGCGGCCTGCACTAACACCGCTATCCGTAAAAGGAGATGGAATGTTCATAGAAAGATCCTACCAGAACATTCTTACTCCTCCTGTGGACACAGATCGAATCATCATCATCATTTCGAGTAGGTGTCACGGTCAATCGACCATGCACACTCTGGTGTCAGAGTTCATCGGAACCGCCTCTCGGCCTCTGACGTGGTTCCTTTAACGACTATCAGATGGCAGCCGGGACCACCGGCTTAACGTGCCTTCCGAAGCACGGAATCATCTATCAGACAATCAGGTGATTCAAGCCTGCAATGTCCTAACCAAACTGGAAACAACTAAACAAAGTATGCTTCCGGTGGGAATCGAACCCACGACTCCCGGGTCAACAGGCAAACGCCTTAACCACTGGACCACGGAGGCTGTTACATAGATCGAAAACCACACGGCATAAACTTATGGTCTAAACTCTAACAAGATAACTTACCTTTATAGCACTTCATTGCCAGCATACACTGCTTGTAGAACCTATCCCCGGCGTCTATAACCTCATCGACATCTCGCTTGACCAGTTCTGCCGGAGTTTTCTCGTCCAGGAGAGCTCGGCAGACTACTGCTATGCAGGCGGTTTGGGATCCTATAAAGAAGTAAGAAGACAAAGCGTGATTTAAAAATAAAGAAACGCTAAGTAAAACCGTAAAAGAACATCTCATAACGACCTCTGTAACTCAGTGGTGTGCAAGTGCCTTTGAACGCTGGTCCCGGGATCGATCCCCGGTCCGGTCAAAATGGAAAGTGACGTTTATATGTATCTATAATATAGTATCGTTGAGTTAGTATATCACGACGCTAGTTTACAACTTACAGTGGAGGTTAGCGTTTAGTTTGGCTTTTCAATTACTTAATTCCGTCTAAAGATTAAGACCTCGTCTTTCGTGCGTGTTATTAAAATAAATAAATAAAACAAATATATACGGACAAATCACACAGATTGAGCTAGCCCCAAAGTAAGTTCGAGACTTGTGTTATGGGCTTCTAACTCAACGATACAATATTTTATAACAAATACATATATAGATACACATCCAAGACCCAGGCCAATCTGAAAAAGATCATTTTCCATCTTGACCTGGCCGGGGATCGAACCCGGTCACTCCGTGTCGCAGGCTGGCGTGTTGACCGCTGCGCCACGGAGCTAGTCCTAATCGGCCGAAGCGCTCGGTTTGTGACGCATCTCTCGTCCACCGTAATATTATCAACCGTAAACCGACTATACGGACAACCAATTTTTCAGTAGGAATAAATAAGTAGTTAGCCAAAGCCTTCTCCATTTCACACACCAGTGAACAATTCACTAGTAAGCATGTTGCAACATGATATTTCGAATACTAAAGAGAGAAGTCGATGAAAATTACCTTACTTGAGTTTGATTGGGTACAAACTCATAGGTAGAAGTCGGGCCTGGTAGGCTAAGACCTTATGCTTAATAGGTTGCACTCTACGAACTCAAAAATCAATTACTGCTATTGATTGTAACGTGGTCTCAAATAGGAAATTGCAATCCCTGGAGCATCACCGTATAGTCGCTTGCCTATCGGTATTATATAGGATCCATTTTGGAAAGTATGCGAAAGCGCTCTTTGAGCTAGTTGAACCCTCATAGACCGGCGGCCGGTGGCAGGACTTCCTACCTCATAAGATACCTGAATGAGACTAGTATGTAGTGAAAGTAGGTGCTTTGGAGGTGGGGGCCAGGTAGGGTTGCCACTCCCTAACCTGGAAGAACCATAAAAAAAAAGCTGTCGAAAACGTCAATTTTGGCCAAAAATTATCTCATCAGATACTCGAACGGGAGTTTGACGTAGTGAAAGATATCCTTATGGAGAGGTGAACCAGCTAAGGTTGCCTGCGGCAACCCTGGAAGAAGTCCAAGTTCAGATACCCTGAAGGGGGCGATTTTTCATGGTAATTTATCTCATAAGATACCTCAATGAAACTAGTGCCCGATGTTAGTTCTGAGGGTCGGGACTGCGAATAAAATAGGTTGCCTGCGGCAACCCTGGAAGAACCCATGTTCAGGCACGTTTAAGACGTGGAATTTGAAAATTAAAGTAATAAAAAAAATCTCGGAGCCATATCCAAAAGCACTGCAGGATTACGATCGTAACATTATTTTTAACCGACTTAAAAAAAATAGGTTTTCAATCCAATGTTCAATATATTCTCTAAAACTTTTAATTGCATTGTAACTAATATTAATTGATGTTTCATATTACATTTGATATAGTGTAAGTTCCATCAAAATCGGTTCAGTAGTTTTCGAGATATAGGCCAATACGTATAACTGTGCAATATTTTTTAATCTCATATAGTACATGAATGAAACTAGTGCCCGATGTTAGTTCTGAGGGTTCGAACTGCGAATAAAATAGGTTGCCTGCGGCAACTCTGGAAGAACCCATGTTCAGGCACGTTTAAGACGTGGAATTTGAAAATTAAAGTAATAAAAAAAATCTCGGAACCATATCCAAAAGCACTGCAGGATTACGATCGTAACATTATTTTTAACCGTCTTAAAAAAAATAGGTTTTCAATCCAATGTTCAATATATTCTCTAAAACTTTTAATTGCATTGTAACTAATATTAACTGATGTTACATATTACATTTGATTTAGTGTAAGTTCCATCAAAATCGGTTCAGTAGTTTTCGAGATATAGGCTATGTTTAAAGAAAAATAAACAACAGAAACATATGACGTTCAAAAAGCGATACATGTATCCTACTTTGAATAAAAATTATTCATTTTCATTTTTTTTTTTCATTAGGCCAATACGTATAACTGTGCCATATTTTTTAATCTCATATAGTACATGAATGAAACTAGTGCCCGATGTTAGTTCTGAGGGTCCGAACTGCGAATAAAATAGGTTGCCTGCGGCAACTCTGGAAGAACCCATGTTCAGGCACATTTAAGACGAGGAATTTGAAAATTAAAGTAATAAAAAAAATCTCGGAACTATATCCAAAAGCACTGCAGGATTACGATCGTAATATTATTTTTAACCGACTTAAAAAAAAATAGGTTTTCAATCCAATGTTCAATATATTCTCTAAAATTTTTAATTGCATTGTAACTTATATTAATTGATGTTTCATATTACATTTGATATAGTGTAAGTTCCATCAAAATCGGTTAAGTAGTTTTCGAGATATAGGCCAATACGTATAACTGTGCAATATTTTTTAATCTCATATAGTACATGAATGAAACTAGTGCCCGATGTTAGTTCTGAGGGTTCGAACTGCGAATAAAATAGGTTGCCTGCGGCAACTCTGGAAGAACCCATGTTCAGGCACGTTTAAGACGTGGAATTTGAAAATTAAAGTAATAAAAAAAATCTCGGAACCATATCCAAAAGCACTGCAGGATTACGATCGTAACATTATTTTTAACCGTCTTAAAAAAATAGGTTTTCAATCCAATGTTCAATATATTCTCTAAAACTTTTAATTGCATTGTAACTAATATTAACTGATGTTACATATTACATTTGATTTAGTGTAAGTTCCATCAAAATCGGTTCAGTAGTTTTCGAGATATAGGCTATGTTTAAAGAAAAATAAACAACAGAAACATATGACGTTCAAAAAGCGATACATGTATCCTACTTTGAATAAAAATTATTCATTTTCATTTTTTTTTTCATTAGGCCAATACGTATAACTGTGCAATATTTTTTAATCTCATATAGTACATGAATGAAACTAGTGCCCGATGTTAGTTCTGAGGGTCCGAACTGCGAATAAAATAGGTTGCCTGCGGCAACTCTGGAAGAACCCATGTTCAGGCACATTTAAGACGAGGAATTTGAAAATTAAAGTAATAAAAAAAATCTCGGGACCATATCCAAAAGCACTGCAGGATTCTTCTTCTTCTTCTTCTTCTTCTTCAGCCCATTGTCACCCAATGCTGAGTGTAGGCCTCTAATAATGCACGCCATTCTCTGGATACCGAAACGCTCATCTCGATGCAATGTAACCGTTTCGTATGTACGAGCTTCTTACAGTGCTGAATGGAATGAGCCCAAGAGAGGCCCCGGGACATGATGGCTTCACAGCTAATATCTGCACCCATGCACTTATGGCTTGTCCCGAGGTTATGCTTGATTACGATCGTAATATTATTTTTAACCGACTTAAAAAAAAATAGGTTTTCAATCCAATGTTCAATATATTCTCTAAAACTTTTAATTGCATTGTAACTAATATTAATTGATGTTTTATATTATATTTGATTTAGTGTAAGTTCCATCAAAATCGGTTCAGTAGTTTACGAGATATAGGCTAATACGTATAACTGTGCCATTTTTTTAAATCTCATATAGTACATGAATGAAACTAGTGCAGGTTGTTAGCACTGACGATCTTGTATATGAATAAAATAGGTTGCCAATCCGTAACCTGGAACAATCTAAGTTCGAGGATGAACTTGGATTATTCCGGGTTACGGATTTATACGTGGAATTTGAAAATTAATCATTTAAAAAAGAAGTTGAAACCATATTTAATATATAATATAATAACAGGCGAGATTACGATTGCGATGGTTCTTAATTGACTTCAAAAAAGTAAGGTTTTCTTTTCCATAACCTATTGGTTATGTTAATTACTTAATTATTTATATATAAACATTAAATATTTTTCCCGGTTCGCCCGGGCCACACATCGTATGACTCGTCTACAGTAGTCCAACAGCGTTTCCCTTAGTTGGTTGTCTGCAAATGCTCTCAATGTTTTTTCATGTGTCAACTCCATACCCAGTCCCAATCTTCTTTTTTACGAATCAGAATGGTTATGTTTGCCTTCTATTATACAGTTTTTAGCCGTGTGGTTTACGATAGCCGTGTAGTTTCCGGCAGAGTAGAATAGGATTACTCCAAATCTTCCCATGGATGTCGTAAGAGGCGACTTAGGCAATACAAGATAAAAAACAAAACTCATAAACATCAATGAGACCTCTCCAACCCGTCGCATGCCCCTTCAATGTCCAGTGATATGACTAATGCCATCTGTATCCCGTTTTAGGCTTTCTTTACGATGGTGAGTGCGAAGTAGTCCTCCTTACCGGGTTTAGGTATTGTTTTTATAACAGCTCTTTTCCAGGTTCTGGGGAAATATCTGAGGCGTAAGGATGCGTTATATAGGGCAAGCATAACCTCGGGACAAGCCATAAGTGCATGGGTGCAGATATTAGCTGTGAAGCCATCATGTCCCGGGGCCTCTCTTGGGCTCATTCCATTCAGCACTGTAAGAAGCTCGTACATACGAAACGGTTACATTGCATCGAGATGAGCGTTTCGGTATCCAGGGCCCGTACAATGTTTTCGGCTTCTTCTCGTATCGCTGCGAGGCTTCTTGAGTCATTCAAAGCAATGACTCAAGAAGCCTCGCCTATGTGTCGGTTGGATAAAAGGTTTCAGCCAGCAGTTCTGCGGACTTTTCTGGACACAAAAGGCCGCTTCCGTTTGGATTTATCATTAGTCTGTCCTTCTCCACCAGTCCACACGCTTTCACAATCCTATAAGCCGTTCTCACATGTTCTCTTTCTTTTAACAGCTTTCACCTCAGCCAGTAGCGGGTTCCACCACTTTATTAATTTACACTACGTTTTAGGCTTAAGTTTGGGAATCAATGCTTCGCGAGCCCTTGTTACAATCTCCGAGTATCTGGCCACCAGGCCATCATGGCCTTCCCTATCTTTAATACGGCTGATTGAGTACTGGGTTATTTGATCTGCTAGGACTTTTCCTCTAACATTCTTTTCAAATATAGTCCAGTTAGCTTTCGCTGTTTGGTATTTCCTTGTACTAGTATTTTGGGGGGATTGTTGTTGTATCATTTAATTCACATATAACAGTTCCATGGTCATGGCTCTATGATCAGGCAAAGGTAGCAGATCTGCTTCTATTTGCCAGTTGTTAAATTGTTGTATCATTTAATTCACATATACCAGTTCCATGGTCATGGCTCTATGATCAGGCAAAGGTAGCAGATCTGCTTCTATTTGCCAGTTGTTAAACTTATTCGCAACACCGGGTGTGGCGAGAATAATGTCTGAAATGGTCTTATATTGTTTATTGCCTCTGTAGACATAGAAAGTTGATTTATCACGGAGACAAATGTTCCGTATAAGCTAAAAGGTTACACTAAGACGTATTTGTTTATAACTCGAAAACTACTAACCTAGTTTAATGCAACTGGCAACAAGTTAAACCAAAATAATATAAAACAAGTAAAATTAACATAACCAATAGGCTATGGAAAAGATAACCTCACTTTTTTGAAGTCGGTTGAAAAGCATCGCAATCTTAATCTCGCATTGCTTTTGAATATGATTCCAACTTCCTTTTTAAATGATTAATTTTCAAATTCCACGTATAAATCCGTAACCTGGAACAATCCAAGTTCATCCTCGAACTTGGATTGTTCCAAATTTGGCAATTATTCATATACAGGATCGTCAGTGCTAACAACCTGCACTAGTTTCATTCATGTACTATATGAGATAAAAAATGGCACTGTTATACGTATTAACCTATATCTCGAGAACTAATGAACCAATTTTAATGAATCTTACACTAAATCAAATGTAATGTGAATTCAATTCAATTCATTTATTTTATAACAAAAAACAATTGTGTTGAAATGTTTATCCTAGACTACAGACATATTCATTATAATTATTATGAACAATGTGGGTAATTAAATATAATTTATCCAATACAAAATGAAACATCAATTAATATTAGTTGCAATGCAATTAAAAGTTTTAGAGAATAAATTGAACATTGGATTGAAACCTATTTTTTTAAGTCGGTTAAAAATAAAATTACGATCGTAATCCTGCAGTGCTTTTGGATATGGTTCTGAGATTTTTTTTATTACTTTAATTTTCAAATTCCACGTATTAAATGTGCATTAACATGGGTGCTTCCAAGGTTGTCGCAGGCAACTTATTTTATTCGTAGTTCGGACTCTCAGAACTAACATCGGGCACTAGTTTCATTCATGTACTAATGAGATTTAAAAAAATGGCACAGTTATACGTATTAGCCTATATCTCGAAAACTACTAAACCGATTTTGATGGAACTTATACTAAATCAATTTTCCGTTTCCGGCTGTCAAATTGGAAACAGTGTACGTTAAAGTGCTCCCGAAGTTAATTGAAAATACGCGAAAAAAGTGAGAAGATTACCGTGAAACTACAATAATTCCTTCCGGACTGGTACAACTTTTCTGGATTTCCATAAATCTGCAAGAAGGAGGTAATTTCCTGGCGAAAAGATTCCATCTAATTCATCGGGCAGTTTGGAGGTTAGAAAATCAGACATAGACAAGGAAGAATCACCGCAGTAGTGTTGTGTGACGTATATCCAAAACATTATAGTGCCGAACGCTGTATACGATCAACTCAATTTCATACCGATTTGAAGAAAGGTACATCCCTAAACGCCATACGTCAACGTCAACGTCAACATGAACACAGACGAAATGACAGAAGATATGTCAATGTCCCAACTTTTTAATTTGATGAAAATGGAACTCGATAAACAAACATTAAATATCACAAATAATGTAACTTCTACTATAATGCGCAGTGTGGATGATAAGATCAAACCACTAATCGAAGAAAACCAATGCTTAAAACGAGAGATCCAAGTAATAAACCAGAAATTCCAGAAATTAGACGACACAAACAGAAAGAACAACATAATTGTACACGGCTTAAAAGAAACTGAGAAAAACATTAATGACTTGTTTAACATAATAAAAGAAAATATTTCCCACACGGGAATAAACGTAGAAAAACACGAACTAAACAAATACTACAGATTGGGAAAGAAATATAACGAAGAAAAAATAAGACCCATATTAATAGCTTTTACAACGTACCATAAGAAACTGGAAATAATAAGAAATAAGAAGAAAATGCCGAGTCATACGTACATAACGGAAGACTTTTCTAAAGAGACATTAGAAATACGCAAAAATCTGCAAAATGAACTCAAACAATATAGAGATAAAGGAGAAAATGCATACATCATAAATAACAAAGTAGTGGTAAAGGAAAAGTCTGAAGTTGAAAAAAGGAAGAGAGAGATTTCAACATCCCCTATGAATATGGACAAAAGTACAAACGGAAAGCAAGGGATGAACACAGCAGCACCATCCAAAGTTCACAAAACTGATGCTTTTTCGTACTTAAGGGCCAGAGCCAACTCCTTTTCCGACAAACAGATCAAACAGCACACGGCATAGGAAGACGCAGACACCGGTAATGCGAAAACACAACCCAGCATAACAAAACATTTATTAAAAAACAAGGTAAACCCCAATCCGGCTGGTCACCGAGGGGTTACTGACCACACCCCCCTAGAAAAAGCTCAAGCTCAAACTCAAAAACAGCAAACAAAATTTTACATTGCAACATTAAATGTCCGCACCTTAAAAACACATGAATCATTATTAGAATTACACCAAGCATTGAAATATATAAACTGGGATATATTAGGAGTATGTGAAGTGCGCAAGGCGGAGGAAAAAATTGAGGAATACCATGAATTTATACTATATTACAAAAATGAAGTACCTGGAATGTATGGAGTCGGTTTCCTAGTAAAAAAATACTTAAAAGATAGAATAATTGAATTTAAAGGTGTTTCAGACAGAATTGCCATCCTCAACATAACACTACCAAGCCACACAAAACCTGTGTCAATTGTGCAAATATACGCTCCCACTGAGCTTGCAGATGAGAACACGAAAAACAAATTTTATGAGAGTCTCCAATCAACTATGGAAAACTTGTCCAACTCTTTTGTTATTGTAATGGGAGACTTCAACAGCCAAATTAGTACCAGAAAGAACAACGAAGATATTATTATGGGACCATATACAACAGGTAAAAAGAGAAACAACAATGGCCACCGTCTAGTAAACTTTGCTTTAGAAAACAAGTTGCACATTATGAACAGTTACTATAAAAGAAAATATAATAGAAAATGGACATGGGAATCACCTGACGGGACAAGAAACGAAATTGACTTCATAACCACAAACAAACCAAAAATATTCTCAAATGTGGAAGTTGTTAATCGCTTTAATTATAATTCAGACCACAGACTGCTACGAGCACATATTCAAACATCGAAACATACTAGGTCCCGAAAACACTTACAAGGTAGTAAACAACCATTACTACTACCAATTCCAAATAATGTCTTGGAAACACTCAAAAACTCACTATGCAGTATAAACAAATTGCAAGGAGTCCAGAATAAGTATAATGAATTGGAAAATCAACTGAAAAAAACAGAATTTGATGCCATCACAAACAAAAATACCAGAGATAATCTAGGCCCTGATGCAAGGCGACTAATCAAGGAAAGGATGTTAATGTGGCAAGATAGAAAAAACAGAAAAAGTGATATAACCAAAATAAGCAAGGAAATTACTCTCAGTATAAGAAAATACAGGAAAGAAATAAGAAACGATACCTTCGATTCATACATAAAAACCTCTGGAGGCGTCAAAAAAGCTTGGAAAGACTTGGAAGAAAACAAAAGTTGGATACATAAAATAACACACCATAAAAACAACAAGAGTAAAACAAGCAGAAATGATATAATAGAAGCAGCAACAGAATTCTACCGAGAACTTTATAGTGATACCAGGTCGCAACCAAAATCCCCATCAGCAACAGAAGAGACTTATAAAGAAGAATCAGTACCTATTTTCATGAAAGAAGAAATTATAAAAGCTATAAAATCACTGAAAAAAAACAAGGCCTCTGGTGAAGATAATATTTCTAACGAACTCCTTATAGGCACATGTGAAATTATCCCACCAATACTCACAGATATCTTTAACGAAATTCTCAGCAGCGAGGTTCTGCCACAACAATGGTCATCATCAACTATTATTTTGCTCCATAAAAAAGGAAACAAGGACAATATTAGTAACTACAGACCAATTTCCATGATGTCAAACATATACAAAATATTTTCCAAAATACTTTTAGACAGAATAACGAGAACTTTAGATGAAAATCAGCCAAAGGAACAAGCCGGGTTTCGTAAAGATTTTTCTACTCTAGATCACATTCATACTATAAAACAAACCTTACAAAAATGTAACGAATATAACATATCTTACTACTTGGCTTTCATAGACTATAACAAAGCATTTGATTCAATAAAACATTGCAAAATATGGGAGGCCTTAAGAATGCAAGGAGTCAATTCCAAATATATTCGCCTAATAGAAAATATCTACAAAAACATGAGTGCAAACATTCGGACCGAGAATACAGGTAAATACTTTCCAATAGAACGAGGAGTAAGGCAGGGAGACCCACTCTCACCTAAATTACTGCGTCCAAGTCCTGCACCCCCTCTCATGAACCGGAATATCTTTTTCTAGAACTTCTTTTTTCTCATAGTAAAGTCCTTCTTGGTGTTTTTATAGCCCATCTCTTAAAATAAACTACTTCTCCAATTTGGAAACCATCCTCGAAAACATTATGCCCTCATATGATCATACGATCATTTTAGGTGATTTCAATACGTGTCTCTTAAGGAACGATTATCGAGCTAACCAGTTACAAAACCTCGCTGTCAGCTGCAACTTGGACATTCTTCATTCCTCTCAACCTACTCATTTCTTTCCCAATTGCATTCCTACCTTACTTGACCTTATTCTTGTTTCTTCCACGGATCTAGTTGCTAAATATGGTCAGTGTACAGCGGATGCATTTTCACATCATGATCTTATTTATGTCTCTTACAAAATCCGTCCTCCAAAACCTAAACCTAAAATTATAATGCAGCGTAATTTTGGTTCCATCGACTTTGAATGTTTACGTGATGATGCTAAGCGGTGCGATTGGCCCACTCTAATAAACACAGAGTCAGTTGATGAGCAAGTTGAGCTCTTGAATAGGTGGATACTGAACCTTTATGATAGCCATGCTCCTCTCAGACCCGTTCGGCTTAAATATCTGCCGGCTCCTTGGCTAACAGAAGATATAAAAGTGCTTCAAGCCAAGAGAAATAAAGCCAAGTCCAAGTACAAGTGTGATCCAGACCGATACCGTGACCTGTACATTTCTGCTCGTAATAAATGTAATAAGGTGTGTAGGGACGCTCAACGTCGCCATATACATAACTCCGTCCAAAATGGTGATCCAGCTAAAGTATGGAAATTTCTACGATCGTTAGGAGTTGGTAAAAATAAAAACAATTGTCCTAATAATATTGACATCGATAACCTTAATAAGTCTCTATCTTCTAATGATTCTCTTGATGCTAATATCAAAAATAACACTTTAAATTCTCTTTCTTCTCAACCAACTCCTGATATAACTCCCTTTTTCTTCAATCCAATTGCTGATCGTGATGTTGAGAGGATCATTCAGTCAGTATCATCAAATGCTGCTGGTAGTGACAGCATTAGCCGTGCTATGATCTTACCAATCCTAGATATTCTTCTTCCTTCCATTACAGCTATCCTTAATAACTCCTTGTCCTCTGGAATTTTTCCTAAAGCATGGAAAGATGCTCACATAACTCCGTTGCCTAAAAAACCAAATCCTGTACACATTTCTGATTTCCGTCCAATTTCCATTTTACCTTTCCTTTCTAAAATCCTTGAACGAGTCGTTCAGCACCAACTCCAAAATTTCCTATCACGTAATGTCCTTCTTAATCCTTTCCAATCTGGTTTCCGGCAGGGTCATAGCACGACAACAGCTCTAATCAAAATTACTGATGATATTCGTTGCGGAATGGATCAGCAATTAGTCACTGTACTTACATTGTTGGACTTTAGCAACGCATTCAACACCGTTGATTACGATATTTTACTGGCTGTAATGCGTTCTCTCAACATATCTCCGGCAGCAATTGAGTGGTTTCATTCTTACCTGTATGGGCGCCGGCAGCGTATTCATGTCGAGGAGAAATTTTCTTCTTGGTGTGATATTGCTGCCGGTGTGCCGCAGGGTGGCGTGCTCTCTCCTCTTTTATTTGCTCTCTTCATAAATTCGATCACTTTTAATCTTCAATGTTCCTACCACCTTTATGCGGATGATTTACAAATTTATGCACAAGCTCCTGTTGATAATTTTTCATCAGCAATTCGCACTACTAATGCTGATCTAGATGCGATATCGGTTTGGAGCAAGTGTAATGGCCTTATAATAAATCCCCTCAAAACGCAAGCTATTATAATTGGTAGTTCTAGACTAACTTGCAGATTGAACTATAATGACCTGCCCCAGTTAGTATTCAATGACACTGTGATACCCTTCAGTAAACAAGTAAAAAATCTTGGGGTAATAATGGATAGCTCGCTTTCATGGATTCCGCAAGTTGCCGATATGAGTAGGAAAATATTTTTTGCCACAGGATCTCTTAAAAGACTACGTAACTTTCTCCCGATTGAAACCAAAATTACGCTTGCGCATTCTCTTCTTTATCCTATCCTAGACTATGCAGACACCTGCTACCTTAACCTAACTGAGGAGCAACTTAATAAACTCGAACGTCTCCAAAACCTTTTCATCAGATTTATTTACGGTCTTCGTAAATATGATCATGTCTCACAATTTCGTAAATCACTCGAGTGGCTCCCAATTCGACGTCGCCGTGACTGGCATACCCTTTCTCTGTTATACTCCATTATTTTTAATCCCGCCTATCCTCAATATCTTAAAGAACGATTTACATTTTACAGTGAATTTCATAACCGCACTCGTAGCGCTTATAATCTCCGTCTTAAGATTCCCATTCATCACACCGATTTCTATTCCCGATCCTTCACTGTCCAAGCTGTCAGCCTTTGGAACTCCCTTCCGTCCACAATTCGTGGTGCTGAAACTCTAACTAGTTTTAAGAGACAAGTTAAATCACATTTCTTGTCTCAGTCTGACTGAACATTTGCGCCTCTAACTGTAGGTTTTTTATAGGTATTTTTAATCTTGCTTTGTTGTTGTCCATTTTTCCTTGTGTGTATTATTGATTTTGATAATTCTGATATGTATGTATTTTAGTATATATTAATTATCTATTTTATGTATGTATGATTGTTGTATAAGTATTTAAGTAGTTTATTTAGCATATTGTTAGCTTAGATTATAATTCTGCGCCTTACCTACCTCTCGCCTTCATTGAAGTCCTACCTAATTGGTTGCCTGTAAGAAATTGCTCTAGCGATAAGGCCGCCATTGTACATCCATTTTCATAATATTAAATCCCTTTGTATGTATTCTTGGTGCAATAAAGAGTTTATTATTATTATTATTATTATTATTATTATTATTTTCTGCAGTTCTCGAACTCATATTCAGGAATCTCGAGTGGTCAAGATATGGTATCAAAATCAATGGGGCACTACTAAATCATTTAAGGTTTGCAGACGATCTTATACTAATAAATGAAGACCCATGCAAGCTACAGGTAATGATTGAACAACTTGTGTATGAAAGCGAAAAGGTGGGACTACTAATGAATATTGAGAAAACTAAATTAATGACAAACAGAGAGAAAGTTCCAATTAAAACCCAAAAAGGCCCTATAGAGTATGTGGAAGAGTATACATATCTGGGACAGATTATCTCCCCAAAAGACATATCAAAAAAAGAAATCGAGAACAGAATAAACATAGCGTGGAAACGTTATTGGTCTTTAAAAGAAATTATGAAAAATCCTGAGTTACCACAAAAAGCTAAGAGAACAGTATTCAACAGCTGCATAATACCTAGCATGACCTACGGGTGCCAAACCTGGAGTTTAACAAGCAAAGAATACAAAAAGTTGGAGACATGCCAACATGGTATGGAACGAAGTATGCTGAATATACGAAGAAAAGACAAAGTAAAATTAAAAACTATAAGAAAACATACAAAAGTCACAGATGTTACATATACTATCAAAAAATTAAAATGGAGGTGGGCAGGCCATCTGATGAGAACCAAACAAGATAAGTGGGCAAAAGACTTGACAGAGTGGTGTCCAAGATATAACAAAAGGAGAAAGGGCAGACCATATTGCAGATGGGAGGACGATATCAAAAAAGTAGCAGGAGCGACATGGACAAGGAAGGCACAAGACAGAGAATTATGGAAGTTTCTAGGGGAGGCCTATGCTGAAAAGCAAGACAATCAGAAACACTAGTTTAATTGCCAGTGTCTAATAATCGATAATTGAATGTTGATAATTTAGTTTAATAGGAAATTATAATATTAATACAAATATAATTATAATAAATTGTTCGAAGTCACTAAATGGAAATGTATGTAATGCAAATGTCATATTGATTGATTGTTAATAAAGGCTTTATTATTATTATATTATTATACTAAATCAAATGTAATATGAAACATCAGTTAATATTAGTTACAATGCAATTAAAAGTTTTAAAGAATATATTGAACATTGGATTGAAAACCTATTTTTTTGAAGTCGGTTAAAAGTAACATTACGATCGTAATCCTTCAGTGCTTTTGGATATGGTTCCGAGATTTTTTTTAATACTTTAATTTTCAAATTCCACGTCTTAAATGTGCCTGAACATGGGTTCTTCCAGAGTTGCCGCAGGCAACCTAGTTTATTCGCAGTTCGGACCCTCAGAACTAACATCGGGCACTAGTTTCATTAATCTATACATATAATAAAACAGTAAAAATATTTTGTCTGTACATTTAGAATTTTTGACTGAAATGGATAGAGGGACACTTAAAAAGAATAAGAGAAAGCAAAAAAATTTTTTTAGAATTTTTTGTCTGTCTGTCTGTCTGTCTGTCTGTCTGTCTGTCTGTCTGTATGTATGATCACGATTATCTCCGAAAATACTGAACCGATTTACTTCAAACTTTCACCAATTGCTTTATTTTAACTCAGATTAACATTTAAAGTTTGTTTCATAAAAATCGGTTAGTTAAAAAAAAAGTTATCGTCATTTGAATGAATTTAAGCCATTAGTTTGCCTTGCCTGCAAATATATAGCACTTACTTATATATTATAAGTGACATAGGAAAATTACATGCTAAACGTGGCCTTCAGGTCTTATAGACCTAGGCTCTGTCTACCCCGTAAGGAAAAAAGACGTGATACTATGTATGTATGTATAGTCTTCTTTTCACGCTTCAACCATTGAACCAATTTGGATGACATTTGGTATGGGGGTAGTTTGAGACCCGGGGAAGGACATAGGGTATCTTTTATTCCGGGAAATTCTACAGTTCCTGAGGGATGGACACTAACGGCGGCGACGTAGCCGCGGGCAAATCTGATTTATATATCAACGCAACCGAAACTGCTGCGCCTAGAAACGTGAAATTTGGTACAAGTGTTTTTATAATGATGTGAGTGAGCGCTAAGAAAGGAGCGTCTGTTGTCTTTTTACGCTTCAACCATTGAACTGATTTGGATGAAATTTGGTACGGAGGTAGTTTGAGGCCCAGAAATGGACATAGGGTATATTTGATTCCGGAAAATTCTCCTGTTCCTGAGGGATCGACACTAACGCGGGCGGAGCCGTGGGCAACAGCTAGTGTACTATATGAGATTAAAAAATATTGCACAGTTATACGTATTAGCCTAAATCTCGAAAACTACTGAACCGATTTTGATGGAACTTACACTAAATCAAATGTAATATGAAACATCAGTTAATATTAGTTACAATGCAATTAAAAGTTTTAGATAATATATTGAACATTGTATTATATAACTATTTTTTTGAAGTCGGTTAAAAATAATATTACGATCGTAATCCTGCAGTGCTTTTGGATATGGTTCCGAGATCTTTTTTATTACTTTAATTTTCAAATTCCACGTCTTAAACGTGCCTGAACATGGTTTCTTCCAGGGTTGCCGCAGGCAACCTATTTTATTCGCAGTCCCGACCCTCAGAACTAACATCGGCTTTGGGCACTAGTTTCATTGAGGTATCTTATGAGATAAATTACCATGAAAAATCGCCCACTTCAGGGTGGCTGAACTTGGACTTCTTCCAGGGTTGCCGCAGGCAACCTTAGCTGGTTCACCTCTCCATAAGGATATCTTTTACTACGTCAAACTCCCGTTCGAGTATCTGATGAGATAATTTTTGGCCAAAATTGACGTTTTCGACAGCTTTTTTTTATGGTTCTTCCAGGTTAGGGAGTGGCAACCCTACCTGGCCCCCACCTCCAAAGCACCTACTTTCACTACATACTAGTCTCATTCGGGTATCTTATGAGGTAGGAAGTCCTGCCACCGGCCCCCGGTCTATCACCATTCCTCCATCGGACTACGAGGCGCAGACAAATTTCACCCTTTTATCGTTGGAATACCAAACAGTCGAACTAAACGCTTTGACAGTTCCTTTTTGGTTCGAGTAGCCAAGGTGTGGAATGAACTGCCTGCGTCTATATTCCCCGACAAGTACAGTCCCAGGACATTCAAAAGTAGAATAAATGGGTATCTCTTGGTTAGGCATGTAACATCCTCGACTTCATCGTCACTTACCATCAAGTGAGATGGGAGACAAATGCCTAATCTAACATTTAGTAAAAAGAAGATTGCTGCATAGTCCTTTTTTATGGAAATAGTCCTGTTTGAAGGTCCTCGTCCAGGGCCTCTGTCACAGCTTTCTCTTAGTAATACATCGGCTTGGAAGTGTTGTATGTCTTACCGCATGCAGTAGAAGAGTATCTTTTGGAGTCGCAGCCGATACTGCCTTGCAGCAGCATCTTGTTCCTTTCCACTTGACTAAAGCCATGCCAGATCTACAAAACAAAATTTAACTCCATCAGTACATCAAATACAATCACATTATAATATATCATTACCGAACATCACAATCACTCATCATCAGGTCTTTTTAGTGTCCACTGCAGGAGCATGACCCTCTCTGCACTACCGGAGACATACTTGGCCAGAGCAGACAGAGGATTTGGCCTACACTCTCCTCGCTGGCCAGACGGGTTGGAGAGGTCTCACTGATGTGTATGAGCTTTGTTTAGCTTGTATTTCCTAAGACGCCTCTTACGACATGCATGGAAAGACTTGGAGTGGTCCTATTCTACTCTGCCGGAAACCACACGGCTAATCACTCATTATAATTCATTATCTCAATTCATTAACTCTTGTCTTGTGTCAACATGACTATGAAAGTTTTATAGTTATTTAGATGGAGAAAAAGGATGAAAGATTAAAAAATAATGGTCAGAGTATCCTCAACTGCCTGTCCGGTGATTGCATGTATGGCATCGAGTACGCGCGCCCGGCTTCCCCAGCTGCGACTTATAGTAACCCAATACCTTCATGCCCTACCCAAATCCTACAAATTCCTATTCTTCCCCAGCTTAAAAAATGCTTCCAATGAGCAGCAGCGTCGGAAGCACAAGAATCTCAGTCCACATACCTAGTTTTTAAGATAAACTAAAATTGTAAGTTGACGTCGATTGGAGAAAATGCGCTGTGCAGTTTGTTGCCGCTTCTTCTGCACTCCGCTTTGGAAGCGGCATTAAACTTAGCCATAAGTAATTTACTGACAACAATTCTCAGTTGAAAATGTATGACAATTAATAAGAGTCTAAATTACCTATATTAAATAAACGTTTTTGAATTTTGAATCCAAAGAAACTGCGCTCGTCCACCTACCTACGAAGCGTGATGAGTATAGCAACATCCTCCCATTGAACGAAGGATCCTTGGGAGAGGATTTTGTCTAGCAGTAGAATTCATATGGCTACAATGATGATGATGATGATTAAGAAAAGATACCTTCTTCAACTTGGTAAATTCATACAACGGCTGCGTCATCTCCTCTGCTGGTATTCTTTGCCGTCTCGGTCTCTGGCGACGGCGGCGACGGTATGGTGGAACCCATCTACGAGTCTTCAACTCAGGTAAATCTACAACCTGATGGAGAATTCATATGATTAGCTATATCAAGGATGTGATGATGATGGAGTTCGCTGCAGCGCCGCGCCATAGGAGTATTATGAGCGAGACAGCACGAGTCGTGTTGTTTTTGGATGTCAAATCTTAGCTACTCTAGCTATAAGTATAAGGTGGTTACATATCAATGAAGGTTGATGATGGTATAGTGCTACCACTTTTATAAATTCCACCTATGTATCTGCGCAGAAGTAATATGTTTGCATCGCGGGAAAATATCCGTCTGCTATTGGCTGATGCGTTCGCGCCATGTCTGGAGCTCGCTGGGGGAGACAGCACGAGTCCTGTTGTTTTTTGATTTCGAATCTTATGACGTAGTGATAAGTTCGTAATTTCACTGATATTTTCATTCGGTTTGATTCGGCGGTAGGTTGTACTATTCTATGCCGAACAAAGCCGATGCGACTTATAAAAGTGTTGTACTGTACTTACAACAGGAGGCATCCGTTGGGGTGGTGGTGGTGGATACCACGGGATGGTCCTGAACTTGGGTCTCTTGATCTCAGGCCAGCGGCGTTTGAACCTCTGTTTTCTCATCATGGCTCTATATTCCGCCTCCCTGGTAAAGAATGTATACATTGTTATAGTTAACGCAAAACCTGCTAAAGACGACTTAGGTACATCATGACTAACAACGTTTGTTCTATGACTTTTACCTAAACGCAATACATAGTAAGATTTTACATACATTAGCTTTTATGTGGATTTCTACCAAACGTTAAGACTATGTTTAATTCTACTATAGCTGTGAACGTAGGTACCTACTATTATTACCTCGTAGCGCTGATTGCCATAGAGTTAAGACAAGTAGAATTCCTTTTTTTGCACTTTTTTTTTTTTGTATAAAAAAAGCAAACATCGAATTACACAAAGTCATATAGCAAACATTGGGAGAGATAAATTGGTAAATTGGGAGAGGCCTATGTCCAGCAGTGGACTTCTTGCGGCTGATATGATGATGATGATGATATAGCAAACGTAGTTAATCTTGATGTAACTAAGTCGTCTTTAGGAGGTTATGCGTTCGATGCCACTTACCCTGTTAAATGATAATTTGTAAGTATGTACAGCGACAAGTAAGGAGTGTGTTTGTCTCTATCATCATCATCATATCAGCCGCAAGAAGTCCACTGCTGGATATAGGCCTCTCCCAAGGATTTCCAATACGACCGGTTGGACCGTCTCTATAGTGATAGACAAAACCTTACTACGACTTGCAATAGTTGTTCCTAGGGGCATTACCCTAGGGTCAAAAAGGACCATGTCTCTGAATAACAGGTTAGAGGCGAAATCTCCTAAACTCTCCCTCAGTTGAGGCAATATCACAAACGATTGGATATTCAGGCAGTACTTAGTAAGATAAAACCAAGGCACATCTTTTTTATGTTATGGGACGGCAAACGAGCAAATCACCTGAAGGAAAGCGATTATTGCTGCCCATGGACAACTGCAACACCAGGGTGTAACAGGAGTGTTGCCGGTCTCAAGGAGTTGGGGGTAGGACATGGGATGGAGGAAATGGAGGAGGGGGGAAGGTTGGGCCTTGGCATATAAATGCCATAAATAATGATATCTACACATATATTAGTGTTTTCCAATAAGTGATTTCCAAGACAAATGAAATGAGCCCAAACACGATTGGTAGGTATACCGAGTTCCTATGTGGCCATAGGATTCCATCATCAGACCAGTGCTTCGATTCCATAATATTGTATTGTCATCCGATTTACACATGCATGCAAAATTTCACCTAAATTTTAACTTGCAAGTTAAAATTTAGGTGAAATTTTGATTACAAACATCATCGGGACAGGTGAAACTAAATAAAAGTTTGTAAAAGCCTATAAGCGATACAACAGTTGTATATAAGGCCGATAAGAGGGACGCCGCTATACGTTAGACTCGATACGAGATATCATCAATCGTATCGCACGTATAGCGGCGTCCCTCTCATCGGATCCGATTCAGGATGCGATTCCGGATGGTATATGTATACCCCCTTATGGGTAATGGTAGGCAAATGGTACATGGATACCCCCTAAGGGTAATCAGATAGTCGATAAGAATCTATAGAACTTACCTTCCAAAGCGCAAAGTTTTAAGGTTGCCCTGGCCCATAACACAGATTACTTATGTCAATTTGCTTCACAATGGTGTCCAAACGCCTCTTATTCCCGTACTTAGTATTGAGTTCGTGTACTTACTCTCTGGCAATTTCAGATGGTGTTTTGGTCACCTCCTCTGGTTCGGGAACGGCATCCTTGCCCTTTTGCCCTTTCTTCTCCGGACCTGGCGGTGGTGGCGCATCGCCACCTGCTTGAGTCCTGTAGAGGCAGTGATTTCATTAATTGTATGCCTTATGTAATGGACATAAGGTTTACCCTATAAAAATATCGAGGTTCCACTCAGAATCGTCATTCCATAGGAGGATATTGCCATACTCTTCACGCTTGGCAGGCGGGTTGGTGACCGTAGTTTCTTTGACTTCTTATGCTTCTGACACGGGAAGGGTAGGAATTTGTTAGATTTAGGAAGGATTTAGGAAGAATGAAGGTATTGGGATACTACTCGCTCGGATGAACGGGGGAAAAGCAAATAGTAGCTCTGGAAGGCCGGGTGCGCGTACTCAATGCCATCCTGTAAACACCGGATTGGTAGTTGAGAATAACAGACCTGACCTACCTGACGAGGTTGATAATAACCATATCTTTTAGTCGGTAAACTGTAAGATTAAGACGCAAGTCAAATTACTCGTTTATTGCACTATATGTCCTTTTTACCCCTAAAAGCTTCCTAAGGCAGGCTAGTATAACGCTCAGAGAATCCTCTAACATAAGGTTCTCTCGGACAGCGTTCTATGGAACAAGACATAGAAGAGAAGATTACGTGCTTCAAATGGCACTGGGCAGGGCCCGACGGAGTAATGATAGGTGGAGCAGGATCAGTCATTCAAAAGAGAAGTTGAGCGTCCAGCGATGAGATACGTTGACGACATAGTAAAGGTCGCGGGTCGTAAGTGGATGAGGGAGGCACAGGACAGGAGTTGATGACGTAAGCGAAGAGAGGTCTATAGTCATAAGAAGGGCTGATATGAAGGCTCTCTCAATGGAAAACCAACCTTCATAACTTATTCCACCTGCCAAGAAACTTCCACCGGATAATGACCTCATCTGGGCAGTCTGGAAGTCCCTAAATAAACTCCGGAGGCTGATGTTGGGAGATACTGAAAAAACCGAGCTAGGTGGGGTTTCTCCAGTAATAATATTTGTGATTTCGGTGCCAATCAATCCCTGATTCACCTTTTATCGTACACTAACTGTCCCAATGCACAGTTGATGACCTCAATGAGGCCAACGATAAGGCCTTTAGTGAAATATTAGTCAAATATTGGTCAAATATTGGTCAAAGACATCTAAAGGAAACCATTTCGACTTCTAGAAGATGAAGTAACCTTTACAATATACTCATGTACAACAATTTGATGATTAATTTCGAGGTTTAAATGTGAAATAGTACTTTTTCCTTCTGCCGCTCTCCGTTGGCGATCATCGCAACCTGTCTGCATTATAAGGAACTTAAATTTTTTTTCGTGATGGGCAAAGCTTAAGGTTTTTCAAGCTGCCTAAAAGCATCTGACATAGCTCAGCAATTGCCATCTAATGGTGACAGCCAGGGCCAACGAGTTAATGTGCCTTTTAGATACATGGAATCACTCAACATTTTTACGCCACTTATAGCCCATCCCAGTGAGACGGCCTTTGGTAACTTAGTGTCCAACGTTATGATAATCACATCAAAATACATTACGTTTTATATACCCTAAATAAAAATAGTCAATCACAGACATTCACGAAAGCCGCAATGTATTTTGAAGTGACTATCAAAACGTTGAAAACACTAGCAAATAAGCTGGCAGGTTGTTACTTGTTACTGCCTCCGTGGTCCAGTGGTTAAGGCGTTTGCCTGTTGACCCGGGGGTCGTGGGTTAGATTCCCACCGAAAGCATACTTTGTTTAGTTGTTTCCAGTTTGGTTAGGACATTGCAGGCTTGAATCACCTGATTGTCTGATAATAAAGATGATTCTGTGCTTCGAAAGGCACGTTAAGCCGGTGGTCCCGGCTGCCATCTGGTAGTCGTTAAAGGAACCACATCAGAGGCCGAGAGGCGGTTCCGAAGTACTCTGACACTAGGGTGTGTTTCGAGTAGGTGTCATGGTCGATTGACCGTGACACCTACTCGAAATGATGATGATGACTTGTTACTTACTTCGGCGGCATTTTTAACGTAGACTAAACCAACAGGAAATACTTTTGGAATTGTTTAACTCCACACGTATATTCTTGACAACATTTAAATACTGGAACGAAAAGATAATGAAATTAAAACATACGAAAACTGATAGTAAGCATTCATGCCGGCAAAGCCTTGAAAAGCACTGGCCTACGGTAAGTAGCATAAGTTGTAAAGGGCGAAGGAGCGAGCGTTGGGTTCCTCAAACCAACAGGCCCGAGGCGAGCGAGCGACGCAAGCGTGTGCTGCAACAGCCTTCTTCAATCTCAAAGATTTCTAATTTTGCGTCAATAAAAGATACTGTAATATGCATTTTCTATTAATTTCTTATCTACTTGAGTTATCATGATAGATAGATATCAACTTTTATAGCATCAAAAAGACACACATACAAACATGAAATATACAAACATCACAGTTATAAACCTTAAGAAAAACACAAAAAAAAAGCCTAATCTTGTTAGCATGTGTGCCGCAACGATACCAAAAGGTTGTAGCTCAGCGATACGTTTGCTCGCAGAACAAACCACTGATTTTCAGCTACCACCTAAGATCCACAGGGACTCGCAACTGTACCATCTGTGTTCATAAGGAATATTAAATTACTGTCATTTTTCACCAGTTTGTTGATTATTCGGATCGGAATTACTAGTTTATTGGCAATTAAATTAGAATATAATAATAATAAAAATAATTAGGTAGAATATAATAATAATTTAGATATAATAATAAAATTGTATTATTAAATAAAATAATGAAAATTAACTATAATATAACACAAATTGAAATTGAATGTATTCTAAATTGGCATTTATGTAATAATTAAATTATTTAGAAATGCAAAGATTTAAGTAGGTACCTATATAATTAAGTAACTGCAGGAACCACCCCACGAACCACGAACCACCACCGGGGCAACTAAGTCTGTAACCCAGCTTTTTGGTCATGTAGTAGAAGAGATCTTATATGTTTCTTGAACGAATGCCGAGATAAAGTGTGCCTCAAAGGTGGAGGTATATTGTTCCAGCACTTAGTTGCCCCGTAGCGGAAACACCCCTTAAAGGCTACATGTTTGTACACATGCATAGCCAGAGGCGCGCGCGCCGATCGAGAAAAGCCAGGTCCGTAGCGTTGATGAAAAGTACGAAACTTTAATTTTTTATATAGATAATCCGGTTTTTTTTACTTAATGAGATCAAACATAACTGTTGCAAGATGTAACTGTCTACGAGATGCCATGTTGAGCTAATTTGCATTCTTAATAAAAGGCGATATGTGAGTTCTCGGTGGTACATTAAAACAAAAGCGACAGCATGCAATTTGCACACGCTGCACCATCTTTCGTGTTTTATAAATCAAACGAGGCCCATACACGATATCGCCATAATTGAGTCTAGACAAAATAAGTGATTCGCAGAGGGCTATTCGTGACTTTTCTGACAGAAATTTACGAACTCTATATAATAGTTTTAATCTAAAAAGGCAGTTTTTCACGACGTTTCTCACGTGGCTTTCAAACCTAAGCTCACTATCAATAATTATTCCCAAATTTTTTGCTTCATCAACACGAGCAATCTCTCTGCCTAAAACTTTAACAATCGGTTTGCAATCTTCAATTTTTTTTAATCTGATGTTTGCTTCCCAAAATCATATATTTTGATTTTGATGGATTCAACTGGAGAGAGTTATTAGATGACCATATAGCAATCGCTTCGAGATCAGCATTTAGTGCCTTCACTGCTGCTTCTTCTACACTTTGAGGACATACTGGGATGTATAGCTGAACGTCATCAGCGTAACAATGGTAATTGCTCGATGTCATTTGCCCCGTAAATGACATTTGGAAGATCCGCGCTATATAATATAAAAAGAAGCGGTCCCAGTATAGAGCCCTGTGGGACGCCCCGGGTAACACGTTTTGTATCAGATGTTACATATAATCCGTCTTCTTTTCGTAGTTTCACTGCTTGGTACCTGTCACTCAAATAACTATCGAACCATTGAATGGCACGAGAATCAAAACCGTAGTATGACATTTTGGAAAGAAGCAGGGGTATACATATACAGTCAAAAGCTCGTCAATAGTCAAGCAATACCAGTATTGTGCCATTCCCTTTATCCTGTTCAGCGATTATATTGTCCGTCACATCTAGTAGAGCTGTGATGGTACCTCTACCTCTACGGAAACCTGATTGCTGCGATGGCAAAATTTCTGACGTTTCCAGATATTCTCTAAGCTGGTCATAAACTGCTCTTTCTAAAATCTTTGAGAGATACGGAAGTATGCTGATAGGCCGAAGGTCTGTGTAACTATTCGGGTTGTCAATTTTAGGAAGTGGTGTTACAAGAGCTGTTTTCCATTGAGAAGGTACAGTACATGTACAGATGGACCTGTTGACCATATTAGTAATAATGGATAAAGTATGTGGCAATGTTAGCAAAGCCATATCACGACTTATGTTGTCATTACCAACTGCATTCGATTTCATCGAAAATACGTATTTTGCTACTTCTGTTTCGGTAAAAAGTATCATGTGAGATAAGTAGGTCGTTACATCACTAGGATTACTTACTACACACGATGTAACTTTTTAACGTTAAAATACCCACCGTACCTCCAGTGATATGCCAGCCTATTTGCTAACTCAGTGTACAACGATTTGATTGTCACTTCAAAATACATTGCGTTTTATATATCTTAAATAAAAATAATCAATCATACGAAAGCAGCAATGCATTTTAAAGTGACTATCAAAACGTTGTACACTGAGTTAGCAAATAGGCCGGCTGGTCAGGGGTACGGTGGGACTGTAGTTTTTTCTAGCCTGTTGTTTCCCACAACTGGGCAAATGTACGTTTTTGCCTACCCTCATATACGTCATTCTCTATCCGTTGTAAATGATCGCCAATTTTTATCATGAGCTGCCAAATCATCACATCTTTTTCTTGGACGGCCTCGCTTTCGTCACTAGCCTACATGGAACTTTTTTGCCCTGTCCGGTAACCTGCAAATCTGATCCGCCCAATCCCATTTCAATGTGACTGCTTTTTTCCCTACTTCCATTATTCCGGTCTCGAATCAAAACTAATTAAGTACCTAGGTAGGTACCAAAACTTGCGCACCTTTGATACACTATGTAACCATCTCGGTCTGCCAAAGGCTGACATAGCTTACCGCGTGTCGTTATCAAGCAGTGCCGTGTCCTAGACCTCTTAGAAAACCTAAACTTAAAGGTGTAAGTAAGGACTACCTAGGTACTTTAAAACTAATGAATAAACTTACCGTTTCATATTTTTCAATTTTTTTTTATAGTTTATAAATATTTTTTATCAAAACGAATACCACATTTCGCTTTGCATGTCCATAGATTTTTATTTGTGTCAAATTTTGTTTTGTTTTATTGTGAAGTCACTAATTCTGTCGCCTGCCAGTATTCTGGTAGCAATTTTTTTAAAATAACTTTTTGCTTGATATCGAAGAGTACGTTTTTTATTTGGAGAATTACGTAGTGTTGCCAGAATATAAATTCATTTTCAGTCAGTGTAGAAAATACTCTCATTTTCATTCCCTTAGCTTAGCTCTATATTGCACGACCTATGTTGATCTACCAACGACCTATGAAATCTCCACTTATGGAGAAGATAGACTTAATGTTTATGGGGTTATACGTATTAAGTCTTCAATCACCTATCACAACTACCCGACTGTTACAAATGAGGTACTGCTGAGGTTACCTAGGGTCAATTATTACAGTCACAAATGTGACTTCTAGCTACATTATTCTGTGACTGCCTGTATTTATTTTTATTAAGTTTTGAATTAGGCATTTGTCTCCTATCTCACCTGATGGTAAGTGAAGATGAATACGAATAATTAAATCTTAGTTTTAATACAGAGTACGGTTCGACTACATCAAATAAAAATGGTAGAATGGACATTATTTAAAGTCGGTTAAAATAGTAATTATTTTACCACATACCTGGCAACACTATTTTGACAGTGAAACGTCGACGTCACCTCGACATTCGACGTGCGTTGTACACAAAAAACTATTTAGTTAATTTCTCCTTAAATTAATATGAAACAGTAATCAGTGAGTGTTTACAATGGTAGACGAAAGCACCAGGAAGACTCTGAGCAGCATTCCCTTGTTGCAAACGAAGGCAGGGCCCAGAGACAAAGAACTATGGGTGACGAGACTAAAAGAGGAATATCAGGCTCTGATCAAGGTATTTGAGTTCCGGGTGTAATTAAATACGTAGTTTTTAACATAACACAATTATTATTCATTAATGAATCATGATAGTTTGGTGTTAGAATAAGTTTTTTAATGTTTAACTTTCACCTACATTCTTGCATGAATGGTTTTTTATCCGACTGCGGCAACTTAAATGATGGGTTACGATTTAAACAGTATGTCATTGCATGTTTGTTTTTACGAACGTAATTGGCACGTAAAGTTCTATGGTATTTTAAAAAGAAAAGTGTTTCATTTAATTTTAACTATGAATGCTTGTTACTAATTTTTATTATTTTTGAAATTTATTTTTATATGGTTTTTATTTCCTTGTACACAGTGATGCCATATAATCAAGTAGTCAACAGTAAGATCTTTGTAACTTGTGTTCCACATTAAAGATATTTGATTCATTTAAATTAAATCACTTATATGGTGTTATTACTTTATGTTTACACCTAGGCTACCATAAAAACAGTCATTGCCTAAAAAAAAATTTTGCTCGAAACGGTTTATTTTTACTTACAGTATGTACAGAACAACAAAGAAGCAGACAATGACTGGTTCCGGCTAGAATCAGATAAAACCGGGACAAAGTGGTTTGGCAAGTGCTGGTACGTCCACAACTTGCTGAAGTACGAGTTTGATTTGGAATTTGATGTAAGTATTACTAATTTAACACGTCAAGCACGAGAAACGCAGACAATGGGTTTTCTATTGTTATGTGGACAGATTGGCCTGCTAGGTGGTTGAGGGGTCAAACTCTCCTTTGTGAGGCTCAGTCACAAAATTACCCCGAGTCGTAAGACGTCTCTTCCCCATAAAGTCTCTTCGCAGACGGCCTCTTTCATATGATGCCTCTTTCGCAGAATCTCTCTTTTGCACAATGTCTTTTCGACATCACAGGAGACCAAACAGCTAGCAGCTACCTCGGACAAAAAATTAGTCTAGCTATTGAAAGGGGAAACGCTGCCAGTGTCTTTGGAACCTTGCCTAAAGGGACTCCTTTTAATAATATATTTTAGTTATTATATTTTTAAGGTTTTTATTTTTTTTTCTTTTTTTCTATTTGGCTCTCAAACTTCATTCAGAAGCTTATTTTGCCAGTGTCTAGTTATTTTTTTTTAGTAGTTATTCTTGCTTGTGTATCAACGAAATGATGGTGTAATTCATTTTTCTGATTCCCATAAATCTCTCATTGTTCTAGTTAGTATATATACTTTTTTATTGCTGTATGAATAAATAAATTTGTCAAAATGTGGTCTTTCTTAAATAATCGTTTACTCTTTCCAGATACCTATAACATACCCCACAACAGCTCCAGAACTAGCCTTACCAGGCCTAGACGGCAAAACAGCTAAGATGTACCGAGGTGGAAAGATCTGCCTGACGGATCACTTCAAACCTCTTTGGGCAAGGAATGTGCCAAGGTTTGGAATCGCCCACGCCATGGCTCTTGGTGTAAGTCAAAGAGTCGAAGATTTATTCAGAAAATAGGCCTTTTCAGGCAGTTTTTCACGTCAATTCACATTTTAAATAATACTTATAAAATTATGTTTAAATTATTAATTATTGTTTAAAAGCTACAAACTACTATAGTTTATCTGATTTCATGGTATATACAATTTCAATTTACATGAATTTGTGTGGAACATGTTATGTTAGCCATGTGGTTTCCGGCAGAGTAGAATAGGACCACTCCAAGTGTTCCTGTGGATGTTATAATAGGCGACTTAGGAAATACAAGCTAAACGAAGCTCATAAACATCAGCGAGACCTCTCCAACCCGTCTGGCCAGAGAGGAGAGTGTAGGCCAAATCCTCTGTCTGCTCTGGCCAATTATGGCTCCGGTAGTACAGAGAAGGTCATGCTCCTGCAGTGGAGATTAAAAAGACGTGATGATAATAATGATGATGAAATAATAGATTGTTTTTTATTCTTTCCAGTTGGGACCTTGGCTAGCCGTTGAAATTCCAGACCTTATCGAGAAAGGAGTGATCACCTACCAGGAGAAAGAGGAATCAAAATGATGCTGACATTCACAAATTGTATATAGAGTTATGAATATATGTATATATTTTTTAAAACTTCTTTGATTGATAAAGACCGGTCACTGAAATAAATAAATAAATATATACGGATAAATCACACAGATTAAGCTAGCCCCAAAGTAAGTTCGAGACTTGTGTTATGGGATACTAACTCAACGATACTATATTTTATAACAAATACATTTATAGATACACATCCAAGACCCAGGCTAATCTGAAAAAGATCATTTTCCATCTTTACCTGGCCAGGGATCGAACCACTTTCGTGTCACAGGCTGGCGTGTTGACCGCTGCCCCACGGAGCTAAATATATCCACTAATACCACTAATTATGTTTGCCGACGCTTCGGTAGGTAGCTCACGCCATCAGAAAGAGACGCGCATCGTTGCTGTCTCGCTTGCGCGCCAGCTCTAACATCCTGAGCACGTTGATTGATATGGGACTCTCCAACTCTTGGGCACTGGATACGTCTGCACACTACTTTGTACGTGATTCCAGTGTCCTCGTTTTTGGGTAGTTTTGTTATTTATATTATTTTATTTCTAATTATTGTTTTGAATATTTTAATTGTAATTAAATTTTGAAATATTTTAGTTGATATCTAAATCTGAAATAAACCTTATTATTATTAATAAACTAGCCCGCGGCAATGTCGATCCCTCGGGAATGGTACTTTTCCCGGGATAAAAAGTCTTTCTCGGTACACCAGAGAACTTGTATGCAAAATTTCATGATGATCGGTTCAGTAGTTACGACGTGAAAGCGTAACAAACAAACAAACTCACTTTCGCATTTATAATATTAGTTAGGATATCAAAATGGTCACTTATTGCGCAACGTCGCCAGTTACATATACTCACGACTTTTTCCTATACTTTTTGACCCTAAGGCTAGTTTCAGGGTGACACGTTTGAACAGCACCGTCCAGACGCGTGCACTTGCAACTCTAGATAGTTCATAGTTACGCAGGTGAAACGCGCGCCGCTGGCCGCCGCTGGCGGCGCTGGTTCGAATCCCGCCCGCTTGAAATTTTTTCACCATATTTTATTTCTTAATAAGAGTATATCAAAATAGCATTGTGAATGCAAAATATAAACACTTAAAAATATTGAATGTTACTTGGCACAAAGGCTTATTCAGAGTGTCCAAAACACCTGTGCAAGTTATTGTTTCCCCGTTCTCTGTAGAGCTGCCCGCGTGGAATTATACTCCATATTTAATTTCATAATTTAATAAGATAAACCTATATTTTATCTCCCGTGCTGGTCTGAGAAGGGAGAAAAAACTTGAAATGTGCCAGCTGCTTTTCTTTCCGCGCAGATCGTAAAAGCCGATCGAATAAAATCTGCAGAATCAGATTCCGCAGATTTTCACTACAGCCTACGATATCAATAGGCGATGCGGCTAGCAACCCATCACTAATATTGATTCCGTTTTCCATCTACACGCCCTCCAACATGCTAAATGTGGCCATTAGGTCTTATAGACCTAGGCTCTGTCTACCCCTTAGGAAAAAAGACGTCATACTATATGTATTTTATTTCAAAGATTTGGCGGTACTTGTTTTCTTAATAAATTAAGAAATAAAATATGGTGAAAATTTTTCATGTTTCAAACATAATTTTTCAAGAACCAGCGGTCTATGTACGACCTACGCTCTGCCATCTGAGCTACCGCATGATCCAATCTCGGCGCCGAAATTCTCTACTATATCTTCCCCTCATACGTATTAAGGCTTTCGTCAGCTCAAATGGCAGAGACCTAGATCGTTGGTTCAAGTCCCTCCCGCATTGAAATTTTTCACCATATTTAATTTCTTAATTTATTAAAGTACTTTTATCAAAATAGCATTGTGAATTCAAAATAAAACACTTATAAGAAAAATGGTACTTGTTTTGTATGTTTTTCGTGTGTGTAAGTAGCCAACACTGGTGTCAGCTCAAGCTGCCTTAAGCCATCTGACATAGCTTAATAGCTGCCATCAGTGATGACAGCCGAGATCAACTTTTAAGCCTTCTGATGCACGGAGGAGCTCGAGATATTGTTATGGCACTTGCGGTCACCCATCCCAGTGGGGACTGCGCCCAGGGTTGCTTAACCTGCGTAAGCGTATTGCTAAGAGAGAAAATGAGGTGTCTTTGTAAATAAAACAATAATATTCATTTAATATCTATTTATTATCCATTGAGCTTGCAACTAGGACACGGCGGGCAAGGCGGGCAAATTGTAGACGGGAAGTCAGTCGACACGGTAATTCTACGGGAAATAGCTTTCGATTACTCTCGGTAAAGACAATACTTATATTACTAACGTACTACGACTGCTCTCATACAAAAATATTGGCCCAACTTAAGGCCTGTTAAAAGCAGCAGGCCGGTTGACGGCAGGCTGTGGTAGTTAGTTCGACTAACTACCACTATGGGCGGCGGAGAGGGCGCTGCAGTGCAATAGTTACAGAGTTTTCCACCCGTCACTAGATGCCGTTACCTTGAACTTGGTAAAACTAAGTAAAACAGGAAAATATTGTATATTTTTTTCATCTCAAATAAGATATTTTTGTGACATGGTAGATACTTAGTTGTGAATAAACCTATGGAGTCTGCTGCCTAGATATATGTCCCCACTGGGAATAAATGGGATTTCACTTAGGAAACATCCCATATGTCCCCACTGGTGACGAATGGGATTTCTAATAAAGACAAAATCCGTTCAGCCGTTTTGGGGTGATTGTGTTACAACCTCCAAACATACTTACATACATCCATACAATACTCATAAACTTCGTGTTTATAATATTAGTAAGCACATGTTATAAATTGGTATTTACCGACTGTAAAAAAGGATGATGATTATTATTAAATAAATTAAATTACAATACAAATAGAAAATAAAATTATATTTTAATTTAATTAAAATTGGTTCAGTAGAATGTATTCTATGTTCCAATCAAGAAAAATATATCTAATTAAGATGATTTTTACTGTCTGTTTGTCTAGTTAGAGAGTTGAAATTTTAACATATTATGTATTTCTGTTAACAAAAAATACTAAAAAACAGAATAAGAGAAATATTTAAGTGGGCTCCCATACAACAAACGTCATTTTTTTTTGCTCGTTTTTGCTATATATTGCTAAAGGCAACAGGTAGACGCTTGAAATATTCACAGAATATGTAGTTAAATATTTAGTTTCAAAATAAATAATTAAATTAAAATTAAACAAATACCTATTTAAAAAACAAAATTTTTCCATACAACAGACATTTTTTTGCCGTTTTTTATAGACAATGGTACGGAACTCTTCGTGTGCGAGTCCGACTCGCATTGGGCCGGTTTTATTTTTATTGTTAAACTGACAAAAGAAAAAATTCAGGTCCAATATTTTTTGATTAATATTAATATTAGTTAGATTAACTAATATTAATATTATTATTTTGATCCAGGAAACTAACATATTATGTGATTGTGGAGTTATAGACTAAAAAACATACAATCGAATTGACAAGCTCCTCATTTTTTTTGAATAAAGGAGTCATGAAAGATTTTTTTCTTGGTTGGAACAGAGAATATGTTTATGTATAACGAATGCAATATATTTTATTGTAGATTGTGAATGATCCTTCAGTTAGATACTTACTTTGGTGGTGTAACCTGAAAATAAATGAATGAAAATCAATATTCATGTTTAGAACCATAAAGGAGGTCTATGTCCAGCAGTGGACTTCTAGGCCTATGCCCAGCAGTGGACTTCTTAAGGCCTTAAGGCTGATATGATGATTCCATTACCTTAATTCTTCTGAAATGTATGTTTCCAATTAACTTGAGTCTTGATAACGGCCCACGCGTTACGCAACCACACTGTAAAAATATAAAAAAAATTAATAAAAAGCCCTTCCGACTGAGGTAACACGCTTGGTTCCCTAGAGATACAAATAAAATTATGTAAATTTAATTATATTTTATACTAACCCCAGGCTATAAGAATAAAAAAAATGTTTAAGTATAAAATTGGAAAATTCAGTATTAAATAATTTGGGAAAGTTAAGAAAAATGTTTGATACAAACTTACTTTCTGAAAATAAAAATATTACGATGAGTTATTATATTTGTTAAAATTAACAAATTGAATAATATACTTTTTTCAAAAAATACTTACTGTAGGAGGCTGGAGAGAAATAATACAAAAAAATAAGAAAAATATGAAACGATTAGCTTTTTAATATTTAATTTAAATAAATATATTTTATACTAAAATATTTAGTTTGTACTTACCACTGTCTGTATAAAATAATTTAACATTGATCAATACATGGAATTTAGTTCAAAAAATTATTTTGTTTGTACGTATCCAATTTTTTAAATATGGCAAGCGACGAAAAATCTAACGCAACAGCTACAAGTGTTTCTTACCCGCGATGCCTTCGTTTTATAATGGGAATTTTCTAGCCTGACATCGTGATTTCCAACGAAGATCTGTGGAGGCTCCAACCAATAGACGTCCAGATCCGGCGGCGAAAGTGGCGTTGGATCGGGCACGCAAACAGGCGTTACGCTGACCTCACGTCCATATCCCCCATAGAGCTCTGGACTGGAATCCGCAGGGCAAGCGAAAGCGAGGACGCCCAAAACAAACGTGGCGCCGCACTGTCATAGCTGAGGCAAAGAAGCTAGGATACACCTGGAGTGAAACTAAGAACGCTGCGTCGAATAGAACCAGATGGCGCCAACTTGTATCTGCCCTTTGCCCCGACGGGGGGACATATGAAGCCAAGAATTTTTATTTTACTTACATAGTACTGTAATAAATAAAAAAGGAATAGAATAAAAGTTGATTTGTACAGGTTTACATTGAATTAAAGTGATTGTAAGCTTTAATTAATTACTATAATAGTTTTTATACTATAATATAGGAAAAAAATCATGACGCTTATCAATATCATCAAGAAATAACTTACTGTTCTCTGAAATAGTATATTCAATTATTAGAAAAATAATTAAATAAATGCATTTTTTATTTAACACTTTGAATCTAAATTCAATAAAACATTTTAAATTTTTTCACCATACATAAAATTTATTAAGTTGTAGTTTTCTTACCCATAGCTTAAAATAATAAAATATTTATAAATCAATTTGACAGTAAATATGATAAATTAAGTTATAACTGTATTATTAGACATTATAATACTTCAATAAACAAATATGTTATTATCAGATATATTTTATGAATCAAATATGAATAATACATGAACAATCATACCTCTGACTGTAAAATAAAAATGAATATAAATAAAATATAAGAAAAAACAGTCGTGAAAGACTTCAAAACATATTAAATAAGAGATTATACTCACCACTAATTCCTATACGAAAACAAAAGTAAAAAAAACGTAATAAATAATCAGACAAAATGTGATAATTCTGAAAATAAATAAATTTGTTTTTATAATCTAATAAAACAATGACTAGTTAATATCATAAAAATACTTACAATTACCTAAAAAAATATGTTAATAAATAAGTATTTTTTTATTTTCTTTTTGTGACGTTTTGTTATTGACATGTATTGTAACATTGTTTGACATTATTTTTGAATATTGTAATGACATCATAATTTGTATATGACATTCAGAAATAAATTATATAAATAAGTTACTAAGTATATTTTTAGCTTATATTATCAGATTAAAACTTACGCGTCCATCCTGCAAGGTAATAAATTTTTTAAATATTTTATTTCAGCACTGCTCTCTAATCATTTGACACCTGTTTTATTTTATTGTTAACTGCCCAAAAAAGAAGTATATTGTTTTATACGTATTTAATTAGATTTTTTCTTTATTCCACTATACATAATATCGTTACAATCCTTTACCCCTTCCGTCACTTAGTGGTATTAATCTTTGTTGTCGTGTCATACACTTGTCACAGCTTTCCATCGGATATTAATTATTTTTAGGGTTGTGTACGTAAAGGGTAGAAACAGGTCCATATTTAGTCCAAGTGATTTTATTTTGCTTTATTGCACAAACAGATAAAGTTATTTCCCTTTGTACTCGTCTTGTTATTAATTATTATGTTTATTATGATAAAATAATATAAATTACGAATTAGAATGCAATATACAAACCGGTAGCTAAAATAAGATTTTGTTTTGTTAGTAATGATACTCATTATAGATATTACCCAAATTAATTTCGATTAACAACAGGGATTATATATATGTATTTACCGTAATCTGTTTAAAAAAAGAAATGTTTATTAATATTTAGTTAATATTTTTTTACAGCATATAGCGAAAATTAAACATGTCAAATACAACTTACATTACGCTGTGAATGAATGAAGTTTTACAATTATTTTAAAAATATAAAAAAGTGAAAAGTAATTATGCATAATAAATAAAAAAAGACTACAAGGACTCACCAGTTCCTGTAATATGATAAGCGAAAGTACGTGAGTAGAAAGTTATTATATCTCAATAAATTATAGAGTACGAAATCAATATTTGCACATTATCTTAAGAGTTGACTGGATAGCCGCGAAACTCGGTGATGAACATATTATCGGGTATTGCTGTTTTACCTGCATCTAACGGGGGCGCTACGCGAGTGTGCGAGATAGTCGAAACGCCCTTCTTCTTCTAGAATTTAAGGAAATTTGAGAAAACTATTTCATATAGTTACCGATAAATATTTTATTACAACTTATGAGTAGCCAAACTAAGCAAGTGAGTAATATTGTAATCTTCATGTCTATAATAGTATTTATTTACCTCCAAAGTCGATTTAAAAATTGTGTTAAAATACCGATGTTTACTGGCTTTATATTTTTAAAACATTGAATTTTTTATTAAGCTGTATAGAAACGTACAGTCAGGGACTGAGATACCTGACCAGGCCCTCCACCTATATTTGGAATTTTCTCTTAAACTATAAATAATAATAACATGAAAATGTATATACAGAATGTTTTTAATTAAGTCTTTCTTAATATAAATTTTCATGATAATATTATTTATAGTTTAAGAGAAATATCAAGATATAAATAGAGGGCCTGGTTAGTTATCTCTGTCCCTGACTGTACATAGATTATGATGAGATATATTGATTGAATGTTTAAAATTGCATCAATATTATCACATATCGTTGCGATTCCCTTTCGCTGTTTGTGTGGAAGTTTTCGCCTCTACGGGAGCCTTAAAAGCGCGTCTTTTTTGTCATAAAGGGGATTGCCATTGCCTACCCCATTTCGCACACTAGTAGAAGATCCACTAGAATCTAGGTTTCTTTAAGATTTTTCCTACATCGGAAGCAGGAAGTGGTTGATGAAATAATTACTGTACCGTACCTACAAATTTGGAGGTACATGTCGGGCCGGGTAGAGTCGGAACACGGGACCTTTCGCTTATAACTAATACTAACGCTTCGCAAAAATATAAGATGTAATTTTACTTACAATTTGCTACAACAGTCACAAAAACTTGATTTATAAATAATAAAACATATGTTTTGTGAAGGTATATATTTCTTAGGGTGATTTCAAAATCCCTGGCAATATTTTAATGTCGGAATAGAATCCATAATAGAATATCTACATGAATTAACATCCGCATGAAAAAATGGTAGTATATGAAAAACATTCTGTAGAAATTTGGCACGGGAGATTTTTTAAATCCTTTGCCTTTTTCTTGCGGGTCTGTATTTTATAAGAATTATCAATTTTATTAAAATTGTATTTAATTTATTAGGTAATACTTACTGTCAGCTATTAAAAAGAAATACATTTATGTAAGTAATACTTTAATAAAATTTATTATTATTCATTTCATATTAAAAAATAATAATAATATAAGATATATAGTAAATTTAAGTAAAATAAACTTACAGGTAGCTGTAAAGAAAAACATGTTTGATTTTAAGTTAATTATACGTATTATATGAAAGTAAAATGAATCTTAGAAATAGTTTAAATCATAGAAAAAATATAATATAATTAAAAACATACTTACGCCCTAGGCTGTTGAATAAAATACTTCATTTAAATATTGTAACACAAAAATTGTGGTTAAATTTATCTTAAATATTTTATACTCGTAACAGCTAACACTGAGGACAAAAACTAGAATATATAGGTATTAATGCTGTACTTACTAGTCCCATTTTCAGATGGCGAGATATGAAAAAAAAGAAAAATATGTTAATTAAACATCAACACCATATAAAAAGTAATAAAAAAGGTATATAACATAAAATATAAATAAATATGTGTTTTTGCATTGTACTTACGTATCGATCCTGTGATTAAAAAATATTAGCTTAAGTAATTACTTTTAAAGTCTGAAAATATAATCTGTACAATGTACATTTTATTAAAACATTCTAATAAAAATATATAAAATTTTACCGTTTGCTTTCAGAAAAAAAGGTAAACGTGATTAGTAAAATAGTATACAATAAAGTAGTTATGTAATAATTCTTCTACAATATTAGTATAGTCATACTTACAACATTCTGAAAAAAATATAAATTACTAATATGTTTAAAAAAATATAGATTACTAAAATATTGTACAATTATTATGTATTACAATGTCAGTTATCAAAAAATAATACCAAAAAGGCAAGTTTCTAAGTTTTAATTGGTGGAATACGATTCATTCTACCATTTGAAACTGTCTTTATCTAAACAGTACATCACAACAGTACCTACAGGGTATCTTTTAAATACTTTGACAAATTTAGTGGTTGTTACGTATTGAGGCGAATATTTATGTTTCAGTTAAATTATGGGCCTCTTTTATAAATATTTCAGATATTGCTTACGACAAAAAGAAAAATATTTCAGGAAATAAATTGGCCTCATTTTGGCATTTATTTTGGTTTATAAAAACTTATTTCTACCTAAATCAATTTTTATTTAAAAATAACAGAAATATTTTGGAAACTTACAAGGGGCTGTATAAAAACAATAATTATTAATAAGACAACATTTAGTGTAATAATTTAAGTAATAAATTAAAAATTGAGAATAGTGTTACCATATTTGAAATCTGAAAATTTAATAAAATTAATTAATTAAAGAAAGTCCTGGTTTAATAATTTTTTTTTTATTTAAAGTTATTTCATTTTGTAATGTATTGATATTTTACGTACATCTTCGGGCTACAATAAGATAATATAAAAAAATATTAATAAGAAAATGTTTTAAGATATTGTAATTAATTTGAGTAAACATTAAAGAAAAACACTTACATCAAGCTGTAATAATATTTTTCATATAATTAATCATAATAAAATATTGCTATATAAAAAAATATACTTAGGTAACTGTTTTATGAAGTCTCCTATTTAAACTTTTCCTTGGATAATTATCAATTATTATTACTTATTTACAAAAAATTAAATTACTAAAAGATATGCTTACCGTTATCTGTAACCATGAATTTTTTTTTAAATATTTATTTAGTTCTAGTTATTCAAATTAGCAAGTAATTAAAATGTATTTTAAAATTAAAAGATATTTTAAGATTTTGATAAAATATATCATTGTTATGCTACTGATATATTGATTATATTAGCTAAGTTGTATAGTAATATTGTGTAGTTTCTGTTAATAAACAATAAATAAAATAATAGTCTCTGTTAATTCATGTGTTAAGTTTCATATGCATGCACGCCCATATATATATATTTAAATACAGTTCAAAAACACATAACTCACGACTATAATTTAGAAATACTACTTACGCTAACTGTTTCGCTCTGTAAACAACGCATAAATAATATTAAGACGAATAAAAATAGTAAAATGGAAAAAAATATAGTAATTAGACTGTTGCTATTTAAATATCGTTAAATCAACATACCTTTTCCTAAAATGATAATGATGAGCAATTAATTAACTTTTGAAATAACTGATGATGGTCCTAAAATTCAACAATTATTTAATTGGTTAAAGCGCATTTTTTTTAATATTAAAAACAATACTTACTTCTATCACAGTTCCATTGTCCTGTTCGAAATAAACAAAACGAATGAGACTTGAAAATTAAATGTTGTTTTTTTAAATAAATAATATTATCTTTTTTTATTTAATTTGTTTCTATTAATGTATGTAATATAATATTATATCAATGGTATGTAATCCGGGGTTCATAAAAAAAATAGGTTACCGTTATGTATATATATCTTACATATAATTATATCTCTTTCAACTCGTAGGTGTTATAGAAATTTTGTTGCTAAAAAATATATGCTTTAATATTTTAATTTTCTTCTTTTCGAAAGGCCTACGTCTGACCTTTCATAGAACCTTTCATAGAAATGCGTCCAGCTGATCGGCGACGTTGTATAGGAAACCTAATTTTCTTTTTCGTTTTTCACCTTTTTTTCTTGCAATTCCGTATTCCATTAGGGATTCTGATTCGCAGATTTCAATAAAGCTAGGGGTTCAAAATCACGTTGTATAAGAAAATATGCCTCACAAACTTCATGCGTTTGATACGCATGAAGTTTGTGAGGCATATTTTCTTATACATTTAGACACCAAACCTATAGAAACAATCTTACACTTGGTTCAGCTGCTCCATCCTGTGAAAAAAATAATATTATTATGTAAATAATTTAGATGCTACATATGGATCTTATATTATTATGTAATAAATTTAGATGCTGCGTATGGAATTTTGCACCTCCCACATACATTTATTTTATTTTACATTCGATAAAAACAGGAAGAACTTCTTAAATATTTTTTTTATTTTTTTTATATTAAATGAGTTTACTCTTGACCATAATCTAGGCCAAAGGCAGAGATAATATAATGCAGTGATAAAAATTTACTAACATTACTTTTGTTTTATACAATGTGGAAGTGGTATATCCGTATAATCGACCCACGGGCTATACTAGATCACTAAATTATAATTAAATTAAAATAACAGTCATAAAACCTAAATAAAATTCGACATTCCCATACAAATTGCCCGGGCGGCTGCACACTTATGTATAGAATTACCGAATTTATTTTTTATTTTTTGGCTGCTATTTTAATTTCGTTATACTATAATGATCTAGTATAGACCATGGTTGGATTTATTACGGGTATATCGGTTCCACGTTGTATAATAAATTGTATTTAAATATATTTAATAATTATTTCATTTATTTTTTTATTATTTTATTTAGTTTCTATCTCTCGATATCGATACATAGTCCGTCTATTTAAATAATAAATTGTTATCATGGTGTAAATTTACTTACAACCTGTAATATTAAATATTTCAGTAAATATTGGAACTAATTGTATTTAGAAGATTTCGTATTTATTTAATTTTACAAATATCTTAAAATATCAAAGTTAATTTAAGAATGGCATAAATGAAGTATCATCATCATCATCATCAGGTCCTTTTTAGTCTCCACTGCTGGAGCACGACCCTCTCTGTACTACAAGGGCCATACTATGTACTAAATGTAGTATAATATAACTATATTAATTTAACTAAATTTATTAATATTAATATAGTAGATATATTTTTTTGAATTAGTATAACTCACGGTAGTCTGAAACATTACATGAATAATTATTTTATAATCAAATTCATAAATATAATAATTTATTTAAAAGCCAGTAAAATAAAGTGATTAAAACTAATTATGTACAGTATATAAATAAATTATTATCTTAAGTTAAATCAAAGTAATCAAATAATATGTTACCTGTAAAAAAAAATCATAATAATTATATAAAACAATACAATGCTACAATGTTCTAAAGCTATTGGGTGACGCTTAATTGATTTCCAATAATAAAAAAAAAAATACCTCGCCGCCCTTGAAATAAATAACATTTCTGTAAATATTTAAAAAGGAAAAACATTTTAAATGAGCGCCGTAGTTTTGGATTTATCTGTACATTTTGGGGGCGTTACATAATCTCAAAGATTTATTCAGAAAATAGGCCTATTCAGGCATTTTTAACGTCAATTCACATTTTAATTAATACTTATTATATGACTAGCTTTCGCCCGCGGCTTCACCCGCGTCAATGTCGATCCCTCGGGAGCAGTACTTTTTCCAGGGATAAAATGTACCCTTATCCGTACCCAAAATAACGTGCATACAAAATTTCATGATTATCGGTTCAGTAGTTACAGCGTGAAAGCGTAACAAACAAACAAACAATCAAACAAAAAAAAAACTCACTTTCGCATTTATAATATTAGTTAGGAAGTTAGGATTAGGATATTCAAGTTATTAATTATTGTTCAAAAGCTACAATTTACTAGCGTTTCGTAACCGACCACTGCAGAGAATCTAACCCTAGCCTAAGTACATACCTTTGAAGAACCGATAAATAAACTGTATTTGATGTTTGTATCAGTTATTTCAACGACCAACCCTCTACCTACACTCCCGGTAGCGTATATACAAAAGCTCATTCAGTACGTCCTTGTCGGCTAAGACGAAATCAACTAGCATTCCTAACTCTTCTAACGATAGACACGCCTAAATGCTGCTCTAATACGTCCCAAAAGGTGACATACTGCAGTAGTATTTCAAGTGTTAGAACGCGCCTCAACGTAGGGGTTATCCTAATTCGGTTCGTCAACGTGAAACTGATACTAAAAGAAGGTTAAGAATTACTTTATGTGTATCTCCGTGGTCAAGTGGTTAAGGCGTTTGCCGAAAGCATACTTTGTTTAGTTGTTTCCAGTTTAGTTAGGACATTGCAGGCTTGAATCACCTGATTGTCTGATAATAAAGATGATTCCGTGCTTCGGAAGGCACGCTAAGCCGGTGGTCCCGGCTGCCATCTGGTAGTCGTTAAAGGAACCACGTCAGAGGCCGAGAGGCGGTTCAGAAGAACTCTGACACCAGGGTGTGCATGGTCGATTGACCGTGACACCTACTCGAAATGATCATGATGATGAACAACAGATCGTGATGGTGAAATACTGTGGAAGCTTTCTATCTCACCTGGGGGCCCTAGGACCTAAGTCAAAGAAGGCATACCCATATTCCGACTCCATCATCAGACATAACGGCATGAACTTGTAACATAGAATATTACCACTTACCTCGCCGTCAGCAGGCGCCTAAAAAGAGTTTTTTTTTTTATAAGTATAGGGATAAATATAAAGGATAGTTTATAAGTATTATAACCCGACTTCGAAAAAAAGGAGTAGGTGATCAATTCGGCTGTATTTCGTTTTAATGTATAGTACCTCAGAACTCGGTAATTTATGAACCAATTTGATATTTTTTTTTATTTGAAGGGGTATGCTTTAAAGTTCGTCCCATTTTAATTTCACCATAATTAGTACAGTAGTTCGGTTGAAGTCGGTTTTTTAACCGGCTTCAGAACAAAGGAGGAGGTTATCAATTTGGTTGTATTTTTTTATGTTTGGTACCACAAAACTCCGTAATTTATGGACCGATTTGAAAAGACCTTTTTTTATTCCCTAAGGTCCCGATTAAATTTCATCAAAATCGGTTCAGTATATCTTGATTGAAGTCGGTTTTTTGTATGAAAGATTATGTCATACTCTGTCGTCATTTGAATATGTCATTATCATATTCAAATAACACCGAGAAAAGGCTTGGATGCTAGGACTTTTCTTTTCCTAAATGTTGGATTAGGCATATGACTTCTCACCTGATATGGATAATTAGAGAAGTACTTGTATTGCTACTTACTGCGTCTCCGCCCTCTGCCTAATAAAAATAATAAAAAAAAATATTTTAGATATTAAATCTATACTTCTATACTAATATTATAAAGCTGAAGAGTTTGTTTGTTTGTTTGTTTGAACGCGCTAATCTCAGGATCTACTGGTTTAAATTGGAAAATTCTTTTTGTGTTGGATAGTCCATTTATTGAGGAAGGCTTTAGGCTATAAAACAACACGCTGCGACCAATAGGAGCGAAGCATCAATAAAAAATGTTACATTTGCACTAAATATTTTTTTTTTGCAAAATAATCTTAGAATTTGTTACACTCAAATAAAATAAAAGAGCAACAACAGATCGCCTTAACAGCCTCCGTGGCAGGGCTTGTTACCGGTACCAAATTCCCATTATAAGTACCGGTAAGTACCGGTATTACTATTCTGTTAAAATTTTAACGGTAATATGAGGTACCGGTAATCTAGTATTTAACGGTAATAATATTGTTAACAGTTAACGGTAATTTTACCGCTACTTGTTACCGGTACCAAATTCACATTATAAGTACCGGTAAGTACCGGTACCTCTATTCTGTCAAATTTTAACGGTATTAAAATTGCGTTAATTTTACCGGTACCTACGCATTGTTGCCGTCTACCGCATGGGACTCGCTCGACTGTAAAAGTGCCGCCCTATTGTGGGCCCCCGCCTCACGCCGCACATGCACAACACGGCAACGACACACATTAACGAAATGATAATTCCCAATACGAGTACCGGTACTAAGTACCGGTACTAAGTACCGGTACTGTTTACCGGTATTTGGTACAGGTACTTCTTTCAATTACCAGTACCGTCGTTTTATTGAGGTACCGGTACCAATCCAATTACCGGTACCGTTGTATTATAGAGGTACCGGTACTTGATTTTTACCGTTTCCAAAGGTACCGGTACCAAACCAATTACCGGTACTGTCGTTTCATAGAGGTACCGGTAATGGATTTTTACCGGTATTCCAACCCCTGCTCCGTGGTCAAGTGGTTAAGGCGTTTGCCTGTTGACCCGGGGGTCGTGGGTTCGATTCCCACCGGAAGCATACTTTGTTTAGTTGTTTCCAGTTTGGTTAGGACATTGCAGACTTGAATCACCTGATTGTCTGATAATAAAGATGATTCCGTGCTTCGGAAGGCACGTTAAGCCGGTGGTCCCGGCTGCCATCTGGTAGTCGTAAAAGGAACCACATCAGAGGCCGAGAGGCAGTTCCGAAGAACTCTGACACCAGGGTGTGCATGGTCGATTGACCGTGACACCTACTCGAAATGATGATGACCTAAACACCACCATATTACAATAAATAGTAATAACCGAGCAAATCGGTCGCCCAGGTACTTAGTATATAAATACTGCAAAGTACTTACAACTGTCTGTAAAAAAAGGATTCCTGTTTTATTCTGGTATCAAAGTTTTTTTAACCGACTTTAAAAACGAATGTCCTCAGTTCGTCGGAATCTTTTTGTTGGTTCGCGATTACTAAAAATAAACAAAAAAAAAAATTTGAGTTTCAGTTCTAAGTATGGGAAACCCCAAAAATGTATTGTTTTTTTCTGTTTTTGTGTGAAAATCTTAATGCAGTTCACAGAATACATATAATTACGAAGTTTCAACAGTATAGTTCTTATAGTTACGGGAAAAAGGCCATGAATGTGACATACGGATGGACAGACAGATATGACGAATCTATATGGGTTATGTTTCTTGCCATTTGGCTAGGGAACCCTAAAAACGCGAAAGCGGGCTACTTTATTTGCTTCTTGATTAGTTTGTGTAAAATAAATTACTTACAGTTTCCTGCAACATGAAATAAACAATGATTTTAGTTAAAAACTTATCACGTGCGAGTCGAAAGTAAAAATAAATACTAAAATAAAGAAATCAACACTTACGCCGCCCTCGGCAGGTGCCTGAAAATTAAAAAAAAAAAATGAAACATGAGAAGCTTACTTTGCCGAGCAATTTTTTTTTTTTTTTTTTTTACTTTTATATTAATAAAAAATAAACATAAAACTCTGTATTTAATTTCGCGTCTAAAGAAAAAAATAATAAATTATTATCATTACTTACTTCTCCTTCCTAAAAGAATAACGATAATTTTCGTAACTTGCTTATTATTAACTTAATTTTAAAAAAAAATCCGTCCAAGTGCGAGTCGGACTCGCGCACGGCGCGCAAAAACGGCAAAAAACTATGTTTGTTATAAATTTCATTTTACTTAATTATTTATTTTTGAAGTGATTATATAACTAAATATTACGTGAATATTTCAACGTCGTGGGCACCGACACTTTTGTCGGTTGCCAGCGTCGCCTTGACAAGTGTAATGGTCTAAGCACTACTTATCCGCACGAGGTCTAACTTAAGATTGTTTTTTTTTTTTTGGAATTGACTATGTATCTAGCTTCAAGTGTAGTGTAGCTACTTCACCGGTCGTTTGAGGCGAGGGCAGAGTGCCCTAAACCTTTATAGACAACATAGCCCCCAGGAGGGACGGACCTCGGTTTGGGCGTTGCCTGTTTGCGCAAGGCTTGGAGAGACAGAAAATTCTCATACATGACATTTAACCCATTACGATGAATCGTTAACTGAATTAATGAGAGATAGGTTAGCAATAGGCTAGTTTCCTAAAAAAATATAATTAGTCCGTCAGTTAGATAAGCAAAAAATATTAGATAAGTATTTTTTCTTTTGTTGATTGAATAAATAGCCCTTTGAAATTCCGTGTAACTTCATAGTTTGCTACACTTTTTAGCAAACTTTGACGTCACAAGCCCCCACTCCTGAACTTAGACGCGCTTTATCTTTTCCATAAAGAAAAAATATGTGTCCAATATTTTCTGATTATCTAACTGACGGACTAATTGTAATGTTATTATTTTGACCCAAGAAACTAGCCTTTTTGAAACCGTTACTTGATATCATTGAGCGACTATTAGGAGTATTTTGATAAAACAGAATACATATCTATGTATTGAATGTATAGTGTATTTGCATCGTCATGTATATACTATGCATCATCACAATAGGCGATGCCGCTAGCAAATCATCACTATTTTGATTCCGTTTTCCACTTTTAGGCCCACCAACATGCTAAACGTGGCCTTTTGGCCTTACCTTAGGCTCTGTCTGATGTATGAAAGTTTCTTTATTACACACCTTTCTGAAACTGTGTTCGTTAACACAGGCCCTTAGAATCCTGAGTTATTTGTCAATATTGCCATTTGCCGCGTGGTATCCGGCAAAGTAGAATAGGACCACTCCAAGTCTTCCCGTGGATGTCGTAGAAGGCGACTTAGGAAATACAAGCTAAACAAAGCTTATAAACATCTAAGACACCTCTCCAACCCGTCTGGCCAGCGTGGAGAGTGTAGGCCAAGTCCTCTGGCTGCTCTGGCCAAGTATGGCCCTAGTAGTACAGAGAGGGTCGTGCTCCTGTAGTGGAGACTGGAGGGGACCTGATTATGATGATTGCCATTTGGCATTTTGCTTTCCAAAAGGGGATCGCCGCAAAAAAGTTTGAGAATCACTGGTCAATGTAAAACAAATTAACTTACACCTTCACCGCCCTAAAAAGAAAATAAAATTAGTACCTTTAAAAAGTTACCTTTAAGTTAAAAAGTAGCTATAAGTTACCTTTAAAATTAGTACCTATTCTTACATAAGTAGGAATCCGGCGAAAGATGCGTTGGTAGACGCAAAAAAACCGGCCAAGTGCGAGTCGGACTCGTGCACAAAGGGTTCCGTACCATTATCTATAAACGGCAAAAATCGTGTCTGTTGTATGGGAACCCCCTTAAAAAGCTAATTATATTTTAATTGAATTATTTATTTTTAACCAAATATTATGTGAATATTTCAAGCGTCTACCTGTTGCCGTTATCAATATCGAGCAAAAACAAGCAAAAAAAATCACGTTTGTTGTATGGGAGCCCCCCTAAATATCCTTTTTATTCTATTTTTAATATTTGCTGTTATAGCGGCAACAGAAATACAACATCTGTGAAAATTCTAGCTGTCTAACTGTCACGATTCATGAAATACAGCCTTGTGACAGACGGACAGCGGAGCGATATTAATAGGGTCCCGTTTACCCTTTGGGTTCGGAACCCGAAAAAACTAGCGTGTCGATTTCTTAAAAGTTACTTTTAAAGCATTTCTTTGATCTACGAGACCCAGCTCTTAAAATATTTGCGGTTCATTAAGACGAGGCCTCAAATGTTTGGTACCATCGCTCGGCAAAGGACTGATCAAGTGCGCGCAAGGGATAGCGCTTTGCGGTTTAGGCCGTGAATGATGAGATAGGAGATAGTCTCGAGTCGCTCAAAGAAAAAAACGTAAGCGCCAAATTCGTTATTTCTATTTTATATAAAATCAGACCGGTTCATTGTATTTTCATATTTACATTTTGATGAATTACTAATAACCTATCTTTTAGTCTAAAAATCATTATTTCATTCGTCGCATTTGAGCTACAATAACAAAAACTCTGCGAACGAAGACCATTTTTCAAAAAATATTTCTATCGAGAAAATTTTATCAAAACGTGTTTTCATCTACAATTTTTGGAGATGAAATAGTCAAAAATCATATTACTTAGATTTGAAACTCCTAATTTAAGTATTTTGCAAAATAAATAAGGGTCAGAACGACCTTATTTACAGTGGTATCGCCTTAAAAGGGATTGTATATTTGTCACAAGCTCTCGCCCGCAGCTTCGCTCGCGTCAACTTCGTTCGTTCGGGAGTAGTATTTTCCGGGACATAAGGATAGGCTACCTTTCACTTTTTTTTTATTTATTTGGATCATCTAACAGTGGCACATTACGGTTCTTATAGACTAAAATAGTACTTAAACAAGGTTTTTTAATGTGCCACCAACATCGCTAACCACATATTACCTTAATCAAAAATAAGATTTCAAATCATTATAATTATTGAAAAAAAATATATATGGTTAAATTTGTGCGTGGCGAAAACAAGAGAAAAGTAGTCTAATTTTGTGTTATTTTTTTTGTGAAGTAGCTAATTTAAATTTCCAATGCGTGTGCCCACAATATCAATGTTACAAAATATCGTGTTATATGTGTTAACAAGCCTGTGCAAAGGCGCGCGCACATCTGGAAACTACTGGACCACTGCCGCTTTTTATGCATAAAATCCTTAATTATCAATACTTACACCTTCTCCCTAAAAAGGTAAATAATTTCAGTTCTATGTACATATTATTTTACAAAAAGTATTTTACAACAAGTTTACGACGCGCGTCTCGATCCACATTCTCCCTGAGGAAGACCTCCGGATGAGGTCGAAACATGTCGGCCAGTAGCTGACTTCGTACGTGAGTAACCCGTTGTTACATAATAGGCTAGTTTCCTAAAAAAATATAACAAGTCCGTCAGTTAGATATTCAAAAAATATTGGACACGTATTTTTTCTTTTGTAGATAAAAAAAGAAAAGATTAGGATATAGCCCTTTGAAGTTCCGTGTGACGTCATAGTTTACTCCAATTTTTAGCAAACTTTGACGTCACCTCACTCCTGAACTTTGACGCGCTTTATCTTTAATATTTATTGGTTATTTGACAAAAGTAAAAAAAAAAAAAAAATACGTGTCCAATATTTTTTGATTATCTAACTGACGGACTAATTATTATGTTATTATTACGACCCAGGAAACTAGCCTATTTAATAATGTCTATATCTCACATTAGTTTTAATAAAAAAATAGTACATTACTGCAGAGGCCGGGAAGTAAGGGATGGCCGGACGAGTAGTTTTCAAGGCCGAGCGTCAGCGAGACCTTGGAATAAATACGAGTCCTGCAAGCCGATTCCCGGCAAAAGCATGTATTGTGCTTTTCTCAATAAATGCGAGGAAATAATGAAAGACGTACTACTGGGAATAAATGAGTACTTATAACATAAAAAACGATAATAGTATGTACATTTTTATTTTCATATTTGTTTTACGGCATTTGGTGTTCTATGCCTTTTCCTTCATATTTTTCAACGTTTTATCAAAGAGATGATGGTATAATTCATGTCGTTGATTCGACGGAGCTCCTGGCGACAATTCCCACGAATCCTGTGGTTTGATCATAGACTACGCAGTGACGCGAGCGTAAATCTCTAAATCCGCACCATGTCACTTTAGTTAGTCCACACATTGTTCATAAACATTATTTATAACACCAAATTACACCGATTTTACATTATAAAATCCATTATAAGCAATCTGCAAAACAATCCAAAACAACAACCTTGCTTGCAGTAAAATAAATATTAGTACATTACCGCGTTATTTTCTTTTTTAATTTCAATTGTCATTTCGTGCTAAGGAAACATAGCCTATACAGCCCAGGCATATTTTACTCAAAAAATGTAATACCGTAAAAATCTGCTTTCCCGCGTTTTTTCTTTTTATTATTGGCGTATTTTTGTGTGATTTTACCAACATTTTAATTAAATTATTTTCATATTCATATATTTATATGCTCGATGGGTGCATTCTTTTATAATGTGGTAGCTATTGGCTGCATGGCAAGTTAGATAGTTCGGGTTACATAGATTAATTAAAAAGTTTTGAGCAGCGGCCAGGAATGAATTTTCATACTTAATTTACTGGCCTAGGCCGGTAAAGTATTGCACTAGCCAAGAATTACAAACTTCGTAGCTTCATTTTACTACAATAATGCCTACATTTCCGAGCATGTTTGAGAAAATATATATTACTACTTACTTCTGGTTTCTAGAAAAATTGCAGTTTCAGTTAAGATCGTTGTATATATTTTTGAAGTGAAAACTTTTTTAGCGGCGTTGTGCACTATTTAGTATGGGTAAACAAGCGTCAGGACACGTGGCCTGAGACCGCCGGTGCGGCGTTGGTGGGAAAGTAATATCCCTCTCTCTTTACTCCTATGCTGCAGGACGCTTGCGCGAGTGTGCATGTGTATTTGTTTTACAGTCTGTTACGCTAGTACTTTTTTACTGATAAATAAAGCAATTCGTGTGAAATTATTCCCTGACCATTTCAAAATTATTCAAAAACGCACAACGTTATGTTTAAGTTTTCACTTCTGCCGGCACTCCCAGAGGTATGGAACCTCAAAAGGAAAAAACGGAACCTTATAAGACTTGGTAGTTGACTGTTTGTCTGTCTGCCAATACCCTTTATATCAGGTATCAAGCTGAAATTCATATCAAATACTCAGGTCTACTGTCCCTTGGATCTGTGAAAAAATTAAACTTCTAAACCAACGCGATCAAAAGATGTAGCTGGTTAAGCCGCAAATTTTCGTGTTTTTTCTACATTCGCAAGGGAATTTAAACCTACAGGGTACTTCCCATTAACTCAGAATCTTAAAATTTGGTACAAAGCAACGTCTTATAGCACAGATAAGGAAAAATTGCGGAAAACATAAATTTTTAGATGAAATATTGTAATTTATGTTTAAATAAATGTGAGTTTCTATAATCACAATGACCGGTCATTTAAACGCCTGAACAAATTTGAATGTATGAGGTATTACTTGAATCATTACATCATCCTTAATGACACAGGCTATAATTTTTTGCTAAACAATTTAATATTTTTAATTAAAATTATACACCCTTGTAATTTATTGTTCAGTTATCTACATAGTAATTGTTTTTCAAATATATTCTTCTTCTTCTTTTCGAGTCAAAATGGTTATAATTGAAGCTTATACAGTTTTTGACCAGGTGGCCACAGCGACTCCTTTGTCGTTTGCCTTATTAAGATCTTCTGTGTGCAGGTGGAAGGACAGTTGGGACACGTCATAAGGTGAGTCAGAGTGCGTGATGCCGCAATCGCAATGGTCATTGTTGGAGAAACCCCACTTAGTCCGGCTTTCTTGGCATCTACCCACGCCAGCTCGGAGTCTGTTGAAGGATTTCCAAACCACCCAGGGGAGATCGCCTCCTGGTGGAGTTGCTCTGCAGGTGGAAGTTCGTAAGGGGCGGGTATTTGCTTTTTCACAGTGCCAGTCACGCTTTTTCAAATACATTGCAAAATCTATACTTAATATTATAAAGCTTAAGAGTTTGTTTGTTTGTTTGAACGCGCTAATCTTAGGAACTACTAGTTCTAATTGAAAAATTCTTTTTGTATTGGATAGTCCATCTATTGAGGAAGGCTTTAGGCTATAAAACATCACGCTGCGATCAATAGGAGCGAAGCATCAATAAAAAATGTTTTGAAAACGGGGGAAAATTATTCATCTATACTAATTAATCATAATACAAAAACATGCCGCGGACGAATTCGCGGGCAACAGCTAGTTACTAATCAAATCCACGCTGTGAGTAGGGGTAGTTAGGCAATGCAAGGCTTGACGCATGTAAGAGGAAACATGGTTGAGATTTCCGAGGTACAGGTTTCAAGCGTTGGCAGCTCAATTGGCAGAGAGTAGATCAAGGATCAGACGTGTGGTTACCGGCAGAGTAGAATAGGACCACTCCTAGTCTTCCCGTGGATGTCGTAAGAGGCGACTCAGGAAATACAAGCTTAAGAAAGCTCATAAACATCAATGAGACCTCTCCAACCCGTCTGGCCAGCGAGGATAGTAAAGCACAAATCCTCTGTCTGCTCTGGCCAAGTATGGTTCAGGTAGTACTGCAGTGGAGACTTAAAAGACCTGATGATGATGATGAGATTTAGTATAATACCTATTTAATATTACTTAAAAAGACGAAACTAAAATAATGGCCAAGTGCGAGTCGGTTTCCGTACCATTATCTAGAGGTATAATAAGTTTAAAATTATGAAAAATATTTGTACTGTATGATGTAACTAAAATGCTTTTCGCAATTTTTTTCCTTTATCTATGCTATTATCATCATCATCATTTCGAGTAGGTGTCACGGTCAATCGACCATGCACACCCTGCTGTCATCTATGCTATAAAACATAGCTTCGTACCAAATTTCAAGATTCTGTGTTCACGGGAAGTACCCTGTAGGTTTTGATTGATGATGAAGTTATAGATGGTTGGTGGTGTCATCCTCAACTGCCTCTCCAAAATCAAATCAAAATCAAAACGTTTATTCAGAAAATAGACCTTTGCAGACGTGCTTTTTCACGTCAAATCACATTTTAAAGGATCTAATTTAGTCATATTTATATTATTACTTAATGTGCAAAAGCTACAGACTACTAGCGTTTCGGAACCGACCACTGCAGAGAAGAAACGCCAAAAGAAACTCTTTTCAACAGTATTGGTCGCCTACTCACCTGAAGGGCTTTTTTATTTTGTCATCTATCTTTATCATTTATCATCTAATTTCTTCATTTATCATTTCTTTTGTTTACATTTCTAATTATGATTACAATTTTTATTTAGGTACATTATTATTTTTTGGAACATATTATGTTAGCGATCGAGTAACAGCCTCCGTGGTCTAGTGGTTAAGGCGTTTGCCTGTTGACCCGGAGGTCGTGGGTTCGATTCCCACCGGAAGCATACTTTGGTTAGCTGCTTCCAGTTTGGTTAGGACATTGAAGGCTTGAATCACCTGATTGTCTGATAATAAAGATGATTCCGTGCTTCGGAAGGCACGTTAAGCCGGTGGTCCCGGCTGCCATCTGGTAGTCGTTAAAGGAACCACGTCAGAGGCTGAAAGGCAGTTCCGAAAAACTCTGACACCAGGGTGTGCATGGTCGATTGACCGTGACACCTACTCGAAATGATGATGAGCGATCGAGTGTGCAATGATAATATTTTACATTATACACAGTAGTCTCAAAGAGGCCGAACAGACCTCCTCTCCTCGCCTCTCCGATGGTTGCAGGTATGGCATCGGATACGCTCGCCCGGCCTCCCGAGTTGCTACTTATGTAGGTACTCATTCCAATTCATCCGAGGAACGAGTACCTTCATTCGCTTCCAAAATCCAACAAATTCCTATCCTTCCCCAGCTTTAAAATGTTTCCGATGGGCCGCAGCATCGGAAGTTTATTCGTGCAAGCATCAGACGCACAAGAAGCCAAAGAAACTCGCTCGCCAATTCTGCCAAGCGTGGTGAGTATGGCAATATCCTCCCATGGTATGAAAAATCCTTGAGAGGCCTTTGTCCAGCAGTGGACTTCAAAGGCTGGAATGATGATGAAGTAGTAAATAGATCTAATGCTGCCGAATCAAATCATTCCCCATATCTGATTTCTTTGTTTAAATATTACTAAGATATCATTGTTGATGATTAAAAACCCCTTATAATCTATCAATCATAAGTGAAATTCTTATGGACTTACCGCTTCCTGTTAATTAATAAAACCATTATTATATTAGGATAGGTACGTTAAACATTATATATACATATAATAAAACAGTAAAAATATTTTGTCCGTACAATTAGAATTTTTGACTGAAATGGATAGAGGGGCACTTAAAAAGAAATACATATAATAAAACAGTAAAAATATTTTGTCTGTACAATTAGAATTTTTGACTGAAATGGATAGAGGGGCACTTAAAAAGAATAATAGAAAGCAAAAAAAATTTTTTCAAATTTCTTGTCTGTCTGTCTGTCTGTCTGTCTGTCTGTATGTATGATCACGATTATCTCCGAAAATACTGAACCGATTTACTTCAAACTTTCACCAATTGCTTTGTTTTAACTCAGCAAAACATCTAAAGTTTGTTTCATCAAAATCGGTTCATTAAAAAAAAGTTATGGTCATTTGAATGAACTCAAGGCATGAGTTTGCCTGCAAACATATAGCAAAAATAAAATGAAATAATAAGTGACTTATGAAAATTAAAATCCAAAGTCAATTCATCATCAATAAACGACAGCATTTTACCTATCCATACTATCCATAGTAATCCATACTAATAAAAAAGGAGAAGCTGACTGACTGACTGACATATCAACGCAGGGCCTAAACTATAAGGGTTAGGAACTTGAAATTTTGCACAGGGGTTTCTTTTATAACGTAGGGGAGCACTAAGAAAGGATTTTTGGAAATTCATCTCCTAAGGGGGTAAAACGGGTTGCAAAGTTAGTATGAAACTTTGTCGTTTTTGAAGTTATTCGAATTAAATTCAGCATGAAGGTTCTTTACTGAAAGGTATGAAACACGAGTAAAATATTTTGCTCAAAAATCATCCCTTAAGGGAGTAAAATAGGGGTGCAAAGTAAGCATGAAACTTTGCCATTTTTGAAGTTAGTCGAATGAAATTCAGCATGAAGGTTCTTTACTGAAAGGCATGAAAAACGAGTAAAATATTTTTCTCAAAATCATCCCTTAAGGGGGGGTATAACGGGGATGCAAAGTTAGTATGAAACTTTCCGTTTTTGAAGTTATTCAATTGAAATTCAATAGTAAGGTGTTTCATTGAAAGTCATGAACTAATGTATTGATTTTTTTTATTTACTTAGAAATATGACAATAAGAAGTTCTCTATTACAATAAAAAAATATCTGTGTAGGTGAAATGGGCAAAATCACCTCCTTAAGGGCTTAAGATCTATGCAGGTGAAATGTATTAAATTCCCCCTTATGGGAAAAAGCAAAGGGGGAGGGGTTTGTATGGAATTCTTATCATTTCTACTGTTCCCAAGGGAACGACATTAACGCGGGCGGAGCCGCGGGCAACAGCTAGTCTAGATATAAAATAAAAAAAGAGACAAATTACACAGATTGTGCTAGCCCCAAAGTAAGTTCGAGACTTGTGTTAAGGGATACTAACTCAACGATACTATGTTTTGTAACTAATAAATTGTTAATCAACCATGACCCAAACAAGTAAAAGAACATTTTTATCTTGACCTGACCGGGGATCGAACCCAGGATCTCTGGTGTGGCATCCTGGCATGCTAACCACTAGGCCACAGAGCTCTTCGTGTATGTAGGTGGCATTCAGATGTATTTAATATTGACTGTGGATGCTAATTTTGTGCTAACACACATATTTATTTATTACTGTATGTAAAGGAGACCCATTGAATTAGAAAAACTATGGAAGCAGCATTGCGCTCAAAAACTGACACCACGCAAAGCGGGCGGGGCTTAAAAAGTATATCTTTTCGCGAACTAGTCTGCCACGCGCTCCGTTACGAAAGGAAGCGTCGATAAAAGCATTTAACGACATATTTTTTGTGAATATAGGTGAAATCTTAACGAATTAAGATAAAAATGACTTCTTGTGTACTAAAGTGGTGCAGAAACGCACGTGACACTGGAGTAACTTATCATAGCGAGCGAGGCGAGCTGCTGTCGCGAGCGATGTCTACCTACATCCGCTATGTTGACACCATAGCGTTCATTAGAAATGTTGGCACCGCCCCGTGACCTTGACGCGGCCAATCGCAAACTATCTTCGTCTATGAGTGCGTAAGTTATTCGTTATGATTTAAGTTTGTTTGCGTAAATGGGACTGATAATGAATCGTTAGTTGTATGAGAGTTACGCTTCCATAGTTTTTCTAATTCAATGAGGGGACTTTACCTTACCTTACCCACTCTTTAGAGGATAAGAAAATAATTAAAGATAATGAAGTAGTGGAGTACGTCCGCGTGAAGACCAACATCACGCTGAGGGCTGTCAAGCTGGAGGCGCACCATAATGTGAACTTTGCGTCGTTTGTGGTGCGAGTCCCGACGGAGAACCTGGCAACCTTCATGGAGGCGAACTTCTGGCCAAAAGGTGTAATATATCGCCGTTTTCGCGGCCGGATACCCGTCATCCCGATGACGCGCAGCACCCCGCAGACTCAACGTGTGCAATAGATTTAAGTTTTTATATTTTTATATATTTGTAGGTTAAGGTATATATTCATATGGGCCATAATTGTTTATTTTATGTAAACCTTTATTTTGTTGCCTGAAATAAATGAATACTTAAATACTTACTTAAATAAATGTAAAAACACTATTTACTTACTTCTTCGGGCTAAAAAATAATAACAATTAACATCGCTTATACACGCTTTATAAGTCTGTTGGAAGAGGAATGTGATTCACGAAGACAATCAATTTTCGAAGAGAAAACGTTGTGCACTCTTTGGGATGGGTAAAAAATATTCCACTCGCTTTAGGACATGTGAGAATTCGTAAGACGGACGTAAGCTGAGACCGCCGTCGCGGCGTAGGAGAGGAATTAATATCCCCCTCTCTTTCTACCGCGCCGCGAAAATAAATAAATAAACATATACGGACAAATCACACAGATTGAGCTAGCCCCAAAGTAAGTTCGAGACTTGTGTTATGGGATACTAACTCAACGATACTATATTTGATAAATACATATATAGTACACATCCAAGACCCAGGCCAATTTGAAAAAGACTATTTCCATCTTGACCTGGCCGGGGATCGAACCCGGTCACTCCGTGTCGCAGGCTGGCGTGTTGACCGCTGCGCCACGGAGCTAGTCATAATCAAAATGTATGCTTGCTCCTGCTGTTTCGTTTAAACGGGGCAGGACGCTTGCGCTAATGTGTGTATGTTTGTACAGCCTACTATACACTAGTACCCATTTACTGATAAATAAAGCAATTCGTCCGAAATTATTCCCTAACCATTCAAAAATGCACGTCATTGTTCAAGTTTTCACTTCTGCCGGCACTCCCGGAGTGCAACCCGTTGCTTTTAGGGTTCCGTACCTCAGAAGGAAAATCGGACTCTTATAGGATCACTTGGTTGTTGTGTCTGTATGTCTGTCTGTCGAAATTGTTCCCTAACCATTCAAAAATATCCAAAAATGCACAACGTTGATGTTCAAGTTTTCACTATTTTTTAGTTAGTAGATGCGGCTAGCAACCTATCACCCTTTTGATTCCGTTTTCCACCTTCATGCTCAGCAACATGTTAAACGTGGTTTTTAGAGTCTCATAAACCTAAGCTCTGTCTACCCCGTAAGGGAAATAGACGTGTTAATATAAATAATAAATATATACGGTAAAATCACACAGATTGAGCTAGCCCCAAAGTAAGTTCGAGACTTGTGTTATGGGATACTAACTCAACGATACTGTAAAACATCCAAGACCCACGCCAATCTGAAAAAGATCATTTTCCATCTTACCTGACCGGGGTTCGAACCCGGGCACCCTCGTGTCGCAGGCTGGCGTGTTAACCACTACGCCACGGAGGTCGCCTGTAGTTAGTATGTATGTATGTACTAACTTACCTTCTCTTCCTCGTCGTCCTGAAATTTACATTTTACATGTAAATGTTTTTCACGGGATTTATCTACTTAAACGGAAAAGGGAACATATTTTTATGTTAAATTAGGCCAGTACATACGAGTACATATTGCTTGCACTTTGCGTTGTTTTCTTTTTTTTTGAAGGTCTATGTAGCTAGCTCCAAGTTATCTTTCGCTACTTCACCGGGCGTTTGAGGCGAGGGCAGAGTGCCCTCAACCTTTTAGACAACATCACCAAAGGGCCCCCAGGAGGGACGGACCTCGGCTTTGGGCGTTGCCTGTGTGCGCAAGGCTTGGAGAGACAGCAAACTCTCATATTGCCTGATGGGCCGCGTATACGCCCATGCAAGTCTGAAGAGCCAATCAGAGAATCATACTTTGCGCTGTAAAACTGTACTTTTAATTAAGTACTTTACGGTTTGTCTTTACACTAGAAAAAGTATAACTCGGTTGTTTGGTTAATCAAGAACCTATTTTCAGGTTTAGGTTCTTGATTAACCAAACAACAAACGTCTAGATATTGAAATACTATCTGTACATAACTCCATAGGAGTATCTATTGTCACTCTTATAAAACGGCCAGCCGGCCTATTTGCTAACTCAGTGACCATCGTTTTGATAGTCACTTCAAAATACATTGCGGGTTTCCTATGATTGACTATTTTTATTAAAGATATACAAAACGTAATGTACTTTGAAATGACTATCAAAACGTTGTACACTGAGTTAGCAAATAGGCCGGCAGGCAACACATTACGCAGAACGCTAATCGCTATGATGAGAGTTAGAGAGCCCTTATCTAGCAGGTTACGGCGTGTAGAACTAGGAACTTGGCTCTATAAGATCTTTAAACTTTTTACAGTTCAAGCAATATGTACTATTCTATTTCTATTTCTAGCCTATACTGTCCAACTGCAGGGCAAAAGCCTCCCTTTCACATTCCAACTATTCCGGTCGAGGGCTACTGAAGTCCAGTCTTAATATGTACTGGGATCATCATCATCAGGTCCTTTTTAGTCTCCACTACAGGAGCACGACCCCCCTTATAAGAGTGACAATAGATACTCCTATATACTGGGTACTATGTATTATTTAATTATAATTATATATATTTAATTTGGTGGGGTATGCTTTAAAGTTTAAATTTCATCACAATCGGATCAGTAGTTTGATTGGAATCAGTTTTTTTTTTATATTAAGGATGATTGTAGGTTACATACTTGTCATAGTTTTTATTATTATTAGTTGTAGAAACTTCTGTTTTTTTGTTGTATTGCAACCAATATTCTAAATAGGTTATGTTTCTTCCATGCTGGTCTGGTAGAAAAGAATAAGCGTAAAATGTACCAGCTGCGTCTCTTCCCGCGCAGATCGTAACACTCGATCGAGGGAATGGGCGAAAATATAAGGATTCATAGTAGTAGGCGATGCGGCTAGCAATCCATTACTATTTTACTTCCGTTTTCCACATGCTAAACGTGGCGTTTGGATCATTCAGGATTTCTACCACATAAAGGATAATTACATAATAAATAATATAGGCGGATACCAATTGATAAGTAATTAAAGTACTTACAGGTTTAGGAAATGAATATACAAGTGATACAGTTAGAAAAACTGCAAAAATTACTGCATATTTTCTCATTTTACTTGTAATTTTTTATCCAGAATTCTCAAATTTTGTTACTAACTCCAAAACCATGAATTACCTATGTAAATATAAAATAATATTTTATATGTGTATCAAATATAATGTAATAAAACTAACATATCAAAATATAGATTTATAGCATTTTTAACTGAAATAAATTGTATATTTTTTATAGTTTATATAATGTTCTTGTAAGAATCACTTTCTACATGTTACTTGTTTTACGCGACTGCGTACAAAGGAGGGAAATGTTTTAGCATTCATGTCTGTCAAGACCTAAAGGTAAACTCAGCAAGTGTCGCGAATTTTGTACGACATGACAGCTACACTTACCGCGTAGCGACATCTGTCGCATATTTAACATATTACCATCTCCACTCCACTCCAACTCCTCTCCATCTCCACTATCCATCTGTCTATCTGTCACCAGACTGTACATCACGAACCGTGATAGCTGGGCTAAAACCTGTGGAATCATGTCAAAAGGCGATGCGGCTAGCAACCCATCACTATTTGATTCCGTTTTCCATCTACACGCCCTCCAATATGCTAAATGTGGCCATAAGGTCTTATAGACCTGGGCTCTGTTTACCCCGCAAGGTAAAAAGACGTGATACTATGTATGTATGTATGTGATAGCTAGACAGTTAAAGTTTTCGCAGATGATGTATATCTGTCGTGTAGCCACTATAACAATAAATACTACAAACCCTACAAACAGGGCTCCCATACAACAAACTTGTTTTTTATAATGTCTAATGTTGCAGATAATGGTACGGAACTCATCATCTGGCAGTCCGACTCGCACTTGGCTAATTTTTGTGCAGCCTTAACGGATGCAGCAGTATCGACCAGGGTTGCATGCATCAACTATTGGTGGCGGGCATAAAGGGACTAACAGAAGTGGGTGGGCACTGGCCAGCAATAGTTTGCATGAACTAACTGGTGGCGGAAGCACGCAAAGTAAATTGTCTTAAAACTAAATGCATTTTTTTTCTTTTTTGAGCAACTTCGAAAGTTGTTCTAGATAGTAGTTCTATGTCTCGGATCCACCCCAGCGCACGCTGTGTACGGCTACGTAGTGGTTTTAGGGTTCCAAATGACAAAACGGGACCCTTATAGGATCACTCCGTTGTTTTTTTTAATGACTAGGCAGGTGACTTTCAAGCCCTTCTAAGGCGATATAGCTTTCGGCCCGAACGACATAGAGTTGCTTCGGCACTTCAGGCTATGCATGCAAATAGACAGTTTGTTTTGGAACAATGTAAACAACGTCACTTTTGACAAATGCCATCCCCATTGTACATTTTGTCGCAGGTACATTGTCGCATATATACCATAGAGATAATATAATTATATACATTTCACACGTTGCGGATTTTGACAAATTGATATTTTGTCATTTGTTCATTAAAACCATAGAGATAATATAATCCGTTGTCTATGATTAAAACAATAACTCAATAATGAACTTTTTGACCATTGTACATTTAGACGATCGAGCGTATTAAGCCCAAGTACAATTTGACTTTTACTCATTAATATTCCTGGGCGACGTGCATCAATAAGCTTGTTTCCTAAAAAAATATCATTTAAAATAATAAGAGCGTCATATTATTGAAAAATATTAGAAACATATATTTTCAATCAAACAAAATAAAGATCAAGCGCATAAAAGTTCAGGAGTGGGGGCTCATGACGCAACAGACCGGTAAAAAGTGTACCGGTCAGTGACGTCACGCGGAACTTTCGTGCGAATCTTTATAAATGTAAAAATACGTGTCCAATATTTTTTAATATTCTACAAGGCGGACTAATTATTTTGAAAAGTATTTTTTAAACATGCCCATTCATGTGTAGCGTGTCCGTGGGTTGCAGTGCACACAATCCTTACTAATATTATAAATGCGAAAGTGAGTTTGTTTATTTGTTTGTTTGTTCGTTCGTTTGTTTGTTTGTTTGTTTTTTGTTTGTTTGTTTGTTTGTTTGTTACGCTTTCACGCCGTAACTACTGAACCGATCATCATGAAATTTTGCATACAAGTTTTCTGGAGTGCGGAGAAGGACATAGGCTACATTTTATCTCGGGAAAAAGTACTATTCCTGAGGGATCGACATTGACGCGGGCGGAGCCGCGGGCGAAAGCTAGTCACATATATTTTCTTGCAAAGCGAACCTTGACGCACGTGCGTAGCCTCTCCGTGCACTGAGGTGGGTCCAAGCCTTTAAATAAAAATCGGGTGGAGCTGTGTCGGTTCACACGGCCGTTGGTTTTAACGTGAAACGTCTATCAGCGATCACTTTTAGTGTTCAAGATTGAAAGAAAACCAGATGCCGCGATGCAAACTCAAGGTCTTAGCAGCGACCTGACTATATACGCTAAATAATGCCACTAAAATCATGTTTCTACGATGAATAGTTTTGTAGTTATTAATGCCGGACGATATAGACCAATTCGTTACGGTCCGGTTTTCTGACATGGTACCTCGTGTACCGATTTTGAAGAGTAAAATAAAAGTAAAGCACGGTAAAAATTAAAATAGATCTAATGAATAAATCTAAAAAAATACAACTAAACGTATCATAAAGATGTCCTTGACTCTTTTTCTCTTTTAAGATATTTAAAGTACTCTGAACCATTATTACTCGAAGAATATAACGATGCATGAGACATGTGTAACAATTCCATATTTAGACTAGTCTTCTTAGCCCCAGGTTCTGATAACGGACCAGATTTTGAAGTTCTACGAAATATTGACAAAACATTCTTAACTATATTGTTTTTAGATGTCTTACTAGATCCCGATGATCGTGAAGACTTTTTTAGATGTGATGATGACGATAAGGAGTATTTAGACAAGTCATCACCAGCTAGGTAAATCATGCCGCGTTCTGACAAAAAATCGTCGATAGAATCATTTGAAAACTCCGCTTGTGCAGCCTTCTCTGTTGATATTGAGCAAACGATCTTACGGCACTTTTCTGCATTATAAACTTCACAATTCTTAACACTTTCTTCTTTATCGCATTTAGGTTTCTCATCTGTATAGATGTGGCTCTGGATTTCTTTTTCCGACGAATCGCAATTGGGGACCTTTTCGTCCGAATCACTTTTTTCCCCGAGTTTTTGAATGATGCTTTTGTATAGGGCGCTTTTTTTCTCCCTTTCTCTACTTTCAGTGAGTTCTTCTGGAAAATTAACTTTGGTTTCAGAAACTTTTACTTTGTATGTGGAGCAAGCTAAATTTTGCTCTCCAGTCCTTTCTTTAATTACTGTTTCATTTTCTTTTTCAGAGTTTTCTTGAATTTTACAAACATCTGAATTTGTTTTGTATGTTTGAGGAATGTTTCTCTCTGGTTTGCTATGCCAATCTCTCCTTGTTACACATTTAGAGAGAATATCATCAGATAAACTTATTTTCATGTCTGCATCCCTTTGACATGCTTTATAACATTTTATTCTTTTGTCAATATTAGATTCACTAGTATAATGTGTAGTTTCCGTATCAATATTACTAGTATCAATAAGAGGGGTTGTTGCTGATGCGTCTTGGCGATAGTTGAAGAACTTACTAACTAATTTCTTCCTTGTACAAGAGCAAGATTTAGGCAGAAAACAAATCATAGCAAATATGCAACAACATTGAATTATGACTATTATTCCTAGTAAGTTTACTGTACAGTTTTTAAACATACAATTAAAAAAGTTAAAAGCTAGCGTTCGTTCAGGTTCAATACTAACATCTATTAGTTTTTCATTGTTATTAGATGTCTCTTTGTGTAAATTCTTACCATGTATTGCTGATTTTTCATCATTGAACACAAAAAATTTATGATGTTTATTGCTTGTCTTATGAAAAAGACGTTTATCTAATGCAGGTTTCCGAGTTGTAATTACTTTTTTATCATCACCACTTTCAAAGATTTGATAGGTTGGGTCTAAGTTCCGAACATTTCCATTCTTAATTATAAGAATATCTTTCGGGTTCCTTTCTTTACTTTCAAGCAATTGTTTAACAAACGCAACATCTTCTTTCTTTAGCACATCTTCCATACATTTATTGGACGCTGGGTCGTATACAGCCAATATTTTACTATCAGACAGACATTCAGGTATTTCTGTACATTTTCTTATTTTTTTATTAAAATAAGACTTTTTTCCGTTGTAATAAGAATCACAATCAACTAATTCACAGTCGTTTAACGGATCTTCGTCAATTTCATAACATTTTCTAACGTTTCTTGGTATGACCATGGACTGGTATTTATTTTGAATTCTAGTATCGAAATCTATTTTTACTTTATTTCTCATAGTCTTTTTTCTTCTATTTACTGACTTAGAATCAAGATAGAAAATGCAATGACCGACTCTCTCAAATGGATCTAGGATTGGAGCAACCAGCTTCATAGTCTTAATCGTACCTAGAACAGCGAAAAATGTGTAAGATTAAAATATATTTCACACAGGCCTGGGAACTAATGGAAAATATGGCACTTCCACATAACGAAATCAATAGCCATGGGCGAAAACGATTTATAAATAGGCGACATCATCATCATCATCATTTCGAGTAGGTGTCACGGTCAATCGACCATGCACACCCTGGTGTTAAAGTTCTTGGGAACCGCCTCTCGGCCTCCGACGTGGTTCCTTTAACAACGGCTTAACGTGCCTTCCGAAGCACGGAATCATCTTTATTATCAGACAATCAGGTGATTCAAGCCTGCAATGTCCTAACCAAACTGGAAACAACAAAGTATGCTTCCCGTGGGAGTCGAACCCACGACCCCTGGGTCTGCAGGCAAACGCCTTAACCACTGGACCACGGAGGTAGTTCTATAGGCGACAAGCGACCTATATTTTTCATTCTATTTAACTATATTTAAGGCCAACATGAGGTCTTTAATGCTGTCACTTTTTTTGCTTTACCTACTACGTAAGGAATATCTCTTGCAGCTTCAAGCCCGCCCTTTTGTGACATATATGCAAACCAATAGTTTTCAGAAGCACCCCATTCTAATGAACAGGCTAATAGTGTGTAAGTTTCCCTCCCGATGTTATCCATCATTGAAAGCTAGAGATGGGAGACGAAAAAGATAAGGTATACAACGATTACGTTAGTTTCATTGTGGTCGAGCCACGCTACCGGCATAATTCATTTTTGCTAGTAGCATGCATGGGCCGGCTAGTCCGGGGAAGTACCACCACGGAGTACCACACTTTCACAGAAAATCGACGTTTGAGTAGAAGCTTTACCGCTTCTTTGCTTCGTTCGGTGAGTGAGAGAGCCGGAGGCCCATCCTTCTCCCCCTTCCCCCATGTTCCCCATTTTTCCCTTTTCCCAATGTCCTCCCCCCAACTCCTTGTCAATGCTCCTGTCACATTGGTGTTGCAGTTGTCCATGGGCAGGGTTAATCGCTTACTATCAGGTGACTCGCTTGCTCGTTTGCTGCCCTATAACATAAAAAAAAAGATATAAGTATCTTTTATAAAATATAGTATCGTTGAGTTAGTATCCCACGACACAAGTTCACAACTTACTGTGGGGCTAGCTCAGTCTGAATGATTATTTTGGGGAGCTCCGTGGCGTGGTCAATACGCCAGCCTGCGGCACGAGGGTAACCGGGTTCGAACCAGGTCAGATCATGATAGAAATATCTTTTTCTGATTGACCTGGGTCTTGGATGTTTATCTATATAAGTATCTATTATAAAATATAGTATCGTTGAGTTAGTAGAGCTTCGCTCGGTTACCCGTATCACTTTCATGCCATCCGCGTCTTAATCCGCTGGACTAGACGGACAGTGGCCAACAGGACAAAATTAGCGACCATATTTTGTATGGAAACAAAAACGCATGAAAACTCGAAAACACGCGTTTTCCCAAACATAAGACTAATCTAGATCGATTGTTTACCCCCGAAAACCCCTATATACCAAATTTCAGCGAAATCGTTAGAGCCGTTTCCGAGATCATAGAAATAAATTTATATACACATACAATAAATAAACAAGAATTGCTCGTTTAAAGGTATAAGATTCTGATTCCCAGACTTATAGCTAGTTCAAAATCACGTTATAATAATGTCAATAATCCTACCTCTTGGAAGCCTCTCAGAACACGTCCCTATAACCTCCAACAGCCCACACTCGAACTCCTCTCCAATCGCCAAACAGCACTTATCCGCCGTCAACTCCACATCAAAATCTTCATCACTAGTGTTATTCACACTAACCGCGAATACTAGTCCAGTGGCTGTAGGAAAAACTGTGTCTAAACCAGCGTTCTGTACAACTAAGCGTGAATTCCTGAGTGTCAGTATATTGTTCGAGTAAATTATTATAAAAGTTGTAATAAGAAAATTGTTGTAAAAATTCATCTGTCAATGTTCTCTAAAATCTACATTTTGAGCTTGTCTATTCTTCTAAGGGTACAACAGATAAAATATTATTTGTTTTCTTTTTTCTCTTTGACAAGGAATAAATACTCTTCTTCCAATTAATTTTACCCAACTGTATAAAAGGTTTATAAAGAAAAGTCTGGATTGAGTTTCTTTCGGCGTATTCTTCTCACCAGTGGTCGTTCCGAAACGCTAGTAGTATTTCAATTTTGCATAAATTAAAAAATTTATAACAAATAAAAATAGACATACATACATACATAGTATCACGTTTTTTTCCTTTACGGGTTAAACAGAGCGTAGGTCTATAAGACCTGAAGGCCACGTTTAGCATGTTGGTGGGAATTAGGTGGAAAACGGAATGAAAATAGTAACGGGTTGCTAGCCGCATCGCCTATTAACACTTCCTCAGATTTTACCCAATCCCTCGATCGGCTTTTTACGATTTGCGCGGGAAGAGAAGCGGCTGGTACATTCTACGTTTTTTCTTTTCTCCCAGACCAGCGTGGAAGAACCAGACCAGCATGGAAGAAATAAAAATATATACTAACTTAAAGTTTTAATGAGAATCTTGCTCTAGTCATTCTCAAGTTGTGCTAGTACCTACATATTTTTTTTTATAATTGATTTTTACTTATATAGAGATACATTTTTTAAGGCGTTCATAACGTTTGTCAACACAATTATAGCGTACCTATATAACTTTGCTTAGTAATTTTCGGCACTATTTTGTCTATTTATGTAAAACTGCTATTTTTTATTAATTATTCTATAATATGACTGTCCGTGCCAAAATAAAATAAAAAAAAAATATGACGTTCAAAAAGAGATAATCCAATTTTGAATAAAAATCTTTGATTTTTTTTAAATGGTTATCTGTAAAGTCAGTTTTACGTGTTATTGGCAGAAGAGAGATATACAGGGTGAAATTAAATTCATTAGCAAACGTCTAAGAAGTAACATCCTCGTCTTCATCGTCACTTACCATCAGGTGAGATGGGAGACAAATGCCTAATCCAACATTTAGTAAAAAAAAAGAGTGACTTAGTCCACGAATCTGAACAACTTTCATTAAGGGACCAACTTCGACATCGTGAAAAAATAAATGCTCTTTCATACAAAAGTGGAATATCTCTTTGGCCAAAATCTATTAAATAACAGAGTTGGTCCCATAGTGAAAGTTGTTCAGATTCGTGGTCTGAGTCGCTCTTTAAACGTTTGCTAATGAACTAAATTTCACCTGTATGCGGAACAAACCAAATGCTTAGGCCGATCATGCCTCTCTATCGCTTGTTCCGCGCTTTCGCTTGCATGCAGAACGTGACACTTTTTTGTGCGTTCATAGATTTATAAGACGTTATTTGATAAATGTCCATTCGAAACAAGAGATATTGCAATATCCTCCCATCGAAGAACCATTCATACGGCTGAAGTGATGATGATGATGTTGTCATCATAGCGTATCCTGGTCTTTGACACACCTTATTAGTGGAGGAAACCGGGAAAACACATATATCAGGTGGCGGAGTATGCAACCAGGTTGATAAAGGGTTTTATTTATAACTAGCTTTCGCCCGCGGCTCCGCCCGCGTCAATGTCGATCCCTCGGGAATAGTACTTTTTCCCGGGACAAAAGGTAGCCTATGCCTTCTCCGTACTCCGGAGAACTTGTATGCAAAATTTCATGATGATCGGTTCAGTAGTTACGACGTGAAAGCGTTACAAACAAACAAATAAACAAACAAACAAACTCACTTTCGCATTTATTATATTAGTAAGGATAAGGAAGTAAGGATAAGGATAAGGATTATTATTAGCCTATTAAATCCCACTGCTGGGCAAAGGCCTCCCTCTCTTCTTTCCACTCCTCTCTGTTCTGAGCTTTGGTTGGCCAGTCTTTGCAGTACGCATCCAAGTCGTCCCGCCATCTCCGCCGAAGTTTTAAGGGTTTATTTTACAATTAAAGATAAACATAGCTATGATACATTTTATTTAAATACCTTACTTGAATGGCAACAAATATTAATATTAAAGTAAAAAATATATGATTTCTTATTTATTATATATAACTGAGCAAATAATTCATAATTATCACAATATTATTACACGTACATAATACCCTAATACTAATACAGCTCTTTAAATCCCAAATATAAAAACATAAAATATGTATTTTCTTTAACAAAAATTCAGTCAAAAACTCTATTAAGTAGCTGAAAACTTTGTGTTTAATAAATAATATATAAATATATACGGACAAATCACACAGATTGAGCTAGCCCCAAAGTAAGTTCGAGACCTGTGTTATGGGATACTAACTCAACGATACTATATTTTATAACAAATACATATATAGATAAAAATCCAAGACCGTGTTTAGTAAAAATGTATATAATTTTGCCATAGACAGTCTCAAGAGTACTTACCAATATGTACAAAATTATGTAAAAATATATTTATTCTACTATAGCTAGACCGTTCAACTCAGAACTTGACTGAGGAGAGTGCGGGGAGGGGAGAGGCAACTATGTGGATATGACAGGCAAATTATATGCGTAAATAATACTGCTCGTCACAACAGCTCAGTATTTTAGGGTTTCTTCCCTAAAGTGTAAAAATGGGACCCTAATATGGAACATGATAGTTAGACGGTTCAAATTCACAGATTATGAATTTCTGTTGCCGTCATAACAGCAAATACGAAAAAAATAGAATAAAATAAATATTTGAGGGAGCTCCCATACAACAAACAAGATGTTGATAACGGCAACAGGTAGACGTTTGAAATATTCATATAATATTTAGTCATATATTCACTTTAAAGACAAATAATTAAATAAATATAAAACAGATATTTAAGGATGAGAATATGGTTGCCGACTATGCTCTCTTTTTAATTCTCTCTTACCGGCTAAATACATTTTTGCTAGTAGCATGAATGGGTCAGCTCGTCCGGGGACCTCCCCGGACGAGATGGCCCATTCATGCAAGTACAACACTCTCACAGAAAATCGACGTCTAAATAAAAGCTTTATCGCTTCTATGCTTCGTTTGGTGAGTGAAAGAGTCGGAGGCCCTTCCTTCCACCCTTCCCTCTACATTTCCTTCTCTCAATTCCTGGAAAGGCCGACAACGCTCCTGTCACACTCTGGTGTTGCAGTTGTCCATGGGCAGCGGTGATCACTTACCATCAGGTGACCCGCTTGCTCGTCTGCCGTCCTATATCATAAAAAAAACTTCCCTCGGATAGGATCTGAGTTAAAATGTCTAGCTATAATATATTTGTATAACCTACTTATAGAAATATACCATCACAATTACAAAAAATAGCTTATCTAAAATATATTGTACTATAGCTTTATACAATACTAGCTGTTGCCCGCGACTTCGTACGCGGCAATTTCTGTCATTATGATTAATTCGTTTTTTATTAGTATAGATGAATAATTTTCCACCGTTTTCAAAACTCCTTTTCCTTTTCTTATAACGTATCCTTTTTTTATTGATGCTTCGCTCCTATTGGTCGCAGCGTGATGTTTTATAGCCTAGAGCCTTCTTCAATAAATGGACTATCGAACACAAAAATAATTTCCAATTTGAACCATTTATCCTGAGATTAGCGCGTTCAAACAAACAAACAAACTCTTCAGCTTTATAACATTAGTATAGATAAAAATATTGTAACAACATTGTGACATCCAAGACCAAATCTACATAATTAAAAAAAAATATTTGTGATGAAATTATAAATTGAATTTCATTTCGATTTCATATTTCCTCAATGATTTATTAAATATTGAAATTAGACTATATCCAATGTACGGTCACCTGTAAAGGTCCATACATAGCCTTAAGGTTAAAATCGATTGCACTTGTTAGGAAGGCATATATATTTAACAATATCATGAACCTTAAGCCACATGTATAAGGTTGAAATTGCTGTTATTTTTAAATAGTATCCATAATTACACACGACTTTTAACAAAACTTCTATATGGACTTTTGCAGGTGACTGTACATGATATATGTATGCAGCGTTTCTTGATAAACACTTATACCTTACAGGACTACCTTGACAACATCGTAACCACCAACGTTTGTTCTACAACTTTTGGTAATTTGTTAGATTTTAGATTCACACAAAAAAAAATATTAATTTAATTTTCCGGTTGAATGTTAAGAGCCCGCCATATGCCAGGCGGCGTGGCGATACAAACGCGGATGGTCTAAACGCGTTAGCTACTTTGGATATTTTCATTTTTAAGGAATATTCAAGGGTTATTCGAAAAAGAAAAAAATATGATGGCTGCCTTATCTGTAATGCAATAATAATCAAAAGTTTCAAGGTAAATTTTAATGTATTTGGTGAATAATGCTATATACCGAGTAAATTAGACGTGATTTGGAGGCAACTTTGCAATTTTTTTCTATCGAGAAAATTTAACGCAATCGTGTTTTTGAGTCATATAGTTACCAGAGTTAGTCCTGAACTTTGCTGCATTTTTATTTCAACTAGAGTATTTAATTATTATTGATATAACAGTCAATCATGCAAAGCAGTGTGAGATAGTACGGGCCCTTAACAACGCTACGCGCATCGAAAAAAATATTACGCGAGTGAGCTTTGATTCGTCATTCGTATGAATGTAATATAGACTTACGAATGTCACGATAGGAAATTAAAAAGTTCAAAACTTATATTTATATTTTTATTATATATATACTTATATTTTTTTTATTTACTAAATTACTAGCTTTCGCCCGCGGCTCCGCCCGCGTTAATGTCGATCCCTCGGGAATAGTACGTTTTCCCGGGATAAAAGGTAGCCTATGTCCTTCTCCGTACTCCAGAGAACTTGTATGCAAAATTTCGTGATGATCAGTTCAGTAGTTACGGCGTGAAAGCGTAACAAACAAACAAACAAACTCACTTTCGTATTTATAATATTAGTTAGGATGTCAGAACTCGTAGAACAAACGTGTGAGATTATTAATGTTTTACAAATAACCCTGAATCCTCTGAGTTTGTGGACCAATCTGACTTAAATACGGTCATTACCATCGACCACTACCTGCTTCTAGGGAAAACATCGTAAAGCAATACACAATAGTGGATTACTCACTTATGTGTGAAGCCTTATTATTTCCTCCCAAAAATAGTATGTGTTTTAACCCAAGAACAATGAAAAGAGCCTAGCTCTTAAATATTAGAAAAAAGAGGCTGTATATAAATTAAAACATCTTGAAAACTAACGCATACGAAAAACACAGAATACTCCATAACAACCTTAATACTCCAAGGCTCAAAATCGTGCAAAAAGTGTAATGGAGATATCTCAATTTGGAATGCTTTTTGATACTAGCAGGGACAGTGTCAATCGGGTCTTTTAAGAGGTAAACCCTTATGCCTCTCACGCTGCCGTAGAAATAGTCGTTCCAGTTAAGAGCAGATATATCGAAGTCGAACATTTCTTGATCCGTGTTGCACAGTTCGGAGAATAAGTTTCGTACATTTGCGTTGTTGAATTTCCACTGGCGGACAGCGAAGTGAGCTATGACGTCGGAGAATTTCGCTATCTTTGTGTACGCTTTTCTTAGCCTGAAAAGAGGAACAAGTTCTAGCAAAAATTACATCTTTGTTAGCTTTTCATCATCATCATTTCGAGTAGGTGTCACGGTCTATCGACCATGCTCACCCTGGTGTCAGAGTTCTTCGGAACCGCCTCTCGGCCTCTGACGTGGTTCCTTTAACGACTACCAGATGGCAGGGACCAACGGCTTAACGTGCCTTCCGAAGCACGGAATCATCTTTATTATCAGACAATCGGGTGATTCAAGCCTGCAATGTCCCAGCCAAACTGGAAACAACTAAACAAAGTATGCTTCCGGTGGGAATCGAACCCACTACCCCCGGGTCAACAGGCAAACGCCTTAACCACTGGACCACGGAGGCTGTTACAACTGAACAGTGTTGCAACTGCCGTACTGGGCTACCGTGTCGCAACGTCCTTGGCACTCGCCCGGAAGATGGCCATCTGAATTGGCTGAGATTGGTCGGCGACACCGACTAACAATACGTAAGTGAACCTGTTGTTTCAATATAATAACCAGTCTTCGGCGTATCTGGTTCTTAGACCATTAGCACGAATATCACTATCATCATCATTCCAGCCGCATGTCCACTGCTGGACAAAGGCCTCCTCTAAGGATCCTTAGTTCCGAGGATATTGCCTTTTTTGTCTTTTGACTTTTGGCAGGCGGGTTGGCGAGCGCAGTTTCTTTGGCTTCTTGTGCTTCCGCCTCTGCTGCCCATCGGAAGCATTTTTAAGCTAATTTGTTGGATTTGGGGATTGAATTAAGGTATAGGGATACTGTTATACTCCAACCCGTCTGGCCAGCGAGGAGAGTGTAGGCCGAATCTTCTGTCTGCTCTGGCCAAGTATGGCTCCGGTAGTACAGAGAGGGTCGTGCTCCTGCAGTGGAGATTAAAAAGACCTGATGATGATGATGATGATAGGGATACTAATCACTCGGATAAATGGGGGGTAAACCCCACCAACGGACAGGCAGTTGAGGATGACATCCTTGCCCTATCACAGCACGAATATCATCCCTAACAACATCAAGTCAGATCTACTTTGGCAAAATAAATAAATATATACGGACAAATCACACAAATTGAGCTAGCCCCAAAGTAAGTTCGAGACTTGTGTTATGGGATACTAACTCAACGATACTATATTTTATAACAAATACATATATAGATAAACATCCAAGACTAAGGCCAATCTGAAAAAGATCATTTTCCATCTTGACCTGGCCGGGGATCGAACCCGGTCACTCCGTGTCGCAGGCAGGCGTGTTGACCGCTGCGCCACGGAGCTAGTCAAAAAAGCCAAAGTAGATCTGACTTTAGAAAGGCAAAAACTTTTGCCGAGGTCAGAGAGAGGCGGCTCAGGCTGAAATTAGTTAACTGAATAGGCAGGTTTTCTAAGAAAATACTTTTCAAAATAATTAGTTCGTCAGGTAGATTACTGAAAAATATTGGACACGTTTTTTTTCTTTTCTCAATCAAACAAAAATTTATATAGATATAGCCCGTTAAAGTTCTGCGTGACGTCACTGGCCGGTACACTTTTTACCGGCCTGTTGCGTCACCGGCCCCCACTCCTGAACTTTGATGCGCTTTATCTTGATCATCTTTTGTTTGATTGAAAAAAGAAAAAATACGTATCTAATATTTTTCGATAATCTATAAGACGGATGATTATTCTAAATGGTATTTTTTAAGGAAACAATTACCTTGATGGCGACACGTGAGTGAAACCGTTTGTCTCGTTCACGTAACTTTAAAAAACTACTGTCGCACTCCGGGAACGCCAGCAGAATTAAAAACTCCGCGCGGTAAATAAAGAGGGGAGAATACTTCCTCTCCTACGCTGCACCGGTCGGTCTCAGGTCACGTGAACTTACGAATTTTCGATAAGGTGTCAATCGAGACACGAGTGTAACATTTTTTTACCCATCCCAAAAGTGCACAACGCCGCTTAAGAGGTTTTGACCTTAATAATGTAATAATTGTACTTACATAGGTTTCTTTCCGATTAGAACAGCTATAGCATCCACGATGTATGCCGGTATCCAGTGCATTAAGATGCAAGACAGTTGATAGAGGAAGGGAGACGGCGTCAGGTGCAGTAAGTAGTAGTAGACCGCTTGTATGGGTGGCACGTCCAGACCGTAGAGCTCGTTGTACTTCATAAACTTTTCTGTAACAATAAAGAATGTGGGTTAAGTTGTGCGGAAAACTATTCTATTCTATTTCTAGCCTATACTGCCCCAGTGCAGGGCCAAGGCCTCCCTTTCTAAGCTAAGTTGACGTCGATTGGAGAAAATGTGCTGTGCAGTTTGTTGCCGCTTCTTCTGCACTCCGCTTTAGAAGCGGCATTAAACTTAGCCTTAAGTAAATTACTGACGTTGGAGACGGCAGCGGCATGCTGCGTCTCTTAGCGGTTGCGGATTCTATTGGACCCAAAAATTCCCTTCGTAATTCAAGCAAATCCCTCAAACGTTCGTATCTGTTCAGGATATCCCGACCCTAAAGTGACTTACCAGTTCGCAGACCAGCCTCTCAGGAAACCAGGAAACCAGCATCAGCTTACGACAGCTACAATCGGCACACTCTTAAATTATCACCGTTTACACGTATATAAAGTTCATGGGTTATTTATCACGAGCGGTGGGTCGGTCACCCTGGCCAATTTAGTCAGCCTTGCGGATTTTAAGCGGGCAAGCAAACTTCACAGCGTATGAAGTCACAAGCAGCAGAAGGACATAGCGTGTCACCTCTGGAGATCACCTCACGCGACGGCGTTACGGAGGATACTAGCGGTCTCTGGCGTGGGTCAGGCGCAGGCTTGTCAAACTTTTGAATCGGGTTTCCAGGACAGTTACGACATCTAGTGAGATTTTGCTTGAACTATTTGGCGCAACCAGACGTCAACAATTCTTAGTTGAAAATATATGACAATTAATAAGTGTCCAAATGACCTATATTAAATAAAGGTTTTTGAATTTGAATTTTGAATTTTTTTCATCATTCCAACTATTTCGGTCGAGAGCTACTTCATCATCATTTCGTGTAGGTGTCACGGTCAATCGACCATGCACACCCTGGTGAAGTCCAGTCCAGAGCTACTGAAGTCCAGTCTTTCCGATAGGATTGCAGTTCGTCTTCCCATCTCTTTCTGGGCCTTCCACGCTTTCAACTACGATTTTGTGGGATCTATATTGTGGTCGCTTTGGCCCACAACTCGTCAGGCATGTGGTATGCCCTGCCCAGTTCCACCTAAAATTTGCGGCCTATAGTCCAGCGTCTATGATCTGAGTTTTGGAGCTCAGTATTGTATTTCTAATAAACCCTAGCTTAAAAGAAGCGTATTATAAGTACACTTTACGATTTATTAACAGCGCGCTTTTTGGCTATGCATACGAAGCTTATACGAAGTCAGCAGGCACAGGGCGGCAGCGATGAGACCGCGCGAGCGGCGCGTTGCAATGCATAGATTTATATGAAACTGTTCTTGAAGGCTGTGGCGCGGATAGCGGCGTACGAGCGATGTGCGTCAATAAAGCGGCTCCCACGAGTCTTAGTACTATACGTTTTTCAAACGACAAAGAAAATTGTATCGAAATGATGGTGTCGTCTTTGTTTAGACATTTCGTTAGCGAAATGTCGTTTCATAAACACAACGCTACTGCCCGCTGGCTTTAAGAACGGATCAGCGTTTAACGGGCCGTTCCGGCGGCGGCACCGCTTCCGCCCCACAGTCGCTAACTTTGAGACCGAAGCCTTAAGCTAAGCGTAAAACAGTGGATGAGAATAATAAATATATAGGGACATATCACACAAATTAAGCTACCCCCACACTAAGTTGTGAACTTGTGTCGTTGAATACTAACTCAACGATACTATATTTTATAATAAAAACTTAAATACAAGTGAAATTAAATTCATTAGCATACGTTTAAGGAGTGACTCAGACCACGAATCTGAACAACTTTCATTATGGGACAAACTTCGAAATTGCAAAAATAAAATTAGCTGTTCCATAGATTTTGGCCAGTATTCGAATTTTGTATGAAAGAGCAGATCATTTTTTCACGATGTCGAAATTGGTCCCATAATGAAAGTTGTTCAGATTCGTGGTCTGAGTCACTTCTTAAACGTTTTCTAATGAATTCAATTTCACCTTAGATAACATCCAAGACCCAGGTCAATCTGAAAAGGATCGTTTTCCATTAAGACATGACCGGGGATCGAACCAGGGTACCCTCGTGTCGCAGGCTGGCTTAACCACTGCGCCACGGAGCTCACTCAAACGGTCGAAAGATTTTTTATTTTTGGAAGGACTATGTAGCTAGCTCCCGGTGAGCTTTCGCTACTTCACCGGGCGTTTGAGGTGAGGGCAGAGTGCCCTCAACCTTTTAGACAACATAACCAAAGGGCCCCCAGGAGGGACGGACCTCGGCTTTGGGCGTTGCCTGTGTGCGCAAGGCTTGGAGAGACAGCAAACTCTCATATTGCCTGATGGGCCGCGTATACGTGCATGCAAGCCTGAAGGGCCAATCTGAGAATCAATGGCAAAAGCCTTTGGAGAGCTTCAACTCTCATCTTTTGCCTTATGGGCCGAATGGTCGAAAAATAAGGAGCAAGTGAATATATATGCTTACCCCACGTCAAAGGCTTCTCTTCCGAAGACACATAATTGTACACTGGTGGGGGCAAATCCGGAGGGGGTGCGTCTTCGTGATTGCCTGTGTACTCCTTCGCAGTTTTCCAGGCGGTCGCTATACAAGCGTTCACGACCATGTCACCTGGTACCAGGTCGGCGATGGCCTTGGGATCACAGTTTAGGACGTGGAGGAGGCCTACTGCAGCGCCAACGACAACCTGAGAAATAAGAAATAAAGATTTAGTATCTAATAATAAGAAATATTATTTAATATTAATTAAAACTACGAAACTAAACTACTAGTAATAATAAAAAAATAACCTACCTAAAAATATATATTTACACTGCTTATCTTATAACTGTAAACGAAAAATTCTTGTATATTTATTTATATGTATCTATATCAATTTATTTCTATGATCTCGGGTACGGCTCTAACGATTTCGCTGAAATTTGGTATATGAGGGTTTTCGGGGGTAAATAAGGTAAACAATTAGCCTTATGCTTGGGATAACCCGTGTTTTCTCAAATATAAGACTTTTCATGCGTTTTTCATTCCAGGCAGAATATGGTCGTTTATTTCGTCTTGCTGGCCACTGTCCGTCTGGTCCAGCGGGTTAAGACTCGGACGGCAAGATAAGAGTGTGACGGGTTCGAATCCCGCTCGGTGAGTTACTTTTGTATTTTTTTATAAATAAATAAATAAAATATAAATATATAAATTTTTATTGTTTTTAGATTTAAAATGTAGTTAATGTTTGAGATAACAATATATATTTCTCATTATTATTATCAGTGAAATCAAACACCTGATCTACACAGAAATCGATTGTAAATAATAATAATTGTCAGTTTACATTTTACTTTTTAAGTTTATGAGATTATCATTTAAGCACCACCATATTATAATAAGTAGTAATAACCGAGCAAAGCTCGGTCGCTCAGGTACTAAATATGTAAATGTCCATACTAATGTTATAAATGCGAAAGTGAGTTTGTATTTTTGTTACACTTTCACGCCGTAACTACTGAACCGATCATCATGAAATATTGCATACAAGTTCTCTGGAGTACGGAGATAGACATAGGCTACCTTTTATCCCGAAAAAGTACTGTTCCCGAGGAAACACCGTTGACGCGAGCGAAGCTGCGGGCGAAAGCTGTTATTAGGTATAATTATACTTACACCGGTGGGTCCGTATACATTGTCAATCCATCCTGACACGGGTTCCTTGGATGTTCCAATTACTGTAACAAAATAGCATTAGAAATCAAATAAATATATAGGGACATATCACACAAATTGAGCTAGCCCCACAGTAAGTTAAGAATTTGTGTCGTAGGATACTAACTCAGCGATGTTATATTTTATCATTATCACTAGCTGTTGCCCGCGGCTCCGCCCGCGTTAGTGTCGATCCCTCGGGAACAGTAGAATTTCCCGGAATCAAACATATATGTCCTTCCTCAGGCCTCACACCTCCATACCAAATTTCATCCAAATCATTTCAATGGTTGAAGCGTAAAAAAACGACAGACAGAGTTACTTTCGCATTTATAATATTATATGGAAGTATGGATATTATTTATACTTCTAAGTCCTGAAATGAGAAAATTTCCATAAAACCTTTACCCTCCCATTTTACCCCTTTAGGAGTGAATTTTGTCCATTTCACCCACATATATGTTTTTTAATTGTAATCGAGAACATACATACCTATTTATTTTCATACTTCATAGTCCAGAAATGAGAAAATTTCCAAACAAACTCCCTTCTGGGGGATTTTTTTCCAGTTGACCTACACAGATCTTTTTCAATTGTAATCGTGAATTTATTTACCTATTTTCATATTTCTAAGTCTAGAAATAAGTAAATTCCTATACAATCTTTACCCCGATATTTTACCCCTTCAGGGGAAAATATCGTCCATTTTAGCTACACAGATATTTTTAATTGTAACCTAGAACTTATATACTTATTTTCATACGTCTAAGTCCAAAAATGAGAAAATTTCCATACAAAGTTTATACCACCCACCCACCCCCATTTTACGCCTTAAGGGGGGAATTTTGCAAATTTCATCTACCTACACACATCTTTTTTAATTTTAATCGAGAACTTATATACCTACTTTCATACTTCTAAGTCCAGAAATGAGAAAATTCCATATAAAATTTACCCCTTTAGAAGTTAATTTCTTAATATCCTTTCTTAGCGCTCACTCACATCATTAAAAGAACCCCTGTACCAAATTTCAAGTTTTTTAACCGCAGCAGTTTCGGTTGGTTTGCCGTTTGCCCGCGGCTACGCCGCCGCCGTTAGTGTCCATCCCTCAGGAACAGTTTGGACCCTTAAAGGGGTGACTCAGGTCATCAATACGAACAACTTTTTCTATGGGACCAATGCTGGAAACTCAAAAATTCGTCATTTCCATAAAAAAGAGTTCCGCCGCCCGGCCAGTTTGTATGGGAATGTCGAATTTTTTTTTTGAGAAATCCCAGCCTTGTTCCCATAGGAAAAGTTGTTCATTTTGATGGTCTGAGTCACTCCTTTAAGGGTCCAAAACGATAAAAAACTCACTGTGTATATTTGCAGGCAAACTAATGCCTTGAGTTCATTCAAATGACGATAACTTTTTTTTTAATGAACCGATTTTGATGAAACAAACTTTAGATGTTTTGCTGAGTTAAAACAAAGCAATTGGTGAAAGTTTGAAGTAAATCGGTTCAGTATTTTCGGAGATAATCGTGATCATACATACAGACAGACAGACAGACAGACAGACAGACAGACAGACAGACAAGAAATTCGAAAAAATTTTTTTTGCTTTCTATTATTCTTTTTAAGTGTCCCTCTATCCATTTCAGTCAAAAATTCTAAATGTACAGACAAAATATTTTTACTGTTTTATTATATATATAGATTATGTCTTTTTAGTCTCCACTGCAGGAGCATGACCTTCTCTGTACTACCGGAGCCATACTTGGCCAGAGCAGACAGAAGATTTGGCCTACACTCTCCTCGCTGGCCAGACGGCTTGGAAATGAAATGAAATAGAATTTTATTCAAATTTGGATATCAAGTATCTCTTTCTGAACGTCATATTATTATTTTTAAGGCGATACCACTGTAAATAAGGTCGTTCTGAACCTTATTTATCTCGCAAAATACTTAAATTAGGAGTTTCAAATCTAAGTAATATGATTTTTGACTATTTCATCTCCAAAAATTGAAGATGAAAACACGTTTTGAGAAAATTTTCTCGATAGAAATATTTTTTGAAAGATGGTCTTCGTTCGCAGAGTTTTTGTTATTGTAGCTCAAATGCGACGAATGAAATAATGATTTTTAGACTAAAAGATAGGTTATTAGTAATTCATCAAAATGTAAATATGAAAATACAATTAACCGGTCTGACTTTATATAAAATAGAAATAACGAATTTGGCGCTTACGTTTTTTTCTTTGAGCGACTCGAGACTATCTCCTATCTCATCATTCACAGGCTAAACCACCAAGCGCTATCCCTTGCGCGCACTTGATCAGTCCTTTGCCGAGCGAAGGTACCAAACATTTGAGTCCTCGTCTTAATATTTGCAAAATCGATAAGCTACTAGCGTTTCGAAACGACCACTGCTGAGAAGAATACGCCGAAAGAAACTTGGAGAGGTCTCATTGATGATTATGAGCTTTGTTTAGCTTGTGTTTCCTAAGTCGCCTCTTACGACATGCGTGGGAAGACTTGAAGACTTGGAGTGGTCCTATTCTACTCTGCCGGAAAACACTCGGCTATTATATACTATTATAAAGAAGCTTTTCGTTGAACTCAAACTCTCATTGGCCACATTCAATGAGTTTGCCTCGGGTTCTAGATGGTATAGATCGCCAGTATCCATACTGGGTCCAGCAATGGACTTCATGCGGCTGAGACAAGGCTGAAATGATTAATGATACATACATACATACATACAAATATATTATCACGTCTTTATCCCTTACATGGTAGACAGAGCCTAAGGTCACAAGACCGAAAGGCCACGTTTAGCGTATTGGTGGGCGTAAAGGTGGAAAACGGAATCAAAATAGTGATGGGTTGCTAGCCGCATCGCCTATTGTCATGATTCTTTAGATTTTCGCCCATAACCTTGACCGGCTTCTCTGGTCTGTGCGGGAAGAGAAGCAAGTGGCATATTCTACGTTTTTTATTTTCTCCCAGACCAGGATGACGAATGATATTGACGGTAAATGTATGATAAAAAATATAAAAATAAATATATACGGTCAAATCACACAGATTGAGCTTGCCCCAAAGTAAGTTCGAGACTTGTGTTATGGGATACTACCTCAACGATACTATATTTTATAACAAATACATATACATATAGATAAACATCTAAGACCCAGGACAATCTGAAAAAGATCATTTTCCATCTTGACCTGACCGGGGATCGAACCCGGAACATTCGAGCTCACCTGATAAATATGCTTACCTATCGCAGGCCTGAAGAGAGCTACTGGCAGGCCTTTGGAGTGTTTGAGGACGATGTCTTCAGCAGCGGCTTTTGTATACGCGTACGTATTAGGACAGTCTCCAAGTAGCCTGAAATTGTTGTGGAATAAATTTAATAATTTGTTCAGATGCAAAGGAATAACTTCTCAAGTGGTTCTGTTGTCTGAATAGAATAGAATAGAATTGAATAGAATAGAATTTTATTTGAAAATGCTAAAACACACACAATACAACAAATAGTACAAATTCTTTTCTCGACATGTTTTGCTGCGATCCCAGCATTGGTCCCGTAGGAAAAGTTACACACTCAAAAAACTAACAACGTAGAGATTACGTACCCAGGAGTGATGTTGTTGACGATCTGCTCATCCATGGTCTCAATGAGATCAATGAGGCTTTCTCCAGGCACCGGGCACTCGTAGAACTTCTCTTCAATTACCGTCTGTAGACAGTTACTAAAACAAAAATTATCATCAATACATATAATAAAAGAGTAAAAAAAGTCGTGTGGAACCCGACAGAGCAGAATACGACCACTCCAAGTCTTCCCGTGGATGTCGTAGAAGGCGACTTAGGAAATACAAGCCAAACAAAGCAAACATCTGAGAGCCCTCTCCAACCCGTCTAGCCAGCGTGGAGAGTGTAGGCCAAGTCCTCTGGCTGCTCTGGCCAAGTATGGCTCTAGTAGTATAGAGAGGGTCGTGCTCCTGTAGTGGAGACTAGTAAGACCTGATGATGATGATGATGACATATAATAAAAGAGTAAAAAAAGTTCGCCGTGTGGTACCCGGCAGAGTAGAATAGGACCACTCCAAGTCTTCCCGTGGATGTCGTAGAAGGACCACTTAGGAAATACAAGCCAAACAAAGCAAACATCTGAGAGCCCTCTCCAACCCGTCTAGCCAGCGTGGAGAGTGTAGGCCAAGTCCTCTGGCTGCTCTGGCCAAGTATGGCTCTAGTAGTATAGAGAGGGTCGTGCTCCTGTAGTGGAGACTAGTAAGACCTGATGATGATGATGATGACATATAATAAAAGAGTAAAAAAAGTTCGCCGTGTGGTACCCGGCAGAGTAGAATAGGACCACTCCAAGTCTTCCCGTGGATGTCGTAGAAGGACCACTTAGGAAATACAAGCCAAACAAAGCAAACATCTGAGAGCCCTCTCCAACCCGTCTAGCCAGCGTGGAGAGTGTAGGCCAAGTCCTCTGGCTGCTCTGGCCAAGTATGGCTCTAGTAGTATAGAGAGGGTCGTGCTCCTGTAGTGGAGACTAGTAAGACCTGATGATGATGATGATGACATATAATAAAAGAGTAAAAAAAGTTCGCCGTGTGGTACCCGGCAGAGTAGAATAGGACCACTCCAAGTCTTCCCGTGGATGTCGTAGAAGGACCACTTAGGAAATACAAGCTAAACAAAGCATATAAACATCTGAGAAACCTCTCCAACCCGTCTGGCCAGCGTGGAGAGTGTAGGCCAAGTCCTCTGGCTGCTCTGGCCAAGTATGGCTCTAGTAGTATAGAGAGGGTCGTGCTCCTGTAGTGGAGACTAGTAAGACCTGATGATGATGATGATGACATATAATAAAAGAGTAAAAAAAGTTCGCCGTGTGGTACCCGGCAGAGTAGAATAGGACCACTCCAAGTCTTCCCGTGGATGTCGTAGAAGGACCACTTAGGAAATACAAGCTAAACAAAGCATATAAACATCTGAGAAACCTCTCCAACCCGTCTGGCCAGCGTGGAGAGTGTAGGCCAAGTACTCTGGCTGCTCTGGCCAAGTATGGCTCTAGTAGTATAGAGAGGGTCATGCTCCTGCAGTGGAGACTAGAAAAGACCTGATCATGATAATGATGAAAAAAAAGTCTGATTGTTTATCTGTTTATACACGCTAATCTCCGAAAACACTGGACGGGTTCGAATAAAACTATTTTCATTAAAATTGAAAATATGTGATGAAAAAGAACCCGGCCACAGGTAGGATTCGAACCCACGTCCCTTAGGTTAACGCCCTAAGTGTGATACCATTACACCACCGTGACTTCGAATCACCGCGTCGAATTCTCTCATCACATATTACCCCGTAGGGTATACGCATTTCAAGCATGCGTACTTCTTCAATACTACCCACTATTTAGTAGTGTGGTATTCTACTTCATTCATATCCGATGAATAGAAAGTTGATTAAATTGAAGAAAGCTTTTACTTATTTAAATTGATTTTGAAATAGCATTACAATGCTCGGTATATAATTAAAATTGAAAATATGTATGTATATAATATAATATATGTATGAGTTCTTTTTCATCACATATTTTCAATTTTAATAATATACCGAGCATTGTAATGCTATTTCAAAATCAATTAAAAAAAAACTATTTTCATTGTATAGCTATCTAGCCTGAGCAACATATAGGGTATAATTTATTTTGAAAACTGGAACACCTGATGCAGAACTATAACGGTCCAGCTAAACTATAACAAATATATAAGATGCTTTAACAAAGTTGTTTAGCCTCATGAGCTTTTTCTGCGGAGTCATAAAGTCCATGCGAACGAAGTCGCGGGCATCAGCTAGTTATACATAAATTAGTCTTTTTCCCTTGCGGTGTAGACAGAGCCCAGGTCTTTAAGACTTAAAAGCCACGCATGCTGTGCGTGTAGGTGGAAACTAAAAATATAATAAAGATGGGTTGCTAGCCGCATCGCCTTCTAACATAATCATATCATTTTTTTAATACATATTCATATTATCACGTCTTTTCCCTTGCGGGAGAAAGAGCCTAGTTCTATGGGACCTAAAACCTACGTTAAGCATGTTGGTGAGCGTGTAGGTGTAAAACGGAATCAGAAAGTAATGGGTTGCTAGCCGTATCGCCTTCTAAATGATTCCTCCGTTTTACGCCCATTCCCTCGATCGACTTTTACGATCTGCGCGGGAAGAGAAGCAGCTTGTGCATTCTACGTTCGTTTTCCCCCAGACCTTCCACCCTGATTTGTTGTTATAGCGGCAACAGAAATACATCATCTGTGAAAATTTCAACTAACTATCACGGTTCATGAGATACAGCCTGGTGACAGACAGACAGACGAACAGATAGACAGACGGACGGACAGACAGACAGAGAGTGGAGCGATATTAATAGGGCCCCGTTTTTACCCTTTGGGTATGGAACCCTAATGAGTCACGTAGTATTTCTGCATTTTCTAAATAAAATAAAAATGAATAAGTGTACCTGTAAGCGGTAGACACATGTACAAGGGCCTTTAATTTTTGGCAGTTTCGAGCCAGCACGAACATCTCTCTGGTGCCCCTCACGTTGATACCCACTGCAGTTTTGAGGGGCTCATCGAATCGGACTGTGGCTGCGCCGTGGAAGATAACTTCTACCTGAAAAGATATTGATCATAATTATATTTTTATTACGACACTAGCTGTTGCCCGCGGCTCCGCCCGCGTTAGTGTCGATCCCTCGGGATCAGTAGAATTTCCCGGAATCAAACATACTCTATGTCCTTCCCCGGGCCTCACACCTCCATACCAAATTTAGCGTAAAGAAACGACAGATAGAATTACTTTCGCATTTATAATATTAGTATTAGTATGGAAGTATGGATATTGTTTATACTTCAAAGTCCAGAAATGAGAAAATTTCCATAAAACCTTTACCCTCCCATTTTACCCCTTTAGGAGTGAATTCAGTCCATTTCACCCACATATATCTTTTTTAATTTTAATCCAGAAAACCCAATTTCTTGCTCTCAACAAGATCTGAATGAGGCAAACGAGCGGGCAATTGCGGTGGCAATGCACTGGTCGAAACATATATAATTAAACGCAAAAGCCATTTTACGACTCGATAGAAGAAGAATTTTAATCGAGAACTTACATACCTATTTATTTTCATACTTCATAGTCCAGAAATGAGAAAATTTCCAAACAAACTTTACCCTCCTTCTGGGAGATTTTTTCCAGTTAACCTACACAGATCTTTTTCAATTGTAATCGTGAATTTATTTACCTATTCTCATACTTCTAAGTCTAGAAATGAGTAAATTCCTATACAATCTTTACCCCGCTATTTTACCCCTACAGGGGAAAATATCGTCCATTTTACCTACACAGATATTTTTAATTGTAACCTAGAACTTATATACTTATTTTTATACGTCTAAGTCCAGAAATGAGAAAATTTCCATACAAAGTTTATACCACCAATTTTATCTACCTACACACATTTTTTTAAATTTTAATCTAGAACTTATATACCTACTTTCATACTTCTAAGTCCAGAAATGAGAAAATTCCATATAAATTTTACCCCTTTAGAAGTTAAATTTCTTAAAAATACTTTCGTAGCGCTCACTCACATCATCATAAGAACCCCTGTACCAAATTTCAAGTTTCTAGGCGCAGCAGTTTTGGTTGCGTTGATATATAAGTCAGGTTTGCCGTTTACCCGCGGCTACGCCGCCGCCGTTAGTGTCCATCCCTCAGGAACAGTTTGGACCCTTAAAGGGGTGACTCAGGTCATCAATATGAACAACTTTTTCTATGGGACCAATGCCGGGAACTCAAAAAAAATTTCGTCATTTCCATACAAAAGAGTCCCGCCGCCCGGCCAGTTTGTATGGGAATGTCGAATTTTATTTTGAGTTCCCACCATTGTTCCCATAGGAAAAGTTGTTTATTTTGATGGTCTGACAGACAGACAGACAGACAGACAAGAAATTCGATAAAAATATTTTTTTGCTTTCTATTATTCTTTTTAAGTGTCCCTCTATCCATTTCAGTCAAAAATTCTAAATGTACAGACAAAATATTTTTACTGTTTTATTATATGTATAGATGTGAAAGAAATAATAATAATTTGTGTGTAAGTTAAAGAGCCAAAACCAACAATCGAGTCAACTAAATTTATAATGAGAATTATGTATCGATATCAATTTCTTTGATCTTATCACGAACTAACCTTTTATAGGCACCGATTAGTGTTGAAAATAAATCTATCGAATTAAAATACTTGTTATGTATATTGAACAAACGGCACATAAGCGCACGCTTGCCTGCATTAGTGCGGGATATTTTAGAAGTAAATAAAGGAAGAGAACTACAGGCTCGCACGCGTGGCCTAGTAGGCACGCGAAGACATATAACTAGTAGAACAATATTGTAAAGTAACTAGTATAATGTTTTCGCTCAACATAACTCTGTTTGTAAGCTGTGGTTCACGTCGTTGGTTTCACATTTATTTATTTCTTTATGTAAATTTGTTACCTAAAATTAAGTGTGATACTGTCTGTAGACCCAAATAAAGGAAAAAAAAAAAAAAAAAAGCCGCTGTTCCCGGCTGCCATCTGGTAGTCGTTATAGGCCGAGAAACTACGTCAGAGGCCGAGAGGCGGTTTCGAAGAACTCTGACACTAGGGTGTGCATGGTCGATTGACCGTGACACCTATTCGAAATGATGATGATTAAAAATACTTATTGTCTAACAAAAATACTGACTTGCACACAAATTTACCTAATCTTTCTACTGAATTATGTAAAATTGGTTTCTAAATATACATTACAATAATATATCTCTCCATTAACAAATTACATCCCACAAATGTACTAGTCATTTAACGAATCGCCATCAGAAACGAGCTGCTGCCAGAAATGTAGGTTAGGTTGGACTAGTACCCACCAGAAAACGAATCGCCATCAGAAACGAGTTGCTACCAGAAAAGTAGGTTAGGTTTTAACTGCAACCCCATCAGAAAAAGAATCGCCACCAGAAACGAGCTGCTGCCGGAAAAATACGTTGGGTTAAGTTAGAAATTTATAGTTAAAGGATTAAATTTATTTTATTTAGTGTGCAAGTCAGTATTTTTGGTGCAACTTTTGAATATTTAGTTGGAAAAATGCGATTTATAGTTATTGGATTAAATACTACCCATAAAAAATGTCCCGCAGTTCTTTGACACGCGGAAAGTACCTAGAAGGCTGAAAGCATTGCTACGTTGGATGGCAATGCTTATTCTTTGTCCTAGAAAATTGCCAGCTTGGTCTCATCACTGGTTACCCGACACCGCAACCAGCTTTCGGCTTAAGGCTGAACGAGTCGATACTCTTCCCATACAAATTTCGGGGGGGCTGTACTCCATTGTTTGACATTGTACATCCAAAGTTTAACATGATATCGTTTTGTCTCATTATTAATTTTGTCTGTACGGTAACAGATTAGTAAAATAAAAAGCCATTATGAAGTTATGAGCCAACAAACTTTAGCTTTTCTTACTAATTTTAACACAACTTTGGGCGTAAATAAGTAATAAAAGAAGTATAATATATCGAAAACAAAGACCTTACCGACAAAGTTCAATTATCGAAGATTTCAATTAACTTTATTTATAATTGATTTATGCAGTAGTTTTTTCATAAAACCCCATTTTCCAAAGGACGTTTTTAAAATTATTTACGCGTCCGGTATTGTTTCTGTGCGTGCGACTCGGCGTATGCGTGTAGATATAGCGTCTAACTGCCCATCTATATTTCTGTGTGCTCATCTCTGATACTATCTCTGTCGGACACAATGCTAGGTGAAGCGACGTGCTTTTTGGCCGCGCCCGCCAGTGAGTTCGAGCTCGCGACTAGTTCGTCCTTATTGAGAGAATAGATATTACGCATTTATTTAAAAGATAAAAATGTCATCTAAATAAATGTAAATGATTTTTATAGTTAGTTGTAGTATGAATATCTGTTAAGTATAGCACGTAACGCCCTCTGTGTGAAGTTGCAGCGCAACTCTAGTTGGTATAAAACTTTGTGGAAACGTCATGATGCCACCATGATTGGAGTCTCACCTCATTGATGACTTTAGTTCTATCTTCGTCACTTAATCCAAGACCGAGCTGCCCGACGTCGCCTTCCAAAATGGATATCTTCTTCAGGAAGTCTGGGTGTTCTTTTCTTAGTCTGTCGTATAGCTGTAACAAATAAAAATTTAAAAAAATTAAATAAAAAAAAAATCGTCATCAAATTTACCTAAGAGCTGTGCTCTTGTCTGTGGAGCTTTTTCCATTCTTCTCTATCTTCCGCCAGTTCCTTTACTTCTCTATAAGAAGTAACCTTTATTTTTTGCGGGGTAGATAGAACCTATGTTTATAAGACCACATTTATGGCCACATTTAGCATGTTGGTGGGCGTGTGATGGAAAACGGAATCAAAATAGTGTTGGGTTGCTAGCCGCATCGCCTAATGACATGATTCCGCAGCCCAATTCCTCGATCGGCTTTTACGATCTGTGCGAAAAGAGAAGCAGCTGGTACATTCTATGTTTTTTTTCTTTACTCCCAGACCAGGATTCTTCTATTTGTTTTATAAAAGTGTGTTCAGCCTTCCCGGTCCCCGTTTTCCTTCTATCTTTCCTTTTATGATGTTCTTGATCAAACGAAAGTAAAAGGCTTGAAGCGTTCGAGATGTGTTGATGGCTTAGAATGGAAAGAATTAGCTGGGTATAAAGAGTGACTAATGAGGAGGTCTTGAAAAAGGTAGGAGAAACACATATCGTCGCTGCGCGTGCAAAACCGCGGAAGAGCATTTTGTAAACACCGCGTATCTGCATTTGCACGATTTTACAGGAGCGAGAAAAAACTTAATATCTTCGCTATTTATTAAAATTTTACTTCCTGAACTTAATAACTACTTCTTTGTGACTCTAATTTTCGGAATATAATATAATTTTATCATTAACGTATTTAGTTTCCGTATAAAGTCACTTACGCGGTATTACAGTATCAATTTAGTACAAACTTCGTAAATTATTTATACATACGCGGAATTGAAATGAAACATTTTTATCACAAAATTGAATATATTAAGAAAAAAATACCAAAATAACTTGTGAAACATAATCATCTTCTTATCAAAAATAGTATTAATAAAAATAAAAACTATATTTATTTATAAAATAATTATATTTCTTATAACTTAAACATAATAAATAGTCTCAAAACATCTTTTGCTTGAGACTTTTTATGCTGTCAAAAACATCAGAAAAATTAGTACCATAACAGAATTACTAATTAAAAACTGCAAAATTAGAAAACAAATTCAAATTGTAATCCAAAATGATCATCTTATCTTCGATAATATATAAAAGTTAAAAGATAATAAATGTTTTTAAACAAACTCTTTTCTTCTTATTGTCACTTTTAAACAATAAATTGAGATATCACTTAGTCTTGAATTAAAAGATTTTTTATCCACCATTGCAGATACAAAAAAAATCTTTTCCTACCAGCCAGCTCATTTTCCAATAGGCTCTTTTATGATCAAACTTCTAAGTTAATTTGGAATTGAAAATGATTTTTCTACTTAAACATCGCGTTGAACATGGACAAATTTATTACCCTCTTTTTTAAATCCAATATACTTCTTCCCCAATACTTTGCCGTTTCTTTTTGTTTCTCTTCCAGTTATTGAGACGTCTAAACGCTGCCTTATATTTCTCAAATTTTCTTCTACTAGGGTGGTCCCAGAAGTAGCCGACCTGGCATAAATATAGCAATACTAGCTGAAAATTTAAACAGAAATCAAAAGTTTGGATCTTATGGCGCGTTAATTTGAAAAAAGAATAAGCTACGTCCTTTTATTTATATTTCACACCAATAAATAGAGATTGCTCTGAGTGATTTTGCAAACATGGACAAAATTGGTCTCCGATATGTGATGCAATACTTTTATTTCAAAGGTGTTAATCCAACCGATATTAAAGTCGAGCTGGATTCTGCTCTGGGAGAGTCTGCTCCTTCATTTACAATAGTAAAATATTGGATTGCTGAGTTTTAAAGAGGTCGCACCAGCTGCGAAGATGAACATCGCAACGGTCGGCCAAATGAAGTGACTATACCAGAAATGGTGACAAAAATTCACAAAATAGTATTATAAGACTGTAGACTAAAAGTGCGTGAGTTAGCAGATATGGTAGGCATTCAAAAAGTGCTATACATCGCAATTTGACTGAAAAATTAGGCATGAGAAAGCTGTGCGCAAGATGGGTGCCGCGATTGCTCACCATTGAACAAAAGCAGCGTCGTGAGGATGTTTCAATCTAGTGTTTGGAGAAATTTCAACGGAATAAAGCCGAATTTTTACGACGATTCATAACGATGGACGAAACATGGGTCCACAAATACACCCCTAGAACGAAAGAACAATCTAAATAATGGACTGAAAAGGGAGAACCGGCTCCAAAGAAGGCGAAGTCAGTTCCATCTGCTGACAAGATCATAGCGTCAGTATTCTGGGATGCGCATGGTATAATTTTTATTGATTATCTTCAAAAAGGCAATAACATCAACGGGGAGTATTACGCGAATCTTGTGCAGCGTTTGAGTGATGAAATTAAGATAAAACGACCGCATTTAGTGAAAAAGAAAGTGTTGTTTCATCAGGACAAAGCACCAACTCACACGTCCACTATTGCAATGGCTTAAAATTAATGACTTGAAGTTCGAATTGCTTCCTCATGCACCTTATTCGCCAGACCTAGCTCCTTCTGATTATTTTCTGTTTTCAAACTTGAAAAAGTGGCTCGCCGGTAAAAGACTTGCCAATAATGAAGAGGTAGAGTGTGCTGTTGATGGCTATTTTGAGGAACTTGATACAGACCACTGTAAACAGGGTATTGAAGCTATTGAACATCGCTGGTAAAAGTGTATTGCGTTAAAAGGAGATATTGAGAAATAAATATTTTTTTTCTAATTATTTTGTGTTATCTTTGTTAGGCCGGCTACTTCTGGGACCGCCCTCGTATTTCTCTTTCGGGAAACCATTCAACATTTTCTGGCCTTACGTTTGATTACCAAGTATTCGAAATCACTTTGCACTGACATCAAGTACCTGGGGTACTTGATGTCAGTGCAAAGTCATTTTACAGAGCGATGGTAACGTGGATCGGGACATCACAAAAAGAATCAACACTGGATGGCTTAAGTGGAAACAAGTGACTGGTGTGACGTGTGATAAGCGAATTCCGTGTAAATTGAAGGGCAAGATTTTTAAATCTTGCCCTTCAATTATATACACTTTGCCATAAGACCAACTTTATTGAATGGATTGGAGTTTTGGGCACCCAAAAAGAAGGAGGAACATAAGATGCATGTGACGGAAGATGTCTGGATTAACAAGGATTAACAATATCAAAAAATCCGGAATGACTATGTAAGAGGAAGCCTTAGAGTCGCACCAATAATGGACAAAATAAAGAGCCATTGTTTGACCTGGTATGACCATGTCGAGAAGAGGGATGCCGATCATCTGTCTTAAATTAAAAAAAGTCCCACTTCAATGTAACAGGTTAAAAAGGAAAGGGAAGGCCAAAAACGTCGTGGAGGGAATGTGTGAGCAATGACATGCAAGAACGGGGAGCTAATGCCAATATGGTGGAAAATAGAAAACTTTGGAGAGAGTACAGAGCCGACCCCAAATAGGGAAAGGGCGAGGAAGTAGAAGAAAACTGGCCTTACATTTGATATGAGCTACAAAAGAAGGTTCTGCATTTAATTCGTCGGAGGAAAAATCAGGGTCATCATAGTTATGCTCTATTACATTAACATTTATTTCGATAGGAGTTGAAACTCGGTTGATTTTAAAAGTTTTATTGGCTCAATATTTCGTCTTTTCTTCTTTGTAATCATTTCCGTTTTTCACGAATATTTTCCAGAGTTAGTCCTTGTAACTAACAATATTTTCCGAAATAGACTCTTGATTATCTGGCACATCCATTTTAATATGTAGGTAGGTAGTCAAAACTATTATTTATCTAAAAAGAGTAGAGAATAATGTAGAATACTATTTTTACATTTCTTTTGTCCTATAATTTTTTTTCATTACGTGTATTCCGGGTCGCGTCTAGAGCGATAACACTTCAGTAACTTTTCAGATATTTAGATGATTCAGGACTGAAATATCCTAACCAAACTGGAAACTACTTAATATAACAATGTTTTTGACTAGCTCCGTGGCGCAGCGGTCAACACGCCAGCCTGCGACGCGGAGTGACCGGGTTCGATCCCCGGCCAGGCCAAGATGGAAAATGATCTTTTTCAGATTGGCCTGGGTCTTGGATGTGTATCTATATATGTATTTGTTATAAAATATAGTATCGTTGAGTTAGTATCCCATAACACAAGTCTCGAACTTACTTTGGGGCTAGCTCAATCTGTGTGATTTGTCCGTATATATTTATTTATTTATATTTATGTATGTTTCCCGGTGGGAATCGAACCCGCGATTGTCCTACGACCATAATAATAAAAATGCAATGCCGTGAAAATCAACATGCTTAATGTGGTCTTTCGGCCTTATGACCTTTGGCTCTGTCTACCCCGTAAGGGATAAAGACGTGATACTATGTATGTATGCAATATAAATGCAATACCGCGTATTTAAAACAAATATTTAAAAAATCATGTAACTTCAAGACCGCGTAACTAAAATTTCAAGTTTTCGTTATTATAAACCGTTAATTACTGACTAATACTATATAAAAACACCAGAAAAGTATAAATACATTATTTGAGTTATGCTGTAAGCAAAAATAACATAATTACATCGTTGTTTTTTACGACAAATTATTTGCTTTCGGGAGCGCGTGTCGTTCGTGTCAAACTTTGTTCGTCGTTTCGGTAAATTCGCGCATTTGCTGCCAACTTCGTTCGTAGCGTTGTTCCGCGGTAATGTTTCGATGTCAAAATGAACGTTTCTTATTGGTTAATTTAAATCGTGTAAGAGCCAGCCTACGCCAATGCGCGTTATGGATCTGTCCGCGCGATATCTCAAATTTGCTACTTTTGCTGTTACGCGGTTTTTACTAATTGCTCTTACGCGGTTTTGCACGCGCAGCGACGATATTGAAAAAAATATATATGGATAAATAATCACACAGATTGAGCTAGCCCCACAGTATGTTCGGGCTTATGTTAGAAGATACTAAACTTAACGATACTATATTTTATAACATATAGATAAACATCCAACACCCAGGCCAATCCGAAAAAGAATTTTTTTTAGCAAAAACAAGCAAAAAAGTCACCTTTGTTTTATGGGAGCCCCCTTAATTATTCATTTTATTCTATTTTTTAGTATTTGTTGTTATAGCAGCAACAGAAATACAGCATCTGTGAAAATTTTAACTGTCTAACTATCACAGTTCATGAGATACAGCCTGGAGACAGACAGACAGACAAACGAACAGCGGAACAATAATAATAGGGTCCCGTTTTTACCCTTTGGGTGCGGAACCCTAAAAAGTACGTTTGCGAATGGTATTTTCTAATAAGGAAAAGGAAGAACTTACCACATCGTCGAATTGTTCCTGCAGTCTTTTGACGATATCCTTGTTTTTCTTTGGTCTTGCTAGCAGAAATAACTTCTTTATGTCTGAACAGGACCTGTAACAAACCAGGGTATATTTTACAAACAAAGAAATATTTAAGAAATAAATAAATAAACTCTTCCATGCTGGTCTGGGAGAAAAGAAAAAAAGACGTGTGGAACTCGGGGACCGCCGCGGTAAAGCTATTGCATAGCATTTTTTATCAACTTATGCAATTATAATTATTTATTTATTTTATTTATGCAGTAACTCCGTTACTGTAACTCACTGTTAACTTACTGTAACAGTAACTGTAACTTAAGTTAACTTAAACGAAAATTTCTGTATTCGGTCTCCACGCTCAAGGCCCGCGATAGAAGCTATGCAATAGCATAAAAACTAATGAACGCTATGGTGTCAACATAGCGGAGGTAGGTAGATAGCCGTTTGCCTCGCTCGCTATGATAAGTTACTCCAGTGTCACTTTCCCGTCTCTCTTTGCGTTTTTGGCACCACTTTACTACACAAGAGGAAATTTTTTTTCTTAATTAGTTAAGATTTCGCCAATATTCACAAATATGTCTTTAAATGATTCTATCGATGCGTCTTTCCGTCATGGAGCGCGTGGCAGACAAGTTCGCGAAAAGATATACTTTTTAAGCCCCGCTTTCTTTGAGCTACTTTGCGTGGTGTTAGTTCTTGAGCGCAATGCTGCTTCAATAGTTTTTTTAATTCAATGGTGCTGACAATCGCGCCGTGTCATACATACCTGACCCAATGCATATCCCTCAGGAGGAATCCCGCGTCAAACTATTATGGGCACTTTTGCGTCAGGTATGATTCGGGGCGGACTTTTTACCCGACTGACCCACCCAGAAGGAGGGTAATGTTTTTCGCGCGTATGTATATATGTATGTATGTAAGTATGTCTGTTCCATTGTCCACTCCTGTAGCCTAAACGGCTTGACTGATTTTAAAGTGTAAGTTGTTTGTATTCTTTCTTGGAGTGTATGTGAATAAGTGTGTAGGCTATGTGACGTCAGTAAAATATAAATATAGCAAACGTAAACTGGCAAAAGCTTGCAAAGAGTTGTTACTTCCTGTAGCACCAATGGCTTGACCAGTTTTGAAGAATGAGGCCTCATTAGATTTGTATTCTTCCCAAGAGTCATATGAGCAATGTGACGTCAGCTAAAACATCAATTTTACAGACATAAATGCAACATTTTATAAATAGTAAATTGATGAAATAATAAATTGATTGATTGCCCATAAATTGATCGAGGTGACCCGTGACCAGAAGGCTGGTCTATACCTTGGCCAAAAGATCAGCATTGCCATCCAACGTGGCAATGCTGCCAGCCTTCTGGGCACGCTACCGCGAGGCAACGATTTACCGGGCCTTTTTTATTTGTAAATATATATTAATTTTTATTTATTTTTAGTTGTAGCATTAGTATTTTATATTTAAATTGTATATATATTGATAAAATTAATTGATAAACTTAGTTCCTTATATGCAAAATAGAAGGCGCTGGGTCATGGTCAGTCGGGTTTTTAGATTTTTTAAAATAAATGACTTGTTGAATAAAGAAATTTGACATGTATATTTTAATATTGAATTACTATGTAAATTGACATGTAAACTATTATGAATAAAAAATTAAGGATGACTGTACAAATTGTTATATACATGGACAAATCACGGGGACAAATAAACTGCATTTATTATAGACGGTCCGGTGTTATCCTCGCCTGCCTATCCAGTGGTTGCAGGTATAGCATCGGGTACGCACGCCCGGCCTCTTGAAATTACATTACGTTTTATATATCTTAAATGAAAATAGTCAATCATACGAAACCCGCAATGTATTTTGAAGTGACTATCAAAACGTTGGTCACTGAGTTAGCAAATAGGCTAGCAGGGACGCGCGCCTGGTCTCCCGAGCTGCTACTTGCTTTTCCACCATTCATTTGATTAAGTAACCCAATACCTTTATTCTCTTCCCAAATCCATCAAACTCCTATCATTCTCCAGCTCAAAAATGCTTCCCACAGGCAGCAGCGTCGGAAGAACAAGAATTCAAAAAAACTGCGCTCGCTAACCCACCTGTTAAGCGTGGTGAGTATGGCAATATCCTTCCATGGAACGAAGAGTACTTGGAAGAGGCCTTTATCCAGTATTGGACTTCTTATGGTTGTAATGATGATGATGATACATTTCAGCCCACATCAGTCCACTGCTGGGCATAGGCCTTCCTTTTTTCACGTCATTTTCTACGGTCCTGTGCTAGTCTCATCCACTGTTTTCCATTCAGTCGATAATTTTTATTTATTCATCTACACAATTTATATTATATATAACGAAGTAACAGAAGGAAACTTAAGTACATAGGTGCAACTTATTTCAATAGAAATTTCTTCCAGCAGACCTGAGAGAGGAAAAGGGAAAATGGAGGCAATTGGCGTGGGGAAAAACACAAAAAAAAAATGTCATCAGACCAGCGGGCTGGTGGTTTACCGACTGGTTTTCTCCCCACTCTCAGTCACCACTCTGTCTGTTTGATGATGATTATTTATCTAAATATATACAACTCAAAGGTGACTGACTGACATAGTGATCTATCAACGCACAGCCCAAACCACTGGACGGATCGGGCTGAAATTTGGCATGCAGATAGATGTTATGACATAGGCATCCGATAAGAAAGGATTTTGATCAATTCTACCCCCAAGGGGATAAAATAGGGGATGAAAGTTTGTATGAAAATTTGACAATTTTAAACCGATCGGGCTGAGACTTTGCATGCATAAAGCTACTATGACGTAGGTATACTTCTTAACGCGAGCGAAGCCGCAAGCAAAAGCTAGTTAATAAATAAACTACCAAGTACGAACCATCTGTTACTTGAGCCAACGTAATACGTTAAAAACTAAATTTATTACTGAAACCATTAATTCGCATTCAAGGCCGTCCAGTGCCTGCCTTTCACAGATACATGATTACTTTTAATAAAAAATGGCTAAGTGTGAGTCATAAGCACACACACACACATATCAAAGGTTCCGTATTACCGTACCTACATAATTAAAGAACAAAATCCACGTTCATTGTAGAGATGCTGATGTCAGGGTACGCTTAAAACCTCTGCAAAGCGACCTCTTACATGAGGTTAACCAAAATATTTAGAGCACCTGCTATTGTTCTTAATTATCTGTGGTTTGATGTCTCAGTAAGGGACGCTGATGTAGCAATACACTTATAACCATAGATTTAAAAAAAAAATTCGTCTTACTTCTATAAATAAATAAATAAATATATACGGACAAATCACACAGATTGAGCTAGCCCCAAAGTAAGTTCAAGACTTGTGTTATGGGATACTAACTCAACGATACTATATTTTATAACAAATACATATATAGATACACATCCAAGACCCAGGCCAATCTGAAAAAGATCATTTTCCATCTTGACCTGGCTGGGGATCGAACCCGGTCACTCCGTGTCGCAGGCAGGCGTGTTGACCGCTACGCCACGGAGCTAGTCCTTGCTTATAAACTCTTCGAAGCGACCTCTCTCATGAGGTTAACCAAACTATTTAAAGCACCAACAATTGTACTTAATTGTCTGTGGTTTTATGTCTCAGTAAGGGATGCTGATGTATGAGTACACTTTAAACCTCTTCGAAGTGACCTCTGTCATGAGGTTAACCAAACTTTTTCGAGCACTAATACTATTCTTCTTAACTATCTGTGGTTTGATGCTGAGACATTAAAACGCTAAGGGACGCTGATGTAGGAGTACACTTAAAACCTGCAAGCGACATCCTTTATGAGGTTAACCAAATATTTCTAACACCAACACATTGTTCTTAATTATCTTAAATAACTCTTCTCTTGTCACATACAATTTACTCTTTTAATTATTGATTTTATTTTGTTTTTATTATAAGTGTTTTGTACGACCAAGTGACAACGGAACCCTTAAAGGATCACTCTGTTGTCTGTCATAGCCAAATTACTCTGAATCTACTGAACTGTTTAAGATAAAATTTAGTACACTTATTTTAGGAGACACTGCGCTCGAAAGAATTGAAAAATGGGTATTTGTAAAATCTATTGCTGTCGCGCTGTGTGCCCAAATAACCCCCGCAGAGTGCGATAGAGACAACTGCAGCTCGGACCGAAAAAACCTATGAAAATTACATAAAATTAACGCTTTGGAGTCCCCTGATTTCGTCTCCAAAACTTAAGCGGTTTAATTTCTTTTTTTATTAAAATATTAAAATTAGTTATGGCTGAATTTATATGTTTTCTTTTCTTTTTCTAATATAATCGAGACGAATTTGTTTTCTTGATGAACCCAACGGAAATTCTTACCAATTTTTCAGGTTTTTGATGGTTAATATCTCTTTAAATAATTCAATCATGAAAAAAAAAACAAAACATAGGGACATGCTACTATCATCATCATCATCAGGTCCTTTTTAGTCTCCACTACAGGAGCACGACCCTCTCTGTACTACTAGGGCCATACTTGGCCAGAGCAGCCAGAGGACTTGGCCTACACTCTCCACGCTGGCTAGACGGGTTGGAGAGGTCTCACAGATGTTTATAAGCTTTGTTTAGCTTGTATTTCCTAAGTCGCCTTCTACGACATCCATGGGAAGACTTGGAGTTGTTCTATTCTACTCTGCCGGATACCACACGGCTACCGGATACCACACGGGACATGCTACTATATCCATAGAAATCGTTGGTAAAAAAAATCAATGCTCGACTAGTACTATCCGAGGAAATAAGGGCAATAGTAAGACACATTCTGTGAAAATCTTAAGTCTCTATACCTATTACCCTTTTAATAGATGGAGCCCTATAACAGACGGACGGATAACGGAGTTCAGTAAAAGGATTCCTTTTTGTAACCTTTGGCTACGGAACTCTAGAAATTGTCTGTTAAAAATATAGGTCAAAACCATAATCCAATTTATTATGACATTTGCGATTATATTAACTTGGTCTTGAACTTTTACGCTCATAAAGTAACACGCCCATCATGACATTAAAATTAATTTTATCGAAGTAGTAATCAACATATTCTTTCTCTTCTTCTTGTCGTATCGATGGCTCGATTGACACGGTCAATCGACCAATGCACACCCTGGTGTCAGAGTTCTTCGGAACCGCCTCTCGGCCTCTGACGTGGTTCCTTTAACGACTACCAGATCTGCCGGGACCAACGGCTTGACGTGCCTTCCAAACCACGGAATCATCTTTATTATCAGACAATCAGGTGATACAAGCCTGCAATGTCCTAACTTAACTGAAAACAACTAAACAAAGTATGCTTCCCGTTGGGAATCGAACCCACGACCTCCGGGTCTACAGGCAAACGTCTTAACCACTGGACCACGGCGTACTACATTAGTTCATGATACGTTCCGTATGAATCAAAATCCATACGGAACGTATAGTGTACTGCAATATTTATAATATATTTCAAAAGTCAAAAAAGAAGTCAAAAGTCAAAGATTTTTATTCAAAATTGGATACACGTATCTCTTTTTGAACGTCATATTTTTGTTTCTTATATATTTTTTAATATTTGCAAAATTGAAATACTACTAGCGTTTCGGAACGACCACTGGTCTGACTAGCTCCGTGGCGCAGCGGTCAACACGCCAGCCTGCGACACGGAGTGACCGGGTTCGATCCCCGGCCAAGTCAAGATGGAAAATGATCTTTTTCAGATTGGCTTGGGTCTTGGATGTTTATCTATATATGTATTTGTTATAAAATATAGTATCGTTGAGTTAGTATCCCATAACACAAGTCTGGAACTTACTTTGGGGCTAGCTCAATCAGTGTGATTTGTCCGTATATATTTATATTTATTTATTTATTTACTGGTGAGAAGAATACGCCGAAAGAAACTCAATCCAGACTTGGTTCCTACGTGCCTGAAGGAAGGGCTCTGAATACATTGTTAACATTATACAAGATGAAAATAGTAACTTTGTATCTTATTAAAGCATTTGATTGCGTAGGTCATCGAACACTTCTGCTCAAGCTTCGTCAATACGGTTTTGATAATAAATCATTAGAACTAATCCAGTCTTATTTAACAGATAGGCTTCAATCTGTTGATATAAATGGCATAAAATCAGAGGGTTCTAATCTCAAAATCGGCGTACCGCAAGGGTCAATTTTAGGTCCTTTTCTTTTTCTAGAATATGTCAATGATTTGCCTTACATGGTTGAGAAACAAGCTGGTATGGTGCTGTTTGCCGATGACACATCTCTGATATTCAAAATGGACCGCCATAGTGATGATACTAGTGCGGCGAATAGTACTTTGTCTGCAATTTCAAATTGGTTTTCAGCCAATAATCTTATATTAAATGCCAAAAAGACCCAATGCATTAGGTTTACTCTTCCAAATGTGAGGCAAGCATCTGTTGACATACTGATAGATACGCAAAAATTAGATTTTGTGGACAATACTACATTTTTAGGAATTACAATAGATTCAAAATTACAATGGGGCGCCCATATATCTAAACTATCTAATAAACTTAGCTCTGCAGCTTACGCTATTAGAAGGATCAGACAGTTGACAGACGTGGCAACTGCTAGGCTTGTATACTTTGCATATTTTCATAGTTTAATGGCTTATGGCATACTTCTGTGGGGAAAAGCAGCCGATATAAATACTATATTTATATTACAAAAGAGAGCGATCCGTGCTATTTACGGCTTGGGTCCGAGAGAATCTCTCAGAGAATTGTTCAAAGAAATAAATATCATGACAGTAGCTTCCCAGTATATATTTGATAATATAATGCACGTAAGGAAAAATATTTCGCTTTTCAAAAAAATAAGTTACTTTACAGATAGGCCATTACGTAATAAAAACAAATTATTTCTCCCGCGGTATAGGCTTAGCAGGGTTAGTGATTCGTTTTTAGGTAACTGTATACGCTATTATAATAAGTTGCCAGAATCAGTCCTTGATATGCCTGATAGACAATTCAAAGCGTATGTTAAACAGGTACTATGTAAAAAGGCTTATTACAGGACTGATGATTTTTTAAACGATAAAAATATCTGGCCAAAGCTCGGTGCCGGACTCTCGTCATGTTACTAATATAAAAATGACATGAATTGGTACAATTTGTACGTATTGTGTTTTGACTTTTGACATTTAATCAAAAATTTAATTTCTTGTTTCGTTACTATTCTTTCATACTACAAATTAAAATTTATTTTACAACATGACAATGTAAGCTCTAGTCCACACATTTAGTTCTAAGTATGTCGTAGATTGTAAGTTGATGTCATTTGGAGAAAATGCGCTGTGCAGTTTGTTGCCGCTTCTTCTGCACTCCGCCTTGGAAGCGGCGTAAACTTAGCTTTAAGTAACTTATTGACGTCAACAATATTAATGTTGTAAATAATAATGTGTAATTTAACGTTCACCAAATGATATTTAAAATATCTTACGATGAATAAAATATTTTGACTTTGACTTTGACTTTGATTAATTTCTGGCGCAATACTTACTTATAAAAAACTAATAATAATTGACCATATGACAAAAATTTTGATGACCTTTTTTATTTGTTTTTCAAATAGACAGCGAAAAAAGGGAGGACCCGTATATTTTAGATTTTTTAAATATTGCGTAGTTAATAAAATAAAAATGTTACAAAAAATAATTAAATTGCCGGAAGTGACGTACCCATAAGGCTGTATGTACAGTGATGCTTGAACTTCACCATATCCTGTTTTCATTTAAAAAAATGTTAATGTCAATGTCAATGCCATTTCCAAAATGTGCCAAACAAATAATTCGACTGTACGACTATTTACATTCAATAATAATTATCAGATAGTCCGTGCTTACCTTCAAATTCAAGCAAGTATTATCCAAACCAATGATCCAACCAAACAAACAACAAAACAAAATAATACCAGTACCGACCAAACCGACAGGACCGAGTACCTGCCACTGTCATCTAGCTGTCAAACAAAGTGACATGCTAGCCATGTTAGTTTTTTTTGTAAGAGCTGTCGCGAGCAAAGGCCTACGCTTAAGTGAGGTTAATCTGTGACGTCACGAAAGGTTTTGTATATTTTATTTTTTTTCTCCCTAAATATAGATTAACAAAATTTACAACTATTTTTCTCGAACTATATAAGGGCAAATCTAGAAACGTTTTTTTTCTTTCAGCAACATACTTTTTTGTCACATGGTCAATTACGACTACTTAAAAAAATAAATTACATTAAACACAATTTTTCATACTATAGATTAAATTGTATATTTATATATTATACGCAGTTTTGCACATAGCCGGTTTCCAATGACTAATAATGGAACTAAACCTCGAATTTTCCAAATAAATCATTGTAATTAAAAATATTTGCGTCAACAGATCGTTACTATAATGACAATTTAATGATTCAACAACATTTCCAGAAAAGTTTTGGCGAATCGAGAATTCTAATGACTAGCTGGTTAATGATTGTTGTAAATAATTAATGGGACAATAAAAATTTATAGACAGTCTTAGAAAGTTGTAGATTTTTGACTGAGATATATCCTTATCCTTACTTCCTTACTTATATTATAAATGCGAAAGTGAGTTTGTTTGTGACGCTTTCACGCCGTAACTACTGAACCGATCATCATGAAATTTTGCATACAAGTTCTCTGGAGTGCGGAGAAGGACATAAGCTCCCTTTTATCCCGAGAAAAAGTACTATTCCCGAGGGATCGACATTGATGCGAGCGGAGCCGCGGGCGAAAGCTAGTAATTAAATAAAAATAAAATTAATATCCCATACAACAGACATGATTTTTTTGCCGTTTTTATATATAACGGTACGAAACCCTTCGTGCGCGAGTCTGACTCGCACTTGGCCGTCTGCCGCCAGACCTGTATGTACGTAGGAAACAGATAACAGATGTGCAGTGTTTAGTATTCTACCCGATCTTCGAGGCGACATAACATTGTAGCGACGTATTTCCCCATGATAAAAATTCTACCGCACATATTTACGTCATCGCTCCTTTTATACACTTCTGCACTAATTTATTGTTATTTGTTTGTTTGCATTGAACAGGCTCCGAAACTACTGGACCAATTATTTCACTATTGGAATCCTACTTTCCTCCTATCTTTATTGTGGCTTATAAACATACTTGTATGTTATAAGTCACAATAAATATAAATGAATGAATAAATAAATATGTACGACGATACGTACTTACGTGTCGTGTGTAACTGCGATCTGTCTGTTTAGACGTACATACGATACGAGTATACATCTGTTAAAACTAGGTTAAAACTGATTAATTAAAGAAAAAAATCAAAAGGTGGTCAAATTTTTGACATAAATTTAAATAATAATAATAAGCCATTTATTGCCATACACATGCCAGGTACATATCATTTACAATTTATAAAATTGCTTATAAACATATTAAAGAGATAAAGAAAAGATACTATATTATTAAAGATACTATTTTAAGTTATTCCTGGTAATCCTACATGATCCTAAATTATCTCTGATGAACAAAGGCTATAGAATATCTTATAAAAAGTTAGGAATCAGTATGAAAACTTCGATAATATAACTCAAGGTGTGAAAAAATACAAATACCTGTAACTTCCCGTGCGACGCCGGGATGAGCCGCTTGTGATAGGATAATGAAGAATTATATTCATTCATAGTTTTATTAATGTTGTTCGCTTTTCGTTTGTTAGTGGCCAACACCGCACCAAAAAAGTCTTTAGGCAGCTTGAAAAATCTGAAGGCAGCCGGGACCAACGGCTTAACGTGCCTTACGAAGCACGGAGGAGCCCGATATTTTTTTATGTCACTTGCGGCCATAAATCTTAGGGATTGTGCTCTGGATTACTTAAAATGCGTAAGCGTTAATAATGCTCAAGACCTATGGGTGCTTTTATTCATTATTAATTGATACTTCAGCTTTTTTAATAGCTCGGGGGTCATCATCATTTCGAGTAGGTGTCACGGTCAATCGACCATGCACACCCTGGTGTCAGAGTTCTTTGGAACCGCCTCTCGGCCTCTGACGTGGTTCCTTTAACGACTACCAGATGACAGCCGGGCGGGACCACCGGCTAAACGTGCCTTCCGAAGCACGGAATCATCTTTATTATCAGACAATCATGTGATTCAAGCCTGCAATGTCCTAACCAAACTGGAAACAACAAAACAAAGTATGCTTCCGGTGGGAATCGAACCTACGACCCCCGGGTCAACAGGCAAACGCCTTAACCACTGGACCACGGAGGCTGTTAAGCTCGGGGGTAACATCCTTAAATGCTTAGCCGGTGGTTGCAAGTATGGCATCGGGTACGCGCGCCCGGCCTCCCGAGCTGCTACTTGTTTTCCCCATTTCCGAGTGAGTAGTATCCCAATACCTTCATTCTCTTCCCATATTTAACAAATTCCTACCTAACCTTCCCCAGCTTAAAACCTTCTGATGGGCAGCAGCGTCGGAAGCACAAGATGCCAAAGAAACTGCACTCGCTAACCCGCCTGCCAAGCTTGGTGAGTATGGCAATATCCTCCCACAGAACGAAGAATCCCTGGAAAAGGCTTTTGTGCACCAGTGGACTTCTAGCGGCTGCCATGATGATGATCTCTATAATCTGTGTCATCATCATCAGGTCTTCTTAGTCTCCACTGCAGGAGCATGACCCTCTCCGTACTACCGGAGCCATACTTGGCCAGAGCAGACAGAGGGTTTGGCCTACACTCCCCTCGATGGCTGGGTTTGAGAGGTCTCATAAACATCAATGAGCTTTGTTTAGCTTGTATTTCCTAAGTCGCCTCTTACGACATCCATGGGAAGACTTGGAGTGGTCCTATTCTACTCTGCCGGAAACCACACGGATCTGTGTATATGTTGGCTTTAAATAACCTTTTTTTTATAAAACCCAGGCTTTGTCTGCTCCTTCGATCAAATATAATGGTAGATACACGATTCGCGCTCGAAAAGTGGCACTGGCAACAGCGCTCTAATCGAGTTTTCAAGTTGTTTTGTCCACAGTTTCAATAAACCGCGCTAGCACTCACACGTCTCGCGATTTATCTTTCAAAGTATTTTAGACATAAGATTGCTACATTAGTAGCTTATACTATTAATTTTTGGACGAGTTTACATTGTAAACAAGACATTAGTACTAAGATGCCTACAGATTTGCCAATACCTTGTAATGGTAATTCTGTAGACTTAATAGATTTAAACTAAATAAAAAGACAATGGGAAAACCTAATGAAATCAGAATTGTGCACCAAAATTTGCAAGGTCTTCCCGGCAAAGAATTAATTTTAGAATTGTATTTGGAAGAACTAAATGTGGATGTTCTATGTTTGACTGAACATTGGCTCAAAGAGAGTGAGATGATGTTCAGCCTAAACAATTATGAAATTGTAAGCTGCTTTAACAGAAAGTCTGCAGATAGAGGTAGTTTGATGATTTTTACAAAAAATTGTCTCCGTGGCAAAGAACGGAATGACATTGTCAGGCTATCTGTTGAGCGGTGTGCTGAGGTAGCCTGTGCTGAGCTGGAAAATCATATTATAATTTCCGTATACAGTCCGCCCAAAAGTGATTTTAGAGGTTTTGTCAAAATAATGGATCAGGTTCTAAAATTAGCATCAAATAGTAGAAAAAGTTTAATTGTTTGCGGTGACTTTAATCTAGACATATTAGTACCAACTGCTAAAAGTACTCAATTCTTAAATCTATTCAAGAGTTATAATTTAGTCAATGTTTTTTGCGAACCAACTCGGATCACTGCCTCATCTGCAACTTGTCTTGATAATATCTTAATAAATTTATTATTACCGAACTGCCTTCAGACCATACTGGTCAATTCACATCTTTTGCAAAAGAAATGAAGGAACCAATTAGTCAAGAATTTTTTTTTTGTAGGCCTATCACTTCTAAAAGCATATGTAAACTTAAAACCAGTTTAGGAAATAAATTAAGTTCAGTTGTGTACAAAAGGAATAACCCGGATGACCACTACAATTCATTATTCAAAACAGTTTTTACGGAATATACAAAATCACTGAAACGAAAACAAGTTAATGTCCGTAATAAGTTACAATTTAGTCAATGGGCTACTACGGGCATTTATATAAGCAGAGAAAAGCTTTTTGATCTTTATGCCCAAAAGCAATATAATTTTAATAGTAATTTTACTGAATATGTTAGAAATTATTCTAAAACGTTTAAAAAAGTTTGTTAACTGGCTAAATCCTTTTATATTAGTAGGAAAATAAATGAGGCTCCCAATAAAATAAAAGAAACCTGGAATGTAATAAATAAAGAAACTGGTAAAATTAAATCTAAAAACCACATTAGTCAAATTAAATGCGGCAATAAAATTAATACCTCAACTAAAGAAATAGTACAAGTTTTTGAGGACTTTTTTACCAACATTCCCTTAGACCTTACGTCTAATATAAATTCTTCTAAATATAAAGCTGAAGACCTACTTAGAAATAATGTTCCTCTTTGTAGTGCTAAATTTAAATTTTACCATTTTTGCCCCAGTGATATAGTCGATGCATTCAAAGAGCTAAATCTTAAAAAATCTGAAGATCATTGGGGAATGTCTGTCAGTATTGTGAGCCATATTATAAGTATTATTGCTGCTGATTTAGCATTTATATTTAATGAATGCGTTAATGAAGGTATATTTCCTGATTTAATGAAATGCAGTAAATTATTACCGTTGTTTAAGAAAGGAGAAAAGTCAGACCCTAGTAATTATAGACCTATTTCCATTTTGCCGGTATTGAGCAAGGTGTTTGAAAAGATAATGCTTAAACAAATGCAGCTTTACTTTAAGAACCACAACATTTTCCATAGCCAACAATTTGGCTTTACTGGCGGAAAGTCGACTACCGATGCGGGAGTAGCCCTAATTACTCATATCTATAACGCATGAGAGAATTCACAGGATGCCATTGGTGCATTTTGTGATCTCTCAAAAGCATTTGATTGCGTTGATCATCAGACACTTTTGCTCAAGCTCCGGCAATACGGGTTTGAAAATAAGTCCAATGAATTGATAGAATCATATTTAAAAAATAGGCTTCAGACAGTCGAAATAAATTACACAAAGTCTAAAGGCGCGTTTGGTATATTTCAGTTACTTTCATAGTGTTATTATATCTTATGCGATTTTACTATGGGGTAACGCTGCAGAAGTAAACACCATATTTGTCCTGCAGAAGCGCGCTATTAGATCTATATATAAACTTGGTGCTAGAGAATCTCTTAGAGAATTGTTTAAAGATATAAATATTTTAACTTTACCTTCTCAGTACATATTTGCGAATATTATGTTTGTGCGCTATAATCTTGATTTATATAAGAAAAATAGTGATATCCATGACCGAAACACGAGAAATAAAAATAAATTAGCTACACCAGTATTGCGATTGCAGAAAACTATGAATTCATTTTTGGGTTTAGGAGTACGCTTCTATAATAAAATTCCTGCAGAAATATTAGGTCTGCCTTTATTTAAGTTCAAAACGATTGTAAAAAACCAGTTAATAAAAAAGGCTTATTACTGCATTGATGATTATATTACTGATAAAAATGCGTGGAAATTTATATAAATTTATTTAATGTTAACAATTATTAAATGTTAAAATTAATCTATAGTATGAAAAATTGTATTTAATGTTAACAATGTATTCAGAGCCCTTCAGGCACGTAGGGACCAAGGCTGGATTGAGTTTCTTTCGGCGTATTCTTCTCACCAGTGGTCGTTCCGAAACGCTAGTAGTATTTCAATTTTGCATATATAAAAAAATATATAAGAAATAAAAATATGACGTTCAAAAAGAGATACATGTATCCAATTTTGAATAAAAATCTTTGACTTTGACTTTAAAGGAACTAACTTAAAAATAGGTGTGCCCCAAGGATCCATTTTAGGCCCATTCCTTTTCTTAGTTTATGTCAACGACCTGCCTTATATGGTTGAAAAACAAGCGGGAATAGTGTTGTTTACGGATGACACGTCTCTAATATTCAAGTTGTACCGCGCTAGCGAAGACGTTCAAGCTACAAATAACACTCTATCTGCCATCTCAAATTGGTTCTCAGTCAACAATCTCTTGATGAATGCGCAAAAAACCCAATGCATTCGATTTACAGTCCCCAATGTGAGGCAGTCCAACGTTGACATACTAGTTGAAGGTAAAATACTAGACTTTGTAAATGATACCACCTCTTAGGAATCACAATAGACTCTAAATTGCAATGGGCCGCTCATGTATCAAAACTTTCGAATAGACTTAGTTCCGCAGCATATGCTGTTAGAAGGATTAGACAATTAACAGATGTGGCAACTGCTAGGCTTGTATATTTTAGCTATTTTCATAGTTTAATGTCATATGGATTACTTCTCTGGGGAAATGCAACCGACATTCAAACTATTTTTATATTACAAAAAAGGGCAATCCGTGCCATCTACGGCTTGAACTCGAGGGATTCGCTCAGAGATTTGTTCAAAGACATAAATATTTTAACGGTAGCCTCACAGTATATACTCGAGAACATAATGCACGTAAGGAAAAATATTTCGTCATTCAAAAAAATTGTGATGTAAGAGATAGACCCTTGCGTAACGATCATAAACTATTTCTACCGCGGTATCGGCTTAGCAGAGTTAGTGATTCGTTCATGGGGAACTGTATACGTTTTTATAACAAGTTATCAAAACCAATCCTAGATATGCCTGATAGAAAATTCAAAGGTTATGTAAAACAGTTACTTTGTAAAAAGGCCTATTATAGTACTAAAGATTTCCTGAATGACAATAATATTGGGCTTGAGCTTGGCGCAGACACCTCGTAGTTTTGTTTATATGACTATATAATTGGTACATTCGGTACAAAATATTTTTAAAGATGACATTTATATGATTTCAATATTTTGACATATTTTTTTATATTCATATATTATTTTCTTAAACATCATTTTTTAAAATTAAATTTACAATGACTATAATAAGGACAATGTATACTCAGTCCACATACCTAGTTTTTAAAATAAACTGAAATTGTAAGTTGACGTCGATTGGAGAAAATGCGCTGTGCAGTTTGTTGCCGCTTCTTCTGCACTCCGCTTTGGAAGCGGCATTAAACTTAGCCATAAGTAAAATTACTGACGTCAACAATTCTCAGTTAAAAATATATGACAATTAATAAATGTCCAAATGACCTATGTTAAATAAACGGTTTTGAATTTTGAATTTTTCGAATTTGAATCACGAAGGTACAGTGAAAATATGCAAAAACTACGCATCAAAAGTGAAAAAAAAAAATGGAGTTATACTTTTAGTATGTACCGTTTTTGTCGTTGTTTATAAGTACGCATGATGTTTTGAGTCGGGGACTCGGGGACATTATTTATTTACATTAGGCTTCATTTTGTAGGAGACTGTGCATCTACCATTATATTTGATCAAAGATCTGCTCCGTAAGAAACAAAGACGTGTATTTGTTTGTCTGAATATCATTCCCACGCTTATTAAGTCACTTGTCTGCCAACATATGTAGATTTTTATACAGTCTCAAAATTTACCAGCTCGTCACTAGACTACTAACTACCACATTAATAGTTGTTTTGCGGTCTTGAATTGTTATTATTGGCTTTTAGGGTTCCGTACACAAAGGTTAAAAACCAAGGTAAAAACAGGACCCTATTGACCGCGAAAGTCGGATATATCCGACAAACATTTTCATAGAAAATGTATGGTAAATGTACGGATTTATCCGACGTTCGCGGTCAAAGGGTTAATATCGTTCCGCTGTCTGTCTGTCTGTCCGTCTGTTACCAGGCTGTTTATCATGAACTGTAATAGTTAGACAGTTGAAATTTTCACAAATGATGTATTTATGTTGCCGCTATAACAACAAATACTAAAAAATAGAATAAAATAAATAGGGGGCTCCCATACAACAAACGTGATTTTGCTTGTTTTTGCTCGATATGGATAACGGCAACAAGTAGACGCTTGAAATATTCACAAAATATAATAAGGGGGCTCCCATACAACAAATATAACTTTTTTGCCGTTTTTATAGATAATGGTACGGAACCCTTCGTGCGCGAGCCCGAATCGCACTTGGCCGGTTTTTTTATCAAGTAGCAGTTCGTGGTTACCTTATATTTAAAAAAAAATCTTCATACTTCTATGCCTTATAGGGACGTTATGCTCTTTGGAAAAATATAAATATCGAAGTTGTATATTACTTTTTGTACTGTTTTTCGAGTTCATATAATGTTACAACTAGCTGTCGCCTGCGACTCCGCTTACAATAATGTCAATACCGCGGATACGTGTGATGACTCTGAAACAGATCGATCGCAAGGAAGGCGTTTGCCTGTTGACCCGGGGGTCGTGGGTTCGATTCCCACCGGAAGCATATTGTTTAGTTGTTTCCAGTTTGGTTAGGACATTGCAGGCTTGAATCACCTGATTGTCTGATAATAAAGATGATTCCGTACTACGGAAGGCACGTTAAGCCGGTGGTCCCGGCTGCCATCTGGTAGTCGTTAAAGGAACCACGTCAGAGGTCATGAGGCGGTTCCGAAGAACTCCGAAACCAGGGTGTGCATGGTCGATTGACTGTGACACCTACTCGAAATGATGATGATGATGATGACGTAACAGCCAAAGGAAAATTTATATAAACACACTCGTGAATAACACGATTCTGCGTATAATTAACCGCAACTAGGGATTGCAAAATCCGGATATTTTTTAAATCCGGATTTTAAGAATTTCGTTGCTTAAAAATCCGGATAATCCGAATTTTTCGAAGCTTTAATTTTATTTTTTATCATTTCTTATTCGTTTAGCTTATTTAAAATTCACAATTCACTAACATTTACGATAAAGTTGAAAAGAACTCAAAACAAAGTAAAATATTTAGTTATCACATGATAAATCTGTCGAATGGTCTTGAAACAACCGATGACCGAATACTTAAAATATAAAAGTTTTAAATAGGGCCAATATTTCAGATTTTAAAATTCACGTTTTGGCAATGACAATTTCATAAAATTTAATCAAAAATCACGTTTTGTAAGTCAAATTCATAATGCGATATTCGCAATATGTAAAGTACAATAAAAATTTTAAGTATATAAAATTGATATTTTTAAACGAAAAACTTCGTATTTTAAATATTGATACACTATGTATATACACAATGAAAAAGTCAAATAAATGGTAATCTACCTAACCGTAAATAACAATAAAGATTTAATTTTTTTCATGAAGCGGTACCTTAAAAACATGTAAAAGCGTTGAGTGTTTTTTCATTAATACCGTTGTCTCTTAATTTATTGCAGAATATTCCAACCGTGGAAATGGCACTTTCTGATTCCAGATTAATCGGCGGAACGGCTAGCAACGTCTATCAAACCTTCTTGAAATTTCCCTACAACCTTTTTCAAAAAGTGCCATTTCAACATATATTAATGCAGGTAAATCAGCCCTGCTGCCTGAAGTCGACGGTTGCTGCTGTAGAGTAAGGCACTGTTAGTTTTGACAATAGAATGTTGGCGATCAAGTTGTTCCTTAAAGCTAAGTAGGTGCAGGTTAAGGTCAGATTTGCACACGGTTTCCGAACTAGTAAGGAGTTTGGTGACGATACCGCGGCCTGTTAGATTAATATCGATTAATGCTTTTTGTACACTTGAATTCAGCTTTGAGATACGTTCCATCATTGTAGCTAGACTATACCATCGCGTTTTACAGTCCAAAACAAGACCTAACTCTTTGCCGAATTCTGCTAGCACATATTTCTGAAGCATGTCATTCATAGTCAGTGAATTTAAATGTCTTCACCAACGCCCGGACTTTCATTATAATGTTTTGATATTCATCGTTTAACTGTCTGTGTAGTCTAGTGTTTTCAATAAAAAATCCCTTAAGTCATAGCCTAAACTTTTTTTGCGAATTTGTGTGCTGGTTGTAAAATCGTCAATAAAAACAATAAAAAAGACGGTGCTCAATCAAAAACTATCAATTAATATGATAAGCTATACTTAAAACAAAAATTCGAAAAAACCGGATTTTGATACAGAAATCCGGATTTATATAAAGCTTGAAAATCCGGATTTTCCAGTGTTTTTCGGATTTCGAAGTATCCGGATTGCAATCTCTAATCGCAACTACCACAGTCGTAAGAATGGTATCTTAATAGCTCTATTTTTATCCTTACTAATATTATAAATGCGAAAGTGAGTTTGTCTGTTTGTTTGTTTGTTACGCTTTCACGCCGTAACTACTGAACTGATTATCATGAAATTTTGCATACAAGTTCTCTGGAGTACGGAGAAGGACATAGGCTACCTTTTATCCCGGGGAAAAGTACTATTCCCGAGGGATCGACATTGACGCGGGCGGAGCCGCTTGCGAAAGCTAGTAATATTATAAATGCGAAAGTAAGTTTGTCTGTTTGTTTGTCTGTTACGTTTTCACGTCGTAACTACTGAACCGATCATCATGAAATTTTGCATACAAGTTCTCTGGAGTATGGAGAAGGACATAGGCTACCTTTTATCCCGGGAAAAAGTACTATTCCCGAGGGATTGACATTAACGCGGGCGGAGCCGCGGGCGAAAGCTAGTTTTTTATATTTATCCTTTTTTTGTTCCGTACCTAAAGGGTACAAACGTAATCCTATTCATATGGCTACGCTGTCCGTTCATCTGTCACCAGGCTGTATCTCATAAACCGTGATAGCTAGATAGTTGTAGGTAATTGTCACAGATGACGTATTTCCGTTGCCGCTATAACAACAAATAGTAAAGTCATCATCATCATCAGGTCCTTTTTAGTCTCCACTACAGGAGCACGACCCTCTCTGTACTACTAGGGCCATACTTGGCCAGAGCAGCCAGAGGAAAATAGTAAAGACTAGAATAAAATAAATATTTATAACCCATACAACAAACGTGATACTTTTGCTCGTTTTTGCTCGATATTGATAACAGTAACAAGTAGACGCTTAAAATATTCAGAGAATATTTCGTTATATATTCACTTTATATATAAATATTTGAGTAAAATAAAGTGTGGTATCATCATCAGGTCCTTTTTAGTCTCCACTACAGGAGCACGACCCTCTCTGTACTACTAGGGCCATACTTGGCCAGAGCAGCCAGAGGAAAATAGTAAAGACTAGAATAAAATAAATATTTATATCCCATACAACAAACGTGATTCTTTTGCTCGTTTTTGCTCGATATTAATAACAGCAACAAGTAGACGCTTAAAATATTCAGAGAATATTTCGTTATATATTCACTTTATAAATAAATATTTTGAGTTAAAATAAAGTGTGGTATGGAGCGAGTGAATGGCGATATATATTATTGAAATAGGTATATGAATAGGTGTGCTGAATGAAATAAGAACACAGTTATATAAATTAATAGGGACTTTGTAGTATTATTTGTAGTTGAACCTTCAACATTCCTCCATCGGACTACGAGGCGCAGACAGAAATTTCACCCTTTTATCGTTGGAATACCAAAGACTCGAACTAAATGCTTTAACAGTTCCTTTTTGGTTCGAGTAGCTAAGGTGTGGAATGAACTACCTGTGTCTAAATTCCCAGACAAGTACAGTCCCGGGACATTCAAAAGTAGAATAAATGGATATCTCTTGAAAAGGCATGTAACATCCGCGTCTTCATCATCACTTACCATCAGGTGAGACAAATAATCCAACATTAAGTAAAAAAAATATATATTACACTAGCTGTTGCCCGCGTCTTCGTCCGCGGCAATTTCTGTTATTATGATTAATTAGGTTTTTTCTTAGTATAGATGAATAATTTTCCCCCGTTTTCAATACATTTTTTATTGATGCTTCGCTCCTATTGGTCGCAGCGTGATGTTTAATAGCCTAAAGCCTTCCTCAATAAATGAACTATCCAACACAAAAAGATTTTTCCAATTTGAACCAGTAGTTCCTGAGATTAGCGCGTTCAAACAAACAAAAAAACAAACAAACAAACAAACTCTTCAGCTTTATAATATTAGTATAGATTATTCTTATTAACATTACAAACACTGATTATTATTTCCGCAATTAGAGGAAACCATTATTGAGGAAATAAAATTTTGTGTTTCCTAGAAAGAACTCAAATTACGACTATTATAATTGGCTAAACAACTACAACCAAACGCTCTGCATTATTCTTTTTGTTGCATTTTTGTAACGTGAGAACACGGAAGCGCGAGAATTAAGGGCCCGCCATAGGCCAGGCGGCGTGGCGGTACAAAAGCGAATGGTCTAAACGCGTTGGCTACTTTGATATTTTCGTTTTTATAGAATACTCAAGGGCTTCTCGAAAAAAAAAATCATGATGGCTGCCTTATCTGTAATGCAATTAAAAGTTTCAAGGTTAATTTTAATGTATTTGGTGAATACTGCTGTATACCGAGTAAATTAGACGTGATTGGAGGCAACTTTGCAATTTTTTTAATCGAGAAAATTAATGCAATCGTGTTTTTGACTCAGATAATTACCAGAGTTAGTCCTGAACTTTGCTGCATTTTTATTTCAACTTGAGTATTTCATTGTTATTGATATTACAGACAATCACACAAAGCAGTGTGAGGTAGTACGGGCCCTTAATGCGAGCGAACTAAGAAGCGCGCGGCAACCCTCTGATTGACCGTTTTAGTTTTATACCTAGAGTGCGGAGTGCGCCAGGCCTGCTATCGGTTCGACGCCCCGCCCACTGCCACTTTGTAACGTTGCAGCATGCCACCTGCATGCTGCATCTCGTCCAACCTCATTTTAATTCAAATTTCATTCCATTCCATTTTTAGATTACTTTCTCTCTCTCTCATCATTCATTCTTCAGTCTGCTACCATCATAATTTATAACTAGTTAGTAAGAAAATACCTGGCTAAGACAACTACTCGCTCCTGCAACTTAAACTAGAATTACCAGGGAGGTGCCCAGTTACCTGTAGAACAGGTTCCGATGGGAGCCTATTCAGGGACTGGTCTCTTCACAAGTCTTCCTAGTTACACTAAGCAGACAAAACTCTGTATACTAGCCAGTTGATATACTGTTATGTAACTATATTGTGAAGAGAAATAAACATTTATTATTATTATTATTATTATTATCTTTCAGTCTACTACCATCTCTTGGAGCATCTCAGTCTCTTTTATGAATTATTGAAGTCAACGTCTACATAGTTGAAGTTGTAAACCGAAGTTGTAATAAAGTTATTCTCTGTGTGTTCTGTGTGTCGAGTCTTGTGTTCTCTCTAACTTCCTATTTATGTGAGAACTCGGCTAGAGCGCCGGGATAGTCGAGAGTCGAGCCCTCACAACTTCAAAGAGCTGTGTGTTCAAGACTTTATATTCTAATTAGTGTCCACTATTCCACCGGTTGCCTTTCCGAGCCCAATGAGTGTAGTCAGATCATTGTTTGACCACACGCTTTGAATTTTAAACACAACCTTTGTAGGCCCTACTAACAGTGACATATGTCTTCCGATTTAGCTTTTCCAATTTTAACTTTACTGCTAGATAACTTAGGTTTGTTTTTGAGTGTGTTATAGTTAAGTGATCTTGGAGGTCCATTGAATTTGATAAGGAAAACGAGATTGCTTTTTTATAGTAGCTCTTTTATGAATTAATAGGCTATGTTACCGCAAAATAGTATCCATTAAATACGTCACACGTTAAGGGGATGGGAGGGGGCGCAACGAAGTGTGACAGCGTGTGATAGCGGGAGAGCTTTGTGACGTCAGACTGCCTTGTGACGTCAGACGTAAAATAAGCTACTTATCACAGTGTAAGATAATAGATTAAATTATCGGTCCCTTTTTCAACTGACTTCGGAAAGAAGGAATACGATATATTTCCTCATTACTCCACCATTTATGAACCGATTTAAAAACGCTTTTTTATTTGCAAGTCGCTATTTAAATTACATCAAAATCGATTACATTCTAAATCGAATCCGATGAAAGAGACGCCGCAATACGTGCGATACGTTGCCTCCAAATCACGTCTAATTTACTCGGTATATAGCATTATTCACCAAATACATTAAAATTAACCTTGAAACTTTTGATTATTATTGCATTACAGATAAGGCAGCCAACATATGTTTTTCTTTTTCGAATAACCCTTGAATATTCCTTAAAAACGAAAATATCCAAAGTAGCCAACGCGTTTAGACCATCCGCGTTTGTATCGCCACGCCGCCTGGCATATGGCGGGCTCTTAATCGTGCAAGATTGAGACACGCGTGTACAGCTTGGCCGTTCTATCTTGATAATTTTTGTGGTTGGCATTCAGGTGTTTTTTTTTGTTACATGGATGATTTTCTCACTATGCAGGGTGTTCATAGCTTTAAAGTGATCACATTTTTTAATTTACTTAATACGGTTTTATCGCTAACTAAAAAATAGACTAAAATAAATCTTTAAGGGGACTCCCATACAACAAACGTTAAAAAAACCGTATTGAATTCCATAACATAACGACACGCCACAGAGCTACCGTGGCGCAGCGGTCAACACGCCAGCCTGCGACACGGAGTGCCCGGGTTCGATCCCCGGCCAGGTCAAGATAGAAAATGATCTTTTTCAGATTGGCCTGTGTCTTGGATGTTTATCTATATATGTATTTGTTATAAAATATAGTATCGTTGAGGTAGTATCCCATAACATAAGTCTCGATCTTACCTTGGGGCTAGCTCAATCTGTGTCATATGTCCGTATTATTTATTTATTTATAATTTAAGTATTTATTTTTAAAATAACAGTGATTAAAACTAATTATGTACAATATAAACATTAAGTGAAAAAAAAGGAGCACTAGAAAGAAGTTTCTTCGAAATCTTCCCCGTGTGGCATGGTGGCAAGAACGCTGGCTGCGTTCCCCCGTATTATATAACAACTAAGTACATATAAGTAATCAATCATTATATCACCTTGTCTGATTTAAATAAGTTCGTCCTCAGGCGTCATTAATAAAACGCTCGCGTTAGCAACGAGCCTTGGATTGTGCAATGTTTGCATGGACATGCTTTACGCGACTACGCACATGTGGAGTTATGGTTTTCAAGGGTAACAAGTACCTTTATTTAACTATTAATATTTGTTGTTATGGCGGCAATAGATGTACAACATTGTGTGAAAATTGCAAGTCTATACGTATTTTTTTAATGTATATTTGACGGCAAACGAGCAGACGAGCCACCTGATGGGAAGTGGTCAACGTCGCCCATGGACATCTGCAACACCAGAGGAGGTGCCGATGCGTTGCCGACTCTTAAGATACCTGTAAACACGCCTTTTGAAGGACCCCAAGTTATAGCACACAGGGAAAACCTCGGGAGGGAGTCCGTTTCACAATCCTGCTGTACGAGGAAAAAACCACGTGACGCTCTGACATTTTTTTATTTTTGACGTATTATGGTTTAATTGATATAGGCCCCGGACGGACGGACGACGGGCATTAGAGACTTAGTAATATGGTTTCTTTTAGGTACTTTTGGGTACGGAATCCTAAAAAAGATTACTTTGCAGCTTGTACGTTAATACGTTATGTAATAATCATATATATAAGTAACTAATTAAATTCTTTACTTCCGTTTTTTTATATTCATATCATGTTTAATTAACTTACCAGCTGCAGACAGTATAATTGTCTAATGCTTCCTTATCCTTACTAATATAATGAATGCGAAAGTGAGATTGTTTGTTTGTTTGTTTGTTACGCTTTCACGCCGTAACTACTGAACCGATCATCATGAAATTTTGCATACAAGTTCTCTGGAATATGGAGAAGGACATAGGCTACCTTTTATCCCGGGAAAAAAGTACTATTTCCGAGGGATCGGCTTTGACGCGGGCGGAGCCGCGGGCGAAAGCTAGTATTGTATAATTATTAAATTCTATATAATGGGTTACTGTAAGATCGGTGCGTTTACTAATGTTATCGTATAGTAATTCTTAATAATATATATGTGATATATATATATATATATATATATATATATATAAATATATACCTACGTATAAACAAAGGAAAACTATAAATAAATAAATATATACGGACAAATCACACAGATTGAGCTAGCCCCAAAGTAATTTCGAGACTTGTGTTATCGGATACTAACTCAACGATACTATATTTTATAACGAATACATATATAGATAAACATCCAAGACCCAGGCCAATCTGAAAAAGATCATTTTCCATCTTGACCTGGCCGGGAATCGAACCCGGTCACTCCGTTTGGCAGGCTGGCGTGTTGACCGCTGGGCCACGGAGCTAGTCGAAACTGTTATTAGAATTTCTATTTCTTTGTTTGATGAGCCGCTTGCTTACAAAATTGTATACTTTCGGTATTTTCTTGATGAATTCTGTAATTGGCCTTACCTGTAATAAGCTCATTCTTAGTTATAAATTCAAATTGTAACGCTGTTGAATTCATAATAAACTAGCTTTCGCCCGCGGCTCCGCCCGCGTCAATGTCGATCCCTCGGGAACAGTACTTTTTCCCGGGATAAAAGGTAGCCTATGTCCTTCTCCGTACTCCAGAGAACTTGTATGCGAAATTTCATGATGATCGGTTCAGTAGTTACGGCGTGAAAGCGTAACAAACAAACAAACAAACAAACTCACTTTCGCATTTATAATATTAGTAAGGATAAGGATTCTTAGTTATAAATTCAAATTGTAACGCTGTTGAATTCATAATAAATAAAAAAATAAAAAATTACGCGCAATAAACTATCAAGAGCACACAGCCTAAGTTATAGAATAGAATAGAATAGAATAGCTTTATTTACGAATATGGTTATTACAAAAGGTCTTAAGTACTAAGTGGTCACACATATTCTACCGCAATTAAGTCGGCGTGTAAATATAATGGTTATATGGTCATTGAAGTTAATAAATTAATTACATTTCAAAAGCTCATTTAAATTACAATTACCAATAAACTTATAAAATAGTCAAAAACAAATATTAGGCAAAATAAAAATTATTAAAAAAAAAATTATAACGTCATACTTATATTACTATGACAATTTGTCTTGTAGGAACGCATTTACTGTGTAATAGCATTTGTCTGATAAAATATCAAATAATTCTTTTTTAAATTTACGCAAATTATATGTATGAAATCTATTAGGTAAATTATTATATATACGGATAGCCATTACATAAGCGTTTTTTTTAAATACACAGAGCTTTTGCATGGGAACTTGTAATTTGTTTATATGTCTTGTTCGGGTACCAGGGATATCACTTTTTTTGGGGAATAAATACGGGTATTTTACAACAAACAAGCACATTTCATAGATATATAAACTTGGAAGTGTAAGTATATTTAATTTTTTAAACAGCGGTTTACATGTATCGGTAAAATAGGCACCACAAATTGCTCTTATGCATCGTTTTTGTAATTTGAAAACTCTTTCTACATCGACAGAGTTACCCCACATGACTAGACAATATCGTAAAACCGACGACACATATCCATGGTAGGCAGTTTGTGCCGGTTTGATTCCTATGGTGTCCTTTATTCTTTTTAGTGCGTAAATAAATCTGTCAAGCTTTTTTATTGTTTGCTCTATATGCATGTCCCATTTTAGATGCTTGTCGAGATGTAAGCCTAAAAATATTGAGTTGTCAACTTGTTCTATTGTCGTATTATTATAAGAAATACTTAATTTAGGTGGATTACTATTATATGTCCGAAATTGGATTAATTTTGTCTTATTAGGGTTTATTTTTAAATTATTTCTGTCGAGCCAGTTTGCAACATTGCTTAAAGCAGTAATAATAATTGTATTTGTAGTTGTTTCGTCATTGGATCCTCTACATAATATAGAGGTATCGTCTGCGAATAGGATGCACTTTTGGTCCGTGGCTTTGGGCAAGTCATTAACATATAGTAAAAACAAAAAAGGTGCCAAAATACTGCCTTGTGGAACAGAACAGTTATTTTGCTGCCTAAATTCTGATCTAGTTTTGGCCTTATGGTTATTTGATATGGTAGTAATCTCGACACATTGATTGCGGTTTTCTAAAAAGCTTGCAATCCAATCTAATGCTCGTCCCCTAATTCCAAAATTCGATAGTTTTTCTAGTAATATTTTATGGCAGACGAAATCGAAAGCTTTTGTTAGGTCCAGTTGTAGAGCAGTGACTGAAACACCTTCGTTAAGACATTCAGTTACATATTTAATAAAGTTAAAACATGCTAGAGCCGTTGAACTTTGTTTCATAAACCCATATTGTTCAGCTGTCAACAATTTCGATTTTGTGATAAAATCATACAGCTTTTCTAGCATAACTTTTTAGAAAATTTTTGGATATAACTGAAACCAGTGCTATGGGTCTATAATTGTTCATCTCACAATGTCGGCCTTTTTTATACAGGGGTTTAAGAATGGAATATTTCAATCTTTTAGGTTACTTGCAAAATGGCTAGTTTGGATGAAATAAGGGAGTTAAAAAGAGTAACACGTGGCTAGCTTAGTTTTAATAATCCTAACTAATATTATAAATGCGAAAGTGAGTTTGTTTGTTTGTTTATTTGTTTGTTTGTTTGTTTGTTACGCTTTCACGTTGTAACTACTGAACCGATCATCATGAAATTTTGCATACACGTTATCTGGGGTACGGAGAAGGACATAGGCTACCTTTTATCTCGGGAAAAAGTACTTTTCCCGAGGGATCGACATTGACGCGGGCGGAGCCGCGGGCGAAAGCTAGTTTAATAATAATTAGCCTTTTATAACACAGACTTACATAGGTATTTCTTTTTTATGTTATAGGACGGCAAACGAGCTAGCTAAAAATCAACTTTAAGTAAATATGCTCTAGAATATCCGATTTTTGGTGCTATGGACTAAGAAAACCACTTACCTCAACAACTTTTCCACCAGTAGCTTGCCCAGAAACCCAGTCCCACCCGTAACAAGTACAGTGGTCCCGGAAAAAAACTTCTGGATCTGGGAATCTTCCTTTACTGATGTTTCATCAACAAAGTCTTTGTATGTGATGTCTGACCCCTCTACGGGCACGTGTGATGACTGTACTTCAGTCTGCATATCTGAAACAAAAGAACACGATTTTTACACGCTTATCAATATAGCGATTGGAACGAGAAGAGGAAGGATGTTTGGTCACCTTTTACGGCACGATCAATTTATGAAAAATATTATAGAGGGAAAAATTGAGACAAGGAGAGGGAAAGGAAGACCAAGAAGAGCATATTTGGATGAGATAAAGGAAAAGGCTGGAGTTGTGACATATGGAGAGGTGAAAAGAATGGCTGAGAACCAAGAGACATGGAGAGTACTCCACCGACAAGAACACAGTTCTTTAATTATAGATAGATAGAGATATCAATATAGCATTGTGAATGCAAAATACAAACGCTTAAAAAATATTGCATGGATTATAACGGCTGGAGAAATAAATCATCAGTGAAAATATCAATTGTCTAACTATCACGGTTTTTAAGATACAGCCTGGTGACAGACGGACAGACAGACAGACAGCCTCCGTGATCCAGTGGCTAAGGCGTTTGCCTGTTGACCCGGGGGACGTGGGTTCGATTCCCACCGGAAACATACTTTGTTTAGTTGTTTCCAGTTTGGTTAGGACATTGCAGGCTTGAATCACCTGATCGTCTGATAATAAAGATGGTTCCGTGCTTCGGAAGGCACGTTAAGCCGGTGGTCCCGGCTGCCATCTGGTAGTCGTTAAGGAAACCACGTCAGAGGCCGAGAGGCGGTTCCAAAGAACTCTGACACCAGGGTGTGCATGTTTGATTGACCGTGACACCTACTCGAAATGATGATGATGATGATGATGACAGACAGACGGACAGCGGAGCCATATAAATAGGGTCCCGTTTTTACCCTTTGAGTACGGAACCCTAAAAAGCAATAAACAAAGTATTGCAATAGAGATTTCGTCAATTCTGGTATTCAAAATCGCTCTAGTAAAATAACCTTGTACCAAAAATTTCTTGGAGAATGTGCACGATATAATGTTTATATACCAAGTTTCATAAAATTCTGTTAATTCATTTAAGAGTTATGGAGTTTACAACTTACTCATCATTTCGTCTAGATGACACGGTCAAGACCATGCACACTCTGGTGTCAGAGTTCTGCGGAACCGCCTCTCGGCCTCTGACGTGGTTCCTTTAACGACTACCAGATGGCAGCCGGGACTAAAGGCTTATCGTGCCTTCCGAATTACGGAATCATCTATAATATCAGAAAATCAGGTGATTCAAGCCGGCAATGTCCTAACCAAATTGGAAATAACTAGCTAGCTGTGAGATTTGACCCATATATTTATCTATCTATACTAATATTATAAAGCTGAAGGGTTTGTTTGTTTGTTTGAACGCGCTCAGGAACTGCTGGTTCAAATTGGAAAATTATTTTTGTGTTGGATAGTCCATTTATTGAGGAAGACAGAAAAAAACATCACGCTGCGACCAATAGGAGCGAAGCATCAATAAAAATATCTTGAAAACGGGGAAAAATTATTCATCTATACTAATTAATCATAATAACAGAAATTGCCGCGGACGAAGTCGCGGGCAACAACTAGTATAATATAACTAGCGTTTGCCCGCGGCTTAGCTCGGGTTAATAAGTATAGTTTCATCCCCTATTTTCTCCTCTTGGGGGTAGAATAGATCAAAATCCTTTCATAGCGGATGCCTACGTAATATATTTTTTTAATTTATAGGACAAATCACACAGATTGAGCTAGCCCCAAGGTAAGTTCGAGACTTGTGTTATGGGATACTAACTCAACGATACTATATTTTATAACAAATACTTACATAGATAAACATCCAAGACCCAGGCCAATCTGAAAAAGATCATTTTCCATCTTGACCTGGCCGGGGATCGAACCCGGGCACTCCGTGTCGCAGGCTGGCGTGTTAACCACTGCGCCAGGGAGCTGTCATAACATCTACCTGCATGCCAAAACCCGATCTGTCCAGTGGTTTGGGCTGTGCGTTATTAGATCACTATGTCAGTCAGTCAGTCACCTTTGAGTTATATATATTTAGAGATTATTCGGTAAAAAATAAACTTTTCTTTGTTCTCATTGTGTGGCAGTGATAGCGATATAGTGATAGCCTATACTAAACAGGTACCCGTTTATATCTTGCGGTAGTAAAATAGAAAGTCTTAAGCGTAATGTGATATTATATATCTAGCCGCAAGTGGACTAGTAACAAGCGAGTGTGATATAATTGATGAGCTAGGGGTTTGATAGTAAAATAATAAATATATACGGACAAATCACACAGATTGAGCTAGCCCCAAAGTAAGTTCGAGATATGTGTTATGGGATACCAACTCAACGATACTATATTTTATAACAAATACATATATAGATACACATCCAAGACCCAGCCAATCTGAAAAAGATCATTTTCCATCTTGACCTGGCCGGGAATCGAACCCGGTCACTCCGTGTCGCAGGCTGGCGCGTTGACCGCTGCGCCACGGAGCTAGTTAATTGGTTTGATAGATGTGGTATACACATAATATGCGATTACACATGTTAAGCAACCTTCGTGATGGTTCACACTTGGATTTAGCGTCTGGGACAACAGTCTTTTAGCTGTTAGATGCATTTTGCTATCGTTGAGTTAGTATCCCATAACCAGTGACGTGCAGTCCATATAGACTATTAGACAATGTCTACCCTGCAGTCGCTAAATAAATACATTTTTTTTTTCTACAAAAAAATAATTATATTCGGTGCGCCTGCAAAATTCTGCTAGCAAATACTTTATAGTCGATTTTGATCAAGTACGGTGCTGCGGTCGCGGTCCGCGCGTGCCCGCGCCAAGCAGTATCTATACGCGTAAGCCGCGTAAGACAAAATTTCAAAGGTCTGACTTTTCACGCACACATAGAATATTATTATACACCGATAGGAAATCGCTTTTGTAGTAGTACAAGTAAACATCTTTCATCGGCTCACACATGCAAAGCAAATTGGCGCTGTGTGTGTGAATTTGAGACACTGTCTCCGAGGTTTCTATTGGCTGCCGCGCGCGATATTAATGTCAACGTCACCTGTCAATGTCATTATAGATATTATTCATACTTATGTAAATGTCATTGATTAACGTGTTTACTAACAATCCAAGATGAAAGTTTTATTTAAAAATTAAATGCTTATCAGTTAAATTTCATTTGTGACAAAAATATTTTCATGTGAAAGTTGTGTCGCTTAGTGTTTGCATGCCGAAATCGACATATAAAGTGTTCTGTGAACACGCTTTTGAACAAATCAAGTGCCTAACCGGTTAGTTATGGTTAGTTATTCTAAAGTTTAATCCACGTTTAATCTTAAACCTTACGTATACGTGGCTCGCAGGTTGTAATCATATCTCTTATCTTTCGCTTGTTTTGTATACTTTTGCGGTCGAAGATCGAAAGACTATCATAATATTAAACGAGTTGTAGATAACTAGCCGTATAGTAAGGTAAGGTATATAGGTGGTATGTTTGTAAGGTAAGTTTTATAATTATGTCTACCCTATGATAAATGTCTGTGCACGTCACTGCCCATAACACAAGTCTCGAACTTACTTTAGGGCTAGCTCAATCTGTGTGATTTGTCTGTATATATTTATTTATTTATTCTCTCCAGTGGTGGGTTCCGAAATGCTTGTAGTTTGTAGCTTTTGAACAATAAGTATGTATAATTAAATATGTTAATAGATTCAGGTGCTACATTTATGTTATGTTTACTTTGAGACAATTTACTTTGCGTGCTTCCGCCACCAGTTAGTTCATGCAAACTATTGCTGGCCAGCGCCCACCCACTAAATCAAAAATCAAAATCAAATCAAATCATATTTATTTGCTGTAAAAGTGGTACATAAGGTGTTTGTTACAGTTTAAGATCACACTTTTAACCTATCTAGGCATGCAAATATTAACAAATTATAAAGTTAATTACATATTTAAAACTAATAATATTCATCCCTATTTTCAATTCATCACTATTATATTAATTTGAATGTCATTCATTAGTCATTTTTAAATATATGTGTCATAACTACTTATGCCTCTAAATATTCTTGTATAGAGTAAAAACATTTATCTATTAGGAGACCACGCAACTTGTTTTTAAAAGCTGGCAACGGTAATTCGTTTATTTCTTCCGGCAGCTTGTTATAAATACGAACTGCCATCGGATAGCTGCTTTGGGCATACAAAGTTGTAGATATATTTGGCAATAATAGCTTATTAGGGAATCTGCCACGATAATGAGTAATAACATCACAATTTCGTTGAAATAATTCTGCGTGCAATTTTACAAAGTGACAGATTTCATAAAGGTATATGGATGGCAGTGTCAATAGTTTGAGTTTTATAAAGTGTGATTTACAGCTAGTTCTCTGAGGTATCATACATATAGACCTTATGCAATTTTTTTGGGCTATAAACGCCCTGTCCATATCTGTCGAATTTCCCCAAACAACGATCCCATATCGCAGCACAGATGCTACATAACCATGATACGCCAACAGTGCTGTTTTTAAGTTGGTTATATTGACCAACCTCCACAAAACGTAAGCAAATCTATTAAGTTTACTACATACACTTTTAATGTGAGATTTCCAGTTTATGTTTTTATCCAAAGTAATTCCTAAGAATTTAACGTCATAACATTCATTTATAATTTGTCCTTTATGCTTTATTGTTATATCTGTAGTCTTATTATTCCTTTGATTATGAAATTGTACATACTTTGTTTTTTTTGTGTTTATTTTTAAGTTATTTTTGTCCAACCAATGTGTAATCTCATTTAATGTGTTATTAATGTCCATATTATATTCGTCAGTTTTATTTGATAAATTAGGTATCACTATAGATAGGTCGTCAGCAAATAATGTACAGAAGTGGTCAGTAGCTTTTGGAAGATCATTTATATATATTAAAAACAAAAAAGGGCCTAGAATACTTCCTTGAGGAACACCAACATTACTTATTGTCTCTTTGGATTTAAATACATTCTCATTTAGATTTCTATCAAGATTAGTAACTACTACTTGCTGTGTTCTGTTTTCAAGATATGATTTTATCCAGTTATAAGCATTGCCACGAATCCCATACCTATCACATTTCGAAAGCAGTATTTCATGAGATACATTATTAAAAGCTTTACTCATATCTATAAACATCGCTATTACTTCAGTACATTTGTCTACATGACTCATCACTTTATTTATTAATTTGAACATTGCTAATACAGTAGATTTTCCTTTCCGGAATCCATTTTGCTTTGTGTCTAATATATTATGTTTGTTTATAAATGTAATAAGCCTAACATGCATACCTCTTTCAAATATTTTTGATATAATTGACACTAACGCTACAGGTCTGAAATTTTCCAAACAATTATTTTTGTTTTCTTTTGGAAGTGGTTTTATGAGTGTGTTCTTCAGTTTCTCAGGAAATTGTCCTTTTTCAAACGACAGATTTACAAGAAAGCTCAACACAGGTGCTAATATATACTTGGAATGTTTTATTACATATGTAGATAAATCGTCACTTCCTACAGAATTTGTATTTTTCAGTCCTGTTATAATTGTACATATTTCATCTCTATCAGTAGGAAACAAAAATAAAGTTTCATTTACTTGTTTGCACGAATTTGTAGTTGTCTCATAATTTTTTTTATTCATTTGAATATCCGTAAAAAAGTCATTAAAAGCATTAGCTAACTCAATTGGTTTACGTATTACTTCACCGTTGTGTACAATTTCATTTATGAACTTATTTTTAATATCATTATTATTCTTTATTATATTCCAAGCCGCTTTGCTGATGTTAGCAGAATTATTTATATATTTAATATTTCTAATCTTTTGTGAGTATTTACTACTGTTAGTCCCTTCATACCCGCCACCAATAGTTGATGCATGCAACCCTGGTCGATACTGCTGCATCCGTTGAGGCTGCAGCAATGTCGGCCGTCGTGCTCGTGACAAGCAACGATTCGTTGCTTGTCATTCGAAGGATCAACATCTAGGGTTCACTGCTTGAAGATGCCTCGTGTAGAGGCGAAACACGTGTCGCGAGCACGACGGCCGACATTGCTGCAGCCTCAACGGATGCAGCAGTATCGACCAGGGTTGCATGCATCAACTATTGGTGGCGGGTATGAAGGGACTAACAGTAGTGGGTGGGCGCTGGCCAGCAATAGTTTGCATGAACTAACTGGTGGCGGAAGCACGCAAAGTAAATTGTCTCAAAGTAAATGTAGCTTTGACTTCCGCAAAGTAACACCTGAGTCTATTAACTATTTATGTTATGTTATATTTCACTGTCTGAAGATGCCTCGTGTAGGTAGAGGCGAAACACGTGTCGCGAGCATGACGGCCGATATTAGGATGCATGCAACCCTGGCCGATATTGCTGCAGCCTCAACGGATGCAGCAGTATCGACCAGGGTTGCATGCATCAACTATTGGTGGCGGGCATGAAGGGACAGTAGTGGGTAGGCGCTAGTTAGTTAATGCAAACTATTGCTGGCTGCAATAGTTTGCATGAACTAACTGGTGGCGGAAGCACGCAAAGTAAATTGTCTCAAAGTAAATTTAAATATCCTAACTAATATTAAAAAATGCAAAAGTGAGTTTGTTACGCTTTCACGTTGTAACTACTGAATCGATCATTATGAAATTTTGCATACACGTTATCTGGGGTACGAGGAAGGATATAGGATACATTATACCGGGAAAAAGTATTGTTCCCGAGGGATCGACATTGACGCGGGCGGAGCCGCGGGCGAAAGCTAGGGAGTAAATAAGTATTAAAGGCGTGAAAAGAGGTCGACCGTGCGCCTGGTGGCAGGACGAGATTGTAGCCAACGCAGGAAGAGACTGGATGTCCACCGCCAAATACAGAAATAAATTGAATTCCTTAGAGGAGGCTTTTACCCTAAGGGGGTCCACAAATTAAACATTTAAATATTTCACTTTGAAACCTACAATTTAAATTTTCTTTATTTTTTGTGGAATTTATCAAAGCTATTTTATTATTTTACTAGCTTTCGCCCGCGGCTCCGCCCGCGTCAATGTCGATCCCTCGGGAATAGTACTTTTTCCCGGGATAAAAGGTAGCCTATGTCCTTCTCCGCACTCCAGAGAACTTGTATGTAAAATTTCATGATGATCGGTTCAGTAGTTACGGCGTGAAAGCGTAACAAATCAACAAACAAACAAACAAATACACTCACTTTCGCATTTATAATATTAGTAAGGATTATTATTATAAATAAGTATTATTTAAAATGTGAATTGATGTGAAAGTGCCTGAAAACACATATTTTATAAACAAATCTTAATTTTTTTTAATTATCTTAGCCCCTATACATTTTTACTGATATAACATCGGTGGGTTGCAGAATGCGTTTACCTTAACCATCTATGTTACTATAAGTTCTCAAGGTTTGAATTAAAAGGTAAATAAAATAAGAGTAACTTTAAACTTATCTTTTTTGGGTTTAACATTGGCCTGGCATTGTGCTCTCAATGCTAACTACTGCCTGTAATTTTCCTTAAACACATTCTTTTATTGTACACTGTCAGTATACATAACAGTACTGTAAACAGTACTGTTTTGTATACATCATGGAAGGGTAATAAATCGAACCACGGGCTATACTAGATCACTCAATTATAATCATCATCATTTCGAGTAGGTGTCACGGTCAATCGACCATGCACACCCTGGTGTCAGAGTTTTTCGGAACCGCCTCTCGGCCTCTGACGTAGTTCCTTTAACGACTACCAGATGGCAGCCGGGACCGGCACGGAATCATTTTTATTATCAGACAATCAGGTGATTCAAGCCTGCAATGTCCTAACCAAACTGGAAACAACTAAACAAAGTATGCTTCCGGTGGGAATCGAACCCACGACCCCCAGGTCAAACGCCTTAACCACTGGATCACGGAGGTTGTTATATTAATTATAATGAAACTAGCTGTTGCCCGCGACTTCGTCCGCGGCAATTTCTGTTATTATGATTAATTAGCGTAGATGAATAATTTTTCCCCGTTTTCAAAACATATTCTATTAATGCTTCGCTCCTATTGGTCGCAGCGTGATGTTTTATAGCCATAAGCCTTCCTCAATAAATAGACTATCCAATACAAAAATAATTTTCCAATTTAAGCCAGTAGGTCCTGAGATTAGTGCGTTCAAACAAACCAACAAACTCTTCAGCTTTGTAATATTATAGTATAGATTAAAATAACAGTCAAAAACCCTAAATAAAATTCGACATTCCCATACATAGTGTGGTTCCTTTAATGACTATCAGATGGCAGCCGGGACCAACGACATAACGTGCCTTCCGAAGCACGGAATCATCTTTATTATCGGACTATCAGGTGATTCAAGCCTGCGATGTCTTAACCAAACTGGGAACAACTAAACAAAGTATGCTTCCCGTGGGAATCGAACCCACGTGCCCGGGTCTACAGGCAAACGCCCAAACCAAACACGCCAGCGACAGGAAGTGTCCGGGTTCGATCCCAGGCCAGGTCAAGATGGAAAATGATCTTTTTCAGATTGGCCTGGGTCTTGGATGTTTATCTATATATGTATTTGTTATAAAATATAGTATTGTTGAGTTAGTATCCCATAACACAAGTCTCGAACTTACTTTGGGGCTAGCTCAATCTGTGTGATTTGTCCGTATATATTCATATTTTAAACCACTGGACCACGGAGGCAGTTACGTACGATAGCTTTACGAGATAACGGTGAAAAAGAGATGCGTCACAAGCCGAACGCTTTAGCCGATAGTGCCTTAAAATTGCGCGCTCTCGCTTGCACACGGAACCTGACACTTTTTCGTGCATACCGCCGGTGTTCATTATAAGACGTTATACGTCAAAAAGGTTGGTAAAAGCCCAGTGAAGTAGCGAAAGCTCACTTGGAGCTAGCTAATAGTCCTTCCAACGAAAAAGAAAAAAAAAGAAAAAAAAAAAAAACACCTGACACTTTTTCTTGCGTACAGCCGGTGTTCATTATAAGACGTTATACGTCAAAAAGGTCGGTAATACCTGTAGATATTCATCATCATCATCATATCAGCCGCAAGAAGTCCACTGCTGGACATAGGCCTCGTCCAAGGATTTCCAATACGACCGGTTGGAAGCGGCCTGCATTCAGCGTCTTCCTGCGACCTTATTCAGGTCATCCGACCATCTGGTCGGTAGATGTCCGACGCTGCGCTTACGTATATAGATATACGCTAGATATTCGATTAGTCGCTAATAGCTGCGTTTACGTTACAGAGACTGTCTTGAAAAACAAACCTGTAAGGTACCTATTTTAATTTTAATTTTTAGTTTTATGCAAGGACATGCCATACCTTTGGGAGAATAATAACCAAAATTACATGAATAAAATATATAGATATATAAGAAACGATGGATACAATGTATTCTTACGAAGTAATAGATATTCTTTAATTTTTTTTTCTTTTCTTTTCTTAATTTCAATGGAGCAAACCATTACGGCTACGGCAATACCAATTTTTTGGTTATTTGATAATGATGGAGCCATAACTTTTATTTGCTCGACACGTCTGTCTCTTGTCGCTCGTCGCTTCATCTGATTCAGGACGCGATCAGGACGGTGTAATCAGGAGCTCCGACGACTGAATTTCTAGTCCTAAATCGGATCCTGAATTCCGGATCCTAAATTCAGGTTGGTATAATAGGCGCTTTATAATTGCGCGCTCTCGTTGCACCCGGAACCTAACACTTTTTCGTGTGTACAGCCGGTGTTCATTATAAGACGTTATACGTCAAAAAGGTCGGTAAACGCCCGGTGAAGTAGCGAAAGCTAATAGTACATCCAAAAAAAAAGAAAGAAAAAAGAAAAAAAAAAAGGTCGGTAATACCTGTAGATATTCGATGGGTCGCTAATAACTGCGTTTACGTTACAGAGACTGTGTTGAAGGACAAACCTGTTAGGTATTTTAATCGCTTCCGACATTTTATAACTTGTTTTAAGTTTTCGTTACACCTACTGTGGTAAACACTGTGTTGGAATAAGTATAATTGGTTTACATCACTACACTGGTTGTGAGACACTGGGTACTTGAAGGGGCGACATGTACCGCGTACATATATATAATTTTGAACCTCTTGAATAGGCATGTAATATCCTCGCCTTCATCGTCACTTACCATCAGGTGAGTTGGGACACAAATGCCTACTTCAATAATTTCGACTAGCTCCGTGGCGCAGCGGTCAACACGCCAGCCTGCGACACGGAGTGACCGGGTTCGATCCCCGGCCAGGTCAAGATGGAAAATGATCTTTTTCAGATTGGCCTGGGTCTTGGATGTGTATCTATATATGTATTTGTTATAAAATATAGTATCGTTGAGTTAGTATCCCATAACACAAGTCTCGAACTTACTTTGGGGCTAGTTCAATCTGTGCGATTTGTCCGTATATAATTATTAAAATTATTAAAAAAAAAATAGTGACTCAGACCACGAATGACCAACTTTCATCATGGGACCAACTCCGAAATTGCAAAAAAAAAACTATTCCATAGATTTTGGCCAAGTAGATATTTTACTTTTGTATGAAAGAGCAGATATTTTTTTCACCGTGTCGAAGTTGGTCCCATAATGAAAGTTGATCAGATTCGTGGTCTGGGTCACTCCTTAAACGTTTGCCATATTCAATTTGTCCTAACTGTCATATCAATTTTAATTAAATAATTAATTCAGTTACAATCTTAACTTAAATATTACAAAATCATTACTAATATTATAAATGCGAAAGTGAGTTTGTTTGTCATCATGAAATTTTGCATACAAGTTCTCTGGAGTACGGAGAAGGATATAGGCTACCTTTTATCCCGGGAAAAAGCACTATTCCCGAGGGATCGACATTGACGCGGGCGGAGCCGCGGGCGAAAGCTAGTAAATATATAAATTTGTCCTAAATCAATTTCAATGAAATCTGGGAATCAGAATCCCTATTTGAATACAAAATAGGCTTGTTTCCTAAAAATACCACCTAAAATAATTAGTATTAACGTCTTATTTGAAAAATATCGAAAAATATTAAATACGTATTTTTGTCTTTTTTTATTCAAACAAAATATGATAAAGATAGAGTGCATCCAAGTTCGGGAGGTTTATGATGCAACAGGCCGGTGAAAAAGTGTACAGGCCAATGACGTCACGCGGAACTTTAACGGGCTGTATCTTAAGGGTCCGTACTACCTCACACTGCTTTGCATGATTGACTGTTATATCAATAATAATTAAGTACTCAAGTTGAAATAAAAATGCAGCAAAGATCAGGACTAACTGACTCAAAAACACGATTGCGTTAAATTTTCTCGATAGAAAATAAATTGCAAAGTTGCCTCCAAATCACGTTAATTTACTCGGTATATAGCATTATTCACCAAATACATTAAAATTAACCTTAAAACTTTTGATTATTATTGCATTACAGATAAGGCAGCCATCATATGTTTTTCTTTTTCGAATAACCCTTGAATATTCCTAAAAAACGAAAATATCCAAAGTAGCCAACGCGTTTAGACCACCCGCGTTTGTACCGCCACGCCGCCTGGTATATGGCGGGCTCTTAATTAATTTTTGTTTGATTGAAAAACGAAAAAGTCCTTATCTATTATTTTTCGATAATTTATAAGACGGACTAATTATTTAAAATGCTATTTTATTAGGAAATAAGCCTATTCTTGAGGAAGATGACGATTGTTACCACCAAGAGCACCTTATATATATATATGTACACTAGCTGTTGCCCGCGACTTCGTCCGCGGCAATTTATGATCTTATGATTAATTAGGTTTTTTCTTAGTATAGGTGAATAATTTTTCCCCGTTTTCAAAACTTTTTTTATTGATACTTCGCTCCTATTGGTGGCAGCGTGATGTTTTATAGCCGAAAGCCTTCCTCAATAAATGGACTATCCAACACAAAAAGAATTTTCTAATTTGAACCAGTAGTTCCTGAGATTAGCGCGTTCAAACAAACAAACAAACTCTTCAGCTTTATAATATTAGTATAGATATACATACACACATTCCTGTTCTCAGATTGGCCCTTCAGGCTATATATGCACGTAATTGCGACCCATCAGGAAATATGAGTTTGCTGTCTCTCCAAGGCTTGCGCACACAGGCAACGCCCAAAGCCGAATGCCGTGCCTCCTGGGGGCTTTGGTGATGTTGTCTATAAAGGCTGAGGGCACTCTACCATCGCCTCAAAAGCCCGGTAAAGTAGCTAAAGCTCACTTGGAGCTAGCTACATAGTCAATATTTCACAATTGGTTTACATCAAATAATCTTAAACTTAATACTGATAAAACAAAAGTTATGTTATTTAAAACGACGGCCAGTAATCGAGACAAGCTTGATATAGAGTTGAATAAAGTTAATATAAAGCCAGTGACAGTAGTGAAATTCCTTGGTGTTCAAATTGATGAACTACTTAATTGGAAACAGGAATTAAATGCCGTAGAAAGTAGTATTAGTAGTGTTTGCTGTGCTATTAGAACATTACGAGACGAACTGACGACAGATCAACTAAAATCACTATATTATGCCTTGGTTGAATCGAGACTTCGGTATAGTATTAAATTCTGGGGTAGAAGTTATGAATATAATATAAATAAAGCTTTTATAGCACAAAAAAGGGCCATACGTACTATAGTCAGAATACCACCATGGGAGTCATGCGTAGATCATTTTAAGAAGCTCCAAATTTTAACAGTTCCTTCTCTTTACATCTTTGTCATTTTAATTGACTTTATTAAAAATAGACATTTATTCGAAACGGAAGAGGAAATGTTACAACGAGAGGGCACTAGACGGAAAAATTTAAAACGAAAATTTACTCCAGCACTACTAGTTGTATCACATTGTCTACGTAATCAGACGGTAATCCTATTTAATAAATTACCGGATGATCTAAAAACGGAGCGTAAACTTTCTATCTTCAAAAGGAAGTTACGAACATTATTGCTGGAGAAGTGCTGTTATGGTGTTAATGACTTCTAATGTACTTATGATAGCGAATTTTTAGTTTTAATGTAATCTTATTTCAATTTAATGTAATACCTATTGTAAATGTATTTCTGACATGTATCTTCCTAATATTCGAATGCAATGTGTGTATTGTTTATGAATAAAATAAATTGAAAATTGAAATACAAAAAAAAAACACTTTCTCTCTGAAAACATAACACTACTTTATGGGAATTGAGTTAAAATATACACTCAGTCTCAAGAAAAGGTTTTATGCAAAAAGTTAATTGCTCATTGGGTTACTGCGGTAGTGTTAAGAATGCGGTTTGGGTTTTTCAGGGCTTATATGGTTTAGGGTTCCGTATCCAAAGGGTTAAAACAGGACCCTATTAAAAAAGCCTCCGATGTCCGTCTATCCGTCTGTCATAGGATTATTCTATTGAACCACAATCATCATCATCATCATTTCGAGTAGGTGTCACGGTCAATCGACCATGCACACCCTGGTGTCAGAGTTCTTCGAAACCGCCTCTCGGCCTCTGACGTGGTTCCTTTAACGACTACCAGATGGCAGCTGGGACCACCGGCTTAACGTGCCTTCCGAAGCACGGAATCATCTTTATTATCAGACAATTAGGTGATTCAAGCCTGCAATGTCCTAAACAAACTGGAAACAACTAAACAAAGTATGCTTCCGGTGGGAATCGAACCCACGACCCCCGGGTCAACAGGCAAACGCCTTAACCACTGGACCACGGAGGCTGAACCACAATAGAAACAAATTTGCACAGATGATGTATTTCTGTACCTTGACTGACCTGTAGTACAGGTCTCTTAGGAGACCTAATTCAGGAACTAGTCTCTTCACAAGGCTTGCAAGTTCTTGTCATAGGTTAGTCTTATAATACAAATCACTAGTTACTAAGAGCTTTCGCAATGTGAAGAGAAAAAAAAGTTATTTTATAAAGTTATTTCTGTTGCCGCTATAAGAACAAATACAAAAAAAAAATAATAAAATAAACAGCCCATGCAACAAACGTGATTTTTTGCTCATTTTTGCTCGATATTGATAACGGGAACAGCTTGAACTTGAAAAATTCACAGAATATTCTAGTTATATATTTACTTTAAAAATAAATAATAAACTTAAAATATTTAAGGGGGGCTCCCATACAACAGACAGGATTTTTTGCCGATTGTGTTTTAATAGATAATGTTCAGAACCCTTCATGCGCGAATCCGACTCGCACTTGACCGGTTTTGTAGTGAATATAAGTAAATATTGTACTGAACCCATAGTGTTGTACAACTCACACTTGGCAGGTACGTGTAATTTATTCCCTGACGTCATGTGCCTGTCTAAAACTCGTTTTATGCCCTTCTCCAGTGACGCTGGGATTTCCAATTGGGGTTTTGCGTTATAATATTTCTCATGCTTATTATTTCTCTTTATCCCTTACGGAGTAGACAGAATTTTTACCCTTTGAGTCACCTTCAAATTTAAGAGCTTGAGCTCTTATCAGTTGGGTTTTTTCCTTTCCTTTCTTTCCGCCAGTTCCAGCCGGCCTATTTGCTAACTCAGTGTACAACGTTTTGATAGTCATTTCAATGTACATTACGTTTTATATCTCTTTAATAAGAATAGTCAATCATAGGAAACCCGCAATGTATTTTGAAGTGACTATCAAAACGTTGGTCACTGAGTTAACAAATCGGCCGGCAGGTACGGGTGCCGCGCGAATATAAAACGTTGCTACTGCGCAAAACCATTAGGCGATTATGTAAAAAAAAAGTCTTAATATTTTCACATTTCTATTTTTACTAGCTTTCGCCCGCGGCTCCGCCCGCGTTTATGTCGATCCCTTGGGAATAGTACTTTTTCCCGGGATAGAAGGTAGCCTATGTCCTTCTCTGTACTCCAGAGAACTTGTATGCAAAATTTCATGATGATCGGTTCAGTAGTTACGGCGTGAAAGCGTAACAAACAAACAAATAAACAAACAAACAAACAAACAAACAAACAAACAAACAAACAAACAAACAAACAAACAAACAAACAATCAAACAAATAAACAAACAAACAAACTCACTTTCGCATTTATAATATTAGTAAGGATAAGGATAAAAAAATTAAGACCTCTGTGATGTAAATATAAATATTGTCACGTGAGAATTATTGTTTTAGTCATAAAATCTACAAACTTTTCGAAGAAAATTTTTTTTAGATATCGTAACATATATATATTTCATATGCACCCGTTTTGAATTCCAACAAAGGGGTGACCTTATGCAAGAATCGACCTAAATTATGCAAATACTTTTAATGTATTTAATTAATTCAGCGCATAGTACTAGTGATTTAAAAACACGTAAATTTCCACAATTTCGTGCACTACCGTCTTAAATACCTAATCGGTATTAAGTATGATACGGATTTTATCTTAAAACTGAACCCATCCTACAACCTTAAGGTGATACCACTGTAATTAAGGTCGTTCTGAACCTTATTTATCTCGCAAAATACTTAAATTAGGAGTTTCAAATCTAAGTAATATGATTTTTGACTATTTCATCTCCAAAAATTGAAGATGAAAACACGTTTTGATAAAATTTTCTCGATAGAAATATTTTTTGAAAAATGTTCTTCGTTCGCAGAGTTTTTGTTATTGTAGCTCAAATGCGACGAATGAAATAATGATTTTTAGACTAAAAGATAGGTTATTAGTAATTCATCAAATCTTCTAGGCAAGCTCGCTCCATCGTAGATCTTGTCTTTACCCCCAGGGTTAGTCTAAGGTCAAGAGTAAGCCTATTCAAAATAAAAAAAAAAAAATGTAAATATGAAAATACAATTAACCGGTCTGATTTTATATAAAATAGAAATAACGAATTTGGCGCTTACGTTTTTTTCTTTGAGCGAAAAAAAGTCAAAAGTCAAAAGTCAAAGATTTTTATTCAAAATTGGATACATGTATCTCTTTTTGAACGTCATATTTTTATTTCTTATATATTTTTTTATATATGCAAAATTGAAATACTACTAGCGTTTCGGAACGACCACTGGTGAGAAGAATACGCCGAAAGAAACTCAATCCAGCCTTGGTCCCTACGTGCCTGAAGGGCTCTGAATACATTGTTAACATTAAATACAATTTTTCATACTATAGATTAATTTTAACATTTAATAATTGTTAACATTAAATAAATTTATATAAATTTCCACGCATTTTTATCAGTAATATAATCATCAATGCAGTAATAAGCCTTTTTTATTAACTGGTTTTTTACAATCGTTTTGAACTTAAGTAAAGGCAGACCTAATATTTCTGCAGGAATTTTATTATAGAAGCGTACTCCTAAACCCAAAAATGAATTCATAGTTTTCTGCAATCGCAATACTGGTGTAGCTAATTTATTTTTATTTCTCGTGTTTCGGTCATGGATATCACTATTTTTCTTATATAAATCAAGATTATAGCGCACAAACATAATATTCGCAAATATGTACTGAGAAGGTAAAGTTAAAATATTCATATCTTTAAACAATTCTCTAAGAGATTCTCTAGCACCAAGTTTATATATAGATCTAATAGCGCGCTTCTGCAGGACAAATATGGTGTTTACTTCTGCAGCGTTACCCCATAGTAAAATCGCATAAGACATAACACTATGAAAGTAACTGAAATATACCAAACGCGCAGTATCAACATCAGTCAGTTGTCTAATTCTCCTGACAGCATAAGCTGCAGAACTAAGTTTACCCGCTAACGTAGTAATATGGGCACCCCATTGAAGCCCGGCATCAAGAGTTATTCCAAGAAATGTTGTTTTATCAGTTAAATCTAGTGGTTCATTATCCATTACTATTTGTGTTGGAATTTTTGTAACATTTGGTAAGCAAAATTTAATACATTTCGTTTTCTTAGCGTTCAACAATAGATTGTTCGCTGTGAACCAATCCAACACTTGAGCTAAAGTACTATTAACCACGTCAAAAGAATTAGTTTGTCTATCAATTTTGAAGACAAGAGAAGTGTCATCGGCGAATAGTACAGCCTTACATGTATTGACACAGTAAGGTAGGTCATTGATGTAAATGAGGAATAACAGAGGCCCTAGGATAGAGCCCTGGGGTACGCCCATCTTAACCGATGATCCGGAGGATTGTACCCTATCTAAACTAACTTTTTGAGTTCGGCCACTTAAATAAGATTCAAGTAAATCGCGAGATTTACCTTTTATTCCATAGTGCTCCAGCTTGGAGAGAAGGGTATTGTGGTCTACGCAATCAAAGGCTTTGGAAAGATCACAAAAAACACCAATAGCATTTTGTTTTCCCTCCCAAGCATCATATATGTATTTCAACAGAGCTACACCCGCGTCTGTAGTTGACCGACCCTTTGTAAATCCATACTGTTCACGATGGAAAAGGCTATTTATGTTAAAAAAAGCTAATAACTGATTAAAAATCATTTTTTCAAATATTTTACTAAGAGCTGGCAGAATAGAAATGGGACGGTAATTAGTGGGATCATTTTTATCGCCAGATTTGTACAAAGGAATGACTTTACTTAACTTCATCAAGTCAGGAAATGTCCCAGTATCTACACACTTATTAAATATAGAAGCTAAATATGGTGCAATTACTTCAATGATGTTACTAATGACAGCTACAGAGATATCCCACAAATCTCCAGTTTTCTTATTGTTCAAACTCTTAAATGTATCAATGATTATTTGAGGTGTTACATGTTGAAATATTAAATGATTGTTACATTCTGGTATACAGCTTGTTAATAGTTTTTTAGATTCCTCAGATGATGAACGTAAGGAGGCAGTAGTATTTACGGGAATGTTAGTAAAGAAATCTTCGAAATATTTTGCGACGTCTTCATTAGTACTGAGGATCTTATTATCTACTTTTAATTCTATTTTGTTGTCACGATTTTTAGTTTTCCCGGTTTCCATGTTAATAATTTTCCAAGTGGTCTTTATCTTATCATGAGAATCTAGAATAGCTTTTCTTGTATATAAAGATTTTGCGCACAGGCACGCCTTTTTAAAAACCTTAGAGTAAGTTCTAACATAATTAATAAATTCAGTATTTTTATTGTAAGCTTTCATAGCTAATAATTCGTATAACCTGTTTCTACTAACGTAAATACCAGTTGTAGCCCATTCACTAAATTTTTTACCGATGCGTTTAGTACATTTTTTAATTTTGAATGTATTGTTGAATTCCGATTCAATAATACCAAACATTTTATTATATAGAGCGACTCGAGACTATCTCCTATCTCATCATTCACGGGCTAAACCGCCAAGCGCTATCCCTTGCGCGCACTTGATAAGTCCTTTGCCGAGCGAAGGTACCAAACATTTGAGGCCTCGCCTTAACATTCAACAAAATCTAATTTAGCCACTAACACTTAAGGCGCTGTGCATCAGAAGAATACCGTAAAACGTCTATGTTTTCGTCGCGCAGTTAGCCTTATTTTCCATGGAATACTAGCATGAAAAAAATATGAAGTACAGCTCAAAGATCAAAATGAATGGTTACATCAAAATATTTTACGTCTATAAATAGTATAACTAAATGAGCCAGATGGATACCTAAAAAAAATACAATATTTGGTTAATTTTTTTTTTTTAATCATTTGTTTAATTATTGAATTATTAAATTAAAAGTGAAAATTAGTACGGAAATGGCAGACACGGGTTTGAAATGAGACTAGGGACAGGCCAACCGGTATCGCCACTTTCAACCGCTACAAACGGTTAAGGGATACAGCGCCTTAAGGAACAAGAATAAATAAATATATGTGACGTCCCACGAGTAAAGGTTCCTGATGGATCACAGAACAACAAAGACATTAGAAATGGCAAGGGGGCGTGGCACGCGCGCCGACAATGCGCTCGATCAGCTCACTTAAATCACCTAAGTAATTAGTCCCGCGATCGTCAAAGTAAAAGGGAGATTTTCGTGAAAATAAAAATCGAATTGCCGACGTGTGCTATTCTAACGAGTAAAGTGAGAAGTTCTAGTGAAACTTTGACCAAAGGAGGAGTTTCTACTCAATTGTGTTGCGTTATGGCTGAAATGAGATGACGCTGGTTTTCGTAGAAATCACGCGTGATAACACTTCTGTGTTTGTTGTTTTGTGTTATGAATGCTGGTACTTACGGCATTGTAAAATTGTTAAAATAGTTTTTCTAAAGCGCCAGCGTCCATAAGGTACTTACCTCTACCCGTGGAACGTCACATATGGACAAATAACACAGATTGAACTAGGCCCACAGTAAGATCAAGAGTTTTGCTATAGGACTCAACGATAACAAACGAACCGCGAAGGAATGGAATTACCTTCCCGCGTCGCTGTTTCCCGACTCGTACAATTTAGGGATTTTCAAGGCAAGAGTGAATAGGCATTATTTGAGTTTGCGTGTACCGCCCTAGACCTCATCGTTGCTTCCCATCAGGCAAGATAAAGGTCACGCAAATCCTTATCCTTACTAATATTATAAATGCGAAAGTGAGTTTGTTTGTTTCTTTGTTACGCTTTCACGCCGTAACTACTGAACCGATTATCATGAAATTTTGCATACAAGTTCTCTGGAGTACGGAGAAGGACATAGGCTACCTTTTATCCCGGGAAAAGTACTATCCCCGAGGGATCGACATTGACGCGGGCGGAGCCGCGGGCGAAAGCTAGTTATTCATAAAAACGTATTCAAATTATTTATTAAAAAAAATATACCTACTATATTTTATAACAAACTAGCTTTCGCCCGCAGCAATGTCGATCCCTCGGGAACGGTATTTTTTCCCGGGATAAAATGTACCCTTTGTCCTTCTCCGTACCCCAGATAACGTGTATCCAAAATTTCATGATGATCGGTACAGTAGTTACAACGTGAAAGCGTAACAAACAAAGAAACAAACTCACTTTCACATTTATAATATTAGTTAGGATTAGGATTAGGAAACATATACCGCGTGATTTTTAACTTACGTGCGGTACATACGTTTGATTTTGAACGAACTGAAATCCGTGAATCATAATACAAATACAAATAATCTTTATTGTGGATCACAGTAATCCCTAATCTATACTAATATTATAAAGCTGAAGAGTTTGTTTGTTTGTTTGAACGCGCTAATCTATACTAATATTATAAAGCTGAAGAGTTTGTTTGTTTGTTTGAACGCGCTAATCTCAGGAACTACTGGTTCAAATTGGAAAATTCTTTTTGTGTTAGATAGTCCATTTGTTGAGGAAGGCTTTAGGCTATAAAACATCACGCTGCGACAAATAAGAGCGAAGCATCAATAAAAAAAGTTTTGAACACGGGGGAAAATTATTCATCTATACTAATAAAAATACGAATTAATCATAATAACAGAAATTGCCGCGGACGGAGTCGCGGGCAACATCTAGTGAAGTATCTAATTGCAAAAAAAGGGCAATATTGAATGATGAATGAATCATACAAAGTCACCGATCAGCTGGGCAAATTTCTATGGAAGGTAAAATTTTTGTTTTTCGTTTATTACTTTCTTTCTTGAAATTTTTTATTCCGTTAGGGATTCTGATTCCTGTATTTCAGTAATAGTTCAGAGGTTCAAAATCACGCAGATGAATATCCAAGACCCAGGTCAATCTGTAAGTATAATATAATTTTCCATCTTAACCTGACCGGGGATCGAACCCGGACCTCTGGTATGGTAACCACTAAGCCATAGAACTCGTCCTTGGTATGGATAAAGTAGTATAGCGTGTCAATAGATTTACTTAACGTATGTACCGCAAACAATTATTGACCTCATTTTGTTAGTAGACTACAGCAGAGGTCGTGATGGCGGCATGGACAAATAAAAATCCTTAAGTCATGTCTTAACTATGGCCTTAAGGCTCCCCTGGAGGTGAAAACCTCCATACAAAAGGCGGAAGGAACTTGCGGCTATATTTGCGTTTATTGGTACAATTTAAAGCATTCAATCAATTCTCATCACTAGCTGTTGCCCGCGACTTCGTCCGCGGAAATTTCTGTTATTATGATTAATTAGTATAGATGAATATTTTTTCCCCGATTTAAAAAAAAAATATAGATGCTACACTCCTTTTGGTCGCAGCTATGTATATATATATATATATATATATATATATATATATATATATATATATATGTTTTATAGCCTAAAGCCTTCCTCAATAAATGGACTATCCAACACAAAAAGAATTTCCCAATTTGAACCAGTAGTTCCTGAGATTCGCGCAAACAAACAAACTCTTCAGCTTTATAATATTAGTATAGATATATATCTAAGTGTGTTCCCGTTAACATTCACCTAGACCGTGTGATGAAAACAAAACCCACTACGACGAGGTCGCGAAAACAGGTTGTAGATATACATTTAGATTTGTACAATAAAAACGGAATTGTATCATCTAACGGATTAATACGCAAGGTTGTTTAACACTTTCGCTGACACTGAACCAGACAGCCTCCGTGGTCCAGTGGTTTAGGCGTTTGCCTGTTAACCCGGGGGTCGTGGGTTCGATTCCCACCGAAAGCATACTTTGTTTAGTTGTTTCCAGTTTGGTTAGGACATTGCAGGCTTGAATCACCTGATTGTCAGATAATGATTCCATCTGGTAGTCGTTAAAGGAACCACGTCAAAGGCCGAGAGGCGGTTCCGAAGAACTCTGACACCAGGGTGTGCATGGTCGATTGACCGTGACACCTACTCGAAATGATGATGACTGAACCAGACACAATAGAAATAACAATAGAATTACGTCTACAGGCGGGCAGTGTCAGCGAAAGTGTTAAATAGTTCATCTCTTCTTAAGACGGTAGTGCACGAAATTGTGGAAATTTACGTGTTTTTAAATCACTAGTACTATTCTTCTTAATAAATAAATATATACGGACAATTCACACAGATTGAGCTAGCCCCAAAAGTAAGTTCGAGACTTGTGTTATGGGATACTAACTCAACCATACTATATTTTATAACAAATACATATATAGATAAACATCCAAGACCCAGGCCAATCTGAAAAGGATCATTTTACATCTTGGCCTGACCGGGGATCGAACCCGGGGCCCTCGTGTCGCAGGCTGGCGTGTTAACCACTGCGCCACGGAGCCATAGCCAGGGATAAGGCAAAGGAAGAAGAAGAGGTGCTACTGCCTGCCTGCTTTGGTGATTAGTAATAAAAATATTTTTAATAATTTCAAACATGTGAGTAAACAAAAACAAAGCAAAATTGTTGTTAGTTAAATTTAGGAGATAATGGGCAAAAAGTACCATATTTTTGGCACAAAAAGTGCCCTATTGTTTGTGAACAAAGAGTATAATCTTAATTTAAAAATATGTACATTTATCAGGTGGTTGATCTGGTAAAAAATATGACCTCTATTCTAAAAATAATAATTGACTGAGGAGCGAGCATCTCTGATTCAGCTTGGGCAATAAATAATTGTCAGTTTATAGCTGTCAGATCCACCCTCATCATCATTCGTAAGGCCCAATGGCCCAGTGGTACTGAGTATTTTCATTATCCTTATTTTTAAATGTTTCGAGGTTTAACCAATTTAAAAATACATTGAAACGCTCCTTACGGGAAATATGTTTCTATAGCATTAATGACTTCTTTGAGATGAGAACCACCTAGTTGACCGAGCGAGCGAAGCGTGTCAGTTTCTGCTAGCCGAAAATTCTTTTGTCCGTCTGTCTGTCTGTCTGTTCTCGCCTACAGGTCGCATTTCTCAACCGATTCTTATGAAATTTTGTGAGCAGGTTCGGTAATTATATAGAACTTTTTAGTCGAGCCAATTTTTCGAAATTTTTAAAAATGGCGGAAATTTGGGGGTCCAAAACTTAAAAAAACTCATAGCATAGCTATTTGAAAAAAAAATCAAAAATATCATTAGACTTTTTTGTTATTCTTAATAAGATGCTACTTTTTTTGTCTGAATAACTTTTTTATACGATAAACTTGAACGTGTTTAATATAGTCGGCAATTTGCCAAAAGTTATCTGAAATCGATTTTCTGTATATTTTTTTATATTAGTGCGTTCAGTATGTCGTAAATACAAATCTATGGTACGACAAGTATGAAAATAGTGCGTAGTACCTAACTGTGACGTCGGCGATACATAGAACACATTCTTTTATATATACATACCATGTGCGGTATCAAATAAAACGGCTTTATGAGTAGATTACACAGAAATAAAATTCACTACCATATTGCTCAAACCCACAGACTATGTAATACAAAAATTAAATATAAATTGAAATGAAAGAAGTTGAAGAGAGAGTGAAATTGAACAACTTTCCCTAAGGAACATATATCGAAATATGAAAAATATTTTATGGCTTTTTTATTATAGCATGTTACTGCGAATTATTTTTATGATTGAAAACACTGAATGAATTTGAAATAAAAAAAAATTGATTAGGAAAAAGTAACTAGCTCCGTGGCGCAGCGGTCAACACGCCAGCCTGCGACACTGAGTGACCGGGTTCGATCCCCGGCCAGGTCAAGATGGAAAATGATCTTTTTCAGATTGGCCTGGGTCTTGGATGTTTATCTATATATGTATTTGTTATAAAATATAGTATCGTTGAGTTAGTATCCCATAACACAAGTCTCGAACTTACTTTGGGGCTAGCTCAATCTGTGTGATTTGTCCTTATATATTTATTTATTTTATTTAACTGAAGGAAATTATCCTTTAGTCAATTAGCATAACAGAACAGATATATTTTAGAGCACTGGAGGGCAAATATGGATAATGGTTGTAAGGGCTTGCGAAGTCTACGGTTCTCGCAGATCCACTAGTTTTTTTTATTTTTTTTATTGTAAGTTTGAGTGCGTTTGACCTCCATCGTGCCTGATGGGAAACAACGATGAGGTCTAGGGTGGTACACGCAAACTCAAATAATGCCTATTCACTCTTGCCTTGAAAATCCCTAAATTGTACGAGTCGGGAAACAGCGACGCGGGAAGGGAATTCCATTCCTTCGCGGTTCGCAAAATGAAGAAGGAGGCGAATCTAGAGGTGCGATAGTAGAGTTATAATTAGTTGACATATTATATTATCAGTAGGTACCTGGGCGACTGAGCTTCGCTCGGTTTATACTATTTATTGTAGTATGGTGGTATATAGGTTATAATCTATATTTATGAGAAATATATATTGTTATCTCAAACATTAACAATTTTTTTAAACTTGTCTAAAAACAATAAAAAAAAATATATAAACTTGAACATATAAAAAAAAAAAGTAAGTCACCGAGCGGGATTCGAACCCGTATCACTTACTTGCCGTCCGCGTCTTTATCCGCTGGACTGGACCGAAATTAGTGACCATATATATAGGAGCCCCTTAAATATTTATTTTATTCTATTTTTTAGTATTTGTTGTTATAGCAGCAACAGAAATAGTGAATTTTTTTTTTTTTTTTTTTTTACAAAATTTGAATTAGGCATTTGTCTCCCATCTCTCAGAATTTAAAGTCGGTTTTTAAATGAAGGATTATAACGTTTTCGAATCGTAGCATTCATCAATTTAAAATGAATGTCGTAGTTTTATTATCTGCATGTCAAGCCGAAATCGCTGACCGCCATGCTTTCTAGTGAGTGACGTCAGTGAAACTGAATATAACACGTTTTTATTTATAAACAACAGTGGAATGTTATCTTTATATTGCAAATTTATGACTATACATTAGTGGCTTTAAGTTCAATCACCCACAATTCTTAAAGGTACATCAATAAGTTACACACATTTGAAGTTTCTTAAAATCTAAATATATATAGCTCAAAGGTGACTGACTGACATAGTGATCTATCACCGCACAGCCCAAACCACTGGATGGATCGGGCTGAAATTTAGCATGCAGGTAGATGTTATGACGTAGGCATCCGATAAGAAAGGATTTTGATCAATTCTACCCCAAGGGGATAAAATAGGGGATGAAAGTTATACTTCTTAACGCGAGCGAAGCCGCGGGCAAAAGCTAGTGAAAATGTAATCACCACTAATGTTTTTTTACTAAATATTCTTTTCTAATAAAATTCAAAAGCAGAAATGCTTTCAAAATTAAATCTTGCATTGCATTTTTGTCCTCGTCGTTAAAGTTTTCTAAATATTTTTTGAGAATAAATATCATCATCAGATCTTTTTACTTTCCACTACAGGAGCATGACCCTCTCTATACTACCGGCGCCATACTTGGCAAGAGCAGATAGAGGATTTGGCCTACACTCTCCTCGCTGGCCAGACGGGTTGGAGAGGTCTCATTGATGTTTATGAGTTTTGTTTAGCTTGTGTTTCCTAAGTCGCCGCTAACGACCTCCATGGGAAGACTAGGAGTGGTCTTCGTGATAACATCTTCATGTAACTACCATATTTTATGCAAAATAAATGATTCTGATTCAGTAAAATAAAGAATATTTGTTTATATTTGCGACTTACATCACACGGCTTTGGTTATATAATTTTCTCGTCTGATTCTAACACAAACCGGATTGGACGTGTAACTCATTTATTTAAATTATTATTAAAATTCTAAAACCAAGCGATGAATATTAATATGTTCTCATGATAAACAAGTGTTTTTAGTTTCCACTGCAGGAGCATAACCCTCTCTGTACTACCAGAGCCATACTTGGCCGAAGCAGATAGAGGATTTGGCCTACACTCTCCTCGCTGGCCAGACGAGGGGAGCGGACGGAACAGGTGTTCGTAAACAAATTTTTACGTCGCCTGTTAGGGATATACTGGCCACGAACCATATCCAACACAAGACTGACCAAAAGCCTATCCAGCAAGAAATCCATTTGAGGAAATGGCGATCGATAGGACATGTGCTGCGAAGGCCTGATAACCACTTGCCCAAACAAATAAATAAATAAATATATACGGACAAATCACACAGATTGAGCTAGCCCCAAAGTAAGTTCGAGACTTGTGTTATGGGATACTAACTCAACGATACTATATTTATAACAAAGACATATATAGAATTATAGATACACATCCAAGACTCAGGTCGATCTGAAAAAGATCAATTTTCCATCTTGACCTGGCTGGGGATCGAACCCGGGCACTCTCGTGTCACAGGCTGACGTGTTGACCGCTGCGCCACGGAGCTAGCCAACAACCTTTTTCGGGAAAAAAGTAAGACCAAAATGTCGATTAACAGTTTCTATATACATTCATAGTAAGGTATATTTTTTATAAACAAGGTCTATGGAATGCCCAGGGCAAGAGATGACCGGGTTGCCCCCGAAAAACTTGGAGGCGTTCAGTCGAGAAGGAGGTCGCTACAACTGGACTCAACTGGAGAGAGCTAAGAGTCACAGCCCAGGACCGTGAGAAGTGGAGACTTCTGCTGCGAGCCCTATATCCCTGACAAGGGACCACAGGACCACATCATCATCAAAGTCTTTACGGCTGGCTGCCTTCCTGATGATAATTATCCACCTTGGGTATGAGGAGCCCTATGGCCAAGTGGGCATGTGCATTATTAGTGCATACGCATGTTAACCCATCACCTACGGTGGACGGATTGGCCCGCTTGGTGGTTGAGATGTCAAGCAATCCCTGGCGCGGTCCCCATTGAGATGGGACGCAAGTGGCATAAAAAATTTCAAACTCCTCCGTGCTTCGAAAGGCGCATTAAGCACGTCGCCGGCAAAACGGCTGATCTGATTTTGAGGAAATTTTGCATAAGATACCCGGATACCTTTCATCCGAAAAAAGGAATAAGTAAGACCAAAAAGTCTATTATCAGTTTCCTTCCATATAGTTCATAACGTTCATAATAAGGTATATTTTTAAGAATATAACATATTTACATAAATATGTATTATGTATATATATGGAAACAGCCTAGAATCTACCATCATAAAGGCTTCCCCACACAGACGCGTTATAACATTCAAGTCTTTTTTTTTTAAATGACTATGTAGGTAGCTCCAATGAGCTTTCGTTTTTGTGAAGTCGTTCGCGGTTTTTGTTATTATTATTGTATTGTTACCATATCTATACTGTTTATACTTCTACACTCATATTATAAAGAAGAAAGATTTTACTTTTATTAAGTTAAGAAATAAAATATGGTAAAAAAAAATCCAAGCGGGCGGGATTCGAACCCGCGACCTTAAGTCTATGTACGACTTAAGATCGCAGGTTCAAATCCCGCCCGCTTGGAATTTTTTCACCATATTTTATTTCTTATTTTAATAAGAATATATCAAAATATCATTGTGAATGCAAAATATGTATAAACACTTAAAAAGAAAGATTTTATTGTGTAGTTGTCTGTAATGATTACACGAAAAAATACAAAACTCTTTTAAAAAATTCTTTCATCTTTAAAGGGCGTTATCAGTTACTTTGATGTCCGATACGAAGTCGCGGGATACAGCTGGTTTCTATAAATAGAAACAAACATTTATTCTCAACAGTTGTAACGTAGCTATGAGGAGTACGCTTTATATCGTTTGTGATATACTTCGTCCTCATTAGTAAATTGTATAATTCTGGAAAATCAAGTTCTGTGAGTAAGTCATTGGCCTATTAGTCAAAAATTAACGACACAAGACGTGATATTATGTTACAGTTATATATGTATGGATGTTAGGCGTCCTGTACATCCATACATATAATATCACTTCTTTATTCTTTACGGGGTAGTACGGGGGACTAACAAAACTTATCGACGCGGGCGTATCACCACACTACTCGGCTTAAGAGGAAATCGAAGAGCCGTTTTTTTGTTCGCTATTTTTTTCCATTGTTACCTTGTTGAAATTTAACGCAATCTTGTTTTTGGCTCAGATAGTTACCAGAGTTAGTCCTAAACTTTGCTGCATTTTCATTTCAACTTAAGTATTTCATTATTATTGATATTACAGACAATCTTGCAAAGCAGTGTGAGGTACTACGGGCCCTTAAGACTACATTTGTGAATGAAGTATACATATCAATAGAAGAAAAACAAAACAAACAAGAACTAGTAAGTGAAGGTATGTATGTGTGTGACTGCGTGCACGTGTGTGTGTGAGTATGTGTGTGTGTGTGTGTGTGTGTAATAACGTCTTATATATCGATGAACACCGGCTGCACGCACGAAAAAGTGTCACGTTCCGCATGCAAATGAGAGTGCTGAACAAGCAATAGAGAGACACGATCGGCCTAAGCGTTCGGCTTGTGAAACATCTATCACCCTTCCACCGTTATTACGTAAAATTATCGTCCGTAAACCGACTTTACAGACAACAAATTTTAGAAGTGAAAACTTCTTTCTTCTTTCTTAATGGGTAAAAAATGTTAATGTCACGTCAGGACACGTGACCTGATCGAAAATTCGTAAGGCGGACACGTTATCTGAGACCGCCGGCGCGTAGGAGAGGAAGTAATATCCCCGTCTCTTTCTACCGCGCGGAGATTTCATTCTGCCGGCACTGCCGGAGTGCAACCCGTTTTTTTTTTTAGACTTTAAGATGTTTGTAAGATTCAACGATTTATTCAGAAAATAGGCCTTATCTGGCACTTTTTCACGTCAATTCACATTTTAAATAATACTTATTATATCATACTAGCTTTCGCCCGCGGCTCCACCCGTATTAATGTCGATCCCTCGGGAATAGTTCTTTGTCCCGGGATAAAAGGTAGCCTATGTCCTTCTCCGTACTCCAGAGAAGTCGTATGCAAAGTTTCATGATGATCGGTTCAGTAGTTACGGCGTGAAAGCGTAACAAACAAACAAACAAACTCACTTTCGCATTTATAATATTAGTTAGGATTCAAATTTTTAATTATTGTTCAAACAAAAGCTACAGACTACTAGTGTTTCGGAACCGACCACTGCAGAGAAGAAGACGCCGAAAGAAACTCTTTTCAACAGTATTGGTCGCCTACTTTGCCTACTTGGCTTTGTATGATATTTTATATTTTTATCTTTTCTTTTTTTTCTGATGTTGTTTTTTTGTTAGCGATCAAAAATGATGAAAGTCTCAAAGATAGATAGAAGTCTTAAAGAGGCTGAGCAGACCTGTCCCCCCGACAGCACCCGTTCACGAGTTGACGAATGGATCAGCCATCGCTGAGCTCAACCAAGCGCTTTAAAGTCTGACATCAATGTTGGTCACATACACATATGATGTGGAAACAAGAAGGGCATACTCAGTCAGGATAAGCGTTTTCGTGTAGGTGTCACGGTCAATCGACCATGCACACCCTGGTGTCAGAGTTCTTCGGAACCGCCTCTCGGCCTCTGACGTGTTTCTTTTAACGACTACCAGATGGCAGCCGGGAGCACCGGCTTAACTTGCCTTGCGAAGCACGGATCATCATTATTATCAGACAATCAGGTGATTCAAGCCTGCAATGTCCTAACCAAACTGGAAACAACTAAACAAAGTATGCTTCCGGTGGGAATCGAACCCACGACCTTCGGGTCAACAGGCAAACGCCTTAACCACTGGACCACGGAGGCTGTTTAAAACAGCTGACAAAGAAAGTGACAACATCAACACGGTTGCCTTTTTAATCAAGATGAATCACAAGTAATTTGGGTTGCGCAACGCATTCGTGTAACCTGCTTAAGAGTCCGACATATGCCAGGCGGCGTGGCGATACAAACGCGGATGGTCTAAACGCGTTGGCTACTTTGGATATTTTCGTTTTTTAGGAATATTCAAGGGTTATTCGAAAAAGAAAAACATATGATGGCTGCCTTATCTGTAATGCAATAATAATCAAAAGTTTCAAGGTTAATTTTAATGTATTTGGTGAATAATGCTATATACCGAGTAAATTAGACGTGATTTGGAGGCAACTTTGCAATTTTTTTCTATCAAGAAAATTTAACGCAATCGTGTTTTTGAGTCATATAGTTACCAGAGTTAGTCCTAAACTTTGCTGCATTTTTATTTCAACTTGAGTATTTAATTATTATTGATATAACAGTCAATCATGCAAAGCAGTGTGAGGTAGTATGGGCCCTTAAATCAACAACGTATTAGAGTTCCGTATAATGTTGAAAGTAATGAAATGAAATGAAATGAAATGAAATATACTTTAATTTAGTAATGCAATTATCAAACACACACAACTTATAGTACAGGGTGGCCAAATAACAACACACTCTACGAATAACTAATAACTTGTTTGTTTGTTTGTAATATCTTTATTGTACGAGAAAAAGCACAGAACACAAAACATAGTATAAACGAAAAGTAAACATACAATGGCGGACTTATCCCATAAAGGGATCTCTACCAGTCAACCAGCCAAATGATTGAGAGGATGTTTACTAATTGGGCAGAAGAACGTACAAAATAATAAAAAGAAGAAAATATATTCTTAAATACATAAATATTTTGCAAACATAAAATACATACGGATTATAGTAATATATGCCTGCGACACGGAGTGACCGGGTTCGATCCCCGGCCAGGTCAAGATGGAAATGATCTTTTCCAGATTGGCCTGGGTCTTGGATGTGTATCTATATATGTATTTGTTATAAAATATAGTATCGTTGAGTTAGTATCCCATAACACAAGTCTTGAACTTACTTTGGGGCTAGCTCAATCTGTGTAATTTGTCCGTATATATTTATATTTATATATTTTATTTTATTTTTATTTATTTAAATCTTATTTAAATAGATACATATTAATAATCAACTTAGAGCTCAAATATTAGAGGAGACCAGTGAAGATTTTAAAAGGCGAGATTTATAAAAAAAGTTTATCTACGAATAATATAACCTAATCGTAGATAAACTTTAGTTTTGTAATTTTATTCTGTGAAGTATAAAAAACTGGCCAAATGAGAGTCGGACTCGCGCACGAAGTGTTCCGTACTATTATCTATGAAAACGGCAAAAGAATCATGTCTTGTATGGGAGCACACAGCGCGTCAGCAATAGATTTTACAGATACCTATTTTCTAATTCTCTCGAGCGCAGTGTTTCCTCTTAAATCAGGCGATCTTGGGGCCAACCAATGTCACCGTTTCTTTAAATTAATCGACCGGAAGAAGTTCTTATTAATATTTCTAAAACCGTTTAGATAATAGTTAAAATACGTTGTCCGTCGTAAAGAATCAAGGCAAACGCCCATACATCGAATGTACAGAAAACAAATTAAAAAAGAGAAGATGAATTATATAGCAGTATTGAGGTTTCCTTACTAGTAATATGTCTGCATAATAGAAATATTTTTAAACCCCCGTTTATCCTTACTAATCCTTACTAATCTATACATATAATAAAACAGTAAAAATATTTTGTCTGTACATTTAGAATTTTTGACTGAAATGAATAGAGGGACACTTAAAAAGAATAATAGAAAGCAAAAATTTTTTTTTCCAATTTCTTGTCTGTCTGTCTGTCTGTATGTATGATCACGATTATCTTCGAAAATACTGAACCGATTTACTTCAAACTTTCACCAGTTGCTTTGTTTTAACTCAGCAAAACATTTAAAGTTTGTTTCATCAAAATCGGTTCATTAAAAATCGTCATTTGAATGAACTCAAGGCATGAGTTTGCCTGCAAACATATAGCAAAAATAAAATAAAATAATAAGTGAAATAAGAAAATTAAAATCCAAAGTCAATTCATCATCATTATACGACAGCATTATACCTATCCATACTATCCATAGTAATCCATACTAAAAAAGGAGAAGCTGACTGGCTAACTGACATATCAACGCAGGGCCTAAACTATAAGGGTTAGGAACTTGAAATTTTGCACAGGGGTTCCTTTTATAACGTAAAAGACTTTTGGAAATTCATCTCCTAAGTGGGTAAAATAGGGATGCAAAGTAAGCATGAAACTTTGCCATTTTTGAAGTTAGTCGAATGAAATTCAGCATGAAGGTTCTTTACTGAAAGGCATGAAACACGAGTAAAATATTTTTCTCAAAAATCATCCCTTAAGTGGGTATAACGGGGATGCAAAGTTAGTATGAAACTTTCCGTTTTGGAAGTTATTCAATTGAAATTCAATATTAAGGTGTTTCATTGAAAGTCATGAACTAATGTATTCCGGGTAATTCTACTGTTCCTGAGAAATCGACACTTAGGCGGGCGGAGCCGCGGGCCATGTTTATTTACGCGGTTTACGTTTGTTTGGACATTTTCTCATTTCTGGACGTTCTAGATTACAATTAAAAAGATGTATGTAGGTAAAACCGACAACATTTTTGCCTGAAGGGATAAAATAGGGGTGTAAAGTTAGTATAGTTTTCTTTATTCATTTCTAGACTTAGAAGTATGAAAATAAGTATATACGTTCTACATAGATTACAATTTAAAAGGATCTGTGTAGGTGAAATGTACAAAATTCCCCCCTTAAGGGATAAAGGGGATTGTATGGAATTTTTCTCATTTCTGGACATAGAAGTATAAAAATAAGTATATATGTTTACATTACAATTAAAAATATCTGTGTAGTTAAAATGGACGAAACCCCTTGAAGGGGTAAAATAGGCGGGGTAAAGTTTGTATGGATTTTTTTATTTACTTAAAAATATCACAATAAGAAGTTCTCCATTACAATAAAAAAATATCTGTGTAGGTGAAATGGGCAAAATCCCCTCCTTAAGGGATAAAGATCTATGTAGGTGAAATGTATTAAATTCCCCCTTAAGGGGAAAAAGCAGAGGGGGAGGGGTTTGTATGGAATTTTTATCATTTCTACTGTTCCCAAGGGAACGACATTAACGCGGGCGGAGCCGCGGGCAACAGCTAGTATATTATATATTATATAGTATTATAAATGCGAAAGTGAGTTTGTTTGTTTGTTTATTTGTTTGATTGTTTGTTTGTTTGTTTGTTTGTTTGTTTGTTACGCTTTCACGCCGTAACTACTGAACCGATCATCATGAAATTTTGCATACAAGTTCTCTGGAGTGCGCAGAAGGACATAGGCTACCTTTTATCCCGGGAAAAAGTACTATTCCCGAGGGATCGACATTTACGCGGGCGGAGCCGCGGACGAAAGCTAGTATAAAATATTTCACAATAAAAGTTGTCAAACTGACTGTTTATTGTAGATCTGTCACTCCGAACTGTTAAGTCAATGAGAAAATGTCACTCGGATTGACAGATTTCATTTTATTTTAACGGATGGTTGCCTGCTTGCGTGGTGTCGCCATAAACTAATATATTTTAACGTTTCAGTTGCAGGTAGTGTTCGGATATTAACTCAAAAATTATTAATATGCGTTCGGATATCGAATAAAAAATCAGTATTGAAATAAATAAATATCTTTTTTTCCCCGTCTTTAAAAATATACTGATTGTTGACCAGGGCCGTAGTAATCATATAAAAAATATTTCACCTTCTCTTTTTTTTAAATTTAATTTGTACAATTTTCGCCATGATTCTTTGTCGTATCTACACAAAGTAATTTTCAAGCAACAAAAGCTATTATACTGGGTGTTACAAAACTACGAAATAATATTTAAGGGCCATGATCAGTCGATGATATTAATCAACTATCCCCGGGAAACATACATCGAAAGACAAAAAAGTTTTGACCTTCTTTAGGAAGTTGATTAGCTGATTGCTTATTTTGTATCGGAGATCAATTTTTTCTTTTCATGTCTCGAAGTTTGTCCCATGGGGAAAGTTGTTTAATATTATGGACTGATCATTCCATTTAAATATTATTTCGTAGTTTTGTAACACGCGGTATTTACCGCCAAAACAAAATGGCGGCAAAAAAGTTGTATACCTCTAAGTTGGCCACCCTATATATCTCATTTTAAAAAATTGCATTAGCGGCGTTGCATTAGGGATTGCAAAGTGAGTTTGTTTGTTTGTTACGCTTTCACGCCTTTACTTCTGAACCGATCATCATAAAATTTTGCATACACGTTATCTGGGGTACGGAGAAGGACATAGGGTATATTTTATCCCGGGAAAAAGTACTGTTCCCGAGGGATCAACATTCACGCGGGCAGAGCCTAGTATTATATACCGGGTGAAATAGAATTAGCATACGTTTATAGTGACTCAGACCACGAATCTGAACAACTTTCATTATGGGACCAACTCCGAAATTGCAAAAAAAACAGCTGTTCCATAGATTTTGGCCAAGTAGATATTCCACTTTTGTATGAAAGTGCTGATAATTTTTTCACGATGTCGAAGTTGGTCCCATAATGAAAGTTGTTCAGATTTGTGGTCCAAGTCACTCCTTATACGTTTGCTAATTAATTCAATTTCATCCTGTATGTTCGTATATCGAATAAAACTGTATGGATTTCGATGAAATTTGGCAGACAGATAGTTTTATACGTAACTACGTCAATCTTAATCGTACTTACGTACTACAGATACGGAACCGTGACATAACTACGCTCGCGCTTGGCCGCGTAACCTCAATGCTGATTCGCGAGCTCAATTGAGGGTCAGGTTATGTAATCGGTATGTGATTCAATAATATACTTTTCGACAGAGCTCACGTTTTGCTAGGTAGATACAGTCTAGCGCCAAAATGAGAACTGCTATGACTTTAACTAAATACTATGTTTAACCGACTTCAAAAACAGAGGTGGTTATCAATCCAGTTGTACCGATTTTGATAAAATTTCAATGGGACCAATTCGAAAGCACACTCTTTCAAACAAAAAAAATATAATCTATACTAATATTATAAAGCTGAAGAGTTTGTTTATTTGAACGCGCTAATCTCAGGAACTAATGGTTCAAATTGGAAAACTATTTTTGTGTTGGATAGTCCATTTATTGAGGAAGGCTTTAGGCTATAAAACATCACGCTACGACCAATGGGAGCGAAGCATCAATAAAAAATGTTTCATGTTCCATTGTCGTCTCCTGTAGCCTTAACGGCTTGACCGATTTTGAAGTGCGAGGTATCATAAAATTCGTATTATTCGCCGGAGTGTCATAGGCTATGTAACGTTAGCAAAAAACTATATGGCGGGCGTAAACTGTCAAAAAGGCAGTCGGGTTTTTTTTTATTTTTTGAAATAATCCACTTATGTAAATCGGTCCAGCAGTTTCAGAGCCTTTTAATGCAAACAAACAAACTATAAAATCGTTTCTTTATAAATTAGTGTAAACATGTTTTGCTAAAAGTAAAAATAGCATGCAAATACTCAGAAATCTCCAAGGCTATAAATGATTATGTCAACAAACCATTTATATATTTATTCTTAAAGAGCAAAACTCGCAGTATATTTATTACCTCTGGCAATTTATTTTATAATTCCTGTTTCTTGTAGATTTCATAGCAAAAAACATCTACTAACATCACATATTTAAAAAAATACGCGAAAACGGCTTATCAAGGTGTACATCTGGAGCATTGCTCTTTACAGCTGCGAGACGTGGACCTTAACACAGAAGGAAAGGAAAAAGTTGGAAGCGTTTGAAATGTGGTGCTGGAGAAGAATGGAGAAAATTTGTTGGATAGATAGGATAACTAACGAAGTTTTAAATATAGTAGGAGAAAAAAGGTCTATTTTAACTGCGATAGAAATTTGAAGAGGTAATATGACAGCACACTTGTTGCGACACGATCAGTTTAAAAAAAATATTATAGAAGGCAAAATAGAGGGAAGGAGAGGGAGAGGAAAGCCCAGGCACAGCTATTTTAAACAGATAAAGGAAAAAGTGGAAAGGGTTTCGTACCAGGATGTGAAAAGACTGGCAGAGAATGGACCAAGATGGAGGGAGCTCCAACGACAAGAGCGTTGCTCTCAAATTTTGATGATTGATGATGTTTCTTGTGGCATCGTCAAAAGTCAAAGTCAAAGATTCTTATTCAAAACTAGCTGTTGCCCGCGACTTTAATCACATTTTATAATGTGATTATATTATAATATAATATTATAATGATTATGATTATTTGTTTAGGTAACGATTGAGTTTCTTAGGTCTGGATTGAGTTTCTTTCGGCGTATTCTTCTCACCAGTGGTCATTCCGAAACGCTAGTAGTATTTCAATTTTGCATATATTAAAAAATATATAAGAAATAAAAATATGACGTTCAAAAAGAGATACATGTATCCAATTTTGAATAAAAATCTTTGACTTTGACTTGACTTTGACTAGAAAAATCTGACACCAACGTTATAAATAAATAATAAATATATACGGACAAATCACACACATTGAGCTAGCCCCACAGTAAGTTCGAGACTTGTGTTATGGGATACTAACTCAACGATACTATATTTTATAACAAATACATAAATAGATAAACATCCAAGACCCAGGCCAATCTGAAAAAGATCATTTTCCATGTTGACCTGGCTGGGGATCGAACCCGGGCACTCTCGTGTCGCAGGCTGGCGTGTTGACCGCTGCGCCACGGAGCTAGCCAACGTTAACCACTGACACACACAAAAAGGCACGTGTTTACCATTGACCTACGATTCATGACCTACAAATAATTAACACTTATATTGAGTGTAAAAACACTATTAGTCAATAATTCGTACTTTTTAGCACCTAACATTGTTAAACATACTTCGGTAATTGAACTCTCTCCTATATTTAAGAAGAGCTAGGCTATTGTCGGTGTCATTGTGTGGAAAAAGAAATGTCTGTAAAGTCGGTTTATGAAAGTGAGTTTGTTTGTTGCGCTTTTACGTTGTAACTACTGAACCGATCATCATGAAATTTTGCATACACGTTATTTGGGGTATGAAGGACAAAGGATACATTTTATCCCGGGAAAAGTACTGTTCCCAAGCGATCGACATTGACGCGGGCAGAGTCGTGCAATCCTTACTAATATTATAAATGCGGAAGTGAGTTTGTTTGTTTGTTTATTTGTTTGATTGTTACGCTTTCACGCCGTATCTACTGAACCGAACAGCATGAAATTTTGCATACAAGTTCTCTGGAGTACGGAGAAGGGCATAGGCTATGTTTTATCCCGGAAAAAGAGTCCCGAGGGATCGAAATTGACGCGGGCGGAGCCGCGGGCGAAAGCTAGTTTATAATATTAGTAAGGAAGTAAGGATAAGAATAATGTTACGGAACCCTTCGTGCGCGAGTCCGACACGCACTTGGCCGGGTTTTTCTCATGCCTCTCATTCATTAGGGTTTGTAGTTTATTTATATTGCGGACGAAGGCGCAGGCAAAAGCTAAACTAATGCCGACATCATTGCATAAATACTCTTGGTTAAAATGGTCAGTGCTCATTTAAATTTAACAGAGCATGGCAAGTATTGTTGCAATATATTTTTTACTTTCTTAAAGTAGAATTAGACTAGCTCCGTGGCGCAGCGGTCAACACGCCTGCCTGCGACACGGAGTGACCGGGTTCAATCCCCGGCCAGGTCAAGATGGAAAATGATCTTTTTCAGATTGGCCTGGGTCTTGGATGTGTATCTATATATGTATTTGTTATAAAATATAATATCGTTGAGTTAGTATCCCATAACACAAGTCTCGGACTTACTTTGGGGCTAGCTCAATCTGTGTGATTTGGCCGTATATATTTAATATTATTATTATTTATTAATTACTTTAATTAAATTAAGTAATCGAATAAGCGCCGCTTAGAATTCACACTTTCACAGATAAATACTCTTTCATATAAAAAAAACCGACTTCTTTCAAACTACTGAATCGATTTTGATGAAATTTAAATGGGAGATATTTATTAGCATACCGCTCTATTTGAGAGTAGCCGTGTGGTTTCCGGAGTAGAATAGAACCACTAGTCTTCCCATGGAGGTCGAAAGAGGCGACTTAGGAAATACAAGATAAACAAAGCTCATAAACATCAATGAGGCCTCTCCAACCCGTCTGGCCAGCGAGGAGAGTGTAGGCCAAATCTGTCTGCTCTGGTCAAGTATGGCTCCGGTAGTACAGAGAGGGTCATGCCCCTGCAGTGGAGACTAAAAAGACCTGATGATGAAAGCATACCCTTTTAAACAAAAATTGGTTGTCTGTAAAGTAGGTTTACGGACGATAATTTTACGTGATAACGTTCGAAAAAAGTTAGATGCGTCACAAGCATTAGGCCGATCGTGCCGCTCTATCGCTTGTTCCGTATTTTTTTAATTAATTAATTAATTCCGCTTGTTTTGTTTGAAAAATATAATTTTGATCTGAAATAAGATATTTCACGTGAATACTGATTTTATTTTCTCATAAAGTGGTAGAAACATAGCATAACATAGGCTATGGGACCACATGGCCAGAATAAACTATTTGCCGATAGAAAGTCTGCAGTGTGCGACACATAAACGCGACACGTTGCATTTGTAGACGAAGCAGATTGTAAGACGCTGTATAGGCACGTCTGGCTTTATATAAAGCGATGACAACGACTTTTTAAAGGCCAAGCTAATATTTTGTCTATAAAAGTGTATTTGTCGAACACTTTATCAAATATGAATTTATAATTATGTAAAACATAAAAGCTCTGTGTAGGTACTAGGTATACAAATAATATGTTATATACACCGGCCGAGATGACTTGGCATTCGTATTAGTGAACTCACAGTCCATATCCATACTTGATAATTATAACAGCTGATTTATTAATTGTAATTACATTAATATATAAATATTTATAACTAACAAATATATTGTAATCTATTACTAATATTATAAAGCTGAAGAGTTTGTTTGATTGTTTGTTTGTTTGAACGCGCTAATCTCAGGAATTACTAGTTCAAATTGGAAAATTATTTTTGTGTTGGATAGTCCATTTATTGAGGAAGGTTTTAGGCTATAAAATATCACGCTGCGACCAATAGGAGCGAAGCATCAATAAAAAATGTTTTAAAAACGGGCAAAAATTATTCATCTATACTAATAAATCATAATAACAGAAATTGCCGCGGACGAAGTCGCGGGCAACAGCTAGTCTATATATACACGGTGAAATTTTGATCGTTCTGGACCCTTAAAGGAGTGATTCAGCCCGTCAATATGAACATCTTTTCTATGGAACCAATGCTGGGAACTCAAAAAAAAAAAGGGCAGTTCCATACAAAAAATTTCGGCCACCCGGTCAATTTGTATGGGAACGTAAAAAAAATTTTTGACTTCCCAGCATTGGTCCCATAGGAAAAGTTGTTTATATTGACGGGCTGAATCGTCTCTTTAAGGGTCCAGAACGATCAAAATTTCACCGGGTATAATAGTTGTAATCTATAACTACCTCCGTGGTCCACTGGTTAAGACATTTGCCTGTAGACCCGGGGTCGTGGGTTCGATTCCCACGGGAAGCATACTTTGTTTAGTTGCGTCCAGTTTGGTTAGAGTATTGCAGGCTTGAATCACCTAATTATCTGATAATGAAGACGATTCCGTGCTTCGGAAAACACGTTAAGCCGTTGATCCCGGCTCGGCTGCCATCTGTGGTAGTCGTAAAAGGAACCAACCACGTCAGAGGCCGAGAGGCGGTTTCGAAGAACTCTGACACCAGGGTGTGCATGGTCGATTGACCGTGACACCTACACGAAATGATGATGATTGTAATCTATATATTTATAAATAAAACCATACTTTATATTATATTTATATAAACAGAAATGTATGTAATCCGTCTTTGTATACATTTCCTAGGAAATATATAAAATTCCTAAAATCGCCCGGAAATGTGTGAATTTCCTAAATAGCACTCGGAAATGTATTTTTGTTAGCAAAAAAATGTAATCGGTCTGCTAAAATAGCTAATTGGGCAAAATTTACGGTCAGCAAAACTTCGACCGTACTGTTTTTAAATCACTAGTACTATGCGCTGAATTAATTATACATAAAAAAAAATTGTATAATTTAGATCAATCCTTGAACAAGGTCGCCTCCTTGTTGGAATTTGAAACAGATACATATGAAATTTAAAAATGATATATATATGGTATGATATCTAGAAGCATTTTTCTTCGAAAACTTTGTAATTTTAACGTCTTAAACAATAATTCTCACATGACAATATTTATATGTACGTCTCGGAGATGGGTCCCTATCTTATTTTTTTTATAAAGATATAAATATGAAAATATTAAGACTTTTCATCTTTTTCCTAATCGCCGAATGGTTCTGCGCAGCTTAATGGCTTCATCATCATTTCGAGTAGGTGTCACGGTCAATCGACCATGCACACCCTGGTGTCAGAGTTCTTCGGAACCACCTCTCGGTCCTGACATAGTTCCTTTAACGACTACCAGAAGGCATCCGGGAAAAACGGCTTAGCGTGCCTTCCGAAGCACGGAATCATCTTTATTATCAGAAAGTCAGGTAATTTAAGCCTGCAATGTCCTAACCAAACTGGAAACCAACAAAGTATGCTTTCGGTCAGTACCGAATGAAGCCACGCACGTAGTCAATTCAAAAAAAAATATCCTTAATAAGAAAAATTAAAAAGGGAAACACCATAGCTATCAGAATATCACAAGCAAAATTTTAAAATCACAGAAGAGCTATCGAATAAAGTAAATTGAATGCTTATATGTGCTGTAGTTCTTCTAATATTTGGAAATTCGTCACAAGCAAAGCATATTTTCAAAAAATAAAACTATCGAGAAAATTTTTAGCAATCGTGATTCTGTTGATCTAATGTAGTTGAAGAATTGAATATATAAGTTACAGTCAAAACAAAACTTATAATCTATAATAAAATAATAAAGTGTTTTTGACCGATGCCTTCAGATAAAACCAATTTAGACTGACTTTTGTGGTCAAAAGGTGTTATGGTCAATACCCTTAGTCAAAAACGATTTTGACTACAAAAAATCAGTCAAAAGTGGTTTTGTGAGATTTAAATTTAGACTTCCAGTCAAAATTCATAAAAAGTTTAGGTAGTTCGTGAAAGTTACCATGAAAATCATCAAAATACTGTTATAAAACCATTTTAAGTTGTAATGTTCGTGCTTTGTGCATACAAAATTCAGTCAGCATTGTACGAGACCTGTATATTGCAAACACGCAGAATTCGAGCTTGTAATATCATTTGGACGTAGATATAGGCTAGTTTCCTAAAAAAATTTAATTAGTCCGTCAGTAAGTAATTCAAAAAATATTGGTTACGTATTTTTTCTTTTGTCGATAGAATAAAAAATGATAAAGATATAGCCCTTTGAAATTCCGTGTGACGTCATAGTTTGCTACACTTTTTAGCAAACTTTGACGTCACAAGCCCCCACTCATGAACTTTGACTCGCTTTATCTTTTCTATTTATTGTTTAATTGACAAAAGAAAAAATACGTGTCCAATATTTTTTGACTATCTAACTGGCGGACTAATTGTAATGTTATTATTTTGACCCAGGCAACTACCCTATTATAATATACAGTTTGTTTATTATTTGGTGTATCTAGCCGTACGTACCTTGAACATACCTTGCGTTCGCACCCGCCACGCCCCCACTCTTTACATATCTGTGGGAAAGACTCATTAATTTTTGCCACGTGCCATAACAAACAAAATCTATATACAAATTCTGTCTGTCAGTACATTTTATTTCGTATTGTTAACTCAAAATGACATCATATGACGAATGTTTGCATTGTATACAAGCACAAGGAAAATATTTGTTCACTATTTAAATGGAGATTTGTAGTCGTAGAAGAATAAAGGTCACCGACGTGACAAAGCGTAATAGCGCTTTGAAATGGCAGTGGGCGGGGCACTGACATCGGTGTTTAAAGTGGCAGGGGGCGGGGCACATAGTGCGTAATACCGATGGCTCACGGAGCGGAAAAGTACTCGAATGGCGACCACGTACCAGCAAACGCAGCGTAAGCACCAGGTGGTACGTTGACCAAGGTCGTAGGAAGACGATGGATGCAGGCTGCTTCCAACCGATCGTATTGGAAATCCTTAGGGATATGGATATGGACAAATCACACAGACTAAGCTAACCCTAAAGTTGTAACGTTGCAGCATGCCACCTGCATGCTGCATCTCGTCCAACCTCATTTCGTTCTCATCCTGTCCATTCTTCATTCCTCATTTTAATTAAAATTTCAGTTTTTAATTCAAATTTATTCTATTCCATTTCTGGATTACTTTCTCTCTCTCTCATCACTCATTCTTCAGTCTGCTACCATCTTTCAGTCTACTACCATCTCTTGGAGCATATTAGTCTCTGTTATTAATTATTGAAGTCAACATCTACATGGTTGAAGTTGTAAAGTGAAGTTGTAATAATAAAGTTATTCTCTGTGTGTTCAGTGTCGAGTCTTGTGTTCTCCCTAACTTCTTATTTATGTGGGAACTCGGCTAGAGCGCCGGGATAGTTGAGCCCTCACAAAGTGATTCTCATCATCGCGACTGCACAAGCCATTAGGCTGTGCAAAACCATTAGGCGATTATGTAAAAAGTTGAAAAGTCTTAATATTTTCATATTTAATAGCTCGCATCGAGCTACTCAACAACGCCCCGACGGCGCGCGCGCTTCGGAACCTCAACCAGATTGCCGAAAAAATAGACCTGATTGCTGTTCGCTGAGCTAATTCGAAGCGCAGCTTCGGACACCCACCGACCAGATGGTCGGACGACCTGACTAAGGTCGCAGGAAGACGCTGGATGCAGGCCGCTTCCAACCGGTCGTATTAGAAATCCTTGGGGGAGGCCTATGTCCAACAGTGGACTTCTTGCGGCTGATATGATGATGATGATGAGCGAATTCATAAGAACAGTATTGTATGTACATAATTTGTTAAAAAAATTAACTGCTTGTCTATCGTATTGGTGTATACTTTAATGTTAGATTTGAGCTGTGCTGATAAAATAAAAAAAATAATTAAAGGTATCCTTACTAATATTATAAATGCGGAAGTGAGTTTGTTTGTTTGTTACGCTTTCACGCCGTTACTACTGAAGCGATCATCATGAAATTTTGCATACAAGTTCTCTAGAGTGCGGAGAAGGACATGGGCTGCCTTTTATCCCGGGAAAAAATACTATTCCCGAGGGATAGGCATTGACGCGGGCGGAGCCGCGGGCGAAAGCTAGTATTTTTATAAATATGAAAATTAACTCTGGCCAGCGAGGAGAGTGTAGGCCAAGTCCTCTGTCTGTTCTGGCCAAATATGGCTCCGGTAGTACAGAGAGGGTCATGCTTCAGCAGTGGAGACTAAAAAGACCTGATGATGATGATGATGATTTTATAAAGAAAAATGAAAAAGGGAGCGACCTCGGAGATGTAAATATAAATACTGTCATGTACGAATCATTGTTCTAGATGTAAAGTTTACAAACTTTTCGAAGAAAAATGTTTTTAGATATCATAACATATACATATCGTTTTTAAACTTCATATATATCTGTTTCAAATTCCAACAAGGGGGCGATCTTGTGCAAGGTTCGACCTAAATTACACAAATACTTTTGATGTATTTAATTAATTCAGGGCATAGTACTAGTGATAAGAAAACACGTCAATTTCCACAATTTCGCGCAATACAGTCTTAATATTTTACTAAATATTTTATAACAAATACATATTTTTTTTTTTTTTTTTTTTTACAAAATTTGAATTAGGCATTTGTCTCCCATCTCACCTGATGGTAAGTGACGATGAAGACGAGGATGTTAAAAACGGGGTTATACTTAACTAACGCAAAACCTGCTAGGGACGACTTGGATATATCATGACTAGCAGTGTTTGTTCTATGACTTTCACCTAAACGCAACACATAGTAAGATTTTACATACATTAGCTTTTATGTGGATTTCTATCAAACGTTAAGTCTATGCTGCCGGCCGCGTGCCACTTGAGCGTAGGTACCTACTATTATTACCTTGTAGCGCTGATTGCCATAGAGTTAAGACGAGTAGAATTGCAAAATTGAATTATTTTTTTTGTATGAAAAAAGCAAACATCGAATTACAAAAAGTCATAGAACAAACGTAGTTAATCTTGATGTACCTAGTCACCTTGAGGGGGTTATGCGTTAGATACCACCTACCCTGTATGGGCAAACATGCAAGAATGGTTTCTAATGTTTTCGCGATTGTTACATACAGTATATAGTAATATATATAATCATATTTTATTAAAAAAACAAATGCAAGGCCCAGGCCAATCTGAAAAAGACATGACCTGACCGGGTGTACGGGTTACGACCGAAGTAAAGAGTTCTGGTGAAATTAAAGTCACTGATAAACTTTTGAACTATAAAATAAATTGATGACAACTGAATGAAATATGAGTCGCGTGGCACTCTTGCTGGCCGTAGGTAGCGAAAATAAACTATCAATTTAACCGAATTAGCATTAAGTCGTGCGTCAACTCGTGAACGGGTGCTGCTAGGGGGGACAGGTCTGCTCGGCCTCTTTGAGACTACTGTGTATAATGTAAAATATTATCATTGCACACTCGATCCCTAAAATAATATGTTCCAAAAAATAATAATGTACCTATATAATAAAAATTGTAATCATAATTAGAAATAAAAAAAAAAAAGATAAATGAAGAAATTAGATGATAAATGATTAAGATAGATGATAAAATAAAAAAGCCCTTTAGGTGAGTAGGCGACCAATACTGTTGAAGAGTTTCTTTTGGCGTTTCTTCTCTGCAGTGGTCGGTTCCGAAACGCTAGTAGTCCGTAGCTTTTGCACATTAAGGCGATACCACTGTAAATAAGGTCGTTCTGAACCTTATTTATCTCGCAAAATACTTAAATTAGGAGTTTCAAATGTAAGTAATATGATTTTTGACTATTTCATCTCCAAAAATTGAAGATGAAAACACGTTTTGATAAAATTTTCTCGATAGAAATATTTTTTGAAAAATGGTCTTCGTTTGCAGAGTTTTCGTTATTGTAGCTCAAAGAGGACGAATTAAGTAATGATTTTTAGACTAAAAGATAGGTCATTAGTAATTCATCAAAATTGAAATATGAAAATACAATTAACCGGTCTGATTTTATACAAAATAGAAATAACGAATTTGGCGCTTACGTTTTTTTGTTTGAGCGACTCGAGACTATACCTATCTCATCATTCACGAGCTAAACCGCCAAGCGCTATCCCTTGCGCGCACTTGATCAGTCTGCGTACGCCTTTGCCGAGCGATGGTCTGTGCAAGTCGCTGCGTTGAAATTCTAATCTCGCGAGCTTTTAATTAAATATTCAAATTTAATCTATAAAATGTATGTACCTACCTAGTTTGTTATTATTTCGTTTAGTCTTCGTTATTTTAGTGTTAAATAATTTTCATATAAGTATTATAGTTTTTAATTTCGGCATTACCGTGTAATAATCATGGGCAAAGTGAATAAAAACCTAGTCAACGAGAACGTGTCGGATATTACTAGGAAGGAGCCTGCCTGCCTAATGAGGGAAAATAGATGGTGAGTACCTACCTATCCTATCTACCTGTGTACCTTCGTAAAATATTATATATAATTTTATTTTGTGGGGGAATAAAAGAGTAAATCATTACAGATCATATTTAACTTATCAGTCATATTTATTTTAAATCGAAGTGGGTTGGCAACTACTTTGATAAAAAAAATCGGCATTTTTTTACACCAGCTGCCTACCTGATGTCAATTCTTTTTGGGTATGCTTTTGCACGTGATGTCAGAGCCTTGTTTTCTATTAGCTGCCTCATACGACATTCATGGGAAAAGACGGGGTGTTCCTAGTCATACTAATAATTTATTCATATATACATACTTACTCGTAATATAGTATCGAGCCCATCGGATGAAGTATCGGGTAAATAAGTATGGAAATAACAATGTACCTTATTACGTAAACATAAATTAGCTAATATAAAAATTCCTACTGTTTTTAGGACGAACAAAATGCCTCTGAGTTTAGAATCGGAGGTCCGTTTGTCCGAGTCGCCCCGCGCCGCTGTGCCGCGAACGCAAGAACAGGGAGGTGTAATCAAGATGGAGTCGGAGCTACGAATTTTTGATTTGAATGAGCAAAGTATTATTCCATCATCAGCGTCACAAAAATGTGAAACGCTTAGTATCTGATATAGGTAATTGTAATCTAACGATTATTCCAAATGGGATATTTTTTCGTATTTATTTTATTCGTGTGCTTAAGTATATTAGTTAGGCTTAGGTGTGACATACGATATTGAAATTGATATCTAATAAACCGTAAATAAACTCTAAGTAAAATTACTGTTACTGGTAAATTAAGTAGGGAGAGACATAAAAGGACTTTATTTGGCCATCATGAAAACCATAGAAACGATACCATAATTAATTTGATTTTAGAATAACATAGTTATTATTATGATATTCCTAACTATGAATGTGTGATTTAACGAAACCATAATTTTGATTTCGGAAAATTGTACAGCGTTTAATTTAATGTATGATAATTGATTGGTTTATGTTGTGTTGTGATTTTGTAATTTTTATTAAGTTGCAATAAAAACATGAATGTTTATTGTATGTTTTTTTTAATTGCCAATATTTGCCATTCCATAGTCGAATATCAAAAGATATCAATATCATTATAATAACACAAAAATGATACGCAAACCCCATGCGTTCTAAGCTCCGAGTCGAGATCTCGTAATAATCGTAGTAGTTGCAGGCACGGCAGCGATCGCTGTGCGCGGGAACGCGCGTAAAGAGATAGCGGGGGCCGGGGGACAGACACCCCGCGCATTTGCTTAGCGCCGCCCATAACTAGGTACCAAACATTTCAGGCCTCGTCTTAAGTAATAATATAAATATGACTAAATTAGATCCTTTAAAATGTGATTTAACGTGAAAAAGTGCCTGCAAAGGCCTATTTTCTGAATAAACGTTTTGATTTTGATTTTGATTAAGGTGTACGTTGCTTGCTCGTACACTGGGGATCAAACCCGGGACCGATGCCGCAGCCCAGAGATAGTCAAACAATAATTAACCAACTACTTTCAAAGCCGAATCAAGGCTACTACGTATATTGAGCAAATTATGTATTTTTGCAACTTAAGTAAGGACACGCGTAAAGAATTACACAGTACACGTAGGGTTTTTATGTATTTTGGTATGTAAGTTTTGTATTTAAAGTTACATTTATAAATAAATACTAAAACTTAATCTAAAAACTTATTATAAAATTAAAACTAACTAAACTAACTTAAAATATCTAAAAAATTTGGGGAATCCGGCATTGTCCCGAGGATGCTGGCAGCATTTCCTCGCTGAATCGCAACGCTTATGCGCTGTGCGAGGAAACTGCCAGCTCTTCGGTCCCCTGTCGTTTCAGCGAGCCTCTTACCAGGCTCTTTTACTAGTGAATGGGCGCTAGGGCCCCACGGAACAAGGGTCTCTACTCCGAATGGCATGAAAATGTATTCAGAGCCGAGACCCCTGTATTTATTATTTTTTAAGTTTTGTATTTTATTTCTTCTTCTTCTTCCTCACCTTATCCCACTTTAAGTGTGGTCGGGACAGCATGTGAGTATTTTCCATTTCGCTCTATCTTGAGCAATTTCTTTCGTTATTTTACCTATATCCTCCTTCACACACTCAATCCATCTTTTCTTTGGCCTACCTCTACTATGATTCCCAATTACTTTCATATCCAACACCTTCCTAGTTACATGGTTCTCTTCTCTTCGCAAAACATGTCCATACCATCCTAATCTACAGCTTCTCAATTTGTCCGTTATGGGGGCTACTTTCATGCTTCCTCTTACATACTCATTCCTTATCCTATCTTTTCGAGTCACTCCACTCATCCATCTCAACATTCTCATCTCCGCTGCATGCAATCGTCTTTCATCCGTCACCTTGGTGGCCCAACACTCTGAACCATACAAAAGTTCCGGTCTTATCACGCTTTTATACATTTTACCTTTGAGCTTAAGGGGCATACGCGAGTCACAAATGACCCCAGTCACTTTTTACATTTGTATTTTATTTATTATCTTAATATACAGACAGCCTCCGTGATCCAGTGGTTAAGGCATTTACCTGTTGACCCGGAGGTCGTGGGTTCGATTCCCACCGGAAGCATACTTTGTTTAGTTGTTTCCAGTCTGGTTAGAACATTGCAGGCTTGAATCACCTGATTGTCTGATATAAAAGATGATTCCGTGCTTCGGAGGGCACGCCGGTGGTCCCGGCTGCCATCTGGTAGTCGTTAAAGGAACGTAAAAGGAACGCGCCAGGACGAAAGTAAGACGAAGACGTGACCTGAGACCGCCACAGGAGGAATTAAACAAAATACATGTAAGCAAGCTTTTTTATTAAATCTAAGCGTTCAAATCGTACCTGTGGCGAAATTTTTCATCACATTTTCGATTTTAATACTGTTAGATTGTTTACGCAAACTAATAACTATATATAACTAAAACATATAACAATATAACTAAAACAATGTAATCGGAAACGAAGCAGCAAATTAAGTAGAGTTACATTTCTATAGAATTATTCATAGGCTAAAGTTCGTATATAAATAACGTGAAGTGGCAGGGGGCGGACAACACTTCGCAATTCACTTTCCGCCCTTTAAAACCATTTAAAGATGTTATAGTGTAATAAGTAGTAAGTATTCTATCATTTTGTAATAGTAATAATACTAAATATTCATTTGTTATTGGATTGTTTTTCTAAGTAGGCAAACAGGCATACGGCCTACCTGATGGAAAGTGGTTACCGTCTATAGTCTCGGTATCATAGATAGTTATTTTTATACAACTCGACCAACTTATGTAGTTACAGTCGGCCGAACAAAATGTATGGAGTCAACCGCAAAACGAAATTTGTAACAACATTCGACTTTTTTGCCGTTTTCATAGATAACGGTACGGAACCCTTCGTGAGTCCGACTCGCACTTGGCCGCTTTTTTATATTCATTTCGTTTACATAGACTTACAAATGTCACGACAGAATATTTAAACATTATTACGGCGACCTTAAGGCGCCGTGCATCAGAAGAATACCGTGAAACGTCTATTTTTTTCGTCGCGCAGTTTGCTTATTTTTCATGGAACGACTAGCAAGAAAAAAATATGAAGTACAGTTCAAAGATCAAAATTAATGGTTACATCAAAATATTTTCAATAAAATATTTAAAGCCTAGCAAAATAAAAAGGCAAAAAAGCTATATCCAGTAAAAGTTTCGTCGCGAATTACTTGATATTTTCAGCGACAACTACCAATTTTTTTAAGTCTATAAAAAGTATAACTTAATTAGCAAGATGGATACTAAAAAAATACAATATTTGGTTATAGTTATTAAATTATTAAATTAAAAGTGAAAATTAACACAGAAATGGCTTTGAAATGAGACTAGAGACAGACTAACCGGTATCGACACTTTCAACCGCTACAAACGGTTAAGGGATACAGCGCCTTAACAATCAATACATTAATTATGACATCGGTGGTATGTAAGTTAACAAGTGTATGTGAGTTGACAGTGGAACGTGTGTCGTAGAGCGAATAGGATTGCTATTTTTAAAATGACGCTGTTCGTAAACGAGCGGTTTTTTCCATATAAAAATCGCTCGAAGACGAGTGACACACTTTCAAAAATAGTACCCCTGAACTTGAACTTTATTGAAATACTAGCTGTTGCCCGCGACTTCGGCCGCAATTTCTGTTATTATGATTAATTCGTTTTTTTCTTAGTATACATGAATAATTTTCCCCTTTTCCAAAACATTTTTTATTGATGCTTCGCTCCTTTTGGTCACAGCGTGATGTCTATAGCCTAAAGCCTTCCTCAATAAATGGACTATCCAACAGAAAAAAAATTTACAATTTGAACCAGTAGTTCCTGAGATTAGCGCGTTCAAACAAACAAACAAACTCTTCAGCTTTATAATATTAGTATAGATTCCACTTGTTTACCTGCAATAACTGGACTACGCAGTTATTGCAGGTAAACAGGTGGAAAAAAACCGACTGCCTTTTTAGGGTTCCGTAGCCAAATGGCAAAAAACGAAACCTTTTTGGATTCGTCATGTCTGTCCGTCCGTCCGAAAATAGAAAAGAAAAACAATAAATTTTGAGGGCTCCCCATACTTTGCATGGTCGATTGACCGTGACACCTACTCGAAATGATGATGACTTAGAACTGAAATGAAACTCATTTTTTTTTATCAAACCCATTAGTATGGGGTATCTATGATATTTAGGTTTTATATATCGTTTTTTTTCTAAACTGAATCGTTTTTTTATACCACTTAGTAGGCAAACAGGCATACGGCCCACCTGATGGAATTGAGTTGCGCGAGAGACACTTCCAAAGAGGTAAAATGTGTACACTTCGGAGAAGAATACGTATTTAATGATACCTCACACCTCGAAATCCAAGCTATTTAGGTTACAAGAGACGACAATAGAAGAGACATACTTACACATACATACATACCTACATACGCGCGAAAAACATTACCCTCTTTCTGGGTAGATCAGTCGAGTAAAAACTGCGTAACTAACTAATTAGCGAAGCAGCACCGATTCTTAATTACCCTCTACTTCAAACTTGACCCTGTGGAAGGGGTCAAAGGGTAAAAACGGGATTCTATTAATAGGGCTCCACTATTCTGTTTTAAACTTTGTATAGAAACGGGACTTCGCTGGAACCTTTTTATTAAGTATTTGTTTCCGTTGACGTTTCAATGGAGTTACATCTAACATGGTCGCAATGAGACTGGAGTACTGCGGTGTCATCTTGTGGTGGTGGACGCAGTTTCTCAAATAATTTTGATAATTTTACTACCCACATAAAGTTTTGTTTTTAGGCATTTAGTTTTGTTTTAGGCATAATTATAGGACTCCACTGTCCGTCTGACTGTATGTAGGCTGTATCTCATGATCTTGATAGCTAGATTGTTAAAATATTCACAGATTATTTCTGTTGCCGCTATAACAAAAAATATTAAAAACAGAATAAAGTCACTACATAATACAAAGTTGCATCCCGCTGCCTGTCTGTCCTTTTGTTTGCTTAGATCTTTAAAATTCGCGACGAATTTTGATGCGGTTTTTTGAAATAAAAACATATTTAGCAGCGTTGTGCACTATGGCATGGGTATAAAATTTTATATATTATATATTATTTCTCAAATAAAAAAAAATAATTCAAAAAAAAAAAAATGTTAAACTCGCGTCAGGACACGTGACCTCGAAAATTCTTTCCAAAATCCAACAAATTCCGTTCCCCAACTTAAAAATGCTTCCGAAGGGCAGCAGCACAAGAAGCTATGGAAACTGCGCTCACCAATTTGCCTGCCAAGCGTGGCGAGTATGGCAATATCCTCTCATGGAGCGAAGAATCTTTGGGAGAGCCCTTTGTCCAGCAGTGGACTTCTACGGCTTCCTACAACCACCGGCGAAGCATTGGAGACTGACACCCCTGACCTATATTAATATACTAGCTGTTGCCCGCGACTTCGTCCGCAGCAATTTTTGTTATTGTACTGTCACGGACATTTTTTAAGTTCGTTCAAAGAGGAATAATTCTTTAATACACATTTTTGGGTAACTTGTACCGTTCACGCATCGCACGCGTCGGATGTTCTCAAGTATGAATAATTCCCCCCGTTTTCAAAACATTTTTTAATGATGCTTCGCTACCAAAGCCTTCCTCAATAAGTGGACTATCCAACACAAAAAGAATTTTCCAATTTGAACCAGTAGCTCCTGAGATTAGCGCGTTCAAACAAACAAACCAAACTCTTCAGCTTTATAATATTAAGTATAGATTGTATGGATAGCTATATTAAATCCAGTTACCTTTAAGAGTGGTCTGGATAGCCGCGTGAACTCGGCAAAGGGCATATACTCGAGATGATTCACCTGCATTAAACGGGGGCACTACGCGAGCGAGCGAGATGACACGACGATTTTACCTAAATCCGGACATTATCGGCTAGCTCCGTGGCGCAGCGGTCAACACGCCAGCCTGCAACACGGGGCGCCCGGGTTCGATCCTCGGCCAGGTCAAGATGGAAAATGATCTTTTCCAGATTGGCCTGGATCTTGGATGTGTATCTATATATTTATTTGTTATAAAGTATAGTATCGTTGAGCTAGTATCCCATAACACAAGTCTCGAGCTTACTTTGGGGCTAGCTCAATCTGTGTGATTTGTCCGTATATATTTATTTATTATTAAATGCGCTCTCTGTCTTTTAGGATATAAGGAATTTTGAGAAAACTAATCAATAAAGTTACGGAAAAATATGTTATTACAACTTATAAGTAACCATTTACCTAATACGTAATTATTGTGATAGAGTTCACAGTATAATCACAATGACGAACGTGTTCTTTAATTAAAACTCAATAGATTTTCCTTTAAGTAACCAAAGTACGTACGCAAGTGAATAATATTAGAATCTTAATGTTCATAATGGTATTTATTTACCTCCAAAGTTGGGATAAAAATGGTGCTAAAATACCGATGTTTAGAGGCTTATATTTTTTAAACTATTGATTTTTAATCAAGCTGTATAGGAACGTACATAGATCTTGATGGGATCAATTGACTTCATGCATGTACAAACAATATCAAATATTGACGCGAGACCCTTTCGCCGTTTTAATGGAGATTTTCGTGTCTGTCGAGGGGAGCCTTAAATAGCATAAGGAAAATCCAGGTGAATCTATTTCTAGATTTAGCCAAGGGAAAAACCTGTATTGCATAGTTCTGAAGTCACTGAACTAGACTTATGCAGTTGTGGGCACCATCGTATATTCTCTCCCTTTTAATCTGAAAATTGTTACCTGTAGCGGCTTAGACAACCAAACATTTATAATAGCTATTTCCCGCGACTTTGTCCGCGTGGAGTTGGTTCTTTTTCTTTTCGTGTGATGACTCAAATAATTTAAGTTAATAGTAGATTGTGACACGAGGGGCTAACATAATCTTATACCTTCAAATGAGCAATTCTTGTATATTTATATGTATATATTTATTTCTATGATCTCGGAAACGGCTCTATCGATTTTACTGAAATTTGGTTAATCTCTGGGAAATTTTATAACCGGGGTTTTCGGGGTAAATAATCGACCTAGATTAGTCTTATGTTTGGGAAAACGCGTGTTTTCAAGTTCCCTAATGTTTCTTTTTAATTAACAAAACTGGCCAGTGCAACTGTTTAAAATTACGGTTCGATATTTTTGGTCATGGATATTTTCGGAGCAATATTAGTGTTCATAATTCAAAATCTTTTATTCCCATGGTAATAAAAACTTATTTTAGACCCTGGTTTTGGGCAACCGTTCTTTGTTTTTTGAATAGAGGAGACGAAATATCATATTTTATTCCTCCAGTATGTGGCGACTCTTATACCACACTCCGTCGCTGAGTATAGGTCGTGTATTGAGTAGCTGGTTGGGCACATTCGGCACGAGAGAAGATGCAGCATAGTCTGATCGACTTGACCACACTGACACCAAGCTTCGGTTTGATCAATGTAACACCTTACCTACAGCGACCCACCCCAATTCGAAGGCGGTTGAGACACTTCCACGTGGGCAATGGAGTTTGGTAACCCGGTGGTAGCTCCTCCGATGGAGGAATAAAGTCTGACGGTGATGCATGCTGCTCATACCACATCTGTTATCAAGCTGTTCCTGGATCGTTTTGGAGTGGTTTGGTGACTGTGGTATCTACCAGTAGCCATTACCAATATAGAAAAAAAAAACAAGCAAAGAAATCATGTCTATTTACTTTATTAATTTTTTTAGTATTCGTTGTTATAGCGGCAACAGAAATACATTATCTGTGAAAATTTCAACTGTCTAACGATCACGGTACATGTCATACAGCCTGGTGACAGACAAAAACACAGACAGTCAGCAGAGCGATATTAATTGTGTCCCGTTTTTACCCTTTGGGTACGGAACCCTAAGCAACAACCGAATTGATAACCTCCTCCTTTTTTCAAGTCGGTTAAAAAGATAAAAGATATATAGATTAAAAGTTGACGTGTTGTTAACTTATCAACATATACATATAACTATTTGGTAATCTACGCGCACCAATGCACGTGCGTGCACGTACATAAGCTTTCCTAGAATATTAATACAACGTGACTTTGGTTTGAGGACCTAGTATCTCAGGGTTAACCAGCCGGGCTACATCCTCTCCTAACTTCTTTTGAATCCCGAAAAAAATAGGCCTTTTATCCCGGAAAAGAGAACTGCTCCCGAGGAATCGCCATTTAAGTTCAAGTTCTTTAATTGTAAAAAAAGTTTCAATAACTAATTTTAACGTCAATAACCAATATTAAAAACATAATTTAGCAAAATGTCAAATATCTTTAATGATTATTATAAATTTCAACCGTCCATAAATTCTAGAAGATTATAGTAAAATTTATCCACAAAAAAAAATTAGGTAAGCCTATTTTTAAACACATTCATTAGTAACACCTTCATATTAAGGTAGTTTGTTAAAAACTTTGGTGCCTTACAAAATACACTGTCATACATACATTTAGATTAACACTTTTTTGCACATAGTCTATTACGAGTATTTTTTCGTCGATTACGATGTACACTATCCGAAAGCCGTGGAAATAAAGTTCCATTTGCTTCCACGAATACAGAAACTTCGTAGATATATAAAAAAGGAAATGTCAATACAGTATATTTTTTGAAAAAAGCATCCAAGTTTCAGTGGAATAGAAGTTAAACATAGTTCTCAGACATCGTTTCTGTGCTTTAAATACAAGTTAATTTTTAGTCGAGTTTTCCCAGAACATAATGCCATATCTCAAATTTGACATTGCAATCCATGATATGCATTAAGTAATGCAGAACCATCTACAATGTCAGCAAGTTTAAATTTTTTACATAGCTTCTCTATATGAGCTTTCCAATTTAAATTATTATCAATTATTATTCCAAGAAATTTTGTAATTTTTACTTCTTCAATGTCACAATTAAGATAACGTGCCTAGAATTTTGAATCTTCCTTTGATCTTTTACTAAAATGCATAACATTGGTCTTTTTAATGTTTATTTTCAAATTATTAGTTTCCAATCATTTAAATATATTTTCTAAAGATTGATTAATATCATAGTTGTACTCGTCGTTGTTTCTACACTCCGTAACAGTGCTGTCGTCTGCAAAGAGTGTAATTTTTTGATGAGTTGCATTTGGCAGGTCATTTATATGTATAATAAGTAGTAATGGACCTAAGACACTGCCTTGAGTAACACCATATAAAACTGTTCTTATGTCAGATTCATAACATTGTTCCATTTTTTTTTGAGTACATTTCTTTTTCTCGGTCAAGTATGATTTTTTAAAGTCTAGAATATTTCAACCAATTCCGTATACGTTTAACTTGTCAGCTAATATTTTATGATCTACATAGTCAAATGCCTGAGTCATGTCACAATATTGTGACATGACTGTCACAATATTGTGACATTTTATATATTAAAGCACACTGGTTACCGCCTATCGATATTTGTCGTAACATTTTCCAAAAAAAATCGTAAATTGCTATGTTGATATCTCGATTTTGTCTAAAACCGAAGAAAAAGGCCCACCTTTTTAAGTGTGCAATAAAGTTTAAATAAATAAATAAAATAGGCGTCTCTGGCACCGTAGGCCCATTAAGCAAAAGACAATTGCGGCTCTCTAAAGACTTTTGACATTTGCATAATTTGATAGGCCATTCAGGCGTTACAATCGCAGCCCCTTAGGCATATGAGAGATGCTGCTCTCCAAGCAATACAGTGACGACGAACGACCAAGGCAATCTGATGTTTTCGCGATTGTTACACATTTAAATACTTGACTCTTGACCTTGGTCAAGAGGCAAGCCAAAAACAAGATGGAAAGACGACATGACTGTTTTCGATGAAACTTAGAGAGAGATGGCAAGAGATAGAGCAAAGTGGATAAATAAAGGGGAGGCTTTTGCCCAGCAGTGGGACATAAATAGCTAGTAAAAAAAAACGAATCACTTAAATAAAAAAACATCCTAATTTCAATAGAGAGGATGGTTGGCAGTTATCACCAGCTTGGGATCCTGTCATCAATTTAATAAAATCTCAAGCTCATCACAAGACTGCAAGACCTTCAGATATCGTCAGCCAATACTGCGTACATCCGGAACGTAATCAATAAATATTGTAGGTGGTAGTTTTGTATAGTTCTTATAACACAAAGACAAATGTCAACTTAGTCTACCTGCGACCATGAAAACTGTAAAGTTTTCGAAACGTTAGGTGTAAAAATAATGTAATATACGCGATAATACCGTATTAAAGTGATTTTATAAAAGGCAATCGTGATTATCGCAGATTTAAAAAAAAATTGCGTCTCGTTTTTATATATAGTTATTTTTTATTCAGGTTAATTAGATTCAGGTGTTACTTTGCGAAAGTCAAAGCTACATTTCATCATCATCATCATCATCATCATCATCTCAGGCCGTCTTCCGCCCACTGCTGAGCATACGCCTCTCTTCTAGTCAAAGCTACATTTACTTTAAGATAATTTACTTTGCGTGCTTCTGGCACCAGTTCATGCAAACTATTGCTGGCCAGCGCCCACCCACTACTGTTAGTCCCTTCATGCCCGCCACCAATAGTTGATGCATGCAACCCTGGTCGATACTGCTGCATCCGTTGAGGCTGCAGGAAGCACGCAAAGTAAATTATCTCAAAGTAAATCGTGTTTTTTAGGGTGAAAATCGGTTACTACCGGAGCCATACTTGGCCACAGCAGACAAAGGATTTGGCCTACTCTCTCCTCGCTGGCCAGACGGGTTGGAGAGGTCTTATTGATGTTTATGAGCTTTGTTTAGCTTCTATTTCCTAAGTCGCCTCTTATGACTTCCATGGGAAGACTAGGAGTGGTCCTATTCGACTCTGCTGGAAACCACACGGCAAAAAAAAAATATATAAAAAAAATTAACACACCTTAATTGATAAACTCCTTTTATTGACGTTAGTTTAAAACCCGTTAAGTGGAAGCACAAGCTAAGCCTTACGTACAATAAAAATAAAATAAATAAAAATATATACGGAGTACGGACAAATCACACAGATTGAGCTAGCCCCAAAGTAAGTTCGAGACTTGTGTTATGGGATACTAACTCAATGATACTATATTTTATAACAAATACATATATAGATAAACATTCAAGACCCAGGCCAATCTGAGAAAGATCATTTTCTATCCTGACCTGACCGGGGATCGAACGGGCCCTCGTGTCGCAGGCTGGCGTGTTAACCACTGCGCCACGGAGCTCGCCATATACAATGTAATGTAAACTCTGATGTACCTTTGCCCAGCAGTGGGAAAAAGAGGCTAATTAAAAAAAAATATTACAAAATTATGATTAAGCACTTACTAAGTAAGTAGTTACTTAAATATAATTAAGTGTTAATTAAAGAAATCTTTTTAAACTACAGTTTAAATTATTCGCATTGGTTGTACATACATAGTGTCACGCACGTCTTTTTCCCTGCGGGTTAGATAGAGCCTGAGTCAATAAGACATTATGGCCACATTTAGCATGTTGGCAACACGCCAGCCTGCGACACGAGAGTATCGGGTTCGATCCCCAGTCATGTCAAGATGGAAAATGATCTTTTTCAGATTGGCCTGGGTCTTGGATGTTTATCTATATATGTATTTGTTATAAAAATAAGGTATCGTTGAGTTAGTATCCCATAACACAAGTCTCGAACTTACTTTGGGGCTAGCTCAATCTGTGTTACTTGTCCGTATATATTTATATTTATATAGATATAAACTGAATCAAATAGTGTCTCTTCCATACTGGTCTGTGTAAAAGCTAATCGAGGGCTTGGGCTAAACTTCGCGGAGTCATGTCAATAGGCGATGCGGCTAGCAACCCATCACTATTTTGACTCCGTTTGCCATCTACACGCCCTCCAGCGTGCTTAATGTGGCTATAATGTCTTATTATTGATTGTACTCGTACATTTAAGAGGTATTCTAGATGGTTCTTATAAAACTAATGTCCCAATGTATGTTGTTTTGTTTTTATTTTTTTTGAGTGTTAGTGTTTGTTTATTTTTTGTTATATACATATATATTTGATCTTATAGTGTTTGTGAAATGTTATGTTTATGTTATAGGAATATTATTAACCTTTTTGTGCACATATGTTGTATTGGATTGCGATCTAGTGTATGAAAATATTTAATGTCGTTGTTTGATATGTGAAACTTATTGTCATCTGTATTATGTGCCTTTTATCCTAATCCTAACTAATATTATAAATTCGAAAGTGAGTTTGTTTGTTTGTTTGTTACGCTTTCACACCGTAACTACTGGACCGATCATCATGAAATTTTGCATACAAGTTTTCTGGAGTAGGGAGTAGGACATAGGCTATCTTTAATCCCGTAAAAAAGTACTATTTTCCCTAGGGATCGACATTGACGCGGGCGAAGCCGCGGGCGAAAGCTAGTGTAAAATAAAAATAAAATAAATGCTACGAATTTCTTATTAATCAATAAAATAAATTAATAAAATTAATAAGCCTTTATTGCAGTCCTTATTTGTAAATAAAATAATTAATTTCATACGCTACATAAAGAAAGGTTGTGTTTCGCGTGATCTTGTTTGTTGATAATTTAATTTGTCACCTTTATGGTATCTCCTAAATTGCTGGATGGATTTTGACGATAGATTATCCTAACTCCTTACTAATATTATAAATGCGAAAGTGAATTTGTTTATTTGTTTGTTTGTTACGCTTTCACGTTGTAACTACTGAACCGATCATCATGAAATTTTGCATACAAGTTATCTGGGGTACGGAGAAGGACATAGGGTACATTTTATCCCGGGAAAAAGTTCCCGAGGGATCGACATTGACGCGGGCGGAGCCGCGGGCGAAAGCTAGTGGTACCATAAACTTCGTTTAAAAAAGGGAGGGCAATATGGTTATTGATTTTTTAAATAAAACCAGTACCTAGTTCGCCGCGAACTCTGACCTCGCGATTGTTTTGTTTTCCCAATAATTTTGGTAGTTCACCTTTATTGACCCAATTGTGATGCCCATTATAACAGTGAATTAAATAGTGTAGGTGACTCACATGAGGAAATCACATGATGATGATGATGAGGAAATATCTGGGATCACGCTTGTATGACAATTTCACCATGAATACAATATTCATGGTGAAATTGTAATCGTTTTGGACCCTTAAAGGGGTGTTTCAGACCATCAAAATGAACAACTTTTCCTATGGGAACAATGCTGCGAACTCAAAAAGAAATTCGACATTCCCATACAAACTGGCCAGGCGGCGGAACTCTTTTGTATGGAAATGACGAAGTTTTTTTGAGTTCCCAGCGTTGGTCCCATAGAAAAAGTTGGTCATATTGATGGTCTGAGTCACCCTTTTAAGGGTCCAAAAGGATCAAAATTTCACCACGTAGATTTTGCGTTTTCATTTTTAAGATCGGTTCAATAGTTTTTGTACAAATTAAACTAAATTCAAATTTTCCTTGTGACAATAAACTACTTGTTTAAATATGAAATTGAAAAATAAAAAAATATATATATTTTATATGGTATACAAAAAACAGGCTAAGTGCGAGTCGGACTCGCCCATGAAGGTTTCCGTCGCAGAAAATAACATATAAAAGTTCTTGTCGTTGTAACTTTGATGACGATATATGACGTATTAAAAAAAACTAGTTGAAACCAGTTTTCGGTGGAAGTTTGCATGGTAATTTACATCATATTTTTTTTTAGTTTTATGATTCTACAGACATACAGAATAAATTTACTTACCAAGTTTCAAAAGTAAGTTATAGTTTCGGAAAAAACTAGATGTGACATACGGACGGACAGACAGACAGACATGACGCATCCATAAGGGTTCCTTTTTTTGCCATTTGGCTACGGAACCCTAAAATACTAAAAACCAAATTTATAATTTTTTTTAGGGTTTATTTTTCCGTGTCGTACTCGTATCAATAACGTAATATTTTTATAAAAAAAAACTCAAATATAATATTCTAATTTAATTAAGATTGTTTTTTTATAAATCATATTTTTTAAACAAACTAATAAACATGTATTCCAAAATCTAAAACACATTAAAAATCACAAAAAAAAATAAAAAAAAAATTAAACTTACCTTCAAATTCACACGCACTTAAATCAACGAAACACTTACTCAACAAATAAGGCTTGTTGCACAACAGCGCGAGACGGACGTGCGTATAAGACTGAACGTAGCTCGGTCGAACGGACACTATCGCAATCGTGACGTGAGGTGACGTGATCACTTTCAATAATGACCAGATCACGACATAAGAACTGTAGAGATGGATAGTCGTGCTTCCTTTCCGTCACCAAATGATCATCACCAAATGGTATTTTTAAATAAAGTTAATGTATTTACCCCATGTTAGTTTCAATGAACTTAAAAAATAATACTAACTAACTACTAGAACTATGTATAACTGTATAATATGACAGTAAATAAAAGTTATCTATAAATAAAAAAAAGACGTGTGGCTCTCGGTGACCGCCGCGGTAAAGCTATTGCATAGCATTATTTAACAACTTATGCAATTATAATTATTTATTTATTTTATTTATGCAGTAACTCCGTTACTGTAACTTACTGTTAACTTACTGTAATAGTAACTATAACTTAAGTTAACTTACTGTTACTAAGTTAACTCACTGTAACAGTAACTCCGTTACTGTAACACTCTAACAGTAACTCCGTCGAGCCTGTCGCGACACCCAAGTCAAAGTATCACCGCTGTGCCGGTCGGAGTGGAGGGTGTTAGGTTTTTTCGTTAAGGAATTTCTGGATTCGGTCTCCACGCTCAAGGCCCGCGATAGAAGCTATGCAATAGCTTAAAAATATCACGCAGATAATTGCCTCTCTGTAGGGTGCCTAAAAGGCTGGCCGCTTTGCCACGTTGGATGGCAATGCTAATGCGTTGTGCACAAAAGTTGCCAGCCCTTTGGTCACCAGATACCTTGAATATTATTAAATGGTACTTAAAATATCTTACCATAAATAAAATATTTGACTATTGTCATTGGAATCAGCACTTTTCCTTATCCAATCTATACTAATATTATAACTGCCTCCGTGGTCCAGTGGTTAAGGCGTTTGCCTGTAGACCCTGGGGTCGTGGCTTCGATTTCCACTGGAAGCATTCTTTGTTTAGTTGTTTTTAGTTTGGTTAAGACATTGCAGGGCACCTGATTGTCTGATAATAAAGATGATTCCGTGCTTCGGAAGGCGCGTTAAGCCGTTGGTCCCGGCTGCATCTGGTACTGGTAGTCGTTGAAGGAACCACGTCAGAGGCCGAGAGGCGGTTCCGAAGAACTCTGACACTAGGGTGTGTGTGAGTAATCGATTAACCGTGTCACCTACACGAAATGATATTGATTATACTAATATTATAAATACGAAAGTAACTCTGTCTGTCTGTCTGTCAGCTGACACGTCGAAGAGTTAGGTGTTGACTCATTTTGGTCAGATAATTGTTTAATTAAACCAGGTACTAAAGTTATTCTTCGTTTTATAATAAATAGGACTGAGTCCGCGGTCCTTTACTATGGGCCTCATGGAAACTCAAGGTCGTTCAAAGAGCTATGGAGAGAGCTATGCTCGATGTTTCTCTGCGAGATCGAATCAAAAACGAGGAGATCCGGAGAAGAACAAAGGTCCTGACATAGCTCTGCGGATTAACTCTTTGGAGTGGCAGTGGGCGGGACACATAGCGCGTAAAACCGATGGCCGATGGGGCACAAAGGTGCTTGAATGGCGACCACATACCGGCGCAGCGTTGGACACCCACCGACCGGGTCTGACGACCTGACTAAGGTCGCAGGAAGACGCTGGATGCAGGCCGCTTTCATCCAGTCTTATTGGAAATCCTTGGGGGAGGCCTATGTCCAGCAGTGGACTTCTTGCCGCTGTTATGATGATGATGATGAGAGTTATTCAGATTCTGAGATTTTGAGATGCCTTAAAGCTCATGTGTTCAAGCTGCTTAATATCATATATCTGTGATTGAAAGTTATGTAAAACAATGACTTTGTAAAAAGGCTTATTTGAGGACAAAAGATTTCCTTGGCTTGAACTTGGCGCGGACCGGAATTGACTACTTACTACAAACCGGAAGTGATGGTTTTTATTTATGCAATCGAAAGTACCAAGTACTACTTCCAGAATTTTTTCATTTTTTTTATCCAAATTTTAATAATTTATGATTTTTTGAAAAAAAATCCAACTGTTGCTTATAAATATAACCAATACTAGCTTTCGCCCGCGGCTCCACCCGCGTCAATGTCGATCCCTTGGGAACAGTCCTTTTTCCCGAGATAAAATGTACCCTGTGTCCTTCTCCGTACCCCAGATAACGTGTATGCAAAATTTCATGATGATCGGTTCAGTAGTTACGGCGTGAAAGCGTAACAAACAAACAAACAAACTCACTTTCGCATTTCTATTATTAGTTAGAATTCCCATGCTTCATCACATGACAATGTTAACGATATATCATCTGTCAAAAAGTGATGACGTAGACTGCCAAGTCTTATGAGTTGCCAGGTTGGGGAATATTTTCACCGAAATTTGGAAGTGTATATGGACTATTTTTTTCTTTGTGATACAGCTTAGCTTCTATTGTTGTAAAATTATTTTTTATTTTACTTTTGTATATTGAGTGTTTTCTAAAATATCGCTAAACTATTAGGCCCTCAAACTTCATTTAGAAGCAATTGGCGTAATTTATTAATTCGGCGGCCAACTACCAGCCCGGTAAGTAAATGTCACTTCAAAAACACACCAAGTGAAGTTTGTTAAAGTGCAGTATAAAAAAAAGGTCCTTGTACGCTGTACGAATTTCGGGAAAAATATTCCCCAACCTGGCAACTTCATCATTATTTGACAGATTGACAATGAGATTGTCATGTGGTTAAGCATGGGAATATTGCTTTATAAATCCTACATTCGGGATTTTTTGTTATATCTATCAAAAATTTTATAGCTTTTCAAAAATTAATTTTGGATAGCAAAAATTGAAAAAATCTGGAAGTATTTACATTTAAGGTACTTTCGATTGCATAAATAAAAACCATTACTTGCGGTTTGCAGTAAGTTGTCAATTCTGTATATACAAACTATTAGTGTATGATTAGTATGTGTGGTACATGCTGTACGTGATATTTTCAAAGATGACATTTTTAGGGATCCGCCCCTCAAAGGGTAAATACGGAACCCTTATGGGATCACTCGGTAGTCCGTCTGTCTGTCTGTCAAGACCTTTTTTCTCAGGAACGCGTAGATTCACGCAATTTTTCCTTTATCTGTGCTATAAGACATTGCTTCATACCAAATTTCAAGATTTTGAGTTTACGGGAAGTACCCTGTAGGTTTTGATTCCCTTGGGTTGCGAATGTCGCAAAACACGAAAATTTGCGACTTAAACGGCTGTATCTTTTGATTGCGTTGGCTTATAAGTTTGAATTTTTCACAGCTCCAAGGGACAGCAGACTTGAGTATTTGATATGAATTTTAGCTTGATACCTCAACGCGTTCCTCAGAAAAAGGGTCTTGACAGTCCGACAGACCGACTGACAACCGAAAGATCCTTTATGGGTTCCTTTATACCTTTTGAAGTGCAAAACTCTAAAAAGGTAAAAAACGAAAAATAAAATTGGACCTCCCATACAAAATTGCCGATCAGCTGGGCGAATTTTTATTGGAAGTCAATTTTTTTTTTTGGCTTTTTACCATTTTTTCTTACATTTCTGTATTTAATTAAGGATTCTGCTTCCAGGATTTTAATATGTATAACTATACATATATATCTATACTTATATTATAAAGCTGAAGAGTTTGTTTGTTTGTTTGTTTGAACGCGCTAATCTCAGGAACTACGGTTTCGAATTGAAAAATTCTTTTTGTGTTGGATAGTCCATTTATTGAGGAAGGCTTTAGACTATAAAACATCACGCTGCGACCAATAGTAGCGAAGCATCAATGAAAAATGTTTTGAAAACGATGAAAAATTATTTATCTATACTAATCTATACTAATATTATAAAGCTGAAGAGTTTGTTGGTTTGTTTGTTTGAACGCGCTAATCTCAGGAAGTACTGGTTTAAATTGGAAAATTCTTATTGTGTTGGATAGTCCATTTATTGAGAAAGGCTTTAGGCTATAAAACATCACGCTGCAACCAATAGGAGCGAAGCACCAATGAAAAATGTTTTGAAAACGAGGAAAAATTATTTATCTATACTATTAAAAACAAAACTAATTAATCATAATAACAGAAATTGCCGCGTACGAAGTCGCGGGCAACAGCTAGTAATTTGAATATAATTTAAAAAGCATTATTTAACATGTGAATTGACTTGATAAAGTGCCTGAAAAACGCATATTCGTTGATAAGTGTGCTATGACCTTTAAACCCATAACACAAATTAGACTACATATTACTTATTCGTAGACTAGTGAATTAGCCTAATGTAAATTTTTGGCGTCAACAATTGTTGACGTCATAAATTTGAATATGACAATTAGGGTGTTTACTGATCAAAGAACAATTACATTTTGAATTGAAATGATTTGACAGAAACGTCAGTCCTATCTCAAAACAAGTACACTTGTTATTCCCGTGAATTTTAAAACACCAAAAACGTTTCGTAATTTTTATTTTCTATAGTTTCATTTGACCGAAAATTCAATTGCCATATAGTTAAAATTCCGATTTTTGATTGTTATTTTTTTTTAAAAGCTATATATTTTGTTTTGAAACCCAACGTTAATCCGTAGATACTATTGCTATATGTATTACTAGCTGTTGCTCGCGACTTCGTCCGCGGCAATTTCTGTTATTTTGATTAATTCGTTTTTTAATTAGTAAGATTAATAATTTTCCCCCGTTTTCTAAACATTTTTTATTGATGCTTCGCTCCTATTGGTCACAGCGTGATGTTTTATAGCCTAAATCATTCCTCAATTTATGAACTATCCAACACAAAAAGAATTTTTCAATTTGAACCAGTAGTTCCTGAGATAAGCGTGTTCAAACAAACAAACAAACTCTTCAGCTTTATAATATTAGTATAGATTTAACAAAAAAATGATTTCCGTATTATTAAAAGACAGCATTTCAAATGATAACAAATTTAAAGAAATTTAAAAATTAATTCAATAAAAAGGCTTTCGTTTATTCTGTATACCAGCTAGTAATCTTTAATATAAACTTATTATGTGAATTTATTTTCAAAAGGAAACCTAACAAACCTAACCTATTTTCCACGACAAAGTTGTTTTTGGGTCTTTATTATTTTCGCCCTAAGCTTGAGTGATGTATTGGTCACAAAATAAGCTAACGAACCTAACCTTCCCATCGTGGACAAGTTGTTTTGTAGTGGCGGGGGCTTCGCCCCCGAGCCCCCTTGTACTTCTTTTTATTTGGTACCAATTCTTTTTATTTTCTTCTAAACTTTTTCAATTTGTCATCAGTAAGTAGTTATTGAAAATCTGAGGAAATAATAATATGGAAAAAGTTACTTCTTTCGTTAATACTTCTAAAAAATGAAATTATTCTAACCAAAACATCTATCAAAATAAAATTACATGTTTTGATTTTCGGTCGACAGTTGTTTTAGATGATAAAAAATATGTTTAATAAGTTTATAGAAGCAGAACATATGGTAAACAAGCCATTTGGCATTTAAAACTTCGTCGTACCGTTTTCGAACAAATGAAATTCGAAAAGAAAAAAATCGTGTATGATAGGTTCCCCTTGGCGAGGGCACTACCCTGAGGGGTCAGGGTAGTGCCCTCGCCAAAACGGAACAACTGAAGCGTAATTCCCAGCCATTTCTCGAAGCATTTCGTCGTATTTATTAACCGACTTAAAAAAGGAGGAGGTTGTCAATTCGGTATGATTTTTAGGGTACCGTACCCATAGGGTAAAAACGGGACCCTAGTCATATGGCTCTGCTGTCCGTCCGTCTCTCTGTCCGTTCGTCCTTCTGCCTCCAGGCTGTATCTCATGAACCGTGATAGTTAGACAGTTAAAATTTTCCCAGATGATATATTTCTGTTGCCGCTATGACAACAAATACTAAAAACAGAATAAAATAAGTATTTGAGGGGGGCTCCCATAAAACAAATGTTTTTTTTTTTGCTCATTTTTACTCGATATTGATAACGGCAACAGGTAGTCGCTTGAAATATTCGCGGAATATTAAGTTACCTAAATATTTACTTCTAAAAGAAATATACTTCAATTAAAATAAAATTAAGAGGCAAGTGCGCGTCGGTCTCGCGCACGAAGGTTTCCGTATCATTATCTTTAAAAAAATGCCTAAAAATCATGACATCATCATCATCATCATTTCGAGTAGGTGTCACGGTCAATCGACCATGCACACCTTGGTGTCAGAGTTCTTCGGAACCGCTCGTTCTCGGCCTCTGACATGGTTCCTTTAACGACTACCAGATGGCAGCCGGGACCAACGGCTTAATGTGCCTTCCGAAGCACAGGATCATCTTTATTATCAGGCAATCAGGAGATTCAAGCCTGCAATGTCCTAAACAAACTGGAAACAACTTAACTACTTAACTAAGTATGCTTCCCGTGGGAATTGAACCCACTAACGGGTCAGCCAAACGCATTAACCACTGGACCACGGCGGTAGTTATGCTCTGCGTTAGTTAACTATAACCCTGCAAAACAAAGTCGCCTTCCACTGTCTGTCCGTACGTATCCTTAGATCTTTAAAACTACGCAACGGATTTTGATGCGGTTTTTTAGGGTTCCGTACCCAAAGAGTAAAAACGGGACCCTATTAATTTCGCTCCGCTGTCTATCTGTCTGTCCGTCTGTCACCAGGCAGTATCTCATGAACCGTGACAGTTAGACATTTGAAAATTTTACAGATGATGTATATCTGTCCCTATAACAACAAATACTAAGAAAGAGAATAAAATAAATATCTAAGGGGCTCCCATACAACAAACGTGATTTTGTGTTTGTTTTTGCTCGATATTAATATCGGCAATAGACAGACGCTTGAAATATTCACAGAATATTTAGTAATATATTAACTTTAAAAATAAATAATTAAATAAACATAAAATAATATTAAAGGGGGGCTCCCATACTACATACATGATTTTTCGCCGTTTTTATAGACAACGGTACGGAACCCTTCGTGCGCGAGTCCGACTCGCACTTGGCCGGTTTTTTTATAGGTAGAGTGATTCAAGCGGAAGGTTTATATGTATTATGTCGATTAAGGCGAGCTCCGTGGCGCAGTGGTTAACACGCCAGCCTGCGACACGAGGGTACCCGGGTTTGAACCCCGGTTAGGTCAAGATGGAAAATGATAATTTTCAGATTGGTCTAGGTCTTGGATGTTTATCTATATATGTATTTGTTATAAAATATAGTATCGTTGAGTTAGTATCCCATAACACAAGTCGCAAACTTACGTTGGGGCTAGCTCAATCTGTGTGATTTGTCCGTATTTATTTGTTTATTTATTTAATTTATGGCACCCGTGCGAATCTGGGGTTTCAGTTGTTTAATGAGATTAAGATTGTACAGTTATCGGCACAGAACTAGACCCAGTCAGCGCATGTACACACTAGTACGTACGTATGTACACGGCGGAGCACACTACGATCCTTTTTATTCATTCCCGTTTCCCCCCGCAAACCGCACCTCCAACGACACCTTTTTTTGTTTCTGCGCAGTCTAGTTCCGTGCCGCCGATTATAAAGCATTGTAAGTGTTTTTTGTGCTTAATTTGCATTAACAATCATATTTATACATTATAAATTAAGAAATAAAATATGGTGAAATAATAAATAAATAAATATATACGGACGAATCACACAGATTGAGCTAGCCCCAAAGTAAGTTTGAGACTTGTGTTATGAAATTCCATGCGGGTAGTGGTTTGAACCAGCTAATATAACTAAAAATCAACATTTTTTTTAATAGGTGTTTTATTTTGCATTCACAGTGCTATTTTGATATACCTGGCCTGGTGTCCTGTAAGACAGGTGCCTCTGGTTACCTAGTTCAGGCACCAGTTCTCCACAACAGATTAGGTCACCTATATTTGTTATTAATTACATATATTGTAATACTTTAGTTAAGTAATAACTTGTATTGTTGTGGAGACAAATAAAGATTATTTTTATTATTTTATTATTATTATTTTACTCTTAATAAATTAAGATATAAAATATGGTGAAAAAATGTTATGCGGCCGGGACATGAACTGGCGACCTAGGTCTATGTACGACCTTCGCTCTGCCAACTGAGCTACCGCATGATTCAGCCTCGGCGACTAAATTTTCCACCATATCCAATTCCCTATAAACGTATAAAAGTAAAGGCTCAGAGCCTTGGACACCGCCGATGAGTAGCAAGTCTGTGTGTGTCTTACAGGCTGCATTTCGGTGAGTGCGCACAGGAACTTCCCGATCTCATTCCCCCTGCACCATTCCATTTTCGGACGACACGGCGTGGGCAGGGATTCCATCCATCATCATCATCAATAGTGAATTATTTTATTCATCGTAAGATATTTTAAATATAATTTGGTGAACGTTAACTTTAATTACACATCATTTACAACATTATTATTGTTGACGTCAATAACTTACTTAGAGCTAAGTTTACGCTGCTCCAAGACGGAGCGCATTTCCTCCAAATGACATCAACTTACAATCTACGACATACTTAGAACTAAATGTGTGGACTTGAGCTAACATTTTCATGTCATGTATATATAATAGTACATAATGAAAAAAATGTTCATTAAAATTTTTGATTTAATGTCACGTCACTATATGTACAAATTGTACCAATTCATGTCATTTATATATTAATATCATGACGATCATTGTCCTTACCATATCCCATTATCTGAGGTCGGCGCAGTATGTCTTTTCCTTCCACAACTCCCTGTTTCCCGTCATGCCCATATCCACTCCCACCGCCCTCAAGTCCTGCCTTACGCATTCCATTCATTCCTTTTTTGGTCTTCCCCTTCCCGAGTATCCACTTACCTCCATCTCTAACGCTTTCCTTGTAATATGATGGTCTTCTCGCCTCATTATATGACCATACCAAGCTTATCTACCACTTCTTATTTTTTAGTTTACCGGCGCTACTTTCAAACTTCTTCCGCGTCACTTCACACATCCAACTTGTGAGACCTCGACCGTCCCGGCGCTCTAGCCGAGTTCCCACATATAAGGAGTGGTGGAGAACAGAGACTCGACACAACAGACAAGAAGATTAATTTTATTTGTCACAACTTATATAAATTTATTAACTGTTATAGTTTTATATTTAACTTAACAAGAGATATGGTAGACTGAAGAAATGAGTGATGAGAGAGAGAAAAAATTATCTAAAAATGGAATGGAATGAAAATTGAAATAAAATGAGGATTGAAAATTAGACAGGATGAGAAAGAAATGAGGTTGGACGAGATGCAACATGCAGGTGGCATTCTGCAACGTCACAACCTTAACATTCTCATTTCGGTAGAATTAAGTCTTTTTTCATCCTTCACCTTTGTAGCCCCGCATTCATGGATTCCATCCATACGTGGTCGATATTCCTGCTGATCACACCTCTAGATTCGCCTCCTTCATTATGCGTACCGCGAAGGAATGGTATTCCCTCCCCGCGTCGCTGTTTCCAGACTCGTTCTATTTATAAAGTTTCACGCATAGATCCTTATCTCTACTTCCTTACTATTACTTTTTTACTATATTACTATATCCTTACTAATATTATAAATGTGAAAGTGAGTATATTTGTTTGTTTGTTACGCTTTCACGCCGTAACTACTGAACCGATCATCATGAAATTTTGCATACAAGTTCCCTGGAGTACGGAGAAGGACATAGGCTACCTTTTATCCCGGGAAAAAGTACTATTCCCGAAGGATTGACATTGACGCGGGCGGAGCCGCGGGCGAAAGCTAGTTAAAAATAAAATTGCGTCTATGGTTTCATGGCAAGAGTAAAATTAAATAGGCATTGTTTAAGCGGGTGCCACGCGAACGAAAAACGTCGCTACTGCGCAAGCCATTAGGCTGCGAAAAAGCATAAGGCTGTTATGTAAAAAACTGGCCAAGTGCGAGTCGGACTCGCGCACGAAGTATTCCGTACCGTTATCTATATTAAGTTAAAAATTATTTAAATATTTTTATAATTTATGATGTAACTAAAAATTTATACTTTTCGCAAGAAATGTATGCTTTTCGCAATGTTTCCTTTATCTGTGCTATAAGACGTTGCTTCGTACCAAATTTCGAGATTCTGAGTTCACGGGAAGTACCCTGTAGGTTTTGATTCCCTTGCGAATGTCAAAAAATACAAAAATTGAGCTCCAAAGGACAGTATTTGATATGAATTTTACCTTGATACCTCAACGCATTCCTGAGAAAAAGGGATCTTGACAGACCGACAGACAGACAGACAGACAGACAACCGAGTGATCCTCTAAGGGTTCCTTTTGAGGTACGGAACCCTAAAAAATGCTTACATGGCATTTTATAATCCTTTATAAGCTTTCGAAGAGCTTTATCTGATCACTCTTTATTTTGTTTCAGCACAATTGGTAAACGCTCTTACCAGACCAGTTTGATACGCATTTATTTATCCTCGTCCTACCTTCGATCAAATATAATGGTAGATACACAATCTCATACAAAATGAAGCCTAAATAATGTCCCCGAGCCAAAACATCATGCATACTTACAAACAACAACAAAAACGGTACATACTGAAAGTATGACACTCCATCTTTCTTTTTCACTTTTGACGCGTAGTTTTTGCACCTTTTCACTGACCTTCGTCATCGCGAGACGTGTAAGTACTAGCGCGGTTTATTGAAACTGTGGACAAAACAGCTCCGAAACTCGATTAGAGCGCTGTTTTACCGGTGCCACTTTTTGAACGCGAATCGTATATCTACCATTATATTTGATCGAAGCGTCTTACCCTTTATTTACGTCGGAAATGCAACCTGATAGATTTCAAGGTTAGGTTATGTTGCGGAAAGATACTGGGAAGTTTTCTAGTAGGGCTTTTTTTTACGCAGTTGCCAGAAAGGAGTGTAATGTTTTTACAGTTTATAATATTATGTATGTGTGAATTCTTTGATACAACTTACAATACATTATCATTTCGAGTAGGTGTCACGGTCAATCGACCATGCACACCCTGGTGTCAGAGTTCTTCGGAACCGCCTCTCGGCCTCTGACGTGGTTCCTTTAACGACTACCAGTTGGCAGTCGGGACCGGGTACCGTGTGCAAGCTAGAAAGCGGAGCTAGCCCCAAAGTAAGTTCGAGACTTGTGTTATGGGATACTAACTCATCGATACAGCCTCCGTGGTCCAGTGGTTAAGGCGTTTGCCTGTTGACCCGGGGGTCAACAGGCGGAGGTTTAGTTGTTTCCAGTTTGGTTAGGACATTGCAGGCTTGAATCACCTGATTGTCTGATAATAAAGATGATTCCGTGCTTTGGAAGGCACGTTTAGCCGGTGGTCCCGCCTGTCATCTGGTAGCCGTTAAAGGAACCACGACAGAGGCCGAGAGGCGGTTCCGAAGAACTCTGACACCAGGGTGTGCATGGCCGATTGACCATGACACCTACTTGAAATGATGATGAACTCATCGATACATGTTGTGTAAGCATTAACTTTAAAATCCAAATAAAATTACCTATCTGTGTCCCGTTTCCGTTTCCCCTCCCATACATACTTTTTTTTTGCCGTCGGCGGCCTGTGATTGGTCGCCCGAAGAGTCGAAAAAATATGGCGTGCGAGTTGCGTTGAACAGCGCCTTGCGCTAATATAATTTCCAAAAATAACGACTTCTAAGGACTTTCGCTGGCCGAAAACAACTCTAAAGTTTCGTCGCGCGTGTGTGTTGGTGTACCACTAGCGTAAGCAGTAAGAAAAGGAATACAGTTCAAACCAGGGAGGTTCCCAGCCAGCCGCCACGAGGGCCTGCCGCGGGCGATCCTTCCCAACGTCCTGTTCACAAATGAATCCAGGTCAGTGTTTACTGTTTCCCTTGCTGTGATTCTGGGGTTGATCGGAGAATGCAGTGACCCTTCTAGAAAGTCGCAACTCATGTAATAAACCTTCCAGGCACATGCCAATCTGAAAAATATCATTTTCCATCTTGACCTGACCGGGGATCGAACCCGAGACTGTCCTGGCATGATGAACGCAAGGCCACAGAACTCGTATGTAGTGCTTACGCTTATGTACACGCAATAGGGAAGTCCCCATTAGCATTAATGACAGTTTAATAATTTAAATTATTAGGTAACGGATGTAAACAATGACAAAGTAATTAGGTATAGAAAATACGTGTAATTTTAACTTAAAGACGTCATTAGAAGCGGTAGTGTTATAGTGGCCTAAAGGTAGCATTCGGATCTCGGCCGCCCCGACCCCTCTTCGGCTCCGAATAGCCAGAGGAATCCTACTATCCGACCCCGTCGCACTCGCTACCGGAATAGAGTGCGTAGAGTAGGATTAGCTCCGATTACTGGTGACCGCCCGGCGGTCCCGGGTGACTTGCACCCAGGATAGGCCCTTCTGGCAACGTAGCTTTCGGCCCATAAGGCAAAAGATGAGAGTTGCTGTTCTCCAAAGGCTTGCGCACACAGGCAACGCCCAAAGCCGAGGTCCGTCCCTCCCGGGGGCCCTTTGGTGATGTTGCCTATCAAGGTTAAGGGGACTCTGCCCTCGCCTCAAACGACCGGTGAAGTAGCGAAAGCTCACTTGAAGCTAGCTACATAGTCAATTCAAAAAAAATGCGGCACTACCAGGGTCGCGATCAATGTGTCGCGGCTGCCGTGTCGCGGCTGCTGGAATCCGAATGCTACCTTAAGAGTGCGATATACAATATGTTAAGGTTGATTAAGAGTCACGCGTTTGACCAGCGCCGGCCACACGCGCGCGCTTGTAATTACACTAGAAAGAATTGCGTTTCATAGTCACGCAGTTCAAACGCGCCGTTCGTGAGACGCGCGCCGCGCCGCCGTCGGCCAATAATCAAATTACGGCAAATAAAAAAATTTGCAATTCAAATTCAAATTCAAAAACGTTTATTTAATACTAGCTGTTGCCCGCGACTTCGTCCGCGGAAATTTCTGTTATAAGGTATAGATGAATAATTTTCCCCCGTTTTCAAAACATTTTTTATTGATGCTTCGCTCCTTTTGGTCACACCGTGATGTTTTATAGCCTAAAGCCTTCCGCAATTAATGGACTATCCAACACAAAAACATTTTTTCAGTTTGAACCATTAGTTCCTGAGATTAGCGCGTTCAAACAAACAAACAAACTCTTCAGCTTTATAATATTAGTATAGATAGGTCATTTGGACACTTATTAATTGTCATATATTTTCAACTGAGAATTGTTGACGTCAGTACTTTACTTATAGCTAAGTTTAATGCCGCTTCCAAAGCGGAGTGCAGAAGAAGCGGCAACAAACTGCACAGCGCATTTTCTCCAATCGACGAATGTTTTACGACGTCGCTGTTGGACTCTTTTCTATAGAAAATAAACAAGCTAAAGAAGCTAATCCTGTTATTATAATTGTTCCAATGATGACGACTATACAAAGCTGTACATTGCAATGAAATGCGCGATACTAAAACTCGTTTCACAGCGCACGCCGGTCAAACGCGCGCTGTTGAAACGGTCACCGGCGCCACTCTAAAATCAGCCTAAGAAAATCTAATAAATAAATAATAAATAAATATGTACGGACACATCACACAGATTGAGCTAGCCCCAAAGTAAGTTCGAGACTTGTGTTATGGGATACTAACTCAACGATACTATATTTTATAACAAATACATATATAGATTACATCCAAGACCCAGGCCAATCTGAAAAAGATCATTTTCCATCTTGACCTGGCCGGGGATCGAACCCGGTCACTCCCTGTCGCAGGCTGGCGTGTTCACCGCTGCGCCACGGAGCTAGTCAAACGTACCTAACGTCTTATACCACAGATAAAGGAAAAATTGCGAAAAGCATAATGGCATAACTTTTTAGTTATACCAAATAATAAAAATATTAGTAATATATTTTAACTTATTAATTCGACAGATCCGTGGCGCAGTGGTTAACACGCCAGCCTTCGACACGGAGTGCCCGGGTTCGATCCCCGGCCAGGTCAAGATGGAAAATGATCTTTTTTTAGATTGGCCTGGGTCTTCGATGTTTATCTATATATGTATTTGTTATAAAATATAGTATCGTTACGTGAGTATCCCATAACACAAGTCTCGAACTTACCTTGGGGCAAGCTCAATCTGTGTGATTTGTCCGTATATATTTATATTTAATTATAGATAATACGAAACCTTCGTGCCCGAGTCCGACTTCCACTTGGCCGGTTTTTAAGGTTCCGTACCTCGAAAGGAAAAAACATAACCCTTATAGAATCACTCGGTTGTCCGTCTGTCTATCTGTCCCTCCGTCTGTCTGTCTGTCTGTCTGTCAAGACCCTTTTTCTCAGGAACACGTAAAGTTATCAAGTTGAATTTCATATAAAATACTCAGTCTACTGTCCCTTACAGTTGTGAAAAAAATCAAACTTCTCCGTCAACTCAATCCAAAGATACAGCTGGTTACGTCGCAAATTTACGTGTTTTTTCGACATTCGCAAGGATATTAAAACCTACAGGGTACTTCCCGTGAACTCAGAATCTTGAAATTTGGTACGAAGCAACGTCTTATAGCACAGATAGGAAAATTGCGAAAAGTATACATTTTTAATTACATCATACAGCGTGTAACTGTACCCTCGACATTTACTTAAAGGGGTGACTCAGCCCACCAATATGAACAACTTTTCCTATGGGAACAATGCTGGGAACTCAAAAAAAAATCGACCTTCCCATACAAACGGGCCGGGCGGCGGAACTCTTTTGTATAGAAATGACGAATTTTTTTTGAGTTCCCAGCATTGGTCCCATAGGAAAAGTTGTTCATATTGATGGGCTGAGTCACCCCTTTAAGTAAATGTCGAGGGTACTGTTACACGCTGTATAATAAAAATATTTTTATTTATTTTTTAACTGACGTATACAATCAAAACGGCTGATTTATCGATTTTCATAAAATAATTAATTATTTTGTATGAAAAAATAAAACAAAAGAGCAAAACAGGTTTAAAACACCATTTGGGTGTTACAGGAACAATTTTGTAACAGATTTAGTGTGTAACCCTTTTGAACGTGTATCCTTTATAATGGTATTTTTGAGTCCCTGAACTAACTGTGGTTATAATAAGATGCTTTGTTATGATATTCATACAAATTCAAAGAAATATCTATTAAATACAGTAATAAACAATACATTTAACTTAGGCTATAATATTTTTATTGTCAAATAAATATTTATCAAATCATTAACAGTGTATGACTATACATTAACTAAGTAATTATAAATTTAAACGATTTGATTCGGTCAAAGACAAATAACGTATATACTGCCAATCTCATACACAAATATGGGCCCAACTTAAGGCCTGTTAAAAGCAGCAGGCCGGTTGACGGCAGCTGTGGTAGTTAGTTCCAGTAACTGCCACTATGGGCGGCGGAGAGGGTGCTGCAGTGCAATAGTTACAGACTTTTCCACCCGTCACTAGATGGCGTTAACCTAAACTTAGTGAAACCAAGTGAAACTTGAAAAATATTGTTTTAAAATGAGCTAAAAATATTTTTCGTGAATACTGATTTTACTATCACATAATATGGTTGATACATAGTTGTGAATAAACATCTGGCGCCATCTATGTGATGAGCCTGACAAAAATCGTACGCAATAGGCGTTGGAATTACATGATTCTAACTTCACAATACGCTAAGGTAATTTTACTTTCGACTGGCTGGATCCAAAACCATTTCGAGGTACATTAAAACACAAAGCGGTACGTTAAGCCGGTGGGCCCGGCTGCCATCTGTTAGTCGTTAAAGGAACCACGTCAGAGGCCGAGAGGCGGTTCCGAAGAACTCTGACACCAGGGTGTGCATGGTCGATTGACCGTGTCACCTACACGAAATGAATAAATGAAAAAAAATAGACAATCACAGTATACAACCGAATTGATAAGTTCCTCCTTTTTTTGAAGTAGGTTTAAAAGTGAAACGAACAACAAGTAACTTATTAAAAATACAAACAACTGACCGAAAACATAATCATTAAAGCTGTTGATATTTTTTGTGATGGCTGAAGGCCATATCAGTGCTAGCTATATTTAGACGTCCGTCTTGCAAGTTGCAAGTAATTTGACCCACTTATAATCTTCATGATCTTATATCATCATCATTTATGAGACAGCTCCGTGGCAGTGTTTAACAGTGTTTAACAGGCAGTGGTTAACACGCCAGCCTGCGACACGGAGTGCCCGGGTTCGATCCCCGGTCAGGTCAAGATGGAAAATGATCTTTTTCAGATTCGCCTGGGTCTTGGATGTTTATCTATATATGTATTTGTTATAAAATATAGTATCGTCGAGTTAGTATCCCATAACACAAGTCACGAACTTACTTTGGGGCTAGCTCAATCTGTGTGATTTGTCCGTATATATTTATTTATTATTATTTAAGCAGTTACAAGTCCATTGTTGGACAAAGGCCTCCCCTAAGTATTCTTCGTTCGCCATACTCTAAAGTATGCACCCGTATGTGGTTGATACACCACCAGCTCGCACGAAGCGCTTCTCCTCTTCGTTCATCTTGCGTACGGTAAGGGAATGGAATCTCTTGCCACCGGATGTTTTCCCTGACACATATAATTTGGGTCTCTTTAAGACTAGAGTGAATAGGTTTTTAATGAGCCAGCGAGTTCCACCATAGGCCACATCTTCACTTAACATCAGGTGAGATCGTGATCAACCGCTGGATCATCCAAAATAAAAAAAAATACTCACCACGCTTGGCAGGCGGGCTTCTTGTGATTCTGCTGCCCATCGAATTTGAATCATCAACCCCGGGCGTGTGACCCACAGGGATGTGTGACAAGTGACAAAATAATTTGTCCAACTCCGTGCTTCGGAAGACACGTTAAGCCGTTGGTCCCAACTGTCATCACTAGATGGTGGTCGTTAATAAGTATCAGATGCCTTTAGACGGCTTGAAACATCTGACACTAGTATTGGCCACTTACACTAAAAGCAAAGCAAAACAAAGTACCTACACACACAATGCATTTGAATTTTGGCTAAAAACCAGATATATAGTATTAATCCGTGTGGTATCCGGCAGAGTAGAATAGGATCACTCCAAGACTTCCTGTGGATCGTAGAAGGCGACTTAGGAAATACAAACTAAAACAAAGCTTATAAACATCAATGAACTCCAACCCGTCTGGTAAGCGTGGAGAGTGTAGGCCAAGTCCTCTGGCTGCTCTTGTAGTACAGAGAGGGTCGTGCTCCTGTAGTGGAGACTAAAAAGACCTGATGATGATGATAACATTGTGTCAAACAGTACATACAATAAATGATAACCAACATTTATTTATTAAATCATCATCATCATCATCAATTATGATCAATGATGATGATGATAATGATGAAAATAGTGAATGATAACCAACATTTATTTATTAAATAAAAACAATAAAATTGATATAGGTATTTAATTGAACAAATAAAAAAAAAGTCTCCAAGCGGGTTTCGAACCCGTAACACTCACTTCTTGCCGTCCGCGCCTTAACCCGCTGGACCAGATGAACACTGGCTGGCAGGTCGAAATTAGCGACCGTATTCTGCGTGGAAAGAAAAACGCATAAAAACTCGAAAACACGCGTTTCCCCAAACATAAGACTAATCTAGATCGATTGTTTACCCCCGAAAACTCCCATATACCAAATTTCAGCGAAATCGTTAAAGCCGTTTCCGAGATCATAGAAATAAATTTATATACATATAAATATACAAGAATTGCTATTAATTTTATGATTGAAGAACAACAAATGTTAATTAAAAATATAAAAAGATGAAGTAAAATCAACTAATAAAAACAACAATATTTGGGTCATTCCACTTGTTTTACAACTTGTTTATAACCCCACGTAAAATTAGGTTCAAAAATAAACAACCCTATTTAAAGTACCGATCTCCAAAATAAGATTGTTTAATCCAAAAATAGTAGATGACCAAAAGTATAACAATTTATTTTAATATAAAATGTCATCTAAATATATAACATGTTTCTTTTTTTGTAACAACATCTTTAAAGGAAAAAAAAAAACCGGCCAAGTGCAAGTCGGACTCGCGCACTAAGGGTTCCGTACATTATCCTTTCCTTACTAATATTATAAATGCGAAAGTGAGTTTGTTTGTTTGTTCGTTTGTTTATTTGTTTGTTTGTTACGCTTTCACGCCGTAACTACTAAACCGATCATCATGAAACTTTGCATACAAGTTCTCTGGAGTACGGAGAAGGACATAGGCTACCTTTCATCCCGGGAAAAAGTACTATTCCCGATGGATCGACCTTTACGCGGGCGGAGCCGCGGGCGAAAGCTAGTATACAATAAATATGAAATTATTAAAAATATGTTTATTATATATAAAATGTATACTTTTCGCAATTTTTCCTATATCTGCGCTTTAAGAAGTTGCTTCGGCCCTGCAGGTTTTGATTTTCTTGCGAATGTCGAAAAAACACGAAAATTTGCGACATAACCAGTCTTTTCATTGCGTTGGCTTAGAAGTTTGATTTTTCACAGCTCCAAGGGACAGTGGACTTGAGTATTTGATATGAATCACAGCTTGATACCTCTACGTGATCCTGAGAAAAAGGGTCTTGACAGAGCGACAGACGGACAACCGAGGTACGGAACCCTAAAAATGTGGTATATACCTTAAAGTATGTATACTTTTAATTAAAACTATAGCGGTCTCGGTATCATAAATAGTTATTTTTATACAACTCGACCAACTTATGTAGTTACAGTCGGCCGAACAAAATATATGGAGTCAACCGCAAAATAAAATTATATAGGTACATCATTCGACTTTTTTGAACGGTACCCTTCGTACGCGAGTCCGACTCGCACTTGGCCGGTTTTTTTAACAACAGCTTTAATAAGAAAAAAAAAGAAATAAATACAATTACGATTAACTACAAACTAAACCTAAAAATAAAACCTAATCTAAAAGATTATGACCGTGCGGCATGGTGCCAAAAACGCTGGCTACGTTTCCTCTCTGAATAACTATACCAATTCGTTGAGAAAAGAAGTAGCCAGCCCTCTTGTCGCCAGCGGCGGTGATCAGGCGTGGAGTTATCCGTTTCAAAAAATCCCTGGGGCCCCATGGTCCAAACGTTTCCACACCAAACGGCACAAATATGTAATCCTTACTGAGAAACTCATATTTGGTCGCTTGGCAAGCTCAGCACATTCAGCTCTCGAGACTCGAGAATGATCCCCTGAGGTGAGAAGGCCCTACTGTCTCAACGCATATAGCGTCCCACACCAGCGCTCTCCCACGTTCCCAGGGGATCAAAGACATACCATCAGGCCTCTTGCCATCATCACGCGCAACACCTCGAGGTTTGAGGATGTTAGAGACATTGATAGAGGCAACAGCCCTTCTGATGATGTCATTCAGAGAGCCGTGTTTCAAAATACTACCAGCGCTGAATTGACAGGATAGGCCATGGCGCCCGGACTGATCAACATCGCTGCCGCACGGGCAATGGTGTTCGAGCACACAAATCATCATCATTTCGAGTAGGTGTCACGCTCAATCGACCATGCACACCCTGGTGTCAGAGTTCTTCGAAACCGCCTTTCGGCCTCTGACGTGGTTCCTTTAACGACTACCAGATGGCAGCCGGGACCAACGGCTTGTGCCTTCCGAAGCACGGAATCATCTTAATAGGCTAGTTTCCTAAAAAATATAATTAGTCCGTCAGTTAGATATTCAAAAAATATTGAACACGTATTTTTTCTTTTGTCGATTAAACAAAAAGTGTTTAAGATATAGCCCTTTGAAGTTCCGTGTGACGTCATTGTTTGCTACAATTTTTAGCAAACTTTGACGTCACGAGCCCCCACTCTTGAACTTTGACTTTGACGCGCTTTATCTATATTATTTATTGTTTATTTGCAAAAAGAAAAAATACATACGTGTACGTACCAATATTTTTTGATTATCTAACTGACGGACTAATTGTTATATTATTTTTACGACCCAGGAAACTAGCCCATTATCAGACAATCAGGTGATTCAAGCTCGCAATGTCCTAACCTAACTGAAAACAACTAAACAAAGCATGCTTGTTTAGTTGTTTCCACAAACCATTCCACAAAGAATGTTGATATTGTAATTTCCAAAAGATTTATGACTTAAATTATTGTATGTCCGAATTTGGGCAGGACACGGCTGCACTAACACTATTGTAAGAACTTTTTATTTACCTGTGATCCACAATAAAGATTATTTGTATTTGTATGCTTCCCATAGGAATCGAACCCACGGCCACTGTCTACAGGCAAACGCCTTAACCACTGGACCACGGAGGCAGTGACATAAGCTTGTAAAAAGTAATAATTCGGTACTTAGGTCACCTGAGGTTGCTAACATCAATTCGAATCGTTGCAGTTCGCAGAATGCATCCACCGGCAGTTTTGAGTCAGCGGAATTTGAGAATACGCCGCCAGCTGTCAACATTGTAAACGACGCCCCGTGCCCCGCCACCCGCTCTGACGCGGAAGCTGACGTCACAGCCCTGTTGTGGAAATAACAGGCAAGCCGCATATCTGTTAAATCTGGAAAGGACAGGCGATAAAGACTGGTTTAGTTAAGTTACTCCTTTCATCCTTTTGGGTAGCTCCGTGCAGCGGTCAACACGCCAGCCTGCGACACGAGAGCGCCCGGGTTCGATCCCCGGCCAGGTCAAGATGGAAATGATCTTTTTCAGATTGACCTGTCTTGGATGTGTATCTATATATGTATTTTTATGAAATATAATATCGTTGAGTTAGTAACCCATAACACAAGTCTTGAAGTTACTTTGGGGCTAGCTCAATCTGTTTAATTTGTCTGTATAATATTTAATATTTTTCCTTATATTATCTGCTTGTCCGGCGGTTGCAGGTATGATGGCATCGGGTACGCGGCTCCCGAGCCGCTACTTGCTTGTCCCCCATTGAACCGAGTAAGTAGTATCCCAATACCTTAACTCCCTTCCCAAATCCAATTAATTCCTATCCTTTCCCAGCTTAAAAGTTTCCGAATGGCAGCAGCGTCGGAAGTAAAAGAAGCCAAAGAAACTGCGCTCGCCAACCCGCCTGCCAAGCGTGGTGAGTATGGCAATATCCTCCATCGAACAAAGAGTCCTTGGCAGAGGCTTTTGTCTAGCAGTGGACTATTTACAGATCATCATTATTTCGTGTAGGAGACACAGTCAATCGACCATGCACACCCTGGTGTCAGAGTTCTTTGGAACCGCCTCTCGGCCTCTGACGTGGTTCCTTTAACGACTACCAGTTGGCAGCCGGGACCAAACTGGAAACAACGAAGCAAAGTATGCATCCCGTGGGAATCGAACCTACGACCTCCGGGTCTACAGGCAAACGCCTTAACCACTGGACCACGGAGGCAGTAAAATGGCCGAATGCTGCCATTATAGAGGACCCTGTGGTCCTGCAATAAAACCTGGAAAACGCTCAGATGTGGAATAAAAAAGATACTTGCATCTTTCAAGATACTAATAATATTCATAGTGTTTTTGATATTTTACTTCCTCAGGCGTTTAACAAAATGTTCTACTAATATTATAAAGCTGCAGAGTTTGTTTGTTTGATCGCGCTAATCTCAGGTTCAACTACCTACTAGTTCAAATTGGAAAATTATTTTTGTGTTGGATAGTCCATCTATTGAGGAAGGCTTTAGGCTATAAAACATCACGCTGCTACCAATAGGAGCGAAGCATCAATAAAAAATGTTTTGAAAACGGGGGAAAATTATTCATTATATACCTATAAAAAGACGAATTAAATGAAAAAAATTAAAATGAAAATGAATAATTTTTATTCAAAATAGGATACATGTATCGCTTTTTGAACGTCATATGTTTCTGCTGTTTATTTTTCTTTCTTTTATGTTTGTACCGTTTCTTCAAAAAAAAAAATAATCATAATAACAGAAATTGCCGTGGACGAGGTCGCGGGCAACAGCTAGTCTTTCATATAAAAAAACGGACTTCAATCAAACTACTGAACTGATTGTGATAAAGTTTTAATGGGACCAACTTGCAAGCGTACTCTTTCAAACAAAAGATATTTTTAAAATCGGTTCAAAAATTACGGAGTTCGAGGTTCCAAACACAAACATAAAAAAACGGGTTGCACTCCGGGAGTAAAAACTCGCCTTTTCGGCGGTCTCAGGTCACGTGTCCGTCTTACGAATTTTCGATCAGGTCACGTGTCCTGACGCGAGTTTATCATTTTTTATCCATCCCAAAAAGTGCACGACGCCGCTAAACAAGGTTTCACTTCAAAATATTTATTTTGTACGAAAACACAAATAAAAACTGGCGTTGAGATGGGAGACGAATGCCTACTTCAATAATTAATTTAATACAAAATTATATTTTGAAAACGGGTCCCTCACGTGCTATTTTGTCGAGATTGCCGACTATAGTTTCGGACTCGTCAGGAATTCATTTTCAAGGCGAGTTCGGGGAACAACTGGCATGTCGATTTCTTGAAATTTGCTAGCCTTTCTTTGATCTATGGGTGCCAACCTATATACCAATTAGGTATATTATATTGATCCTTGTCACAACCTTGTAACTCTACAAAAAATACTGCAAATTCTATTAAAATTAACTCGATATTATACTAAAGACAAAACAGGAAAAAATTAGCACATTTACCAAAATACTTCTGCATTTAATTTTGTATTATACATCTGAATTTAATTTTGTCATCATCATCATCAGGTCTTTTTAGTCTCCACTGCAGGAGTATGACCCTCTCTGTACTACCGGAGCTATACTTGGCCAGAGCAGACAGAGGATTTGGCCTACACTCTCCTCGCTGGCCAGATGGGTTGGAGAGGTCTCATTGATGTTTATGAGCTTTGTTTAGCTTGTATTTTCTAAGTCGAGGAGACTACGACATCCATGGGAAGATTTGGAGTGGTCCTATTCTACTCTGCGGGAAACTAGCTATTTATACCCAACTAGCTTCCGTCCGCGGCTTCGCCCGCGTGGATGTCGGCTATCCCGACCAAAAGTAGCCTACGTCTTCATCTGATGATGATTCAAAGTATTTATATGCCAAATTTATGTCCAGTCGTTTTAGCGTAAAAAGGTCAAAGACAGGCAATACGCGTTCTATTATTTGTATGTTTGAGGCTGAGAGGCGGTTCCGAAGAACTCTGACACCAGGGTGTCAGAGTTCTTCTTTCAGGGTGTGTGGTCGATTGACCGTGACACCTACTCGAAATTATGATGATTTGTATTTAGGAGCTCGAATATTAATAAAATTGGAGCAGAATTTTAAATATTTTCCATACCGTTTGTATTCAACCCCTATTTTACACCCTTAGAGGGTGAATTCTCATAAACCATTAAACACCTGTTGAATAAAATGTTTTTAAGAGCAAGTATCTCAATTTATATCAAAATTGTTCCTAATTTTTTTTTTTTTTTTTTGCTGATTTAAAGATTTTCCAAACAAAGTTTCAACCCTTATTTCTCCCCTTTATGGTTAAAATTTTTTAAAATCCCTTCTGGAATGAAAGGCCGAAAAGTGAAGGGAATGTGTGAGCAATGACATACAAGAACGGGGAGTGCCGATATGGTGGAAAATAGAAAAAAAATTAAGAGAGTTGACATACATATAACAAACCCCAATAGGGAAAATGCGAGGAAGAAGACCCAACTGGCATTGGCCCGCGCCTTCACTCGCGTTATCTTTAATGGCGTTCCCTCGGCAACAGTACTTTATCTATACTAATATTATAAAGCTGAAGAGTTTGCTTGTTTGTTTGTTTGAACGCGCTAATCTCAGGAACTACTGGTCCAAACTGGAAAATTCTTTTTGTGTTGGATAGTCCATTTAATGAGGAAGGCTTGAGGCTATAAAACACCACGCTGTGACCAATAGGAGCGAAGAATCAAAAAAAAATTTTTTGAAAACGGGGTATTTTTTTTCATCTATACTAATTAATCATAATAACAGAAATTGCCGCGGACGAAGTCGCGGGCAACAGCTAGTTCTTATATAAAAGGTACCGTATGTCCTTTCCCGTATATTAGATAACGCGTATGCAAAATTTCATGATGATCGGTTCAGTCGTAGGTGACAGCGTAACGAACAAACTATTGTTTTAATTCCCTTGCGAATGTCGAAAAAACACGAAAATTTGCGGCATAACCAGCTGTATCTTTTGATTGCGTTGGCTAAATTTGCGGCATAACCAGCTGTATCTTTTGATTGCGTTAGCTAAATTTGCGGCATAACCAGCTGTATCTTTTGATTGCGTTGGCTAAATTTGCGGCATAACCAGCTGTATCTTTTGATTGCGTTTGCTAAATTTGCGGCATAACCAGCTGTATCTTTTGATTGCGTTGGCTAAATTTGCGGCATAACCAGCTGTATCTTTTGATTGCGTTTGCTAGGAAGTTTTATTTTTTTACAGCTTCAAGGGACAGTAAACCTGAGTTTTTGATATAAATTTCCTCCGTGGCGTAGTGATTAACGCGCCAGCCTGCGACACGAGGGTGCCCGGGTTCGATCCCTGGTCAGGCCAAGATGGCAAAATGATTTAGAAGTGACCATAAGTTGCTGCCAAACTAGTTATTTTAACTAGCTGATTAAATTTTTTGCTAAGAAAAATACGAATATTCTGCTAACCGTTCTAATAACACCCATATTTCAATATGGAGTTATTTTGCATAATACATTTATCGATGAACTCATAATAGCCGTAATCATCGAATTTCAGGTAAATTAGTTGACAAACAATAAGTTCCTGGAATATCCTTACTAATATTATAAATGCGAAAGTGAGTTTGTTTGTTTGTTACGCTTTCACGCCGTAACTACTGAACCGATCATCATGAAATTTTGCATACAAGTTCTCTGGAGTACGGAGAAGAACATAGGCTTATATATATATAGGCTTATATACCTTTTATCCCGGGAAAAAGTACTATTCCTGAGGGATCGACATTGACGCGGGCGGAGCCGCGGGCGAAAGCTAGTATAAAATAAATATTTTCCTGTTTTTAAAGGGCCAATTTAGCGCTATAAGTATGTTTGTTTAAGATGCTTCGTGCCAAATTTCAAGATTCTGAGCTTACGGGAAGTACCCTGTAGGCTTTGCTTCCCTTGCGAATGTCGAATATTTGCGGCATAAACGGCTGTATTTCTTTTGATTGCGTTGGTTTAGAAGTTTGATTTTTTTACAGCTTTAAGGGACAGTAGACCTGGAGTATTTGATATGAATTTTAGCTTGATACTTCAACGCGTTCCTGAGAAAAAGGGTCTTGACAGACAGACAGACAGACGGACAACAAAGTGATCCTTTATGGGTTCCGTTTTTCCTTTTGAGGTATGTAACCCTAAAAAACAACCGAATTGATAAACTCCCCCTTTTCTTGAATATGGTTTAAAAACCAACTTCAATCAAATTTGTAGTATATTGGTGCGGTATGCTTATTGGTATTATCAAACCATATGTGGGTAGGTAAGATTTTACTTTCAATAAATCAGTGTTTAACCAACTTGCGTGTGTTTCACTACATGGTGGCAGCGGTGGTCCAAATTAATATTGATTTGGCGTAATTCACGTGAATATTATTCCGTGTTGTGTAGAATACTGTGTGTGTATTATTAAAACATGGAACACGCGCGTCCTCCGGCGGAATTAGAACTCGAAGGTGGCCCCGCGGCGCGCGCCGAGGCGTGGCATAAATGGCGGCGGCAGTTCGAGGTGTTTTTGAAGGCGTCTGGAGTGAGCAAAGAGCCTGCAGATGTTCAGGCTAGTCTGTTGGTGAACCTCATAGGACCCGCAGGGTACGAGGTCTATTCGACATTCGCGTTCCTAGAAGCTGGCGATAGTGAGGACGACATCAAATGTTTGTTAAGGAAATTCGAAAAACATTTCGGTACTAAGACCAATCTCACGGTGCGACGTTTTAAATTTTTCACTCGCAATCAAGACGAACGGGAGACTATAGACGAATACGTAACGGCCTTACGACTGTTGAGTCAACAGTGCGAGTTCGGGGAGTTACAAGAAAGTCTCCTCCGAGATAAGATAGTTTGTGGCATCGTCAATAATAAAGTCAGGGATCGACTGCTTCGTACAGACGAGCTATCGTTAGCAAAGGCTATACAGATATGTCAAGCAGCAGAAATATCTAAAGAGGAAGGCCTCTGCATCGAGGGTGGTTCAGAAGAAGTGCAGGTGAACGCGATGTCCTCGCGAGGAGGAACGGGAAGGCCGCGCGGGGCGGCCGGTGGCCCGCGGGCGTGGCAGCGCGCGCGGCGCGGCCGGGGCGGCCGGGGCGCGGCGGCCGGCGCCTGCAGCAGCTGTGGCGGAACGCGCTGCGCGGGCGGCGACCGGTGCCCGGCACGAGATGCGTTGTGTTTCGTGTGTGATAGGAAAGGTCATTTTTCGCGCGTGTGCGAGCGTAAAGAAGTGATACGGAAAGTGCTAAATTTAAGTATAGAATCGGGAAGTGAAAGTGAAGAAATGTTGTACGTGAACACGGTAGGAGAGGACAAAAAACTGAGTAAGTCATCGAATGAATGGATTGAACATATTATATGTAACGGTAAACAAATAACCATTAAAATAGATACAGGTTCTATGATTAATGTTATCTCTAAAACTGAATATTTAAAATTAGGATTTTCAGTTCAACAACTTAAACCATTTATGAAACGAGTTCTTTCTTTTACGGGAAACTGTTTGCCTATTATTGGATTAGATAACTTATGTTTTATGTACAAAAATAAAAAATATTGGTTACCGTTCGTGGTGGTTGACATGAACTGTCAAAATGTTTTAGGATTAAAAGCCTGTTTTACATTAGAGTTAATAAATCGTATAGACACGATCAACATTGATAATTATTCTAATTTATTTAAGGGTTTAGGTAAGTTACCAGGTAAATATTCTATTGTTGTAGATAAAAGCGTGCAGCCGGTGATGTGCCCTACTAGAAAAATACCGTTAGGGCTTAAAGATAAGTTACATAAGGAATTACAGAGAATGGAAGGGCTCGGTGTTGTTAGGAAAGTGACCCATCCGACTGACTGGGTTAATGCAATTGTGTTAGTAGCTAAAAAAGACGGCAGCATTCGTGTATGCTTGGATCCGAGACCTTTGAACCGAGCAGTGCGGCGCGCGCAGTACTCGGCGGAGGCGCCCGTCGTGCTGTCGGTGGACGCCAGCGGCGTGGCGCTCGGGGCCGTGCTGCTGCAGGACGAGCGACCGGTGGAGTTCGCGTCGCTGACGCTCACAGACACGCAGACCAGGTACGCTCAGATAGAGAAAGAGATGCTGGCTATTGTGTTTGCGGTAGAGCGGTTTAGGCAATACATTTATGGCAGGTCAGATGTCATAGTACATACAGATCACAAGCCGCTTGAGGCTCTTTTTAATAAGCCGTTAGTGTCTGTGCCGGCGCGGCTGCAGCGCATGATGATGAGAGTGCAAGGGTTCGATATTAAGGTGATGTATGTTCCAGGAAAATACATGTATATTGCGGACACGCTGTCGCGAGCCCCGCTGAATGAATCTATGCATGATCGCGTGTCTGAGGAGGTTGAAGTGCAGACTTGTTTTGTGCTTGAAAATGTAAGGTTTAGTGAAATTAAGAGAGAGTTAATTAAAAAAGAGACAGCGGCTGATAGTGATTGTAAACTATTAATTGAGTATATACAGAATGGCTGGCCAAAGTATAGACGAGATGTATATGAAAAGATTAGAGTGTTTTGGCCGTATCGGGAGCTACTTCAATTTATTGATAGCATGATTTTTAAAGGTGAGTGTGTATTTATTCCACGCGCGCTACGTGGTGAAATGTTGAAACGAGTGCACGAAGGTCATTTGGGCATAGAGAGGTGTAAGCGTCGCGCGCGAGAGGTTATGTTTTGGCCGGGACTCGGAGAGGATGTGGAGCGTGAGGTACGTAGATGCGAGGCGTGCGCCCTGCACGCGCCGCGCCCGCGTCGGCAGCCGCTCCAGCAGCACGATGTGCCCCCCCTGCCCTGGCATAAATTAGCTTCTGATTTATTTGAATACCGTAAAAAGAGGTATATAATATTAGTTGATTATTTTTCCAACTTTGTTGAGGTAGGTGAGTTATCAGGTATAGGTAGTAAACAAGTCATTAACACCTTAGACGCCGCGTCGGCCAACTGGTGTCCGACAAAGAACTGAAAAACTATTGTGTATGCGATTCCGGCATTTAAAGTGTTAATTTCATGAAAGCTCAATTTGCACGGCATGGGATACCGGCGGAACTAGTGACAGACAATGGTCCCGCTTATAGTTCCAAGGAGTTTAAAAATTTTGCACGGGACTGGGAATTTCACCACATTACATCATCGCCATTGTACGCGCAATCAAACGGAAAAAGTGAAAAATCAGTCCAAACGGTAAAAAACTTATTAAAAAAATGTTTAGATTCTGGTCAGGATTTTTATTTGAGTTTACTAAATTTTAGAGCTACATCGCGAGATGGTTTGGACTCGCCTGCGCAAATGCTTATGGGTAGACGTCTTAAAACAAAACTGCCGATTACTCCTGAGTTGTTGTGTGAGCCGGTGGATAATAATCGTAATTACATGGCATTGATGGCAAAAAGACGTTCCATCAAACAGCACTACGATAAGACAGCGAGGCCTTTAGGAGAGGTATTAGTAGGCGATAGGGCAACGTTAGTATGCAACGGAAGTAGGAAACCGGTTACGATCGTAGAACGCGCGCCCGAACCGCGTTCATTTATAGTTAAGGATACACATGGAAATGAATTTCGGCGAACGCGCGGTCAGCTCGTGAAACGCTCTGTATCTGGTAGTGGCGTGCATCAACCGTCCTCATCACTGCCTGTGTTGGGATCACGCCGTGCGATTATGATACCTAGCGCAATGACAGTTAGACGTAGGCGAAAAAAATTCGTAGATTCGGGGTATAGTGATGAATCGCAGCGGGAATGCTCATCAGAGGTCGAGAAGGTGTCAGAAACCTTGTCTTCAGTTGACACATCACAAGGAGAACAGGTTGGCTATAATATAAGTTATTCTCCGCAGTCTGCTCGTGGTGAGCTGTCAGTATCACCATCTCCATCGCCGCCAAATGTTCCGATTGAAAGGTCTCGGGAGCGAACGGCACGAATGTTGACGAATTTAATTTTCGGTTCATCCAGTAAGGAATAACTTATGTCAAATTAACAGCTTGGTTATATCTTGTAATTTTGTCATTATTGTAAATAACTTAGGCCCATTAATGTAAAACAAGGGAAAAGTTAACTTTTAGATTTAAAATATTATATCACAATAAACAGGTTCTGAAATATCTTGTATAACTGTACACCGTATTCATGTAGCACTTACTTTTGTGTTCATATTATAAGTTTAATAATAATTAAACTTCTACGATAAGCGTACATACTTAGTTATATTGTTATATTTAGTTATTTTTTTTGTTTTGTTTTGTTTGTTTTTATAAGGAAAGAGATGTAGTATATTGGTGCGGTATGCTTATTGGTATTATCAAACCATATGTGGGTAGGTAAGATTTTACTTTCAATAAATCAGTGTTTAACCAACTTGCGTGTGTTTCACTACAAAATTAAACTAGCTTTTGAATTGGTTCATAAATACAAACTTAATACACAATCGAATTGATAACCTCCTCCTTTTTTGAAGTCGGTTTACATATACAAATACATTACTCAATTAAATTATGTTAAATGTATTTATTAGTAATGTAGGTAACAGATTTGTCGATTTTCCTGTTTTGTCACAATTACAATCTTATTTTTATTATTATGTGCAGTATTCCTTTACATTCACCGTGCAGTGACGAAGATTAATATAAAACAAGTTGTATTTTTAGTGAAGAAAAAAATTATAACTTCGTTTCTGCTTTCAAAAAATAATAGCCAGTGTACTCTCGATGAAAATCATATTAATGCGTCGAAATCGGCGCAGACTAATACATAAATTAACCGTGAAAACATAATTTACATATTTGAGAAGTCGAGCAAAATGTGTACATTATTTTGGAAAGTTCTGGTGTTGGTGTCTTTAAATGGTTTTTCGTGTGGTAAGCAACTTGTATGCAAGTGTTTATACAGACTACCTATTGCCCGCGGCTCCGCCCGCGTTAGTGTCGATCCCTCGGGAACGGTGATATCGTCGTTTAAATCGACAAACGCCGGCTGCTCGCGCGAAAAAGTGTCACGTTCCGTGTGCAAGCGATACAGAGTCAAAATCGGCCTAAGCGTTCGGCTTGTCACGCATCAATCTCTCTTTCACCGTTATCACTTAAAATGATTGTCTACGACTTTACAGACAAACAATTATTATTTTTAGGGTCTCTGTCTTCAAGCAAAGAAGGTTCCTCTGGAAATGTGATGGACACTCAGTGTGCGAAGGCATTGTATCCGATTGATGTATGGAACGCAAGAAAACCCAATGGTTGTAAGTCTTTCTAATCGACTTCATAACTCTAAGTTCATCTACTGAATTTCCTGACATATTCCTCTACTCTAAACACAATTTGGCATCCTACTAATATTATAAATGCGAAAGTGAGTTTGTTTCTTTGTTACGCTTTCACGCCGTAACTACTGAACCGATCATCATGAAATTTTGCATACAAGTACTCTGGAGTATGGAGAAGGACATAGGCTACCTTTCATCCCGGGAAAAAGTACTATTCCCTAGGGATCAACATTGACGCGGGCGGAGCCGCGGGCGAAAGCTAGTTTAAAATAAAATGCCAATTGTGTTTAATGATTCAGGTCAAAAATAAAGTAAATATATTCTTTGTTATCTGTATTTCTGCATTGATGTCCAAGTTCTCTATTTTTGAATTATTTTATAGTAACTAATTTTGAACTGTTATGTTACGTACATATTTAATTGGTAAGTTAGGTTAGCTTTTATTAAGTATTTGAACGTGTTTTGTAAAAAAATTAACTACCTAACAAACTGTTTGTGTACTTGTTAATAAATAAATAAATAAATCGACCATGCTCACTCTGGTGTCAACTGATTGACGAGTTTTGCTTTTTTTTTTTAAATAGCTTAAATGTGCTTTCGCTACTTCATCGGGCGTTTGAGGCGAAGGCAGAAAGCCCTCAACCTTTATAGATAACACCAGGAGTGACGGACCTCGGTTTTGGGCGTTGCCTGTGTGCGCAAGGCTTGGAGAGACAGCTGCCTGATGGGCCGCGTATTCGTGCATGCATAGCCTGAAGGGCCAATCTGAGAAACAATGCCTTTGGAGAGCAGCAACTCTTATCTTTTGCCTTATGGGCCAAAAGCTACGTTGCCAGGGCCTATCCTAGGTGCAAGTCACCCGGGACCGCCGAGCGGTCACCAGTAATCGGAACTAATCCTACTCTACGCACTCTATTTTGGTGGCGAGTGCGACGGTGTCGAATGGTGGAGGTTGTTTTTTTTTTAAATGACTATGTAGCTAGCGCCAAGTGAGCTTTCGCTACTTTACCGGGCGTTAGAGTCGATGACAGAGTGCCCTCAACCTTTATAGACAACATCACAAAGGGGCTCCCAGAAGTGACGGACCTCGGCTTTGGGCATTGCCTGAGTGCGCAAGGCTTGGAGAGACAGCAAACTCTCACATTGCCTGATGACCCGCGTTTACGTGCATGCGTAGCCTGAAGGGCCGATCTGAGAAACAATGGCAAAAGCCTTTGGAGAGCAGCAACTCTCATCTTTTGCCTTATGGGCCGAATAGAGATTGACACGTCCGCTCCGTTATATACAACCAAAACATTCCAGAATATTCAAGTGTGTGTGAGTGTGTTGGAATACATATGTGTGAGCAGGATGGAAGATGAGTGCGACAGACGATGTTCGAAAAGCGTTAGATTGTCTTCTGGGAATAAAAATATAATTAATATTAAAGGGGGGCTCCCATACAACAGACATGATTTTTTTGCCATTTTTATAGATAACGGTACGGAACACTTCGTGCGCGACTCTGACTCGCACGTGGTCAGTTTTTTTTGTACACGGTGTGTTTTTCGTCGGTTTTTCAAATGTTTAGGTCCAGATATCTCGAAAACTGGCGTGTCGATTTTTCTTTTATCAAGCGATTTAGCCGTATGGTATCCGGCACAGTAGAATAGGACCACTCCAAGTCTTCCCAACAATCTAAATAAAGCTTATAAACATCTGGCCAGCGTGGAGAGTGTAGGCTAAGTCCTCTGGATGCTCTGGCCAAGTATGGCTCTAGTAGCACAGAGAGGGTCGTGCTCCTGTAGCGGAGACTAAAAAGGACCTGATGATGATGATGATTTTTCTTTTAGTTAGAAGCAATTATTTTGCTTTGAGATAATTTTTCTAGCTTATTGCTACCAGCCTTTTATTTGCATTTAATTTAAATTGACCTTGTATTACCTTAGATTCGGTATAAAATAAATAATGTTATTGATTTGTTTTTTATTTATTCTACAGCGGGCGAAGTTTATAAAGTGTTTTTACGATCTGAAGATGTGATACAATTAACAATTATACAAAAAGATGTTCCTGACGGTTTCGAGACTTTTCAAGTTAAAAGTAAGTGACTGCTTTTTGAAATATAATCCATACTTATATCTATAATAAATAATAATAATAAATATATACGGACAAATCACACAGATTGAGCTAGCCCCAAAGTAAGTTCGAGACTTGTGTTATGGGATACTAACTCAACGATACTATCATCATCATCATCATCAGGTCCTTTTTAGTCTCCACTACAGGAGCACGACCCTCTCTGTACTACTAAAGCCATATTTGGCCAGAGCAGCCAGAGGACTTGGCCTACACTCTCCACGCTGGCCAGACGGGTTGGATACTATATTTTATAACAAATACATATATCCATACTTCCATACTAATATTATAAAAGTAACTCTGTAATAGTAAGTCTGTCTGTCACCTTTTCACGCTTCAATCTATTAACCCATTTGGATAAAATTTGGTATGGAGGTAGTTTGAGGCCCGGGGAAAGACACAGGGTACCTTTAATTCCGGGAAACTACTGTTCCCGAGGGATCGACATTAACGCGGGCGGAGCCACAGGCAAAACTTAGTATACTATACCAGGCAAGCAGCGTGCTAGCGTCTTTTGCGGGGCAGATTCAAGATGGTCGACCCAACTTTAATTCAAAAGTATAATAAATGGGTCTCGTAAATCTCTTGCATAGGCATGTAACATCCTCGTCTACATCGTCACTTACCATCAGGTGAGATGGAAGACAAATGACTAATTCAATACTTAGTAAAAAAAAAAAACTCCCTTCGACTTCAACAACGAAATCACAAATCTGTCTCAACTCTTCTGAGCCTTCCGAACTTAAAGCGACTTACCGGATTGCAGACCAGCTTCTCAGGTTTTGCGTTAGTTCACGACAGTGACCAGCTAGATTCGTCAAAAGACCTCGTCCTCAAGGCTGGAACTTCCAACCTTGATCAATTGACCCAAGTAGACATATTGGTTCACAGCTTCACGGAAGGAGTTTCCAACAGATAGGCACAACATGGACATTAGAATTTTTTTTCATCTTGTCCATATTAATTTGAAGGCTCACTTGTTGGAAAACTCCATTGAGGTCATTGAGCATGATACTTAAGTTCTCCAGCGACTCCGCCATTACAAAGATGGTATACTCGCTGTTGATGTTGATGCCATTCCATGAGCTTGAAGGCTCCAAAACAGCCGTGAGGTATCGGAGATATCACGTCTCCCTGTCACACGCATTTTTGCAATGGTATAGCCTTCGGGCTCTGGTTTGAGTACAGGACTAGAGCACGAAAGCAACGCCACCATGAATACCAGTTCATAGTGGCGTTGCTGTATAAGCACTTCAACACTTCGATATACCGATGTTCGATGTAACATCGCTGAAGGGACCGAAGCACAGCCCATGTTTCGACCGAATCAAAGTCTTTCTCATAGTCCACAAACGCATAAGCATAATGGCCTGTTATACTCTTTAGTATTCTGTATAACCTGCTGCAGCGTATGGATGTGATCTATGGTACCGTGGCCTTTTCGGAAACCGGCTTATTTGGGAGGCTGGAAGGCATCGAGCTTGTCTGTTCATGAGACGATGCGAGATCACTCTCGAAAACAGCTAATGGACTTGGCTCAGAAGCGTGATGGGTCTGTAGTTCTTCAGTAGAGTAATATCACCCATTTTGAAGAACAAATCACTACACCCCTGTCCCACGCCTCTGGCGTAACGCCCTGGAACCAAAGAGCTTCTGAAGGACCTTCAGTGCCGGCGTTCCGCCCGCTTTCAGAAGCTCTACTCTGATTCCGTCCCGCGCCCGGTGCCTTGTTGTTTTAAGCTGTAGAGCAACCTAGTCTCATACAGACTCTGTGATCAACATGGTTAAAATCGGAAGTGACCACCGAATAGTAATTTTAAACCAACCTCAGACGAGAGGGGACTCGCTTAATGAAGTCTACGCTCCGAACGTGTCAGGCCTATTATCATTATAAAATAAGTAATATTTACAACCGGAACTCTCGAATCGCTTTGATTGCTGCATTATGAGCATCATCTTTAGAAGCTGCTGGAAAAAAGACTCTCCCAAGGATTCTTCGTTCCATGGGAGGATATTGCCATACTCACCACGCTTGGCAGGCGGGTTGGCGAGCGCAGTTTCTTTGCTTTCTTGTGCTCCCGACGCTGCTGCCCATCGAAAGATTTGAAAGATAGGAATTTATTGAATTTAGGAAGGGAATGAGGGTAAGTGGATATTACTCTCGGATGAATAGGGAAAAAGCAAGTAGCACCTCGGAAGGGCACGCGTACCTGATGCAATACCGACAACCACCGGTCACGCGGTTGAGGATGACATCTCCTGATTTGATTGCTTGATTTGCATGTATTGTATACGTACATCATCATCAGGTCTTTCTTTAGCCTCCACTGCAAGTGCATAACCCTCTCTGTACTACCGGAGCCATATTTATTTATTTAAAAAACTTTTCGAGCCTATAGAGCTACAGTAGGTGGACTTAATGCTAAACGCATTTTCTCCCAGTCAACCTCGAGAAGGATAAACAGAAAAAGAAATAGGTAGTAAAGTGGGAAATAAATATGAGAGATAGAAATAATATAAGGAAGGAATAATAGATAGATACTTAGAGATAGTAAAATACTTAAACATATATTAGTTACATAAATATTTATAGATACGAAAAATAACATACATAAAATACATACACATTATTATATTTAGCCAGAACAGACAGAGGATTTGGCCTACACTCTCCTCGCTGGCCAAACGGGTTGGAGAGGTCTCATTGATGTTTATGAGCTTTGTTTAGCTTCTATATTCTCTATGAATAATCACATTTACAATATTTCGATTTATTTTTCAGAGATTGCACAATATCAAGGAATAGAATATCCGGAAACTGTAGATTTGAGTGGAATCCAGAAGTATGATGACTGTAAACCCTCTAAAATATACTGTACTTATAACAGAGAAATAGTATACTTTAATAGTGATCTTGTTCACAAATTAATAATTAAAACAAACGGTTCTTTGGCAGAGAAGAAAATTTATATTACACAAACCACTGGTAAGTGCACAACATACGTTATACTTTTTAAGACCCAAAAATTGTCTCATCAGTAAAAAGCCGGCCAAGTGCTAGTGAATGAATGAATGAATTATTTATCTATACAATACATACAAATATTATAAAGCTGAAGAGTTTGTTTGTTTGAACGCGCTAATCTCAGGAACTATAGGTTCAAATTGGAAAATTCTTTTTGTGTTGGATAGTCCATTTATTGAGGAAGGCTTTAGGCTATAAAACATCACGCTGCGACCAATAGGAGCGAAGCATCAATAGCAAAATGTTTTGAAAACGGGGGAAAATTATTCATCTATTACTCTTTCGCCCGCGGCTCCGCCCGCGTCAAAGTCGATCCCTCGGGAATAGTACTTTTTCTCGGGATAAAAAGTAGCCTATGTCCTTCTTGGAACTCCAGAGAACTTGTATACAAAATTTCATGATGATCGGTTCAGTAGTTACGGCGTGAAGGCGTAACAAACAAATAAACAAACTCACTTTCGTATTTATAATATCAGTAAGGATTATTTTATTATTTATTTTTTCAGATAATAGAGAGATATCATCTCAAAATGGCATCAATATACATAAAGTGATATATACGATTAATTGGGAAACAGGGTGCGACGGTAAGTGATATTCAAATTAAACTCACGGACATACTGTTAGATTTCTTTTTGCCTTTAGAAGTCTGGTTTCCGGCAGAGTAGAATAGGACCACTCCAAGTGTTTCCATGGATGTTGTAAAAGGCGACTTAGGAAATACAAGCTAAACAAAGCTCAAAAACATCAATGAGACCTCTCCAACCCGTCTGGCCAGCGAGTGTAGGCCAAATCCTCTGTCTGCTCTGGCCAAGTATGGCTCCGGTAGTACAGAGAGAGTCATGCTCCTGCAGTGGAGACTAAAAAGACCTGATGATGATGATGAAGCATTTGTACCCAACCCTGTTCTCGTGTGAGCCTTGTTGAGAGAATACACGTTTTCGATTTTATTTTGTTGGTTGTCTGTGAATTCGAGCAATTATATTCATTGTGTATTCCAACATAAGTGATAATTTCCTGACTACTAGTGAATTTATTTAATTGTGCAGAAGATATACCCATCTCTTTTTGGCACCGCTTACTGCGGTCGTGACAGCGGAGAGACATCACCTCACCCCCGGAAGGCTAAAAGACAAAACATATTTTTTATCTTTCCCACGCATTATCTTCGCATAAGGCATTTTGCGAAGAGGCCCGATGACCGCACGAACACCGCCGAAGTTCCCGTCAAACCCAGACTTGACAAAAACACCTGCAGTGGCTGCAGTTATGATGGACGACACTTTCATTAATATGAGGAAACGTAAACAACCGGATGATAGTTTTGAACAGCGTATTAGCTTACTCGAGCGGAAATCAAATTTTGACATGGAAATAATTAACAGGACAATATCTGAAACAATCGCTGCTTCCCTTAAATCCGCACTCGAAGAGTTACCCATGAACAAAGAGTGGACAAAGATTTCGACATCCCTGGACACAATAAACACGAGCATTGATGGTTTGCGCGAAGATAACGCATCTTTTAAAGAATCATTGAATAACATGAGTAGGCGTCTCGCCGACATTGATAATTCTCTTAGCGCCTCAGACGCGCGCCAGGATGCTTTTGACGAGCGCGTAACGGAGATCGAAAATAAAATGTCTAAATCTTCTATCACCCCCGAGTATGTTACAAGGATAGAATCTAGATTAGCTTCGATGGAACAACAATCTCGTGAATGCAACGTAGAAATCGTCAATTTACCCGACAGGCGTAATGAAAACTTAATAACAATTGCTACCAATTTGGGGGTGGCTATAAAGCAGCCAATCCTCCCCTCTGATATAGTGGCAATTCACAGAGTGCCTCATGCGAATAAAAATGATACTCGTCCAAAAAATGTGATCATTAAATTTACCACCAGGGTGCTACGTGACAATGTTTTAGCAGCAACACGCGCTTACAAAGGGCTTAAGGCGGAGCAGCTGGGCGTCTCAACTGGAACACCACAAAAAGTGTACATAAACGAACATCTAACTCTTCAAAACAAAAAATTGTTTCGCGAGTGCCGGGACAGAGCTAAAAAATATGAGTACAAATATGCCTGGATTAGACATGGCGTCGTTCTCGTTCGTAAGTCCGACACAACCCCAGTGCTGGCTATCCGTACGGAACAAGACATTCATAATATTAAATAATAGTCTAGTTTTTCAATTCTATGTGTTTTTTCTCTATCAGGCAGAAAAACAGATGCTGTCTAGTTTCATTATAATATCTTACAATAACACAAATATTAAATCCAACCTTATGTTATTGTGTTATTGTAGTGTCTACAGTAATATTATACTAGTTATCATAATATTTAGAATAAGTAAATCTCGAATAATCGTAGAAACTGTTATTGAAAGAAGGCACAGATATTTGTGTTGTAAATTTTGGATGTCGAAAACAATATTCTGGCAGTTAACCTGTATTTCCGTTACACACTGTGAATATATACTATTTAATTTAATTACTAGGTTGCACATGAAAAACATGAATCAATGTATATTAACACATTATTCGAATATATTTGGATTAAAGGAAATTCATAGCAGTGCTAATAGTAAGGCTGAAATAGTGTTATGCATATGCGTATTAATAAATGTACATGTGACTAAATACGACACAGAAGTTAAACTATCTATAACTATAACTTGTATATTTGTAAGTAATAAGTATATAATAATAAGAAGTAACAATCATGGAATCTATCATACAACAATGATATTCACCTTTATTAATTTTACACCTTGTTTGCCATCTATCGCGATGTGTTATGAAACCGTACCTTTATACTTTTTATTTTATTGTGACGGTGTCTTGTTATCGGTGAACTACTGTTTTACGGAAACAATATTCTACAGAACAACCTTTCATATTTACATTACTTATATTACTTCATTTACAGATGGGTATCTGGCGTTGTGCATAAATACATTAGGTGTAATACTGTTTAGAGATTATTATATAATTCGATAAAAAACAATGCACATTTTCTATTTATTATCAGAACTGTGGCGGACTGCGAACTAAGCTTAATACACTTTTTATGAATATATTAGCACACGATTACGACATCATAGTATTATCGGAGACTTGGTTCGATTCTAGTATAAATAATAATGAAGTTTTTGACTCCCGCTATCAAATATTTCGTAGCGATCGCAACAGATCGGCTACAGGAAAGAAAGATGGCGGCGGTGTGTTGATAGCTGTGAATAGGTCACTCCGTGCTACGCTAGGTGCTGCCGTGACCTTGTTGACCACCCCCCACTCCCTTCCCCCTATAATTGACCATGTATTCCTGCAGTTAGAAGTTGGTGGATTCCAATTTGTTCTGAGTGCCGTTTACATACCACCTAGTGTGAATAATGAGTTTTACAATTACTATTTTAATTTTATTCGCGATTATCTACAAATAACCAATACTAATAATTTTCTTTTAATCGGAGATTTTAACTTACCTTCATTTGAATGGTGTGTGAGCGGCACTCAGATAACACCTTTGCCATCAGGTAACATGACACTACCAAATTTTTATTTATCTGACTTTTTAAACTCACATAATTATTTACAACTAAATACATTCAAAAACAGCATGGACAGGTTATTGGACCTATGTATTACCAATATAATTAACAGTAAAGCGTATTCTGCACCTGTACCTTTGGTACCCATTGACGTTAAACACCCTTCCTTTTATATTTTAATTTCTCATACGAGTAGTCCAAGTGAGTGTATACCACGCAAAAATCGTAGCAGGTTTTGTTTTAAAGAGGCGGATTATGATATTGTTAATTCAGATATTTTGAACATTGATTGGGATACGCTCTTTTTTATCAATTCAGCCGAAATGTGTGTTGATATTTTTTACGAAAAAATATATGAGATTATACGCAATCGTATACGTGTGAAAAAAATCAATAACTCTCATTTCCCAGTTTGGTTTACACCCGCTCTTATACATATTTTTAAAAATAAAAGTAAAGCATGGTTAAAATGGAAGAAATACAGAAACCAATCAGATTATATGATGTTTTCCATGTACAGGGAAAGATTTAAAACTGAATCACGAATAGCTTATAACAATTATATAAATAGAGTTGAAGATAGTATCAAAGATAATGCGAAATACTTTTGGACATATCTTAAAAACAAAAAAAAACAGACGGATATTCCTAGTAGCATATATTTTAAAGACAATCAAGCCGATAATTTAGATAGTATTTGTAATTTATTTTCCACTTATTTCAAATCTGTGTTTCAACCCAGTAACTTAACAGATACTTATAGTATAGACGAAATTTTAGAACTAGACTTAAGGTCGACGACTTCAAACAATATTAATGTCATTTTTATTCCAGTTGAGGATTTGATTAAACAACTAAAAAATCTAGATTTAAATAAGGGGTCTGGCGTAGATAACATTCCGCCTATTTTCTTTAAGAATACATCTCAGACTATTTGTAAACCATTACATATAATTTTTAACAAGTGTTTGCAGGAGGGTGTGTGTCCTTCATTATGGAAAACGGCAAGGATCACTCCTATTCACAAAGGAGGTACAAAATCCAACGTAGAAAATTTCCGACCCGTCTCCATACTAAACGTCCTCGTTAAAATTCTCGAAAGGCTTATACGTGATCAACTATATCCTCTTCTTCACAGTGCTATAATACCACAACAACATGGTTTTGTTCGCGGGCGGTCCACTATAACAAATCTTTTAACATATACTACTGAACTTTTTTACAATACGGATGAAAATGAGCAAACAGATAGTGTGTACACAGATTTTTCTAAAGCCTTTGACACCGTTGATCACAAAATATTACTAGATAAGTTAGCCTACAATGGGATACGTGGCAACCTGTGGAGGTGGTTCAAGTCATATGTGACAAATCGTACACAAAAAGTTGTCATTAACGGTCACGAATCTGATATGGTCAAGGTAACATCTGGCGTGCTACAGGGCTCTATTCTCGGCCCATTATTGTTTATCCTTTTTATAAACGACATCAGGGACTGTTTTCATCATAGTAAATTTTTATGTTATGCAGATGACTTAAAAATTTATCGTAAAATTAATAATCCCTTAGATCATCATCTGTTTCAAAAAGATCTAAATAGATTTGCTGAATATTGCAATTTTAACAAACTTAATCTTAACATAGATAAATGCAAATCTATTACTTTTACTAAGAAAAAGAAAATTAGCAAATTTAATTACTCCTTGTTAAACACTGTACTTAACAGAGTTCAACATATTAGGGACCTTGGAGTTATTCTTGATAGTAAACTAACACTAGATACACATATAGACACGATTTGTAGTAAAGCTTTCAAAATGTTTGGTTTTGTGGTCCGCTCCAGTAATGATTTTAGACGCCCATCTACATATCTCCATTTATATAAATCGTTAATCCGATCTCAATTAGAATATGCCGTTTGCATATGGGATCCGTTTTATAATAAGTACTCCGACGCAATTGAAAGAGTCCAGAAGAAGTTTCTACGCTGCATTCATTATAAATGTTATCGATGTATTCTTCCCCATGAAAGATTGTTAAAAACATACAAATTGCCTTCTCTTAAATTTAGACGAATTTTATTACAAATAATATTACTCCATGATATATGTAACAATAAGTATGATTGTGTAGATATAACAAACAGCATATGTCTTCGCGTGCCTACTAGGCCACGCGTGCGAGCCTGTCGTTCTCTTCCTTTATTTACATCTAAAATATCCCGCACTAATGCAGGCAAGCGTGCGCCTATGTGCCGTTTGTTCAATATACATAACAAGTATTTTAATTCGATAGATTTATTTTCAACACGAATTGGTGCCTATAAAAGGTTAGTTAGTGATAAGATCAAAGAAATTGATATCGATACATAATTCTTATTATAAATTTAGTTGACTCGATTGTTGGTTTTGGCTCTTTAACTTTAACTTGCACACAAATTATTATTATTTCTTTCACATAGAACAATATTGTAAAGTTACTAGTATAATGTTTTCTCTCAACATAACTCTGTTTGTAAGCTGTGGTTCACGTCGTTGGTTTCACATTTATTTATTTCTTTATGTAAATTTGTTACCTAACATTAAGTGTGATACTGTCTGTAGACCCAAATAAAGGAAAAAAAAAAAAAAAAAAAAAAAAACCCATGTATAACCAACGCAGTGTTGCTGAACCTGTATAACCGCTACGTATAATCCAATGCAATTTTTTTGCAGATATCCAAATTGAACAATTTTCTAATTCACCTATAACCAACACTGGTAAGTATCATAATCCATACTTACTAATTTTATAAATCAGAAAGTAACCTGACAGGGTTACTTTCGATTCCTCTTCACGATTTAACCAATGGACCAATTTGAATGAAATTTTGTATGAAGGTAGTTTGCGGTTCGAGGACATAGGGTACCTATCATTCCGGAAAATTTTAATTGTTCTTGAGGGATCGACATTAGGAAGCTTTACCGCTTCTATGCTTCGCTCGGTGAGTGAGAGAGTCGCAGGCTCATTCTTCCTCCCATGGTCCTTCCCACAACTTCTTGAAAGGCCGGCTACGCTCCTGTTACACCCTGTTACTCATTTTCATTTGTTCCATCAGGTGACTCGCTTGCTCGTTTGCCATCCTATATCATAAAAAAAGAATAGGTAATATTCATTGAATTAGAAAAACTATGGAAGCGTAACTCTCATACAACTAACAATTCAATATCAGTCCCATTTACGCAAACAAACTTTACTCAAATCACAACGATAAACTTACGCACTCATAGACGAAGCTGGTTTGCGATTGGCCGCGTCAAGGTCAAGGGACGGTGTCAATATCTAATGAACGCTATGGTGTCAACAACGCGGAGATAGGCAGGCTAGCAGCTCGTCGCAAGCTACCCTACTAAAATGAAAAAATATTTTACGCGCCAATGACAAGTTACTCCAGTGTCACTTATCCGTCTTTCCTTGCGTTTCCTGCACCACTTTACTACACAAGAAGTATTTTTTTCTTAATTCGTTAAGATTTCGGCGATGTTCACAAAAAATATGTCGTTGAATGCTTTATCGACGCGTCATTCCATCACGGAGCGCGTGGCAGACTAGTTCGCGAAAAGATATACTTTTTAAGCCCGGCCCGCTTTGATCTACTTTGCGTGGTGTCCGTTTTTGAGCGCAATGCTGCTTCCATAGTTTTTCTTATTCAATGTCTATAACTCAACACTCACATACTACGTAGGTTGATATATGTAATACAAACTAAAAAGATCTTCGCTATATTTCTTCTTCTTAGTCTGTACACTCTTGCCAGAGCGGTCGTGGTCATCATTATGAATCACGATGAGTGATAATTTTGGTAATACGGCGCCATTCGTCGCGGACTGCAGCTTTCCATACATTCGTAAACCGAGCACTTAGTCGCGGCCTTAATCTGGTCTGTCCATCTCGTTGGTGATCTACCACGTGGCCTGGTGCCTTCTACTTTTCCCTGCACTACGAGACGCTCTTTGGAGTCATTATCACGACGAGATATATGGCCGAAGAAGGTCAAAATGCGTGACTGCACTGTGGTTGATAGGCGCTGTCTGATGCCGAGTTTTTTTAATATGGAGTCATTGCTTCGAAACTCTGTCCACGATACTCCTAGCATCCGTCTCCAGCACCACATCTCCAACGCGTCAAATCTTCGCTAAAGGTTTACCAAAACGTCTTGAATTTTTTACAAATTGATGGAAGTCGGCTACTAAGTATCGCATGTGAATTTTTCGCTCGAGGAGGTAGTGTAGCATGAGCACCAAATTTGATAGGCCTTATACCTTTTTTCAAAGGTTTCCCAGGGGAAATCGAGATTTAGACGGAAACCCTTTTAATCCCAGATATGCTTCGATCAAATGTAATGGTAGATACACAGTCTCATACAAAATTAAGCCTTAATAATGTCTCCGAGTCAAAACATCATGCACTTACAAACAAGCTTTTGCCCGCGGCTCCGCCCCCGTCAATGTCGATCCCTTGCGTATAGTACTTTTTCCCGGGATAAAAGGTAGCCTATGTCTTTCTCCGAACTCTAGAGAACTTGTATGCAAAATTTCATGATGATCGGTTCAGTAGTTACAGCGTGAAAGCGTAACAAACAAACAAACTCACTTTCGCATTTATAATATTAGTAAAGACAACAAAAACGGTGCATACTGAAAGTATAACTCCATCGCTTTTTTTTTTACTTTTAATGCGAAGTGTTTGCACCTTTTCACTGTAACTTCTTCATCGCGAGACGTGTGAGTGCTAGCGCGGTTTATTGAAACTGTGGACAAAACAGCTCCGAAACTCGATTAGTGCGCTGTTTTGCCGGTGCCACTTTTCGAGGGTTCCGTACCTAAAGGGTAAAGACGGGACCCTGTTAATATGGCTCCGCTGTCTCAAACGTTGTTGTTTTTGATATTAACAATCAAGTCCTGCTGCGAGCTAATTAGTGTTTTACAATAACCGTTGGAAAGTTAAATATAATGGACGGGAATCCTTACTTAATATTATAAATGCGAAAGTGAGTTTGTTTGTTTGTTTATTTGTTTGTTTGTTACGCTTTCACGCCGTAACTACTGAACCGATCATCATGAAATTTTGCATACAAGTTCTCTGGAGTACAGAGAAGGACATAGGCTACCTTTTATCCCGGGAAATGTACTATTCCCGAGGGATCGACATTAACGCGGGCGGAACCGCGGGCGAGAGTTTTTTAATAATAATCGATTTTGAAATTTCAGATGCTCCCGTTAGTAGTACTAAATCGCCACTAGATCAAAAACCCGATGATGAAGGTATGCACATAATGTTGTACTAATATTTGGGTCCTTACCTATGAAAAAAAGGAAAGCGCAAAGCAGGCCGCTCAAACAGACCTGGCGACTACCAATCTCGATGAAATTAAAAAAATCGGCAAGACCTGATGTGAAGTTAAGCGCATAGCTCAAGACAGATCGAGATGGAGAGTCTTTGTGGACGCTTCCGCCCCAGATATGGGACTAATAAGCGGTTTTTGATAGAGAATTTCGAGTAAATTGAATTTTTCATTTTTTAGTATCATTTCGGGTTTGATAAATTCATTGAAAGTGAAATTTTGCATGTATTTTTACAGACAACAGTTATAGCTTGATTTATTATAAAATTTACAATAATTTCGAAAAATAATAAAACAAAACGGGTCCGTACGGTTATCTAAACGGCAAAAAAATCATGTCTGTTGTATGGAAGCCCCCTTTAATATTAATTTTATTTTTAAAGTAAATATATAACTAATTATTCTGTGAATATATCAAGCGTCTACCTGTTGCCGTTATTAATAACGAGCAAAAACAAGCAAAAACGTTTTTTGTATGGGAGCCCCCTTAAATATTTATTTTATTCTATTTTTTTGTATTTTTCGTTTTAGCGGCAACAGAAATATATCATCTGTCAAAATTTCAACTGTCTATCTATATCGAGTTCATGAGATATACAGCCTGGTGACAGACAGACAGACGGACAGCGGAGCGAAATTAATAGGGTCCCGTTTGTACCCTTTGGGTACGAAACCCTAAAAAGTATATTTGATACCAGCACGGTACATGTAAGAATCTGTTTATTTAAAACTTTTATAAATAAATATATAAGGACATCCGCGCATGTCCGCTGTCCGTCCCCGGCCGTCCTTATGTCACCAGGCTGTATCTCATGAACCGTGATAGTTAGACAGTTGTAATTTTCACAGATGTTGTATTTCTGTTGCCCCTATAACAACAAATTCAAAAAAATAAAATAAAATTAATATTTAAGGGAGCTCCCATACAACAAACGTGATTCTTTTTGCTTGTTTTTGTTCGATATTGACATCGGCAACAGGAAGACGCTAGACATATTCGCAGTATTGGCTCACGGTGTCTGAAGGTCTTGCAGTCTTGTGATGAGCTTGAGATTTCATTAAATTGACAGGATCACAAGCTGGTGGTAACTGCCAACCATCCTATTGAAAAGCTGTTTTGTTGTTTTCAGGCACACTCAATACTCCTTTGATTGGTGGCATCGTAGTATCGGTCGTGATAGTCATACTAGTAGCCTTGTGGACGTTCTGGAAATGCAGAAATAAGAAAGCTGAACCCATTTACGTAAGTTACGTTATTATCATCATCATCATCATCATTTTGACTAGCTCCGTGGCGCAGCGGTCAACACGCCAGCCTGCGACACGGAGTGACTGGGTTCGATCCCCGGCCAGGTCAAGATGAAAAATGATATTTTTCAGATTGGCCTGGGTCTTGGATGTGTATCTATATATGTATTTGTTATAAAATATAGTATCGTTGAGTTAGTATCCCATAATACAAGTCTCGAACTTACTTTGGGGCTAGCTCAATCTGTGTGATTTGTCAAAAAAAAAAAGAAAAAAAAAAGAAAAACAAAAAAATCATCATTCCCAAGGATTCTTCGTTGTATAGGAGGATATTGCCATACTCACATTGCTTGGTAGGTGGGTTGGCTAGCGTAGTTTCTTTGGCTAGTCCAAGAAAAATCTCATTCTCCTCTTGTGAAGAACTTTTAAAACAAGATTTTTTTTAAGCTGTGTATTATGTAAATAAATATAAATATATAGGGACATATCACACAAATTGGGCTAGCCCCACAGTAAGTTGTGAACTTGTGTTGTGGGATACTTACTATATTTCATAATAGATACTTAAAAAGATAAACATCCTAGACCCAGGTCAATCAAGAAAAAGATCATTTTCCATATTGACCTGGCCGGGGATCGAACCCGGGAACCCTCGTGTCGCAGGCTGGCGTGTTAACCACTGCGCCATGGATCTCACCGTAGTGGGTTAGAGAGCATAGTTTCTTTGGCTAGTCCAAATCAATCTCCTCTTAAGAAGAACTTTTCAACCAAGAATTTTTGAGCTGGGTATTATGTGATGCGGTTTTGTTTTGATTTTCATGTGTTGAGTATAAGTGGCGAACACTGAAGTCAGATTTTTCTAGGCATCTGACACAGCTTAACGCCTGCCACCAATGATGCCGGTAGAAACAGCATAACGTGGCTTCCGAAGCATGGAGGAGATTGAGATTTGTTTTAGGGCTACCCGAGAGGCTGTGTCGGAAGGTCGTTTTTTTGACAGTGCATGGTCTGAGGTCAAGATTATAAATGCTGGTGTACCACAAGGTTCTGTATTATCACCCACACTTTTTATCTTGCATATCAATGATATGTTATTGCTGTGCAGGTGATAGCATTGGCAATGCCTTGTATAAAAACCATGCTGGCACCTATCGCTCTGTGGAGGATAACAGTCGAAGTACGAGGCTTATGTCCGATATTGCGTCTTTCAAGGACAAAGCAAGACTCTGGCTGCAGGCCATTTCAAACCAGTCGTATTAGAAAGCCTTAGGGTAAACCTGTTTCAAGCAGTAGATCTTGCGGCTGAGATGATCATCATGATCATTATTCAAGCCGTTAAAGTCCACTACTGCACACAAAGGCGTCTCGCAAGAATTCTTAGTTCCATGGGAGGATATTGCCATACTCGCCACTCTTGGCGAGCAGGTTGGCGAGCGCAGTTTCTCTAGCTTCTAGTGCTTCCGACATTCCTTCCATTCCGAAGCATTTTTAAGCTGGGTAAGGATATAAATTTGTTGGATCTGGAAAGGGCATGAAGGTATTTGGATACAACTCACTCGGATGAATGGGGAAAAAGCAAGTAGTAGCTCGGGAGGCCGGGTTGCGCGTACCCGATGCCATACCTGCAACACCGAAACACCCTGTGCACACACAGGGTGTGCATGGGCGATTGAGCGTGACACCTATACGAAATGATGATGATGACCTGCAACTACTGGACAGGCAGTTGTGGAAACCCCTGACCGTGCTGAGATAATGATGATGATTTCGTAACCCATCCCATTGGCGACCGCACCCGAGATTGCTTAACATGCGCAAGTGCTCATGCTGATGATTTTGGTGGTATTTATGTTTATATTTTGCTGCCAGCTTACCATTTTATTTTTCTTCTGTTTCTCTTCCAGAATGAGATCCAGTACTCTGAATTATTCTTCAATGACACAAACAGATTACCACCTCGACCGAACGACGTAGCTTACTCTCAAGTCAAAGGAGTTCTAGTGCCAATACAAAATGTGAATGTTTCTACATCCAATGAAATCCAAGAAAATGGAGTATTTGCTGATATCAATGATAGATTAGCTTCCAATAAGATTATTAATGAAGGAGTAATTTTGACTGATAGAACGCAAAATAATGTTACTTATTCTAAAGTTAAAGACTGTTTAGCTGTAGCAAATAATGAAGAAAGAGTAAATATTAATAATGGTTCAAAGTATTCCCCAAATTATGTTCCATATTCTGGAATATTGTATAAAAATCCTGAACAACAGATTCCAAGTAAAAATTTAGGAAGACGCTTACCAAGCTTGCCTAATAATTGAAGGAGAAATAAAATATTTTGGTTCGAGAATTTGTATTTTGACACAAGCTTCTATTATAACGTTGTCCGTCTGTTTGTCTGTCCGTCTGTCACCAGGCTGTATCTTATGAACCGTGATAGTTAGACAGTTGAAATTTTCACAGATGATGTATTTCTGTTGCCGCTATAACAACAAATACTAAAAAATAGAATAAAATAAGTATTTAAGGGAGCTCCCATACAACAAACGTGATGTTTTTGCTTGTTTTTGCTTGATATTGATAACAGCAACAGGTAGACGCTTAAAATATTCACAGAATATTTAGTGTTACATTTGCTTTAAAAATAAATGGTTAAATAAAAATAAAATTAATATTAAAGGGGGGCTCCCATACAACAGACATGAGTTTTTTGCCGTTTTTATAGATAACGGCACGGAACCCTTCGTGCGCGAGTCCGATTCGCACTTGGCCGGTTATTTATTAGCTTCACCCTTCGATCAAATATAATGATCAAGTATCTACATACAGTCTCATACAAAATGAAGCCTTAATAATGTCCCCGATTCAAAACATCATGCATACTTACAAATAACAACAAAAAACGGTACATACTGAAAGGATTATCTTAACTCTATGACTGAAAGTATGATACTGCATCTTTCTTTTTCACTTTTAACACGTAGTTTTTGCATCTTTTCACTGACCTTCGTAATCGCGGGACGTGTGAGTGCTAGCGCGGTTTATTGAAACTGTGGACAAAACAGCTCCGAAACTCGATCAGTGCGCTGTTTTGCCGGTGCCACTTTTCGAGCGCTAATCGTGTATGCTTCACCCATTGAATTCTAATTCAATGGCTTCAGCTGCATGTTTGCTTGATTGTTTGTTTGTACTCGAACTTTTTTGAACTTCTTTGAACTCGATTTGACCCACTTTAAACGATCCGACTTCATTTAAACTTTGTTAACTTATCAAGGACCAAAAAAGTGAAAAATAAATAAAATTTAAAAACAAAAAAATGGATCTTGTTTATCTGGAAATAAAGAAATTATTATTATTCACTTTATTTAACTTTAATCTTAGGTCTAAGTTTTATAATATTTGTATAAAAAGTAAAATATAAAAATATGATACAAAACATAAAAACATTATAAAACCTAAACCTAGCTCGCCGCCAGCAGCGGGGCAAGGCTCAAGCTACCGGCGGTTAAGGCTGCAGAGAAAGAAACCTCCTGACTATGCGTGACGTGTCCAGGAGTGCTGCCTTCTGTATCTGGCCCTTGATCCAGCCATCCAGCGAGAGTCTCTTAAGGTGTTGGTCGAGACTCTTCGCTATAAGGCCGTTTGCAGATACAACTATCGGGACAATGATCGTCGAATCCACATCCCACATAGCGGTCACCTCGTGAGCTAAGTCAAGGTACTTGCTGAGTTTTTCCTTCTCCGCTTTCACGAGGTTCTCGTCATGCGGGATGGTGATATCGATGAGCATTGCCTGGCGCGTCGATCGATCTGTCAACACGATATCAGGCTTATTGGCAACAATAGTCCTGTCCGTAATAACAGATCGATCCCAGTAGAGCGTGGCATGACCATTTTCGAGAACTGGCGCCGGCGTGTACTTATAGTACGGTACCTCGGATTCCACAAGACCATATCGAAGAGCGAGTTGCTGATGGATAATTCTGGCTACAAGGTTATGTCTGTGCAAGTACTCACCGTTGGCCAGATGAGAACAACCGGAAATAATATGTCTGAGTGACTCACCGGGACGGCGGCATGCCCGACAGATGTCGACCGTACCGTCCTTCAGGATATATTTCCGGTAATTGTTCGTCATCATGACTTCGTCTGCAATTGCACAAACAAAACCCTCGGTTTCCCCGAAGAGGTCGCCGAACCGTAGCCAGTTTACCGACGCGAGCAGATCTACATCAGGCCCTGTTAAGGCCCGGTAGAACCGCCCGTGGAGCTCCTTACTCTTCCATATGTTCTTGCGGTCTTCGGTGCTCAGCACGGATGGTCTACGCCAGTTCTCGTTTGCCAAGAAGAGCGGCGTGAGACTCCTATCTACAACTACAATGTCGCGGTGCAACCCACACTCATTGTTAAGGAAGTAATCCCTAAGACTGCACACCTCACGGTTATGAAGAGTCTTGGCGTTTAAAAAGCCACGACCTCCACACTTACGTGGAATGTACAGTCTCATAACTGATGAGCGTGGGTGAAGCATGCGATGCATTGTGAGCTGTTGACGGACTCTCCTATCCAGAGCGTCTAACTCAGTTTGTGTCCATCTTAGTATGCCAAAGGAGTATGTGAGGATGGGGCATCACCCAAGCGTTGAATGCGCGCACCTTATTGCCCCCTGACAAAAGACTTTTAAGCACTTTTGTCAGACGCCAAAAAAAACGCTCCTTTACCGCCTGTTTGATGTCCCCATCCTCAATACTCAGAGACTGTGACATACCAAGATACTTGTAAGTTTCTGACTCCGAAAGAGACCTGAGAGACATTATCTCAGAAAGTTGCAAATTTGTTGAATTTACAACTTTCCCCCGTTGAACATGCATAACGGCACACTTATCTACACCGAACTCCATCCTGATGGAATTACTGAAATCTTCTGTGATTTTTAGTAACTTCACCAGGTCAGGACGTTTCGGTGCAAACAATTTCAAGTCATCCATGTATAACAGGTGGGAAATTATCTCCCCGTCTCCTCGAAGGCGGCAGCCCAGCCCCGAATCACTCAGCAGGGTGCTGAGAGGATTCAGAGCTAGGCAAAACCACAAGGGACTCAAACTGTCACCCTGGAAAATACCTCGCTCTATCCTTATAAAGTCCATCGGATCCAAGAGACCATCTCCACCACCTGGTTGACGAAGGACTGTGGTCCACTGTCTCATACACACGCTGAGAAAAGTTCTTAAAGTTGCATCAACTTTGTACAACTCTAAGATCCTCTCCAACCATGAATGAGGCACCGAATCATAGGCCTTTTTATAGTCAATCCATGCAGTAGAGAGGGCTGCCTTGTTCCGTTGGACTTGCTTGCAAATGGTCATGTCCATGAGGAGAAGCTCTTTAGTACCACGGGACCCAATCCTACATCCATTTTGAGAGGGTGCCATGATCTTGTTTGCATCGATGTGCGTATTGATCTTCGCTCTCAAAATGGATGTAAGTAGCTTGTACAATGTTGGTAAGCATGTTATGGGTCTGAAGTTTTTAGGATCCGTGGTACTACCGGACTTGTAGAGCAGGAAGGTGTGTCCTGTAGTTAAGAAAGCTGGAAGAGAACCAAGATCGAGGGCTTGTTGAAATTGTGTCGCTAAGCGCCCGTGTGAGCTTCGAATCCACTTTATCCAAAAGTTGTGCAATCCATCCGGCCCAGGACTTTTCCAGTTCTGTGCCGTACGGATCGCACAGCACAGCACAGTTTATTATTATTATTATTTTATTATCAATCGAACTAAAAAGTAAAAAATAAAAGCGAAAAATATTAGTATTATTTTGAAAAAGCGCTCAGTGCCATATTTTTAGCATATCAAGCACCCCACGCTTTTTTCAAAATAATACAAATTTTTTTGCTGATTATAATTTTCTGCCTATATTATTAATTATTTTTTACTTTTTAGTTAGATTGATTGTAAAAGTGTTTTTTTAGTTTTTTTTTTATTTCCATTTGCAGTATTATTATTTTATTGTTGATTTTCTTTTTATCTATACATATAATAAAACAGTAAAATTATTTTGTCTGTACATTTCGAATTTTTGACTGAAATTGATAGAGGGACACTTAAAAAGAATAATAGAAAGCAAAAAAATTTTTTTGGAATTTCTTGTCTGTCTGTCTGTCTGTCTGTCTGTCTGTCTGTCTGTATGTATGATCACGATTATCACCGAAAATACTGAACCGATTTACGTCAAACTTTCACCAATTGCTTTTTTTTAACTCAGTTTAACATTTAAAGTTTGTTTCATCAAAATCGGTTCATTAAAAAAAAAGTTATCGTCATTTGAATGAACTCAAGGCATGAGTTTGCCTGCAAACATATAGGAAAAATAAAATAAAATAATAAGTGATATAAGAAAATTAAAATCCAAAGTCAATTCATCAGACAGCATTATACCTATCCATACTATCCATAGTAATCCATACTAAAAAAAAAAGGAGAAGCTGACTGACTGACTGACATATCAACGCAGGGCCTAAACTATAAGGGTTAGGAACTTGAAATTTTGCACAGGGGTTCCTTTTATAACGTAGGGGAGCACTAAGAAAGGATTTTTGGAAATTCATCTCCTTAGTGTGAAAAACGGGTTGCAAAGTTAGTATGAAACTTTGTTGTTTTTGAAGTTATTCGAATGAAATTCAGCATGAAGGTTCTTTACTGAAAGGTATGAAACACGAGTAAAATATTTTACTCAAAAATCATCCCTTAAGGGGGTAAAATAGGGGTGCAAAGTAAGCATGAAACTTTGCCATTTTTGAAGTTAGTCGAATGAAATTCAGCATGAAGGTTCTTAACTAAAAGGCATGAAACACGAGTAAAATATTTTTCTCAAAAATCTTCCCTTAATATAACGGGGATGCAAAGTTAGTATGAAACTTTCTGTTTTTTAAGTTATTCAATTGAAATTCAATATTAAGTTGTTTCATTGAAAGTCATAAACTAATGTATTCCGGGTAATTCTACTGTTCCTGAGAAATCGACACGTACGCGGGCGGAGCCGCGGGCCAAAGGCAAACCTGACTTATATATCAACGCACAGCCGAAACTACTGTGCGCAGAAACTTAAAATTTGGCACAGTGATTATTTTTATGATGTAAATGAGCACTAATAAAGGATTTTTAGAAAATCAAAGGGGTTGAAGTTTTATGGAATTTTCTCATTTCTGGACTTAGAAGTTTGAAAGTAGGTACGCAAGTTCTCAATTAAAATTAAAAAAGATCTGTTAAGGTGAACCAGACAACATTCTCCCTTGAAGGGGTAAATATTGAAGGGATTGAAGGGATATTTATTTAGGGGGTAAAGTTTGTATGGAATTTTTCCACTTTTAGACTTAGAGGTATGAAAATAAGTATATACGTTCTAGGTTACAATTAAAAAGATCTGTGTAGGTGAAATGTACAAAATTTCCCCCTTAAGGGATAAAGGGGGGGGGGGGGGGGGATTGTATGGAAATTTTCTCATTTCTGGACATAGAAGTATAAAAATAAGTATATATGTTTACATTACAATTAAAAAGATCTGTGTAGTTAAAATGTCGAAATTTCCCCTTGAAGGGGTAGAATAGGTGGGGTAAAGATTGTATGGATTTTTTTTATTTACTTAGAAATATGACTATAAGAAGTTCTCCATTACAATAAAAAAAAATCTGTGTAGGTGAAATGGGCAAAATCACCTCCTTAAGGGCTAAAGATCTATGCAGGTGAAACGTATTAAATTCCCCCTTAAGGGTAAAAAGCAAAGGGGCAGGGGTTTGTATGAAATTTTTATCATTTCTACTGTTCCCAAGGGAACGACATTAACGCGAGCGGAGCCGCGGGCAACAGCTAGTTACAAATAAATATCACATATACACATATTTTTTTTGTCTTTTATATTTTTTAAGCTTGTGTTGCTATACTAAATAAATTCAAAAAATATAAAAATAAAAATATTGGGACGAACAGCACAACACATATTTTGATTTGAACTTTTTGAAAGTAGTTTTTCGTACCCCCAAGGACTAAAAATGGATAGGACTAAACGCTCAACTACTCCTATTTTTCTTTGAGGAGGTACTTGAACGTAGAATGTACCAGCTGCTTCACTTCCCGCGCAGATCGTAAAATCAAGGGAATGGGCAAAAATCTGATGAATCATATTATTAGGCGATGTGGCTAGCAACCCATCACTATTTTGTTTCCGTTTTCCACCTAACTCCCACCAACATGCTAAACGTGGGTTAGGTCTTAAAGACTTAAGCTCTGTCTATCCCGCAAGGTAAAAAGACGTGATAGTAAGTATGTTGAATTTTAAACAATTGTAGTCAATAATTTAATAATTAATGCCGCTTCCAAAGAATGCCGAAGAAGCGGCAACAATTGCAAATGCGAAAGTGACTTTGTCTGTCTGTTGGTCTGTCTGTATGTATTTTTTTTTTTACTTTATTGAGCCTTAAAAGCTATTACTTAATGCTAAAAGCATTCTCTCCCAGTCAACCATTACCATTGTCATTCATTCTTTCACGCGAGCAGAGCCGCAGGCAAGAGTTTTTACCTAGGTAATGAATTGAACTGATTTATTGTTGCTCCTTTATGAATCATCCTATGTTTATTTTCCTTCAAATCTTCCTGTTATGACAGCATATGACAATATATGATTAATTTAGTTCACTGGCATTTGGTTATTGCAACATACCCAACTAAAGTACTCTCAATATGTGGTCTTATTATTTAGAAATAATTAAATTAAGTGCATACAAATTATAAACGTAAAATGGAAAAGTGTACCGCGAACATAAATTTATGATAAAAAAATAAATATTTTTTGTGTGAAATACATTAAATTACTTTTGAGTAACACCCTGTAAGCCAAGTGAATTAAAAAAATAAAATAAAACATTGGTTGTCTGTAAATACGTTAACGGACGATAACTTTACGTGATAACGGAAGAGAGATAGATGCGTCACAAGCCGAACGCTTAGGCCGATCGTGCTTCTCTATCGCTGGTTCCGCGCTCTCTTGCACAGGAACGTGACACTTTCGGCTACAGTTACATCACGTTTTTATGCTCTACGGCGTAAACAGGATTATTAATAGACCTTATTTATTATGTACATGTTCATTTTGATCGTGTGTGAACTTTCTGAGTGATTATGAATTTGATAATATTGTTCATTTTTATGTTCTGTACCGTTGTGACGTCGGCTTGTCATAGTAAGTATTTACTATCCTCATCAGGTCCTTTTTGGTCTCCTCTACAGGAGCACGACCCTCTCTGTACTACTAGGGCCATACATGGTCAGAGCAGCCAGAGGACTTGGCCTATACTCTCCACGCTGGCCAGACGGGTTGGAGAGGTCTCACAGATGTTTAAAAGCTTTGTTTAGTTTGTATTTCCTAAGTTGCCTTCTACGACATCCACGGGAAGACTTGGAGTGGTCCTATTCTACTCTGCCGAATGCTGTCGTTGTTGGCAGAGCTTGTATGGGACAACGTAATTGGTCCAATGTACTCCAAAACCATTTTCGACTTCTGCGCCGACGAAATCGTCGGCTAAAGCTAGTCCAGACTAAAAGTCTACCAAATAGTCTTTCATATAAAAAAACTGACTCAATCAATCAAACTACTGAACCGATTTTGATGAAATTTAAATGAGATTTTTTTAAATCAGTTCATAAATGACAAACTTCTGAGGTAACAACCACTAACTAATTTTTGTGGAAGTCGGTTAAAAACTGGAACCATTCTCTTCTTACGTAATTCTTTAATTCATAATAACTTTTTAGATAGTGAAGATAGTAAGATAATGTATAATTATGGAGATATTTTAGAGATGCATATCACGATGTACGACATTCCCTCCCTGTTCACTGGCTACGAACTTAAAGGTATGTAAAAGTATCAATATAATTATACTAAAATAATACTAACTTATAAATACTAATTGTTTAGGCCGTAGAGCTTTATTCTTTGTCTCGCTCCATTTCTCAATGAGGTAACGAGACGGTTAGATGTAGTTGTCCCGTTCAACGAGTATGATCTGGAGAGAGATAGATATCCCGCATGACCTGAGCGAATTAACAGTTCCTCGGGCCATTTTTAGTACTGATTTACAACCGACAGTGGCCGCTCGCGTACGCCTCATATGCCATACGCGCGCCCCGAAGCGCCCGTTGTGATCCCCTTTTTTTTCTGCTACCGCTATCTTCGGGAAACGAGCTATTGTACAAGCTTGCTTCCTCACTAATAATAATAAAAACTACTTAAAAAATATAATTATTAACAAATTATATAGTCCCTGCAAACCGTCATTCTGTGGCAACGTGCCCAAAAGGCTGGCAGCATTAACACGTTGGATAGCAATGCTTATCCTTTGAGCCAGGTAATTGAGCCTTTTGGCTGTGGGATACCTTGAATAGTCTCTTTGACAGTAAGTTAAAGAGACGGTGGGCTGATGGACCCTACGGACCCATTGTTTCTACCCCAAAAGGCTCAAATATGTAGCTGTCTCCGATACCTACATACTTGCGCCTTTGACTTCGTAACCTGAAGATGAGACGGCGCTAGGGTACCAACGCATGTGGCCGCCCCAATCGCCAAGGCACCATAGTCATTCCATCCGGTCTCTTGCCGTCATTACGGACCAAATAAGTGGGTTCTAAAGTGGCCGGTATATTAATGGTTGCCGGTAAAAGTTTTTTTTTTTAATTTTACTCGCCCCTTCTCTATATACTTATCACGTTCTCATTATCTTATTTTCCTACTACCAGGAACATCAGGTTGCCTGGAAAAAATTGCATTTAGCGATAAGACAATTTGACAGCTCCGTGGCGCAATGGTTAACACGCCAACCTACGACACGAGGGTGCCCGAGTTCGATCCCCGGTCAGGTCGGTTTGGAAAATTATCTTTTTCAGATTGGCCTGGGTCTTGGATGTTTATATATGTATATATGTATTTGTTATAAAAATATAGTATCGTTGAGTTAGTTAACACAAGTCTCGAACTTACCTTGGGGCTAGCTCAATCTGTGTGATTTGTCCGTATATATTTATTTATTATTTATTTAAGACCGCCTTTTGTTGTTACCCGACTGACCTATCCAGAAGGAGGGTAATCTTTTTAGCGCGTATGTACACGAAGAAATTTAATTCATTAGCAAACGTTTAAGAAGTAACTCAGACGACGATTCTGAACAACTTTCATTATGGGACCAACTCCGAAATAGTAAAAAAAAAAACTATTCCATAGATTTTGGCCAAGTAGATATTCCTTACTAAGTAGATTTCCTATTATTGAGCTAGCTCAATCTGTGTGATTTTTTCGTATATCCGTATATATTTATTTATATATATATATATACATCACAAGCCGAACGCTTCCGATAGATGCGTCACAAGCCAAACTAAAATAATTATAGGTTGTGGTAGAGCCACGCTACCGGCAATATTCATTTTTGCTAGTAGCATGAATGGGCCGGCTCGTCCGGGGAAGTACCACACTCTCACAGGAAATCGACGTCTGAGTAGGAGCTTCACCGCTTCTATGCTTCGTTCGGTGAGTGAGAGAGCCGGAGACCCATTCTTCCCCCATTTCCTCCCCCCATGTCCTTTCCCCAACTCCTTGAAAGGCCGGCAACGCTCCTGTTACACCCTGGTGTTGCGGTTGTCCATGGGCAGCGCTGGTCGCTTACCATCAAGTGACTCGCTTGCTCGTTAGCCGCCCAATAACATAAAAAAAAAAACGCTTAAGCCGATCGTGCCTCTCGCTTTTTACACGCACACAGAACGTGACACTTTTTCGTGCGTGCAGTTTATAAGACGTCTACGTTAAACAAAATATCTTTTTTTTAAAATTGAAAATATGTGATGAAAAAGAACTCGGCCACAGGTAGGATTCGAACCCACGTCCCTTAGTCGAATTTTAGATTAGATTCTTAGATTCGAAGTCACGGTGGTGTAATGGTATCACACTTAGGGCGTTAATCTAAGGGACGTGGGTTCAAATTGTACCTGTGGCCGAGATCTTTTTCAACACATATTTTCAATTTTAATAATATACCGAGCATTGTAATGCTATTTCTAAATCAATTTAAAAAAAATATCTTTTTATTTACAGATACTGCAAATCAATTCCGAATGGATTTTGTTAACTTTAGTTATACAGGGGGCAGTTTATATAGAAAACGTCAAGAGTTCCATCCTAGAACTATACGATTGGATCAAAAGATAATTGTAAATTACTATATAAATTTCAAAGTGCTAAGGTACCTTGTCGTTGAAATCCAACCCAACCATGGTAAGTCCTAAAGGCTACGGTACACGGGTAGAGTAAGTGGTAGAGTAGACTCGCCTCCTACTCCACAGATATGTGTTACTCTACCAGTTTAGTTGAGTAGATGTCTACATTATGTACTAAAAACGGGTCACCCACGTACTATTACTTTGGGATATAGTTTCCGACTTTTCTTCGGGAGATCGGGACCGCGCGTCCCGCACTCGTCTTGAAAATGGGCTCCTGATAAGTCCGAAACCAGTTGGCAATCCCGACGAAATAGCACGTGAGTGACCCGTTTTCAGTACATGATGTCTTTATCTCACATTAGTTTCAATCATTGAATTAGAAAAACTATGGACGCGTAACTCTCATACAACTAACGATTCAATATCAATCCTATTTACGCAAACAAACTTAAGGGCCCGCCATAAGCCAGGCGGCGTGGCGGTACAAACGCGGATGGTCTCAACGCGTTGGCTACTTTAGATATTTTCGTTTTTTAAGAATATTCAAGGGTTATTCGGAAAACAAAAATACATGATAGCTGCCTTATCTGTAATGCAATTATAACCAAAAGTTTCAAGGTTAATTTTAATGTATTTGGTGAATAATGCTATATACCGAGTTGGGGTAGAATTGATCAAAATCCTTTCTTAGCGAATGCCTACGTCATAACATCTACCTGCATGCCAAATTTCAGCCCGATCCATCCAGTGGTTTCGGCTGTACGTTGATAGATCACTATGTCAGTCAGTCACCTTTGAGTTATTATATATTTAGATAGAAGATTATTTTTATGTATCTTTCAGGTCTACAAACAAACAAAGTGAAACATATAGTTGATTACTCGATAAAATGGGGTCCTTTGTGCGTTGGTAAGTAATCTTTTGTTACAAGAACCTAATTGATAAGACGGCAGAAAAATATTTGGCTAAAATAAAAGCGGCCAAGTGCGAGTCGGACTCGCGCACGAAGGGTTCCGTACCATTATCTATGTTAAGTTTAAAATTATTAAAAATATTTTCATATTATATGATGTAACTAAAAATTTATGCTTTTCGAATGTTTTTCCTTTACCTGTGCTATAAAAAAATATTTAACTTTTTTTTGAGTAATAGTGGCACTAATCTCCTTTTACGCTTTTAAATTGTCTGTGTTAGGAAACTCCGCTCTTCCTTAACTAAAGATACGTAATCTAAACTTGAGTATACTACAGAATAACCTAAACTCATAAAATCTTAATGTAAGTATATACTGATAATTATGTATTTATTAAAAATATCAGTAAATAAATAAACAAACAAATAATTATATTCATTTTTATATTTGTTTTATCGGCATTCAGAGTGAGAAAGTTATAACTATAGACGTTGCTTCGTACCAAATTTCAAGATTCTGACTTCACAAGAAGTACTCTGTAGGTTTTGTTTCCCTTGCCAACGTTGAAAATTTGCGGCATCTTTTGATTGCATTGGCTTAGAAGTTTGATTTTTTCACAGTAGACCTCACAGTATACCTAAATATTTGATATGAATTTCAGGTTGATACCTCCACGCGTTTCTGAGAAAAAAGGATCATGACAGACAGACAATAAAATAATCCTATAAGAGTTCCATTTTTCCTTTTGAAGAACAGAACCCTAAAAATATTTTTTATTGTCTCATTTCAGAATTTAAACACCGGAAAGTAAATATATTGGATGGATTATCACGTAAGTATATAGGTATATTTTGGTGGCTGTAATGCATCATCATCATCATCATTATCACCATCATCATCATCAGCAGCAGCATAATCATATCATAACAGCCGCAAAAAGTCTCATCTTTCATTCCATGACAGGATATTGATCCTGTCATGGAATGAAAGATCCTGGGGATCATCGAATGAAAGATCGTGAAGAAACGTGATAAGTATGGCAATCCATACTTATCACGCTTGGCAGGCGGGTTGGCGAGTGCAGTTTCTTCGGCTTCTTGTGCTTCTGACGCTGCTGCCCATCGCAAGCATTTTTAAGCTTGGGAAGGATAGGAATTTGTATAGTGCGGGAAAGGAATTAAAGGTTACTACCTCTTTGGAAACCTCACTTGGATGACTGGGGGAAAACAAGTAGCAGCTTCGGGAGGCCGGGTGCTCGAACTTGATGCTATACCTACAACCATCAGACGCAGTCGAAGATGACACCGCTGACCTTCTGGTTGTCAATTAATAATAATAATAATAAATGTTTATATTCTCCATTTACAAAGGTGAGTCTTATGTATATGGGTTCTTAAAGCTAATTTTTAGACATTTTAGTGTTAAGACTATATAACCTTTGTTTGGAGACTAGTCCTTGAAATTGGTCCCTGTGGGAACCTGTGCTACAAGTGACTAGGCCCTTCCCTCGGGTTACTTGTCTTGCAACACTTCCTGTATCTAACCTCTTCTATAGAGAAGAGGTTAGATACAGGAACAGGAACAGGAAGTAGGTAAAGACTTATTATATATGCTAGGAATGACGTTTATACATAGTTTTAAAATAAAAATTACATAACTAACTGCTTATATCTACGAGTGGATGGGAAGCACGGGTAAGTGTTGAACAGTTGTGTTGTGTGTATGCATATAAGTGTGAGTGTATAATGAGTAACGTGTGTGTGTGTGTAGAGAGTGAGTGTCTGTTTGCATTGTGTCAATTTGCGTCAAGTCAGTTAGTGGGGAAGGTGAGTGTTAGTGAGTGAGTAAGTGTCAGATGGTAGGGGTAGTTCGAAGGCATGGACGAGATCAGTACGGTGTCAAGGGTAAAAGAGGGGTAATGTTGGGTGGTTTAGGTTTTATCAATTCATTGCTTTTTCTTTATTTTTAAATAAATATTAAATTAATAGTGCAAGTGTTTAATTTCTTTATTTCTGCTCAAAACATTTAAAATTCCGAAAGTTGACGTAAACGTGGTCGAAGTTCCGAAAATGCAAGTAAGGTTGATTTTGCTCATGGCAAGCTGTGTGACTCTAAATCCAACATGGTGGAACATTCAAAATGGCGGACTTTAATTTTTAATGCACTCCAACAATATGTATATGTGTTAGCCGTGTGGTTTCCGGCAGAGTAGAATAGGACCACTCCAAGTCTTCCCATGAAGGTCGTAATAGGCGACTTAGGAAATACAAGCTAAACAAAGCTCATAAACATCAATGAGACCTCTCTAACCCGTCTGGCCAGCGAGGAGAGTGTAGGCCAAATTCTCTGTCTGCTCTGGCCAAGTATGGCTCCGGTAGTACAGAGAGGGTCATGCTTCTGCAGTGGAGACTAAAAAGACCTGATGATGATGATAATGAATATGTATATCAAATTAAAAGGCTCGCTAAAGAAACAACGGATTGCATTTCACTCCGGGAGTGCCGTCTGCCAACAGAAGTGAAAACTCGCCTTTGAGGAGGTTTGTCAGGTCACGTGTCCGTCTTACGAATTTTCGATTAGGTCACGTGTCCTGATCCTGACGCGAGTTTAACATTGTTTACCTATCCCATAAAGTGCACAATGCCGCTAATGAAGCTTGCACTTCAAAAACTCGGGCTCGACACAAAGGGATGTACAGTCAGCCAAGGAGATATCTGACCCCCTACAACAGCGCCATTTTTCGCAAACTAAAGAACCATCCGTGGTTTAAACCCAAAGATAAAAATATACAAGTGTAATATCCTTTGCGACTAGTGCCATCTATTGAATTGTGAATGAACAAATAAGGTTAATAAGCAGAAATCTGATACCCTTGATGACTAATGCCATCTATTCGATTTTTGATAAATAAAACAAGCCCTAGCATACGATACGCTTATTTCAAAGATACTTCAAAAGTTAGATGTGGCGCAAGTGGTAGGCACTACGGTTTAATAGTTAGTGTGTTTATGAGAAAACAGGTTCAAATCCTCCAAAGATTTTTATTTTTTACAAATATCACTAACTTCGTATTGTGATGTTGGTGTAATTTTGGTTGTTTTAACATAATGTTACCGAGCTAATTACTGTTAATAAAAAGCATTTTAAATTTTTAATTACTTTATTACATCAAAAAAAATTAACAGTGAAATAAATACCTGCCTACTTAATTCAAACTATGATTAATCTTCTGTAGAGAGAACCAACATGTTACTAAGTAACAATTTACATCTCTCAACTTTTTTTTAATCATAGTATTATATTTTTTTAAATGTGTAGGGTCAAATAGTGCTATGTGAATAATTAAATGCTTCGATAATAGTATAAGAATGAATATGTAAACGTATGGCATTAAATGAATTTTAATATGGGAGAGGGTGACCCCCATTTTGTAGCTTTTGTTCAAGTCTATTTGTCATTTCACTTACCATGTTAGATCAGATCACATATCACTTATGCGCATATTTATTAATTTAGTATAACCTCTTTGTCTAAATTGATTTATGTTCAAACTTTACTCGTGTCACGTGTCCCAGTTAAGCACTATTTGACCCTACAATCTGGGATTTTAATTGGTCACTTAAGGCCGTTGGTACCGGAAAAGTGCAAAAAAGGTTAACTTTAAAATGCAACTTCTCCTAAACCACAAGTTCGAAATTTTTTTAAAAAATATATATTTTGTATCAACTCACTTACAATATTTTCAACGTTTATTTTATTTATATGTGTATTACTTTTGTTGTAAACAAATAAAGAAAACGTTATATTTTTCAGGTATCAATGCTATCTCCTGCTAAACTGCTGAGAGCTTTCAAAATATTTTTACACTAAAACAATTGTCTCAACATGTACTATAACATCAACGTAGCATATGTAAATCAAGCAAAATGTTATTATATAAAAACAGTATTTTCCGGGATTCCGCAAGTAATAGGTTCGGAGGGTGTCTGCGCGGGCGCGCACGGCATTCGCAAGGCAGTAATCGGACGGGAGGGTTGTGTCGCTCGTTGCTCTGCACTTGTTGTCGATCGATTATGAGAGTGTTTATGCGGTGGAGCACGTACTTACAATAAGTCTTATCTGTGTGCGGCTTGCGCCGTCAAAGATTAGATACAGTGCAGAGGTTTTCAGTCGATTGAGTTGAGATTAGTGCGCAATAGACGCTTTCGTGATTATGAACTATTTTTGTTGGATCTAATTAATTTGTGCGCATGGACGTTGTGACTATTGATTTTAGTCTTTTTAGGGTTCCGTACCTCAAAAGGTGAAAAGGAACCATTATAGGATCACTCGGTTGTCCGTCTGTCTGTCTGTCTTTCGGTCTGTCAAGACCCTTTGTCTCAGGAACGCGTAGAGGTATCAAGATAAAATTCATATCAAATACTTAGGTCTACTGTCCCTTGGAGCTGTGAAAAAATCAAACTTCTAAGCTAACTAAATCAAAAGATACAGCCGTTCATCCCGCCAATTTTCGTGTTTTTCGACATTCGCAAGGGAATCAAAATCTACAAGGTACTTTCCGTGAACACAGAATCTTGAGGTGCGAAACAACACCGTATAGCACAGATAAAGGAAAAATTTGCGAATAGTTTTAATTTTTAGTTACATCATATAATAAAAATATTTTTAACTTACTATAGAATAATGGTACGGAACACTTCGTGCGCGAGTCCGACTCGCAAATAACCGGTTTTTTGGTTATCATGTGGTTTATTACACCTTACTGTATATTAAAGATATTTTGTGCTACCTATTTACGGATAGAAATGAAGAGATATGCCCGAACGAAAGAAAACAAGTTTGTGCCGCAAATTTTCGACATTCGCAAGGGAATCAATACTTACAGGGTACTTGCCATGAACTCAGAATCTTGAAATTTGGTACCGAGCAACGTCTTATAACACAGATAAAGGAAACATTGCGAAAAGCATAAATTTTTAGTTACATTATTTTAATAAAATATTTTTATTAATTTTAAACTTATTATCAATGATCGGAATAGGTAGTACTATTTAGGGCGAATGACCTTAAATGTTATATTAATATGGATATGCCATGTGATGATCCAATATTTTTCTTCTAACAAACTAAGTTTTTATTTCATTACTTGTTAGCTTTATAAAACCGTTATGTATTAGCGGTATATCAAAGAAAAAATATGTATACAAAATTAAAATATCTCATATTAAATCTCTACCAAGTGGGATTTATAGACATATCCATAATAAGAAGTCACGATATCCTGCAAAATTGCACTACCTATTCCGTTTCCTTTCGTGCGCCAACCCCTACTCGCACTTGGCCGGTTTTTAGGGTTCCATACCTCAAAAGAAAAAAACGGAACCCTTATAGGATCACTCGGTTGTCCATCTGTCTGTCAGTCTATCTATCTGTCAAGACCCTTTTTCTCAAGAACGCGTAGAGGTATCAAGCAAATACTCAGGTCTGCTGTCCCTTATGTCAGGCGATGCGGCTAGCAACCCATCACTATTTGATTCCGTTTTCTATCTACACGCCCTCCAATTTGCTAAATGTGGCCATGAGGTCTTATAGACCTAGGCTCTGTCTATCCCGCCAGGGAAAAAGACGTGATACTATCTGTCCCTTGGAGTTGTGAAAAAATCAAACTTCTTAGCCAACGCAATCAAAAGATACAGCTGGTTATGGCGCAAATTAACGTGTTTTTCGACATTTGAAGGGAATCATAATCTACAGGGTACTTCCCAGGATCGCAGAATCTTGAAGTTTTTTACGAAGCAACATCTTATAGCACAGATAAAGGAAAAATTGCGAAAAGCATAATTTTTTAGTAACACTATACAATCATAAAATTATTTAAATAATTTTTCGACACTCGCAAGGGAATCAACACCTACAGGGTACTTCCCGTGAACTCAGAATCTTGAAATTTAGTACGAAGCAACGTCTTATATTATAACACAGACAAAGGACAAATTACGAAAAGCATACATTTTTAGTTACATCGTGTATATCAATGTACTGGAAGCCTTACTGCGCGAGTCCGACTCGCACTAGGCCGGTTTTTTTTTATTTATATAGATTGTATATGATCATAATTTTTTTTTGATACCGGTTCTTCAAAAAAAAAATTCAAAATTCATTTATTTGCATTAAATAGGGTACAAAATAGGGTTACAAAATTTGTCAAGAACAAGCCTATTTAGCCATATTCATGGCATGCAAAATTTTTTTTGTCCATCATTGTAACTTGACTACTTAAATATTATTATTATAAATGTTTACAAATTTGTCATAATTGTATTTTATTATGTTATGAATTACTTCTATAATATAAAATAATCGTGTTAAAGTGAAAATTGTTATTTAAACGCAATAATTTCATTGATTGAATAGAAGCATTCGTCTAACAACCATTTTTTTAATTTGGTTTGAAAACGATTAAAAGGTAAATCCTGAATAAGTTTTGGGATCTTATTATATAATTGAATGACCATATAGTAGCAATTCCTCTGAAAATATCTCGTCCTTGAACTAGGTAATAGTAATTTTGTCGGATCTTTTGATAAGTGCTTTTTGTTAACATTTGCTTTTGTGAACAGCTCAGGGTGTTTTTTCACAAATAAACCAGCCTCTAGAACATACAGTGAGGGTAAAGTTAATAATTTTAATTTTTTGAATAAGGGTCGGCATGAGTCAAGCGGGTACGCTAGACACATCGCACGTATGCATTTTTTTTGTACAATAAAAGCTTTATTGAAAAGTGTTGATCTTCCCCATAGGATGAGACCATATCTTAGGAGTGATCCTACGTATCCGTGATATGCTGTCAAGGCAGTATGTACTCCTGCGGTGCAACGTAGCCTTTTAAGTGCAAAGACAAATTTATTGAGCTTTTTGCATAAACAATTTATGTGTGCTTTCCAATTACAGTTTGTGTCTAATGTCATTCCTAAAAATTTAATTTCCTTTACTTCTTCAATTTTTTCGTCATTATGAATTACATTAAGATTAGGTAGAGTCATATTATGATTTTTAAATTGCAATATTTTCGTTTTTGATATGTTCACTGTCAAATTATTTTCGTCAAGCCAATTTGTAAACAAATCAATTGTGTCAGATAATATAATAGTGTGGTTTTCATTTTTCGGGTCGGAATGTATTACTACGGATATGTCGTCTGCGAAGAGTGTGCAGGGATAGTTTGTTACATTTGGTATATCATTGATATAAATAAGGAAAAGAAGAGGTCCAAGGACACTGCCTTGCGGCACTCCGTAATTGTTAAATTTAAAAGGAGACCTATAGGACGTCAGCGTATATTCATTGTTAAGTTTTTTAATTTCGACTGATTGTTGTCGATTTTTAAGGTAGCTGCTAATCCAGTCTAGGGCTTTTCCTCTTAGACCATACTTTTCACATTTGTTTTTTTAATATATCGTGATCCATAAAATCAAATGCCCTACTCATATCGAAAAAGGTCACAGACACGCGTTTCTTATTATCTATATTTTTCGTTATATTATGGACTAATTTAAATGCTGCGAGAGTTGTAGATTTATTTTTTTGGAAACCGTTTTGTACCTTTTTTATTACTTGATGCTTGTCCAGAAAAGCAAAAAGGCGGTTGTGCATTATTTTTTCATATATTTTTGCCAACACTGGAATCAAAGCTATTGGTCTATAATTCGCAACATCATTTTCGTTCCCTTTTTTGTACAAGGGTTTTAATATAGTGAACTTTAGTTTATCGGGAAATATTCCTTCTCTCATAGACATATTGATTAGGTGACATAGTATATCAGAAAGTTCTAAACTACATTCCTTGATAATATGAGTGGAAATATCGTCATATCCAACCGCGTGCGTGTTATTTAAGGATTTGATGGCTGATAGAATATCATCCCTTGATGTGGGTTTGAGGAATATAGTTTCATTGATATTATTTATAAGGTTATATTTAGTATGGTGATAGTAGGTTAAATTAGAGGTGGCTCTTGTAGCATATCATGGCTTAGTGACTCCTACATTGCAATACGGTGTTATTTTTTGGGGCAATTCAGGTGAAAGAGACAAAATATTTAAACATCAAAAAAGATGTTTGCGATCAATGTGCGGATTGAAACCGAGAGAGAGTTGCGAACCTTTGTTTAAATCCCTTAAATTGTTGACCTTCCCATGCATATATATATTAGAAATTTGTGTATTTGTCAAAACCAATCAACATCTGTTTGCTACACTAAGTGATACAAGAAAGAGAGTAGAACATATTCGACCACAATATAAATATAAATTAGTAAATGCCGGTTATAATACGGCCCTTATGAGAAAAAGTGTATTTGGTATGGCACCTGTTATTTATAATAAGTTACCTGACAGTTTTAAGGATCTAAATGTGACGACTTTTAAACGACAATTAAAATTATTTTTGACTAAAAAATGTTATTACACTATTAATGATTATTTAATTGACAATTTACAATGTTGATATTATAATTTCAAAAAGATAAAGACTTAAATTATTGTATGTCCTAATTTGGGCAGGACACGGCTTCACTAACACTATTGTAAGAACTTTTTATTTACCTGTGATCCACAATAAAGATTATTTGTATTTGTATTTGTATTTGTATATGTCTCCTATGTTTATTTGTACTGGTTGATGAGATAAAGAAGTCATTGAATGTTTCGGCAATTTTGATCGGAGTGGTAATATCATTGTCCTTTACAGTTAGTTTCTCCACTGTTTTGTTGATAATTTTGTCCCTATCTGATTTATTTTTGATAACTTTCCACGCTGCTTTCCCTTTCTGTTTAGAGTTCTGAATATATAGCTTATTTACATTTGTTTTTGAAATAGTTGTACATCTTTTTAACAATTTTTCGTATTTTTTGTATTTAATTTGGTTTTCTACTGTTTTGTTTTTATAATATTCAAGTCTTAATTTGCGTTTCGTTAATGACGACTTTTTAATCCCTTTCGTTACCCATTTAGGACTAGTGTTTTTCAAATTTATTTTAATTTTATTTAATGGCATTTAATTCTTAGCAACAGCAGTGGATAGTTTTGGCTACGATTTGGCTATTATAAACCGAATTTCAACCAACTTCATATAATTCATTTAAACTATCTAAACCGATTTTGATGCAACTTCCTTAACAATAAAAATATATGGTCTAAATTTGATCAATGGTTTCCATTGGTCATTCAAAAATTAACCTTGTATTTGTTTGGAACCAATCCAGTTCGAAAAATTCTACAAACATACATAATGAATTGTTAACCGCCATTCATTTTTACTTACTAGATAACCTTTTTAGAAGTCAGTAAAAAAATAACAGCAAAAATATTTCCCGTGTGATGTTTGCTTTATAATTTTTGCAGTTTTTGTTAAACAATATGTTATTGAGAGCATTCCCTAAATGAAATACCTATTTCTTTATTTTCACGTCTGTCTATGTCGCTGCATATTCTTTGAACGCCCGACGTGACGGCGCGGCGGCTACGTACGTACGATCATTATGGTGCGGGGATGCGGGGCTTAGAACACTTAGCTCCGCCCACATGCACAAGGTCATCGGCGACTCCAAGCCCCTTAATAACAGTTAGATCACAAACAAAGCTCAACTTAGAACTTTACGTAGGATTGTTTTTGATTCTTTCTTGTTCTTACCATTGATGATTACTTGAATTATTAGCTGAGATTATTAGAAATACAAAATTTGCAACTGAGCAGGTTATCAGAAACAAGTTTATACTAGCAGTTTTCTGTCTACTTGTCAAAAATCACGGTAGGTGGCGCTTCACAGCAAAGTGTGAATTTACGTTTTAAAAGTCAGGGGGTCAGGTATCTGCTTGGCCGACTGTACGTAAAAGCATGTTTTTAAGAAGTTTTTTACTTTGTTGTTTGATTTTTAATTGCATTTAATTCATCATCATCATCATCAGTTCGTGTAGGTGTCACGGTCAATCGACCATGCACACCCTGGTGTCAGAGTTCTTCGAAACCGCCTCTCGACCTCTGACGTGGTTCCTTTAACGACTACCAGATGGCAGGCGGGACCACCGGCTTAACGTGCCTTCCGAAGCATGGAATCATCTTTATTATCAGACAATCAGGTGATTCAAGCCTGCAATATCCTAACCAAACTGGAAACAACTAAACAAAGTATGCTTCCGGGTGGAATCGAACCCACGATCACCGGGTCAACAGGCAAACGCCTTAACCACTGGACCACGGAGGCTGTTTGAGGCTCCATTTAATTGCCTTGTCATAATTAGTTTCTTATTTCTTTTAGAAAAAGCCATCGTCTCGTTAGAAGAAATGTATGAACAATCGTGTGATGAAGAAGTGTATAACAGAAAAATTATGCATTCAATAAATAATGAAAGTAAGTATCTTCGTCTAGTAATCATTATTAGCGTTAAGCAACTTCACGGATGGCTCATACTCGGATTGGCGATGCGACGGATTGTGTTGACAGAAGTCAACACAATAGAGAACTTTTGCTGGTACCTTACTCTCGCTTTCTCGCGGAACGTGACAAATTTCGTGCGTGCAGCCGTTGTTCATCGAATTATAAGACGCCATCGCGGCAAAAGATAAATTTACATCTTGACCTGACCGGGGATCAAACCCGGGACTTCCAGTGTGACATGATAACCACTAGATCATAGAGACCATCATTCAAAAATAAAGTATTTTTTTTTAAAGTTTATCCACTATTTGACTTTATTATCAGAATAAGTCTATAGCCACTTACCATCAAGTGAGATAGGAGACAAATGCCTACTTCAATATTTAGTAAACAATAAGACGGTCAAGTGCGAGTCGGACTCGCGCTTGAAGGGTTCTGTACCATTATCTATAAAAACGGCCAAAAAATCATGCTTGTTGTATGGGACCCTTTAATATTATTTTTTTTTAAGTGAATATGTAACTTAATATTCAGTGAATATTTCAAGCGTCTACCTGTTGCCGTTTCGTCGTATATCCAGCAAAAACAAGCAAAAAAACACGTTTATTGTATGGAAGCCCCCTAAAATATTTATTTTATTCCATTTTTTTCTATTTGTTGTTATAGCGGCAATAGAAATTCATCATTTGTGAAAATTTCAACTATCACGGTTCATGAGATACTGCCTGGTTACAGATTTTATTTACAGACGAGTGATATTAATAGGATCCCGTTTTTACCCTTTGGGTACAGAACCCTAAAAAATAGTTCTATAATATTCATTGTCGAACATATGGGTGTTGTCCATGGGCAGTTGTCCATGGGCAGCGTTGAGCAGCAGACCCGCTTGCTTTTGTGCCACCCTATGTCATAAAGAAAAAAAAATACATAAGTACACAAAATTTCAGCGATCGTTTAAGGACAAATGCTTCAAAATTGTGTTGCAAGATTTGACTCTACAAACAAGAAACATAAATAGATGGCAAGTTAAAAGCTTGTAAAAACAATCTTTTTTTTTTCAGTTATATGGTCATGGTCTGACGAACCACTGAAATCTACACCGATAAGGTATAGATTTACAGTACAGAGCTTCGATGATCATAATAAACTAATATGTTTGGGAAATCATGGAACAAGTTCACCTGTGAAAGTATTGGTCAACAAAACATTAGAAGTTACTCGACATGCGCGATTATCGCGTTCAGGTAAGTTCGTTTTAACCACAAACAAAAAAGAAGACGGGTTTCAGTAGTCCCTGATAAAAAAGAGGGACATTATAAATTTGATTGTCTGCCTTTTGGCAAAAATACTCGGTAAAGATAGACGGCTACACGTCAATTTTTGAATCATCTACATATTTACAGTAATGTTATTAAGACAAAACATTTGATTTTTTGTTTGTTTGGATTGAATAGGCTCAGTAACTTTTGGACCGATTTGAAAAATTCTTAACAAAATTTTGAATAATATATCCGTTTTTTTCGGCGGCAGCGCTGGACTTTGAAAAATTCAAATAACCCTTCGATCAAGTATTAAAAAAAGCACAGACACGTATAGCAATAACACTTCATGCTTTAAGTATGCCGGGATTATAAAAAAAAACTTTTAAAGCATGTTTAGTTCACTGAATAGTTTGTATATGAAAGAAGATTTTTTCGTGCTCCCAGGACGGTACGGCACGAAATTGTGAAAATTGACGTGTTTTTAAATCACTAGTACTATGCGCTGAATTAATTAAATACGTCAAAAGTATTTGTATAATTTAGATCAATCCTTGAACAAGATCGCCCCCATGTTGGAATTTGAAATAGATACATATGAAATTTAATAATGATATTATGTATGGTATGATGTCTAAAAGCATTATTCTTCGAAAACTTTGTAATTTTTACCTCTAAAACAATAATTCTCACATGACAATATTTATATGTACATCTCGGAGGTCGCCCCTTTCTGATTTTTTTTATAAAAATATAAATATGAAAATATTAAGACTTTTATCTTTTTTCCTATGGTTCTGCGCAACCTAATGGCTTGCGCAGTAGCGACGTTTCTCGTTCGCGCGGCACCTTTTAATATAGACAGGCTTTATGTATTTTTTGTCGACGATACGTTTTCGGCCAGCAACTTTCTTTTAATTTAAACAATATCGTTTTAGATTCCGAATATATCATTAAGAAAGGAGAAACATATGAGTTTTTTTGTGAACCTAAAGACGATTCTTCAACTGTTCACTGGATTCTCCTTGATGGTAAGTAGCCCAACGACCGCATACACAAATATTACTTAAATAATTGATCAGGGATGACATCCTCAACTGCCTGTCCTGTGGTTGCTGGTATACCCGGCCTCCAGAGCTGCTACTTGCTTTCCCTATGCATCCGAGTGAGTAGTATCCCAATACTGTTATTCCCGAATCCAACAAATTCCTATCCTTCCCTAGCTAAATACAACCGATGCGCTGCAGCGTCGAATGCACAAGAAGCCAAAAAAACTGTGCTCGCCAACCCGCCTGCCAAGCGTGGTGAGTATCTATCTATCGAATATTTTTTTTTTTTGACTATGTAGCTAGCTTCAAGTGAGCTTTCGCTACTTCACCGGGCGTTCGAGGCAAAGGCAGAGTGCCCTCAACCTTTATAGACAACATCACCAAAGGGCCCCCAGGAGGGACGGACCTCGGCTTTGGGCGTTGCCTGTGTGCGCAAGGCTTGGAGAGACAGCAAACTCTCATATTGCCTGATGGGCCGCTCTATCGAGTATAGCTCCAAAGACTATTTATTAGTGTTGCTACGGACCTCCGCTTCCGCTTCTGCAGAAGTTCCGCAAGCTTTTTTACTTCTGTTTTAGGTTCTGGTTCCGCAAACTTTGTAACAGAACTCTAAACGGAAGTCAACAGCGGGGGAAAGGGTGACGTGCGGGTGGAGGGGAGACGCGCAGCGACTTGATTGTTGCGACGGGGCATTATTTCATATTTACCATTGTTAAATTTTGAATACTAAATAAAAAATGATTAACAAAACTTGTGTTTTTTTTGTATTAGGTACCTAATATTTCTGCTTCTGGTTCCGTTTCTGCTTCCGCTAAAATTTAATTTTGACATCTGTTTCCGTTTCGATTAAATTAATCGAATAAACTGTCATACATATATGACATATAAAAACATAACACTACGTTTAGGCAGTTGCGTCAATATTTCGACTTCCCCTGTCAAATAGTTACAAAAACTTTAAGGTTTTGTCAAAGTTAAAAACACGCATACTACATTTTCAGGTAATAATGCAGTCATAGAAGTCAGCAGAAAAGAAAAAAAAATTATACTAAAAAAAATTACGTTCACCAATGATGAATTTGATGGAGCAAGGCTTGTGTGTTCGCAATACAGCTGCCATTATTCGAAAACTATGTTTGAAAATAAGACCATGGAATGTACAAGAGAAGTGCTGAAAGAAGTGACTTTTCGACGTAAGTAATATATAAACTAGTAGTTCTGTGAGAACAGTAGACCTCGCGAGTCCTTACAACTAACATCCACATTTGCCCTATGCTCTAAAATATATCTGTTACTGTAATGCCATTTTCATACTTGTCATTCCATAGATTTGTATTTACGACGTCACACTGAATGCACTAATACGTGATTTAATATAAAAAAATTCCCACACAACAGACATTTTTTTTTGCCGTTTTTGTTGATTACGGAAACCGATATGTACAAAAAATTCACAGAAAATCGATTTCAAACAACTTTTGGGCAAATTGCTGACTATAAACAAGTTCAAGTTTATCGTATAAAAAAGTTGTTCAGACAAAAAAGTTGCATCTTAATTAGAGTAACAAGAAAGTCTAATGACATTTTTGATTTTTTTTGTGTCAAATAACTGTGCTATGACTTTTTTTAAGTTTTGGTCTACCATATTTCCACCATTTTTAAAAATTTCGAAAAACTGGCTCTTTAGAAAAATTCTATATAATTACCGAACCTACCCAAAAATTTCATGAGAATCGGTTGAGAAATGCGGCCTGAAGACGAGCACAGACAGACAGACAGACAGACAGACAGACGGACGGACAAAAGAATCTTGGCCAGTCGAAACTGAGACGCTTCGCTCGCTTGGCTCGCTCGGTCAATAAATGTATACGGACAAATCACACAGATTGAGCTAGCCCCAAAGTAAGTTCGAGACTTTTGTTAAGGGATACTAACTCAAAGATACTATATATATATTATTATTTTTTTCTTTTAAACGTTCTTTATTTTGCAATTACAATGCTATTTATAATTTCTTAATATAAACTAATTTAAAAACTACTTATAAATAAACCTAACTATATTCATACTAAAAAAAAACCTTAAATATAAAATAATTAAAAACTAAAAATCTAAACTAAGATGTTGCCCGTGTGACAAAGTGCCAAGAACACTAGCTGCATTCCCCCGCTGAATAGCAATCGCAATTCTTTGCGCGAGGAAAGAGCCAGCCCTCTTGTCACCAGCGGCGTCGATAAGCCTGGGCGCTAATCCCTTTACAAATTTCTTAGTGCTAGGACCCCATGAACCCAATGTTTCGACACCAAGTGGAACAAACATGTACTCATTAGTAAGAGAAGCATATTTGCGCCGCTTGGCGTCCTCTGCAGCCTCCGCGTTCAGGACGGTTCCCCCGAGGCGAGAAGGGGCCACCGTGTCGACGCATGTTGCGTCCCAGACGAGAGCCCTCCCCCGCTCCCAGGGGACCAAGGTCAAGCCGTCGGGGCGCTTGCCATCGTCGCGCGTTAATCCAGCTGGTTCCAAAATGCTTGGAATTTCGGCGGTGGCAAGTGCCCTTTTAATTATATCGTTAAGGGAGCCGTGGCGGGAGAACCTGCCTGCGCTGCGCTGACAGTGTAGTCCATGGAATCCGTTTCTATCGACGGCGCTGCCACACGGACAATGATGTCGTTCGACAATGGCAGCTCCTAGCCTGAGACCTACGGCGATTCGAAAGCTGCCATTGTCGAGTAGTGTTCCGAGGTTTGCCGAGGGAAGGGCGTGGAGCCAATGACCGGATTCAAATTCTGATACAGCACGAAGTCTTGCGCGGTCAGTGTCACTGATAGAATTTTGAATCAGAAAATTATGATCTCTCTGTACCAATGGAGCATCCCAAAGTTTTTGACGGTTTGGTGCCTCAGGGATGCTTTCATTGGGACAGAGAGTCCTCCAGGCCTCGATTGCATCCGATGCACAGTGTATCTCAGCTGAAGTGGATTTTAAAATTCTTGCACACATATGTGATACACTATGCACGGACGAAAGAAAGGCTGGAAGAGCAACACTTGAAATTTTCCTCACTCCGATGCCACCTGATCTAATCGGCAAAGAGGCTTGAATCCAAGCGTGGTCCTCGAGGTTTAAATTTAGAATTTTTACCAACGCGTTTTTGAGAGTGGCATCTAAATTGTCTAAAAGATTTGTATGCTTCCAGATTGGGCAAGCTCTTAGGATATAGGTAAATTTAGGTACAAAAAGGCAATATTTAAGGATGGTATAGGTGATGTGAGAATTTAGTAGGCCCAATCTGTTGATATTTTTCGAAAGTATTTCTGATTTATTTTCTAAAAAAGGTCTAACGCTTTCCTCGAGTAACGGCGCCCCTAGGAGAAAAAGTGTTCTATTTTCTAAAATTTTAATGCCGGGTGCAATAGTTTGAAAATTTTGAATGATAGAAATTCTATCGTTTTCATGGAACTTAGGCGAAACAAACAGTTCACATTTGTTTAAGTTGAGTTCTAAATTTATCTTCCGGAAATTGCTTAAGACTAATAAGGTCGTTTTTGATCGTATCTACTTTTCCTCCCAAACAGGCGTCATCTAGGAACCATGCATTTAATTTTGAATTTAAATTGGCAACTATGGGGTGGATTCCTAAGCTGAATAATGCTGGTCCTAGAGGGTCGCCCTGTTGAACGCCTACTTCTGATGAGATTATTTCACTGTTGAAAAATAATTTTGTGGGAGAACTGTAGGATTGCCAAATATAATTATAAATACTGGGTGTATGGATAGACACTTCGTTCAACAGGGTTGTCCTATCAATGCTGTTAAAAGCATTTTTGACATCAATTTTGAGTAGTACATCCGCCTCGTTGTCATTTGATAAAAATGTACGAACCGAATGTACTACTGCTTCACAACCTCCACGACTGCCAAATCCTAGTTGAGTAGGTTCGAATACTGACTTGAGTGTAGAGTAATTCTTTCTGCAGGCCAGCTTTGACGCCAGCCTACGGAGAGTGCATCCAACGGCAATGGGGCGAACGCCTCCATCTTTTTTGTTAAATGCACAGAGGCGCGCCCCGAAAAATAGTTCCCTGAAATATTTCGTAAGAGTCCCTGAAAAAAGAAAATTGCAAAATTTTGTTATGTCGTTGAGTAATGCCCCGCCGGCGTCACCGGCGGACGCGCTGATCAGATCTTTGAGATGCTGAGGCGTGAGTCCGTCGATGCCACCTGCGGATCCATTAGAGAACGACATAATGGCATCCCTAGTATCTTCAATTTGGATTTCTAAAGCCGAATGAGTTGTAGTAGGATTTGGAGGCGCGGTTGTTGATATGGCCGTGGGGTGTTTGTCACGTAGGCTTTTCAGTGTATCAGAATTGTTCGGAGCTAGTGTGTCATCTGAAAAGAGGATCCTAGCTGCATTTCGCAGGTCCCCGTCCATTGCCTTGTTTTCCACTATTTTGGTAATGTTGTAAGGTCGCTTGGGGGTATTGGCGATGAGGAGGGGATCATTTTGGCGATGTGTGGTACAGTTTTCCTTTAAAATTGAAGTCAAAGATTTATTTTTATTACTTGGGGCATGAAAATGTTTATAAGAAAAGCTCAAAAGTTCCTGCCATGCTGCTGGATTATTGTCTGATTGATTTTTCATGCAGTTTTGTAAGGCAACAGATAAGGACCAGGCTAACGAGACTCTAGCTCCTCTTGGGATTCGTTTGACAATCCGAACATTGGCATGCAGGCTACAGAGTTATTTGTCAAAATTGCACTGATTATTTGTTTGTTGTGGAGGAGCGGAAGGTAAAGAAACTGTGAAGATCGTGGCGGGGGTTGTAGCTTTGTGAAATTTTGATAAATGTATGTTTAGACCACCTCGCCCTTTGAAACGCCTACCATCAGAACACTGAGTACATTCTAAATAATCATTGTCAGCGCAAGGAGGCTGTCTTAAATATGCGGGTGCGGGTTGTGACAACGGTAGTGGCTGCATCGGTCGTTGTGGTAGCGGTTGGACTATGGCCTGTGGTTCTGTTGGCGGCTGCCTTCCACGCCGCACGCTCTGCGTTGGCGGAGGCAGCCGCGATGGGGATTCCTCGTCACTTGTGGCGTAGGGCGTGCGGTATTCATCCCTTGTGGGGGAAAACATACTGAGACGGTCATTGCATAGAAAACGTTATATTATTTGAAAACTGTTGAAATGAACGGCATATCATTGACTTTGTCACTTGTCACATTTGCTACTTGTGTTTAGGCGTTTAGGGCTTCACTCTCTATGGGCTCTTGTAAAATTTCTCTGCTTTCTGTTTTATTTACACTGTGCTAACACTATGGATGTAATCTTATAATTATTATACAAATAATTTGTTTAATTTATATGAGGAAAAAATTGTATGTCTACAACGGTTGACATTGACAATAATATACTATATTTTATAACAAATACATATATAGATACACATCCAAGACCCGGGCCAATCTGAAAAAGATCATTTTTCATCTTGACCTGGCTGGGGATCGAACCCGGTCATTCCGTGTCGCAAGCTGGCGTGTTGACCGCTGCGCCACGGAGCTAGTCATCAAAGCTTACCTTTTATTCCACGTGTAAATTTACCCTCGTCACAGTTATGCCAAACTACCAGCAAAATTAATTTTTAAATGACTTTAATAAAGGAGGTTATCAATCCGGTCGTATTTTTTTAATGTTTCATTATCAGGTCTTTTTAGTCTCCACTGCAGGAGCATGACCCTCTCTGTACCCGGAGCCATACTTGGCCAGAGCAGACAGAGGATTTGGCCTACACTCTCCTCGCTGGCCAGACGGGTTGGAGAGGTCTCATTGATGTTCATGAGCTTTGTTTAGCTTGTATTTCCTAAGTCGCCTTACGACCTCCATGGGAAGAGTAGGAGTGGTCGTATTCTATTCTGCCGAAAACCAAACAGCGATTTTTTTTTAAAATATTTGTTACCTTATTACTCCGTCATTTATGAACCGAATTGAAAATATTTTTTTATTTGAAAGGATCAGCATTAAAATTAGTTCTATTAAAATTTTATCAAAATCGGTTCAGTAGTTTGTTTGAAGTCGGTGCTTATATATATAAAAGATTATTGCTATTAGCATGAATGGGCCGGCTCGACTGGAGAAGTACCACATTCTCACGGAAAATCGACGTTTGAGTAGAAATTGATAATGATCTTTTGACTTGACTAACGCATTACCTTATATTACAGGTTTTGAAGATACAGAGTCCAAAACAACACATTTAACAACAACGACACAGATGACAACAACAACACCGTTAACTACACCAACGCAGTTAATAACACCATCAACAGAATCTACTTTATCAATAGCATCCGCTATACCAGACACATCAGGTAAGAACAGCATTATAAAGAATTGCCCATTACCATCTATTTTTATACCACCTTCTGAGGACCTTCCCCCCGGCCACCAGCTACCATGGCTAGGCCGGTCGCAAGAAAACCTGGTGAAATGGGGCTTTTCGGTGAATACTCATCATCATCATCATCATCATCATCATCATTTCAAGTAGGTGTCACGGTCAATCTACCATGTGCACCCTGGTGTCAGAGTTCTTCGGAACCGCCTCTCGGCCTCTGACGTTTAACGACTACCAGATGGCAGCCGGGACCACCGGCTGAACGTGCCTTCCGAAGCACGGAATCATCTTTATTATCAGACAATCAGGTGACTCAAGCCTGTAATGTCCTAACCAAACTGGAAACAACTAAACAAAGTATGGTTCCGGTGGGAATCGAACCCACGACCCCCATGTAACAGGCAAACGCCTTAACCACTGGACCACGGAGGCTGTTATGGATGGATACTAATGGTCAGTTACGCCAATGTGGAGACATTCAGACAATGAGCCACTTGTTATCTTGCTCTAAATGCCCCAGCACCTGCACAATGGGTGACCTGCTAATTCAGGTGACTAAGTATTGGCGTAATATCATTTTTATTTACGAAATGAAGAAGAAGCATCCCAATTTCAGAGATTTTATTTCGTTGGAAGTCCACTGCTGGACAAAGGAATCTCCCAATAATTGTTCCTTTCATGGGAGGATATTGCCCTACTCACCACGCTTGGCAGACAGGTATCTTTAGTATCGGCAACGCATCAGCAACTCCTCTGATGTTGCAGATGTCCATGGGCGACGGTGACCACTTACCATCAGGTGGCTCGTCTGCTCGTTTGCCGTCAAATATAGATAAAAAATGCTTATCAATAACAAGACACAGTTATAAGACTATCGCCTATTCATTATCAATAAGTTATAAGACTATCACCTATTCATTATCAATGATAATGAATAGGTGATAGTCTTATAACTGTGTCTTGTTATTGATAAGCATTTTTTATCTATATTTGACGGCAAACGAGCAGACGAGCCACCTGATGGTAAGTGGTCACCGTCGCCCATGGACATCTGCAACATCAGAGGTGTTGCTGATGCGTTGCCGATACAGCCGCATAAAGTCTACTGATGGACAAGGGCATCTCCCAAGGATTCTTTGTTGTATCCCGCCCTACTCACCACGCTTGGCAGGCTGGTTGGCGAGCGCAGTTTCTTTGGCTTCCTGTGCTTACGACACTTCTGCTCATCGGAAGTATATTTTTGATGAGGAATTTGTTGGATTTAGGAAGGGAATGAACGTATTGGGATACTACTCATTTGGATGAATGGGGGAAAACAGAGTTTAATAATAAATAAATATATACGGACAAATCACACATATTGAGCTAGCCCCAAAGTAAGTTCAAGACTTGTGTTATGGGATACTAACTCAACGATACTATAATTTATAACAAATACATATATAGATACACATCCAAGACGCAGGCCAATCTGGAAAAGATCATTTTCCATCTTGACCTGGCCGGGGATCGAACCCGGTCACTCCGTGTCGCAGGCTGGCGTAAGAGTTATATGATCCCAACGCCTATCGCCTTGAATTAGTTTCAGACTAATCACATAGATGGCGCCATAGGTTTATTCACAACTATGTATCCACCATATTATGAGAAAATAAAATCAGTATTCACGAGAAATATCTTATTTCAGATGAAAAATACATTTATGCCTTATATTAAAATAATATCTTTCAGTTTTAATTTGTTTTACCAAGTTTAGGCTAACGACATCTAGTGACGGGTGGAAAAATCTGTAACTTATGCACTGCAGCACCCTCGCCACTATTAGCGGCAGACATCATCATCATCATTCCGTGTAGATGACACGGTCAATCGACCATGCACACCCTGGTGTCAGAGTTCTTCGGAACCGCCTCTCGGCCTCTGACGTGGTTCCTTTAACGACTACCAGATGGCAGCTGGGACCAACGACTTAACGTGCCTGCCGAAGCACAGAATCATCTTTATTATCAGATTTATTATTTATTAATTTATTGAATCAGGTTATTCAAGCCTGTATTGTACTAACCAAACTGGAAACAACTAAATAAAGTATGCTTCCCGTGGGAATCGAACCCACGACCCCCGGGTCTACAGGCAAACGCCTAACTGCTACGGCCCGGCATGCTTGCCAGGTACTGTAATGTGCTTTTAACAGACCTTATAAGTTGGGCCAATATTTTTTGAATGAGATTAACAGTGTATACGTTAGTTATTATAATATTGTCTTTGACAAAGCATAAGCACATTATTATTGTGACGTTGGCGTTGGGGCGGTGCAAGTAAACAAACGGATTAATATATTTTATTGGTACTGTATTACTAAGGGTCACAGATCCCAGGGTTCGAGGGCTAGGCCTCGTGGTCCGATGAGCAGCGTAGACAGAATACTTAGCTTCGTCAGCTGCCCAGGCGGAAGAGGATTGGTCGCCCGCCGCTGCAGATTATAAATGAGCTGGGGGGGTAGGAGCCCGAGTCGCGGGAGGTAGTGAAGCGCGACGTCATAAAGACTTTTTTTTGCTTATTTTATATTTCATCTTTTTGTTTCAGTTAAAGAGGACCCGATTCCTGCAGCCAGCTTAATTGGAGTTGCAATAGGAGTTACAGTGTCTGTCATAATATTAGTGCTGGCCACATTGCTGTATTGTAAGGTCAGGACGAGGAGAAAAATTGAAGACTCGCCACAGGGAGAACTAATTTATGTAAGGAATCTTAAAATGAATTATGTCTGTCTCTCTTTCTCTTTCATATCTGAGCGTTTTACCAACAGAACTTCAAATATATAAGTATTAGAAAACCTCTCGAACTTACTTTTTTTTTACTTTGTGTTAGATTAGGCATTTGTCTCCCATCTCACCTGATGGTAAGTGACGATGAAGACGAGGATGTTACATGCCTATCCAAGAGATATTAATTTATTCTGAGACCTCTTGAACTGCTACTTGCTCTTCCCTGTTCATCGGTATGAGTATCTCAATATCTTTATTCCCTTCCCAGATCCAACAAATTCCTATCCTTTCCTAGCTTAAAGAGCTTCCGATGGGCAGCAGCTTCAAAAGCACAAGAAGCCAAAGAAACTCTCCAACCTGCCTGCCAAGCGTGGTATGGCAATATCCTCTCATCTCTGTCAGAATTGTCGACGATCCCAATATTACAAGCGGTATGGAGCTACTGAGTCAAAAGAGTGATTTTGCTTCTCTCTAGGTGTTGCTTGTACAATGGACTGTGCTCCGAGGAATTGTTTGACATGATGCCTACGGCCACCTTTTGTCACCACACCTCACGCCGCAGACAGGAAGTTCATCCCCACACCTTAGACCCTAATGAATTGCGTACAGTACGTTTTGAAAGGAACTTTCTTCCACATGCGTTTAAGTTGTGGAACGAACTCCCTGCCATGGTTTTCCCGAGAGACTACAACATGGGGTTCTTCATGGAAGAGTTCTTCAGGGAGAGACTAAAAATAAATACGGACAAATCACACAGATTGAGCTAGCCCCAAAGTAAGTTCGAGACGTGTGTTATGGGATACTAACTCAACGATACTATATTTTATAACAAATACATATATAGATAAACATCCAAGATCCAGGCCAATCTGAAAAAGATAATTTTCCATCTTGACCTGGCCGGGGATTGAACCCGGGCACTCTCGTGTCGCAGGCTGGCGTGTTGACCACTGCGCCACGGAGCTAGTCAGAGACTACAATAGGGTCGTGGTAGAGCCACGTTACCGGCAAAATGAATTGCCGGTAGCATGAATGGGCTGGCTCGTCCGGGGAAGTACCACACTCTCACAGAAAATCGACGTCTAAGTAGAAGCTTTACCGCTTCTGTGCTTCTATGCTCATTTCCTTCCCCCAACTCCTTGAAAGGCCGACAATGCACCTGCCACACCCTGGTGTTGCAGTTGTCCATGGGCGGCGGTGTTCACTTACCATCAGGTGACCCGCTTGCTTGTTTGCCGTCCTATAACATAAAAAAAGGGTGTAAATTTCTTTAAGGTCGGCAACGTGCGAGAGGCACCTCTGGTGTTGCAAACGTCCATAGGCTAGGGTAACCGCTTTCCATCAGGTAGGCCGTATGCTTGTTCGCCTACTAAACTGTATAAAAGATAGAAGGAAGTATCTTTAGGAGAGGCCTTTATCCAGCAGTGGAATTTTGAAGAATCTTTAGGAGATGATGATGAAGACAATGATGATGATGACTGATTCATTATTTCTATTACAGGCATCTTCGGAAATACAATACGCTGAGTTGGAACATTTACAAAGAACAGATACAAAACTACCTATAAGAGAAGAGGTTTTGTATTCTAAGATTAGTGGTGTGTTGATACCAAGGCTGAAATGAACCCTGAAATCACAGAGATTGAGGAGCCCAGTTGTCCAGTGGGTAGGAACATTATTAAAAAAAATGCGTTTATTTCAGTCTTATTTGTCCATAATTTGTTAGTAAATACAAAGCTTATATCCTATGTTAGTATTATTATTTTAGGAATTTTCCTAGCCGATATTTTGACCCCGGCACAACCACGTGCGTATGTACCCAGTGTCTCGCAATCGGGCAGTCTTGTTTATCGCTTTTCAGTATAGTGTTGGTGCTCCCGCGCACTCGACGCATAAGTGACGCAATTCGCTTGCACAGCACAGCTTGGAAGCAGTCGACGTGTGCTTGCGCAAACATATTCGACGCGCTACAGAGTCGTGGGAGCCCCAACATCACTCTGAAGACGTTATTATATTGTACGAGGAGAGCGTCGCAAGTCCGATGGGTATAGCTAACCCTCAAATTACACGTGTACATTGTTTGGCAGAAGACCTTGAAGAGTGATATTTTAACCTATACCTATGTACGAGATGTTAACCATCGTCCGGGGAAAAACCACACTCTCACAGAAAATCTACATAGAAGCATACTTTGTTTAGTTGTTTCCAGTTTGGTTAGGACATTGCAGGCTTGAATCACCTGATTGTCTGATAATAAAGGTTATTCCGTGCTTCGGAAGGCACGCTAAGCCGGTGGTCCCGGCTGCCATTTGGTAGTCGTTAAAGGAACCACGTCAGAGGCCGAGAGGCGGTTCCGAAGAACTCTGACACCAGGGTGTGCATGGTCGATTGACCGTGACACCTACTCGAAATGATGATGACAGAAAATCGACGTTTGAGTAGAAGCCGATTCTTCTTTCCATGGGAGGATATAGCCGTACTCACCACCTTTGGCAAGCGAGTTGGCGAGCGCACTTTAGATGGTTTCTTGTGCTTCCATTGCTGCTCATTGGAACCATTTTATAGATGGGGAAGGATAGGAATTTGTTGGATATGGGAAGGGCATGATAGTATTGGGATATTACTCGGATGAATCAAGTAAAAGCAAGTAGCAGATCGGGCGGCCGCGCGTGCCTTATGATGCCATACCTGTAACAATCGGACAGGAAGTTGAGGAGGACACCTCACGCCCCTGACCGCCCTTAAAATACTTGCGCATAATTTAAATGGACCTTTATCATCATCATCATCATTTGACAGCTCCGTGGCGCAGTGGTTAACACGCCAGCCTGCGACACGGAGTGCCCGGGTTCGATCCCCGGCCAGGTCAAGATGGAAAATGATCTTTTTCAGATTGGCCTGGGTCTTGGATGTTTATCTATATAAGTATTTGTTATAAAATATAGTATCGTTGAGTTAGTATCCCATAACACAAGTCTCGAACTTACCTTGGGGCTATCTCAATCTGTGTGATTTGTCCGTTTATATTTATTTATTTATTATCATATCAGCCGCAAGAAGTCTACTGGAGACATAGGCATCCCCCAAGGATTTCCAATACGACCGATTGGAAGCGGCCTGCATCATCCATGGTCATCCGTCCATCTGGTTGGTGGATGTCCGACGCTGCGGTTGCAGATACGTGGTTGCCATTCGAGAACCCTTCTGCCCCATCGGCCATCGGTTCTACGCGCTATGTGCCCCGCTCACTGCCACGTCAATGAGCTTATCCGCTGAGCTATGTCAGTGACCTTCGTTCTCTTACGGATATCCTCGTTTCTGATTCAGCCTAAGAATAAAAACAATTATTTTAAACACTGACTATTGACCTCATCTCACCTTGTGATTCCCTTAATGACTAATATAAATTCGCATGAGTAGATTTAAGAGAAGGGGGCGTTTGTCTCACGGTTAGCTTTATGTGGCTTGATCGCGGGTTAGTGCACCAAATAGCTTGGTCATTCTACATGGCACTAGCTTCAAACTCGTAAAAAAGGTTGTTTATAGCCAAATACCTACTGTATTGTACTGTTACTTATCGCAGTACTTCGCTATAAACATACCTATGTGTATAGCGAAGTACTGCCGTAAACGTTAACATATCACAATTACAACGGGGGTTAATTAAAACATATGCTCTGATAACTAAAGTACACGCGGACGAAGTCACGGGCAAAAGCTTGTAACTAATATAATAAACATAACTAAAGTCGTGGTAGAGTCACGTTACCGGCAAAATGAACTGCTGGTAGCATTAACAGGCTCGTCCGGAGAAGTACCACACTCTCACAGAAAATCGACGTCTGAGTAGAAGCTTTACCGCTTCGTTGCGTCGATCGGTGAGTGAGAGAGCCGGAGGCCCATCCTTCCCCCTCCCCTCCCCATTTCCTTCCCCCAACTACTTGAAAGGCCGACAACGTACCTGTCACACCCTGGTGTTGCAGTTGTCCATGGGCGGCGGTGGTCACTTACCATCAGGTGACCCGCTTGCTCGTTTGCCCTCCTATAACATAAAAATAAAAGAGAATACCTAATATTTATAGCAAGCAACAGGAAAATATAAAGGCGAATTATTCCAATCACGGTCCAAAAATAGCGACGAAAATGGTCTTTAGTGTGTGTCACTTAGTTTCGTGTGAGTCGCTTACACTGATGTCTGATTACCCAAGTTGCTTAAAGGTATCTGACACACGCTAATGACTGCCACCAATGAATATATATGACTATATATGACTAGCTCCGTGGCGCAGCGGTCAACACGCCAGCCTGCGACACGGAGTGACCGGGTTCGATCCCCGGCCAGGTCAAGATGGAAAATTATCTTTTTCAGATTGGCCTGGGTCTTGGATGTGTATCTATATATGTATTAGTTATAAAATATAGTATCGTTGAGTTAGTATCCCATAACACAAGTCTCGAACTTACTTTGGGGCTAACTCAATCTGTGTGATTTGTCCGTATATATTTATTTATTATTTACTTACCATCAGCTGAGATGGGAGAGAAATGCTTAATCCAACATTTAGTAAAAAATAAAGGAACTTAGAATAGAATACAAGACAATTTATTGCACCAAATAATAGACAAATTAGTTATAGAGAACAAAAAATTAACAAGTTGGTACAAAGGCGGACTTATCGCTTTGGCGATCTCTTCCAGTCAACCTTAGGTAGATGGACAGAGTACATATGATTCACGTTGGCGCAGAAAGATACAAGTGAAAGCAGGTGGACCTAATAATTTTAGATATATACGAAGAATATACAAATACATACATAAAATAAATAAATATATTTTTCAACAACAAGAAAATTGAAGAAAGTGTGGCGAAATAGTAGGACTTTACGAGATGTTCAAAGGTAGTGACAGTTTAAGCTTTTCGAATACCAAGGGACGTAAAATCCACCTTGGCGTAGGGTAGCCGTGTGGTTTCCGGCATAGCCGTGTGGTTTCCGACAGAGTAGAATAGGACCACTCCTAGTCTCCCATGGATGTCGTAAGAGGTGACTTAGGAAATACAAGCTAAACAAAGCTCATAAACATCAATGAGACCTCTCCAACCCGTCTGGCCAGCGAAGAGAATGTAGGCCAAATCCTCTGTCTGCTCTGGCCAAGTATGGCTCCGGTAGTACAGAGAGGGTCATGCTCCTGCAGTGGAGACTAAAAGACCTGATGATGATGAATACCAAGGAGGAGGGCATTCCATAAGCGTACCGCTTGAACAGAAAAGGAACTTGAGAAGTAGTTAGAGTTGTAAGCAGGAACTTAGTGGGATTTATGTGGCTGAACTTGTGCTGAATAATTGCATACCTTCTTTATTAATAACCTTTTTTATCCTTACCATAAAATACATAATCTACGTGACACCTGTCAAAATATCAATATTCTCTCTCAAATAGACCAACTACAAGTCCAAAAAACCAAAAAATGCCATATTGAACACAATCTTTCACAATTTTACTTCAAACTGCCACAAAAATCCATAATGCTGCAAACGGCAAAATTTCCCTAACTCTGTGCAAAAGACAGAAGAGATTTCTATCGCACAAGTTTCATAAAGTGACACATTGTATTTTTGATATGGACGGCACTGTACTGGGTAAGTTGTCATCATCATCATCACAGCCCAAAGTCCACTGCTGGACAAAGGCCTCTTCCAAGGATTTTCGTTCCATGGTAGGATACTGCCATTATCGCGACGCTTCGCTCCACCTGCCGAAGATCAGCTGCGGCTTAGGAAATACAAGCTCATAAACATCAATAAGACCTCAAATATTTAAAATATGCTCCAATTTTCATTAAATTTAATAACCGAGCTCCTAAATACAAATAATAGGACGCGCATTGTCTGTCTTTTACCTTTTCATGCTGAAACGATTGGACAGAAATTTGGCATAGAGATACTTTTGACATAGGCTACTTCGTAGGTCGTGATAGCTGACATCCACGAGGGCGAAGCCGCGGTCTGAAGCTAGTTGGGTATAAATAAATAGCCGTGTGGTTTCCGGCAGAGTAGAATAGGACCACTCCTAGTCTTCCCATGGATGTCGTAAAAGGCGACTTAGGAAATACAAGCTAAACAAAGCTCATAAACATCAATGAGACCTCTCCAACCCATCTGGCCAGCGAGGAGAGTGCAGGCCAAATCCTCTGTCTGCTCTGCCCAAGTATGGCTCCGGTAGTACAGAGAGGGTCGTGTTCCTGCAGTGGAGACTAAAAAGACCTGATGATGATGGTGATGGGATATTGGGATACAAAAAATTGGGCTTTGTTTTATTTGTTGTTTATTGTTGTAGATTCAGAAATACAATACCATAAAACCATAGAGAAAATATGTGAAACACATGGAAAACAATACACTGAGGAATTAAAATTTAAGGTAAGTTTTTTTTAACTTATTAATTTAATTTATTAAATAATAGATTAAGTATATCCCCGTCACTCGTCCTAAATTGGAAGCTTAATAATTAGCAATCCACACGTCTGCCCGCGATACAGGCATGTGCCTAGTCAAATAAATAAATAAATATATACGGACAAATCACACAGATTGAGCTAGCCCCAAAGTAAGTTCGAGACTTGTGTTATGGGATACTAACTCAACGATACTATATTTAAAACAAAAGAAAAAACATTCAAGACCTAGGCCAATCTGGAAAAGATAATTTTCCATCTTGACCTGACCGGAGATCGAACCCGAGGGCCTCGTGTCGCAGGCTGGCGTGTTAACTACTGCCCCACGGAGCTCGCCTGTGAAAGACTATAATACTATAGACTGCCAAACTCATACAAAAATATTGGCCCAACTTAAGGCCTGTTAAAAGCACGTATAATGTACCTGGCAAGCATGCCGCAGGCCGTGGTAGTTCCACTAACTGCCACTATGGGCGGCAGAGAGGGCGCTGCTGTGCAATAGTTATAGACTTTTCCACCCGTCACTAGATGGCGTTAGCTAAACTTAGTAAAACCAAGTAAAACTGAAAAAAATCGGTTGTATTTTTTTTATGTTTGTTACTTCATAATTCCGTCATTTATGAAAGACTAGCTGTTGCCCGCGGCTCCGCCTGCATTAGTGTCGATCCTTCGGGAACAGTAGATTAATTTCCCGGAATTAAACATATCCTTTCCCGGGCCTCAAACTACCCACCCCCATACCAAATTTTATACAAATTGGTTCAATGGTTGAAGCGTGAAAAGAAGACAGACAGACAGAGTTACTTTCGCATGTATAATATTAGTATGGATAGGTATAATGCTGTCGTATAATGATGATGACATTGGATTTTAATTTTCCTATGTCGTTTCCGAAGTCGTTGCAGGCAAACTTGAGTTAATTCAAGTGACGATAGCTTTTTTTTAATGAACTGATTTTGATGAAACAAACTTTAAATGTTTTGCTGAGTTAAAACAAAGCAATTGGTGAAAGTTTGAAGTAAATCGGTTCAGTATTTTCGGAGATAATCGTGATCATACAGACAGACATCCAGACAGAGGATCAGACAAGAAATTCGATTAAAATATTTTTGACTACTATTATTCTTTTTAAGTATCCCTCTATCCATTTCAGTCAAAAATTCTAAATGTACAGACAAAATATTTTTACTGTTTTATTATATGTATATAGATATAAAACATATTTTTTTTGTTTAAAAGAAACATAAATTAAAATTGGTCTCATTTAAACATCAAAATGGTTCAGTAGATTTATTGACGTCAGTTTTTATTTACTTTCACCTTGCATCTATCATTCATTACAGGCTAACCTATTGCGATAGAGTGACTAAGAAACAATATTTCCTATAATAGTCGGTAGCAAATAATCTAAATCATTAATTGTGAATTTATAATAAAATTAATCTACTTTTAGCCGTGTGGTATCCGGCAGAGAAGAATAGGACCACTCCAAGTCTTCCCGTGGATGTCGTAGAAGGCGACTTAGGAAATACAAGCTAAACAAAGGTGTCTTAGATGTATAAACACATCTAAGACACCTCTCCAACCCGTCTGGCCAGCGTGGAGAGTGTAGGCCAAGTCCTCTGGCTGCTCTGGCCAAGTATGGCCCTAGTAGTACAGAGAGGGTCGTGCTCCTGTAGTGGAGACTAAAAAGGACCTGATGATGATGATGAATTGTGAATTCACCCAGAGTGCAACAAAATATGTAACATGTATAAAAATATTTTATATGAAAGGTTATTGGAACTCCTTTAAAACAAATACATTTTCCGCTTGTTACATGCTTTAGTTTCAACTGTCCCGATGTTTGTCTGTAATCAAATCTTGCGATGTAAATTTGATCCACTTCCCGGTTACCGAATGAGCTGAAATTTTGCATGCATCTGTAAATCGGATGACAATACAATATTATGGAATCGTTGCGCTGGTCTGATGATGGACTCGGAAGGTGGCCATAAGAACTCTTAAACTAAACAAGGTACACCAGTCGTGTTTGGGCTCATTTGATTTGTCTTGGAAAGCACTTTACAGTGAAGATTCATATATAATAAAAGCGTGTCACAAAAATGTAATTTTTGCAAAAACATCTTGTTTTAGCTATACGGCGTGACAGACAGAGATATATGCGAGACCCTTATAAGGGAGCTAAAGCTGACGATATCGGTGGAAGAGTGCGAGCGGCTTCTGACTGACATGACTGAGAAAACACTGCCTGGTGCGCCGCTCATGAAAGGTAAGATCATTAGGATTCAGTAGCGTAGTTAACTGTGTCTTTAACAGCCTCCGTGGTCCAGTGGTTAAGGCGTTTGCCTGTTGACCCGGGGTCGTGGGTTCGATTCCCACCGGAAGCATACTTTGTTTAGTTGTTTCCAGTTTGGTTAGGAGGCTTGAATCACCTGATTGTCTGATAATAAAGATGATTCCGTGCTTCGGAAGGCACGTTAAGCCGGTGGTCCCGGCTGCCATCTGGTAGTCGTTAAAGGAACCATATCAGAGGCGGTTCCGAAGAACTCTGACACCAGGGTGTGCATGGTCGATTGGCCGTGACACCTACTCAAAATGATGATGATGAGTAGCGTAGTAGTCGCTTTTGAGCTCATCATAGTCGTCCCGCATTGACCGTGTTGATGCCATGCCTATCATTAATTACAGCCGTGTGGTTTCCGGCAGAGTAGAATAGGACCACTCCTAGTCTTCCCATGAAGGTCGTAAGAGGCGACTTAGGAAATACAAGCTAAACAAAGCTCATAAATATCAATGAGACCTCTCCAACCCGTCTGGCCAGCGAGGAGAGTGTAGGCCAAATCCTCTGTCTGCTCTGGCCAAGTACGGCTCCGGCAGTACAGAGAGGGTCATGCTCCTGCAGTGGCGACTAAAACGACCTGATGATGATGATGATGATCTATATTATAAAAGATAAACCTGAATCACAGACTGCCTAGAAACTTAAAATTAAGTACAGTGGTACCTTTCATGATGTAAGTGAGCACTAAGGAAGGATTTATAGAAATTCAACCCCTAAGGTGGTGAAATAGCATGGTGAAGTTTATATAGAATTTTCTCATTTCTTGACTTAGAGATGAAAATCGGAATATTAATAAATTTTCGGTTACAATTATAAAAGGATGTGTAGGTGAAATGGACAAAATTTCCCCTGACCATTGACTCCCCTGACCATTGACTCCCCTGACCATTGACTCCCCTGATCATTGACACCCCTGACCATCTTCCTGCCTTAACCATCATACTGCCTTCTAGGAGTCGAGCGTCTGCTGACACACCTGCATGACTACAATATCCCGACAGCTCTGGCCACGAACTCAACAATGCAGGCCGTGAGGCTCCATATGACGGCGAGACCAAAACTCTTCGCGATGTTCGAACATAAGGTACTTAATATTATTTATTTTGACAGCTCCGTGGCGCAGCGTTCAACACGCCAGTAACACGAGTTCGATCCCAGGCCAGGTCAAGATGGAAAATGATCTTTTTCAGATTGGCCTGGGTCTTGGATGTTTATCTATATATGTATTTGTTATCTATATATATAAAAGGAGAAGCTGACTGACTGACTGACTGACTGACATATCAACGCAGAGCCTAAACTATAAGGGTTAGAAACTTGAAATTTGACACAGGGGTTCCTTTTGTAACGTAGGGGAGCACTAAGAAAGGATTTTTGGAAATTCATCCCAAGGGGTAAAACGGGGGTACAAAGTTAGTATGAAACTTTGCTGTTTTTGAAGTTTTTCAAATGAAATTCAGCACGCAGGTTCTTTGCTGAAAGGCATGAAACATGAGTAAAATCCTTTTTTAAAATTCATCCCTTAGGGAGTTAAACGGGGGCGCAAAGTTAGTACGAAACTTTGCCGTTTTTGAAGTTATTCGAATGAAATTCAGCATGTAGGTACTATATTAAAAGGCATGAAACACGAGTTTAATATTTTTCTCAAAAATCATCCCTGAAGGTGGTAAAACGGGGATGCAAAGTTAGTATGAAACTTTCCGTTTATGAAGTTATTCGATTGAAATTCAATATTAAGGTGTTTCACTGAAAGTCATGAACAAAATCCATGCTAATATTATAAATGCGAAAGTAACTCTGTCTGTCTGTCTGTCTTCTTATCACGCTTTGACAATTTAACCAATTTAGATGAAATTTGGTATGGAGGTAGGCCCAGGGAAGGACATAGGGAAGGACATATCATTCCGGGAAATTCAACTGTTCCCGAGAGATCCACACTAACGCGGGCGGCGCAACTAACAAAAGGCAAACCCGACTTATATATCAACGCACAGGGGTTTCTTTTATGGTGTGAATGGACAATAAGAAAGTATTTTTAGAAATTCAACGACTAAGAGGGTGAAGTTAATATGGAATTTTTCTCATTTCTAGACTTAGAAATATAAAAGTAGGTATAAAAGTTCTAGATTAAAATTTAAAAAAAAATGTGTATGTGAACTAGACAAAATTTCCCCCTAAAGGGGTAAAGTAGAGGGGTAAAGTTTATATGGAAATTTTCTCATTTCCAGACGTAGAAGTATAAAAATAGATATATAAGTTCTCGATTACAATTAAAAAGATCTGTGTAGATGAAATGTACAAAATTACTCCCTTTTTTTTCAAGTAGGTGTCACGGTCAATCGACCATGCACACCCTGGTGTCAGAATTCTTTGGAACCGCCTCTCGGCCTCTGACGTGGTTCCTTTAACGACTACCAGATGGCAGCCGGGAACACCGGCTTAACGTGCCTTCCGAAGCACGGAATCATCTTTATTATCAGACAATCAGGTGATTCAAGCCTGCAATGTCCTAACCAAACTGAAAGCAACTAAACAAAGTATGCTTCCGGTGGGAATCGAACCCACGACCCCCGGGTCTATGCAAACGCTTTAAACACTGGACCACGGAGGCAGTTCCTCCCTGAAGGGGTAAAATAGGGGGGTCAAGTTAGTATGGAATTTTTGTCATTCGTAGACTTATAAGTATAAAAATAGGTATATAAGTTCTTGATTACAATCAAAAAGATCTGTATTGGTAAAATTGACAAAATTCCGCCCTTAAGGGGTAAAATTTGTATGGAAATTTTCTCATTTCTAGACTTAGTTGTATAAAAAAAGATATGTAAGTTTTTGACTACAATTAAAAAGATCTGTGTAGGTGAAATGTTCAAAATTCCCCCCTGAAGAGGTAAAATACGAGGGTAAAGGTTGTATGGAATTTTTTCATTTCTAGACTTAGTATAAAAACGGGTATATAAGTCCACGATTACAATTAAAAAAGATCTGTGTAGGTGAACTCTATCTGTCGTCTTTTCACGCTTTAACCATTAAACAGATATACTCTTAATAAATTAGGAAATATAACATGGTGAAAACATTTCATGCGGGCGGGACTTGAACCGGCGACCTAGGTATAGACCTACCTCAGACGGCAGAGCATAGGTTGTACATAGGTACGACCTATGCTCTGCCATCTGAGCTACCGCACAATTTAATCGCGGCGCCGAAATTCTCCACCATATCCCATTTCCCCTTATACGTATTAAGGCTTACGTCATCTACACAACTACCCGACTTTTACAAGTGAGGTTTTAGATTCAACTCATTTTACAATGGATTTGAAAATCAACTAATAATATAGGAAGCCATGAATATTTTTATAGGTGTTTTATTTTGCATTGACAATGCTATTTTGAAATACTCTTAATAAATTAAGAAATAAAATATGGTGAAAAATTTCATGCGGGCGGGACTTGAACCGGCGACCTAGGTCTATGTACAGTCGGCCAAGCAGATATCAGGTATCTGCTTGGCCCCCTGACTTTTAAAACGTAAATTCACACTTTGCTGTGAAGCGCCACCTACCGTGATTTTTGACAAGTAGACAGACAACTGCTAGTATAAACTTGTTTCTGATAACCTGCTCAGTTGCAAATTTTGTATTTCTAATAATCTCAGCTAATAATTCAAGTAATCATCAATGGTAAGAACAAGAAAGAATCAAAAACAATCCTACGTAAAGTTCGATTCGAACCATGGACCTATGACTTGAGAAGCTAGCGCTCATCTCAATACGCCAACCGACGATATGACGTCTCGGGCGAAATTGGCTATCTATTTCTACTGCTATGACATCATTGTCACCAACTGCAACGCATTGCTTTAACAAATAAATTGAGGGTAATCTATCAGATTTATTTATACCTGATACCAACTAATCAAAAATATTGTTCACTCGCGTCACAATTACATTCAAGATACTGCGATTACTGTGTAGTGATCCAAAACCCCACCAGTTATTAGGCATCCCGTTTCATCTCATATAGCAGATTTTGTGAAAGCTAATAGTGTATTGTGAAGACAACCACAGTATTTAAAGTATCTATATCTAGAGAGTTAGGTATCGCGGTAAGTAGAAATTATAAGTATTTAATATACTTACTTAATTGTCACACTATTTTTTGTTCCGTAAAACATAGGGATTGAGATAAATGTCTAAGATAAATATATCTCTTACAGAGAAACACCGTCCGTTTGTGGATTCGGAGATTTAAGAAGACTCGATCAACTGGCGTAACATAATATGTAAGGAAACATTCAACAAGAACGAGATCGTATTTTATTCTGATAAAAAAAGTTTGAAGTCTGATGATGATGGCAGAAAAATATTGCGGAGAAGACATGGCCAGCGTATAGCCATCAAAATAATTTGCCTTTGAGAACAGTGGCAGGATAACATTAGGTAAAAATATTCCTTAAATAGTTAAGTAAAATAATAATAATATTTAATACCTAGTGTATTACGCAGTGAAAATTATTAGGTAACTGATCGTATTATTGTTTTGCAGGTTATTGGGGACAGATGTCTTCAATGGGCCCAGGGGAGCTGGTAGAATTCGGCGGCCGGATGAATAAAGAAAAATACTTGGAAAATTTATGAGATGTGGTGATTCCAACAGTTTGCAATGTAGAATATATTTTATTTAAGACAATTGTTTTGTGATCTAACTGTTATTGAGTGACCAATTAAAATCCCAGATTGTAGGGTCAAATAGTGCTTAACTGGGACACGAGACACGAGTAAAGTTTGAACTTAAATCAATTTAGACAAAGAGGTTATACTAAATTAATAAATATGCGCATAAGTGATATGTGATCTGATCTAACATGGTAAGTGAAATGACAAATAGACTTGAACAAAAGCTACAAAATGGGGGTCACCCTCTCCCATATTAAAATTCATTTAATGCCATAGGTTTACATATTCATTCTAATACTATTATCGAAGCAAAGTTATTCACATAGCACTATTTGACCCTACACATTTAAAAAAATATAATACTATGATTAAAAAAAGTTGTGAGATGTAAATTGTTACTTATTAAGTAACATGTTGGTTCTCTCTACAGAAGATTAATCATAGTTTGAATTAAGTAGGCAGGTATTTATTTCACTGTTAAATTTTTTTGATGTAATAAAGTAATTAAAAATTTAAAATGCTTTTTATTAACAGTAATTAGCTCGGTAACATTATGTTAAAACAACCAAAATTACACCAACATCACAATACGAAATTGGTGATATTTGTAAAAAATAAAAATTTTGGAGGATTTGAACCTGTTTCGTCATAAACACACTAACTATTAAACCGTAGTGCCTACCACTTGCGCCACATCTAACTATTGAAGTATCTTTGAAATAAGCGTATTGTATGCTAGGGCTCGTTTTATTTATCAAAAATCGAATAGATGGCATTAGTCATCAAGGGTATCAGATTTCTGCTTATTAACCTTATTTGTTCATTCACAATTCAATAGATGGCACTAGTCGCAAAGGATATTACACTTGTATATTTTTATCTTTGGGTTTAAACCACGGATGGTTCTTTAGTTTGCAAAAAATGGCGCTGTTGTAGGGGGGTCAGATATCTCCTTGGCTGACTGTACTTGGCGATCTATGCTCTGCCATCTGCTTTCAGCTACCGCACAATTCAATCACAGCGCCGAAATTCTCCACCATATCCCATTTCCCCTTATACGTATTAAGGATAACGTCACCTTCACAACTACCCGACTTTTACACGTGAGGTATTTGATTCAACTCATTTTACAATGAATTTGAAAATCACATGAACATGGCTTCCTCCATATTAGTTGATTAAACACTTATAAAAAACATTGAATAGATATTTGGTATGGAGGTAGTTTGAGGCCCTAGGAAGGACATAGGTTACTTCTCATTCGGGGAAATTCTACTGTCCCCAAGGAATCGACATAAACGCGGGCGAAGCCGCGGGTAACAGCTAGTAAAATATAGTATCGTTGAGTTAGTATCCCATAACACAAATCTCGAACTTACCTTGGGGCTAGCTCAATCTGTGTGATTTGTCCGTATATATTTATTTATTATTATGGAAGGAAGAAATCCTTTAGCCTATAAGTGTTTCTTCCTTTTGAGGTAACAGACGTTATAGGATCAATTTAGTAGTCCGTCTGTCTGTCAGTCAAGACACTTTTTTCAGGAACGCGTAGAGGTATCAACAGTCCCTTGGAGCTGTGAAAAAATCAAATTTCTAAGCCAACGCAATCAAAAAATACAGCTGTTTATAACGAAAATTTTCGCAAAGGGAATCAAAACTACAGGGTACTTTCCGTGAACTCAGAATATTTAAATTTAGTACGAAGCAACGTCTTACAGCACAGATAAAGGAAATTGCAATTGAATGGCGACCGCGTACTAGCAAGCGCAGCATCGGCCAGCCATCGACTGAATGACCTGACTAAGGTCACAGGAAGATGCTGGACGCAAGCTGCTACCAACCAGCCGTATAGGAAACCCTTGGAGGAGGCCTATGTCCAGCAGTGGACTTCTTGCGGCTGATATGATGATGATGACACGGACATGGTGAAGGGTTCCTTGTCTATTATAGAATCTAATAATCTGTCTATTTCAGGTCAGCGTCTGCGATCCAGCCGTGAAGAAAGGCAAGCCGGATCCGACCATATTCCTAGTAGCTGCTTCACGTTTTGAAGAGAAACCTAAGCCGGAAAAGGTAAGATTCTTAGGTGTAACGGTCACACGTTAGTATGTCTGTGGCTTCGTCGCCAAGTTTGATTTTAACAGTTCCAAGGAACAGACCTGAGTATTTGATCTGAATTTTAGTTTGATACCGCCACGCGTTCCTGACAAAAAGGCCTTGACAGACAGATGAACAACAAAGTTATCCTATAAGGGTTTTGTTTTTTTCTATTGAGGTACGGAACGCTAAAAATTCATTTAGCGGGCTAGATTCTAAGCTAATCTTCATAATCACCAACATCATCTCCTAAGGATTTATTGTGTTTCCATATGGTTAGCTCCGTGGTGCAGCGGTCAACACGCCAGTCTGCGACACGGGGGTGCCCGGGTTCGATCCCCGGCCAGGTCAAGATGGAAAATGATCTTTTTCAGATTGGCCTGGGTCTTGGATGTGTATCTATGTATTTGTTACAAAATATAGTATCGTTGAGTTTAGTAACACAAGTCTCGAACTTACTTTTCGGCTAGCTCAATCTGTGTGATTTGTGCGTATATATTATTTATTTATTTATCAGTATGATAGCGAAAATGTATTTAATTTTTCAGTGCCTGGTGTTTGAGGACTCGCCGGTGGGTGTTCGGGCTGCGATCGCGGCTGGCATGCAGGTATGTAGTATGAAGAAAGATTGAATCATTATTAAAACCATTATGAACCATTTTAATAAAATCACTTTAATACGGTATTATCGCGTATATTACATTATTTTTACACTTAACGTTTCGAAAACTTTACAGTTTTCATGGTCACAGGTAGACTAAGTTGACATTTGTAAAGTGATTTTATTTAAATGTGTGACAATCGAGAAAACATCAGAAACCATTATGAACCATGTGAACCATTTATTCACACAAGTAAACTAATATTCACTGAAACAATTAACCAATTCACTTTTGCATAATCTCCGAAACCGTGGGGATCCGAAATGAGGAAAGGGATTCCCTGGCTTGAACAATGGTTTCGATGGACAGCAGCATCCGAACCAAAATAATCCTAACAACAGCGCTCATCAACCCGTCTGCCAAGCGTGCCGAGTATGACAAAACCACCCATTATGGAAATCCTTGTCCTTGGGCCTTTGCCCAACAATGGACTCCTTGCGGATGCGATGATGCTAATACCCTTCCAAACGGAAAACAAACAAGTATTTTGCAAAAAAATATTTTTTCTGATAAGCTTTTAAAACTGCCGTGCTAAAATGGGATTGGGCGGGGCATGTCGGTAGAATGCATCCTGAGAGATGGGCTAGAACAGCAAGAGAATGGTTACCTGAAGATGTTGCCGTCGCCGAGGGACCCCGAGAAAACGCTGGAGAGATGATTTAGATACTTTTCAAAAAGACTGGTCGAGGTTAACATCCGATAGAGACAAGTGGAGAGAGATGAGAGAGACCTTTGCCCAGCAGTGGGACAATATAGGTTAAAAAAAAGCTTTTATTGGGACTGGGACTTTTTGGGACTTTGTGGGACTGGGCGGGTCACGTGTGCCGTATGCACCAGGACAGATGGGCCCATATAGCTATTTTATGGACAGACGGAAAAAGAAAGAGAGGAAGACCCAGAACAAGGTGGTTGGATGAGTTAAATTATTATGACGAAAACTGGAAGGAGAAAGCTAGGAATAGGGATGCCTGGAGAAATGAAGGGGAGGCTTTTGCCCAGCAGTGGGGCATACATGGCTAAAAAAAAAAGCTTTTATTATAAACGAATCCACACTGTAAAGTAAAAGTGCTATCTAAGACAAAACAAATGAGCCCAAACACGATTGATAGACCTTTTTTAGTTTAAGAAATCCTATGGCCACTAGGGAATGCAATCTCGGACGAGATTGCCAAGTCGAGATCTCGATGAATCAGAAATTTGATCTCGGCAAGATCTAGGCATTTTCGAGATCTCGTATAGTTTTCCAAAAGTATTAGTTATTTAATTAACTGGAACGTGATTGAAACTGCTTGGTTGTGATAATTATAAAAATAAGATACAACACAGAATATGGAACTACTAAGTATTTATTTAAAATAAAACTTATATATTAATGAACACAGAAATCAGACCCGTAAAAATCGCTTATACAGCAAGTATTTATTTTAACAAACATAAGTGAAAACAAAAATTGTTATTTCCGAAATCACTCCTTAAAATTAGGAGTGATTTTGGAAATGACTTCTTAAAAAACAAATCATACTTAGAGTGCTGTCGGATAAAAGGCATCTTATGTCAGTCGCTATACTTATAGCCAGCGGCTGAGAAGGCTCTCTCAGATTCAACGCTAGTTGGGATCTCGGCCGAGATCTCGTCATTTTATGCTTCGAGATTGATCTCGAAAAATGAGGCGAGATCTCGGAAGATCTGGATCTCGCGAGATCGAGATTGCATTCCCTAATAGCCACCTTCCAAATCTATCATCAGACCAGCGCAACAATTCCATAATATTGTATAGTCATCCGATTCACACAATATGTAGGTAAGCAAAATTTCAGCTCAATCGGTAACCGGCAAGTGGATCAAATTTAACTTGCAAGATTTGATTACAGACAAACATCGGGACAGGTGAAACTAAATAATATATAATTGTCAGGTCTTTTTTTAGTCTCCCACTACAGGAGCACGACCCTCTGTACTACTAGAGCCATACTTGGCCAGAGCAGCCAGAAGACTTGGCCTACACTCTCCACGCTGGCCAAACGGCTTGGAGAGGTCTCACAGATGTTGATAAGCTTTGTTTAGCTTGTATTTCCTAAGTTGCCTTCTACGACATCCACGGGAAGACTTGGAATGGTCCTATTCTACTTTGCCGGATACCACACGGCTAATATATAATAATAATATATATATATAGGTCACTATGTCTGATCACTGATTGTCTGATAAATGTCTACGCACTCCACTAGGTTGACCTAACGTTAAGAGATTCAGAAGGTCCTTGTAAATTAAAGACAAGTTCCAGGACGATGAGTATATTTTTATGTCCACAGTTACACACAGTCAAAATTAAAGTTATGCAGAATTACGAAAGTCACTATAACAAATATGTATATGCGGAGGTACACAAGTTACACGAGAGACGAGCGGGTGGTGACTGGCGGCCAAATGCATACCAGCCGCCGCGATACAAAACGCTGACATAACAATGTGTCCCTACATATAAATATATAATTGTTTCAGGTGGTAATGACACCTCACCCGCGTCTAGACCGCGAGAAGACCCGCCAGGCTACGCTAGTCATAAAATCTCTACTTGATTTCAAACCTGAACTATTTGGCCTCCCACCCTTCGATGACGATCCAAACAAACCGAAGAAACGACCCAAACTGCTGGAGGATGGTGTAAATGATGGTGACAATGTAAAAAAGTAGAATATTAAAAAAGTGTTAAAGTCCATAATCAATAAAAATGGTTTATTCACACGATATAAAACTATTATTTTTGAAGTGAAAACTTCTTTCCTCGTTGTGCACTTTTTGGGAATTGAATTAGAAAAACTATGGAAGCGTAACTCTCATACAACTAACGATTCAATTTCAGTTCTATTTACGCAAACAAACTAAACTCAAACCACAACGAAAAACTTTCGCACTCATAGACGAAGGTAGTTTGCGATTGGCCGCGTCAAGGTCACGGGGCGGTGTCAACATTTCTTATGAACGCTATGGTCGCTTAACTTAAAATTTAAAATGGTATGGTCGTATGGACGCAAGGGTCGCTCAACCGGTGACCTACTTGTATATGCCACTCACTTATGGAGCGAAGCCTTGGAGGGTCACGGTGAAGCAATTGCCGTTTCACTAGATATATCCAAGGCTTTTGACCGGGTCTGGCACGAAGCTATCCTCAGTAAGCTTCCAGCGTATGGTTTACCAGAGGACCTTTGCAACAGGATATCCGATTTCCTGAGGGAACGGTCGATTCGAGTGGTTATGGATGGCTGCTCTTCCGACCTAATTATTAGGCTATTAATGCCGGGGTACCTCAGGGATCTGTTCTCTCTGCAACCTTGTTCCTGCTGCACATAAATGACCTCCTTAAATCTGGCATTATTGGCTATGCTGATGACAGCACCGTTGTAGAGAGTTATACGTCCAGTGCCAGTGCAAGTCCACAAGAAGTCCAGTCTCTTAGAGAATTTATGATTGAACGGGTTAACTCGAAATTACAGAGGGTGTCCGATTGGGGAGACGCCAATCTTGTTAAGTTTAACCCGTCCAAAACACAGGCGTGTCTCTTTTCTGCAAAAAAGAGTGCTTTCCCACTTGCACCCACTTTCCAAGGTGTTTCCTTGCCGTTAGTTGACCACCTTGGGCTTTTAGGCATGACAGTCACGTCCAAACTAAGCTTCGGCCAACAGATTGAGTCGATGGCACTAACTGCTTCCAAGAAGTTGGACATCATCTCAAGGGTTCGGCGGTACTTCAGCTCTGAACGGCTGCTCAATCTCTATACAGCCCAGGTTCGCTCTTGCATGGAGTACTGCAGTCACCTTTGGGATGGCTCAGCGAAATACCAGCTTGAAGCATTGGACTCTGTTGACCGAAGAGCCCGCAGGCTCATAAACAACGACGTGGTCTCAAATAGGAAATTGCAATCCCTGGAGCATCACCGTAAAGTCGCATGCCTATCGGTATTTTATAGGATCCATTTTGGAGAGTGTGCGAAGGCGCTCTTTGAGCTAGTTGAACCCTCACCATTCCTCCATCGGACTACGAGGCGCAGACAGAAATTTCACCCTTTTATCGTTGGAATACCAAAGAGTCGAACTAATCGCTTTGACAGTTCCTTTTTGGTTCGAGTAGCGAAGGTGTAGAATGAACTGCCTGCGTCTATATTCCCAAACAAGTACAGTCCCGGGACATTCAAAAGTAGAATAAATGGGTATCTCTTGGATAGGCATGTAAAATCCTCGTCTTCATCGTCACTTAGCATCAGGTGAGATGGGAGACAAATGCCTAATTCAATTTTTAGTAAAAAAAAAAAAAAAATGGTGTCAGCATAGCGGAGGTAGTTAGGCTTGCAGCTCGCCTCGCTCGATATAATAAGTTACTCCAGTGACAAATTGTCTTTAGTATCATGCAAAAATACAGCTCTAACTGCATACTCCTCCTATGTTGAATCAGTTTTGAGGTATGGTATTCTCATACGGGACAATGCTACTGATTATTAAAAAAATATTTCTGGTTCAAAAAAGGTGTGTACGTGCAATATGCAATATTGCACCAGACGTGTCGTGCCGACAGTACTTCAGATGTCTAAAGATACTTCCACTTGCCTGTCTTTATATATTGGAGGTTGGTATATTTGTATATAGAAATTTAGGTAGATTCAGAAAAGCTAAGGACATAACAAACAGAAATCATAGGTTCCCCAACAAATTAATTATGGACACGATTCCTAAAACACAACGTTTTCAAAGAAATTGTTACTCAATGTGTATTAAAATATACAATCATGTACCTGAACAATTTAAAGAACTGCCATTTAATCAATTTAAAAATTCTTTAAGGAAATGGCCTCTGGATAAAACATTTTATACTATAAATGAATTTCTGGATTACGAATGACTTCAATGGTGGACTCGATGCATGAATTTCTTTTTTTATTTCGTTTTTATATTAAGATGTGTTTACTAAAAATTATAACTAGATTGACAGTATTTAAATTAATCTCATAAGTTACATTGAATAATATTTGCATGCTTATTTTAGCTATATAGGTAATGAGGACTTTTTACTATTAACACCTATGTATGAACCCTATTTAAAGCAAATAAATTGAATTGAATTGAATAGTGTTTCCTGCACCACTTTACTACACAAGAAGTATTTTTTTTTCTTAATTCGTTAACATTTCGCCGATGTTTACAAAAAATATGTCGTTAAATGCTTTTATCGACGCATCCTTCCGTCACGGAGCGCATGGCAGACTAGTTCGCGAAAAGATATACTTTTTAAGCCCCGTCCGCTTTGATCAACTTTGCGTGGTGTCAGTGTTTGAGCACAATGCTGCTTCCATAGTTTTTCTAATTCAATGGGGATGGGTAAAATATGTTAAACTCGCAGGGCACGTGACCCGATCGAAAATTCGTAAGACGGAGACATGACTTGAGACCGCCGGAGCGGCGTAGGAGAGGAAGTAATATCCTCTCTACCGCACGGAGTTTTCACTTCTGCCGGCACTCCCTGAGAACAACCTGTTGTTTTTTTTTTTGCCTATTGCGTGCAATTTTTGTCAAGCTCATCACATAGATGGTGCCATAGGTTTATTAACTATGGATCCTCATATTATAAGAAAATAAAATCAGTATTCACGATAATATCTTATTTCAGATGAAAAATATATATTTGGCTTATATTAAAAACAATAATTTCAGTTTTACTGGGTTTTACAAAGTTTAGGCTAACGCCATCTAGTGATGGGTGGAAAAGTCTGTAACTATTGCACTGCAGCGCCCTCTCCACCGCCCATAGCGGCAGTTATTGGAACTAACTACCACAGCCTGCCGTCAACAGGCCTGCTGCTTTTAACAGGCCTTAAGTTGTGCTTATATTTTTGTATGAGGTTGACAGTCTTACGTTAGTATTATACATTGTGAATTTTTTATCGTTTTGGACCCTTAAAGGGGTGATCGGGTCGTCGATATGAACAACTTTTACTATGGGACTGGTAACTCAAAAAAAAAATTCCGGGCGGCGGCACTCTTTTGAATGGAAATGACGAAATTTGAGTTCCCAGTATTGGTCCCATAGGAAAAGTTGTTCATTTTGATGGTCTGAGCCTCCCCTTTTAAGGGTCCAAAACAATCAAAATTTTACCATGTCTTTACCTAAGTTAAAGCCGAATTTAGATCAAGTATGAAAAACAAGTCGAAAGATAAAAGTCATCATCATCATCATCAGGTCCTTTTTAGTCTCCACTACAGGAGCACGACCCTCTCTGTACTACTAGGGCCATACTTGGCCAGAGCAGCCAGAGGACTTGGCCTACACTCTCCACGATGGCCAGACGGGTTGGAGAGGTCTCTTAGATGTTTATAAGCTTTGTTTAGCTTGTATTTCCTAAGTCGCCTTCTACGACATCCACGGGATAAAAGTGATTTGTTATAATGCAGTACGGCCGAGATAAGAAGCAGAAAACTATATGACCAATACCAGATGGCCAGGGGTGTCATCCTTAACTTCCTGTCCGGTGTTGCAGGTATGGCTTCGGGTACGCGCCCGGCCTCCCGAGCTGCTACTTGCTTTTTCCCGTTCTTTCGAGTATCCTAATACCTTCATTCCCTTCGTTCCACCCCTTATTTGCTTAAAAATGGAACGTGACACTTTTTCGTGCGTGCAGCCGGCGTACATCGATTTACACGTCAACAAAGTTATATGTAAATAAATTTAAAGAAAAAAATATATATAATTTTTTTTTTTTTTTTTACTATTTATTGAAGTAGGCATTTGTCTCCCATCTCACCTGATGGTAAGTGACGATGAAGACGAGGATGTTAAATGTCTATCCAAGAAATACCCATTTATTCTACTTTTGAATGTCCCGGGATTGTACTTGTCTGGGAATATAAACGCAGGCAGTTCATTCCACGCCTTAGCTACTCGAACCAAAAAGGAACTGTCAAAGCGTTTAGTTCGACTCTTTGGTATTCCAACGATAAAAGAGTGAAATTTCTGTCTGCGTCTCATAGTCCAATTTACTTTTAAAATAAACCACACAGCATGATATAAAACTATTTATTTCACCCTATAACATAATTATTACATTATAACTTGAACTTTGATATTTCCTTAGTTTTAGTTTGCGGCTGCCGTAAATAATATAACATAGCGGTATATAAAATAGGCGACTAGAGAGTACAGCAAGCAACTTGTGAACCAATCCAGGTAGTATAATCTGAAAAAGAAAAAATATATAATTTACTTAATAATATCATCATCATCAGGTCTTTTTTGTCTCCACTGCAGGAGCATGACCCTCTCTGTACTACCGAGGAGGAGAGTGTAAGCCAAATCTTCTGTCTGCTCTGGCTAAGTATGGTATATCCGGACTACCGGATAGTACTTAATAATATACTTTAATTTGCTCGTATGACCTGACTTAGATCATAGGAAGACGCTGGATGCAGGCCGCTTCCAACCGGTCGTATTGGAAATCCTTAAGGGAGCCCTATGTCCAGCAGTGGACTTCTTGCGGCTGAGATGATGATGATGAATATAATTTACACAACAATAATTCACAATATAAACAGACACGAATGATACCATTCTAAATTCAGTCATTGACGAAAAGGACGCCGGAATACGTAAATAAATAAATATATACAGACAAATTACACAGATTGAGCTAGCCCCAAAGTAAGTTCGAGACTTTTGTTTTGGGATACTAACTCAACGATACTATATTTTATCTTCTATACTAATAATATAAAGAGGAAAGATTTGTTTCTTTGTTTGACGCGAATAGGCTCCGAAACTACTAGACGGATTTGAAAAATTCTTTCACAGTTGGGAAGCTACACTATCTGCGCTGAACATAGGCTATGCTTTACGCAGACGAAGTCGTGGGAATACAGTTAGTAACAAATACAGATACCGTATGATTTCGAACCTCTGAACTTTATTGAAATCCTGGAATCAGAATCCCTAATGGGAATGAGAAGTGCAAGAAAAAAGGTTAAAAAACGAAATAAAATTGACCTTCCGTAGAAACTTGCTCAGCTGATCCGCGACTTTGTATGGGAAGCCAATATTTTTTTTGCCTGATTTTGCTACTTCGCCTGGCGTTTGAGGCAAGGGCAGAGTGACCTCAGCCTATATAAACAACATCACCAAATTTTGTGATGATTTGGTGATGACCTCGGGGGCCCTTAAGGGCGTTTCCTGTGAGCGCAAGGCTTGAAGAAACTCTCATATTGCCTAAAGGGACGCGATTACGTGCATGCATAACTTGAAGGGTCAGCCTGAGCTGAATCCAGTAAAATGTGGTTGGGTTATAAGGGCTTACTGTCTCATCAGTTTCTTGGCTTGAGGCAGTGTGGCAGGATCCTCTTTCATGCAGAACTCCCGCGCGCCCTTGACGTAATCACGCATGTACGTCACCCAATCGATTGCCTGTTAAAATACAAATGAATTCATGAATTAATAAATATACATACATATTATCACGCTTGTTTCCCATGGGGGTTGGCAGAGACTATGGATCTCCACTTGGTATGACCCTGACATATATCTCTAGCATCGCCTACACTTTTTTAAGAACGTCTGCAATCTGATCGCAGAACGTTCGACGAGGTCGACCCTGAACATTATTACCATTCACACTGGCTTTATATATTTTCTTTGTTGTTCTTCTTTTATTCATCCTTTCAATGTGGCCAAACCATTATATATCATATCATTTATAAATATATAGGTACAAATTACACACATTGTGCTTGGTCCACAATAAATTGTAGACTTTGGTTGTAAAATTGTGTAGAATGAGACCAAAGACAATACATATTGTACCAGCGTATAGACTGCCAAACTCGTACAAAAATGTTAGCCAACAAGGCCTGCTAAGAACAGGCCGGTCGCCGGCAAGCTGTGGTAGTTAGTTCCAGTAACTACCGCTATGGGCAGCGCAGAGGGCGCTGTAGTGCAATAATTACAGACTTTTCCATCCGTCACTAGATGGCGTTAGCTTAAACTTAGTCAAACCAAGTAAATCTGAAATATATTGTTTTAATATACATCTTTTTATTATACACATAGTTAATAAACATATTTTATCTTTATTTTCTCACTAGTTTCGCCCGTGGCTCCGCCCGCGTCAATGTCGATCCCTCGGGATTAGTCCTTATTCTCAGGATAAAAGGTAGCCTAAGTCCTTCTCCGTACTTCAGAGAACTTGTATGCAAAATTTCATGATGATCGGTTCAGTAGTTACGGCGTGAAAGCGTAACAAACAAACAAACAAACCAACAAATAAACAAACAAACAAACAAACTCACTTGCGCATTTATAATATTAGTTAGGATAATATGGTGGATACATGGTTGTAAATAAACCTATGGCGCCATCTATGTGATGAGCCTGACAAAAATCGTACGCAATAGGCGTTGGCATGTCCCAACGGCTTATATTAAAACAATATCTTTCAGTTTTACCAAGTTTAGCTAACACCATCTAGTGACGGGTGGAAAAGTCTGTAACTATTTCGTTGCAGCGCCCTCTCCGCCACCCATAGTGGCAGTTAGTGGAACTAACTCCCATAGCCTGCCGTCAACCGGCCTGCTGCTTAACAGGCCTTAAATTGGGCCCATATTTATGTATGAGTTTGGCAGACTATAAGTAAGTATTATTTTGTTTTTGGCGTTGGGATTGGTACCACAAGACCAATTAACTTTTAAAAGTGAGCTTGTCAGAGCGCGTGCGTTCGGATAAGATATTTAAAACTGTAGAATTAATATGTCTATGTAAACAGTGATTTTTAAATTTATCAAGAATTTATGTTAAGATCCGTGAAGAACGTGATCATCTTCTGCCGATACCTTCTTCCTTAAAGCTAGCAGATTGTCGTTTTTGAAGCGTTTTTGAAGTGACAGATGGAAAAGTCTGTAACTATTTCGTTGCAGCGCCCTCTCCGCCGCCCATAGTGGCAGTTAGTGGAACTAACTACCACAGCTTGCCGTCAACTGGCCTGCAGCTTTTAACAGGCCTTAAGTTGGGCCCATATTTATGTATGAGTTTGGCAGACTATACATAAGTATTATTTTGTTGGGATTGGTACCATAAGACTAATTAACGACAATGGAAGGGACGCCATCTACCGATGACTTTTAAAAGTGACCTTGTCAGAGCACGTGCGGTCGGATAAGATATTTAAAACTGTAGAATTAAAATGTCTATGTAAACAGTGATTTTTAACTTACGTTAAGATCCGTGAAGAAGGTTTTGTCATCTTCTGCCGATACCTTCTTCCTTAAAGCTAGCAGATTGTCGTTTTTGAAGCGCCACTCTTTAGTCGTGTAGTACTGTATCAGTGCAAGACCGTAGTTTACGCGTTTCTGGAACTTTACTATACTGAAAAAAAGGTTATAAGTATAGTCTGAAATCGAGTCGCGCCATCTGTTGACGTCAGCCGGTAACTATACTTTATTATATTTGTTTTGACATAAAAAATGAGAGCAGAGAACTGAGTATGTTAATTTTAAAAAGCAAATATTGAATTTTATTTCTTTTTCGTTACTATTTGGAATGTATCTACAACATAAACTTCTAGTTATTTTACTTCTAAAGAGAAGACGCATGATTCCATTAATTTTATTTTTTATTGAATACTTCGGATTCAGATACCATTTGTATCAGTAGCACACTTTTTAAACGTCACTTAAACGTCTAGGTCTTTTAATTTATCGCCGTTATAACGTAAACCTAATCTTACACTAAATTTAATCATCTGTCACCGGTTGCACCTAGTTTTAGCCGGAACGCTAAAGGTTAAATCTGGTTCTAGCCGAATATAAGCAGTAAAGACATATGTAATTGTTGAAAACATAATCTTTAAAGATTTAATACTCTCATTCCTTGTATTTTTATTACCTACGAGTACAAATTCGCTTTCAAAAACGAAATTTTGCAAATTAGAAGGTTGGCTGAAAATTTAATAAGAAATATGAGACCTATACAAATTTTCAACTAACCCATTACTTTTAGGATGATAGGGTATACTTACAAAGTCTTTTTCCCCATGAGGAACAACAGTAAGTCAACAAGGTAGGCTGGCAGGAAATGTGTAAAGAACAACGCAATCTGATGATGAAGCCAAGAACTCTTATAAGATCCGCCCGGGTACCACAGGCAGACTGAGAATGGGTAGGCTCTGACGTTTATGCGCCCTGGAATAAAAAGTTAGAAGATGTTGAAATAAAACCTGTTAGCAAAAAGTTTCATCTGGAGAAACCTTCCGTATTGCTGTTCCTCAAGTCAACTACAGGGACTCCAACAACGTAACTCCGAACCTACTTCAACGTATGCTGAGCTGTGGAGTACCTAGCCATAGACAAAAATTTTGTCGTAGCTAGTTGTTATCATCATCATCATCAGCAGCAGCAGGTCTTTTTAGTCTCCACTGCAGGAGCATGACCCTCTCTGTACTACCGGAGCCATACTTGGCCAGAGCAGACAGAGGATTTGGCCTACACTCTCCTCACTGACCAGACGGGTTGGAGAGGTCTCATTGATATTTATGAGCTTTGTTTAGCTTGTATTTCCTAAGTCGCCTCTTACGATATCCACAGGAAGATTTGGAGTGGTCCTATTCTACTCTACCGAAAACCACACGGCTTCACACAGCTAGTTGTTACACGGCATGCTTATGGTCAAGGGGTGTCATCCTCAACTGCTTGTCCGGTGGTTCCAGGTATGGCTATATATCGCCAACCCGCCTCCCAAGCGTGATGAGTATGGCAATATGGATGGAATAAAAACTCTTTGGGAGAGGCTCTTGTCCAGCAGTAGACATTTCGCCTGTAATGATGACGATGATGATGATCTTTAATGCTAGGTTATTGCCTAAGATGATATCCATCGAGAGACTTATAATGAAGAATACTGAAGACCGTGCTTGGAGAAAGCCTGACACTGTGGTCAGGTCCCAACTCCTGTATAGTAAGATTTATTCTTACCATGGCACATAGATGGCGCCATATCATCATCATCATCTCTTTTTAGTCTCCACTGCTGGAGCATGACCCTTTCTGTTGTACTACCGCATATACCAAACTTGGCCAGAGTAGACAGAGAATTTATGGCGCCATATGTTTTGAAACAACTTAGTATTCACCATATTATGAGAAAATATTCATATTTTTTCTATTTATAAAGTTTTATTTCATATTGTACAATACATCGGCTATAACAATATTGTCACTGCACTGTAATTAAAATAGGTACAATATGAAATATGTCGGGTGTCGCAGAAAAAAAAATTGGAACGGCAAGCGAGCTTTAGAAAATAGTTATTAATAAAGTACATTACCTAGTTAATTAATATATAAAATAAAAGCTTTTTTCACGAAATATATCCACTTATATATCGGCTTATATACAAAAAATATCTCGTGTCGCAGGCTGGCGTGTTGACCGCTACGCCACGGAGCTAGCCTACAAAACAAAAAGCAACCTCGAACAGGGTTTGAGAGAGTAAAATGAACGAAATGGTCATATTTCTACTTACCCAGGTCAAATAATCCTCCCCATGTTATAGGGTTAACACCAGACTGTGTGATGTTGCAGATTTGGACTTCTCTTGGTCTGAAACGTAAGGAATTTTAAAATGATAACGTCTTAAGGTGAATGCAGACTTGACTGCACCGCACGCGCCGCAGTCTTCTATGTTTCATTTGGTGAGTGAGAGAGCTGGAGGCCCGTCCTTCCCCCATTGTCTCCCCCCGCGTCCTTCCCCCAACCTTTAAAGGCCGGCAACGTTCCTGTTACACCTAAGTTATTATAAAATTGTCATTTTCGAGAATTATTAATTATGACTTATTTATACTGACATCGTGCCTCACAATCTTCTTTTATCTATCGTTGAGTTACGAGTAGTATCCCATAACACAAGTCTCGAACTTACTTTGGGGCTAGCTCAATCTGTGTGAATTGTCCGTATATATTTATTTATTTATTTATTATTTATTTATTCAATTACTAGCTGTTGCCCGCGACTTCGTCCGCGGCAATTTCTGTTATTATAGACATATACAGTCACGGTAATTTTTTTAGTTCGTTTAAAGAGGAATAATTCTTTAATACACAATTTTTGGGTAACTTGAACCGTTTACGCATCGCACGCGTCGTATGAACTATGAATAATTTTCCCCCGTTTTCAAAACATTTTTTATTGATGCTTCGCTCCTATTAGTCGCAGCGTGATGTTATATAGCCTAAAGTCTTCCTCAATAAATGGACTATACTACACAAAAAGAATTTTCCAATTTGAACCAGTAGTTCCTGAGATTTGCGCGTTCAAACAAACAAACTCTTTAGCTTTATTTTCATAACTAGCTGTTGCCCGCGACTTCGTCCGCGGCAATTTCTGTTATTATGATTAATTAGTATAGATGACTAATTTTCCCCCGTTTTCAAAACATTTTTTATTGATGCTTCGCTCTTATTGGTCGCACCGTGATGTTTTATAGCCTAAAGCCTTTCTCAATAAATGGACTATCCAACAGATAAAGAATTTTTGAATTTGAACCAGTAGTTTCTGAGATTAGCGCGTTCAAACAAACAAACAAACTCTTCAACTTTATAATATATTAGTACAGATTTTTTGTAAAAATCATAGAGGCGCACTCGCACTTGACAGGCCGTAGCTGAAAATCAGTGAGTTGCCCTCTGGGCAGCACTAGCACTGAGCTGACCTTTTTGGATTGCTGCAGCACACAGATACAAAGGTGCCTCTTTTCTGTATGTGATGTTTTTCTTCTTCATGTTATGTAATTGTGTATTTCTCCTGTATATATTTTTTTTTATGTATATCCGACGGCAAACGAGAAGACGAGCCACCTGATGGAACAGGTCACCATGGACGGAGATTTTGGCGGGAATTTCGACGGACTGCACGGTTTTTGTTTTGGATTGTTTTGCAAATTGCTTCTAGTGGACTTTATAATGTGAAATCGGTGTAATTTGGTGTTATAAATGTCCATGTTTATGAACAATGTGTGGAATAACTAAAATGAAGTGTCATGGTGCGGCTGTAGTGAGATTTACATAGCGGGCTGGTGGTCGCTCGCCTTACTGTTACTGCGTCTATGATCAAACCAGTGGATTCGTGGGAATTTTCGCCAGGGGCTCCATTGAATCACCGAAATGAATTACACCACCATTTCGTTGATAACACGTAGAAAATATAAAGGGCTAAAAGGCACAGAAAGCCAAATGCCGTAAAACAAATATGAAAAAAAAAAAGTCACCATGGACATCTGCAACACCAGAGGAGCTGCTGATGCGTTGCTAAGCTGCTGATGTTGTATATGTGTGTGACTTCAGCTACAAACTATCTATCTATCATTGTACTGGTACCGGCGCGTACATTTTATTGATTATTAATAAGAATAATTTATTTCAGATATCACATCCATAAATTTTAAATTTAAAAATCAACACAAAATCTTATCTGTTATCTTATTATTGAATAAGACATTTTACTTATATTAATATTTCTTTAATTGTATTCCCATTAATTATTTTTAGAGGCGTGGTAAAGCTGCGTAATTTTTCTTTCCTTTTATTATTTTGTATGTAGATCTGTAACCGAGCATGTCATAAATACTTAGTGTGCAAATTTTTATAATATTGCACTTTGAAATATTTACAAGCGGAGACACTCGGCAGAATATGACTAACTCCGTGGCGCAGCGGTCAACACGCCTGCCTGCGACACGGAGTGACCGGGTTCGATCCCCGGCCAGGTCGAGATGGAAAATGATTTTTTTCAGATTAGCCTGGGTCTTGGATGTTTATCTATATATGTATTTGTTATAAAATATAGTATCGTTGAGTTAGTATCCCATAACACAAGTCTTGAACTTACTTTGGGGCTAGCTCAATCTGTGTGATTTGTCCGTATATATTTATTTATTTATTATTATAATATGTTTAACCTAAGAATAATGAAACGTCCATCTTACATGTACACTCATATTCGTAAATAAAGTCTATTCTATTCTACAATAGTAAGGGTGTCTGTCCACTAGAGCGGAGCGAGGTGGCGGAACAACGAGCAAGGTAAAAATCTACCAATAGAATTTCAGAACGAAAATCTTGAAACTTTTCATTTTTTTTATTCATTCAATACATTGAAATACACTTGTTATAGGTACTTGTTATACTAGTTAATACATACAAATGTACCTTGTCAGGCATTGCAATGGGCGAGAGGGAAGCGGACGTAAATTATGATTGTAAGTATTCATTTACTGAGTAATATGGTCGTTCTATTAAATATTGTTTTAGTGTTGTATAGAACTGTTTGTTATTTGTCATATTTTTAATATTTTTTGGTAATTTATTAAATACTCTTATAGACATAGGATAAGGCCCGGAACTGTTTCTATTGTTGGATTTTCTATTGGAGAACATGAATAGATGGGGTTACAGCTCTGATATTTCCTGTCCATGTGGTGCAACTCCTCAGATCATGGCACACCTGTAGTCTTGCCCTGCGTGCCCTACCTGCACACCCGAGGACCTATACAATGCCACTGATAACGCTGTGTCAGTGGCAGAGTTCTGGTGAACACAAATTTAATTCGCCGGAGTCAACACTATAAGAAGAAGGTGGATTTTTACCTCGCTCACCGCTCCGCCACGTCGCTCCGTTCCAGTGGACAGGCACCTTAAATGCAGGACTTACTTTTCCAGGGCGGTGAGATACGCTAGCAGGATGCATGCGTTGATTGCTATGTCTACAGGAACTACATCAGATCCGTAGTTTCGGTTGCAATGCACGGTCCGGATTACTCCTGAAGCACATAATGAAATAATATCTAAATATACATAACTCAAAGGTGACTGACATAGTGATCTATCAACGCACAGCCCAAACCACTGGACGGATCGGGCTGGAATTTGGCACGCAGGTAGATGTTATGACGTTAGCATTCGCTAAGAAAGGATTTTGATCAATTCTACCCCCAAGAGGATAAAATAGGGATTGAAAGTTTGTATGAAACTTTGTCAACCGTTCGGGCTGAGACTTTGCATGCATAAAGCTACTATGACTACTGCTTCTTAACGCGAGCAATGCCGCGGGCAAAAGCTAGTACGTACATAATATACCTATAAATATACTTGATATGCAGGGTTAGAACGCTAACATCATAAACAACGTTTCGAGGGTCTCGTACCCAAAGGGTAAAAACGGGACCCTATTATTATCTATTAATATCGCTCCGCTGTCCGTCTGTCTGTCTGTCACCAGACTGTAACTCATGAACCGTGATAGTTAGACAGTTGAAATTTTTACAGATGATGTATTTCTATTGCCGCTATAACAACAAATACAAAGAAAGAGAATAAAATAAATATCTAAGGGGCTCCCAAAAGTGATTTTTTCTTTTCTTCCAGACTAGCATGGAAGAGAAGATTAAATATTTAAAAGCCAATTGGTTCAAAAATTCAAAGATTTATTCAGAAAAAAGGCTTTTTCAGCGTTTCGGAACCGACCACTGCAGAGAAGAAGACGCCGAAAGAAACTCTTTTCAACAGTATTGGTCGCCTACTTGCCTGAAGGGCTTTGTGTGATATTTTATATTTGTATCTTTTCTTTTTTTTTCTGATGTTATGTCATATACAATTTCAATTTATACAATTATGTGGAACACGTCAGCGATCGAGCGTACAACAACAACAGATATGATAAGTCTCAAAGATAGGTAGAAGTCTCGACGCAATTTTTTTTTTAATCTATGGAAGTCTAAAAGAGGCTGAGTAGACCTGTTTAATGTATATTTGCAGACGAGCCACCTGATTGGAAGTGGTCACCGTCGTCCAAACTTATGTTTTAATTTCAAAAATAAAGTACTAACCTTTTCCACCTCCGACTAGTAATCCGGTAGGGCCGTTAAGATTGTCCACCCATCCAGGCAGGGGCTCCTTTAAGGCTGCTGTCACTGTACACCAAAGCGAAGACCATTAAGACAAACGTATAAACTGCCGTGTGGTTTCCGGCAGAGTAGAATAGGACCACTCCAAGTCTTCTCGTGGATGTCGTAAGAGGCGACTTAGCAAATATAAGCTAAACAAAGCTCATAAACATCAATGAGACCTCTTCAACCCGTCTGGCCAGCGAGGAGAATGTAGGCCATCATCAGGTCTTTTTTTTTAGTCTCCACAGCAGGACCTCCTCATGACCCTCTCTGTACTACCGGAGCCATGCTTGGCCAGAGCAGACAGAGGATTTAACTTACACTCTCCTCGCTGGCCAGACTGGTTGGAGAGGATCTCATTGTTTGAGCTTTGTTTAGCTTGTATTTCCTAAGTCGCCTCTTACGACCTCCATGGGAAGCTAGGAGTGGTCCTATTCTCTTCTGCCGGAAACCACACGGCTATTTTTTACTAATTATGATATAAAAACTGTGCAAAGCTATGTGAAGCGTCAAATTTTAGACAATGGGTACGTGGGGCCCAGAAGCAAGTACCCTGGTGACTGAGATTTCAGCGCGCCTCCGTGAGGTTACAAGGATTCAAGGGCTGGCAGTTACTTCGCCCAAAGAATTTCTATTGCAGTGCAGAGAGGCAATGTTGCCAGCTTACTGGCTTACTTCATTGTATTTGTAATTTTTATTTTATTTTTAATTAAATACCACATATTTGTATGCTTGAGTGACTTAAATATAAACAAGAAGTTAGTACACCTATCTTTAAACAATTATGGTTTACTTACCAATAGAGGGTCTAGCAATAACTATGGGGTATTTCCCGGCATTCTGACTCACGAGATCTTCTGTCAGGTTCTTTGTGTAAGCGTACGTGTTTGGCTGCGGGTGAATGAGTCTGAAAGTGGAAAGAAAAAGGTTAATTACTTAGTTATACTTTTATGAGAACTCAGTAGCAAATAGCAATATACCTTAATATACTATTGTCTTTACCAAAAAACCTCCGTGGTCCAGTGGTTAAGGCGTTTGCCTGTTGACCCGGGGGTCGTGGGTTCGATTCCCACCGAAAGCATACTTTGTGTAGTTGGTTCCAGTTTGGTTAGGACATTGCAGGCTTGAATCACCTGATTGTCTGATAATAAAGATGATTCCGTGCTTCGGAAGACACGTTAAGCCGGTGATCCCGGCTGCCATCTGGTAGTCGCTAAAGGAACCACGTCAGAGGCAGAGAGGCGGTTCCGAAGAACTCTGACACCAGGGTGTACGTGGTCGATTGACCGTGACATCTACACGAAATGATGATGATTGTCTTTACCAACCTCATACAAAAATATTGGCACATCTTAAGGCCTGTTAAAACAGCAGGCTGGTTGCCAGCAGGCTGTGGTACTTAGGAACACCATTTATAAAAGATGTTTCTAGTTATATGGATAAACGAGTCCCTGTAATATCCGTCCTATTTGACATGACCCAGGCGTTTGATTTTGTTTGTCACAAAACTTTTCTAGCTAATTTCTATAGAATTCGTGGTAGAGCTCATGACTTGATCTTGGGCTACCTGAATGATCAAACTCAGTGTGTAGAAATAAATGATTTTAATAATGAACGGGACTTTACAGCATTCCGCTCATAGACCACAGTAAATAAAGTAGGAGTGCCTCAAGGCAGCCCGTTGGGGCCTCTTCTATTCGTAGCGTATTAACACCAAAATATTAGAGTCTAATTCAGTAAAGTTTCTTAGGATAATGGTCGACACACATCTGTCATGGAGGGATCACATATATCAACCGTGTGCCAAAAAATTAACACATTCGTATATGCGTTATTTATATGACTTCTTTGTTGACATATTGTTATTAATGTAAAATACTAACCCAACATTGAGTGAACATTTATTATTGTTCCCTATAAATTAACCGATTGTTGGCGCAACACGTATGATCAATTCAATTAGGTTAGATTTACACCTGCCTTATATTTGTACCGTGTTTGCTGGCAAGTAAATAATTTCATTTCATGTCACTAACTGCTAGTATGGGCGGTGGAGAGGGCGCTGCAGTACAATAGTTACAGTCTTTTCCACCTGTCACTAGATGGCGTTAGCCTCAACTTGGTAAGTCTTGGCAGTCTAAATATTAGTATAGTATTATCTTTGCTTGTAGAATAAATAAGAACCAGATAATTCTTATATAATAATTAATCTTTAGAGACAAATGCCAAAAATAATCACGAAAAGTCACGGTATATACTATATATAACTCACTTTGGTTGTAAGTGAGTGAGGAGATCGTCATCCATCCACTGAACACAGTCCATGACATCCTTAGGTTTGTATTTCGCTGGGTACAGCTTTTCTTCTAAGACAGGGACCTCGCAGCGGCAGTAGGCGGTCGAGACGTGCATGAAGACCTGCAAAATTAGATTAAACAGGATTGTAAACAAAGCGTAATTTAGTAAAAATTTAGTAATTTAGTAAGGATTTGGAGTAAAACACCAAACTCTTTAAAGGAAATTTATTCACTACGGAATCCTTCCTGAATCGTAATCCTAGTATATTTATCCTAGTATATCCTAGTAAAATTAGTATTCACAAGAATATCTCATTTCAGATAAAAATATACTTTTGCCTAAATAATAAGGCATAAATAAATTAAAAACAATATTTTTCAGTTTTACCAATTATAGGCGAACGCCATCTAGTGACGAGTGGAAAAGTCTGTAAAACTATGGCACTGCAGTGCCCTCTCCGCCAGCCATAGCGGCAGTCAGTGGAACTAACTACCACAACCTGCAGTCAGCAGGCCTGCTGCTTTTAACAGGTCTTAAGTTAGGCCGAAATATATCAAGATAGAACGGCCAAGTGGGCGGTACAATCGTGTCTCAATCTTGCACGATCGAGCAAGATTCGTTAAACTTTCATCAATCAACGCGCACGTCCCGACATGATACTTTATTCTGCGGTTTTTAAATGTAAAAACTTTTTATCGATATGATTTATTTCTGTGCATGTCACATTACTATTTCGCTAGTGATGACGTCAAATTGGGGGCGTGGTTTATGCAAATACTGACACGCGCGTTTCCTTGGCAAAATCCTGGCATCCCCGTTCCGAAATATCAAGATATATTTCTGTGATTAAGGCCAATATTTTTGAATGGGTTGGCAGTATCTACGTTAGTATTGTATTGCCTTTGTCTGGGCCTGCCGGCATGCTTGGACTGGCAACCATGCGCAATCTGGGCCATGTGGACATAATAAAAATAATAAGTGAGAGGGCGGGCATACAAAAACTTCTATATGAGCGTTTTGTACTTAAATTAGCCGTGTGGTTTCCGGCAGAGTAGAATAGGACCACTCCTAGTTTTCCCATGGATGTCGTAAGAGGCGACTGAGGAAATACAAGCTAAACAAAGCTCATTACATCAGTGAGACCTCTCCAACCTATCTGGCCAGCGAGGAATCTGTCTGCTTTGGCCAGAGCAGTAAGGTTCTGGTAGTACAGAGAGGGTCATGCTTATGCAGTGGAGACTAAAAAGACCTGATCATAATGATGTACTTAAATATTGCATGGTGGTACGGAACTCTCAATGTGCAATTTCGACTTGCCCTTGGCTGATTTTTCGACTCACCTCTAGCTGTTTCATGTGGTCAACTACGGCCAAAACCTTCTTCGTTCCCACCGTATTTGTATTTACTGCATCTTTGATGGACGAGTCGAATCTAAAAAAATAAAATAATTAGTAGTTCGCCGCGAACTTGAACTTGGTGTTACGTTTGTTTGATATGAATTAGAATGGAATAAATAAATAAATATATACGGACAAATCACACAGATTGAGCTAGCCCCAAAGTAAGTTCGAGACTTGTGTTATGGGATACTAACTCAACGATACTATATTTTATAACAGATACAATCTGAAAAAGATCATTTTCTATCTTAAGGCGAGGCCTCAAATGTTTGGTACCTTCGCTCGGCAAAGGACTGATCAAGTGCGCGCAAGGGATAGCGCTTGGCGGTTTAGCCCGTGAATGATGAGATAGGAGATAGTCTCGAGTCGCTCAAAGAAAAAAACGTAAGCGCCAAATTCGTTATTTCTATTTTATATAAAATCAGACCGGTTAATTGTATTTTCATATTTACATTTTGATGAATTACTAATAACCTATCTTTTAGTCTAAAAATCATTATTTAATTCGTCGCATTTGAGCTACAATAACAAAAACTCTGCGAACGAAGACCATTTTTCAAAAAATATTTCTATCGAGAAAATTTTATCAAAACGTGTTTTCATCTTCAATTTTTGGAGATGAAATAGTCAAAAATCATATTACTTAGATTAGAAACTCCTAATTTAAGTATTTTGCGAGATAAATAAGGTTCAGAACGACCTTATTTACAGTGGTATCACCTTAACCTGGCCGGGGATCGAACCCGGTCACTCCGTGTAGCAGGCTGGCGTGTTGACCGCTGCGCCACGGAGCTAGTCAGGAATAGAATAGAATAATCTTTATTTACTTAAATATGTGTATATAAGATGTTATTTTTTTTTAAACTATTCATATTTTACCGAACATAACGGCTTGTAAATATTAGTTTAATTGAATTTACAAATTAGACGCCTCAAATATAAAAATAAAAAAATACTTTATTCGATTTTACAATTACATAAGTTGTATACAAAGACTTAAAATCATCATTATAGAATACTAGCTTTCGCCCACGGCTCCGCCCGCGTCAATGTCGATCCCTCGGGAATAGTACTTTTTCCCGGGATAAAAGGTAGCCTATGTCCTTTTCCGTACTCCAGAGAACTTGTATGCAAAATTTCATGATGATCGGTTCAGTAGTTACGGCGTGAAAGCGTAACAAACAAACAAATAAATAAACAAACAAAACAAACTCACTTTCGCATTTATAATATTAGTAAGGATAAGGATACACATTCATTCACATTAAATCTGTTACATAATTTTATGCCTGTAACGGTACAGCCGTTTGACTATACCACATTAACATACTTTTATTACGAATCATTATTATTTTAATCATATTTTTTCACTTGACATGATTTTAATTTTTAAAATATTGGCTTAATTTTATTGTATCATTTTATTTCATTACCAACATTATATAATTTAACATTGTATTGGAATACTCATAGAGATAAGATAATCGAACCTAATACTTAATATTTACACGCCTACTAGGTAAAATATGTATGGTCTACTATGGATATTTGTCACCTATTTGTACCCATATTTCGTAAATAAAGACTCTATTCTATTCTAAAATTCTAGCTATATTTTTTGCTATTATTGGTAGCATAAACTATTAGGCCCTCAAACTTCGTTCAGAAGCAATTGGCGTAATTTATTCATTCGGCGGGCAACCACCAGCCCGCTAAGTAAATCTCACTTCAACAAACACACCAAGTGAAGTTTATTAGTGCAGTATCAAAAAAAAACTGTCCTTGTACGCTGTACGAATTTCGGGGAAAATATTCCCCAATCTGGCAACTCATCAGACTTGGCTGTTAACGACATCATTTATTTCGCAGATTGACAATGACATTTTCATGTGGTTTAGCATGAGAATACTGCTTTATAAATCCTACATTTTGTTTTTTTTTTCAATAACGTAACATACACATTATTATCACGTCTATATCCGTTACGGGGTAGATAGGGCCTAAGGTTATAAGACCGAAAGGCCACGTTAAGCGTTTTTGGTGGGCGGAAAGGTGGAAAACGGAATCTAAATGTGATGTAGCAAGTTTAAGGGGATGGGAATCACACAATTGGACTGTGTTACCATTTTAAGGATGTTTTCCTTAGATCTAGGGAAAATTGTCTATCTATGGGAACTTATTTTCCGTAATCTTCTTTCGGGGTTCGTTCCCTGATCAGATCAAGATGGAAAACGATCTTTTTCAGATTGACCTGGGTCTTGGATGTATAACTATTTATGTTTCTATTATAAAATATAGTATCATTGAGTAAGTATCTTACGACACAAGTTTACAACTTCTAGGGCTAGTTCAATTTGTGTGATATATCCCTATATATTTATTTATTTAGAAAAACTAGAGAAATGTAAAGAAGATGAAGTGACACATGATCTTTTGCAGTTTAAAGCGCTATGAAAATAAAATTTCAGACTTTACAAGATCGATCTTATTTCTTAATTTTGAACCGACTTGAAAAAACAGGAGTAGGTTATCAATTCGGGTGTATGTTTATGTTTATATGTTTGTTACCTCATAACTACGTCATTTATGAACCCGATTTAAAAAATATTTTTTTTAATTGAAAGTGTTATTGTTGCGTCTTCCTGAAAGAGCCACTTCATTCTCCGGTGAACCCCAGAATCACAGTAGAGGAAAAAGTAAGCACTCACCTGGATTCGTTTGTGAACAGGATTCGAAAGAATTCGCCTTCACGGGACCTTGGTCGACCGGCCGACGACACTTGTGCTTGAACTTTATTATTTTCTTGCTGCCTACACTTGTGGTACACCATCACACACTCGCGGATGAGATCTAAGGTTCTTTTCGGCCAGCGAACTCTTAGGAGACGTTATTTTTTTAGTTGTTTTATCAGCGCAAGCGACGCGCTAACATGACTCGATCGCCATATTTTTCTTGACTGTCATTTTGGCCAATCACAGGCCGTCTCGGCGAATTAGGAAATATGTATGGAAGGGGAAACGGAAATATAGATAGGTAATTTTATTAGGGTTTTAAAGTTAATGCTTACACATTTTCCCCCACCTGAAATCCACAAGGGTTTCACAGAGAATGCAAATTGAAAGATGAAAAAACAAAAGCAATAGCTACGCACTATTGCAAGAATATCTAAAAATATTATTTTTGAAAGATAAAGTAATAAATAAGTTTTAACTAGCCTAAGGATTGGATAGTGTGTATTTATGTTTTAGTAACTTATGAAAAATATCTTAATTAATTGGTAAGGGACAAACCTTTACTACCGGCCTACGAAAGGTCTTTCCGTTAGCAGTTCGGAAAGTAACTACTCTGATTACTTGATCCGAACCAGCATGCACTTGCACAATACGTGCCAACTTCCAAAACATCGGCAGAAGATTAGGTTCGTTAACTATGACTAAGTTATCTATTTTAATATTTGGTTCATGTACGAACCTTTTGTTCTTTCGTTGTAATGTATGAAGATAATCACGCTGCCATACGCGCCAAAATCTCTGGGTAATTTTCTTAAGCATGACCCAACGAGAGCGCGGACACGAAATAAAACATCTAACACACTTTGACAGCACGGTACGTATCAGAAGTCTCAATCCAATTATCCAAAACTGGCGTTGAATAAGAGATTGTAAGGTTCGAGGTCCACAATGCAAATATTTTTTATGAAAATGTTTTATTATAATTTTAGATATTGGACATTGTTTATGTAACAAAAAAGGGTGTAACGCAGATGGTGACAGATTAGCCTCATCGATGCGTTCCCCCACCCGCACGATCCCATCATCGTCCAGGAAAGGTGAAAGTTTTTGAATAGACTTTACACATGGTTCATTATCTCGCACTCGACTGACTTCGGAAGACATATAATGATACTGACTCAATTTAAATAATACTTTAGTTAACTTCTCAAGTTCAGGACTACTGAGAAATGAAAGAATTCGATTTTGCCTTGCAACCCTCGAATTTGAAATAAATCCAATACACCATGCTACAATTCTTAGAATTTTTATAAAAGAGGAATGTCTGGCAATTAAGTCCAGAAGTGGGTTTCTCACATTAATCACGTGAAGACTTTTAGTTTCTAGTGATTTAAACTCGGGTAAGTCTTCTTTTGAAAGTAGAACCCGTTTGTTAGGCCATTGACTAGGCAAATCCTGTAGCCAAGAAGGACCTTTCCACCACAGAGGATGGTCTATAAGCTCTGGACAGGACACTCCGCGACTACAACAGTCGGCCGGGTTATCCTTAGACGAAACATAATACCAGTGATCGGTACTAATCAAGTCAGTTGCTTGAATGACACGATTGGCTACATACATTTTTAACAAATGAGGGGCTGTATTAAGCCATGACAAGGTAGTGCTGCTGTCTGAATAAGCTCGAATAGAATTAATAGTTATATAGTCTTTAAGCAAATTATACATGTGCGATAGAACTTTTGCTAGAAGCACCGCTGCGCTTAGCTCGAGTCTATTTACCGTGGTAGGTTTTAAAGGACCTACTCTAGATTTTCCAATCAGTAAACTAGTCGCAGTAGAAATTCTGGGCTCATTAGTAACCACACAAATATACACACAACAACCATAGCCTTTCAGAGAACCATCACAGAAACCTACTAAGTGTACTTCCATCGGATTGGAAGGTATAACTAACCGCGGAAGAGAAATTTTTGGTAAATCAGACAAATTGGCCGCTATTACATGCCATTGTTTGATTAAATGTTTTGGAATAGTCTTATCCCACGATAAATTTAACCGCCATATTTCTTGCAACATCGATTTTGCTGCAAAGACTACTGGGCATATCCAACCGAGTGGATCGAAAATGCGGGCTACTAAAGAGAGTATGGATCTTTTAGTAAATTTGACTTCGAACGAGTTTGAAAAGGCATATGAAAAAGAATCATTAATGGGATTCCATCGTATCCCTAATATTTTGACAAACTCATTTCCCGATTCATCGAAGGATTTGGAACTTTGACAAAATTCAGGAGGAACATCCTTAAGAAGACGAGGAGCGTTAGTAGTCCATTTCTCGGGTCTTATCAATATTTGCCGATACATACGACGGATGTCGGCAGTAAAAACTATTTTGTGAAGTCTAAATTTTGTCACTAAATCGACAATATCCACTTGCAACTTAGGACCCACACGAACAATATTATTGAGTGACAGATTAATCAAGGTCCGACTACTGGCATCGAAGACTACTCGTAAACGTGTCGTTGTACTATCGGGTCGTATTACACAATGGTGAGGAATAATATAACGGTCAGTAGACAAAGATTCAGCAGGCTGCATATGTCCCAGATCTTCGTACTGCTGCATAAATTCCTTATATTCCGTTTTTAACTCAGTCTGGCTGGCAAGACGCTTTTCCAAGTTGAGAAAACGGTTAAGAGCCTGATGATATGATTTCCCTAAGGCTGGAGTATCATCTTTAAGCATAATTGGTACAACATAACGACCTTCGGAGGTACGATATGTGCCAATTTTATATTTTTGTTTACATATTTCATCCTCAGGACCGGAAATTTTACATTTCGACGGTTCTTCGGATTCCCAAAACCGTTGAACGATCTCATCGAGCGCACAAGAAGACGCGATGAGTGACGTAACGGGTGTGGCTGGAGATTGAGCCACTTCACATATTTCATCCTTAGGACCGGAAATTTTACATTTCGGCGGTTCTTCGGATTCCCAAAACCGTTGAACGATCTCATCGAGCGCACAAGAAGACGCGATGAGTGACGTAACGGGTGTGGCTGAAGTTTGAGCCACTTCACATATTTCATCCTTAGGACCGGAAATTTTACATTTCGACGGCTCTTCGGATTCCCAAAACCGTTGAACGATCTCATCGAGCGCACAAGAAGACGCGATGAGTGACGTAACGGGTGTGGCTGAAGTTTGAGCCACTTCACATATTTCATCCTTAGGACCGGAAATTTTACATTTCGACGGCTCTTCGGATTCCCAAAACCGTTGAACGATCTCATAGAGCGCACAAGAAGACGCGATGAGTGACGTAACGGGTGTGGCTGAAGTTTGAGCCACTTCACATATTTCATCCTTAGGACCGGAAATTTTACATTTCGACGACTCTTCGGATTCCCAAAACCGTTGAACGCTCTCATCGAGCGCACTAGAAGACGCGGTGAGTGACGTAACGGGTGTGACTGGAGTTTGAGCCACCACGTTTTGAAAAAACTGACCACTTATCACCCAGCCGAATACACTAGACAGTGCACATGGAAAACCAGGACCTGGGCAATAACGTGAACCAGTATATATCTGGTCAAAACAGTCTACTCCTAACAACAGATCGATCGGACCCGATTTATCAAAATCTTGGTCAGCGAGATCCAGATGTTTAAACTTTTCCTTGACAACTGATGGTAATGAGGTTGAAGGAACCATTGAAGTGATTTTAGGCAAAACCACTAATGGTATATCAAATTGGGGCGAGTCATTTGACCTAGGCACAATAGAGCCAAAAGTATAACCTTTAATATTACATACATAATTTTGACCGAGACCGGTTACATTTAAATTACACTTTTTATATGTAAACCTAACTGTCGCACACAGCTACTTGTAATAAAAGAGTCCATCGAACCACTATCTATGATTATACGAGCATGCTGCAATGAACCATCCACTCTTCTCAACCGAACCACTGCTGAACCAATAATTTTGGTACTCATAGGTGACTTTGATATGTTTGGCTGAGTTGTACAAGTTAGGGAAGTGCTCATATTGGAATTCTCAGAAACCTTTAGGTCAATGGTATTAGCTAATAAACTTTTATGTTCTTCATGTAATAATGTATTATGTTTTGAGTTACAAATGAAACACATGGACTTAGACTTGCAGTCTGTACTAGTGTGACCGGGCCTTAAGCAGTTTTGACATAATTGTAACTCTTTAACTATTTTTTGTCGCTGTCCTATATTCATAGAATGTAATTAACCACAGCGATATATTGAATGATTTTCATGACAATACGCACAGGCAGCCTGATTAGGTTTATTATTATTTGAGTTCGAAGAAGTAATTAAGGAAGAATTTGATTGCCGAGAAAAATTATCTTTCTTTGTATTATTGTGGTTTTGTTTATTTGTAGAATTGAATGACTGTAAATTACTAGGTTGACTAACCTCTAATACCTTTATATAATTCTGTAAATAAAAAATCAAATTATTAAATTTAGGAATTTCTTCGGTATTTTGTAATTCAAACCTTTTCCTAGTTTCTGTATCAAGCGGCCGAGATGCTATGTAAAATAAAAGAAATTCACTTAAATCATCAATATTTAACCCGCGCAAGGCACTAACACATTCATAAAGTGTGTTGGTTAATTGTGATAAGTTTGATAATGATGGCCGTTGGATCGGATTTAATTTTATTACTTTTTCTAAATAAGCGGTGGCTAAAATACGTTTATTATCATACCTGTCTAGCAACGCTGCATAAACAACAGAATAATTAGCTGATGTTATAGGAACACCCTTAGCTAGTGTCAGGGCATATCCAGACAGACATGACAACAAATAGTAAAATTTCTCTGTGTCCGACAACGAAACATTATTATGCAGAAGCGACGTATAACTGTCTTTAAACATCTGCCAGTTCTCTATATTACCATCAAACTTAGCTATTTGCAATTTAGGTAATTTTACTTGAGAGTTGGAATGCGCATGACCTTGACACAGTTCCGAGCGCGAACTGACGTCGAGAGAGTCAGCAAACTCAATTACAAAATAGTATAACTCGTCAAATGACAACAAAGCATTATTATCGATAACAAATTGAGGATTTAGTTTAAGTTGCAACTGGTTTACACGATCGTTGCATTCCATGAAATTATCACGAATTATATCAATTCTTTTATACCTAGCTCGAAAGGATGCCAATTTAGTTTTATTTTCTTTCGTAATTTTTGCTAAGTCATAAAGTATTTGCATATTTTTAAACTCATATTCACGTTTTTTAATGGTTGACATTAATTCTCCTTCTGCCATGTTTTCGCTAAGCACTAATTGTGAAAGTACGAGTAAGGTAGGTAGGTAGCAAAAGTTTAAATGGAAACTGAGTAATGGAACAGATATTCACAAAACACGTAGGTTTTAAAACTACGGACTATTACTTATAATCATAAATACACACCTCGCTGCTATTAATTAACCTTAGGTAGGTATCTAGGCTATCCAAAATAGTTCGTAAGCCTGAGTAACAAGATAGTACCTTATGGCATACAAATCGAACGATTAAGGGATTATTACAAGGGAATTAACGAGATAAGAAGTATGTACTCGTAAGCAATAGGTATTTACTATGGTATGGCACAGGTATGGAATTTCCTGTTTGATCCGAGATTGTTAGACAAATAGACAAATGCTAGGTGGGTAAGTACCTAGTTAATTTGAATCTATAATAAGTCTATTTATGAATAAATTAGTTATCCATATTTGGAAATAACTTTAATTGAAAATATTGAAATTAAGTGGGTAAATTTGAAATAAGTACGTGAGGAATTTCCTCACAGGAGGCACCATAAATTATTGTTGCGTCTTCCTGAAAGAGCCACTGCATTCTCCGGTCAACCCCAGAATCACAGTAGAGGAAAAAGTAAGCACTCACCTGGATTCGTTTGTGAACAGGATTCGAAAGGATTCGCCTTCACGGGACCTTGGTCGACCGGCCGACGACACTTGTGCTTGAACTTTATTATTTTCTTGCTGCCTACACTTGTGGTACACCATCACACACTCGCGGATGAGATCTAAGGTTCTTTTCGGCCAGCGAACTCTTAGGAGACGTTATTTTTTTAGTTGTTTTATCAGCGCAAGCGACGCGCTAACATGACTCGATCGCCATATTTTTCTTGACTGTCATTTTGGCCAATCACAGGCCGTCTCGGCGAATTAGGAAATATGTATGGAAGGGGAAACGGAAATATAGATAGGTAATTTTATTAGGGTTTTAAAGTTAATGCTTACACAGTTATGCTTTAAAGTTAATTTTCATCGCAATCGCTTCAGTAGTTCGATTAAAGGCGGTTTAATAATTACAACAACGCTAGTTGCCATATACCCACACAAACACATACATAATACACCATACAAACTCCGACTCATTTGAAACTAGTTTTGAAAAGGTTTGAAATTCGTTCGAGGTTTCTCTTATTCTATTTCCATACACGCATGGAATCTAAAAACATAACACCCTTTTTCCGGGCAGATATGTACAGTTAGTTCCAAAAACCGCCACTAGATGGCACTATCCGTTTTTAGAACGCGCTATCGTTATTTTTTCGCGATTGCTCTTATACCACGGGTAACAGTTGGCTCTTTGACAGACGGACGGAGAAGGGTTCCGTTCCGTACCATTATCTATAAAATAATTTTTTGGGGACCATGCATCAACATGGTCACGTATTATGTTACGTATTTACTTAAGGCGATACCACTGTAAATAAGGTCGTTCTGAACCTTATTTATCTCGCAAAATACATAAATTAGGAGTTTCTAATCTAAGTAATATGATTTTTGACTATTTCATCTCCAAAAATTGAAGATGAAAACACGTTTTGATAAAATTTTCTCGATAGAAATATTTTTTGAAAAATGGTCTTCGTTCGCAGAGTTTTTGTTATTGTAGCTCAAATGCGACGAATGAAATAATGATTTTTAGACTAAAAGATAGGTTATTAGTAATTCATCAAAATGTAAATATGAAAATACAATTAACCGGTCTGATTTTATATAAAATAGAAATAACGAATTTGGCGCTTACGTTTTTTTCTTTGAGCGACTCGAGACTATCTCCTATCTCATCATTCACGGGCTAAACCGCCAAGCGCTATCCCTTGCGCACACTTGATCAGTCCTTTGCCGAGCGAAGGTACCAAACATTTGAGTCCTCGTCTTAATAAACTAGAAGTGGCCGCGAATCCTTTCGCGTACATTTATATGGATGATTTTTTTGGGGACAATGCACGGAGTATCAACATGTTCACGTATTACGTAGCGTATTACTTAATAAACTAGGTGTGCCCGCGACTTCGTCCGCGTACAATTGTATGGATGGGGGGGGGGCACGTTTTATCATAACTGGAGAAAAAATGGAAGTAGCCTGCGTCCTGTACGTCTGAATGTTTAAAAAAATACAAGCCTAAATGGCTTGATCGATTTTAAAGTGTGAGGTATCATTAGATTCGTATTCTTCCCCGGAGTGTCATAGGCTATGTTACGTTAGCAAAAAAATCTATATGGCGGACGTAAACTATCAAAAACCAAGTCGGGTTATCTTTTTCAGATTGGCCTGGGTCTTGGATGTGATCTACTAAGTATATATCAAATACATATATATTTGTTATAAAATATATATTGTTGAGTTAGTATCCCATAATACAAGTCTCGAACTTACTTTGGGGCTAGCTTATGATCAGCTCATCTGTGTGATTTGTCCGTATATATTTATTTTATTTATTGAAATAATCCAATTGTTAAAGCCGTGTGGTTGCCGGCAGAGTAGAATAGGACCACTCCAAGTCTTGCCATGGATGTCGTAAGAGGCGACTTAGGAAATACAAGCTAAACAAAGTTCATAAACATCAATGAGTCCTCTCCTACCCGTCTGGCCAGCGAGAAGAGTGTAGACCAAATCCTCTGTCTGCTCTGTCTCTGGCTCTGGTAGTACAGAGAGGGTCATGCTCCTGCAGTGGAGACTAAAAAGACCTGATGATAATAATGATGAATTGTTAAAGGCTACTTTTCAAGGTCTGCTGAAATAGGAACGGCTAATTGAACACTTTATTCAGGTACCTGACGCAGGCAGCACAATGGAATACAATCTGGCATTCCCGTTGCAGGAGCTCCCGGTCTTCAATATTCAGTCCCAGGTCATCAGCCAGGATATCCCCAGGGATGACTTGCAGCTTTTCCAGGTGTTTAGGGAACTCGGTGTGGAGGCGTTCGAACACCTGAAAGGAATAAATAATAGCTTGTGGGACCTCGACCGTCCCGGCGCTCTAGTCGAGTTCCTACATATATAGGAAGTACGAACAGAAGACTCGACACACAGAAGATGAAATTTCATTGTCAATACTCTCACTCTCACTTATGACTTCAATATAACATTCTATTTAATATTCAATATATAGATCACAGACCGTTATAATTTGAGAGATGACGGTGGAATGGTATGGCGATGAGATAGAGAGAAAATGATCTAAAAATGTAATGGAATGAAATTTGAAATAAAATGAGGAATGAAAAGTGGACAGGATGAGAAAGACATGAGATTGTACGAGATGCAGCATGCAGCAACGTTACAAGCTTTACTTAAATCTCTTCCATACTGGTGTGGTAGAAAAAGAAAAAACGTAGAATGTTGCTGCTTCTCTTCCCGCGCAGGTCGTAAAAGCCGATCGAGGGAATGGGTAAAATCTGAGGAATCATGTTAAGGGGCTTGGACTCGCCGATGACCTTGTGCATGTGGGCGGAGCTAAGTGTTCTAAGCCCCGCATCCCCGCACCATAATGATCGTACGTACGTTGCCGCCGCGTCATCACGTCGGGCGTTCAAAGAATATGCAGCGACATAGACAGACGTGAAAATAAAGAAATAGTTATTTCTTTTAGGGATTGCTCTCAATAACATATTGTTTAACAAAAACTGCAAAAATTATATAGCAAACATCACATGGGAACTATTTTTGCTGTTATTTTGTTACTGTTTCTAATAAGGTTAGCTAGTAAGTAAAAATGAATGGCGGTTAACAATTCATTATGTATGTTTGTAGAAATTTTCCAACTGGATTGGTTCCAAACAAATACGAGGTTAATTATTAAATAACCAATGGAAACCATTGATAAAATTGAGACCATATATTTTTATTGTTAAGGAAGTTGCATCAAAATCGGTTTAGATAGTTAAAATGAATTATATGAAGTTGGTTGAAATTCGGTTTATAATAGCCAAATCGTAGCCAAAACTATCCACTGCTGTTGCTAAAAATCTGTATGAAAAAAAAAATATGATCTTATACAATCTATATATATAAAAAAAACCGGCCTAGTGCGAGTCGGACTCGCGCAGTGAGGCTTCCGTACATTGATATACACGATGTAACTAAAAATGTATGCTTTTCGCAATTTTTCCTTTGTCTGCGTTATAATATAAGACGTTGCTTTGTACTAAATTTCAAGATTCTGAGTTCACGGGAAGTACCCTATAGGTATTGATTCCCATGCGAGTGTCGAAAAATTATTAAAATATTTTTATGATTATATGATGTTACTAAAAAATTATGCTTTTCGCAATTTTTCCTTTATCTGTGCTATACATAGGGCGCACTGTAAGTTTCCGGAACTGGCCACTTACATAAACAATATTTAAAAATTTATTGCAACATTTGAAAATAGAACTCTTTGGCTGTAGAATGCAGTTTGTTTCATTTGACTGTCTTTTGTTTTTACCTTGTGGCGCCATTTAAAAAATTGTGTGTCTGCATCAACATGGATTTAACTCGGGAAAATTTTCGTAGTATGATTTTCTACGATTTTAATTGTAATTTGACAGCTCAACAGTGCATCGCTCGGCTTGAAACAGCTTTTGGCAATGAAGCACCATGCAAGACAACTGTTTATAGCTGGTTTGCAGAATTCAAGCGTGGTCGTATCAATCTCAGTGATGAATCTCGCGATGGTCGGCCGTCCACCGCTGTGACCAACAAAAACATCGATGCTATGCGCCGTATGATTGAAACAGACAGGCATGTGACCTACCATGAAATTCGCGCATCCTTAGAAATAGGCATGAGTCAAATACAATTAATCCTACACAAACATTTGGGTGTGAGAAAGCTGTGCTCGCGGTGGATCCCACACAACTTTACCGAGGCTCAAAAAACGGACCGCGTCACTTGGTGCAGTGCCATGCTTACCAGATTCAACGAAGGTGCGTCAAATTTGGTGTGGAACATAGTAACAGGTGACGAAACATGGATTTATTGCTACGATCCCAAAACAAAGCAGCAATCGAGCGTATGGGTCTTTCAAGATGAGCCGAAACCAACCAAAGTGGCGCGCGTGAAAAGTGCATCTAAGCGGATGATTTCTTGCTTCTTTTTTTAATAAAACTGGACACGTGGCTACTGTTGCTTTAGAGAATCGTCGTACAGTGAATAGTGACTGGTACACGACCATTTGTTTGCCGGAAGTTATTGACGAACTCCGTAAAAATCACCGTAAACGCCGTATCATCCTGCACCACGACATGCTAGTTCTCACACGGCCAGACAGACAAACGACTTTTTGAAGGCGAAAAATGTAGAACTCATGAGTCATCCTGCATACAGTCCCGACCTGGCACCTTGTGACTTTTTTCTGTTCCCAAAAATTAATAATAATATATATAATAATAATATAATAAATCATTTATTTCAGGCATGTACATTTTTTTTTTTACAAAATATGGCCCATATAATAAATACCTTAAAGACTAACATACATATAATATAAAACACTTAATTAAACTAAAGCACACGCTAAGACTGCGACGTGTTGCGCGTGTCGGGTATCGTCCCACGAAAACGGCGATACACAACACCCTTCGGCCAAAAATTCGTCTCCATAAAGGTCGCCAGCTTATCTGTCGGGACTCGCACCACAAACGATGCGAAGTTGACATTGTGGCGCGACTCCAGCTTCATGACATTCAGTGTGACGTGCGTCTTCACGCGGACGTATTCCATCACTTCCTCTGCCTTAGTGGAGTGGAAGAGACGGGATACATACAACTGCGTTGTAGGGATGGCGGGACGCAGTAGATGATTTGAACCGGTTACGACAGTTCCACACTGGTTTCGGGAAGGGGGCCTCATCTTTCTTCGCTCCACTTTTATAAAGCCCTCTTCATCCTCTTTTCCCTTATTAGGAACCGTAGGAGCTGTTCTGGGAACCGACTTAATATGGCTCCTATCTCCTTCCTCTTGGTTTTGTTGCTTCCTCCGCTTCCGTTTTTCCCCATGTTGAAGTACTGTTGGGGCTTTGCTAGCGGCGGGAGCAGCAGTGGTGGTGACACCTTCGGCGACAGTAGCAGCAGCAGCTGTCGCATAGGCACGTGACGGCGTCGACGTGTTTGTCATCTCCACCGTGGCGGTGGAGCGGGGAGCGGGGCGCGGTGGGTCATGCGTCACAGCGGCGGCCGGCGAGGCTTTGAATTTCGCCGACTCGAAACTGCCGAGCGATACATTTTGCGCACCTCGACGCGTGTTTATGTTAGAGGCCACAGGTGACCTACTTACGGAATTATAATTTTTCAATGATGACAATTCCGTACGCAGCTCAGAGATCGTAGTTTCCGAGGCCTCTAATCTACACTTCATCTCAGACAGGCTAGACTTCATGGCTGTGATATCCTTCAGCAGCCTGGTGACATCGACGTGGTCTAATGACACGGGGGGAAGCCTCCGTAGTCGTCTGGCACAGAACGCTGGTATGTCGTCCGGGTCGGTCACTTTTAGTAGCGAGATGATGTCTTGCAGACTTCTCTCACCTCTCTCGTCCCTTCGTCGAGTCGGCATCTGCGCGCTCTTCCCGAGCAACTCATAGAGCAGCACCTTACTGCTGCAAATCTCTTCTTCGCTGAAGCTTGACTTGCAGATCTGCAGGATGCTGATCTCGTCCATGCTGTCTTTCACAAAGTCTATGAAAGCCAACAACTCGTTTGCTATGAGTGGTTTGGAACACATAGCGGTAGTATCGTGCAGCGGCATCGAGCCGCGCAATCTCGATTAAATCAAATCTGTGCAATACTGCGGTACGCGTGCGTTACCGAGCGCGCATCGCACTGCACTCACTTAAATTAAGAACCAATTACGCGGTCAACGATTTTCATCACCAGAAGAGGCTGTCGAGGAGTATGAAAAACACGTTTCAGAGGTCACCACAGAGGAGTGGCACAAAAGTTTTCAAAACTGATTTCATCGAATGAAAAAGTGCATAGACGCCAAGGGAGATTATTTTGAAAAACAATAAATTAATTTTGTACCTTTAATAGTATTTTTTCATATTCATTCCGGAAACTTATAGTGCGCCCCACGTAAGATGTTGCTTCGTACAAAACTTCAAGATACTGCGATCCTGGGAAGTACCCTGTAGATTATGATTCCCTTCAAATGTCGACAAAGCACGTAAATTTGCGCCATAACCAGCTGTATCTTTTGATTGCGTTGGCTAAGAAGTTTGATTTTTTTCAAAACTCCAAGGGACAGATAGTATCACGTCTTTTTCCCTTGCGGGATAGACAGAGCCTAGGTCTATAAGACCTTATGGCCACATTTAGCAAATTGGAGGGCGTGTAGATAGAAAACGGAATCAAATAGTGATGGGTTGCTAGCCGCATCGCCTGACATAAGGGACAGCAGACCTGAGTATTTGCTTGATACCTCTACGCGTTCTTGAGAAAAAGGGTCTTGACAGATAGATAGACTGACAGACAGATGGACAACCGAGTGATCCTATAAGGGTTCCGTTTTTTTCTTTTGAGGTATGGAACCCTAAAAACCGGTCAAGTGTTTAATTTTGTATACATATTTTTTCTTTAATATACCGCTAATACATAACGGTTTATAAAGCTAACAAGTAAAGAAATAAAAACTTAGTTTGTTAGAAGAAAAATATTGGATCATCACATGGCATATCCATATTAATATAACATTTAAGGTCATTCGCCCTTAATTGTACTATCTATTCCGATCATTGATAATAAGATTAAAATTAATAAAAATATTTTTTTTTAACATAATGTAACTAAAAATTTATGCTTTTCGCAATGTTTTCTTTATCTGTGCTATAAGACGTTGCTCAGTACCAAATTTCAAGACTCTGAGTTCATGGCAAGTACCCTGTAGGTATTGATTCCCTTGCGAATGTCGAAAATTTGCGGCACTAACTTGTTTTCTTTCGTTCGGGCATATCTTTACATTTCTATCCGTAAATGGGTAGCACAAAATATATTTAATATACAGTAAGGTGTAATAAACCACACGATAACCAAAAAACCGGTTATTTGTGAAGGGTTCCGTACCGTACGTAAAAATATTTTTATTATATGATGTCACTAAAAATTTAAACTTTTCGCAATTTTTTCCTTTATCTGTGCTATACGGTGTTGTTTCGCAACAAATTTCAAGATTCTGAGTTCACGGAAAGTACCTTGTAGATTTTGATTCCCTTGCGAATGTCGAAAAACACAAAAATTGGCGGGATGAACGGCTGTATCTTTTGATTTAGTTAGCTTAGAAGTTTGATTTTTTCACAGCTCCAAGGGACAGTAGACCTAAGTATTTGATATGAATTTTATCTTGATACCTCTACGCGTTCATGAGACAAAGGGTCTTGACAGACCGAAAGACAGATAGACAGACAGACGGACAACCGAGTGATCCTATAAGGGTTACTTTTCACCTCTTGAGGTACGGAACCCTAAAAAGACTAAAATCAATAGTCACAACGTCCATGCGCACAAAGTAATTAGATCCAACAAAAATAGTTCATAATCACGAAAGCATCTATTGCGCACTAATCTTAACTCAGTCGATTGAAAACCTCTGCACTGTATCTAATCTTTGACGGCGCAAGCCGCACACAGATAAGACTTATTGTAAGTACGTGCTCTACCGCATATACACTCGCATAATCGATCGACAACAAGTGCAGAAGAACGAGCGACACAACCCTCCCGTCCGAGTACTGCCTTGCGACTGCCGTGCGCGCCCGCGCAGACAGCATTGATACAGGAGATAGCATTGATACCTGAAAAATATAACGTTTTCTTTATTTGTTTACAACAAAAGTAATACACATACAAATAAGATATACGTTGAAAATATTGTAAGTGAGTTGATACAAAATATATATTTTTTTCAAATTTTTCGAACTTGTGGTTTAGGAGAAGTTGCATTGCACTTTTCCGGTACCAACGACCTTAATAGGCGATGCGGCTGGTTGCAGTTACGTAACCCTGGCGTAACGAGCTGCTGCTTGCTTTCCCCCCATTCATCCGAGTAAGAGTAGTATCCCAATACCTTCATTCTTCTCCCAGATCTAACAAATTCTTATCTATTCCCAGTTTTAATGGCAACTTTGAGCTCCCGATGGGCAGCAGCGTCGGAGGCACAAGAAGCCAAAGAAACTGCGCTCGCCAACCCGCCTGCCAAGCGTGGTGAGATGGCAATAACTTACCATAGAACAAAGAATTTGACTGCCTCCATGGTCCAGTGGTTAAGGCGTTTGCCTGTAGACCCGGAGGTCAAGGATTCGATTCCCACGGAAAGCATACTTTGTTTAGTTATTTCCAGTTTTGTTAGGACATTGCAGGCTTGAATCACCTGATTGTCTGAATAAAGATGATTCCGTGCTTCGGAAGGTACGTAAATACGTTCCGTATTCAAAGGGTAAAAACGGGACCCTATTAATATCGCTCCGCTGTCCGTCTGTCTCTCTGTCTGTCTGTCCGTCTGTTACCGGGCTGTATCTCACGAACCGTGATAGTTAGACAGTTGAAATTTTCACAGATGATGTATTTCTGTTGCCGCTATAACAAAAAATACTAAAAAATAGAATAAAATAAATATTAAGGGGGCTCCCATGCAACAAACGTGATTTTTTTGCTTGTTTTTGCTCGATATTGATAACGGCTTCAGGTAGACGCTTTAAATATTCTCAGAATATTTATTTATATATTCACTTTAAAAATAAATAATTCAATAAAAATAAAATTAATATTAAAGGGAGGCTCCCATACAACAGACATGATTTTTCTGCCGTTTTTATAGATAACGGTACGGAACCCTTCGTGCGCGAGTTCGACACGCACTTGGCCGGTTAAGTTAAATAAAAGTTAAGTTAACTTAAGTTAGGTTAACAGTAAGTTAAGTTACTAAGTAACAGTAAGTTACAGTTACTGTTACAGTAAGTTAACAGTGAGTTACAGTAACGGAGTTACTGCATACATAAAATAAATAAATAAATATAATAGCATGACAACTTGTCCACAAAAGTTTACTTGGATTCATAAATAAACATAAATTAATTTCAGAAAGACAGTTTGGTTTTCAACAACATAAATCGACCGAAAATGCAGTTCAACTCTTAACTGACTTACTTTCAATGTATTTAGATAATGGACAAACATGCATAGGGATTTTCCTAGATTTAGCCAAGGCCTTTGATACCGTGTCTATTCCTATACTTTTGCGTAAACTAGAACTGCTTGGTGTCAGAGGTCTTAAATAATAATAAATAAATAATAAATACATACGGACAAATCACACAGATTGAGCTAGCCCCAAAGTAAGTTCGAGACTTGTGTTATGGGATACTAACTCAACGATACTATATTTTATAACAAATACATATATATATATAAACATCCAAGACCCAGGATATCTGAAAAAGATCATTTTCCATCTTGACCTGGCCGGGGATCGAACCCGGTCACTCCGTGTCGCAGGCAGGCGTGTTGACCGCTGCGCCACGGAGCTAGTCTTGCTTTGCAATGGTTTCGAAGTTATTTAAAGAATAGAAAACAGCTCGTAAAAATTGACGAGCACTTAAGCAACCCTAAAACAGTCACCTTTGGAGTACCGCAAGGTAGCATACTGGGCCCTTTATTATTCATTCTTTACGTGAACGATATATTTAACGTAGAGCTGTGTAACGCTGATATCATATGTTACGCTGATGATACGGCTATAATTTTTCACAATAAAGACTGGACTAGTGTGACTACTTCTGCTGAACTCGGAATGAAAAACGTTGCGAATTGGCTGCAAAATATTGTCCTGAACGTTTCGCGTCAGGCTCGACAGACCTCCTGAAATCAAAATTTATGTGTTTCCACAAAACGAAATCATCTAACCCTCCTTTAATTCAAAAAATAAAAGTTCACTTTTGTTCTAAAAGATCCTCTTCCACCAATCAAAGTCCTAGTTCATGCTCTTGTGGATACATTAACAGAACAACATCAATAAAGTATCTGGATGTCACCATAGACGATAACTTACTCTTCAGGGAACACATAATAAATACAACAAATAGGATCCGCAAAGCAAATACGTGATGCCGCTGATGATAAACTACTGCGCGTTATATATTACAGTATCTGTCAGTCTATTGTCTCTTATTGTATATTGATATGGGGTGGTGCTAATTCAACCAATATGTTATTGCTTGAAAGAGCACAGCGAAACATCCTTAAAGTTACTTTAAAAAACCTCGAAGATACCCAACAAAATGCATTTATGAAGACTTTGGTGTACTGACAGTACGAGTATCTTCATACTCAAGGTTAACTATGCTACAGCAAAGAATTTACAAATTACCACTTCCATACTTTAACACAACATTTGCAAGAAAATTCAGCACGTACCTCCATCCATATATTTACAACAAAGTTAATTTACAATGCTCTATAAAATAATGTTCAATTAACCAAGTAAAACGAAACGTGTCAATGTGGCTTAGCAGTCTTGTTTACGATGACATTAAACGTATACTACGAGGAATTCTGAATTTACTGTTTTCACACATAATCACACACACACACACACACACACACACACACACACACACACACACACACACACACACACACACACACACACACACACACACACGCACACGCACACGCACACGCACACGCACACGCACACGCACACGCACGCGCACGCGCACGCGCACGCACACACACGCACACGCACACGCACACGCACACGCACACGCACACGCACACGCACGCGCACGCGCACGCGCACGCGCACGCGCACACACACACACACACACACACACGCACACGCACACGCACACGCACACGCACACGCACGCGCACGCGCACGCGCACGCGCACGCGCACGCACACACACACACACACACACACACGCACACGCACACGCACACGCACACGCACACGCACACGCACACGCACACGCACACGCACACGCACACGCACACGCACACGCACACGCACGCGCACGCGCACGCGCACACACACACACACACACACACACACACACACACACACACGCACACGCACACGCACACGCACGCATACGCGCACACGCGCACACACACACACACACACACACACGCACACGCACACGCACAAGCACACGCACACGCACACGCACACGCACACGCACGCGCACGCGCACGCGCACGCGCACGCGCACGCGCACGCGCACGCGCACGCGCACGCGCACGCGCACACACACACACACACACACACACACACACACACACACACACACACACACACACACACACACACACACACACACGCATGACAAACTCCATTTTCTTTCGTATCAAAAATTAGATAATTATTACTTCTTTTGTAAAAACTCCTTTTGGAAAACTGGTTGCCTACAATACAGGCAAAGCCTAGTGTAGGAACCGGTGTAAAACTGATCAATGAGAAACACCTAATCTCTTTGCTTTTATTTATTTTTTTGAGTAATTTAGCTCGTGAAACTAATTAAGTATTATAAGCTTGTAAAACAAAGAGAAATAAATAAATATTATTATAAAAAAAAACAAGTTGATAAAAAATGCTATGCAATAGCTTTACCGCGGCAGTCCCCGAGTGCCATTTTTAATTTATTTTAATGTAAGACGTCATGTCTTACATTAAAATAAATTAAAAGCAATTTTGCAAAATATGCAAAATATTTAAAAATCTCAGAACAATAACTAATCAAAAATGCGCAATGTCATATACCTGTGGCACCTTGTGATCACCCAGGCTATGCAACTTCTTGATTACGTCAATGTAAATATATCTTATAAATTTAACCAGTCATCGCGGAAACGCAGACACAGTGTTATTATAAAACAAGGACTAAAGTTAGTACCAGGTTTAAGCCGGGGTCCAAGTCAAGTACTAAGGAAAATCGTATTATAAAACGAGGTTTATCGTTTAAGCCAGAGATGATCCTAGGTCTAAAGATAAACCTACAATTCCCTAGTTTAACTCTAGTACTAACTTATTTTGTTACCAACAAATAGGTTACTTTTCACAAAAAAAAAACGCTTTGTTGATTAAAATAATAATAAACATATATTAACATAAAATCAAACTAAGTTTTCAACACTACTGCGGCATAAGTTGGTCAACTCAAGAACGGCTGATTTCGCATTAGTGACTGCATCTTGCCGCGTTTTTTCTATAGGCAGTTTAATTCTTTTGTCTCGATGCGCCGCTGATCGGCGACCATTGGTATCATCTCATTGCAAGGAGACACCCGTATATACGTGCTCCTCTCAGTTCGTTTATACGTGGTGGTTTAGCAATGGCACAGCGGTAACACTCCCTGTACGTGTGACTTCCAGTTTCTGTGACCTTGAATCGCAACGTGTAAGCGCTAAGGTTGACGCCACGGAACAAAAAAAAGAGGACGTAGGATTAATGACCTAATATTTTTAAAGTAAAATGAATATTAGTAATGAAATTATTTTTTTCTATGTAGTGTAGCAAATGATTGAGACTATTAATAGAGTCCCGTTTTTACCCTTTGGATACGGAACCCTAAAAACAGTATAAATAGTAGTAAGACAACATCAGTTGGTATTATCTTAGGTATTCGGTACTAATGAATTCTTTAGCAATTTATGTTACGCGCCAAACATCTCCGATAAGGTGCTAGTAACTAGTTGAAAATCCTGATGACATCTTACATTACAACGAGATAATCTGTTAAAGTGATAATATGAGTAAATACCTACTTAGGCTACTTAGAAGTAGGCAGCATAATAATGTAAAACGACAAAGTGATTTAGGTGTTTACTACGTGTAAAACGGACGGTACCACCTACCCCGTATCTATTACTAGGTCATCATCATTTTCGAGTAGGTGTCACGGTCAATCGACCATGCACACCCTGGTGTCATAGTTCTTCGGAACCGCCTCTCGGCCTCTGACGTGGATCCTTTAACGACTACGTTATTTGTTTGAGGGAGAAAATATCTAAATACTAACATTTTGAAGCCAGCGCGAGTAGAGGCTGTTTTCACAGAGTCAGGAAGTGCATTTCAGAGTCTTACTGCCGTAACGGCGAAGGAATTAGAGAAAAACCCAGTATGTAAGAAGGGGTAGCTAGAGTTAATTTATTAGAAGAACGCAGGTCCCTATTATGAGTAAAACATAAAAGTTTAATTTTTTTTGGTCGGAACATAGTTTACACCTTTGTTTGAATAATGCGACTTTGGCTGAATACTCCGCATTTTTACAAGAAAATTAAATTTATGAGCTTGCATGAATTTGAATAATTTCGTAGGTATTACTGAAATAATTCAAATTCAGAAAATAGACATGGTTCTATTCTAATTAGCTGGTATATTTTCTCAGTTATATATTTTTAATATGTATACATTTTAATTTCTATAGATTTTGATTGATATTTATTTTAATAGTACACTTTTTTCACGCCGAGCGTGAGACGTGACGTTGCTTGTGCAGTAGCAGAAATTCAAGCAACTTCATGACGAAAAGCACCTACTTTAAGGACAGGCGCCGCCACCCTCACGTTTGAAAAGTCGAAGTAGCTTTCTTAGGCAGCCCTACATACATCCCAACGAAGCTCAATAAGCGCGACTAGCACAATCGAAAAGCAAACACCCGCCTCATTCCCTTGAACTACCACCTGCAGAGAAACTGCCACCGGGAAGCGATCTCCCGTGGGCTGTTTGGAAGTCTCTGAACAGACTCCGAGCTGGTGTAGGGAGATGCCAGGAAAATCGAGTTAGGTGGGGTTTCTCTAACAACGACAGTTGCGACTGCGGCGCCATTCAGTCTATGGCTCACCTATTGACGTGTCCTAACCTAATTGTCCCTCCACCTGCACAATTAAGGATCTGAATGAGGCGAACGACAAGGGTATCACCGTGGCCCCCTACTGATTAAAAACAATATAATATGTCTGGACAAATATAACCATGACGACTCGAAAAGAAGAAGATAGTACACTTTTTAAATGGTATACATTTTGGCATACAACTTGTGCAGTATACACAAGTTGTATAACAGGTGATATTAGTTTTTATGAACGTTATAAAAAATAGGTTTATGCTTATCGAATTTAAAATTTTATGAATATTATAGCTTTATTAAGAATATAATAAATAATGATCCAGTAAATACAGCGACAGCTTCGAAACGTACGGTTTTAATATAAATAGTTCTACTACACTAGTAGATCGATTTATAGAAAAACCATACGATTCGCCTATTCTATAATAGTACCCGATCTGAATGTAATCATTTTATGGCCATATATAATCTCTTGACAAACCGTATTGTTCTCAGTACTGGCGCGCGAGGGCAACATGGCTGCGAGCTGCGAGATGGGAATACCGAAGTTTTTCGCGGAAAAACACGTTTTTGTGACCGGTGCCACAGGATTTATGGGGAAAGTAAGTTTTTTTCTATAATATAAAAACTTACATTTCATAGATAAAACTTAGTAGAATTTAATGTTAAGTTCTATTACGTTATATCTACGAAATGTAATCCAATAAAATTATAAAACAATATAAGGAACACTATCTTGAAACGAGTGTTTGAAAATTTATTTTTTATGTATTTGAAAATATTTTTAACCAACTGCAAAAAAGAGGAGGTTCCCAATTCGACTACGAGATTTACCGCTAGATTTTGAGTGATTTTATCGCCTCAACTAGCCGTGCCCGCAACTCCGTTCGCGTAAATTACGATTTTAATTAATTAATATTAATATTATTTGAAAATTTAAGAAGCCTAAATCCTGCGTCCTGTGCCTCAAAATGTTTATCTACCTAGTTCCATAAAATTCTGTTAATTTGTTTAAGACTTATGAAGGAACATACATACAAACACTCATACACATTTACGGATAAAAGTCTTTTAAATCGGGTAAGGATGGACGTAAAATTTTGTGGCGAAAAACAGAGGAACGCAATAATAGACCGGCGGCCGGTGGCAGGACTTCCTACCTCATAAGATACCTGAATGAGACTAGTATGTAGTGAAAGTAGGTGCTTTGGAGGTGGGGGCCATGTAGGGTTGCCACTCCCTAACCTGGAAGAACCATAAAAAAAAAGGTGTCGAAAACGTCAATTTTGGCCAAAAATTATCTCATCAGATACTCGAACGGGAGTTTGACGTAGTGAAAGATATCCTTATGGAGAGGTGAACCAGCTAAGGTTGCCTGCGGCAACCCTGGAAGAAGTCCAAGTTCAGCCACCCTGAAGGGGGCGATTTTTCATGGTAATTTATCTCATAAGATACCTCAATGAAACTAGTGCCCGATATTAGTTCTGAGGGTCGGGACTGCGAATAAAATAGGTTGCCTGCGGCAACCCTGGAAGAACCCATGTTCAGGCACGTTCAAGACGTGGAATTTGAAAATTAAAGTAATAAAAAAAATCTCGGAACCATATCCAAAAGCACTGCAGGATTACGATGGTAACATTATTTTTAACCGACTTAAAAAAAATAGGTTTTCAATCCAATGCTCAATATATTCTCTAAAACTTTTAATTGCATTGTAACAAATATTAATTGATGTTTCATATTACATTTGATTTAGTGTAAGTTCCATCAAAATCGGTTCAGTAGTTTTCGAGATATAGGCCAATACGTATAACTGTGCAATTTTTTTTAATCTCATATAGTACATGAATGAAACTAGTGCCCGATGTTAGTTCTGAGGGTCCGAACTGCGAATAAAATAGGTTGCCTGCGGCAACTCTGGAAGAACCCATGTTCAGGCACATTTAAGACGAGGAATTTGAAAATTAAAGTAATAAAAAAAAACTCGAAACCATATCCAAAAGCACTGCAGGATTACGATCGTAATATTATTTTTAACCGACTTCAAAAAAAAATAGGTTTTCAATCCAATGTTCAACATATTCTCTAAAACTTTTAATTGCATTGTAACTTATATTAATTGATGTTTTATATTATATTTGAAAACCCGATTAAAGTCCAAATAAACTTCCAGAACATATAAAAAATGCAACCAATAATAAAACATTTATTAAACAAATAAAGCAGCTTCTCCTTTATTTGATTTAGTGTAAGTTCCATCAAAATCGGTTCAGTAGTTCACGAGATATAGGCTAATACGTATAACTGTGCCATTTTTTAAAATCTCATATAGTACATGAATGAAACTAGTGCCCGATGTTAGCACTGACGATCTTGTATATGAATAAAATAGGTTGCCAATCCGTAACCTGGAAGTATCTAAGTTCGGGGATGAACTTGAATTCTTCCGGGTTACGGATTTATACGTGAAATTTGAAAATTAATAATTTAAAAAAGAAGTTGAAACCATATTTAATATATAATATAATAATAGGCGAGATTACGATTGCGATGGTTCTTAATTGACTTCAAAAAAGTGAGGTTTTCTTTTCCATAACCTATTGGTTATGTTAATTATTTAATTATTTATAAACCTATAAACATTAAATATTTTTCCCGGTTCGCCCGGGCCACACATCGTATGACTCGTCTACAGTAGACCAACAGCGTTTCCCTTAGTTGGTTGTCTGCAAATGCTCTCAATGTATTTTCATGTGTCAACTCCATACCCAGTCTCAATCTTCTTCTTTTCGAATCAAAATGGTTATGTTTGCCTTCTATTATACAGTTTTTAGCCGTGTGGTTTACGATAGCCGTGTAGTTTCCGGCAGAGTAGAATAGGACCACTCCATCTCTTCCCATGGATGTCGCAAGAGGTGACTTAGGCAATACAAGATGAAAAACAAAACTCATAAACATCAATGAGACCTCTCCAACCCGTCGCATGCCCCTTCAATGTCCAGTGATATGACTAATGCCATCTGTTTTCCGTTTTAGGCTTCCTTTACGATTCTGAGTGCCAAGTAGTCCTCCTTACCGGGTTTGGGTATTGTTTTTATAACAGCTCTTTTTCAGGTTCTGGGGAAATATCCGAGGCGTAAGGATGCGTTATATAGGGCAAGCATAACCTCGGGACAAGCCATAAGTGCATGGGTGCAGATATTAGCTGTGAAGCCATCATGTCCCGGGGCCTCTCTTGGGCTCATTCCATTCAGCACTGTAAGAAGCTCGTACATACGAAACGGTTACATTGCATCGAGATGAGCGTTTCGGTATCCAGGGCGCGTACAATGTTTTCGGCTTCTTCTCGTATCACTGCGAGGCTTCTTGAGTCATTCTAAGCAATGACTCAAGAAGCCTCGCCTATGTGTCGGTTGGATAAAAGGTTTTAGTCAGCAGTTCTGCGGACTTTTCTGGACACAAAAGGCCGCTTCCGTCTGGATTTCTCATTAGTCTGTCCTTCTCCACCAGTCCACACGCTTTTACAATCCTATAAGCCGTTCTCAGATGTTCTCTTTCTTTTAACAGCTTTCATCTCAGCCAGTAGCGGGTTCCACCACTTTATTATTTTACACTTCGTTTTAGGCTTAAGTTTGGGAATCGATGCTTCGCGAGCCCTTGTTACAATCTCTTCCCTATCTTTAATACGGCTGATTGAGTACTGGGTTATTTGATCTGCTAGGAGTTTTCCTCTAACATTCTTTTCAAATATAGTCCAGTTAGCTTTCGCTGTTTGGTATTTCCTTGTACTAGTATTTTGGGGGGATTGTTGTTGTATCATTTAATTCACATATACCAGTTCCATGGTCATGGCTCTATGATCAGGCAAAGGTAGCAGATCTGCTTCTACTCGCCAGTTGTTAAACTTATTCGCAACACCGGGTGTGGCGAGAATAATGTCTGAAATGCTCTTATATCGTTTATTGCCTCTGTAGACATAGAAAGTTGATTTATCACGGAGACAAATGTTCCGTATAAGCTAAAAGGTCACACTAAGACGTATTTGTTTATAACTCGAAAACTACTAACCTAGTTTAATGCAACTGGCAACAAGTTAAACCAAAATAATATAAAACAAGTAACCAATAGGCTATGGAAAAGATAACCTTAATTTTTGGAAGTCGGTTGAAAAGCATCGCAATCTTAATCTCGCATTGCTTTTGAATATGATTCCAACTTCCTTTTTAAATGATTAATTTTCAAATATCACGTATAAATCCGTAACCTGGAACAATCCAAGTTCATCCTCGAACTTGGATTATTCCAGATTACGGATTGGCAATTATTCATATACAGTATCGTCAGTGCTAACAACCTGCACTAGTTTCATTCATGTACTATATGAGATAAAAAATGGCACAGTTATACGTATTAGCCTATACGAGTATCTCGAGAACTAATGAACCAATTTTGATGAATCTTACACTAAATCAAATGTAATGTGAATTCAATTCAATTCAATTCATTTATTTCATAACAAAAAACAATTGTGTTGAAATGTTTATCCTAGACTATTTATTACAGATATATTACAGATATATACAGATATATTTATTATAATTATTATGAACATAGGTGGGTAATTAAATATAATTTATCCAATACAAAATGAAACATCAATTAATATTAGTTGCAATGCAATTAAAAGTTTTAGAGAATAAATTGAACATTGGATTGAAAACCTATTTTTTTTTAAGTCGGTTAAAAATAATATTACGATCGTAATCCTGCAGTGCTTTTGGATATGGTTCCGAGATTTTTTTTATTACTTTAATTTTCAAATTTCACGTATTAAATGTGCCTGAACATGGGTGCTTCCAAGGTTGTCGCAGGCAACTTATTTTATTCGCAGTTCGGACTCTCAGAACTAACATCGGGCACTAGTTTCATTCGTGTACAAATGAGATTTAAAAAATGGCACAGTTATACGTATTAGCCTATATCTCGAAAACTACTGAACCGATTTTGATGGAACTAACACTAAATCAAATGTAATATGAAACATCAGTTAATATTAGTTACAATGCAATTAAAAGTTTTAGAAAATATATTGAACATTGGATTGAAAACCTATTTTTTTGAAGTTGGTTAAAAATAACATTACGATCGTAATCCTTCAGTGCTTTTGGATATGGTTCCGAGATTTTTTTTATTACTTTCATTTTCAAATTCCACTTCTTAAATGTGCCTGAACATGGGTTCTTCCAGAGTTGCCACAGGCAACCTAGTTTATTCGCAGTTCGGACCCTCAGAACTAACATCGGGCACTAGTTTCATTAATGTACTATATGAGATTAAAAAAAATTGCACAGTTATACGTATTAGCCTATATCTCGAAAACTACTGAACCGATTTTGATGGAACTTACACTAAATCAAATGTAATATGAAACATCAGTTAATATTAGTTACAATGCAATTAAAAGTTTTAGAAAATATATTGAACATTGGATTGAAAACCTATTTTTTTGAAGTCGGTTAAAAATAATAGTACGATCGTAATCCTGCAATGCTTTTGGATATGGTTCTGAGATTTTTTTTAATACTTGAATTTTCAAATTCCACGTCTTAAACGTGCCTGAACATGGGTTCTTCCAGGGTTGCCGCAGGCAACCTATTTTATTCGCAGTCCCGACCCTCAGAACTAACATCGGGCACTAGTTTCATTGAGGTATCTTATGAGATAAATTACCATGAAAAATCGCCCCCTTCAGGGTGGCTGAACTTGGACTTCTTCCAGGGTTGCCGCAGGCAACCTTAGCTGGTTCACCTCTCCATAAGGATATCTTTCACTACGTCAAACTCCCGTTCGAGTATCTGATGAGATAATTTTTGGCCAAAATTGACGTTTTCGACACCTTTTTTTTTATGGTTCTTCCAGGTTAGGAAGTGGCAACCCTACCTGGCCCCCACCTCCAAAGCACCTACTTTCACTACATACTAGTCTCATTCGGGTATCTTATGAGGTAGGAAGTCCTGCCACCGGCCCCCGGTCTATAAGGATGTGAACGTTCTTCCATATCGATCTAGCGGCCGCATTATCTTAGGCTACTGGGGTTGGATGCCATGGATGGGTGCAGGTGAAATATTAGAAGTAGGGGGCCGCAATACCAGTCAAAATTACTTGGACATTTTGCAAAATGTGATGTTACCAACTGCGCGTGTCGTGTATCCACATGAGCATATTTATTTTGTTCATGATACTCGTAATTGCTCGATTCACCGCGCACAGGTCGTGCGAGATTGGCTTAATGTCGAAGAAAAATTTACTGTTATTGAACGGCTTGTGGGGTAATATGGTTTGGGACTCATCAGAGGTTAAGTAAAAAGATAATTTAAAGGAATTAGTTTATTCAACGTGGGAGTCCAAGCGTGGCACAGATATGTGTTGGATAGAACATGCTTGCAGGTATGCAAACGCATACCTGCAAGCATGTTCTATCTATATAACGAAATGAACTACACCATCATTTCATTAATTAACAGGACTTATAAAAAGCGCGGGATATCTCATTTATACTTGATACTGGCTAAATACGTAACGCGTGAAAGCCATAAGTAAAAAATAAAACGCTTTGACTCTAAACTCTAAACGTATCGGGTTGCCAGATGGTTATGCGTGTGTTGAATAAAACGAAATCATTGGTTGTAAGATTTACACACCAGTGTTGCTAGATTTTTATTGGACTGCATATTCGCCAGTGTGATATTGACTTGCACACGAACGAAAGGGATGCATACCGAATTAATTTGCTGACTGTACAAGAAGAGCAATGTATTTTTACAAAAATAATCTGTCGATATATAAGCATGTCTCTATGTTTTAATTTTTTTCATAATATAATTATTTAAAGAGATATGAACGTTCAAAAACCTGAAAAATTGGTAAGAATTTCCGTTGTGTTCAAACATCAAGAAAACAAATTCGAATTGTATTAAAAAAAGAAAACATCGACTTACAGCCATTATTTAAAATTTTAATTAAAAACCGGCCAAGTGAGAGTCGGACTCGCGCACGAAGGGTTCCGTACCGTTATCTATAAAAACGGCAAAAATCACGTTTGCCGTATGGGAGCCTGTTGCGACTTCCTGAAAGAGTCACTGCATTCTCCGATCAACCCCAGAATCACAGCAAGTGAAAATTCAGTAAACACTCACCTGGATTCGTTTGTGAACAGGATTCGAAAGGATTCGCCTTCGACGGGACCTGGTCGACCGGCCGACGACCCTTGTGCTTGAACTTTATTATTTTCTTGCTGTCTACACTTGTGGTACACCATCACACACTCGCAGATGAGGATTTAGAGTTGTTTTCGGCCAGCGAAGCTCTTAGGGTCGTTATTTTTGGAAATTATATCAGCGCAAGCAGCGCGCTAACATGACTCGAACGCCATATTTTTTTTTCGACTGTTATTTCGGCCAATCACAGGCCGTCTCGGCGAAGGAAGTAGATATAGGGGGGAACGGAAGCTGGACCACAGATAGGTAATTTTATTTGGGTTTTTAAAGTTAATGCTTACACAGAGCCCCTTTAAATATTTGTTTTATTCTACTTTCCAGGTCACTGTTATTCAGTTAAGTTATTAGATCCATCTCTACGTCTCGTAGCTGCTCAGCTAACAACCAAGGAGAGCTCTACCTTGCCATTTGCAATATTTCAGTAATGGGGTTTCATTTTGCCACAACTAACCTCAAAATCTAGGTACTGGACCGTTTGTGTCCAACGGTATGTTTATTAAAAAACTTGGTTAAAATTGAAATAAGATTAGTCCCTGAAATTGGAAGGGATTTCAGTATCAATGTTGTTAAATTTCGTTGCATCTGATTCTGATCGTATGCAAGTAATTGATTCGAAAATTCTTTATTTGATTCTAAATTCAATTCTACATCGGACTCTACATTGGAATCTACATCGGACTCTACATCTGTCTCTACATAGACTCTACACTGGACTCTACATTGGACTCTACATTTGATTCTACATTTGACTCTAGGTACGATGAGCGAGCAGAAATCGTACAAGTTATTGAAAATCAACGATATAGAAGTTACTAGCTTTCGCCCGCGGCTCCGCCCGCGTCAATGTCGATCCCTCGGGAACAGTACTTTTTCCCGGGATAAAATGTATATGTCCTTCTCCATATCCCAGATAACGTGTATGCAAAATTTCATGATGATCGGTTCAGTAGTTACAACGTGAAAGCGTAACAAACATACAAACAAACAAATAAACAAACAAACAAACTCACTTTCGCATTTATAATATTAGTTAGGATAAACATAGCTGAATATAGGTACTCGTCAGGCAAAACGTGACAAAGATGTTGGAAATTATGACATCGATCACAATAGAAGCTAGGAATTTGAAGTTACTATTTACAGTTTCAGCCTATGTTAGTCATAGTAACTGAACAAATACGCTCAACTTTAGGCTTTAACGAAACAGACTTTAAACCAGGGAACACTGCCCCTAAATCGTAACAAAATCAAACGACACCACATTGCATCAAACCTCTGTAGATGCATTAACCATGCACGAGCCCACACGACGTAGCTCAGGAACTGTACTCACTCGTGCTGTTGCCAACAACGCTAGTTTCTCCGTCGTTTACTTCAGTACATTGGCTCGCGTAATGGCCTCGGCGCCTGCATCTATAGCAAATGACAGTACTGGTATCCCCACTAGTCATCACCACAGGAGTACTGCTAGAGGTTTTCTCATCTGTTGGGCTTATACTAGTGTTACACACAGAAACTTTATGACCAGTTTTGCCACAGCGGTAGCACTTTCAAGCTATAGTTGTAGAGGTAGTCTTGAACTGCTTACTATCAGAATCCTCATTTTGGGTGTTCATGTGCTTCCTTTTCATGAAAGACATTGCGAGAAGTTCTTTCTGTAATTTGCTTCTACTATCAATATCCGTTGTAAACGCCAATCGCTGTACTCGATCGTCAATTGGTGACAAATGTGCTAGCACTGTGGATATTGCGATTTGCTCCGCTGATATTTTTTCCAGCGTGACATCAAAGAAGCGATTACACGGGAAGAATATGTTTTCCCCATCCTTTGGTTTACTATAACTCAAGTTGATGAGGGTAGCAGCTGGCGTCTCAGGACAATCATACCTGGAGACGAAATTCTCCTTGAAATCAATCCACGTCATTTCCGGGAAAGAAATCTGCGACAGCCATGTTGGTGCTGGTCTTTTTAGTGCCTTGCTCAATGTTCCAATATCAGTCGCCATTTTTTTTCTCCATCAGCATTATGAGATCGGTGATCAGGTGGGCTTTGAGCTGTCAATCCTACTTCTGATGACGGCGGGAGCTGCACATCATCATCTTCACGTTTACTCTGAAGATGGTCAGACATCAGGATGATCTCAAAATAACACCACGACACTATGCACTTTACAGAAGTTTATTGATAACCTAGCTTTGGTTACAAAATAATTAAAGATGCTTCTGATATTCTTAGATTTTAAATAAACACGTGGAATGCAGTGAGGTTACCTGTGTCGCGATCACAACCGCTCGTTAGCTCTGCTCCAATTCGAATCCTCCAATCCAAATCAACGGTATTCGAATCTCAACTATCATCTGTCACCGACGTTTTGACATCTCACGTCAAACGTCAACTGTCACTGTCACCTACGATCGCTTCACAACTAAACACACTCAAGCAAAGGAATTAAAATATTCGTTTTCAACAGATCTGACAAACTAAAATTAACAATAATAAAATCGTTGCTTGGCATTCCACTATGTACTACGCTTAGATACTGCAGTCTGCGACATATATATATTTTTTCAATTAACTGAATTTAATGAAAGTTGAAAGATAAACATTTAGACGTAAAGGATAGGCTACATAGATTTTTCTGCAGTTATGATAGGGGTCTTATCATAACTGCAGAAAAAATCTATGCAAATGTACGCGAATAGAGTCGCGGGCACAGCTAGTTTTAAAATAAAAGTTTGATACTGATTATGCTTAATTTGCAGGTTCTGGTGGAACGCCTCCTAACAACATGTCCAGACGTGGCCCGCATCTTTCTGCTCATAAGGTCCAAGAAGGACCAGAACCCTGAACTGCGTCTGCAGGGCCTCAAAGCTTCAAAGGTAAGTTTTATTTATTTAAATTCATACACAATAAAGTGTAACGGCGGACTTCAAGCCTATAATTTTAGGGTTCCGTAACCAAAGGGTAAAAACGGGACCCTATTAATATCGCTCCGCTGCCTGTCTGTCCGTCTGTCACCAGACTGTATCTCATGAACCGTAATAGTTAGACAGTTGAAATTTTCACAGATGATGTATTTCTGTTGCCGTTATAATAACAAATACTAAAAAATTTAATAAAATAAATATTTAAGGGGGCACCCATACAAGAAACGTAATTTTTTTCATATTTATGCTCAATATTGGTAACGGCAACAGGCAGACGCTTGAAATATTGACAGAATATTTAGTTATATTATATATTCACTTTAAAAAAAATTATGAAATAAAAATAAAATTCCCCTATATTTCCCACACAACAGACATGTTTTTTTTTGCCGTTTTTATAGATAACGGTACGGAACCGTTTGCGTGAGTCCGACTCGCACTTGGTTGGTTTTTACTGTTATCTACTATGGATACTAAGTTATTGACCTCCACAATAAAAACAGCCGATTTATCATGTTAATAATAAGAAATTGTCTGAAAAAGCTAAATAAAAACTAACGTGAGGATTTCTTTTCTTGCTACTAAATTATTTCTTTGACCTATGGATACTAGCTTAAATTATTTGCGCTTAATTTTAAAGGGCCTTTGCCACCATCAACGTGCTCTGTACCCTCGAACCTCGTGGTGTGGCACGAGACGATGGGAAGAGACCTGATGGTATGTCGCTGATCCCTTGGGAACGTGGTAGGGCTTTGCTGAGGGACGCTACATGCGTCGACACACTAGCGCCTTCTCACCTTAGGGGATCAGTCATGAGAGCCGGGTCTGCTGCCGAAGGCGCTGAGGTTGCCAAACGGCGCAAGTATGCAACCTTAGCTGAGGATTATATATTTGTGCCGTTTGGCGTAGAGACGTTAGGACCTTGGGGATCCAGCGCAAGCGGTTTTTTTAAAGAGATTGCTCCCACGGTTCATGTCGGCTGCCGGTAATAATAAGAGAGCTGGCTGTCTTTTTGCCCAACGGATAAACATAGCTATCCAACGGGGGAACGCAGCCAGCGTTCTTGCCACCATGCCACACGGGCAAGATTTCGACGAAAAATTTTTCTAGTGCTCCTTTTTTTCTCTTCATGTTTATCTATACTTCTATACTATAATAATATATAGGAGTAAGACATTTTCAATGCATCAGCCAATTCTATTAGGAATTCTTTGTTGTATTTTTTTTATGGCTCTTTATTTTGTAGATTTATATAATGTTAATAACTGAGAGCTAATATAATATATTTTAGTGCATGCTGTGTTCACTCTGAGAAGGTTGTTCAATTTTCATGTTTATGTGGTTTTTCTTTTTTAGTGTTAGCAATGCTTGTAACAACCAGTTTGTGAACCAAATAAAATAAAAAAAAAAAATGATGTTTTACTTGTTTGTTTGTTTGACGCGAATAGGCTCCGAAACTAACAGACGGATTTGAAAAAATCTTTTACAGTTGGGAAGGTACTATCTGCGCTGAACATAGGCTATGTTTTACGCGGACAAAGTTTCGGGAAAACAGCTAGTATTGTTTATAGTTAGATATAATCACTATAATTATAAAAGATATTATTTGTAATAATACGCGTTATATATCAAAACTCTCGATTTATTTTCAGGCGTTTGAAAATGTCCGTCGGTCAAGACCTTCTCAACTAGACAAGCTGAGCATCGTTACGGGAGACATCATGCTCCCAGGGTTGGGCATCTCCAGCGACGACATTGACAAGCTACGAGACGTGAGTACGATCAGGAGTAATTGCGCATTATCTCCTGAACTAACATACAAACTAGGGATGTAACGGAGGTCATTTTATGGGAACCGAAGTCGGAGTCAGAGTTTTTAAATTTGTTTTATCGGAGTAGGAACCGGAGTCGGATTCCGAGTCGGAAGCAGGGTCAAGAATGGTGGCAGGAGATATTTTTTTATTTGAGTACAAAGAAACAGTGTCAACGACGTTGTCGTACCTCCCTTTCTTGAATACGTTTTCTTACACAGTTTACACTTTACCGAATGTACACTAACTTCAGTGAAGTAGTTCCAAATACTACTTGATTTCGGTTTCATTGTACCGAAACAAAACCGATCACTTTTATTACTAAGCCGCTAAAATCAAAACAAATTACCGTAATCCTTATCCTTACTTAATATTATAAATGCGAAAGTGAGTTTGTTTGTTTATTTGTTTGTTTGTTACGCTTTCACGCCGTAACTACTGAACCGATCATCATGAAATGTGACAACAGACAACAGGTTCTCTAGAGTGCGGAGAAGGACATAGGCTACCTTTTATCCCGGGAAAAACTACTATTCCCGAGGGATCGACATTGACGCGGGCGGAGCCGCGGGCAAAAGCTAGTATAAACGTGTTATGTCATGTGCGTAAACAAACAACAATTGAAAAAATAAATCGACGTAGCGGGAGACGGGGAGGTTCCCCGCGCCACAGTTTGATCCTATTTCTACGGTCGACGCAGGCCACCGCCCGCCGCTATTGGCTATACTGCGACCTCCGAAACCTCCGATTCAAAAGTTTCGGAGTCGAAGTCGGAACCGAAGGTGTAGGATTAATCGGAAGTTCCGTCTTAACGGAGTCGGAGACGAAGCTCCGTAACATCTCTGATACGAACATAATTATAACTACACTCACTTTTGTGTTCAGTTTTAAGGTTCCGTAATTCTGGATAAACATGGGACACTGTTGCCTCCGCTGTATATCCGTCTGTCTTTTACAGGGTTTTATTATTGAACAGTAATAGATAAAGTTCCAGGTAGCGAGGGACAGAAAACAATGGAAAATGTTAGAGGAGACCTTCGTCAAGCGACACACTGAGCTTAGAAATATTCTATAACAATACACCGGAGGAAAATGAGAAAATGAGGGTGTATCACTTAGAAATTATTATCAGAAACACCGAGATCAGACGATGCACAAAGGTGACGAACATAAACCAAAGTGTGAAATGTGTATGTTAGAGGAAGTATCAAGGTGGCACCGGTTACAGAAAAAGTAAAAAGCAACAGATTGGCCTGGTTCAGTCACGGGATGAGAAGAGAGAAGCAAAATTTAGCTAGAAGAGCGCTTGATATGCAGATAGATGGGTATAAAGGATGAAGATGCAGACCCAAACAGAGATGGATGGATTGCGTAAAGAAAGATATGAAGGGGCTGGGGTGACGCAGAATAGAAATATTTGGAAAGAAAAGACATATTGCGCAGACACCAAGTAATGGGCGACTTTCAGTCTATCTTATGTACTGGTTCCGTATCTTATCCATCCTTGTAACTTCAATCAAATCAACCTAAGCATACGCATTTCATTTGGTCGAAAGGCTTACCTTTACAAATTCCTCTATTTCATTTCAGGTGTCAGTAGTATTCCACTCGGCAGCCACAGTGAAGTTTAATGAGAAACTCAAAATAGCCATCGACAAGAATGTCATGTCTGTCATCGAATTGCTAGAGATCTGTGACAGATTGCCCAAGATGCAGGTGAGTGGCCAACACTGGTATCATATTTTTATGTTTTTATTTTGCATTCACAATGCTTTTTGATATACTCTTAATAAATTAAGAAGTAAAATATGGTGAAAAAATTTTCATGCGGGCGGGACTTGAACTACCGCATGATTCAATCTGAGCTACCGCATGATTCTATCTCGGCGCCGAAATTCTCCACCATATCCCATTCCCCTTATACGTATTAAGGCTTACGTCACCTAACACAACTACCCGACTTCTACGAGTGGTGAATAATTTTTTCACCATATTTCATTTCATAATTTATTATGAGTGGTATCATATTTTTTAGGGCTCTCTTGAAGAAATTACAGTGTTTGGAACGCGATTTATTAACTTGATACCGAGCATCGCTCGATCCTGAATGTGATCAGCACATGACCGACACGGATGGCGGAAACTAAGAAAGGCCTATGCCCAGCAGTGGGCGGAAGATACGCTGAGACGATGATGATGATAATACAAACACATTAGTATTTTAAGCACCAATGACTGTAACAAGTAATGGAGGGGCCTAGTGACCTGTAGTACAGGTCTCTAAGGAGACCTATTTGAGGAAGTGGTCTCTTCACAAGGCTTGCAAGTTAATTGTCATATGTTAGTCTTATAATATAAATCATTAGTAACTAAGAACTTTCGCAATGTGAAGAGAAAAATAAAGTTATTTTATTATTATTATAATGATGATATCTAATGATGATATATGATGATAACTGTCTTCATGGTCCAGTGGTTAAGGCGTTTGCCTGTTGACCCGGGGGTCGTGGGTTCGATTCCCATGGGAAGCATACTTTGTTTAGTTGTATCCAGTTTGGTTAGGACATTGCAGGCTTGAATCACCTGATTGTTTGATAGTAAAGATGATTCCGTGCTTCGGAAGGCATGTTAAGCCGTTGGTCCCGGATGCCATCTGGTAGTCGTTAAATGAACCACGTCAGAGGCCGAGAGGCGGTTCCGAAAAACTCTGACCCAGGGTGTGTATGGTCGATTGACCGTGACACCTACACGAAATGATGATGAATGAAGATGATTCAAGGATTAAATAGTCTAATCCTTCTTTTACAGGCGTTTGTCCACGTCTCCACAGCATACTGCAATGCAGAGTTATCTACTGTGGAAGAACGAGTTTATCCTCCGCCAGTCCCTTTAGATCACCTCTTGGATTTAGCTGCGAAGAATAGTCCAGAATTGGATGACGTTGACAGGTAATATCTAAAGCTCTTGAAGCACACGGTTAACCTGGGGTTAACTGCTTCTGTATAGCTAGTCTAACCTCAATTAGTTATTTCTATTTAAAAAAACCGGTAAAGTGCGAGTCGGACTGGCGAACCAAGGGTTCCGTACACTATATTTAATAAGTTATATTTATAATATAGTTGGTCGATAAATAAATGATTATTATTATTATTATAATGTAACTCAAAAGTAATGCTTTTCGCAATTTTTCCTATATCTGTGCTAATTTCAAGATTCTGAGTTCTTGGGAAGTGCCCTGTAGGTTTTGATTCCCTTGCGACTGTCGAAAAGTTATTAAAAATAGTTTTATGATGTAACTAAAAATGTATACTTTTCGCAATTTTTCCTGTTTTTGTGCTATAAAACGTTGCTTCGTATCAAATTTAAGATTCTGTGTTCACGGGAAGTACCCTGTAGGCTGTAGGTTTTGATTCCCTTGTGAATGTCGAAAAAACACGAAAATTTGCAGCATTAACACTGTATCTTTTGATTGCGTTAGCCTAGAAGTTTGATTTTTTCACACCTCCAAGGGACAGTAGACCTGAGTATTAGATATGAATTCCAGCTTGATACCTCAACGCGTCCCTGAGAAAAAGGGTCTTGACAGACCGACAGACAGACAGCCAGACGGACAGACGGACAACCGAGTGATCCTATATGGGTTCCTTTTTACCTTTTGAGTACGGAACCCTAAAATGATATAGAAAACAGTTAATCCGAAATTATATAAAAGTGCGGAAGAGTTAGTACATCCACCCGCAGTACATCGTCCGTTACATTTAGCTGCAAAGAACTACTATTTATTTTTAATATATATGTCGCAGTCGGATTGTATAATCCGCCATATTACATTACGGCTAGCTGTTATGAAAAACAGGTTCGTTTTGAAATGCGGCGGGCAACAACTAGCCGGATTGTCATTGCGATACGATCTTCAATAAAACGGCCCACGTTTAGCCGCAACGTACTTCTAATAATATTGTAGAGTGACCATACTTACAAAAGATAAATGTTTATATGAAAATCAATTTTGTTAAGAAAAAGATAACAGATTTCTTCTTACGATATTCCTTACTAATTAAAAATTATTATCACAGTTAGTTATATTATGTTTATCACGTTTTATTTATTTATTTCACTTTCTGTACCTATTCGACGACATTATTGTTGTTATGTCAGGCAGCGCCACGAGTGTTAAAAATGGGAACTAAAAACTGTCAAAGCGGCGGCTAAGAACTCGCTGTGTTACATAACATTAATGGTAGCCGTGTTGAAGAACGTATGGCGCCAAATTCATTCAGCGGCATTCAATCCGGCTAATCGTTGAACCGCCGTATTTCAAAACGGCCCTGTTTTTAAAAACAGCTAGCCGTGATGTAATGCGGCGGATTATACGATCCGACTGCGACATACATAAACAGTAATGGATGTAGAAGTGACTATCAAATCGTTGTACATCATATTTGTCAAAAGTTAGCAAGAAAGCCTTACATCCTAACTTATATTATAAATGTGAAAGTATGTTTGTTTGTGACGCCTTCACCCCTATCTACTGAACCTATCGTCATGAAATTTTGCATACCCGTTGTCTGAGGCACGGAGAAGGACATAGGGTACATTTTATCTCGGGAAAAGTAATGCTCCCGAGTGATAACCATTGTCGCGGGCGAAGTCGCGGGCGATTTATTTTTATGCGATTCAACAAAAATTCTATTTTAACTGTATGTATTTGTTGGTTTTCCCAGGTTCATCTCGCCAAAACCCAACACGTACACCTTCACAAAAGCAATGGCGGAGTCGGCTGTACAGCAACATGGGTGTAGATCGTACCCTATAGCCATCGTTCGACCTACCATTGGTAACCATGTCTATATGATTTTATTTCCTGGCTCCAAAACCCTGGATAACTAGCAGTCAATCACCGTACGATTTAACAGAAACTTCCAGCCACTTACGACCGAACTGTGGAATGAACTGCCTGCGGCGGTATTCCCAAATCGATAGGACATTGGAACCTCCAAAAAACGGGTCGATGTTTTGCTTAAATAGCCGTGTGGTTTCCGGTAGAGTAGAATAGGACCACTCCAAGTCTTCCCATGGATGTCGTAAGAGGCGACTTAGGAAATACAAGCTAAACAAAGCTCATAAACATCAATGAGACGTCTCCAACCCGTCTGGCCAGCGAGGAGAGTGTATGCCAAATCCTCTGTCTGCTCTGGCCAAGTATGGCTCCGGTAGTACCAAGTAAGAAGTAAGACCAAGTGATACAGAGGCACGATCGGCCTAAGCGTTCGGCTTGTGTCGCATATATCTCTCTCCCACAGTTATCACGTAAAGTTTTAATATTTGACGGCAAACGAGCAAGCGGGGTCACCTGATGGTAAGTGACCACCGCTGCCCATGGACAACTGCAACACCAGGGTGTGACAGGAGCGTTGTCGGCCTTTCAAGGAGTTGGGGAAGGAAATGGGGAGGGAAGAGGGAAGGATGGGCCTCCGGCTCTCTCACTCACCGAACGAAGCATAGAAGCGGTAAAGCTTCTACTCAGACGTCGATTGTCTGTGAGAGTGTGTTCTCGGGCCATGTGGTACTGTGTTCGACGATTTCTGATATCTGAAATTGTCGTTGTTTCAGTAATATCGTCGCTGAGAAACCCTTTCCCTGGCTGGCTGGAGAACGTCAATGGACCATCTGGCGTCATAGCCGGCGCTGGACGCGGGTTACTTCGTGTTTTCAGGTAAGTCACTTTTTATTAGGGTTCCGTACCCAAAGAGTAAAAACGGGATTAACAACAGCAACCCGTTGTTTTATAATAAATAATAATAATAATAAATAAATTAAATTTATTTCAGGTAACTTAAGTAAGACCCATATAATATATATGCAATTCAGTTCCTGCCGCTATACCCGGCACTGTATGTGACTTGTCTGTCACAGCAATGCCGGATATAAGAGCAGCCCAGTCTAGATGCGATCATCGCCAGAACAGTGTTGGCGCTAGCCCTCACTCGGCGCACCAGGGACGCGCACCGCTTGCGCATGCTAGTGTGAAAACAGTCTGTCCGCGCGGTCGCAAACATACCAGATGCGCTGCAAAAGCGGGGCAGCCCCAACACTGCTTCGAAAGCATTATTAAATTGGACACGAAGAGCGCTATTAGCTTCTTTGCGAATAGTTTGCCCACAGTGAGCACGTGTACAGCGAGGTGCAGTAAGCTTGAAAAAGTCTTACTTTCACCGCGTCTGAGCATCGTGCAAACCTGCGGGCCAACATATTCGCTCTCACCGACAGCGCCCTTCGCTCCCTTTCGATGTCTGCGTGGTCCTTGATGCCAGCCGCGACTATATGCCCCAAATATTTAAATTGATGCACTTTTTCTAGAGGTGCCCCATTCAAGCAAACATGTGGTATTGTTTGTGGGCATTTAGCACCGCTCGCCTCAAAGACCATGTACTTACTCTTGTTCACATTATATTTTAGCCCGTGCCTACAAGCATACTCCTTACAGGTCTGAATCAACCTCTTTAAACCACAGACTGACGCGCTCAGCAGCACCATGTCATCGGCGTAACTGAGATTGTTAACACATACATCATCAACGTGACAGCCAACATGTTGGCTACTGAGCGCAACAATTAGTCCATCAGTGTAGAGGTTAAACAGTGTCGGCGATGTTAACCCACCCTGTCTCACGCCGCACTGCAGCTGATAAGGCTCCGACATTGTTCCCGCCCATACCACACTATTGACCTGGGGCGTGTACCAGTACTGAAAAACATACTGATCAGTTCGCGCGGCATATTGATATTTTCCAGCTTTTTCCACAAAATATCGTACGCTACCAGGTCAAAAGCCTTGGATAAGTCCAGGAAGCACGCGTATACAGGTGTCTTTCGATCCGTGTAGTATCTGACGGTATGCTTAAGACACAGTATCGCATTTTCAGTAGACAGTTTAGGCCTAAACCCAAACTGATTATCGTGCAGGTGTATGTATTTATTTAACTGTGTATAAAGCAAACCGTCAAACACTTTAGCTATAACTGTGGCTAAAGAAATAGGCCTGTAATTCGTTTTGTCTGAAAAATCTCCCGTTTAATTTTTCACAATAGGTATAACCATGGTTTTTAAAAGGTCTGACGGTAAATAAGAGTGACTCACACAAAGGGAGAAAGACATTGCTAAAACACCGTCTATATGAGGACAAGCGTGTTGCAGGTGTTCGATGCTTAGGCCATCATGGCCCGGAGATTTGCCTCTTGTTATATTTTTAATAGTCAAGGCCACATCTTTGGCTGTAAATCTCACCCCAATCACTCCGTGTGACTTCTCAGCATCAAAACCTCCACTCGCCCGTCCTAGAGGAGACTTTACAGAAAAGTGGTCTTTAAATATATTAGCAATGTCCCTATGGTCACTCATTCCATCGACACTCACAGGAAGCCCTGGCTTTGTATTCGTCTGTTTCGTGCTCTGCCAGAAACCACGAAAGTCTCCTTTAAAATGTTTTTGTGCCAGAGAATCTATTTTTATCTCATCATCATCATCATATCAGCCGCAAGAAGTCCACTGCTGGACATAGGCCTCCCCCAAGGATTTCCAATACGACCGGTTGAAAGCGGCCTGCATCCAGCGGCTTCCTGCGACCTTAGTGAGGTCATCCGACTATCTGGTTGGTGGATGTCCGACGCTGCGCTTGCCGATACGCGGTCGTCATTCGAGAACCCTTCTGCCCCATCGGCCATCGGTTCTACGCGCTATGTGCCCCGCCCACTGCCACTTCAAAGAGCTAATCCGCTGAGCTATGTCGGTGACCTTCGTTCTCTTACGAATCTCCTCGTTTCTGATTCGATCTCGCAGAGAAACACCGAGCATAGCTCTCTTCATAGCTCTTTGAGCGACTTTGAGCTTTCTTATGAGGCCCATAGTAAGGGACCACGTTTCGGACCCGTAAGTCATCACTGGTAACACACATTGATTATAGACT